>CM061260.1:7500-2592500 GCA_030848825.1 Tadarida brasiliensis | reverse complement strand
AGTCTCCCGACGGCTGGAGGCTGCTGAGGCGGCGCTCACTCTCCTGGCTTCCTCCTCTGGCACTGTCCCAGCCCTGAAGATGGCTGCCAGCCACCTGCCAGCGTCTCAACCTCACCGACGTCCTTCTGTGTCTTTGCAGGACATGTGTGCCAATGCGGTGCGGGGCAATGACCTTGGAACCATGGGGTCATCCGCAGATGGGTGACCTAATTTTAGAGAACAAGGGAAAAACGTTACAAATATATATGTACATCTTGTACAAGGTTAACAAAATCGAAGACAGGGTGACTGTTACGGACCGAATCATGTCACCCACTTTCCTGTGTTGGAATCCTAACCTCCAGCACTCAGAAGGGGGCCGTGTCTGGAGACAGGGCCTTAAAGAGGAAGTGTAGGTAAAACAGTCATTAGGGTGGACCCCTTCCAATATGCTGGTGTCCTCATAAAAAGAGGAGATGGGGACACGGACTCCGAGGGAAGGCGGCTGTCTGCCAGCCAAGGAAGGAGGCCTCAGAGGGAACCAGCCCCCAGCACCCTGATCTCAGAGTTCTAGCCTCCAGACCAGGAGAAACCCAAGTTCTACCGTCGCAGCTGCCCAGCCTGTGGGCTTTGTCGTGACAGCCCTAGCAGACTAGCACCACCGCCAGGGGCTGGCTCCCTCTGCTGGGCCCTGAGAGCACCGCGGACAGGGCAGAACCAGAACAAAGTGCTCCCCCCCGCCCCCAGGACAAAGGGAGAAGAGGGCGTCTGTGAACCAGGAAATTCCCTCTCCCCAGACACATAATCTGCTGACGCCTGGCTCTGGGACTTCCCAGTCTTCAGAACTATGAGAACTAAATGTTTATAAGCCAATAAGATAACTAACTAACTAAATAGATAAAACGTGCCTGGATGTCTCCTTATGGACTCCTTTATAGACATAGAATAAAGGATCTTTGTAGAATAAAGAAGACAGAATCTGTGGAATTATTTATGGAATCCTCGCCTGCAGTCAAGGTTGATATTAAAATGTTTGGCAGTGGCTGTGGCTCCCGACCGTGCCAAGCGGGAAGTTAGACACGGGGGACAGTGGGGAGGGCCGTGGGGCAGGGCTGAGTGCCGGGCAGTGTTGGGAGGACTTGGGGGCAACGCTGCACCAACCTGTCTGGACAGTGCTGGGCATCCAGTGGAAGATCCGTTTATGATCACATAATCATAGCTTCCTAAAACACCCCCACAAACACACATAGCTTCCTAAAACAACCCCCACAAACACACACACATAGCTTCCTAAAACAACCCCCACAAACAAACACACATAGCTTCCTAAAACAACCCCCCACAAACAAACAAACATAGCTTCCTAAAACACCCCCACAAACAAACACACATAGCTTCCTAAAACAACCCCCACAAACAAACACACATAGCTTCCTAAAACAACCCCCACAAACAAACACACATAGCTTCCTAAAACAACCCCCACAAACAAACACACATAGCTTCCTAAAACAACCCCCACAAACAAACACACATAGCTTCCTAAAACAACCCCCACAAACAAACACACATAGCTTCCTAAAACAACCCCCACAAACAAACACACATAGCTTCCTAAAACAACCCCCCACAAACAAACACACATAGCTTCCTAAAACAACCCCCCACAAACAAACACACATAGCTTCCTAAAACAACCCCCACAAACAAACACACATAGCTTCCTAAAACAACCCCCCACAAACAAACACACATAGCTTCCTAAAACAACCCCCCACAAACAAACACACATAGCTTCCTAAAACAACCCCCCACAAACAAACACACATAGCTTCCTAAAACAACCCCCCACAAACAAACACACATAGCTTCCTAAAACAACCCCCACAAACAAACACACATAGCTTCCTAAAACAACCCCCACAAACAAACACACATAGCTTCCTAAAACAACCCCCACAAACAAACACACATAGCTTCCTAAAACAACCCCCCACAAACAAACACACATAGCTTCCTAAAACAACCCCCACAAACAAACACACATAGCTTCCTAAAACAACCCCCACAAACAAACACACATAGCTTCCTAAAACAACCCCCACAAACAAACAAACATAGCTTCCTAAAACAACCCCCACAAACAAACAAACATAGCTTCCTAAAACAACCCCCACAAACAAACACACATAGCTTCCTAAAACAACCCCCACAAACAAACACACATAGCTTCCTAAAACAACCCCCACAAACAAACACACATAGCTTCCTAATGACTCCTGATAAAACCGCAAATTGTTTAACAATTAAATAAAACATTTTTGTAATGATATTTTAAAATTGATTTTAGAGAGAGAGGAAGGAAGAGGGAGAGATAGAAACATCTATCAGCTGCCTCCTGCACGCCCCCTACTGGGGATCGAGCCGGAAACCTAGGCATGTGCCCTGACCAGGAATGGACCCAGCGGCCTCTCAGTGCGTGGGACGACGATGAGCCATCTAAGCCACACCGGCCAGGGCAAAACTGCAAATCTTTAACTGAGTCTAGTGCTCCTTGAAATAGTCTGAAAGCCAGTACTCCTTTCTAGCAGGGATTCAGTGTCCTGCTGTGGTGTGTGGTTGTTCAACACATGTCTCTCGTAAGCTGGCGTAATGCTATTAACCTCCCTCCTCCTGGTGGTCAAGTTGCACCGGAAGGCTAGTGACAAGACTGTAGGTCCGAGACCGAGCCTGGAGCGTCACAGTCAGAATGTTAAGCCTGCAGCCTAGCAAGACAGAGGGCCAGACAAGCAATTTGGGCTCCGATAACGCTCTCATGAATGGGAAAGTCAGCCCCTAGGACATGCTTGCCACAGAGTAGGTGCCCAATAACTTGTTTTCAAATGAGTGAGTGGGGATTGGACGCCGTGACATGAAGACACGGCAGCCTGCGTTCTAACCCTGCCCCCTGCACAGGGAGTTCTCCTCTGCTGTGCAGTCTGGGGAAGATCGCAGCACATTTTTGCAACGTGCACAGAGCACACCCCTCTGGATACAATGAGAAAAGTTGGGGTGAACGTACAGAAGAGTCTAGCCTGTCCAGCCTCAGCCTCCACGACCCCGTCTGACAGGAGGGTCTGGCATCTGTCACAGGGACGGTGCTGGCTCGTCCAGGCTGCGTGGAGGGAGAGTGTGGTCAAACCAGGCCTCTCTGAAGGATGAGTCGGCTCCAAGGACTCCTCCTGGACCCGCCGTCGCCCTGCCGTTCACGCATCCGGGGAGCAGTTTCTGAGTGCGGCCCGTGTGTAGGGCACACGGCAGTGAACAGAGGGCCACTCCCTCCTTTCTGGGAGCTTAGACACTCCCAGGGGGGAAGACACACGTATTTGTCATTGTGATGGGCTAACTGGGAGAGGTACAGGGCGAGGAGGAACGTGAGGACACTGGGAGAGGCTGGGAAGGCACCTGGGACAGTCACCTCCAAGGTGAGACTTGAAGAGGGCAGATCCGATCAGAGGCTGCTTTGGGGAAGCGGGTTCGGCAGACCGAACACCCCGAGTAAATGCCCAAGGAAGCGAGTACCTACAGAGCAGGGCAGGGGGTGGGGGTGGCGCATGGGGCTCAGGTCCAGCTGGGGGGCTGTGAGTTTTACCTGGTGCCCACGAACGCATCCTCTGTTTGCCAAACTCACACCTGGGCTGCACCGGCCCAGAGGCTATGCCTGTCCCTGGCACCCAGCAGCCCCGTGGGGTGGCGGGCCGGAGGCCTGGCTCATTCCAGGTACTGAAAGTGTGCCAAGTCACCAGGAGCCGAGGCCTCTTGCTAGGCGCCCCTGGCGAGGCAGGTAACTGTCCCGTCGTTATCTGTTTACCTGCACGTTCGTTCCCCCCATTTCGGTAAAACCACTCTCATTCGTTGACTTTGCGCCTCAGAGAGATACTGCTTATCCTCCTGCATACCCATCTCCTCTGGGTCTGACCAAATGCCATGGAAATCGCCCAGACCTTCATTTGTTGTAGTTGGCACGCTATGCTCAGTGCATGGCATGTAGTAGGTGTGCAATAAAGTGTGTAGTTGAATGAATCTGTGTCGGACAACGTGGGACCCCTCCAGTCATGGGAACCCCTGAATCTGGTCCTTGCTGCACACTTAGTACTCACTTGTAGGCCCTCCATCTACCTCCATCACAGGTGATGCCTGCTCTTTTTTTTTTTTTTTAAATCCTCATCCGAGGATATTTTTCCATTCATCTTCAGATAGAATGGGAGGGAGAGAGAGAGAGAGACATCGACGTGAGAGGGACACATCAATTGGTTGGCTCCCGCATGACCCTGACCAGAGCCAGGGATGAACCGCAACTGAGGTATGTGCCCTTGGCTGGAACTGAACCCGGGACTCTTTGGTCTGCGGGCCGATGCTCTAACCGCTGAGCCAAGCCAGCCAGGGCATGTGATGCCTACTCTTAACCTCCAGCCCCCACCTCTCTGGAGCGACATCTGTCCTCCAGGCACCACTGTGCACGGAAGAAAGCAGCCTCAGAGGACAGTGCTCGGAGCACGGCACCTGGGGCTGCAGAACTCTGTCCCCGCTCATCAACTCTCCGTTTGCACAGCGGTCACTCGCCTGATCCCGCTGGCCTGGCCTCCTGCAGATGAACTATCGCAAAAAGGAAGCGTGGTAGTTGAGGGTGGGGTGGAAATGAGGAAGAGCGGGGCTAGCAGGTCAGCAACATGGACGGCATTGACAAATGACAGCAGGTTGCTAATCTACCACGGGGGTGATGGGGGCTTGAGAAGGGTTTTTACCAGGTTCCATCAGGATCTGCTTAGCCAGTGCCACTGGTGTGGTTGCCCAATGCCCTTCCAGACCACATGCCTTGGAGACAGTTCTGCTTTTCTGCTCCAGATGGCGGGCTCTGTGACGTCAGCCCCCAGACGCTGGCGCCCTTCCGTCCTCCTCCTCAGCCTTGGCTTCTGAGATGCCACGGAACAGACACTGCCCTTCTATCACTCGCAAAAACCAGACAACAGCCATCAAGCATGCTTCTCAACTTTTAATTAGCTGTGACTTGGTGATCCCTCAGCCTGGAATAACATCATTTCCTCTGCATGTAAGATGTTTAAAATGGAAAAATCCCTTGCTTGCACAAGACACGTAGTATTCTTTTTTCTTCTGCTAGCATCTGCCTGTGGTTTAGCTGTCATATCTTAACTTCTCCTTCCCCAAAGGGTCAACCCAATTTTGCTGTCTTGTTCTCTCTGGGTCTTTTTCTACACCCACCCATGACCCCAAGTTCACAGACGTGTCTCTCATCCCTCTCCCAGCCAGGCTCCTTCCTGAAATAGCTCAGCTGTCATCACGAATACGTCTGATGACCCCAGTTTGCAGGATTCCTGCGTTCTGCGTGTGGACCATATTTTTTACCCTGAATACATCGGCAGCTATTCAGTGCGTTCCTGTTTAGTTGCCCTATATTCTGCACAGTGTAGTGGGGATACGAAGACTGGACACCTCATCTCACCAAGCACGTGTGAACATGGGGGTGCGTGAGATGCAGAGCCCAGACCACCTGGCCCCGAGCCCCGGCTCCCTACCCCTCTCCTCCGTGCCGCACAGGAGACGCATTCCAGGTATGAGGTTTCAGGGGGCTAGCAGTGGCTCCCCTCCTTTCCCGACCAAGAAATCCGAACGGAATTTAGGGAGTGATGGGATAGTATCAATAGGACAATCTGAAATAGTCTCTGCTCTATTTCTCAGAAGAGTCATCACTTAGACACGGTGCTACTTAGTAGCAAATCACCATATCACACCTTAGACCGAACCCCACCCCTGCAGCTTAGGGGGCTGTAGCTACTGGTGGCAGAGATAGGGCCCCTTTCTGTGTACAGATCATGCTTTTAAGAAATAAACTAAGTTCTTTTTTTTTCTTTTTTAAAAATAATCCTCACCCCAGAATATTTTCCCATTTATCTTTAGATAGAATGGGAAGGAGGGAGAGGAAAGAGAGAGAGAGAGAGAAACATTGATGTGAAAGAGACACACCAATTGGTTGCCTCCCACACAACCCCGACCAGGGCCGGGACCAAACCACAATACGTGCCCTTGACCGGAATCGAACTCTCAACTCTTTGGTCCTCTGGCCGACGCTCGAACCTCTGAGCCAAAACGGCCAGAGCTAAACTAAGTTCTTGCCCTGCCTCAACCCGAGAATCTGCTGGGTGCACTTAGCAGAGCAACACTAAGCCGAGAGATAAGCCTGGAAAAGGGGTGTGGCCGTCCCCAGCCTGGTGGGCTGTGGTCCCGCCTCACTCAGGAGGACCGTGGGAATGTGTGCTTGCCCCCTCCAGCTTGGGGGCGACTGTTATTTCTGGGGCTGTCTGATTCTCAGTGTCCTTGTGTTGAAACGTGGGGATCTTAATTCCTACCTCACAGGGCCGCTGTGGAAATGCAATGAAAGTAACTGTGAGAGCCCTCAGCGGTGTGCTGGCATCAAGTGGTTGCTCGATAAATATTTGCTGGGTAGAAAAAATGGCACTTACTTAAGAGTCTGCTCTGTAAGTTTTCTTTCTTTCTTTATTTTTTAGAGAGAGAGGAAGGGAGAGGGAGAGAGAGATGGAAACATTGATGAGAGAAAACATCGACTGGCTCCCTCCTGCATGCCCCCCACTGGGGATTTGTTTTTTGTTTTTTTAATCCTCACCCGAGGATATTTTTTTACATTAATCTTCAGATGGAGCTGGAGGAAGAGAGGGAGGAAGAGAGAGAGAGAGAGAGAGAAATATCGCTGTGAGAGAGACACATCGACTGGTTGCCACCCACACGACCCCAAGAGGGGCTGAGGCTGAACCGCAATCGAGTTACATGCCCTTGGCTGGAATCGAACCCGGGATTCTTGGGTCCAAGGGCGATGGTCTTATCGCTGAGCCATACTGGCCAGGGCCCCACTGGGGATTTGGCCCACACCCTGGGCATGTGCCCTGACCAGGAATCGAACTGGCGACCTCTTGGTGCATGGGTCGACGCTCAACCACTGAGCCACACCGGCCGGGCTGTAATTTTTCTTTTAAAAATTTATTTATTGATTTTTAGAGGGAGAGAGAAACATCCATTTGTTATTCCATGGTGGCTTCTTTTTTGTGTCCTGACGAGGGATCGAACCCACGACCTTAGTGTATCAGGGCAATGCTCTCACCGACTGAGCCACCGGAGAGGGCTAGAGTATGTCCAGGAAGGTGGACTGCTGACGTCAGAACAGGTGGAAACCTTGGGCCTAGAGAAGAGGTGTGTCCGTTGTCACGGTTTCATGGGCTTCAGCTAATCCAGTGTGATCCCGGCTGCCTGGGCTTCCACCAGGAATTGTTCTGTGGGTGAGCTTCCTTGGCTGGGGCCTGTGATAATTAAACCAAGGTCACGCGTCTGTTCCCGGTGGGCCAGTTAGCTCAGCATGGCTCCGTGTCCATACACATCGATTTTAACCCAGCTGGCAGACTCACAAACGCGTGACCGCGTCCCAAAGGACACCGGGGGATCTGGCCAAGGCCTCCTGTCTGCTGGAGAGGCAGCGCGCTGACCGCTCCGTTATGGTCTTTGCGACCTGAAGGGGGCGCTGTTTCTCCAGGAAGAAAGGCACCGGGTGCTGGTACCTTGTTGCAAAGCGCGTGTGAAATGATCGGATATCGTGTCAAACACAGACGCACTGGGCAGGATCGACAGCGCAGTTCGTGCAGCTTCCTCGCTTTCCAGCAAGAACACAGACTCAGCCACGCAAAACTTGCCTGAAGGCAAGAGGACCCGGGTCTTCTGGTTCATAAACGTTTACAGTTTTCACTGCCCTAAGTGTTTCCTGGTCCCAGATGGTGACAAGCAATTAATAAGGCTTAAAACAAAAAAGAATGCGCCACTGATACCTAAAGTCGTGACGTTTCCAAATAATTCAGTTGTCCTTGAAATTTTTAGAAATATATTTTTATTGATTTTTTAGAGAGAGGGGAAGGGGGAGAGAGAGAGAAACATCGACGTGAGAGAGATACATCAGTCAGCTGCCTCCTGCACACCCCCCTCTCTGGGGATCGAGCACACAACTGGGGCATGCGCCCTGACCCAGAACGGAACCGGGACCTCTCAGTCTCTGGGCCCACACTTCACCCACTGCGCCACACCAGCCGGGCTGTCATTGAATTTTAAATGTCTATTAGTCCACAGGCCAAATTTAAGCTGTTTTGGTTTTTATTACATAAAGCACTTTTATATAGCTGTGATTTCGAGGGATGATTTATTTTTCTTGCCCACACATCTGAAAGAAGAATTGGTATGGAGGGAATTTCCTTCCACACTGACTTCTACTGAAATACAGGTGAGCACAACTTCTGTTTAAATGATTGCAACGGCCTGGCACCTGGATCGCAGCTGGATTCTGAAACAATTCCAAGGCAGTGAGTTATTTTTAGCCCTCTACATAATTCATGGACAGTAGATCATATCAGGGAGTGGACGGAGCAGGTGCACCAACAGGCACATCAATATCTGAATTCAATCATTCATACGTTTTCTGCTGTGAAAATAACTTTTTAAAAAAGTAAACCTTTGCTTACTTTCTGGGGCCGGTGAGAACCCCGGGGAGCGGGAGAGTCTGCTGCGTTCTCACCGTGGGGCGTCGAGGTGTGGTCAGTGGGGGTTCTGCAGGTGTTTGGAGCCCGGGGTGCAGACGTCAAGGTCGCTACAAAAAGCAAGGTGTACTCAGCTCTGGGCACCGAGACAGCTTTTCCTGGGACACCGATCAGGCAGAGACATCAGCGGTGGGGGCCGCTCGCGCCCGGTTCCTCTCCCAGCGGCGGTCGCTGTCATTCTCGCACGTGTTTCTCCTTCGGCGCGAAGGGGGCTCGTAAGATCAGCTGGTTTCTGAAACATGCATCTGCTGTATTCAGGAAGATGATTCCACTTTCTGAAAAATATTTCTCTCCAGTCACTTCAATTTCCCCCATCGCACCTTCCTGCGATGTAAAGGGGTTGCAGAATCTGCAGGTCGTGACCTGCTCCTGTCTACCCTCCTCTGCACTCTCCTGACGGACCCCCTTTGGCTGGTCGGCCTGGGAGCAGCCGGTGAGGAATGCGGCGTCTCAGGCCCACCTGTGACCTGAGGAACCAGCACCTGGCTGCGGGGTTCCAGGTGAGAACACACATCTGCCAGGAGAGCCGAGTCGACCACGTGTCTACCTCAGTTCAGTCTGTTTTCCTATCAGCGTCTCAGCCTTCCCCCCAAGTCCCTCTCATTCTTGCGACTCCTCGAATGTTTCCTGAGGCCCACCACGTGGCGCCCCGTCCGAGGGCTGAGCGTCAGGGTGAATATCTTGGCCTCATGGAGCTTGTCGGGGCGATGGGAAGTCAACTTGACTTGTGTCAGACACGTGCACCCTGTGGGGGTGAGCTGTGGTGGGAAATAGGGCAGGACGGCCGGGAGTGTGGGGAGGTGCCCTGTGGTCGGGGTGGTCAGGGGGGCCTCCGCCCACGCAGCGAAGAGGAGGAGGGGCCGGTGGGTCTTGGGGAAGTCATGTGACATCCTCCCCTAGAGTCACGGCTCAGGCCACATGTGCCAGGGTTTAGCACATAAAAATACAGGATGCCTTGTATTTTTAAATTTGAAATCGAATTTAAGATAAAAATAAATAAGCTTTTAGTATAATATACTAACTTTTAATATGATAAGATATGTAGATATAATGTAGTACATATACTAGTACACGTATTAAATTATAGTATACTTTTCTTAGTATGCCCCATGCAATATTTGGGACATATTTATACTAAAAGAATGCCATGGTTTCGCTGACATTCAAGTTTCACTGGCTGGCCTGTGTTTTATGTGGGACTTTCTGTGTGACAGTGGCACTGGAGGGGGCGTGGCCTCCTCTGCAGAGTCACCATTTCCTTTCTCCGCAAGCTGCCCCTTGCCCTCTGAGCCCTGGCTGGGCCACCCAGAGGCAGCGCTGCCTGTGACCTGCTGCACCGTCCCCACAGGTGACCCCCGGACTTCTGTAGTCAGAGAAGAGTTCCCTGGATGAAATACTCCTGAAACGTCTTTTCTAGTAAAACCCCACACCTTAGAATACCTCCAGTTACCCACTGTCCCGTGAGTGAACCCCACGTCACCCGAGAAAGGGGAGCTCGCCCCCTTGTCCACGCAGTGTCTGGGGGGCACTGGTGATTGATTTCCACGCTGCGCAGCGCTTGCCGTTTCCGAGTTCCGTTTCCGACGGGCTGGGCGGCCCTCTGCTTCCCCAGGAGAGGCCGTGGCCCAGCCCCGGCTGGCCTTCCAGACGCAAGTGAGGGGAAGCCTCCCTCCCCTCCTCCTGCTCCCCTTCATTCTTTAGAAGCCAAACAAACCGCACCAACTGCCAAAATGTGGCGGCTAAGACAACCACAGCGTTGTGTCACTTTCTGGTAATCTGACACTCCTTACAGAGCCCAAGATTGGAGGGAAAGTTCTAGAACCCGGAGCTTTTCTGTTTTCTAATGAAGGGAATGATGACTGTGAACAAGTCACATCAAGTGAAATCATCAATGACACCCAACGAAACAAACTTCAGTTGCATTTCATAATAACAAGCCCCTCCAAGGAGAGGTCACAGCTGAATTTAGGAACAGAAAGTCCTCCTGACTTGGGACCTCCCCCGGAGGCGGCGGGTGGCAGGAGGGACCCCACCAGCCTCTTACGATGAGTTGTGGGTCCTGAGCTGAAAGTCGACAGGTTCCTGGGCTGGGCTGCAGGACTGTTTTGCACAGGTAACAGCAACACGGTGAACTCAGCTTCGAAACACTTTTCAGCGCATCGGTTCGGAAGCACCGCTGGAGCCGACGGTCCCCAAGTGATCAGGAAAACATTTATCTTTGTCTCTCACGCTGTGTCCAGGGAGAAGGGAGAAGGCCTCTAGGAGAAGAAAGCAAGTTGCTGTTTAAATTTCTCCGTGCCTCTGTCGGGGGAGTAAGTGGATTTGGAATTGTTTTCTGTTCTCTCGTGCACAAGAACATGTTTGTTGAAATAGTTGGGTTGTGATGCAAAAAACTGTCTTTAAAATTTGGGGTAGTGAAATTGTGTGTGTGTGTGTGTGTGTGTGTGTGTGTGTGTGTGTGTGTCTTTCACATTCTACAGGCTTTCCTGGATTTGTAAAATCAGGACCCTTTGTCAGAAACTTCTGGATGACAATACAAGTACAATGCTCAATAGAAGTGGAAGCAAGAGCCCAGCTGGTACGGCTCAGTGGATCCCCAGTGGGAGCACACAGGAGGCGGCCATTAGATGTTCTCTCTCATCAGTGTTTCTCTCTCTCTCTCTCCCTCTCCCTTCCTCTCTCTCTAAAATCAATAAAAGAAAAAAAAAAAAAGAAGTAGAAACAAGAAAAGCTACCACGCAGATCCAACAAAACCAACCGACCAGATAAAAAGAAGAAAGGACAAGGGCATTTGATGTGCTCCCTGGGATACATCAGAAGGAATTTGAAAAAAATTTAACTTTATAAAAGTGAATTCTTCAAACCTCCAGCCTCAGCAGGAAGATTGGCAGCAACAGCACATGTTTTGCTTGTGGTTTCCCCGTGAACTTAGAAGTGGTCTTACATACGATTAGTACGTTGACTCCGGGAGTCACACTACTGTCGCCGTGGTGTATTTTGAGTATAATTGCTTCCTTATTATAATTGTGATTCATCTACATAGTAGGAAACTTGGGACATAGCGATAGGGAAAAGGAAGAAAATAAAAATCACAGGCAATCGTACCAGGCAGAGGACATCTCTGGATTTAGCGGACATCTTTGCAGTCCTTTTTCTATATGTATTTATTTTTTAAAAAATATGTTTTTATTGATTTTTAGGGAGAGTGAGAGAGAGAAACATCCATGAGAGACACACATCGGTTGGCTGCTTCCTGTGCACCCCCAGTGGGGATCTAGCCCGAAACCCTGGCATGTGCCCCAACAGGGAATCAAACTGGCAACCTCTTGGTCCATGGGTCGACGCTCAGCCACCGGGTCACACTGGCTGGGCTATATGTATGTATTTATTTTTAATGCTATTGCCTGAGTTCCTTCAAAACCGTCATTTAATTTGTGTATAATTTGAGGAAGGGAGGACAGGAATGGAGAGGAAGGAAGATGTGACTTTGCAAGGGCTCTGAGACTAACACTCTGAACCAAGAACTTGGGGACAGATGGAGGGCGACTGTCAGTTCTCTGCTGCTTTTATTTATGTCCTGGTCGCAGCCCATGCACCCTACAGTTTTCACCACCAGAGTCGTAGACATGTGTGCGTGGGTGAAAAGCACATTTCTGCGTGATTTAAAATGAATGAGCGGATGAAGTCGTTCCAGAACGCCGGCCTTGCCACAGCTGAACCTCGCAGCCTCACCGCGTGGAGTTAGTGGTGAAGACTCGGGCACGTTTTCCTCGCTGCTTGGAACCGGCAAAGCACTTGCCAGGGCGGGTCTGGCTTCCAGCCTCCTGTGTCTGGGGCGTGCAGATGAAGGAGAGACTCAGAACACGACTACAATATATTTGCTTGCAACCAGAAGCCCCCGCCAGGACCTGCTGGGTTCGAAACCCGCCCAGGGAACTGTGCAGAAAAAAAAAGCCCTTGCCGGTTTGGCTCAGCGGTGAGAGCGTCAGTCTGTGGACCAATGAGTCGTGGGTTCGATTCCAGTCAAGGGCACGTACCTCGGTTGTGGTTTGTCCCCAGCCCCGGTTGGGGTTGTGCGGGAGGCAACCAGTCGATATCTCTATCACTTCAATGTTTCTCTCTCTCGCTCCCTCCCACTCTATCTGAAGATAAATCGAAAAATATCCTTGGGTGAGGATTTAAAAAAAGAGAGAGAGAGGGAAATCTCACCCTCTCACCCCATCCCTGAAAATAAATAGACTGCAGAAATAAATAAATGGTGACTCGAGAAAACCAGTGTCCTGATGGCCATCAGGAAGGTGCTTCAGCTTCAGGAAGGTTTGCCATGGCGTGGGGACAGAAGCTGGTGTTGACACAATGCGAACAAATCAGCTGTGCCTTTCAGCCGGGCGTGTCTCCATATTGTCCTCAGCGTGAGGATATTAATTTCACAGTTTTCACAGATAAGTTTAAACATAGGAACATGTCACAAATAAGCAGCAAGCTCTGCGAGGCTACATCAGCTGGGATTTCACAGTCTGCAATTTTTAAATTCAGCCAGGTCCCCAAGGGCCAATCAATATTGGTGGCAATTATTCTTAGTACACAGTCTAAATGAAATGGGTGTGTTTTTTTCTTTCTTTCTTTTTTTTTTTTTTATCAAGGTGGGAGACTGCGATATAGAAATACGCCAATTCCCCCGTGGATGGCAATTGGGCCGGCGAACAGCTGCACCAGGTCTCGGCCGTGGGGCTCTCGCCGGTTCCTCGGGAATAGCCCAATAATGACCCCATTATTTTAACCTTCAACATGAGCTGTGTTTGATAGCAAGCTCAGAAAAACCTTGCACAGGTCAAACAAAGAGAGAAGGGGGAAAAAAATAAATAAATAAGCCAGGAGCACCCCCCCGCCGCAGCTGCGGGAGCATCACCGTGGTTCTATTTACGCCTGGTTTCCAAGCCACCACCTCCAGAGGGCCGTGCTTGGGACACGGGGATGTTTTCACCAAGCAGAGCTAGTTGACATTCGAGAGCGAAAGGCAATGAAAACCTTTATAAAAAAATTCCAAAAGGCAGACACTGAATTAGGCAAATCCCTAGATTTTAGTCTTTGAAAGGTCAGTTTTTTTTGTCTTTCTTAAGTTTTTGTCCATTTTGGGGGTTTGGGGAAGGTGGGGAATAAGGAACAGAAAATGGAGGGAGTTGGCCTCTTCCTGGTGGGGCCCAAGGTACACCTAACAAACCCAGACCACCGAGGCAGAGAAGTGGGGACAGAGACACACTCTCTTTACAACACACCGGGATTGGTGGGTGGTTGAGCCCCCTGGTCCTTGGAGTGTGGCTTCTTTCGTCTTCAGTCTGATCCCAAACTGGGCATTTCATCCCTGGGTACTCACACCCGGGCAGCTACCTTATTAGATGACAGAAACATACACAGTGGTTCGCAGCCAATTTTCTTTCACTGCTTGTTTGGTACTAAACATACAGATGAATTTTCAGACAGGTTTAAAAAAATTTTTTTTTTTTATCGATTTCAGAGAGAGGAAGGGAGAGATAGAAACATCAATGTGAGAGAGAAACTCCGATTGGCCGCCTCCTGCATGCCCCCTACTTGGGACGGAACCTGCAACCCGGGCATGTGCCCTGACTGGGAATTGAACCAGGGACCTCCTGGTGCATGAGATGACGCTCAACCAACCGAGCCACCCTGGCTGGGCTTTCAGACAGTTTTTAAAACCAGCACAGCGTGTGTGTCTGGTTCCCTGTCTTTCCCAGAGCTTCTATGAGCTACCTAACCCCGCATGTCGACCGCCCAGAGAACACAAGAATACAGCCCTCACGCCCAATTCATCCATTCATTGAACCAACTGACCAAATATCACATGTGACGTGAGCACCTCCCATTTGTCGGGCCCTGAAGAAGCGACAGGAAACACGTCCCTGAACCATGTGTGCAGCCCAGCGACAGCTACAGTGGGCAGTGAGGCTGCTACAAGCAATGTGATCGGTGCTGACACAGGGAAACTTCAGAACACAGGAGGGGTGCCCGGCCCAGAGGAGTTAGGGCTTGAGGAAGGTGTCCTAGGGAAATGACATAAAATTTGGGACTTGAAGCATGGGTATGAATTAACTGGGCTAGTGGTGGTGGTGAAAGAATGCTCTGGCAGAGAGAGCGGGATGTGCAAAGGTCCTGAGGCAAGGAGAGGTCTGGCCCTTTACAGGAGCGGAGGGAATTGTACTTGGCTGGAGCATTATGGGTGGAGGATGCAGGAGACAGACATTCAGCTGAAGAGGTGAGTTGGGGGCAGGTCATGCAGGGCCTTTAGGAACCTGGTCACTTAATTTAAGGACGACACAGTGTTGGACATCAGAAGTACTTGAGGGAAAAGCAGAATTGTTTGATAAAGTGAGGGGCCCCCATTTAAACTCGTTAACATCTGTCACCGTACGTAGTTACAGAACTCTTTTTTGGAAAAATGTTTTATTGATCTTAGAGGGAGGGAGGAAGGGAGAGAGGGGAACATCAATGTGAGAGAGAGATATAAATTCAAGTGCGAATCGAACCCAGGACCTTCTGGTGCATGGGACGATGCCCAACCAACTGAGCCACACCGGCCAGGGCTCTTTTTATCTCGTGATGAGAACTTTTAAGATCTTTTCACTCAGCAACGTTCAAATATACTCACAGCGTTATTCACTGTAGCCCCCATGGTCACATGACCTCCCCAGGACCTTCTTACCGACTTGTAACTGGAAGTTGGTACCTTTGGACTCCCTTCGCCCGCTCGCCCCCACCCCCACCTCTGGCCATCTGCTCTCTGTTTCTACGAGCTTGGTGTTTGTGTTTTAGATTCCATATCTAAATGAGATCATACAGTATCTGTCTTCCTCCGACGGACCTATTTCACTTAGCATAATGCCCTCAAGGTCCTTCTGTGTTCTTACAAATGACAAGATCTCATCCCTTTTTACGGCTGAATAATATTCCACTGTGCATATATACCGCATTTTCTTTATCCATTCTTCCTTCCGTGGGCACTGAGGCTGTTCCCATGTTCCCGTGGCCCTTCTGGATCGATGGCTTGACAAAAACAGATGCAGATGACCGCTGTCCTTGACGGGAGGAGTGGGAAAGGAAGAGGTGGGCGCAGCCCTCCAGCTCCCGGCGCATCCGGCCGCTGCGTGAGGGACCGCAGGGCAGGGCGATTGGATTCCGACGGCCTCCATCCCAGACCAACGGTGTTCCCAGTACGCTAGATGTGAAACTAAAGCGATGGAGGTCGGCGTGGCTGGCGACTTTCTGTGCAAGCCACCAAGGACAGGCGGGGGGCTGGTTGGAGTGGAGCAGCTAGCACGGAGAGCTGGAACACTGTAGCGGCAGCACTGTCATCGCCGTGAACTTCTGATGGGTCACCAGCAGACGCAGATCGAAAGGGGGGCGCAGGGCCACCCCTCTCATGCGCCCTGGGTCTGGAAGCACTATCCAGAAGCCCTTTCCTTTCCGCAGAGATTCAGGCTGTAAAGGCCCTGATGTACATAGAGAGGTGGGCTGTCCCCGGGGAGGGGTCTTCCAACACCCTGGGGAGGAGCAACACGTCTGCACATCCCAGCACCAGGAGACGTCGGTGTCTAGCTTACCATCCCTCTGCGTAATCTCACCAGTCGCTCCAGTCGCGATGGTCCCCGCGGCCATGGCGCCATCATGACCGCCGTCAGTAGCACGGAGCCTTGTTGGGTACCTAACTGCATGTCGGGTTTCGGGGTGTCGGGAGCCGGGGGCAGGTACAGGAAGGAACAGAGCAGGCCTGTGAAGGAGCCCCCGACGCACAGCCCCGGGCTCACAGGGTGCAGACGCGACAGAGGCGACTTAGTGTTGGAGACCACCGCACAGCACTTGGAGTTCAAGTTCTCCTGGTTCTGCCGGCTACTGAGTGTCAAGGTCAGTTTGCAGAAAATGAACTCCCAGAAGCACCCGTTAGCCAACCCCGCGAGAGACTCCTCCCTCTGGGTCTGCGGATTCTGGTTTTGCTGCCAAAGGCAGAAGCAGAAGCCGGACGGGAGTTTTCAGAACTCCACACACGCACCGTCATGCATCCACATACAAAGCGTGACGTGATGGCAGGGCTAGACCCCAGAAGTGAGACACCCTGGAGGGCCAGCGCTCTGCTCCGACAAATGCAGGCTGCACCAGCTGCCCGGAGAGACCCAAGGGAAGCCACCGTCGGTCCACAGCGAAACGAGAGTGTCCAGCCATCCTCTGTAAATCCAGCGAGCTGCTGCGTGGCCGTTCAGTTGATCACTTAGCCACGGATCACGCAGAGAGTCGATTTTTGGAGACTCAGCTGGCTGCCACGTACTGCTCTGTGAGCTTGGGCACGTTTTCTCGGTAAAGCGGGGATGATCAGGTAGTTGCAAGAGAAGATAATGTGTGAGGAAGTGCTTTGGAAAATGTCAGGTAAAGGAAACAGAGAGAGAGGAGCAAGTGTCTTTGAGCATCGGTGGCCGTGGGTAGGTTCCCAGAGAAACAGGGGGAAGCCTGGGGAGCGTGTGGAACTGTCCCGGGCCTCTCTGCACGGGAGAGGCAGGTTCTGCTCCTTCCGGGGAGATTTCATGGCAGAAATAGACATTCAGGAACTTCCTGTCACACTCAAAATGTTCTTCCTTCCATAACTTGACTCCATTCCGTCTTCCATCTGTCCCGAGTGCTGGAGTCTTCCTTCCCGTGGATGGGAAATCGGAGACAGTCTCCCATCTTCAGATGGAAATGTTCCCGCGTTGCACACTTCACCTGGGGACAGAGAAGGAAGGCCACATGTGGGGACGCCAGTGGAATGTTCCCTGGGTGAGCTGGAGAGCACAGCTGGCTGACGGCCGTGCCTGACCTGGGCCGACAGAAGGAGCTCTTGAACACGCACCCCCCTTCTCTCCATCCTGGGTGCGCGCAGGAAGCACTCACTTTGATTCAGACGCTCATTCCTCCATCAGACTTTCGTGGACGACCCTAAAGTACTGTGCTAGGCCCTGGGGGTGCGATGACAACGAAGAACAGTGCCCCAAGCAGTGACAAACACAGGACACAGCCCGAGAGCAGTGCAGACTACTCCAGGCCAGGCCCCAGATCCGATCAACAGAGTTTCTCCCCTTCCCAGGCCTGGTCAGCCAGGTCCTGCCTTCAGGCACACCTGCCGGGCTAGCGGAGTCTTTGAGGGATGAGGTCTTCCAGGGTAGAGGCAGCTGGTGGGCGGGACTGGAACGCAGACTAAATCCAGGGTTTATTTATCTACTAGTTGCAAGTCTGTGCTCTTAAACATCTCTCCTGTTCTCCCACCCCAGCCCCTGGCAACTCTTTCCCCTTTAATTCCACTCCTCGACTCCAAAAACATTATATTCGTTGCACTGAATGTCCGAGATCATTTTGGAATGCCTTTGGAAACACACTCTCAGCATTTATGAAATGGTTTCACTTTGCTCAATCCCAGGCGGAGACGGATGTGTGTCTCCCGCCTGGAAATCTGCTGACAAGCCCTTCACAGGACAGCTGGAATCTTTCCGAGAGCGTCAACATGTCCAAGCATGCGGACTTACTCTTCTGTTCAGGTGAATGGCACTCATTTGAATATTATTTAGATAGTAAATATTTAGATGCTTCATTGTCTTTTGACATTTTAAGCAAGGTTTACATTTCCAGGTACTTTATTTATTTATTTTTTTCATTTATTGATTTTAGAGAGAGAGGAAGGGAGAGGGAGAGAGAGATGGAAACATCGATGAGAGAGAGCATTAATTGGCCGCCTCCTGCATGCCCCTCACTGGGGATCGGGCCCACAACCTGGGCATGTGCCCTGACCGGGAATCGAACCGGCGACCTCTTGGTGCACAGAATGATGCTCAACCACTGAGCCACAGCAGCTGGGCATTTTCCAGGTACTTTAATAAAATTGTGTCTAACAACTGGATTTTGAAACTGCACAGAGAAGGATATACGAAGAATAAAAACTGTAACCAATGGTCCAAAGTGAGCACATCCTCCAAAACCCCACGTGGAAGGTGCCCCTTCAGGCTAAACAGCACGGTCAGAGGGAGTGCCTTGGTGCTGCCCTCACCGCTGCCCCCTGGGGAGGACTTCTGAGGTCACGGAACTCGGCGGGAAATCGGTGTTTAACTTCTCCCATCACACTGGTCTCTGAAAATGTCTTCCAAGAGGCCTTAATTATTTCCCACAGCTGAGCCACAAACTGAAACATTGTCTTCGGCATTAGTTACTGTTTTTTAAAGGAGTTGCCATTGAAGAAGTAATGTAACTCATCATTGTTCATTTCCGTGGCTGAGAGTTTGTATTTACAGAGCATCAAGGTAGCAGCAAAGGATGTTCCGAACACACAGGGTGGGCAAAAGCAGGTTTGCAGTTGTGACTACGCCAGACACAGAGTTTTATTATGATTATTGATTAGTTATTGCATTATGTTCCATACGAACACCCTGTGAGTGCTGTGACACGAAGCATCTCCGAGCCGACAGATGGGAGCTGCGGGTGACCACCGGTGTCCGAACAGGGTGTGACAATACCTAACCTGTGAGTTCTTTGCTTAATTTTTTCTAAAATTTCTACTTGGCTTCAATTAAAATTTTCCAAGGCCAGAGGTAATAAAAACATTTTACAGTGGAACATTTCAAACATATTTTTGAAATTTAGTTTCAAAACTTGAGAGAAAGAGACGTTTTATGAGTTCCTTTGGTCCTATCAGCCGCTCCAGGAATTGTCCACGCACGCCCCTTCTTGTTTCATTGATACTCCCAGTCAAAACCAGATACAGATTACTTTATCCGTCAATACTTCAGTGTAGAAAAGGGAAGGACTTTGTGAAAACACAAACATGCCGGACAGAGGCTGTTGTTTTGGAAACTGGCTTGTGAGCGCTGCTGACCCAGGCATGGCTTGTCATTATCTACATGCTTCCCCAGTCCACAAAACCGGATACATTAACCATTCTGTTTGTATAACATGGGACTGTATTTTAAAAAGAGGATTTATTTATTCGACAAACATTTGCTAGTTCCGACCAGGAGCCCAGAGTGTGCGCTGGAGACAGGCACCGGGCGGGGACAGCACCAGGCAGGCAGCCTCGGTCCCAGGGCAGCCGGTCCTCGCTCCGGCACAGGTGTGTGCGGCTGGCTTTGTGTCCGCGAGGTATTTCTCTCGTCCACAATTTTGTTTTATTTCGCAGTGTAAACCTAGTTGACAAGAAACCATGGTTTGAATTCAATAGGTCTGCACTTTTTTTTTCTTTATTGATTTTAGAGAGAGAGAGAGAGAGAGAGAGAGAGGAAGGGAGAAGGAGAGATAGAAACATCGATGAGAGAGAACATCGACTGGCCGCCTCCTGCATGCCCCCCACTGGGGATCGGGCCCACACCCTGGGCATGTGCCCTGACCGGGAATCGAACCGCCAACCTCTTGGTGCATGGGTCACTGCTCAACCACTGAGCCACACCAGCCGGGCTCTTGTCCACAAGTTTAAAAAGGCACCTTGATGCTGGTCGAATTTCCAGTGTTGATTATTAATTAATTTGCGATACATAATATACAACCCATTTTAGGTGTCTGTAGGTTTATCACAAACAAACCAACCAACAAGCCGAAGAAGGTGTCGTCCTTGATGTGTGCAGTTCCAGGTAAAAGGCTTGAATTGTTTCTTTCAACTTCCTCCCAAACGATGCACACATTGCCTCTGGTTTGGTAGCAGAAACACTTACAATTAATTCTGTTCTTGGAAGTGAGAAAAGAGTGAGAGAGGAAACACAGGGGTAGGGGTGGAGGCAGGGCCAGGCTGGGAGGAGGCAGTGCGGACAGCAGCAGGACCCTCGGGGAGACCATGTCCCCAAGGGCCTCCCCAAGTGGTGGAGGTGTGAGCAGCGCCTGGGTTTGGAGATGAAGTGACCGAGCAGCTGTCAAATGCCACACACACACACATACACGCACGCACACACACACACGCGCACACACGCGTGCATGCACATGCACACACGCACACGCACACTTGCACACACGCGCGCACACATGCACATACACACACGCACATGCACACCTCTCTCGATCTCCCAGAGTTCCAGTGTCTCTTCTAGGTTGGGTGGGTCCAGTGCAGGTGGGGTGGTGGCAGCCTCCTTAGGCAGGGGTCCCTCCCCCTCCCCCTGCTTCCTCCCCCTCTAGTCCTCTCCTTGGTCCCTGGCACCCAATGAAGGAGAGGACCAGATAGATCAGGGGTGGAGAGAGGACCTGTTCCGGGACCTCCTCTCTTGCTCCCTACTTCTCTCCAGGCTGGGGTCTTGGGCTGCATCGGGCTCGGTGGGCTCCCGCCCCGTGTGCAGCTGCACGGCTCGGTCCCTGGGGCCTGGAGCAGCATGCTTGGGTCCAGCCCTGGGCTGCGAGCTGGTTAATTAGTGCTGGTGCCCAGGACGCCCCATCTGCTCCAGCACGCTGGTCCCCCACCCGCCACCTCCCCGCCTCCCACACCAGGCGGTGTTCATCTGCCCACCCTGCTGTCTGGAGTTGTTCCTTCCTTGAGTGCCTTGTCATGGGGCCACAGGTCAGTTGTCACAGATCTAGGTAAATCCTGCAGGACAGGTTGGGACAGGTAGGGCGGGGCAGCTCTCACCCTCCCTGTGCTGCCCACAGACCCTGGGGCCCTTCCTCCTTCCCCAGGAGCAGGCAGAGCCCCCCACCCCCGTGAGGATGGATCTGGGCAATTCTGATGCCTTGGTTGGGTCCCCCATGCAAAGCTTGAGACAGGGCTCGGATTCAGTGGTTTATTGGGAAGCAGGGGTGAGGGAAGAGGGGCTGGGAAGTAGAGAGGGAGGAAATGTTAAGGAGAAGGCAGCAGGGACCTCCTGGTGAGAAATGTCTTTAAGAGGGTGGCTTCCCAGGGGGGTTCAGAGTGTGCGAAGTCTTTCCAGGTGCATGGCCCCTGGGAGCAGTCCTTGGAGGCTGGGGTCAAGTACAAGTGGTACGTCCGTTCTGCTTCTCCGTCTTCCTAGGACACATTCTCCAGCTGCGATCAGAAGCCCCTGGCTCCCCTCACAGCCTGCCCACTCCGGGCGGGGCAGAGCGGGTGGGAGGGGGTGTTGCCGGTGATGTGCATCGAGGCCCCGGGTCCTCGGCTCTACTCCACGCCCTGGGCTGGCGGCAGGCTGGGGCACCGCGTAAGCTGCAGGGGAGTCCATTCGAGTGACTGGAGGGAGGAGACCCACACACCAGGCTGGGGGAGGGGTGCCGTGGCGCTGGTGGCTGTTTGGAGGAGACTGAGCCAGGCGGCCTCCCCTGAACCTGGGTGACTACACAGTTCCCGGCCTTGTCTCGACCAGTCCCTTGCCGTGTGCTATGGTTACCGTTGCTGTGCAGCAAATCACCCCAAAACAGTGGTGTAAACACCAGTAGTCATTTACTTTTCTCTCGCAGTTTCTGTGGGTGGGGAATTCAGGGACGGGTCCCCTGAGCGGCTGTGACTTGGGGTCTCCCGCAGCTGCGGTCAGGCGGCTGGAGTGAACACAGTGCCACAGCAGGGGCCGCTGGGCGTCCTCTCTCCCTCCTTGGGTGCCCTACCCCTCGGGTGCCCTCCCCCCTCTCCGGAGGCTCCCTCCCCCGTGGCCGGCTCGTGGGCCTTTCCACCAATGCTCCAGGGAACAGAGTGGACCTCGTGACCAGTCAGGGCTCAGCCTTGACGGTCACACGGCATCACTTCCGTCACTGTCTATTGGTTACAAGTGAGTTACAAGCCTGTGTAGACCCGAGGCGAGTGGGCGCAGACCTCACCTCTCAATGGAAGGATTATCAGGGTCACAAACCGTAGGAGCTCATGTGGGGTGGGAAGGAGTAGATATTAATTTCTATAGGAAATAGAAAAGTTATCTGTGATATTTCATTCTGGGTGTGAATATTTACATATATATTTAAAATATGATTTTATTGATTTTTTTTTTTTTTTTAGAGAGAGAGAGGAAGAGAGAGAGAGATTAGAAACATTGATGTGAAAGAGAAACATTGATTGGCAGCCTCCTGCACTCCCCCCACTGGGGATCGAGCCCACAACCCAGGCATGTGCCCTGACCGGGAATGGAACTGGGACCTCTCAGACCCTGGGACGATGCTCATCCATTGAGCCACACTGGCCAGGCTGAGTATTTATACTACATGACACGCTGGGACACTCTGGCCCGCCCTGCGTCCAGGGCCAGTTGGAAGCCGACCCCTGGCTGGCGTCTGCAGTGCTGGGAGGAGCCGGGTCTTTCCTTCTGTAAACACGGACCTGGCAGTTCTTTCTTCTTCTGAAAATGCCATGAATCACGCTTCTTCAGACATCGTGAAGAAATAAGTTGCTTGTTTGTGTCTGAGAAACACTGCTTCCCATCTCACTGATGAAGAAGAAACTGAGGTCAGAGATGAGACCCAAAGTCCCCATGATGACGGAACTGGACGAACGAGGACTTTCTGGTGTCCCTGTGAATATATTTGAGACCATTGAACTGTACACTCAAAATGCTTACGGTGTAAAATTAAGGCTGTGTGTTTTTACCTCAATTAAAAAAAGGAATTTCTGGTTTCCACACCAAAGCCTCTGTCAGGTGGTCCCTGTGGGGGTGGGGAAGCTGTTCGCCATTTTCAGGGCCACTTGCCATGTCTGGGAGCGGTGACCCCCCCCCAAAGCTTATGCAAAACCGAGGGAGGTTTGCTCTCTCGCTCAGAGACCTTCCATGGCTCCCGGTACCGGTGGCACCAGGCCCAAAGCTGTGGGATGTTCAGGGCCCCCGCCCTCTGAGCGCGCCCAGGAGCACTGGGCCCCTGGACGGCCTCCCACACCTCCCGCCACGCGGGGTGAAAGGTCAGGCTTCCCGCACCTGTCACTCCTCAGCATCATTTCCCGCTTGGTGGAGGCGGACAGGCGTCGGGAAGATGACCGTTTCTGGGAAACCCACGGCCCCTTTGCCCCCGCCCCCGACACCCACCCGCTCACCCTCTCTAAGGGCTCTCGTGGGTTTTAACAAAGGAGGGAGACCCTCGTTGAAATGCCCTTTGTTCTTCTGAAGTGGGGAGAGAAGAGTTTTCTCCAGCCACGGTCTGGAGTGGGGGCTGCGGTGGGCGGCAGAGGAGACCGGAGCCTCGTGGGGCAGTTCCCACGTGCCAGCTGTGCAAGGAGTGGAACCACCCCATCCCGTGTGTCTCAAGTGGCCCAGAAAAACCTGACCCCGCTTTGTCCACCCGTGGGTACTGTGACCTATGTGACCCAATCAGGAATCCGTGTGGCCACGTTCAGAGGGGTTGGGACGCGATAATCAGGAGTGATGGCTTCTGGGGGGAACACGGCAGGCGGTAGAGGGAGCCGGGAACTTGTCACGGAGCCATGACGTCTGTGCATTCACAGCGGCTCCTTCCAGCTCTGTGTCTGAGCTGCGTGTCCCGTGGGCTGCGAGTTCCCACGCGAACGCAGCCTCGCTCCAGTCTTGAACTCAGGGAGGGACGCTTCAGTGGCTGAAACGTGACTCCTTCTAACTGCCAGAAAGTATTTGACCCTAGTCTTTTATTTTACTAACTCGGATGAAATACATGAACTCTATGGACCCAATTTTTCCAGTCTACTACAGTTCATCTATTCGGGGTATATGCCTCTAAATCGTAAGACACCCCCAAGGAACAGAGGGCCCGCATGAAAATGCCTGCCTTCCGAAATGACGACTGGTTCACCTGGGAAGTCCCTGGCACACTTTTCGGGGTGTTCCTAGCGTGAGGGACCAGCAACGGGCTCCCTGGGTGAGTTCACCGGAGTCCGCCCCGGGTGCCTCTGCGTCAGCGTTTCCCTGTGTGTCCACAGCGGTTCCGAGAGCCTGCCAGCCGCGTCCAGCTCCTCCCGCTGTGTCCCCGGGAGGCCAGGCCACGGCATCGCAGCCGTGGTCAGAGCCGCTGCTGATGACAGCAGCACCATCTTGGCGAGCTCCACCTAACTGTAGGTGCGTCCCCGTGGCCTGGATGGAAGCAAATAAAAAATGTCGTGACTTTGAAGACAATATAGATGCAAAACCTCGACGTGGTAGAAGTGCTTGGCAGACATAAGGGTATTCGAAACGACAAGGAAATCACTGCGGTGACCGCCGCCACCAGCAGTGACCGCCACCATCACCGGAGCCCCGTGGGCACAGCCACCTGGGGGCACTGCTTCTGCAGAGAGCGGGGCCCTGGAGCAGCTGTGCCCAGCTGCGCGGTGGCTGCTTGTCTTGGCTTTCCCGTGTTTCGCAGAGCTGGGCCCTAGCAAGTGTGGCCTTTCTCAGGCCACCTTCTGGCCTCATTCGACTTGTGCCTGAGCTGTGGGTGACCTAAGGCCGGTGGCTGGATCCAAATTCATAGAAACCCAAAGCAGAAGAGTCACCAGAAATGTTGACTGGCAGGGTCTAGTTCAGTCAGGCTTGTCATCTGGGTAAGTGGCCAACACAGACCACTCTCCCACGGAGCTGTGGTCCCTGCCACTGAGGAATGGTGACCCTCACTCACTGACTATATGGTATGGTGACATTCCCCCATTTCTAGAAGGTGTATATTTACATAAGGTGTGCACGTGTGTGTGTGTGTGTGCACGTGCTTCATTTAGACAGCACTGATTTCATTTTATTTTGAAAATACCTTATTGATTTTCCTACACCCTGTAGGAGACTTGGAGGCCCTTCTGTTTTTTTCTGGTTTTATATAGAGGACGGTCATTCCAGGCACCTCAGCTGCACTGTCTGCGCTCCTGGCAAATGCCTTCCCGGTTCCAGAGTGTGGGAGGCAGGGGAGACTCGACGACTTTTGCTCGGCCGTGCTGAGAGGCGAGTGGTGATCTGGAGGCCGAGGGCTGAGCTGCGACCTCGCCCAGACTTTTAAATGGCCCCTCTTTGAGCAGACACCTTCCTGGCCACCTTGACAGCGGTTCTGGGTTGCTGTGCCCCAGATCCTTGGTCCCTGCTGGGGTTAGAGCTGAGATTCCCAGCCTCTCTTGCTGATGGCGTGGTCATGGGATTGATCTCTGACGTAAGCAGAAGAGAAAAGCAACCACTTCTAAGGACCTTCTTCAAAGGAGGCAATTGGCTCAGGCCCCTCACCCCACTGTCCCCCCAGCCCACCCCCAGAGTAGGAAAATCAGGAGAAGCCCAACTGGGAGGCCTGCATCCGGGTCTCTCATGCCAGAAAGACACTTGTGTCTTCTGTGAGTCATTTTTACCAGGACTCTCGCTGGTAAACTTTAATTTGCAAATTCTCTTTTCCCCTTCAAAATGCACCTGCCTGTATGCATTAATCCCTCCAACCAGAGCCATTCTTGCCCTTAGATGGTGGCTGTCTAATCCATCCCAAGCCAGTGCTTTACAAACTTGCTTTCAGAAGAAATTCCATCCCCTTCACAGTGTCTCTGAGGATCTGTGGTGTGTGTGCCTGTCACCTCTTTCCTGGCTGCTGGCGTTTTCCTCCATCATCATCACCATGGGAGCCCATCCGCCCCACTCGGTGTCAGCTGGGCTCGAAGGCTGTGCCCCCGCATCGTCCGAGGCTCGCGTGTTTGTAGTTCGTGCCGACGATCGGCTGACTGTTGGTCGGCTGGGTCGCTGCCGCCTGATTTCTCCACGTGGCCCGGGCTTCCTTACCACGTGGGGCCAAGTCTGAAAGGCGAGCACCCTGAGCGAGCCGGCGGAGGCTGCGTTCTCTGCCACGGCTCAGAAATCAGGCAGCCTCACGCCCCACGCTCTCCGTGGAGGCAGCACCCAGTCCCGCCCGTGGGCAAGGGGAGTGGAAACAGACTCCGCCTCTTGACCGAGGGGGCAGGTCCGGGAAGAGATGGAAATACATTGTAGGCATTTGGGGGAAATACAGTCGGCCACCCCCATCGCCGGGCACCCTTTCCTGGCCGTCACTCCTGGGTTCCGGGGTTGCTATCTGCTGGCGGGGTCCCTGTGCACCTCTGCTGTCCTCCGGGCGTCCCGCTCGACCAACTCCCCTCATTTGGGCCAACCCAGAGGAAACGGAAAGCACCACTTTAGAACGATGATCATGCAGAACCACTGGGCTGTCCGGGCCTCAGCCTTCCCGTGCCCCCCTCTGCCCCGACCGTGCCTTTCACAGCCAGACGCTCAGAAAGGCTTTCTTTAACCCAAAGGCTGGTTCTCTTCTAAGCAGAAAGGGGCACAAAGAGCAGACACTCTAAAATCCAGTGTTTTTCTTCCTCACGCATTGTTGAGCCTTTTAGGCACGGATCCTAAAAGTCAAGGACGCTTGGAGGTCACGGGGAAGGGGGTGATTAGAATAAGGCAAACGCATGAGAACCCTTATGTTACCATTTTAAATTTTAGTGACAGTGTGCTCTTGGGCAAATGGATGTTTTTGCCCTTGTTTCTTCCTCTGTAAAAACAAGGATAATATTCCTACATGAAAATTGGGGAGACAACACCATGGGAGGGTCTGAAAAGTGAAAGCTGGCCATCTGATGAAGGCTGGGGTGGGGGCTGGGTAAAGGGGATTACAATTTTTTAAGTTGTTAATTTATAACAAATCCCCAAAGAGATTTTTTTTTTCCAAAAGCATACTTATTAAAAAATTTTATCAACAAGGGGAAACTTCTTAGGAGAGAAATGAAAAAAAAAAAAGTTAGCATACAGCTGATTTTCTAATATTTGAGCAAAGTTTAGCGGTCAGTAGGAACGGTCCCCAGTCTCTGGGCTCACGGACAGTCCCACTGTCTGCTTGGAGCGCGGTCTCGCCACCTGTGAAATGAAGAGAGTGTAGGACCCACCGCTTTCTGACACCCTGCACACCTTGACATTTGTGCCTTTTATGTTATAGTAGAAGTGAGGACATTTTATCAGGTGTCTGCTTGGTATGGGTTACATTTAAGAAGCATTTACTTTTTTTCTCACCTGAAAGTCACTGGTAAGAGCAGACCGGAATCATGTTTCGGGTGAGATGCTTTCCTTGGTGGGCTGGTTTTCTTCTTGGTCTTTAGATCAAAGGTCTCGTTTACATCAGGAGGGTTTGTGCCCAGCCGTTCTGGGAAGCGTGGGAGGTGTCCTTGGTGCTGAATTACAGGCAGGGAGTCTGGTAATCACACCCCACATCAGCATCTCTGAGAGAGAGGAGGAGGAGGAGGAAAAATCCGACACATGACCCATACGTGGGTTGTTTTTTGTTTTTATTGTTTTTTTGTTTTTTTTTTTGAGGGGGAGATGTGCTGATCAGAGACGTCTAGAAAGAACAAGATTCTTAAAAATAAGATCAGGAGGAGGACGTCTAGGGGGAAAAAGGAGAAACATCTGTAACAAAAACAAATTAATTAATAAAAAAATAAAATAAAAACAACCCCCTGGTGATACCCAGGAGGAGGGTGCTGCCCTCTTGGGGCAGGAACCCTGGTTCACTTGCCGGCGTGCCCCTAACACCTAGTTCCGTACCCGAAGCCTGGTTGCATCTCAATAAAAATTTAGTGGAATCAGTATGTATTTGCTGGAGTCCTAGGCAAGCCCAGAAAAGTCGTGGAACCTTGCTGTGGCTGAACTCTTACCGGTGGAACTTGCTGTGGGTGATATCATTTCTAGGCAAACACTCATGCTGAAGTTCAGTGTTAAGAAGTGTCCTGTATGGGGAGGGGATTGGGGGAGGGGCAGTGAGGAGAAGAAGGGAATCCCAGGTGTTCCCACAGTAATACAGTGATCCAAGGGAAGAGTTCCGGGATGGGCGATGAGGACATGTCCTCAGCAAGGACAGCCGTTGACATGAGACGGACAACACGGAAAACAGTCCTTGTCAGAGGACAGCCTCGTCTCCCTCTCAGGCGGCGTGGTGTTTTGGAGCCAGGGAAGGGGGGTGGCTGGGTGTCCTCTGCTCTTGTCCCCGTGACGCAGATGCTGCAGCCTGGCTCGCCGGGACCACAGGGCGGGCAGGGTGGGGCAGCCACACTCCGAGGTCTGCTCGGTGCCCTGGGGACAGATTGCTCCGTGTGCTCAGCCCACCACGTCACGCAGAGACCTCAGATCTGCCTTCTGTGGGCGTCCCGTGCTGCAGGGTCAGTGGGAGAAAAGGTGTCCAGGGTGCCCAGGTGGACTTACTTAAAATACAGAAGCAGAACCCACTGAGGGCCTTGAAGAAATGACAGCTGACTTCTGCCTTCAATTCGGTCCCTCCTCCTCCCTGCCTCCTCCTCCCTGCACAGGGTCTCTTTTAGACAGAGGCTAAGTGCCGGCACGAGAGCTGGCTCTGGCTGTCATAGCCCTAAACAAGCCTGGGGAAGCAGGGCGCTGCTGGCGGTCCCCGGGCGCGATCTCGGCACGCAGGTCACCCCGTGTACGGGGGAACCACATTCCTCCTGCTTAGGCTTGTACTCTGCTTTGTTCTGTCGGGTCAAACTTTAAAAAGAGAACTCCGGCTCTGGCCACTGGGGGCTGTGCAGACGGGAAGGGGTGGGTACGCTGAAAGACAAGACTGCAGAGACAGATGAAACGCCGTGATGGCTGGCGGCTCTGCCTCGCTGCCATCCGTAGGGCAGAAGGCCGGGAGGAGGGAGCATAAACAGAGGCATCTGGTCCCCCAGCATGGAGCGCAGGGTCCCTGAACCGTGGCAGATGAAGCCTCAGCTGTGACTGGGCACCAGGCATCCGTGTCCAAGCCCGGGTCACGCGCAGGGCCCGTTTTAACTGTGACAGTGCAGTGTCAAACTGCCATTCTTTCTTTCTCGGCTGGTTTTTTTTTTTCCTCTGAAATCTGCCAGCTCTGGGAAGCAGCACAGACCAGGCCCCGCGGGTCTGCAGGCTGGAGGAGGCGGGCAGGGGAGGCAGTGAGTGACATCCAGAGCAGCGCGCTGGAGGGGGCGCCAGAAGGCCAATGGCAAGCCAGGGAGGATGTGCAGGGAGGCCTTTCTGGGTCTGCCTCGAGGGTGGAACTGAGTCTGGACAAGGCACAGGCACCGTGCTTGGCACATTATGCAGAGGGACATTGTCAGGCTTTGCTTGTGAGGGGCCAACATGCCTTGGGGAAGACTTAACGGAAGGGTTCTTTATCCAAACCTGGCAAGCGAGCCAGTGCTATCAACCTTCCCAAACGTCACTTGGTATGTTCCTGGAGGAACCCAAAAGAAAGGGTATGTTTGAGACCCTGTGTTCAGGCAGGAGGGGGCTCTGCTCTCTGGGTGTTGCGTTACAGTGACTGCGCTCACCCCACATTGGTGCGCCCCAGGGAGGTTGGCGGGAATGGGCCCTTTCCCGAAGGCGGCGCCCCGGCAGCTGGCAATTCTGAACCCTCTCCTAGAAGCGGCTGCCCAGCCCTGCCTTCTCCACTTCGGGGTTTGCTCCATTTCTCTCTCTCTCTCTCTTTCATTAGGAAGGAGGGGATGATGTCCAGAACTTAGTTTATTTAAAGAACCACACTCTCAGGTCAGGCTTTCACTTTCTGTTTGTTTTGGAAGGTGGGAGAGCTGATAAGCACCCCCCCCCCAAGTCTGACTCAGGAGTCTCTTCTCAAGGCCAAGTGTGTGGCGGGAAAGCCACGTGCTCACCAGCTCCCCATCGAGGCCTTGTGCCACATTCTCCGTCCCCTCTAGTGCGTGTCCTGGGGGTTCATCCCAGGTTTTCCTCATTTCCTTTCCTGTCCCTCATCCAGTATGGGGGTGGGGCTATAAGTAAGATATGACTTGGAAATCACTGGGCAAAAATGCTACCCAGCCTGGGTGGGGAGAGTAGGAAAACAGGCTAGTGGTGGGGCCTCGGAGAACCTGGGGCCCTGGGATCCCAGGGAGGTGTGTTGGGCGGTGCTTACAGCGAGCAGACAGACAGACAGAACGCCTAATCATATTAGTCACCGTGGTCTGATTCCTCACAGACGCGATGCCTGGGCCCCTAAACCCTGCATTTCCAGCAGTGAGAGGATCCCTCCTTCCCCCCCTCCCACAGTCCTTCCCTCCGTAAGTGCTGTTTCCATGTCTCACTCGGTGGGTATTCTATCCCTACGATAAAGTCCCTCCCGGCTCTTCGGCTCCATGTCCTCCTGTCCCTCTTCATTCACTGTCTCTCTGTGCCTTTGGCTTTCACTCTGTGGTTCCGTGCGGCCGGCCCTGCTCAGCCCTCCATCCCCAAGGGGTGACCAGCTTCTGGTTCAGTCCTGCACCCTTTTCTAGTCAGCTGCTTTGGAAACAGGGCATGGGGCAAGGCTCTGACGCCTTCAACATTTCTTGGTCTCTGAACAGGAGAAGTCTCACACACACACACACACACACGCACACACACACGCACACACACACACGCACCCACCCACACACATGCACGCACACACACACACACGCATGCACACACACGCACACACACACACACACGCGCACGCACACACACACGCACGCGCACCCACACATGCACGCACACACACACACGCCCTCACGCACTGGCTCGAATTGTGCCCGGAGAAGCAGCACTGTTTCTAGGTGATGTGCCACCCGGTGCCCAAGCCATTTGTTTTCCGTTGAGTTTGTCCCTGTTCAGACGAAGCCTTTTGTGCCCCTAAGCGACGTCTCCCCGAGAAGACGGTCTCTGCACTAATTAACCAGAGAGCTCGCGGCACAGCAACCTACACCACGTGGGCGCACGGGGCCTTCCTCCAAACATCTGGCCCCCCGACGCGTCGTTACAGCGCTCTGGCCCCGCGCCGCGCCTGCACGCGCTGCTCCGGGTCTGTTCTCAAGTTGTTGTGGGGACCCCGCCGTATGATGACAATTAGGAGCTGTTAGTGTGCAGATGAGGCCTGAGAGTGGCAGGTGGTGGGAACGGGGCCTCAATTAACGAGCAGGCACCAAATCCCTTCCTAATGAGGCTGGGCCACCCAGATGAGCCAGGAGGCGGGTGTCGGTGACAGTAAGAGAGGACCTGAACTAGAGGGGGGCTGGTCAACAGGTACCTGGCTCAGCCGCAGAAACGCCCTTCCGGCTACACCGCTCGGAAAACCGGCCTGGGCCAGCCGGGGAGCAGAAGGCGTGGGCGGCGCCTGGGGGACTCCGTTTGGCATGTGTCATCTCTCTGGGTGGCCCCCTGGGTCAGTTCACCTTCCCAGTGTGTTTGGGTGAAGAGGTGTCTCCCAGGATCAGGAGTACATAAGACATGACAGCCAGAGCGTAATAAAGGATCATTGTCGAGGATGGAATTTGAATTCCAAATCGGTCCCCGGGATAACTTGCAAGTGTCGTGCTGGGTTTGTGCTCAAAGGGCCGGTGCCGTTTCCACGGCAGACCTTCCAGGGCTTTGTGCAAATTCATCATCTCAATTGACACAGGGCCGAAACTCATCTGGCTCACTGGGAGCTTTGGAGAGTTTCAGGAAAGGAAAAAACTTTTAGGAACGCACCAAGTGTTAGCAGGGCACCGGCACCGGCAGAGTGCTGTGTTCCTGGGCTGCTTGCTGGAACGTTTTCTTTAAAAAGATTTTAAATGGATTTTTAGAGAGAGAGGAAGGGAGAGGGAGAGAGAAACATCAGTCAGCTGCCTCCTGCAGGCCCCCTACTGGGGATCGAGCCTGCGACCCTGCCACGAGCCCTGACCGGGAACTGAACTGGAGACCTTTTGGTGCACAGGATAACACCCCACCATCTGAGCCACCTGGGCCAGGGCAGCCGGAAAGTTTTGAGACTTGCAGGGGAAGGCCCACGGCCCGAGGGCGACTCCTCGGGTTTTCAAGAACCAAAGACAAGTTGGGACCTCACTAGCTGCGCATCCATCGCTCAGCTGTGTGAAGGACGAGGCGTGCGTTTCCCTGAGACTGCAGCTTGCACCCTGGGAGTCTCGGGGGGGGGGCTCTGTGCCATGCACAGCTCTCAGATCATGAATCCGTTGTCCGCCGTGGAGTTCAAGCTGTGTTGGACACCAGTCATTTGCAGTTCTTCCCTCCCCCTCATTCTTCGGCAGCACAAAAATAGTGCTGCAAAGGGCCTGGCGCCTTAAAGACAGGCACAGAACTGGAGTGGCAATGTGGCTGCCCCTTTGTCCACGTGTGGGGTGGGGTTGGGTAATATCGTGGACCATATGCAACAGGCTGCAGGGCGCAGGACAATGGGGAAACCAAGAACCCACCAGGGACCGCCACCTGTCTCTCTCCTACTGGGTTTCTGATCCCAGTAGCATTTAATCAAACGTTTCTGTCCTTCCCCTAATTTTGTTGTTATAACAACATATGTTTGAGGAGGGTTCTCCTTTGAAAGGGGGAGTTGGCCAACCTTTACACACCTAGTCAGTTTTCTCACTACGTGTTTGTAGCTCTGTGACTTGGAAAACTGAAGATTCTATTTAAATTCTGCAGCATTGCCTGGCCGGTGTGGCTCAGTGGTTGAGCGTCGACCCTGCACCAAGAGGTCGCCGGTTCGATTCCCGGTCAGGGCACATGTCCAGGTTGTGGGCCCGATCCCCAGTGGGGGGCGTGCAGGAGGCGGCCAACCGATGTTCTCTCTCATCGATGTTTCTCTCTCTCTCTCCCTCTCCCTTCCTCTCTCTAAAACCAATAAAGAAAAAGAATTTAAAAATAAGTAAATTCTGCAGCATTAAGGGGGCCATTCGTTGTTGAGTATCACGTCCTTAGGGAGTTCCCCAAATCTTTCAGGCATAGTCCAGAAATATCAGTGACTCTGTTGAGTTGTAAGACTAGAAGATGGTACAATTTCATTCTCTTTTTCCTTCCTCCCTTTTCCTCGTTTCCTTTCTTCTTCTCTCTCATTCTCTCTTTTTTGAGTGAGACCCCGCTCCAAACCCACCTTAGGTCAGTGATGCCTCTACTCTCCGGGAAGCTCCAGAGGGAACTGAGCCCACTACCTCAGAGACACCTGAGGTCTCCCGAGCCGACACCTGCTGTGCCCCAGCGCGTGCTCGCCTTCTCTCGGGCTCTGACACGCCTGTCACCTCACCACCCGGTGTCCTCTGTGAGAGGGGCTAGGACCCGAAGAGCGGGCCTCAGACGGCCAGCAGTGTGCTTAAAGGTTCCAGGCACTCTTTCAGAATCCTGGTATTTTCTTTCAGACTCTTCCAGAAGCTGACTCAGAGGCAAAGATTTGAGGCAAACAGTTTATCTGGGAGACGACCCCAGGAAACATCGTAGGAAAGTGGGGAAATTAGATGGAGAAGGGGGAGGACGCCCATAAAAATATGTTATCACTCTCGTCCCTGCTGTGGGAAGCCAGTGCAACCCTGGGGACTTGGGACACAGAAGTCCCCCGTCAGAGTCAGACCAACCAAGGGCCAACCTGTCCTCAGGGCTGAAGCTCTGCCAGGGGCATCAGCACCAACACTGTCGCCCCTGCAGCCAGGGGTGGCCTCCAGGGGTGGCCTCCAGGCGTGGCCTCCGGGAGTGGCCTCCAGGGGTGGCCTCCAGGGGTGGCCTCCGGGAGTGGCCTCCAGGCCAGAAAAGCCGTCCATTGAAGAAACAGCCGCGGGAGGGATCGTCAGAGCGTCAGGATGCTGACGGGACAGCACAGCCTCCTCTGCCCCTGCCTTCCTGGGCACAGGACCCCTGCCTGGTGTGGTTCTGATCCAGAGTGGGTTCTCCGCTTTTCCGTGCCCGCTGGTGTGCAACACGAGAGGTGGGGGCACAGGAGAGGGAGGGAGAGGCAGAGGGCGGCAGGGAGCGGGCTCTGCGTGTTTTCTCAGGTGACACGACACTCAGGAAGCGATGCCGCATTGGCGGGTCTCCGGGTTCACATTTGATGAGGGGTTAGTCCAGCTCCTTGTCAATACCCAGGCCTGGGCACAGGGCCGGGCGTGGCTGAGGTTCCTTGTGTGCTGCTAGCTAACCTTCCGTGTATGGACGTACGCAGTTAGAATGATCAATGTTAGCACTGGACAGGGACTCAACAAAACGCCCAGTCCCGAAATAAGACAAGGACTTTCCTCATTTTACAGATGAGGCTCCGAGGACCAGAAAGTTGCCCGCTCGTGAGCCTGGTCCACGTGGTGCACAAGAATGGCCGCAGCCTCTCAGGGCCTCGTGCCCACCTTCCAGGTTCCCAGCAGAGAGCGCCAAGTGCCAGCTCTGCTTAGCTTTGCTTCCTGCTCGACGTCGTAGGCTCTCCTAGTTAGTTCCCTCCTCTTGCTCTCTGAACCCTAACTTGACCGTCTAGAGCTCAACAATGAAAGACTCCAAATGCTCCTTGCTGGGGGCCGGGGGCCGAGCCATGGGATCTCCGGGGTGGGGGTGCAGAGAGCCCTGACTTTTAGCACTGGCCGACTTTCCTGCTGTAAACACCCCACCGTGGCTCTCTGAGCCTCCAACAGAAAGCCGCTAACCACGGACTCAGGAAGGGGTGCTCAGTCGGGGCCAGTAAAGCCGGTTAAGCTGTGGTCATACTGGAATGGAGTGGCCTTTAATCAAACGACCAGTGTCTTTCTAAACAGGGAACATTTGGACACACAGACACGCACACAGGGAGAACCCATATGATGATGGAGACAGACCAGGGTGATGCTCGCGTAGGCGAAGGAACCTCACAAGCTGTCAGCAGACCGCGGGGAGCTCGGAGAGAGGATGGAACAGAGCCTCCTCACTGCCTGAGAAGGAGCCACCTCTGCTGACGCCTCGATCTCAGACATCTGGCCCCTAGAACTGCGACACAGCCCAGCAGGCACACACAGAGCCCTGGGCCGCGGGGGACCGAGGTTCCGGCTCGAGACTCACTAGGTTCAAAGCTTGTCCGCACCACTGGCTGGCTGCTCGTCTGGGAAAGCCTCCGGCCTCTGGGTCTCAGTTTCCCTGTCAAGACTGGAGAGGGCGATTCACCTGCCTCAGGGTTCGGGGAGGCGGGGTGTCGGCCCACGCTTTCCAGCAGTGAGGGTGCCACGTGCAGCCCCCGGCCCTGAATCACCAAGGAGAGTTTTCTTTTCCATTTTTAAAAATGGAAGAGAAATATCCTTTGGTCACCTAAGGATATGTTTTTATTGATTTTTGAGAGAGGGGGGGGGAGAGAGAAGCATTGACCGGTTGCCTCTCACAGGTGCCCCAACTGGGGATTGAACCCACAACCTAGGTATGTGCCTGACCGGGAATCAAACCGGAAGCCTTTCGGTGTACAGGATGATGCCCCAACCAACTGAGCCCCCAGGCCAAGGCTCTCCTTAAGTTTTGAAAATGACTAAACATTGAGTCAATTATCTTAAATGCATCACTCCCAAATTTTCTGGGAAAGACGTTTGGGTTCGCCAGCGATGTCTTCTTTCCTCGCACCCCACACCTCTCCTTTGGGCGCCCAGTGAATTCCGAGAAGACCACGCTCACGCAAATTTGAACCAGCATCTGCGGGGGGGGGGGGGGGGGGGTACCTTCTTGGCACCAAACAGAGACACGGGGCTTGATTCCGGGGCTCAGGCTCGGTTTTGACGGCCCAGGACCTGGTTCGACACCCGTGCTAGCCAAATTCACCCCCAAGCATGTTTCCTCAAACAGTGACTGATAAGTTATCTTCCAGCTTCTCCTGCTAATTAGACATCACGAGTCCAAGTTAATTTGGCGGAGAACATTTCTCACCTTAACGACATTTATGGGCAATTAGGCACTGCAGCGGGGAGCGCGGATTTGCATTTCAGCCTCCTTTTCCCGGGCTAACAAGAGTCTCCTCTCCCGGCTGGAGATTTCTCATTCTCCGAGGAATATGTTCCAGGCAGACACCACGGGCCTCCTTGTTAGGCTGGAAACCAGCGATTGTTTGCCCCAAACAAGCTCCCCCAGTAACGAGGCGCAGGCGGAGGTAAGACCAGGCTGGGGAAGGCGTTTGTGCGGGGCAGACCCGCGTGCGGGGCGGGAAGTCCCGCGCCTCGTGCGCGCGGAGAACCGTGCGCGGACGCGCCGCTGACCACGGGGGCCAAGCACGGGTTCTCAGCCCGTGTCACCAACGGCTTCCATGTTCGATGTTAACCCTTTAGAAAAACAGCTAACCATGTAAAACATATCATTCCTGAATTTCAACATTACGCACCTTTTGTGTTGGGTGGGCTTACTATTTTTCTTTTTGGTCAGCAAGAGACCCTCAGTGGGTCGGTTTATCGTAATGAACGCACACACCCCCTTGCCTGCACCCAGCGTGTGGAAATCCAGGGGACTGCCGCGGAGAAGCAAAGGCGTGGGCACCTGGGCACCTGGGCACCGGAGCGTGGCTCAGCTCCCGGACAGCATGGTGCACGCCGGCCGCTGCCAGCCCGCGCTCGCCTGACTTCCTTCTGTCTTCTCTCCAGGAAATCTCCAGTTCAACTCACGGAAACATGCGATTCTTTTCCTCTGGAAAGGGAGATAATGCATGGAGGGGCTTCCTCCCCGACCCACCGGCAGCGTGGTTGACGGGCATAAGGGCTAAGACTGAAGTAGCTGCCCGGGTCAGCGACTCCAGAGCACTCGGGGGGCTGCGGTGCTGCGTGGGGACGTCCCACGGCCACCCGAAGCCCCGCCCAGGCGCCGGGCTCCCCGCGGGCGCCAGGAATCCGCCTGCTATGAAACCTGGACCGTGATGCCCTGGGCCTCAAGATGCGTGAGGTTCTCATAGTCCACGTAAATATTAAAACATTTTATTTTGCTTCATATACAGTACACATACCCATTCTATAAAATATAATCAGATATAATATGCACAATACATATAACCTTACAGGTGAGGAGACCAGGTTTTTTTTAAATTGTGGTTATTACATATACAAAAAATTTAAAAAGCATTTTCTGGGGAGTTGAGGGTAGAATAAAATTGTATATGACAACTAATAATGATAACTCTGGGGGATTCTCACTCTATACTTTACTCCTTCAGGAAACTGATGTTTCCTATGACAAAATAAAACAAAGTGAAACTTTCTAAAATATCACAGTAATAACATTTTAATATATTACAGCAGCATTTTAATATATAAATACTATACTACATGAGTGCATATGTAAGCTGTAAATAATATATAAGTATTAAAATGAGAGGAATGCACAACATAAAATAACGACCAGGTTAAAGCTTCTAAAATCAACAAAATGAGTAGCGCTTTTTAAATAAAACTTTCCAGGAGGCAGACATGACTCTCTGATGGTCTGCACCGCACTGGAGAAGGTGACAGGTCCCCAGACCAATGCAGCACGAAGATCTGTGCAGCTCAGGGAAAGGTGCCCCAGAAACCTGGTGCAGGTCTTGGGGGGCAGCCTTGGACTGGAGACGGTGAGACCGCAGGGGAGTCACGGTGGGCCCGGCCTCCGGGTGCCCACTGGAGCAACTGCAGGGGACAGCCGGGACAACGACGTTTCCATGGAGATGTCCTGGTGTGGCGGCGTCTCATCTAGACTGTCGGGTGCTTGGCCACACCCTTGCTGGCCGAGCGGTTACTAACCCTATGTATTTCCTCCTCGGTGAAATGAAGGTGCTAATCACACATAGCGTGGCTGTCGTGGAGGGTCAACGGACTTGCACAGCAGGCTGTGCCCAGCGGTGCCTGTCCCAGTGGCCGGGGCTGTGACGATCATGGTCATGGCCAACCCCGACAGGAGCCGTTCTTGTTGGCGTGCAGACTCTGGCTGTGCTAAGAACCCCGGGCGGGAAAGTCAGAACGCCCAGATGTGCGTCCCGGCTGGCCGCACAGCTGCCGGGAGCTGTCCTCTCCTGTCTGTAAGGCAGAGCGAATGACACCTGCCCTGCCATGCTGTCCTAAGAATCAGCAGGACTGTGCTGAGGAGCGGGGCCGAGCCGACCGTGGACGGGCATCCCAGGAGCAGGGCGGGAGAGAGCGCAGCCCCGAGCCGGGCTTCTCCTGTGGACCTGGGAGCTGACTGCAGCCTCCATCTGGGAGTTGGCTCTGGACCACTTGCCGCCCTGCTGGCCTGTCCCACCCTGCTGCCCCTCCACAATATGCCGCACTGTGTCCTTCTCTGCGGGATCCTGCTTCCTGCCAGGTGACAGCAGATAGCCCAGCCGCATCGCTTGCTAATGGGGATTAGGGTGCTAATGGACTCTCCCTCCAGGTCAGCATATGCCCTTCCACAGAGGGGCCTTCTGGAGAGGACGCTTCAGCCAGGGAAAGGACTCTGACGGGTGAGCCTGCAGGCAGAAGGGGGATGCTTGCGATGCAGTCACATGCTGTCAGCAGCCCCCGGGTACCTCTGCGCAGAGTCTGGACCGGCTCTTCCCACGTGCTCTCCCTCCACTCCACCCCATCCCACAGCTCTCACAAAGCTTCTCCTGGAGGGGAAATACATCCCTGTTCATGAATTAAACAATTCATTCATTATTTCCTGAGCACCTTATAAAACCATGGTGATCATTGTCATTTATTAAGCATCTACTATGTACTGAACCTCGTACTTGGTGCTTTGTGTATACTGCTGCCTTTAATTTCACAACCACCCTCTCTCCTCACCTTACAGATAGGTGAGGAGACAAGGGGTGTGTGTGTGTGTGTGTTTAAATTGTGGTAAAACACACATGACATAGCATTGACCATCTTGACCATCTTTAAGGGTACAGTTCATTGACATTAAGTATAGTCACACTGTTGTGTGTACCGTCCACAGAACTCTTCTCAGCCTGCAAAACTGAAACTCTGTCCCCACTAGACAATAACTACCTGTTCTCACCTCCATGAGCCCCTGGCAGCCGCCATCGTACTTTCTGTCTCTGTGGATCTGACGACTCCAGACACCCCGTATACATGCAATCATGCGGTGTCTGTCCTTTGCTGTACATATTATTTCACTCAGCGTAACATCCTTCCTTTTGAAGGCTGAATACTATTCCACTGGGTGGATAGACCATATGTTGTTTATCCGTTCTGTGGACACTTGAGTAACTTCCACCTCTTGGCAATTGTGAATCATGCCACCATGAACAGAGTGTCCAGACAGCTCTCTGAATCCCTGCTCGCAGTTCTTCTGGGCGTGTACCAGAAGCAGAATTGCTGGGTCACGTGGTGGTTTTATTAACTAAGCTAGGTGCCCACGTAAGCTGGGTGTCCACTGATGTAAATACACGAATAAATAAGTGGAAGAAATAAAAGCTTTTCCTTAAAATAAAAGCATTTTCCTTCGAGAAGAAATGATGGAATTAAAAAAACCATCCATTGGCAACCATCACAGTAATGATTAATCCAACCAGGAAACATCGATGGATGTTGAAAATCCAGAGTGAAAGTTTGGTGAGGAATGGGATACTTACACGGTTTCAAAGTGCCTGCCCACATCGTAGCTTACCAACTGCAAAGGGGAAAAGGTACCTTTATGGTGGAGACACACGGGACACATCGCTCTAATCCTCTGATTTATGCTGAAGCCGAACGTGAACGTGATCGGGGCACAGTAGAGTCACATACGACTTGGCCGGACGCACTGAGAACCCAGCCTCACCTCTGCGGCATGCCTGCTGGAGAAGCTTAGCCTGGCTTCAGTGATGAGGGATCATCTGAAAAACCCACATCGAGGGTCAGTCTACACAACAATCGGCCTGTAATTAATCTTCAAACACGTCAAGGTCATGAAAGACAAGAACTGCTCCGGATTGAAGGACACTCAAGAGATGTGAGAAGTCAGTGCCGAGGGGTCCTGGACGAGGTCCCCTGGTCGCAAAGGGCCTTCCTGAAACAGTCCGCATTCGAGATTCCACGGGCGTCTGCGTTATTGTTAATTAATGTCCCCATTTAGTTGGTTGCATTTTGATTATGACAAGAGAATGTCTTGGTTTGTAGGAAATGCACACTGGGGCATTTTAGGGGGATGGCGCATCATGTCGGCAACGTACTGTTAAATAAATTGGGAAAGAAAATTCTTTACGCTATCCATGCAACTTGACTATAATTGTGACGTGATTTTGAAACGAAAGGAGGAATGCTTTTAAACGTCTCCATGGTAACAGGCAACATCAGGATCTGGGCCCGGCTCAGTAGTGAGTAACGCATGCCTTGAAGGCACGTCCTTGAGAGAATGTGGCAGCCTGGAGCGGCCTGTTGGTGTGCCCGCCTGGCATCGAACAATAGCCACATCTCACAGAAGGAGCTAGGGTTTTCTCTTCTTCCTTGTACGTGGATGGCCCTGCGATGTTGCCAGAGAGTCTAGGACTGAGGCTACGTCCGTGCCTAGTGGATAAGCAGGAACAGGTGGGCTGCGGAGCCCCGCCCGGACCTCCACGCACCTGCAGACGGTGCTGGAAAATACAACTCAGAGCTGAACTCCAAGAGCGTGTCTATTCCGTGGGGCTCACGTTTCCCAGGTCAGAGCAGGACTGTTTGATTGTGGAACGCCGCGCCCCTCCCATCCAGGACACGGGACCGCCGCTGGGGTCTCACGTTTGTTTGGAGAGAGGAGGGAGACGCCGGAAGAAGAGGGGGCAGGGGGAGAGTGTTACAAAAGGATTTTAGGAGGCAGAGGAAATCAGGCTGGACGAACAAGCATGGGAAGTCACTGCTGACCCCTGAATAGGGTTCCACCTGTCGACAGTGGCCTTGGGAGGGGTAAGAAGTCTGACTTGGGCAGTCAGCTGGGCTGACTCTGTTTCCAAGGGTGGGGGACGGGGGTGGGCATTGTCCATTTCTTTTGATTGAACACACGTGGATCCAGAATTAATGAATGAATGCATTTGGTTGGTTGTGAGAAGGAAATGGATGAACACACGGAAAATCGTAGCACAGTGCCCAGAATAATTAATGTTAGTAAAATGAGCACACAAGCCCCCAGACAAGAGCTGGGCACATGGGAAGCAGCTTCCCCAAAATGCCCAGACACCCTGCCTACTCCATCAGCTGTACCCCCGAGCCTGTGAGCACGGCATCGGGCCCCTCACCGCCAACGTTAGCATTGTGACCTCTCTATTTCATTTGCAATGGTGCTTTCCCTCTGAGGAATTCCAGGGTTCTTTACAAACTTTAAATTACCCAGGGGGCACGAATCCTCACAAGCAAGAAAGCAAAATAAAGCTTCTTCACCAAAATAACCTCCCTTCACCTGCCTCCCTGTGCACCACCCCCTCACCTAAAATAACCCAGGCTAGCTCCCCCAGCTGCCCAGTGCCACCTCACCAGCAACACCTCTCCCGGGTCAGCAGCTGACCCATTACGGTTTGCTAATGAACCTTGTGCCCTCCAATCAGGAGGGTGTCTTTGGAGAGCCCCGGCAAGGTGCCGGTCTCTCTGTCCTCTGACATCAACCATGCAGCATTCCAGTCCGTCCTGAGGCCGAGAACATGGGTCCTCCCGCCACGACGCTGGCCGTGGACGAAGGCGCCTTGGCGCTGGGATCGGCTCTGATCACACACAGCATGTTTGTGGTTCTTGGTCCCCTGGGAGAAGCAGCTCCCCGAGGAGAAAACTCCCGCAGAGAAGCCTGACTTGGCCAAGACCAGAGTTCAGAATCGAGGGGTAGCCAGGAGACTTGGGCTGGGATTTCAAGAGCTGCTATTCCCCCGTGCTGAAATTCTACAAACAGAGAAGAAACAAATCTGCCAGCCTCCCGGTGCCAAGGGTTTGGGGAGGAGCCCCAGGGCCGTGGGGATTTACACCCCACTGGCCAGTAAGGGGCGCTGTTGATTGAGAGACTGTGGCTGGAGGACGAGTGTGAGAAGTGACCAGAGGATGATGTCTGTGTCCTGTGGTCCTTAGAGACGTCCTGTTTTGGGGGGCGATCTGATTCGAGCTGGAAAACACAAACAAGCAGCTTCAGCGTCCTCCGTGTCAGTGCTGTGCCTTGTCAGGACGGACCCGACCCCGGGGCAGTTTTCCCTGCGTGGTCCCTGCTGGCCGCCCACCCTGTGAAGCCCTCTCCCTCCCCAACAGTGAGGAGGGCTCCAGACCCACAGACCACTTGCTGGCATCCCTCCAGGAGCAGACTTCTGCCTCCGTGTTCCACCCCCTCCCACTGCCTCTGCATTTATTTACCCCCGAGGGACATCCGGGCCAGCCCGGTCCTTTCTCATGCTCCCCGACTCCAGTCCCTTGTCCTGAAGTGTACTCGGAGCTTGGCCTGACCAAGGGCTAGACCTGAGGGTTCAGGGCCTCACACGGGGGAGGGAGAAAGTGAAAGAGAGAAGAGACCTCAAAGACGTTGGCATTGTGTTAATCCACAGTGGATCATGTATGTTTTACACGCCGTCTTTTACCAACTCCCCTGGCCCCATTGGGCCTGGGTTTTAAAGACAGCGTCCCCCGCTGAGCTGAGACAGACGCCAGACCCCGGAGGTGACCCAGGGCAGGAGGCCCATCGCCCACCCGGTGGCTCCACGCCACGGGCAGAGGCTGTGCTCTGTGGGAGGGCACTCGGAGGGCACTCGGAGCCACAGAGGTGCGGGTGTTAGCAGTCCTTGCCCAGGACGCTCCCTCAACACCCTCGGCAGCAGTGGAAAGGGTCCCGGCCTCTCGCCGGCCGTTTGCGGGGTTCTCCCGCTGTTCCCGCGGCAGAGGAAGCACCGGACACTGGACGTCTGAAAGCCCAGCCGAGTGGCAGTTTGTGTTTCTCTGGGTTTTGCGGGAAAGGTGCGGGTTCCCTGGAGCTGGCCGAGCATCAGGACCGCTTCCCCAGCCCTCTCCGAGGCTGAAGATGAAAGTGCCCCATTCACATGCAGATTTGGGGGTGCCCTTGCGGAGAACAGAGTTATTTCAGACGCTGTGTGGGAATCCTCTCCGCGTGTGAGCCCTGGGAGGGAAGTCCAGCTGCCTCAGCTAAGGTCGCTGGAACTCTCAGATGTCAACAAATCACTGGAAGGTGTCAGAGCCGGAGTGAAGGGTAATTACCCCGCGTGGAGAGCTGCTTTCAAAGTGAATAGAATCTGTCAGATCGGCTTTTGAAAACAGCAGTTGGCTGCTTGTCCTGGCCACATTAAGTAGATATATCTAGGGCCCGGGGAGGTTGTCTGAGACTTTGGTGATCAGCTTGCATTGGTTTTGGTGGACGAAAACGGGGACTGGAAAGAGGGCAACTGCCGAGCTGGCGCGAAACCGCCGCCCTGACGGTGACTCGGGGCTGCTGTTCGGTTCTCCAGGAACGGGCCCTTGCCGTCTTTGTGAACGGAAGGGCTCCGTGGTTTCCAGGTGGCGTGGGTGTGGGGCAGCAGGGACGTCTAGGGGAGCCTATGGCCTGGTCGGGGGGCACACAGTTCTGTGTCCTCCCACCCAGGAACGGGCGGACAGAGAGACCTCGACGCTGGTGGATGCCACGGGCTCACACTGAAGGCCCGTCGGTCGTGGGTCCAGCCCCAGATGGCAAAGCAAGCAGGAAATGGCTTCCGACCATCGCTCAGCCGTTTGTAGAAGCCGCGGACTCGTGTCTGCTCTCACCCCAGCCAGAGTCCGGAGCCTGAGCTTGCCCGTTTGTGGAGGAAAGCTCAGGTCCAGCAGAGGGGGGCCGAGAGGAACCGCCTGGGCCTGGTTCTCGCCACACCGGGGTCTCCAGAGGGGTGGCCTGCTGCAGAGACCCAGCGTTCTCGGGCTGGCACCAGGCCAAGGGAAAGAGTGTCCTGCAAACCCTGTCGTTATTCTGGGAGAGTGTAACTGTCGGCTCCGCGCTCCGGGTCCGAGGGGCTGCGAGGCGGGGGCAGCTGTCGGCCCGTTCCTGCACTTGCTGACACTGGGGCTCCCCATGTGGGTGACGCTGGTCGTGGGAACGGGGTGCAGCAGATTGTTCTGATCACGGGAGCTTGGGCCAGAGGGCTGGGTGGCTCTGGGGTCGGGGTACCGACCACAGACACTTGACTGCCACCCAAACCAGGAGGAGCTGTCCTACCCCACCTCTCTTCTCATCTTTGGGACACGTCGGGTGAGGATGGCCTTCTTACCCGAGGTGGACTGTGTCCCAGCCTGGGGGGCTGCAAAGCTCTACGCAGAGCCAGGCACCAGGGTCCCCCTCTGGGCCCTCCCCGCCCTCGGCCTAGTCCCTGACACTTAAAAAAGTGTTTGTTATTGATTTTTTTTTAGAGAGAGAGGAAGGGAGAGAGAGATAGAAACATCCATATGAGAAAGAAACATCGATCAGCTGCCTCCTGCACGCCCCCTACTGGGGCTCGAGCCCACAACCCGGGCCTGTGCCCTGAGAGGGAATCGAACCGGGACCTCTCAGTCCCTGGGACGACGCTCCAACCACCGAGCCACACCGGCCGGGCCCTGACATTTCTGTGTGTAGAAAGCCTGCCCCAAACAGGCAGCTATTGGACAGGAGAGGGAAGAAGGGTGGTGTCCCTGTGTGTCTGCGGAGGCTCACGCCACCCAGGTTATAATCTCAGCCAGGGACTGTCAACCTCTTGCCACAGCCGGTGGTCACCGTCCAGGCAGAGCGCCTTCGCTGAATCCCAGACTCCCGGAAAGACGCTTGTCCTGTGGCCGCTGTTCCCTCTGCGGAAACGTCTTTACCAACACAGACCGCTCTGTGTTCTTCCTTTCCCGAGGCTCGGGCAGGGTAATCTTCTGAGCCAACACACGTGGATGGGGCACTCATTCTTTTTTTATCCTCACCTAGGGCGTTATTGATTTTGAGAGAGGGAGGAAGGGGAGCGGGAGAGAGAGAGAGAAACATTGATGGGTTGCCTCCCGCACGCCCCCGACTGGGGATCGAACCCACAACCCGGGACTCATAGGAGTCATGTCAGCTGCTCCACAGCCTCCACATTTAAGCATTAAAAACAAAACAAACAGCTGAAGGTCTGTACAAATGTACTGAGTAGTTCACATTCTTCTAAAGATGTAGAGTCTGGAAGTTGTTCCGTATGGACATGTCCATTAGCTTTGATATTTGGGGAACACAAATTTCTATTGAAAATGTCTAGAGGAGTCACACAGATGATAATCACAGTTATTTTATTATTATTATTATTGATTTTAGAAAGAGAGGAAGGGAGAGAGAAGGAGAGATAGAAACATAGATGAGAGAGAACATCGGTTGGCCGCCTCCTGCATGCCCCCCACTGGGAATCAGGCCCACAATCTGGGCATGTGCCCTGACCGGGAATCGAACCAGCAACCTCTTGGTGCATAGGTCGATGCTCAACCACTGAGCCACACGGGCCGGGCAAATCACAGATATTTTAATCGTGTCCTGCTAAGTGGATTTACATACTTGCGGTGCAGTCTGGCCTGTGGAAGGGCCCAGCACTGAGCTCACGGCGGGTTAGACGTGGCATGTGTGTCATCTCCATGAAGAACGGTCCCTCGGCTCTCGGTCCGGACCGTGGCCTCCGGGTTCCCCAACTCCGAGAAAAGGCAGCATTCACGGTCCCCACCAAAAGGCTTCCTTTCCAGAAGTCAGCCTGTTGTGAGTGCGAAGATTCCTCTTCAATGAGTTGCAGACAGTTAGGGACTGACGAGAGGTGAAGCGAAAGGAAACAGCGTCGTTCGGAGATATCGAGCCAGTGCCCAACTTGGGGCCATTGTGCTTGTGGGCTTTCACTGGTTGAAAAACTACGGTTGTCACAAGAATAACAACGTACCCTTCGGGCCAGTTTCCTGCTGTGTGAACAGTGTTCGGTCGGGAAATGGGGTCGAGGACAAGCCTTCAGGTGGTACCACGGAGAAGCCAGATGACGTGGGCTTAAGCTCAACAGTAATGATACTAATAAATACAACTAGGGTCAAGAGTTAATAATGTGTATTGGAGTGGACCGGTGCCTTGGAAGCTGTTTTCCTACTGAAATTAACTGGGGGTCATGGAAGCAATGTTTTTTTGTTTTTAAATTGTTTTTCTTTTTGATTGTAGAGAGAGAAGAAGGGAGAGGGAGAGAGAAACATCGATGAGAGAGAACATCGATCGGCCGCCTCCTGCACGCCCCCCACTGGGGATCAGGCCCACAACCTGGGCATGTGCCCTGACTGGGAATCGAACCGGTGACCTCTGGGTGCGTGGGTCGATGCTCAACCACTGAGCCACACCGGCCGGGCCATGGAAGCGATGCTAACGTTATCTGTTCACGCTACGGCTGGAGCAATGATCACATAATCCCTTCCTCTGTGCCAGGCACGATGGAAGCACTTGTCTCATTTCCCAGAGCATTCCTGTGGGGGGAATGTTATCCCTTTCACGACTGACAAGCACTGAGCAGTTAAAGGATTTGCCTAAAATCACAGGCTGGTGAGCGTTCGCGTAGGAGCGGGACCCCTGTTTATCCCCAAACGTGGTGTGTTTTCATCCCTGCGTTTGGGTCCTCCCTTAGGCGAGGCCGGCTGCAAAATCGTCTCCCGCCTCCTTGACGCGGAAAGCATCTCGAGGTCTTCTTTCGTGAGCATTCCATGTGCACAAGGTTCCGTGCACGGGGTCCTGGGGTCAGGGTTTCTTCCTTTAAAAAAATGAAGCAAAACTCACAGGAGTCGGGACGGGGGATGCCTCAGCCAGGGCAGCTTTTGGGTCTGCTCTCCATGGCGTGCCCATCTCTGTGGAGAAACTCACCCGCCCAGCAGCAGCGCAGATATCTTGGCTGTAGAGACAGAACTGGGCCTTTTCCGGAGAATGACACTTCTCCCATTGAACCGGCCCCTTTCTTGGACCGGGCGAGGGGGAGCGAGTGTGTGTGTGAACTTGTTTGCCTGGTGAGGCGGGCATTCAGGTGGCACAAGGCTGTAAGTGACTTGTTCGGCTGTTTGTGAAGAAGCTGGCAAACTTGGGCCTTCTCCCTGGCAGGAAGGAGAAAGGGCCACTTGTTTCCAAAATTTCAGAGAAAAGCCTGGCGCAGGTGGGGCCCCCCCATCAGGGAAATGTTGCTGGGGGCCCGGGGCTGCAGGTGCCGCCTCGCCCCCAGGACGTGTGCTTCCTGGGCCGGGCGCGGGAGGAGCGGGCTGCCAAGCCCCCAACAGAACCGCACTGTTGTCCCCGGGGTGAATGAGAAAGATGTTTCAGGGCTGTGGACGGATCTGGATGGTTCGCCACAGAGGACAAAACATCCCCTATAAAATGCCATTGACATAGTCCGATCTCACTCGGGCTTTCGGCGACCAGATTCGATTGTGCCGGTAACCCCTGCCAGTGTGATATCATGGCTTCAGAGGGTGTCTTTCTTCGGAGGTCACACTCGTTTGTCCTGGGGATGGAGTCATTTTTTGTGTCACGGACAATGTTTTACTGTGAAGATAGGAGCCAGATGGCTCAAGCACTTGCAGCCCAGAACGACACAGTGTCCGCATTGTGGGTGGACAAACAGAATCTATTGTCTGCTGCTCATGAAACTCTAGTACCCACCACTGTTCAGAGATGAAGTATTTCATAAATGGCTAGGTCCCGCTTAAAGAATCTGTGGAACAACATCCCAGAGGGATGCAGGCCCCCCAAATATAAAGCTTACGTGTTCCTAAAGCACCCCCCTCCCCAGCCCCATCTACTCTCACAGGAGCCGAGGCCCTGACTTCTGTCTCTCCCGCTGCAGCCCACGCGCGATTCTGATCTGTGATCCCCTGTGCAGGTAGCTGCCCGAGCTCTCTGACCCTTCGGAGCCGAACAGCCCGGTGCGGCCTCCCAGGGGACAGAGTGCGTCTCGGACACGCGGTTCAGGATCTGTCCCCCGCCTTCTGCCCGAGCTCAGACAGAGGTGTGCGGACTGGCCAGGCCGTCCACGGGCTGCTCCGGCCTCACTCAAATGCTGTGTGCAGTAGCCCCCCGGGGGGGGGGGGCGAGCGTCTCTCCCCTGCAGCGAGCGCTTCGGGGGTCGCTGTGTGAGCAGAGTGGCCTGCTCTTCCCCAGCCCGCCCCCGTCCCCCTAAACGCACATCCTCTCCGTCCCACTTCGCCCAGCTGTGGCGAGTGTACCGCAATGTCACAAGTCTCCGTTTCCTGCCTTAATTGCGGCCCAGGCCAACCTTGACTGGCAAGGAGAAAGCCACTGACAGGTTTGGGCTGTGTCCAGACCTCCTCAGACTCTCTGTCAGCCAACTGTTTGACAGTCTATGCAAATGTATGCAAATGAAGGGACACGGGCCCAACACCTGCACACAGTGACCATCCCGCCGCCCGGCCGGCCTCCGGAACCGGCGCTTTCACATGCTGCCCGCTCGCTCTCTGTCAGTTATTATGCGTTTGTCAGCAGAACGTCGGGCCGATAAAAAACGTCCCGCTTTGTCCTGTGGAGCCGCGGGGCTCCGTGTGGACCGGCAAATGCCAGGGATAGTGGCATGGCTCCCGGCCAGCCCTTGTGAGTCCTGTCTCTGTCGCCAGGACCCGGCAGCAGCCTCCGAGTCCTGTGGGCTCGCCCGCGTGGAGGAAGGCCTTCTGTTTCCCTGGGTGGGAAGGCGGGACGCTGGTGGCGGGCAGCAGAGCCAAGGCTGCTCTCTCTGGCAGCTGGAACTTGGCGACTGGGAGCGCTGGGATGTCCTGGATTTTAAAAAGCCGAAGGAAAACCTGCCAGGGCTGTCAGGGAATCGGGGAGGGGAGAGGCCCACCACCTCGAGTGGGAGCCGAGTCGCCAGCCGCACACCCCACCTCCAGACTGTGGGAAGACTGCCAGGCGGCGGGACGCGTGTGCCCACTGGCCGCCCGGCCATCCCGGCGCCCATCTGCTCGGGCCTCCGCTGGCCCCCGACAACCCCTCTCTCAGAGAGGCCGGGACCAGCCAGTCAGCTGTTACTGAAAAGTCGGGGGGGGGGGCTGTGTAGTTATGAATCTGGCCTTTCGGAAGGTGAGACAAGTGACCTCACCAGCATGGTCCCACAACGGAAGGCTGGCGGGAAAGCCTGGGGTCTCGGGCCTTCATGAGGGGAAAGTAGGCCAGGGACACAGCAGCCCCATGGTCCCCGGGGTCCTGAACCCTCGGCCCCCAGAAGTGGGGCATATGCTGCATTTTTTGTGCATGGAGCTTTGGCCCCTAGAGCAACAAGTCATTTTTGGAGTGTTTGCAAAAACCAGAACTTCTAACACACCCTCTCCGCTGACAGGTCGGGAGGACCTTGCGACGTGGGCATTTCGTTGTGCATTGGGGGCACCTGAATACACACAGCCTAAGTGTAGGACCGCGGTGTCCTGGGTAGAGAGCTCTCACCAGCTCTCGGCGGTGTCTGGGGAGTCAGCAGGTCCTGCTCCTGACGAACAGGTAACGTGTCTGCGTGGACTGCTGGCCCAGGTAACTTATACTCCAAAGTGGATTTTCCCCTGAAGAATCATTTCGCCGTTCATGCCATGTGGCTTCAGAGCAGACAGAAGGGGGTTTCCACGCTGAGGCGGAGGGTGTGCCGACATCCCTCCAGCAGCCCCGAAAGAAACCCCGACTGACAGCCGGGGCTCCGTACCTGCTGAACCTCCCGGTGTTGAAATCAGCACAATGACGGTGCCAAGGGCTTGTGGGATCAGGGGCTTGTCCAGATACTGATTCACTCAGAGGGAGGAAGCGGGTAAGGCAAGCTCGGAAACGCACGCTAGCTGCCTGCTAAGTGCCCGGCAAGGGCATCTGCCCTTATGGAGGAGCCCGGGGACAAAGGCATCGCTGAGAACGCTCTCAGGTCATCCGGCAGATCCAGCCTGGTGCTAACAGGACCCCGAAGCCCAGCCCAAGTCCCACCCACACACTTTCTGTCGCTTAGGTCACACAGGGCCTGCAATAAGGAAAGCTCTTGGGGAGACCAGATAGTCACCGAGTCCAGGACACGTGCACTAAAAGACAGGTGATTGAAATGAGAACATCGGAGGCTTCAAGAGGGGTGGGGCCGACGAGGGAGGCCCCTGGTCAGGTCCCCGGTGTCTTCGCGCATCCAGGAGACTGATATTGTTTTGTGGTTGTCGTAACATCGGCCAGAATTTCAGCCAGAATGTCATCAGCTGGGAGGTTGTGGAGGGATTTCCACCCCCCCAGACCCAGTGCCTGGCATAAAGGTGCCCAGCTCCCACACCCCTGCCCAGGACGCCAGGGCCAAGGCACCTTCCGTGGCACCAGCTCTGTTTAACCGATTGGAAAGAGGGTTTCATCGTACCAGCTGTGATTCGGAATGTATGGGCATCTCTTATTTAAATGAGCCCACTGTTTGCCTTAAAAAAAGAAAAAAAAAAAAGGCCGAAAAGAAGTAAAATGCCACATAAATGAGACCGTTTCGTTTCTCTCTTGCTGTCTCTCCCTCCCTTTTAAAAATAACCCGCAGGGCCCAAGGTGGCTGTATTGAGGCGGCTTTCATGTCCTTTCAGGGCTGGCGCAGGGCTGTGGTCACTCAGGCAGCAGTAACTTTGAAAAAATGACCCGTCTACACCCAAACAATAACAGAATCCCCCTTTTTATGTTGGAAACGCCCACGGCTTTCTGGGTCTCTGCAGACTCCCCACGTCGATGCGACTGTTTGAACAGCCTTCTACTGAACAACTTAATTAAGCAAAAGAAAACGTGTCAGTTTCTGCCAGCCTCACAGAAACAGAGCCGTGGGGGTGAGCAGGGTCGCGAATTAACCCGCATTCCTGGACGGGTTCACCGCGGCGAGGCCTGGCTCTGCGGCGATGCCAGGGGAACCGACCGCTCCTCCAGCCGGCCCGGGACACGTTCTGCAGATCACACCCGACGCCATTCAAGCTCCGTCCCCGGGGGCTGCCGCGCGGGTGTGAGCCCAGCCCCGTTTAAAGAAAAAAGTCTTGTCACAAGGCGATGCCCGCCGCGGACACTCTGCACAGTTACGGAGACAAAACAGTTTCCCCCGCCATATGAAAACAGCAAGTTGTTTTTAGTTTTCCCCCTGCTCCGTCTCCTCCCGCCCCCGCCCGGTCTCCCTCTTCACGCAGCACGCAAAGCGATTGTATACTCCGTGCAATTTGTCCCGGCCAGATCAGACCTCATTTTAATCCTTTTTTTTTTTTTTTATCCTGAGGGCGGGCAAGGGCCCTTCCCTAAATCCTTCTCTGGAAGCTGAGAAAGCCGAGGCCCCAGGAATCCTGTTTCCTAGCCAATTAAATGTAGTTGTTTTTTTTTCTTTTTCTTTCCAGGCTTGGGTTTTGATTTTGCTTCCTTTGTGTGAAGCCAGGACGGAGCTTAGCGCCCACACTCTGCCCCCCTACCCTCCACCCTCTTCCCACCCCATGGGAGCTGCCCGCGGTCTCCGGGAAAAGCGGGGACTTTCAGTGGTAGCCCACGTGAGTTCAGAAACACCCCTGTTTATTTGGGGAGACATTGGATTGGCACCAGTTTGGCGCATTGAGGCTATGAGACTGTGGTATTTTTATTCCCATCTCTCCCTCTCGCTCTCACCATCACATACCACTGGGCTATGCAGGGAGCATCCCGCAGTTAGAATGACATCGCCCACGTTCTGGGCCCCGAACAGGCTGAGGCTGACCTTGAGTTCTCACGGTGCAGGGAAGCAGGTTCATCAGAGCTCGCAGGTTAGAGCCCCCGGGGAACACACCACGAAGAAATAGGCTCTCCAGTCCCAGGTGGGCTGAGGCACGAGGGCTTTTCCGTGGGGACCACCGGGGTCCCACCTTCCTGAGCTCCCTGCCATGCAAGGAGTCACTTCATCAAGAGGCCTTTATGTCCCGGCCGGTGTGGCTCAGTGGTTGAGCATAGACCCATGCACCAAGAGGTTACGGGTTCGATCCCCGGTCAGGGCACATGCCCAGGTTGAGGGCTTGATCCACAATAGGGGGCATGCAAGAGGCAGTCGATCGATGTCTTAATGTTTCTATCTCTCCCTTCCTCTCCCTCTAAAAATAAAATAATCAATAGAAAACATTATTTAGAAAAAGGGGCCTTCACGCCTGATGTGTCCTGAAGACGACCTTCCTTCCACGTGGGGACGTCTCCAGTGAAATCTTCAACTGTGGCTCCGTGAGCAGATGACCCTACAGGCGGCCTTTATCTGCTCGCCCACGTGGAAGAAGCACAGACGAGGTTTGCTAGACACGCTGGGCAGAACCTCGCAGCACTGAGAGGCTGGGCAGACCGAGAACAGAACTGGGCCGGACCTCGGCGTCGAGCTCACTGATAACCCGTTCAGAAGGCGATGGTGGCAACTCACACACACCCTGCAGAGGGGCACGGACGCGCAGGCCACTGCCTTTTTCTTCTGATTTTAAAACGGCTTCTCTCTTGAGCCTGACGCCCCGGGTAAACTGGGTCGTCCGAGGCTTGGGAATGTTCCCAGCGCAGACATTTCCTCCAGCTGGTTCGAACACACACAGGACCTGTTGGTCAGGGAAGCAGAGCACAGCAGTGACGGACGTGCTCGGGAGTTTCAGACCGTTATCCAGAGCTCACCTCTAAACAATGGTGATTTCTTTAATCCTCTCCTGAGGATATGGTTATTGATTTCAAAGAGAGGATGGGAGAGAGAGAGAGAAACCTCGATCAGTTGCCTCCCTATGCACCCTGACTGGGGATCAAACCCGCAGCCTGGGCTTGTGCCCTGACCGGGAATCGAATCTGAAATCCTTTCAGTGTATGGGATGATGCTTCAACCAACCGAACTGCCCGGCCAGGACTCAGAATAGTCACTTTGTCTCAAGTTTACTGGTGTTTCAGACAAAAATCATCAAAACTCACCCCCGTGACAAGAATGGTTTGCTCTCTTAAGGGTTCCTTGGGTCTGCAGAAAATGACCCACATGTTTCACTGGGGTGCTTAAGAGCTGGGACTGGCCTACATTTCTAACCTCCCCCAAATGATTCAGGTCCCAAAGTGGATTTTTCTTTTCAGTCTGGAGGGTGAAGATTGTCTTGTGGGTACCATTCATCTCCCCAGAGACCTCTGTGCTGCCCCAAAATGGTTCTTCTGGGGCCTGATGGAAAATCTGAGCCGGAGAGCTTTAGGTAGACCTAATACCCCGAGGACCCGTCCTCTCCTCTGGGCCCCTGCCCTGCCTGCTGGCTCCCTGCTCCCTGGACCCCACCACCTCACCCAGTCCCCATAGGAAGTGGTGTCCCTGCAGAGGGCCCAGGCTGGCCTCTCTCAGCGCCTCTGACCACTTGGAGTGTGGGCTCCTGGAGCCAGTTCAGGAGTTCAAATTTCCTCTCTGCCTCTTTTATATTTTTTTGCATTTATATTCAGATAGAGCGGGAGGGAGAGAGGAAGGAAAAGAGAGAGAAACATCGATGTGAGAGAGACACATCGACTGGTTGCCACCCACACGACCCCAACCGGAGCCGGGGACAAACTGCAACCGAGGTACGTGCCCTTAGCGGGAACCGAACCCGGGACTCTGGTCCGCGGGCCGACGCTCTAACCACTGAGCCAAACCGGCCAGGGCTCCTCTCTGCCTCTTAATTGCAGTATGATTTTAGGCAAATTACTTAACAGCCTGAACCTCAGTTCACCCTTCTGTAAAACCATGCTAATAACAGTGTCTGCCTCAGGGGATGCTGTGACTTACGTGAGTTCATGTCCACGTGGAGCACCGGGGAGCACCTCCCTTGTCTGTAGACCCCATCAGGAGCAGGGCTGCTTCCTCCAGGGGGCCGCTCCCCAGCCACCCTTCCCTGGTTTGGGGCGGTAAGGTCAGAAGGGTTCCACAGTTCCGTGTGGGAAGTCTCCCGGAGGGAGTTCAGGTCATGAATTCATCCAACGAGAGGCTGCCTTGGAGCACAGCGTGTTAGGACACCTCCAGCCACCGCCGCAGGGCCGGCCGGGCCAGAGGGGGCACCACGCTGTCGGGGGCGACGCCCTCAGTGCCGATTCCTGACTGTGTGTACACGTCCCTCTGCCCCTGGTGCTGGCCGATTTATGACAACATTTAGATGCAGGCCCGGTCGTGATGTGGGTAAAAACCACACCGACGGCACGCCTGGGAGAGGACCGCAGGGTGGGGTAGCTCTTTGCACCAGAGAGGCATGTAAGCTCCATCTGGACGGTTTCAAGCCTGCCGTTCAGGCCTCGTGTTCATGAAAGGCCACACTTGAACGAGAACAATGGGTGACGGCTGCTGGGTCGCATGTCCTACGTCCGACGGTGGCGATGATGCTCGGCAAACACAAACCGCCAAAGGGGTCCAGACAGGCTCTAGTCCCAGCCCTTGCCCTTGTGTGTGACCTGCCGCGTAGGTTTGTGCCCTGACCGGGGACTGGACCCGCAACCTTCCAGTGTACAGGACGATGCTGCAACCAACTGAGCCACCCGGCCGGGGCAAAACGTTTTGTCTTCTTATTGTAATGATAACCCACGGCCACTGTGGCCGCTGCAGACGGTAAAAGAAATGTCAAGAACGAAACTAAGTTTGCCAGGAACCCTGCCAGCCCAGGGACGAGCGTGCTGACGAAGAGGAGGGTGATCAGCGGGTACTGAGAGCTGCTTGTGTGTCTGGTGTGTTCTAAGCTCTTTACATCTGTGAGCACATTTTATCTTCTACGCAGCTCCCTCTGCACAGAGGAGGAAACTGAGGCACCGGTTGTTTGGAATCACCGGCCGAGGCCTCTGAGCGGCTGTGTGGTGTCAGACCCAGGTCGTCAAGCACCGCACGTCAGCTGCCGCCTGCGTCTCGGCCTCCAGCAGTTCCTACATCGTGTCCCCTCGGAGCCCTGGTGTCCTTTGGGTGACACTCAGGTCCCCTCCTGCAAAGGGAACGACGGGGCCCTTGTCCCCAGCTCACGGAGATGACTGGGCCCGTGAACAGCACTTTGAAATCGTGTTCTCCATTTCCAGCCTCTTTTTTTCTCTTTTAAAAAAAAATTTTTTTTTTATATCCTTACCCAAGGACATTTTTGCACTTATCTTCAGACAGAGTGAGAGGGAGAGAGGGAGGAAGAGAGAGAGAGAAACACGTCGAGTGGTTGCCACCCACACGACCCCAACCGGGGCCAGGGACAAACTGCAACCTAGATACGTGCTCTTAGCGGGAACCGAACCCGGGACTCTCTGGTCCGCAGGCCAATGCTCTAACCGCTGAGCCACACCGGCCAGGGCGGGCCTCTTTTTTTCTTACATCTTCACGGTTGTTGCCGTGTTTATGTCCTCAAACGGGGCATCACATGGCGTGGACACCAGACGGTGCGTGGAGCGGTTCCAGGTTTCACGCCGCTGTGTTTCAGGGAGTTCCAGGAAGAACCAGGTGGCACCTGGTCTGGAGCCTGCCCTGTCCCAGGACTGGCCCCTGCTGCCTCTCTCCTTGAGGCCACCTGCCAGGCTGGGGCATGAGTGACAGCTGTCACCCTTCGAGCAGACGTGTGGGCGCCTGAGGAGCCGTCCTCCCCCGGAGTCCCTGCTGCTGACCCTCAGAGTCTCTGTCCCGCCCCTCACCGAAGGCCACAAGCTGGGGCTAAGATCCTGCCCCGTCCTGTTGTTCTCCCCGGGTGCCGCCTTCTCGGTCCCTCCCTGGCCCCGATGACAGTACTTAGTGACCTTTCCCACCAGCACTCCAGGCCTTTGTGTGGAGCCATTGGCCATCCTGCTCTTCCTGTGTGAGGACACAGACGGGACATTGCAACTGTCAGCTGCCCTGGGCGCAGCAGGAGGGGCCAGCGGCAGGGACGGGGGACCTCCTTCCCCACCTCGGGCGACTGCCGTCCTTCTGTGTGTGAGTGTGTGAGTGTGTGAGTGTGTGAGCGTGCCGGGCACACACGCACACGCGCCTACACACACACACCTCCGTCGACACCAAGGAGGAGCTGTGTGCGGACATCGCCTGCCTGTGGCCAGAGGAAGGTCTTGTTCCCCCGGGTGACTGTCCCCGACTGCACTGCAGAGTCAGGGCTGCTCCTGGCTAGGACGGGACTGTGTGACACTGAGGAGAAGTCATCAGTCTCTCCACATGCCTTCTCAGCCGCAGACCGTATTTGTTTTACCTCCAGGTCCATTAAGAAAATATATATATTTTTTCATCCTCAGCCGAGGACATTTTTCCATTTTTTGTTCAGATAGAGTGGGAGGGAGAGAGGGGAAGAGAGAGAGAGAGAGAGAAACATCGATAGGAAGGGAACACATTGAGTGGCTGCCTCCCGCACGACCCAACTAGGGCTGGGGACAAACTGCAACCGAGGTACGTGCCCTTAGCAGGGACCGAACCCGGGTCTCTCTGGACCGCAGGCCGACGCTCTAACCGCTGAGCCAAACCGGCCAGGGCAGAAAATAATTTAAAAACCCTTTCAGCTCCCTGGAGAAGTGTCCTATGCATAGCACAGACTGGAAAAAGCGTAACCTGTGGATGGTGGTGACGATATTATCGCTGTTAGGGGAATGTCCCGGAGCCCTGTATCTCCTTGCGCTCTGGCCTAGTAAAGAGCAAAGAAACAAAATAACACAGACGATATGATCCCAGCTTTGTAAACAACAAAAGCGTGTTGTAATTATGTATACATAGAAAAAACAACTGGAAGGAAGCAGTCATAAATGTTCACAGTGTTATTGTCCCTGGGAGGGGGTGACATGGCTATACATTGTCTCTCTCTGTTTCGGTGTCTGTTTGGATTTAATGTGAACCTGCATTCTTTTGGAATCAGAAAGAAACAGTAAATGTTTAAAAAACGCTCATCTATGTTCTCTGTGAGTTCTAAAGACCCGAGACATTTTCTCTACCCCTAGTCTGTTGGGAAAGGAAGCGATCGCCACCATTCCGGAAACCCAGGGCGGCGGTGTAAAAGCCGGCTTCTGGCCCGACGTCCCCTCTGCCTTCAGGAGATGACTTCAGAGCGGGCGAGGTAGGACCTAGAGAGGGCTGGCCCACCCCGAGGCCATCAGAGGGAGAGATGGCACCCTCCTGGCCTCATCCCGCCTCTCACTGACCGGGAAGTTCGTTTTGGTTTACCGGCCCCCCTCTCCTACTCTGTGCTCCGCACTCAAGGACGGGCAGTCACCCCACGTGAGTGGGCGCTGAGCTCCGGAGCTGCCGTGCACTCTGCCCCACGCGCCCAGCCTGCTCCAACTGTACCATCTGCCCAATGACAGCTGTTTGCCCAAAGGTGCCCTGAGAAGCTCAGGGCAGTGGCGAGCGGAGGTCTGGGCGGGGTCCACGTCCGTTTCCAGCAGGTAAGCCACGTGGGCCCCGGGGCCCAGCCCGCAACCCCGACAGTGCAGGTGCGCACAGTGTTCGTCTCCCCCTCGTGCGTTCTCCTCATGCTTCTAACCCCGGGACGTCTGGCGATTTGGTTTTCGGGCTCGAGTGAAAGGGTGCAAGGCTGACGGCTAGAGTGGGGGCTGTTTCTCCCTGTCACCAAGCTCCCAAGGCACCCAGATGCCTTTGTTGGCCCCGCTGTGAGGCATCCGTTACCGTGGATGGGCCAGTGGCCCTGAAGAGAAGTGGCCTTTCCCCTGAACCTGGGGGGTAAATCAGATCGCAGCACTTTCCCAAATGACCAGTCGATTCTTTGCAAGGAGGGCAAGTCAAACTCAGACAATCTGTCAGCACAAGGGGGCAACGACAGAAGGAAGATGAACTCTCCAAATTCAGGAGTAAGACTGGAACGTGGCAGGTCGGGGAACGCAGCGGCCCCGGCATTGCGCCTCGCGGGGACACGGGAGGCCCCCGGGAGCCTCGGTTTCATTTTGGCCGCAGAAAGTCTCCTCTCCAGCCCTTAAAAATCACTTCCAACATGCTCGCCAAATCCTCTCAAAAACGTAACTCCTTTTCATAGATTTCCTTTCCAGATTGTAAAAGTAATTCTTGCTAATTGTTTTTAAAAAATCACTAAGTGCTACAAAAGAGTAAAAATCAATGAAAATACCACAACCTAGAGATAAGCACTATTAATATAGTTCCAACATTTCCCCAAACATTTCTCTGCACGTATGCCCCCCACCCCACACTTAGATATGCTTAAGATGATCTTATACATAAATGATTCGAACTGCTCCACGCCGTATTGCAGCCTGTCTGTTTATTTAATCAGCTAGAGCTCCGTGTTATTTCAGATCATTTCAGATCATTGAAACGGCCACATGATATTTTACTGTCAAGTTCATAGCGAAATGTGTTACATTCCTCCCACAAGGACGGGCATTTTGGTTAATTCCTGTTTGGTTTTAACCTTAAAAGCGACTTTGTGATGACTATCCTGATACACAAATCTTTGAGCCCTTATACTGCTCATTTAGAATAAATTCTTTGAAGAAGGATTGCTGGTTTGGAGGGTAAGAGCATTAAATCATTTATGTAACATATAGTGTATGTAATATATAACATACACATTAAATAATGTATAATATATTACAATATGATTATTATATCATATCTAAGTTTAAATTATAATTATTTGGTATGCTATATGTGTAATTATTTTACATATATAAAATAATAATCATATATAATATAGAATAATAATCATATATACATTTACCAGGGATTTTTATGAACCCCAAAAGTTTACACGTACTCAGTTCTTGGGCAGTGAACAGAGGAAATCATGCTTTTTAGATACTAAGCTTAATTTTTTCATTCAAGTCATGGGTACTTGAAATTTCCCGGGGACCCACTAAACCCGAAACAGGCTTGTATCCTCCACACCGCTGGTAAAGCCCCCTGTAAGGTGGAGGGAAGGAAGTAGGCCTCGGCAACAAAGAAGGAAGGAGGGACTCGTCTGTATTGAAAAGGAACAGGCTTGGCCCCCACAGTGTAACAGAGACCGGGACCTGAGTGGGAGGCAGCTGCCTTTCACGGAGCCAAGTTTGGGCCTCGAGTGGCGAGTTCCTGAATTGAGGGCAGATACGAAAGGAAGACACTGGATCCCTCTCTCAAAGATTTTTTGTTTCGCTTCTGCTTTTTCTTCGGCTTTTCTGTTGTTGTTTTCGGTGCCAATCTGATTATAACGACGCTGTTCGTATTGACCTTTTGGGTCCCCCCTCCTCCCCATAATTTGAAAGAATTAAAAATTATAGCGTCTATGAATAAATATAACTCTGAGCTCCTTCTTATTAACTAAATGCAGTCGGGGAATAAATACAGTGAGTATTCACACAAAAAAGTGAAGAATAGAAAATTGTTTAAGTGGCCAAAGAAACTTTATCCTATTGTAGTGCAGGCCAAGCCAGGCCAGCTATATGTAAATGTGAGCAGTGGCCTGTGTTCCTGCGGCCACTTTGAAGTTGCCATCTGAATTTAATTCCGGCTTTGTGAGTAAATCAGGCCATTACGTTTAATCTCACTTAATAGTAAGAAACGTCCTTTGTTGTTTTCTATAGGGAACATATTCTGCCCCTAACATATACAGCTTGGCATTCACACTTTACTATTAATCCCCGATGGCTGATAATTGCTTCATCTCCAAGCCCTCTGTCCAATTCACAAGGCGCTGATTGCAACTATTCTTCCCTATACATTAATGCACTGTTTGGGTCTTGCTTCTTTGGCTCAGTGAACCCCATCAAGCTGTCCACATTTTCTGGGCATGTGGGCGTATTGTGAGATGTTAAATTAAATTCCGTGTTGACCCCCCCAAACACCAGAAGCTATCAGTCCCTGCAACTTAGCTGATTGACAAGCAGGGCTACTTTTCACTCAAAATCCTGCACAAAAAAACAAAACAAAACAAAAACAACCACCACAGGCTGAAGATTTTGTTTCTAGGCAAAGTCGGGGGTCTTCTTACTGCTGTCCGGCTCTTTACTTTTCCGTGACCAGGATGGGAACAGTTACATTGTTGCCATGATATTAATTCATCGGTCTACTGTTTGTCTGTCTCATCATTTCTCTGGGAAAAAAATTATTAGACCCCAGAGAAGCACCATTAAACCCCGAAGCTTTGAAATTATTTTCACCTTCTTGACTCCCCCGCCCCCAGAATGTTGTTTTAGACAATGTCGTAGGCCTCTGTCCACTTCTCATCTGTCCCGTGAACTGCTCGGGCACAGCTCTCCGAGGGCAGAACAGCCACGGAATCAACAGCCTCCTGTCTTTCCTTTATGCCCCTGAGGTGACAGATACAGTTAAGGCGAAGCTTACGAACACTATTATTTATTTATTTTTTTATTTTTTATCCTCACCCGAGAACATCTTTGCATTTATCTTCAGATAGAGCAGGAGGGAGAGAGGGGGAAGAGAGAGACAGAAACATCAATGTGAGAGAGACACATCGACTGGTCGCCAGCCACACGACCCCAACCGGGGCCGGGGACAAACCGCAACCGAGGTACGTGCCCTCAACGGGAACCGAACCTGGGGCTCTCTGGTCCGCGGGCTGACACTCTAACCGCTGAGCCATACCGGCCAGGGCGGAACACTATCATTATTAAGTTGACTTTGAGGTTCCAAAAGTATTACAAGCTGCTTGCACTGAATTCACATTAACCGTGTGCAGGACCCAGAATTGGCGCGGGAGCTGCAGGGACACCAGCTACTGGCTCCTTCCCGCAGCTTTGCCCCTTCCCGCAGCTCCGGACGTTCTTGGGAACCCAGACGGCTGGTTTTAAGATGTTTTTTTTCTGATTAGGAAAACAATCTCATAAAAGTAACCTTATTTTATATACGATGTAACTATCATGTATTCAATTATATTTGCTGCTGTGATCATTCTAGTCTTTTTTCTAGATACACTTGTCCTCTGTAACTTAGGGGTCAATAGAATTATTACATATAAAAATACATGCACATAATTTGGGGGGGCATTTCCAGAGGGTTTATTATGTTACATGTTAAGTAACTGAGGCTCTGAGAAGTGATTGCCAGAGTTAACGAGGGGCTCTCTCGTTGGTTAAATAAGGTTGGAGGTGGAACCCTCTGAGGTTCCAGGGAAGTTGCACAGATAACGCCCACTGGCTCCCTCCCCAGTCTCCCTGCTGTCCAATCCGACACAACCACGCGTTGTCACAACCAAGAAACACACGGAAGTGAAAAACTAACAGTTTCTGCGTCAGCTTCCTCTACCACGTGAAAAAATAGTTTCCTGTGTCATTAAACATTTTTGTGAACTGTGATCTAAATGTCATCATTTAAAAAGAGGAGACTGAGGTAATAACTATGACTATCAAGTGAGGTAGGTCCTAGGTAACACTTCGACAGCTTGCAACACAACGCTGCTCCCAGAAAGCTGCCGTCACAGGGGGTGCCCTCTGGGGAGCACCCCTGCCCCACCTGGAATCCACCTGGTGCCCACGGAAGTGTACTGGACGCCTGTGGCAAATCAGCCGTGGAGCCCGGGCCAGCTCTGTGCTGGCCATGCTGTGTGCAGGCGAGGGACACGGGCGTCCTCATCCCTGGCCTTTGCTAACAAACTCCAACAGGAACACATTCTCGCCGGAGAAATTTCAGAAGCCATGCATGGAAAGAAACAAGCAAAAAGCACCCACACAGCCTCCCAGAAATACCCCCATCAACATGTGGCTACATGCTGGGGTCACACTGACTTGCAATCTATGTCACTTATATCATGAACATTGTCCCCGAATACTTGATATTCTTATAAAAAATGTTCCCCCATGACTGCATAGAATTCTCTTATGACTTTATCATAATTATGTAACCTCTTCGAATATTTTTGGACATTTAGAGTGTTTCTAGCTTTTTCTTATTATGGAGGATACTGCAATCTTTTTTCTAGTATGTGATTTTCCCCTACTTAAATTTTTTGTAATATATTACTTTTTCCTGATATATTATTATAATACATTATTATAAAGGGTGCAGCTGAGTCACCTGACTGCCTCGGGGAAGATCCTCAAAGGCAGAATTAGTGGGTTTTCTCAATGTCCCTTTTGTGTCTTTCCTGAGTGGTGTTTTTTAAGAGCTACAGAAAAAAAACAAAAGATACATCTAATTTCACCACATTTGGTGGGGGAACCATTGCGGAAGTGTGATTCTCAGAAGAAAAGACCAAACCCTCGCCTTGGCTTTGGTGATTCACTGATTAGAAGTTTCTGGTTAGCCCATCCTGTAGCCGCCTGGCGGCTCCCACACAAGGAGCTGGGCGTGCACCTGCGGGGGGGGGAGGGGGACACTGAACAGGAACACCGTCCCCCAGGAACCTCCCAGGTGGGTCCGAAGTCTCACGGCGAGTGTCAGTTGTCAAATGTGCAAAAGCCAGCAGCAAGGTGCAGCAGTGCTAAGGAGCCCCGTGCACCGCTCCTCCCCATGCACGCGGGCCTTTGCCCCCGCCGCTGTGTCGCTGGGCTGGAGCTGAGTACTCGGGTGACCTGTGCGGGATGAGGGTACCCTCATCTAATTGAGGTGGAGTTGCTGTGTTTAGTTCTAATGTACTTCACACTCAGTAACATATGGGATTAGCGATATGACATTAGAAAAAAAGACTCCTAAAGCACTTACCAGGTATACAAGGATACTTTTTGAAAAGCTGTGCAGGAAAATAGAAGAAGCTACAACTGTCTCAGCCTCTGACAGACTTGTTGCAACACAGCCTCAATTAAAAGTGAAATTTACCAGTTCTGTAAATGTCGCAGCCCGCAGTGACGACCTGCAGATGACCTACTGCACCTCGATCACTCTGCAGCCTGCTTATTTCCCCCTTCACGTAGTTTGCCCATGAAAAGAATCATTATTCAACTAAATCGCTGAAATCGACCGTGCTGAAAATGCCGTGATTTTTCTAGCTGTTACCTCTCATTTCTGGGAGAAGAAGCCAAACGGTGAATGTCTTACAGGCGTAAACAGAAACAGGAGTCAGGGAAACGCAAGATGAGAGATGAGCTCATGCCCTGTGCAGACTGGGACGTCCTCGGGCGTCCTCGGCTCGCCCTGCATTGCGGGGTGCCTGCCTTCCTGCCTGGGTGCTCGCACCCTGCCTTCCGAGCATACGATCTGGAGGCAGAAGAGCTGTGGGTTTTGTGTTCGACGTTTCAGTTCCTCCATGGGGATTCCTTGGAAGGCTGGGGCCTCGTTCGACTTCTGGACTGACTTTGTTTTCTATTTGAACACGTGAGCGGAGAGTTAGGTGAGGACTGCATTTCGGTCCTTGACTGACTTCCTCTCTACTTCCTCCCCCCACGTGTGTCCCCCTTTCCCCTGGCTCTCTCCCACATTCACCCAGGGGTTGCCCTTTGTGGGCACAGTGGAGGAGAGAAGGTGGAGCTGGACGAATTGAGAAGGAGAGGGAGGGAGCTGAGCCTAGTGTGGAAGGACACGTGGGGTTGTGGTGGGTGGATGAGGACAGGGACACTGAGGACAGGGACACTGAGGACAGGGACACTGAGGTTGGCAGGATGGAGGGAGGGAGTGGCAGAAGTGCAGGAACCCAAGATGTGGGTGCTGGTGAGGGAGGACAACGAATCTCCCGTGGGGTCGGCAAGGGTGGGACCCGAAGGGGACAGTGGAATGCGGAAAGAGCCAAGGCCCTGGGAAGTGCCAAGTGTGGGACACTTTATCCCTCGGGGATGAGGCTCATCGGCCTGATACGTGTGAATGAAATCTCTCAGCAAAGCGCTGCACAAGCACTGGGCAGCCTGTTTGCTTTCCTGAGGGGCTCCCAAGCTCTCGGAAGGCGGAGAAACAGGGCGACGTCCACCCCTCGCAGACGAACGCACCTGGACGGAGCGCTCCCTTCTCCTGAGCGGGCGATCATTTCGAAACGATGCATTTCGCCGTCCCGCGAGCCTGTTTACATCACAGAAATGACACTGCGTGACCTGGTCTGCCTTCATGATACAAATAAGACCTGCTTCCCCGGAGAAGCCGTCCCTGGGCCCACAGGGACCTGGGCGGCTCAGAGGACCTGTGTGACTGGAACCGAGTGACAGCTCGAGAGGGAGCCAGAGGGCCCGGCAGCCAGCCGCACCCCACAGCGGCCCCAGCGTGGCCGTGGCCTTTGGCATCAGTGCGTGGGTGTGTGTGGGGTGTGGCTCGGGCCAGGGGGCCCACCCGCGCTGTGTGACCTCAGGAACCAAAGCCCATGGCTGGCGCCGACTGGATTTCTTTCACGCAAGGGCCTCACCCACAGACTCACCTCTGTGCCCCAGATTAGAGCAACTCCTTCTCAGGCCTTGTCTCCGCAGTCCCAGTGAGTCTCCAGGCGAGGCGGGGAGGCCGCCCTGGGCTCTCCTGTCCAAAGGCAGACAGTTGAAACATAAAGATCAGAACAGTCATGCGAATGTTCTCCCGTTTCCAGCTGTGCTCTGGGGAGGCGTCGGCTCCCTGCCTGAGCCCGGGGGCCTTCCAGCCGTTCCAGGCTGAACCTCGTCCTGATATTCAGTCCCAGGGTACTTCTTTGAACACAGGCTCCCAAATCAGAAAAGAGCATTGATTCACACCCTTCTGGATGGCGTCGACATCACTGTGTGGGGGCCGGGGGAGCCCCGAGGTTTGCTTTGTGAAAAAAGATGTTTATTTTTTTATTATTATTATTTTTTCCATTTATCTTTAGACAGAGTGGACGGGGGGTGGAGAGAGAGAAATAGAGAGAAACATCGACGTGAAAGAGACACATCGATTGGTTGCCTTCTGCATGACCCCGACCGAAGTACGTGCCCTTGGCTGGAATCGAACCCGGGACTCTCTGGTCCGCAGGCCAACGATCCAACCACTGAGCCAAACCGGCCAGGGTGACATCTGCCTGGCTTTAAAAAAAAACATTGTGATGGCAAAACATCCATAGCTTGCAATTCCCTTTCTAACCATTGGTGAGTGCGCAGAGCCCGTGGCTGTACGAGCACACACGGTGGTCTCGGTCGCCCACCCCAGATCCCGTCCCCCCCACACTGGGAAGCTGCGTGGGTGCTGGCCCTCTGTGCCCAGAACCGGAGCCGAGGAGAAACTCTGCACTGTGTCTCGGCATTGCCAACTGGGCTTTCTTGCGGTGGCGAGATTATGGACAATTGCTATTTTCTTCTGTATTCTTTTGGAAATGGCCTCATTTATTTATGAGAATCTATAAGCCTGTTATTATTTTAAAAATAAAGACAATCTCTCTTTGGAAAAAACGCCATAGAAGCCTTCTTGTCTGCGTCTGTCAGCCACAGTTCCACGGCCTGGCAGGCTGTTCACGACGCAGCGGGAGGCGCGGAAGAGGACCCGGGGTCCGCGCGTCTGGCTGCCAAACCTTTTACAGAGTTTGTTCCTGGGACTCGGGAGGTCATCTGATCTAGAATGGCCACGTAGAAGGGACACATGCTCACGAGGGGGCTCTCTTCAAGATCTCTCCGTGTGTTTAAATTATTGTTATTTAAAGGTGAACTTAAACACTTAGAGATTATTTTTTTCGGGGTTGGCGGATGTGGGGTTATGCCAGGTGAAGAGGCTCCTGTGGGTTACCTGCGATTCCTGGGTGCATCTGGACTAGGCATGTCTCTTTAAAAAGCCCCAGCAAGCCCCGGCCGGGTGGCTCAGCGGTTAGAGCGTTGCCGCAGACCAGTGAGTCGCAGGTTCCATTCCGGTCAAGGGCACGCACCTCAGTTACGGTTCATCTGGGGCCTGGTTGGGGTCGTGCGGGAGGCAACCGGTCAATGTGTCTCTCTCACGTCGATGTTTCTCTCTCTCTCCCTCTCTCTCTCTGAAGATAGAAAAATATCCTCGGGTGAGGATTAAAATAAATAAATAAATAAATAAATAAATAAATACAAAGCCACAGCAAGCATTTTTCAAATGAATGCATTGATTTTAAAAATCCGACGTGTATACTATTTACCAGATTGCAAAGACTTTCAGACAACAACGTTAAAGATCGACTGTTTCTTGTCTTGGTGACACACCTCCCCAGGGGTAAGGGCAGTGGGGTGTGAGGATCAGGCTTTGGCTTGGAAAACAAAGCCCCTTCCTTTTACCACTGACCCTCTGGGCTGCGGTGGGGCCACCTTCCGAAGTTCCTTATGTTTAACTTCCAAATGTGTCCACTATGGCCACCCAGGCTCCCTGCATGGGTCCCCAGGCCCAGGTGACACCTGGTGAGAGTAGGGGAGAGAGCTAGGGCTGCGGACCTGGGCCTGAGAGAGGGCGGGGTCCTGTCCCCACCCGGGCTGCGGGCTCAGAGGCGCTGCCCACGGGCACACTCCCTCCAGCCCACCCCAAGTCCCTCCCTGGTGTGCTCTTGCGGACCCCACACCCCGAGCACAGGCCGGCAGTAAATAAAATGCCTGAGAAAATGCTCAGGGACAGGCTGGCCACCATTTCTATTTGTGGAGGTTCCCAGGGCCTGGAATCGGGGCAGGGAGCTGACTTCAGTATTCACAGGGCTTCTCTCTGTCCTCCCCACCTGGCCAAGAAGCTGCGGGGACAGGGGACCCGGGAGTGGCCCCTGTGAACTGGAAGGGGGGGCAGGGAACTCGCCTCCAGTCTGGTGACAGTTGGACCTGTCTGTATTTAAACTTTTGAAATGTTGTTCATCATGGATTTTTGCATCAATTTTGATTTAAAAGAAAATACTGCATTCAAATATTTTTTTTTTATTGTGACAACTGAGGGGTTTTTTGGTGCCTCTTGAATTTTGTGTCCAAAGAAAGTGCCTCGGGGGCCTCCCCAGCCCTGCCCTACTTGCTTTTTGATGCCCAATTCCTCCACAGAGCAGAAAGCGGGTGTCATCTATTTTATTTTGCTCTGGGACACAACTTTAGTGAATCACACCATTCTCTTTCTGACTGGGCCCTGTTGACCAGTTTGAGGTGGTCATTTAATGAAAGAGTTTGAACCTAAACATAATTATGGTTTAAAATTTGAATATGAATAAGGCCTTCCTCCTTCCTGGCCCTCCTTTCCTCCCTCTCCCCTTCTCACTGGAACAGGTGTCGCCCCCAGGAAAACTCCTGCACGCAGGCTGAGGTTTGCCTTGGGCCCAGCCCGGAGTTTGGATGACTGCACACGCCCAGTCGCTGTGCTGGCCCCTGGCAGGTACCCCCACTGCGTCTGGGGACTGAGGGGTGATCCGGGGTGACTGTGGAGCCCGCCTGCCTCCCTGGGCCCGAGGGTCCTCTTCGGCCCCCGCGTGCAGGGGTGACTCAGCCAGTGACGTCATCCCCCAGCTGGTGACGTCATCCCCCAGCCTGGTGTTTATCCCTCTCACACAAACCCGTTGCTACTGTGTGGAGCTGTTCTGAGCTGATGCCCCCCCCCCCGAGAATGACACCCCGTCAGCTCGTGGCCTCTGGCTTCTGAAGAAGCCTTTGTCTGCCTGTCCGTGCCCTTTGGCTCCTGGGAGGCTGGGTGCTGGCTGGGCTCTGAGGGCTGCAGGGCACAAGCCCCTCAGCAGAGCCCAGTGCGGGGGGGCTGGGGGTGAAAGGCAGCAAGTGCCCTTTTCCTTGGCGTCAGCCAGGGCGGCACGGCCCCGTTCACGGACTCACGGACTGCGGAGGGACCGACTGACTGAGTGCTCACCCTGCTTTCTCAAACCACCAGCAGCGCACACCCCGCGCACACAGCGTGTCCGTGCACAGTGCACACATCTCTGTGAGCGGCAAGCAGAGAACGGCCGCAACTCCAACAGCACCACCCGCCCCGTTAGCCCTCCTGAGGTGGGTCTGAGCGGCAGCTCTAAGAGAGGAAGAGACCGAGGTCCCAGGAGTTCCAGCAGCCTGCCCAAGGTCAGGCCGCCGGTGAGCCACCCACGGAGGCGGAGCAGCAGGCGATGCCCCGCTGAGAGCTGGGGAGAGGAGGAAGGGGGCAGGGCGAGGGAGGCATGAGGGAGAGAGGGAGGACGAGTGACTCTCTCTTCTCTGTCCTCCGCGGGCGCAGGTCCCCAGCCAGCTCCGGCTCCGTCCCTCCCACCCCCAGGGCTGCTTTGTGTGGCAGAGCCGGCTGCCTCTCCGTGGGTGTGTGCGACATAAAACACAGAGGCGTCTTCTGACGCCCTCCCAGCCACGAGCACCGTGGACCCCAAGGCCACAGGGAGTCCGAGCTGTCTCTGAACGAGCTGCGGTGGCCCCTCCAGGGTGATGAGCGCAGGGACAGAAGTGCTGGGCTCGGCTCCTGGCCAAGGCAGCAGGGGCAGCCAGCGCGGGACCGTGGGGCACCTCTGCCAGGACCCAAGGTGTCCCCACACAGCCACGCTGCCCAGAGCTGCCTTCAGTACAGGGTTATCGAAGCACCTCCCCAAGTTCCCTCACTGATTCCTCCCCTGCTCAGCTCTGCTGTTTACGACTTGAATGGGAAGACGCCTAACGAGCACCACCTTCGTGCTTTAGTGACAGCAGGACAGGGCCACACCTGTCGGGAAGGTGCAGCCGCTCCGGTCGGCCTCGGCCCCGGCGCAGCCCTGACCTCTCACACCGCCCTTCCCCGCCTCTGCCGGGTCTGCACACGCTGGAAACAACCGAGTGCTGGGACAGGTCCAAACCTCAGTGTCCCATGGACCAGACGTGGTCTGAGTAGCACCAACCACAGCCAGACCTGGGGCCGTGAGGGAGGGGCGGGAGAGGGGGAGGAGGGAAACTGAGGGAGGACACGCTCGGGACTCACTCTCCCCAGACAAAGCCTCATGTCGTTCCCATCTGGCCTCTGCGACTTCCCTTCCTCGGCCTCAGCACCCTAAGTCTCAAGCGCTTCAGGCCTCAGTGTTCTCATCTGTACAATGGGTAACAGCAGTGTCCACGAAGTGAAGGCGTGCGTGTAACATGCTTAGGGCACGCTTGGCGCCCATGAACACACATCACTGTTTCTATGTCTGGTGAGGTTTCCCCTAGGAGCCGTTCCAATTTCCACCCGCCTGCTCACAGGCGGGCTGTCCCCCCCCCCACACACACACACACGTTTCTCATCTGATCCTGTCACTTTGAAGTCTGGGGCTTGTGAGGCGCTGGTGTCCTCTGAGGAGTTACCCACGTTACTGAGAAGCTTCTGGGACACAATCACCCGTCTTGCTGCCCGGGCTGGGACCTGTGCCAGCATTGTCCCGGGGCCCCTGACCCACCTCCGGCTGGTGCTCCCTGAGCAGGACCCCGTCGGGGCTGTCTGTCCTCTATCCTGGTGACCGCCAGAACTCACTCCCACTGAGTGGCCCCCTGGAGAACCACGCCGTGGGGACAGCGAGGGTCCACCGGCGTCTGCACAGCGGGCACCTGTGTGGACACGAGCAGCCGCCAAGCGGGCGCCCTGAGATGCCGCTTCCCTGTCTGTCCCACTGCCCTTGTCCGTCAGCTGTCTGCTCCCTCGCCTCCTGAAACCCTGATGACAAACCTGTAACCGTCAGACGATCTCTCCCAAGGTTTGCCTCCCCTCTGCTGCTCTCTGTCACCAATCTGAGCCTCCCGGGGGGCTGCGAGGCGAGGCTGCTGGAGACCGTTCAGGAGGCTGAAATGCAGCCAGGCCACCTGGCAGGGGACTGCCCCTGTCTGCCTCTTCTGGGGGCCACACTCAGGGGCAGACAGAGGGCTGAGCAGAGAGGCTGGAAAAGGCCAGGGGCTGGAGATTGTCCAGGGGCAGGAAGATGTGCTGGCCTCCTGCCAGGATTCCTGTGTCCAGGAGATGCCAGTCCCACCAGGACGAACCAAGGAGGCACCTTTCGCCTCCCCCAAGCAGGTCCTGGTCCCTGACATTCGTGCCTCCAACTACCTGTGTGGCCTTTGTCCCGGCTAGCAGCCCACCTGCGTGCTATGTCCTCTGTGGTCACCGAGGAAGGCTGAGCGAGAAGCAGAAATGTACTTCCTTCACTGCAACCCAGGCGTTCTCCCCAACACCCAGCAGCCCGCAGGGTTCAGGGCTGGGACTACTGACCTGCGAGCTCCATCTCTCAGCAGGCTGGAGGCAGGGGGGCCGTTCTCTGACGGAGCCGCACTCCCCACAAACACCTTCATCGCTGGGCAGGCGTTTCAGCTCTCACTGGGCTTCCTCGGAAAGGGCAGGATAGGGATTGCTTGGAAAGGTCATTTGCAATGTCACCGTAGATAGCGAGGCTAGCTTGCGTGTGGGCCTTGAGGATTATCTGACCACTCTGCGTCCTCATCTTATATCTGGTGAGATAAACTGCACCTTGCTTGAAAACAGGATTTCCTTACATCTAAAATCTGCTTGCTACAAGTGAGTCTGTGTTTGAGGAAAACGTGACATTGTCCGACCTGCTGCCTCGTGAGCCTGCCCCAGCGAGGGTGAGAGTCTGTTTTCAGAAAGTCCCCGGAGTGTGCAGAGGAGGGGAGGGCGCTCAGCCAGCCGGACAGTGCCCTCTGGAGAGACGCTCTGCCAGCCATGCGCTCTGTGCCGAGCCGGGGAAGAGCGTCCATTTAACAGGTCCTCCTAACCGTCACCTTGTTCTTGGCAAGTTCATAAAGCATCTTTGTGTGGCAGGAAGAGGAGCCTGTCCTTCGTCCGGCTTCCTTTACAGCCTCGGAGTTCAGCTAGCAGGCTGAGGCTTTGAGGTTGACGGCCAGCTTGGCCCCAGTGTCCCCTGCGTACCTGGGGAGGCAGCAAGGACTGCAGGGCCAGGGAAACACTGCTGCTAGGACTCGGAACCTGGGGAAAGTGGAACCCTTTCAGTGCTCGGAGTGGAGCTTATCCCTCGCTGGGGACACTAACCTGCTTAGTTGTATATTTCACAGGGTTACATTTTCATACCTGGTGTCGTCAGTTTCCCTTAGAGAACCCCTGTAAATAGGCCATCACTACAGGCCAGGTAAATCCCACAGCGCATGCAATCTGCTCTCTGTTTACGGATTGCTCACCTGGCCTCCCACACATCGAACAGCGCGGCTTCTCGGGGCCTGTGCATTCTCCCCTTGGGTTCTGCTCACTCTCGTGGCCGAGATTGAATGTCAATAGTTGGCCGGGTGCAGGGACCTCTTCTGGCAGCCGGTCCCTTCTCATCTTGCGTCTGAGCCCTCGTGTACCTTTCTCAAGGAGCCTGCCTTACATCCTCTCTGCTTTCCCAGCCCTTGGAGAACATCAGCTTAAACTTGCTCCTTCTGCAAAAAGCCTGCTTGCAGATTTCAAAAGGCAACCTCTTGCTCTGATTGTTGCACGTACAGAACATGCTGCCCTGCTATAGACGTCTGTGTGCTGAGGTCTAACTGTGCATGTTTGACGCTATGTATGCATATGTATGTATATATACATAGGTACACACACGCACATATATAACTTTCATCTGTTTTATCCTGCAGGACTCCTGAGCGCCCACAGGTGCTATCTTTCAGGATGTAGATTCCTTAAAGGGGCAGGTCTGCTACTCTTGCACGGCGTGATGGCCCATACGATGCTACCTGCAGGCCGATAGCTTGAATATTTTGATGACATTCAAAATGGCCCTGCATGCCCTTGTTAAATTCATTCACAATCCTTAGCAGTTCTGCAAAGATGATAGAGAAAGAGTTCCACAGTTGAATAAAAAATCGCATCTGGTATTTGTTAGCTTTCCTATAAGGCACAAGGTCCTTGCTCTAATTTATCGGGAGAGAGAGGAGGGAGACCACCCACCCATTCAGCCTTGGACCTCTCTGACAGAGATGTTTTCTGGAATGATGGCGGCTTCTGGGTGACGGTGCTGGGATTACAGGGAGAATTGTTTATTTCTAATCTACTAGAACTCTTTTTGTTCAGGGAGGACCTGATTTGGTTTTGATTTAGTTGTTGACTCTCCTTGTTCTTTCTGTCCCTTGTGAAGACGCAGGAAAGCAAGGACAGGCACCGAGTAAACCGAAGACTGCAATTCGAACTTGCTTGTGAAAGTCGCCTGTGACCTGGCTGCCGGCAGAGTCCGGCAAGAATGGGAAATTCCTCCTGAAATGTGTCGGTGCGTAAAGCTACTTTCTCTCAGGTCCCCTCCTGCTCCCCCCTGGAGGAAACAGAACTTAGCCAGGATGGTGGGGAAGGCAGTCCCATCCTTCCAGCCCCCCCCCCCCCCCGCCGCCCATGTTCCTAAAGTGAACGCTCATTCCCCCTAAATGTATACATGCCTCAGAGGAACCACCGTGGATAGAATGAAGTCACCTCGTCGGGGATTTCTTTAATTTTCTACAGATTAAAGGAGTGACGACGGTTCCCCTACCACCCACCTCCCTTCAGCCCGTGGTTGGGTTTCGTCAATAACCAGAGAATGGTCATACTGCTCGGGAGCAAGTCAGCCCCACAGGACATTCTTCATCGCACCTCCAGTCAGCCGGGAAGGTCTCCTTCACCTGTCAGAGTAAGGTGCCGGCCAAGGTCATAATCTCCTAGGAGACAGGTCCAACCTGGTGTACGTGACAGGGGCGGGGGGAGCTCATGGCTGGAGGATAGAGTTTCCGCTTCCGTCCAGGAAAAGAGAAAGGTGCATTCCTGAGAAGGAGAATGCGCTCAAACATCATTTTATCATGAATGTATCTGTTAACCCATTTTTTCAGAGGAGGAAGTGGTAGTTAAAAAAAAAAAAAAAAAGACCCATCTGCCCAGCTTGGCTGAGGACTGCTCCCTAGAATGGCCTCCCTCCTCTCACCGGGGGGCTGGCCTGCAGCCCCCCACTTCCCCGAGGCCTGAACTTGGCCTCTAGTTGGCCGTTCATCAGAAGTCAGGTTTAAAATGTCTGAACCCCAGTCATTTAACTGTGAACAATTCGAGGTTCTGAATTCACCAGGGCACTTTTATTAACAAGCAGAGCACACGAAAAACATACAGTCTTTACATGTTTTATTTTGTTGATTTTTCTCAGCGCCAGGAAACAAAGTTAGAGATCAAATAACATGCCAGCGAAATTTGGCTACTTCCAACAACCAAAAACCTTAAACATAGAATTCAAAGCAAGCAGCTGACCGCCGGGAAAATGATCGTGGGTGAAGGAACTTGTTGACATCTGTAACACCTGGAGACCAGTCACCAACTTACAGCTGCAACTGTCTGCAAAGCGGGGAGAAGACCCCTGGCGCCCAGGGACCGCGCAGGAAGCGCCACCCTCCGCCGCCACCACAGCGGGACCCCGACGGAGCACCCGGCGGGTTGGGGATCAGGTCCCCCTCCTTGTCTTTTAATGAGAGAGAACGTTAATTAGCGACCGCGCTGTCTGAGCTGCGGGCGACCACGAAGTTCCCTGCTGCCCATGCCGGGAGGCTGGCTTTTGCTTTGAAGCTGCAGTGTTGGGTACCCTACCTTTGGGGGCAGGGCGACGAAACCGGGAGGCTCAGTTCTAAACTGCCCTTCTAGGAAGACCGCAGGATTTAAGAGGGAATAATCTCTGCAATACCACACCTGGTTATGTGCTCCTCAAAAATTGCACTCTAATAGCGGGGTGCCAAAGCGGACCCACTTCCCAGACCCGCATGCCCAGCGACCCTGGACTTGTCACCGAGGCCGACAGTCCGTCTGCTAGCCAGACACTCTGCACCCACTACCCGATCTTTTCTCTGCCTCCTGGGGTCGGGCAGCCTCCTTTGACAGGGTTTGGCTGGTGGAAACTGGGGTGCTTGTGACTCCTGGCAGGAGACAGGGAAAAACCCTCCCCGCCCTTGGAGCGCAGCCCTTTGGTCCACTGATTCCGCAGGTGTTGCCTCCGTGCGCGGTGGCACTTGGAGCTGGCCTCCCGCCGCACCCAGGGCGAGCACCGCGCCCTAGAAGCCACGCCACCCACGCGAAAGGCACAACTCCAGGGGCCAGGGTGAGAGCGAGGGAGAGTAGTTGCTGCCCCACGCAGCTGGGATCCGCACAGAACCCCCACAGCTCCGACGCTCCGCGAACATCCTCTCGGGTCACTTTAATTTCCCCGAGGTGGGGGCAGGCAAGGGGGCGCCCGACAGTCCCCTCCTCCGGGTGAGAAGGTTCCAAAGGGGCTCCTGGCTGGGCCCCGCTGTCCCGGGGCTCAAGGCGCGGGGGCGCGCAGGAGCTGGGCGGCGGGAGGCCGGGCCGGGGTGGCGCCCCGCCGGGCGGGCGCTCACTTGGAGAACTGCGCCTGCACCGCGGCCAGGCCCAGGCCAGCCGGGACCAAGTGCGGGAACTTGCAGACAGCGCAGGTGCAGAGGCCGGGGCCGCCCGCGCCGGCGCCCGCGCCGCCGCCGGGGAGCGCGAACTGGCCGCACGGCGGCTCCTCGAGTGCCAGCGACAGGTACTTGGCGGGGCGCAGCGCGTCGGGCGGCCCAATGGCGCCGGGCGCTAGCAGCACGGAGCCGGGCGCGGCGGCCAGCAGGGGCAGGCCGGCCAGCAGCAGGCGCGGCGCGGCGGGCCCGGCGCCCTCTCCCAGCGCGCGGCGCAGCTCCTGCAGCGAGCTGCCCAGCAGCAGGATGTAGTTGCGGGCCAGCAGCAGCGTGGCGATCTTGGAGAGCTTGCGGCCCGGCGCGCCCTGACAGTGCGCCGCCGAGTAGGGCAGGATGACCTCGCGCAGCGCGTCCATGGCCAGGTTCAGGTCCTGCATGCGCTTCCGCTCGCGGCTGTTGATCTTGCGCCGCAGCTGCTGTTGCTGCTCCTCTTTGGGGTCCGCCCGGGAGCCACCGCCCGCGTGCGCGCCCGGCCCCGCTCCCGTGCCCGGAGCTTCGGCGGGCACCTCGGGCTTCTCGCGCGCCGCCTTGGGGAGGAGGGGGGCCGTTGTGCAGGAGGAGGAGGTGGAGGAGGAGGAGGAGGGATGCTGCCGGTAGCCCACCAGTTCGTACAGAGATGCCCCGAGCTGCACGTCTCCCGGCCGCTGTGGGCGAAGCATGGTCGCGGGGGCCGCGTTCACGCGCGCCTGGGAAACCGCATAGTACATCTGGGGGGCGGTGGGGGCAGCCGAGGGCGCCCTTCAGGAACGCCCCGGGGTGGGCCCTTGGGCAGGCTGCCCCTCCCCGCGGACCTGCGCGCGGGGAGCCGATGGCAGGGCAGCAGCCGGCGCCGGACCCCTTTAAACCGGGTTTGGGAACCTGCGGGGCCGAGGGCCGCTGGGTGCAACCAATCGGGGAGCGAGGCCGGGCGCAGGCGCGTGCTCATTGGCCACCCCGCCTGGAGCGGGCGCGGAGGTGCGGCTGGCACCGCTCAAGGAGCTTATTGTGTGCGCCCGGGTCACAGGACAGGCCCAGGGGAGGAGAGAGGAGACAGAAAGCGCCCTTTCGGGTGAAGTGTGGTTTTCGTGGAGTTCTGCTCGCATCGGTGAGGCTAAAACTCCTGTGCCCCCACCCTCTCCTCTCTGCCTCGACTTTTTGGTGTACGTGTATATATGCATATTTGTTTATTTTAAACTCTGGTCAAATACACATGAGTGAAATATACCATCTCCACCCTTTCTAAGTTTGCAGCCCAGTAGTGTTAGGTACATTCACAGTGTCGTGCAACCGACCCTCCGAACTCATCTTGCCAAACAAACTCAACTCACCAAACAGCAGTGACCCTCCCCCCACTCCTGGGGACCATTCCTGTTCCATGAATCCGCTGCCGTCCGTGCCTCACACACGTGGACTCGTGAGTATTTGCCTTTAGTGACCGGCTTGTTTCAGTTAGTGTAATGTCCTCCTTGTTCATCCAAGCTGGAGCCTGTGTGGAGATTTCCTTTCAGGGCTGAGTACTGTCCACGCACGGCACCTGTCTGCCTCACTGTGTTTACCCTTCCATGCCCCGAAGGACAGCGGTGGCTTCCACCTTTGGCTGTTGTAAACAGTGCTGCCATGAGCTCCAGTGTGACAGTTTAAAAATACTACCTGATTTCCTGCCCATTGAAAAATAATTGCATTTTAATTCTTGCCTGGTTTTGAGAATAACATCTCTGGGCTCAATGACCAGAAATGAACACAGTTACTCCTGGCCACTCCCTCTGATGGAAAGGTCTTTAGAAGTAAGGAGCTCTTTGGGTCTGATTTCCTTTCTCCCCGAAAGGGACAAGGGACGAAAGGGAGTGTGTTCATCTTATCAGTGGCTGGGCTCTTGCTTAAGCAAAAACTCACACAGAGATTATCCTCTCATCAGAAACAAACAAACAACACCCCCCCCCCACCCACACACACATCTGTTGAGGGGGTGGGACTGGATCTTTCTCTTCCCCAAATACAATAGCATCACTTGGTGGCTATGGCAGTTTCCTCCCTGACCCCAGGGCACATGACTGCAGCTTGTCATCATCTCATGGCAAAACGGCCTGGGGCAGATGCCCTTCTGATATCCAACCCTCTACCACCCATAAGATAGTGACTAGCCCCCTGTGGCTATTTAAATGTAACCCATCTCAGCCTTGGCCGGTTTGGCTCAGCGGTTAGAGTGTGGGCCTGCAGACCGATGAGTCTCGGGTTCAGTCCTGGCCAAGGGCACGTACCTCGGTTGCAGTTCGTCCCCGGCTCTGGTTGGGGTCGTGCGGGAGGCAACCAGTCAATGTGTCTCTCTCACGTGGATGTTTCTCTCCCTCTCTCTCCCTCCCACTCTATGTGAACAAAAATGGGAAAATATCCTTGGGTGAGGATTAAAAAATAATAATAAAAACAATAAATGTAACCCGTCAGTGAAATTGAGTAAGAAGTCGCGTTCCCTGCTGCACTGGCATCGCCCAGGAGCTCCAGGTGGCTGGTGTCCACCTGTTAGACCACACAAACGGAGATCGTTTCATCAGCGCCTCGGTCCTCTCTGCTGTTAGGAGAGGGACGCCGGTGAGGATGCCGTGCCCCCACCACGGGAACTGAGTCCAGCGCTGGAGCCCATTGGCTGTGCTCGAGACGTCAGGCCTGCATCGCTCTCCTTTCTTCCACCAATGTCTGCCCCCTGGGCTCGCTCTGATGTCTGCTCCCAATCTGCTGCTCTGCCAGGAGCATCGTCCCAGGCCTTAGGATCAGCTCCATCCATCCTTCCTTCCTGGAGCCTTGGTGATTCCTCCTCTCCCTCCTCCTCTCCTCACACTTGCAAACCGTTGGGAGCACGTCCCCATAGCCTAGGTTGTGTTACTGGAGACCAGCTCTGCATTGGGTTGTGACTGTTTTCAAGGCAGGGTCCACCTGTGCACCTGTGCACCCTCCCCGCCCAGCACTGGCTTTGCAGCTACTGTGTGTCCCGGGGTGTCTGAGGTTGGTCTGAGATCTCCCCCAGCTCAGGGCTCCTCCCTCAGCATGCGCTGACTCCGACAGTGCTTCAATCCAGGAGTTTCCTGCAGGTTTCATAGAGAGGGGCGGGCCCTGGGAGAACCCCGCCCCCTCAGGGGCCCTGACTGACAGGGCGTTGAGAGACGTGGCATTGGGAGAGAAAGAGGCCCGGGCAGGAAGGGGCTGTGTCCCAACCAGAACTAGACGGGAAGGAGAAAGACCGCGGAAATAGCCTTCGAGGTTTCAAGGAGGAAGTCGAACTCCTCACTAATTATTTCACCTTTCGTTAAAGGTTCTGCTTTTCAAAACATGTTTACAGGCATTTGGTCCTCCCAGGAATCCTGTGACGTGGGCGTTTTTAAATCCCCGCTGTAGGTGGTGGACTTGAAGCTCCCAGGGGGTTTCTAGGTGGCCATGTGCCTTCAGACAGGAATTCCCTCCCGATGGACCAGGCTCCCAGGAAGCTGAGGAGGGGCCGTGCTGGGAAGGACTGGGGACCGGGTGACAGGGGAGAGGCCAGCCTAGACTAAGCCAGTACTGATGAATTGATGGGTTCCAGCCATGTCCCAGAAAAGAGGCTTCCCAGACCCCCACCCCTTCTGGCAATGCCTGCCTCACTCTGAGGACCCCTCTGTCCGGTAACTGAGGTGCCCAGTTGGGGAAGGCCTCCCCCTCCAGCTTCCTCCTCTGCCCACATCTTAGGCGGAGGCCCTGGGCCTTACCCTGCCAGCAGGAAGAGGAAGTGGATGAGAAAGATAGACGCTAACCCCAGATGCAGTGGCTTAAATCCTCCCCAATCCCCCGTCCATACCGGGGTGCCCAGGAAGCAGCATGCTACTCCTGCCTCCAATAGTATCCTTCACATGGGGGGTCCCTGAAGGTGCCCTTCAGCCTGACGTCACTGCATCTCCATCTTGGGGGAGGAGAGCTCCTCCTGTCCCCAGCCAAGGACACCGTCACTTGGACACGCAGGCCGGCCGGCGTGTTCACGGTGCTCTCAGTGGAGCCCCAGAAGACGGCTGCAGGTGGCCGTGCGTGGGCCCGGGTCTGGCACTTGTTGACGCCGGTGACTTGGATGGCCCCTTCGGCTGGCCTGGAGCTCTAGTGGCATGCACAGTGTGACAGCTGGCAAGGGCCAGCAAGCCATGATAGCCCTGGCAGGGGCCCTGGGCTGTCTCCAGGGGAGGCAGCTGCCGGCCGCTCGCATTCAGGACGCACTTGGGAAACAGCTGTGTCCACTGTGACGACGCCTCATCTTTGCCTAACGAGGCCGTGCGTGTGCGTGTGTGTGTGCGTGTGCATGTGTGCGCGTGTGCATGTGTGTGCGTTTGGGGGGGGGGGCTCCTTTCACCCAGGAAGTGTGTGTCTCGGGCTTCCTTTTTCTCTGATAGAAACCTGGACATCTCCCACCCACCCGTCCCCCAACCTTGCTTTGGGTCAAGAAGCTCACAACCTGCCAGACAGTGAGGACCTGAAGCTCAGGGGCTGGGACAGGGAGCCTGTGCTGTGGACACAGTGCCGTGGACCCGCTCTGTGTGCACAGTGCCGTGGACCCGCTCTGTGTGCACAGTGCCGTGGACCCGTTCTGTGTGCACAGTGCCGTGGACCCGCTCTGTGTGCACAGTGCCGTGGACCCGCTCTGTGGGCACAGTGCCGTGGTCCCGCGCTGTGGGCACAGTGCCGTGGACCCGCTCTGTGGGCACAGTGCCGTGGGCCCGCTCTGTGTGCACAGACAGGCTGTGCACTGCTCGGAGAGCCTGCTGTCCCCGAGCCACGTCCTCCTGCCCACCAGCTCGGTGGAAAGGGTGGCTCTGCTAAAATGCGCGGTGTACACGGCTGGAGCTCCGCCTGCAATGCCACAGTGGAGGTCACTTTTCTCATTGTCGTTAATCCTCACCCGGGGATATTTTTCCTTTGATTTTTTAGATAGAGTGGAAGGGAGGGAGGGAGGGAGAGAGATCGACGTAAGAGAGACACATCCATAGGCTGCCTCCCCAACCAGGGCCGGGGATCCAACCTGCAACCTAGGTACATGCCCTTGACGGGGAATCAAACCCGTGACCCTTCGGTCTGCAGCCCGATGCTCTAACCACTGAACCATTGCTGTGGGAAGTGGGGGCTACGTGCAGTGTTTGCCTGCGATCAGTTCCCATCCCACTGAAATCTGACCCTGCCTGGGCCACGGAGATGGCAGAGCGCCCAGCTCCCTCTGGGTGGAGGAAGGAGCAGCACAGACAGAAAACAGGGGGGGAGGGGCTCTCCCACGGTGAGTGTTCTGGGGTGGAGTGGAGCTTCCTACAGACATGCGGCCCCCCTACCTGGGGACATCATGACAGAAAGACACTTAGAAACAGTTCAGTTTCAATAAAGGTTCCTGTTAGGGAAACTGGAAAGAATACAAATCATGTTCATTTTCGAAAGGAGTGTAAGGTCGTCGAGATGTCGTGAACTGATGCGACGGTTACCGTTACTGCCAGCGCTAACGGCCACCGCGGCCCTCGTTTCCAGTGTGGCAGGACATGGCAGTGACATAAACTCCTCTGTTCTGGTTAAAACTCCAAAGATGATCAAATGTACTAGATGTGGTGATGGGTTTTTTAAATCCTCACCTGAGGATGTGTTTATTGATATTTTAGAGGAAGAGGGAGAGAGAAAAAGAGAGAGAGAGAGAGAGAGAGAGAGAGAGAGAGAGAGAGAGACATTGATCGGTTGCTTCCTGTATGTGCCCAACCAGGGATCAAACCTGAAACCTTTTGGTGCATGGGACAACACTCCAACCAACTGAGCCGTCCGGCCAGGGCGAGGCATGTGTTATAAATATTATAGGGAGTTTTATTCTATTTTTATTTTAAATAAATGTCATTTGGACCTTATTTTAATAAAGTTGACTACTTGAGATTATTTCTAAGTCCAGATTCGTCCTGTGACTTTTTTTTTCATATGGAAAAAAGTTAAAAGAAATCAGGTGGCATCTGGGTATTTTTCAGATTAAAAAATAATAATAATAAAAGCTTGATTTGGCTATTGGGGACATAGCTCCAAACTCAGGGTGGCCTAACAGAAATAGAAATTGTTGCCCTGGCTAGTTTGGATCAGTGGTTAGAGTGTCGGCCAGCAGACCCGAGAGTCGTGGGTTCAATTCCGGTCCAGGGCACGTACCTCGGTTGGGGTTTGGTCCCTGGCCCTAGTTGGAGTCTTGTGGGAGGCAACCAGTCGATGTGTCTCTCTCACATCCATGTTTCTCTCTCTCTCTTTCTCCCTCCTACTCTATCTGAAGATAAATGGAAAAATATCCTTGGGTGAGGATTAAAAAAAAAAAAGAAATAGAAATTGTCATTGCTTCTGTGAATCCCAAATACTGACATTGTACGTGTCCTTAAAGTTCTATAAGAATGCATTTTACTACCTTTCCCTGTAGCTCCGAAAGGGATTCTTCTTCACAAGGAACTACAAACAATCCTAGTGAAAAGCAGTAGAAAAAGGGTAGCACATCTTTTTGTTTGAAAGACGATGGGAGATGGTTCCTGCCACCAGGACTGGACAGCAGCAGAATGTCAGGCAGAGAGCTGGGCAGGCGCTCGCAGGGGTCCTCCGGTAAGTGTGAGAATCACTGTGATTTAAGATGTGTGTATTAGCACATGCGACTCGGTGTCTGAAGGACTGGTTTGGGGCAGAACAAAAATACTCTCTGAGCCTCCCTGAAGTCAGTGTCTGCAGCCAAGCATTTCAAAGGCTTCCACTGATACAAAGAAAAGACCCAATTTGCTTGGAAGGCTGTGGCTAATTTATCACACAATGTCCAATGTCATGGTTAGTGTTGTTGCAAAAGTTTGGCAGTTTAACCCAGAGTCTCAGGCGGCCTGAAAAGATGTGAGCGATTCTGGCTGAGCATCTCGGGCTCGACAGAGGTTCCAAATGGTTCAAACAAGCCCTTTCATAGAGACGCGGGGACAAGTGTGCTCAAAGGAATGAGGGGAACAAAGGTGCCTGTGAAGTCATTTCCTCGCGCTGGGTCCGGCCATCCTGTTTCGCTCCTTCCCCATTGACCGTGCAGAATGCGGCAGGAAGCGTGGGGAAGAAAGGGAACAAACACGCCGATGTGTTGGGGACAGAATGGAGAGAGGCCGGGGCACTGAGCTGGTAAACTCTCATTCTAGGTTTTCAGAAAGGAGTGAATGATGAATTATAGAAACCTGAAAGGTAATAAAATGTGGGTCACTGAAGCGCTGAGGCCCAGCGCCTAAAGCACCTGCAGAGACAGAAGGTTCTGGAAGTCAGTGCAGCCCTGCAGTCGCCCCGGCGGACACCCTGCCCGAGGCACAGAAGGGGACTGTTCAGAAACTCACCTGTTGTTTTCTGTTGGCTTGCCATCCTTCCCCGAGTGTCAGCGCCAGTGGCCGGGTCTGTCTCCAGATTAGACCACCAGCGGGCAAGAAAGGCGGCGGGGAGACTTCCCAGGGTGCAGTTGAGGGGACCGGATGGAGCGGGCCCCCGCCTTCCCCTGCCAATGCGCCCTGACCTGGAATAGTAACCGCGCGGAGGAGGCGGCCCGTGAAGCCGCCGATGTCCGCCCGCGATCTTCCGGGGCTCCCGGCTCAGAGGCTCAGCCTACTGTCTTACCAAGAAGAGTGCCCCCTCGTCACTGGATCGGGGACTCGAACCCAGCCTGCAGCCTTTGCTAGACTCATTTAGGCCTCAGTTTCCTCATCTCTAAGATGGGAATACTAGCATTTCTCTCCGTGGGTTGTTACGAAGATTGGAAGGAAGCACACATAAGGTACCCTCCCCAGAGCCTGGCACCGAGCAACTGCTCAGTGAAATGACCACGGGCACCAGTATTTACTGAGCACTGCTGCGTGCCAGGCACCCGGGAAGACGCTTGCTTTCGTCCAGACTGAGGCGGCGTCTCAGCTCTGTTTGCTGTAAGTGCGTGCCCTCCCGGCACCAAGGACACGGGGTGGTCTCCCCTTTCTGCACCTGTGCTCCCTGCTCGGCGCGATGCTCCACCCACGTGACTGCTTCAGACACACGTTCCTGGACACCCTGAACCCAAGTCCAGAAACAGCCTGCTGACCAGCTCGTCTAAGTGTGGCCTCAGTGTCGTCCCAGACTCCATCCGCAGGACCCGTAGTGCAGACTCTGGGGCCAGACCCCTGGGGGGTGTGATTCAGGACACGTTACTTGTTAGAGCTCCGGCCTCTGCACCTGCCGAATGACGACGGAAATAGGACGATGAAAAAGGATCGGGGGACCGGTGACGAGCTGGTGCTGGTGAGGCCCTGAGAGCCATGGGTGGCAGTGTTAGCTCCTGTCAGCTTATTCACCAGGGATTGGTTGTGTCCCCCCAAATTCACATCGAAGTCCTCACCCTTGGTACCTCAGAATGTGACCTGATTCAGAAACAGGGTCATTGCAGATGTAATTGGCTAAGATGAGCTCATTAGGGTGAGCCCTGCTCTAATAGGATCGATGTCCTTAAATAAAGGGGGGAATTTGCACCCAGACAGGCACAGAGGGAGGATGCCACGGAAAGATGGCGGCAGAGGTCAGGGTGAGGGTCTAGAGCCCAGTGATGCCAGCGCTGTCCAGCCGACCAGCAGAAGCCGGGAGAGAGGCCTGGACAGGTGCCCCTCAGCCTCCGAGGGGACCAACACCTCGAACTTGAACCTCCAGCCCCAGGATGCTGAGACGGGACACGTCTGGTGTGTGAGCCTGTGGCCGCAGCCGGGAGGACGGATGCCCTCGGGGCTGGCAGCCCTGACTCGGTGGGGTTGCAGGAGGGCCGGCTCTGTAAACTCAGCCTGTCACCCACGAGCTCTATGGTTTTTTTACTTATTGATTTTAGAGAGAGAGAGAAAGGGAGAGCGAGAGACACGTGAGCTTGCTGTTCCACTTCTTTATGCATTCATTGGTGGCTTCTGGGACGTGCCCTGGCCAGGGTCAAACCCGAAACCTTGGCGAATCAGGACGACGCTCTAACCAACTGAGCTACCCACCCACGGCCGTCACAGGTACTTTTTTTTAAATTCCTCATTGAGGATATTTTTCTATTTATTATTAGCTAGAATAAGAGGGAGGGAGAGAGAGAGAGAAACATCAATGTGATAGAGCCACATCGACTGGTTGCCTCCTGCGTGATCCAACCAGGGCTGGGTCGAACCGCAACAGAGGTACGTGCTCTTGACCGGAATCAAACCCGAGACTCATTGGTCTGCCGGCTGACGCTCTAACCGCTGAGCCAAACCGGCCAGGGCTGTCACAGGTACTTTCTAAAGCGAGGAGTGGATGGGTGTCCGGCCCCCAGCGATGATGGCTGTCCTCCGTGGCTGGCTCGGTGGTGCCCGGATGGTGCCGTCTGGAGAAGAACTCTGCTGTAGGTGCGATTTCCTGGGGTCTTGCTACGCGCAGATTCCAGGGAAGTCGGTCTGGGTGGGGCCCGAGAGCCCGTGCTTCTCAGAAGCCCCCAGAGGCTGATGCCATGGGAGCACACACTCGGAGGAGCACGTGTGGAGGGTCACAAGGGCCTCGCCTTGTCCCAGGTAGGATAACGAGGCTGATTTCAGAGCAGTGAGTTTAGAATTAGTCCTGTTTCCTCATCCCTGCCATGTGGTACACAGACATGCGGTGAGACCTCAGCCGTGTTTAAAGAAGGCAAAGCTGGCTTTGGGGAGAGGAGGAAACGCCGGGCAGCTGCCCTGCAGCGCGGGGGGCTTCTCCTTGGCGAGGGACGGGTGGAAACGGGTGGACCTGAGACCTGGAGGTTTCCTGTCCAGGAGGGAGTGGAGGAGACAAGAGGTGGAGGTGTACGCCTGTGTGGAGTGGGGCGGGGGGACAGGGGGAAGCGGGCCACGCCCATCCTTCCTCAGGGGCCTGGCCCCTCTTCCCTCTGTCCGGAGCCTCTGCCAGTTCTCATCACCGAGTTCTCAGAGCAGATGCGAACCTCTGGAGGTCTGGGATCACCCACGCCCCTGGCGCCGCTCCCCGCCGGCCACGCACTCTTCCGCTTGGTTCTTCAGGCCGCTAACCTGCACCTAACAGGCCTCGTCGCTGACCTGCCCACGCACTCATCTGTGTCTGTGTTCTTCCACGCTCGAGGTGGTTCCGTGGCAGCAGGGTCTCCGCTTTATCCAGCTCCTAGAACAGGCTGGGCCCCTGGAAGGCGCTCAGTAAATGCTTGCACGAATGAGTTCAGGGCCGCATCCGGACAGACTGACCAAGTTCACTGAATGCCGTCTGTGTGCGGAGTCCGGGGCGAGGGCGACCCTGAGCGACTGTGGGCTCCCTGCCGTCGAGTCATTGCTAATCCCCCTGAGGGTGCGCACGCCGGTGTACACCTGCCCGGCGGTCTCAGGCTGCATGGCACGGAGGAGCTGGGGAGTCAGAGCTGCTGTGGCCCAGAGCACTGGGGTCTCGTCAAAGTGCGGAGTCCAGACCGTGAGCCCACGTGGAGCCCGAGATACTTCGCTGTGGTCAGTCGTCCAGGTGCTGCTGCAGGTCTGAGGACCACGGCTGTGAGGAGCGAGGCCTGGCTGCAGAAGTCTGGAAGGGGGATGGTTTCTGGCACCCAGGCCTCTTGGAGGGAGGAGGGCTGGGTGGTTTGGGGGTTGAGAGGAGGTAGGCAGAGCTGGGGGTTGGAGGGGCAGGGAACCCATCATGTCGTGGAGCAGAGAACAGAAGCAGGATGGAAAGACAATGAACGAAAGAGGAAGGGGGGGTGAGACTGGGAAGCCCCAGCCACCATGACACACACCCTCTCTCTGCAATCTATTTTTAAAAGCAGTTCCTAGAAGGATTGAGACACGGGTACACTGCCTTCTGCTCTGTCATTCGGTCAGAACATGTTTTCAGAAGTGTCCCAACCCGAGGTTGCCCAACCGAGCTGTTTGCAAGCCGCTGCCGCCAGGCCCAGGGTGTGCAGGCAGCTGCTCTGCCCTGGGGGCCGCTCTGCCCTGGGGGCCGCTCTGCCCTGGGGGCTGCTCTGCCCTGGGGGCCACTCTGCCCTGGTGGCCACGCGGCCCGTTCCAACCAGCTGGGACAGATAGGCTCCTACCGAGGAGTACCCCTTGCTCAGTCCTTGCAAACCATCTTCGAATGTTATCTCATTTTAGCCTTATGGTATCCCTGTGAGGTTGGGAGGGCAACGACCCATTTTGCAGGTGAAGAAACTGAGGCCCGGAGAGAGTCAGGCCAGCCCAGTATCCCTGGATGCAGAGGCCAGGCTGACTCGGACGGGGAGGGATTGCTCTGTTTTTCCCCCCAAGGCCTCTGGCCTCACTGCTTATACACATTAACCTGCACAGACGGAACCTTCCCAGCAAGTCTGTGCAACGATGGCCTGTTGGTCACCAGATCTCTTGCCAGGATGGGACCCTGTCTCGCCCAATGGTTGCTGGACTGCCAGAATATTCTAGAATCTCGGGGGGGGGCGCTTGGCCTCTCTCAGCTCCCCTGGCAGCAGAAGGGAAAGGGGTGCAGCTGTGGCGACTGCCACTGCTTCCCACGTTGCCTGGGGACGGAGGTCAGGACCGATTTCACGCTCCTTCATCCCTATTATGACCTTTATTTCCCGGGCGCATGGCAGCTGCTTGTCCCCAGATGCGGGGACAGGAAGTGTTATGTTGCTAACTCCAGGAGGAGCAGGGCACCGCTGTCAACCGAGCCCAGCCGATCCTTCCGCAGTTAGCAGGCAGAACCGGTCGGGTCAGCCCCTCTCACTGTGCTTTCTGAGGCTCCCAACACCCCCAGAGTGAAGTCGGGGGCTCCTCAAGGCTCTGCCCAGCCCCGACCTGAGCTGCGTTTGGAGCTGGCCGCCAGCTCAGCGCCTTTGAGGGCCACACGGAGATGCCTGGAGCTCCCGCCGGGCCTGCCTGCCTGGCAGAGCCCTCGCTAGGACCACACAGGCCCCAGCACCCTCCTGCAGCCGGCCCGCTCCTGCCTGGCACCTCTGCTTCTGCAGCCGGCCCGCTCCTGCCTGGCACCTCTGCTTCTGCAGCCGGCCCGCTCCTGCCTGGCAGAGCCCTCACTGCGCCCACACAGGCCTGGGACCCTCCTGCAGCCGGCCCGCTCCTGCCTGGCACCTCTGCCCCTGCAGCTCCCTGTCCCTGGCTCACAGGTCCGCAGTCTCCTCCCCAGCCTCCTCTTCTCCCGGCTGCCCTCCCTGCCCCGCAGCCAGTGAGCAGCACCTTCCTCCTGCGAGCTGTGTTCTCTTTCTACGTCAAATTATATCGTAAATATTTTGGTTCTTGGGGCCTAGGACTGTGCCTGGGACATAAAAAGTCCCAGATAAGCACTTATTGAATGAACAAACGAACGAATGAATCCCAGTGACCGCATTCCTGCATCGCCTTCAGACTGTTTTCCTGCATAAAGAGCCATCTCCAGCCCTGGCCGGTGTGGCTCAGCGGTTAGAGCGTCGGCCCGCAGACCAAAGGATCGAGGGTTCAGTTCCGGTCAAGGGCACGTACCTCGGTTGCAGTTTGATCCCCGGCCCTGGTTGGGGTCGTGCGGGAGGCAACCAGTCGCTGTGCCTTTCTCACATCGATGTTTCTCTCTTTCTCCCTCCATCCCTCTCTCCCTCCCACTCTATCTGAAAATCAGTGGGAAAATATCCTTAGGTGAGGATTAAACAAAAAACAAAAGAGCCATCGTTACCACTTCTTTATACAGATGCTTGTGTGACTTTTGGGGAAAAAACCACCCAGAGTAGCTGTTGTCACAGACCTTGTCCCTCCCTCCACTCCTCTTTTTCCATTTTGGGGGGGTCCCCTGGACCGATGTCTTTCTTTCCTGGGTCACTGCATAGCCTCAGATGGCCAGTGCTCGCCGGCAGCCGGCCCAGGTACCGCTGGGTGCCAAGCCCTGCAGGAGGCCGCCTCCAGCCTGCGGGGAAGGGTCCAGCCTCCGCTTCCCTCTGCTGGACGGTGTGAGTGCCCTCCGGGAGCCAGGGCGCAGGGCAGCCTCATTCTCATGCTGGACTCCCCCTGGCTGTTATCAGCCTTGAGCGATTGCTTCCAGCTGCGGGCTGCTCCTGCTCCCGTCTGCACCCCTGGCTGGACCGTCAGCGTGGGTCCCTGGCCAGTGCTCCCGGGCAGAGGACGTCCAGCCCTCAGGGTCTTCAGAAGGAGTGACAGCGGCTTAAAGCTGCTGAGTCTGTTCTACCACAACATTTATTTATTTCTGTTTTTGTCACAGATGTTTTCCCCCGTTCCCGTTGATCTACCACGACATTTCATTGGAAACAACCCCCCACCCTTATTTGTGTGCATCTCTTGTCTGCATTTCCTAATTAGATGGGCCTGACCCACCCTGACCGCATACAAGAAGAGTTCTCATCCCCTTTGGGCAGGGGGTGTGGATTTGGCTAGGTGTATGAGTATTAGGTTCACCTGCATAAAATAAAAAAGACAAAATAATAGTAGCTGTAACAAGATATTTTTTCCTCTCCTGTAGAAGGAATCTGGGGGGTAGGCAATGCCAGGGCTGGTATGGGGAGTCTCTCTAGCTTTTCATTCTACTATCTAATGTTTGGCTTCCACCCTCAAGATCACCTCACAGTCCAGAATGGCTGCTGGCGCTCCAACCATTCGACCTGCATTCCAAGTGGTAGAAAAAGACTGACAGAGGGCAAAGAAGCTCACCATCTAGCTAAATCAGCATCTGTTATGTAGGCTTCCCAGAAGGCTCACCTAATACCTTCACTTTGGTCTTATTAACCATAATTTATTATTTATTTATTTATTTTTTAGTCTTCACCCAAGGACTTTTTTTTTTCCTTCATTTATCTTCATATAGAGTGGGAGAGGGAGAGGGGGGAAGAGAGAGAGAGAAACATTGATGTGAGAGAGACAGATTGACTGGTTGCCACCCACATGACCCCAACCGGGGCCAGGGACAAACTGCAACCGAGCTACGTGCCCTTAGCAGGAACCGAACCCAGGACTCTCCAGTCCTTAGGCTGATGCTCTAACCATTGAGCAAAACTGGCCAGGGCTATTTATTTATTTTTATAATCCTCACCTGAGGATATTTTTCCATTTATTTTTTATTTTTTATTTTTAGTAGAGTGGGAGGGAAGAAGGAAGAGAGAGAGAGAAACATCACAAGAGACGCATCAATTGGTTACCTCCCACCTGACCCCGACAGGGGCCAGAGATCGAACCTGCAACCAAGGTATGTGCCCTTGACTGGGAATCGAACCCGAGACTCTTTGGTCTGAGCTGAGGGCCAATGCTCTAACCACTGAGCCAAACCAGCCAGGGCCAACCAGCACATATTGATCACATGGCTGTACCTAGCTGCAAGGGATGCTGGGGAACGGAATCACAAGTCTCAGCCCCTTTTTACCCTAAATAAAGCCAAGGTTCTGCTGCCAAAGAAGAAGGGAGGTGACAGGTGCTGATGGAGTAGGAGGAGGAAAAGAGCAAAGAAGAGGGGCCTCCTGGGCTGGGGCTGCACCTGCTTCCCAGATAGCTGCGGAAAGAGAGCCGGAACCTCCGGCTGCTAGGTCTCTGCTCTCCCTGCCCCGGGGCCTCCGCAGGTCCTCCCTCCCTGGTCTGCTTGCTTGGCCTCCTCCTTTCTCAACTCCACCCCCATAAGTCTCTGCCACCCCCAGCTGCACCCTGGGCTCTTGCTTCTGTGGGGTCATGGGTGCACTCCGCAGGGGAGAGGGCCCCGGCCTGGCCGCAGCCCACCCCCCCCCCCCACACCTGGCTTGATTTTGGTCATTTCTTTGTGATGTTGGGCTCCTTGTGTTATATTCTGTTGTGTTTGTCCTACAGAAACCACAGATGAGGTCATGACCCTGGAGGGACCCCCTGAGGAGGGGTACCCTCCCACTCCCCACCATCTTAGACAGGACAGTAGAACCCAGCAGTGGGTTCAGGCAGGGGAGGGCCCCCCTTCCTCTTAGAGAAATCTAAATGGCTGGAAGGGCTCCTGGAAGAAGGAAAAGGGTCCCCACCGACAGGAGGTGGCTTCAGGACAGCCAGGAAGGGAACCTTGGATTGAATGTGTCCATAAAAAAAAAAAACAAAAAAAAAAAAACACAGTGAACTCCTAACCCCCAGGACCTCAGAATGTGACCTTATTTGGAGACAGAGTCTTTGCAGAGTGGCTGGAGTTAAAATGAGGTCATCAGGGTGGTCCCTGGTGCAATGACTGTGCCCTTATGGGGGGGGGGGCTCAGAGACAGACACCCCTGCAGGGAAGACCATGTGAAGCCACAGGGAAAAGCCAAGGGGAGCGGCCTGGGAGAGATTCCCCCTCACAGCCTCGGGACAAACCTGCCCACACCTTGGTCTGGGACTTCCAGCCTCCAGGACAGTGAGAAAATGACTTCCTGTCATTTCAGCCCCACGCTTTGTGGTAGCCTGTGACGCAGCCCTTGCCAACTGATAGGCAGCACAGAATGTTTTCCAGGTGAGAGAAGTCGGACTGGTGTCTCGGAGGGGGTAGAGGCCCACAGCTGTGAGGGGTACAGGAGGTGAGCAGTAGGGACATTCTTCTTTCTGTCCCCCCATTTTCACTTTCTGCCTTTTGCAATGAGAAGGTGAGCCATGGCCTAAGACAGTGGTTCCCAACCTTCCTAATGCCGCGACCCTGTAATAGTCCCTCATGTTGTGTGTGGGCGTATCTGCATGTGGGCGGACCCGCCTGGAGACGGAGAGAGGAGCCGTGTCTCGGTTCCTAAGACCATCAGAAATATGTGTTTTCCGATGGTCTTAGGCGACCCCTGTGAAAGGGTCTTTCAACCCCCAAAGGGATCACGACACACAGGTTGAGAACCGTTGGCCTAAGATGTTCCCCCACTTGGTACAGCCTCCAACTCCCATAAGTTTGAACTTATATTTAAAAATGTGAATGAGGCCCTGGCCGGTTTGCTCAGCGGTTAGAGCGTCGGCCCACAGACCAGAGAGTCCCGGGTTCGATTCCCGCTGGGGGCACGTACCTCGATTGCAGTTTGTCCCTGGCCCCGGTTGGGGTTGTGTGGGTGGCAGCCACTCGATGTGTCTCTCTCACATCGATGTTTCTCTCTCTCTTCCTCCCTCTCTCTCTCACATTCTATCTGAAGATAAATGAAAAAATGTCCTTGGGTGAGGATAAAAAAAAAAAAGTAAAATCAGCCACGTCTAGTCTAGCTTAGAGTGACCTGATCGGCGTGGGGTGGCCTTCCCCCCTGGACCTGCACATCCATGCCTGCAGTCTACAGCTCCCCAAATGCACCGATCTTCGGGGAGAAAATAGGGTGCATCAGCCCAGCAGAGCAGATCCCCGCCTCCCAGGGGTGGGAGCGTTGACTCCGGCCTGGCAGGTGACAGCCCGACCAGCCCGGGAGCCAGCCGATGAGAAGTTCATAGGCTGTTAATACACTGGAACCAATCGGTGAATGCGGGCTGCTGTGCGGCCGGCGAGGGCGCAGGTCCTTGGGAGAGCTCGCACGTGTGTGCCCTTAGCTGCGTGTGACCACAGCGTGACCGCACCCAGCCGCCATGGCGTTTGTCACACTGAATACGCATATGTCCCTCACGCTGGCTGAGGGAATACCTAATTAATCTCCACAATGATGGCTTGTGCCTGGGGCTGTTGCAAACAAGCCTCTGTCACTCTCCTTGGAGAACCACAGAATGGGAATTCGCTCTCCGTGCACGGTAATGAATATATTTGAAATATATTAGAATTCATTTAGATCTTTGCTCTCACCCCTTAGGGGAACAGAACAGCAAAGGCTGTTTTCACAACAATGCTTTAAGTCCCACAGACAGTGGGAGGGGCTGGGTGGGGCGAGTGGGTCCTCGTGCGCCGGCCGGTTCGCTGCGGTGTTGAGTCTCACTTGCTTTCCCGGGGTCTCCGAGTGAGTCGGGATCTGAGGGACGGACGTGGTCTGTTGCTGAATAGTATCAGACGTGACTGCAGAGGCTGCCTGGGGCCAGCGTGTTTAGGAGTGTTAAGGACTGAATGTGTTTTTCTCATTTCAGCCTTTTCTCCCCTTAGTCTAGTAGAGTTGGGACTCATCGGGACATGTTTTTTCCTTTCCAGGGGAGTCATCTGGGTCCCTCAGACTAAAGTGCTGTCCCCTGTTGAAGACTCCGTGGCTACTCTGTACGACAGACTGTACTTTTCCACAGAGGGGAAATGCATCTTGGTGTAGGACCAAGGGGTGATTTTGCCTGCCCGTCTACTGTCATGACTGGGAAGAAACTTCGACGCAGCCGTGGAAGTGGGGACAGGATGAGGAGCCCCATGGCTGGCTCAGGGAAAACTGCAACCACCCCAGAGAGTGTCTCATTACCAAGAGCAGGGGTGGCGAGGAATTTGCGGGGCCCGGTGCAAACGAAAATGGGCCCCTTGTGTGAAAATCATCAAGGGTTTCAAATGCGCGCAGCAAAGCATCACACCAAGGGCAGGTTCCTCTGAGCCACCGACTGCGTGGGTCACACACCAGGACGCCGCCCTGCGGAGCCAATGTTGTCCTGGGGGGGAGGGGAAGGGAGGGCGGATGAGAGACCATATTAAACCCTAAGCCATGAGCCCAGAGAAGGTACTCCGTTGAGGGTAAGGAAGTGAAAAGCGGTCTCCAGCTTCCTTCGCTCCCCCCACCAAGCGAGCTGAGAGAGCGGAGCACAACCACCAACACCCCCGCTGTGCTCGGAAGACGTTTCTGTGCTTCTCTCCTCAAGATGTGAGACTGACGTTTTATTTTTCCACCCAAGGTTCTCTCCGTGCAGAGAATTCGCTCCTTATAAGAATAGGCCCTTGATGGACCAGTGAGAGGTCTGGGAGAGGTCAGTGAGAGAAGGGAAGATGGAGACCCCCCCAAACAAGTAAGAGCCTTGAGCAGTATTTGTCCGGATGTTGAGACCTCTGGCCGAGCAGCTGGGGGGCCCTGGCTTGTGGCTTGTCTGTCTCGTGTTTGGTGAGTCCCGGTTACACACCCACAGACGAGGTGGCCCCCGCTCCTCTGCCTCGGACCCCTGCCCACTCCACACTGTCTGTGGAAAATGACCCCTTTTTGGCCAATGTCCATGGGAAAATGTTTTCCTCAGGGAAGAGTATTAGAAGAGACCTGTCAGGTTTTTTTCCTTCTTCTTTTTAATTGTGGTAAAAAAAAAAAAAAAAAAAAAAACAACAACCAAAAACCCAAAAAACAAACACCACCCACATAACATACAGTCTATCTTAGCCATTTCTGAGCACGCAGTTCCACGATGTTAACCTCATTCACATTGCTGCACAACAGGTTGCCCGCACTGAGATCCATCACCACGACCCCTCGGCACCGATGACAGGTGAGGAAGGAGAGGAAGGACCCTTGGGCACGAGGCAGTCAGCAGTGTCCCTGGATGAACGGGACACGAGGCGCTGTGTAACTCAGGCCTCCTCTGTGACATTTTTGTGGGCCCCAGACAAACTTTGTGACATGTTTTCTGTTGTCTCCTGATACTTGTTCATTTTTTAAAAGACTTCTTAGTCACTCGGATTCTTTGATTCACCTCTTTAGGCAACTCTGAATGTGCTTTGTAAGTCCTCTCCAAACCTGTATGTTGGACCAGCCGTAGCCACCTCCCAGCTCTCCCAGGCCCAGTCCGCCCTGGTACACAGCAGGGGCTTCATGTGAAGAACGGACGCGTGACTGGACGGGTTTTCAGAATTAATGGGAGGAGGAAGGATACATGGAATCAACATGCGATCTCTAAAGCCCGCTGTGCCGGTGGCCACAGTCCCTTGCTGGAGCTCACTGTCCAAGAAAAGCTGAAGGCACCTGGGGACAGTGTGCAGGGCACGGAGGGAGGACAGCAGGTGCGCACAGAGCCAGGTGCCCGGAGGGTCTTGGCCTGGGGGGTTCACCTTTGGAACGAGAGGTGAGAAACTCTCTGCTGAGAGTTGGTCTGAAGGATGCCGCTGGGCTGTCAGAGGAGGAAGGTGGCTGGGCAGCAGCTGCAAAGCCTCCTGGGAGGAAGTGTTGCCACCAGGGCAGAAGTTGGCAGAGGTCTGGTTTAGGTGTGGAGCTGTAGTGAACACTTACCCCCAGGGCCTGGTTGGGGAGACAGGACCCAGCCAAGGAGAGGTGTTCGGGGCTCACTGGCTTGCCACCTCAGCGGGGTCTCCCACACATCACGGGGGAGAAGGGCTGGGGAATTGTTGGACACTCACCTGCCAAATGAATTCACTGTGTGGCCCGTGGGCCAATCACGACCTTTCTCTGGGCATCAGTTGCTCCATCTTTGAGATGGGGTCATTGGAGCAGCTCAGTGGATCTGAAATGAATCTTGGAGCCCACCCCTGGAGATGCTGACACGGAAGGTTTGGAGTCAAACGTCCCTGGTGTGGATGCTCAGAACCAACCAACCAACCACCCAGGGGTCCTGATGCACAGCCAGGCTTTGGAGCCGGGACACTGGGGGGCAGCTTCTGCTCCGGGAGTTGGCTTCCCTCATTCCACCGTCAGAAGGATGCTGGAGCTCTCTGGGCAGAATGAACCGAGGCTCGACTAACGCTCAGCACCCCCAATTCCATGCTCGAATCTGGTTCATCTTTCAGGGCCAGGGTGAATCCCCATCGTCCCTGAAGCCTTCCCACCTTATGGACAACTAGTCTTTCCTTTCCTTCCATCTCCTAGATCACCCATCACACGTAGGTGGTCCCGCCCGTGTAGAACATGGTTCCGTGCTGTCACCCACCCCGTTGTCCCTTTAGCTGGCCCTCCAGATGGCATGAGCCTCCGTGGGAGATCCTGTCTCCCTCCGCTCACTGTCAGCTCAGCTAAGTTAGCATCGGTCTGCTCTTCGATCCTTTCCGAGGGGGCACATAGTTTATTAATTTTCGTGACCTCTGCAAATGCCCTATGCCTTTATTCCTTGTGGTTTCATTAGGTTTGTTCCACGACTTGTTAACTTCCTCCAATTACATGTATTTTTGGAAACTTTCTGCTTTGATTTGGAGAAGACTGTGACATCCACCCTTCTGGTAAGAGTCATGCTTTTCTTCCCGTTGTTAGTGATACCCTCTAGTCCCAGAAGAAACAAAAGAGAGGAATTAACACTCTAAATTAGGAACATACATATGGAGAAAGGGGGTGCTGGGGGAGGAGGGGGGTGGGGCAGCGCCATATGTCAGAGGGAGAAAGCCTGCTTCGTCTGTATCACATTTCCTTGTTTTTCAGTCTCCTCGTCTCTTTTTTCCTCCCAATTATGCTGAAATTATTATTACAGTTATTTAAAAAAAATGGTAGGTGCCGGTTATAAATTGGCATGATGGAATGGGAGGGCACCTGCTTCGGACGTTCTGGAGAGAGAAACACTTTGTCACCTCGCGTGTCCAGCCCGGGTGCCGTCCCCTCTCTGACAGCATTTCCCCGAATTTCCAAGTGGTTCAGGGTGGTGTCCCACGGAGCCTCCAAGTCCAGGTTCCTTGCAGGCTCCCCCTAACTACAGACGTGAGGCTCGCCCCGTGCGCCGGCAGCTCAGACACAGACGTGACCGCGTGTCTGCCCAGCTGCGTCCCGCAGAATGGCGCTGTCTTCTCTCTCTGTCCCCTGGAAACGCTCACTCGCCCAGCAGCACCAGTCACAGTGACATCAGACTCTCAGACTCTAACGGAAGATTTGAGGTGGATTCTCTCCTCTCGCCGCTGTGTACAACGGCCCCTCCGCTGCTCCCAGCGTCGTTTTCCAGGGGCCTCGTCATCTGCCGAGCTGTAATTATGCGTCCCCGAGGGTGTTCCAGCCCTCCCCACTCTCGGGGGACTTTAATACTTCCTCCCGGTGTTCCACACTCACGTGATTTCCCCCCTAATCTCATAAATCTCCTTCCACCAAATCTTAGTGCTGATTAGCTTCTGTGTGTCCGTGTCACAACAGCGGACTTTGTGTAGGACATCTCCCACAGGAGCAGCGTTTGTGAGGGGTGTGAGCAAGTCTGCGGTCGACACCGTTCAAAATAAACACCAGCTAGCCCTGGCCGGTGTGGCCCGGCGGTTAGAGCGTCGGCCTGCACGTCGAAGGGTCTCGGGTTCGATTCCGGTCAAGGGCACGTACTTGGGGTGCAGGCTCGATCCCCAGCCTCGGGCACGTGTGGGAAGCAGCCAATCGATGCGTCTCCCTCACACTGATGTTTCTCTCTCTCCTCTCTCTCCCTCCCTCCCTTCCACTCCCTCTAAAAATCAATGGAAAAAATATCCTAGGGTGAGGATTAACAAAATAAATAACTAAATAAATAAACATCAACGAAACGCACTGTGGCATTCTGGACTGTGTGCCTCACTCACCTGGGGAATGGGGAAGGACTTTCGGGGGAAAACTGGTGAAATCCGAACAGACTGCGATCCAGTGAAAGTCGGCACAACGATGCTGATTTCTTCACTGGGCCACCTGCTCCGAGGGCACGGGGCGGCGATGAGGGAGGCGGAGAGGGTACGAAGACCTCCGTGCTGGCACGCCTTTTCTGTGAGTCTAAGAGTATTCCGAAAAGAGTTTATTTGAGAATCAGTATTTTGAAGTAACAGAAAATTTGGAGGGAACGTGCCCCAGCACCTCGACGAGCCTGGGGTCCGGGACCCGCGTCTGCACCCCGCTCCCCACCTCTCCTCCAAGGTAAAGCGGTAATGAAGACACTCCTCGGGTCCGTGGACCTGGGACAATGCCCTGCACACGGGAAGGGTCCATCACTGTGGACACTTCTTAGGAAAGTTCCCCTGAGTTCAGGCTACACTCGGTGAGCCAGGTCCTCGTGGAGTCTCTTCATTTAAAACACTTCCCGCCCCGGCCGGTTTGGCTCAGTGGTGAGAGCGTCGGTCCAAGGACCAATGAGTCGCGGGTTCGATTCTGGTCAAGGGCACGTACCTCGGTTGCAGTTTGTCCCCGGCCCTGGTTGGGGTCATGCGGGAGGCAGCCAGTCGATGTGTCCCTCTCACGTCGATGTTTCTCTCTCTCTCTCCCTCCCACTCTGTCTGAAGATAAATAGAAAAATATTCTCAGGTGAGGATTAAAAAAACAAAACAAATAAAAAAAATAAAAAAAATAAATAAAATAAAATAAAATAAAATAAAACAGTTCCTATGTAGGAAGCCAAATGAGTGGAGCTCCTCACATTTCTGGATCTAACTTCTTTGGTGTCCAAAGGCATTCCAGAGGTATCTAGGCAAAACCACCGGACAGTTCATTTGTCTCGTTTCTCCGACTTGGGGAGCAAAGACCATCACTATTGGGAACTATTAAGGATTCAGATAAAAATACATGGCCTTGTGTGGCTTTTCCCTCATCTGCCTTCTTGTCTGATTCTCCAGAGCAGACCTGGAGCCCTCAACCCTATCCCCGCCCCCAGATTTGACTTTATGTGAGCCAGGGCCTTGGAGCTGCCCTGGGTACAGGGCCCAACCCGTGTCCTGGCTAACAGGCCCTTCTGTGCCCCTCCCCAAAGCCTACGCTGATGGGTGGCACCGGCCCCCTTAGTGCCACATTCCCCCTCTTCCTCACCTGCCCGGCTCCCCATCCTGGCAGAATTCACCTGGTCCAGGCTCTTAGGACCCTACTTGGCGTTATCAATAGTACTTTGTAGACTGACCTGTGCTGATGGCTTGCTGTGTGTTCCTTCCCAGGCGATGGGCATTTTTACAGGGCTTTCTGGAGATGCCACACTTGCCCAAGCAGTGGCATTTAACAGGAGGAAGACTGGGCGCCACGGACAGCTGGTGAGGTGGGGTGGGGCTCGTCCCAGCTGCCCGCGCTCCTCCTGCCATGAAGCGAAGACCAAGTGGTGGAGCCGCGCCCCTTGTGTTTCAGTCGGTGAGAGGGTGGACAGTCCTTTCTGGTCCTTCCTGTGTGAGTGGATGCTTCTCTGCCCCGTGGGGATCTGGGGTGACGTCTCTGAGACGCTGCCCTCCTTGCTCCGACTAAGTCTCTGCCCTGGGGACATGAGCGGGAGAAGTGGGAAGGGTCGCCTGGGCAGCTCAACCTGGGGCCCTGGGGGGTGGACAGACAGACAGTCCCTGACCCTCCTGCCCCCTCCCAGGACATGTGAGCCTCGAGCTGCTGGCCTAGCAACCAGTCCGGAAGAAAGGTGACCCCAATGTGGGCTTCTGGTTTGCAGGGAAACAGGAAGGGACATTAGAGTAGTCTGCTGCACCCCACTTAGCTACGTGTCCCCAAAGGAACTTTCCGGAGCCTCACTTTGAGGTTGCAAGAAAGCTCGGCTTTGTTTTTGATTTTTGTTTGTTTGTTTGTTTTGGGGACAAGGCTACTCTCTCTCCTCCACGATTCACTGAGATGTGGGGAAGGTGAGAAGACAGACTCCTCAGGGGGGAAGAAAGATCAGTTAGAACTATACTCCAAACACCAAATCCTGGCGGAGGAGAAAAGAAAATGTGAGCAAGGCCCGTGAGCTGACGTCAACAACAGCGCACGTGTCTCCCTCTTCCTGACTTCCAATCCTATGAAAATACTTTTCAATTCTGCAGCGTGGTTCAAACCAACCCACCGCCCCCCGCCCCCAATAATTGTTCCTTTGCTCTCGCGTGGTGCCCGGCATAAGCAGTAGGGGCCTGGCCCGCCTGCCCCTGGACAGCCACCATCTCGCCATAGAGAAGCAGTGTTTTGATAACTGGACAGCACTGGGAAGCAGGCTCTGGGCCCCGCGTCCTGACCCAGGCAGGCGCCGGCCGGGTGTTCTCACGGCCATCTGCTGCGGCCGGTAATGCATGAGCGCATGAGCACATGGCCCGCCCGCAGACCCGACATTGTTCTCCGGGCTGACTTAGCTCAGCCGACTCAACAAAGGGGCCAGTTTTGCATTGGAGATAAATACAAGCACTGAGGCTTTTTCCCTGGGATACTTCACGTTCAGGTCTGTGCAGGCCGTCTGAGCTGAACAGTTCCAGCGCCCTTCCACCGTCTCCACCGGCTTCTCCTCCGTCTGTGGCGCCCACACGGGTGGTGTGTGGGAGCTGTCATTTTCCAGGAGATATTTTTCCCATCAGAAAGATTCATCAAATGCCTGTCCTGTTCTTTTTAACCCAAGGGGTTTGCTTCCCAAAGGATTAGAACAAACTGTCCAGTCATGAGCCCGTTTCATTTGAAGGTCAGTCTTAGGCCTCAAGGTCTCGATCCAAATTGTGCTCAAGGACCAACCCAAGGGACTCCAGGAAGCAGCTTCAATAAATTTGTAAAATGTTACAGTTTTAGTGAATTTATAAAATGTTACCGTTTTAGTAAGTTTGTAAAATGTTACAGTTTCAGTAAGTTTATGAAATGTTACAGCTTTAGCAAGTTTGTGAAATGTTACAGTTTCAGTAAGTTTGTGAAATGTTACAGCTTTAGCAAGTTTGTGGATTCTAATAAATGATTTCAGGAAACCCCTTATTTGCTTCCCACCCCAGGACCAATACAAGACCAGACTTAACAGTTTTTCAAAAACAGTTTTGGCGAGGCAAACAGAGTTCCACGATGCCCTTTTGACAGGGTCAGATTTTGCTTGTGTCTTCTGGTGTGGGAGCCATGGTGAAGCTCTCACATGCTTCCATTCTAGTTCAGAAGGGGCGGCTCCGTGACCAAAGTATCCGCATTCCTTCATTCATTCCTTCACCCGTTCAGGGAGTGTTTATTGAGCACTTGCTATGTTCTGGGTGCTGTTCTACATCAGTGATCGGGATGAACAGAGCTCTGCCCCGTGGGCCTTCTGTTCCACTGGGAAGACAGACAGTAAACAACTGAAGTCATCAGCTGAAAATATGGCCTGGGAACAGGAAAGGAGAGTGGGGTGAGGGGATCCAAAGTCCCATGGTAAGATTGGAGAATTGAAAAGAAGGAGGTGAAATTATTACCTCCAGTGGTGGGTTTTGTGTGTTTGTTCATTTTACTTTGTTCTTTAGAGTCTACATATCATCGAAACCATACAGCATTTGTTTTCCTCTGTCTGACTTATTTCATTTAACATATATCATCTAGATCCATCCACATTGTTGCAAATGGTAAGATTTCTTTCTTTCTCCCCCCCTCCCCCATGACCGAGTGATGTTCCGTTGTATACATGTACCACATGTCTATCCACTCATCCACTGAGGGGCACTTAGGCTGCTTCCATCTCTTGGCTATTGCGAATAACGCCGCAATGAACGTAGGGGTGCACATATGTTTCAGAGTTAGTGCTGGGTTTCTTCCCATAAATACTTAGAAGTGGAATTGCTGGGTCACACGGTAGTGTTGAGCTTCCATATTCCAAAGAGAAATGTAAAATATCCTTGAGATAATGGTCCCCTCCCTACATGAAAGACCCACACCTCAACTTTAATTCCAGTTGTAAAAGACCAGCTGCCCACCCTCCAATCTGGGTAGGTCTCAAAGCTCTTAAATGCTAAGAAAGAGCATACTTCCTAACTCTGTTTCTTTGCATACTTCCCATCTGTGTGAAGCTGGAGACGAGGTTATCACAGCGGTAACTGTGTATCCATGAAAGGTCGAGAACACAGGAGTCCGGGCACCACTTTGTACAACTTATGTTGACTCTTCACGATCTAGTTTCATGCCCACGTCTTCAGATTTGCCCCTTGGCTGTGTCATGATGAGGGCCGGCATGTGGTCCAAGTAAGTTGGCCATGTCATCGCCAAGTCAAAACTGATGAGTCTGGCTGGATTTTTACTAAGGGAATAACTCACAAAACATTTTCCACTCCAGCCAGGCTTCTCCCACGGTTCAGCCCTCTAAGACCCAAGGTACAGACTTGTGCGGGAGTCCTGATCCACTGGGGTGCCAATCAAGCCCCAGGGCCTGTGTTCTAATGGGGTCCCGACACAGCATGTGGCCGGCAGGAAAGGCACTGGGCTTCCTTCCAGGAGTGGCGAGGAGTTCAGAGTTGGCAGTCACAGAGGCTCATGACTTGGGATGCCCCTTGCCAAGCTGTTCACGTTACAGGTGAATGATTGAAGCCCAGAAAGGTCAAGCAGCTTGCCTTAGGACACTCAGCCTGCCCTGGCCGGTTTGGCTCAGCGGTTGGAGCATCGGCCTGCGGTCCAGAGAGACCCGGGTTCAGTTCCCGCTAAGGGCTGTACCTCGGTTGCAGTTTGTCCCCGGCCCTGGTTGGTTGTGCGGGAGGCAGCCACTCGATGTGTCCCTTTCACGTCGATGTTTCTCTCTCTCTCTCTCTTCCTCTCTCTCCCTCCCACTCTATCTGAACAAAAAATGGAGAAATGTCCTCGGGTGAGGATAAAAAAAAAAAAAAAAAGTAAAAATCAATAAAAACGTATTAAAAAAAAAAAAAAAAAAAACCCTGGCCGGTTTGGCTCAGCGGTCAGAGCGTCGGCCTGCGGTCCAGAGAGACCCGGGTTCGGTTCCCGCTAAGGGCATGTACCTCGGTTGCAGTTTGTCCCCGGCCCTGGTTGGTCGTGCGGGTGGCAGCCACTCGATGTGTCCCTTTCACATCGATGTTTCTCTCTCTCTCTCTCTCTCTTCTTCTCTCTCCCTCCCACTCTATCTGAACAAAAAATGAAAAAATGTCCTCGGGTGAGGATTTAAAAAAACAAACAAACAAAAAAAAACACTCAGCCTACCCGAAACCTAGATTTTAAAACTCCCAGCCCTTGCAGACCACTGTAGGCACCGAGGAGCTCTCCAGGAGTGAGGAGTGAAGGAAACTGAGCAGATGACGGATGAACACCACGTGGACCGTGCATACGGCGGGGTATCACTCAGCCTTGAAAAGGAATGAAGCACAGACACGTGCTACCGGACGGAGGGACCTAAAAACCATTACGTAAGTGTGAAAAGACAGACAGAAGGTCACGGGTCGTATGACTGCATTTCTCTGAAATGTCCGGAATGGGTAAATCCATAGAGACAGACGATGGGGGGCTGCAGGGCAGGGATGTGGGGTGTAACTGCTCAGTGAATACAGGGTCTTACTTTGGGGTAATAAAAAGGTTTGGAACTCGACGGTGGTGGTAGCTATACAACATTGTGAACAGTCAATATTATGTCATATGCATTTCACCTCAATCAAACACACGAAACGGGGCTGCTGACGGGTCAAACACTAACTATGCTGGTCGGTGACAAGCAGGTCCGCCTGCGGCCAGCTGGGGCCTGAGCCCTGGTCCTGCCTGGTGGAGGGGCTGTTGGGAAGGAGAAAGGCAGAGAGGGTGAGCCCAGGACCGAGGTGGGGAGGAGGGGCAGCTGCCGGCGGCCCAGTCTGCCCCCACAGCCTTCTGAGTCCCTGCCCTGCCATCTGCCAGCGTCGGGCCGCACCAGGTTTTCCCTTCCTGTCCTGGCTGAGAGGCCCTGTGCTCCATGAGCTGCACTGGCCTGAATCGCTTGGGGAGTTCAGAACTGGGGTGACAGGAGCCCCCAGTTCAAGTGCCAGGAGGCCCCACCACTGTCCTCCCTGTGGCTCCCAGCTGCAACTTGAGAGCTGGAAGAACCCTGCCCCTTCCAGCTGACCCCATGCACTGGGCATCTGGGGGCACAGACAGAGAGACCAGCACTGGCACCCAGAGGGAGGGCTTTCGCCAAGAGGAAAGTGGGGGCGCTGTGAGGCTGGGGCGACTTGAACTGAAGGCACCTTTTCCTTCAGTCAATTTCTCTTTGATCCTGGCCCTTGCCTTTAAAACCGGCCCTTTCTGGTTCTCTGTAGGGTGTGGGGCCGTCCCCTCTGCAGTACAAAGACTGTTCACCTGTGTGCCAGGCCCCGCACCAGGCCCCGGGGGCATGCGCAGGTGAGAACAGGCACCTTGCCTTGCGTCTGCGCTTTGGGACCCGGACTCCAGATAGGAGCTCAGGGACACTTCTGGGCCTCTCCTGGGGTTGAGGCATGCAGGTCTCCCGGGGGTGCTGCAGGGCAGGTCACGTGGCTGAGTGTAGCAGGGATCCTGCCTCCCAGAAGATTCAGTGAGATGACACCCAGAGGCACCCTGTTCCACCTCATGGAGCGAGCCCTGTGTGCCCGGCCTGATGCCCGTGAAGACTACAATGGCATCATGCCCGTTTCATAGCTCAGGAAGCTGGGTGGAGCTTGACCACGGCAACAACCCCATACCCGGTCATGTCCCCGCGGTGCTCGAACTCCACCCCCCGTCACTTACACATTTGTGGCTGCATCTTGGGGGCCCAGGCTCACACGTGAGGGTCCAGACTCAAAGTGGCCACGCCCCAGCAGGGGGCTCAGGACATCCGTTCACCCTGGGACCAGGCAGGAGCTGACTTCTAGGATGTTTCATCTCATCCTAAAAATAACACAACTGTCAGGTACCAGTATTTACGAGGGAGACAGGAGATGTCAGAACCTGGCTCATCGCAGCATCAGAGTCCAGCCGCTCTGGCTCCAGGGATGTCTGCTAGTCGCCAGGCCTTGAGGGCTGCTCTCAGTGCCCCAGCCCTTACACTCCCTCCCTGGAAACCTCCTCCTTCCCTGTCTCCTCTGTCTACTCCCACTGTGCCCTCCGTCCATTCAGTCACTGTCCCCCCCCTTCACATGCAGGCACCTCTAGACGCAAAGGCCTCCAAACCGGTTTCCACCTTGTGGGCGCCTCACCATAAGGAAGGTGGCCATTTCCAGAAGTGTCTACACTCCGCTGAAGCAGAGGCTATGACTTTCATCGAGACGTGGGACGCTCAGGGGTGTTGACTTCACCCGTAACACCCTCCCTGCTAGCCAGGGGTTCCCAGCACCTCTGTCTGGAGGTAGACCAGGGGACCCAGGGGGCTCCCGCCCCCAGAGAAGAGATTCATTCAGCTATGGACTTGGGTGCGCACTCAACCTGGCTTCATTCCAGGAAGAGGAGACCGAGGCTCAGAGAGAGCCCACCAGCTGCTGCGAGGCCCCTCTGGCCCTGCTACAGAAGATTTGGGGGGAGGAGGAAGCCTGCTCCCGGTCCTGCCTCCGCACGCGCACTGCCAGGGTGCAGGACTTGGGCTAAAAGAATGACTGGGCTGTGAGGACAGCAGAGGGCAGGGGGGCGCCCGCAGGTACTAGGCCTGGAAGGATGGGGACAGGGACAGATTCCCAGCTTGTGGGTCAGCCAAGGAAGGGGAAGGTGAACGGAGCTGCCCTAGGCCTCCAGGGCTCAGCAGGCCGGAGGGCTTCCAGACCGAGGCCTCCGCTTCAAGGTTCCGGGCTTGCCAAGGTGCGTGGACCCGTGAGCTCGAACTGGGGTGCGTGAGCCCATGTCCATGAGAGCTGACGCCGGTTCATGGACCGGTGCGCGAGCACCTGGCAGGGATGGGTGAACTCGGGGCGCCCCGGGGCATTGGGCCCCCACACTAACTTAGGCGCTTCCCGCGGGTTTTGCGTGCTTCCCTCTCGAGGATCCCCAACCCCTCCCAAAACTGGTGGACTCAGAGGCCGTGCAGCCGCCGCGGACTAAAAGCTTCCCAGAGGAAAGCCGCGCGGAGCAAGGCAGCTGCTGCGAGCCGGCCGGTGCGGACCGTGCTGGAGCACCCGTTCCGCGGCCCCGGGCCTCGCGTCCGCGCCCACGAGCCTTCTGCCTGCGCGGGATCCGGGAAGCGAGGGACCAAAGAAACAGCGGCGCACAGGTCCGCGCCACTTCACCCAGCAAGTCCGTTCCCGGGAGTAGCCACGTGGTGACCCCGAGGACCCCCAATAAAGACGCGGCCTTCACACTCACTCCCCCCGTTCGGTGGTTGTGGTCAACCGCTCCAGTTCCAGAGGTTGCAAACTGGAAGCCCGCGGGTCAAGTGGGCCCAGCGAGGTGTCTGTGGGGCCCGCGGCGGGTGGTAAACGGGCCCCCAGCTCCCTGGAAGGAGAGCGCGCTCCCGCTCGCCGCGCGCCCACCGCGTCCTCGCAGCCTCCTGAGCCCGACCTCGCTGGTGTCGGTCTGGCCCTTGCAGACGTGAAGCTTGAGGCTCCTTCCGAATTTCTGCGACAGGTGTGGGCTGCACAGCCGGGCAGGGATGCGGCCCGCGAGTTGGCGGGGGCAGCAGCTGTCCTGGCACCAACGACAGTTCCTCAGGGCGCTGCCCGCCACCCCGATAAGGGGCCTGTCTCCTCCAGTCACCTGCTCACCTGCCCCTGGCCCTTCCTCCGCCTGCGCCTCGAGCCCACCGCGCCCATTAATTGCCAAGTCTTTCGGTACCGCCCGCGGCCCAGACCTTGGCATTGGGGACAGATGAGTCCAGACACCAAGAGGGAGCACGAGGGCCCTCACCTAGGGTAATTGGGGCATGGGAAGGAGGCCGTCCCACCTGCCAGCTTGCCCCAGTCCCAGAGGTCACATGTGTTCCTGATACCTGGGTTTCCCTGTGCCACGTGGACCTCACTAACAGTGTGTGACATTGCCAGGTCTCAACAACATGTCTCCGGGCAACAACATGTCATTAGGTCTGAGGGTCTGCTTAGCCTACTCTCACTGCCTGCCCCTGAGATGTGGAGTTCTGACTGCAGCACCCCCAAAACCTAGTCCAGGGAACCCACATTCCTTTGTGGCTTCTGCCCAGTAAGGGCCCAAGGAGCCAGAGGGCGGTACCATGGGGCACAGAAATTGTGGAGGAGGATCCCGGGGCCCCCCAACCTGGAGTTAGCCAAGCTCTGGGGGAGGAGGGCGTGGGGAGTTTGGAGATAATCTCACAGACCTTGGGGGCTAATGATAGAAGACCAGGGCCTTGGCTGTGAGCTGGGGACCCTGGACCATGTGGGGGTGGGGAAGCTGCAGCTGAGTGCAGGAGAAAACCTCAGGGCACTGATGCTGCCAGGGAGAGACCTCACCAAGCCCGCGTCCTGCAGACCGCCCTGCTTGGGACTGTTTCTCTACCTCCTTTTCACTACCCCTTTCTCAGTGTGTGTGTGTGGGGTCGCCCCCAGTGAATGACCCTCGGCTGTCAAAGTGGTTGCACGGGACTTCTCCATCTCCACCCCAAGCCCAGCCACTGTACTGCGCCCTCCACCCCTCCTCCGCCCCGCCAGTCTTGGGCCACCCTCCTGGGGAGCCACCTGTCCTGGGAGGCCCAGCGGGCTTGTGCACGCCAGTGTGTGCCTTTTCGGAGTCCGAGGACGATACTCTCTTACTCGGTGCCGAGATCCCTGGCTGGGCACTCAGTTTAGGCTGGCGGCTCCGGGAGGGGCAGGAGCCTAGCTGGATCCAGCCCCTTCTTCCCTGGAGGCCTGGTCTGTCCTGCTGGTGGCTGCTTGCCCTCAAAAGCTTGATTGGGGGCAGGGGGACTTCAGTTTTTGCTTCTAACAAAGGCACCTCTACGCACATACCACACACAGCCAGAGTCCGCGTCCCAAGTCCTGCGGTGGGTGAAGGAAGAGTGGGTGACTTCACCCTCCACCCCCACCCCTCCTAGTCACAGCCTCTCCGCTTCCCGTGTCTGTGTCTGGGGCCGGATCCAGTTTTGAATTCTTAGCAAGTTTCGTCTGAAATGGGATTTCGGAATAAAACTGTTAGATCCTGCCCTATGTCTTCTGGGATTCCCTGGCATCCCCGGCCCCTCACTCCCCCCTCCCCAGCTGCTGGGCCTTTCCCAGCCTTCGATGAAAAGCTGAGCCATGCCAGGCCCACGGCACCCAATCCCTGGACACCTGCTGTCCCGGCAGCACACTTCTCCTGTTGGAGGACCCGGAGGCACCTGTCCCAGCTGAGGGATGGGCCACCCTCAGTCCTGCCTCGGGAGTCTGAGTGGGTCTGGCTCAGGGCCAACCTCAAGAAGTGGGGTTCCAACCAGAGAAACCTTCCGCATCCCCAGGTGTGTCCGGTGCAGGGAGCTTCCATGGGTGGCCCCAGCAGTGGCGCAGAGAGCAGGGCCCAGGCGGGACGTCCGCTGTGCTGGCTCAGTGCTCCCAGCTCTCCAGCCGCGAGGGCTGCAGCTCCTCTGCGCTCCTTGGCCAAAGCCTTTGAACTTCTAGCCAGACTCTCTCTTCAGGGCCTACATGTGTACTGCAGGTATGGACGGCAGTGAGGAGCCCAGTGGCAGCGAGAAGACAGAGGTGGCCCCCGGCAAAGGTTTTAGAGTCTGGCTCACTGGCCAGCCCGGTCCAGCGCCTCCCAAGGTGCAGTTGGAGGCCAGGGTTGGTGTGGGAGGGTCTTACATACCCCCAGGAAGGAGTGAAGGGTAAGTGGGTGGGCGCTAACCGCTAGGCCTTGGACCCCAAAGCTGATGGGTGTGGGTGATATGGGCTGGCCACCGCCTCTGAGCAGAGGGGAGCAAAATCCTCGCAGGGCCAGAAGCCTGAGGCCTGGGCCCCCACCGAAGGCACGTCCCTCCCCCGAGGCCCAAAGTCCCCCTGGCAGGGAGCAAAAACTTCACTTTCAACAAGCTCAGTCCTCAAGGGAAGGGGAAAGGAGTTTCGGATTAGACGTCAGAAAATAAAAGTAACAAGTGAGTAGTGAGAAAACCAGGAGAAAGTGTTTGTTGGGGGAAGGGGAGGGGAAAGAGAAGAATAGGCGAACACCCCCTCATCGCCCCCAGGGAGAAACCAGCGGAAAGGCCCCCAAATCTGCCCCCCCCCATAGAATCCCGCACCTTCTCCCACCCACACGGCTGGAAAACACCCGACTTACTTTAACTTTTATTTAAAATCTCAACACTCGATCATTTATTTCGGCTTTTTTTTTTTTTTTTTTTTTGCAACCAAACAGGTAATAAATATTATTTAGCACTTTTTTCTTTTTACAAAAATAAAACAGATGATACACTCTCTGCGGGGCAGCGATGGAGGAGGGACGTCCGCGGCAGGCGCTGTGGGGCCCGGTGGCGCGCTGGGCGGCCGGCGACGCTGTAAGCGCGGAGGTGCTGTCGTTCGTGTTAAAAGTGGCGAAAGAAACCGATCCAGAGGAAACCCGCTTGGACTCCGGCGGGGCTGGCGTCACGTGGGCACAGTTTAGCAGCACGCGCTCACCTCATCACTGAGATTATATTTACACATCCACGAAAGAAAAAAATGAAGCCATCCCGAAGCCCCAAATAACCCAAACTGTATTCACAGCAACCGCCTTGGGTTCCGTCAGGCCCTCAGGCACCCGACTGCCCCATCCCGCAAGGAACCTCATCACTTTGTGCTCAGAGACGGAAGGAAAGGGGGGGGGGGCGTGCTCTATTTAAAATAACTGAAAAACACCCGCTCCCCAAGTCGGTAGTCTTAGGGTACTCCAGTCCACAAGTGGTTCTGTTCTGACCGGCTATGAAGCGTGTTCCTTTTGTTGAGAAAGGAACATGGACAGACGTAAACCCACGGGAGCGAAGAGAGGACCCGCAAGAGTTCTCAGAGGGTTGGGGGTTGACCAGACATCGCGACTGGGCACGCCCGCAAGTGTTTCTGGTACCAAATGCCAGCTTTCAACTAACTCCAAGCCCTGGCCCGGGGCCAGAGACGACCCTGGACGGCGAGCCTGGCGGCGCTCCCCGGGTGCCGCTCACCAGGGTCCCCAAGCCGCCCAACGCCCCCTCTCTTCCTACTCCCCCTTGTAACGAAGTGCAGCCTGGGCCAGGTGAGGCCGTGTTCCCCGGGAAACCAGTTCCTAGAACCATCTCTTCTGGGGGTTGAGAGGGTGTTTGGAGAGGGGTGCACATAGCGGCGCCTTCTTATAAATACCGGACCCATGCTATTTAAAGCCAGAGAGGGCTGAACCAGGTCCGGGAGCGAACACTCCCCTCACTCCCCACCGTTCATGCGCCCCGGGGAGGGCTGGAGTCCACACCCTCGCCCCCCACCCCCAGCCCAAGGTCTCGCGCTCCTCCTCAGAACTGAGCCCCCAGGCCCCGGCGCCAGCTAGTCCTCGCTTCCCCGCAGCCTCCCGGGCCCCGCTCGCCAGAACGCGGACCCGGCCGGCTCACTTGGCGTCGGAGGTGAGGCGCGGCAGGCTGCCGGCGCCCATGGCCGACACGTGGTGATGCGGCGGCGGCACCTGGCACATGCTACACGGGCAGGGCATGCCACCCCAGTGCTGGAAGCCGCCGCTGCCCCCGCTGCCGCCGCCCCCGCCCCCCAGCGGGGCTGCCGCCGCCGCCGACGGAGACTTGAGCAGGCCATGCGGGGGCCGGATGGAGCCGACCGACGACAACCCGGAGCCCGGCAGGGACGCGCTGGACACCGCGGCGGCCGCGGCAGCGGCGGCGGCAGCGGCGGCGGCGGGAGGCAGGATAGGATGGTGCACCGCGGGGTGGTGCGCGGCGTGCGCGGCGGCCGCGGGGTGCGCGGTGGCGGCGGGCAGGGGCGCCGAGTGCGCGAGGCCGCCGCAGGGGGACGGGTGGAAGCCGGCGTGGTGGCCGCCGTAGATCTCGCTCACCAGCCGCTTCATCTCCTCCAGAGAGTTGGTGAGCATGAGGATGTAGTTGCGCGCCAGCAGCAGCGTGGCGATCTTGGAGAGCTTGCGCACCGACGGGCCGTGGGCGTAAGGCATGACCTCCCGCAGCCCGTCCATGGCGATGTTGAGGTCGTGCATGCGCTTGCGCTCGCGGCTGTTGATCTTGAGGCGCAGCTGCTGCAGCTCGGGCTCCGTCATCTGCTTCTTGTCCTTCTTCGTGGACGACGCGGCCGCCGACGAAGTGGACGACGAGGTGCTGGACGACGACGACTTGAAGCCGCTGCCGCCGCCGCTCAGCTTGTCCCCGGGGTGCACGCCCGCCGCGCCCATGGCTCCGCGCAGCTCGGCGCTCAGCTCCGGCGGGCAGTCGCTCGGCGTGGACGAGGACACGGTGCCGCCTGTGAAGCCGCTGCCGCTGCTGCCCTTGCTCCGGGCCGGCAGAAAAAGGTCATCGGGCTCCGGCGAGGACGGGCGGCTGGACACCAGGCTGGCATCCGAGTCCATGGCCCCAGGGAGAGTCGCGGCTTTCGCAGGGTCCTTCCTCCCTCGGCCCTCCGAGCTTCCACGCACGCCTCCTACGGAGAGGAGAAACAGGAGAGAGCTCGAGATCGAACCGAAGTCGGCGAGAGAGAAAAGCTGCTCCGACTGCACCGCAGCGGGGCCCAGGCTCGGACGCCGGCGCCCCGTGTTCACCTCGCCATCTCGCCTCCCTTCGAGGGGCACGCAGGTATGCTCAAATAACCCCTCCTTCCTTCTCCTACCCCCACCCCCCTCATCCACAGGTTGCTTCACGCCAAGGAGCAGTGATGTCCCTCAGTGAGGGTGGCATTCTAGAGTTTTACGCCTTCAACTAGGAATGGGGAGGATCTCCAGGGTTGAAATAAACAAGTGCAAGTGAAGGCTTTTCTTTGGGAAGGGTGAGATCTAAATAGAGAAGTATTCGTTTGGTTCCTCAAACCCATCCACCTTATCTCCATCGACACCGCGGAGCCGACACACGCACACGCACCCAGTGCCGGCACCGGGCCCAGCTTCCATGCGCCGCGCCCGGGGGCCGCGCGGAGCTCGCCAGCTGACTGGGACTTGGGCAGAGGAGCTGTGGTCGCCCCGACTTCTCGTTTGTGGGCAAAGGGGATGCTGCGGTGGGATGGTGAGGTGGGTCTGAGCAGCGAGACCGCTGCGGAGAACTAGCGGGCAGGGGCGGGTTCGGGCACTCTCTATTGGAGCGTCCCGGGTCTCGGCCGAGTTGAGGGGCATTTGCCCCAGAAATTAGGCTAGGGCTTCGGGAGCCGGGGACACTTACTGTGGATGCAGTTAGAGGCACTCGTTCCCAGAAACCGCAGCGGAGACCCGGACTCCAGGCGCGGAGGGCGCGGAGGTCTATAAATAAGCATCCGCACCTTTCTGGGCTCGGCCGGTTTTTATAGCTCGGTGGCGGCTGCGACCGCGACGGCGGTGGCCGAAGCGGGGGCGGGGAACAATATGCGGGTCCTGGAGGGGCCGCAGCGCCAATGAGCAGGGCCCGCCTGGGCGGGGGGGCGGGGGGGAGGGCTGGGAAGCTGATGTCATCCGGGCTAATTCCGCTCAATGAAACTCCGGGCGCTGGGCACACGCCTCCTCCCCGCGCAGAGCCAATGGGCGGACGCAGTGGAGATTCTTGGGGAGGAACTGGAGGAGGGACCCCGACAGGCAGTGGGAGCGGCGAGGGGAGGTGGAGCGCGGGCTGGCGAGGGAAGTACAGAGGGCCGGTCGCTATTGGGACCGCGGGCGAGAGGGGACGTTGTGAAATTTGTTTAAAAATGCGGTGGCCAGAGAGTCAGGCTGGGGGGTGGTGTGGGCTGGGAGCTCCGCAGACGAACTAACCTGGTACCCGACGCGGTCAGATCTTTTGGGCTGCGCGCTGGGGCTGGAGTCTCCTCCCTTGCTTTCTCTCTCTCTTTCTCTCTGGGTTCTCCGATGCCTGTCCCCACCCTAGGGGTTTCATCAACACGTGGGCATTTGGAGCCCCTGTAAACGACAGCCAGGCACAAAGCGCCTACTTTTCTCCGCACTCTAAGCGCTGGTCTAGGAGGCGGCGGGGAGCGCCCCCAGCTGGGGGCAGGGCCTTGCGAGGCACAGGCGGGGAAGGAAGGAGGTGGGCCGCCTGCAGAACAGTGTTTGGAAAGAAAAAACAATTCTCCTTAAAGTTGAGGATGATGTAGACCCAGGGACGAGTTCTTTCCGCACAGAACCGCGCTGATACAAGGGCAGAGTCGAACCCAGAGTTAAGCGCACACCCCTTCGTTTATTGTAAGCACGGCATTTCCAGCGTCAGTTCTGTGGCTGTCACCAAGACGTAGGGTAGAGGGCAACGCTGGACTGTCTGCAAAAAAAGGGGCCTCAGGCCTGGGAGAAGACTTCTGCACACTGCGGTCCAGACAGCAAGGTCCAGCCACTCGCGGCCGCGTTCCTACACGTTTTACCCGTCGCAGTCTGGCTCCCAGACACGGAAATCTTTCACCAGGAGAAATTGAACCTGGCCCGGCGGAGCGCCTGAGGTTGTTCAGAGGTACTGACGCATATACCCATTTTACAGATGGGGAAATTGAGAGACTGACTGCAGCAAGTCTGCAGAAAAAAAACTGCCGACCTTTTCCAGCGCAGCCCTGCCTGGACTGCAGAGGCTCCTTCAAGTAGCCCGGTCTCTAACCTTTTCCCTGAGCTGATTTTCTCATATCCATACACTTCAAGCACAAAAGTGTGTTTCTGCGGAGCCCAGGACCCTGGGCCTTTATACCGCACACTTGTGAACTGTGCCCCAGCCCTGCCCAGGGAATGTCACCGCCCTCTGGTTTAGGTTGTTTGGTGACTTTTATTTGCATGCAAGGCTTTTTTTAAAAAAAAAAAACCAGGCAAACAAATAAACATAGTGTGCAATTTGCCTTCAAGTTAGCCAAGTTACAAAATACATTAATACAGAGAAGCCCACGGTATTGCGCCCAGTTCCCAGCGGGCTCTTGCCTCCGCCCCAATCTCATGCCTTCTGGAGCATTATTTTTCTAACCCGCGTGTTTCCCAGCCATCCGTTAAATATGTATTTAATACATGAAGAACTGAAGCGTGGAGATATGTCTTCCAACGGTTTAGGAGGACGACCCCTAACCGTTCAATTAGGAGAATCTGTCACAGAAACGGACTCAGGGAGCGGGGGTGGGGAGCAGGAAGTTCGGCCGTTTGAGGATCACTCCTTTGGGCCTCCGGGGCCACGGGCAGTGAGGGTGTGAGCATTGGGCCACCAGCCGAGGCGTGGACTTGTGCGCACGCCAGTGTATCTAATACACACCAGCAGGCGTAACGTGCGCGCGCCTGGGTTGCAGCGGCTGAGGTTAGTTTAGCCAGCGGCACGTGTCTCGGAGCCCCAATTCCTTCTTTTGTTGCTTGCCTTCGGTGACCGTTCAGCATCTCGCCATTCGCGGGAGGACGCGATCTGAGGTTCTTTACGCTCCGGTGCCTGCAATTGGAAGCAGGGGTGAGCGCGAGTTTAGAGCCTGGGAAGGCAAGTCCGAGGGCAGGACAACTGGCTTACTCGCCAGGTTCCCGCGTGGACGCCCATAAGGACAACCCAGGCACCAGCCCCGTGACACCGAGCGAAGGAGGCAGTGGTGCTTTTCTGGGGCTGTACAGCGGCACCTCGCGGTCCTCACTCCCCACTCCCGGAACTGGGGATGGCGGCTCTGGGCAGCAGGCCCCTTCTCCCTGCAGCCTTCCCCAACATCCTCTGGTGGCCAGAGTTGCTCGGGAGGTGGGGGCGGACTGTGTTCCCTGGGTTCCTTTGGCGCAGGGGCAAATGGGTCTCTGGACACATCTCGGTGTCGCGGCGTCCTCCTCTCCCCACCAGGAATAATCGGAAACTGAAGCTCGGCCTTGGCGCTTGCCCTCTTGCATCCTGGAGGCGTCCAGGCTCTGGTCCAGGTCTTGCGCCCAGCGCCTTGTGTGCACGTCCTGGGAGGGTCCTCCTGCACCGCCGTTCCCACCCATGCGCGCAGCTGGGGCGCAGCCTGTTAGCGAGAAATTGAGCGCAAGTTCACTTGTCCAGGCTAATCGGCCGGGCTCCGGGAGTTCCTGGCTGGTCCAGGCTTCCTGGAGCTGTCGGCCTCCTCTGTCAAAACGGAAGACGTGTCTTTCCCTCTTCTTTGTGTTTCGCTCCCACAAAAGGCCGGGTGCGTGTCGCGGCCAGCCTTTGCTCAGCCGCCTGGCGGCCCAGGAGGAGCTTGTGCCAAAAGGCCCCGGCGGGCTCGCGCAGGGCTCCAAGGGCGCAGACCTCCCACCGCTTCCCGGGTTCCTCCCGGGCCTTTCTTTCCAGGTCTCGTCTTTCCCTTCCTGAGCACATTCAGGCAGCGTCTGGGCCAGGCTGCCAAGGAGAGCGGCGTCCTTGTGCACGGCGGGCCAGGGCTGGCGGTGGGAGGCAAGACTCTTGGCACCGGAAAGGAAAGAAAAGAGAAAAAACATTTCAGCCATCACTTCTGGTCCGGAAACCAGAAGGAATGCAGAATGGCCCTTTTTGGCGCTCAAACCACTTGCGATATGACCCTTCCGAAGGCAGAACTCTGCAAACAAATGCCATCTGTCTTCCTTTCAAGACTCAACTCCAGGAGTGTTACCTCATCCCCGCGTCTGGGGGCCCGACACGTGGAAGGTGCTGGGTGAATACTTCTGAATGCACACACGTGCAAATGTGCACGTGGGTTGGTGTGAAACCTGACTGTTAAGTACATGTAAATGTGAGCGAAGGTGCGTGTCTAATTTATTCCATGTCCACAGTCAACCGTGAGGTCTGTAAAACTGGATTGCTGGGCATATGGGAGCCTTTAGAAAGACAAGGGTAGCAAGGGACAGGTTCATCACATGATAACTGTGACCACTTCAAGACGTCCTGTCTGTGCCAGGCAGTCAGTGGGTCAGGGCAGACTTCATTTTATTTCATCTCTCACTGACCCTCAGAGGGATGGGGAACTCACCAGGACAGGTGTGGACATTTGGCCAAGGTCCAGGGAGTAGAGGGCAGGTCCAGGGGGGAAACAGACAGTGAAGGAGGCAGGTGTGGGCTCAGAGGCTCAGGGATCTCTGGGTGTGCTCTCAGCCTCCGGTCCTCATTCCTGAACCGGGCTTCTAGGAGCTACCTGCGGCCTCCAAGGGTGTGTCTGCTACCAGATTTGGAGGAGGGTGGGGAGGCAGAATGACTCCCTCCCCTGGAAGTTTCTCTGTTCTGCTCATACTCAAGTGTTTGCATGATTGTGAGGTGTTGAGAATCCAGGACCCCTGCCCAGGCCTGGGTCAGGCATGCATGTCAGCAGAGGCTGGGCCCAGGGAGAATCTTGGAGGAATGTCCAGGAAATTTGGGGCGGGGGGGGGGGGGGTGCTGAACAACAACAAAAAACCAGCCAAACAAAGCCCCCTAGTCAACCCTTCCCTCTGGATCCCCCCCCTTCCCAGTCAAGCCAGCGCGACTGCCTCCTGCCCCTAAGGGCCAGTGCAATTGAAATGAAATTACCCCCCCCCCCCCACCACCAAGTTCACAGCGGAACGAGTTGGGATAGGAGGTGGGGGAGGGGAGGACCCAGGCACTAACTCTCATAGATCTCAGCTTACAAACCCTTATGGGAGAGGCCCGTTGTCCCATTTTACAGGTGAAGATACCAAAGGCCCAAGGGTTTCTCCTCCAGTCCACTGGATCCCCAGTTCCAGGGGCCTTGCTGACACAGCCCTACACCTCCGTCTGCTCCCCTCCCCCCGATTTATGAACACGAGGCGCCCCCTGCCCCCGTCTAAATTAATCTGGAGGAGGAGGGGTCAGGGTGGACAGGTTGGAAAGCACCGCTGGAGGTGGCCCTGGTCCGGTGGGGAGGCTGCACCGGAACCTGGGGTGGGAAGGCAGGGGACAAGGAAACCTGATCCGCTCTGTGGCCAAGACTCTCAGTAAGAGGAAGCAGCGTGCTTCTGAGCCAGAGAGACTCTTCCAGGCCACCGGAGACAGCTCTGCGCCCCTCGGTTTCCGGAGACCGCGTGCGTGCGTGCGCTCCCAGCCCTGCGCACCGCTGCGGCGTGGGCCCGGGGCGCTGCACGCGCGGAGGGCGTGGAGCATCTCACCTCCGAGAACAGAAGGGTGACTGACTGTCCAAGCGCCGGATGGATGGCCTGCTTGCTACATAGGGAAAATGTAGCAGTGTGATGTCTCCCCAGCGCGTCAGAGGTACACGCTTCCCCCTATTTAAACCAGTTTCAGCTGCAGGTTGAGCCTGTGCGACTCACTCCGAGGCGTGGGGAGTGGGATGACACTCTTCCCTCCAAAGCCAAACGGGCTATCGCGTAAAGCCCACGGGTCCACTCCCAGGATGCTCCCCTTCCCGTTACCCGGACAGATGGGCACCAGAGAGCGGCGCCGGCCGGAGGGACCGGTGTGCTCTCTCGCCTGAGGCCCGAGCCCTGCGCCAGGGACTCGCGGGACCGCAGATGGGCTCAGGCCGCTGCCCACGGGCTCCGGGCCCCCGGGCCACGACGGGCAGGCAGAGGCGCACAGAGAGGAGCCGCGCCGCACAGGGCCCGGGGACAGCCACTTCCGTGAGGTGGGAGCTTGGCGCCCTGCACCTCCCGGGCCTTAGTCTTGGGTTTGGATAAACGGGTGGAGAAGACAAGACTGTCCCCCTTTCCCCCCCCCTTCCTCTCGCTTCTGTTAGTCTTTGCTCCTCTCTTCTTCTGTCTCATTTCCCTCCAGTACATAGATCTGAATTTTATTTTTTATTTTCCCGTGTTATTAAAATGACACATGCCGGGCATTTTAGAGTCAGGAACCTCAGGTGGACTCCCAAACCGCGTCCACCTCTCTCCAGAGCCTTGTCCCCCCCCGCCCGCAGAGCTGGCATGATATATATTATATAAATACAGTCTCAACCCCGTCCAGACCCAGCCAGACAATCTAAGTTTACCAAGATGCCCAGGTGAGGCACCCACCCCTTTGACCACCTGTTAAATAAAATTCAATAAGCATTAAAAAAAACTTTGAAATACAGAAAACACATCATCAGTAGTCCAACCCCCTCCCCTCCACCAAGTTACTGTCAAGACTACGGTCGGTCCTTGCAGTCTGCGCCCGGCTTTGTAACCTGCTTCTTGCATCTCTCGGCGTCTTTCCACTGCGCAAGTCTGCCTGCCTCCTTCCCAGCACAGGGCTGCTCGGCTGGCATCCTCCTCTGCCTTACCTGTCCAGCCCTGAAAAGCAGGTCTGTGTGTGCCCTGGTGGTGTGAGGACCAGGGGGTCAGGGCTCCTGCCGGGCAAGTCAAGGAAGGGGCTACCCGCTGAGGAGGGCTCCCTGCCGAAAGCTGGTCCTCCTTTGAGGGGCCTTTCTGGTTGTCACTCTGTCTAGAGATGGCGGGAAGGCTGAGCCCACCATCTGTGGCTTGGATTGGCTTTCCTCGTCTGGCATAAGTTCTGTGATTTTGGAAGATGCTGGAGTTTTAGACATTGGATTTTGATTTTTTTTTTTCTTTTCCCTACTTCCAACAAAAAAGGTCATCTGCTCTGGGATGACACTAAGGCTACATCTAAGCAAAGGGGTCCTTCTGTTTAGGCAACATTTAAAGTTTTCACACAACACACACACACACACACACACACACGCACACACACACACGCACACACGCACACACACACGGAGGAGAAGGAGAAAGAAACCACGTCGTGTAAACTGGATTCTCTCTTTAAAATGTGCTTTGAATAGGTACTATATAGCACATGCTGAGAATAAAACTCTAGTAGTATAAAGGGTATTGATTAAAAGTAAGTCTCCCTGGTACAACTGTTACAGCTTCTTGTGTATTCCAGAAATATTCTTTGAATGTACAAATTATATATTTAAAGGTCCCTCTCCCTTCTTTTATACCCAGGTGGTAGCGTATGCTATACACTGTTCTCTACTTTCATTTTTCCCCCTGAATAGAGAACACTCTACTTTACAGCACACGTACACACACACACACACGCACACACACTAAGACACACCCACATACACACCTGCAGTACACATATTTTCAATACACCTGCTCCTCAAACACCGTCTCCAGAGGGGTCAGAGGTGCAGGAACCTCTCTCCGTTCTGAATGAGGACAAGTGCCCGTGACCCCACAATCTAGCATCATGGCACCAACATCTGGGCACACCAGCTCCTGATGGTACTTTTCTCGCTTATTGTAATTGCAAAATCTATAGTATGTCTTCTCTCTTATCTGGACAGAGAGATCTAGACAGACAGAATTCAAAGAATATATGTAAGACTGCCCTGGCCAGTTTGGCTCCGCGGTTAGAACATTGGCCTGCGGGCCAAAGAGCCGTGGGTTCGGTTCCAGTCAAGGGCACGTACCCAGTTGCAGTTTGGTCCCTGGACCTGGTTGGGGTTGTGCAGGAGGCAACCAGTCGCTGTGTCTCTCTCACATCAATCTCTCTCTCTCTCTCTCTCCCTCTCTCTCTCTGTCCCCTCCCACTCTATCTGAAGATAAATTGAAAAGTATCCTTGGGTGAGGATTAAAAAAAGAAAAAGACTATATATAAGACTACAAGACAAAGCTAATTAATTAGTTGTTATTTTTACTGGTTGAATAAGTAATATACAGGGCAAAAGTGGGTTTACAGTTGTGAGTGCATGAAACAGTTTAGTCCGGTATTATTATTAAATATCGTAGTGTTTTCCATAGGAACAACTGTAAACTACTTTTGCCCCACCCTGTGTTTACATACTTCAAATTTTAAAAGCATATAGTGAAAAGTTTGCTCCCACTCCTGTCTCCAGCCACCAAGTTCCCTTGTGTAGCCAACATTCTCTTGTTTACATATGCAGAGGTGTTCTATGCAAATCCAAGCAAGTATATTACAGACCATTTTATCCAAAAGCGGCAGAATATGTCATTCTCAAAGACAGACCTTATGTTAGGACACAAAATAAGCTTTAACAAATTCAAGAAGATTTAAATCACATCAAGCATCTTCTTAGATCATAATGTCATGAAAGTAGAAATCAACTAAAAAAAAAAAAGAAAACTCAAAAACATTCATACACATGGAGACTAAATAGCATGTTATTTTTTTATTTTTATTTTATTTTTTGGTATGTGCCCCGAGTGGGAACCAAACCCGGGACTCTCTGGTCCGCAGGCTGACGCTCCAACCACTGAGCAAAACTGGCCAGGGCTAAATAGCATGTTATTAAACAATGAATGGATTACCAAAAAGATCAAGGAAGGAATAAGAAAACTTCTTGGATACAAATGAAAGTGAACACACAACAACCCCAAATTTATGGGACACAATGAAAGCAGTCTTGAGAGGGAAGTTCATAGCATTACAGGCCTACCTCAAGAAACAAGAAAAAGCTCAAATAAATAATATAACTCTACAACTAAAAGAATTAGAAAGAGAACAATAACAAAAGCCCAGAGTAGGTAGAACAAAGGAAATAATAAAGATTAGAGTGGAAATAAATGACAGAGAGACTAAAAACAATACAAAACATCAATGAACCCAAGAACTGGTTTTTTGAAAAGATAAACAAGATTGATGAACCTTTAGCTAGATTCATCAAGAAACAAAGATAGAGAACTCAAATGAATAAAATCAGAACGAAAGAGGTGAAGTAACAACTGACACCACAGAAATTCAAAGGATTGTAAGAAAATACGGTGAACAACTATATGCCAACAAGCTGGACAAAATGGACAAATTCCTAGAAAAATACAATCTTCTAAAACTTAATCAGGAAGAATCAGAAAACCTAAATAGGCTGATAACAACTGATGAAATTGAAGCAGTAATCAAAAAACTCTCAGCAAACAAAAGTCCTGGACCAGATGGCTTCACATGAGTTTTACCAAACATTCAAAGAAGAACTAACACCTATCCTCCTCAGTCTATTCCAAAAAAATCCAAGAGGAAGGAATACTTCAAAACTTTTTTTACAGGGCCAGCATTATCCTAATTTCAAAACCAGATAAAGACACTATAAAGAAAGAAAATTACAGGCCAATATCCTTGATGAATGTAGATGCTAAAATCCTCAACAAAATATTAGCAAATCAGATCCAGCAATACATTAAAAAGATCATATACCATGACCAAGTGGGATTTATTCTGGGGATGCAAGACTGGTACAATATTCGCAAATTAGTAAGTGTGATACACCACATAAACAAAATGAAGGATAAAAATCACGTGATTATATCAATAGATGCAGAAAAAGCATTTGACAACATCCAGCACCCATTTTTGACAAAAACTCTCAGCAAAGTGGAAATAGAGGGATCATACCTCAACATAATAAAGGCCATATATGACAAACCTACAGCCAACATCATACTCAATGGGCAAAAACTAAAAGCATTTTCCTTACAAGCAGGAATAGGACAGGAATGTCTGCTCTCACCACTCTTATTCAACATAGTCCTAGCTGCAGCAGTCAGACAGAAGAAAAAAATCAAAGGCATCCAAATTGGAAAGGAGGAAGTAAAATTGTCATTTCTTGCAGATAACATGACATTGTACGTGGAAAAACATAAAAATCCCACCCAAAGACTCTTAGATCTAATAAATAAATTCAGCAAAGTAGCAGGATGCAAAATCAACATCTAGAAATCGATGGCATTTTTATACACCAATAAGGAACTCTCAGAAAGAGAAACTAAAAAGAAATCCCATTGGCCATTGCAACAACAAAAAAATAAGATACCTAGGAATAAACTTAACCAAAGAGATAAAAGACCCATACTCGGAAAACTACAGGACATTGAAAAAGAAATAGAAGAAGAAACAAACAAGTGGAAGCATATTCTATGTCACGAACCGGAATAATTAACATCATTAAAATGCCCATACTGCTCAAAGCAATCTATAGATTCAGTGCAATCCCTCTTAAAATACCAGCAGCATACCTCACAGACCTAGAACTGTGAATCAGTGATCTCAGGTGTCTTAGCCCCTGGGGTACTTTGCTGTGGCACCCCTTGAGGACTGATGTAAACCTCAAGCTTGGGCAGTGGCAGCATTGTGGAGAGAGGACACAGGTGGGAGACATTCTTAGGAGGTAAGATCAGCAAGCCTTGGGGCCTGACCCCATGTGAACAGTAGGGGTACAGAGCAGTCTAGGCTGTTGTTTCCTGTTTGGGTGGCTTGATGGATAAGATGTTATCCCAACTCATCAACCGAGAAGGAGACTCTATGGGGAAGAGTCCATGTTTCCAAGACGTTGAGTTAGAGATGCATGGGGGACACCAGTGGGGACATCCAATGGCCAGCTGAGGATATAGTCTAGGGGATGGAGCTGAGGCCTGGAACGTGAGCCCAGCAGCACATCTGCGTGTGGAAGAGGATGCCAGGCCCCAGCCACCGGCAGAGGACAGGCCCTGGGGAGGTTGACACTTATTTTCATTGGTTGTGCTGGTGGCCTGCATCACAGCTGTTCATGTTTATTAGGTTGATTCCAAAATATTGTCGGCCTCCCTTAATTTGTCTTTCAATCCTTTGTTTAAAAAAATTCCCAGGATGACACAGACAGACTACTCCCCAAATGCCACATTGGTCAGATCAGGGGGAGGCTGTGTCTTTAACCCGCCCCCGTGATGACGTGGTGCACGCGGTGCTTAGCATGCTGGCAAGCAGGTGCGTGTGGGGCTGGGGGGCAAACAGTGGGCTGGTTCTTTCCTCACTGCACCCCCTCTGGCCTCCTTCCTGTAAAAGTCTTTTATTTTGAAAAGTGGGTATCAATGTGTGTTGGAAATGTGCGGGAATGGAAACAGAGATTTCTTCCGAGAGTAATGATATTGTTATTGTTATTATTGTATTAATGGTTCTAGCTAGCAGGTGTTGCAAGGTTACCATGTATCAGACACTACACAGTATTGTTTCTCTTAAGCTGTGTAGGCGTATGGTTCTTAAACTATGGGGGATGCCACATTGTGAGTAAGTTTTCTGTTGAAAAGTGCAGCCTCTGGGGAGGAATTCAGGCTGCCTGGGTGGGGGTGGGGGTTCTGATTTCCTCACTTATTGAACTGGAGCTCTCCTGGGCAAGCTGCTTAACCTTCTGTGTCTGCTTCGTCTGTGATGGACCATCTTCCCAAGATTATTGAGAGTCAAATTAAATGCGTGGGAAGCGCTTAGAGCAGGGCCTGGAACACAGAAAAGCTCAGTTGATGCCAGCTCTAGTGCTTCTCAAGATGAACAGTCCAGGGTTGTCTGTATGCCTCAACATTGTTGTTGGGAAATAAAAACAAAAGTATCTTTAGAATCGAGGGCCAGCAGGATTATCTTTGGACCTCCGCCGTTCACCTAAGCCCCCAGGTTTCGTATTTGATCCCTGTACCATCCAACATGAAGATGGACATCTAATCGAAATGTCTGCGCCATTGGCTCCCCATGCTCCCCTGGCCCAGTGACTCAGCCCGCCACTCTGCCTCGGGCTCCATCCGCTACCTGTGCATCTGTTCAGGAATGAGTTCCTTCTTTGAAACAAAAACATGTCTATACCAGCCCCTTCGTATGACACGTTTGGGATTCCAGCAAATTTCTTTGTTATTTCCCAAACGGGGTTGTCACCATCATCCCACTTTTTCTTTCTTTCTTTTTTAAAATTGATTTTTAGAGGGAGAGGGAGAGCGAGAGAGAAACATCGATGTGAGACAGAAACATCGATCAGCTGCCTCCTGCACGCCCCCGCCGAGAATGAAGTCTGCGGCCAGGCATGTGCCCTGACTGGGAATGGAACTGGCAACCCTTTGGTGCCCAGGGAAATGCCCAACCAACTGAGCCACGGTGACCGGGACCATCATCCCACTTTTTTTAAAGTATTCATTTTCACTTTTAAGAAAGTTCTTCAAAATCCCTTACCAAGTGGAAGCCACTCTCCTGCCTGACATTTTATTAAGAACTAAAAATAGTGAAGGCAGCAGAGACACAGAGGGAGACTCGTTGAGAAACCTGGCATGACTGTTGTTCATTTGTGACAATGTGGAGTTTGTGGGGGAAGGGAGCTGCGGGGAGGGAGCGGGCCGGGACCGCGTGGCCATGTCCCACCAGGCATGCATTCATGGAGCAACAGCTGAACTAAGTGTTCAGAGTGAACACATCAGAGACTGTCGTCTTTGAGACCATTTCTTCTATTCCGCGATGTCAAAGGTGGCTGCAGGCATACCCAGGGCTCTCTGGGTGGCATTGTTCAGGATGCTGGCCCCAGCAGATGGCCCCAATGCACCTCAGCCTGGTGAGGCAGGGCCCACATGTGATGGCATAGTCTTCTCATTAGCAAACAGAAAGAAGAGGAAAAAAAAAAAAAAAAAAAGGCCAGGATGAGAAAGGAGAGAGATGAAAAGAATACACAGACATTTACATATTTACACTGTCTCCCTCGCATTTCAAATTCTCCTCTAGCTGAGCGTCACTGGCTGGCCTCGCTCCTTCTGTTTGTGTGTTTACTTGTGCTAAATAGATTATGGTAATCAGGCGCATAAATGCACGCAACTGTTATTATGGCATCTTAATCACAGACTTTTTCACTGGAAGCCTTCATTAGAATTCTCGTAATCTTACTTGTTAGTGTAACAAACAGTAATAAATGCCAAGGAGCTTGGATTAAGGCAGAGGCATTCAGACTTTAAAAGAGGAATATGGAAATATTGTCAAATCTCTGCCTTACTTATTGAAATGTCACACAAGCAGTTCAGGACTCTAAATATCTTACTCATTATCAGGGTAGGGAACCGGGCAACCTGAAGATAGTAATTATGTCTTTCCACTGAGCTCCACAAATGTAGGCCTTCCAGAGTCTTCTGAGATGGCTGGACGGCCCGAGACACGGTCCTGGCAGCTCTGTCATTGTTAACATCGAAGACGTTGGCAATGATAGAACTTCCCGTACTGTATGCTTTGTGGTGTGTGTGAGCACAGACACATCAACACTTCCTAATTCTCATTCTCTTCCAGTTTTGTGAGAGTATGTCACAGCTATGAAAACAAGCCGCACTCTCAGAAAACAGTGTGGTCTTGGGGGACAGGTCCAAGCACGGGGACACGATGGACGACCATGCTGGTTTTTCTCAAGCCCAGAAAGAATTTAGAGGTGGCCACGTCGCTTCTGGGGAAACTGTCCACTTGAGTCATCCACTGCAGTGTGGTGAATGACCCCAGGATGCGGGGACTTAGGACAATAGCAATGCATTATGGTTGTTTTTTTTTTTTTAATTGATTTTTTTTAGAGCGAGAAGAAAGGAGAGAAAGATGGAAACATAGATCGGCTGCCTCCTACACACCCTCTACTGGGGATCGAGCGTGGAACCTGGGCATGTGCCCTGACCAGGAATTGAACCAGGACCTCTCAGTGCAGGGGGTGACACTCAATCCACTGAGCCACACCGGCCGGGCAACAGCAGTGAATTATTTCTCAAGATCCTGTGAGTTTCTGCTGAGATGCTGGGACAGCTAGAAGGTCCGGATCGTGCTGAGCTGGGGCTGAGTGGCCCAGGCCCAGGTCCTCTCCGTGGGCATCTCCACATGGCTGCTTGGGCTTCCTCGCAGCATGGCCGCTCTGTTCCAGAAGTCATCTCAAGAGGCAAAAGCAGAAGCTGCAGACGCCCTAAGGCTCAGCCTCGCAAGTTGCACTAAGTCACTTCGGCTGCATTCTGCTAGTGGAAGTGAGTCACAGGCCAGTGTGAGAGGGGACCACACAGGGCGTGTGTCCTGGGAGGCGGGTTCATGCGGAGCCAGCTCTGGAGACTAGCTGCCGCTCCCACACGGCAAGGCGAGCCTGCCTGACGTTCCCGTCACCCTGTCTTACGTTCGACTCTTCCTCGTCTACGTGGGGAGTGAAAACAGGACTTCTGTGCCCAGAGGGCCCTCACCTTCCCCTGTCCCTTGAGGTCCAGCTCACAGTCACCTCACAGGTACAGCTGTCCTTCGTGAGCATGCTGTGCTAGAATTCCCCACTGCCGGCCACCACAGCTGGGGACATGGGGGTATCACCTCACTCAGGTCATTTGTCTCAGACGTGATGAGTAAAACATCACTCCTCTGCTGCGGAACCGGCCTCTGGCCAGGCTCCATCCCTCAAGCCGCACCTCTCACAGGGTGCAGGGAGCTGCACCAGGGTCTGGAGAGCACGGGAACAAGGAGGGCCTGGGCCGCACCCACACCGACCTAACCTCTGGGGTGGGGCTGGGACCCTTCCCTGCTGACAGGCTCCCAGTTGGAGGATTCGGCTGCACACTGAGGTTTGAGAGCCAGTGTTCTAGGCCCTTCTCTGGTTCACGTACCCTCGGGGCAGGCCTCTAGAGCCCGGGAGAGCTGGGGTCTTTCCGCTCTGGGCCACGAGTTCACCACATTCATGCAGAGCTTAGAACTGTGTCCAGGAAGCACCGGCCCGTCTCCTCTGTGCTGCTGCCATCCAGGGGGCTTCCTCAGCAGCCCCCCAGTTAGACTCGCCCCCGAGGAGGTTCCCTCTTGCTGGCCTTCCTGTCAGCATGCCTCCACTGTCCTCCCCAAACCAGGACGGCCCCGCACCGCACACCTCCTGGATTTGTGTGTGTGTTGCTGGTGTGTGTGTGTGCTTGTGTTGCTGGTGTTTGTGTGTGCGCTTGTGTTGCTGATGTGTGTGTGTGCTTGTGTTGCTGGTGTGTGTGTGTTTGTGTTGCTGGTGTGTGTGTGAGTGTGCGTTGCTGATGTGTGTGTGTGTTGCTGGTGTGTGTGTGTGTGTGTTGCTGGTGTTTGTGTGTGTGTGTTGCTGGTGTGTGTGTGTGTTGCTGGTGTGTGTGTGTGTGTTGCTGATGTGTGTGTGTTGCTGGTGTGTGTGTGTTTGTGTGTGTGTGTTGCTGGTGTGTATGTGTGTGTGTTGCTGGTGTGTGTGTTGCTGGTGTGTGTGTGTGTTGCTGATGTGTGTGTGTGTGTTGCTGGTGTGTGTGTGTGTGTGTGTGTGTGTGTGGTCGGCTATTTCTTTGTTGCCTCAGCATGTTGTGTCTACAGGACACTAGAACTCACCCAGTCCCCAGTTGTCCACCTTACAGGTCAGAAGCTGATGTCCTAAGAGGTGAAGGGTCTGGCCTGAGGCCACGCAGCAAGCTAGTGGCAGACACAGGACCTGTCCTGCATTTCTTGGTCCTTCCTCCCAACTGCCTGTTCCAACCTGTCACCTCCTGTTCCAACCAAATGCAAAAGTCCTCACCCCTGACGTCTCCACCTGTACCTGCATCGCCAGCCCACCCACCCTGGTCTTTTCTAAGGTCGAGGGCCACTGAATTCCCTCCTCAGTTATTTAGAATCAAAAGCAGTACTTACCTGGTTCTAGAGTTCATTTCATGATTGCTCCTTAAACATGACTGTTCTGTTAATGCATATATCTAAGTGTTCAGAGTTCACACACCTCTGAGCCATCGTGATCCACAGTGATTTTTAGGGAGTGGGTTGGGGTTGGGGTAGTGGCCATGACTTTTAGGATAGTCATAGGTAGCACTTCGTTTTGCTATTTTTCTATCTGAGATTTGAGAACAGAAAAAAAAGAAAAAGAAAACTATTGATTATGGAAAGTTTTAAATCTACAAAAGTTGAGAGAACTGTATAGTGACGTCCACATGCCCATCACCCAGTTTCAGCAATTGTTATCCGTGACCAGTGGACACCCACCCGACCCCTCGCACCTGAGATCAGTTTGAAGCAAACACAAGCCTGAGAGTGGTTAGGAATCTGGGGGTGTACAGGTCTCACACATCTTTTGTCAGATTTATCCTCAAACATTTACTTTTTGTATGATATTGTAGAAGGTTTTCTTATTTCAATTTCCAAGTATTTGTTGCTTGTATGTAGAAATATAATTGATTTTTGTTTAGTGACCTTAAATTCTGCAGCCTCGATGAACTCACTTGTTAGTTCTAGTAATCTTTTTGTAGATTCCTTAGGGTTTGGTATGTGATCATGTCATCTGAAAGGACATACATGATTTATTTCTAGTAGGAATGCTTTTCATTTCTTTTTTTTTTTTTTTTGCCTTATTGCTATGGGTTGAATCTCCAGTAGAACGTTGAACGGGAGTAGTGAATGCAGACATCCTTGCCTCATTCCTGATCTTAGGGAGAAAGTATTCATTCTTTCACCACTAACTATGAGGCTAGCTATTGTTTTCTTCATGAAGTCCCCTTATCAGCTGAGGCACCTCCCTTCTAATCCTAGTTGGCTGCAAGGTTCTACCGGGAACGCATGTTATGTTCTGTCAAATGCTTTTTCTGCATCTATTATGATGACCATGTGGTTTTTCCTTTTAAATCTGTTAATATGGAGAATTACATTGATTTCCTTTTTTAAAAATTTAATTTACTTTAAACCAACCTTGCATTCCCTCCACACGGTCATGATTTATTATCTTTTCTATACATTATTGGAATCGATTTTCTAAAAAATGGATAAGATTTTTGTGTTTGTCTGTATTCAGGAGGTCCATAGAGAGAGAGTATTAACCCTATTTTATTGTTGAGAAAACGGAGGCTCAAAATGATGTATCCTCCTTGATGAAATAAATAAACCAAATAACAATGTAAATAAAAAGTACATAAAACTTGCCCAGCCGGTGTGGCTCAGTGGTTGAGTGTCAACTCATGCACCAAGAGGTCGCCGGTTCGATTCCAGGTCAGGGCACATGCCCAGGTTGTGGGCCCGATCCCCAGTGGGGGGCATGCAGGAGGCGGCCCATCGATGTTCTCTCTCATCGATGTTTCTATCTCTCCCTCTCCCTTCCTCTCTTCTCTAATCAATAAAGAAAAAAAAAAATTTTTTAAGTACATAAAACTTACATTGATCGAGTCACATCAGTCTCCAGCATACATAATACTGCGTTTTAAGGAGCTCCCATTGGCCGAATACTGCCTGCTGGACACCCTGAAAAGTCATGGTTCTCGGTCAGTTTGCTCTCTGGCACCTTCAGCAGCTCCACAGCTGCCCAACGGCCTCCGTGGCCACAAGGTCGGACCTTGTGTATCTCGAACTTTGAAGGCCAATTCAGGAGCTACCCCAAGCCTAGGTCATGGGGGGGCCTCCTTCCTCTGTTCAAGAAAAGACACACACGTGGTAACTGGAGGCAGGAAGTATGAACTAGAATCAGGCTGGTGATTCATTTTACTCAGCAACACACGTTCACTGGCGGCCCACCACCTGCCAGGTACTGTTCTGAGTCCTGGGGGAGGGCGATGCCAAGGACCAGCAGTGGGCGGGGCATAACTCTTAGCATTGCCTAAAGCCAAAATGCTGAGTTCTGCCTCTGACATCCCTGGTCCTCTACAGTGGTCATGTTCTCCGGGGGAGAAAAAATCACACAGGAAGGGAGGGAAAAACAGTGCTAAAAACACAAATTGCAGCAATCCGCTTGGGAATTCCCGCACAGCCGACATCCTGAGATTTGAATTTGACTCCAGCAAGGTAGAACCACACAGCTTTTCTCCCAGCCCCCACCCCTCCCCCTCCCCCTCGTCCCCCTCCCCCACCTTCTGCCTTCTCACTGGGTTTTCTTGTGCTTCCTGGGTGGTGCAGGGTTGTGGTGTCTTGAATACCAAGAGTGAGGCTGAACATATGTGAACCTTTCCTAATCCTGCTAATCTTTCTTCAAAAACCTTTCTCAAAGTGTAGGCAACATCCAGATTGTGAAAAGAGAGCGGGGCGAGTCTGAGCATTTTAATGACAAATAATCTTTGTCGGAGGCGGGAGGCAGCCGCTGGCTCAGCTGCAGAGGGAGGGAGCTGAGGGCCGGCAGCAGGTAGAACTGCGCAGAATTACCTCCTGTAATCGCCACCATTCGGGGCAGCTGAGGTCTGAATGCAGGGTGAAACAGATTTTGCTGTTAGGCTGGAGACTTTGCACCCACCACGGCTATTACGCGGTAATTAGTTGGGACAGAATTACCAGCGGCCGGTGGTAGAGGGAGCCTTACAAGGCCTTGGAAGCTGATTAGAGAAACTGAATGGATGCTACTTGCAATTTAAAGTATCTGTTGGGACGTGAGCATGAGTTAAGCCTCCCTGCTCTCTGTCCCTGGCTCTCTCCCGACCCCCTACAAACAGTGAACTGCTCCAGACAGCCACGCTACAGGTGGACAGATGTCTCCCTGGGGCGAGCTCCTCAGGACGGATCAGGTACCAACGGGTCCTTGGCTTTTACCAGACCAGACGGAGGTGACTTTGTTGATTCCATGGACAGAGTAGCATCAGGGAGATTGACCAGGTCTACCAACAAAGGGAAAAGGATTTGGGGCGAACTGAGGCCACCGATCGCACCTGGCCCTACCCCTGAATATCAGGAGGATGCTCTGAGCCGTGCATGTTCATAGAAACCAGCCTTGTCGAGAGGCAGACAGCCAGCGCAGGGGGACAACCCCTAGTCCCACAGAGCGCATCTGCCAGGGACGGGCTTCCCCAGCTCTGGTTCTCTAGGCTCCAGACCCCCGGGGAGAGGTGTGGGGGCATCCTCTACCTGAGATCTGACAGCCAATCAGTCTCCCCGCAGGAGACCTGCAGGTCTCCGCCCTGTGGGTGTTTCCAGCATCTCCTGACATTGGTCTTGTCTGTCCTTCATCAGGTCTCTGCCTGCGGCCTGGCCAGGTGAGAGTGAGGACTGGCGGGGGCAAGCGAGGGGCAGTGAGCTTACTTACTACCTGGGTGACTTTGCCAGAAGAGCCAGACTGGGGGGAAAAAATGAAAAAAACTTCATGAGTTGCTCCATTTCTTCTGTCAAACAGGCTGCTTTCTCTGACAGCTGTGGATTCGCAGCGGCTGGGTTTGGTGTGGCCACGCCCGTGGCTAGTCACACGACTGAAATATAGATACGCGATAGAAAGATGATGGGTATCATATGCATACACATACACAAAACGCCTGTAGGTAGTTCAGATGTACAGCCGTCCCTCGCCACTTCGCGCTTCGACGTTTGTGGCTTCACTCTGTCGCGGTTTTTTCTATATATTCATTTAAAAGTTGATCGAGACGGTGAGAATGATGCAGCGCGCGCTCGGTTGTCTGAGTCAAGTGTACACCCCTGTATTACAACTAAAATTAAAATTACGTATGGACGTAGGCCTATGTATTCGAGCACCCCAGGAATCCATCAACGCCAGGTGCAGCCGCGGAACGGATGACCCGAGATAAACGAGGGACCGACTGTATATTAAGAGAAAGAGAGATTCGTTAATTAAAACGCGTGTGTAAAATTAAGGCAACTCCCCTATGTTCTTGGACTTTCTCACTCTGCGGCCCCTGGGGCACAGAGGACGTGGCTTCTGTCTCCATCTGCAACTGATTTGCTGTGTAACTTGCACGAGGACCACATCCCTGGGGGGACTGTTTTCGTTTCCCTAAAGCGGAGACCATTAACCAGGCCACCTGAACAAACGTGACGTGTTGGACCTTCGGAACCTTGTTCGCTGGTCAGAGAAACCAGTTAGGAGTCCTGTATTTCTTTCCGGGCTGATGGTTGGTGTTGCCAGGAGAAGGGACTTGAGTTTCTGCTTCTGCTTGAGATTGCATTTCTACCAGCTCCTGGTCTTAGGCCCTTTCTGCGGCTTCCGATTTATCCCAAATTTAGATAACCATGGCATTGGTACTTTCGTTGAGTCTCTTGTGTGATTCCCAGTTCAGCCTCGTGTTACAATGTCCCCTGTTAAATTCACACGTTGTCAGGGAGAGATGAAATTCCAGAGCTTGGAGCCTGGCTTCCCAATCAGAAATGAAAGGGTATGCACTTGGAGAAATGTGGGAAAACACTGGAAAAGGAGGAGCAATTGGCCCTGGGAGTCAGGAAGCCTTCGTCCTGACTTCAGTTGTTCTTTTCATTCACTCTAAGCTTTCAAAGTATTTATTGACAATTGACTCAGCAGGAAAACGGAGATTATGATGGACCTTTACGAGGATCATATGGAATGATATGTATAAAAATAGCTTAGAAAACCCCAAGTAAAGCCGTATGAATTTAGCCCCAGGTGGAACTCATATACACATTGCAATTATTTTGCAGTAGAAATGATTCCAACTTGGGAACTAGGTTATATGTATAAAAACATAGACTTCCAGGGGCATTTGTAATTTTAGAAGATGAAGACGTATACACACTTTGAGGACAAGCTATTGATTTTCTGGTCTCTGTATTCCCAGCACCTAATGCGGCACCTAGATTTCAGTATGGGCTTAATAAATATTTCGTAGAAAGGAGGAAGGAGGGAGAGAGAAAGAGAAGTGGAACCACCTTGATCTTAATATCTCTAGGCTTTTGAAAGAATGTAAAAAATTTCTATAGGAATGAAAAAAAACCCCTAAATGAGTATTAAACTGAATAATGTTATTTCAGATTTAAAATGCTCTTGGTCAATAAACATTTTGTAGTTTTAGAGTTTACTTACACTTTCCAGTTTGATTTTATTTTTAATTGTAAAAATAATCCTGGAATTGTCCTGTATATTTAAAAAATGCCAATCAATTAGAAAATATATACAATTAAAAAGTGGGCGTTCCCTTTTTCTCACCACTTGATCCCAAACTCCTCCCCTTCGGAAAACTCCGTCAAGAGTGCGATAAATAAAACATCTTTTTATTGATCTTACAATTTGCAGCCCATCTTAATTTGCTTCCCCAAAAGGAGTTAAAGGTGCCGATGAGAAATATATATGAATTCAATAAGACAGTTAAAAGGGAAATAAAAACTGGGAAATTATGGGTGGGGGGATAAATAATATAACCTAGGTGAACATAATTGATATGTATTGTCATTCATTCTGCGTATTCGGTGACCTTGTGCCAGGTGCTTGGGTTACTGAGGTCAACAAAATGGAATTCTCGTGAGGAGCCAAAGTGAAACCATCTCTAGTGACAAACTCGGACACGTGCTGCGGAGGACTGTCCTAACAGACCGAGGCTGTTCGAAGTAGGTCTCCCAGGAAAAGAACACCCTCGCCGAGCCCTGACGGACGGGCGGTGTCAGGTGAAAACACGTAGAGAAGACTTGGTACACCGGGGCCCGGCGGAGGCCAGGACAGAGGGAGACCCGAGATCAGAGAGGCACGGGCCAGACAGGGAGAGCATTTGGGGGCCATTGTACGTGTGGACTGGTGCTGTCCCCTGAAAAAGACACACTGGAGTCCTGATCCCCAGGATCTGAGAACGGGGCCCTATTTGGAGCGATCTTTAGAGAGGTAATCAAATGACAATGAGGTCACTAGGGTAGACTCTAATCCAATATGACTGGTGTCTTTATAAACAGGGAAAATGTAAGCACAGAGACAGGCGGGCACAGAGAGCACGCCACGTGGAGACTCGGGGAGAAGACCGTCTGCACGTCGACGAGCGGCCCGGAGCCGATCCTCCCTCCTGCCCACACCTTGAGTTTGGAGTCCTGGCCTCCAGGCAATCATCATCTGTTGTTTTAAGCTACCCAACATGGAGAATTAAAAAAAATATTTAATCCGCACCTGAGGGTATGTTCTTATTGACTTTTATTTTTTATTTATTTATTTTATTAATTTGTTTTTGTTACAGATGTTTCTCCTTTTTTCCCCATTGACACTCTCCTCCCCATCCTCCCACCCTGTCCCCAGCTTTGCTGTCCATGTCCATCAGTTATGCATACATGCGTATAAGCTCTGTGGTTTATCTCTTCCCTCCCCCCACCCCCTCTTCTGAGGGTTGTCAGTCTGTACCCTACTTTCACATCTGGATCTACCCTGTTCCTCAGACTGTTATGTTCATTATATTCCACAAATAAGTGAGATCATGTGATATTTGTCTTTCTCTGCTTGGCTTGTTTCGCTTAGGATAATACTCTCCAGGTCCCTCCGTGTCGTCTCGAAGGATAAGAGATCTTTCTTTCTTACAGCTGCAGAGTACTCCATTGTGTATATGTACCACCGTTTTTTTATCCATTCATCTACTGATGGACACTTGGGCTGTTTTTTAATCCTCACCTGAGGGTATGTTCTTATTGACTTTTGGAGAGAGAAACATCGAAGTGAAAGAGAAACATCGACGGGTGGCCTCCCGGAAGCACCCTGGCCGGGGATCGAACCGGAAACCTTCTGGTGTACAGGTCGATGCTGCAGCCAGCTGAGCCGCCCGGCCGGGCCTCACCGGCACTTTGTGACGGTCCTCAGAGAACTGACAGAGCAGGAGAAGGTGTTTTGGACCCACCCCGAGAGCAGTGAGACATCGCTCGGGTTCCGGGTGGGGGCCACACGATTCAGTTCATGTCGCAAAGGTCACGCTAGCCCTGGGGTAGGACGGGTTGGCAGAGGCCAGGGCGGGTCATTGGTTCTGACCCTGAAGGCAGAAAAGAACGCCGTGGAGTGAGTGCCAGGTCGCTTGACCGGTGAGACAGGAGGCACAGAGACGGCAAATCGTTGGTGCAGGTCACAGAGCCAGAGTTCTGGCCTGCAGGGACCTTGGAGACAGACTGACCGCCTGGCTTCATGGGACAGCGGAGACGGCAGCGTGGGAAGAAGGCAAAGTGCTCCCAAGTTAAAGTGACAGAGAAGCCGAGCAAAGCAGACCCGGGACCCCCCGCCCTTCGTGGCCCAGGTCGTGCGGTGCGAGGACAGCCACCGAGGAAGGGGGACCCGCAGCTGCGCAGGCTTGGGGTTCACAGGGCGCGTGCCACCCCCTCGTTCACCTGGCCCGAGTCAGCAACAAGCTCGCTCCGGCCCGGCGTCTGCTGTTTACCATCATGGCGCGAGCAGCACCACGGAGGAAGAGTGATGGGTATTTTTGAAAAGGTGTTGCTTTAAAAGAGCGAAAAAAAAGTCTACGGCTCTGGCCCCGGCCGGTTTGGCTCAGCGGTTAGAGCATCGGCCCGTGGACCAATGAGTCTCGGGTTCGATTCCGGTCAAGGGCACGTGCCTCGGTTTCGGTTGGGCCCCGGCCCCGCTCGGGTCGTGCGGGAGGCAGCCAGTCACTATGGCTCTATCACATCCCTGTTTCTCTCTCTCCCTCCCTCCCACTTTTTCTGATGATAAATGGAAAAATATCCTTGGGTGAGGAATAAAAATAAAAAAGATAATGGCTCTGAAGGTTGACAACGTAACTACCGCATAGGTTACAGGTGCCTGGCAGGTGTAGGTGATGGCATTCCTGGTTGGTGGCCAGCACCGATGTGGCGTTTCTGTGACGTGTATAAAACCACTTCTTCAGACTTTATATCAAGGCTGAGAGACTCGTTTTTGGTGAAGGTCACTCTTGGTTCTCCCTGATTCTTAGCTACGGATAGTGGCTGCTTTCTTCCCTTCCCCCCTCTATCTCTGTCTCTCTCTCATCCCCCCACCCCCACCCCACCCTTGCTTTTCTTCTGATGGTGACTACGCTTGGGGGCTGGCAGATGAATCTCAGGAAGAGGTGGACGACGGACATTAAGCCACAAAAGACCTGGGTTAAGTGGCTGAGCAACACAAGGTGTCAGGGTCTCCGTCTTTGCGCCCAGGGCACGTCTGGGATGCTCCAGCCCATCAGCTCAGAGCCCTGGCTCCCCGGCAGCCCATCCCAGTCCCGCAGGGAGGACTTGCCAGCACCCAGTCTCTGCGGGACCCCCCCACCTCCAGCCATAATTCACGGGAGAGGTCCCGGGGCAGGGCAGGCGCTGTTTTGTTTTAATGGTAATTTACAACGAGGGCTGCCCTCGTGGTCACCTTCCCCTCCACTCAAGTAGGTGAACACAATGTTCCCATCTTGGTCTGTGCAGAGAGGGGCTTTCTCCAAGGGCGCCCTGACAGCCGGCCGTGGGGGCGATTACCCCGCACAGACGAGAGCCATTAACACCATGGAGTGTGCCGTCTCCAGAGCACAAATATCTCCCCGGCCATAATACCCTCTCAAGGAGACATCAAGTGGCCCGGCCTTGTCACCAGGCACATCCCCAATGGTTTTTACTGCTGCCGGCGTCCGTGGGGAGGAGGGGGCAAGAGAACGGCGGGACCCGAGAGCATCCCCAGGGATCTGGGCCCTTGTGGCCTCTTGTACTTTCTCTGGAAGACAAAGAACCCCAGGCCTTTCTCTGGCGAGTCACTTAGGCTTCCAATAAATCAGAGTCCAGCTATAGCCATTGAGACGTGGCCGAGGGATCCCGGGGGCCGCCCGCACGCATCTCCTTTCTGGGACACGTAGGTTCGGGGGATCGTTAGCCTAACGCGTTTGCTGGAATTCTGCCCCCTCCCCTTTCCTTTGTCGCTTTTCTCTTCTCTGGGCTCTGTGTGGAACAGAAGATGCGTTTGTAGGCCTGAATCAGGGGGATTGTTTCCATCATCAGACCATTCACGCCCGCCCCTCCCCTGTTGTAAAACACCGGCCCTGGGGAGGAACAGGGCCCCATTGTGCGGGTCCCATACCACCCAGATTTCACCTCGGCCCGCGCAGACCTCTTTTTGTTCCCCGTCAAAGGAAAGCATTTGCTCAGGGGAGGGGTGGGGTGTTCCTATTGCTTCCACCAACACGGAGGCTAAAGGGGAGATTGATGGGAGAAAGTTCACCTAGAAAACCAGGATACATTTCTCGCTGGCCAAGGCCAGTTGTTTCATTGTCCTGGGCCATGTTTTTTGTTAATTATCTCTCACTCTCTCCTTTTATCAAGGAGAAAAGTAGCAAAGTAGGGAGAAAGGAACAGGATATAGGGGTCAGGGGTCCCCTCGGGCCACCTAGGTGTTCCGTTTGAAAGGCTGGGGTGGGTAAGACCGAGGGCGAGGGTTGTGTCGCTTGGGGGTAGAGAAGAGGGGTGACCATCAAAATAATAGCGAATTTGATGCTGTTATTTGTGGTGAAAACTTCCCACCACTCGCCCCTGGCTCCTGCCCCGTTCCCGTTCCCTTTCCCGACTCCCAGGATCTTTATCTTCTTCCCAACCCCCAGCTCGAACACACACACACTCACACACACTCTTTTCTTTTTGATTTTAAGCCCCATGAAACTGTAAGGGGGATTTCAGGAGGGAGGGGGGAAGCAGCAACGCAAGAAAGACTGAGAAAGTTGGTCCCAACAAGAACACGTTGTCAAGGAAATCGCCCTCAGTGAGGGCAGGCGGGAAGCCACAGCTGCTGGGTTTGGCCAGCCTCAGACGCTGGTGGCAGTGACAATGATTCGTCATGGCAGTCCCCCAGCTCCACACATAAATAGGGCTCGGCCTGAAAGGGGAGGAAATGGAACAAAACATTTCCTTGGGTCCCCCTGGCAAAGGAATAACATCAATTTCAGCGTGGGGGGGAAGACGCCAAAGCATCTCCCTGTTTCCCCGTGCGCGTGAAGGCAGGCTCTCAGCTCTCCAACAAAGCACCTCTGACACGCAGCTGCATCCGCGAACACACTGCCTCTTTCCACCAGAGACACGGCCCTGTCTTGACCAGAAAGAAAGGACTCAGGAAAAAAGCACACGCTATTGAAAACCCAGCAGAGAGAGGGTGAAGGAGGGGGTGCCAGGGGCTGTGGACACAGGGACGGGAAATGCTTGCATCTTGGCAGATGCCAATGATAAGCTTTACCTAGTATAAAGCGACCTTCTTTGCCTTCCCAGGAGGAGGTCCGCGATGAATGGCCACACAGAGTCTCCGGAGGGGGCCGCCCACAGGCAGCCGTGCGGCCAGGAAGGAAGGCCACCGGGCAGACCCTGGCTCCCAGGTATGGGCTGTTGGATCCCGGAGCCTCTGAGGACAGAGCAGCTGCTGGCCCCCGGGAGGAGGGCCCTGGGAATGCCTGCCACCAGGGTCCCAGCAGCATGAAGTCCAAAGGTGGAATTTACATCCTCCGTCATCCCTCCCACCCAGGCCCTGGAAGATGAGGGATGACAGAGGACTGGAAAAATCCAGCTTCTCTAGATAAGAAGGGGACCGTGACACAAATGCTGAACACAAATTAGGTGGGAACGAGAATATTTATTTAGAATGAGACAAGAAGTCACAACAAGCAACAAAAGTTAAAAGCTGGCCAATTCCATAGACATCACAACATCCACAAATGTCATCTCTCAGCCTCTCTCCGCGTGTATATTTGACTAACTGCTGGGCACACGGGGATGATGCTTCCCACAAACTGCTTCTCACCTGGCACACTTTCAGCCTTGTCTCTCCTCCACCAAATGCTGGTGCTGGGCCCCGGAGGACGCATGTGACCTGCAGCACGACCTCTGACCCTGCGATCTCCGGTCACTGCGCTGGGGGCCGCCACGTCGTGGGCACAGGGGATTCCTGGAAACCCTTCTGTACCCGGGTGACTAGCAGTGACTTCGCCATAGAGAAGTGATTGCAAAGCCCACAAGTCATCCCACTGAACTAAACAGACACCCCCATTCAACTACCCCTTAGCCGCCTCCCCAAATGCTCTCAGCCACTCCCGCACCCCCAGGTGCAGGGAAGTGGGAGAGGGGCGTCTGAGCAGAAAGAGGCCGCGGTGAAAACATCTAACAGGTGCACATTGTACCAAAACATGAACGTGTTGGGAGGGCCCTTCCCCAGCGTTGGAAGGGGCTGTGCCGACAAGGGTCCTTTAAGCTTAAGCTTTCTCAGCCTCACCAGGAAGCGGCCTCCGCCCACATGCGTTACTTGGTCAGCATCCATGTCTGCACAGCCGAGTCCTGACCAGCTTCACAGGGCACCTCCTCCACGAAGCCTTCCCTGATCTCTCCAGAGAGAACCCCTGGATCTCATCAGGGCACTGTTAACCTCCTCCCCTGCCCAGTCCTGGTGGGCCCCAGGGACCGTATGCTGCTGCTGGACACGGACTGCGTCCGGCTGCCCCGTGAGCCCTCAGCACAGTGATCACTGTGCGTCTCCGTGAACAGTTGTCGAGAAGACAAGGGAACAAGCGCGTGACACCAGGTGAGCTGACCCACACAGAGAGCGTTTGCCTGTCCCTGCCTGCTTCGGGGTGCCGCATGGAAGGGACTGGGTGTGAAGAGCCAGTTCTGGGGAGAAACGGCTTTCTGTCACCAACGCGGTGTCAGGGGCACTTTCTGAGGTTGAGGAAAGAAACTGCTCACCCCCAAAGTGCCCAGGGACTGGGCGCCCATGCACCCACTCACCGCAGTGCCCGGGGACCGCTGGGTGACGGAGTTCCAGTTGAACGAGCGTGTGGTCTTCGTTCCTGTGCTGGGGCTGGGCTGCCCAGTGAGTGAGGGGATGCACTCGGGCCCAGCGCGGGGGACGCTCGTGGGATCCCCACACAAGCCGGTGGAGCAGACACTGGACGAGGACGCAGAGGTCTCAGGACAGCTCAGTGACCTGTTCAACGTCCCGGAGCTGGGAGGAGACTGGAGCTGGGATGTGAACCGGGTCACACGCCAAGCTCACCGCCCAGCGGGGCAGACAGGACAGAGACACAGATGATGGCGAGGAGAGCAGGTGACGGGAGAAGTGGGCGTGCTGCTCGGTGATGGAGGAGGGAGCGGGGACTCCTCGGGGCTGAGTGGGAAGTGTCTTTCCTCCTCAGCCTTCCCCTCCCGGGGCCTCTGCTCCAGGCTGGACGGTGGGGCCTGTCGGAGCAGGCACATGCGTGGTCCCGGGGTTTGGAGAAGAGCCCGGTGGAACCCAGGTGTGCCGAGGTGGCCGTAGGCCAGGCCGCTTCCGTACTCACTTTCCCTGGACACGACTGTTCAGAGTACTGAGGGCTGGGGGAGAGCTGGACTGAAAGGTCGTGGGGGCAGAGAGAGAGAGGTGGGGAGGAGGAGGGGGCTGGGGAGACGACCCTTCCGGCTGCCATGTTCTGAATTGGCCCTGACACCGATGAGCCCGATGAGCCCTGTCCTCGGAGTTGAAGGGCCACTCCTCAGCCCGCCGGCCCCAGGCACACGAGTCCCCTCTCCAGGTGCACGGTCCCCTCTCACAGATCACCATGCCTTCCTCGAGCCCCCTTCTCAGCACGGGACCTTCCCACCTGCCCCTGACCCCGCTTCGGAGGGCCTGGAGAGACACAGCTCCGATCGGGGTGAGGGACACCAGCGGTCCCAGCCTTTCCCCAGCTGAGGGTCCCCTCCTGGCTCAGTACAGGAGCCAGCAAGACTGTGGCCACGCCCAGCGCGTGGAAGTCACCCGCCCCTGGGCGGAGCGGTGGCTGAACACGCCACGGCTTCCTGTTCTCGTGGCCCGGGGCTCAGTCCCAGGCCCGCTGCCCTTCTGCTGTGGCAGTGACAGGTGTGGACGGACCTGCGCCAACACCTGTGCTCCCTGGCTGGCTTATACCTGCCCATGACCCTGTGGGTGTGCCTCGGGGCACTGAGTCTATGCGACTGGTTTCTCCTGCCCTCCCGCGACAAACACCAGGTGCGCCCCCCGATGGCGGAGCCCAGGGGAGGCCTCCGCGGAGGCAGGTGAGGTCCCAAAGGACGACGGCTGTGCTCCGGATCGGCGTCTTCTTCCGATGCTTCGCCGCGAGCCCCACAGGCTGGCCGCTGGACTCCGCCGCCCTTCGCTCCACGGGTTTCACCAGCATGTCCACTCCTTACAGACACGTGTCCCAGAGCCCCGAGTCAATGAGGGATCGGGGAGAGAGAGATATCAGTGTGGAGAAGACACATCAATTCGTTGCCTCTCCAAGGAGCTCCGACTGGGGCCAGGGATCGAACCTGCAACTCAGTATGTGCCCTTGACCGGGACTAGAACCCATGTCCCTTCAGTGCACCAGCTGATGCTCTAACCACTGAACCACACCAGTCAGGCGCTAAGTCACTTTTTTTTTTTATCCTCACCCGAGGACATTTTTGCATCTATCCTCAGATAGAGCGGAAGGGAGAGAGGGAGGAAGAGAAACATCAACGTAAAAGAGATACATCGAGTGGTTGCCACCCAGACGTCCCCAACCGGGGCCGGGGACAAACTGCAACCGAGGTATGTGCCCTTAGTGGGAACCGAACCCGGGACTCTCTGGTCCGCGGACCGACGCTCTAACCGCTGAGCCAACCCAGCCAGGGTCTAAGTCGCATTTTTAAGAAGGGATCCTGTTTGAGCTGAGCTGCTCACAAGGAATTTGATATTCAGGGATTTTTCTTTTAACCACACCGCCTGCAAAGTGCTTTGGCAGACACGTAATGAGTTTCTATGTTTGCACAGGATTTCCGTGTGCAGATGTGTCACAGGACAGGGACTCCTGCCCCTGGGTCCCTCTGCTTCTCTGTTCCCCATTCAGGACAGCGTGAGACAGAGGACCAGCCGCCGGGAGGGCCACCGGGAAGAGCGGGGAGTGTGCGCAGGAGGTCACGCAGAGGAAAACCCTCAGAACCGCAGCTTCGGGCACTGATGACACCAGGGAGCCCCTGTTTCCGAGTCGTAGCCTTTCAGCCACGTGTAGGGCTCTGTGAGCGTGTGGCCGTAAAATGCAAATATTTTCTGACTCGAGTGTGCCCACCCGATCCCACTTGATTCGGGACCAGTGTCTTTGTTCTCAGCGGTGACGCTGTGAGCGCTCAGGGCTCCTCGGCGCACAAAAGCCTTCGGGCCACTGAGAAAGGGTTGGGTCTGCGCGCTCTCCGCTTTCTTCTCCTTTCTGTTCCGTCCGGAGAGTCGGCAAGGTCGCAGTGCTTAGTAATACTCCGTGGGCATGTTCCTGAAGCTCGATCGGTTGATATCGGAGAAATGAAAATACAGGGAAGTCCTGCAGCTCAGCGCTGGTGAGACACGGAGGAAGCAGATATCTCACCCTTTGAAAACGGGGACAATGCCTTTTGAGGGCGCTTGGCAATCAATGCAGGTCAAAGGTCATAAAAATGCTTGTACTCTCTGACCCCGTCCTCTCATTCTTTGGAATTTATTTCAAGGAAGTAATTTAAAAGAAGAAATGGTGTATGTATTGATATATTTATAGCAGTGTGATTTATGATAGTGAAAAACTGAAAATAACCTAAAAGTTTAGCAAGAGGCAATGGATAAACATTGATAAACAATTTATAAAGTGTGGATACAATGGAACATTACCTATTCATTAAAAATGATCAAGTTGGTGAGCAATTAGGGCCATGGAAAAGAACACAATGCCGTATGTGTAGAATTGTCAAAACGACGTGAAAAGATGACACACGTAAATAAACACCCAAAGAAAACATGGAGAAGGGAAAGTAGTCCTTATGCGGGATGATAACATTTGAGCAAAGTTGTTTAAGTGGAGAATGGCCGTCTTTTCCGTTTAACTTTTGTCTGTACAGCGTTTGTCGTACAACGGTGGTTTTCACTACGCCAGCATTAAGCATTCCTACGATGTCCTCCACTCACCTATCTGTAGTTCATCGTGATCTTTACACCTTGTCGAGAAACTTGGGTCACTCATTTTTAATTCAATGATCATTGTAATAAGGAGACTCCAATCGGAACAAAGCAGGGGCAGCCTATGTGTGAAAACAGCTCATCCTGATCTCGAACCCACAACCCAGGTGAAGAGCCCCCCGGCCGCCCCCCTCCCAGGCCTGGCACACCCTGGCACTGTGCTGCGTAGCCCTGGACAGGGGCTTTGGGTCTTCTTCTTAATATTCCCCAGCAAGCCTCCTTGGAGAGCAAGAAGAACCAGCTACTAAATTCAAAACAAACAAAAAGCATCAAGATATCATTCTCGGGTCCTTTCCCTGGGTATGAATGAGGCATCTGTTCAGAGTCTGTGTGAATGACGGCCACTGCTCTCAAAATTAATATTTGAGCGGTCTGCAGAGGACAGGCCCCGGCCTTGTATGCAGCCGTGAAGGACACGGGGCCGCCTTCTGTGACAGACAATACCGGGGTTGTGTGGACAAAGAAAGGCCTCGCACGTTGGTGGATGCTGCCACTTGCCCCCAGACGGATCGGCCACCCTTACCCTTTGGCTCTGTGCAAGGAACAGTTTGGCTCCCAGCCTCAGGGTCTGCCCTCCTGGGGACCTCATCAATCACGCATCTGTTTGCCCCACACTGGCCGACTGGACCCAGCCCACCAGCTGCTGTGGCGTGGTCTGTGTGGGTACCTCAGAGAGGGGGGTGCAGCTAAGCACATGATAGGGCCAGGGCCTCTTCTAACAGTGGCTCCCAACTAGCCCACCTGCCGAAGGACTTCCCCAAATTTGCTCCAATAGGTAGAGAGGGCCCACTCCCTTTCGGTGCATGGGGGTATTAACATGGACTTTCCGGGGAACCCAAATAGGACCTTATCATCCAGCATAACTAAGCCAAAAAAGGGTTTTGTGTTAAGTACATTTCTGAAATACTAACACGTTTTCTATGGTGCCAAAATTTGCTTTCAAAGTGACGCTTTTAGGCAAAAAGAGTTTTTAAAGTTTGTACATTTCCCTGCCTTTCGTTTGTCTAAATTTTTTAGATTGAGGTCTAATTGACATACAACATCACATTCGTTCCAGGTGTACAACACAATGTTACCGTCTGTATACATTTCAAAATGATCACCACAGTAAGCCTAGTTGACATCCGTCACCCTACTTAATTACAAAAAAAAATTTCTCTTGTGATGAGAATGTTTAAATATTGGCAACTGTCAAATATTCAACAGTGTTAACTATAGCCACCCTGCTGTACATGACACCCCAGGACTTATTTATTTTATAACTGCAAGTCTATTCCTTTGACCATCTCCACCCGTTTCTCCCACCACCCACCCTCCCCTCTGGCAGCCACTAATCTGTTCTCTGCATCTGTGAGGTTTTCTGTTTTGTGCTGTTTTTTTGTTTTTGTTTCTAAGGTTCCACATATAAGTGAGATCATACATATTTGTCTTTGACTTATTTCACTTAGCATAATGTCCTCAAGGTTCATCTATGTCGCAAATGGCAAGATCGCATCCTTTTTCGTGGCTAAACAATATTTCATTTATAATATTTCATTCGTATAGATCACATTTTCTTTATCCTCTCATCCATCTATGGACACTTAGATTGTTTCCGTATCTCAGCCATTGTAAATAATGGTATAATGAAGATGAGACTGCATCTATCTTTTCAAGTTAGTGTTTTTGTTTTCTTCAGATAAATACTCAGAAGTGGAATTGCTGGATGACAGGGTAGTTCTAGTTTTAATTTTCTGTGGTCCCTCCATACTGCTTTCCATGGTGGTTGGACTGATTTACATTCCCATCACAGTGCACAAGAGTTCCCGTTTCTCCACCTCCTTGCCAACATTTGTTACTTCTTGTTTTTTTTTTGGGGGGGGGGGGCTGGCAGCTATTCTAACAGGTGTGAGGTGGTATCTCATTGTGGTTTTGCTTTGTGTTTCCCTGATGATGAGTGATGTTGAGCATCTTTTCATGTGCCCCCTGGCCTCTCTCGGTCTTCTTTGGAAACATGTCTATTCAAATCTTCTGCCTATTTTTAAATCAAATTGTTTGTTTGTTTGCTGTTGAGTTATATGAGTTCTTTATACGTTTTGGACATCAACCCCTTAGCAAATACATGATTTGCAAATACTTCCCCCCATTCCGTACATTTCCTTTGCATTGTGTTGATGGCTTCCTTTGCTGTGCAGAAGACTTTTAGTTTGATGCAGTCCCGCTGGTTTAGTTTTGCTTGTGGCGTCAGATTGAAAAACTCAGTGCCGAGGCCCCGTCCAGGAGCTTACCGCCTACGCGTTCTGCTGGGAGCGTTGTGGTTTCAGGTTTCACATTCAGGTCTTTAATCGCTTTTGAGTTGATTTCTGTGCAGAGTAGGTAACGGTCCAGTCCCATTCTTTCGCATGTGGCCGTCCTGTTTTCCCAACACCACTTACTGAGGAGACTGTCCTTCCCCCATGCTATGTGCTTACCTCCTGCCTTCTTTTTTATTTTATTTATTTTTTGTTCATCCTCACCTGAGGATATTTTTTCCATTGACTTTTAGAGAGAGTGGGTGGGAGGGAGGGAGAGGGGAGGAGAGAGAGAAAGAGGAGAGAGAGGTGGAAGAGACCCAAGAATTGAACCCGAGATGCTTCGGTGTGAGGGCCGATGCTCTAACCACTGAGTAACACCGGCGAGGGCAACTCCTGCCTTCTTTTTTTGTTGTTCTTTATTGATCTTTAGAGAGAGAGGAAGGGAGAGGGAGAGAGAGAAACATGGATGAGAGACAACATCAATTGGCACCTTCTGCATGCCCCCCACTGGGGATTTAGCCCACATCCTGGGCATGTGCCCTGACCGGGAATCAAACAGGCGACCTCTTGGTGCAGGGTCTACGCTCAACCACTGAGCCACACTGGCTGGGCACCTTCCTGCCTTCTTAAACAGAGCTCTATAACACCAATTCAACTTTTCGTCATGGCTTTTCATTAGCATTTAAAACATATTTTCTTTCTTCTTTTTTTTTAATCCTTACCCAAGGATATTTTTCCACTCATCTTCAGATAGAGTGGGAAGGGGAGAGGGAGAGAGAAACATCGACATGAGGGAGACACACTGACTGGTTGCCTCCCACGTGACCCGGCCAGGGCCAGGGATCGAACCACAACTGAGGTACTTGCCCTTGGTCAGAATCGAACCCACAACTCTTTGGTCCTCCAGCTGACGCTCTAACCGCTGAGCCAACCCAGCCAGGGCTGAACCGTATTTTCACCTGTGAATAGCCCGATTTGTTTTCTGGAGAGCTTTTCTGTTCTTCTCCGCTGTCCTCTCTCCTCATCAACAATCCCTTCTCACACCGACCTACCCTTGTTTATCTTCAGAAAACCATGCCTTTCAGTTACTCAGAATCAGCGATGTTTACTGAGCCCGCAAGTCAAGGGCTGGGTGTAACGTGAGATCTCACCCATGGGGGAAGCGCACTGATGGGGACATTCTCTCTGCCCCCTGGACGGTCGCCGCGAGGGCAGAGCGGGGCCCGGAGCGCAGGCCCTCGAGGGCCACGGAGGCCAGTCCCAGGCGGGGTCACGTCTCAGCGGAGGAGCAGCCGTGCTGTGTGGGGGCCGTCTGCCCGGACTGAACGGCAGGTCTCAGCACTGCCGCTCCAAACAGCCACATGCGATTGCAGACGTCTGTCAACACCGGGGGAGCGAGTGAACAGAACCACGGAGGTTTAAGAAAGAAAATCGCTTCTTTTCGGAGGCAGCTGCCAGGAAGCCTTAACAAATATCAGGCAGGATTAGAGCCCTCGGTGTGGGAAAGAAACCAAGGAGTTGTCCGGAATGCTAAGGAGATGCTCGGTGGCTTACTCCTTGGTGCTGTTCACCTCTCCCTGCTCGGGGACGGGAAGGTAGAGGCCAGAGTGCGCCTCCATGTGCTAGTCCCGTCTCGTTTATCGCCCCGAAAACTCCCCCAAGCTTGGCTTTCCCTTTCACTCAATAGCAGGAACCGGACTGAAGCTATTGCATCGAGCGGCTGTTATTTGTGTAAAGCTCTTCTTAGACCCCTGCGTTGGGTCAAGGGTTCCTGTTCACACGCAGGTTGGCTGGGGATCAGCAGATAGTCTCTCAGAATGGTCGTCAGAGGATGTCTTTCTACAGAGTGCTTTTCTCTCCGAGGTGGACCAGGACTCAGTCTGTACATCGTCCTTTCTGCTCAGGGACAGGGCAGGGCCCCTCTGTCCAGGCTCTCCTGGTTCAGAGCCGAACAAACCTGAAAATGCAGACCCAGCTCTGCCCCCGACTTCTGCCGCTTTCAAACTGTCCCAGCGCAGTCAGAGAGGGTGTGAGCAGCAACACAGTGCGCGTGTGTGCGCGCGCATGCGCGTGTGCACCTGTGTGCGTGTGTGCACGTGTGCTTGTGTGCATGTGAGTGAGCATGTGCGTGTGTGCCTGTGAGTGCGCGTGTGGTGTGAGACAGGAGCCAAGTGTGAATTCTGTCCCGTTTCTGTTTGCACGAAGTGTAGCATTTGACGTGATAGAGAGCGACAGGTGGCCAGGCTAGGGCCATGGTCAAGGACAAAGAGCCCCAGTCAGCCTGCCTTTGAAGCATTGTCTTAGCTGGGAAGTAGGGATATTAGTTATACCTGCCTTTCCGACCGCGGTCAAGATCAAAGGAGCAAACCCACATACGCGCTCACTTCTGGAGTGTTCGAGAAAACCACAGGCCCAAGTGGGGTCACTGTGCTAACGCCCATGTCACTGAACCTACACTCAATACCTGATCTCCCCGCAGTTCCGCCTCCTCCAGGAAGAACCCCGTGGGCCCGTCTGCGGTGCTCCGGGAGGTCCATGAGGTCGCAGTCCGTGGGCCCTTTCCAATCCCCCGCAGGGAGCCCAGGCCATCTGCCTGGTAAGACCCCACCTTCCCCGACGGGAAGGCAACCTTTCCTGAAACAACTTTGCTTTCTTTGGCTATCGCCTCGGTTCTGCCTGTACCCCTCCCCATCGCACCGCTTCCAGGGCTCCTCTGCCTGCCCGCCGGGATGCTGTGTGGGTCACGGTCCCTCGCTAGTGAGGCCACCCCGGTCTTCACATGTACCCCATGGATCTTTCTTTTCTTTAACAGAAGCTAAGACTCCTCATATCTTATTTTAAAAGGAAATATAGCCCTGGCCAGTTTGGCTCAGCGGTTAGTGTCGGCCCGAGGACCTAAGAGTCGTGGTTTGATTCCGGTCAAGGGCACAGACCTCGGTTGCTGTTCAATCCCTGGCCCTGGTCGGGTCATGCGGGAGGCGACCAGCCAATGTGTCTCTCTCACATCGATGTTTCTCTCTCTCTCCCTTCCTCCTTCCATCCCTCCCACTCTATCTGAAAATTGGTGGGAAAATATCCTCAGGTGAGGAATAAAAAAAAAAGGAAATATATGTATGTATGCATACCAACACGTTATTTCTATATGTGTGTATATATAAAATCTTCAGTATATTATACATAATAGAAAGAAATTAGACGCAATCTCAATGCTGAAAGGTAGAAGAATATGTCACCCCAAAATATGACTGTGGGAGTTCAGGACGGCCACCCTAAAACATGCTGCTTTGGTATACTGGTGGTTTTGGTATACTGGTGAGTTCGGTATACTGGTGGGTTTGGTATACTGGTGAGTTTGGTATACTGGTGAGTTCAGTACACTGGTGAGTTCGGTATACTGGTGAGTTCGGTATACTGGTGGTTTTGGTATACTGGTGAGTTTGGTATACCAGTGAGTTTGGTATACTGGTGGTTTTGGTATACCGGTGAGTTTGGTACACTGGTGCTTTTGGTATACTGGTGGTTTTGGTATACTGGTGAGTTTGGTACACCGGTGAGTTTGGTATACTGGTGAGTTTGGTACACTGGTGAGTTTGGTATACTGGTGAGTTTGGTACACTGGTGAGTTTGGTATACTGGTGAGTTTGGTACACCGGTGAGTTTGGTATACCGGCGAGTTTGAGCTGTGGGCACTTGGAAAACAGCAAATGCAGGAAGGGGCTTTCTCTGTGTGCTTCTTACCCAGACAGATCCCCCCAAAGGAGCTCAGTTATCCTCAGCCTCCTCCTGGGTCTGTCATCAACCAGGGAAGATGAACACTTGTCACAGGAAAGGGGCCAAAGTCAACACCACACCCAGACAAACTTTGTCACAGGCTGTCATGCTTCCCATCTAGTCTCCTGAGGGCCCCTTCACCTTTCCTAAAAACCATTTCCTCTCCCCTCAGAGGCCTGTATTCCCCTCCCTTTTCCTTATCCAACAGCATTTAATCCTGAACTCGAAGCTACCTCGGAAAGAGATCCCCACCTTTCCCTGGGGATCTGCCAGGTACACGCTAACACACGTCTACGTGTGTTTCTCTCGTCCGTGTCCTTTATTACAGGAGCCTCAGCTCAGAAACTCCGAGAGGTAGCAGGAAATTATTTTTCCTCCCCTACCATGTCCTTCAATAGAGAAACGGGTCAATGAAATAGTGTGTCCCCCTTATAATAATTTCTCTGAAGACTCTACCTGCCTATGGCAATGCTCAGGGGCAGCGGATCGCAAACTGCTGTGCGTATTGTAATTACAGCCGTAAAGATGGACACTCCTGTGGGCAAACAGCCGGACGGAGTGCAGGGCACTGCAATGCTTGTGTGTGGGCTGTGCCGTCGTGTGTGGGCTGTGCCATCGTGGGCACCACCACCCTCACCATTTCCCAGCTTTTCTTAACGATTTTAAAGGGTCTCTTTTTCAAAAGTTATAACGTTTAACTTTTTATCATCTGAATCTGCAGAGATGGATGGTTTTAAATGTCGCAGCACGTGTAAATGACGCACCGAGAGGGGAGCCCGTGGCGGGCACATCACCTGCCTGTGCTGGGAGGAGCGGGAAAGCCTCGGGTGGCACACCTGCTCCTCCTCAGCGCCTAGGCTCTGTCACGAGTTAAAGTGATCTCACTGATGGTGCGTAGAGTCCCTTACATTCCTCGGACCTGTCTCAGTTTAATTTGGGGGGCTATAAGGATAGCATTAGCGTGTTTTCCTGTTACAAACACGTTTTAAGTAAAGAGTAACAGTGGGAACGAGCTGAGCGGAGGCTCCCGTCAGAACACCCCAACTTTGGGGGCTCCGTCCCTCCTATCCGGTCCAACCCATCCGGACCCTCCTGTGCTCCATGCAGACGTTCTAGGACCTTCCTCTGGGGAGGGAGGCGGTCTCTGCCTGGAAACGGGCTGGCCGAGGACCCTGGAGCTGCAGTCCGAGCTCAGTTCCTGGGCCAAGGATTTGAGTTGAAGTTTTGGGAGGATGTATTTCCTCTAACCTTTTAGTGCCTGTACTTACAACACTAACGTAAAAATTAGGCCTGCGTTGTTCACCAAACAGACTTCCAAAGGGGCAAATTCTGGCATCGATCAATTCCATGTGGTAAGTTGTAAAATTAAATACAAAACTCGTAAACGAGACACGAGATTATACACTTTATCTCCACGGCTATTAATGACAATGGATGCGTCACCCTTCTCCCGTGGAGCGGTCTGTCCGGCCTGCCATGGTAAGTGTGTGTGCTATAGATTTTTATCTGGGATGTGGCTGCATTAAAAAAATGTATGTATTATCACAACTCAACGAGAAAACCCAACAACCACGAAAATGGACTTTTTGGGTAAGTTTTAGAGTCATTAGCAACTCTGTCTTTGCAAACAGCCATTTAAAAAGCCATAAAGCAGCCCTGGCCGGTTCGGCTCAGCAGTTTGAGCGTCGGCCTGTGAACCAAAGAGTCTTGGGTTCGATTCCGGTCAAGGGCACGTACCTCAGTTGCAGTTCGTCCCGGCCCTGGTCAGGGTCATGCGAGAGGCAACCAGTCGATGTGTCGCTCTCACATGGATGTTTCTCTCTCTCTCCCTCCCTCCCACTCTATCTGAGAGAAATGGAAAAATATCCTCGGGTGAGGATTAAAATAAAAAAGCCATAAAGCAGCGTTTAGACAAGGTCAGGGCAGGAGCAAGGAGTGTGGAGAACATGGTTATTCTCCCAACTGCCCAAGTTCGAATCAAATGTCTGAGAGAGTTGCATGTGTATTTTTTTTTAATTTTTAATTTTTTTTTACCAGCAGTAATAGGGTTTGTCTAAGGAAAATCACAACTTCCCAGATCTGTGACTGAAAAGCTGCCTTAAGCCTCTGTTATTTATAGCCCCTGGCACTCAGCTCACCGGAGTGAAGTCGGGGACTTTCTGAGCCCCTGGGGAGGAGGCTGCGGACTTGTTATTTTCCTCTGCTTCTGCATCTTCTCCCAAGGTGATGACCAGCCGGTTTACCGTGAGTCCTGACCCCCTCTCCTCCCCCAAATCCAAGCATTGCTTTGATGGCCTGTGGGAGCAATTTATACTTTATGCACTTTTATTTTTTAATTTCAGGAAGAAAAAGAAGAATCTAGAGGCAGCCAGCTAGCTTATGAAGCCTTTGAGGGCGGGACCAGGTTCTCTGCCTCTCTCTGGCTCCCTGGCCTAACAGAGAGCCTGATTTAAAGCGACATTAACAAAACAAACAACTAATAGTTATTGGAGTCTTACCTGTGCCAAGCACTCTTTTCACGCAGCAACTCATTTAATCCTCAAAGCAATCTTATAAGTAGATACTATGATGTTGTCCTTACTGAGTTAAGGGGACCGACGCTCACACATAGCCGGGGCTGGAATACCCCAGCCCTAACTACTGAGCTACACTGCTTCAGAGCGCACAGTAGGTGTTCAGCAGGTGTTGGCTGCATGAATGAGTGCCTGGAAACCCCTCGGCAGGTGTCTGGGCATCGCAGGCATGTTTGTGGCTCGTGTCTCAGAGATCCGCAGCCTTATGTTCCCCCTTGGGTCTGCGCTCCCTTCTTTGCCAGAGCTGGTCCTAAGCCTTTCAGGGCCAGACCTCGGATTGTCCCACTTTGATGCTGACAGTTAGGACTTAGGATGGGGAGGGGGTCTCTGCAAACCCCCATGCTGGGAGGATGCTCAGTGCTCTCTTGGGGACAGATGGTTCATCTACAAGTTTCCAGAACAGAAGAGTGTCCCTTAAGCAGAATCTGGGCAGACGATGTCCCGCAAGTCTGGGTGCAGTTCCTTCGGATGGAGAACGTACCCTGTGATCTCGAAACTTCAAGTCCCAGTGACGAAAGCAAGACCCGGAAGGATGTGTTTGTACATTGACATCAACTCAAAGCACAAACCCAAGGTGCCTCGTGTTGTTCCTGGACACATGTAGAAGTGTTAAAACCGGAGAAGGGTGTCGACACACTTGGGAGCGATGCCCCAGAAAGGGCGTGGAGAGGAGCGTGGAGAGGGGCGAGACAGGGGTGGCGAGAAAGGCATCTTTCTTTAAAACACACTGCAAGCAAATATGAAAACGTGTCAACAGTTGTCAGTGCTGGATGATCATACATTATTCTGTGTACTTTGCTGTGTCTTTAAACATGTTTAAATATAAGCCAAAGACCCTGGACTCATGTACATAGTTGCTCTGAGTGAACCAAAGGACACACGGCGGTTTCCAGCAGCGGGCGAGGAGGACTCGATGGCCGGGTGGGTGGCGCTCACCGGCGGTCCAGGAAAGGGGCGTCGCGTGACTGCGGGGCAGGAACGTGGATCCACCAGAGAGGAGAACCCTGGATCTGCAGGGGGGGCCCTTCCATTCAGTGTTTTCCAGACTTTTTGTCCAGAATAAGAAATGTTTTATATCATGACCCTGAGTACACACACACACACACACACACTCACACAAACACACACTCACACACACACACTCACACAAACACACACACACTCACACACACACACTCACACACACACACTCACACACACACTCACACACATACACTCACACACACACACAACACACACACTCACACACACACACTCACACACACTCACACACACACACTCACAACACACACTCACACACACACTCACACTCACACACTCACACACACTCACACACTCACACACACACACAACACACACTCACACACACTCACACACACACACACACTCACACTCACACACACACTCACACACACACTCACAACACACACACTCACACTCACACACACACTCACACACACACTCACACTCACACACTCACTCTTGCTCCTGAAATACAATTTCACCAGCCCTGGCTGGTTTGGCTCAGTGGTTAGAGCATCAGCCCGCAGACCAAAGAGTCTCAAGTTTGATTCTGGTCAAGGGCACGTACCTCGGTTGTGGTTCATCCCCGGCTCTGGTCCGGGTCATGCGGGAGGCAACCAACCAATGTGTCTCTCTCACGTTGATGTTTCTCTCTCTCTTTCTCTCTCTCCCTCCCACTCTGTCTGAAGATAAACGGAAAAATATCCTCAGATGAGGATTGAAAAAATTTTTCACCAAACACCCCCCCAGCTACCTATGATGCAGTCTGATGTTTCTAGATCCTTTTTTTTTTTTTTTTTTTGGTACGTGCCCCTAGTGGGAACCGAACCCGGGACTCTCTGGTCCGCAGGCCAATGCTCCAACCGCTGAGCCAAACCAGCCAGGGCTAGATCCTTTTTTTAATGCTAGTTGAGCGAAGTTTGATGTCATGATCTGGGAATGGTTAATGACCCACATGTTGAAATGCACTTTAAGGAGGTCAAATGCCCTCTGCCTCCTTCCAGACCCCTTGCCCCCCTCCCTGAAGCTGGTCCACCCATCTCCAGGTTTCTGGTCAAATCCCCTGTTTTCCAAAAAGCCCCTCTGATGCTCTGAGACAAAATGAATTTCTCCCTCTCCTCGGCTCCCGTGCACTCTGTGCTCAGGGTAGCTTTTTGTCACATCCCTTCATTCATCCAACAAGTATTTTTTGAGCATGTACTGTGTGCCAGGCACTGAGACAAAGCAGTGAAACAAACAGACCTGTGCTCTCATGGCACGGACACAAGACCGGGAGGAGACGCACAAAGGAAATGGTTATGCAGCGATGCCAGGTGGCGATACAGAGCCGCTGAGCCGAGCACCTGCTCTCGACAGAACGGCGGCTTCCAGCTCATCACCGACCCAGACGTGCAGTTATCGGCTTAGCGTCTCTCTCTTAAACACAGAGGGACTGCCCGGCTCCCCAGACGTCTGAGGACCACTCCAGGGGAAAAGAGGAAAAAAAGAACAAAGATGAACCCAGAGGAAACAGACAATTCAGTGAACATTCGACAAGAAGCCACGAAAAAAGAAAATATTCGCTCATGAAACAAGAACAGGAAGATATGAAAATAGATCAGTCAGACAACCAGAGGGCTTGAAAATTAAAATAGAGTAACTGAATTAAAGAAAAAACAACTTGATAATAGTGTTGGAAAATAGAATCAAGGGAAATCTCCTAGTAACATGCCATCCAGAAATATGGAGGTAAATTCCAGAAAAAAGAAAGTCACATAAAATAGTTGAAATATGTTGCCTCAGGGGAGTGAACCTGAGATTTCAGGAGCAAAGCAGAGAACTGTGTTTATTCATTATAATCCCTTTAAGTACTATTTTTTAAAGCCCCACCTGAGAGAAAAACATGGATGTGAGAGAGAGAGCGATCGGTTACCTCCCAAACGTGCCCCAGCTGGAGATGGAACCCGCAACCCGGGTAGGTGTCCTGACGGAACTGAACCTGAAACCTTTTGGTGTCTGGGACAACGCTCCAGCCAACGGAGCCACCTGGCCACCGCCATGTAAGTACTGTTTGACTTTCAAATGACAGAGTGTATTTTTTGTTGTTGTTAATCCTCACCTGAGGATATTTTCCATTGATTTTGAGAGAGAGAGAGTGGAAGGGAGAGAGAGGGAAGAGAGAGACACATCGATTGGTTGCCTCCTGCACAAAACCCCGAGCGGGGCCAGGAATCGAACCTGCGACCCAGGTACGTGCCCTTGACTGGGAATCAAACCCACGACCCTTCGTGTGAGGCCCGACACGCTAACCACTGAGCCAAATGGACCAGGACAACAAGTGTATTTCGATGAAAATAAAAGTTACCTTTTAAAAGTACTGATAACATTTTTTAAGGTTCTAGGAAAGTACAGCAAAGATTTTCATATACAGCCGTCCCTCGGCACTTCACGCTTCGACTTTCGTGGCTTCCCTCTAGTGCGGTTTTTTCAAATATATTCATTTAAAAAGTTGATCGAGGCAGTGAAAATGATACAGCGCGCGCTCGGTTGTCTGAGTCAATTATACACCCCTGTATTACAATTACAATTAAAATTACTGTACGTATGGACTGTAGGCCCATGTATCCGAGCACCCCAGGAACCCTTCAACGCCAGGTGCAACCGCTAGAGTCTGGAACGGATTAACCGCGATAAACGAGGGACGAGTGTACCCTAAATTAAAGATACAGTTATTATATATGATTTAGGAACTCAGTGAAAATAAATGGCATTGGATATTAAATTTTAAAATTTGGTCCAGGCTGTTGGGGGTATGCTACAGAATTTAGTAAATTTTTCTAAAAGACAGGATGTGGTCCTGGTGGGTTGGCTGGTGGGCTTGGGGTCGCTGGTGTTCTCTGTGGCCCTGGATGGCACGCCCTCAGACAATTGTCAGGGACCCTTCAGGACTCTCAGCTTTGACGTCCTCAGTGACCTCAGACTCCTGCATTGTGCTCCCTGGGGCCAGACCTCGCCCTCCAGGTCTTCACTGCAAATCTCCTTGAAGAGGCAGAAAGATCATACAGCAAAAACACTGGAGGACAGCTGGCTGTCCGGTCTCTTCCTCTGACGTCCGAGCAGGGATGGAGTTGGGGCGGGCGAGGGGAGGGCGCACCCCACACGCAGGGCGGAGGAAAGAGCAGCGTGACTCGGGGCGCTGTTCTCTGAACTTGCTCCCGTCCCTTCTCTCTGGAAGTGTGAGGCGAGGGTGGGCTGGTCCTGCTCGTCTCGAAGGTCCGTCTCCAGCAGCTGCAGGGCCCTGGCGGGTCTGGGGCTTCGTGCCTGTTGGAATCTCCGCTCCACGGGGGCAGGGGAAAATCCGCCCGAAAGGCTGGAGCGTTTTGCCCCAGACTGTCTGGTCACCCGATGCTGAATGACCCTCGGAAATGTGGCGCCTGAGGAGGGATGTGACCCATGGCGACGCACCACACCTCATCGCCTTGCCTTCCCTGTGTCTGACCAAGGGCCGCTTGTACACGAGTACAGGTAGGAATAAAGGTGACATCGAGTCCTCTGGGTTAACAACTCCGACAACCGAGCAAGGAAGAAAGGAAGATGGTGACAGAGGGTTTGGTGATTTCCTGTGGCTTTCCATCACCATCACCTGCTGCCTCTATGGTTGGGCAGGCTGCTCACTGCACAGGAGCCCAGGTCCAAGGAGGTGAGCAAGAGTGACAATCCAGCCTGCTTCCAGCTCACCAAGCCGGTGCCTGCCCGGGGCTGAGGCCCGCTTAGTTCATGAAGCCATCGTGGGAGCCCCCCCACTCCACAAGTCAGCGTTGTGGATTAGCAGGGGTGCAGGTGGGGGAAGGAAGACTGTGGAAAAGAGAAACTACACAAAAGGTGTTGCCGATGGGGAGGAGGCTGTGGCTGACGGCTAGACGTAGCCATGGTGATGGGATACAGGTTTCCTGGTTGCCACCGAGGTGCCGCCTCACTTCACCAGGGTCATCTGCGAGAGCGCGGACATCCGAGCACCTGCTGGTCTTTTTTTTTTTTTATCCTCACCCACGGACATTTTTGCATTTATCTTCAGATAGAGCGGGAGGGAGAGAGGGAGGACGAGAGAGAGAGAGAGAGAGAGAGAGAGAGAGAGAGAGAGAGAGAGAGAGAAACCTCAATGTGAGAGAGACACATCAACTGGTTGCCACCCACACGACCCCAACCGGGGCCGGGGACAAACTGCAACCGAGGTACGTGCCCTTAGCGGAACCGAACCCGGTTCCGCTGGTCCAAGGGCCTACGCTCTAACTGCTGAGCCAAACCAGCCAGGGCCACCTGCCGGTCTTCACAGTCCCTGCAGGGCAGGCTTGTTTTGTCCTCCCGGAACTAGTTTCCAAGAAAACTTTGCAGTTCGAGGGCGTTCTCCATCCGAGTGAGCTGCCCCGGCACCCTTCCTCCTGCGCGCCGTGGCTCCGGGGCTGTGGGCGTGGCGTGCTCTCCTCCCGCGGGCGCGTGGCCCCTGCTGGTGTTCTGGAGATGGCTGCTTGTCCTGTAAAGAGTCTGGATTGTTTGTTTAACGGGCAAGTGACAAATTATTTAATTAGCACACGTGCCATTTGTCCCCACAGCTGTGATCATCGGTACTAATTGCAAAGCAGTCTTAATTTATTGCCGATATATTGCTCCGTGGTGCTAATGTGGTCATTACAAACGGCCATTAAGCCGCGTCGTGTTTGGAAACGAGGGCGATCCCAGCGCGTGGGGAGCCGCTCTTCCCGCCCGGCCAAGGGGCGAGGCCCCAGGCTGGGGCACGGGAGGCTCGGAAGGAGCGGTGCCCCTCGAGGGCTCCGGAGCTGCTCCGGGAGCGGCAGAGCTCGGACCAGAGACCCGCAGGGCCACCAGCCCCGAGCCCACCTGCAGGCAGAGGACAGCACGGACCGCACTGGCCGTCCCTCCCCGGGTCCCCACTCACCAGGGAGACCGCTGCCTTGCTCATACCCTGAAGCGCGTGGTCTTCGTCCAGGGGGGACTCCAGGAAGCTGCCCCTCAGAACAGATCCTGGAGGCCAACTGGGCTTTAGCAGCTTATGAACGAGACCAGTGATCAGAAGGGGCAATCCCAAATCCCTGTGAACTGGAGCTGCTGCGGGTGAAGGACTTGGGAGGGCAGGGGGGAGGGGCGGGGGTGGGGAGGGGGTGGGGTGGGGGTAGGGATGGGGGTAGGGATGGGGGTGGGGCAGGTGGTAGGGATGGGGGCAGGGGTGGGGGTAGGGATGGGGGTGGGGCAGGGGTAGGGACATGGTAGGGATGGGGGGGCAGGGGTAGGGACATGGTAGGGATGGGGGTGGGGCAGGGGTAGGGACATGGTAGGGATGGGGGTGGGCAGGGGTAGGGACATGGTAGGGATGGGGGTGGGCAGGGGTAGGGACATGGTAGGGATGGGGGGGCAGGGGTAGGGACATGGTAGGGATGGGGGTGGGGCAGGTGGTAGGGTTGGGGGTAGGGATGGGGCTGGGCAGGGGTAGGGACATGGTGGGGATGGGGGTGGGGCAGGGGTAGGGACATGGTAGGGATGGGGGTGGGCAGGGGTAGGGACATGGTAGGGATGGGGATGGGGCAGGGGTAGGGACATGGTAGGGATGGGTGGAGCTGAGTGAGAGTGGGGCAGGGCAGTACCACGTGGGAGGGCCAGGCTAGGGAAGAGTGTGACGTACTCAGTTGGGGAGGAGGTGGTTTTCCTCTGGATCTTCCATGAAACACGGTGTTCACCTCTAGGAAAGGCAATTGGTTTAAACACAGCGGGGCCAGGTGACGCGTGCCCCCTGGAGGGGCTGGGCAGCAGGAGGTGAGGAGGCGGGTCAGCCTGGGTCCCTGAGCAGCCCCCAGTCGCAGCGCGAAGCCCAGCGGGAACATGGGAACCGCGTGCTCACCAGCCAGACTAACGAGCAGCCTCTCTGGAACGCAGCTACCCCTCTCCTTTCTCATTCTCCTCTCGACAGCCGGGAGCAGCGTGGAGGCCGCTCCCTGACAGGTGAGGGGGCGTGGGGGGGTCGGCCAGCCCAGGGGACATGGCCAGCTGGGGGGCTAGGGTTACCAGATAAAACCCAGGATGCCCAGTTACACTTGAATTTCAGGTATCCAAACCCCACATCTCTTTTTAGTATTCGTTGTTTCCTGAAATCCAAATTTAACTGAGCATCTAGATATTTTTTTTAATCCTCACCAGAGGATATTTTTCCATTTATCTTCAGATAGAGTGGGAGGGAGAAGGAGGGAGAGAGAGAGAGAGAGAGAGAGAGAGAGAGAGAGAGAGAAACATCGACGTGAGAGGGACACTTCGACTGGTTGCCTCCCGCACGACTCCAACCAGGGCCAGGGACGAACCACAACTGAAGTACATGCCCTTGATCGGAATCAAACCCGCAACTCTGGTCTGCAGGCTGACGCTCTAACCGTTGAGCCAAACCGGCCAAGGCAGGGCGCCCTAGATCTTTCTTTGCCCAGTCTGATCATGCTGGGTGAGGGGAAGACGGAGAAGGTGGCGAAGGCCAACACGTCCCTTTCTCGAAGCCGCGTTTGAGGTGGACCTGGGGCGTGCACCACACAGCCTGCCTGCCGCCACACGCTGAAGGAGAAGCCCGCGTCTGGGGAGTCCTCCTGTGAGACCCCTGTGGCCACCTGGCAGCTGGGCGACAGCCTGGGACAGCCGGCAGGACGCGTGTCCCTGGCCATGCCTGCCCAGTCACTACCTTGAATAAAAGGCTTTATTAAATCAGGCGAACGTCAGCCCCAAGCTCAGTATAAGTTAACCAGACGACAGGGGTGGACGGATAAAAGCCCCCTGGTGGTGGCATCGGCATGAAAGGGGGCCCCGGGGGTGCCGGCCAAGGGGACCGCGGCCAGGCCCTACTTCTCAGGTGGCCACTGGTCACAACTCTCAGCTGTCCTGTGCCCCAGACAGCAAATTAAAAACAGCAAATGTAGCTCTATTCTCTTTTCTTTTCCTCCCCCGCCTTTCCCCCCTTTTTTCTTTTTTTTTGTGTGTGTGTCAATGCGGAAGACAAGGCCTTTGCCAAAAACATGTCCCACACAATCCAACATCAGATGGTGACTCCTTTCCCACAGCTTGTGTGAGTGAAAACAGTGCAATCACGCTCATGTGCGAGCGGCCAGCCCCCGGTGTCCCGGCCGCGCTGGCTCCGGTTGGCGGCTTTGTGTCCCGGCGTTCGCAGTGTGGCAGCGCTGGACACCATTCAGCCGCCTTCGGCATTGTATGTCATTCCACACAGGGTTCATCCGCTCCCAATGTGTGCATGTACCCAGAAAATGCAGCTTTTCAGCACCTATTCTTCATGTAACAGAAAAGATTAAGATATAAGCCCGGGGAATGCGGCAGGAATTAGTCGGACAGTTGAATAAGGGAAAAATGAATCCAGAATGACGGTGATTTGGTCTAATGATGGTGGGAGGGCGTTAAGAACTTGCCGGTAGGTTTCAGCGCGTTTAATCCCAGGCTGCGTGTGTGTTTTCGCAGGAATGCTGGCTCAGAACTCCATCTCGGAGGGTGCGGTGAGACAGACACACGGACACGAGAAACCCCAGCTGTCGCCCAGCTTTCTGCCGAGGCCCGAGGACGCCGGGGCCCGACGCTGCACCTTTAAAATAAAATCGAAGTGGGAAGCTTTCATGCCGCGGACGAGGCCTTCTTTTTGTCTTCATTTTATTTCATTTGTCTGGACTGAAATAAAGGGTCCCGGCCCAGAAGGGCGAACTCTCTCCAAAACGGGGGATTTGATTTTGAACGGTCAACACAAGCTAACATGTTCTTTAGATGCTTTTTACATGGGCACCCAAATTGGGAAAAGGGGGGTGGGGTGGGAGTGGAGTCCTTTAAAATGCAGCAGCAGGGTCTCTGGGGACGAAGTCGAGGTTGAAGTCCTGGTGGGCGCCGTTGAGTTTCCAGCCAGCATTTGCCTGAGACCTGGGTTGTCTTCGTTTCTACCAGTTTCCAGAGAAAGTTGTGGGGCTTTTTTTTCTCCAGCCAATTTTAATAGAAAATCAAGATTTGCATCACAATGGAGATATTTCAAAAGTGCCCGTACAAAGGGCTGTGACTTCAGAGACCTCTTGCTCAGATGAGCTGATTTCTTCTAGCACGTCGTCCCGTGAAGGCTTGGGGAGGGGCCGTTTTCAGGCTCAGACCAGGGGAGGCTGGTTCACGGCTCACTGCAAAGCCCACGCGGTGCGCCCTTCCACAAACTCCGCGGCTGTGTGATGTGGGGGCCGGAGTAGAGCTGCACCAGCTCTGGGGGAAACTTCACAGCATTTAATTCACAGACACTTTTAATGCAGGAAAGGGAGCGTGTTAGGCCGTTTGTCTCGTTCGCATCAAAAATAGGCCTTTTGGAGTCAACATCAGGAAAAAAAAATGGCCTCTTGGAGTTGTTGCATATTCTGTATATTTTGGTATTCCCTGGCATCACTGTGTTCTGAAAATTTAACAAATTCCTTGGCTTGAGTAAAAAATCTGCACAGCACAAAGCCACACCCACCCATACAAAGTAGCATCAATGTTTCCCATTTTTAAATTTTTCTTTATTGATTTTTAGAGAGAGAGGAAGGGAGAGGGGGAGAGAGAGAAACATCGATGAGAGAGAACATCGATTGGCCGCCTCCTGCATGCCCCCCACTGGGGATCGGGCCCACAACCTGGGCATGTGCCCTGACCGGGAATCGAACTTGCGACCTCTTGGTGCATGGGTCGATGCTCAACCACTGAGCCACACAGGCCGGGCTGTTTCCTCTCTTTTGATTTAAATAAATTCATTTTAATTTTTACCCATGACGTGATCGATATTTTAGTAATTGAGCAATCAGGTTTATATTACTAATCATAGAAATGTTAACCTTTTACAAGTTCCTTTTCCATAACTAAATATGTGAAGGTTTTCCAGTTTTTTCCCCATTCCTACAATCTTCCCACACAGGAGTGACAACTAGTATGCAAATAAAAAAAAATTTTTTTTTGAGCCTTTAAAGTCAATTTTCCTTGGCCTGTTTCAGGATGTGGACCCTTGGAAGAGCAAAGCGTAGGGCACCGATGGAAACACCTTTCTCATTTCCCACCAGTGTTTACACGAGCTGGTGTCTTCTGATCACCTGTGGGGGGACACGTGCTGACCCGTGTCGGGCTCGAAGTGTGGAGCCCTGTTCCCTCTGCTCTTGCTGGCTGCCTTGGTTCTCACCATCCCGGGCCCGCGGGACGGACCCAGCAGCGCTGCCCTGCCTGTGTCCTGGGTCAGCTGCTTAACTTCACACAGTTCTGGTGGGCCGTTTCCTCTCCCAAGTGGCCAGCCAGGCAGAAAATATTCCCTTCAGCCGACATAATCTGGTATAATTTTCCTTTTTCCACAAGGGGAGTGATGTCTCCATTTGAAATAGTTTACATCTACATACTAAGCACGCACTCTCTCTCTTTTTTAATCCCAGAAAACGTGATTGCACTTTGGAACCTCCGTCAACAGGCCGGTGCGGGGACGAGCGACCCGGAGACAGCGGCGCTGGCAGGGGCTGCGGTCACCCTCTGCCCGCCAGAACGCGCCGGCCGTGCCTTCTGCTTTGTCCTCGGTATGTTGGGGGTTGTTATCAGCGCCGTGGCGGCTAAAGTGTCCTTCTGTGCTGAATGCGGGGCCGGACCGAGGAAAATCCTAAAACAAACTGCCCTTTGGAAGGGCAATAACTCTTCCCGAGGAAGGGAGGGGTCTGCTCGGCCTATTATGTCGGACTTACTTCTGGTTCTGTACATCCTCCAAGGTAACAAATGAAGACGGTCACCCACCTTCAGTTTGGCCGCGTAAGAAAGCAACAGGAAAGCAAACCTGTTTGCTTTTGGAGTTTCGAGTCCCCCATCGCGATGAAAGGGAAGTGAAAGTGAGTTAGCCCACGGGCTCGCCAAAGGGAAACCGCTTTATCTGCGTCTTCAGAACTCTAAGACTGGAAGGTCTGGCCTGAAATCCGTATAATACTTTCATTCACTCCGGCAAGATTAATAGCCCCGGGGCCGTGTCCTGGGGGAGAGCGTCCAGAAGGGCCTGGCAAATCGACATTGTCCTGCTTTGAAACACGCCCACGAAGCACACATCAGAAAAAATGGATTTTATTGTATTCCCCAGTAAAGATCCTTGCAGCATCTGATTTAAATGCACTGACTGCTTTCCCGTGCAGGACACCTTTCCACCGTGTCTGCCTTTCGGTCTCAGATGTGGCTGGTTCTCACTCTTCCAATGAGATGAAGGGGGGGTGTCACTTAGAGGGGGACATCTGTAATACTTTCAACAATAAAGATATATATATGTATGTGTGTGTGTGTGTGTGTGTGTGTGTGTGTGTATTAAAAAAAAAACCGGTCACTGACAGAGACATTTTGCTATCACTTCCTGGCCACCTTCTCTCTCAGCCTCACCCTGGTCGTCTAGGCCACCCCTGGGGTTTCCATAACGATATCTGCCATAGTTGTGTCCAGGACCAGAAATCATCTAGGTTCCCTTTTCTTCTCACACATGTTGTGAAGCAGAATCAGAGGGGAATCATTGTGAATGAAAGTAGATTTGATACGAAGTGATGAGCACAAATGCCATTTTATTTGCGTTCTGCTCTGCCTAGAAAATGGAATGGAATAGAAAATAACACAGACGCCCGGCACTGCTGAGTGAGGTGCGGCCGGCGGCAGGGAGGCTGGGGAAGGAGGAAGGACCGTGGGCAGAGTGAAGTCCCCACTCACACACCCACCTGCCGCTTCCTGCAGGGAATACTCCCACCGGTGCCTCCGGCTCAGTTTCAGACACCTGTGCTCCTTTTGCGATTCTCACCCTCTCCCCGAATCTGAATTCATCTTCAGTGGTTTCTTCCTGCGTGCTGGGAAGGTTTCGTTTTAAAAGGCCCCAGCTGAAAACAAGGCCTTTGGGTTGATGAGCCACGCAGGCCGCCACGCAGCCGCCACGCAGCCTCCACACTGGCCGTGCACCCAGAGAGACCTGGGAAACGCCTGATCCCAGGCAAGCCCACTGCGGTCTGTCCCGGCATTGTTTCCTGGCTGCTCGGTGAGTACCATATTGATCCTAAAAACGTGCAGCTCCTCAGCCTGCAAGCGGTCCCCTCAGGGGCCCCGAGAGCCAGGGCTGTGGGGCAGGCATTGCATCTTGGGGTGAAGAAAGCGACGTGACCAGACCCCCGGAGGGCTGTTGCCTGAGCTGTGTGCTCATCATTGCCGGCGGGTCTAGTCAGCTCTTCTGCTGGTATCCGATGAATCCTCCTGGTCACCAGGGGTAAGCCAGGGTTTCATCTGCTCTAGGAAAAAAACTTCTTCTTGGACAGAAGGTGGTCTGTCCAGGTCAGGGTATGGGTCATCGGAAGGGCAGCCTGAGGAAGCCTGCGTTTTCTCAGTAACTACTTGTTACAATTAGTTATAAAAAAACAAAACAAAAAGCTAACATTGCGAGGTGACACTCTGGGGCCCCTAGTCTGCACAGCGCGATTGTTCCAGAAAACAATGTCGGCGTCCCCGTTTGGAAGTGGGGGTGCAGGCGCAGCAAATCCCCTGCTCTCAGAGTCATGCGGGCGGCCCGTTTCCTCCGGGGTCTGGAACTCTTCTCCCGCTCTGTGCTCGGCGCTAACCCCAAGCGTATTGAATGAAAATGCAGAAACGAAGGGGTACATGATCAACAGTGCGTCTGCAGACTGTCCTCGCCAGCTCCCCACCTGGGCTGACGAATCGTCTGTAGGATTGGGACTGGAAGCACATTCCTTCGTCTGGGGACAGAGCGCCCCGGGGCTCTGGCAGAGAAGTGCAGACACTCCCGGGGGTCGGTCCTGCTCTGCTTCCCTCACAACAGAGACCCCGATTTGTAGCCAGGCAGGGGTCCACCCAGACCGGCAATGCTGCATTGTTACTGAACTCAAGGGGTTCCCTGCTTGGAGTGCTCTGTCCAAGAACAAAGCGTGCCCTGGCCGGGTGGCTCAGTTGGTTGAGCATCGTCCTGCGCACCGAAAGGTTTCGGGTTTATTCCTCGGTCAGGACACACACCTAGGTTGCAGGTTCAATGCCCAGTCGAGGAGAGTAGAGGAGGCAACTCATCTCTCTCTCTCTCCCTCCCTCTCCCCCTTCCTCTCTCTCTCTCAAATCAATACACGTATCCCCAGGTGAGGATTTAAAAGAAGATCAAGACGTGGTTGTTGTCAGGTAGTTTACTTTACTCGAAGCGGCTACACTTACCTGGCTGGGTTCCTCTCAGGCTCATCCTGTTTGCAGCTGAGCCTGGGAAACACGGGGCCACACTTCACGCTGACCAAGAACAGCATTGGCGAGAGCTGCCCCGACCGTGAGAACGTTGTCCTAGCTAACAGGATTGAAACCGTGCTTGGCCCTCTCAGTTCTAGCCAGACTGAAGCTGGACGTGGTGTGCAACTTCTGGAAAGTGTCTGTCTCTGCTCTCCATTCTTCCTGCGGACTGGGATGCAGGTGTGATGGCTGGATGCCTGCAGCCACGTGAACTTGTGTGAGGGAGGCAGAGCCATCCCATCAACCCTGGGCACAGGAGAGACATCATCTCGGGTCTTTTCCAAGATTTTGGTTTTGGACAGATGAGCCTACACCGTGACGAATGGCAGGGCTCAAAGTTCTGAAATGTTCATTTTCGTTTCAGTCTCTGGACTCTACTGGGAAGGCAAAGTGAAAACAAGATGAAGAGGATCCAGCCCTGGCCGGTTTGGCTCAGCGGTTAGAGCCTCGGCCCAAGGACCAGAGAGTCCCGGGTTCGGTTCCCGCTAAGGGCACGTTCGTACCTCGGTTGCAGTTTGTCCCCGGCCCCAGATGGGGTTGTGTGGGTGGCAACCATTCGATGTGTCTCTCTCACATCGATGTTTCTCTCTCTCTCTCTTCCCCCCTCTCTCCCTCCCACTCTATCTGAAGATAAATGCAAAAAGGTCCTCAGGTGAGGATAAAAAAAAAACAAAACAAGATGAAGAGAATCCAGTGCGAGGAGACAGACTGGCTGGGTCAGAACATTCCTGTGGCAAAGGCTGAAGAAACCAGCCTCCTGTGAGGTCCCCCTGGACCCCTTTTCTCATTTTTGCATCCTTCCACCCGCGGTGTGTGTTGCTCCCAACAGCCAAACAAGGCCTGCGGCGTCCTGTGGGTACCGGAGCTCACTCGCTTGAAGACACAGAGCTGGAGGCGCCTGGGAGTTTCATCCCCGCGGCGCGGCTCCTACTCCCGGACTGGTGTGTGGTCAGGGAAGCCCCAGCTTGCTCGCCTCCTTGCTCGACTCTGACGTGGGATCGACACTCCGCAGTCCCCTGCGTGGTCAGTTTTGCCTGAGATCACTCCAGTTCTTGGTTTCTTTCCTTGTTCTTCCTCCCTTCCTTACCTCTTTCCTCGAGGAACTCACCCTTCCGTCGCTTGCCCGTGAGCCCGTGTTCTGGGTCTCCGGGGAAACCCGCCTGGACGTGAACGCGTGGAAGGCAGGGCGCAGCCAGGGCACGGAGCACACGCTCACCGAGGAGCCGCCGTGACTGGCTGTGCTGGTCCGGCGGCGCCGCTTCTGAAGGCTGTTCCCGCCCATGTTTTGCGCTAATTCTCGAATCACGAGAGACAGGTGTGGGCAGCAGCGACCTGGCGAGCAGGCCAGTCTTATCCGCCATCCCTGCCTGCTCCTGGGAGCCGCTCAGCTCTGGTACCCAGCGGCTCTTCCCCCCATCACGCCACTTCTTCACATCTTGCCTTCAAGGTACCATCTGACATGAAAAAATGCTTTTTTAAGTTTCGAGAGGACAAGTTGGAGGACTTGAGCCTCTAAGCAGCGAGATTCCGATGCTTTCTCAGCCCTGCCCCCTAAAGACCAAAACCACGCATTTATGGAGAGTTGAATGCGTTAACTGTAGAAACCCTTGTACTAAAATTTGAAAATCAAACATTTGCATAGCTCTTGTCCTACACCGAGCCCTTTTCTAAGTGCTCTACACACATCCATCCTCTGAGTCTTCCCCACTGCCCAGTGAACTGCTCTGGTCTCCCCAGCGTCCCCAGGCGAAGAGACCAGCACAGAGACGTTACGTCACCTGCTCGAGCTCACTCAGGCAGAAAGTGGGGGCACCGGGACTTGAACCTGAGCAAGGTTCTTAACCACAAGGCCGCTTATTCCGTCTCCCGGGGGCAGCGGGTAGAGCAGTGGGTGGCCAGCAAAGGGCGCAGGCACAGACGCCCTCCGCGAGCCCGCCGTGCGACCTCCAGCCGCCTGCAAGGAGCCCGCTGTCCTGTGCTCCGGCTCACCCACTCACACCGGCCGCGGGTACCGCCGTCCGGCCACGCCTCGCGAGGCAAACCCACGCTAACAGTTGATGCCTGTTGGTACCACCTGGCACACTCCTTTATTGCACCACCCGGCAATTCTGCAGTAAAGCTCTGCTCCGATGATTTCCCGACAGCCTTGACTTTGCTGCGGGGGCAGCAGGCCGTGGGCGTCTGTGAGCTTCGTGGCACCCCAGAGCTCTCCTGCAGGGGTGCTCAAAGGCCTTTGGTGGGTGCACAAGCGAGGGAGAAGAGGAAGAACCCCTCAGTGATTTCAGACTGTCCTGAGGAACCCAGGGGGGCCCTGGAGGTCAAGCATGCGGGGGGAGGGGTGTAAAGAAAAGACCAGGCAAGAGCAATACTGGGGGCGGGAGGGCTTTCTCCCCACCCTCTCCTACCTCCGGGCCCCTGGTCACCCTCTCCCCACGTCACCCTGAGAAGCTCTGCCTCTGTGTTTTCCACGCCTTTGAATGAGTCTGCTGCTGAAACAATACTTGACACCCCCTTTGGAGGGGAGGGTAGAGGACTCCCTCTCCAGGCCCCAGAGCTCAGCCTGCAGCTGGCTGCTGACGCAGCCGGAGACATCCATCCCCAGCTCCCATCACACTTCCATCTTCTCCCACGGAGACAGCTGAGCCTCCTAGACTGACAGTGATGCTCTCCGTTGGTTTGTAGCCTCTCGATGAGTTAGTTTCCCTGCGGCACTGCCCAGGAGCTCCGCCCTGCGCCTGCTGGTGGGAAGAGCCGGGTGCAGCAGCCGCACCCGCAGGGAGCCACCCTGGTCTCCATCAGCGTGTGCTCCTGGGTGCATCGAGCCCCCTTCCTCCTTCCCCTCCTCCGTGTTTTCAGTAAACCTCTTCTTCTAAATCTGTTTCGCCTCTGCTCTTGGTTTCTATCTTGGGGGGCAGCAAGAACCCCTTCGAAGGGGATACCACGTCCTGAAGACGTCTGATCCAGGCCGTGGCCCCTCCTGGAGGGTCTGTCTCTGTTACACTCTCCTAGACAGACACGGAACCAGCTTGCAGTTAACCAGGGCACACGTGTCTGTGTTTAGGTCACCTGGGCACAGTGGCCTGTCACCGGGGCGTTATGGTGCCTTCCTGCACGCTAGCCTCGCTCCCAGGGGGAGACGGCAAACTCGTGACCAGTCTGGAGTGAGCTTGGGGACTCTGGGGAGACCTTTGGTGGGAGATTCTTGGGAGGCTTTTGAGGGTCACTGTTCCCCAGGCTCCTGGCCACCAGAGACCAGTTCGCCAAGGGTGGCCCCCGAGAGCAGAGCAGGCAGTCCCTGGAACTTCTCCCGAAGCAAACCCTCAGACCCCAATCAGCCCTGAGTGGGCAAGCCTCGGGGACTGTCCTGCAGCTGTCTGGACCCTGCGCAGGGGGTTGAATTGGAAGGCAGTGCCCTTGGGTTCTCTCTCTGTAACCTAGAGGTCCCTGCCCAGAAGCAGAAAAGGGTTGGGGGGCGGGGTTATCAGTGCATTTATTTGCAAATCATGATTTGAAGAACTTGCTCAGACAGAATAAAGGTGCGTGCAAAGCAGAACCCACCGGTTTCCTATTCCAGAAAAAGCCCTCAGAGCCTTCTTGCAGTAGGTCTTTGGAGAAGGAAAACACCGGCAGGCTTCCTTCTAGTTCTACCGAAAAGCCAGTCATCCTGGGAACGCTGAAAAGCCGCGTGATGTCTCGGGGTCCCAAAGCACCCAAACGAGAGGGGAGCAGAGCAAGCGGGCTCTGAGGAGAGTCCCACTCACCAGATGCCAGTAGAGTTGCAGTCGTGTGATACTCAGAGACACCCCATCTTCCTTTCTAAAGGAAGTGTTGGTTTTCACTGACAGACAGGGACCCTGGGACGTGCGCTGGGCTGTTCAGGTGCCGTGGGCTGGCGAAGGTGGCACCTTTCAGAGCACTGGGCTGCGTCAAGCCCCGGGAGCTGGCCCTCTGCCAGGTGCTGGGCTCTAAGGGCACACCGCGCTTTTACTTCTCTGTGGCTCCCAGAATTCGGTTATCCATCCCCTGTGCCGGCGTCTGCTTGCAGAACCCTTTGACTTTCGTATTTTTTGTCTGTGGACATGCACTCTTTACAGAAGGGTGCCGTGATCCTCCACCTTTACTCCCTGTTGTGACGGAGGGAAATCACTTTCAGAAAGACAGCCGACTCGCAGCTTTGGTTCACAGCATTGTTCTGTGCCGGCCGCCAGAGAACACACGCATTTCTCAGTGATGAAACCCATCTGCGAGGTGCCTTTCATGCGATCACATTCTTAAGTCATCTTGAAACAGTCGTCACCGTTTGCCTGTGCAACCTGATAGCATTGTGCGTTTCTCTTTGCAGTTAGACACGTTTTCCATTTATTTCACTGGCACCAGGGTGATTCTGAAACACTGAGGGTGGCAGTGAGCAGTGGGGACGGCCCCCATGAGAAGAGGGTCACCAGTCGACTGCATTCCAGCGGAAGGCTTCCCTTCCGAACGACCGCCGATGCATCCTGGGAGGCGTTCACTGGATGCCCCTTATCGCTGCATGGACACAGTCCTGTTCCCAGGATTCCGTGGCCGTCATGTCAGGAGCACAGAAGAGACTGTAGAAGTCATCTGCTATGCATTGAACTGCCCCTCCCAAAGAGGGTGCTCCCCTCACCCCAGTACCTGTGAATGTGACCTAATTTGGAAACAGGGTTTTGACAGATACCCAAGATAAGACGAGGGTGAGCCCTAATCCAACGAGTGGTGTCCTGATAAAAGGGAATTTGGACACAGAGACAGACAGGCACACAGAGAGGACACCATGTGACGACCGGGGCAGCTGAGGGAGCGGAGACCGGAAAATCACCAGAAGCTCAGGAGAGGTCTTGGAGGGAACCGACCCTGCCGACACCTTGATCTTGGACTTCTGGCCTCCAGAGCTGTCAGAGAAGAAATGTTTGTTGCTTTGGCTGCCCAGCTTGTGGCACTTCGTTACAACAGACCTAGGAATGCATATGCCATGCAGCCTACCCAAGTCTGTAAATGAGCCTCTGAGTCCCCAGAGTCTGCATGTAGGTGGGATGTTGTCGGGAAACAGGCTTTTCTATGGGGTGTCGAGGAAAGAACCCCAAGGGCCCACGCAGGGGAGACTGTGACCCTGTGGCAAGATGTATTTGGGAAGTCTGCCCCTGCCCCTGGGTTTCCGATGTCTCATCTCCCTCCGTTCCACCATGGAGAAAGTCCAACCCTGTCTTCAGCGGGGCCAAAACAAAGGCCAGCATCCGGAGTTTCTGCTTCATATTCAAGCTTAGTCCGCGGGAGCCCACGCAGTCTTCCCAGGGCCCCACGTGGCCACTAGACCCACGCGGTCACGTGTTCCCAGGTGGGCGAGCACAAATGAACAGGTGAGCGTGGTTCAGAGAGAGAGAGAGAGAATGATGTATTCTCAGGCTTGGGGGAAAGCAGAAGGTTTTACAAAATAACCAATCAGCCTCCCAAACTCTCTCGGGCTTCTGATGGGTCTGATGACCCCTCTTCCAGGTTCGACTGACAGGCCTCTAGGGTCAGGCACGGCGGGTCCCTTCTGACTCACTGCACAGGTCCTGCTGTCCCCTGCCCACCCTCACACTGCCAGTCCAGTGTGGGGAAGGGAGGGGTGCCAATCCGCTCGCAGGGACAATGCTTCGACTTCTTGGGGTGTGAAGCCGTGGCTTCCTGGTGAAGCAAACAGGCTCATGCTCCCCAAGTTTTTAAGCTCAACAACGTCTGACTTCCCTTACTCTCTTTCTGTTCATCACTCACCAACGACGGTGACATTTTGGGTAAAACCGAGCCTTCTGAGAACCGGACTTAGTGAACCACGGATCTCGCCGCCGAAGGAAATACACGTGGACCTGGAGACATCAGGGCAACGCCGCTCTCCAAGGCCGCCTCCCGGTAACCCTCGGTCTCTGGCACCACAGGCCGGGTCTGGAGGCCCGGCATCCAGCTGCTGGGCCAGCGGCTGAGGTCATTCAGCGTGGACGTGGGAAGCTTTGCTGAGACCTGGAGCAGCACGGAAGGGCCGGGGTTGGGAGGTGAGGGCCGAGGTGAGGGGGAAGGCTGGCTCTCTGCGGCTTTCCCAGCCCTGGGCCCCGGGGCCAGGCAGTCACCTGGGCCTCGCCTCCCACAGCGCCCTCTGGTGTTCGCACGGAGTAACAGTGGGACAGTGCTGCCGGGACTACAGTGCAAGCTGGTGGCGGCCTTTCCGGGAACCGGCTGCTGAAGTTAGTCTCTTCCAACTCTCCAAGGACAAGAGAGGGGGCAGTTCTGGACCCAGGTTTCAGAGTACTTCCTCACGGCGTCTGCCCAGCTTTCACTGACTCCCCACACCCTCACATGAACCCGTTTCCAGAAAGGACGAGACTCTGACCCGACTCCCTGGGTCCGTTTGGAGAGGTGAGGTGTCTCTAAGGGGGTCCTCAGCCTGGGCGCTGTGGACATGTGGCCGGCTTGCTCTGTCGTGGGGACTGTCTGTGCCCTGCTGGGTTTCAGCAGCACCCCTGGTCCCCACCCACTGGACGCACTTTCTCCCCAACTGTGGCGACGAAAGGTGTTTCCCGATATTGTCACATGGACCGTAGGGGGTCCACGCCCTGGATTGACGAGTTATGTTAACATGTCTATTATGTAATATATGTGGTTCACTCCGTAAAAATGGAGCCTCCATTCTAAAGTTCTCTTTGGTTTTTAGATGTCATACATAATCTATTTTTATATTTTTAATTAATCCGATGCCAGATTGTTATACCACTGGTCCAATGAAGAGAACACAAGATCTAATCTATGGTTGGAATATAAACCTCCAAGGTATATGTCAAACACACCTCCATGCTTTTATTTAATATACATTGTTTCCATTCAGGAACATGTGCAGGACCTTCAGTTGTCCCAGAATACTCTTTCACAGCTGCTCTCATTACATTCTCACAAGGACCCTGGAGGCTGGGTACTGTGGTCCTTGGTCTAGCTCCCTCCGCGTGTCACATTCAGAGGGACTAGATGGTCACATCTCTGTCACGCAAGGGGAGGAGCCAGTGCGTGATGGAGTCTCTGTCCACGATTTGAAGCCGTATTTGTGGCACTTCACCAGCTGCCTCCCTGGGCTTGGCAAACGGCTGGGTGGCCCACTGTCTTCCTCTGTGCCGCTGGGCCTGCCTTGGATGACCACTGACGTTGTCGTGATTGACGACAGGTGGTATTCGTCTGGGCGCAGTGGCAGCCAGCATACATGAGAGCCTACTGTGTGCCAAGCACGGTGCTCATCAGGTCATCCCTACGACGGCCCCGGAGGGAGGGAGGAATAAGCATCACCATGTCATAGCTTAGGAGGTGCAGGAGCAGGAGGCTGAGCAACTGGGCGGACTGGTGTGGGCGGGACAGCAGGCCCTGCCATGCACGGGCCCCCCGGCTCTGCTCCAGGCGCCGACTCCAACTGGGCCGGCAGGTGCCCAGCCCCGCCCTCCGACCCGATCACCAGGCTTCCTCCGAAGAGCGCCTTCTCCACCCTGGCTTCAGTTCCTAAAAATAGCAGGTTTTGCGTTGTTTCTCCTAAGTGGTTAGTTTACATTAATTAGTGTGAAACTCAGTTTGGGAGCCAAAATAATTTCATCCCCAAAAGATAAGTGTCTCATCATAGTAATGAATGTGGGATTCACAGAGCAGGAAAATTAATAATCATCGTCAAGTAACTGTACTTCCTTCCGTTAAAAATGCTTGGAACAGAGAGGAGTAATTTTACTGGAGTGGGGGAGTGTTCGTCTCTTAGGGTTGCTGTAACAACCTACCGCAAACTGGGCGGCCGAAAACAACTCCAGTTTATCATCTTGGTGCTCTAGAGGCAAGAGTGTGGAGTCAAGGCGCTGGCCACTGTCTTCTGTCTCTGCAGGGGGAGCCGTCCTGCCTTCTCCAGCCCGCGGTGGCGCCCGGCATTCCTGGGCTTGCGGCCGCATCGCGCCCATCTCCGCTCCCGCCTTGCCATGGCCTTTCTTCTGCCCGCATCCTTGTGTGTCCTCTTGGCCGTCTTTTTATAAGGACACGAGTCCTCTAGGATGAAGGGCCCACCCTACTCCAGTACATCCTCAGCTTAACTAATTGCGTCTACAATGACTGTTTCCAAAGAAGCTGCCATTCTGAGGTCTGGGGGTTGGGACTACCACATGTCTTTTTGGGGAACACAGTTCACACACAGCATGTCGTGTTAGGGCTCACCCCGAAGTCTAACAGCGTATGACTGGGGCTCTGCAGTACTTGGGTGGTTCTGGGACAATTGCTGGGAGTTGGGACAGTGTAGTCCCGTAAACATTCAGGATGGATCCAAGTAGAAATCAGAAATGCCCCTTGCTCCCTGTCTGTCCGAGGCAGGGGAGGCAGTTGCTGGGTGTTTCAGGAAGCGCCCGTGGGGGGCAGCTGTCGCACAGTACACTTTCTTGTGCCCACGAGCCTGGGAGAGGTATTGGCTTGGGGACAGGGCCAGGCATGTTGTGGGTTTTTTCTGGGCCCTGCATACAGGTCAACACACTGCGTCTCTCCTGCAATGTCCGGTGGCTTCTGATGAAGACCCACAGCAGCTGCTGCTTTCCTGGTCTGAAGCCTCTGCAGCAAAGGACTGAGCCTCACATGGCGATCCAGAGTGGGCGGAGGCTCCTCACCGCTGGGCAAGGACCTCTCGCGACTCAACACGTCTCTGCCTGTCTGTGCAGCCACCCCACCGTCATCGCATCACCATCTACACTGCCCCATGGCAAACCTTTCACCCCCTGCATCTCGGGGTGCGGTCACTAGCCTCCAACATGGCCCCAGTGAGACTTACCCCCTGGCGCCCTCCCACATGGAGCGGGCTGACCCGTGTCACCAACAGGATTCTTAGGAACGATGGTGCGTGACTTCTGAGACTAGGTCATAAACGTTCTCTGGCTCCTGCCATGTGCTCTCTTGAGTTGCCGTCTCGGGGGGGAAGCCAGCCACCCTACTCTGAGGACCCTCAAGCAGCCGGTGGACAGCCCAGGGAGGGACTGAGGCCTTTTACCAACAACCAGCGCCCCCTGGAGGCAGATCCTCCTGCCCCGATCTAGCCTTCAGATGATGGCAGCCCTGATTCACACCTTGACAGCAACCACGTGAGAGACCTTGAGCCAGAACCTCCCAGCTGGACTGTCCCCACATTCCCGACCCCCTGGAACAGAGATTTCAAAATGTTTGTTATTGTTTTAAACTTCTAAGTTTCAGGGAGTTTTGTTATACAACAATGCATGACTAACACAGTGGGTCTCCACGGACCCCGTGAGCAGGCGGGACAGAGTCCACAGTGGAGGAGAAACCCTTCACGGCTGTGCTTGGAACCTGACGCGTCCCTCTCCAATCCAGGGATGTCAACAGGGCAGAATCCCTTCCCCATGGGGCTGGGAAGGTTGGTGTGACAGCGTCCCAAGCAACAAGCCACTTCTCTGAACTCTGAGCATGTAACTGGCCAACTCCACCTCTGAGCTGAAGAAGCTGCGCCCGGGCCCATCTAGGGAGCTGGGGCCTCGCCTCATAGTGAAGTCAATGCACTCCAAGCCTGTCGTGAGGGTTGGGACAAGTGAGTCCCGTGTCTCCACTCAAGTTCTTCAAGGGAGGACAGCGGCAAACTGCAGCTGGAGAGCTTGGGGAAGGTGGGCAGCATGGCTGGCAGGAAGCTTGGGTTCGAGGCCATCTTGGGTCCTCGATGTCCCTCCACACACTGCAGACTACACCAGCCACGTGGGGGACAGAAACAGGGCAAGTTGGCTGGAACTTGTGTTTTACATGACTGTCCTCGACCTGTGAAAATGATCCCCTTCATCAGTGAGCTGTGCCCGGTGAGGTTTGCTCTCCAGAACTGGTCCTCCAACGGGACTCTGCATTAGAATCCACGGGGGATCTGTTAAAATCACGGACTTCGGGGGCCACCTCACGCAGCTCTTTGCTAGGTCCAGAAAAGTGGTTCTTGTTTTTGTAAGCTGCTCCCGTGATTCTAATTCGCAAACAAGTCTGGGACCAAAGCCGGGCCCACGATGGGCTACTCGAGAGATGCCTCCCTCTGCGCATCTCCCCTAACCCGGCTAGAACTAGATTTTCCTGTCTGCCAAAGGGGGTGGGAGTGGTTTGCTAGGGCTGCCACAGTAAAACCCCACAGACTGGGGCTTAAGCAACAGAAACTGATTTTCTCCCAGTTCTGGAAGCAGGAAGTCCAAGATCAGGGTGTCGGCAGGGATGGCTCTCTCCTTGGCTTGCACACAGTGCCTCCTTCCCGTGTCCTCACATGGCTGTCTGTGTGTGTGCCTGTGTCCTGATCTCTCCTCTTTTAAGGACACCAGTGGCACTAGATTGGGGCCCACCCTAATGACCTCATTTTCACTTAGTTACCTCTCGACAGACCCCCGTGACCAAATAGTCACATTTTGAGGTGATAGGGGTTAGGACTTCAACCTGGGAATTTTGGAAGGGACACAACTGAGCCCTTAGTGGAGATAATGTGGTCATTGTGAGGATTTAATAAGCTAAGGCACTTGAACCCTGGGGTGTTGTAGTTGATCAGAAGATGCAAACTCTTACTTTCCATTTCCTCCAACTTTGAGGCACTATGTGGGAAAACTGCCTTTAAGAAGCAGGTGAGTCCGCCAGTGTGGCTCAGTGGTTGAGCATCGACCCGTGCACCAAGTCCCGGTCAGGGCACATGCCCAGTTGTGGGCCCGATCCCCAGTGGGGGCACACAGGAGGCGGCCAATCGATGTTCTCTCTCATCGATGTTTCTATCTCCCTCTCCCTCTCCCTTCCTCTCTCTCTAAAATCAATAATGGGGAAAAAAAAGAAGAAGCAGGTGATGCTCAGGAAAATGTCAGGCGTCAGTCCCCTTGAAACATCTGGCCCGTCCCAGCCGACCCAGGAGCCAGTGCACACGGACTGCCCTCGGCCCCGGAGCCCAGCAGCTGCACAGTGCAGCCGGGCGCCCTGGGTCTGAGCTCCACACTGATGACCCGGTTTCTCTCCGAGGAGCTGAGGCTCGGGCACTTTGCGGCGCCTGACCCTCTTCGGGAGGAGGCTGGCCGTGAACACAGCCGGAGTCCACGCCGCGAGCTCACGGGGCTCTGGTGGACCCTCACACTCGTCCTGACTCACTTCCCGGCCAGGTCGGGCACCAGAGGCCGGGGCAGCAAACCCCCTGGGACCGCCTGATGGGGCACAGAGCCTGTGGGCGTGTCCACTGGGGCCGGATTCCCAGCCCTTGAGTGCAGCCACCCTGAGAGGCCACTGCACAGCCATGTCCCCGCCCTACACCAAGCGGGGACCTCCTGCCCCAGTGCCCGCGGCTGCAGAGGCTCAGCACAGTGACGCCCTTACTTCCTCATCCCTGATTAGGGTGTCCAGGTCGAAGGGAGTGGGGTTTTTGGAGGCCACCAATGGGAAGTGCTGCAGTCGCAAACACTAATCCATCTCCAGGGTGGCCCCGTAACCTGGGTGGAAGGAGCAGCCCCCTCCTGTCCACACCTGCGCTCTGGGGCCTGACTCTCCCCTAATAACACGGGCGGACAGGCCGGGACCTGCACGTGTGTTGGGAGACCGGGCGGGAGCGATCCTTCTCCGGGCTTCTGTTGAGTTTTCCTGGGTGCTCAGGGGCTAGACGCAAGGTCTGGCCGGTCCCTAGTCCTCGGGCAGAGCTTGGCACTTCAAACAAATGAAACCGAGCAGCCGGCACCGAATGCAGGCTGCGGAGGGCCTCGTGGCGCCCTGCAGTGAGAAAGAGCGAGAACAGAGAAGCTTGCCTTGGGGACGTCTGTCCTCGTTCGGAAAGACCTCACGGAGAAGGGGAGGCGTAACCTGGGGCTTGAGCTCAGGAGGGGGCAGGAAGGAAAAAGGGCTGGTGTGAGGCATACCCTGGGGCTTGAGCTCAGGAGGGGGCAGGAAGGAAAAAGGGCTGGTGTGAAAGCAAATGGAGAAGCTCAACTCGGCAGACTTTGCCCCGCCAGCTTCCGTGAGGCCTGGAGGCTGCATCTGCTTGAGGCTGTAGCATCCTCTACTCGTCCGCTTGTCGATCTTCCATTGACGTCTACGTGATGTCCCCCAGACGGTGTGTGTCAGCGTTCGGGGGGATGGCATAGGACGCAGAGACACACAGTTGGACAGAGGCTAGCCCTCAACAAGAATTGTGGAACAAACACTGGGAGGGTGGGGACAGGAAACCATCGTCATGTGATAGAGCTGAATAATTGTATGTAGTCTTAAGGACAGACCTAAGACAGAGGCGAGTGGCGTGTGAGGGAGGCCCAACCTTGGAACAGGCTCTTTGTGAGGTTGTGGCCTGTTGGTCCCTGGAGGATTTCAATCCATTCTCATTCTGTTCCACTCTGTAACTCTGGGCCATTCATCTCTTCTAAACTTCAGAATTGTTTGATTTCATTTTTTAAAATGCAAGTTGTACATCCACAGCATTTAGAGCGTCAGACAGGTTTGAAAGCTTATGATAAACAGCGGTTTCTCAGCTCTCCACTTGCCCTCTGCCTTTCCTGTGCTGGGGCAATCACTTTCATTGTCACAGATTCTTCTGGCATTTACATCCCTGTATCTGTAATAACATACATTTATCGCTATTTCTTGTCTGTTGGTTAGTTGGTTGGTTGGTTTTAGGCACTGACTATTGATTTTCTTTATAGATGAAAAGGATTTTATTCTTTCACATAACACACACACACACACACACACACACACACACACACACACACACGGTACATTTCCTCCATCCTCCCTCCATAATTTCATTGAAGTTTTGGAGATTATTAACTTTTTACATTATTTTAATTCAGTAAATGCTGTGAGTAACTGAACTTGGATACCCTGTTTATTTTTCTATTCCCGAAAAATTCATGCTTTCCCCGAAGCTAACAGTTGCCTTATTTTTTCAGTCTGTTTTACAAATGTATTCCTAAACTCTTCCCTCCTTCCACTGTGTTCACACAGTAATCCCATCTTTCTGAAGAAGTCTTTCCCGAACTGTCTGGATTGGTTACCCTCTATGTCCACTATGCCGCTGTTATATCAGAGGAAACTTCACCTCTCTTTTGTGACGGAACCCCTGTTTCCCAGACCCTCCATTTTCCTCTTTTCAAAAATTTACTCCATTTTTTATTAAAAAACAAATAATAGCTCCAGTAGCTTCCTTGGAAGCCCTTGTATGTTTGAAAACGTACTTATTACACACTCACATTTGATTAATAGTTTTGCTGGGTATAGAATTCTACCTTTGGAAACACTTCTTCAGGATTTTGAAACATTTCTCCATTGTCTTCTATCACAATGTTGCAAAGTCTGATGCCATTCTGATTCTTGATCCTTTGTATAAAACATGTTTCCTTTTTTTCTCCCTGGAAGCACTTAGTACCTTCTCTTTATCCCCAGGGTGATGGAAATGCACAACGCTATGTCTTGGTGAGTCGATTTTCATTCATGGTGCTAGGTATAGTTGGGAAATTCAGGAACTTGATATCTGAGTAGTTTTCATGAATTATTTATTTGGGGTGTTTCCTCCCATTGTCTCAGAATCTGCTTTCCATATTTGGATTTGACATTCTGGTGTGGTCCTGTAATTTCATTGCTTCTCATCTTTTATTTTCCCTTTGTGTTTTTGCTGCACATTCTGAGTGATGTCCTTAACTCTTTCATGTCTGCTCTTTCCAAGCACTTTTGTTTTTTCTCTGAAAAAAAAATGTTTTAAATATGTTTTTATTGATTTTTTAGAGAGCGAGGAAGGGAGAAAGAGATAGAAACATCGATCTGAGAGAAAAACATCAATTAGCTGCCTCCTGCAAGCCCCGACTGGGGTTTGAGCCTGCAACCTAGGCATGTGCCCTGAGTAGGAATCGAACTGGGACCTCTGAGTCCATGGGACGATGCTCAATCCACTGAGCCACGCCGGCCGGGCTTCTCTGAATTTTTAAAAATTAAAACCCTATCCTCTTTCTTTCCAGTTTTATTGAGGTATCATTGACAAGCATCACTGCATACATTTAAGGTCTACAGCATAATAGAATCATATTCTTATTTCATGGATGCAATATTTTCTCATTCTCTGAGACTATTAATGAATTGTATTGGTATAATTGTTCTATATTTTTTCCCCTCTTGATGTGGCTTCTTCTTTATATCCTTAGTTATAAGACTTCTGTTCAGCTGGCCTTCAGATGGTTCTCCAGGTTGATCGTTCTATCATTTAGTTGTAGTTTTGATGTGGTCATGGGAGCAGGTGAGCACAGCCTTTACCTAGTCTGCCATCTTGACCAGAACTCCTAATAATAATTTTAAATCATTTTCTTCTCCCTGCATAACTTCTACAGCTTCTGTTGCCTCCCAGTTATCTCCCCTCCTCTCTGGTTCTGCCTTTTCCATTACAGCCTGTTCTCAAATGTCACGTGATCCTGAGTGTCTCTTCGTATTACAAACGGGGCACATGCATAGGGCTTGGCAACTCCGGGCTTCAGCAGGGCGGTCTCCCTGGGCCACTTTCCTGGGGAACCTTGGCTACCAGGTCTTCAGGCTTTCCCCTTGCCTTGTTGGGAGAGCCGCAGCGAAGGCTGTTAGGGTCTCATGCGGAAGCTACCGTCCTCACTACTGTTCTAGAAACACAGGGGGCAAATGGCCAGAGACCTCAACATTCTGGAATGAAATGTCTGTCTGGCCTGCTGCTGCGAACAGGAGGGGAAGGCTGTAGGTCCTTCTTAAGGGACTTCAGATCAGTCACCCTGCTTCATTCCCACTCCACAGGTTCCCTGATGTCACCAGTTCCTGAACGGCTGGGTTGCTTTGGTCTTTCCCGTTGGTGGCTTATGATTTGGCGTTCTCAGCTGTTACACTGATTACCAAACACACCTTCCAGTTTTTATTGCTATTCTCATCACTCTTGTTCTGTCCATCCTGCGGGTGTATGTGTTCCCCCAAATACCTCCTCTGCCGTTGTTGCAGTGGGGTTTCGGGAGGGACTGGAGACTGACCCCTGTGTTCAACTCGCCATCTCTGAATAGAAGGGCTCCCTCTCCTCTCCGTGGCCTTGGGTTTGGAACTTCTCGCTTCCTGTCTTTATCATAACAATAATCAGATATGTAAACAACAACGAAACAAAAGCTCATTCCGGTATCCGTTTCCATTTTTTAAATTTTGCTTTAACATATGACGAGATGCTCAGCTGGTGTGGCTCAGTGGACTGAGCGTCGTCCCCTGGACGGAGAGGTCCCGGTTTTATTCCCGGTCAGGGCACATGCCCGGGTTGCGGGCTCGATCCCCAGTAGGGGGCGAGCAGGAGGCAGCTGATAGCTGTTTCCCTCTCACATCGATGTTTTTATCTCTCTCCCTTCCTCTCTCTAAAAAATCAATAAAAACATATTTAAAAAACAAACAAAAAACATGAAGAGACATTTGCTTCTCTACTTCTCCACTGTCTTGGAGCCTCTAACAGCAATGAAGGGAAGGGGGCGGGGAAGTGGGACTTAGGTGTTCCTTCCGGTTCCCTGGAAAACAACAGCCTAACAGGCCCAAAGGAGCCTGACCTGCGAGATGGATCTTGAGGCTCATGCACTGCCCCCTGGTGGACTGGCTGGTACTGCTCTTAGGGTTCCTTCATACTTTCCAAGATGGTGACGTCCCAAAGACGTCCCTATTGCCAGGGGAGGTGAGATTTGAACTCAGGTCAGAATGGAAGAGGGGCAAAGATGTTCTAAATGTAAACTTATTTTTCATTTCTTACCAATCAGTATGCCCATGCCAGCGCCCACCAGTCCACCCACCATGTGTAAGTCACTGGGGATTTAGCATTATTATTATTTTCCAACTTCTAAGATGTCATTACCTTGTGCAGAGGGACAGTGCCGTTTTTTAAAAATATGTTGTTATTGATTTTTTTTTTAGAGAGAGAGGAAGGGAGAAAGAGAGAGAAACATTGATGTGAAAGAGAAACATTGCCTCCTGTACGCCCCCTACTGGGGATGAGCCCACAACCTGGGCATGTGCCCTGACCGGGAATCGAACGGGGACTTCTCAGTCCATGGGACGATGCTCCATCCCCTGAGCCACGCCAACCAGGCAAGAGTACCAGTTTTAAGAAAGAAGACGTGTCATTGCGTGTGAAACACGCCACCGGTCATTTCCCTTCTACTTCCCTCCATTGTGCTGCCCAACCTGGGCACCACCAGCCACGTGTGGCCGTTCACATTCCCGTTCATCAGCCCTGGCCGGTGTGGCTCAGCAGTGAGAGCGTCGGCCCGAGGACCAAAGAGTCGTGGGTTCGATTCCAGCCAAGAGCACGTACCTCGGTTGCGGTTCGGTCCCCGGCCCTGGTCAGGGTCGTGCAGGAGGCAACCAATTGATATGTCCCTCTCACATTGATGTTTTTTTCTCTCTCTCTTCCTCCCCTCTGTCTGAAAATAAATGAAAAAATATCCTCAGGTGGGGATTTTAAAAAGTTTTTTCAGTGAATTAAAATAAAAAGTCAGTTTCTCGGTCACACTAGCCACATCTCAAGTGCTTGATGGCCACACGTGGCTAGCACACTGGGAGCACAGAGAGAGACGGCGTCGGGTGGCGCCGACCTAGAGCTCTGAGCAGTGCCGGCAGGTTCCCGTGGTCCTCCCAGACAGAGTTAGCCGCAGCCCCCTCTGTCCCTCCTCGGCCCAGCGTTGGCCACAGCCTGACCCACAGTGGAGTCAGGGAGGTGACAGGCCTGGCTCTCCCACTGACCGAAGCTCATGAGGGCTGGGACCCGAGCTATCATTCCCACTACACTCCGCACCCAGAGCGGAGACCCTGAAGAGATGAATGAATGACTTGATTGTGAACTCCATGAGGGCAGGGATGCAATGTTCCCATTTCTGTATTCCCACAACCCCTCAGGCAAAGAGGGAACTCAGTGACCGTGTGTGAGGTCGTTGCCTGTTCTCACACCCGCCGGCCTAAGGATGTCCCTTAGCACCAGAGACAAACAGCAGGGAGCGGTGTTCCCCAGACCCCCGAACCCCTCTCGCCTCTGCCCTTGTCTCCTGTGGCTTTGCCCCCTTGTCTCCATGGCAGGTCTGATCAGGCAGCGAACCACCCCCCCTCACACCCACACACACGCCCGCCCTCCACGCTTGTTCTTGGACATCCTTTCCCCTCCCTCCTCACACCTAGAACAGTGGTCTCCAAATTGTGGGGTGCACATCCCTAGGAGTTGCCCGATAGGATCCTCTGGAATGTAAAGAGAAAATGTTTGGACTTTTTTTTAAATCTCACCATTTAAAATGGTCTTGCTCCATGTATTAGTAAGTTAGTAATATATTAGCATAGTGATATATACGTGTTTATGAACTGCATACACATATGGGGTGCACTCTAGCTTACTGTTACCGATAAGAGCGTTGTGAACAAAGGCTGTGCCCCGGAAGTCTCCGGCCCCCCACTTTCGGTCCTGCTCCCACATCTCCGGAGCCAGCAGACGCCCCCTCCTGCACCCCCGTCTGCTCAGGCCCAGCGGACTCGGGCTTTGACGCACAGCCCTTCCAAAGCCCGACGTCTTCCGTTCTGAATCCTTATGTTCCTCCAGGTCACACGCTGCCCTGTGTTCTCGAATTCTGGGGTCACTGTCAGGGCCTAGCTTGGTCTTTCCAACCAAGTGGCAAAATCCATGAGTGTCTTCATGTTTTGTGCTGAGGACCCGTCAGAAGGGAAGGGCAGAGAGAGCACCAAGTCCAACCGCATTTTATAAATAAAGAAACAGTCAGGGCGGCAAAGTGACCAGCTCGGCACTCAGGGACACACAGGGGAGAGCCTCGCCCGCCCTGGTCATAGGCAGGGACCGGAGATTGGAGAGGAAGCTGGACAATGCGGGAAGAACGATGCTGTCCGGGGTCTCTGGCCCCAGCCACAGAAGCCACGGGACAGCCCTGGTTCTGAGCTGGCTGGGGCCTGCGGCACCCCGGGGAGGGCAGGGCCTCGAGGCCTGAAGTCTACAGGCAGAGAGAGGAGGTGTCAGCTGCTAACTTGACAAAAGATAAGAGCCAAGGTCATGGCCTTCTAATGGCAAACCAGCCTATTAGTTTAGCGGTCTGTGTCTGCAGCGTGAGAGCCATGCTCGGTGGAGATTTGATTTTTTATTATTCAGGAAGCCCCTTACTTGAAAATGAGAGAAACCTCCAGCAACTGCTGGAAACCCCTCCTTTTAAAATAATAAGTAGACTCTTCCCCACAGACGTGGCTCCTGGTCCGTCGCATTCCTCTGTGCCCTGGGCTTGGCCGAGCAGCCCGGGGGCCAACGACTGGAACCTGTGGGCTTTCGAACAGAAGATGCCAATCAAATGTAAATGATGAGCCCATTAAATAATGATTTCCAGCCCAACTCGGCAGCCCAAATTTCTCAGACTTGGTGATTAGCTCTGTGTCGAACTTCTGCCCTTTTTCATTTTTCGGTTTATTTTTTTTTTTTTAGCAGTTAATTTGTGATATTCTGCGACCATTTCAGGTTTGGGGTGGGATTTTTTTTTTTTTTAAGTACTGACCAAAAAAATCTTGCTGCATTCAGTCTCCTGAGAATGCTGGGTCGAGTTTTTTGATCCCTGTGGCTCATTGATTCGCGGGCTGATGTAGCGCGAGGGCCCTTATTAGTGGCGGCCGCCCTGCTGTAGTGTTTCTGTTGTTTTTCTTCATTTGTTCACTCTGACATCATGTCATTACAGAATGGTGTGTGCAGGCCCTGCCTGGGCTGTTCGTTAGCGTGTGTTTAATGAGCAGCTTAATTGAGCTGTCTAGTAGGCCACCTGTCGCCCCCCGGACTTATTAACATACTAATGGCCTGACATTGTATTCTCTGACAGGCAACAGCGCTTACTGATTTGATGTCTGGACAGGAGGATTTTATGCTGGAGTGAGAGCGGCACTGGGAAGGGTTTTACAAAACGCAAATTAACTCTTTGGTATCTCTGTGTTTATGGCTCTCTTGTGGGGGGGGGGGGGGAGTTCCACCCAGCGCAGCCAGGAGAGCGTGGAGCGGAGGAAGGCGCGCTCCGTCCCTGCGACGCTGGGTGGCTCTGGGGAAGTCTGCTGGGCCCAGAGGAGCGGCTCTGTTTCCATCGGGGCCATTGTTGGGGCTGACTTCAAAGGGGAAATCGGCCCAGGGGAAAGTTTTGCCAGTAGACTTTTCTCTTCTGTGGCTAAACAAATTAAAAGCAGCACTGCTCCGTGAGTGTGGTCTGCCATCCCGTCCCCGGGATCCAGCTCAGGACGTGGGGAGCCTGGGCCCCACGAAGGCCTCGGAGGAATGGCCGGAGCGCCCGCCTGCTTTCGTCTGATTTTCTTCTGTGTTTGGTGGTTGGGTCTTCTCCTCTCGGAGACGTAGGAGGAAGACCCACGCTGGGCAGTTTCAGGGCGGTGGGTCTAGAGGTCGCACGGGGCTCCTGCGGGCACTGGGCGTCGCTCCATGTCCCGTCCTCTCCAGTGTCTGCATAGGGAACCAGCGCGAGCAGAATCGTCAGAAGAGTGTTCCCTGAGGTTCCAGGACAGGGCGGGGCTCAGAGTGAGCGGAGCCCGCCCAGCGCTCCAGGGCACTCTGCGGAGGGTGGAAGCCGATGGGGGCGGCAGTGGCCACCGGCTGAGTCGCTGCAGAAGGCTGGGTCTGCCAGGGATCCAGAAAGCCGTTCAGATGCCCAGAAGCGGCATTCCAGAGCGTGCCATGTCCAACCTGCAGCTAGCAGATTGTCTTTGCCGGAAGGCACAGGTTCCTGCCCTGGGTTCTGAGCATGGGGAATGTGCCAGGGGTGGTCAGGTCAGGCGGTCTCTCCTTGCTGGTGCCCAGCCATGGAGGGAGGCCGGAGGAGGAGAGGGGGGAAGAACAGAAACCACCCACCGTCTCGCTGACCACTTTCTTGTAATGACGACGATGATGATGGCGATGATAGCCTTTATTTGCATTTCTTAAGCCAAACCTTCTATGAACATGATGTCATTTACGTTGTTTTGTGTGTGTGTGTTTTTTTTTTAATCTCAGGGTTTCTCAACTTCAGCACAATGGACACTTCGGGCCAGGTCATTCTTTGTTGTGGGGACTGTCCTGTGCATTGTAGAACACCAAGGTGCACCTCTGACCTCTACCCACTAGATGCCAGTAGCAACCCCAACCCAACTGTGACAATCCGAAAGGTCTCCAGACATCACCAAATGTCACCAGGGACAAAGTACCCCCCAGTTCAGAAACACTGATCTAGAGGCAGGTGTACCACCCTCAGTCTGTAGGTGGGAAACAAACACGCAGAGTGTAAAGGGGACCCCAATTCTCACAGCTAGTGTGCGCGGGGGGGGGGGGGGGGGGGGGGCAGGATGTATACTCCAGTTCGTTGAATCTCCTACCTGGCTCTTTCTTTGCACAATGCCCTGGTCCTCACGAGGGTGGGTCTAGTGTGACCGGAGGCGGGTCCGCTGTCCACATCCCCAGTGCTGACCATTGCAGAGCTATTGTAGATCAGGTATTTCGCTAAGGGTTTGATATACCATCTCTTTTAATCCTCTCAATACCTCTTTGAGGTAGGTACTATTATTATTCTCTTTCAAGAGATGAGGAAACAGGCTCAGAGGAATTAAGTAACAGCGAGGAGGGGAAAGAGTCTCACCTAGGTCTCTCTGGCTCAAAATAAATGTGTTTTCTATTTTATAAATATAAATATAAACCCAGAATCCCAGTCATCTGCACCTAGAGGACTGCATTCTTATGCTTCATTCTCCCATCTTGCCAAAAAGAAGGGACTCTTTCTCCCTTAATTTTCCTGGCTCTGACCAGGGTGTTGTGCCTGGTAAACTTCCCAGGGCACATGTGATGGTTCGTGTTATGTGTCAGCGTGAGTGGGCCATGAGGTGCCCGGATATCTAGTCAAACATTATTCGGGATGTGTCTGAGAGGGTTTGTGGATCAGATGAACACAAATTGGTAGAGTGAGTAAGGCAGATTGCGTTCCCCAATGTGGGTGGGCCTCGTCTAATCAGCTGAAGGTCTGAATAGCCCAAAGAGTGGAACCTCCCCCAAGTCAGAGAGAAGTCTGACATCCTGTGAACCGGGACATTGACCTGCCAACCCTCTCTGCAGATCTTGAGACGCATCAGCTTCCATAACCATGTGAGCAAAAAGGCTATCTGAGGCTAAGGGTGTCAAACACCTTCTCATGTTGTTGGCCTTTCAGACAATGTGTCGCTCTATGCTACCACCTGGATGAATTCCTCCATGAGGATCTTCCAGTTCATCGATTCTCTCTTTAGCCATACATTCTAGAGTTTATCCTGTCTATTTAGCTTTGTAAATTTTAGTGATAATCTGCTTTTATTTCCAGGGTTTCTAAATTTTTTTTTTTAATATGCATCTGTTCTTTTTACATTTCTGCCTGGCTCAATCCTTAATTTTTCAAATCATTTTTATTCTTACTACTCTTTCCTTTAACTCTCAGGAGATATTCAGCATGTTAATTTTAAAAATCATTTTCATAGTGCGCTGTGATTCTCATGTTCTCGAAAGCGATCTCATTTCCCGATTGCTGGTGCTGCTGATCTGTGGGTGTGAGCTCAGGCAGAGCCAGCTTCTTCTCGTTTTGTTTCGTTGGCTTCAGCACTCGCCACTCCCTTTCTGGGGTTCTGTCTCTCCGTCCCCTTAGGCCTTCAGTTAAGAACCAGAGATTAAAGTGGGTTTCCCGAGCGTTCCTCCCAAGGAGATAATTAGGATGTTGCAGTCCTAGTCACTGAACTGTTTGGTAAAGTGGCCAGATCCTGGCTGCAAAGCTGTATTTGTTTTTCCTCATCATTTTAATCTTCACCCAAGGATTTTTTTTTTTCAATTGATTTTTTTTTTTGGAGAGACAGTGAAAGGGAGAGAGAGAGAGAAACATTGACTGGTTGCCTCCTGTACACACCCTGACAGGGGATCAAACCCACAACCTGGGTGTGTGCCCTGACTGAGAATCGAACCCGTAACACTTCGGTGCACAGGACAACGCTCCAACCAACTGACCATACTGGCCAGGGTTGTTTTAATAGGTCTGTCATCTTAATAGGTCTGTCATCTTAATAGGTCTGACTCTTGAGCATAGGCAGTGACGACAGGAGCGTGTTCGTCTTCTCTCCCGGGGAGCTGCACCCCATCCCGGCCTGCTCCCTGCTCTGGGTTGTTGTCTCCACCGCCGTGAGGGAAGCACGCTGTCTGCCTCCTCCAGCTGCCTCCACACCACAGTCCAGCAGGCTCGCAGCTTCAGGCCTGCTTTCTTCTTCTTAAATCCTCTCCTGAGGATATTTTTCCATTGATTTTTAGAGAGTGGAAAAGAGGGAGAGAGAGGAACATCAATGTGAGGGAGATATATCAACTGGTTGCCTCCTGCATAACCCCGACCAGGGTCTGGGATCGAACCTGCAACCCAGGTATGTGCCTTTGCCGTGTCGAACCCGTGACCCTTTGGTCTGCAGGCCGAAGCTCTAACTGCTGAGCCAAACCAGCCAGGGCACTTCAGCCCTGCTTTCAGTTTGGGGCTCTGGTCCATGGAGATGTTATCTTTTCTTGAGCATAGCAGTTTTTAAAATCTAGCATTACTGTGGGCTGGTGCCAACGGCAGACTCCAAGCCTGCATCTCGGCGTTTCATACTGCCTGTGGTCCACGGCTCACCATCACTCTGCAACATTGTATCCAAAATCGCCCTTCGGGAATAGTTTCTGGTTGCCATCTTGGCTTTACAAAGTGCTTAGGAGTAGATGCTGAGTCGTCAGAAGTGTGGGCTGAGGCCAGCTGCCTGGGTTCAAATCCCAGATCGACTACTTCCTGGCTCTGGAAGCTTGAACCAGGTCATTTAATGCTTTAAGCCTCCTCTGAGAGACACATCAGTAGATGCCTCCCTAAGGCTGTTCTGAGGATTAAATAAGCGAATCCGTGGAAAAGCACTTTCTGCAGATTCTGGCCCCTTGTCAGCCCTCGGTAACTGTCTGCTGACACCAGGGTGGCTGGGACGGCTTCGCTGGAATCACCTGCCCAACTTCAGAGTCTTTTTTTTTTTTAAGGCTCCAGTGTCCTAAAAAGGAGAAGAGAGAAATGCCAAGAAACAATCTCATCACTGAGTTTGTCTATTATCTGATTATCCATCCCCCACAACAAATCTGTGCGTGTTTTTCCCACTTTATGGGTGAGAACGTTGAACGTAGGGTGACTGCACACCTCTGACTGACCGTAGGCACCTGACGGAAGAGTCACACTCAGCTGACACTCTGGGGCACCAGCACCATTTCTTGGAAGGAGGCTAGGAAGCAGCCCCAGAAAACTCTGGGTCCTTCGTGGAAATCTGCACAGCTGCCAGGGGCGCTGTGTGGGCACCTGAGATTAGCCCCACAGTATCAGTCCCACAAGATATCTACTCAGCCCCCAGTCGCCCTGCTCTGTCCTGGGCCCTGGATCTGCTTGGGTGACATCCCTGCCCTCTGGTTCCTGGCTGTGTTTGGCCGACGGGCAGGGTGACCAACTTATTAGAATGTTGGAACACAGATATGTCAGACTAAACACCACCACCAACCCAGAGAACATAACACATGGTACCAGACACGTATGTTGGTCCTTTAACATGAGAATATGAAAAGCAAGTGTTTATCTAAAAATTACATATTATTCTATATGACATTTCTCTGTTACATAGATGCAATTATTTAAACAAAGCAACAGTAAGACTATTTAGCAAGGACAATTAGTAGTCGTCAGCAGCAGGACTAATTAAGCAGTTAACACATGTGAGAAATCTTGATATGTTTTGATGCTTCCTTCCGTCTTCTGCTACAACGATACAGTCGACCTCTCTGTTGGATGTTTACATTTGTAGGCCATATTAAGGACACAAATGCAAGACTTTGGGAAGAAAACACAAACACAATAGACTAGTGAAGTAGATACTGCTTATGTTTACCAAAACATAGCAATGGTTGTTCCTTTCTGTCCAGTGCCACAGTGAGATATTTCTACTCTTTCTTTCTTTCTCTGACTGCCCGCGGCTCTAGGGCGTCCTTCTCGTCCTTGCAGGTAGCGATGAAACTGAACACGGTCAAAAGTAAAGTTCACTTCGACTAACAGCTGTCCCCGAGGAAGCCCGCAGTACACTGATGCCTGATGTCAATCCAAGTGATGGCATTGAGCCGAATAGTCTCTCAACGAAAGCATTTGAACACGGAAAACTGTCACTGGCGGTGAAGGTTGATGTGGCGTCATCTCGGCTGCGCTATGCTGCCCAGTTGTCTGGCCAAACACTGGTCTAGAAGGTACATTGTAGATGTGATTAACCTTTAAACGACAGACTTTGAGTAAAGCAGATTACCCTCCATATTTATAACGAGGGTGGGCCACATCCAATCAGTTGAAGACCCAGGTTCCCAAGGAAGAAGGTGTTCTGCCTCAAGTATGCAACACAGAAACCCTGCCTGGCCTGCCCCATGGGTTTTGGGCTCGAGACTACAATACCTAGTCTTTCCCGAGTCTTGTCTGCCAGCTCACCCTACGGACCTCAGACATGCAGCCACTACAACACCACAGGCCAATTCTTAAACTCTCTCTCTCCCCTCTTCTGCATCTCTAGAGAGGAACCAAGACCATACACTGTCTGCAGTAAGGTTTTAGATTTGCAAGAATCAGTTTCCAGCTCTCCAAAGTGCCCATCCACTTTGCTCTGCAGGCTTCTTTTGGTCGACCAGCAGGCCGTTGGCATCCACACGTTTGTCATTTTGGTGTCCATATCCAAAACGTCCATCATTTTATGCACTCTGACGCACATCGGGTGGCATAAGTTAAACCTCTCTTTCTCAGGGAACGTGGCATTGGCTTTGGGGACCAGTGTGTTCTGATGAGGACGGAGACTTTCTCCCCTCTGGACACAGCTGTTGTGATGTGACCTTGAAGCGCAGTGAAAGCCTTTGCCTTCTGCTCCTTCAGCCTTTCTCACACTGCGTGAGCATAATCCCCTAGATTACATACCTTTCTGCACTTCGGTGTCCTGCGCTGATACTGCCCCCTCACTCCGAGGGGGAGAGTGACATTGCTCACCTTTTTAAACGAGTCCGTAGAATTCAGAATCATCCACCCTTTCACTTTAATGTATGTGCCCCCCTCAGAGACTCATCACCCCCCACTCATCTCCCTGGTTCAAACATGCATCTCATTCTCTGAGCCTCGGTTTCCTCGTCTAGAAAATGGGAATAATAATCCCCGACCTACAGAATTGTTCTGAAGATACAATGAGATAGTATTGGACGGGAAATCCATCTGACAGATTGGTGCGTGAAAGGTTAGATGCGTGGAAAGTGGACTAAGCATTGTTTCAGTCAGTCAGTAGGTGAAGAAACTACAGTATTTGCCTATCTTTTGAAAGAAATATATGTTATATGCATTGATATAAATGCTATACACTTAGCTGTATCTTTTTCAAGATATATGTGCAGGGACATAGATTAGGATGTAGAAATCCTAAGCACAGGTTGGTGGCTTAACTGGGAAGTTAAAGTCACAGCACAAGGTCTGCAAAGTGTGGTTGTAATTATTTAAAACATCTTGAATCATTCAGTGTTTATTTTCTAAAAGTCATTCCTTTGACTGTGACCACCAGTGACCCACTGAAACACTTTCTGGAATTTAAGGTAAAGTTTCTGTGCCGGCGTCCACCCATCCCAGTCCTCTCGTTAACACCGTGGCCCCGCCGAGGTGGCTCTCATCTGCACCGTGGGAAAGGCCCCCGCCCTCCCTTTCCTCTCTGCTCAAACGACAATAGCCTTTGGAACAAAGAGGGACGTTTGCAGCAGGTGAAAGTTTAGTTTTAATGATGCAGAGACCAAATTGTTTTTAAACTTGAAATATAGAAAAAAATCCCCAACCCCCCTTTAATTTCTCATTTCTCACAGTTATCCATTAGAGTCAACCAAATCCCTTACTTTGAATCACAGAATCTTTGAAAGAAATTCAGAAATAACCTTTTGTGCATGCTTAGCTTATTAGCCACAGGAAAGAACAGTTTTCTCTCTGACCGTGAGCTTCCCCCCTCCGGTACATAAAAGAGACATCAACTTATAAGACCCAGAGGCAACAGCCAGTGACATTTTCCTGTTTCCTTAGGGAAAGAAAAGCCGGGCTAGTGAGGGTGCGAAAGCAGAGGACTGGTCATTTGTATCCACGGAGCAAAGGCGCTGGGAGGACTGATGAGCTGCACAGATCAGAACACTCAGGGCTGTCGCCGACTCTCTTCGTGACCCGCAATCCTTGAATCAGGACATTTAATTGGTGTAAAAAAAAAAGTTAACTTAACAAGGCTCCCAGTCACCTTTTGCCAGACATCTTCACGACAAAGGATTTGTGAAAACTTTTCCAAACAGACGCGATCTCCTCTTCAGTGTTCCGCGATGCGGGGAGAAGAGGTGTCCACGTTCACGCCCGCGGGCATTCCCACTCTTTGAAATGTCTTTCCTACTGACATCCAGAGGCAGCCTTGAGCGTGGAGGGACCAGATGTGAGCAGGTAGGGGTGGCACCGATGATTAGTCAGGCTAAGTCACACAGCTGCTGGGCCCAAGGATGCACACATTTGCTCTTTCACTAGCGGGTGCCCAGCTGCCCTGGGTGGAAGCTGTGCCCCTGCCATGCCCGCCAGCCTTGTATGCGCACCCTGCTCCCTCCCAGCCTGCCTAGACGGCACGCTACCAAGTGTGTGGCTGTGTTTCAATCTAAATGAAGAGCAGCCGAAGACAACGTTTCTGAAGATCCAGTGTGTCACCGGGGCATTTCTTCTCCTCCCATTCCCCCTTCTCCCTCCCCCGCTCCCCATTCTTCTGGATTTTTTTTAATGGTAAAATACACATAACATAAAAGTTACCATTTTAACCCTGGCCGGTTTGGCTTAGCGGTTAGAGCGTTGGCCTGTGGTCAACAGTTTGTCCTCAGCCCTGGTTGGTCATGTGGGAGGCAGCCACTCGATGTGTCCCTTGCACGTCGATGTTTCTCTCTCTCTCTTCCTCTCTCTCCCTCCCACTCTATCTGAACAAAAAATGGAAAAATGTCCTCGGGTGAGGATTAAAAGAAAAAAAAGTTACCATTTTAACCCTGGCCAGTTTTGCTTAGCGGTTAGAGTATTGGCCCGCAGACCAAAGAGTTGAGGGTTCGATTCCAGTCAAGGGCACGTACCTCTGTTGCAGTTTGGTCCCCCGTCCTGGTCGGGGTCATTCGAGAGGCAACCAGCCGATGTGTCTCTCTCACACCGATGTTTCTCTCTCTCTCTCTTTCTCTCTCTCCCTCCCTCCCTCCCACTCTGTCTGAAAATCAATGGAAAAATATCCTCAGGCGAGGATTAAAAAAAAAAAAATTCCCATTTTAATCTTGTTAAGTGTCCAATTCACCAGCATGCACTACATTCACACAGCTGTGCAGCCCTCACCACGTCCCTGGCCAGGACTTTTTCATCCTCCCAAACTAGAGCTGTCCCCATTAAACACTGGCTCCCGTCCCCGCCCCCACCCCTGGCACTCACCCTCTCCTTCCTGTCTCTGAACTTGCCTCTCCCCGGAGCCTCTCGTACACGGGGTCACCCAGCACTTGTCCGGTGTGCTGGCTCCTGTCCCTTAGCGTGTTTTCGGGCTCATCCGTGGCGTAGCCGGTGTCACGCTCAGTCCTTAGTGTACGGAGAGACCACGTTGGATCGTCCACCATCTGCAGTGGACATCCCGTGGTCCCCAAACACCCTTGGGCCACTGCGAGCCATGTTGCTATGAACACGCCTACACGTGCCTGTCTGAGCCCCTGCTGCAATCCCTTCGACGTGGAGTCACTGGCCCATAGGGTAATTCTGTGTTTCGTTTTCCGAGGAATCGCCAAACTGTTTTCCACAGCGGCCGCCTCACATGGCTGCTTCTCACCTCCAAATGACTGATGTTTATACAGAGACTTAGAACCTTCAGGGTGGTCTTTCCTTCCAGAGCCTCGCAGGTCCTCAGGAGAACACTGCGAGGTGAGTGCTACTGGAACCCCCACTCTGCACACGAGGCCGTGAAGGGAGGTGGGGAGAGACGGTCGCAGATCCAGGTGAGTTCGTGGCAGCAGACGGAGGAACCCGCTCCAGCCAGCTTAGGGGAGAAAGCTGCTCAGCAAAGCGCTTCTCACGATTTCAGTCTTTAGGAGAGCCCGACCGTCAGCCTGGGCCCAGGAGACCCGACCTGCTGCAGAACCAAGGTTCCACGCTGGCCCCCGGGGCACAGACATGCGGTCTCCATGGAGGGCACTGGCCATAGGATCCCTGTCACGATGCCTCCCAAAGCCAGGTGCCTTCAGCAGGACGCTTGCAGAGACAGTCCTCTGTGCTGTCTGCGTCCTTCACTGGCGTTTCCCACAGGTGCACCTGCTCGCCCAGCCACATACCGGTTCTCTCACCAACAAAAAGACCGGGAAGGTGGGCGTCTGCCACTACCTTAGGGAGGAGGAAAGCCCCAGGACTTAGCAGGGACGGTATTCGAAAGTGCTGGCGAGCTAGAAAGTGTGACCGCTATCCGGACGCACAGCTGGAAGAGGTGACCGCTATCCGGACGCACAGCTGGAAGAGGTGACCGCTATCCGGACGCACAGCTGGAAGAGGTGACCGCTATCCGGACGCACAGCTGGAAGAGGCAGGGCCGCACCCCCACCCACTTCCTCCGGCTCGGCTTCTGTTCTCCCAGCCAATGTCTGCTGTTTCTTCCTAAGAATAAGGACGCTGATCTTCTAACTGAAAAGCAGAAAAGAGACCATCGCAATACGGGGAGCTCAGGCACCTGTCAGAGATGACTGACGTCATAGGTGACGGCTGGGTGCAGGTTTCAGCCAGTGCCGTCCTCGTTCTCGCCACCATGTCCCATCACCGGACGCACCCTTAGCGCCTTCAGTCCCCGCACAGGCAGCTGCCACCTGCAAATCCAAGTTCAGAGCGAGAACCATCCCTCTGGAGGTGGACACCTGAGAGGGCTTCATCGGCTCGTTTCAGCAAGCTGCCATCCAGCGGACGCCCTCCATCCAGATTCCCCTCGCAGCCAGAGGCAAGTTCCTTTGATTACAATCAGTGGTTGCAAATCTGAGCTTTTCCTCCTCATCTGTACAGGGAGATAAAACTCACCTCTATTTCTTAGTGTTCTGGAGAATATTAAATAATGCCGGGCACGTGAGCGCTTAACAAAAGTCACCGGGACTGTCGCGGTAGGGCCTGGTCTGGGGAATGAGGCACAGATCAGCCTGAGCTACGTACCTGTGGGGTCCAAAATGAGACTTGACTGAAACGAGACAAATGTTCTTTCACGGCCCATAAACAAGCTCTGGAGCTCCGGAACAAGGCGTGCAGGTGGAGCTTCCAGGGTGACAGCCGACGGCAGCTGGTCACCGAGCAGGAGGGGCGCGGCGGGCGCTGTGCTCCCCGACTGTTCGCCACTGGCCTCCTCCTTAGTCCGAGTCCTGGCCTGGTCTCTGAGTTACCCAGAGACGGTGTCTGAAACACAGCGCGTCCATCACACACGTTCCCCAGCACTGTCAGAAGCAGCTCCCTCCCACTGACCTGCCAGATCAGGGGCCCTGGGCAGTGACCAGACCCTCGGGACAGGTGTAAAGGTCACCTGTGAAATTCACACAGATGCCCACTGTGGCTGCTTGTCCCCGAAAAGCGGTAAGGGTCTCCATGTTAACATATGTACTCTGAGCTCAGCCCTTGTTCTGAGAAAGGAACCCTGCTTTGCCGGGCAATTCAGTGCCCTCTTCGCCCGAGGGTCAGGGCTCAGACCTGGCCAGCTCAGGAAACTCTGTCTGAGGTGGTGCCCTTTCCCTGCAGGAAGACTTCATGAGTGGGCATCACCTGGACCCCTGGGAGGGAAACTTCCCTGGAAGATGCAGCCCTCAGCATCCCACAGAGGCCTGGTGCCACCTTCAGAGTGAAGGTCCCCAGGCCAGGAAGGACAGTGCCTGACGTTGTCATCTCCATCTCTCTCCCAGTACCTTGTGAGATCTGTAAAACAGTGAGTAGGCCCTCAGTAAACAGCTATGACTTTCACTGTCTTTCTCGTTGTTACTTTTTGGGCTTGGTATTCTTCTTTCTCTCATCTGTGAGCAGTATTTAACTGAGCACCTAATTCATGGCCCGTACATCCTGACTGCAATCCAACAACCCTGGCTTCCCTCTGGCCACCGCCTCTCAGGACGCCAGGTCATGCCTCATTGATATACTCACAAATCTCAATCCACTAGCACTGACCACTGTCTCTCCTTTTCCTACTCCCTCCGTCTAAAATCGCCTTTCCCCCTGCACCTGGACAAGCTCATTCATCCTTCAGGGCCTCCATCAGATGTCACCTTCTCTCTGAAGCCCACCCTGATTGGTGTCCCTTCTTTTAGAACTTATCACGTTATATCCTAATGACTGGCTCACACATGAGATGATCTCCCTAGACTGCAAACTCCTCTTAAGTCATCCTATTCTTCCTGCTCACCCCAGCCCCCGACAGTCTTTGATACGGCTTCGGTCCTCGACTAATGTTTGGGGAATCCATGAGGACACCACATTGGGGAGGAAATACCAGAGGAGTCGAGGACGCCCGGAGACAAGCGGCCCGTCCCCCAAGCGTGTGCCGCATTTGCGGGGGTTCTGCAGCCGCTCCCTCGTTACGGGGTCTCCACTCTCTCCCGGTGCCTGGCAGCGTTGGGACGGATCAGCCGGTTCATACCTTAGTTTTCCCTGTTACCGTGGTGCCTACACCCAAGTGGCCACGGATGATTCCTGTAGCGACCACGCTGCCGGGCCCAGAGCGCCTGCTGGTCCTTTGCTGATGCTGTTCCCCCAAGGGACACGGGCAGCAGCCACCTCCACGGCCCAGGGGGACGCGGGGAGTGCAGGGCTGGAGTCTGATGCCGCAGGCTGTGCGCCCGGAGGCCTGTTTGTCGCCCTGTTTGGTACCGTGCGTTCGTGTCTCTGATCAGACTGTGAAATCCTCTGCTTTCGCGGGGACTAACCAGCAGAGGGGCCCGGGCCGCGGGCCGCTGCCCAGCTGTCCTCCCCGGCCTGCGTCGGACAGCAGGCCCCGGTGTCTGTGGTGACCTGCCTGCTCCGATCTCAAGACGCCCGTCGTTGGAAAGGCGGCAGTCGGAGCCCAGCCTCCCGCCAGAGGAGCAGGGGCTGTGACCGCTTTCCTCCGAGACAGCGAGTGCTGAACAACGAGAGGGATGCGGCTTCTCTGGGAACGGGTTTGCCAGACCCTGGGGCCCAGCAAGGCGCAGCGTGAACATTTGCAAAGGAAACATCCTCAGGATTTGCCTGTATTCCCGGCACGCCGCGAGCAGCTGCCACAGCGTCTTTCTGGGGGCGTCCTTAACCAGTCACATGGGTCCTCCAAGGGGACGTGTGCGGCTGCTGGGCCAGGGCGCGTTCTCTGGGAAGGCATGAAGATGTGTGGGTGTTTATCTCACCCACCACACACACACACACACACACACACACACACCCTGCTTGAGGAGCCATTCCGGGAGACAACTACTGCTCGGTCCACCCCAAACTCCTACTTGTCTGGCAACTGCCATTCCCACTGTCGGGGTTCCCCTGGGCTCTGCCAGGTCCCCACCCACCCGGGTGTGTCCTGGGCTCCCTGCCTCACGACTGTGATCAGGGATGAAGTGTCAGCTCAGCAAGTCTCCATGGCCAGGGCTCCAAGAGGGAGGCTCAGAGCCATCAGCGATCGGTTTCCTGCAGGAGAGAACGGGCCTGCAGCCGGGGAGGGGACAGAGCCGAGACAAGAGGGGAAGAGGTGCTGGGACTCGTGGGACCGCTGTCCCGAAGGCAAGCTCTGTCCTTCCTGCCTGCCTCGTGGTGGGACAACCGTCCCGTAGATTCTAGAGCCCGCCTATTTTTGTGTGGCCCACAAGCTAAGAACTTACATTCTTTTCAGTGGTTGAAAAAAAAAATCAAAAGGATAAACGTTTTGTGACATGTGAAAATTACATAGACTGCAAGTGGAGTTCTGTTGGAACACCGCCGCAGTCGCCTGGCTAGGAATTGCTGCAGCTGCCCTGTGCCACCCTGAGGGCACCGAGGGGTGTGGCAGAGCCTGAGAGAGGAAAACATTTACGATGGCTTTTCACAGAAAAAAAAATGGCTCTATCCTAAAGCCAGAAACCAGTGAGGGTCCTTTAAGAAGCCACAAAATTAAATCAGCTTTTAAAAATGTTACTCATGGCCCTGGCCAGTTTGACTCAGCAGTTAGAGCGTCAGCCCGTGGACCCAAGAGTCTTGGGTTCGATTCCAGTCAAGGGCACGTACCTCAGTTGCAGTTCGGTCCCTGGCCCTGGTCAGGGTCATGCAGGAGGTAACCAATTGATGTGTCTCTCTCACATCGCTGTTTCTCTCTCCCCACCCCCTGACGCTATCTGAACATAAATGGAAAACTATCCTCGAGTGAGGATTAAAAAAAAATGTTACAGCCCTGGTCGGTTTGGCTCAGCTGTTAAAGCATCGCCCGCGAACCAGAGAGTCCCGGGTTCAGTTCCCGCTAAGGGCATGTACCTCGGTTGCAGTTTGTCCCCAGCCCTGGTTGGGGTCGTATGGGTGGCGACCACTCAATGTGTCTCTCTCACATTGATGTTTCTCTCACTCGCTTCCCTCCTCTCTCCCTCCTGCTCTATCTGAAGATAAATGCAAAAATGTCCTCGGATGAGGATTAAAAAAAAAAATGTTACTCATGTCTGGCTTGTGTGGCTCAGTTGGTTGAGCGTCATCCCATGCACCAAGAGGTCCTGGTTCAATTCCAGGTCAGGGCACAAGCCCAGGTCTCAGGCTCAATCCCCAGCAGAGGGCGTGCAGGAGGCAGCCGACTGATGTTTCTCCCTCCCCCTCTTCCTTCCTCTCTCTCTAAAATCAATAAAAGCATATATTTTTTTTTAAATGTCACTCATTGCTGCAGGAACTCTAGCAGTTGTATATTTGTAGAGTGACTTTAACCACAACCATTATCCTTTATTAAAGTTTAGCAGAAAAAAGAATAAGAACCCAAAGGAGCCACCTTCTGCCTAACAAATTAAATAAACAAGGCAGTCACTGGGCCGGCATGGACCTCACGACTTAGCAGCCTCCAAGCAAACCAAAACCTAAGCCTGTAAATGCATCCAGGCTGACAAATCAAAACCAAGAACAGCCCATCACAGACAGCCAACGAGGCTCCCAAATAAGGCAACCACTTAGGCGACAGCCAATCAGATCATTTTCTTGCTTTGCTTCTGCCTCTTCTCTGGAAAAGTCTTTCCCAGCTCCTGTTGGTGGAGGGTCTCCTAACCACTTCCAGTGTGACGCTGCCCAATTCTAATCGATTTTAGCTCCAATGCTCTTAAAGTTTTTAATATGCCTCAGTTTATCTTAGACACAGAGGAAGTCCTCATTTATTTGCATGCACACAAGGAAGGAAGACATGAAGGCCCTCCAGGGGAAATGCCCAGTGGCTGAGAACAGCAGTGGCCTTGCTCACAACCTGTCCCGAGTCCTGCCTTCGGAAGAACCTGGCCCAGCCAGCGCCTGTTAACTAAACGCATAGGTCGTACGCAAACCACACAAACCTGGCCGGTCAGGAACAGCGTCGTCTGAGCCTCTCACACTGTCATCTCTTCCTGAGCCGAGTTCAAGAACAACCTAAACGTGTAGACTTCTAACGTCTCCTGGGATTGAATTCCAACTCACACTGAGCTTGAGCACAAAGGGGTTTTGTACTGGACATACCGTCCCTGACGGACTACCGCGAAAAGAAATAACAGCAACACCCCATCAGATGGTTCCGACGAATGGACAACGAAATTAGTGCCAAATGGATGACGCAGTGGTTGGATAGGGTCCCTTCAGCATGAATGTCCATCCGGAACCTCAGGAGGTGACCTTATTTGGAAATAGGGTCATTGCCGAAGCAATTCGTTAAGGACCCTAAGACGGTGTCATATTGGATTTGTGTGGACCTGAAAGGAGAAGACACAGAGCAGAGGACCCTGTGAAGGTGGGGGCGAAGACTGGAATGACGCTGCCTCAAGCCAAGGACTGTCGGGCCACCAGGGCTGCGGGAGGCGGGAAGGACCCTCCCTGAGCCTTTGAAGGTGGCACGGCCCCGCCAACAACTGATTTAGACTCCTGGCCCTGAGCTGTGAGAGCACACGTCTCTTGGCTTCACCAAGGTTGTCATGCTTTGTTATGGCAACCCCAGAAAACTCACACAGAGCGGGGCTGAGCGTCTTTTTATTTATTTATTTATTTATTTATTTATTTATTTATTTTTTCCTTGATTGATTTTAGAGAAAGGAAGGGAGAGGGAGAGAGAGAGAGAGAAACATCGATGAGAAAGAACATCAGTTGGCCGCCTCCTGCATGCCCTGCATGCCTCATAGGCTGGTTATTTGCCGTTACCTTTTCCCAGTCTTCCCAAGATTACAGATAACCCACTAATCCCAACAAGTGGGCTGTCTTGGGTCACCAGTGCTGTCAAGGAGGTGCTGTGTAAAACTGGCAGATTCCAGCTCTTTATCTCCCATGTTCCTAACCAGGGATGACTTAGATGAATCCCCTGTCTTCTTTCTCCCAGGTCTGTTACTTGGATCTTAGAAAATTTCTCTATGTGTGTCATCCTTTTCTTCCTTCCAGTTTCTGCCCAGTTATGTAAGGAGAACTATGGCTCCTACTTCTTTCCCATTTCTCCTCGTTTCCTTTTCTTTGTTGCGATAGTGAACCAAAAAATGACAGTAATGATTATTGGGAATAGTAGTGCTCCCTGTCTCAAAGAAAGGGGCAGCTTTTGAATTGGAATTTGGTATATGGTGTTTCATTTAAGGTGCCAGTGATTGGGAAATGCACCATTATTATATGGACTACAAAGAAAGAAAATATGACTGTCTTAAAAATCAATGCTGTCAATATCTAAAGCCCTAGAAAGTATTTTGCAGGTGCTTTCAGAACATCACAGGCTAAGGGACTGTCCTTGTCTTTACCTTAGTGATGAATCTTAGCATTATTTTTTTTTCCTTTATTTGTTTTAGAGAGAGAGGAAATGAGAGGGAGAGAGGTAGAAACATGGATGAAAGAGAACACTGATTGGCCGCCTCCTGCGTGCCCCCCACTGGGGATCGGGCCCACAACCTGGGCATATGTCCTGACCAGGAATCCAACCAGTGACCTCTTGGTGCATGGGTCGATGCTCAACCACTGAGCCACACCGGCCGGGCAGGGGCTGAGCTTCTGCACAGAGGGGAATATGCGGTGGTAGGTTAGGTAAGAGGCAGTTACTCATACAGGATATGATGGGTAATAGCCATCCTCATGGGCCATTTAGACCTCCAATCTAATGCCTTCTTCTCCTCCCTCTGAGTGCAAGTAAGAAACCATGTTGTTAAGACTTACATACTCCCAGGAACAGGGAACTCACTTCATGCCCTTCTCGTGATGATTAATTATATGTATCAGTTTGATTGTAAGACTCTGCTTCTTGATCATTGCTCTCTCCCTGGTACCCTGTGATGTTTGTGGGGCTTGTAACAGGCTTCCAGACAAGCTCTCTGGGTGGCACATAGACGCCACGGCGGGGAGACATTAACCTGGGGCACTGGAGTCTGTACCAAGACATTTCAGCCGAGCTGTGACCAGCATGGGCTCCCGTCCACTGTGGCATTTGTCTGTGGAGAGAAAATCTAGCTCTGAGCAATGACACTGAGCCCCACAGATGCTCGTCTCCAGGACTCATCGGGGGACGAAGACAGAGCCACCCAGGGCTCATTCATCCACATGGAAATAAAAAGATTAAACCGCACAGACACTGTGCCCACTGGGAAAATGGCCGAAATCGAGATCATTGCGTGCAGCTGTTTCCAGGGGAGGACGTGGGGACGCGGCCGTAAGTCCTTAATACGGCTGGAGATTAGAACAGGAACTAGCGGCAACACGAAGCCTCTCTCAGGAGCTGCACAACACACCTGCCCGGCTGTCCTGGCCTGATTTCAGGGACATTTCTATGTGGGTCATACTGCACCACCAGCTTCTCTGGTTGAATAAAGGTAGTCCCTGCCCACTGGTGTCAGGCCCACAGCCCTCTCTGCAGACTTCACCTGCTTCAAGGCCGAGTTTCTTTCCAAGTGATCACTCAGCACTGTGTCCACAGGTTTCCGCAGAGACGGGGGGTCTGTGGAGCTGGAGGTCCAGCCTTGTCCTGGGACACACAGAGCAAACAGCCCCAGGAGTGATGAGGGCCACCCACCTTGGGCGGGGCAGGGGAGGACGAACCCCCACATAGATACACCCCCCAGTCTCCTCCTAGAGCCGCAGCGAATCTCCAGAAGGTTCTGTTACAGTAACACTGCGCCACTTGGCTGACCCACCGTTACGGGTTAGACTATGTCCCCCCACCGCCACGATATGTTGAAGTCCTAACCCCCACCACCTCCATGTGACCTTGTTTGGGAACAGGATCTCTGCAGAGGTCACCGAGTTAAAATAGGGTCATCAGGGGCGGCCCTAATCCAATATGACTGGGTCTATATAAAAAGGGGGAGTTCGGACGCAGACAGGCACACAGAGCGAGGACAGCCCAGACCGAGAGAGGAAGCCATGTGGAAAGTCCATGGGAGCCCAGGCCTCCTTCCCAGCCCTCACCCGACTGCCTGCCGGGCCTCAGTGTTATTGGAGGGGACAGATCACACAGGTAGCTGCCACCGCGCCCGCCACGGCGCCCAGCCAGGCTCCTGGGAGGGGAAGGACCAGGCTCAGTGTCGGGGGCGCAGCATAGCAGCAAAGCCTCTCCCCACTCTCCTCCCGTGGTCATTGTTACTCCCCCTGACCAGCTGCCTGCGGCTCCGGGCGGAGACAAAATGGGGACACAGCCACCATTCAGCGGAGATTAACGTCTGAAACGAGCCACACCTCCCAGCAACTGCTCCCTGGAAAAGGCACAGCGCTGAATGGCCGGGGCGCCCCATTGAGGCCGGTATAAAGAGGTGAGGCCGGCTGCAGGGCGAGCTTCCCGCCGCCCCCAGGCCCGCTCGAGCCTCCCTCCTCGCCCTCCCGCCGCCCACGCGGCCTCCCCGGAGTCCTTCCCCGCGCAGGCCGTGGGCGGCGAGCTCCCGAGCGCACGTGCTGCGGCAGCCGCGTGGGGGGCTGCGTGCCGCCCGCGGGAACAGGCATCCGCACGACTGCCCGACTCGCCGAGTCGTCACTGTCGCTCACGCTGTGCAGTCAGCTGTTAAATCCTCGTTTCTGCTCATTTGAATACGAATGTGCGGTTCAGTAACACGTTAGATTGCCATGTTTACAAATACGCTGCAGGTGTTTAGAAATTTGGATGATGCGACGCGCGCTGTGTGAGCCGCGCCGCGCCAGTCCCGGCCCTAAGCCTCTTTCCCGGCGCTCGGCGCTGGTCTTCACACGTTCCTGCTGTCCCCTGTCCTGCCCTCCTCTGCAAAACCCCAGACGCGGCTCCTTGCTGCTCCTTGCTGCTCCTTGCTGCATGCTCGCTTTGCTGCGAAGAAGCTTCGGGATGGGGCTTCATGAGCAGGCACCTCTGGGTGGGCCTGGGTTTCTCAGGCCCGTCTCTCGGGGAGGCAGATGCTGCGGGGAGCAGGGAGAGGAGGAAACAGACTATCTCTGCAGCTGCAGCGTTAAAAATCAAGCCTCCGAGAGCTCACGGATTGTAGGAAGCACGAAGGGAGAGGAGGGAAATTTCCCAACGTAGGTAAAAACTATGAGAGCGAGGTAACCTGGGGGCGAGCTCCTGGGAGGAAAACGAGGGGAGCTTGGGAGCCGGGCTTCTCAAACCCGATGCGCGTCAGGATGGCCTGGGGCCGCCCCAGTCGCTGCTGGTGCAGTGAGGAGGCCCGGCTGAGATGCTGGGTATCTAAGCACCTCCCAGTGCTGCCAGGCCAGACACCGCACTGGACAGCAAGGCTCTAAAACATACACAATACATCCATCTTCAGACACGCGGGCTCCCCTCTGCTCAGTGCAGCCCTGTTCACGGGCCAAGCATGGAGACGCCGAGTGTCCTTCCACAGAGGGCTGGAAAAGAGGACGTGGTACATCCATCCTGTGGAAAACGACTCAGCCACAGAGAAGATGAAATACTGCCTCTTGCGACAACATGGACGGACCTTGAGAATATCATGCCGAGCGAAATAAATCAGTCGGAAAAAGCTAAGAACCTTATGATTTCACTCATAGGCGGGATATAGAACTGAGACTCGCAGACACAGACAACAGTGTGGTGGTTACCCGAGGGAAGGGGGTTGGGGGATAGTAGAGGATAAAGGGGGTCAAATATATATGGTGAGGGAAAATCTGACTCTGGGAGGTGGGCACACAGTGCAACACACAGGTCATGTATCATAGAAATCTACACCTGAAAACTACATAATCTTATTAAACAATGTCACCCCCTCAGTTTAATAAACATAAATAAAACGTATCCTTCAACTATAATCTTCACGGTCAGAACACACGTTCCCATTGGAGTTTTGAAAGTCAACCTTGACAATCTCACTTCCAGGTATATATCCTAAAGAAGTGACGGCAGGGATTGGAACAGGCGTCTGTACGCCGCAGCTTAGGGCAGCACGCTCACCGCCAAGACGTGGGCGCCTGGGTTAGCCAAGCGCGTCGTCCGCACAGTGGGAGGGCGCCAGCCTCAGAAAGGAAGGACATGCTGACACCTGCCACCACAGAGATGAGCCCTGAGGACACTATGCTAAGTGAAATAAGCCAGGCGCAAAAGAGCAAATATTGTATGATTTCACTTTTATGAAGTATCTAGAGTAGTTGAATGCATAGAACAGAAAGTAAATTGGTTGGTTTTCAGGGGCTGGAGGGAGGAGGGAATAAATTGGAAAAAATCAATCTTGGTTTTAGGAACATTGTAAAAATATATATATATTATTTTTGTAACCAAGAAATCTACATTTCAGCTGGATCTTACTCAGTTCTTCACTGAGCCGGTCAGCTAGCACCAGCCCTGATCCCAGACGGGAAGAGGTCGTCACAGGGCAGAGGCTTACCCAGCACCTCCCTGGCGCTATTCTGCTCAGGTAACTCTCGCACAGCCCTCGGGTTGGTTCCGTGGCTGCCCTCAGAAACAGAGAACTTAGTTCTCTTGCCTAAGGACACACAGCTAATAATGTGTGAGGCTGGGATTTGAACCCAAACTGTTGGCCAGGCGTTGGTAGGTGCTCTGTGGATTCCTCGGCTCAGATCCTTCCAATCCATGCCCCGCAGGGCGGTCAGAAATACCTTAAAACTGTGGGCATCTCCCTAAGACCCATATCATGTTTGCCTCCTACTCGGTGCCCTTTGGTGGGCTCCCATGGATGTTCTAGACAGCACCCAAACTGTGAGACAGCCCACTAGGGTCTCCCACGCCGGTCCCCACACCGCTGTCCCTTTGGCCCTCCTCCTGGAGACTGGTCTTCTTTCTGCTCCTGCGAGCCGTCCACGGCCTCACACCTGCCGGTTGTGCTGCCTTCCCCACCCCTCAGACAGACAGACACACCTTGCTCCTGGGGACCTCCCACTCACCCTGCAAGTCTCAGTGTGAATATTTGCATCCTTCCAGAGTTCTCGCTGACCCGTCAGTGCAATGTCGCCCGGCTGGTACACCCCACCCCGGCCTCCACCGTGCATTTATCTGATGGATCATTTCACCGGCCTGCGTGGTTTCCTGCTTTGTCTCTGTCCTCCCCAGGCAGACGATCGGCTCCACGGGTGTGGGATCCTGTCCACGCTGTCACCACTGTATCCCAAGCGATGGCACATCACAGTCAGCAGTGGGGAAATACTCGGAGAAAGGAGGGGGAGAGGAAGTTGGAGGGAGAGAGGTTGAAAGGGGGGAAGGGGTCGTGAGGCTCCTATGAGCTGCCATGGGTTTGGACACTTTCATCATGGTCACACTCTCAGATCAGCAAGGCCTGCCTTAGCGGTGGCTTCCTGCCCCCCCGCCTGCCTTCCTTCCTTTCTTCCTTCCTGCCTTAGCAGTGGCTTCCTGCCTTCCCGCCTGCCTTCCTTCCTTAGTGGTGGCTTCCTTCCTTTCTTCCTTCCCTCCTTCCTGCCTTCCTTCCTTCCTGCCTTAGCGGTGGCTTCCTGCCTTCCTTCCTTTCTTCCTTCCCTCCTTCCTGCCTTCCCTCCTTTCTGCCTGCCTTCCTTCCTTAGTGATGGCTTCCTTCCTTCCTTCCTTCCTTCCTTCCTTCCTTCCTTCCTTCCTTCCTTCCTTCCTTCCCTCCCTCCCTCCTCCCCTCCTTCCTTCCCACCCTCCTTCCTTCATTCTTTTCTGTACCCATTTTCCTATTTTCTTTATTCCCTTTTTTAAAAATTTCCCGAAGAGAAACATACGTGATTAAATAAACCTATCCTTCATTTTAAAGTGAAACATCTCCGCTGGGCCCACCAGGTCTTCTCACCATCATTTTCCAGAGAGCCGTGGCTTTTCCTCCCTGTGTTCTTTCTCTCCTCAGAGATGCTGTGGGTGGTCTGTACAGTCTCTCCTAGTTTCGGTGAATAATACTGACCAGGCTAACATGCGGGAACCAGGCATATAACTTTAAGGAAAGCAACTAGAAAAAAAGATGGATTTGACGCTTAGAGGATTAAGTGGCTACAAAGAAACAGATCACGGGGTCAAGAGATTTACTGCTCACTTCCCTTTAATGAATTAAGAAAGAACTAGTGAGAAAAATATAACGACATAGAAACATCCAAGCAAACAGAGAACATTTAAAGGTGGGAACCATTAAAATACAGAACAATCTGTGAAAAATAAAGAATTTCTCAGCACTTTAAGTCACTTTAAAGTAGACAAAGTGAATTCATCCCAGACCATGTGCAGCTACTTACGAAGTGTGACTACACTCAATATAGGGCCATGAAACTTACTTACTCTCCAGAGCACTGCGTTACTCGTCGTGACGAAGACGGTCCTGACCGACGCAGTCTGGCCACCCCACCGGACCATGGATGGTCTCCTCGGGTTACACAGCACAAAGCAAGGCTTGTTCTTCAAGCACGGAACGCTGGGAAATGCCTTACTTTCTCTTTGTTTGGATTATTTTCAAATTCACTTTATTCGGAGCACCCATCAATGAGTTGCTGGATGGAGCAAAGGGGCCGATAGAAAGAAAGAGAGGGAGGGACCGCGGGAGGGACGGACCTGTGTGTCCCCACGAACATTGTTATTCAACAGTGTTCTCTCGAGATGACACATTCAGCCCTGGCCGGTTTGGCTCAGCGGTTAGAGCGTCGGCCCGAGGACCAGGTTCGGGTCCTGCTAAGGGCACATACCTCAGTTGCAGTTTGTCCCCAGCCCCGGTTGGGGTCGTGTGGGTGGCAACCACTCGATGTGTCTCTCTCACGTCAATGTTTCTCTCTCTCTCTTCCTCCCTCTCTCCCTCCCGCTCTGTCTGAAGATAAATGCAAAAGTGTCCTCAGGTGAGGATAAAAAAAAAAAAGATTACACATTTGCTCTTCAGTACCTCCATTCCCAAATGTTTTGGCAAAATCTCCACTGGAAACTATCTTTTCTGTCGCAGCCCCATTGGCGGCAGGCGCCCGGGTTAGATCGTCGCTGACCCGGGTGTGTCACGGGCTGTGACAGAGGCGTGGGCCTGGGAGCGATGGTAAGTTCTCCAGCGTGCATTTCATGGAGGAGGACCGAGAGTCAGATCATTTAAGACACCTGACCAAGTCATAGAGCTTTCTTTTTCTTTCTTTTTTTTTCCCCCCTTTATTGAGTTCAGAGAGAGAGGAAGTGAGAGGGAGAGAGAGATAGAAACATCGATGAGAGAGAACAGCAATCGGCTCCTGCATGCCCCCCACTGGGGATCGGGCCCACAACCTGGGCATGTGTCCTGACCGGGAATCGAACCGGCGACCTCTTGGTGCATGGGTCGACGCTCAACCACTGAGCCACACCGGCTGGACCACAGAGCTTTCATTCACTTAAAAATCCACGAGAGCGCGAGAAAGGGGTGCCAATCCCACTGCAGTGAATCACTCACACTACACGTTTCTTTGTGTTGGATTCCCTCGTTCATTCATTCCACACACATCTGAGGAGATTCCAAGAGGTCGAACAAATCTAGCGCAGTAACTTGGTGAGTGTAGAAATGACAAATACGAGTCAACTCCATCGATTATGAGGAAAGGAAGCAGCGTGCGTTCGATTTGTTTAAAGAGAAATTAAACCCCACGGGGGGGGAAACAAACAGTGCTCAGACACGACATCCAGATTCACCAGCCACATCTCCTGAAACGGAGGCGAGGCGCGGTGAGAGGAGAGAGCTGAGTGTCTGCAAGGCTTTGCGGGCGGGGCCGGGACCCTGAACTTTGGCAAGCCTCCTGGCAGCTTGCAGCGTGAAACGGCCCCACGCCTGCAAGTGCTTAGCCCACAGCTGTTGCCAATGAGGAATGTCAAAATACGCAGAAGGGAGGACGCAGGCACACACATCAAAGACGCCAGGCTGCAGGGGACACCCCGCCTTGAAGGGGACCCTCACGGGAGCACAGGAGAGGCGGGGCGGGAGGTCCCGGACCACGTGGAAGACCAGCCAACCTCTGTGTCACACCACAGCCTCGCTGTGCCCTCGTGGGAAATCCTTCCGGACACTCGGAAACTTGTTCCCACCGGACGCGGAGCCTGCTGCTGTTTCACACGGTGCGTCCTTTCACTCGGGGGTGACATCACGGGCTCTCCTCGTCCTTTCACTCGGGGGTGACATCACGGGCTCTCCTCGTCCTTTCACTCGGGGGTGACATCACGGACTCTCCGCGTCCTTTCACTCGGGGGTGACATCACGGACTCTCCGCGTCCTTTCACTCGGGGGTGACATCACGGACTCTCCGGCAGCACTTCCCTTTCCTTTTTCTGGTTTTTACTTTTTAAACCCAATCTCATTGACTGCCCCAGGAGAAACAGTTCTTTTTAAGAGAGCCAAAAATGTATCCTATTTCATAAAGAAAAACACGTTTATTTTGAGGCACCAGTGTCCTGCGAGTTCAGAAACCCCTGCGGTTCTGGCGTGGGAGCTGAGACACTGCAGCCGCAGGAAGTGGCCAGGTCCCTAACGGGGGGAGCACGGGTCACTTCCTAGAGGACGGTTTGATGATGAGGTCACAGTTTTTTAAAAGTATGTTTTTAATGCTTTTTTAGAGAGAGAAGAAGGGAGAGGGAGAGAGAGAGAAACATCAATGAGAGAGAAACATCGATCAGCTGCCTCCCGCACGCCCCCTGCTGGGGATCGAGCCCACAACCCGGGTATGTGCCCTGACTGGGAATCGAACCAGCAACCTCTTGGTGAGAGGATGCTCAGCCAGCTGAGCCACACCTGCCAGGGTAAAGATGATGTCACCATTTTGAGACATGGTTCTATGTTTTCTTTTTCTATTTTTCAGCTTTTATGGAGTTTGACCATGTTTTATCATTGCAATAAATTTTTACTAGACATAAAATAGAGGGAATCTCTGCTGGGACTGGAAGTAAGAGTCAGGTGCTAAGGTTTGTCCTTGCATATAAAATGACAAAGGAAAATCCATGGACCAACTCAGCCATAGAACACTGGTGAATGCAGCCCCCAACCCATGCGTGCTGTCCCCTGAAAGTCAGCGGACGTGGTTCGTACTATAGAATACATCCCCAGAGGACACCCTGACTGCATATATATATAAATGTGTCTACCCTTTGGCCCAATGATTCCTCTTTTAAGTCTTTAATAGCTATCCTGAGACGTACACAGAAGCATTTGTGCAAAGATGCTCACTTCAGCATTCTTTGTAACATGAAATAAACAGTCATGCCCCGGATGGCCCACAAAAGGGCTTCTTTGGATAATTAAGGAGCGTCTGTAATGCACTCTTACACCGCCTTTAAACAGCAGTACGTGGGCACAGAGTCGGTGATTTGGGGAAAAAGTCTCCGTGACATATTGAGTGAAAACACAGTTTATAAAACGTCACACACGATATGGTGCCATTTTCATTTCATGCGGTGTACTAGTGACGGGCGTCTGGGGTGGCCTCCAGTCCATCGGCCGTGGGTATCTCTGGGTAGAGAACACAGGAAAACGTGTCCTGTGCTCCTTACTCTGCCCCGTGCTGCTGAACGTGCCACAAGAGTGGTGAGGATTTTGTCACCTGCCCTGGAAGCAGGCTGCAAGGACAGGGCTGCGGAGCCTCGGGGACGTCCTGGGAACGCCCCGTGCACCGAGGCTCGGCGGAGGCCCACGGACGGTTGAGGGTGGGCAGAAAGGCTTAAATGATGTGGAAGCAAAGAGGGGTGTCAAAGCCGTTTCTGGCCAGAGAAAGGCCTGTGACGAAGCAGAATTTCCGGGTGAGTAGGCCGAATTCTCCGAGGCTGCACAGGACTGCGTGTCCTCATTGCTATTCATAGCACTCCTGCCACCACAGAACCCCGTGGGCACGGGGCCGGCCTGGCTCACGGGCGTTTCTCTGGTTCGCTTGAGGCCTGTGTAGGGAGAGCAAAGACGAAGCTAACTCAGGACATGCTGATGTTTGGACGTGGGAGAAACGATTCCACGGAACATGCCAATTCACCCCGTCCGCGGGAAGGCTGGAACTTCTCAATGCGAAGTCACTTTCCGCACTGTGACACCAAGTATGTTTTTCTCTCCTAAACCTGGGTGGACTAAGAGGTGACGAACAGGAATCCAGCAGTGATGATAGACCACCCCTGGAACCATTATACTTTTCTTTGAAATCCCCACAAACCAGAGGTGTGAGTAGTTACCTACTGGAAAGCAAGAGCTCTCGTGGTACACGTTCTGAGTGGGTGCGTAAGGAGCGCTTTGCGCCCGACCACCAGTTTGCCTGATTAAATGTTCTTTATAGAGTGGGTGGAGCTAGAAATAAAAATTAAAAGTATTCACTCTTTTTGCCCAGTTTGGCTTAGCGGTTAGAGCGTCGGCCCGCGGACTGAAGAGTGTCAGGTTCGATTCCGGTCAAGGGCCCGTACCTCGGTTCCGGGTTCGACCCCCGGCCCTGGTCGGGGTCTTTCGGGAGGCAACCAGTCGATGTCTCTCTCTCTTTCTCTCTCCCTCCCTCCCTCTCTATCTGGAAAAAAAATCAATGAAAAAATATCCTTGGGTGAGGATTAAAAAAAGGGAGGGGAGTATTCATTTATTCAAGTGTTCAGTACTTCAAGAATACTTTGCATCGTTGAAATTCAAAAAGGGTATTATAAAAATATAGCCAAAAGACTTATTAAAAGGAAAATATCTTCAAAATTATTACAACAAGGAGCTCCCATTTAAATGTCTGGGAAAGTGACATCCTAATTTCCAGAGGGCTTTCCTAATTGCTCATTTTAAAACTTAGCTGCCAAGAGACGTAAAAAGTAAGACCATAAAGCAAACCCCAGCGGCCACAAAGACTGCTCGCCCGCGTGAGTCTCCTGCAACATTTTGGAACATCTCAGGCGAAAGCAGCATCTCCGCGCAGACCCAGCTGGCAAGCGTTTGATGTGGGGGCACAGACTTTCCATCATGCCCTTTGAGTTAGCACAGAGACACGACCTAATACAATAAGCATGGCTTCTCCCGTCTGGGATTCTGAAAACTTCAGAAATACAGCCGGCTGCCTAGTTACTTGCTTTGAATTAAGGGCAATGTTCATATAGGATATTATTAAGATCAACTTATTCTCTGGCCATTTGCTGCTTGGAATTTTCCCATTCAGCAGAATCTATAGATTGCCAATGTTAAAAACCAGAGGGTTTTTTTTAGTGACCAAAAAAAAAAAGCGTTTGTGTAATCTTCAAAGTGTTTAATTTGTAGCTAATCTTGGGGGCTGTCGGTGAGGATTTCTGCTCAGGCTCACACACCTTGAGACAAAGGCTCTCAGTTAAGACGTGGAGGAAAGAGACGCTTTTTTGTGTGTGAGATGCGGGGCAAATGTATTCCCGAGGCAGGCTGCAATGGCTTCAGAAAATGGATAGAGTGTCTTCCTGAAGAAAGGGTCTCTAAGTAAACTCCACGGCCATTCAGCAGATTTGCTCGGACACTTCACAAGTGCTGTGGGAAGAAAGGAAAATCTGCTGTCAGGTTTGGGGTGTTTATCAGCCCCCTCGAGACACTTGACCTAATGCTGTCGCCCCCTAATCCCCTGATCTGCATGCCGTGGCCTCCAGCCCAGCCACCCCCCTGCAGAATGGCCCGGAACACTTGTCCCAGTCCACGGACCCTCAGCACATTGTGCGCCGCTCACCTACCCCTCCCCGCCCGCCCCGCCCGCCGCTCCCCTGAAATTGAATTCTGCTCACAAATTGTGAAATAAGTTGTTTGGGCTGGATTTGCCCAGTGAATGGTCCCACTAATGAAACAGTCTGTTCATTATACAGTTGGAGGACCGAGACGGAGCACCCCCGTCGCCCGGCCTGGGCAGGTTAACTCCGCAGACTGACAGTTGACAAAAGAATAGTAGCTGTGTCCCCTCGACTGGGGCTCACGGACAGCCCGGCACGCAAACAGTTACCGCCGGCCCCGCGACTTAGGGGCCCGCCGCTAATGCCCCAGATTTGTAAGTACAAATCGCTCGGTCTTCACACTGTTTGCGAAAGGAATAAAATGGCCAAAAATTAGTTTGTTTTAGCCTTCTCCCTTCCCCCCACCTCCCACAAGTGAAACGTTAAAAAGAAAAGGAGCGGGTGAGAACGTGTCCAGTGGTCTCAGGGAACACGGTTGGGTTTCTGCGGAAGGCGTCCCATTAAGCAAGGGCATTGTTTGCCAGGAAACTTTCTGTTCTGCTCCGGCCCCTTCCTCGGAACGCAGCTGAAAATCTCATGGAATTCATCTGGATGGGAGCGTTTAGCAGTTCGGGAGCAGAGAAGGGAAGACGGAAACCTGATTTCTGTGCATTTTAGGACCTGTTACTGGGGACTGGTTACGGTGCCGCCTCCTTCAGCCTGCTGCGGTCTTTCAGATGGGTCACTCGAGTTCTGAACCTTTTCCACAGGCAGTTATGGGTCACTTAGAGAAAACCCATCTTGTTTTTCTATGGTGGTGTCCACTGTTCTGTGCATAAATTAATGTCAAATCATTGAGCCAGAAAGGCTTACAGGAAAGAAGAGGAATATTTTTACCATGAGATTCATCATTATTTTGGCAATCATTTTTAGTCTGGACTGGGTTAAATAACTCTTTGGTTTACCGTAACTACAGCGGGATAGTAAACAAAAGTTACATATTTCTATCACTTTATAGGAGAGACAAACAAAAGAAGGTAGCAGACCAAGAGTTTCTCAAACTCGAGCTGGTCTGACATCTTTGAATGAAGGGCTCTTTCCTTCTCGACCAGGCTGCTCAGGCTGACCAAACGCCTTGTAATAGGAGGAGTTACTCTTTCATGTGTTTGTAAGTTCATTATCACGTTTCCATCGGGCATTTTGGAAACTCCGCAAGCAGCGGTTATGATTTAATCTAAATATTCCTTAAAACTCCTTTTCTCATCGGGGTCTAATCCTACACGGAGACTTAGCAGGTTTGACTTCCAAACAAAAAGTACAGTCTTAACTCAGAGACAGCTGGCTGTTGGAAGTCAGACCGCCTGGGAGAGCCGTGGCGGCCTTCCTCCCAGACGTGGCTGAGGCGTTTTTCCGAAGCTGTCCCAGCCTATAGAGCATGCTGCCCTTGCAGTCTGCAGTCCAGGGACCAGAGGGGGGGGGGAGTGATGAACAACTCAGCAACCACCAGCTCACACCACGGCTGCACGCAGAACAGCTCCCTGGTCTCTCCGTTCTCCACCTCGCCCCTCTACTCCCAGAACTTCGCAAACACGTTCCTGAGGCATCCACTCCTCTCCTGCCAAACCTAAGATTTGTTCCTATGTGGTCATACATCGTAGGGCATTTTAAAAACAGAGGCCCTGCCCTGGCCGGTGTGGCTCAGCGGTTAGAGCGTCAGCCAGCGGACCAGAGAGTCTCGGGTTCGATTCCAGTCAAGGGCACGTACCTCGGTTGCAGTTTGGTCCCCGGCCCTGGTCGGGGTCGTGCAGGAGGCAGCCAATCCATGTGTCTCTCTCACATCGAAATCTCTCTCTCTTCCCTCCCTCCCAGTCTATTTGAAGATAAATGGAAAAATATCCTTGGGTGAGGATTAAAAAAAAAAGACAGAGGCCATGACTTGTGTGCAAATTTGGGCTAAGAAAACGTGTATGTTGAGTGCAATGATACTTTAGGGAACTGCGTTTGGAGAAATGGCATTTCCCTCGGACCGTTGTGACGCAGTGACTACCTGGTGGAGGAAGGTATCAGAAAATGCAGGGTGTCAGTAATCAGTCAGCTGTTCGGGGCAGGCTTCTCCTGGTAACCCACAAAGATTAAAGAGAACCCAGGGGTGCGTGAGACCAAAGCCGACCCAAGTTCCACGCGAAGATGGCAGAAAAAACTGAATACGGAGGGCTGCTTATTGTCTGACTCCTGACAAGAAACAAAAGCTGCTGGCAGAAGTATTTTTAATAGCAAATGGCAGACCCTTCCACCCTAACAAGGAGCCCGCTGCCTAAGAAAGCAGCATAATGAGCAAGAAGGGGCGGACGTTGTGTGGGTCTCCGCGGAAGGAAGTGACCCCTGCGGCCAGTCTCCGGGCGGTCAGGGAGCCCTCCAGCCGCTCCCGCCCCGCCTGTGAAACGGGAAGTCGTAGCTCCTGCTGTCGCCGAGTCGAACCATGTATGCGCAGCACAGCCTGGTCAGCTGGTCCAGCAATCAAAACATGTGTTATATATAACATATCTGTATCTATGTCTACTCGTACGAGGACTTCGAGCAATCTCAACTGGCTGATGTAGAAAAATTCTCGTGTCTTATGAGACATCCAAAGGAGCCCATAAGCAGAGGCCCCGGCTGCAGCTTACTAAGGAAACCCGCCTGGTCACCGCACTCTGCCACACATGCGGCTGAGACGTCAGGTCAGCTCTGCTGTCTCCTTCCCTCAGGTCACAGATGAGGAAACTGAGGTTCCAATTCCCCCAAGGTTAAAACCCAGGCCTCCTGACCCCAGTCTGATGATGCTATCTGTGCGGCTCATTCATTTGAAAGAAAATGCTGTAAATGCTCTAACCTGCTTTTCTGGTTGGCACGTAATTCTCGTGTCACTTGTATCAAATGGGACATGTGGGTGAGTTCGGTGACTTTTCTGAGTCGAGGGCTACCTTTTGCCTTTAGGGGTAGTCGAGGGCTACCCCTAAAAACTCAACTATGATTAGTTTCCCAGATTGGCAGAGACTGTCTTTTAGAGATGGGATAGAGAAAGAGAAAGCTAAAGCCCCCGAGATGAATTTCATAATCTTGCGCAGGACCAGCGCACGGAAGATCTATTGAATAGCCACCACTCTTTGAGTAACGGGGGTCAGGGGACTAGATCCCATGTCAAAGGAATAGAGTATAGGGGTTCAGAACCGAGACTCCCAGTGGGCTGTGCAGTCAGAGGCCTTGGCTCTGGGTTTTGGTTCAGCTCCGTGGAAGCTGCGTGACCTTGGTGAAGTTCCTTATCGAGGACGTGCGTTAGTTTCTTCATCTCTAAAGTGGGGATGATCATGAGAGTTATCTCGTGAGGTCGAAAACAAGGATGGAATAAATGAACACACGCACGGAGTGCTTACCAGGCAGAGCACGTGGTCCATAAATGTTAGCAGTCCTTATGGGATGGTCTCAACACCTTCCGGTGCCTGCTCTTCCCGGTGTGGTCCTCGGCCAGCGGTCAGCATCCCGTGGGCAGCAGCACAGGCTCTCAGCCCCTCCCAGACCCGCTGACTCAGAACCTGAGTTCCACGGGGCGGTGCGATGAGTCACACGCATGTTCAAGGTCGAGGAACCTGGCTAGCACACACTCCTGCCTGCAGGCTGAGCGTATCCCCGAGGCTTCGGCTGGGGGTGCGTACGGCACACGCTGGAGTCCTCCCCTGCAGGAACACTGCCCAGCATGGGGTTGCCAGGCTGGTCATTTAATGAGTTTTATGATACATTAAATCTTCCAGACCTCACGGCAATTTGACCATTAAAGCAGTAACTTTTTTTAAGGTAGCCCAAAACAAGCCAACTCAAGCGCATAATGGGATTAGCGTGGTGAGACTAAAATCGCAGTGGTACCGCGGGAGTCCCTCCCCATCAGTCACCGCTGCTGTCCTCACGGCTGATTATGGCACATTGTTTCATCAAATTGAACACCAAAGGGACCTTGTAAAGGCAGCATATGGTCCTCTTTCAGAAGCAGTTAGCCGGCACCGCACTAGCGGCCTCACCGTGGCTCCCCTGAAACCTTCGAAACCACCACACTGAGGGTATTTGCTTTTGCAAAACGACGTCTCGCAAAAGCGGTGGCTTTCCGTGGCTCGCTCGCTGCTGTGGGAAGCGTGCCAAGGTGAGAGATGGGCAGTAGACATGAGCAGGTTGGGAGGGGGAATCGACTCTGTCCTGTCCTGACCCCCCATCACGGTGGCGGTGGCAGAATCACCAAACCACAGACACCTGTGCTCACTCCCGCCTCCCGAAGGATACTGTGCTCTCAGAAATCTGCTCTTGGCCCTCTCTCTCTCTTTTTATTTTGTTTGTTTGTTTATTTTGTTCATTAGATTCCACATATAAGTGAAATCATATATATTTGTCTTTCTCTGACTCTCATAGTTCACTTGGCATAATACTCTCTAGTTGTATCCGTGCTGTCCTAAAAGGTAAGATTTCCTTCTTCTTTTTTACAGCTGCATAGTATTCCATTGTGTAAATGTACCACAGCTTTTTTATCCACTCGTCTACTTATGGGCACTTGGGCTGCTTCCAAATCTTGGCCATTGTAAATAACACCGCAGTGAACACAGAGGTGCGTATATTCTTTCGTATTAGTGTTTCAGGTTTCTTCTGATAAGTTCCCAGAAGTGGAATTGCTGGGTCGTAAGGCAGTTCCATTTTTAATGCCTTGAGTTAACTCCATACTGTTTTCCACAGTGGCTGCACCAATCTGCGTTCCCACCAACAGCACATGAGGGCTCCCTTTTCTCCGCCTCCTGGCCAACACCTGCGGTTGGTTGATTTATTGGTGATAGCCGTTCCGACAGGTGTGAGGTGGCATCTCATTGTGGTTCTAATTTGCATCTCTCTAATTGAGCAACTTTTCATGTGTCTCTGTCCCCTCTCCTAAACAGCGCACAGTGGGGGTAGGTTTCAGAATCACGATGGGAATAACTCATTAAAGACTCGCCGAGAAGAAGATTTTCTCTGCCGATCGGGACAGAGAGGAGCGCCGTGTGGGGGCACCAGCCAGCCAGAGTGCTGGAGGACCTGCAGAGAGTTCCGACGTGTTTTACATGCCATTGACCGGGAGACAGCCCAGGACCTTCAGGAGAAAAGTCATCAGGCAGCATTAGGAGCAATGCTTGGTTGTTATTTTGCCTTTATGCGGCTGGCTTTCCTCCAAGGAGCGGGAGAGCCACCAGTGTGTAATTAGCCACCAGCGGTCCTCACAGTGGCCGGTGAGCTTGCATGCTGGGTGTCAGAGGCAGTGAGCCACCCTCTCTTCCAAACGCAACTCCTTTCCCTCCCCTCCCCCCAAGCACCCCAAAAATAAAAGATGGCCATGGGGCACTTTCTACCTTCCGGTTTGCGTGGCGCCCTTTGCCACGGCTCACTGCTCAGTTGCCACCACCCTTCTGTGTGCTCAGAGGCAAACACCACCAAGCAGGTGGGGAATCTTTGAATCGCAGCCTGAAAAAGAGCTCTCTGTCTTTGTCTCTCTTTTTGTTGGCATTATTGAAAAGCAAGATACAGTTGTTTTTTGAGTTTTTCAGAATATACTGGAGGGGATAAAGTAAAAAGGCAAAGTCTTATCTGCTGCCCCCCTCTGCGCACCCTCTGCCCAGGGGAGCCACAGTTCCTGGTGCGCCGTGGACACCAAAGGGCTCTGGCGTGCTGGCCGGTCCATTTCCCAGTGCATATGGGAATTTCCTCTGCGACGCAGAACATGTGCCAAAATGTTCCTGCGACTTCACCCTGGGGAGACTGTCTCGCAAACAACATAGCATTTACCCTGGAAGTTGGGAGAACTGGTTTTTATCCCGATTTATTTTTTTAACTCTGATAGGATTATACAGTATCACGGGGCTGCTGCTTTACCCTCCCTAAAATGAACGTGACAAAAGTCACCACTTTCCTACCAGGGGGCACAAAGCAGCAAATAATTAGGTATCCAGGACAATCAAATCCAGGAGAGGACCAGTTTTGGCGACCTCAAAACTCCAAGCTGTTTTCCTTAATCAAATCAAACATTTAAAGCAGTGGTTCTCAACCCTCCTAATGCCGTGACCCTTTAATGCAGTTCCTCATGTTGTGGTGACCCCCAACCAAAAAATTATTTTCGTTGCTACTTCATAACTGTAATTTTGCTACTGTTATGTCTCAGGCGACCCCTGTGAAAGGGCCGTTCAACCCCCAAAGGGGTCGCGACCCACAGGTTGAGAACCGCTGATTTAAAGCTTCAAATGAGCAGAAGTTCCATCAACAATTGTTAAGGTCATTAGCTGCCAAAGAAGCTATTCACCAAGTGACAGGGTGATTTCATAAGAAACGGAAGTCACCCAGGGGCCTGGTGAAGACGCCGGAGAGCTTTCCCTGTGAGCGTGAGGGAGGCGTTGCGTTCCAGCCGGAGGCACAGGTGTCTTCGGGGGACAGTGGAGCCTCTATCACAAGCTTAGACATCACACAAGCCTACGTCGCCAGCCAGGCAGAGGCAGGACCCAACGACCAGTTCCTCCCGCGTGGGGGAGGGCGCACGCGGACAGCCCTGTCCCTCCGTGAAGATGATGGATACGCGGAACCAATTTAAATGACCTTAATGAACTCCCAACCCTGGTGCTTTGGCCACTTTGGGATCTGCGGTCGCTGGAGCTACCAAACCTCCAGCCTGCTGGGGGAAGGTGCTAACTGCAAACACCTGTAACGAGTTACTGTTTTGGTATCAATTTAAAACCCAAACACTGATGCACTGTGGGCCTCTTTGGAGCCGGGCCTCGTCAGCCGCTCTCCCGTTAATTAGCGCAACGGTAAGATGTTGCTAATAGCTACACGGCTTGTAAACATGTTGCCCAGGCCGTGCCCGGGAGGCCACACTGGTAAGTGATATCTCAGCTGGGGCTGGCAGGGCCGTGTCACCCCGGGGACCAGCCCAGAGGTGCGCCGCCTCCGCTACAATCAAAACAGTGTGCTCCGAACCCCGTTCCCACGGAGGTGACGGCCTTCTGGTGGTAATGATAACGACGACGAGAAGGAACAAACATAACGACAGGAGGAGAGCAGGACTGAGCTCACTAAGGCGCCTTTCTGACAAGGCCAGGCGGTGGGACCAGGCAAATCCTGGTGCCTTCCCTGAGGCGAGCGGGCGTGGCAAGCCTGGCAGAGGACGAGGTCTGTGACTGTCCCTTGGTCTGCCCAGCAGCTGGCTGGCAGCTGCCAAACTAAAACCACAGCAGCAGATGGTGCCGGGAGCTTCGCAAAGCTGCCTGCTCCAGGTGGACCCCGTGTGCTTGGACCCTCCCCGCCAGCACGAGAAGTCCGCCGTCGGTCCCACGCAGACCAGGACGGTTGGTCACACACCTGGAGCCCTAGAGTGCATGGCTGAGAGACCCTGAAGGCCCTCTGGCCCGACTCCCTCGTCTTCTTATTAATATCTTACATAAGGGGAAACTGAGGCCCAGAGGGGTCCAGGAAGCCGCACAGCGTAAGGCTCGGGTCTATAGCTCCTTTTCTGTCACGCGGGTAAAATCACGCAATCACTGAATGCAAACATGGCACAGGACAAAAGACTGACCCCCAAGCGAGGTGAGGCGGGTTCTAACCCTGCCCCGGCCACTAAGTGGGGACCGCGGGTGAGCTAGCTCCTGCCTGCCAGGCCCTTTCCACGGACTCTTCGTTACTCCGATCCTTTGAGGGAGGGTTCCTGTGCCCGTGTAACAGGGAAAGTGGGGCTCAGTGTCCTAGCAACAGGTGAGGTTTGAAGGCAGGCTCCTGTGACATTGGCGCAAATGCCTGCGGGGTGCCACGCTCACACTGCAGCCAGAGGCGAATTCCACAGCCCGCCGCTCCTTTGGAGGCTCATTGGGGAGAAGGCAGGTGGAAGGGATGCCGGACGGCGAATTCCACAGCCTGCCTCTCCATCGGGCTCCATCGGGGAGAAGGCAGGTGGAAGGGATGCCGGACGGCGAATTCCACAGCCCGCCTCTCCATCGGAGGCTCATCGGGGAGAAGGCAGGTGGAAGGGATGCCGGACGGTGAATTCCACAGCCCGCCGCTCCATCGGGCTCCATCGGGGAGAAGGCAGGTGGAAGGGATGCCGGACGGCGAATTCCACAGTCTGCCTCTCCATCGGAGGCTCATTGGGGAGAAGGCAGGTGGAAGGGATGCCGGACGGTGAATTCCACAGCCCGCCGCTCCATCCATCGGAGGCTCATCGGGGAGAAGGCAGGTGGAAAGCGTCTCTCCTGTGCCGGCGACGAGGGAGGTCATACTGTCACTGCAGAAAGCCCAAAGCGCTGACGCCCAGGGCCTGGAACCCTGCCTGCCTCCAAGAGGGACTTAGACCAGCCGCACACACTCACCTGAGCTTGCTTCCCGTGTTTTCTTCATGAAAACACAGCCTCCGAGAGCCCTTCCTCGTCGTGAAAGTCACCATTTCCCTCGCCCCACCACGATCAGAAGATACATTTCACGACAACAGGAACTGTGTTCGCTGCTCTAACCCCAGGACACATGTGCCTGGCATTCAGTGAAATTTCAACTCATATTTGTTGAACAAATGAATGGATGAAATTCAAAATTCCACACAGGAATGTGAAGTAATTTTGGTACACATTTTTATTTTTTGTAATGTATTTCAAAGTTGCTCCCAAACCCAATAGCGGGAGGAAGAGGTAGAGATTAGGGAAGCCAATAGGGAAAAAGGAGAAATATCTGTAACAAAAATTAATTAATTAATAAAAAAAAGAAAGAAAGAAATTAGTGAAGCAAAGATGTATCTGCCAGAAAAATGTTAATCAAAGCAGTTACTGGACGGACTCTGGAATAGATGTATGCATTTTTAATTTTTGTGAATTAAATACTTAAAAATTTTTTTTCTTATTAATTTTTAGAGAGAGGAAGGAAGAGGGAGAGAGAGAGATGGAAACATTGATGAGAGAGAACATTGATAGACTGCCTCCTGCATGCCCCCCACTGGGGATCGGGCCCACAACCTGGGCATGTGCCCTGACCGGGAATCGAACCGGCAACCTCTTGGTGCATGGGTCGATGCTCAACCACTGAGCCACACTGGCCAGATGACACTTTCAGTTATACTAAAGGAGCCTGCCATTTAAAGGAGTTTTGTGCATCCTGTAATGAAACAATCCTTTCAGAAAGGGAATATAGTCTATAAATTAATTTTTCTAAAAAGTTTAAGGGTTTTCGCTGGGTTTGCTTTCCGTGAATGATTTTTATGGTCAAGTTAAGTCTCACTTCCCTTTGTTCACCTGGTAACATGCATGTAGGAAGCACAAAACTGAACGCTAATCTATTTCATAATGATGTTTGCCTCTTACATACTTATCAAATATCTATCGTCGAAATAATATTACATAATCCGAATTCTTCAGCAGATTTTTAAACTACATCTTTAGGGCTGTTCTAAATGATCAGCATTTTTAAATTAAACTTTTATGAAAACCTATGTAAGCACCTCTGGTTTTTCAGCGTCGATGTAATATGCAGGACTCTTCTGACACTGCGGAAGAACTGGATATGTGGGTTAGGGGTTTGGGATTTACCAAGTTCCGTGATCCCTAACCACTGAGCACTTGAAAATGGCAACACATCTTTAAATAATGTATATTTGACAGTGGAGAATAAATAAGAATAATTCACATAGCCCTCAGAACACATTTTAGAGGAGAAAGTGTACTATAATCTAGAGCTAATTGTAATAAAGCCATATAAATAAAGTCAGGTTTGATGACACGAGATCAGAAAGTAAGCACTAGACGGTGTTCGGAGTTTATGTATACATGTAATGGTCTGAGAGATAACTTTCTACTTGGGTTTTACCACCACTCTAAATTCATTGTGCTATTGAGATAATGACGGAACATCTTGTTTGTTTGCGGACACAAGAGGTCTAGTACCATGAAGAATGGATTGAGTCTGTAACTGGTTCGAGGCGAACAGTGCCTAACACGTCCATACTTCAATGCAATGTGTCTAAGGCAGGTTAGCGGAGGCACGAAGCCCCATGAGCTCTGCTTCCTCGGGCTTAGTCTTTACATCTCCTGAAACTGTGACGAATCCTTTGCATGTGAATAGCTTCAAAGACTGATTTGACACACAGGCACACGTATAACAGGTAAACTCAGTTCCTGGAACAGGTGACAGAAGCAACAAAAAGGTGTGTCCTGAAGAAGCAGCTCCCGTTGTCCAAGCCACCTCTTCAGTTTATCCAGCAGAAACTCATCCTGTCACAGCCTGGGTGTCACAGCAGGAAGCCTGGTGCGCAGAGGCAAACAAACAAACAAACAACCCGACAACTCATCTCGCCGATCAATCACACTTGGACGTAATCAATTTCATCCCACTGTGTTTACTTATAGAAAACCCTTAGGACTTCGGTCAGGATGGCAGGTAGGTAAACGCGGTCTCGCTCCTCCCACAACCACATCAAAGTTACAACTAAACTACAGAACAACCATCATTCAGAACCGCCTGGCACCGAGCTGAACGGAAGTCCTACAGCTACGGAAGTCCTACAGCTACGGAATTAAAGAAGCCCCATCGAGACTGGTAGGAGGGCGGAGGCGGATGGGCTGGTCCCACACCCACGTGTGGCGGATAAAAATCAGGAGGACACCTTGGCTGGGAAGGTCCTCCCTGAGGACTGAGGGGTCCCCGTCCCACACCAGGCGCCCAGCTCAGGGTTCCAGTGCCAGGAAGAGAATCCCCATCACTTCTGGCTGGAAAAACCAGCAGGAACTGAGGCTGAGGCAGCTGGAGCCCCCGGCAGCTCCTCTTAAAGGGCCCGCGCACGGACTTACTCGGACTCGCACCCTCCAGGCTCCAGCGTGGGGGAGGCAGCTTGAAAGGCACCAGAGTCATATGGGGAAGAACTGAGCTGTTAGACATTGGGGCGAGGGCTGGAGAGGCAGCTTTCTCCTGGGCAGACATGCTGTCGGAGGCCTTTGTTCCTTTGGTGAGCCCTTCCCTGGGCCGGCAGACGCCGCCATATCTGGGACTCCAGCAACCTGGCTCACACTGTTGGCCCCGCCCTGGTGATTCCCTGAGGCCCCGCCCCACCCAACTTTCAGGCCCACCCAAGCTGTTGCCAGTTGCCTGACCATGATTGGCCTGTCTTGGAGCCTGCTTCAGCTTTTCCTAAATTCTTTCAAACAAGCAGCATCTGGTCCCAGCTAGCCCTATATCTCTCACTAAGTAATACATAGAAACAAACACAGGGAGGCAGCCAAAATGAGGAGACAAAGAAACAGGTACCAAATGAAAGAACAGAACAAAACTCCAGGAAAAGAACTAAGCGAAATGGAGATAAGCAACCTAACAGATGCTGAGCTCAAAACACTGCTTATAAGGATGCTCAGTGGACTTAGTGAGAACCTCAGTGAACTTAGAGAGGGCCTCAAGAGCATAAAAAAGGACCAGTCAGAAATGATGGATGCACAGTCAGAAATGAAGGAGGCACTAACTGAAATAAAGACTAGTTTACACAGATTCAATAGTAGAGTAGGTAAAGCCAAGAAGCAAACCATCAATTTGGAATATAAGGAAGCAAAAAACACCCAATCAGAACAGCAAAAAGAAAAAAGAATCCAAAAAAATGAGGATAGTGTAAGGAGCCTCTGGGACAACTTCAAGCGTGCCAACATTCGCATCTTGGGGGGTGCCAGAAGGAGAAGAGAGAGAACAAGAAATCGAAAACCTATTTGAAACAATAATGGCAGAAAACTTCCCTAACTTGGTGAAGGAAACAGACATACAAGTCCAGGAAGCACAGAGAGTCCCAAAAAAGATGAACCCCAAGAGGCCCACACCGAGACACATCATCATCAAAATGCAAAAGGTTCAAGACAAAGAATCTTAAAAGCAGCGAGAGAAAAGCAGTCCGTTACCTACAAGGGAGTTCCCATAAGACTGTCAGCTGATTTCTCAAAAGAAACTTTGCAGGCCAGAAGGGAGTGGCAAGAAATATTCAGAGTGATAAAAAGCAAGAACCTACAACCAAGATTACTCTATCCTGCAAAGCTGTCATTTAGAATCGATGGCCATATAAAGATTTTCCCAGACAAGGAAAAGCTAAAGGACTTTATCACCACCAAACCATTATTATATGAAATGTTGAAGGGTCTTCTTGAAGAAAAAGATAAAAAAATGAACAAACAAAATGGCAATGAATACATATCTATCGACAATTGAATCTACAAACAAAATGAACAAGCAGAACAGAAACATTCTCATAGATACAGAGAAATTTTGTTGGTTGCCAGATGGTAGAGGGGTTGGAGGAATGGGTGAAAAAGGTGAAGGGATTAAGAAGTACAAATTGGTTGTTAGACTGGACACAGACAACAGTGTGGGGAAGGCAGGAGGGGGGCAGGAATGGGGAGAAGGGGGTCAATGGGGGAAAAATGAGGAACATCTCTAATACATTCAACAATAAAGATAAGTTAAAATAAATAAATAAATCTTTCTTGGTGTCACGTTAAAAAAAAAAAAAAACTATTAGTTTTTGTATAGCTAACTTTGTAACCAGGTGTGTACTTAGTTATCTTGCTTCTAATAGCTTTCCAATTAGTCTTATGAATTTTGGAGATATAAAATAATAACTTCTGCAAGTAATTCATTCCCCATATTTATACCTTTCTGGTTTCTCTTGTCTAATTGCATTGGCTAGCACTTCCAGAATAATATTAAATAGCAGTTTTCACAGTGGTCACTATTGTCTTATTTTTTATAATGGAAAAATGCTTTAACCATTTTACCACTAAGCATCGTGACAGTTTTTCAATTAAAATGTGTATATGTGTTTACATGTGAATTTATTGTGTCCAGGATCTATTCCTAATTAAACTTTTAAAATAAAACAATGGCACCCTGACCGGTTTGGCTCAGCAGTTAGAGAGTCAGCCTGCAGACCAAAGAGTCCCAGGTTCAATTCCAGTCAAGGGCACGTACCTCAGTTGCAGTTCGTCCCTGGCCCTGGTTGTGGGAGGCAACCAGTGGATATGTCTCACATCGATGTTTCTCTCTCTCTCCCTCCATCCTTCCCACTCTATCTGATGATAAATAGAAGAAGAAAATATCTTGGATGAGGATTAAAAAAAGAATAACATAAATAAATAAACAAACAAACAAACAAACTATCCTTGCCCTGGCTGGTTTGGCTCAGCCATTGGAGCATCAGCCCGAAGACCAATGAGTCTCAGGTTTGATTCCAGTCAAGGCCATGTACCAAGGTTTCGTCCCTGGCCTTGGTTGGGTCATGCAGGAGGCAACCAGTCAATGTGTTCCTCTCACATCGATGTTTCTCTCTGTCTCTCTCTCTCTCCCTACCTCCCATTCTATCTAATGATAAATAGAAAAAATATCCTTGGGTAAGGAATGAAAACAAACAACAACAAAAAACTATCCTTGCATTACTACGATTTTTTGCATCTTAATAAACTCCTGAATTCACTATGCCAATATTTTCTTCTAGAATTGTACCTAAGGATATATGATATAAAAAATTGTCAGTATTGTCTCTCTCCATTCTAGGGTTTCTATTCTCTTTCGAACTATAGGGAGGGGCACGCTGCTAATACACCTCTGGACTTTATTTGCAGAAGCAAGTAATAATAATAATTGTAGCTCATGCTTGCATAGCATGCATCCTGTGACAGATGCTCACCAAACGGCTTTGCGTATTTTAATTCGTTCGATCCTCAGAACAGCTCTGCGAGAAAAACACTGTCATCATCGTCATCATCATCATCATCTCTAAGGAAACAAAGCTTAAGTCACTTTTCAAGGTCACACAGGCAGTAAGTGACAAAGTCCAGGCAATTTGGTGAGAATGGTGCTTTGATTCCCTCAGACACTCATCCGTTCAACCTGCAACATTAATTTACCGAATGCCTCCTGTCTTGAAAGCACCAAACAAAAATGTCCTTTAAAAAGGCAAGTGAGCATTTTGATGAATGCTAATGTCTAAGTAATGGGTTTTAAAAGTTTGTGTCTCTTTAGTCCAGACAGTATGTCCTTAAAGCTTTCCCCAACCTTCCGGCATTTCTGTCTGTGGTCCAGTGTGTCAGAGGGAGCGAATATTAAGTTAAGCCCGAGACACTTGCTCCATCTGGTGGCGTCCTGGGCAGTCCTGCGTGGATGCTCCTGACAGGCACGCCCCTGCACAGAGAGATTAAATCCCACGCCAGTTCCGCAACAGGCTGCAAACGCTGCCGCCACACGCAGCACCTGGGGCAGGTGGACAGCTGGGCGGACTCAGACGTGCAGGGCGACACAGCAGCTTGGCCGCAGACGAGAGTTCCCCACGTCCCTCCGCGCGGGACAATACCTGAGCGCCAGCCCCAGGCAGAGCGGGAGCGCGGCCGTGCGGAGCTGGTCTGCACGCCTCTGTGGCACTTTTGAAGCGTTGCCCTTGATTCCTCCCGTTACCTGGTTTTCGCGGACCTCCTGCAGCCGCTTTGTCTGGGCGGCGTGTCCCCTGTGAGGGGGGTGAATAGAAGGCACCCCTGTGGATATTTTTTGGAGGGGCCCTGTGAATGGGCTGCCACGCCCGGCGGGGGCAGGGAGGGTGGGCGGATGTTTCCTGTCCGCACTTAGTCACTGCGGCCAGGACCGTCGAGGCCCCTCCAGCCTCCCCGAGCCCGGTCCCACGTGGGAGCCCGGCCTCTGCGGCCAGCCCCACAGGAGGCCCCTCCTGCCCACGCTGCGCACCAGATTCGCTTCGCAAGCCTCGCTGACATGAAGCAGCCGGGATGTGCGACTAGCAACTGCGGGCCCAGCCTTTGCCACCAGCCCCTCCGCCGGGGCTTTCGTACTCTGTGGACCCGTAAGTCCCTGAAAAGCCTTATTTTTATTTCCAGGCACTTTGATATTTAGAGTTCTCCCAGGGAGTACAGCCCCATGGAACTATTTCATGCATATTATTTTTCCTAAAAATTATGATCCCACTAAAGAGCAGAAGGGTGCCAGATGGTTCCCAGCCTTGGAAATTCTGAACACAGCGGCCACGAAAATACAAGGGAGCCTCTGGCTGACTCAGCCTGTTTGCCTTTCCCGGCCAGTCCTTCACCACCACGACTAATTCCACACCACAGTCCAGCCAAGGTGTGATCTTCGCACTGTGGCTTTTTTGGCCACGTATTTTTTAATATTGCTATGTTGTTGTTGTTTTTTCATTGATTTTAGAGAGAGAGGAAGGGAGAGGGAGAGAGAGATAGAAACATCGATGACAGAGAACATCGATGGGCCGCCTCCTGCATGCCCCCCACTGGGGATCGGGCCCACAACCTGGGCATGTGCCCTGACCGGGAATCGAACCGGCGACCTCTTGGTGCATGGGTCGACGCTCAACCACTGAGCACACTGGCTGGGCTATATTGCTGTGTTGTTAATTATTATTTCATCATACAGTTAACCTTTACCCTATTGCTGGACACGTGTGGAAAGGGATGTGGTACTGAAGGCAAGGAGGCTGGAAACCTCAGCCGCGGTCGCCTGTGACCCGGGTACCTCTGCCGCCCTGAGCTGGGTCTCTCGTCTGTGACTGAGGGCCACGGGGCGCCTGCCTTCCGGAACGCGGCCCCCAGAGCAGAGGACTGTGAACGCCGTTTCTGAACTGCAGCCACACAAGTGGGAGTGGATGCCAGCTTGTACCGCTTCCAAATGTTTGGTACTAAAAATAAAGATTACAGTGAACATTTTCAAACACGTGGCATTCGACTCCTTTTGAATTCTTTGCTGAAGAGACATTCCAGGAAGTCGGATTCCTGGGTAAAAAGTAGGAACATTTCTATGATGGTAGATCCGAATTACTGCCTGATTTCCAAACGGGTCGGGCCGGTGACACTGGCACTGGCTATGTGGGGAGGTGGCTTTTTCCCGAGGCCTCCCGGGCACAGTGAGTTTTCACTTGACGACGTTAGCAGTTTGTCGCCTTTTGAGTTGGCTGACTGCTGGGGACATCTGAACATTGTTCATGTGTCCCTTATGAAAAAGGATCCCTCTTGTGTGCGACTGCTTACCCATCTGTCAGTGAATGAGCTCTTCTGCGGTATCAGGACCATTCTGAAAGAACGCAGATCCACCGAGGCAGGGTAGAAAGACCAGGCCGTGCAGAGGACCCAGTCTGAGCGCTAACACGTGGCTTACGTGTGACAGTGCTGGCAGGGTTCTGCAGCCAGCGAGCTGCAAACCCAAGCCCAGCCTCCGTCTTTTCTCCCGAAGTGCACCCGTCTGCCGGTGTCTCCAAGCTGGAGCCCGAACCCTTCGGCCCTTCTCTGTGGTGTCGCTGTGACCTTGGGAAGAAGAGAGGTAGCACATTAGATGCCTACTTTTTTCCCGTGGGGAGAAAACTGAGGCCCGGGGGCCGCACTTCGACAAGCGCATTCATTTTATAAGTATGTATTAGGTGTCGTTAAGCAGGCATCAAAACATGGTTCCTACTCGCAAAGGAAACGAGGACCCCACAGAGTCAACGACAGGAAACCACTGAGAACCCTGAACGCACGTGGGAGTCCTGTGTTGTTGCCTCTGAGCACCCAGGTCAGGAAACAGTGAGCAGGGACATCTTCAGAGACGGCACTGACTGTCCTGCCTTAGATCGAGGACAGCCGCAGAGCTGGGGGGCTGGTCCACCTGAGGCACCCGGTGCCCGGCCGCTGCGCTCGGCTGCCCGTCCATGAGAAACTCAGTCCTGTGGCAGGAGACGGCTGTTCACAGAGGTGGGACTTGGGAATAATGGCAGATCACAGAGCGAAGACATAACCACGGGAAAGCTCTGAAGCTAGTGCTACGATGACAACAGGAGAGTGTGAGTACACTGCTACAGCATTTGAGCATGGTGTTACAATGACAATTTTGAGTATTCGTATTTTAGTATGATATTTGAGTATGGCTTCGTAATGAATATTGGTACTATAATGTAGTGTCTGAGTCTGGTGTTAAACTGGTAACATCTGAGATTCGTATTTGTGTGTAGTCTTTGAGGAGAGCGTTATAATGACCGTCGGGATTGCACCCCAGCTTTGTGACGTCACTGTAACCTACTTGAGCCTCGGTTTCTTCATTTGCGCTCACCAGGCTGGCAGGGAAGTGTGCATGGACAGACACATTTGCAGTGTCCCTTCAGTGCTTTATCATCACGAAGCACTTTCCTGGTTCCGTCTGGACTGAGCCTTGTGGACTCGTTTTACAGGTCAAAACGGAGGTTCTGAGAAGTCATCTGACTGGCCCAACCTCACAAGGGCCAGCTTAAGCCCACCTGGAGCCCAGAGGGCTGCATGCCGTGGTGTTTCATTTCGCATCGACTAGGTAGGTGCCAAGCCTGGTGCTAGCCTTCTGACTTGGGTTATCTCAGGCAACGCTCCGGCCTCTCCAGATGAGAGGTCAGCGTCCCTTAGCCCTGGTCCGTAGGGTGGCACTGAGGTCCAGGGAGGTACAATTGCCTCGGTAGGCGATGGCAGAGCAGGGGAGATGACGGCGATGATGAATCGCATCTTGGATGGGTGGCATCTACCTGCAGGACCTGCGGGACCCACCTGAGAGGGGGATTCTATAGCTCTCTGCAGAGAGAGAGATGGGGTGCGCTGGGGACCCCAGAGGCCAACAGCATTCAGCTGTAGTTTATACCAAGTAACAGTCTGGTTGTGAAATGTGTGTGCCCAGCTATTGGATGTGTCTCCCTCCCTCCCTCCCTCCCACTCTGTCTGAAGATAAATAGAAAAATATCCTCGGGTGAGGATTTTTAAAAAATTTACAATTAAACTGCTAGTCCTCCTGTATGCAAATAGACATGATTAAAATGTAATATTTAGTTAAAAAGGAAATAGAAGTTATTTCAAACTAATTTGAAATATATTTATATTATCAGTTTTCATTTTTTGTTTTTTTAATTATGCTATTTCTCCATGTCTTTTATTAATTGAATCTTATGCAAAAAGAAAACCATACACACTAATAAATAACATGTCTATTATAACCAGAGATGATTTTGAAATAAGTTGAAAACAACAATTTATTTCATTAATTGTTCATTATCAGAGAAAGCTATGAAACACGTTGTAATATTGATCTGTGGATGATCAGCGACGTTGAATGCTGGAGAGAACAATTTATAGCAGTAAGCGTGGTACTGCCAGCAGGGACGGCAGAGGACAGGCCCCGCCCCTGGCACTGCCCCGGTGGCGTCTGTCAGTTTCTTCAGTGCCCTAGCAAGTCCACTGGACAAGCACAGACGTATTTTGAGTAATTAAAACAATTGATGTTTTGCGTTTCAAAAAATGTCCCCCATAGTTCCACAGCCATCCAAACATGGGAAGAATAAGAAGAGTAAAAATATTCTGTAAAGAAGTGTGGTTTTGTATGGACACATTTTTTTTTATTACTTTATTTTTGTTACAGATGTTTCTCCTTTTTTCTCCCCAGACACCCTCCTCCCTAGCCCGCCCCACCCCCACCCCCAGCCAAGCATTGTCATGTCTGGACACTTTTTGTTTAATTTGCAGTTTTAACTGGTTGATCTTGGTTCATGGTAGGCGTGTGTGGCTGATGTCGCAGGTGCGAAGGAAACCGTGGACCACATTGACAGACAGCGCTGGGGCTTGATGCTGGTGCAAAAATAAAGTACGAGAGAGCCGTGCAGCACTCGGGGGAGAAGCAGAGCCCAGGGCAGGGCAGTGTGTTCGCGCGGGGCCCGGCTCTGCCAGGTGCATTGGGACACCCTGGGGCGGAGCCCTGCCCACCCACCCGCCCGGGGGACAGTTCAGCCTCAGAGTTGGGACTGGAGGGGCTAGAAGACCGCGTGCGACAGGCTGACAAGGGTCAGCATCTGTGTTCCCCACAACCTTGGGCTTGGTGGGAAGTTTGCCTGTCCATCTTGAATGACTGTGACCCCCTGTTTTCTCGTCCTTTGCAGCCCTTCTTAGTCCGAGCTCTTGGTAAAAGAGCTGATATCCATGTTTATACCGCCCCACCATTTCAAACACTCGGGTACCTCTTCCTTTGAAGTTTAAACTTGATCTCTTACCTGGAGGGCAGGCATTAGCGACTGTTCCCCTGGGACACCCTGAGAGTGCAGATGGGCAGGGACAGGGGCCAGGCCTGCTCGCACCCAGGCCTCACAGCCGCAGGGCCCAGGGGGTCTGGTTTGGCCTTCAGCCTTCTGCCTGAGGCAGGCAGGGTGCCCGTGGCTGCCTGTGTGTGCCCAGTCAGTGCCTGCTGGGGGAGCAAGTTAGCCAAGGTACGTCAAGAATTTAAAAATAGTTCATAAAATAGACCCAGAGACATAGAAAGAAGTAGGGTTCCGACTGACAAACCTCAGGGGACGGGGGTGGGAGGGAGGGAAGAGATAAACCAGAGAACTTATACACATATATGCGTAACCAGTGGACACAGACAATAATGCTGTGAGGAGGGGGCGGGATCGGGAGGAGGGTGTCTAGGGGGGAAAAGGAGAACCATCTGTAACAACAATAAATAAATTAATAAAAATAAATAAGTAAAAATAGTTCATATATATCAACTCAGTAACTCAACTTCTATGACATTCATCTAGAGAAACGAGCCAAATGGAGAAACTCTCCATCGAGGATGTTCTAACATTGTTTCTAACAGCAGATGGACGGTGCTCACACCCAGCGACAGGGAGTAGTCAATGGCAGACATCCATATCTAATAGAGTATTGTGCAGCCAATAAAAATCAAGGTTTTGTGAGATTACAAGGCAAAAAGCAGCAAACAAAACCATACAGTCTGGTCCTCAATGGGGTCTTTTTAAATTAGCATTAAAAATGAAAGGTTAGCCCTGGCCGGTTTGGCTCAGTGGTTAGAGCGTCGGCCTGCAGACCGGAGAGTCCTGGGTTCGGTTCCCGCTGGGGACGTGAGCCTCGGTTGCAGTTTGTCCCTGGCCCTGGTTGGGGTCATGTGGGTGGCAACCACTCAATGTGTCTCTCTCACGTCGATGTTTCTCTTTCTTTCTTCCTCCCTCTCTCCATCCCGCTCTGTCTGAAGATAAATGCAAAAAAAAAAAAGTCCTCGGGTAAGGATAAAAAATAAAAAAAATGAAAGGTTAGCAATGATCATCTCTGTGCAGTAAAAGTATTAATGATTTTATGTTCTTATTTACACTTCTTCGAATTTTCCAAACTTTTCAGAATAATTTTATAATAAGAGAAAGGTTGATGTAATAATGGTAATAACATAGACGCTGATGTTTATCGGGCATTTCTTCTGTGCCCGGCGGAGGGCAAGCATGTTGCCTGTCTTATCTCATTTACAAATAATCCTGGGTTGTAGAGTTTCTCATTAATTGTGCTTTGCAGATCAAGAAACTGATAACTGTTAGTTCCAGAAATCAAATGAGGCAGTCTCTCTCCAGAATTCCCATTTGAAGAATTTTAATTAATAATGAGAAATGCTCCTGATAATGAAAAACTATGACAATTTTTTTTAATGCACAGAAAAAAATATTGACATCAAAATGTTAACATAATTATCTCTGGGGTATGTTTGGTGACATTACAATATTTTTCTTTATATTTATACTTTTTGTTTGTTTGTTAATCCTCACCCGAAGATATTTTTCCATTGCTTTTTAGATACCGTGGAAGGGAGGGAGGAAGGGAGGGAGGGAGAGAGAGAGAGAAACATCAATGTGAGAGAGACACATTAATTGGTTGCCTCCCACACAACCGCTTCCGGGGCCGGGGATTGAACCTGCAACCCAGGTACATGCCCTTGACCGGAATCAAACCCAAGACCCTTCGGTCCATGGGCTGATGCTCTAACCGCTGAGCCAAACCAGCCAGGACATTATATTTATACTTTTTAATAACCATAGATGACAGTAACGGTCAAAGAAAATGATAAGATATGAAGTAATATGATAGGTTAATTTGGAAAACTAACTGCTATGTAAAACATTTTCATAGAAATGTATGTTGAGTCCCAAAGTGTTGAACACAACAGTGCCTTCACAGAGAGGTGGCTGGCTGTGCCACTGTGGGTGCCCCAACATGACTGCACAGCAATGTAATAGTGCCGCATCCGTGCCCACCAATACTGAAAGGAATGTTCTGGGGAAAATATGTTAAATAAGGAGGCTCAATAACAGAGCAAAGTCAGCCCCTTGTCAGGCGACCTGATCCCTCGCTGAGTCACGCCCGGGCCCAAAGCCACAGTGTATTCAGATTCCGTCGGGGCAGTGGGATGAAGAAGGTCTGAATACGGAGCATCAGAGAGAAGGAAAGCAAGCTCCCATCTCCAGGCCAAGGTCAGGCCCAGAGATGCTTCCCCAGAAAGACGTCTGCTTCCCTGTGTTTCCACCGGAGCGCTCGCTGTGGCCAGTGGTCCTCTCTTCTCTTCCCTTCCCTCGTGCTGACACGCACAAGCCTCAGGGGACGCCAGCACCTCCTCCCTGGGGAAACAAGCTCCCACCGCCCTAGCTGGGCTCCTGGAGTCAGGAGAGCTGTGGCAGCGCCTGGGCCCCTCCTAGGGGGCGTGTGAGCCTGGAAAGTCGGTTTGGTGGCAGAGAGCGCCATCTAGTGCAAGAAAAAGCAATGTTTCCACTCCCCTTCTGCAGCTCCTGTCTCCAGGAGGGATGTTTACAGCGCCCTCTCTCCTTCAAGCTGAGTCACATTGAAAGGCCCTAGGAACAAGTTTCGATCACCTTCTTTCTGTGTTCAAGGTTGTGCTTCAGGGAATGGAAGAAAACGCGATTGGGCACTAGCTTTCTATGGAAGTGACCCGAAACCTGAACTAGACCAGAAGGGGAATGAGGGACGAAGGGTTAGCTGGTGATCAGTTCGCCGTTTCCCTCATTATCAATGGCACTTGATTCTTTTCTACTGTGCACATTACAATTCTTTTGGGAAGAGCTTCACCAAATCCACCCCCATGGGCTCGGATTCCACAGGTGCTCATGTGACTAACCTCCCCAGTGTGCTATTCTGGTTTGGTGATCTTGTAGAAACCGGCTATCAAGGAATCACCACCAACGTAGAAATAAACGAAAGACTCGAAGTCCAGAGTGAAGGCTTCAGATTTATGACAGTCAAGTTGTGAATGATGAGCATTGTCAGCCATGGCCGAGCAGCCTCAGGAAGGTGAGAATAAGAAGGGAAGAGGTGCTTGGGATGAAATAAATAGCAATCTATTGTAGAGCAAAATGATCAAAACAAACTGAAATATGCCAATAATAATATTAATACTTATGTATAAAATTCTCACATTAAAACAAATTGGGTTAGCCCTGTCTGGTTTGGCTCAGCAGTTAGAGCATCGGCCCGAGGACTGAACGGTCTTGGGTTTGATTCCCAGTCAAAGGTACATACCTGGGTTGCAGGTTCAATCCCCGGCTCTGGTCAGGATCATCCAGGAGGCAACAAATAGATGTGTCTCTCTCACATTGATGTTTCTCTCTCCCTCCCTCCCTTCACTCTATCTAAAAATCCATGGAAAAATGTCCTTGGGTGAGGATTAACCAAAACAAACAAACAAAATAACAGATTGGGTTAAAAATTCAGCCACATTCTATTGACAAAAGATAAATCCAAAATATATGTATAAGGGAATAGTCAATGCAAAATGATGGATAGCCCGGCCGGTGTGGCTCAGTGGTTGTCGACCCATGCACCAAGAGGTTGCCGGTTCGATTCCCGGTCAGGGCGCATGCCCAGGTTGTGGGCCCGATCCCCAGTGGGGGGCATGCAGGAGGCGGCCAATCGATGATGTTCTCTGTCATCAATGTTTCTATCTCTCTCTCCCTCTCCCTTCCTATCTAAAATAAATTTTTTTTAATATTTTTTAAATGATGGATAAAGATACCAGAAAAATATACACACCAAAAAAACTCTAGGTTAGCCATATTAATTATAGACAAAACAACAAGAAACAGGGCAAGTAACATTCCCATGGAAAATTCAGCTTAGTAAGAAACATAACAATTCGAAACTTGAAAATATCCCATAAAAGAGCATCAACATATAAAAAAGCAGCAGCTGGAAAACAGGACACTAATAAAATTAAATGCAAAGGGCTAAGGGTGGCCAAGCCACTCTTGAAAAGGAACAAACCAGGACCTATTTATAAAAGACCCGTGATCACAAGGCCACAGAAACCCACACCGTACAGTATGGGCACAGGGACAGGACAAATAACCCAGTGAAACTGACGGGTTCGAGGGAGACCCACGTCTCTCCACTCGTCTGACTCAGGGGAAGCCGACGCCAAAGCAGTTGAACAGAAAAAAAGCTTTTACTCAACCTCACACCCAACGTGAAAATCGAGTCCAGGTTGATTGTAGGTTAAATATGTGTGGTTTGAACGGCTCCGTACAGCCATTTTTGTGGGTTGAATATTGATCATTTCATACGATGTAGCCCAATAAAACTATAAAGCTTTTGAAATGAACACGGGAGAATATTTTCACAGTAGTGAAGTAGGTGAAGATTTATTAAACTGACACACAAAATTTGATCATAGTAAAAAAAAAATAAGTAAGTTAGAATACCTTTTAATCAAGAACTTGTGTTTATCAAAAGACACTTAGAATGAAGAGGTAAGCCACAGAGCAGGAGAATATTTGAAATACATGCATCTGACAAAGGACTCATATCTAGATTGTGTAAAGACCTCCTACAAAGTGATGTTTGTGTTGTTAATCCTCACTCTTTATGAGTGGAAGGGGGAGAGAGAGAGAAACATCAATGTGAGAGAGTCACATCGAACGACTCCAACTGGGGCCAGGGATCGAATCTGCAACCCAGGTACCTGCCCTTGACCGGGAATTGAACCTGCTCTAACCACTGAGCCAAACCAGCCAGGGCCAAAGTGATTTTTTCAAAAGCCAGGCAACCCTACAGAAAAATGGCCGAAATTATGGGCATTTATGCTATTGCATAAAGAAGAAATCCATTAAATAGTTATTAAGAAAATGTCACCTAAGACCACAGTTCTACACCATCATACACCCACCAGAATGACTAAGCGAGTAAGACCCTGCCCAGTGTGGGCAAGGGTGGAGAAACTGGGACCCGCATAGACCGCTGGTGGGAGTGGGAAGTGGTCCAGCTGTGTTAGAAAGCTGTTCGGCAATGTCGACTGGAGCTGAAACGCGTGTACGCTATCCCAAGCATCTCCGCTCCTAGGCATGTAGTCAGCACAAATGTGTACCTCCCTGTGTTCACCGAAAGACGTTCATAGGAATGTGCCCGGCCTCACTATGTGTGATAATAAAAAACGGGATATAACCCAAATGCCCATCAGTAGTAGTATGGATTGCCCTGGCCGGTGTGGCTCAGCGGTTGGAGCATCGGCCCACAGACCAGTGAGTCGTGGGTTCGAGTCTGGCCAAGGGCACATACCTTGGTTGTGGTTTGTCCCTGGTTGGGGTCATGCGGGAGGCAACCAGTTGATGTGTCCCTCTCACGTCGATGTTTCTCTCTCTCTCTCTCTCTCTCCCACTCTATCTGAAGATAAGTAGAAAAATATCCTTAGGTAAGGATTTTTAAAAAATAGTAGCATGGATAAATAAATTGCATTACAGTCACACAGTGGAATAATATGCAGCAGTTAGTGAAGAGTTATCTGTAACCATGCAGATGAATGGATCTCACATTCGGTGGAGTGCAAGAAGCACACAGAATATTAAAAAACGTTTCCATGCCCTGGCCGGTGTGGCTCAGCAGTTAGAGCGCCAGCCCGTGGACCAATGAGTCTCAGGTTTGATTCCGGTCAAGGGCACGGACCATGGTTGCAGTTCGTCCCCGGCCCTGGTCAGGGTCGTGCAGGAAGCAGCCAGTCGATGTTTCTCTCTCTCTCTCCTACTCTATCTGAAAATAAATGGAAAAGTATCCCAAAGTGAGATTTAAAAAAAAAAAGTCTCCATATCTATCAAGTCCCAAAACTGGTCAAGTCAATGAAGGTGTTAAAAGTTCGAACAGTGATGATTTGGGGGAGGGTAAAGACGAAAGGGGACTTCTGAGGTGCTGGTCACGCTCATTTCCTTGACCTGAGTGCAGGTAACAAATGCACGTCCACTTGGAGAACCACGGAGGTGGGACACGCGTTAGGTGTGTGAACTCTGTTGCCAGGGCGCCTTACTTCAACAAAAATGTGCTTCATCGCTCAACAAAAGATGTGCAGGGTCGCTATGTAAACTTTTCTCAAAGTTGATTACAAGACATTAAAGAATATTCCAAAATATGCCATATTCATGGAGAGAAAAAGTCACTATCACAAAATGCAAACCCTCTCCAAATTTTCCTATAGATTTATTGCAAGCCTGGTTTGTTTGTTTTTTGTTTGTTTTTTAATCCTCAGGGGGATTTTCTGGGAAATGGGAAACGCTGAGTTTAAAGTTTTTAGAGAAAATTGACATGATTGGCTGCCTCCTGCACGACCCCAACCAGGGCTGGGGATCGAACCGCCACCAAGCACAGAGCTGTTACACTTCACAGACAGCCCGTGGGCGGCGTGGGCCTGAGCATAAAGGGAGGTGCCGAGCACAGGGTCCCAGTCGTCATATCGAACATATTCAAAGACCGTGCAGGTAAAAACAGCCAGAATTGCTGCGTATGGATCGCGACAGTTTGGGAGAGACCAGATTACTTAAAATGAAAAATTAGGAACTAAAAATGAATGAATAAATAAATAAATAAATCAATAAATAAATAAAGTTTTTAGAGAAGAACGTGGGTCTAGAGTCACCACACCCTGGAGAAAAGGGATAAACTGGTGGAGAACTTACTGAGGCTGAACCCAGCTCAGACAGTCTGACACTGGTACAGGGAGAGGCCGACTGCCAGGGAAGAGGAGAGGAAGCAGAAACACTCACTTCTAGATACCAAGTTTATGTTTGCATCACAATACGTGGAATTGGGAAGATTCGTTCTATAAAATGGAGACCTAAATGAAACCATGCTCAAAATTCATTCTAGATTAAAAACTCAAATGTGCAAAGCAAAACTTTAAAATGTCCTGAAGAAAACATAAAAAAATATCTTTATAACTTGAGAGTAGGGAAGGACTCTGGCCCAGGTGCCTGGGTTCCACGCTCAGCTCCAGGGCAGGACAAGTGACCCCCTGTCCTCGAGTGTCCACATCGGGAAAGCGAGGACAAGAATAGCATCCACCTCCTGGGGTCGCTGAGAGGGTTGCATGAGTATCACTCGTCACGTGTTTAAAACACTGCCTAACCCTTGCGCACTGTTGGGTTTTTCTCGTTATTGCTCTAAGTTGCTGTTCGAGGAACACGCATTCCCGGCTTGTCGGATCTGTGCCTAACCAAGTTTAGAAATTTTACTGAATTAAAGAAGAAAAGGATATTCAGTATTGGAGGGTAGCAAAAAAGAAAAGCATTATAAAAAACAATGAGGAACAAATTAAAAGTTCACAATCCACTCAAAAACCCCACCAAAATATGTAAATGAGTTGAATTGCTCTAATGATCCCTTTATTTCATTATTTCACCTGTATACCCCTACCTACCCCTAAACTGCCCCACGAAGAAACAGCTCCACGGGGAGTATGTGTATTTTCTCTCTCTGCTCTGAGTCCATGTTCTGAAAGGCACAATGCCTCACGGGTGTCCGGCAAAACTCAGGCGATCGAGGAAATAGAATCGACAGCCTTGATGCCCCCAATACTGATGGGGTGACACGTTCTTCCTGTGTTTGGAGGCACATTTTCTAGCCAGATGCCGCAGCAATCAGAAACATACCTCACAGTCTTCTGGGAGCTCCGGTACCCTTCCTAGTGAGTCTTCCTTTTATGCTCATCCGTTACAACTTGTGTTTATGACTTCTTAGTTTTTTAAAAAAATCGTTCTTTAATTCCCTAGTTTACTTTGTGTTTTTCAAACATTAAAAAACTGTCAGGTTCAGGATTATGACTCACCTGTCAAAACAAAGGGCATATTATGCAGACATTATCTTTTGTGTCCTCACCACAACAAGGGTGTGGCTTTTCTGCAGGAACTTGACTATTACACCATGCTTTCCACTAGAAAATGTATTACTTTGCTCTGGCTGGTTTGGTTCAGCGGTTAGAGCGTCGGCCTGCGGTCCTGAGAGATCCGGGTTCGGTTCCCGCTAGGGGCACATACCTCGTACCTCGGTTGCAGTTTGTCCCCGGCCCTGTTTGGTCGTGCAGGAGACAGCCACTCGATGTGTCCCTTTCACGTCGATGTTTCTCTCTCTCTCTCTCTTCCTCTCTCTCCCTCCCACTCTATCTGAACAAAAAATGGAAAAATGTCCTCCAGGGAGGATAAAAAGAAAAGAAAATGTATTACTTTTATCCTGATTTTATCAATCAGTTTAACACATTTGCAACATTTTCTGTTTTTGCAAAGTGGTATTTAAAATGCTAAAGAATTGATTTTTTTTTTTTAATTCTGTGAATCCTGGACCCTAAATTTCATTTCTAACTAGCCAAATAGCAACATTGCTTTGTCAGCTCAAGCTAGTAGGATTCCATGAGTTTGTGAAATCACTGTTTTGGGCAAGTCACATAGGTGGTAGTTCAGTGATCTGAAATGTCCAGGCTTTGCTATTCCCTCCCCTGTAAACTTTAAGGATTTATAACAGACAACCAAGTCCCAGAATGGAAGGCCCCAGGTCAGCAGGGATCTGTCAGAATCAGGACGAGGTGGAACAGGAGTGCAGGTGCCTTTCTTGCCATCCTCTGGACCAGCCGGGCCCCCATCACCAGCACAAGAAGCTGGTTTTGTTTCTGGTGTCATCATAGTAGTGTCTGGCTTATCCAAAGTGAACCTCTCATTGCTTCATGGACAGGGCTGCTAAGCGACGTTACTTTTTGGTCAGAAACATCTAGTCGTGGGCTAAAGCGAGTGTGAGCATCCCTCGAACACAACTGTGCCAAGGTGAACCTTTGGAACGGCAGGGTTTAGGGTCTGACGCTGTGAGATTCCAGTGTCACCAGTAGGGGGAGCGCTTGGTCAGAAATCCACGGGCCTGTGGGGGAGGTATGAGAAGGTTGCCACCCAACTCCAAACGTTTAAAGCAGAATCTGAGCAGATGCTTGTGGTCCAGACGGTCTGGCAAACATCAGGACACTGGTGTTTGCTGGGTGACTCACTAGACTACCGGGAAACGAGGGACACAAGTTAAGAGTGACGCAGCTGAATCAGAACAGCCCTCGGTGCTTGTCTACGGGCTCCCTCTGCTGGGTGACGGAGCCCCAGTCTCCAATGCACACGCTCGGTCCTCTGGGCCACGGCCCTCTCCACCCAGCGGGCTGATGCCCCAGAACACACCATAGCTGGACTTCAGCACGGCCCTTCAGCAGGCAGCCAGCAGGTCCCCGCTGAGCTCAAGGGACAGGCCTGGCGGGCATTCAGGAGCTGGCCCAGCAGACTCCCTCATCACTGGGTGTCCACTGGGATGCGTAAATATACCCACTCCATCAAGCTGGCTGTTTAAAGACCCGGGCCACTTTGTCTCCCAGCTCTCCTGATTGCCCCCTCTCTTGGACAGGCATTTTGGAAGCTAAGCTCTTTGCACAAAGTTAATAAGCTAATAGCTGTCCATTCCCTGCCCCCTTCTTCCCCTGTCCCACATCAGCTGTGCCCTCCCCCCCCACCACCACCACCCATCGGTCTCCTAAGACTTAGGGTAGCATGAGCCAGTTCCTCAAACATGGTCAAGTCCAAGCTCACTGAAAAAACTGAGTTTCTGGTGCCTCGAAGTTACATTAGACCCTGAACCATGATGACCTTCTCGATGCCCAGCCACCCACTTCTGTGGGCTCTGTGACATGTGTCTCTGCAGCCACAGTACGAAGGGCTTCATTGCACTAATATTCCAGTTCTGAGCCTGTGTCCAGGAAGAGGTGATGCTGGCTGATGGAGAAGGTTCTGCAGCTGGCCCTACCCGAGATCCAACGTGCGGGAGGGCTGCTTAGGGTCAGCTGATGGGGATGCTGTTCCCAAGTGTTATTGTCTTGAAGAAAGGGAAATTCCAAGCTAAGCCGGGACGTGAATGTACCCAGAATTTTTTTTATCCTCACTCGAGCATATTTTTCCATTTATCTTCAGACAAAGTGGGAGGGAGGGAGAGAAAGAGAAACATCAACGTGAGAGGGACACATCGACCGGCTGCCTCCCACACGACCCCAACCAGGGCCGGGGACGAACTGCAACCACCAAGGTAGATGCCCTTGACCGGAATCGAACCCGTGACTCATTGGTCTGCAGGCCGGGGCTCTAACCGCTGGGCCAAACCGGCCAGGGCTATACCCAGAATTTTTATATACCACGAGCAGATTTTAAGAGAATGAAGGTTGACAGAATAATTCTTGTGGACAAACCACTGAAAGTTTTAAGACTTTTGAATTTGCTCAGTTGTACAAAGAAGTATGTGATGCGAAGTGTGACCCTCGGCAGCGGCTCTTCAGGATGGAAGAGCCAGGGCCTCGGTCACTGGCTCTCCACCACCCGCACCAGGGAGCAAGTCCGTCAGAAAGCCCTCCCCGCAGCGTCAGCAGGACTCGGCCGGTTCCGCTGAGACCCGTGGTGCCCGGAACTCTCCCCTGGCTCCCCCAGATGCGGTTCCCGAACAAAGCCTCATGGTCCTCTCTCCATGTGACTCGGTTCCCCATCAAGGATAAGTGATCAGTAAGACTTCAACCACGTCCAGAGCCCCAGCTGCAAAGGTCGTTGAGGACTCTGCAGGGCGGGACTCCTAGCTTCCCGACCTCTGCGGCAGAGGCAGGGCAGAGGGAAGGGGCTGGCACAGGGGCGAGGCCGCCAAACCCTTGATGGGCCACAACTGTTCTGGAAAGTGGGGAACGCGGTGGGTGGTCGGTTGGTCGGCCCTCCCTTCCTCCATCCCGTCCACATACACCATCTCACTTACCCTCCCTTCAGCCTTTCAGTGAAGTGTTGCTCTCCTCACTTTATAATAAGAAAACGGGGGCTCATAACGTTCAACTCATGTTCCAGCCGCGGCAAGATTTGAACTGAGGTCCATGTCCCAGCACTCTCCTGTGGCAGAATTTATATGTTTGCTTTGCTGAGGCTAAACAATAGAGGATTCTCCCTGTTCCCAACTCCCTTGCTCCGAACTGTGATTCGCTGGCTTCCAAACAGCGGGCTGGGCCTGGCACTGTCCCCTCACCCCTCACCAAGCCTGCTCCAGCGATGTTCTTACCTGCTTGAGGTGCTTGATCCTGGGAACCACTGGGGTGAGCGCGTACGCTCCATTGGCCGGTCATTCCACAAGGTATCGTTTTCCCTATCTGTGACCACCCCAATCTCAGCCATCCTGTAAGGCCCAAATCAAACTGCCTCTCTATTAAGACGTCTCCAATCTCCCTGCCAAAAGGTAGCCCTACCTTCTCTGACACTCCCACACACTTAGCTCCCTTTAAACATTTCCCACAATCAACCTACGTAACCACCCCTCCATGTCATCGTGTCCTTGAAGACAAGAACCGTGACATTCATCTGTTGTCCCTTACAGCTCCTGGCACGGTGCAGGAGGGTGGTGAGGGTTCGCTAGGTGAGTAACAAATAAATGAATTTCCCTAGCGAGGTGCTCGGGTCTTTAAAACATTGGGTACTCTGCACCTGGTTAATTACGAATCCATTGCTCCCGTTTCCTGGCCTTTTCAATGAGCCGGACCTTCCCCATCACCGCCCGCCAGCCGATTTCTCCTGTTATGTCATGAGCACTCATTAGTTACTGGGTACAGAACAATTTTTTTTATTTTTTATTTTATTTTTATCCTCATCCGAGGACATTTTTGCATTTATCTTCAGATAGAGCGGGAGGGAGAGAGGGAGAGAGAGAGAGAGAGAAACATCGACGTGAGAGAGACACATTGGGTGGTTGCCACCCACACGACCCCAACCAGGGCCGGGGACAAACTGCCACTGAGGCACGTGCCCTGAGTGGGAACCGAACCCGGGACTCTCTGGTCCGCGGGCCAACGCTCTAACCGCTGAGCCACACCAGCCAGGGCCAGAATAATTTATTTTACATAGGTACTTGCTTTGTGGCTATTAACATTTTTTAAAAATGAACTAAAAAGAGAGAGAGAACAGGACTACATCTTCGGAGTTAAAATGAGTTCATTTATCTTTGGAACAACCCTAACAGGAAATTTTTACACAAGTCCAGGCATTTGCCCTGAGGAAAATTCACCAGGCCAAAAAGAACGGAAGAAATCAGGAGAGTAAAAGCATCGGGGCGTCTCCATGCTCTACCCTTAATCCGTTCAGGTTCCTGCTAAAGGGAGACTTCTTCCTTCAAGGTCAGCGGGCAGTGGCAGTGTCCTCAGTCCCTTCTGGAACCTTCCCACGTTAGAACCGCAGAAGAGCGGCCAGCCCTCACCCAGGCAGGCCGTCTCCTGCCCTGCGGTGGGAACCCGGGCAGGCAGGCCACTGCCTCCTGGTTGCCATGGCAATGGCCAGCGCCCCGCAGGCCTCTGGCAGGGAGAACGGCCAGGGCGAGAGCACGCATTCCACCGGGCCTGGCGGATCCAGCAGCTGCCGGCCCGAGTGCGGTGGGCCAGGCCCGCGGGGTGGAGAAGCCCACCGCGCCGCGGAGCTCCAACGTGTAAGTCAGCTCTCGGTTCTTTTTGGAAAAGCGTGTCAAGCGTGACAGTTTTTAATAGCTTCAGAATTTCTGCGGCGTCGCAGGAAGGGGCCGTGTAGCTTTCAGGAGACACTGTCCGAGTCACCGAGGCACCTCCTGATAGGATGTGCATTTCTTGAACACGATGTACACTTCGGGGCGGCCTTCCCCGCGGACCACTCTTGCTCTTCACTGAGATGCGGCCTTGAAAGGCAGTGTTTTCAGTCCGTCAAGCAAAGAGTGGAATAATCTCTCTCGTCCCTAAATAGATAAGCGCACTTAGGCTAATATTACATAACAGATATTTCCGTGGGATCTGGGCTTCTTTTTCTACTTTAAAAAGCTGGCTATATTTTCCTGTTAGCCTTCCATGCTAACTCACAATTACGAAAAAAGATATGGGACACACCTCTTTCCTTTACTGTGATCGCAAACAAGGCCAGGAACTCTCAAAACGTCCGCTGACGTCGCTTCTTGGCTGTGTTATCTAATAGTTTTATATTTACTGCTTATGTATACATAACTCATCAGAAAACAGGTGGATAAGAAGCTAAGTTTAGATAATCATTAACATCTGAATTAGATAACTTTTTTAAAAATGCGTCCTTTTATTCAAAAGTGGGGGGAAAAACTCACGATACTTTAGTAAAAGGCAAGATGATGTTTTAGTAAAAATCAGTGGTCCTTACACAGTCCTGCATGTATTTCCTTGTTTAATAACCATGTTTCTGAACAGCATTTCAGCAACAAGTGTGTTGGTGTATATTGAGGAAAGAAAATATTTCAATAGAATTGTACATCATATTGATTTTAAAAACCTGCCCTTAGAAATGACCCAAAATGGCCCTGGCCGGTTTGGCTCAGCGGTTAGAGCATCGGCCTGCGGTCCAGAGAGACCCAGGTTCGGTTCCCGCTAAGGGCATGTACCTCGGTTGCAGTTTGTCCCCGGCCCTGGTTGGTCGTGCGGGTGGCAGCCACTCGATGTGTCCCTTTCACGTCGATGTTTCTCTCTCTCTCTCTTCCTCTCTCTCCCTCCCACTCTATCTGAACAAAAAATGAAAAAATGTCCTCGGGTGAGGATAAAAAAAAAAAAGGAAAAATGTCCTCAAGTGAGGATAAAAAAAAAAGAAGAAAGAAAGAAATGACCCAAAATGTCAGACCTCATTTGTTTGAATTTTTTTTAAGTAAAAAGAGTGGCCTTTGGGAAGTTTTTCCTTTTATTTTAGACCCCATAACGCAATATATTTGAAAGAAAAACTAGTTTTTAAATTTGACAGAAATTAGGCATTTTCTGAAAATAACAGTTTCAATAACAGATTTACTGAAATGACTGCTTTTCGACAGCTAGCTTGGATTTCCCGCATTTCTTTTCCACACCAGTGTGTTTACTGCTTAAAGTTGGTAAAGCACCAGCCTTTAAAATTCAAGGTCAGCAGACGGACCCCATGGCCCCAAGGGGGCCGCTGAGCCTGGCTGGGGTCTGACCCCATGACCCAATGGGCTGAGCACACACCAAGGGCAAGGCTGGCAGGGGGCAAGAGGCGGTGGGGGCGGGGTTTGTGATCTCCGGTTCCTTAACTCTTGTGTCCTAAACGTCACTTGTGTCCAGTGACGTTTCAGTGAGGACTTCCCATTGGCCGATTCTCTGAGACAGTCTTTGCCCCGCATTCCTCCCTATGTTAGCGGAAGAGGCGGTCAGCTAATGGTGTCCTTATTTATTATTCTTTTAAATCCTCACCCCAGGATATTTTTCCATTTACCTTCAGGAAGAGTGGGAGGGAGGAAGAGAGGGGAGGGGGGAGGAGGGAGAGAGAGAGAAACATCAATCGGCTGCCTCCTGCACGCCCCCTACTGGGGATGGAACCAGAAACCCAGGCATGTGCCCTGACCAGGAATCCAACCGGGACCTCTCAGTCCATGGGACGACACTCAGTCCACATACCGGCCGGGCTCCATTACTTTTAGATAGAGTGGAAGGGAGGTAAAAGGTGTGTGTGCCAGCGGGAGATCACCTCCACAACACGAGGCCAGTGTAGAGCAAAGGTGCTTTGTTATATCCTCCTGGGTGCAGGACAGGGGCCAAGCCTGAAAGCTTAGCCGTCAAGTCCCTTTGTTCTCTGGGTTTTATAGTGGCAAACTACAGAAACTAAAAAAACTACATTCAAAAAAAAGAAAAAACCCCACATTCTCTTGGCACCGTGTAATTGGTGTCCGGGTTGGTACGAGTTGTCTCAGAGGTAGGGAGTCTGCTCCGGCAGAGGTCAGGGCCATCATTAATCTCTTTCTTCTCATGGTTCCTCTGAGTTTCTCAAGGCCTTCATTAACCCCTTATCTTTGGGTTTCTCAAGGCCCTTATGTTTACAAGAAAGAAACTGCCAGGGTGCGTACGTGCAGTAACTGAGGGTCAGAATGGAGTTTAGTTTTGTTAAAACATGATTAACCCTTTCAGGAGGGAGAGAGAGAGAGAGAGGTGAGAGAGACACATCGATTGGTTGCCTCTTGCAAGACCCTGACCAGGGCCAGAGATTGAACCTGCGACCCAGCCACATGCCCTTCACCAGGAATCGAACCCGAGACCCCTTGGTCCAAGAGCCAACGCTCTAAGCTCTGAGCCAAACCAAGCCAAACCATCCAGGAGGAACACTGTCCTTATTTATACATCTCATTTATAAACCTTCCTTTTTGCGAACTCATTGATTCCTTTTGTTTCCTATTCATTCAGCACGAGATTTCTATACACCCTTCAGGTTGAAGGCCACCAGGTCTGGAGCTAGAATGCGAGGCAGGAATCGTCATTTGAGTAGGAACATGACCCTGGAGTACATTCGGCCGTCCGGGTTCAAATCTTAGCTGTTTCCTATTGGCTCTGTGACCTTGAGCAAGTTACTTAACCTCTCTGGGTCTCCCTTTTCTGAGAGGAAAGCGGGATCATGCTATCTACCTGTAGGATTGTTGCACAGATGAAGGGATGTAAAGTACGTAGAACAGAGAAGCACTCATTAAATGTTACTCCTGATCCAAACCACGAACACGGGCACACCCTGTTTTACCGCGACTCACGGAGGCTGCGTTTCCCGCAGATTGAAGGCCAGCACCTCCGCCCGAGAAAAGATCATGACTCGCGATCCTCGCTTCATTGTGGGGGTCGGGACACCTCGGAATCTCTTTGCCGGGGGAGGGTCTTGCCTTCCATCTGTAAAAATGAAGCAGCTGCGAAGCCCAGATGAGGTGTACCTGTGCTTCCTAATTTCAGTCCATTTTCAACACCTGTATCCCTCACATTCTTGTCTAAAAGTACATTGCCCTTGCCCTGGCCAGTTTGGCTCAGCGGTTAGAGTGTCGGCCCGTGGACTAGAGAGTCCCGGGTTTGGTTCCCGTGAAAGGCACGTGCCTCGGTTGCAGTTCATCCCCGGCCCTGGTTGGGGTCCCAGGGTCGTGTGGGTGGCAACCACTTGATGTGTCTCTCTCACATCAATGTTTCTCTCTCTCTCTTCCTCCCTCTCTCCCTCCCGCTCTATCTGAAGATAAATGCAAAAATGTCCTATATTCAGCTAGTTTAGATGCACATTTTCTGTGTTCAGCTAGTTTAGCCTTGGGAGCACAGGCTGAGGGGCGGGAACTGCAAAGTGTTGATATGGAACATCTGCTCTCCACCTAGCAGTTGGCACGCAGTTCTTTGGGGATCGAGAGTGGTGGACTGGACAATAGTCGGAGCAGTCTGAGACATTCGGGGGGCTGTCAAGTAAGGTGCTGGATATGTGAGCTTGAAGCTCAGGAAGGGTTTGGGGGCTCATCCGGGTATTTAAATCCATGGGTTGCCTGGCCGGTGTGGAGCAGTGGTTGAGAGTCGACCCTGCACCAAGAGGTCGCCGGTTCAATTCCCGGTCAGGACACACACCCAGGTTGTGGGCCCAATCCCCAGCGGGGGGCATGCAGGAGGCGGCCAATCGATGTTCTCTCTCATCGATATTTCTCTCTCTCTCTCTCTCCCTTCCTCTCTCTCTAAAAATCAATAAAGAAAAATAAATAAATAAGCCCATGGGTTATCATGCAATCACCAAGGGAGTGGGTAAACGTAGAGAAGGGAGCCAGGCACGGAGCCAGGTACACACAACAGCAGACGGAAGAAAAGGAGATGCCAGCCGAAGAAACTGAGGCGCAGCCGTCAAGGTAGCAAGAAGAACAGGAGCGGTGGGTCAGGAAGGGCAGAGGTTCTCGGCTCAGGAAGGAGGGAGTGGGCGACCAGGTGGAATGCCGGTGAGAAGTGAAGTGTAGGGGACCAGGAAATGAACCCCGATTCCACACGTTGGGGCGGGAGTCGCTGGGAGCCTGATGACATGTTTCCAGGGACTGATGGGGGGGCAGCCTGAGTGGAGAGCCTTGGAAATCTGACTCGAACAGGCACCGGGCTCTGCATGATCACGCACTTTCTTAGAAAAGCTTGTTTTTCATTTCTTTATGGCGGACTGATGTGGCCCTCTGGGAAAACAGGTCTGAAGCAGCCGAGAACTATCATCCAGGCCCCTAGCTGCTCAGGTTCCATGAAGGAGGTGGGACTAGAAGACTGCCTGAGAGGCGGAGGTGGGTTCTTGGAAGATGAGAAGTAGAGAACACTCCTAGACATAGGGCACCATCACAGCGCAGGGAGGCATCACACCTACACACCCGGAAGACCACACACACCCGGAAGACTACACACACACACAACACACACACGGAAGACCACACACACACACAACACACACCCGGAAGACTACACACACACACACATCCCACATACACACGGAAGACTACACAGACACATGGAAGACTACATACACACACACACACACACAACACACACACGGAAGACTACACACACACACACACACACACGGAAGACAGCACACACACACAGCACAGACATGGAAGACCATACACAGACACAACACACACATATCAAGACCACATACAATATACACACAGAAGACTACACACACATACACATACATGGAAGGCCACACACACGAAGACAACATACAGACACAACACACACACATGGAAGACCACACACACACACACACCCCTCAGGCCCTGCTCCCACAGTGTCCCCGGCCCCTCCTTTCCCGTTCTGATGCCTTTCCCGTTTGCATCTCTGAAGCACCTGCTGTCCAGGTCACGAGAGGAGGAAGCCGGAACGTCCGCTGGGGCCAGCAGGTCTGCAGCGTTCATCTGGAGTCAGGCCTGGACAGCGTTTCACGGGTACTCACTCAGCCCGAATTGTGATGCCCAGACTAGCCACGGGAGCTGTGCTGCTGTCTCAGAAATAATTTCCAAGGAGGCATCCATGAGCTCAGGAGGAATTCTTTTACACAAACTTCCTACTTTAGAATAGTTTTGCACTTACGGAAAAACTGTGAAGACAGCACAGAGTTCCCTTACCCCCCACACCCAGTCTCCCCTACTATTAACATCTTAGTGAGTGTGGCCCACCCGTCACAATGAATGAACCAATATTGATACACTATCGTCATCAACTAGAGTCCCTCCCTTATTCACATTTCCCTAGTTGGCATCTGATACCTGTTTCTGTCCCGGGATCCCATCCCACATCTCACCCTCCCTTTAGCTGTCATTCCCAGGGCCGTTTAAACATCGTTCAAGAAACCAACGAGCTTTAAATTACCTTGGGTTCCGATGTTTGTAACTAAAACCCCTAAAGAAACATTTAATTCTTACTTTTGTAAAATCCAGTCGCTGGAATAGCTGAGTACAGATGAAGGGAAACCCTGAGGCTCACACCCTGAGGAAGTAGCTCCGGGCACTCAGTGGGGCTGTCGCCGGGTCAGTGATGATCTGAATCCCCCTGGTGTTCTGGGAGCAAGCGATGAAGATATGAGGCCGCCAGCCTCTTTCGTGTCTCATCTCCTAGCAAAGGGACTGATCTGGCTCACTTTCCTTGGCAACCTCACACTCACGACACTGGCCGGTCACTGAGCACAGGTCTCCTCGAGCTGGTTTTACAGGACTGAGTGCCCAAACGTGAGCATTTGGGCGATGGGTCCGAGGCTCTCCCGTGCCTGTGAGATGAGCACACGCCAGCTCTGCCCACACTTCCCGCAGGCCCTGGCAGGTGCGCAGAGTGAGGAAAGGCAGCCATGAGGGCCCCCACGTGGAGCTCCTGGTCCCCATTCCAGGTGTGTGTCACGTGTGTCCCCACCACGGTCATGGGAAAGTTCCAGGTCCACTGCCAACCTAGACCAGGCTCGCTGGTAAAGTCTCAGGAGGCTGAAGGTGCCTCGTGGGCCTGGAACCGATGGCATGCAATGGCGTTCAAGGAGGCAAGGACAGGGTCCCGAGCTCCAGCTTCCCGCCCCTCCCCCACTCAGCATCTCACTGCTTCCTCCCCCACGGCTGGGCGGTGGCGGAAGACCCTGTTGAAGAGGATGCATTTGCTCACTTATCTGACGACACAATAGACGCCACAATTCTGGGAGGGAAAAGATAACAGAGGAGGGAAAGGACCAGGACTGTGCATCCTTGGCTTGGCAGATGTAGGGACTCATTTGGATCATGGAAATATTTACGGGGTGCCTCGATGTGACAGGTGTGTGCTAGGGACTGGGGAGACCACAGTCAACAACAAGACCAGGGCTTTGTCACATCACACACCTGACTTACACAGCGTCCGCACAGCGGGGTCCAGCACCCAGTAAGCAAGTCAGTGGGTAAAATCAACACCCACGTGAGCTCGATGCTCACAAAATACAAAACACCCGCTTTTCCATCGGTTCTTGATCTTCTTGGTCTACAAGCGTCTGAGCACTGGAGTCCACTTCTATTGTTCGTCTCCCAGCGCAATCCAACTGATGCTTGAACAGGTGAGGGGACTGAGAAGTACAGACTGGTGGTTACAGGACAGTCATGGATGCACAGCACAGCGTAGGGAATCTAGTCAATAACATTGAAACAACGGTGTACGGTGCCAGGTGGGTGCTGGACTTACCGGGGGTCACTTCCTCAGTTACATGAATGGCTAACCACTACGCTGTGCCCCTGGAACGCGTATGATACTGAATGTCAGCTGCCACTGATGAAAATTTTTTTTATAAAAAGAGAGATTCTGGTTTCACCAACCAGTGGGCACAGACGGGTTCATTGAACGCTAATAGCTGTATTTAGCCAGCTCATGCGCCCACCACCCGCTCAGGTCCTTCCCTCCTTCCCGCCATGGCATCTACACAACAGATTCTTTTCCAACCATGTCTCGCAGTCCCCAGCAGTGCTCACAAACAGTCCTTTCACTGCTTCTGTCTCCCACTGCCCTGGACTGTTGACTGTCCCCCGCCTCTGCCCTGGGCTCCCCATTGCCTCACTGCCCGGAGGGTGGCGTCCAGGGCTGTCCCCGGTCTGCCCTCCAGGATGGGCCACCTGACCCTTGCTCCTCACTGTACCAGCACTGTGCTGACCTCGATGCAGAAGTGGGGACGACGCCTGGGTCCTCCGCTGTCACACTTTGTCACCTGGGCAGGGCTCCTCATGCCCCCCGTCTCAGAGCTCTTGAGAGCAGTCCATACAGCCTCTGCCTGCAACTCCGCTGGGCTCTGCCCAAGGCATGAGTGAGTCCCTCTGAGAAGAGACAGGTGCCATCCTGTCCGTCCACTCATCCCTGCCCGGGCCCCGCACATCATCTCCACCCTTCCTTTTCCCTTCGATAGTTCCGCATGGCACATGACCACCGGGGACGGTCACTCCCGAGCTCATGAGATGTGCCCAGATGCATGGTTCGGCTGGGCGGGGTCTAACAGGGTGGCTGCTCTGTGACAGCCTTGAGCTCGGTACTTCAGAAGCATAGAGAAGGAGTTAGGACCCAGCTACCCCAGAGTTTACGATCCAGCCTAACGAGAGTCAGGGTGCGTGAAGCGGCCAGCGCACACGGCAGGGCTGTGGACAAAGGGGCGTGTGTTTGCTCCAAGGGCTGGTTGACGCGGCTGCTGCGGACTCCTCTCAATCTCTGTGTTCGGGTCAGGTTGCCACAAACGCAGTTAGGACAACAGGCACTTACTCTCTTACATGCCTGGAGGTCAGGGGTCCAGTCTGGCTGGGCTGAGGTCAAGGTGCGGGCAGGGCTGGCTCCTTCTGGAGGCTCCAGGGCAGAGTCTGTTCTCGCCCCTCCCAGCGTCCAGGGGCTGCTGGCATTCCCTGGCTTGGGGCCCCGCCACTCCAGTCTCTGCTTCTGTGGCCACCTTGCCTTTTTCTTCTCCCCTCTATTCCTCCTAGGAAGACCGTTGCGATGACATCAGGCCTACCCGGATAGTCTGAGATAAACTCCCGGCTGGATCGTGAACTCAGGCACACCCGGAGTCCCTCTTGCTTTGTAAGGTAACATTCTCAGGTTCTAGGCTTTAGTATGCGGATGTCTTTAGGGGCCATTACTCAGCCCCCCACAATGTCCAGCAGGCCCAGCAGGGGACCAGAGGGGTGTTTGGTCATACCCCATACTCCTGCTGTTTCTGTAAACATTGCACACACATTTAAATGAGTAGAAATGGGAGAAGCACAATTATTTCTATTTACCAGACTTGTTCGCTAATAATTTCGAGGCCCCTTCTCCAGAACTCACAGGGGGACATTGATACATTGCGCGTGTTGGTTACGAGTAGAATGATGCAAAGAGGCCTTTTGGGTTTCATGCGGAGTCTGTTCTCCATTCCAGGTTTCTGTGCAAGCAGCGTTAGGTGGACCAGTTACTTTGCAGTTTTTGGGGTGGCTTTGGGGGTGCCCTGACAGAGCATACTGATATATTCCTCTCATCACTGTGATTCTGATGTTACAAAGTATCAAAGTTTATGAATAGTGCTATATTGCTACTTGTGTGCTAGTCCCTTACGAGTAGTGGTAATAGTGCTATGGACAGCACTAGTGCGCTGTGCGTGTGACCACACCCACCCTGCTTTTCTCTGATGGTAACCCGCGTGGTCGGTATTATTATCCACGTGCCATGTGGAGAGAAACAGCTCGGACCCAACGATATACAGTGAGCTGAATGTGAACAATCCCCAAATACGTTACATTGTGTCCGCTCAAGACCCAAGTGCATGCTTGAAGCTGCGGGTGCCCGCCTCCCCGCCACGGAGCCGGGGGCTTGTGCTTCCTGTTTCTCCACTCAGTGTATCCGAAGAGGGCAAGCCGTGTAGATGCTACTGTACAATCAGGTGAGTCACCCGTCACATCGAATCCCGGGACTCAGTTTCCTGCCTCTCGCAGGGACCCTGTGAGGCTCGACGGAAGGGGCGTGATCGCCATCCACAGAGATTGCACCGTGGTGACTTCAGAATTAGGCTCGGGTCAGGCGTGGGAGGAGCAGGGCCGCACCGGGGGAGGGCCTGCTGCTGTGGAATGTGGAGAAGAAAGGAAAGACAACACTCACCCACTGAGACGACCCTGGGGAGAGACCCAAATGAATCGTGAGCTTCGAATATTCACCGACCAGGCTCCTTTCAACATCGGCTTCCGTGGTCTTCCCCTCCCCATCTCCCCCTCCTGCAGTCGGCCGAGCTGAGCCAAAGACAAGGAGATGCTAGGACTCCTTTTTCTCAAAGGGCCTCTCAAGGTCCTGCGCCTCCAGCCCCACCCAGCGTCTCCGTGGGCACCTTCTCCACGTAACACAGAGGAGCCCACACCTCCTCCTGGCCCGCAGGGCAAGGGCGATGCCCAGCCACGCACAGGTGGGAGCTGGACCTGAGATCCGTGACCACTCAGTTCTGGGCCCTTCCCTCAAGGGACAAGGTTGGGGTAAGGCTTAGGGTACAAATGCCCTTGGGTGCGGATGTGTTTATTTCCATCTGTGCTAAGGTTTAAGCTAGTGGTGTGAGACCCCTGTTTGAGAGCGGGTTTTTAGCACCAGGCATCTGGAGACAGTGGATGAGGGACAAACAAGGAATCAGGAGGAAGGCACAGCAAGGGGACCCTGGGGATGGGAAGACCCTGTGCCGATGTCAGGATCTCACCCACAACTAGGCTCACCAGCGGTCCTGCTGCCAGTCTAACGGAACCAGCACGAGGCTCTGGACTCTGAGAAAACGGCCTGTGCCTGTCTCGAGTCTGTGGGGGCAGAGTGGGGGCTTCAGGAGTGGGGTCCAGGCTAGCTGGGCTGCAGTGGGAATGAAGGGGTGTCTGCTTCCCGGTGCTGCCCACTGGGACTCCTGCTTCCTCCGCCGCCCGCTCCTGCCAAGGGGGTCAGGCAGGTGTCCGGGCCACCTCCTCAATCCCACTCTCCACCCTTCTCCACCCCCAAGGACCCCAGGTACTGAAACAGATTTACCCGGACAGCCCGGAGCTAGGAGTCAGCAAGTGGAGAGAGGCAGACCGCTCTCTCGTCTCTGGTCCCACTGCTGCAGCTCAGTCTACCTGGCGCCCAGGTGGCCTTCCTCGGGGACAGGTCTGAAGTTGGCCTGCTCACAAACCTCCGCGCCTCATTTCTGTCCCTTGGGGGCCTCCAGGGGCACGTCCACAGCAGAGGGAGCCACGCAAGCCCGTGGGGGTAGAGCTAGAAACACTCAAACGTTCACTTTTATTTTTACACCTCAAATTTTAAAATTCTACGCTTTGTGTATTGTTTACAGTGTAAATAATGGGCATGTATGGTATTGATAGTACCATTATCAATTAAAATCACATCTATTCGGGAGAGATGTTTAAAGTTTTAATGGATGGGGTGAAGATCAGAGCAGTTTGGAGACCAGCTTGGTGGGCAAGGTCCCTGCCCGCACTCCCAGGCTCATGAGCCCCAAGACACGCCAAGTACTCCAGTCTGTCTGAGGTTTGGCTCAAGTGACCTACCCTCACCCCAGTGTCTTCTCTGCCTGACCCAACAGCACCCCATTTCTTCCAGCCCAGCGCCTGATCTGTGTCTGTAATAAGCACCCCCCAACCACACTGTCTTACAGTTAGTAGCTAAGCTGTTCCTCCCACAGTATTGCTAAGCATGGGGCAAATTCTAAGTTCCCTGAGGGCAGAGATACCTTCTTCCTTATTTGTTGTTGTTAATCCTCCCCTGAGGATAGTTTTCTATTGATTTTTAGAGAGAGTATAAGGGAACGAGGGATGGAGGGGGAAAGAGAGGGAGAGAGAGAGAGAGAGAGAGAAACATCGATTGGCTGCCTCTTGCAGGACCCCGACCAGGACCAGGGCCAGGGCCGGAACCTGCAACCCAGGTATGTGCCCTTGACCTGCAATTGAACCCAAGAGACCGACGCTCTATCCACTGAGCCAAACCGGCCAGGGTCGTACTTCCTTTTTGATTTCCCATCACATAAGCCATTTCCTGGCACCATATAAATGTTCCCTAAATGTTTATTTCTCATTTTCTTTTGAGAGGAGAGGATGTAAAAAATCATAAATTGCAAAAGAATGGAAACACCTGCTGTATTCAGCTCACTGCTATGGCATACTTCAAAAGCTCAGTGACTGCCCTGGCTGGGTTGGCTCAACGGTTGGAGCACCGGCCTGCAGACCAGAGAGTCCCGGGTTCGGTTCCCGCTAAGGGCACATACCAGGGTTGCAGTTTGTCCCCGGCCCCGGTTGGGATCGTGTGGGTGGCAGCCACTCAATGTGTCTCTCTCACATCGATGTTTCTCTCTCTCTCTCTTCCCCCCTCTCTCCCTCCTGTTCTATCTGAAGATAAATGCAAAAAAAAAAAAAAAAATCAAAAGCTCAGTGACTCAGAATAGTCAAGTTGAATTCCTCCCTCCTACTGCAGGCTAATGCCATCCGGGCGGGGACAGGGATGGGGAGGGGTGGACTCTGTTCCTCACAGTCACTCAGGGACTCAAACTTTTGTCTAGGGCCCTCGGGTCCTCTGCAGGACTTCCTGCCCACATTTCATCAGCCAGAACTCAGCCACGTGGCACCCAGCACATCATGGCAAGGAGCTCGGGAATGAAGTCCGGCACTGGGCGGAGCGGGCAAGGCTGGTACTGGCGGGCACCTGGAGTCCCTGACGCACGTAGGTTGTAAGACACAATGTGCCACCAGACAAAACGCAGGTGGTTTTGATTCACCAAAAATTTTCAGGTAAGAGGCTGAACACTGTGTATGATTCTTAAATCTTTGAGCCTTTAAGTCCCCAAACATGTTTAAAAAAGAGAGCTCCGCCCTGGCCGGTTTGGCTCAGCGGTTAGAGCGGCAGCCCGCGGACCAGAGAGTGCCGGGTTCGGTTCCTGCTAAGGGCACGTACCTCGGTTGCAGTTTGTCCCCAGCCCCAGTTGGGGTCGTGTGGGTGGCGACCACTCGATGTGTCTCTCTCACGTCGATGTTTCTCTCTCTCTCTTCCTCCCTCTCTCCCTCCCGCTCTATCTAAAGATAAATGCAAAAATGTCCTCGGGTGAGGATAAATAAATAAATAAAAACCGGAGCTCCTACTGAGAATCAGCTCAAATATTATTTTGGTGTTGCAGCTGAAGAAACCTCCAGGGCAATTAATACTAGCAACTAACTAGCATGTGACAGCGGGGACATCTGCTACTTCAAAGCAAATTCCACACAGCTTTCTCCAGGTCGAGGATAACGCCCAGCGTCTAGCTAACAGCCATCCTTGGCTCCAAAAGCAATGTTTCAGGCTGAACCAGTTGTGTTTACAAGAAGGTGTTACTAGAAAGGAGACAGTGTGTCAGTGGGAGGAAAGCATCTGGACCATTTGCCCAAAAGGGATTTGAAATGTCACCAACAGTGATGTTTTGAACTCTAGTCTTAGCGCAGAAGACACGATTTCAGTGGCGGATAGAGTGATGTTCTCGAAACCCGTCCAGCAACGATAAATAAAAAGTGATTGAGGGTTTTCATTCAGAAGTGAGTTGAATTGGAAATTGAAGGGGTTTTTATTTGAAAAGGGGAGAGCCGTTGAGGGAAAAGATTCAAGTGAAGAAACCGGACAGAAGAGGACAGAAACAGAGGAGATGCTCCAGCAAGAAGCGGATGGTCGGAAATGCCAATCTGTCCGCAGCCCTAGGAAGGGAGGCAGAGGAAAGCCAGTGTCCCGGCCCCTTCCTTCATCCCTGCACCTCTGAACCCCGGAGACCCGCTCTGAAGCCAGGACTTGGGGAGCGAGGCCGGGATGTCTCTCACAAATGCAGTCCCCAAAGTGTGTCCCTGCCAAACTCCCTGCAGATTCGCAGGAGGAAAAGACGAGAGGAATTCCCGTAAAGGAAGCGATTTGGAATCGGATGTACCCCACAAGGGGAGGCATGTGCTTGTTCTCGAAGAGGGTGCCCAGCGTCTGCTAACACTGAGAGCGGGAAGTCGCTCACCCGTGGGTCTCATGGGCTGCCATCGTTAGGACTACCTTCCTTGCCTTTTCCTGGTCGGGTTCTGATTTCCCTTTGCAGAACCAGGCGTCTGTGCTCTCAGTCCATTGTTTCCCTGAGCATGTGACTCAGGGAGACCACTGCATCGTCTGGCACTATTGGGAAAGAGCCTTTTTTCCTCTGAGGGCTGCTCAGAGGAAACCTGAACCTCTGGGGACCATTTGGTCTCTAGAAGGGGCGAGCGTGTCTGAGAATGAAGCCAACACAGAGGAAAACAGAGACAAGAAATGGACAGACCTTCCCAACAACCCATTTTCTGAGCACCTGGATCAAGTCATACCTGACATCCTTTCTTGGTTTTTAAAAATATGTGAACCAAGTTTTGTTTGTTTTTTCACTCAAAGAGCCTGAATTGGATTTCTATAACAAGCAGTTAAGTGTTAGTACACTGACATTTGCTAAACTATGTTTCTTTTTTCATTCATTCAACAAACATTTAATGAGTCCTTGCCATATGCTAGGCACTGTGTAGGCACTGAGACTCTAATGCCCGGCAGAGCCCCCTCGGGGTTGTACCCCAGTGGAAGAGACACCTGAAGCAATACTCACAGCGCCGTGTGGCAGTCACGATCACAACAGTTCGTACGGGCTGTCAAGCCTGCACCTAACTCTGCCTGAGCGTGGCAGCTGTCAGGAGAAGCATCATGGAGCAGGTGGTATCTGAGTAGGGGAATATTTCTTGAGGGGGAAAAAGAAAAGGAAAACTACCTATGTCATTGACCCAGGGTGGCCAGAATCTGAAATCTGCGAAAGCGGACAGAGCTTGGCGGGTGGGGCCGTGGGAGAGAGGAGCCGGCTCCCGCCCCTGCACCCGCTGACTGTCCTTTTCTCAGCATGCTCATTTCATGTGCTCCGTGGAGACCTCTTCCTCGGCCCCTCCCCACACCCGGGCAGGGACACAGCAAGGGGTGGGGGCATCATGATGTATCTGTGCCCACTCTGCTTATGCTCTGCGGAATCTGCCCACAGATGAACAAACACGGAGCGAAAGCAGGGTGTCCACAGTCCACGTTCGACAAACCCACAGGAAGGAGTGCATGGCAACACCGAAGGAGAAAGATGTCCGCCTGGCATCTTCGTGGTGAGCCCGTGAAGTGGTTTCCAGGGACATGTGTCCCGCTCGGCACCCCTTCAGGAGGCTTCCTGCTGCTGGCCTCTGGCGCTGGCCTCTGGGCTCCCCGGGGTCCGGACAGCAGGGCCACCCTATGGGCCAGCCAGGGCCTTGACTGTTGGGAATTTGCTCACAAATCCCTTTGGGGACTTTCAGCCCCTCCCCCTCCAGGAAATCAATGTCCTTTCCCCTTCCCGCCCCCTTCCTTCCTCCCTGCGCCTCTGACCCCTCAGCACCTGTAAGAATGAGGCTCTGGGCTGGCAGTCAGTGCCCCGCCCTGCCTTCCCTTCAGTGGGACACACAACAGACTCCCAGTGCTGAATGACGGGGTTGCTGGGACGTGAAGTCCTAGAAACCTCCCGTGGAATCTGGGGCAGCTGATCGTCTAAAATTATCTTGTAATTAATGAACTGTTCGCTGCTCCTGACTCGGTGGGATGGTCATCACCATGTTCTAAAACCGTCTGACACTGCCAAGCCTCTCGTTCGGAGAGAGAGGGCTCCACGCATTTCTCAAAGCCTTTAAATCACAAAGTGACCAATGAAGAAACCCTTTAATAAAATCGTGTGCCGCCCTGGCCGGTTTGGCTCAGCGGTTAGAGCGTCGGCCCGTGGACCAGGGAGTCCCGGGTTCGGTTCCCGCTAAGGGCATGTACCTCGGTTGCAGTTTGTCCCCAGCCCCGGTTAGGGTTGTGTGGGTGGCAACCACTCGGTGTGTCTCTCACATTGATGTTTCTCTCTCTCTTCCTCCCTCTCTCCCTCCTGCTCTATCTGAAGATAAATGCAAAAATGTCCTCGGGTGAGGATAAAAAATATAAAATACAATAAAATAATGTGCCAATTTCAAGATATACACAAAACAGTACAAAGTGCCTCATTCAGTCCTCCAGATGGACTTTGATCTGTCCTGTGCTGTCCCTGTGACCGTGTGAACATCAGGTAGAGCCCTCCGTGGTTTGCCTTCCTCAGTCTGTCTTCCTCTTTTGCGTGTAAGCCCTGGAGGGCAGGGTTCAGGTCTTGTTCACCTTCATTTCTCTGCTTGACCTTGGCACATGGCTGGTGCTGAGCTCTGCAGGCTCCTGCCTTTGCCCCCCTCCCCGCCCTCTGCTGCAGCCCCCTGGTCCCCACCCGTGGGCCTGGCCTGCCCTGGGCTCTGGAAGCGGAATCAAGTCCCTCAGAACACCAGCTCCGTCAGCTTATTGTCTTACTCTGGGCTTCACCCCAGGGTCAGCAACGTGCCGGCCACCTAGTAAACTCACAACAAGTGTCTGCTGAGTGACTGAATGAAGGATGGTGTGGTTGCCATGAGAACCAAGGTCTCACCTTCTGTTTGAATTGTCTTGGCTGAGCTTACAGTATTTTTAATCCCCTGCACTCCAGCCACCGGCTGGTGGCCCTGCGCTGCCTGTCCGTCTACCGGAGCGTTGTTAGCTTTGCCCCTTGGGCACCTCACTGCCTGGGGGTCTCCTTGCCTCGCGCCTCCCGTCCTCTTCTAGCACCTGCACTGTTGCCTGTCTGCTTGGCCTCTTTCCTCCTGTGGACACTGTTTCCCTCCCCAGGCAGACCCTCCATGTCCCTGCCCAGCCCTCCCAGCAGGGGCCCGTCCCTGGCTCTGCACTGTCCTGGTCAGGGGTTTCATGCGAGTTTCCCAGCCTATCCACGGGGCTCTGGAAATACAGATGGACTGAATCTATTGCTGGGTCTCTCTCTTCCATCATCAGCTAACTCAGGGGAAATGTCATCATCTTTGCAAAGCTGAGGTCTGGTGCCTCCCAATCAGGAATGCCCCAGGCTCTGGCGGCATTCTCTCCCGGTGGATGTCGGATTGAGAGGTGTGCATTCCTGCCTTGTCTGGATCACCCGGAGAGCTTGCAGATTGCTCCTCCCGGAGCCCTGCAGCAAATGATTTCATGAAATCAGTCCAGGAGAGTGCTCTAGGAAAGGAGTGGCTGAACCAAGGTCATTGTGATGAGTGCGTGTGCCTGGTCTTTTCATTGTCTGTCAACACAGTTAGAATCCAGGAGGCCAGGAGCCATATGAATGGACCTATAAACGGATGAATGGGATGGGGGCATGTTTGTCTAGTTAGAAGTTCAAGTTTACCATTAACTAACTGTTTCACTGGCATTCATACTATGTTGCTGAACGGGTCGCCATCCGCGGCTGAATCCAATAAGGAACTGCTTGTCTGTGGGACTCCAGGAAATCAGATAGGGGCGGGTGGAGGGGGTGGGGGGTGAGGGGGGGAGTGGGGGGGTGGAGGGCTGGGGGGCTGAGGTGCGTGTTTAGGGGGTTGACAGGTACTCAGTACCAGTAACTGATTGTGTGGGAGGACTTGCACACTGAAATTACCCAAGTCCCTCCCCACAGACAGAGGGCGCCAGGTCTCCACTCCGGCACCCCTCCCCCTCGCTTGCCTGTCAGTCTGCCAGCAGACGTCACGGGGAGTTTTATGCCTCAGAGGAGCAGAGCTCAGGGTGTTGGCCGCTACCTGTTGGGAGGCACCCAGAAAAAAGCATCCCTGCAGGTGGGCCCCTGGCATCACCTGCCTTCGTTAGAGCCGCAGGAAAGGGCCGTTTACCCGGGTCTCTCAGGGGCTCCTTTCCCACCAGCAGCGCCTTTCCAGACAGTGGTGACCAAGCTGCACGCTCTCTTCCAGGTGAGTTCCCACGACCCGGCCGAGGGGGATCGGAGCGCCCTGGCCCCGCTGGGACGGGAATGGCACGGCCTGGGCACAGCCTCCTTCTGGTCAGCATGCTGGGCATCTTGGCACTCGGCCGCTTCACCCGGGGCCGGCAGAGCAGCACACTGATTTTCACCAAGGAGGACACCGTTCGGAAGTGCAGCTGCCCCGCGGCCGTGCGGGACTGTGACTACAGTCTGGCCAGCCTCCTGTGCAGCTGCCGCGCCGCCCTGCCTGTCGCTGGGGAGCCCGCCAGCTACAGTGGCCATCTGACCGTCTGGTTCACGGACTCCTCCGCCCTCGGCCTCCTGCTGAACTTCACGCTGGTCCGGGACCTGAAGCTGTCCCTGTGCAGTGCGAGCACTCTGCCCACCGAATACCTGGCCGTCTGTGGCCTGGAGAGGCTCCGCATCCACACCGAGGCCAAGCGCCCCGCGCCCGAGCAGAGCCTGCTCCTCCACGGCGCGCCCGGGGACAGGCCCCCGCGGCACCCGGGCTGGCCGCCCTGCGCGGACGTCTCCTTCCTAGACATGGCCCTTTTCAACAGGGCGTCGTCCCTGAGGTCGTACAGTGTCGAAAACGTTGCCAACATCGCCGGCCACTTCCCCTACTTTTCCCACTTTGGAACCTTCCCAAGTCTAAGCAACAAAAGCTACGTTGTCACATTCATTTACTAACGTGTCACTGTGTCCAGCCCCTGGGAACTTTGGCCCACTCGGATGATTAGGAGGAGGGATCTGGGGACAGGTTGTGGGCATCTCCACCCACAGCTACCCTCTCCCCTCACAGCAGGGCCCTCTGCCCGCTCCCTGCCCAACCACCACAGGAGCTGTTTTGCAAAACAAAATAAAAGGAAACCAAAACCCAATTTGGTTCCGTTGAGAAACACGTCCCGAGGGCCAGCTGGAGGTCCTGCTGCTCCTGGAGGGAGCAGCGCACCAGGGACTCACTGGGCTCCCCGTAGGGAATGCCCCCAGGAAATGCATCTCCCTTCAACACACTGCCGTCCTGGTTCTCTGCGGGACTTTGTGACGGGCTGGCACTTTCTCCTGAGCAGAGCGATGGGTTGCAGAGGCTTCAGAACTGTGAGCGCCACAAAGTGCCCAGGTTCTCCTACACTGACCTTTTCCAAACACCTTGCTACGAAGAAGCAGCGTTGAGAAAGGGGAGTTTGGTGAGTGTATGGGGGAGGAGGAGGTTTGGGTAGGGTGGGAACTTAGGGCCAAATGAGGGCACCAGGGTTTCGAGGAGGGAACAGAAGTGAAAACTGGGGGACACAAAACCGACTGCACAGAACTCCGACTCTGCTAGACGCTGGGAAAGCTGTGCTCGGCTAGCCCTTCTCTCCTTTCCTCGTTGCTCCCATTGTCCGTCCTGCCCCACCTCCCTGTCCCTCCTCCCGTTTCTCCTCTCACTTTCCCATCCCCCTCCTCCTCCCTCTCCTCCGGCTCCAGAACCAGAACTTGGATGAACACGGGCAGAACCGTGTTTCACTGCACTCGGGGCAAGCCTGGGAATCCGACCATCACTTACTACATCATTCCCGTGGGTAAGATGCTCCTACGACCACATAGATAATCAAAAGAACTTCAAGGGCTCAGGCCACTGGAAGTTTAAGACTGCAAAGTGAAGACACCCAGTGTGACATGGTTACACTCCGCAAAATGGTTTCGTGTGTGTTGATACAAGGAACCAAAGCAACATTTAAAAAATTAGACCGACTTATCCTTGTGCAAAGAAAATTTCTCCTCACAGAGACCCAGCTTACCATTAGAATGGAACGAATATGAAGAATCCATGCGATTATGGTAGAAAGGCCTAAACTCAGAGTGCAAAGAAATTAAACATTATTGCATTCGTGATACCACAATTAGAATAGTTTTATTATGAAATAAGAGGATGTCTTGGGGTTGATGACTTTATAAGAATTATTTTAGGCTGATTATTTATTGATTTTAGAGAGAGAGGAAGGGAGAGGGAGAGAGAGAGATAGAAACATAGATGAGAGAGAACATCGATTGGCCGCCTCCTGCACGCCCCCCACTGGGGATCAGCCCACAACCTGGGCATGTGTCCTGACCAGGAATCGAACCAGCAACCTCTTGGTGCATGGGTCGACGCTCAACCACTGAGCCACACTGGCCGGGTGGGGTTGATGACCTTAGATCGCATTCACCACATTTTTCTCTTAATTTTAACATGGTATAACTGAAATAACCCGAAATGTCTACATTTGCTTAATTAGTGGGGTATTTGGCCATTCAGGCTAATTAGCATGAGTCTATAATGTCAGTGTTCAAATTAGGCCACAACTAAGACCAAGTATGAATTTTAATAGAAAAATGTAATGACCTCATTACGACATTATACTTGAGAGATAAGATCAAAGTCATAGAAAAAGACATAGGAGGAAAGAGCAAAGGCAGGCAAGCAGTATATAAAAGGTTAATAATAAATATATTTACTGTCATTAGTTCCTGGAAATGTGAAAAATTGTATAATGGATTTTTACTAATCAAGTAAAAATAAAATAAAATTACTGATGACATAAAGTTGAATGACGTTAGAAATTCTGAACGTCTTAATGTGCCTGTCTCCCATTTGGTGGCTTTTAATAGTTTCAGAACCCTTGAACGTATGATTTAAGTGATTCTTCTAAGAGATAATTGTGGGTCAATGGGACTTACGTCAATAGAAGAGGGAAGTTAACGTGTTAGAAATCAAGCTGGAGGTTGCCGGATTTCTGGACTGAAAACGTGGGTCAGGTCGCTCTGACAGAGGATGAATAAAGACCAGAGAAAATCCACAGCACATACATGGGGGGCGGGGGGTGGCATTTGGTACTCAGCCTTGGGGCTGGGGGGACACCAGGCAGTCGTGGGGATGGTGGCAAACTGAAGGGGCCATACAATGGGGCGAGATCCAACCCTTCAAGAGTTAGGAACTCCAGGTTTTACATGAAATCTCACAGTTTGTCAATGTTGGCATACTGTTCTGCTTTTGTTCCCTGCTTTCAGTAATACTGTGTGGCTCAAACCAACTATGGCAAAGGTCCCCATGAAGCCTGGGCGACCTGTTTGCCACCATGTGACTAGTGGTATGCTGGTAAAGTTTAACCACTAGCTCTCCAATAAGAAGGCAGGCAGGTAGGTAGGTAGACAGACAGACAGACAGACACTCATACATTTATTAAATTTAACTGCTATAAAGGATGTGTAGCACACCATTTACAAATGATAACAAAATATACAGCACTCTTCATTATAAATTCTATGCACACCATTCTCAAGAATGCTTTAGTTTATTTTTGCCAAACTCGTATCCAAAGCCAACCTTCACTTGCGACTGATGAACTCCAGTAGTTCTGGCACGAATATCGGTGATACTTTCACTTATGTGAGGAGCCGGAGGAAATTAAACAGCAAAGACGAACTGGGAACATAACTTGTTAGTCAATGACATAAGCAACTCCTTTGCTGAATCAAATACCAGTTTTCCTTGTCTTATTCCTTCCAAGTCCCTCACCATTCACCCCAGCCCTCCTCACTCTAGGTTCTGCAACAAAACTGAACCATATAGAAACGATTCGAGTGACTATGTTCTCAAGTCTCCCAAGAGGTAACATACCTAGATGCATCTAAGATCATTCTAGATGCCTAAAAGTTTATTAATTACATGTGGTAGATGCCTGAGAGTGCTGAGGGTGTTCTCTCAAGGGCCCCCGGTTCTGGAGGTGGTGATCCAGCCCCACCTGGGGTCAGACTAGCTCTCTTCCTCCAGCCATGCTCCTCCCAGGTGTCCTGCCTGCGGGAGGCGGCCCTGCACTTCCTCCGGTCCTGCTGGCAGGGGTCGGACTGTGGCAGAGCCTGCTTCTCCATGGCGCCCGGTGGCAGAGGAACCGCAGGTGAACCAGACCTGGGGTTTTTCTTCCCTAATCAATTCGTCATAGGGAATTCTTCTAGATGCTGTAGGTGGGGTTCGAGGGACAGGCAGAGTAAGTGACAGCAAGAGAGAGTGACAGAGCATTACTGGAAGTCACTCCATACTTTCGAGTTACAGAGCTCTCCCCCGGGACCCCCCCCCTCAACGCCGGCAGGAGGGTCTGCACGGCCACCTTAAAGGAACAGGAAGCAAAGCTCCTCTCCGGACAAAAGCTGTAGCTGAGGAGTTTATCAACTGGCACACTTTTTAACACAATCGTATAATTTACGCAGATAATATTAACATTACTACAAAATCAAAATCACTCTTGGCTATTGTGTAAGAATTCTTTGGTCCTGGCGTTCTCTGGTTCTAACGAATGGAACCCACTTGAACTACTCGAAGCAAACACACACACACACACACAGCAAAGCATTGTCAACAACAAAGCAAAGCAGAAATGTGTTCTAGGATTCTGGGGTATCCTGGGCAGACAGGGGCACAGTCCTGCCTCAGGAAGCGTCGTGAGCAAGAACCAGGAAGGGAGGAGGACCCCATACGCTCCTCTGTCCTCTTCTGCTTCATTCTTCTCTCCTGCTACAGGCTGGTTTTCTCAGCTCCTGAACTGACATGGTAATTTACAGCTTTCCTTGGGCTCTTGAGTTCATTGCCATTCCAGCTACAAGCAGGGACTCATGGTCTCTGTTTCAAGTGCAAAATCTTGGGAGAAGCTGACTGGGCATCTTGATCAGTGCCCATCCTTTGCCTGCTCTGTGCAGTAACTAGGCTTCCAGCCTTCTCCTCACTATAGGAAGCACTTCCCAGAGGCGGAGGGGGCGGGATCTATTGCTGCTTTAAAAATTAATCTGCTGAGTGCCCTGGCCTGTTTGGCTCAGCGGTTAGAGCGTCGGCCTACGGTCCCGAGACCTGGGTTCGGTTCCCCTGCCTCGGTTGCAGTTTGTCCCCAGCCCTTCGATGTGTCCTTTTCATCGATGTTTCTCTCTCTCTCTCTCTCTCTTCCTCTCTCTCCCTCCCACTCTATCTGAACAAAAAATGGGAGAATGTCCTCGGGTGAGGATAAAAAAAAAACCAAAAACAAAAAACTAATCTGCTGAGTAATTTACAACAAACGTATTGCAATTCTGTTTGGGGAATAAAGGGATGCAAGCTGTAGAAAATGTTAATTTATATCAACACAGGGTGAAACATCTATCACTCATTAAACAAACAGATATTGTTAAACATCGCTCAGTCAACACGTTTGCACTGCCCACTGTGACAGCCAGGCCCTACTGCGAGTGCTGTGAGGACGGCAGTGAGCAGCTCTTCCCCGCAGAGCTTAGATTTTACCCAAGTTAAAGTAGGACTGCCTTCAGCAAGGCAAGGTTTAACATTTTCAACAGAATTTATTCAGCTTTTTTCCAGAACAGTATTACTGAGTTATAGATATAGAAAGGAAAGAAACATTCTAGATCAGGGATTCCTAGACTCTCAGATTCCACCTGCCAAATACAATTTTTAGATAAAATAAAAAATTAAGGAAGACTTATAGCTTTCACTGCTTTTTATTAATAGTTTGCCAAATAAGGGCATACAAACAAACAAGCACACTCTCATCACTATTTCATAGAAGGCAAGATATTTTAGTATCTCCACGGGGAAAGAGAAAGACAATCTCAGAATAAAGGACTATTTTTCCCCGAAGTAAGGACATCTGGCCACTCTGCGCGGACAGGCTGTCCTCACGCTGCGCACTTGGCAGCTCACTAGGGAAGTTTCCACGGGTTCGGAGATCTGCATTTGATCACCACCGCTGCAGAGTCCAGTCTAACACTGACCCGGCAAACAAAACAAAACCGATTTGCCTATTTTTGTCGGAATTTATGGGTCAGTTAGTCCATGCAAAGTCATAATTTGGTGAAAAGAAAACTGAGAGTTACTGCTTGGAAAGATGACTTGAAAAAAAGAACTGAACCAACTTACTGATTCAAACACAACGGTGGATGTAACAATTCTCTGTAAGCAATCTGTCTTCCCAGAGTACTAAAGACACTCCAATACTAATGAAATGGCGATGACATGCTATATGCAAAAAACAAACCAGTTTAATACTTAAAGTACAGAAGAATTTTATAAAATAATTTCTGATAGTATACTGCTGACAGGCAATTAAAGCAACTATTCAGCTTCAGGAATTTAATTTCCACAAGGCCTATAACCTCTAGATTCTACAAGGACCTTTGACTTGCTTGGGCAGCAAGATAACTTTTAAGTGTTTAACTTTGCCCTTTAATTATTGAATATGTAGGCTGTCAAAGTCAAAGTTATAAATACATTTGTTGTCTTTTAATATCTTGGCTCACTTTAAAATGCAAGTGTTTGGCCTGGCTGGTTTGGCTCAGCGGGTAGGGGCGTCAGCCACGGACCAAAGGATCTCAGGTTCGATTCCTAGTCAAGGACACATACCTGGGTTGCAGGTTCAATCCCTGGCCTTGGTCAGGGTCTTGCGGGAGGCAACCGATCGCTACAACCAACCGATGTGTCTCTCTCACATCGATATTTCTCTCTCTCCCTCCCACTCTCTCTAAAAATCAGTGAAAAAATATCCTCAGGTGAGGATTAACAATAATAACAACAAAATAATAATAAAATAAAATGCAAGTGTTCTCCTCTCTAACCGTATTAAATTAATGCTTTTACAGTGGAAGATCTTTTTTTGAAGTTTTAGGCCAAGATATTAACATATTCTACTCTGACTATATCTGTTACCTTTACCAGAATCATGTTACTGCTAATTTGTCTCTTGGCTCAGGTGTCTGGAGGCTGACCAGGCACAATTTGAACCTTTTGTGATGGGAACTGGAGTCCAGTTTCACCAATGAAACACTCTTGGGTCAGAGCTTAAATCAATGCTGAACAGCCAGAACATAAGAACTTGGAGTAATCTGAACAGAATGGAAGCCAGGAATTACTCACTTTTCCTAGTAACTGGAAGAAAATGTTACAGAGGATGCGCTTAGCCGAGATCATCTTTCCAGTTTCCAGAAGTGAGTCCTGGTGAGATCTCCAACCCAATCCAAGAAAACCAAAGAGAGGCAGATGGGGATGACACAGAAATTCTTAGTGGGCTTGGGACTGTCCCTTCAACTTGGAACTTAAATCTGAAGTGAAACTTCTGACAGGATGGTGGGCAAGTAGGCACTCATGTTTTCTGGTAGAAGCACAAACTGGCATAGCTTCTACAAAGAGCAACTGAGAAGCAGCGGAATTACAAATGCTCCCATTAGGATCTAGCAGTTCCAGCTCCAGTTCACCCTACAGATGTGACCACTTTTTGAAACTTTTATTGCAGCACTGATTATTACACCAAGACTGGGAATAACCTTCGCACCAACTTTTATGGGAGAGGTTACATCAATCATGGTACATAAACGTATATACACACGGGGTCACTATGCAGCTAGTGAAAGATGAGTTGCCAGTCACCTTAGGCAATCAAATGCACTACTTATACACTGTGTAAAAAGGTAACTCATAAAAATAGACACATTTGCTTTTACGATCATGAAGTATCTCTGGACGATCTCGGAACTCGACACTGCAATGAACTGGATGGCTTCTGGGGGCGCACGGGCCTTTCTCACTGCACGAGCGCCCTTTGTTACCTTCGGATTTTGACACGAGGAAAATACATTCACGTGTTTAGGAGAAGGCCCCACGTTCGGTGATACAGCAGGAAAGCCTGTGAGTTCGGCCTCGGGGTCCAGTCGCCGTTCCGGCCTGGCCGGTGAGGACTGTCACCTCTGGGACGCAAGTCCCAAAGGTGTCCTAACCATCCCCACCCCAAGTCGATTTTCCTGCCGTCTGTCTGTGAAATTGGCCGTTTAACTGCTAGCACCCCGGGCATCCCTTCGGGAACACGAACACACTGCTTTCGTTGTAACGGGAAGAAGGGGGCTAACACATCGGGCCAGGTAACATCTATCCAAACGGACTCCAATGGTGTTGAGCGCGCTGTCGCTGTAGCTAGTGATGGTCGCCGCGCCACACCCAACCCACAGTTCCGAGAACGCCGCGCGCGTGGATCCCACGTGGGCCGCCACGCTCCGCGCCTCCTCCGGCTCCTCCGGGCCCCCACCCCTTCCCCTAGTGCCCAGCGCTCGACGGGAGGTCTTCTCGCGGGATTGAGTTCACTCTTTCCTCCGATCTCTATGATCCTCGTTGTGACCCGTCGAATAGCACCCGAGTTCCAGAGTTCCGTGCCAATAGTCCTCCACACCGACAGAGGGCAGTGCAAGAAGCTGACGTTCTCGCGAGAGGCGCGGAGTTCTCTCCAAGAACTAAGCGCGCGAGCGCATGCGCGTTCGGTGGTGCGCGGTAGCGCGAGGGAAGAGGACCCGGCTGGGGCTCCGGAGAGCGCGCGTGCGCCGTCGCGAGCTCGGCGCTGCCGGGGCCGCGGTGCGGGAGCGGGTGGGAGGCCGCCGTGCGGGCCGCGGGGATGTTCCGAAAGGCCCGGCGAGTGAACGTGCGCAAGCGGAATGACTCGGAGGAGGAGGAGCGAGAGCGCGATGAGGAGCAGGAGCCGCCGCCGTTGCTGCCGCCGCCGGGCGCTGGCGAAGAGCCGGGCTGCGGCGGCGGCGACAGGGCCCCCGGGGGGGAGGCGCTGCTGGGCCCGGGGCTGCCGCCGCCGTCTGCGCTGACCGCGGGCCCCGGGGCCGAGGCCGGGGGCTGCTTCCCGGGCGGCGCGGAACCCGGCAACGGGCTGAAGCCGCGCAAGAGGCCGCGCGAGAACAAAGAGGTGCCCCGGGCCAGCCTGCTGAGCTTCCAGGACGAGGAGGAAGGTAACCGCCGCGCGGGGCCCCGGACCCGCGTCTCCGCCCCCCCGCCCCCACGCGGAACCCCTTTCCCCCGACCCGCTGCGCGTCTTCCCGCCGCCGGCCTTGGCTCCGGCCGGGGACGCTTTCCCGCGCCGCCGCCAGCCCTTCCTTTACGCCTCGCCGTCCGAGGGGCCGGAGTCCGGACAGCCATCCGGGTTTTCCCGGTGGGAATCCAGTGCTCGCTTTCCTGGCGGTGTGTTTCAGCGACACCTGGAGCTCGGTCCCTTGGCTGCTCGTGACACTGTCTCCCAGCCCACCCTAGGTCACCCACGCCTCTTGGGTGCTCTGTCCGGACATCCTTGACCCGGAGGCCGGGTTTGTAAAACAGCGGTAGTACTGGGTCTGAGAACAGCAGCCAGGAGTTGAAGCTCTGGTTCTGAGTAACCTTAGCCCAGCCCCTTGTCATCGCTGAGCCTTAGTCCCCCCCCCCCCCCCCAAAAAAAAAGAGGTACGTCGACCTGGGGACAATGGAGAGAGAGGGAGTAATAGTAATTCAAGGCAGATTATCCATTCTGATGGGAGAGGCCAGGCTGCAGTGCGATTATAGATTTCTGGTCGTAAATGAGCCTTCAGTATTTTTGTGTGTTTAAGAACCCCTGAAGTCTATGTTATCAAATGAGAAAGGGAGAGTTTTGGAAATCTCATTTGCATCTTGGTGTGAGATGCTTTTAAAGATCCAGTAAGGCAGGCAGTTTCTCTTTCGCCTTTCTGCTATTTTTTATTTTGTTGAAGAGCAGGCCAGCCAGATTTTTGTTTTTGAAGATGCAAGGACTATTTGGTAGTGTTTGTGTTTGACTTTAAAATGATCAAGTCAAAGACGATGGAGACATCATCAGAACTTACTTTTGAGAAGTGTTTTGTTCTCAGCTTTGTCCTGAAATAAGTCTGTCAATTGGTGATGGATGGAGTCCTTGTACTTGACAGCTCTGTTAGGCAGCACCTTTTCCTTTTGGATATTTTGTTTCAGGTACCATAATACTTTGCTAACTGCTTTCACAATGACTTTTTTCCTCTCCTGAAAGAGATGATTGGAGGAAGACAATAGGACATCGAAAAATTTTGTGCAGTTTACCTGTTTTATGCATTTTTAAAAGTCTCCAATGCACATTACTGCAGATGAGTTTATGAAGTTGACTTGGGGTGTACAAGTATATATTTGAAAGAATTTCAAAAGCACTTAAGGTCATGTAAAAGTTAGAAGGGAAGAGTGTGTCTGAAAATGGTTGCTACAGATTTTGTTTAATTTCTTTTTTAAGAAACTGAAGAAGTTTTCAAAGTGAAGAAATCAAGTTATAGCAAAAAGATAGTAAAATTACTTAAGAAAGAATATAAAGAAGATCTTGAAAAATCGAAGATTAAGACAGAATTCAACTCATCAGCTGACAGTAAGTACCAAACTAATAGGAATCTTTTGAAATGTCAAAATGAGCGCTTTCTCATACGGATTGAGTGGGTGGTCTTGGGTCCAAATTGAGTGGTGATACAGTTCTGTTATTTCTAACAAAATTGCAATGTAAATTCATTTTTAGAAAGACATAGTCATGGCCCCCGGAATGTTTCTACTGCAATGACTAAATCCTGTCCCAGTTTTCCTACCAGTATTCAGACTGCTGTTGAGCAGAGAGGTTTCCCACTTAGTCCTGAGACACAGGTTTGTTCCTCTTTGAGGGAGCGCTGTGCAAATTCCTGTATCTGTGTTTTAAAGAGACAGGTTTTATGTGTCTTTGGTGGTATTTCTACAGTTGGTTTAATTATTGGAGAACATTTAGGAATGCCCTCAGTTTCATGTCGATTCCCACTCCACCGCCTTGTCACATACACATGTGGCTGAATCTCCTGTGTGAGGCCCCAGCCTACATTGTTCTCTCACAACCTGAGTTGAAACATTTTAAGCACTTACTTGTCTTCAGGAAAGTGGATCCATTGTACTATGCTGTGGTCTGGGTTGTTCTCATGTAAATGCCCTAGGGAAATCTTTATTCTATGGAGTTAAAGACAATTATTATTTCCCAGTTTCTCAGCCACAGGCTTCATATGAAAAAGTATGTCACTGTATCTCAAATTTCCAATCTCATTTTGGAGACAACATCACTTAAATGTGTCATTGGACCCATTCATTGTTTGGCAAAAATGTCCAATGACTTGTTTGAAGGGTAACTTTTTTTTAAGAGGCAGGAGAAGGAATGCTTCCTAGATAATGTAGAATTTGGAGCTGGATTTTTGATAATTTAAACTCTGAAAGATAGAAGAGGGAAGGTATGGGATTCTCAAAGGTGGAAGTGACCAGGCTGTTTTGGAAAAGAGCAAGTACACCTGACAGGCCAGGGCAGGTGATTTGTGGAGGGAGTAGGGGTGTGGGTGGAAGGTACGCTGTTGACAGGTTGTGAAGGATGCTGAGTATCTATAAGGGGTTTAGAGTTGCTGTGTTCACTGGCTTGCCAAGATGGTGACATGATAAATGCCTTTGAAACCTTAACCTGGAATTAGTGGGCGTATGGATTGGCACCAGGAGAGATTGGAGGCCTGGAGCACTTGAAACACAGGGTCAGCTTTGATCCATTACTAGTGGATCAGAAATCTCAGTTGAGGAAGACCGAGCTTTTCCTGTCTCGCTGGGAAATTGTGGATGAGTTTAAAATGTTTGCTGTGGGTATAAGAGAATAAATGGAAGGAAAGCATTATTTGAGAAATGTTCCAAGGGAAGAATGGCAGGTTTGATGTATGCATAAGCTATTGGATTTAAAAGAAATAGTCGAGCCCTGGCCAGGGTGGCTCAGTCGGTTGGAGTATTGTCCCATACACCAAAAGGTGGTGAGTTCGATTCCTGGTCAGGGCACGTAGGGGAGGCAACCAACTGATGTTTCTCTCTCACATTAGTGTTTCTTTCTTTCTCTTTCTCTTTCTAAAAATCAATAAAATTAAAAAAAAAGAAGAAGAAATAGTCAAATTTGAACTTTTGTGCCAGGTGACTGAGAGTAATTATGTATTACATGCAGAAATAGGGACGGCAGGTGGGAGGAGGATTATTTTTGGAGGAACTGATTATCTTGGAGTCTAGGGAACTGCTTCATTTTTTCCAACAACTGTGGATGATGAAATAATACAAGAAAGGTCAGGAAAAGTGAGACCTGAACCCTGGCCGGTTTGGCTTAGCTGTTAGAGTGTCGCCCCACGGACCAGAGAGTCCCAGGTTCGGTTCCCGCTAAGGGCACGTACCTCGGTTGTGGTTTTTCCCCGGCCCCGGTTGGGGTCATGTAGGTGGCAGCCACTCGATGTGTCTCTCTCAAATCCATGTTTCTCTCTCTCTCTTCCTCCCTCTCTCCCTCCCATTCTATCTGAAGATAAATGCAAAAATGTCCTCGGGTGAGGATTAAAAAAAGAAAGAAGAAAAGTGAGACCTGAGAAAGGATCATTTACTGTTGTGTTTAGAAATCTAAGGTTTATGAAAGCATTGTCTGTGACATCTGTCTTTCCACTTTCATGAACTCTAACCAGATAACTCAGTGTCCTACCCAAAGGTAGAATCTCTGTGTTACAGATCGTCCTCATTATCCCTGAAATGATGGTGCTGTGAAGCTCTTTCATTCATCTACTCACAACCCTGAACCCTAACTGCCTCACCCTCCTTAGACAGGGAGGGATACATTCTCTTCCAAACAAGGGTAGTGCTGACTTGGAAAACCTCCTTTTGTCATATTCCTGAAATTGTGAGTTCACTTGTAAGCTGAATTTGAGCAGTATAGCTAGTGAACAGTTGGAGGTGTAGGTTAAGGTTTGGTATTTATTGAGATGACAAAACCAAAGGACCAAAGACCTCTACCTGTAATAAGCGTCACGGACAGAAGAGGATGTACAGAAGAGACACAAGAATCGTAAAGGCTAAGGAGAAAAGACAGGACATTTTCAAGATGGTGATGGTCAGTTGTATGAAGTAGTACCAGAAAGGTCAAGAAAAGTAAGGACCAAGGAAGGACTTGGCAGAGTTGCTATGTTGTTTTCTGGAGGAGGGCATCTGCAAGAGACTGGTCCGCCAGCCGAGCTCTGTGCTGTTGGAAGAAGGAATATTTTGCTACATCGCTCAACGATACTGTATAAAGTAGCGGCAGCCATTTGTTTGCAGGTGAACTTGGTTGGATTGGGAGAACACAAAGGCCATTGCCAGGGTTGGGCACACAAGTTGGTGAGGAAGTGAAGTAGAAGGCAGCAGGTCTCCGCTGCTTCTTTTGGAAGTTGGGCAGAGAAAGAGTAGAGGACAACAGCTAGAGAGACCACTGGGACCAGGATCCTGTGTCTGAAGGCTAAAGAAGAGGGGAGAGCCTGATCAAGGTCAAGGTCGTGAGAATATTTGTGAGCAGATGTTTCCTGAAGTGCTGAGTAAAATTGAGGGAGCAAGAGGAGCGTAGAAAAGGGTCATTTAGCATCTCTCTTTATAACGACGTCTGGAAGCTTAATATCTGACCACTAACACAAATTCAGCTGTCACTGTTTTGGACTAGTACTTGCTCGATCACAAGCAAATACCCGTGCAGTTAATGAAACATTGAATCTTAAAATTTGCAGAAGTCATCATCTGAGGACATCTCATCTTGTTGACCTTTCGCAGTTCTGTTTTGTCTGTTAAAAGCCATTGATTTAGTGTGGGTTGAGAGCAGAAGGAAATGGGTCCTTTTTGACTCCATCTAACCATATACACCCAATAAAGTGAGTTTTAAATCTCATAGCCTCAGAATGCACTTCAGAAGGAAGTCTATGGCTAATGAGGTAGGATAGTAACTAGAAAAAATTAAGGAGCCTAAAACAGAATGATCTAACTCTTCTCAGTGAAGTTAAGGGATAGTGGGAAGGGAGTATTATCCCTGGGACTCTGGTTTAGGGGAGAGAATATGGTTTGAGAAGAATAGAGACGTTTGAAGCATTTTTGGGAAGGGAACGTACTGGGAGAACAACAGAGGGTATCTTTCATATTTAGAACAAATTTTGGTTTTACTCTTTGATTACATTCATTGTACCTGTTGTGTGCATTGCCAGGTTCAAGTGCTTCAGGGTGGAAAAATCTGGGTTTTCTTGATTTTGCCTGGGGCGGAGGATGTAATAGCGCTATTGAGTTACAAGTAGAGGAAGCCACTTGGTGAAAAGCAAACAACTATAGGCTTTAGAAACCCAGTGGCAGGAGAGCAGTCTTGAGACTGGCCTTAGGAATGGCCTGGGAATTGGAACTGAAAACAGAAAGCACTCTCCTCTCTCCATGTGGCAGTTTGGCCACTCTCCATCTCCCTTCCTGGTCCACACGTGGTTGGTCTCAGTGCCACCTGGCCTGTGACTTGTCTCTCTGTCCCAGTCCTAGATCCCCAGAAAGAGAATCAGGTGTCTGTGCTTCGGTCACAAATTCACTTTTAAATATTTAGTCGTGGCAATGGGTCAGGATTCCAGAGTGTACATGTGACTTTTGGGTCTCACTCTTTCAGATGATGGGTGACAAACAGTTATGAACTAAGAAGATATCCCCCAAACCATTCACCAGAGAGATTTATCTGGTCCATAAACTTCGTTCTTGATAAAAGCTGCCTGGAATGGGCTTAGAGTTTAATGAGATGCCGACATATAAAATTAACTAATGCTTCAGAGAGGTACAAACAGTTACATGGGAGTTTAGAGGAAGAAACAGTTAATTTTGATAAAATTAACTGAGGATGGGATTGAGCAGGACTTCAAATGCAGCCCTGTGTCCCCTGTATTATTTTTAGCTCCCAATTATTTCTATTGTGATTTTTCCTTTTCATGCCTCAGTGGTTTGAGGCTTTTATAAACAATTAAAATAGTTGAAACTTGAATGAATTGAGCCCATAATCAAATAAAAAGTCCCTCAATATATGGGTTTTTGTTTTTAAAGCATTTTACTTTTTTCACAATGTAGATGAACCACCTTTGGACAAAGCAGGACACGTCAAGGACACCAGTCAGGAAGATGGAGTGGTGATGAGCGAACATGGCGAAGATGAGATGGATGTGGAGAGTGAGAAGGAGGAGGAAAAGCCGAAGGCTGCTGGAGCCTTTTCCAACGCCTTGTCGTCTCTGAATGTTCTCCGTCCAGGTGTGTCCTCACCCGCAGGCGTGGGCCCATAAGATCGTTGCTAAGGAAGGAGTTAGTTAAGTGTGCTTCTTATGACAGGCACCCTTGTTTGAAGCCAGGGTGTGTCCTTTTGCAAGTGTAGAAAGTGAGGGAACTAGAAACTGCCGACAGGGACCTTGTCAGACAGGCGGTGTGTGATCCAAGCGAACGTGGGGCTCGGGCTCGTGGATAAATGGCACTACGGTCTCTTTATGTACTTCAGGTTAAGGTTTAAACTCCACTAGAACTGCTCCTAAGAGTAAAACTAACTGCTGTTCGTTTTCTTCCACTTTCTTCATGTTTTGTGTTTCTATAGGAAATAGTTTGCAAATCTCTTCACTGTTTAATTTACAGCTTTTGAATAATTAAATGCTTAGTAGCCAAATTTAAATTACGAAAAAATGCTTAACTCATTCACATTTATAAAATTTAAAAATGCTTACTCTGGGCTGGTAAAATTGTAAAAAATCGTTTATATGGATCTAGTAGTATTCTAATTGGTACAGTACGTAAGCCATTTGGCAATGATTTCAATTGTTCTTGTCCTGTGATTTTATATCTAGGAATTTATCCCATGGAAATAATATTTTCATTGCAATTTTATTTGCAATGAGCAAAATTTGGAAACAATGTGTAGCTGGAGAGGAAATGGCTTAGTAACTAAGGTGCATTTACATGAAGGGATATTACATAGTTATTAAAATAACAATCTGACAAGTAGCAAGGCAATTTTTACTGTAGGTAAAAAGGTCAGTTAATTTAATTGTAGTAGCTTATGCTTTGTTAAGAAGTTGTTAAGCCATTAAAAATTATATTTATGCAAAACAAAAACATGGAGAAAAGCTTATGTTTTATTTAGCGTGAAGAAAAATTAGGTACTGAATTATATAGTCAGTCTGCTTATAGGTGAACTGAAAACTATTTGCAAGAGTAATATGCTATAAATCTTAGTGTACTTTGGGGTCGTGAGGTGTGGGCACCTTTTTAATTTTTATCTGTTTTCTAGTTTAATATGATTTTATTCCTTTAGTTTTACTTGAAGATGAAAAAAATTACAGTTAAAATAAAACTACTTTTGGTTGACCCCCCCCCCCACACACACACACACACACTCTTCCCATATTGCCATTAAATCTTCATTTTCGTTTCCTTGGTGACTTTGAGTTTCCATTTAAACTGAATTAAAGATAAGTCCTCTGGGCTGCAGGCACAGTTTGGGAAGGGGTGCCAGCCACTTACATTAGGACATCATCACTGTGACAAAGCTATCTCGATCAGATTATTTTATCCTGCATATCTTCAAGAAAACAGATTCTTCATACCCTGACGCATTTGTAACCCTCACCGTTTGTCTCCAGGAGAAATCCCAGACGCGGCTTTCATACATGCCGCTAGGAAAAAGCGGCAGATGGCCCGGGAATTGGGAGATTTCACTCCCCACGATAGCGAGCCTGGCAAAGGCCGCCTTGTTCGAGAAGATGAGAATGATGCCAGTGATGATGAAGATGATGATGAGAAACGCCGGATAGTGTTTTCTGTAAAGGAAAAGTCGCAGAGACAGAAAATTGCTGAGGAAATAGGTAACTTGATTGAATAGGAGAGGAAGCTCATTATACTGCTATTAAAGCCCATTGCTCTTAAATGGGATTTGACAGTGACAATAAATGTCAACTAAAGCGTGCCTGCATTTATTATATTCAACTTTGTTTCGTGTTAGAGGACTGTTCTTGCTTGGGTTCAAGTGTCTTACTGGAATTTTTTGAAAACTAACATGCCGTTTAATTGAGCACTTTGCACGCATGAATTTGTGTGGTCAGCTCAGCATTCTCAGGAAGCGTTAGGTTTTGTTCTCCCTTTTGTTGAATTGATGTCAAACTCACAGAGCAGGAAACTCATCCCAGGTTTTCACTGTTACGTGAATTCTACCTTTTGCTTCAAGGGTTACTGTGCACCAGACAAGCAAAGTCGGGAGCATTGATTGAGAGGGTGGAGATCATAGTAGACATGTTAGTAAGGTTGAATCAGTACCAGTAGTTTTGCTTAGTTTTTGTGAAATGTCAGGATAGTATCTCTTCCCTTCCTGCTTTTATGGGATCGTTTACTTCTCTTGGCTCCTTCTGGCTGCAGGTATCGAGGGGAGTGATGACGATGCGTTAGTCACTGGGGAGCAGGACGAGGAGCTCAGCCGATGGGAACAGGAGCAGATAAGGAAAGGAATTAACATCCCTCAGGTGAGAAGTAAAGAACTAAACTTCAAAAAGTAAAAAGTAAATTTTTTAAAAAGTAAATAAAAAACCTTTTCTTGTCAATTTTGTTAAAGTAAAAGTTAAACATATTGCATATTGAATTGGATCTTTTGTCATTTGCTCAAGTCACATAAAGGTGTGTATCCAGTATGCTTTTAGAAGAAAGTGTATTCTGTTTTGTTCTTTGTAGTCAAATGATGGAAGAATTTTTAGTTCCTTAGATCAGTGTTTCTCAAAGCTGTTCTTCAACCAGCAGCATCAAATATCAGGGAGCTTGTGAGAAATGCAAATTCTCGCCTTCCCGAGACCCGAGAATGAGGAACTCTAGGCTAGGGTCCAGCCTCTGGTTAACAAGCCCCAAGGCGATTGTAAGCACTTGAGTCTGAGAACCACTGTGTCGGTCAGATGTTTCTTTCCTGTAGAGCTTGCTTTTCTGACTTGAGAAATTATTTTGTAGAAGATGGGTTTCTCTTACTGTAGATGAAAAATGCCTTCCTAAACAGTTATAGCATTTGTTCTGTGGAAGTAAGTAGTACAGTGGAAATGTTGCATAAATGTAAACCTTTTGCTGCTAGTGTGTATGTAGTGGGGGAAATCCTGGACAAGGGTGAGGGGGCTCAGATGCTCATCTCTGCTTGCCTGTTTATTCTCTGACCATGCAAGGAATTTTATTCTGTGGTAAATGGTGGCCTTGGGTTATTCCTGGTGTCCCTTCCAGCTCTTCTTCGATAGTCTGTTTTTCTGGAAATTACTAGAAATGAGTCCAGTGATCCTGTAAGAGTTAGAAGAGTCATCCAGCCCTATTTTTGATTTTGAGTAACTGTAGTTATTTATTTAAATTACACACTGTTTGGAAAATGGGTATAATTTTTGCTATTGGGTGGTGTTTTTTTTTAACCCTAAAGGCATGAAACTATTGTTTTCGTAGTTTTAGCTATTAGTTTTCACATATATCCCATTTCTTTTCTAGGTTCAAGCAAGCCAGCCCCCTGAAGTGAACATGTACTACCAGAACACTTACCCAACAGTGCCTTATGGCTCGTCCTACGGCATTCCTTACAGCTACACAGCCTATGGGTCATCTGATGGCAAATCTCAAAAACCAGATAACACAGCCCCTTTCAAAACTCCCAGTAATGAGATGACTCCCGTTACTATTGATTTGGTAAAGAAACAGCTTAAAGACAGGTAGGGCAGATCAGCCTCCTAAAGACCTGTCTTCTAGCTTTGTGTTCCTCAGGCGTCCTGTAGTCTGGGGTAGCAGACGCAGACTATCGCAAAGAAGAGTCACTGGCCCGTCCTCAAAAAAACCGAACAGAAGATGACGTCATTCTTTGTTCTGCTACCTCCTTGGATGACCTCTGTGGAAGCCTCGAAAGTTTAAAAATGCCACTCCATGATCTTGTTGAAGACAGTTCTGAGTTTGCACCTCCTGGACTCTGAAAAAGTGTAGTCAAGATATGGGGGGAAAAGCAAAACGGGGAAATTTTGGGTAGCCCACCAATGATTTTACATGAAGTCTGTAAACTGCTACTTTTTTTTGAGAGAAAAGCAGTACAGATGAAAAGATGCCACTCCAAGTATTTTTGTATTCTAATAGTGGAACTAAATGCATTATAATATTGCAAGAGTCTTGACAGCATAGATTTGGGGTGTAAATGTGTTATATTTATCCTTTTGTGTTCTTAAGGTTGGACTCCATGAAAGAAGTGCACAAAACAAATCGGCAGCAGCATGAGAAACATCTGCAAAGCCGCGTGGACTCCACCAGGGCCATCGAAAGATTAGAAGGGTCTTCTGGGGGTATTGGTGAACGGTATAAATTTTTGCAAGAAATGCGAGGGTATGTCCAAGACTTGCTTGAGTGTTTCAGTGAAAAGGTAAGAATGCAAAAATACTAATCTCTTTCAATAAGGCAAAATTAGGGAGGTCTAAACGGCCTTGTTTAGATCCCTTCTGTATTGCTCAGAAATATCCACTGAATTTGACTTTAGAAACGATGAAAAGTCATGCTTCATTTTCTTCACTTCATTAGTGGCGTTGTATCTTGGGGGCAAATTTACTGCCTTTGTTGAACACAAAAAAGATAACTCAGCATATTTAGATAAGACTGGCAAGTCCTACCTTAATGTAATGGTAGATGGTTGGCCTGCCCTGGATCATGGGGACGTAAGGGACTCATCTGATGGAATTTTCTTTTTATAGTTCAGGTCTCAACTTATCTTTAAACTGTACAAGTAATTCCAAATAATCATTAAGTTGCAAAGTTTTATTTATTTATTTTTACCCTAAAGTTGCTCACCATTGCTGCTAATAGTTTTCATCTAAGTAAACCTGTGCTTCATCCATTTCAGAAACCATTCATGGCCATAGTTTCTTTTAAGTTCTTGTTTCTTCCAAGTTCTTTTTTTTTTCTTCTTCTTTTTTTTTAAGTATAGATTTTTAGTATGAAGTTCAATTTTTTTAGTATGATTTATATTTTTATAATTTGCTGCATAGAACAACCCCCTTTTTCTCAAACCACTTCTTGGTAGATTTTTTTGGTCTTTAAGATGAGTGTTATTGTTGATGGATTGGCTTAGAAGCATTTGTGGATTTGCAGCCTTGTCTTTACAGTAAGTTAAAGTGGTGGTGCTTTGAGTAGCCTGTCTCTAAACTCCCAACAATAAGGATTAGCAGGCATGTTTTCCCTTGTTCTTGGCTGTGTGGGTTGGCGTAGACTTTATAAGCATATGGTATGTTTAAATGAGTATTTTAACTTTCATTATCTCTACTGACTACTTCAATACCCTAAAGCCAAAGGCTGGCAAAAGAGCCCTGCCAGGCTGTGTCTTCCTAATGGGTTTTACTGGTTCCAGCCAGGCTGTGGTCAGACCCGGGCTGAGGCAGCATTCACCAGGTCCTGTCTGTAGGATTTATCATGTTCTTGTTCTTACCATCTGATTTCTGGAGAAGCAGCTACAGCTGAGCTGCCATACGTCCCTTGTGGAAGGCGGATCAGGGCTTAGGGTGGTGAAGCACATGGGGTGCGGGCAAGCAGGTTTGCCGCTGTGCAGGCTGGCGCTGGTGGTTGTCTCTCCTACTGATACAGCCCTTTGACCCCAGCAGGCATGGCGGGGGCTGTATAATAACCTTTGTGACCAGGGCAAGGGTCTTTGCCTTACACCATGCTTGTCAGTGAGGTTTGTCCCGGGGAGCTTTCTCTTGACGTTCTCAGCTCTTTCTCTGGAACTTACTCTAGTAAACTTACATGCTCCTAATTGCAAACCGAACTCTTAAAAATATTGACAGTAATAGGATCAACGAGGTTTACAATGCTTTCGTTAAAGAAACTACTAGGATGTTTAGTTCGTGTAGTTTTCAATTTCATATTCATTTATAACCAGCTTTGTAAGTAATTAGCAGTGTGCTTTGTCTCTGCTGGGTCACTCTGTTCCTGGAGAATCTGCTTCAGGCTTGCTTGAGGTGTTTCAGAGTCCCCTGGAGAACTGTTTGGAGCAGATCTTAACCCTTATATATTTTACAGTGGCTATATTTTAATTAAAAGAGGTAGATATTCCTGCTTTTTAAAAAAATATATTTTTTAATTGATTTTTTAGAGAGGAAGGGAGAGATAGAAACATAAATGAGAGAAACATCGATTGGCTGCCTCCTGCACGGCCCCCTACTGGGGATCGAGCCCAAAACCTGGGCATGTGCCCTGACCTGGAAACCAACCAGGACCCCTCAGTCCATGGGACAACGCTCATTCCACTGAGCCACACCGACTTGGCGATAATTCCCACTTTTAAAGATGGGTATTTTATTTCATTTTGACACATTCATATACATTCAATTTTAAGAGACTCCTGAGTGAATACCATCATAAATTGTCGTCTGGGAAATATTTAGGAACAGTTGGATGGTTTGAGTGTTCATTTTAGTTATATTATAAAAATACTGTTTTGGGGTAAGACCATAAAAAGATAAACATTCCCTTTTTTCTCTCTTTCGTTATAAAAGTTTAAGTGGTTTTGAACTTAGATTTTTAATTATTTGCAGATCATTTTAACTTCCTATTGTTCTGTTTCCCTATAGTCATCTTCTTTCTTGTGTTCTTCACCTTATGTTGGGTCTTGAAATAATAGCCAATAATAACAGTATTGAGTTTGGAGAGGGTAAAGAAATTGTTCATGGTACATACTCTCTTAAGATCAGTCAATATTGTTAAGAAATATGAGTGAGAGCTGAAAATGTGTTTTAGGGCTTTTATTCTCAGTAGACTTTTCTCTGGGCCTTACTAAAGGCATTCCTATGATCTGAGCAGGAAAATTACATTATCAATATTTTAATAACTAAATGTTAGTAGTTAAATTCTGTCCAATGCAACCTTAGGCAGAGGGACGGTCACAGTCTCCAGACTAAAGGAATGCACTTTAGCCATACAGGTGTATCTCTCATCAGCCCTGCATAGTTTAAAAAGGGGAGGGGAAGTGGAAGTCAGTGATATTATAGTGATGGCTTAAAAAGTTGATCTAGTAAACTTTAAAGATAGTCTCTGGGCTCAGCTGTCAAAGGTAATCAGTGCAGGTTTGGAGACATTGTTGCCCAGAGTGTGGCATATTAAAGAATAGAATAGCGCCATCACGTGGACCTTTCTGTGAACATTTGCTGCTTTTGTGATGGGATCATGCAGGTGTGTGGTTGCATTTATTATAGACATCTTTGTTTTCCACCTGCCTTCTGTATTTTCCATTTGCAGTTTGTTCAGTTCAGGAAGCTGCTGTAGCAGTTGGTGCCAGTGTTCCCAAACTCTAAATAATGTGTTTTTCATTTGTACTAACCACCAGGAAGCTAGAATTTCTGGTTTCCTCAGGTATGTGTAGTGGTCGTTAGTGTTTTGTGAAGGTTCGTAACATTTGGCTATAACATAAAGGTTATAAACAGAACATTTTCTGCTTTTTTTTTTTTTTTTAAGTTTTTTTTTTTTATTGGTTTTTAGAGAGAGAGGAAGGGAGAGGGAGAGGGTGAGAGAGAGAGATACACCGATGTGAGAGAAACATCGATTGGCTGCCTCCTGCACACTTCCCACTGGGGATCAAGCCTGCAACCCAGCTTGTGCCCTGACCGGGAATTGAACCTACAGCCTTTCAGTGTAGAGGACGGTGCCCAATCAACCAAGTCACACCGGCCAGGGCTGGTTTTTTCTTTTTAAGTTAGGTTTTGTTTTGTAAGGTTTTGTATTCTGTGTGACCTGAGTGAATGGTTAGCCATGATAGTAACCTGGAAAGACTTGGTGACTTTGTAAAATGACAATTCATGTGAAGACTTTTATTTTATTACAGAATATGGAAGCATTTAAACATTTGATTAGAAGAGCTTTCTAAGTTTGATTTCAGACAAATTAGTGATAGCTAGAAATTTTATTTGCCTCATTTGTGAATGAATATAGTTTGCATTTAAAATAAGTAATAAAGTTGTGAAATAGTAAGGTCCATCGAGTGGCAGAGCACCCTAAATGTCTAAGATTGGACAGCCAGCAGACTCCTGTTCTCACCTACTCACAGCACCCATTGCGTTGCAGTTGCTGGCGTCACAGGGGTAATGGTTTATTTCAAACGATAAAAACAGCAAGGCAGGTCAGTGCTGGCAGGTTAAAACTGGAGGTTGAAAGGCCGCCAAGTACTTTATTCTAAAAGAGAGGCAAACTTTTGATATTTCTTTACTAATATTGAAGTGTAGAGTTTCCTAACCAAACTTTTGCTCCAGGAACTAGGCACCGGACATTATATTTCTATATGGATTAAAAGAAGTGATGTTTCCTAAACATCATGAGACTGAATTGCTATTCATGTCCCATTGGGAATTCATGATTATTCTGTCCATAGAGGGTACTTTTTCAGAAACCCGGAAATAGTATGGAACCCTCAAATAAATATGCAGCTGAGGAGTTTGGTGTTACGGAGTGCGTTGTATTTCCACAGGTGCCACTGATTAATGAACTTGAATCAGCAATACATCAGCTGTACAAACAGCGAGCTTCCCGCCTTGTCCAAAGACGACAAGATGATATTAAAGATGAATCTTCGGAGTTTTCAAGCCATTCAAGTCAGTCCATCTTGAAGGTTTTTATTATTCATTAAACAACCTTGTTTACTTAGTGCAGCCTAATTGAAAATTAGAGACCTCAGACATCCTTTTTTTTTTTTTTTTTTTAAATAAGTGAATTCCCTCGTTCTTTTGTTAGGTAGATCTAAAAATTATTATAACAGCATGTGCGCATGTACTTGGGTTGTATTTAAGGAAATGTGGCTTCACAAAGGAGCTCGAAAACTTGTACTATATGCTATCAGTCTTATTCTTCTTTGGACATATTTTTTAATTCTTTAGAATTAGAAAAGACATTACAGTATTTTATCTTAAAACCACTATCTGTCTGGCTCAAATTGATTTTGTGCCCCACTTTCATCCTTATGATGATCCCAGTGCAGATGCTGGTGCTGACCACAGTGAGAGTCTGCGTTTCGGGGCTGGGGCATTTGGAGGGCAGAGGGCTTTTATTCCATAAGTGAGTTTTGAGCTTCACCCCTTGGATGAAGCAGTTTTTTGTATTTAAATATTGTATTTTGCAGTCTGTCTCATACATTATCCTAGGGATTTTAGTAAGTCAGTTGATACCTAAGTGTCTTGAAATATTAGTGTAAAAATTTAGAAATTGATTTTGTATTCTTTTCACTATGATGAGTGTTTTGGAAAACCAAAACTAATTGGAAACCTCTTACTAAATAGTTTAGCTGGGACTCTTTAACCAGATGTTTTAAACTTTTAATTCCATTTTTTCCATTGTCCTCCACATTGTTGGGTGCTCGAATAAGGATTTTCCCAGCATGGGATTCTTGTGGCTTCTTTTGTCACCTCTGTGTTCCCTGAGTCAGCAGCTCTCGGAGGGAAGTGTATCAGAATTGCCTGTGGATCCGAATTTCAAGTGCAGGCTTTCTGGCCCTTTCCCCAGAGACTCTTGTTAGGTCTTGGGTGGTGTCGAGTAACCTGCGTGTTAAACACACACCCAGGTCATCCAGGTGCCAAGGGCCCTGGTGCTGCTCTTTCTAAAAACTGCTTTGTCATCGGAGGTCCCTGAGGAGGCCCCTCCGGGCCTGTAGTTCAGAGCATCGTAGGAGGTGGCGACGGGGCCTCAGAGCTGAGGCAGACTCCGGTGGAGCTCTGCGCATGTCTTGGACCTTTTGTTTTTGCCACCTACGTTTAAATTGGAGTGTTTCTATACTGGGCACCTAAATAACGAATGCATCCCTCCGAGGTCACTTTTGATCCAGACAGAACCAGAATTCTGGGGCAGATCACAGGTAACCATTGTACCTATAAAGGGAAGTAATTTCCTTTTGAGTTAAACGGTTGGGGTGAGCTGTGCATTTCATCAGATGCCTTTTCCTGCCGATAATCTGTGTTTTGTCATTTGGAGCTGTTTACTTACATGGAATTGGAAGAAGGGTTGAATGATGATGTACGTTAATTAGATTGAGAGTTGGAAAGAAATTGAAAGGTAATGAGAGAGTGAAAAATACTGCCCTAGAGGAAACACTCATTAATTGCCAAAGATTTAAGGACAATTACATGGAGCACTGAAGTACCGGTTCCATTTCTGATCTCTGTACAGAGAAACAGAGAAGCCTAGAGTTCATCTCTGGGTCTGGAAACGCTGTCACAGTGACACGTTCTCACAGAAATGTGGAGGCTGTCTCTTGAGCCATCAACTCCCACATCTCCCTCAATACATATTTCATAAAATCCATAGATAGGGCAACATTTTTAATATTTACTATAGTAATGAGTAGTCTTTAAAATATTTAAAGAAGGATACCTCTTAAAGAGGCAGGAACTGTTTCTGTGGATTGGGATTTCTAGTTGATTCATCATCATCAGTGGCGTGCAGTGAGCTCACACGAGGTAAAGCTGGGGCAGCTCATGTACTGAACTCATCCTTGTCATTTGTGAACGCTGGGACTACCTTCCTAATATCTGAGCTATTTTGAAATATGAATGAAAAACTCAGAATGTCACCTTTAAAAGTAATGGGGTCTAGGATAGTTAGATGGTGCAGTGTAGAGAGCTAGTATTTGTTTTTATTCTTCCTGTTGCCGCTATTGGTGACACATCTCAGGAAAAAATCTGCGAAAGCCATTCTTTCACTTAGCACAGGATTCCCCCTTCTAAGCCTTGGGTTGTTTACCTCCACTTGCTGTCCCACATGTAGTAGGTCCTGGAATGACATCATTTCTTTGTGGTGCTGATAAGATGCCCTAGGAACTTAACTGTCTGTCAGTGCCTGTGGGGAAATTCCTTTTTGCCTGCAGTCAGAACCAAGGGACCATGTTAGTGAGGACTTAAGTGTTGCAGAATATCTTCATAGTGTGGAACTAAAATGTAGAAATGAGGGAAGATTTGCAGACAGCCGTTCCCCCACTCCTCCTCCTGCCCTAGGCGAGAGATTAGAGGACTCTTTTCTGGAGAAAGAATGGGTTCAGAGAAAAGATCCTGAGACACTAACAATCTTGGGGCCCCCCACAAAAGAGTTGAATTTCCACCCAGTCACCTGGTGGAGATGGCTCCGTTAGCTCCCACCTGTGTCCACAGAGCTCCAGGCTTTCTTATGTGAGGAGCTAACAGGCACCAGAGCATCCCAAGCAGAGGAACCAGAGGGACGGAGGAAGCAAAGAGAAGCAGGTGGCAGGTCAGACATCACTGACCTCGGGAGACAGTAGGTCTCCCACCCGAAGATGAGCAGAGGGCGCTGCAGGAAAGCAATGTTCTCTTGGAAACTAGAGACGTGGTAACTGAGATACATGTTGAAATAGGCAGGCTGGAAGCTAAAGCTAAAAAATTGCCCTAGAAGTTAAAAAAAACAGATGGAAAATAGGAAAAGAAATAAGGGAACTGCTTTAAGAGTTAGTGTTTGAGAAAGCATGAGTTTCCTGTTCAGATACGGTCTTCAGTCTACTGTTGATTCTGCCCTTGTTCTACAAATAGTACAGAAGAATAAATGTCTACAAAGCAAAATCAGAGTAAAAGAACAAATTATTAAACTCTTACAACAAAGCTGTTTTCTCATCCTACCCTTGTTTCTTTCCTGTATTTCCTGTCATTCAGCATGTGACACTTAAGTTCTTTCTTTAAGAAGTAATCTATTATTTTCTCTTTGCACAGGTAATGTAGATTTTTAATTTATTTCATCATCATGGTAGCATCGCCTTTTGTTACTTAGGCATAAAAATAGGGATTCAGTCCAGTTGCATTTATGTAAGGTTGTTGAACTTACTTTCCTCCTCCTCTTCGTGGGAACACAGTCGTGAGATTTGCTCTAGGCTAGAAGACGACATGGTTTACCAGTCCTGGCAGACCTGCCGTTGAGATTAGCAAGCAGTCTGTCATTGTGGCTGATTCTGTGCAAACTCTTTCCTCGGGGTGGGTGAAGAAGGGTTTAATCGTCACATTGTTGTTCAACAGATAAGGCTCTGATGGCACCAAATCTCGACTCCTTTGGACGGGACCGGGCCCTGTACCAGGAGCACGCAAAGCGGCGCATTGCGGAGCGGGAGGCCAGGAGGTGACTCTGAAATCCCGGGCTGCTGAGGGGTTTGTGTGGGGAGGCATCTCTTACCTGGTTGGGAACTCGATGTTTTCTATTCAGGACTCGTCGTCGACAAGCCAGAGAGCAAACCGGTCAGATGGCAGATCACCTTGAAGGCCTTTCCAGTGACGACGAAGAAACGTCCACAGACATTACAAATTTCAATCTGGAGAAAGGTCAGATATTTATTTGGAAATGAGATTCGTTGTCTGTTGGTTTCTGCTGGGGTGTGGTTTTACCGTGAAGTGATGGTTTGAAGGTTTGTGGCTTCTGTTAGAACTGGTACTTTCTTCCTAATTGTACGAACTTGTACCTGTTTTTACTACTGAATATCGTGATGAGTTCTCAAAACTAGAAGTAAGCCCATGCCATGGGGTTTACTTAGTACTTGCATAATAGATGCTTCTGCTTTTTAGAACCCTAGAATCTTAAGTGACCAAAGCTGTCAGGTCCGAGGGCGGCCTGGCTGGTCTGGAAAGGGACAGCTCGGCTGTAGGGTAGGCAGCCTGAAGGAAATGCTTGCTTTGGGGAGCCCTGAGAATTTCAGCCAGGAGGAGTAGTTAGCACTGTTCCGTGCCAGGTATTTCCAGAAGGATCCCCGAGAAGAAGGCTTCCTTTCTCACCATTGGCTGTACTTATTTGGAATTATATTAGCTGCAAGGTTTTTGGAACTTGGTTGGAGGAGCTTATTTTTCTTCCACTTTTTTATAGTGAACATTTCTAAACACACGGAAAATTTGAAAGAATAACAATGATTACCCATGTACCTGTCACCCTGATTCAACAGTTCTTACTATCGTCTGGCCAGATTTGCTTTAACTCTGCATATGGGTATGTGTGTGTGTTGCTGAACCATTGGAAAGCAGTAGACACAGTGACATCTCCCTCTAAAATTTCAGCATGTGTCTACTAAAAACAAGGATGTTTTTCCACTTGCACACAATACCACTGTTGCACTTAGAAAATTAACTAAAGTTTCTTAATATTAGGTTTGTATTCAGTTTCCTCCGCAGCAGCCTCTGCAGATGCCGTTTTTGTGGGCTATTCTGTGTTTTTAAACCAGGATCCACACATGGCTCCTGCCCTGCATTTGGTTGTTGCAGCTTTTTATCTGGAATTAGTGAGGATCCACCAGCCCCAACACACACACACCCGTTATTTACCTGTCTAAGATACTAACTTTTTGAAGAGATTAGGCCACTTGTTTTACAGAATGTCCTACATTGTAGATTTGTCTGTTTCCTCGTGGTATTAGCTTGTTCTTCCATTCACTGTATATTTCTTGTAAACTGGAATTTAGGTCTGAAACCTTAATTAGATTGAAATTATTGTTTTTGGCAGGAACACTTCATATAAGCTGTTGTTTATTACTGTGTAATAACAGATGACGAATGTTAGTGTCTCTCCAGCAGTGTTAAGATTAATTTTGAGAAGGAGGTTGTCACACTAGGTCTCTTTCCCAAGTTGTCTGGGGCATCAGGCGACCTTCCCCTTGCAGATCTGAACGTCTTGTCACTGAGTCTTGCCTTAGTCAGCTACTGCAGTCACAGCTGACTTCGAAAGAAGTGATACGATTGGTCACTGATTCTGATGCACACGTCTTGTTGGCAGTGATTGGACTGAAGAGCTAGCAGCAAAGTGGGTGCTTTACGTAAATACAGCTAGTATACCATGGCAACTAAATTTGAACTGAATTGTTGGGGAACAGGTAGTATTTAACTAAACCATGTAACAGAAAGTGGAACCGTACATATTGGAACCATACAAAGAAAGAGTGCCTGTACTTCGGATTGAAACCTAAGTTCTCTGTTATCCTTTCTCTTTCTTTTAAATTGTAATTAACAATTATTACCTTGTTAGTGAGCCTTTCTCATTGATACTCAGGCTACAAAGAAAATGCTGAAATATTGAACTGTATTTTTTCTAGTACATACTGAATTATGGGTCTCTGGGGTTTTGTTGTTGTTTTTAGATCGCATTTCAAAAGAGTCCAGCAAGGTTTTTGAAGATGTCCTGGAGAGTTTCTATTCAATCGACTGTATTAAATCCCAGTTTGAAGCATGGCGTTCAAAATACTACGTGTCCTACAAGGATGCTTACATTGGCCTTTGTTTGCCAAAGCTGTTCAACCCTCTCATCAGGCTGCAGCTTCTCACCTGGACTCCTCTTGAGGTGGGTGGCTTCGCACTGTCAGAGAGCCGTGTGACAGGATGCCTGGGTAATTTTAATCTCAAAGCTAGAGATACAAGCTTAAGCAAACACATTTTCAGGGGAGACAGCATGGAGGGCTATGATTGATACCGATTGCAGCTTGCCTTCATCTGAGGCTCTTTTTTTATGCTCCACCCCTTCTCAAGAGAACTATCTGTTGCTTTTCAGTGTACATAATGCCTTTCTCAGTCACCTGATTATATATAGTGACACCAGAGTAGGAACATGAATGAGTAGGAAGAACTTGGTCCTTTGATCCTAGAACTTAGAATCTCATGGGAAAGCTCAGTGAGACAGGTGTGAAATAAGGACCTGAACTGATAAGTCAGTGTTAATGGAAATTGGAAGGGTAGGAAATTGATAAATTTAGAAGGTGGAATCAGGAGCGCCTGTTGGCCTCATATATGGGAGAGGAGACTTGAATTTACTGTGTACGTCTAGGGGTCATGTTGAAGATTTAGTTTTGGAAGTTATTAACATATGAATACAGCTGTGGGCATGAATGACATTGGCTGGGTTGAATGTGTAAACTGTAAGGAGAAGAGGGTTGAGGTTGAAGCCCTGGAAACGATCGGGAAAAATGTGAACTCTAGAACCATTCAGCTCGCAACTCCCTGTCGCTCTTTGCTGAGATGTGGAGTTTCCCCCTGTTCATGTGTGTTAGTACACAGCCAAGGCTCAAGAGGACCCATGTGCATTCTGTGTGCATGTGTGTCTTAGTACACAGCCGAGGCTCAAGAGGACCCACCCATGTGCATTCTGTGTGCATGTGTGTCTTAGTACACAGCCAAGGCTCAAGAGGACCCATGTGCATTCTGTGTGCATGTGTGTCTTAGTACACAGCCAAGGCTCAAGAGGACCCATGTGCATTCTGTGTGCATGTGTGTCTTAGTACACAGCCGAGGCTCAAGAGGACCTGTGTGCATTCTGGAATTCTCCAAAAGTAGCTCCCTCCTCTGCCCCATAGCTTCCAGAGTCTCAGCCTCCCTGAACTCCGATTTCTCTTCCATGGAGCTCAGCAAGTTCTCGCTCGGCTTACAGTCCCCCACCCTGCCCTCCTGATGGGCAGTTCATCGCACCCAGCACCCCTCTTTCAGGGTTCTCAGTCCTGTGCTGCCTGTGGTGCATGTCTGCAAACAGATGTTTCCTAGAGTTTGTCCAGTTTTGACTTAGTTATGACTAAAGGTTAAATCCAGGTGTTACTACTTTTATAATGGCTAGAAGCAGCAGTAGCCACTATTTTAAATGCGTTTGGATAACCTTTTTAATCTTTTATAGGCCAAATGTCGGGACTTTGAGAATATGCTGTGGTTTGAGTCCTTGCTGTTCTACGGTTGTGAAGAGCGAGAGCAGGAGCGAGAGGACGTGGACATCGCGCTGCTGCCCACCATTGTGGAGAAGGTGGTTCTCCCGAAGCTCACAGGTAGGGTTCCGAGTTGCACCCTGGAACACATCGGGGTTCTTAGAACTGGTTTTTAGGGTTTTTAATTACAAAATATTTCCTCATAGAAATTACATTATAAATGATAAAGTTACCACCGGGCCCAGAGAAAGCTAAAGGGTAGATACATGTCTCTGAACCTGGGACTTGAAGACCATCCTGGGGTAGGCCCGGAGTTGGGGTCGATAATTGATCTATTGGCACATTTTAGAGACCCTTAAAGATTGCCTGAAGCAAAACATAAATTTGTAGGATATGTGCATTTTTCTGGAGAGTGATTTCATTACTTTCTCACAAGAGATTAGAAATCATTGATACAGGAACCGATGTAAAGTATTAAAAATAAGTCTTAACTTTAGTTAGACGTTCCTGGTACTGGGACAGTATGTCTTAGGATATTGAAATATTTCCCCATCTTTATTTTCACTGATAAGCAGAAAATAGGGGATTCTATCTCCTCTCCACTTTGCCTAACCCTCAGCATTCCCACAGTTAATTGGACAGAGGTTTATACTCTAGACTCTAGAGAGAGAGAAAATCAGCATTTATAAGTTGAGGACTGCTTAACATCGATTTAAGTCAGCTGCAGTTTACCTCTATACCTCAAAACATTCTACCTTTTTCTTAACAGTGATAGCTGAAAATATGTGGGACCCCTTTTCTACAACACAGACTTCAAGAATGGTGGGAATTACATTAAAATTAATAAATGGTTATCCTTCTGTAGTGAATGCAGAAAACAAAAATACACAGGTAATTTAATTACTATTTTTGGAAGTTTTTTTTTGTTTTTTCTCCCTGCCCTTTTCAAGAGTTGAGAGAATGAGTAACTGTGTTCTAAGTCAACTAGAAAATTGATTCTCCCACTTGGGCTATCTGGTCCTTTATAAAGCCTGAAATATGCGAAATTTGAGATTATGATGTTCAGTTTTAAAGTATCTACATTGGAAGGATACTGTAATGAATCTAGACTGCCTCTTAGTCTTACTGTTACCACCCTTTTTACACCACCCCTACCCTAACTCCAATTGGACTAATTAAATATCCCTTTAAGAACTGGATTTTTAGGAAAAAGAAAAATGTAAAACTACCAGAATAGGTAATAATCGATTATTAAGGTGCTAAAATATTTAAATAGCATATAAAACAACTAAGTGTTGTTTTATAACTAGTTTCCAAACTTCAAATTGCTGTTGTCCCCCATTGGACATTCTTAGGAGCTATTTAGACATAGAAAAGGCGCTTTTTATCATTGTTATATTTCCAGTGACGCAATTTTGAGCAGAACCAGATTACGTGTCTGCTCTTAGATCTTTGCATAGCAGAGTGAAGGGCTGAAAGGTTTCTCAGGGGCTTCATTGCTTTGTATTGTTGGGGGTGAACAGTAGAGTAGTAGGTACAAAAGACCCCAGGGCTTCCTTTGAGGAAAGGGAGCCATTTGAGAAGAGGCCGTTCAAAACTGAGTACTTGATTCTATGATTTGGAATACGGTTTCTTTTTATTTCTTATATTTTTAGTTTTATTACAATCCTTATTACAGTGTATGACCAATTTTTACCTCTTTAGGTATACCTAAAAGCACTTTTATTGAGAATGAGAAGAACTTTAGATGATGATGTATTCATGCCCTTATATCCCAAAAAGTAAGTAATTCGTAAGAACATTAAAGATAAGAATAGTCTCCATTATCTTCCAGGGAAGGCTTCTTAAATTCTGGGTAAATGAATGGTAGCTTGAGACACAGATGTGACCTCTGCAGTGGAGCCCTGTGGCCGAGGAGACCGCTCACTGGGAGCGTTCCCTTAAGCGGGAGGAGGCAGACGGTGCTCTTGGTTCGCCCTTAGTGCCTCAGAATCATTCCCACTACTTTCGGAACTTCCTGTCCTTCCGGGTTATAATTGAGAAACTTAAAAAGTTACTTAACTCTTTTGTTTACCTGTTTTATTTGTAGAAATATTCTGTCCTAGGAATCATGTGATACTATATATAAAACATTTGAACATGCTGTGTTTCTCTTTTAGTGTCTTAGAAAATAAAAACTCTGGGCCTTATTTGTTTTTCCAACGACAGTTTTGGTCTTCAGTTAAGGTATGTGTCTATAGGGTATCTGAAAGACTTCAGATTTGCTTGACTTTATATATTGTTTTCAAAGGTATTTTTATGTTTGATTAACTCCGTAGGCTTAGATCTGTGTATATATACAAAGTCTCCATTTTGCAAAGTAATGTTATTCCAAAAGTTTATTCAGGTTTGATGTTTCCATGGAGAAAATGAAGTAAGGTCCCAGCTAGTGAGCAAAATGCTTTGCTAACCCACAGTTCCTTCAGAAACTAGAGCACCGGGTCCTGTTCTGAGTGTGGGGATAAAGCATCGGGGCGCAGGGACCCTGACTGGGAGGTCACTGAGCATCCCCTTTCACCCTGGGGAAGTGGCTCTTGGGTTATTAGACCAGAGGAATCAATAGGAGTTGGCCCTGAGGGAGGGGGAGGGGGAGGCAGGAGCCACTAGGGCACGGGGGACACTTTGGTCTAAACACAGTAGCATTTACTCTGTACTCTTCGCGTAGAGTCCTGCCAGTGTTGATGAATAAACTCAGTCATATAATGACATTACCCAAATCAAGATATGTAACCCTTCCATCGTCCCTCCAAATTCCCCATGCCCCTTTGTAGTGCAGCCCACCCTACTTCCTGGCCACTCCTTTTTACGATCCTATGGTTTTCTTTGCAAGAATGTTTTAGGGATGGCATTACAGTCGGTAGCCTTTTGAATCTGGCTGCGTTCACTTAACATGATGCATATGAGATTTCCAGTGTTGTGTGTGATCAGTATGCTTCTTATCGCTCAGTAGTATTCCATTGTTCAGTGGATATTCCGGTTTTGTTTTGTTTTCTTAATCCATACCTCAATTGATTGACAATCCAAACAAATTTGGATTGTTTCCAATTTGTGGTAATTATGAATAAAGGTACACAGATTTTTCTGGGTATGAGTTTTCATTTCACTTAGGCAAAGTACCTAGGCAAAGCTGTTTTCCAAACCAGCAATATGTTAGTGTTCTAGTTACTCGGTTTTTCCTCATTCTCACCACATACCACGCTTGTGATTGTCGGTGGTTTTGTTTGTTGTTGAAGTCGTTCTGTTAGGCGTATCGTGGCATCTCATTACAGTTTTAATTTGCAGTTCCCTGATGACTGATGGTGCTGAGCGTGTTTCAGGTGCTTATTGGCCATCTGTGTATGTAGTTTGGTGAAGTATCTGTACAGATCTTTGCCCATTTTTAAAAGTTGGTTTTCTTATTGAGCTTTGAGTTCTATATTCTGGATGTAAGCCTTTATCAGATACATGATTTGCAAAAGGTTTTTCTTTTTTCTGCAGTCTGTGGCTTGTCTTCATTCTCTTAACAGTCTATAAAAGTGCAGAAATTCTTAATTTTGATTTAGTCCAATTCATTGCTTTTTCCTGTTATGGTTTGTGCTTTAGGTTTTCTGTCTAAGAAATCTATGGCTAACACAAGGCCACCAAGTTTTTCTCTCATCTTTCTAGAAGTTCAGTAGTTACAGGCATTGCATTTAGATACTGCTTCTTACAGGGTGTGAGGCCTGGTTTGCAGTTCGTTTGATCCAGCACAGTTTTGAAAAGACTATTGTTTATTGAATTGCTTTTGTACCTTTGTGAAAAGTAATGGACCATATGTGTGTGGGTCACAGAAGGGTTTTTATGGCAGGAAGTGACGTGAACAAATTTTCGCAGTTAATGGATTGAAGTAGGTAAGTGAGGCTAGTAATAATGGAAGTGGAAATTAGTATTTATTGTGTATTTAACTGTGAGCCAATAGATCACTTTGTTGAATCCTCACAGTGGCCTTGTGAGCTACTGTTTTCACTCTGCTAATGGGACAGTGAGGCCCAGAATAACCTGCCCAGGGTCATTCCAGTGGTAGAAGTGGGAGGGACTCTAACTCAGGCCATGCTGACTCTTGAGCAGCTTTTCTCAACTGGAGCTTGTAAAGGAATGAATGCCTAATGCCCCGAGACCTCCAGGGTGCAGGATGAGTTCTCTCCTTTAATTCGTATCTAGGATGGCACTAGCTGTGCACCAGCCTTGGGAACATGAATCACTCAAACCATTTTCTGCAGGTTCTAGTTCTCCCGTGGAACCTGCTTGAGAAGGACTGTTTCAGAGCCCTTAGTCACTCGAGTAATTGCAGAGCCCAGAAAGAGGCATCGCTGGCTCCAGCAAGAGAGGTGGCAGAGGGGCCACGAGGAATGCAGAATGGGCGGGGTGGGAGGGAGAGCTCAGGACGACATCCAGGCTTCTGGCCTGGTCAGTTGGTTGGATCGAGTTACTGTTTACTAACTTGAGAAATACTGGGAAATAAATTTTCATGGCGGGATAGTGGAGCTTCCACTTAATGGTAGTGTCTTCCATTGCACATGTATTGAGCTGGAGTAGCTTGCGAGGCCCAGGTGACATCTCAGTCCAGGCTCTTAGGATCTGGAGCACCAAGTGTCATAGTCAGAAAGCGTTCACATCTCTCTGGGAGTCATAGGACTGGCTTAGGCATGATTCTGAATGGAGGATATTTATCTAAGAATCGGCACTGGTCCAGTAGTACTTTCTGTGGTGGTGAAGAAGGTTCTGTTTCTGTGCTGTCCAGTGCAGTAGCCACTAGTTACGTGGGGCTCTTTACATGTTAGTTAATTAATTAAATTTAAATTAATGAACATTTAAAATTCAAATGCTTGGTCATTCTAGGAAATGTTTGGGTCCTTTAAAAGTGCTTATTTTAGTACTTTTGCAAGACAAGTTTCACTGTATTTCATAAGGTGTTTATTTTACTATGTAACTTATTTTGTACCTAATTTAATTGCTTAACATTGCCTCTCATTGTTTTTTTCTTCTTTCTAGCTATTAGGGAATTTTCTTCAATGGTATGGCATTTTCTCCAATAAAACTCTTCAGGAGTTATCAATAGATGGTTTATTAAATAGATACATTCTCATGGCTTTCCAGAATTCAGAATATGGAGATGACAGCATCAAAAAAGCCCAAAATGTGAGTTAAATGACAGTTTTCAAGGCACATACTTGTGTTAAAATGAACTGTTTTCTTTTGAAGAGAAATTTGGGGTTTTATGAAACCCCTTTGATTATTGGACTTAGGGTAAGGTTGACCCAGGTAGTTCCAAATCCCCACAGCATTTTTTCCATAAAAAATTGTACTGTTGTATATGTGTGTTTCTACTCATCCATCTATTTATGTCAGTATTTTTGAAGTTACTAATACAAGTTTTAATTTCAGGGTAATTTTTTAATAGTTGAATGAATGCTATTTTGAATGTTAATAAAATAGTTTCTTATTTAAGAAATGGTTTTTTAAAATACTGTTTTGTTTTCTACTTTATACATGAGTTCCCTAATTTGATCTTTTAAATACATATTTTTTCAAATCACAAAATTAAAGCAGATTTGCAAGTGTAGTAGTTTTTTCCCAAACAATGTCAGAGTCTCTCTGACATGATATCATCCCGCCCTCAGATACTTCTGTTTCCTGTAAACATGGATGTTCTCCATGACTGTAATATAACCGTCAGCACCAGGAAGGAGACAGTTGTATGTTACTGTAACCTGATCTTAGATCCTTCTTCAAGTGTGGTCAGTTATCAGTAATATTCATGATTGGAAAAAAAGTTCCCAGATCATCTATTGCATTTACTTGTCATGTCTTTTCAGTCTCCTTCAATCTGGAAGAGTTCTTCAGTCTTTTCTTGATCTTCCTAACCTTGACATTTTTTAAGATGATAGACCAGTTATTTTGTAGAATGTGCCTCAGTTTGGGTTTGTCAGATAGTCTGTCATTAGATTCAGATTCTTGGCGAGAATCATCCCAGATTTCATTAGTGGCAGTCCCTTCAAGTGGACTTCTGTGACCTTGTGACATGTCTTCATTTGGGGGGGGGCATTTTCTTGCTGTCTGGCGCGTGATGTTCAGACCCATCAGGTACTTGCTCAGCCCCAGCCCTGGAATCAGTCATTTCTCCAAGCATCCCTGGGTTCTCTAGTGGGGCTCGGGGTTCCTTCTCTCCACGTGGACTGACTCCCTGAGGTGGGCTGCCCTCTCCAGTGTGGGACTCGGCTCCTTGCGTGGGTTTGTGTTGCCACCATGCCCTTCTGCTAGGCTGCTGCCCTGTGACCTGCCCCATGTGAAGCTCCCTGCCCCCACTGTAGGCCAGCAGGCTCCACTGCTAGCAAGGTGCCTCCTACAGAATTGCTGTGTGGGAGGGGCTACCGCTGCTCTTTATACTGCACGTGTTTTTAAATCGAAAGCTGCTGATAAAGGAGAACTCAGTTCACTTAGGGCTTCCTGGGAGACTGGAGAGGGAAGCATTTGGTTGCCATTGTGTCCCTAATATATTTAAATGTTGGACAAATTATTTGTCTTTTGCTTTGCTTACCTGACCAATGTGTTGACATAAAAATTCAGGTATATTAAGGAAATTATATAGTGAATGTAGGTTGAAAGACTGTCCCTTCAAAGTAATTAGTTACATAAAGCTCAGTAGCAAGTCTTCTAGTTAAATACAGTACACCCATGATCTAGACTCTCCTTTTAGACACTCTGTTTATTCTGTTTTAACTATTTTATTTTGCATCTTCTCCATAGGTAATCAATTGTTTCCCCAAGCAGTGGTTCATGAATCTGAAAGGAGAAAGAACTATTTCTCAGTTAGAAAACTTCTGTCGCTACCTGGTACACTTAGCAGATACAATTTATAGAAATAGCATCGGATGCTCTGATGTGGAAAAGAGAAATGCAAGGTAGTTATTTGTGATTATTTAATGAAATGGTGATGTCGTCTTTACTTAGTTGTTAGATTTAGTATTATAGAAATGTTTTAAGTAGAGACATGCTTATATTTTAGTTTAAACTGTACACTGATTTAGTATTGGTAAACATACCAAAAATATACATTATTTTCTCTTTTGGGGGTTTAACCTAATCTCTTTCAATAGGATATTTTATGGAGGCATTAAGAAGAGGCTTCTGGTCAGGACCAGGCCTAAGGGGAATGAATGAATCGTTTTCTGTCTCCTCCCCCAAAGAGTTGGGGAGACTCAGGCTCATAGATGCCATGGGCCTAGGTTTTTGTAGGTTCACTGTATAGCTACAAACCCTGGAAAAGACAGTGAAATCCACAGTATATTGAAGGCTGTCTCCCAGGGGCTGTGCTCTCTGGTGAAGTTTTCTGTATTTGTATCATATAGACTGGAGGTCATCAGTCAGGAGTTCTGGGAGCAACTTATACATAATCTTTATCGAAGGAAGGGAGGGAGGGAGGGAGGGAGGGAGGGAGGAAGGAAGGGTGATTTCTTTTTGTGGACATTGTTTTGGATGTTCATGTACTTTTGGGATAAATCTCTAGCATAAAAAGTAAATAATAACTAGTATAGCTTGGAAGAATTTTCTTTTTAAACATTTCATTTCATATGGTTTTCCTCATACAAGTTTTTCATTTAGATCACAGCATCAATCACAGCATCAATCACATCCCTATAACAAAACGTGTTTCTTTCCCCATCCCTCGTCCATGTGAAATAACCTTATTTTCTGAAGTGAAAGTTTTCAATCTTTTATGACAAACTTAAATGTAAAGTAGGTAGTAAAGATTTTCATGGTGTGCCCTGGCCAGTTATGCTTAATGGTTAGAGCATCGGCCCTCAGACTGAAGAGTTGCAGGTTTGAACCCTGGCCCTGGTTAGGGTCCTGCAGAAGGCAACCAGTTGATGTGTCTCTCTCACATTGATGTTTCTCTCTCTCTCTTTCCCCTTCTCTGCCTCCTACTCTATAAAAAAAATAATAATAAAAATAAGATTTTTTTAAAAGTATTTTGCCCGGCCGGTGTGGCTCAGTGGTTGAGCATCGACCCATGCACCAAGAGGTCATCGGTTCAATTCCTGGTCAGGGCACATGCCCAGGTTGTGGGCCCAATCCCCAGTGTGGGGCATGCAGGAGGCAGCCAGTCGATGTTCTCTCTCATTGGTGTTTCTCTCTCTTTCCCTCTCCCTTCCTCTCTCTCTAAAAATAAAGAAAAATAAATAAGAGTTTTGTGGTAAAATTTTTTGGCAAGTAATTTTGCTTTATATTTTAATTTCATCTTTGGTACAGTTTGTTGGTATTAATATTTTTTCTTAAGATGTTATATTTTCTTAAATTCTATTCACTTTTTTTTTTTAATGAGATTTAATTTTTTCTTTATTGATTTTAGAGAGAGAGGAAGGGAGAGGGGGAAAGAGAGATAGAAACATCGATGAGACAGAACATTGATTGGCCGCCTCCTGCACGCCCCCCACTGGGGATCAGGCCCACAACCTGGGCATGTGCCCTGACCGAGAATCAAACTGGTGACCTCTTGGTGCATGGGTCAACACTCAACCAATGAGCCACACCGGCCGGGTCTGTTCACTTTTTAACACTGTGTTTGGAGCTAAATATCAGCAAATGGTATTTACTGCTTCCGGCGCCTGCTGTGTGCAACGCACAGAGAATAGGTCCCCACTGGTGCAGTTTCACAGGGTAGTCCTTCCATATAAGGCACTTAGCTCCAGTCCTGTAGAGAGGAGATAACTATAATGTCACATTGTATGAATCACTCAGACGTGATTCAAACTGAGTGTTAAAACAGTCAATCTTTAAGTGCTGTTCCTAGACCAGCAGCAGCAGCCACACTGGGGAGCTCTGTTAGAAATGCAAATTCTCAGGCCCGCCCACTCACCCACTGAGTGGGGACACTGGAGGCAGGGCCTCTTGAACGGGGTTTGAATAGCCCCTCTAGGCGGTTCTGAAGTTGCCAAAATTTGAGGATGACTTAATTAGAAGGCAGAGTGACTTCTAGCCAGGATAGTAAGGAACTCGGTTAGGCTTCACTAGTGAGTTTTGAAGAGTGGAAATTATGCTGGGTTTTGATGAATGGGTTATGAATACACACAAATATAATTTGTGTTCTAGATATATTCTAAAAGAACTAGGACTCTGGTTTGGGAAGGAATGGGAGGCAGGGAAATAGATTGCTAGAGTAGTTTGGAAATAGATTGCTTTTTTTTCTTTTCTGGGTATTAATGAAAATTATTCATCTGAATGAAATTTTGGGACTTTTTTTTTTAAACGGGTCATTGGAATATACACGGTTTTGTTTTTATATGGATAAATTATATATTCAAATGTGCTGTAGCTTGCTTATGTCTTTATTTTCCTTTAAAAATGTATGCTTGGAAAAGTTGATTGCAAAACCTCAAAAGTGGTCATAAAGTTAGTAGGAAGTTTTTCCTTTGAGGCTTTTGTACTAATTAATGAAATGCTGTTCCATTTTCTTGTTTTAGGGAAAACATAAAACAGATAGTGAAACTCCTTGCAGGTGTCCACGCTCTGGATCACGCCATGTCTGTCGCAACTGAGCACAATGTGAAAGAATTGAAGTCTTTGATTGAAGGAAAATAGATCTGAGACTGGGCAGCCTGTAGCTTTCATACCATTCCTAATGTGTAAAGTTTGTATATATGTAAAGTTTCTTAAACTGTAAAATAGTGATTCTCGTTTTAATACAAAGAACATTATTAACATCCAATACTGTGTCCTTAAATGCGATTTCTTCAGAATGAGAGGAATTCAGATTATTTCTAGGAAGTATGTGAATGTTTTCCTCACTGCCTGTCATACTTTGTTTACAGAAGTATTTTATATGGTTATTCCAATTAACTCTCAGTTAATTGTTCTTTACTCTGTAAACGATGTGTGCAGTGTAAATTGTGTAATTATGCATATATGTTTATACCACCATGGAGTTACTTTCACACTGGAAGTTTGTGGTGTTTTTCTACAGAGTAAGCCTTTTAACAGCAGAAAATTATCCGGTAGCAGATTGTCTTAGGAACATTACTGCACTGTTGCAACAAAGGGCTGGCAAGTGATGAGTGCCCTCGCCCCTGGGTGGCAGCTGCTGCCCTGCGGCTGTGCTGCCTTACAGCTGGGAGAAGCGCGGGCTTGACCACTGGGTGGAGGGCGCACTTCCTCCCCGGAGTTCCACGTGAGTGCTGACATATGCAACATAGGTTTGTGAAAGAACGTAGAAGTTTAACTTTTTAAAATAATAGACCCACAACCGAACTGCATGGTTTGGGGCTGGCTGTCCTGTGTCATTCATGATTTTATTCCCTGACCAGCTTATAGGTACATGCATTTGAATTTAGTAGTTTGCCGTATTTGAAATCCCACATATGTGAGTTACATATGCAATAAAGAATGCGCCTTGCTGATCGGCCAACACACCCAGGCAGTCAAATCTCCACGGTCTGTAATGTTTATACACATTGTAAATACTCAGAGAACTTGTTTTAAAGTTTATGCTTTCTGATTCTGATTTTCAAAAGAGGAACTTTTTGGAAATTAAGGACTGTTGTTTGATAATTATATATGTAATTAAGCTTTAGCCAAGCATTAAATTAATTTTCAATTATGTTCTTTGTTGTATTTGCTGGAGACCAATTTCAGTGACAGCATTTCAGATGAGTCTAGTATGGGGAGACTGTTAGCGTGTGGACCCTGGGTCAGCTCAAATGCTGTTGGGCAGTGCCATGCACTCTAAGGGCTCTGTCCCTTTTATATTGATTATAGGAGCACAGCTTATACCTACATATTCATTCTGGGTGAATTTCTTGTTAAACCTCGATGGCTTACTAAAAAGAATTAAAATGAAAACGCTTATTTTCAACTCAGTGGAGTAAAAGGTAGAGATGTGTGTATAGATGGCATGTCCTCTCTCTGCTTTGAAGAACTTGCAGGAATCTTTGGCACTGTTATCCTAAAGTTGAGCATAGAACTGATTTTAGCATGGAGACGAGGTTCTCACATCTCAGCCAGAAAGTTTGTGTTTCTGCAACAGCCAGAATACATCCTTTCTTATGGAGGGATCGTCGGAAGACAAATACAGAGGGTGACATTTTAATAAAGCTGCAGTTGTGTCTTCATACTCTGCCTTTTGGAACAGTCTTCTGCATTAACTCCCAAATAATAAAGAAGGCTTTTGTAAAGGAAAATCATTTTATTGTGACAGTGTAAACCACAGTCAGACTGATTACTACTGTTGTACGAAATGACAATGCCCCGCCACGTCCCTGTGGATGTTCTGTCCAGTAGCAAGCACCCGCCGCTCTGCCCAAGGGCCCGTCTGGGCCAGTGCAACCAGCTAGAGTGTCTGCCAGGTGAAGTCCCGGGAGCCACCCTCAGCCAAAGACAGGAGTGGGAGAATCAGCACCCAGCGTGTTAGTCCTGTCCACTGGGGACCAGTCACCGAGATAGCATTCGATGTAGAAGAGATTTATGGTGGAAACTCCTATTTGGGAAAAGGAGAGGGTGCTGGAGGAGACTGGGCCAGCCTGCAGCGTGGCGTAAGGGGTGACCTGTGTGAAGGAGAGGAAAGGAATTAGACAGTCTCAGCCGTGAGTGCAGGTCTAAAAGTTTTGGGAAGGCTGATGGAGCCCTCCACCCAAAGGCCTGCTTCTGAGGAGCCCCACATCTCCAGAGCACACCTGCCTTTGCATCCCCGCCGCAGTCAGTCCCTGGTGAGGAACAGCTCCCGGGGAGTGTGGCCTGGCACTGTTGCATGTCTGCCACCAACTTCCTAATCTCAGGACAGCAGGCAGCTGCTTATCATCTCCCAGATGGGCGCTCTCCGGTGAGCGCAGTTGCCTGTAGTGATAACCTCATGGCCCAGATTGGCCAGAAACCACACCAGTTTTTGTTTTTTGTGTGTTTGTTTTTTTTTTAAATCCTCATCCAAGGATATTTTTCCATTCATCTTCAGATATAGTGGGAGGGGCAGAGAGGGAGAGAGAAACATTGACGTGAGAGGGACACATCGACTGGTTGCCTCCCACACGACCCCGACCAGGGCCGGGGACGAACTGAAACCGAGGTATGTGCCCGAACCTGCAACTCATTGGTCCGCGGGCCCATGCTCTACCGCTGAGCCAAACTGGCCAGGGTGAAACCACACCAGTTTTAAAGCAAGTACCTTCCTCAGGAGAATATACTGAAATGTAGAATTCCCTAATTTTTTAAAGCCAGGTTTACTGAAGTATAATTTATAAACAGTAATGTTGAAGTTATATGTAGTTCAGTGAGTTTTGACAAATGCCTAATTTTATTTTAAATACTTATCTCTCTGGCCAATGTGGCTTGGTTGGAGTGTCGTCCTGTACACCAAAAGGTGGCAGGTTCGATTCCTGGTCAGGGCACATACCCAGGCTGTGGGTTCAATCCCGTCAGGGCGCATGCAGGAGGTGGCAGCCCGTTGATGTTTCTCTCTCTCTTCCTCTAAAATCAATAAAAAAAAACCAAAAAACTAATTTCCCTTGAAATCATGAAACTCTCCTAATAATGGTCAAACAAATGTTGGGGAGATGCAAAATACAACATGAGAATGTAAGTTGCTACATGGTAGTGTTTCTTCATGGTTACAAGGGCTTTTCTCATCTCTAACACGGCCAAGGGATGTTGCCATTTTGGTCTCTATTCAAGTAAATGAAAATGGGAATAATTAAACAATTTCTGCATGTAGTGAGAACAATGAAATATGTCTGAATGATTGAGAGGCCTCACACTTCAGTAAGGCTGTCATCCAAAACACTTGGGACGCTGTTCTCCAGAACTGAAACTCTATGGATATTAGCTGCCCAGCAAAGGCAGACAGGCTAAAAATGATTATATGGGCCCTGGCCAGTTTTGCTCAGCTGCTAGAGCGTCAGCCCGCGGACCAATGAGTCAGTCGCTTGTTCGATTTGGTCAGGGGCACGTACCTCGGTTGCGGTTCGTCCCTGGCCCTGGTCGGGTCATGCGGGAGGCAACCGGTCGATGTGTCTCTCTCCCATCCATGTTTCTCTCCCTCCCTCCTTCCCACTGTTATGATAAATGAGTAAATACCCTCAGGTGTGGATTTTTAAAAAAAAAGATGATATGGAGCTGGTATTGAGGTGCAACGCTTGGCCTGCTGGGACCTCTGGGCCCCCGCAATCCTGCTCGCTTTCCCCCGGCCCTGCCAGCCCTCACTCCAGCAGCTGCTTGGAGGTTAGAGTCCAGCACAGCGACAACTAGCACAGCGTTTCTCAGAATATATACTGTGGTCCGGTTAGAAAGATCTGTAAGAAAACATACCTTGTATCCTGTACTTGATGATTCAAAGCACACGGTGAAGCATAAAAGATTTGACATCTGTAGAAGCCCTTTTAAGCTACTTGACAGAAACACTTTGACCACAAAAGCTTACCTTTTACACTTAACCTTAGATGTTGAAGAAATTGGAGAGACACTTGCTGCTTAGGGACCAAGCACCGGGTTGAAGAGTGGACATCCTACAGCTCCAACAAGGAGCCATCCCTTTCTGTATACTAACACAGTCCTGCAGATCCGGACAGAAACCTGAAACAAGCTGTTAACGATAACTGGATCAGATGTAACGTTCTCCAATTTGCCAAACACTGTCTAGCATTTTAGATAAGAAAATGTGGGCTGTAAGGAAAAGGCTGTAAGGTGTTTGACAGGCAAACACCTGTCAAAATTCAGTCTTAAAAAATAGGGCATAGTTTTTTAATGTCATTTTTTGGGATAATCATTACTAATTTCTAAATTATTAAATCCTAGCTGTTGTCTCCTGAGGACATACTATCAGATTGGGCTATTTTTGACCTATAGAAATGGCAATTTCATGTTTCGATCAGACAGAATTTGCCCATAGGAGAAATTGGGCAAAACTCAACATCTGTAAATCAGGGTGTTTGCTTTCAATTCATGGAAGCCATTGGAGCTGATACCTATAACACCTCTCTGGGGCTGTTTTGAGAGTTGATAATGTGTCGGCCCATCTCTCCAGGCGCTTAGAGCCTCACTTAGAAGTTTGTGTGTGCCTCTTAACCTGTATTTTAAGTCAGCCCACCCCAAAGACATTCTTTGAATTTGGTGAAAATTTGTCCAGCTGTTTTCAAGTGTCGTAATAAACAAGGAAGTATACATAGGAAAGAGGGTCAAGAAAAAGAAGAAATAGTGTTTAGGTCACTAGTAAAAGTGGCCCTTATGTTTTCAAACCTTGGGCATGTGCTTATTTCATGACTAAAATGATCAGTTTTGAAAGGATTTGGGAAATGGGTGGCCTTCTACAGTCAACTCTAGGAATCAGAGCCCTGCTTTACCCCCCACCCCAACCCCAGTTTAATTTGAAGAAATAAGAAAAGTCCATTCTCACCCACTCCCATGTAGTGTTCTCTGTCAAATGCAACCTCCAATTGAAAAGGATTCTCCTGGAAAGAGAAATAAGCACTCATGGACTTGTAGACTATCTTTTTTTTTTTCTTTTTTCTTGTATTGATTTGAGAGAGAGGGGAAGGGAGAAGGAGAAAGATAGAAACATTGATGAGAGAGAACAACGACCGGCCACCTCCTGCATGCCCCCCACTGAGGATCGAGCCCACAAACTGGGCATGTGCCCTGACTGGGAATCAAACCGGCGACCTCTTGGTGCATGGGTCCTCGCTCAACCACTAAGCCACACAGGCCGGGCACAGTAGGCTATCTTAACATGAGTTTAATTGAGGCTGCTGTCAGTAACCACTACAAAGAGCAAACAGTTTTTCTAAGGAGATAGTACCATAAGAGAATGTCCTTCATTCTCAGAACTAAATCCACGTGTCTTTGCATATGTCCTAGAAAAGAACTGGCCTCTTTTCTAATGCATTACAGCCACTTTAGTATCCTGAAACCAGGGTGGGTCCAGCTTCTCTAAAATAAATGAAGAAATGATAAGCCAAGCCACATGACAGGGCCTGGAAGGGGAAATGATTTTGTGTGCTATGCCCAATTCCAATTTTGCTTTTGCTGTTACAATAAAAGCACCACGGGGAAGAAGAAAAAGCAAAGGCAAGAGGAAACTGTTCCTCTGTGCGCTGGGTTCTTGAGGTTTTCCATTCCTTTTGACGCAGCTGGTTTTGACTTCATTTCCATATTTAGATCTATTAAGCGGAAACGATGAAGAGTCCGTTGCACACTGCTATAAGCCGGGGAACATGATCTGTTGAGAAACGGGGCTAGGAAGAAAGGGCTGGATGCCTTTAGTTACAGGATCTCACGGCTGGCAGAAGCTGTGGGCCATTAAGTGACAATGACAGCTCCTGGGCCTCGGAACGGATCTGGGTTTGTGACTGTCCAGGTGTGCATGCTTTCTAGAGCGCTCCCGAGAGCCCCACAGCACCCCACGAGTTCCAAAGCAGGCGCTGACTTTCCTCCTGCCACCTGCCGACGCTCAGAATGACACCATGGACAGCTCTCCAGGCGCCGCCCCGCGGCCCCGCGTGCTGCCCGCCCCTCTCCGGCCCCGAGCCAGTCCGGCCGCCGGGGCGACAGGGGTGGTCCTGACACATCCCGGCGCACGTATCCGTGCCCCAGAGTCCCTCCCTCAGCTCTGAGGGGCCCACGCGCGGGGCCAGGGACGCCGAGCCTGCGTCTCCCGGCAGCCCCCGCGGCGGCACCTGCGGCCGCGGCCAGGGACACCGCCCGTGGGGACGCCCGTGCGCGTGGAGGCAGCGCGCAGGCCCCCGGCGCCGGCCGCGGGGCGCTCCGAGTGGGCGGGGCCTCCCCGACGCCCTGCCCCTTCCCCGCGAGGGCCGCGACTCCGCCCCCGGCCGCGGCGCAATGCGGAAGAGATGGGCCTGCTGGAGCGGAAGTGACGCTGCCGGCGGCGGCGGCTGCGGGGGCGGGCGGAGGAGGAGCCGGAGGACGACGTGAGCGGGCGGGCTGGGGGCGGGGGAGCGAGCGGGCGGGGGACGGGAGCGACGGGGCCGGGCCCACGGCAGCCGGGCGCGCGGGGGCCGCTTCCGGAGGCAGCGTCCGCGGTCGCAGCCGGCGGGAGCGGTGAGGGCGCCGCGGCGGCCCGGAGGGCGGGGGCTGGCGGGGACCTCGGGGTGCGCGGCGCCGTCGGGCGGGGCTGTGGTGACAGCGGCTGTCATCCGCCCGCGGGACGGGAACCGGGCGGGTCGGGCGCCGTGGACGCCTCTGGCCCCCTGGGGCGCCGCCTTCCCGGCAGGCGACCGTCCGCGATCCCCGAGGACACGGTCAGGTCGGGTCCCGGGCCGTGGCCCCTGCCGCCGGGTGGCCGGGCAGGGGGCCGGGTCGCCGCCGCCCCGAGAGCCTGTGCGGGGTGGTCCCCCCTCCTCCACCCCGGAGCTTGGACCCTCCCTCCCGGCCCCGTCCTCTGCCCCCGAGGACCGGCGTCAGGTCCCGAGTTGGTTCTCTTCCCGGTAGCGACAGACCCGAAGCAGGAAGCTGATAAGGCGCTCCCAGCGAGATACGCCCAAACGGCCCGGTCCGTGAGCGCCCGGCGCCGGGAGCTCGGTCACCGCGCCAGCGGCCGCGCGGGCAAAGCCCCGGCTGGCTGGCCGAAGGGACGGCTCGCCTGCGGGACAAACCTTTCTGTCCGTGCGCGCTGCGCTCGCCCCCCGCCCCGGCCCAGTGCGCGCGGCCCGGCCGGCCCGGCCCGCTGCGGGGGACCGGAGCCGCATCTGCTTGCTCGCTCCGCACAGGGCCGCCTCCGCAGACGCGAGGATGGCGTTCAGCAAAGGGTTCCGGATCTACCACAAGCTGGACCCCGCGCCTTTCAGCCTCATGGTGGAGACCAAGCACAAGGAGGAATGTCTCATGTTCGAGTCCGGGGCCGTGGCCGTGCTCTGTAAGTTCCCCGTGGGAGCCCCGCTGCTCGTGGTCTGTGCTTCCATCGGAAACGGTTCAGATTCATCCACTTCTCAGAGACGACCCAGACCACCCCCTCCCTGTATTTCCCATCTAGGCGATTCTGCTTTTATTTTCTTTCAATCAAACCTTATTTTGGCTTAGACTTTCATTTTCTTTTCCTCCCCCTGCGGCAGGTTTTTTGGGGGGTGGTGGGTGGGAGGGGTGCACCTCTTGGTTACAGGTTTTTTTCTTTAGTGGGTTCCTCTGCTGGTTCTGAAAGTAAACCTTTCAAAGGAATATTGCTGCAGTTTCTATCACATCCCATATACCTGTAAAATGGCTTGCTTCACATTTTTCCTGTAACGAACGGAATTTCTTATAGGTCAGCTGTAGTAATGAACTGTAAGACTATGTATTTAATGGTTTTGGAGTGTCTTATGGTGAGGACCTTAGATTTTCATTAAGAGAAGTGTAAACAGTTTTTAAAATTTCATGTGGAATATGTGATTGATTTCATGTCACTTAAAAAATTGTTTTGATAAGTCTGTTTTAAAGAAAAGGATTACTGTATCACACAAAATATCATAGATTAGGCCCTGGCCAGGTGGCTCAGTTGGTTGGAGTGTCCTCCCCTACACCAAAAGGTTTTGGGTTCGATTCCTGGTCAGAGCACATACCTGGGTTGTGGGTTCGATCCCTGGGTGGGGAATTGTACAGGAGGCAACCAAGAAGTGTTTCTCTCACATCATTGTTTATCTCCCCCTCTCTCTATTTATCTCTTTCTCTTGCTCTTCTGCTCTCTCTCTAAAAATAAATTTTAAAAATATCTTTGGTTGAGGATTTCTTTAAAAAAGGTAGACTAGCCCTGGCCTTGGCTCAGCGGTTAGAGCATCTGCCTGCAGACCAAGAAGTCTCTAGTTCAACTCCAGTCTAGGGGACCTACCTTGGTTGAGGTTTGTCCCCGCCCTGGTCCAGTAGTGCAGGGAGGCAACCAGTCCATGTGTCTCTCTCTCTCCTCCCCCCTCTCTCCCTCCTGCCCTATCTGAAGATAAATGCAAAAAAAGATAAAAAAATACCCTCGGGTGAGGATTAAAAAGAAATAATAATAATAAAAAAAGATAGACTAATATGGTTTGGGTTATTTTATGGGCAAATGCATGAAATTAAAAATAAAAATATTAATTTGAATATTACACTTTTTCCTTAATATAAGGTTTTGGCAGATTAGTCCAATTTGGGGTTATTTAACACGTGATTGTGTTTTTAAGAACATTCTAGTGATAACTGCTTATTCTTTATTATGTTTTTGCTGCGTAGGGGCACATATAGCAGGAAAGGGCTATATGTGTTCTCAGAAACAAGTGTTAATAATATGGGTTATGCTCAGTAAGGACTTAACTTAACTCAAATCATTTTTTATACCTAGTAAACCAAATTTAACTTGCTATAATATTAATTTGCGTAGCATTTTTTTCATGGTACAATTATAATTCTTATACTGATGAATTCTTAAAATATTTAGCGGAAAATGTTTCGTTTAGCATGTGAAACATTTTTCAGCTGCTTGTGTTTTGGTGGCATTACCTGATTTTCTAATTTGTCTAAATTCTAAATGTTTCTTTAATTGTGGTTACTGGTAGCGATAGGGATCCAAATTTTCAGCTATAAAGTATGCATTAACTACAGTTATTAGGGTTATTGCTGTACTTTACTCCAAGGTCAGGAAACCTAAGGATAATCATACTTCCAAATCTCTAGCAGCTCTCTTTTATGCCAAAAAAAGAAGTTGGAAAAATCCCTAAACCATCCATTGCCATTCATTTTAAGGGAAAAGAATATCGAAAATACTTTTTAACTACTTATTCATTGTACTTGTCGTTAGATTTAGACTATGTAAGTAATTCTTTAAGGAGGAGAAGGTTTGAATATTGCCTCTCGGTAAAGCTCGCATACGTGAACATGTAATTTCCTGGGTATGTTATTAGCTCTTCCATTTTAAACTTTACAGCAATACCTAAAATGTTCATGTTTAAGAGCTAACAGACCTTTTTATAAATCATTTGACTTATAAAGTTGATTTGACTTTGAGTCGAGAGTGATGATGCCAAGGTGTGTATCGTGCTGTGGTGTCCGTGTTTAAAACCTTCCCGTGTCTAATTGCCTGCTGTGTTCAGGGAACTGTGCTTGGAAAATACCAAGGAGCGCTCTTCACCTTCAACAGTCCCAGCCCCTTGAATCGCAGTGCATCGTGCATGTTAATCTACCAGGAGAATCCCCTAAAACATTTTTTATATTAAACGGAAGTATAACCCCAAGAAGATTAAGTTCAATCAAACACCTCAACTTGTTAATCAAGACTTCCCATAATTTGGCCCTACCCTGTCTGTCCACTGTTGATCGATCTCCTTTAAGGAAAAGCCGGTGTCTCCTCAGTGTTTTCCCCAAGTACCATGCTTCTTCCAGCCTTCATCATGCTGTTCCTGGCCATGCCCCCTCTCTCCAAGACCACGAAATGCTTTTCTTTTCCTTTCCAGTGCAAGCCTGTTAGTTGCAACTGCTCTTGCTCATGAGAAGCTGTCCCACCCAACCCTCTAGCTCAGTCTTGCGTCGTCCTTCCTTTCCTTTTTGTAGGACTCATTCTATCCCAAGATGAACTTTTTACATGCTGGTTTGGTTGGTTTCTACATGCTTGTCTGCAGGTATTTTTCTTGAAAGTGGATGGTGAAAGTGACCCTAGCAGGACTCAGATTCATGTACCAAGGGTTTGTGATTTCTGCAGGCTCTAGTTATCCTGGCTTTAATGAGTGAGGTTGAAAAAATTAGACATCTTGGGTAGTGCCTATTGTTGAGGGTCGGTAATCGCTGACGTGAAGTCTTATCTTTCATATTATTAGCACATATCAACAAATGGGGTGTGAGTGAAATAATCTCCGAGCATGGATCCTCTTAGGGCCAAGTGTCCTAATGCAGCCTGGGGACTGTCTTGACGTTGATAGGATTCCAAGCTTAAATCAGTTGTGACGCTAGGACTTGATGAGAGGGCCCTGGGTACACATTATAATCACCTGGGGAGGCTTTACAAGTACTGGGGCCTGGGCCCTAGCCCCCCACCCCCCACCCAGAGATTCTGATATAATTAGGTTGGGATGATAATTTCTAAGCATAGTTTACATAGGCCTTTTTATGGGATAGATAATGGGACAACTTTAGCTTGCAAATTTTATTGAAAATAACTGTGCTTCCAGAATTATAATGCTGTTACTGCTATTATGGGGCCAATAGTGAGTTTTATTGAACCGAAAGCCTGGGCCAAGTGCTGATGCTCCTGCAGCACTTGTAGTGTGGCGCCGTCACGTCACGTGGAACTGTGTGCAGTGTCTGTCTGGGTGCTCACTCCCAGGTCTTGGTCATCTTTGTACGCCTAGTGTTCCTGCAGTGTTTCCTCATACTTGCAGAATACATGGTTGTTACATAAGTGGCATAGGGAAAAAGATCAACCTAAACTAGACAGCAAAATTGACAAACAAGCAATATTCTGCATTTGAAAGTAGATACCTTTTTCTATAAAATTTATTTTCTCTTTTAAAGAATTACTGTTTGACTGAGCTGCTGATATAAAAGACATCCATGTTGTTTGGATTTGTTTATGAAATAACTATAACCACATCCTTAAGTTCTTTCTGAAATATCAATTAAAAATGAGATGTTATTTATGACTTCTATAAATACTATTAACAGTTTGTTCTAAAATTTTCTTTAAATGGAAAATAATTTCTTTATTGATTTCTTTTACTGCACTTATTTATTTAAAAACTCTTCTGGACATTCTTATCCTTGGATAAGTCAATATGTGTTTTTATATTGTACCTTTTTTTAGTGTTACTTCTTTTAAAAAATAATTAGTCTGGAAGAATGTTCACTTAAACTGGAAATTTGACATCTATGGAGCAATGGTCCAGTAGCAAGGGGTCCTCTAACTGTGTGCTGTGTCTGGCCCCGGGAGGCAGCAAGTGTGATGGTCAGCAAGTGATAACACCGCCTAGAGGAGGGTTCAGTTTCCCCATTCTTTCTGCAGTTGTAGACACAAAAGGCCATCACGGGAAGGACAGGTAGCCAGTCAGACACATGCGTGCATTAAATTCACAAACTGTCTCATTTTCCAACCCATTTCCTGCTTTATTATTAAATAATGACTAATTGAAGAGGTCAACACATGGGACACAGGGTGTGTAGATTCCTCTGGAAATGAAAGTGTTTGCTCTTTTGGCTATCACGTGGTAGTAAGGATTGCTTACTTTCCCCTTCCACTGGTAGATAAGATCATTTTCAGGCTTTCCAAGTAGCATGAGTTGAGTGAAATCAGCACCCGAGTTGTGCACTTTAATAGACAGCATGCTATACCCCTTAACTCTGGCCTGGTTTTACTCCGGGGTGGCCATCTGAGTTTCACTACCTGATGTTTTCTTTTATTACGGAAATATGAGCCATAAAACTCTAGTACAGTATTCTGGGGATCTTTGTCACAGAATCTGAGTATCGCCTTTTCTGTGAAACTACATACTGTAAAGGAGTAATAATAATGAAATAATAGTGCCATTTCCTGCATGCCTCCTCTGCCCGTCACGACAGGAAGCCTGAGGTCCCCAACTTTCTGGTTTCATGGCATCCTTGGTGTCTCATTACGTTCCTCACAGCACCCTAGGCCACAGTTCTGTTTATTTGATAGGCCCGAACAATGAATAATTCTGTCCTAACAACTTTAGTAGTTGTTTGAAAAAATGATGCAGATAAGTTGAAAATAATGTAAATAACCCCAGTTATTTACTAATGGGATGCGTGTGCTGCACATTATGGGACAGCTTTTCAGACCCTGGAGTCAGATTGGACAGTGCTGCCTCGTTTCCTGTTCCACGTTGATGTTTAGAAATCAGAAAGCTAGGATGTCGGCCAAGGACTGTACTGCACTCTGATGCTGAAACTGAACTAACGTGTTGGATATCTCCATGCTTCCTCCAGTTTAAATACCCTGCAGCAGCCTGGCCAGGTGGCTCAGTTGTTCGGAGCATCATCCCATAGGCCAAAGAGCTGTGTGTGTTCGATCCCCGGTCAGGGCGTGTGCAGGAGGCAAGCAATCGATGTTTCTCTCTCACATCGATGCTTCTCTCTGTCTCTCTCTCTTTCTCTCAACATATATTCTTGGGTGAGGATTAAAAAGGAGAGTATCCTGCAGCTCTGGTTGGGGGCCTGTTGAAGTATCCTGGAGCACCTCAGCATACATGTGGGAGACGTGGAGTGGACACACGCCATTTCATTTAAGCCTGTGGGTTGTGCTTTACCCCACATCGCAGACGTGCACACTAGGCTTGGAGAAGTGAAGTAATGGCTCCAATGGCAGTCTTACCGTCTGGCTGTCTTCACGGTACTTACTGTGTGCCGTTGTGAGGGTGGTGGCTGTTCTGGGGAAGAGTTTGGGGAAACAGGGATGCTAGCGTGGCTAGGGCAGCGTGCTCCAGTGAGGAGGCGCTCAGCGCACTGGTTTCCGCCCACGGACTGGAACACAGTGGAGGGGAGACCTGGCTGAGAGTGGGCATTAAAGGCAGAGTTTCTTTGGTGGGCCAAGTTTAATGTCAGCTTCTAGAATTTTACGTGACAAGTGGCAGAGGTGGTGACAAACACTGTGCACAGTTGTTTCTTTTGATTTAATTGCCAGGTGCTGCCAGGCATCCTGATTGCCCTGTAGACAAGTTGTAGTGTCCTGTCTCTTTAAGAAAGATTTTCAAGTTGAGAGAAGTGACTTTATATAGTTGGCTTTTTCTGCACAGAAAGGAAGAAATATAGACTTGGATATCACTTTATGATTGGGTTGCAAAAATTCACTTTTGTTTTGTGAATAATTTTTGGAATGTTCATATTTAATGGAAATATCTTAAATGTCAACTTAAATATCAACCCTTAAAAAAGTGCTCAAGCTGGCTCCCCCATGCTGCCTGGTTGCAGGGTACCCGTGGAGGCCCACGAGCGCTTCCTGAGTGCTTTGCCTTTTGCCACTTGAGGTTTGCTGTGAGGAGCGAAGGTGAAGGCAGATTGGCCCTCACTGAGCAGTGAATCCCCCTTATGAGACTTCATCACATGATTTAGGTCTGTCAGAAGTTCCAAATTGGCCTGTAAAGTGTAACTAGCCCAGGACTAGAACAGGGTGATTGCTTCTGACGTGAGGGTATAACAGTAACCAATTTACCTTTCCCTCCTTAAATAACAACAGATGATACAAACAAGTATATGAAACAGTTTCCAGACCTTGAGCAGTCGGCATCTCCGGAGAGAAGGGAAATGAATGAGGTGAGCCTAGGATGGCTCAGCTCACACCTCCACAGCTTCCAGGCCTCCGCACAGGACAAGAACCCCCGCAAGGCCTGGCAGTCCCAGCGCTGAGACAGTCCGGACGTGGGGGAAACTAAGGCAGCTAGAATTCTCAAGGCTGGGTGCCAGAGAGCAGATGGCAGATGGCTGCACAGAGAGCCCCAGAGCTGTGGAGGGGCTGCCACTTGAGACTCCAGCCACAGGCCGATCAGTCCAGTGCGTGAGGAAGCCCCTGGAGGCAGGGAAAGGACTAGACAGGAGCAGGCAGAGACCTTCTGGAGCTCACCTGGAGCTGCCAGTAGTTCCTGCTCTGACCAGCCAGGGCGGAGCGATTGCAGTGCTTGGGGAATTGGGTTGAAGACTCAGACAGTATATTGGTTGCTTCAGTAGTGGGGCAGAGTAGGCCTCCACCTCATGCTGCCCTGGTCCCGCCGGGCATTTTAAAAGCAAGACCCAAAGGGATTGAACTGTTTCCAAATAACTTAACTTTATTCCAGAACAAAGTATAAGAACATAGGAATAAATAAATACACATACACATACAGCATTCAACTCAGTAAAATTCGGAGTGTCTGGCATTCAGTTAAAAATCACCACACATGCAGAGATGCAGGCAGATTCAGACACCGCCTGGGAACAGAAGCTGCTTTTTCCATCAAGCCAGGAGCCTTCTCGGAGAACCCATCTCCTCAGACTTTACCTACCTGTGCCCGGTGGTGCATAGCTAACAAGTGTGGACTTCAGTTTCGTAGAGAGTTGTCCTGCGTTATTGAGGCTAAAAATGAGACAGCTCACGTATGTCTCCACCAGACTCCATGTAGCTATTTCCCTTGAACCGTCAGTTCACTTTACACCTGGTTTTAGCTGTGACTAGAATTGAAAGGCTTTATATCAGCACAGTGGGATTTCTATTGCCCATTCCCCTACTCCCTCCTTTTTAAACTTTAAATCAGAAAATAAAGATGGTTAAGTGCTGATGCAGGATTTAAGTCATGGCTTCAGTGAGGAACAATCAGTACATCCAGTTCTTTCCTCTTTGCACACAGTGAATTTAGAGTTAAGGAGGAAAGCCTGCACAGGAGGAGGAAGACGGCGTGGGCTGGGGCAGCCGCCGAGTAGCCTGGGCGAGCTGTGGGCAGAGCTCTGCGGTTCCGGCACATGCTTCCCTTACTGGTGCTGCTAAGAACAGGAAATGCTATGCAGTGCGTGTTTACGTCCTTCAGTAACCTGCACTGGAATAAATATATTTGTGTCCCCACCCCGAGATTACCATGCATGCAAAGAAGCAGGAAAGTACACCCCATAAGAAGAAGAAAAGTCAATCTGTAGAAACTGATGCTAAAATTAATACACAGGGACATTGAAACAGTATTATAAATGTTCTCCATATGTTCAAGAAGTAGAGGAAAGAATAAGCATATTAAGGAGAGACATGAAAAAAATGTGAAAGACCTAAATTAAACTGTACAAATGATAATAATATCTGTAATGAAAAAAACAACACACTGATAGGTATCAATAGATCAGACACCGCAGAATAAGTGATTGGTGAATTTGAAGACATATAATGGGAACTGCCCAAAATGAAACACAGAAACAAAACTAAAATAAATAAACAGCATCCGTGGGCTGGGGACAAGTTCACATAGCACAATATATATGTGTGATTGGAATCCTAGGAGGAAGAGGGTGGGGCAGAAAAATAGTTGAAGAAATAATAGCTGACATAATTTTCCAAATTTGATGAAAACCAAAAATCCACAAATCCAAGAAGCTAAATGAACCCAAACAGAAGAAATATGAAATAAACTATACACACCCAAATACATAATCAATTTGCTTAGCATCAGTGATACAGAGAAAGATCTTAAAAACAGCTGAGGAGAAGACACATGTACAGAAGAAAGAAGATACAAATGATGTAGACTTTTCTTCAGAAATAGTCCAAGGGGACATAGCAAAATGTCCTTAAAATACTGAAAAAGAAAAAACAACAACTCTCCACATGGGATTCTACACTCAGCCACAAAGGACAATGGAAAGACTTTTTCATATATTCAAAAGATGAAAAAGTATGAGCCAATTTTAATGGGTAGCAGTTTAAATAGCATTGCTCCTCTTTTTATCTAGTGCCAACATGTTCAAAAATTCTGTGCTGATCAATCTGATTCAGTGAAATTTTGTTACTTAGTTTGCATAGAGTAGAATGGACTAGTGTAATTGGGGTTAGCCTCACAATTAGGGTGCCAAAAGCAGGTAGAACTTTAAAAACTGCGTATTATATTGTTACTGGAGGCAAGCAGGTTTAGATTTGCTTGAGTTTTTTCAATAAGAATATACAGTTTGTCCTTTTCTACCAAAATAAAAATTTCCAGTGTAAGTCACTGTTGTTCCTCTTGATGTTACGTAATACGAGCACAGCGTTCACCTCGGAGTGTGTGGTGGCTGCTGCACTAGGCAGTTACTGAGAGTAAAGTGGGCAGTTGGACAGCCCTGACCTCTTCCTGGTCAACTGGACACTTTTTTTATATATATATAAAGTAAACTTGCTCTTTAATGGAGGATGGGAGGGAGGGGCTGTCCGGGCAGAAATGGGATTAGGGCGTCAAAAGCGCATCCCCCTGCAGGATAAGTCAGCTCTGGCTTCCTGGATCTGGCTCTGCAGCTCCTGGGCGGCATCCTCGCAGTCGTGAAAAGTGGCCACGCGATAGCCCACAGTGCCCAGGGCAAAGCAGCCGGCAGACACCAGCAAGTAGGCGGGCTGTGGCCACAGGACCTTCCGGCATGGCAAAGGCAAATCCAGGCCCAGGGCCCCCATGGTCAGGGCTGCCCAGGCAGAGCCCAGGAGCTCCAGTGCCCAAATCCACTGTGCTAATTTCATCATGGTTGCTCTGCCCCGCGCTTCCCAGTTTAACTGGACACTTTTAAATTACTCCTTCAGTTCCAGTTGAAAGAATTTCTGTGCCCTTTAAATTCCTGGATGATTTTGAGATAACAAAGTCAGTGAAAAGAACAAATAGAAAACGTAGTTCTTATGAAATTATTTTCTTAAACATTAAGGATTTTTATATGTTGGATGTTATACTTATTAAAATACCCTCTTTTTGCTTGGCCCGTGTGGCTCAGTGGTTGAGCATCAACCCATGCATCAGGAGGTTGCCGGTTCGATTCCTGGTTGGGGCACATGCCCAGGTTGTGGGTCTGATCCCCAGTGCGGGGCCTGCAGGAGGTGGCCAGTCGATGTTCTCTCTCATCCATGTTTCTTTCTCCCTTTCCCTCTCCCTTCCTCTCTCTCTAAAAATCAATAAAGAAAAAAATTGTTAAAAAAATAAGTAAAGTACCCTCTTCTTTCACTCGGTGTCACGTGGGAGATCACCCATGTTGGCGCCTGTGGCAGTAGTTTATGAACTTGTATGGCTGTGGGGTGTTCCCGTGTGTGAATAGTCCAGTGTGTGTTCTGTTGGCATTTGCTTTATTTCCAGTCTTTTCTATTCTGAATGACACTAGTGTGAACATCCTTGTCCATGTCTGTGGGTGCACATATGTACACATTTCTGTTGGATATATTCTTAGGAATGGAATTGCTGGGTCATAGGCTATGTGCATGTTGCCTGCAACATATTTATCTCCACTTTTCATTTGGTTGACTCCCTGTTAATTCTGCAGGTTTCAGCTTGAAGGTCACGTCTACAGAAATGTTAAATTACGTTGTTGCAGTCTATTGGAACTCCATCGTAGTTCAAATTATTGGAACTCACCATAATTTGTCATTTTGCATGTGTATGATTATATAATGCCTGTCTTCCTAACACAAGGATTGGGGCACTGTCTTTTTCTTGCTAGGTCCTGGTACGTGGTAGGCATTAAGCAAATACTTGTTGCACGAAAGAGTTTTATTTGGGGCTGTCGCCAAGATTGAAATGGGTAGTTTAAGTGCAACATTAATTTGGATAGCTTAATGTCTTTCTACTGGAATTTTAACTACTTAATTATACAGAGAAAAAAATTTCCTTGTAAAAGAATCTTTCCCTTTGTGCATGATGAAATGGAAAGCAGCTTACCGGCCGCTGGTTCTGTGGTCTTAGATGCATCACCCAACCTCCAGTCTTCTCCTGAAAACGAATGGCTTCCCTGCCTCATCTCTAGGCTCCTCTGCCTGGAGGCTCTGAGTCTGCACCCCAGTATTGCCTGCATGCAAATCCACAGACCACAACCACGGGCATGCAACCACAGGCAAATTGTGGTTCTAGGATGATCATGCTCACTCGTGTTCTTGTTCTCACCTTCTTGTTAACTTTCTCTAGCTCCATCTCCCTCCCTGCCAGCTGGAGAAAGACAGTCTCTTCCCCATCTGGAAGGTTTGGCCACAGCAAAATGTTGACATTGGTTAGAAGGATCTTCACTGGGCAGCTTAGTATTTAGTTTAAATTGTTGTAATTCATCAGAAGTTAGAGAAGTTTACATTTAAATTCCATCCTCAAAATACCATTTAAGTTAAAAACAAATGACTTTTAAATTATCTGATGGTGTTAGGTAGTGAGTTGAGTTTATTTCTTTCCGTTCAGATGGCAGAGTTAGCAGTGCAGATGCGATCACCATGAGTCAGTTATGCTGTTTCCTAAGCCTTCACTTTCGAGCCAGAACGCATGAAAATAGGAAGTGGGTATATGACTGTTTGCACCTGGATTTCTATAGTCTGATCGTGTGCTTCCCTGTTTGCCTTAAATTCTCATTGGAGCAGGGAGGGTGTAATGCCAGCCATGCTGAAGACTGCCAGGTATGTCATGACAGTGCTGGACCGGTGAGCCACTCCAGTGAAAAGGGGTGTCTGATAATGTGATGGACAGCAGTTCATATGTTAGGTTTTATTTGTTCTAAAAAATGTTTTTTATTGATTTTTTTAGAGAGGAACGGATAGGGAAAAAGAGAGAGAAAAACATCGATGAGAGTGAGAAGCATCAACATGGATCGGCTGCCTCCTGCATACCCCCAACAGAGACTCGAGTCCGAAACCCGGACATGTGCCCTGACCAGGAATCGAACCAGCAACCTCTTCGTTCATAGGTTGATGCTCAACCACTGAGCCACACCTGCTGGGTAGTATGTTAGGTTGATAGAGAACAACTGATGTATTTATGCTCTGTTTTCTTTTTTCTTTTTTTTTTTTTTAATCCTCACCCGAGGACATTTTTTCATTTTTTGTTCAGATAGAGTGGGAGGGAGAGAGAGGAAGAGAGAGAGAGAGAAACATCGACGTGAAAGGGACACATCGAGTGGCCGCCACCCTCACGACCAACCAGGGCCGGGGACAAACTGCAACCGAAGTACATGCCCCTAGCGGGAACCGAACCCGGGTCTCTCTGGACCGCAGGCCGACGCTCTAACCGCTGAGCCAAACTGGGCAGGGCTGCTCTGTTTTCTATCATCTATAAATAGTCGTCTCTGTAGCTTCTATTTCCATTACTTTCCTGTAGCTTAAATAGGAGACATAGGTTAGGCCTGCCTTCATGAATGTGTTCAGTTAAGAGAACTTTGAAAACATGCACCGAGCTAAAACAATGCATGAGTTAAGTTGTCGGAATTAAGTTGTAGGATATCACTACTTCATGGCTTTAGGTACTTTTAAATATTTCTTATCCTCTCTATAATGAGCAAAGGCAAGCTTATTACTGTCCAAGGATAGTTTCTACACAATAGGATATTAAAGCTAAGTTATTTAGGATGGATGTAAGGAAAACATTTATGACAGTATGGCAATATTGATCCTTTTTGGGGTCTCCAACCTGGAATTGCCAGTTCTTCTCCTTTCTCAGATGTCCGTTGTGCTTTTGACTAGATACCTCTGGCTGAGGGAGATCGGAGGACACGCCTCTCTGACTTAGGGTTCCAGGGGCCTCTGCTCTCTCACTGACTGGACAGAGTTATCTTCCCTCCTTTTTGAATTTACCAGTATGCCAAAAATATGTTGTCAGTATAAATGTTCTATTATTTTGTTTAGGGAAGTATCAAAAATACATCAAAGAAGAGAGGCTAGTGCTGCTGACTCCATGAACCCCTCACCCAACCTCAGCAGTGATCAGCTTGTGGACACTTGCGTTTCTCCGGGTCTCTGTCCACTCTCTCCCTGCCCCCACTTATTTTGAAGGAAATCCCAGACATCATGTAGTTTTATCCATAAATTTTTGTATGAGAATCACTGTTAGTAGCACATATTTTATTTTGTTTGAGATTTCACTCTATGGCCTTATTTTCATATCCACTAGGAGTAGAATCAGAGGGCCTTCAGATAATCTGTTCTGATGATGTGAGGAAATGTACAAAAGGAGACCTCTAATGATAGATTTGCCACCTAAGAGCTCTGCGTTCTCAGGATATGCGTGTTCGCGTTCCATTGCAACTAAGCAAAAGGTTAAGGCGTGAGCAAAAGCTAACGGCGCTGACTGTGACACAGGAAGACACGCTCCCTCTGAAGAGAGCTGTTGAGGGCCCTGACCCGTTTGGCTCAGTGGTTAGAGCGTCAGCTTGCAGATCGGGGAGTCCTGGGTTTGGTTCCCGCTAAGGGGGCACGTACCTCGGTCGCTGTTAGTCCTCGGCCCCGGTTTGGGTTGTGCGGGTGGCAACCAATTGGTGTGTCTCTCTCACGTCGATGTTTGTCTCTCTCTCTCTTTTCCTCCCTCTCTCCCTCCCGCTTCTATCTGAAGATAAATGCAAAATAATAAGAAATAAAGAGAGCTGTTGAGGGACTTAGGTGCCATTTATCTTGAGGTGCTGTGGTAGTAACTCCAGAGTCGGGCTTTGCCTTAGTTCACATGTTTGACAGGTGAGCGAAGGTCCAGGCCTCCTTGCCTTAGCCTAACTGCTCAAGAGATTGATTGGCTCAGAATTACTCCTAAAACAAAGTCATCTTGGACATTCAGCCTGTTTGTCATTAGAAATCAATAACACATAAAAGGAAAGGTTTATTTTTGTTTAACAACACCAACATGAACAAGAGAAAAAAACAACCAAAAAGCAGTCTATTCCCCTCGTTGAACATTTTGAAAGACAGCTCTAGCAGTAGACAGACCTGACTTCCTGTCACCATGTCCCTGAACTGCCATTTCTGCTCATTCTTTCACTTGGCTTTCCCTGGGCTCTCCACACACCTTATCATTTGATAAGCTGCAAGTTTAACCCCTGGTAGAAATAACTGAACAATCCCTGTCTTCCTGACCTCCACATCCCACCACGGACATCCTGGTGAGGAATCGTTAAATTTCAGTCAGGAGAGCATTCAGATACTATCGATGTTAAGGTAGAATGTTTCTCTTTTTATGTATTTAAAACTACAAACATTTCCTTTCGTGCTGCAGCTCTCGATTTGTTTTTGTCTAGTAGATGAATACTGAACAGCCGAACTGTTGGGCGTCTCTGTGTCAGGTTGGTGTTCTGTTGCCGCGTAAAGAAAGGAGATCTCGTTTCTCCTGCTGTCAGTCTGCAGGAGTCTGGAGTGGGAAATAGAGAGAGAAGGAGATCGACTTGCAGCCCGAGATCAGGGCGAACTCAGGAAGGAAGTGCGTTTGAGTGGGGTAGAGGATGGATGGGTAGTATTTGGAAAGATGACTAACAGGTATTCCGGTGGAAAAAACATGGAACAGAGGAGGAGAGGGAAGAGTGTAGCTGCTGTGTGGGACACGGGGGAGAGCAGGAAGGGACAAGAACGGTGGGGGCGGACAGAGTAAACTGTTTGCAGATGCTGTGTCATCTACAGGTTAGTTTTACACAGTGTTTTAAAGTAGTATGGCTTTCTTATTTTAACTAATCTCAGAATGGAAGACTCTCCGTTTATTTTCTAGAATTAAATTCCGGAGAAATGGGACAATAATTTGATTAGGTGTCTCCCTCTTACATGACATATTTCTCCATATTTCATGGAGTTTCATAAAATAAAGGGATCTCCCTCAGTAAAAAAATGTACAGGAAGGGGAACGTTGATTCATAGGGGCTTCACCCATATTCCCCCCGTTTTTGTTTTGGAATTAATAATTTTGAAGTAGCATGAGCACGTTCAACAATAGCTTGCCCTGTAGGGTTATAGGGGATGCCAGTTTTAGCCCAGTGCTCCACTGCTGGAGAAATAATTTAATGCTTTGAGATGTATAGGCTGGCCCCTATCTATGTTAATTTCCAGTGGCACCCCCATATGTACAAAACAGGGCAGCCAGTGACGCTTAACGTCTTTGGCTTTTTCCCTGGTAGTGGCGGTTGCATGCAAAAAATTGCAGTGGGTGTCAACAGCATGTACCCACTGAAACCGACCAAATGATGGAATATGTGTTACATCTGTTGGCCATAAGGCATTAGGGGTTAAACCCCGAGGATTGACTCCTTCTGATGTTGGAGTCTCCCCTGAAAGTTGGCAATAAAGGGTCAAATGAAAGGTTTTCATGAGTGCTCGAGCATTCTGGTGAAAAAAGGCATATGAACTTTATGCTTGCTTAAATGCAAGAGTTGCTGCTACGATGGCATCTGCCTGCTGATTTACTCGTGTTACTGGTCTGGGGAGAGTGGAATGAGATCGAATGCGGGTTATAAAAATAGGATGATTTTGTTGATGTATCAAAGTTTGGAGAGAAAAGAATAAGTTTAATAGATGCTGATCAACTAAAGGCTTAATAAAGTCTTGCTCTATTCTTTGTAACACTTTAACTGCATATTGTGAATCACTAACTATATTTAAGGGCTCTTCTGTAAATTGCTGAAGAGCTAATAGTGCAGCCTGTAGTTCAGCACGCTGAGTTGACCCAGGCTCAAGGCTGCTGATATTCCTCCATTCCTCATTTTCTTTCCAGGCTACTCCTGCTTTGTGAGACTTATCTGACCCATCAATGGATACAGTTCTAGCCCCAGGTAATGGGGTATGACTGATTTTTTGCACCATATTAAGGTGTAATTGAGGAATATTTTTTAAGAATTTATTTGCCGGAATAGAATAATTAATTTCCCCAAAGAAATCTGCTAGAGCTACTTGAAAGTCCATTGCCTGGGAAATCAAAGTTGTAAACTGTTCCTGAGTAAGAGGCAAATGTAGAATCTGAGGGTCATACGCTGTTAGTTCTTGTGTTCTTTTTCTACCTTTGGCTATTAGATTTGCTAATTGTTCGATAAATGGAGTTATTGTTTTAGACGGGGTAGCTGGGAGAAAGATCCATTCAAGATATTGTACTTCAGGAGTTAATTGTCCTATTAATGCTGTAGGGTATGGTGCAGTTGGATATACAAATAGCCGAATAGGGTCCTTGAATGACGGGGATGAGCTTGTCAGGTTTGTATTTGAGTGTCTATTTCTCTAAGTTCTTGCTGCACCTCTACAGATAGAGTTCTAGGTGATTCTAGTGCTGGTTCAGCCTTGAGAGTATTAAATAAATGAGTTAACTTCTGAGTAGTGATACCAAGCATAGGTCGAAGCCAATTGATGGCCCCCAGTAATTTTTGTAATTCATTTAAAGTTGTTACTTTTACTAGAATGGTAGGTTTCTGGGGGTGAATAGTTCTTGCCCCTAATATCCACCCTAAGTATTGCCAAGGTTCTAATTGCTGTAACTTGTCTGGAGCAATTTGTAATCCTGCCTCTTTCAAAGTCTCCTGAAGTATTACATAGGCCTGATTCAATTCTTTTGGGGTGGAGGCAGCTAACAAAATATCATCCATATAATGGTATAGATAAATGGCAGGAAATAGTTTCCTTACTGGATCAATAGCATGATGGACATAGTATTGAAAAATTGTTGGACTATTCACCATTCCTTGGGGTAGTACCTTCTATTGAAACCGTTGCATTGGTTCACTATTGTTAATGGAGGGAACAGAAAAGGCGAATTTCTCTGGATCTGTAAGGACTAAAGGGATAGTGACAAACTAATCCTTAAGATCTATAACAATTACAGGCCATTTCTCAGGAATCCTTGTAGGATTGGGGAGCCCAGGTTGTACTGCTCCCATGGGTTCCATAACAGCATTGATCACCCTCAAATCATATAGTAATCTCCACTTACCACCTCTTTTAGGAATAACAAAAATGGGGGTAGTTAGGGACTGACTGAAGGTTCTGTATGACCTGCTTCCAGTTCTTTACTGATTTGTTTGCTTGTAGTAATTTTTCCCCTTTTAAGGGCCACTGATCAACCCATACCGGCTGTCGTATGGGCCAATGAAAGGAGGAGAATTTTACCAGTGACCCCTAGCCAATTATTCCCCACAAATTTAGGGGAGACTCCATGACATAAGGTTGAATCCATCCTTTTTGTCCATCTGGACTTATACAGGAAAGGGAGCGAGTTCTTTGTTGAGGAGCTTGAGTTCCTCCCTGTCACTGACAGCGGTACCAGGGCTTTAGGCCATTTCTCAGGCCACTCCCTAGCTGTTATAATAGAAATGTCTTCCCCTGTATCCACAAATCCTGAAAATAGTTGCCTTTGTATTTTAATGGAGAGCAAGGGCTTCCTGGTATTAATAGCAGCCTGTCCAGAAACATCACACTGACCAGTGCTCCCAAACCCTGCATTTCCTCTTACTGTGGAGGTGGCTCGGGACCAGTATGGTAGCAAAAGGTGTTAAAACATGAAAGCCCACTGCCTTCAGTAATACTTTAATCTGTCCTTCACAAATCTGAGTCAGTTACCCCTGGCATCACTTGAATTCCTTTTATTGTTAAACTAGATCTTCCAGTCACTAAACCCATCCTTCCCTCAGGCAAGGGGCCATAAATTCTAGTAGGAGCTAGATAAGTAACATCAGACTCCTTAAGGGTTAATTCTGTGGTACTGATAAGGTCCAGGCCAGCACCTCCTGCTTTTGAGGCTCCAGGTCTCCAACCCTTTGCTTGATTGGCTGAGAAAAGCCTGAGGCTGGGGGATCCAGGGAGTGTGGGGTCGCTGGGCCTTGTGCCACTCCTCTCGTTTCTGGGCAAGGGATTCCCAATTTTGTCAAATTTAGACAAACACTGATTGGCCCAATGCAGCCCTTTGCCACATTGAGAACAAGGCTTAGGAGTGCCACTGGTTCTGACCGTCCCTTTTCTACATTCCTTCTGAAAATGCCCTGGCTTGCCACAGTTGAAACATAACTTGGACCCTTGTTGTCCTTTTTTGAATTCTCCAATTTGCAATGTTCCGAGAGCAGCAGCTAATGCTCTGGACCGATGCGTTTCTGTCCCTACATTCTGACCTGCTTTTATATATTCCCCTACCATTGAGGTTTCTCCATTCAAAGGAGCAAGTATAGCCTGACAGTCTGCATTAGCATCGTTGTAGGCTAATTGTAATAACAATGTATCTGCTGCTTCTGTATTACCCACCTGTCTACTGCTACTTGCAACCCATTAATGAATGACACATAGATTCCTGTGCTTCTTGCCTAACCGTAGCAAAAGAGCCTGTCCTTTCTCCAGACTCTGGAACCCTTCGCCAAGCTTTAGTAGCCGAATCTGAGGCCTGACGAAACAATCTAGCATCTTGCCTTACCTGTACTCGGGGATCTAAATAATTTCCCTGTCCTAATAACATGTCTTGCGCAGTAGGAATCCCTGCTCCAGGGTTCTCCATTGCCTGCTGCGTGGCTCCTTCCTGATAGTCTAACTTCCACACGGCGAATTGGGCCGGCGTCAGCACTGTTTTTATGAGTGCTGTCCAATCCCAGGGAGTCATCAGATTAGCTACTTCCTCCAATATTCCTATAGTAAAGGAACTTTGCAAATCATTTTCCATTATGCTTCGCCTGAATTCTTTAAAAACCTGATAGGGCAAACATTCGTGCACAGGTTGTTGACCTGGCTGTATTATAGCTGGGAAAGCTCCAAAATCTCCAGCTTTCCTGGCTTCTCTAAGACAGCCCTTCAGAGCTGGGCGTGGAGACGCTGAGGAATCCTCCAAAAAAGGTGGAGGAGGGGGAAGAGAGTTTTCCTCCTTTGATGACCATGGAGGGGTGGTCGGTTCCGGAGTTTCCTCCAAAGTGGGGATTGGAGCCGTGCTGCTAGGACTGATTTCCTTAGCGGCTGCAATGCTGTAAATACCAGTCGCCATAAAAGAAGGGTTGAGGCGGGAAGATTACACCCCAAATCCTTGCGCACCCTAAAAGTTATCCCCCTTTGAACCACACGTCAGAATCAAACGTGCCCTCCTTAGGGAACCATGGGCAGCACTCCTGCAAGAAGTCCCTCAGAAGCTGCAAGAGCTTCCGCTCTGATACGGAGCAGTGAGCCACTTTCAGCAGCTGTTGTAAGACTTGCGCATAAAGTCGCTGATCTTTAGAAAATATCGACCCCATGCTGTCTTACTGGAAAACCCCTCCTGACACTAGGTATGCGGGCAGCTGTCCCAAGCCAGGTGCTGCGCTGACTTGATAACCTGAGCTCCTTTTACTTTTGATCCGGATCGCTAATTCCCTTTCGCATACTGTTACGTTGCTGGTCATGTCGAACCATGTTGTTGTATGTTTGAATCACATCAGGGTCACCACTTGCCGACTCTCAGCCTGCCAGGGCGCAATGCAATGAACTACAAGCAGACATGGCTTGGAGTGAGGGGGAGCATCGCAGGAGAGCAAATGCTCCTTATCTCTGGATGCAGCCCAATTTATTTGCAAAGCGGTTCCCTAGGTTACACAGTCCTTTAGGTAATTAAGTTCTTGAGACCTCGTCTCTGCTGACCTTTCAGCCAAGCCCAGCATTCTTCCTGTTCCAGCTGCCCCTCGCTGTCTTCCAGAGATACGTAACAAACACATTCATGCTTGGGCCATAAACCCATTGACACTTACAGGGTAGCTTTCCAACCCATGATGCATACCTTATCTGTTCTCATGCATACTTTGGTCCTTGGCTGGCCAGGCAGCAAGAATGCATACCTCAAGGTTACATTTTGTTCTTCCACCAGACCCCCAACCCTACACTAGAATTAAATTACTGGAGAAATGGGACAATAATTTGATTAAGTCTCTCCTTGCATGACATATTTCTCCATATTTCATGGAGTTTCATAAAATAAAGGAATCTTCCTCATTAAAAAAATATACAGGAAGAGGATAGCATGGTATTATAAGAGTTTATCTTAGTGCCATTTGGCTATCAGAGATTCTTAATTTAGGAATATGCACATGTATTTTTTTAAACTTATTTTTGCTGGTTACATTTAAAATAGTCTAAAATTTAAAATAATTTTCAGCATGCAGAAAAGTTGAACCTGAGTACAAAGAGCTTTTTTTCCTGAACTATTTGAGAATAAGTTGCTGACATGATGCCCATCACCCATAAAAACTATGTGTTTCCTAAAATCCCCCTCCTACATATCTGCGATGGTACCACACAAAAGCAACATTGCACCCCTGGTCACCCTCACTGCACTCCTGGTAACGGTGCACTCCCAGTAACCCTCACTGCACTCCTGATAATACTGCACCCCTTGTAACACTGCACTCCCAATAATCCTCACTGCACTCCCAGTAACGCTCATTGCACTCCTGGCCACCCTCACTGCACTCCTGGTAACACTGCACCCCTGGCCACCCTCATGCATTCCTGGTAACACTGCACCCCTGGCCACCCTCACTGCACTCCTGGTAACACTGCACTCCTGGTTACCCTCACTGCACTCCTGGTAACACAGCACTCCTGGTATACTGTACCCCTGGTAATACTGCACCCCTGGTACACTGCACCCCTGGCCACCCTCAGTGCACTCCTGGTAACACTGCACCCCTGGCCACCCTCATTGCACTCCTGGTAATACTGCACCCCTGGCCACCCTCACTGCACTCCTGGTGACACTGCGCCCCTGGTTACCCTCAGGCTCTGGTCGGTTGCACTGGTTGACCCAGCAACGACTTATTTCATAACAAAAAGACCCAGTTCAGTTTGTGTGTTTTATTAGTTGTCATGTCTCTTTTATTTTCTTAAACCTGGAGAGGTTCCTAAGTTATGGACGTTTCTGAATTAAAACTTGTGAAGGTTCAGGCCAGTTGTTTGTAGACTGTCCCTCACTTTGGGTGGGTCTGATGGCTCCCCATGCTCAGATTCAGGTTGTAGGTCTTGGCAGGAATGTCACCGAAGGGGTGTGGTTCTTTCATTGTGTTCTGGCAGGTGGCTCACCATTTGACTAGCCCCCTTACTGTGGGTGTTCACTTTGAGTACTTGGTTAATGTGGTATCTGTAAGCCTCTGGCTGACTCTTTTCCCTTGATAGTTAATAGGTGTTCTGAGGTGAGGTACTCTGAGACTATGTAAATATCCCATTCCTTATCAGACTTTCAATTAATGGACTTAGTGGGTTAGAATCTGTTACTCTTATTTATTTTGATGTTCGGATTGTCCCAGGTTTCTCCAGCAGTCCCTTCAAGCTGGCTCGTGCATCTCTGTGACTCGTCTCCATTGTTCTTTGAAGATCCCCTACTCTCCAGCACAAGAATGTGTTCCAGGCTCCTCTTGTCCAGTCCTTGCCCTGGACTCTGCCGTTTCTCCCAGGAGGCCTAGTGCGCGTAGTGGAGAGTGGTGCTGGAAAGCAAGGCCAGGTGCTGAGTGTGCTGGTTGCTGTAGAGTCTAGCTGATCCCAGGTCCTGTCAATGGACAGAGCTAGGAGAAGATGTGTGTGTGTGTATGTGTGTAATCACACATGCCCATTTTATATCTGCATCTGTCTGTCTAGAAACCTGTGAGTTCACACCAGTAACTCTAGTTCCAGCAATACTCCAGTGTGTGTTCTGTTTGCTCCCTTCCATATTTGCACTCACTTCTCTGATGGGGAGAGACCTGCTCCCGTCGTCCTCCGTCATTCTCCTGTGTGACCACCCACTCTCCTGTTGCCCCTGAAGCCTCCTTCATGGGTGCCCTCCTCGGCCCACTGGGGCTCCAGCACCCTGCCCGGGCCTCCCTCCAGTGCATCTGCCCTCCCCACACTTGTCTAGCTCCAACTTACCATGCCAGGACCATGCTCCTAACATCCCTGGGTGCACACCACCCTCCTCACCACACTCAGACCTCAGTGTCTCATGTCGACCTTTCCCTTCCCCAGGGATGCCCTCTTTCCCTGACTCTGCCTTCAAATCTATGCACAGAGCCATCTTCCTTGCTTACTGGGCTCTGGCAGCCTGCACAGAACCTCCCTCCATTCTCCCCAAACCTTGGCAGCCTGTATGGAAGGAGAGGAACATCTGCAGTCCCTTATGTAAGAAGCGTTCGTAGGAAACACTGTTTCTCGGATGGACTTGGAAGAGTCTGGAGTTTAAAGTGCGTGTGGCTCTGACATTTCATCCACCAGTTCACTGAACGTACAGTTACTGAGCTCCTGATGAGGGCTGGGCGCTGCGCTGGGCCACTGGGAAGGACCATGAACTAGACAGGCCCTTCCCTCGTGGAGCTGCGTTCTCTGACTGGCTGTTTACGCTCAGACAACTTAGAACAAGTTAGTAACCTCTCTCAGCCTGGTTCCTCAAATGTCAAATGGAAATAGTAGTAACTTTACTTGTGGAGTGGTTGTGAAAATTGAATAATGCATGAAAGATACCTAACCTACTATTGGTTAGTGCCATAATCATCACCGAAACAATGAACAAGAACCCCAGCTGGAACATTATTGATCACTCTAAACATAATCTGCTATTTGGAGGGAAAACAAAGCTGTCTGGCAGGGAAATGACATCTCATGTACTCGTTGAACTCTTCCTTGCCTTGACCTGTGAATGTGCCCTTCAGTTACATTGTGAGTTCGTCCTGTGCACCTGTCCCCTTCCTGAGTCTGATGAGGAATGCGAGAGTGTGGTGACCAGGCACTGTGGCCTCTGTTCGCATGTTGAAAACAGGTGACAGTCTAATAGGTCTTCTTTGGGCCTGAGAGACGTGACATATTCTTATATTTGGGGCACAGTTAATGAAAAGGTAATCACAATGCACTGTTAGGAGAGAGGTTTTGTTGCATGGTAGTTTAAGTTATAAAATAACATTTTTGTTTTCTAAGGGAAGGTGATGATTTAATATTTAAAAAATATATATATGTTTTGTTAATCCTCACCCAAGAGTATTTTCCCATTGATTTTTAGGGAGAGTGGAAGGGTGGGAGGGAGAGAGAAAAACATCGGGGTGAGAGAAACACATTGATTGGTTGCGTCCTGCATGACCCCGATGGAACCTGTAACCCAGGCACAAGCCCCTGACTGGGAGTCTAACCTGAGACTCTTCAGTTCGTGGGCCAATGCTCCAACTTCTGAGTCAAACTGGCCAGGGCTAAAAATATATTTTCTTTTTAACTCTTACTAGCTGCTGGTATTTGAACCCAGGTGTTCATTGCGCCTGAAATTGATATATCTAGTAATATCTAGCTTACTGTATGGTGATAGTATTTAAATGCACGTAGCATGTGATCTATAAAACCCTAGAAAGATAGTTGCCCCGGGAGGCATGTTTTCTATCATCAGAGATATAACGAGCCTCTAATGTTTCAGGGGTAGGCAGTCCTTTATCAAATATAATTGCATTGTGTTGTTTTATATTCACGTGGCTTGTCACGGAGCCTTAGGAATAATGGTTCTATAAACATGGCAGTATAGTAGTCATGGGAACTCGAGGAATGCAGAGTGAAATACAGATCCCCACACCGAATGGCTTGGTGAAGTATTCCGCACTCCTGGGTTTCACGCGTGCGGTTTGATGAAGACAGAGGCTGCCCTATGATGAGCATACAGGGACTGTGAATGTGTCCGCCAGCTGAGCGGCTAGTTAGATCATCCAGCCTTAGCCTGTGCTGCCAGCTAGCGGGGCACAGCTCCTCTGAGGAGGAGTGGGACGGCTAGGCAGAAGGCTGGGGAGGGAGGGCAGCAGGCAGGGAAGGGGCGACCTGTGGAATCCTGAGAAGAGCTTGGTGGCAGAGGAGACAGTGACACACAGCGCTAGGGAGTGACAGGCACAGCCCTAGGCCCAGAAGACAGTCCTGTGTTAACTTTTTATAGATGGACAGGAAGTGGGAAGGCCACAGGCTGTGCTTCTGTGCTGGCTGGGGTCCTGTGGAACCCATCCAGGCACACTGCCCTTCTGTGCCGCAGGTGAGTGAGGGCAGGAGAGGGGACAGGTGACTCAGCCAGAGGTGAGAGGGCTGGGGGAATGGGGAGGGGAGGGCAGTAAGAAGGAAAGAAGTTGGAAGGGAACCAGCACAGTGAGCAAGAGGGCCACACCCTTCTGGGTTTGTGGACTTGAGGAGGTGTTATTTGTGATTATCCGTTGAGACACTAGCTGTGGTTTATATTTCTCTGGTTCTTTGTCAAAGTTTTAATAAGTGTACTTGCTAAGAACTAGGAGGATTTTTCCTTCAGAGTTTGTGTTTATTTGTTTGTTTTTTCTTAATAGAACAACCACAACAGCCTGCCCCAGGAAGCTATTCTGTGGGTTATTCTCATTAGCAAGATAACATTAATTTTATTGAGGAAGAAATAAATCAAGACAAAGGCCAGACTGACGAGTTCCTGTTCCTGTGCTAAACTGTGTGGTCATTAGCTTTTATTATGTAAATGTTGGTCAGTCTCTGTGTGGAGCCCTGGTCTAAGGGGTGGTAAAGGGACGGCCAGGACAGGGCTCTGCCTTCAAGGAGCAGGTGGCAAGTGAAAGATAAAAGGTTTGGGGAACATGAAGAGGGAGCTCTGGGAGAGAATGTGCTGGAGAAGTAAAGAAAGGTTCCCGAGAGTAAGCTTCTGCCTGTGTTATCAGCGGATAGAGCTGTGCCAGGAGGCAGAGGCTGGGGAGAGCCTTGCAGACAGAAGGCTGGATTGCTGTGCAAGGTACAGAAATGTGAAGCGTGTCTGGGCGCCAGTGAGCGTCGTACGTGATTGGAGCATGGGATGCAAGGAGTGGGGCTGGTGAAACGAAACGAAGACTATATTGAGGCCAGATGCTGAAAGAGTTCTTGTTAAGGAGTTGGATGTTATCCTGTACAGGACATCATAGCAGTATGGTACTCGTAGTAAGAACAATCAAACACATCAGTGGGAGAGAAAAGAAAATTCTAAAACAAACCCCCCAAACGTGAATATTATTCAAAGTAATAGTACTTCAGATCACTGGGAGGGGATGGATCAGCAGACAGTGCTGGAGCATTGGTTAACTCTTTGGGAAGAACAAGTAAGTCACTAGTTTGAGAGAGCATTTTATACAATACATTTGTTAAGAATGTCAGATTTAGATTTAGAAATTTTGGGTTAAAACCCTGACTTTATAGCTAAATAGAATCTGATGTTTCAGGTCGTATTTCTTACCCTAAAACTTTTTTGTGTAGCTTCTGCAGAAAAAGAGGCAATCAAGGGTGCATACTCCAAAGTGCTGGATGCGTATGGACTCCTAGGTGTTTTACGACTAAATCTTGGTAAGTTTATTATTCAACATAATTAATCTCTTTTCTCATTTCTGTTCTGTAATTTTAAGGATTTGAAAGAGACTGTTTATAAATGTCAGACTCCATATGTGAGCTATGAGTGTGGTAACGTCTTTTCAGCCCTGATGACTCTAATCTTGGGATAATGTTTGTTGACCAAAAGGCTTGCTGCCTGCTCAAGCTCTTGTGTTCTGAGTTCCGAGACAGTGTCCTGTTTGAATACCTTAAGAAATCAGTGCCATTTGCCAAAGGAGAGTGTCATTACCCGTTTTCTTTGCCTCGGTGCATTTAGTAAAAAGATGTCTTAGTGGGAACCATATAGTCGTTTATCATGGTGAATCAGTTCCAGACTCTACCGCGATAAATGAATTTCCACGAAGTAGGATTCTCTATTTATACACAGTCGTCCCTCGCCACTTCGCGCTGCGACGTTCGTGGCTCCACTTCACAAGTATAGTATTTGAAAAAACCACGACAGCGAAGGCGCGAATGTCGAAGCGCTAAGTGACGAGGGGCGACTGTACTGCTTTCCCTGGTTTATAGTGGAAAAGACATCTGTTTTATTGTCAGAAGGTCTCAGCTTGTGTCTGCCTCTGCCACTACTGTCACCGTGGGCTGCAGAGTGGCCTTTGCGATGACAGGTTTGACTGTAACAGTTGATGGACGTGTGGCCTCCCAGGAGCGATTTTGTTGCTGTCTGTGGTGAGACAAGGGGCCTGCACCATCACGTAGATCAGCACGTGGCTTCTGATAACGTCAAACAGTAGACTCGGTGGGCAGCTGATCTCCATTCTGGAACAAGCACCTTTGCTCGCTGTGAACCGGGAGCAGTTCGTGGGCCACCTCTGAGGAGCACGGGTCTAGGGAATGGAGAGGCATCATTTGCCATGACTCTGTCACGTGGCTTGGTGCTTAACTAACATCGTCCTGGGGCTCCTCAGAGCCCAGTGGGATTGGCTCAGTGCCGTGTGATAGGGAGGGTAGTGCAGGTTGGTTCTGTCCACATGAGCAGTGGAGCCACGAGTCAGAGCCACGTCTGCCATGGCAGAGCCCATGGTCAGGGTGCACCGCTGCCAAATTCCAGCTTCATGCTGATTTCACTGGGTTCTTGTCAAAAATCCCCACGAAAGTTTTTGTAAACGCAATTGCTGTATAAATTGTCACCGGGGACTCTTTGCCCACATATCATTGTGAGCTCACATTTTATACCCTTTTCAACATGACTGTTTGCCAAGAGCTCTCACATTCATCGACCTTCCTGACAATCACAAAGGAAAGAACACGGTTTTTTATTTGATCATTTTTGTGTACCCTCCGATTAAGTAGCGAACAATTTCACAGATATGAGATTATTCTGTTAATGTTTAAATGCTTCGTTATTCTAAATGTGCTTAAACAAGGATTTCTTCAGCTTTTGCCAAAGTGTAGATGTGAACATAAACACATCCATGATACGTTTTAAATGACCATGATGTGAGATTTAAAAAGATGGAGACAGGAGAAGAAAGTTGCAAGAAACTTTGAGTAGCTTGAAAGATATTGGAACTTTCCGTCCACTTACATCTCTGCTTTTTGCAGGTGATACCATGTTACATTACCTGGTCCTGGTCACTGGATGTATGTCTGTGGGAAAGATTCAAGAATCTGAAGTTTTCCGAGTTACTTCCACTGAATTTATATCCCTGCGGATTGATTCTTCAGATGAGGATCGCATCTCAGAAGTGCGAAAAGTTTTGAATTCAGGAAACTTTTATTTTGCATGGTCCGCCTGTGGAGTCAGCTTAGACCTGAGTCTGAGTGCGCATCGCAGCCTGCAGGAACACACGACCGACAACCGGTTCTTCTGGTGGGTGTGCTGTGCGTCTTCCCTTTGTCCTCCGCGCGGTGCATCGGGCCCAGAGACAGCAGGTGGTCCTCGCGGCTGAGCGCAGCGCACTCTTCCCTGCCCCAGCACCCAGCAGAGCAGGGCAGGCGTCCGCTGCCACCTGATGAAAGTTGTCCTGTGACGTGAGCTCGCCTGACCTTCCATTTCAGAAATAGATTTAAAATCTTTCTTTTAAAATTGGGAATGAATTAGTTGTAATAGAACTGTGTTACTCATAAGGACTATTCTTAGTTTTGAGATCTTGTCTCTGGCAATGTGGCCTTTCTAAGCCAACATTCCCTTATTATTATTTTTTGTTTTTAAAATATGTTTTTATTGATTTTTTAGAGAGAGAGGAAAGGAGGGAGAGAGAAAAACATCAATGTGAGAGAGAAACATCGATCAGCTGCCTCCTGCACGCCCCCCACTGGGGATCGAGCCCTAAACCCGGGCACGCACCCTGACCGGGAATCGAACCGGGATTCTCAGTCCCTGGGACAGCGCTCAGTCCACTGAGCCACACCCACCGGGCTTATTTTTCATTTTAGTTGTAAGCAGATGATCTTGATTCAGTAGGAACAGCATGCCGGGGTAAGTTCAGCAGCATGATGACGTAAGAGCTAAGTCGGTAACAGAGATGCTCCCTGCTCGTGCGCAGGGTGAGGTGGTGGCAGTGTGTATGGATGGCAAGCGGAACGTGTGGCCGTGGTGAGGACTGCTTGATTGGAGCAGGCCCAGTGTTCGGTGTGGTGTCCTCTTATCCACAACCAGCATCAGTGTTGACTTTCCCCTAACACCATGTACACATTCTGTTTCCTTGTGTTTACATGTGTTCTTAGGCCAAAGTTCAGGACCGCTCTGGGCTTCCCTCAGCAGTTCAGACCCAAGGTGTCTGCTCCTGCAGTGGCGCTCCCCTGCACTTTCACCGGCTGTCTCTCTGGCCCTTAGTAGCGCCTTCAGGTTGGACCCATTTGCCCTGGGGGTCAGAGGGCTCAAAGTCGGCAACAACCTCAAGATAGAAAACGAACTAGAGCAATGGCTCGGTCACCTTGTGGCTCACGTGGACGGTTCTTGGCCCAGAGCTGTGGCATGGGGGAGGGGAGAGGGCCATGGGAAAAGAGCACTGGAGGCAGAGACGTGGAGCCCAGCAGAGGAGGAGGAGCGGGGGGAGGAGGGGGCGCAGATGAGGGCACAGAGTCCTGGCTGCTCATGCCAACCCTACGTCTGTCCGATGAACAAGACGTTGAAGTCCCAGAAAGAGGTGAAGAAAGGTGTTGCCGCTGGGCTTAGGGCAGCTGTCCTCACTTTCCCGCCTGCTCATTCTTACCCCAGATTGAGAGAGAACACTTTTCCTTCCGTAATTTGGAGTCCAAGCAGGTGCAGATGCACTGATCAGAAGGAGTAGTTCACTTACCTTTTCATTCAGGGAGGGTAACTTTCGACCCTAGGTTGCAGGGTTTACACAGCAGTTTCCCCAGACGTATCCAGAGGCGGCACATTTAGAGACCACGTGGAGGTTTATCCAGTAGGAGAAAGGTTGCACGCAGGGAGGCTGGAGCACCGCAGGTGAGTTGGCTCATTTCACACTTTCACAGTTTTGCTAAGGATTAGCATTCTTGAGCCTCACTTTGCATAGAAAAATGAAAGCTTTAAGAATTCATATTCATTAACCATACTCTTTCAGCGTAGTGGAAATCTTTCCAGGATGCAGCCAAGTCAGCTTGTGGCTGGAGGAGAGTGCAAATACCTGTCACAGAAGCCAGTAGTTTTCCTCCACTGGAGACTGGAAGCCGTTGCCATTCGAGTTGTTTATAGTTTAAGTAGAATTAAATCAGCCACACATTCACTGCAAAGAAAACTGACGGTGCAGGGAGAAACTCTACCTGAACGAGTGCATGGGATCCCACACTCTGTTTCAGTGGGGACACCCGGGTCTCCCGTCCCTCTGTTGGGACCGGGCCTCCCTGTGGTGTCTGGATGCACTGGGTCACGGTCACCTTCAGCTCTGCCTCAGGTCAGTGCAGGTAGCAGAAGGTTATTGAACCTTGTCATATTTCTAAAATAAGGACTGGGTGCTCTGGCCAGTTTGGCTCAGCGGTTAGAGCATCGGCCAGCAGACCAAAGAGTCACAGGTTTGATTCCAGTCAAGGGCAGAGAGCTCGGTTGCAGTTTGTCCCTGGCCCTGGTCGGGGTCGTGCGGGAGGCAACCAGTCGATGTGTCTCTCTCGCATCGATGTTTCTCTCTCTCTCTGCCCCTCCCTCCCACTCTATCTGAGGATAAATAGAAAAATATCCTTGGGTGAGGATTTAAAAAAATAAAATAAAATAAGGACTGGTCATTGGATTTACTGTTCTCCTCATGGTGATTTCAGCACTCATTCACGTCCCAGCGTGCTTTCTCACGTGCGTGAGGAGAGAGGGGTGTGGCTGGGCTACCAGAGCTGCACGGGACCAGCATCTGCTGTTTCCCGTGCAGCCCAAGTCCCAGGAGGAGGGTTGGGGACTGCTGGACATTATTGATATTAGTGACCCTAAGCTTCAAGAAAATGCTGTTCCTTGTTTTTATACCTTTAAGACAAGATGGTTCAGAGTACTTAGGAAAGGTTTCCACTTACTCCAGTAGGAGGGTTTTCAAACTCAGAGAGCGAAGCTCCAGTATTTTAGAAAATCCACTGTGGTGAGGCACCTTGTTATCTGAAAATACCAGATAGACGGTTTATGCACAGCATTCTATTTTCCTTGGTGGTAGATGGATTAGGAGCTCCCCAGGTGTTCTTTGGAGAGACCCCCGAGGAGGCGGCAGCAGGATGGGAAGGAAGGTGGCCAGCCTGGCGGGGCTCCAGCATCCCTGCTGCAGCCACCAGGACCCTGCTCCAGGGGTTTGACAGCCACTGCCTTCTGCACGTTGGTGTGAAAACAACTGCTCTGAGTGTTGGGAAGCCAGGCCCCATCTCTCACCTAGAATACTAAGGTATTGGAGTGATGGAAAATAGGCATGCGTTAAGACGTGGCTGTTTAAATGTAAATGAATGAAAGTAGAGCCTTATATAATAAAAGTCAAGCCTTGAGAGTAGAGCTTTATAAAGTGGGGTGGGGATATGGAAAAGTTAGGTTATAAATACATTGTCTAAAAGACGACAGAAATGGGGCACAGATACTAAAACCATGAAAGATAGGCTTCTTCCCGGTGGACCGTAGGCCTGCCCAAGGACCTCACTGCACAGCCCAGTCTTCTGATGCCTAGCACAGCACCTGGAAAAGGACGGACGCACTTCGGATGCGTCTTCATCCAGTGGCATTGACCTCGTGCCCCAGGAGTACAGTGCAGTCCAGAACTCGGTCGGTAACGGCTCCTCCTCTCTCCGTAGGAACCAGTCTTTGCACCTGCATCTCAAGCACTACGGTGTGAGCTGTGACGACTGGCTGTTGCGCCTCATGTGTGGGGGAGTAGAGATCAGGACAATTTACGCGGCTCACAAACAGGCCAAGGCTTGCCTCATCTCCAGGCTGAGCTGCGAGCGAGCCGGGACCAGGTTCAACGTCCGGGGAACGAACGATGATGGTCACGTCGCTAATTTTGTAGAGACAGAACAGGTGTGTAGTGCTCTATGTTGCTAATTCGCGTGTGAGGGAGAGGCACAGCACACACGTCTGACTCAGGGCTGTGTGTCATGTTGCGGCCATTCTCAGCCACTGCTGGCGTTCAGATAGGGCGCGGGAGCCGCGCTGCCGGGGGCCACGCAGCCTCATTCCCTGCTGAGTCAGACACCTCGGAGCTAGACACCTTGACAGACGGTTTTCCTGTGAAATTAAGACAGTCCCATCTCTTATACCTTGGTATTTGAACCATCTAAAATTAGAAGTGATGATATTTTGGGCTGTGAAACTATATAATTGTAAATTTAGTCCATGCCTTGAACCCAACTCAGATCTCCAAATCCCTTTAATATTTAAAAAACATAAATAACTAAAAAGAAATTATGTGAAAATAGAAAAATAAATGTATGAAATACTGAGATTTAAAAGGAATTTCTTTTTAAAAGCTGTGATACTTATGCTTATATTTTTAATGTTTTCCTGGTTAATACAGGGAGGGGCAAAAGTAGGTTTATAGTTATGAGTACATAAAACTCAGAGTTTATTCTTGTATTATTGTTATTTATTAATTATCGTATTATGTTCCACATGAACAAGTGTAAACTTACTTTTGCCCCACCCTGTACATATAGAAAGTTTTGTGTTGGGACGATTTGTATAGGAGTGATGGATCATAAGGTGTAACTAGTGTGCAAAGGTGTTAGTGAAGTTGTCTTCTGATGTGGAGGGAACAGCTTCGTCTGCAGAAATATTTATACATGTTTTTCTCTGTAGGTCGTGTACTTGGATGACTCTGTTTCTTCCTTCATACAAATCCGGGGGTCTGTCCCATTGTTCTGGGAGCAGCCAGGGTTGCAGGTAGGTATTTGACAGTGTGGTTTTTGGTTTTTTGTTTTTTCCTTGAAAATATCCATATTTTTTAAGTTTTCAGGATTGTTTGTTAGTTCACTGGATACTTGTATTATTCCATCTAATAATATTAGCTAGATTCATAAATTAGGACTTAAGTGCAGAATTCCTATAAATGTTAGATATTTTTTTCCTGTAATGTTCTTTCAGGTATCTAGAAATCCAGCTGCTGTGTCTAATATTAAAATTTTGATGTTTTCATACTACACTGATTTTTAGAGTGCTTCTATATTGACTGTCTCAGTATCTTGGTCTCTGTAGGCGGAAAAACATCGTAGTTGAGACAAAGCTTCTGAAACTAGATTTCTCAGTTTGACTGTGACTCTGCCTCTGCTCTGTGTGACCTTGGGCAAGTGATTTACTTTTTGACAGCATAGTGCCTTGCACAGTCAGCTCCGTGGAGGGCCCCCTGTTGTCACCAGCATAGTGCCTGGCACAGTCAGCTCCGTGGAGGGCTCCCTGTTGTCACCAGCATAGTGCCTTGCACAGTCAGCTCCGTGGAGGGCTCCCTGTTGTCACCAGCATAGTGCCTGGCACAGTCAGCTCCGTGGAGGGCTCCCTGTTGTCACCAGCATAGTGCCCGGTGCACAGTCAGCTCCGTGGAGGGCTCCCTGTTGTCACCAGCATAGTGCCTTGCACAGTCAGCTCCGTGGAGGGCTCCCTGTTGTCACCAGCATAGTGCCCGGTGCACAGTCAGCTCCGTGGAGGGCTCCCTGTTGTCACCAGCATAGTGCCCGGTGCACAGTCAGCTCCGTGGAGGGCTCCCTGTTGTCACCAGCATAGTGCCTTGCACAGTCAGCTCCGTGGAGGGCTCCCTGTTGTCACCGCATAGTGCCTGGTGCACAGTCAGCTCCGTGGAGGGCTCCCTGTTGTCACCGCATAGTGCCTGGTGCACAGTCAGCTCCGTGGAGGGCTCCCTGTTGTCACCAGCATAGTGCCTTGCACAGTCAGCTCCGTGGAGGGCTCCCTGTTGTCACCGCATAGTGCCTGGTGCACAGTCAGCTCCGTGGAGGGCTCCCTGTTGTCACCGCATAGTGCCCGGTGCACAGTCAGCTCCGTGGAGGGCTCCCTGTTGTCACCAGCATGTCTGCTGCTAAAGTGGCCCTTTGTCATTCGTAGTGGCCCGTCAGCTTGAGGGTGTTCTCTGGCTTGCTTTCTGATTTTTAAAAAACTTTGCTTTGTTGATATAAACATGTAATCTTTAAAGTATAAGATTGTTATGTAAGATCATAATATTGGACTGACCATAATAGTGTGATTTTGCATTTTATTTTTATTCAAAAGTCTTTAACCCCTAGGTGTAAGTTACGTTCGTTTGAGGCATCCAGTGTGTGCTGTCTGGTAACTTCTGTGCCTCAGTCTGCAGTATTGAGAACATGGACAGGCAGAGACCTTGCTTCCTTTTAGTTCACAGCTGATCTCTGACATTCCAGGACGGTTATTGTGGAGAAAGATTGCAGACCCCTCGAACTTTTTCAGCGATGTGGTCCATTGGAGACAGGCTAAGGTGAAGGAGGGTTCACTCTCACGTTGCTGTGCTGAGATTCTTGGGTGCTCGTGGAGAGGTCTGACTGGTATGGGTTTCCCTTTGCACATCGGGGTGCCTTTAGTCGCTGTGTCTCTCCTGGGAGAGAGTCTGACCCTATGCCACTTCTCCGGGCTTCTGTGGTCCGAGAAGGGCATTTGGAGCGTTTGCTTTAGGAATTCCCAAAGCCCTGCCTCCACGCCAGGCGGATGCTCTTGCTTTGGCGACAGGCTCAGGTGAGAGTCTAGTCACCTACTCAGTCCTCGGCTGTCTGTCCTACTGCCTTTTGTGCTCTTTCGGTAAGAAGTCCAGGCTTCCAGTGTCGGATTATTCCGTGACATTGGATCTTGAGTCATTACCCGAGGGATCCTCCGTGGGCGGGACTTCCTTCCTACTTCCTTCTTTGTTCTGTGGCCTCTCACACACACAGTCTGGCTGCTGATGCCATGTGGTCATGGGCTAAAAACTGTGCCTTTCTTGACAGAGACAGTAATTTTTGAGATGTCGAGACAGTCCAGTAGTTCTGTGTAACGCTTGCTGAGCTAGCCTGTTGACCTGGGCTGGGTTGAGGATTGGGTCAGTGGTTCTCAATTATTTAGTAGTTTTGAAAGTCAGCCTGTCTTTGAACAGGAATGGATTAGTTTCATGAGTATCTTTTATCCTTTCCGTCGCTACTCTAAAAGAGTATTTAATAGAGGGATGAAATATATAATTGATTTTAAAAACTGGAAGATAGATACTGACTTTTAAAAAATAAAAATACCAAGTCCAAAAGTTAATTGCCCCATGGAAGACAAACAGGGACTTTGGACTCAGGGTGGTTATCAGTGGTGACTGAGTGTCCTGTGCATTCTCGGGGTGGAGCTTATTTGGAGGACCCTTGAAGTCAGTGTTGCCTAAGGAGATGACCCACTTCAGGAGCCACTACAGAAACTCCTTAGGCGTGTCTCTTGTCTTGCCTCTTATCTCCATGATGAATTCCTCTGAGGTTTCTTAATTAAAAGGTTTAAAAGATTCACCCAACGTGACTCTAAAATGCACACTCCTGGCCTCAACTATTTCACATCAGCTGAAACAGAACCTCCTGGAGTGGGGCCAGGGATCTACATGTTTAACTAAGTTCCCTTCAGGTCCAATTTGAGAACTTCTGTTGTGCAAGACTTACTCTGATGACCTCGAGCCGCCAGTGCTGAGCAGCCAAGGCCCCGGTGACACTGGGCTTCTCCAGGCAGTCTCGCTCTTCTGTTCCCGCTCCGACACCCCAGGGAAGGTCGTCCTCATTTATCCTGCCCTGAGGATTCTCAGTTTTATAACTAGTCTCCTCCTGGCTCTCCAGCAGTTCTTTTGCATGTTTTTTTTTCCTTTCCACTTTTGATGCATTATGCTCATCAGATCTAGGCAGCCATTGCTTCATGATCTGGCTTCCCCTAGCTATCCGACTTCACGCGTTGCTGTTTTCTAACAGGAATCCTCCGCTCCCCAAACTGAGGTGTGTTGGCCTTCGGTAGCCCACTCGGATCTTATTGAGTGCGTTCCAGTCACTGCACACTGATCTCCTCATCAAATCCTGGGTCCTGCCCTGGCTGGTTTGGCTCAGTGGTTGGAGTGTCAGCCTGCAGACCAGAGAGTCGTGGGTTCGATTCTGATCAAGGGCACGTACCTTGGTTGCCGTTCAGTCCCTGGCTCTGGTTAGGGTCGTGTGGGAGGCAACCAGTCGATGTGTCTCTCCTCATATCAATGTTTCTCTCTCTCTCTCCCTAACTCCCTCTCTCCCTCTCTCCCTCCCACTCTATGAAGATAAATGGAAAAGTATCCTCGGGTGAGGATTTAAAAAAAAAATCCTGAGTCCTTCCAGTGTACAGTCCTCTGTATGAGGTGTGTGGCCTTGTGCTGCGAGGAACTCAGAGACTAGAATGACACGGAGAGAGCTTTGCGCCCTGTTCGAGTGGGCAGGCCTTTGCGGAAAAGGTAGATGGCCGTCTGGGTTAGGCTCAGGCATTGCGAGAGTGGTCACAGGGTGCTACCCAGGAAGGATGATACTTCAAGTGCTGGCAGCTCACTCGTTTTACTTATGATTTCTCTCTCTGAAGTTATTAGCATTTGTAATTTGTAGTATTATTCTGACATGATGTTACTGCATTATGTTATAGCTAATATTAGTCTTAAAAGATGGTAAACATTATTAGCTCAATGCCTTGAATAGTGTTGCACGCTAAATTTTTGGTCAATTGAATTTTCAGAAATATATGAGCATGAAACAGTAATGTTGGAAGATGCTGTTTCGTATCACCCAATTAAGTGGTTTTCGAAAAATCTCTTTGATACAGCTTTTTTTTAATTAGGTAAATTTATGGTTATTTAAAGCCTCAAAACTTGATGGAGTACTGCTTTGATCACAACTGACATAACAGCGTTTTTACTACAGAATTTTTTCTCTTTCACTGAGTGATGAAGTGCAGTCTGCCTTGCCCAGTAGAGTGCTGTAGGAGCCCTGGCACTGGTGTGTGTACGAGGGGCAGGGTGCTGGGAGCACCCACAGCCACTGCCCAGGAATGGAGAGCTGGTACTTTGTCACCTCTTGACAGTTGAGAAAACTGCACAAGATAAATATTAATGATAAACACGATACTAAGTCTTGGACTTTTTCTAGAATTATAGGCAATAACCTGAGATTGCGCCAAAGAAAAAGTACTGACTTGTGCCGATCGTCTGCCGTGTAACGTGCTGACGGTCCTGGAACACTGAGCTCTCAACGTTTGACATTTTATACAGGCTGTTCCGCAGTATAAAATGAAACTGAATACAGACGTAACATTAGTCTAATCGATGTCTTATTTAAAGAGAGAGCATGCCGTTTGTCAGGACGGTCATTAGATTGTCTCACTTTCCAGGACAGGAGGGAGAACACTGAGTGAAGGATGATACCGTTCACTCAGTTTGGGAGTTGGACAAGCATATTAGAGCTTATTTCTGGTGTTATTGTCGAACTGCATAACCGATTGGCAGCTCTCCTCCCACGCCCCTTTGAAGCCCCTCTGTTCACAGGTTGGCAGATGAGTTCTGGGGAACGTGGATCCGGAGTCTCAGAGGGCAGTGGTTACAAGTAAAGTTCAGGAAATAATCTTGTCTTTCTTTTTGACATCTGTTATATATTTCTCAACTCTGCCTCATCTGTAAAACAAAATAGTAATATAAAATTAAACTATAACAAAACAAATAGGTAGTTTCCTTTTTGTTTAATTTTCTTAACCCAGGTTTCTGATTCTGCAAAATACGCTGTTACTATAGTTGTGTGGCTCCAAGATTGACTTTGGAAAGTCTGTTTTCCCAGAAATGAAATCTTTAATTTGCTGGATGGACCTTTGGGTGAGGGACAATAGAGCATTGAGCATAACAGAGAAAAAACATGTGGCCATTGTGCTGGCAGGCAGCTTGGAAGAGGAGGAGTGTAGGAATCTTTGACATTAGTGATGTCGACCTCGTAGGACAAGTTATTTCACTGGGCTGTATTTGTTTTCTTAGTTCCCAAATGGCAGTGGTATCTGTTGACTTACACAGGGCACGAGTGTGAGTTTCAAACAAGGTGACGTATATGAAAGCACTCTTAAAAATATTTTCACGACTAAAATTTTCTGTTAATTTACAAGTGTTTCATAGTGGTCTAACTTCTAACTCTTTTTATATGAGGTTGCATTTTTTTTAAATAAAAGGGAGGAGAAACTCCTGGAATCTGTTTTTTAAAGAGTATCATGAGTGACAGTTCTCTGACATACTGCTCCGTTCAGCAGATGAATCATTGCATCTTGTAAACAAGACTCACGTCTCATCTCATCGTGGCTTTGGTATGACTGAACATGTCTTCTTGTCCTAGGTGGGATCGCATCGTGTCCGCATGTCCAGGGGGTTCGAAGCCAACGCGCCTGCCTTTGACAGGTGGGACGGAGTCTTTGACCCGGCACTCCCAGTTTTTATATTATTAGGCAGTGACACTAGTTGTAATTACATTTACCCTTTTTGGCTCTAAAATTTCTTTTGACTCCCTGATTTAACTGGAAGACGATGACTCCCAGTGTTAGGACGTGTAGCAGTGGTAGCAGCAGGTGTGGGTCTGGGTCTCAGCCTTAGAGCTCCCTCCACGGGGCTGTGGCTGCCGAGAACTCCAGAGGCACTCGCCACATCCAGATGTGCTGGAAGTGTGAGTGTGCGTTGGATTTCAAGCAGATTAATATTACATGTTAGTATTTCTCATAGACGTTGATTACATGTTTGAATGCTATTGTAGCTGTACTGGGTTGAAAGCTCACGGAGGATGTGATGTCCTCACGTGGGAGGGGCAGCCGTACACCCTCTGCACCCACTGCTCAGTCAGCCCAGTGCAAGACTAGTGTTCTCAGGGCTGGTCCAGCAGCAGCCGCCCGGGTGAGAGGGGGCCCGGGTGAGAGGGGGCCCGGGTGAGAGGGGGCCCAGGTGAGAGGGGACCCGGGTGAGAGGGGCCCCGGGGTGAGAGGGGGCCCGGGTGAGAGGGGGCCCGGGGTGAGAGGGGGCCCAGGTGAGAGGGGGCCCGGGTGAGAGGGGGCCCAGGTGAGAGGGGACCCGGGTGAGAGGGGCCTCGGGGTGAGAGGGGCCCCGGGGTGAGAGGGGGCCCGGGTGAGAGGGGCTGTCTGACCCGCGCCTCCAGCACCGTGGGAGCCTAGCGCTCATCCTCAGAGAGGGGACTGTTCGCTGGGTCTCCGCTGGTGCAGAGTTCGAGACCCTGTGGAATGAATTTGTATTCAATTTTGCCAGTTCTGTGAGTTTAAAGGGAACCATGTAGGTTCTGATTAATAATGGATCTTATTTATTGAAAAATAATTTGGATAATCACTTGACATGTGCTTATTTTCTTTCTCTAATAGGCATTTTAGAACACTTAAGAATTTATATGGTAAACAAATAATAATAAATTTACTTGGATCTAAGGAAGGTGAACATATGCTAAGTAAGGCCTTCCAGGTAAGATTGGTATTTCTAAAATAATACAATAGAGTCATTGAATTCTTTCAGGAAGTAAATGACTTCCTAGAAAAAGGTTGGGTGCTTGTTGGAACCATTAGCTCTTGGGACTGTGCTTAGGGTGACGTTGCTGAAGTTGGGGTTGTGGAAAGCTCCAGAGGCCGTTGACACTCTTTTCTCAAAGGGGCTCTTTATGCTGTGGATTAGCAGAGTGCCCCCTCCCCAAAGTGTCCATCTGTCACGGTAGGAAGGTCGCAGGCAGTGCCCTCCTGCATCTGTTCATTGCGTGCCTGCTTCCTGGAACCATCACCGTTTCCACCTGTGAAATGGTGACAGCCACATTGATGTGCACGCGAGCGTATGCGTTCTTGTATAGAAGAGAGAAAAAGTTGAGAATTTCAAGTAAAAAATAAGCCAAAGAAACATCTGACTTCTAAAGAAAAAATACTCTTCACAAACACTTATTGAGTCAATAATTAATGTAAATTATCATGTTACATAGAATTATTAGCTTAAAATGGTTAGAGAACATTTTCTTAAATTCAATCTTAATGAACTCTAGAATTAATTATTTGGTTATTTGTTTGAAACTTGTGAAATAAATATTGTTAATAAATAGATGATACTTCAGAGAATGACTTTATGGTAAACTTTTAAAGTATTTGTATGTATTATACAAAAATATAAAAATGAATTTTATATGTTCTATAGGCTTTGTCTTAAAAACACAAGTTATTTTATTTTGAGATTCTATAATAGATACAAACAGTTATTAAATTTGGATTGTAAAAAATGAAATGCTAGTGGTTGGAAATAATTTTTCATTTTCTGAACCAGATGAGAAGGTTGAGTTCTCTGAGAGCTCATCACCAGGCCCCGAGGGGTGGTACAGGAGGGTCAGGGAGATGTGCCATTAGAGGTCTCAGGTCATTCTTCCTCTCGCTGCTGGTGCTGACGGCAGCTCTGTGAGACTAGGGCTGAGTTTCAGTGTGAAGTCCCCCCTATAACCCAGGCGGGCAGGACCTCACTTAGGTACCGCTGTGGTGGATAACCGCCTTTCTGCTTCAGAGCCACCTGAAGGCTTCTGAACATGCTGCCGACGTCCAGATGGTGAATTTCGACTACCACCAAATGGTCAAAGGAGGGAAGGCGGACAAATTACACAGTGTTCTTAAACCTCAAGTCCAGAAGTTTCTAGATTATGGATTTTTTTATTTCGACGGAAATGACGTTCAAAGGTTCGACTTGTTCTGTTTCTCTTTTCTTTACATTGGAACTTTGCTATAATTTAAAAATTATTCTTAACATTGAACTCTTAAATTTCTTGTTTTAAAATCAAAGTTTATAATTAAACAAGCTATCTTCCTTTATTATACTTGACTTTAGGCTTGTTTTTCTTTCTTTAGAATTCAACAGGTAATAACAGTAGCTTTCTATACTAGGCACATACTATGGGCCACACAGTGTCCTTAGGTTTTCCATGTATCAGTGACAACAGTTGTAGGGCTACATTGTAGTCTTATCCCCATTCACAGTTGAGGAAATTGAGGCTTAGACTGTAGCTGCCCCAAGTCACGTGACTAGGATGTGTTAGAGCTAGAATTCTTCAGGCCATTCCACTTCTCTCTTAAAATGGATGTTTTAATATTTCCTGTCTTTCCTAAGGACAACTACGTGCACATAGAAGTAAAAGATGTTGCTTATTGTGTGCTTCAGTATAATTTAAATCTTTAGTTTTTGCATATAAAGTAGAGGAGAAAAGAAAGTATTGAAAGATTGAAATTAAGAATATAGCTTGAGGTAAACTTTAGTAAACAAAGCTCAGAATTTTTAATGTACAATATTTAGTATCAGTGCTATAGAAACTTTTTAGGACAGTCAGTAGAGATAACAGATCTTAGATTTTTAAAAATTGTTCCTTAAGCCCTGGCCGGTTTGGCTCAGCGGTTAGAGCATTGGCCTGTGGTCCAGAGAGACCCGGGTTCGGTTCCCGCTAAGGGCACGTACCTCAGTTGCAGTTTGTCCCCGGCCCTGGTTGGTCGTGCAGGAGGCAGCCACTCGATGTGTACCTTTCACGTCGATGTTTCTCTCTCTCTCTCTCTCTCTTCCTCTCTCTCCCTCCCACTCTATCTGAACAAAAAATGGAAAAATGTCCTCGGGTGAGGATTAAAAAAAAAAAATTGTTCCTTAAAAATTTGATATCTTCTATGTGTAAAGAAGTATGGTGTTATAAACAGTGTATGTTTAGCTCCTAACTCCTGACCTAATTAAAAATAAGTGGCCTGGCTGGTTTGGCTCAGCAGTTAGAGCCTCAGCCCACGGACCAATGAGTTGTGGGTTTGATTCTGGTCAAGGGCACGTACCTTGGTTGCAGTTCATCCCCGGCCCTGGTCAGGGTCATGCAGGAGACAGTCATTCCATGTGCCTGTCTCACATCAATGTTTCTCTCTCTCTCTCTCTTTCTCTCTCTCTCTCTCTCTCTCTCTCTCTCTCTCTCTCTCTCCCCCTCTCCCTCTCTCCCTCTCCCCACCCCCCACTACTCTATCTGAAGATAAATGGAAAAATATCCTTGGGTGAGGATTTAAAAAAATGAAAGAAAAAAACACTTGGGTGTGGATGAATAGGTAGATATGTGATAAAGAATACATGGGGAAACGTCAACAGTTGTGGGGTCTGGTGGTTATATGGGTATTCTCTGTAAAATTCTTTCATCTTTCTTGTGTGTCTGAAAATTGTGATATAAAAAGTTCGGGGGAGAAAGTGGGTGCTACCTTTTAATCACCTTAATATTTCTCAGTGTGTTTTAGTTTTGTGGTTTAACCTGAGTGAATTTGTTACAGATGCCAGAGTGGTACAGTTCGCACCAACTGCTTGGACTGTCTTGATAGAACAAACAGTGTGCAGGCCTTCCTCGGCCTCGAGGTAACGGATTCTCACAGCATGCAGCGTCTCATGCCCCTCACTGCTCTCATCCTCACCAAGTCCCGTCACCTTTCATTGAAGGCATTCTTCTCTTCTAGGCCTTTGTTTTGCCAAAAGTCCCTTGTCATTTAAATGTTTCCTTTACCTGTTCTAAATACTGGTCTCTGTGTAGCTGTGTTTCCCTCTTATCCCTTAGCTTTTCCTAAAAAAACCATCAACCCTGCTATTTACACTATTCCAATAATTGCCTCTTTTGCCTGTCTTTTGGAAGAAGAATAAACAAACGTGTGTGTGTGTGTGTGTGTGTGTGTGTGTGTGTGTGTGTGATTGGCCTCATTCTCTGTGTTGTCTTTCAGAAGTTTCTTTGGAACTGGGGAGGGTCTGTTTTCACATGTACAGTCCTGTAGGAGTCTGTAACCCGGGCAGTTAATATGGCATTTCCAAATCAGTAGCTACAAAACATAGGACCATTGTTAGTAAGAATGAAAGTGAATGAGATTCAGCTTCTCTAACAGAGTCTTTGTTTACAAGTTTTTTTCTTTACCACTCATCCTCCAGATCCAGCCTAATGTGGACGTGGTCTCAGCTGTTGGCCCTGCGGCCCCAGTGCGGAGCCGCGGGTCTCCTGTTGGGCAGCGGTCAGGGTCAGAGCCGTAATGGGTCTTCATTACTTCCATGGGAGCTCAGCCCAGTTCCCGAAGCTGTGAAAAACAGGAGTAGGAAATAACACGTTCCTACTTCCTCTAGTTAATGACCTTACATTTGGCCAGAATATTGGTTAATTAGTTACTCTGCAGCTGAGATTCTTTCTGTCTCAAACTTCTCTGCCACAAAAGTGCTTTTTTAAGTAACTAGGTTAATTTTACTGTTTTGCCTTTTCTGAAATCTGTCTTTGAGATTTGTCTTTATAATTTACTTAGAAAATACGACAGAAACAAGAAAGTGGAAGCAGCATTTGGCCATTTGGATGGAGCCTATTACATGGCTGGTGTTTCTAGTTCCGTTTTTAATTGTTTGAATACATTTACTTAGATTCTGAGAGGAAGCTTACTGAAATACTTGAATGTCTTCATTAAAAGTATAACAGGTTTGCCCTGGCCGGTTTGGCTCAGCGGTTAGAGCGTCGGCCCGTGGACCAGAGAGTCCCAGGTTCAGTTCCTGCTGGGGGAACGTACCTTGGTTGCGGTTTGGTTGCGGTTTGTCCCGGCCCCGGTTGGGGTCGTCGTGTGAGTGGCAACCACTCGATGTGTCTCTCTCACATCGATGTTTCTCTCTCTCTCTTCCTCCCTCTCTTCCTCCTGCTCTATCTAAAAAAAAAGTATAATAGGTTTTAGCCCTGGCCGGTTTGGCTCAGTGGTTGGAGCGCCAGCCCGCGGACCAGAGAGTCCCAGGTTCAGTTCCTGCTAAGGGCACGTACCTTGGTTGCAGTTTGTCCGCGACCCTGGTTGGGGTCGTGTGGTGGCGACCACTCGATGTGTATCTCTCACATCGATGTTTCTCTCTCTCTCTCCCTCCTACTCTCCTTCCTGCTCTATCTGAAGACAAATGCAAAAAAAAAAAAATTTATAACAGGTTTTAAGCCCAGCCAGTGTGGCTCAGTGGCTCAGTGGTTGAGTGTTGACCCATGCACCAAGAGGTTGCCTGTTCAATTCCCGGTCAGAGCACATGCCCAGGTTGTGGGCCCGATCCCCAGTGGGGGGCATGCAGGAGGTGGCCAATCAATGTTCTGTCTCATTGATGTTTCTGTGTATCTCTCCCTCTCCTTTCTTCTCTCTCTAAAATCAATAAAGGGGAAAAATTTTTTTTAAAAAAGTATAACAGGTTTTTGTTTTCAGACTCTGACTTAGCTGTTTATCCACTGTCGTGTAAGACAGAGTGTAGTTAGGTGTGAGAATACTCCCTAGTATAGAAATTGGTTAAATGGTTACCGCATTTACTGGTAAAACAGGCAAAACCAAATGAGTAGTGAAAGCGGTTTTGCCCCATTTCTCGAAGCCAGAGCGTGGCCTGGATGGTGAACGTGGGTGTGGGCTTGTCTGGCTGTGCTCTCATGCCAGCGAAGGGCAGCTCTGCCACCAGGCCCGGCAGCAAACCAGGTTAGGGTTTGTCCAATATGACTGGAGTTTTTGATCCCTCGAGAAGTGTGGGTAATCTCCATACTTATAGGTAAGGTAAAAGAAAACCCAAACAGGACGGAGTTAAGTAAAAATTGAAGGTATACAATATGGCTGGATTCCAAATAAGAGACATAGGCTGTGCCTTGTTCTGACGGCCAGATTTCAAGGCTAGAATTCATTCTGAGTGAAGAGCATACCTTTCCGGACACTTACTCTCTGCGGCGAGGGAGGTGTGGCGGCCCAGAGACCCTGCACGCTGTGTCCCCCAGTCCTGCACCCACGGCTGGTGTTGGTTTTGGTGTTTGTGACACTCCAAGTGCAGCTCTTTTCTCCTCACCATCTCTTGACCTTATTTACCTGACTTACAGACCAAATCTGAGAATTGAGGGGACTTAGTTATTCTACATAGTTAAATTAGGTAAATGTTTTTTCTACTCTACTCCATGCTATTGAATAATTAGTTCTTTTAGGTGAACAAGGTAAAATAGTATGATTTGTAGGGATATTTTAATAAGATTAATTCTATCATTTAACCAGAAAGATGTTCTCATTACTACAAGAGAATATTCAGTTGCTTGTAAGTTTCATTGATGTATTTACTTTAAAAATAGAAATGGTGGGAAACAACACAATTTGCTTAGGAAACTATGATGTTTTCAGAATTCAGTCCTATGTAGTCCTATAACTACACATTTTTTGTTTACTTCTGGTAGTTTTTTTTTTTTTTTTAAGTTTTTTAAGTGATTTTTAGAGAACAAGACAGGGGTGGGGGGAGAGAAACATAGATGAGAGCGAAACACTGATTGGTGCCTCCTGCGGCCCCACTGGGGATGGAGCCCGCAACCCTGGCATGTGTCCCGGCCGGGAGTCAGCCAGCCATCTTCTGGTGCCCAGGATGATGCCCCACCAACTGAGCCACACTAACCAGGGCTACTTCTGGTAGTTCTTAAAAAGTCACATCACAATTAAGATACTAATACACTTACAAAAATGTCTCTTTTGCGGTTATAGATGCTAACTAAACAGTTGGAAGCTCTCCACTTGGCTGAAAAGCCTCAACTGGTGACACGCTTTCAAGAAGTTTTCCGGTCTATGTGGTCAGTGAATGGCGATTCCATCAGCAAGATCTACGCGGGGACTGGAGCTCTGGAAGGGAAGGCCAAGGTGAGAGTCGCGCTGCCGCAGCGGAGAACATCCCTGCTCCTCTTCATAGAGCTTTGAAACGGGCTCTTTCTGAAGTAAGAGGGGTTTTTAAGGTGTCTGTGTAGAATTCTGTCTCATCATGCTTTTATTCCCCTTTAAGTCTTCCTTCTGTCATGGTACTAACAGAATGGAAGATATTTGCCCCCTAGGTTGGCAGGGGTGGGGCCTTACATGTGACATAGTCAATCAGTGAGAATCCACTAGGCCTCTGGATGTATTGCGTACATTTTTTTAAATGAGTTTTCCCTTGCATATTTGTTTTACTTTTTATATTGTTTATTTTCATTATAAATAATGTTCTTTTTAACATAGTCATCCTTATAAGGGTCCTATCTTATTTGGTTTGGGTCCCTGGTACTTAACACAGTGCCTTCTATTTAATAGACGTGACAGGTGTTGGATGACAAATCAGTGGACAGTTCATGCAACACCTATTGTGAACCCAACGTTAGTAGGGCTTGATTAAATTTTTATTTTTTACTTACCTTACCTTGAAAAGGAGACTATCAAAATATGCAAAAGAAGTGTGAGGCACGGACCTAATTACAGTGCCGCGCCTCGCGGTCCCCTTCACTGCTGGCGTTATCGCGACTTTTCCTCGCTGGTGTTTGGCCCGCACTGAGGGACTCGGGAAGCATACTTGAGATATTTTTCATTATTTGATATACAATACTGACTTTTTAAGGCTCCTGGCCCTAGTTGAATTGAAATCTCTACAATTTCTCAAATTACTTCAGAATAGAAACAAGATCAGTGACCACTTGTACGATTCTCATTCAGCCTATTCAGTGTAACAAGTGAAATTCTTTAAAGACCCATTCATCATCTCAAAGTCTTCTTTTCATTCCTGCATCTGCCTCCTCTTCTGTGTCTCCTAAAATGCCATGCCTGTGTCCAGAGGTGATGGCCTCACCTGCGACAGTCTCTTTTAGCCGACTCAGAAATAATGTGTATTGACAGCTACAACTGTTTCTTCTCAAATGACCCTGTTTTTAAAAACCTGAAATTGTTAAAGTTTCATTTATTCCTTTTACATTAAGAACATAATTCTTCCTATTAAAACCCAATTCTCTACAACTGTTGCTTAAAATCGTCTTTTATGTTTGCTTGCCTTTTCTTTTCTGCAGTGACTAAGACAATGTATGTGCAGAGGGTACACACATTGTCAGTGGTCTCTGACTGCAGCCTGACAGATAGGAAACTGTATGTTAGTGTACTAGTCCGCATCGAACCAGAATCTAACATCCCAACTGTTCTTTCTCTTCCTTTCTCTGGGCTCCTTTGGTAATTGCCTGACACTGTGAATGGTGAGTGTCTTTTCAAATAATGTCCTTCGTGTGTGGAATCGCGTGGAAGGGGTCACATTTTTAGACTCAATGACTGTTAGCTCTTTAAGGAATAAAAATAATATATTGCAAACTATTTTCCTAAAAGGCAAAAGTTGTGGTGGTGTTTTTTTAAAGCAGCTATCCAAATCTGTAAGGTCAAAATAAATCTTTATGGTAACTAATATGCCTAAGTAAATACATGTTCATTGAAAGTTACATAGATTCTCACTGTAGGAATTATTGTGAGTTTATTGTTTATATTATTTATATATATATATATACATAGAATACAATGACCTAAAATGTACAGATGGTAGTTTACATGTAATCTGTATTTATGAACTGTAATTATAAGTGTCTTTTTAGACTAGACCTTCATTCTTATGTTCAGTTATAGCTTTAACTAGTTAAGTTGCTTGGGAATAATTTTAATTTATTTTCTACTATTGAAGTCCTTTGCAGCTCTTCTGAGAGCCTGTGAGTGCGGTGTGTCCTCCTCTACCCCCTGCTTCTCCTCGCCCACCCCTTCCCGGGTCTAAAGGGGCCCTGTGAGAAGTGGTTCCTGTTCCCAGTGCACTCCTGCCCACTCCCTTCGTAGTGAGCAGTGTCAAACAGTCAGTGCTCTGGTGGCGTGGTGGGTGCAGTTGTGGCCTCAGCTTGTCCATCTCTCTGCAGAGGAAAGGACACTGACATCTGGAGCCATTTTAATGTGATGATTTGATATTGAAAACAGAATGATTAGGTCCTTTATTACAGTCGAATTATATACACCGTTGAGTTTCAGAATACCTACTGAGTGAAAATAACAATATTTAGAATGAAAGTCCATGCTCCTTTCTCCCCCACAGGCTGGGAAGTTAAAAGATGGTGCTCGTTCTGTTACTAGAACGATTCAGAATAACTTCTTTGACAGCTCCAAGCAAGAGGCCATTGATGTTTTGCTCCTGGGAAATACTCTAAATAGTGATTTAGCTGACAAAGCTCGAGCACTTTTAACTACTGGAAGTTTGCGTGGTATGCGTACTTACTTTATATTTTACCTACTGTGCGTTACTTATATTCCTTCTGAAATCCAAGAGATAAGTGTGAACTTATTTACCTAAATAGCTTTTAGACTGAGTTGATTATAATAGGTTTGGAAGGATTTTCTATCAATATAACTTTTAAAAGTTGCATTCTCCAAAGGAAGTTTATCTCTTTGAGAAGGGTTATATCATCAGTGGTATTATTAAGCCATAAATGGAGGCCCATGTATATTTTCTTTCAGAGATTATGATGGAGGGGTAAATGGTTTAAGGATTGTTAACTTTATGTAAGGCAGGATTTCATAGACTGTTCAGCTAGTAGAGCATTCAGTGGCCTAATTATGTAGAAAACAATGCTTTACTGAAAAAAAAAAAAAAAAAACAGTACCTGTATTGGTTATTTTGCTGATTACCACCCCTAAAGTTTCTGTAACTTAGTCTTACCTTTTTGTTGCTATTGCTTGACTACATAGTAAATCATATTTATTAATAATTTAAAGTATTATTATTGGACACTACTACTCCCAGTTTTAACATTTGACATAAATATATGGCTTTCAGGATGGCTTTTATCTTTTGCTGTGTTTTTTATTAAAATCAAAAGAATTTGAGCTCATATCAGTGAACATAATATTAAGTAGTATCATGGGAAACAACACTCACTGTAAAACTTAATAAATTAGACTTCCTTACACACATTTTTTTATTTTAACTTTTCAGCACTCTGAACACTTTCATTTCTTCTCTTACCATCAAACCAAACCTTCCCATGTCCCTGTTCAAGAGGAGAAATTGTTCCTCATCAAGTAGTGTACTCCTGGGTAATTACTTGGTCAAATGGGTTATCGTGGATTCTTTCAGAATTTTCTGAAGGTAGTTAATTACATTCAGCTCCTCTGGGATCTGTAAGCAGGCTGGGGACTGAGATCCACAACAGCTCTAAAAATCTGGCCCTGGCAGTGTGGCCCAGTGGATTGAGCGCTGTCCCTGCACCAAGAGGTCGCTGGTTTGATTCTGGTCAGGGCGCATGCCTGGGTTTTGGGCTCAATCCCCAGTCAGGGGCGTGCAGGAGGCAGCTGATCAATGTGATGTTTCTCACATTAATGTTTCTCTCTCCCTCTCCCTTCCTCTCTCTCTAAAATCAATTAAAAAAAATTTTTTTAATCTGATCTTACACTTTTAGCTGCAGGCTTCCTTGGTGGCTTCCAGCAGTAGAGCTTAGCTGATGTTCACCCTAACCCTCCTTCTGCCTGTGCCTCCGGTGATGCGAGGCTTCGCTGAGAGCCACTGAGCAAGCAGCGAGGGAAAGGAAAGGGAGGCGAGGGACCTAGAATTCCCAAACTTGGTCATCAGTTGCTTAGTTTCCTGCACACTTTCCTGCACATAAACACGCCTTGAAACGCAGTGAAGGCAGTTCTGCTGTGACGCTTACTCTAAGAGCTGGGTGTGTTCCAGCATGGGTGCGTGTTAGGGACGTTGTGAGCTCGCTGCCGGGTCGGCCTCAGCTTCTGCAGGATTTTGCCGGCAGTGACACCAGGAACACACAGAAAACTGGCCGCAGCAGAGGGAGGCGAGTGGAACATAGAACACACACAGACATGTGCGCACACACCTCGCATCCCTCCGCCTCAGCGCCCAGCTGTGCTGGGAGCCACACCCATCCACTCTGGTGCTGTCCTTCCCCCGTTTCAGAGACCCTGCCTCTGGCACTCAGTCACTCAGCCCTCCAGAGGCCGATTTCTGCAAACGAACTTTGGTCTTTTTCAAGATGAAGTGCCATATCTAAGGAATAGATATGGAATATCTTAAGATAAGGAATATCTTAACCATTTAACACATGTAAAACTGTGCTATTGTCTTTATTAGGTTCCTGTGTTTTTTGGTATGTCACTGCCGAAGCAATGGTTTGCCCTAACCCCATTTTTCCATAAGCTCTGTGGCTGGGACTTGCACAATTTTGCACAGCATACTGATTTTTTTGGAATGTCTATGTTTTGTTATAACTGAACTGATTGAATTTATCAGTTGGTGAGTCCCAGAAAGAGTTCTAAAAGGTGTATGTTTGGGCAGTGTCTTCCACATGGTCAGTATCCCCTGGCCTCTTGGGTTTCCAGTTCATATTCTTCTTCGCATGTATGTGCACATGAGCGCACGCGCACACACACGCATACACACACACACACACACACACACACACAGGAGCAGCCTGAGAAGCAGGCCCAGAACCTGACATTAGAGTCACTGTAGGGCCCGGCCGGTGTGGCTCAGTGGTTGAGCATCGACCCATGCACCAAGAGGTCACCCGTTCGATTCCCAGTCAAGGCACATGCCCAGGCTGTGGGCCTGATCCCCAGTGGGGGGGCATGCAGGAGGCGGCCAATCGATGTTCTCTCTCATCGATGTCTCTATCCCTCTTCCCCTCTCCCTTCCTCTCTCTCTAAAATCAATAAAGAAAAAAAAATTTAGAGTCACTGTAGGGTTTTTCTCAGATGCAAATGGTTTGCTTCAGCTGTTGTCATTTACTTTTTATGTCGGTGTCCTACAGCCATCAGAAAAAATAGTCGTCAAATGGACTTGAAAGAAATGAGGCCATCTGAGGATGTTTTGTCACAGCACTAGAGTTTACCTGTGACTTGCTGTTTTACTAACGACCCTTTGTTTTCTCCCTAATGCGTCCATAGTTTCTGAGCAGACGTTACAGTCAGGTACGGTATGGAAAAGCACTGTGTATATGAAAGCAACTGTTTCTTTAGTTTTCTGAAGTTGATACTGTAAATAAATTAAGCCATGTAAATGGAAACTTTCTCTCATTTTCCCTCAGATTCTAACAGCACAAATGGATACCTTGTTTTAACCTGAGAAAATAATTTTAGATTTGAGAAAACTGAGTAACTTCATTTAGAAGGAAATATGCAACACTCTTTGTCATCCTGTAGGAAATGTTTAATTCTAGTGAAATACAGCTCCCCTAGTTTTCATTTCACTTTTGTACTTCATTAACAAACATTAGTGGTATGCCTTACTCTTAATGTGCCGATGGAAATGCCCAGATGGGACTATGTTGATTAACTTCAGAGAACTATCTATGGTAGTTATGATACTCAGTGTTCTTCACTCATAATATTTGAAAATATATTCAAAATATTTGAAATGGACTCATTTCTCATACTGTGGACGAAATCGTCCCTGTAACTGGAAGACCCACACTAACGTGACCCGATGTCTTTTCAGAGGCATCAGGGTGCCAGCCAGGTGAGGGGTTAGGCGTGGGAGACCCCGCGGGATTGCTTTCTCGCCCTTCCTCTCACAGTAATCGCATGCCTCATTTTCTGGACAGAGTTTGTGGTGAAGGGCACGGCCGCTAAACTCCTGCCAAAAAGTTCAGTGAAAAAGACATCTTTTCCTGTCGCTTCAGATTTGCTGTCACTTAAGACTGGTTTTGCTTCGTTGTTGTTCTGAATGTTTTGAGAAACTGGTTATTTTTTTGAGAAGGAGGGATGAAGAGAGCAGTTCATATTTTTCTGAGTTACGTAAGAAATCATTTTCTGAAATGATAGTGTGGTGCTGTGGGATGGACGTCTGTTTGAACAGACTCATTTCTCTGCGCATTAAGGTGCCAACCATTGAGACAAGGCTGGGATTGTCACGGACTTTGTCAGTTCATACAATGTGGCAACACGTTTTTGTTCACACAATTCATTAGTTGTCTTGCTGATTATTTTAAGCAGTTAGATCATTATAGAACTGGTGTTTTGATACAGAAAGGATTGCAGAAGCTATTTCGTGGTAGTAACAATGGCAGTAACTTCACTTATAGAAACCAGTGATTATTTATCCAGGCACAGCCAGCTCCCAGTCAGCCAGACCAACAGGCTGGAACAAATAACTTGCTTTCTTTACCCCAGCACCTCTGTGCAAGCAGTCAAATTAAATGCAGTAGTAAGAGGGCAGAAGGCTGCGTGTCTACCCCTGAGATCAGAGATGGTACGAACATGGTATTCCCCTTTTTTGCTCTCATTTTCTCTGAAAACTGTTGTATCTTGGTATTGTAAACATAGAATAAAACGATATCATATGGTGAAAGGTGAGAATTGTTTTGATTTTCTTTTCCTTTGACCGACTAGCTGCATAGTCTCTGTTTTTAGAAGAAGGGCCTCTTACGGCTCCATCCACTTTAGGGGCTGAGAATTTAACTTAACCAGAGTGAAGTACACTTTAGAAGGAAGAAAAATAAGTGTCAATCAGAAAATATGCAGGAAAAAAGACGGGGGATTTCAAATGTATTGAACATTTATTCGTTTAACAATTATTTATTGAGCACTTACTATGTACCAGGTACTCCTAGGCCTTCAGCTAGTCCAGTAAATAAAGTAAACATTTCTGCCCTCATGGAGTTTTTATACTTGTGAAGGGAGACAGATAGTTACAGGATAAATAAATGAAATACATAGTTTGTAAATGATGATAAATACTATAGAGAAAAATAAAGCAAAGAGAGGATATATGGGAGGTTAGGACAGAATGCAGATTTTAATAAGGTGGTCAGGAAAAGCCTCCCTACAAAGTAAAGACCTGAAGGAAGCGAGGGAGGAGTGTGGCAGGTGGCAGGAGCAGCCAGTGCAAAGGCTCTGTGGCAGGAGCCGGCCTGATAATCCTTTTGAAATAGCCAGGAGTGCAGTGGCTGAGCAGTGAGTGAACAGGGAAAGGGCAGCAGGTGAGGGCAGAAGGGCAAGGCACATCATTTAGGTGTCGTCCACCACAGTTAAGGACGTTGCTTCTGCTCTGAGATGGGCAGCATTGCTCAGTGACACCATTCTAGGACATCTCATTATCATCCATACTTGTCTTTTCATCAGGGAGCTGGGATCCTCAAACCACCTGTCAGTAGCTAGAACTGTAAATGTAAATGTTCTTCGTTTTTATTGTTTGGGGAGAAATGAAATTTATATTTTTACCAGTCTTTGAATGAAAAGTTAATTGGCTCTATTTCTAAAGTTGTCCTGTCTCCATTTTCGCACCTTATAAAATAACAGCATCTCATTGAAACAGAACTGTTTGTTCTCCATGTTCTGTGTTGCCATAATAACTTTATAATAGCCTTTCTCACTCTGGTTTATTGCATTTATGTGGTTGATCTTTAAATTGTGTTAGTTACTTGTATCGTGCTGAGCTCTGTGTTTGAGGCTGATCTCTTTCTGTGCCTGTGCATGAGTCTTATGATTGTTTGTGCTCCAGACATTATTCCCAGTTATGAGAATCCATTTTAATGGTTGTTTTAATGCAGTTAAAATTCTATTGTGTTTTGTTTTTTATTAGCCTCTTCTAAAGTACTGAAGAGCATGTGTGAGAATTTCTACAAGTATTCAAAGCCCAAGAAAATTCGAGTATGTGTTGGAACCTGGAATGTGAATGGTGGGAAGCAGTTTCGCAGCATAGCTTTTAAGAACCAGACGCTCACCGACTGGCTACTTGATGCTCCCAAGTTGGCTGGCATCCAGGAGTTCCAAGGTTGGCTTTTTGTAATACAGATGTAATTGACACATCCTGACTGATTTCTTAACCTGAAAAACACGGTAGCACGTCCCAGTGTGCATTTTTTTATCAAAGAAGCTTGGGTTTATACATTTGAAGACCAGCATTTTTATAGATCGAATCTATCAAAAGCTTTCATCTTTTTTGTTCCTAGATTTTTATTTTCTACTTCATGAGAAAACATAATGGTAAGATAAGCCTTTTCTTTTGATATTTGATTCTCAGGAAATGGAATCCCTGCATAAATAGATATCTTTAAAGGCAACCATAAATATAAGAAAAATAAGTTCTGTTTTTATTCTTTTAAACTGACATAAAGCCAGCTTATTTTGTAATTGATCATTCGAGTTCCATTTTTCCTTTTTTTAAATCCTCACCCGAGGACATTTTTGCATTTATATTCAGATAGAGCAGGAGAGAGAGAGGGAGGAAGAGAGAGAGAGAGAAACATTGGTGTGAGAGAGACACATCGACTGGTTGCCACCCACACGACCCCAACCGGGGTGGGGACAAACTGCAACTGAGGTACGTGCCCTTAGCGGGAACCGAAACTGGGACTCTCTGGTCTGCAGACCAGTGCTCTAATCGCTGAGCGAAAACAGGGCTCGAATTCCATTTTTTTTTTTTTTTTAGTCCTCACCTGAGGACATTTTTTCATTTTTTGTTCAGATAGAGTGGGAGGGAGAGAGAGGAAGAGAGAGAGAGAGAAACATTGACGTGAAAGGGACACATCAAGTTGGCTGCCACCCGCACGACCAACCGGGGCCGGGGACAAACTGCAACCGAGGTACATGCCCTTAGCGGGAACTGAACCCCGGTCTCTCTGGACCGCAGGTCGACGCTCTAACCGCTGAGCCAAACCGGCCAGGGCTTGAATTCCACTTTTCAAACCTAGTCCTCAGTTTAGCCACTGAGATGAGAAGTGTTCAGGGTGGATCAGATGCAGTCTTACAGAACTTGTAGTAACATTTGTTGGTACTTGGCAGCGTAACTTACTGCTTTCTCCTTGTTAAAAAGTGGTGGTTGTTTGAACCAAACATTGAAATGAAGATGCTGTTATTAAGATTTTGCTTAGAGTTATGCATTCGAGGCTGCCTCCTTTTTTTAAGTCAACTTTAACTTCCTTTTTAAGATGGTAACGTTAGCCGAGTATTATATGTGGAGGTCATGTGCGTAGGAAATCGAGTGAGATGCAAATTTTACCTTTTTCAGTCATCTTCAATCATCACATCGTAAACCGGGGTTTTCCCCAAACTTTTATTTAAATGCTCCTTTCACATTTTACCTTGAACCTAACTTGAAGTTGTAGTGGTAATAATTATAATAATAATAATAACTAACACTACAATTCTCAGTACTTCACACCTGTTCATTTAGTCCTTATAACGGACATACTACATAGACACTATTAGTCTTACCCAGTTTCACAGAGGACGAAACTGACTCGTCAGGGAGGTGACCTGCCCGAAGTGCTGCCACTGGTAGTGGCAGAGCCGGGACTGAGCTCAGGCCGCTGGGTTCCAGAGTCTGCCACACTGCGCTTTACGTGTGACCTTGTGCAAGCGGCTCAGTTCTCCACAGCCGCAGTTTCCTGTCTGTACAGAAAAGGCAAAAATGATCTGACTCGTGAAGTGTTTTGTGATCGTTAAATGCGATGACTTATGCAGGAGCCTTGCATATCATAGCGGTCAGTAAATATGCTTTATTTCTCAAGTATTAGTTTATAGTATTTGTAGGCTCTTCCTAGCTTTTATCCTAATCTCTGAATACTTGGGAATTACCTTGAGCAGCTTCTGTTCTTTTTCAGCCTTAGTCAACTCTGAGGGCTGGTGGCTGCAGCCCAGGGCTCTGTCCTAACCACGAGTCTCTTCTGGTTCCCTGGGTGTCTCCCACCCAGGCAGTGGCAGCAAAGATCAGGCCTGCGGTTTTCACATTTGAATGCGAACGTTCTCTCCCAACAGCTGCCTCTCCTTTGAGTGGTTTCTCAGCCACTTTACTGTCTGTGCCTTTTCTGAAGACCTCCTTTCCCTCCAGTGTTGGTTCACGTTAGCCTGTTAGAAGCGGCTCATTTCTCTGCTGTCCGTGGTATGAACTGGAGCATGAACTGGTTCAGGATGATTTCTGAAGGGGCTTAAAGATATTCTAGAACAACAACCTTAAAGAAGCAAACTTAGGACCCCTGAATAGAAAGTAAATTTAAAATAATTTTGTCCTACTCATGGGTTTTTGCCTTCCATTGGAATCTGGTTAAACTGAAAACACAAACATGGGTTTTTATGAGGTCTGGTGTTGAGTGACCTAGTTGTGTTGCGGGGGGTGGGGTGGAGGCAGGGGTGCCATTGGACTAAGGCTGTATTCTAAGTTTGTCTTGGATGCTTCATTGTAGAGAAAAGAAGTAAGCCAACGGACATATTTGCAATTGGCTTTGAAGAGATGGTGGAGCTGAACGCTGGAAACATTGTGAATGCGAGGTGAGCCGGCGGGCAAGCTCGGGGAGGGTTACTTGGCGGACACGAGGGCAGATGGCTAAGCAGTAGTCGTCACGAGAGATTGAGATAACATATGTAAAGTCCCTTTTTAAACTATTAAATAGCAGTTCTCAAACTTGGGTATCAGGATGTTTTCTACACTTAAAAATATTGAAAATCTCAAAGAACTTTTGTTTATGTCGGTTATATCTCTTGTTTATCACATCAGAAATTAAAATGAAACATTTAATTCATTTAAAAATAACAATAATAAACCCACTATGTATTCTTTTTTCGTGAAAATTGACTATTTTCCTAAACAAAAATGTACTGAGAAGGGTGGCATTGTTTCATGGTTTGATGAATCTCTCATGTCTGGCTGAGCTGGCTCCGCACACTTGTCTGCATCAGTCTGTCATAGTCTGTTGGTTCGGTTGACACATATGAAGAAGATTACATAAATATGTAGTTAGAAATGGAAATATTTTAATAGCCTCTTCTGATTTCTTCTCAGAGACTATACCAAAATTCAACAGACTAGTTTCTTCAAGTTTAGTTGCAATGTGGAATCTAAAATCACAGCAATGAACTTTTTGTGCAAACATTTTATTTATTGGTCTCTCTTTTACTCATGCATGGTTTTGAAACATCGTATATTGTTCATTTGGAAAATATGAGTTCACTGAGTTTTGTAGATCTTCCAATTTTGACACATTTCCTTATACAATATCAAAACCTCATATTGGTTGCCATTATCACTGATCTAATCAACACACTCTTTTAAATATTTGGAAGCTGTCAAGATCACAGTAGCAGATACACGTTTTCTAAAACTCTCATTTTTGCTTAAAAACTCAAATTTTATCATTGGGAATACATGCCATCGGTTGTTTCCCTTGAAAAGATGGAATTGGTTGAAAAAGTGTTTGCTAAATAACCTAATTCTGAATAACCAGTCTGTCTGTGATTAGTTTTTTCAAGTAAAAATTGTTTTCCATTAAAAAAGTGACAGCCCGGCCAGTGTGGCTCAGTGGTTGAGCGTCAACCCATGCACTAAGAAGTTGCCAGTTCGATTCCCGGTCAGGACACATGCCCAGGTTGTGGGCCAAATGCCCAGTGGGAAGCCTGCAGGAGGCAGCCAGTCGATGTTCTCTCTCATCGATGTGTGTCTCTCTCTCTCTCCCTCTCCCTTCCTCTCTCTAAAATCAATAAAGAAAAAAAAAGTGACAGTTCACCTCTCAACTCGAACTGTCGAGTGCTTCTCCGAGAAGCGACCGTCCACGTGAGTGTGCAGTGCAGTGCTGTGTGTGCTTCCGGTCATCACACGGCACTAGGGGACATCAGTGTTTGCCGCCTCAGCAAGGGTAGTCTCGGGGGAAGTGGCATTGTTTACACTGCGGTTGCATGGTGGCGAGGGCAATGGCAAGCCGTAGAATGGTCTGATGCCTGGGTCCGTGCTAGGGCATCAGCGTTTTTATCCATTGTGGCTTTGCGTCGTGATGCAGATAACAGTCAGCACAATGGAAGAGGCACACGAAGCCTTGGTAGTATCATGAAATGGTTTTGAGCTCATAGGTTTTGGGGTCCCCCAGAGATGTTCCCAGACCACACTTTGAGAACTGCTGTTCCAAAGCCTCATTACAGATACAGTTTATTTGAGTGAAACCCAAAGCTGAAGTGCTTTATTTTTCCAACTATGCCTGCTTTTCAAGTTGAACAGTTGTCCACCTTTGATGACATTTTTAACGATTTTCAGAGTAAAATTATGGGCTGAAATAGTATGATATCAATCTTGCAAATAACATTTTTTTCTTAGAGTGAACAGCATTTCCTACCGGGAAGTAGAAAATAAATTTTTGCAATTTGAAAAAATACGTTGATTGCACAGTGGACACCCAAGGGCGCTGTGTGGCTCCCTTGGCTTTGAGTCTGTGCTAGGGCAGTGTCTGCCTTTTCAGTGTTTGCCTTGAAAGGACTAGTTACCCTTTTTCATGTATCACAAGGTCAGCACATTATAAAGAAAAATGTATATTGAGGCCTTAGAACATACTTTTTAGGTTCCTACTACCAAATTATTTAATTGTTTCTTAAACAGAGGTAAATCAAATTTTTCTTTAATAAAGTGATTTTTCATTCATTTAACCAATATCATTTTTTTTATCCTCACCCGAGGACATTTTTCCATTTTTTGTTCAGATAAAGTGGGAGGGAGAGAGAGGAAGAGAGAGAGAGAGAGAGATCGATGTAAAAGGGACACATCGAGTGGCTGCCTCCCGTACAACCCAACCAGGGCTGGGAACAAACTGCAACCGAGGCACCCTTAGCGGGAACCGAACCCGGGTCTCTGGACCGCAGGCCGATGCTTTAACCGCTGACCCAAACCAGCCAGGGCCCAATATCTATTGAGTACCTACTCAAGGTGCTAAAGATACATGAACAAATAAAACTGAAAAAAGTCTCTGCCTCCATGGGCCTTCTATTCTCGTGGGAAGAGACAGACAGTAAACAGTAGCTGTAGTAAGTAAACTGCATGGCATGTGGGGAGAAGAAGTGCATGGAAAGTGAACAGACGGGAGGGTCCGGCCTGTGGAGAGGGGAGGTGTACTGGGATGGGGCTCGCTGACATGGTGCTGGAGGCTGAGCTGCACAAAGAAATGAAAGCCAACATTCTCTTCAAAATCCAAGTCACAGTGGAGAGACGTGGAGGGTAGAGAATCCGTCTTCCGGGTTTGTGTTCGGGAGCAGTGTGGCAGACTGTTAGGTAGGTAAGATAGTTGGGTGTGAGGTCATCCATCTGGTCACCACGTGTCATTTCTCTGACCTGGAACAATGAGAAGAAACTTCTTTTGCTCTCCATTGGAGGTTCTTGGGCACAAATGTATTACACTGAAATTTTATAGATAGAGACTTAAGTGTTCATCCTGCCTTCTTTGTATGAACTGTGTTTCAGGGCAGTTGTTAAAAGTCCTTTCTAGAAGAATTCCAGCTTATTACAAATGCTTATGGAATGCTGAAATTACAAAATCAACATTTTGCAACCCCTGATGAAAATAATCCAGGCAGTAATCATCAGTGGGTTCTCAACCCTTAGAAGGATTGAAAGGGGAACTTGTTACCATAAAGAGTTCAGATTGTCGTGTCTGAACACCCGGTCAGGTGTGACATCACAGAGATAGTGTACCTCCTGCTGCAGTGCAAGGGTAACGTCATACCTGTGAGGTTCTCTTTGCCCAAACAAGTAAATAGAATCGAATGTGTTCCCTAAGCTCCTACATTAACCAGTTTAAAACAAATGTGAGAGAGGAGGGGCAAGGTAGATACCATGAGGACACACCAGCCAAACCCAGACTGTTGAATATATTACAGACAAATGGCCCAGTTTCTTAAAAAAGAGGGGTGGGGAGGATTGAAAGACAATTAAAGATTAAGAGAAATTAAGCAAAGGAATGTGTGGGCCTTGTTTGGCCCTGTTTTAAAGAAACCAGCTGTAAGAAGACATAGTTCAGCTAATCAGGGAACGTGAGCTGAGGGTTAGGTCACGTGAAGGAGCTGTTACTGTGGAAGTGTGCGGATGGCATTGTGGTGATGCAGACGTGGACATGTCCTCTTACACTGGAGATGCACACCGCGTATTTCCAAGTTAGATGGCGGGTTTCTTAGATTTGGTCTAAAACATTCCAGGTTTACCCTACTCCATGGGGAAAAAAAAGTGAGGGGATAGAGATAAAGGGTTGGTAGATGTTGACAATTGTTGAAGCTGGTAATAGATGTGAATGGTGGTTTATTTTATGATTGTCTCTTCTGTGTATATTTAAATTTTTCTATAATAAGTTTTTTTAAGTGTTATAATCCAGAAAAATAAGGAAAGGGTGGGAGGAATGCATCTGGAAACATACTTCCCTGTTATCCTACTTAAGGAAAAAGTAAGGTGTGCAAGCTGAAGATCACTCCCAGGGTGAGTGCTCCTTTAAAAATAGGTAAGCTTAAGTGTCTTTGTCACGGAGTGGTAGGGTAGATTCTGGAACGGGTGTTCTGGCTAAATGTCAGTTTTCCTTTTTAAGGAAACAAGAAACCCACCTCCATGAATTTCACTGTTGGGATAAATTTCCTGACTGCCGGTAGTCTTGCTAAATTGGGGTATATGCACTGTCGAGCATGACGGACGACTGTCTTACAAAACAGCCCTGTCGTGTCTGTCCCTCTGTCTGGCAGCACCACGAATCAGAAGCTGTGGGCCGTGGAGCTGCAGAAGACCATCTCCCGGGACAACAAGTACGTGCTGCTGGCCTCTGAGCAGCTGGTGGGCGTCTGCCTGTTCGTCTTCATCAGGCCCCAGCACGCGCCTTTCATCAGGTCAGTCCCGCACGCGCCGGCCCCCTCCAGAGACGCTCCTGTTCGTGCTGCTTGTGTGCAGTGTGTTTCTGATTAGAGTCACTACGACGAATTGTGAGTGCAGTTCACTCGCAAAACCTCACCCTCCAACGGCCACATTCTGCACAGTTCTGTAGCTACGTACCACACATTCCTAATTTCTTGCGCACTGGGACCTGTCGAAATGTCGGATCTGGACCCGGGTTCTTTGTGTTACAGGGACGTTGCAGTGGACACTGTGAAGACAGGGATGGGCGGCGCGACTGGAAACAAGGGAGCGGTCGCCATCCGCATGCTGTTCCACACGACCAGCCTCTGCTTCGTCTGCAGCCACTTCGCCGCAGGGCAGTCCCAGGTCAAGGAGCGGAACGAGGACTTCGTGGAGATCGTCCGGAAACTGAGTTTCCCTATGGTGCGCCCTGCTGCCGTGCTCTAGACAGAGCCCTGCCCCTGTGATGATGCACCCGATTCCATGTCCATGGTTCAAGATTTAACGTAGTTCCTGGAAACAAAACAGCGTTCCCCTAACTAGATACTCCGTGTGTTTTTACCATTGGGTTAAATAAATGGAGCATGGCCAGGGTCGAGGCTGGCATAGCTGACGCAAAGAAATAGTTGTAAACGTTTTTTTTTAATCCTCACCTGAGGCTATTTTTCCATTTATCTTCAGATAGAATGGGAGGGAGGGAGAGAGGGAGAGAGACACATTGATGTGAGACAGACACATCGACTGGCTGCGTCCCACACGACCCCGACCAGGGCCGAACCGCAACCGAGGTACATGCCCTTGACCGGAATCAAACCTATGACTCTTTAGTCCACAGGCCGACTGGCTCTAACTGCTGAGCCAAACCGGCCAGGGCTAATTGTAAACATTTTTAAATGGATTGTTTTGAATTTGAATCCCATCTCCTTGCTTGTAGGGAAGGATGTTGTTTTCCCATGACTACGTATTTTGGTGTGGAGATTTCAACTATCGAATTGATCTCCCTAATGAGGAGGTTAAGGAGCTCATCAGACAGCAGAACTGGGATTCTCTTGTAGCAGGAGATCAACTTACCAACCAGAAGAATGCTGGGCAGGTACCGTCAGGCTCGGGAGGTGCTGTGCTGAGGGGAAGGGCCTCGGCTGCACAACGTGCTTCCTCCATCCGTGTCGCCTCGTCTCAGTCTCTTGCATTTCTTGTGCTTAATAAATACATATCTGTAGGTTAACAGATACAGAATTACATTTATTTTCCAAAAAAAAAGAAAAGGAAAGGAAAATCTGCATTAATTCCCAGGAAGAAAAATATACTGTCTCTGTAAGATTAGTTTTTAAGTAGAATATACTTTTTTTCCTAGTAACAGTGAATTTAGACTCTTGGTCTTTGGGGCTGCTGTTTTTTTACTTGAAGAACCTGTGGTAATATGCTTTCTTTTTCCTCCTCTCATTGCTCCTATCATCTGCCTTTTTGAAACTTATTCCTTAAAACTTAGGACCACACAATTTTGGAAGAATTATGTAAACGTTCTTTCTGAGGAGAGGTGATGTGGCCCCGTGCTGTGGTGCCTTCACGGTTGTCAGACACACGGGCACCACGTCCCCCCTTGGGCCCAGGTCCCCGTCTGAGAAGAGGACACAGACCACATGATTTCCAGAGTCCCTGACAGCTCTGTCTCCTAGGGCTCGGGCGGGTGGGAGTCCCGTGTTCAGAGTCCAACAGGTGGCAGGAGGAAGGCCATGTCCAGGTTGCTTTGTCCTGAGCTCTGTTCGTTCAGTCGGAGTGTCGATCAGAGGTACACGCGGTCCGTGTGAGAGTCCTGAGCACGGAACCAACGTTTAGTGAATGGCTGCCTCAATGAAAACAACTTTTTTGCTTTTTAAGCAACTTATATGTATGTAAATAACTTACTTTGTATATGTTTATTGTAGATTTTTAGAGGATTTTTAGAAGGAAAAGTGACCTTTGCTCCGACATACAAATACGATTTGTTCTCTGAAGACTACGACACCAGTGAGAAGTGCCGCACCCCCGCCTGGACCGACCGCGTCCTCTGGAGGAGAAGGAAGTGGCCTTTCGATCGATCAGGTTGGGGAGGACTTTGTCATTGCAATGAGTTGGTGCAGATTCTGTGAGGAAGAGGGATGATGTGAATGTCAGAGGAGGAGGCCATTTATTTATTTTTACATTTCTAATTTTTAAAAATTAAATCTATTGGGGTGACAGTGGTTAGTAAGATCATATAGGCTTCAGGTGCACAGTTGTGATACATGATCTGTGTGTTGCACTGTGTGCCCACCACCCGGAGTCAGATCTTCCCTCACCATATAGTTGACCCCTTTTACAAACCTTTACAATTTTTTTTTTTTAATGGGCAGGGATTGTCAGCCTTTATTTTAACTTTTTTTTCTTTTTCCTTTATTGATTTTACAGAGAGAGAGGAAGGGAGGGGGAGACAGAAACACCGATGAGAGAGAACATCGATTGGCCGCCTCCTGCATGCCCCCCACTGGGGATTGGGCCCACAACCTGGGCATGTGCCCTGACCAGGAATTGAACCGGCGACCTTTGGTGCATGGGTTGATGCTCAACCACTGAGGCACACCAGCCATACGCTTTACAATTTTTTAACAAAGGTTATCTAGGATAAAATGAATAAAATTTAAATATAAAACAGAATTTAAAAAATATTCTCAGCCTTGCTTTTAATAATTTATTTTATTTTTGTCTATTTCAATGACCTTATTTTATAGAGAAGCAAGAAAACGTCTCATGACATTTTCAGTTGAACACTAGTTGGTTTGAACATGAATCAAGTGTCCACATATATTAGGAGCTGCTACTTCTCCATTAAATTATTTACAAAATACTATCTGGTCACAGGCCTTGAAGTAATCCAAAAAGTAAAGCCTCATCTTAATTTTTATTTTTATTAAGTAAACATAAAACGATAACTTTCCCAGAAAGCCTTTCTAACTTTAAGGTGTCCAGACACCTGCCTGTTAGCCAGTGTGTGTGGTGCCCGGCTCAGACGGCGGGAGCTGCCGGCACGGGGCAGACGGCTCCTGCTCCTGCTCGGTCACACTCACGTGGCTTCTCCTGTGTTCTTGTCTCACTGCAGCCGAAGACTTGGATCTTCTCAATGCTAGTTTCCAAGATGGAAGCAAAATCCTCTACACGTGGACCCCTGGCACCTTGCTGCACTACGGGAGAGCCGAGCTGAAGACTTCTGACCACAGGTTTCCAGTCTCGGTGTTTCTGACGGAGCTTGGAATGATTGTGACATGTGTCTTTTCCGAGCCTTTCTGACGTGGTTTGTCTTCATTTCTGTCTGAAGGCCCGTCGTTGCGCTGATAGACATCGACGTATTCGAAGTTGAAGCTGAAGAGAGGCAGAACATTTATAAGGAAGTCATCGCCCTGCAGGGCCCGCCGGACGGCACCGTGCTGGTCTCGGTCCGGAGCTCCAGCCCAGAGAACAGCTTTTTCGATGACACCTTGATTGACGAGCTGCTGCAGCAGTTCACGAGCTTTGGTGAAGTGATTCTCATACGGTGAGTGGGAGAGTTCTGTTCAGAAGCAGCTCGTGATTCATCAGTCATGTTTCCTGTATTTGAAATTATCTTATTTAGTGTTTGAATAATATATGAATATTTTTATTTCCAAACTATGGGAAAATCATACTACAGAAATGAGCTCATAGGTTTTAAAACTGAAATTTCTACTTGGAACATTTGAGTAGTGAACTTGATACGGACGATTGATGACCAAAATATGTGCACATTTAGAAGTGATCGCTGAGATTCCTGTGCTATACAACTCATGAGCCCTGTGACGAAGGAAGATCTTAGTACTATTTTATTTTTTAAAAGACAGTAAGAGTAAAGTGGAGTAATATTTTTTTCCCCTCTTCAGTTTAAGAAATTTTATGTTTTAAGTAGTTTTAACTCATTTCATTTTCAAGTAACGTCACTGGCCGATACATACCCAGAAGTCAGCATTTCAGACCTGGGTCCGTGGGCGAGTCAGCGTCTGCCCGTGCAGGACCAGGGCCTCTCGGTGTGCAGAAAGGGGTCCTCGCCCCAGGGCGGGCAGCTTTGAGAGTCCCTTCTGCGCTGTCTGTCTGCGCACTGAGGTATTCCATAGGTGTCTGGTGGCCACATCTGTTAGGTGCCGTGGGAGAGCAGAGGGGAAACTGGAGACTCGGTTCCTGCTCGTAATCTGGTGGGGAAGGTCAGTGTGTGTCGTGGCTTCCCCAGTCTCAGGATGCAGGTGGCATGGTTCCTTGTCGAGTGAGAGCAGGCCTAAAAGCCAGAGAGTAAACGAGCCAATGGAAAGAAGTTGTGTTTAGACTTCCCAAAAGCTTTAAAATGAAACAAAAAATTCTCAAAATCTGAAGGCTTTAGGAAGTCCACAGTGAAGTCTCCAGGTTTACAGATGGCAGTAAGCTGTGCCAAGTGCAGAAATGCCAGACCACCAGGAGCATCTCGTGGGCTGTGGGCGTGGGCAGCATGGTAGCAGAGACGTGCCCTTTGAGCACGTGTTAAATGCTGCGCTGGCTGGAAGAACCCACAGTGTACCTCAGGACAGAGACGGACACAGGAAAAGCCCGTCCGTCTTCAGCACCTAGTCTCTGAAGAACGTGGGGTTGAGCTGGAGCCAGAAGCTTTCCTCAGCATGCTTGTCTCATCAGAAAAGGTACTGGGAGCAACACGAGGCCCTAACACAGAGCCATGGGGTGCCTCCGCACCGGGAACATGCTGGGGTCACACCTTCAGACAACCAGTCAGAAGAGAAAAGCAGACCATGAACGTAGACAAGGAAAGGACTCCTGTCACCAGGAAGACTAAACTGATTATCACCTTTCGGTCTAGAACGAGACAGCCACCAAGGGGTGACTGAAGTCTGAAGTCCCTTACATATAGATAGGAGGTTCCCTGGAGATAGGGATGGCCCAGCTTCGATGCATGTACATAGTTACCGTAATTGGAGGAAAACTCTAGAAGCTTGTACCTTAGTGAGTGAGAAGGGGAAGAAAATGCAGCTTCTAAAAGGACCTACATGAACCCATGGCTATTAGAACCAGAATCTTTGGTTAAGTTAGAAATGTGAGAGGCACATTGCTGGTTAAGGGAAGGACCAGGAAATCGGCCCTGCCGTGTGACCACGGGAGCTCTGGAAGCACCGGAGACAGCCCACTACGATGGTGCGGGGTGCGGGCAGAGTGCAGCCCTGCAGGGTGGAGGGAGTGCTCCCCAGTCAGCAGTGTGGAAACGGTCTTCATAATGCCTAGGTAAGAACGGCTTCTCTGTCTTTGAAATGACAGCATACGGCAGCCTCATAACTGGGTGCAGAGGAACTGGGCATGTCTGAGTGATTGTAGGAATCTGTTCTGGGCCTTTGATTTGAACTGCAGGTCATTGTGCGCATTTTTGCGTTTAGCCTTTTCCTCTTAATATCCATAATTCATACTTCTGAATCCTAGGTTAAGTGTGTGTGTGTGTGTGTACGTTTATACATGTGTGTGTTTTCTCTCTCATTGAAAAATCTGCAGGGATTTCTGAACTTGATTTACACAGTTGGGAGTATTTCAACTCGAAGTTGCTTCTGTAAATAAGACTGACATTGTTACATATCAGTGACCGTCTTCTTCAGAACTTATCCTAATGTCCTTTTTATTTTTCACTCTTGGGGTTTCTTAGTTCAAAATTATAAACTTAGAATCATAGCAGAGGCTCTTGAAGTCCAGACAGTCAGTGACTGTCCTTGAACAAAGACCAGGACCCTAAGTTGTGGCTCTCTGGGGGTCTGAGCGAGCCCGACAGGTAGATGGGTTTCAGTGAACGCTCCCTGTCTTCTCTCTGGGTCGAAGGAGAGTTGCTTCAGGGAAGTCACTGAGGCAGCAAAGTCACATCGTGCTGGGTGGGCTGGGGTTTGGGAGCCTTGGACGCTAGTCCTCAACTTACTTGCCTGGGAGGGCACTTTGAAGAAGCCATTTAACCTCTGGCCCTTTCTCGGCTGGTGAAGTGCAGGATGGGATGTGCAGGGTCACAGATGGCGCCTGTCCACTGGCCCGTTTCTTCTGCAGACCCTTATAGCCTGGTGTTGGAAAGACACTTGAATGGGAATGCCTGGGGAAGAGCGCCCTCTCCAGGTCACCTCCCACCCTGCTGCTCGCTCTCCTTTTTACCTCCTGGCCTCCCTTTTCATCCATCATCATCAGACTAGTCACTGGGCTAGTTAGGTCTAAGGTATCAATTACGTTTTTTTACTGTTTGTTTTTCTCTTTCTTGAAGGTTTGTAGAAGATAAAATGTGGGTTACATTTTTGGAGGGCAGTTCTGCCTTGAGTGTTCTAAGCCTAAATGGTAAAGAGGTAAGGAGGTACCATTTATTGATTCTAACTTCTGTAGTTAAGTGTCTGAGGTTACATTTTATACACACGCAGCAAGAGTATCTGTATTTCCAGTTCCGAAGGATGAAAGACCTCACGGAGTCCTTTACGTTTATCATTTATACTAGGTTTCTAACTCAGGATTATTTTGGTTGTTCCCTAGAGATATTAACCATTGATTAGATTAAAAAGAAAACATGTGTACCACCTAATTTGATTTTAATTATTTTCTTTTTAAACCCTCACCCAAGGATATTTTTCCTTTGGTTTTTAGATAAAGTGGGAGGGAGGAAGGGAGAGAGAGAGAAAGAGAAACATCAATTCAAGAGAGACACATCGATTAGTTGCCTCCCTCACAATCCCAAGAGGGGCTGGGGATCAAACCTGCAATCCAGGTATGTGCCCTTGACCGGGAATTGAACCCGAGACTCTTCCATTCACAGGCCAATGCTCTAACCGCTGAGCCAAACCAGCCAGGGCTGTTGTAAATTATTTCATATAAAATTTTTTGAATTCTTTTTTTTTTTTAATCCTCACCCGAGGATATTTTTTGCATAGATTTTTAGAGAGAGTGGGAGGGAGGGAGGAAGGAGGAGGAGAAGAGAGGGAGAAGGAGAGAGAGAAGCATCAATGTGAGAGAGACACATTGATTGGTTACCTCTTGAACGCTCCCCAGACCAGAGCCGGGGGTCAAACCTGCCGCCCAGGTATGTGCCCTTGACCAGGACTCAAACCTGCGACCCTTTGGTGTGAGGGCTGACGCTCTAACCACTGAGCAACACCGGCCAGGGCAAAATTTTAAATTCTTAAATTTGAATGCATACTGTGGCTCATCTATATAGTAGAAAAGGTTTCTGTGAAATGCAGAAGATGCCCAGTCAGTGTTAACCAAGGAGCCTTGTGGCTCTCTGCAAGGTTTTTGAATGTATTTTTAAATACATCAGTAGGTCAGTGTAACTTGAATGTAGTGTGTTGGTGCTTTTACATTATACTTTCATCTGAAAGCACTCAAAGTTACAGGCCCTTTTACAGATGACAGTCATTTGGTTTTCAAAACGAGTCACTTCTGTCGGAGATTCACAGTGGTCTTACATTCTCTCAGCATTCTTCTGACCTCTGACATGCTGAAAGCACGTTTGCAGTGTAGCAGTTTTCGAGGCCTGTGGGCCAGGCTGGGGCGTGCCGCCGCCGCCTCTGTATCTGACTCACACCGGAGCAGGTACAGTCCGTGCCTCAAAGCCAAAGGAAGTGGAGAGGATGTAGCCAGGTTGTCAGTGAATTTCCGTCCAGCTGGGGGAAGGTGCTGGCCGCAGCAGAGGAAACTGCATGTGTCCTAGGGAAGAAGGCCTTGATTGAGAACAGGCTTGGAGAGGAAGTGGGGACATTCACACAAACGTCCCGCACCCGTGAAGCAGTTACGTCGAGTTGGTCTGGCTGAACTAAGCCTGTGCAAGAGAGTTCATTTTCGTGCCAATGACTTTTCATCTTGTATCTCTTTTACTCAACTAGTTGTTGGGCCGGACCATAACCATCACTTTGAAAAGTCCCGACTGGATCAACACTTTGGAAGAAGAAATGAGTTTAGAGAAAGTTAGCGTGCCGCTGCCGTCCTCAACCAGCTCTACCCTGCTGGGCGAAGATGCAGAGGTGGCGGCAGATTTCGACCTGGAAGGTTTGTTACTGAACACACACGCGCGTATTTCTATATGTGTCCCTCCCGTCCAGGTCCGCGCTCATCCTGGTCTCTTCCTAAGAAGTGCAGTGTTAGACTTTGTTCTGCGCTGTGCTGTGTTTCTTTTGATTGTGCCTGGACTTCAGATGCATTAGCCACTCTGCCATTCGAAGGTTAGGATCCTTGCAGATATTCGTGTGTGTTCTTGTGCGATAGGAGCACAGGTGGATGTTTATGTGAGTGGTTTGTCGCTGGTGGCAGTAGAGGTAGAGAAGTGCCGTGCAGAGCGGGTCTGCTGACAGCAGCATGAGCTCAGAGCAGCTGCTGCCCGCGGGGACGTGTTCCACAGCCACTGCCGATTCTGAAACCGGCTGGGAGCACACGCGTTTAAAACCGAACGCCTGTAGAAACACGGCCCCTTCAGACTTAGAATATGGGACAGGTTATCTGGATGTAATAATTCCCGTAAACGTGATTAACAAATTGCTCTCTAGTACTACATGCATATTGTTCTAGCGTATTTCCCATTGCAGCGAATACCTTTGTTTACAAAAGGACCGTATATCGTGTTGTGATGCCCTGTGCATCTTGACAACGCATTTAAGATTTGAGCACCTTGCAAGATTACTCCAGTTCTCACATGTCTCTGTTCCTTGGTTTGCTCAGCCCACACATTCTACTGCACTTTTTATGTGTTGGGTACATGCTGGCTGCTGGGAAGTCAACAGATGTCTTCCTTGCCCTCCCAGACCTCACAGTTCAGTGGTGTTACCCAGAGAGGCAGGCGGCTGTAGTCAGGTGACGTCACCGCAGTAGTGAGCAAGCTGGCTGTTCCCGGGAGAGTCGCCTCACTTAGGTTTGGGAAGTGGAGAAAGGTATTCCAGAGGAGTTGGAATATAAATTGAGAATCTGAAGACCGAATGAGAATTAGATTAAACAGGGTTGAAAGCGGTGAGCCAGGAAGAAGGACTGTGCAGGGGCCTCAGGGGCAGGATCTCAGTTGCTGTGCAGGTACACGTGTGAGGAGTACACAGAGGAAGGCAGGAGGAGGAGCGGCATGGGTGCAGGTGAGTGTGGTGTAGACACGTTGAACGTGAGGGTCTGCTGAGGCGGCTCTGATGGCCTGCAGCCACGGCGTCGGTCTGCTTGGCCACAGGACTGTGTGGAGACGGGGAGGCTGACCCCGGGGTTGAATACAGACACAGGCTGAGTAAAGGCCCGAGAGGGCTGCCCATGAAAGGAAAACAAGCAGGAACAACTAGAATTGTCAGAGCTGAGAGAATGCAGTGGCTTAGAAGTCAAGGACAGAAATGTAACAAAGAAGGAGTGGTCCATGTGTCCTGTCACAGAGACAAGGAGCAAGGCCTGTAGCTGTCCTGTGAATTAACACGCAGGAGGCTGCTGTGACCTTCACGGGAGCCCTCGGGGGAGCGACGGAGCAGATGGTGGTGACTGGAGGTGGGGCGGAGGTGTGGGGGGCCTTCTGCAGCAGCTCTGGAAGGCAGTCTGGCTCGGGGAGGGGCAGGGGCGGAGGGAGGCGTTGTTCCTGGAGAAGGTCAGGGACACTGTCTGCAGGAGGAGGCGCTGGAACATTCAGTGCTGGCAGGAAGGGCTGTCCTGGGGAGGGCGGTGTGGAGATGGAGCGAGTCACCCAGAGTGGGTGGGCAGTCTGCGAGTGGGGGAGGGCGGTGTGGAGATAGAGCGAGTCACCCAGAGTGGGTGGGCAGTCCGCGAGTGGGGGAGGGCGGTGTGGAGATGGAGCGAGTCACCCAGAGTGGGTGGGCAGTCCGCGAGTGCCGCCATGCGGTCAGACTCCGGCTGCGGGCAGGTTGTTGAAGGGGGTTCCACCTCCAGACTTCTCTGTGACATGTAAGAGTGGGGTGATCAGCAGGAATGGGGCAACCCACAGTTTCAGAGCTGAGAAGGTTCGAGGTAAAGCTCCCGAGCAGGGGTAAGGGGGAGAGCCAACCAGAAAACCGTGGGGTCGCCAGGCAGCTCGGGGAGCCAGGGGAGGCTGACACCCCATGTGGGATGTGCCCGCATCACCGGGCTCGGGGTCTGCCCCAGCACCCAGCAACTCAGGTGCAGCTGGAGACCAGCCAGCAGCCTCGGGTGGGTGACAGGAGACCAGTCGGCGGGCTGGTGCATGGAGGTGCGGTACCAGCGGCTCTAGGACAGGTGCTGAGAAGCAAACTAGGGTCGGGGCCAACGTACAGGAATCAGGCCAGGTCCTGGTGAAGCCAGAAGAGGAGGGAAAGTTGGGAGACTGGAGCTGGGAGGTGGTTGGGAGGAGGTGTTGGAGTTTGTTATATCAGAGGGCATGCAGGTCTGGGTGGGGTTGGGGGTGTTTGGAGTGGAGGAGACTGTCAGTGAGGATAAGACCAAGGTATTTAGGTAGTTGACCATGTGGACTCTGATGTCATCCAGAAAGATGTCACTCACTCACCGTCTTGCTCTCTGGTTGGTCCCCATTGAACGGGTTCAGCTTAGGGAGAGGGTGGAGGTGGACAGTATGGCAGCAGGGGGAGATCAGGTGCTAAGTAAATTCCTGGTGGCATAGCCTCAAAGAAATAGGCCATTTGTCCACGAAGATTCATGTTCTGGAATTCGAATTAGGTTGCAAGGGGACGACCTGACCCCACTTTCCAGCCCTGAGGTCAGGAGAGAGGAGGAGGCCTGGGAGAGAACCAGCGTTCAGTTAAAGCACAGAAATCCATGTTGGGTGGGGGCAGGGGATGCAGAGGAGGGGTAGTGAGGAGGCTTCTGGGAAGGGGCTGTGGCCCTCTGAAAGCCTGGTCACCACAGGGCCACACCTGCAGTGAGGGCAGGGAGGGGACAGTGCCCTGGGCAGTAGGAAGGGTGGAGGGGCAGCAGTACAGCAGCCAGCTGCCCCTTGGGACGCAGAACACCCTGTGTCAGCCAGCTCCCAGTCTGGTCCCCGGCATCCTGTTGCTCTGAGATAGGAGGGTATCTTTAGTTATGGTTTCTGTAAGAGCACCTGTACTGATTCTACTTTATACACACACATTCCTGTGTATGCCTACATGCCTAATCGATGCATATTTTCAGTGTCATAATGTTAACATGTGATGGTGTGCATTTGACCCCTTTAACCAGGTGGGTGAAGAAAGTGTCTGAGAGAGTTGAGCAGGCGCTGACTTGGATGACCTCGTGTTTCCATAGGAGACGTGGATGACGACAGCGCGGAGGTGGAGGGCATTCTTCCCCAGCATCTCCAGCCGTCTTCAGGCTCCGGCCCCGGCATGTCTCCGACCTCCTCACCGAGGACCAGCCCCTGCCAGTCGCCGACGATATCAGACGGCCCTGTGCCCTCCCTTCCCATAAGACCAAGTCGGGCACCGTCCAGAGCTCCTGGGCACCCGCCTTCACAAAGTGTGTATCACGTTTAGAGTTCTGTGCCACCTCCCCTGGCGATGTTTGGTTTCAGATGGTCACGTCCCTGTGCCTGTGTCGCCCCTGTGGAGAGCTGTTGTGTTTAACTGCCGTTCCTGTGCGCAGTGTTCGTGGTTCTGTGCAGATGGAGGGGCTCTGTGGGCGGAGCCCCAAGCGGAGGCAAGACTCACACCACTGTAGAGACAGCACCTTGTCTTCACCCTTGTCCACCTGGCCAGCTTGTCCCCGCCTTGTCACTGCCAGTTTCCTACGTTGTAGTAAAAAGCCAGGCCGCTGGGGCCGGCCCTCCCTCTGCTCCAGCTCTTCTCCTGTGAAGGGGAGGAGACAGAACACAGGCTTTGAATTGAAATGGTAGTCACTGCTCCTCCAGAGCTGGAAGGTTTGTTTTTGGAAGCTGTCTCTCACACGAATACATCATTGTTTCTTTTTTTTTATTTTTTTATTTTTTTTATTGATTTTAGAGAGAGAGGAATGGAGAGGGGGAGAGAGAGAGAAACATCGATGAGAGAGAACATCGATGGGCCGCCTCCTGCATGCCCCCCACTGGGGATTGGGCCCACAACCTGGGCATGTGCCCTGACCAGGAGTTGAACCGGCGACCTCTTGGTGCATGGGTCGGTGCTCAACCACTGAGCCACACCAGCCGGGCTGAATACATCATTGTTTCATGCGCACCGGCATCTTCAGAACATTTCCATTTCCTAAACGTCTCACGTTTCCCCATGTACTCTTAGAGGGCTGGCTTCATTCAATAAATCAAGGTGAACTAAGGTACAGAGCAGAGCAGAGACTCCCTTTTCTTTTTCTCTCTGCGGTCAGGAGACTGCAAATACCTTAGCACTTTTTGCCGTCCTGATGGGCCCCTCAGTGAGTCTCGTCAGCACCTGGGCCCAGGGAGAGTCCACGCAGAGCGAGCAGACTGCTTCTGTGGTACCAAAGGGAAATGATCAGCACAGCCGCCTACATTACTGATACTAATGATGCGTGTGATTGTGCCACCGTGCAAACCGAGAGAATTAGCAGAGTGGAGACTTTGTCATACATGTACGGAAGCACCATCCCTCTGCATCACACCCACCTGGACCTGATCTTCTCACCCCAGGTGCTTTCCTAGGTTCTCCCAGCGACACTCAGCCAGCGGCGCAGCTGCAGCAGAAAGATGCTCCGCAGGCCCTGGAACCCAAGCGGCCTCCTCCCCCCCGCCCAGCGGTTCCTCCCGCCAGGCCAGCGCCCCCGCAGAGACCACCTCCACCTTCAGGTAACGGACCTGTGTCCACTTCTAGACAGAAAGCCCTGCACGCGATGGAAAACGCTTCGCATGTTTCAGATCTCTAGCTTCCGGCGTTGATTGTCTTTCGGTCCTTGTTGCTGCTTCTCAGCTTTTCTTTGCGGACGTGGGAGGCGGGGCAGCAGGTGAAGAGTTTCCCACTGGGTTTCCGTGGTCTGTCTCCATAGCAGCCTTCTTACACGTGTGCACGTTTGTGCCTGCCAACTGGGTGCAGTTGTGCGAACAGCTGTCCAGTGTGTAACTGGACCTAGAGGCCACACCTATGCTGGTTTCCTGTGGAATTTTACATATTCACTTAAATGTTCTTTTTAAGCACGTATGTGTTGTTACTTACATTATTAGAAGTGTTCGCATTAAAGAATAGCTCTTTGGTAACACCCAGATACTAATGCATAGTTCCCGCATGATATTTGACATCAGACGACTGTAGTGCATCTTCGAAGTGTCAGTGCGTTACTTAATGCCCTTTCCTCTCTGCTGCGTATTTCCTCGTGCACGCGAAGGGGCTAGGAGTCCTGCGCCTGCCAGAAAGGAACTCGGAGGTAACGTTCATGCTTGTCGTGTATGATGTTTTGGAGTTTGATCCCTGTGACTGAAAGGCATTTTAGGTTTGTTTGATCCAAGTCAAAGTGAATGACATGTTTTTAATAGCTCCAAACTCCCGTTCTATTCCTGTTGAGTAAAAGCCTAGAGCTTGGCTTTATTAGTGAATAGAACCCGCAAAGGCTTCCCTTTCCCAGATAGACGTGGTTGGGTTACTCACTAAGGCCTGATACACTTTCCTTAATAAATATAGTCAGTTTGGTTGCAAAGATTTAATTCCCCAAAATCATATTAATTTCAAAAGGGGTTCAGGTGCAGTGACTACAGAATACCCAAGGGTCTGATCAGTGATGCTCCGTCTTCGCCCGGGAGCTCAGCGCATCCCGTGGCCAGCAGAGCTGGGAGCGCGGCCACAGTGAGGGTGGTTATCAGCCGGTGGCTTCCTTTGCGTGGCTTTGTCGTAGCTCCTCATAGAGCCTCATGCCTCGCTTCTCAACGTGAGGACAGTTTTACTTTTTATTTTATTTTTCTTTATTGATTTTAGAGAGAGAGGAAGGAAGAGGGAGAGAGAGAATCATTGATTAGAGAGAACATTGATTAGCTGCCTCCTGCATGCCCCCCACTGGGGATCAGGCCCACAACCTGGGCATGTGCCCTGACCAGGAATCGAACCGGCGACCTCTTGGCATGGGTCGACACTCAGCCACTGAGCCACACTGGCCGGGCACAATTTTACTGTTTAAATAAGAAAATTTTTGTTAAACGGGTCACTGTTTGTTAATGTAGAGTTTATTTGACTTATGTGGATGCTCACAGAGCTCAGCCGGAGGCGCAGACTTGCTGGCTGAACTATTGCAGCGCTGCAGCTTCTGCAGAATACTGCTGTGATCTTCCACCGACTCACAGAAAACGGCCGCTTTTCCTGCTTCAAACTCCTGCTGCTATTTATATGTTCTTGATAATTTCATTTATATTTTCCTTTAATGAGGAAAACAACCAGTAGAAAATAATTTTTTAATGAATTTGAGAATAAGTTACATCATAATACTAAGTGACTTACTTAGAAATCTGATTTAATTTTTTAAATTGCCTCACTTCCCAGTGGGTGTGTAGGCGGTATGTACAGCATCCGCCCCGGCCTCCGAGCCAGTATCCCCTTTAAGGTGGCAAGCTTAGAGAAGGTCATCATCGCACTTTTAGAGTGTGGGATAAAGAATGCAGCAAACTGACTGGCGAGACTGATACAGTCTCATAGAAACTGAAGGTGAAAGTCAAGCTGACATTCTTCCTTTCGGGCTGCCAAGTACTGGAGCTCTTGGCAGCGATTTAACTCTCACCGTAAAGGACGAGGTGATCGTAATGACAGGCAGTTGAACTCCTGCTCTAGTGATCTCGGATAGAAAGGAAGCTCATTCCCTCCCTCTGCTCTTCTCCCTGGGGCGGGAGGACTCGGGGCTGGACTGGGCGTTAAAGCCCTTTGGTTTGTACTGGTGTACTTGAAGAGACTGAAAGCAGACCACGAGCCTTTCTGCAAAAGTGAGTTTAACGCAGAAATTGTCTTGTGTGCCTGCCGTTCACTGCCACGGGCCCTGAACAATACTTGGCTTCTGTTCTTTCTCTGAAAAGGCGTTGGAGCCCCGCCCAGCCCAGGGGTAGCTAGGCGAGAGATGGAAGGTAACAGACTTGTGCGTGTAGATATGTGTGGACCTCTCTGTTCCTGGACGTCCGCCCTCAGTGCTGAAGGCGTGCTGAATCTTCTGAGTCCACCTGAACTTGCTTCCCTCCCGTGTGCACCTGTAACCTCGTCTTCTTTCTCTTTCACCGTGCTGTGTCTGAACTCTGATGGCTGTCCGTTCAGTTTCCCTGGATTCCTGTGCTGTTTTATGCTGTTTTGTGTCTATTTCTTATATACTTAGGATGTGGAGTTACTGTACACTGTTATTTAAGGAAAAATACCTTCAAAATCCTTTTCAGAATAAGTCGAATATTCAGAAATATACTAACTCTGAACTTCTAATAATTACAAATAAGCCCTATTAATTCAGGTCCAAGAATTATTTGTGAATGATTTCAGATAAATAAACATTTTTATATGTAATACTGAATTAAATTGGCTTAAAAGACCGTTAAGAATAGAAGCCATTCATTAAGATCATAGTTATTAAAGGGCTGATGTATTTCACATGACAACTACACTTGAATTTCCTTTCAGAAAGAGTGAATCCGAGGTGCTGCAGTTACTGGTCCCCCTTTCCTTCACCTCGCCCTTGGCCCACCTTCCTCTGAGTGTGAACCACATTTTAACACTTTCTTTCTTAGGCCAGGTATTTAGCGATAAGATATGCCTGTCCTCTGCCTTAATCATAGGCTTTTGTTACAGAAATCCTGAAGAGCTTGTCCTAGGCCTGCTTTACCCATCGGGACGTCTGCAGCTGACACCCAGAGCGGTGCCGTTAGGAGCCCGTGGGTAACCGGGTCTGTCTTCTCGGGAGCGGCTTGTTGGCCGAGCTCTGAGAGGCAGGGACCACATCTTGTGAGCTGACCATATGTTCCCAAGGCCCACAGGAGAGAGCTCTTTTGAAAGTCAGCTTGAAAGTGACCCTGTTATGAAGTATCAGACTGAGGCTAAGTTGTCCCCCATAAATGGCACGATAAGTACCCTAGTTTTTCTCTCTGCGAGGAATTTCAGGGCTGATGACACCCTTCATCATTATCCAAAGCCAAGTCCTTGGTCACGGCCTCATGCCCCTCTCTGCTGGTGATGAGACAGAGCAGCCGCCTGACGTTATGCAATGATGCTATATTGTTTGCTTACGACTAATTTTTTTCTTTCCTGCTTCAAAGCACCCAAAAGCCCTGGAACGACACGGAAAGAAAATATAGGTAAAAACACTTGAATTGAGCTACTTTCCTTAACACTAGACCATGACTAGACACGCGGGTTATAGTGCATGGTTTCTTGTTCTTTTTGTGAAATGTTAAATGCGTGGTGTGATGTCTGTGTTCCAGGACGCGGTCAGCCTCCAGCTCCTGCGGGACCCACAGGCCCAGGACCTGCCGGACCCAGCGCAGCCCGACCGGTAGGCAGCACCTGCCCGGAGCAAGAGCTCTGAGTGCTGGGCCCCGGTTTGCTGCCAGCCAGTGTGCTCCCTGGAGACAGCACGCGCCCCATCCAGGCCTTGGCATCTGTGCGGGCAGATGTGGCTGGGCAGCGTCTTATCATGTTTCCTGAGTAGCTGATGAGGAGATAAAGTCATCCTCCAATAAGAATAATTTTTAAATTAGATTTCAGGAAAAAGATTTATGATAGAGTCAGCAACTGAGACTGCTGCTCACGGCATTAGAGGTGGAGAGCAGAGCAGAGCAGGCGCAGGCGTGTCCCTGTTCAGCGTGTCCCTGTTCAGCGTGTCCCTGTTCAGCGTGTGCCTGTTCAGCGTGTCCCTGTTCAGCGTGTGCCTGTTCAGCGTGTGCCTGTTCAGCGTGTCCCTGTGCAGCGTGTCCCTGTTCAGCGTGTGCCTGTTCAGCGTGTGCCTGTTCAGCGTGTCCCTGTTCAGCGTGTGCCTGTTCAGCGTGTGCCTGTTCAGCGTGTGCCTGTTCAGCGTGTCCCTGTTCAGCGTGTGCCGGTTCAGCGTGTGCCTGTTCAGCGTGTGCCTGTGCAGCGTGTGCCTGTGCAGCGTGTGCCTGTGCAGCGTGTGCCTGTGCAGCGTGTGCCTGTGCAGCGTGTGCCTGTGCAGCGTGTCCCTGTGCAGCGTGTCCCTGTTCAGCGTGTGCCTGTGCAGCGTGTGCCTGTTCAGCGTGTGCCTGTGCAGCGTGTCCCTGTGCAGCGTGTCCCTGTGCAGCGTGTGCCTGTGCAGCGTGTGCCTGTGCAGCGTGTGCCTGTTCAGCGTGTGCCTGTTCAGCGTGTGCCTGTTCAGCGTGTGCCTGTTCAGCGTGTCCCTGCACGCATTATCGCTGTTCACCCAGTGACAGGCCCTCTGCGTGTGACTTTAAAAAGAAAGAAGGAAGGAAAGGGGAACCAGGGATCAGGGACGTGGGCTAGTCTGGTGAGCCCAGGACTGCTGGGAGCCCCAGCTGAGGAGGGGGAACTGGGACCTGTTACAGTCACTAGAAATTAACCAACTTCGTTTAGTGAAACTACTTCTAATTTCTAATGAGACATTCTCATAAGATTTCTAAGATAGACTGTTTGTCTTTTCTCTTGTAGCTCTATGTAACATCCAGCCTCATGTCCTTTTCTGTAACAGTACACGTCTGCGGAACGCGCCTTGAGACCCTGTTCCCCACTCCTGCGTTCAGAAACATGGGAGATGCCCCTTCGCTCACTCCCACACTTCCCACAGTGCTTTTTAAACTCTGTTTGTTACTCTAAGAACAGGGAGGGGAGGTCAGGATTTTGTGTGAGGGCATTCGTAATGATTACTTAGAGTAAGAAGCACTGGGGGTTCAGAGCCATCGGCACACGTATGAAAAGAGATGTGAAAAGGTGCTGGGCTCGATTCCCAGTCGGCACATTCCTGGGTTGTGGGTTGGATCCCAGGTCGGATGCGTATGGGAGCCAACCAATGGATGTTTCTCTCTCACATCAGTGTTTCTCTCTCCCTTCCTTTCTCTCTAAAATCAATGGAAAATATCCTCAGGTGAGGATTTTAAAAGATCATATGTTTTTCAGCAGTGTGTCTTCCAGTATGTCGAATTTACCAGATCGAGTTAGTCATTCGAGAGTTTTACTTCTGTGTATAAAACAGCCTCAGTGTGGTTTCCCATGAGCCTCAGCTGCCCGGGCTGCGTCTCTGCGTCTGCTCGGAGCTGTGTGGCCTGGCCTGTGTGCGGGACGCAGCCCGGCAGCTCCTCACACCTGCTCACACCTGCTCGAGGACCCTGCTTTATCTTACAGCTCTGTGGCCTCGGAAAGCTGTATACACGTCTGCTCTTAATGTGAAATAGAGATGATAAAACAGTACCTACTTCTGAGGGGAATTTCAAAGATGAAATGCTTCTATCGTGTTTAATTAACACACAGCTTGCACATAGTAAACAGTGAAAAATAAAAAGGAAGACCTTGAACCCCGCCAGTGTGGCTCAGTGGATGGAGTGTGGGCCCCTGGACTGAGAGGTCCAGTCTGATTCCCGGCCAGGGCACATGCCCGTGCCGATCCCCAGTAGGAGGGTGCAGGAGGCAGCCCATCGATGTTCTCTCTCATGTCAATGTTTCTATCTGTCGCTCTGAAATATCAATGAAAACATATTTCTTAATAAAGGAAGACTTTGAAATTGACGTATAGCCCTAAATAGAAAGCAGTCAGCATAAGGACTGGGAACCGCCAGAGAGGAGACGAAGGAGGCGCAGAAGCAGATGTTTCCAGCTTCCCTGTTGGAGGTGGCGAATGTCTGAGACGTGCTCCCTTCCCCTTCAGGTGATCCCACCCCGCGCAGGAGTGATCAGCGCCCCCCAGGGCCAGGCCCGGGCGTCTGCGGGGAGGCCAGCTCCGGATAGCCAGAGCAGAGCCCCGGAAGACCCAAGAGGTAGGCACGACACTGGAAATCTAGCTGAGAGACCCAGAGCCTTTTTCAGGTTACCAAGGGGGAGGAGGGCGTTAAACACAGTTTCCCAGAAAACACCTAACCTCAGAAATGACTTGTAGGGCCCGCTCTTCTACCCGAGCCGCTGAAGCCTCAGGCCGCCGTGCCCACGCAGCCCTCCCTGCCCCCACCTGCTCAGAAGATGCAGGAGCCTCTGGTCCCCACCGCAGCACCGCTGCCTCAGGCGGCCCCCCAGCCGCACTTGGAGCCGCCCCCCCAGCCACCGCCTCGGAGCAGGTCCTCCCACAGCCTGCCTCCTGAACCCACGTCACAGCCGCAGCCACAGCTGCAGGTGAGTCCTGGGGTAGTCTTTGAAGAATGCTTCTCTCCGTTATTAGCTTTTACAGAAAATAAACAAGTATCCGATTTCATTGTTTTCTTTGTGCTTTTTGGTAGTAATAGCATCTTAAGATACGACTTGAACGAATGAGCATCCTTGGACGTCTCAGACTAGCCGTGTGACAAACGCACGCTCAGGGTTTGGCTCTTTGTTCTAACCTGCTGCTTAGATCAGGGTTCTGGGAGAGCGAGCCTGCAGTAGGTTCTGCAGGGAAGTGCAAGTGGCTTTTAGCTTCAGGGTACTTGTGACTGTCTAATGCACAGTTTACTGTGGACAGTAAACGGATTGGAACGAGAGGCAGTCGTTTGTTTGTCTTACTGCTTTTTGCTTACGGCTAAGACATTAGTTTGGGCTCTCGCTTCCTGGAGAGAGAGGCAGTGAGGTCAGCCCCTGGCCACTGGCCAAGGGATTCATTACCAGTAAACAGAATACTCCCTGTATCCCTGCTGGTTCAAGCACAGTTCTTCTCTGTGGTGGAGCCCTGGCTTCTCCAGGGAGTGGAGACAGTTTCAGTCCCATTGGAGCAGATTCGGGGGCTCGTGTGTAGCAGCAGGGGGAATCCCCAAAGGGAAAACCCTCAAAGTGCTGTCATCTCGTGGTGTCAGAGGACAGTGCCGTTGCCCGAGTGGCTGGAGATCAGGAGAGCAAGGGACTTTCGTTATGCCTGAGGGATCTCACCTGCAGAGACTTCTGATCCTATATCAGAGTTATCTTAATACAGGAATAATCCCGCAAGGTAAATGGCTTTATTTTTATTTGGGTGCCGTTTTACATAGTGTTTGCTATATCCTTTCCAGTAAGCTTATTAAAGTAAGATTATATTTAGTAAGTACATTTTCTGTTGTCTAGCCTTACATTTTATTTTATCCTAAAATTTTCACTCGAAAATACCATCAAGGCCAAAGAAATGTGTAAAGTTTAAAAGTCTGCTTTTAAACTTTGGGAAGATCTAAAATACAGAAATACCACATACTGGCACTGTCCCTTAGCCACATTTATAAGTTCTGGTTTGCATTTGTTCTGACAGCTGTCTGAGCGTGTCTAGCTGGGTGGCAGAAGTTAAGTTTTTACTTCTCCACAGTGAGAAGAATCTTAACGTGAACACGACTCTTAAAACAGCGTGGATATTGTCCGCCATGGGCACTTACTCAGACTGTTGGCCACATCTGTGAAAGCTGAGAAAGGATATACAATCGAGAAGGACAGTAGGTTCTCTTAAGCTAATTAATACCTAAAAGTATTCTACGTTTTTTAATGCAGAAATTGAGGATCCTGAAGATATATAACTGTTCACTATTCTTTTCTCTCTGAGACTTTTAGTGAGTCATGACTTTTTATTCTCATTTTCTTGTAAGGTGTACTACTGTATTTTTAAAGTGTAATTGGAGGGCAAAAACCTTTCAGACTAGCCATCCGAGAGCTTTCTGTTGTTTCAGGACAGAAAGTGAGCATCCGTTCCATAGGACAGGTGAGCCTTACTTCCTGACGTTCACAGCGGTGTGTCTTCTTCCAGCTGACGGTAGGTGCAGAGCGGCAGGGTCTGTGTCCGCTTTAGTGTGACATGCGGTAGGAACTAGCTCTCGTTTATGCCGCCTGTTGTGAGGAAAACTGGCTTCGTTATCTGACACGGTTTCGCTTCGAGTGGCAGAGCCTACCCCACGTTGAGGACTCCCTTCCTCTGAAACGCTGCGGAGAGAGCAAGCTGTCAAGGGTGCAGCTTTTAGTAGAAAGTCATCTCATGACACAAAGCTACTAGAGGATGAACATTGCAGTGACTGCCACGTGTCATCTTGGACCATTTTCATTGTTTCGATTTCTGAGTTTCAGTGGCATGGCGTGGTGATTCCGTGGCATGGCGTGGTGATTCAGGGCATGGCGTGGTGATTCTGTGGCAGACAGCAGGCGCTCTGTGTGCGGCCTGGTAGATTGTGTTCTCAGACCTTGTATTCAGGTCATCAGCCACCAAAGATGTTTGTTTTAAATTCTGAATACTCTTTTTGCCCCAGTCTTTGACAGCAAAACCCTCTGCACAGTATATGCACAGACACTCTTCGCTCTGGGGGGAGGGTCTTGTTCATGTCTTTAGGGGCTCAAGTTTTCCTCCCGGAAGGTGTGGTGCTGGGAGCTGGAAGGAAGGGGAGGTGTTTCACCTTTTTGTACCTTTTGAATTGTAAGACTAATGCCTATTCAAAAAAATAATGAACATTTATAATTTAAAAAATCTTCCGCAGTGGCCATATTACTAAAAGCATGAGATTTTAAAATACAACATATTTGATGTTTTGGTAAAATATGAAATAGTCTTAGAATTGAACATTTAGTAATTTTTACGTGCCTTTATTAACTCTGCGACAAATCTAAAATGTATTTGAAACATAAAAACATATGTGACCCAGTTTTACTTTTTATCACTATTTAAATGTTTTTTACTATAATTCTATATAGAAAAGATTCAATTCAAATGATTATATAACATATTATATATTCTTTATAAAATGTATAAAGAATACATCGCTTGCCCTGGCCGGTTTGGCTCAGCGGTTAGAGCGTTGGCCTGCAGTACAGAGAGACCCGGGTTTGGTTCCCGCTAAGGGCATGTGCCTCGGTTGCAGTTTGTCCCCGGCCCTGGTTGGTCGTGCGGGTGGCAGCCACTCGATGTGTCCCTTTCACGTCGATGTTTCTCTTTCTCTCTCTCTTCCTCTCTCTCCCTCCCACTCTATCTGAACAAAAAATGAAAAAATGTCCTCAGGTGAGGTTTAAAAAAAAAAAAAAAAGAATACATCGCTTGTCTGTCTGACTCAGTCAGACACCTTGGTCATCCGGTGATCAGCTAAGAACCGCAGTCAGGACGGCAAACGGGGAGTAGAGGAGCAGCCTTGCTGTGGTCCTCCTGCCGCGAGAGTGGGCCGTGAGAGGGCAGGCCCAGTGGGTAATGCAGCGGCCTGGGTCTGTGCGCTGCCCTCTCTGCATCTTAGTATGAACCCACTCGCACCCCTGCCAGGGCCAGAGCTGAGCCTCCGGACCTGAGGGCCCCAGGAGCCTGTGGCTAGCAGGCAGGGAGTCTGACCATACTGGCTGCAGTTCAGAAGGGTGTCAGAATTGTCTAAGTGAGTTTTGGCATTTAAAATAAGGGAAGCTTTAGACATTGGGGAAGATTTGCTCAAAGCTGTTTCTTGAAAATACGAAAACAGTGCTTTATTATAGAAAGAATGTTTAAAACAACAAAAATAGGTCCAGTTCTTAGGGGTGCACCTTCAGCTGGTGGCTCTGTGGCAGATGACGATAGTGTCGGCCTTCAGAAAAGGTGAGGGGTGGAGATCAAGCCTGGCTACTGACCATTTTGTTAAAATAAATACTAATTTTCACTGTTTTGCAAAAGATGCCATTTTGTACATTTTCTCTAATGATGATAAACCCACAGACTGTCCAGGCTGTGTCCTAGTCTTCTTGGCTGCCACACAGAGCGCCCTCAGCTGGCGGCCTGAGCAGTAGAAACTTGTTCTCTCACAGTTCGGGGCCAGCACTGTGGGTTCTGGTGAACGCCGTCTTCCTGGCGTGCAGGCAGGTGCCTCTCGCGTGTGCTCACGTGGCCTTTCCTGGGTGCTCGCAGGAGAGGGAGCAAGCCTGGTGCCTTCTCATAGGGCACTGGTTCCATCATCTAACCCCGACTGCCTCCTGAAGGCCCATCTCCAGATACCATCGCAGTGCAGGTTAGGGCCTCAACGTGTGAACTGGGGTGGGGGTGGGGGCTGCAAACATTTCGTCCGTAACAGGCTGCTTAAAATATTTTAGGGCTTTGACAGCCTATTTGGATTCTTATTTTTGGAATAAAAATACTTTGAACCCATTGGTTAGTAGTCAACCTCAGACAAAATTAAAGTTTGAGCCCTAATTCAGCAATACGTTTTTCATTCAAAATTACAAAAGTAACTGGAATTGTTGCTTGAATTTATGCAAGTATCACAGCTCTCAGATTGGGTATATAGTGTAGAACGAGAAGTATTGTGAAAGCTGGATTGTTAGGGTTGCTGGCTGGTCTGATTGTCCTCCTAACGCTTTCCTTTGATGTCTGTGTTCCCTCTCTCAAAGCAGGAGCAACCGTCAGGGTAACAGGTATTGAATTCTTTCTCAATCTCCTCGTGCTTCTCATCTGTCTTAGCGCATTAGATGTATGAACCTTTTGCTTCATACATCTGAAGTTTTACCCATTTGTAAAACCACCTGTCCACATTAATACATTCTATTATCATACCATAAAACCTGCTTTTTTTCCTCTTAGTATTTTGAGTTTTTAGGAACCATTTTAGTTGTTCTTGCTAATGCTTTACCAACCATATTTTGCTTTGTTTTTAATGAAAATTAACAAAACTAAAAAGTGTAACTTCAATAAGGTAAGCTTTATGTATATGCAAGTATTTGACAAAACTAAATTGATTCCTGGAATAATTTTTTTCTTAGGTTTCTTTTGGCAAAAATATTTTCAAATAATTTTAGTTGCAAGATTCTTTTTAGTAAGGAAGAATGGATGATTTAGAAAGATGAAAGTTAATATTATAACAGGATTATTTAAAGGTTCTTCCAACACCCTTCTCTGTAAAAATATCACCGTTTTTAATGTGAAGTCATCACAAATCCTTTGTAGGTTATAAATTAATTCTAATATAATGAATTAATTTATTATAATTCATGGGTGGCTATCATAATTTCAAGTCTAATTGGGCAAAATGATCGTGCTTCTACCAAATTATCTTAAGCTTATTCTGAAAACCAAATTTTTTAAACATATGAAAATAAAGATATTTCAATGTATAGCATTTACTTGGCAAAGGCCTACTGTTCTGAGCTGTGCAAAGCATAAATTGTCCGTTCCTGTAGCCTCTGTGTGGTGGGCTATTTTATCTGCCATGGGAGAAATCAAGAACTTCTATTTTGTTATATTAATCATAAACAATCCAAACATTATTGGTACTGTAGAGTTAATTGTAATTTCATGATGTCTATAATAAATTTGTCTCTAAAGTAGATTTCCATTTATAGGTCTGCTTACCTTTAATCTACTTAGAAAACACTGTGCAGTCTATGACGTGTTTACTCTTTAATTTTGTACAAATTTATTGTCATATTCAGTTTGAAGAAAAATATACTTATTCCATTGTAAAGCATGTTATAGGATGACTGAATGAAACACTCACATACTCGCAAGTTCCTTGTGAGGCTGCCATCCCATTCCGTCTGCAGGCGCACAGCCTCCCTGTTCTTAGCTGTGTTCTGCTTGACAAGGTCCTTTATGTTTCATGGGGAGCGCTGCTCTTTTTTAAACATGGTTCATGAACATGTAGTTATTGAACAACTAAATTCATTTTGGGTAGTGCTCCGTTTTGTTACATTGCAAGTCTTGAGCTAAAATGCTCCCTCTTCTGTTCTTTTCAACCCAAAGGTTTGTTCCTTTATTTTTAAATTCAGCATCAATATCTAAGTCATCCACCTAGTTTTCAAATTAAAACGAAGCGCCTGATGAGCTAATCTGCTCCTGCGGCGGGATCATAGTTGTGTTCCCACGAGAGGAGGTGGTGGAGCGCAGTCCTGGCGGGGCTCCCCTCCACTGCTTCCTGTGGACAGGCCCGGGCTCCCCTCCACTGCTTCCTGTGGACAGGCCTGGGCTCCCCTCCACTGCTTCCTGTGGACAGGCCCGGGCTCCCGTCGGCTGACTGTGAAGCAGCTCCGACCTGGTCCAGTGCCCGTTCACAGACGGCTGTCACATGGCAGGGGCTGGGCACCGCTCTGGGCACAGCTGTACTTTGGTTTTAGAATCAATATAATATACCAAGCAGAAAATGGGATTTTTTTAAATAACGGGTTTTAAATAATTGTGTTTGATTATTAGTAAGCATATCTAGATGTTTTGGATCATTTTTACAAGATGATTAGGTCAGTTAAGGAATATGGTCATGCTGTTCACAGAGCTGATTCCACAAAGGAGAGCTTGCGTTAGAAGGCAGAGAATGCTGTGAACGTTCATTTTCCAAGTAGAAAAGGAAAAGATGCATTCTCCTCAGCCTATGAATACAGGTGTGCCAACGAAATAAATGTTCATCCATAAAGTTGACTTCCATGGTAACCTTAACCCGAAATGAAAATATATTAAAAAGAATAATGAAACCACATCATCACCACAGATGGGTGTTGGAATTTTATGCAGATTTAGCATAAACGGGTTTCTCAAGTTTGTGCTAACATCTAATAGAACTGGGCATGAACAGAACTCATTTGCTAATGCTGGACAATTCCATATCAATACTTGCATGAACGAAATAAGCTCTATTTAATAAATGGATTTATTTAGTTGGGAGTTTTTCAAGAATAAGATTTTAGCTGTTTTATCTTACTTAATCCAACAGATTAACAAGCTACAAAAGCTGCTTTTTATTTTCTAAATTTGTGTACTTGCCACCCAAATCTGGAATAATTGAGACAGAAAGCAAGCCCAGGGAGTATTAAAAGTGAGTATGTTACTTTAACTTTGTTTTTGATTATTCAGGGCTGTCTTTTCCAGGTAAAAACCAATGGAGTCTCTGCTGTCAGACTGGAATCCCCACTGAAGAGCGACCCCTTTGAAGATCTGTCACTTAATCTGCTTGCTGCATCCAAGGCTCCGCCCCCTGTGCACACAGCACCTGTCCTCACCCCAGGCCTGCTGGGGTTGGCTCCGTTGCCTTCAGCAACACAAAGTAGTAGTATTTTGAGTTCTGTGAGTTGCCTGCCGACCTTGCCTCCGATTCCAGCCCGGAGTAAATCCCAGGAAAACATGCGATGTTCTCCAAACCCCTTCACTGCGAGCGTGGCCGGCACAAATCCTTTCACCGACAGGACTGCCACTCCTCGAAACCCATTTAGAGCCAAGTCTCAGGAATCTGAGGCAGCTCCGTGGCTCTCCAAGGAAGGGCCTGTTGCTCTCAGTCCCTTCCCTCCTCCGACGCCGCTTGGGCATAGCATTAGCAAACCTTTGTCTCCACCTGATGGCTTTCAGGACAGTTTTGATCTGCAGGGCCAGTCTACAGTCAAAATTAGCCACCCGAAAGGATGGGTGACCTTCGAGGAAGAAGAGGACTTTGGTGTGAAAGGAAAGTCGAAGTCGGCTTTTCCAGACTCACTGGGTGATCAGCCAGGGCTGTCTTCTGGCTCCAGCGTGACCTCTGATGACGGCTGGAGTAAAGGTACAGATGTCTCTTCCTGTGTGTTGCCGTCACGGAGACCACCCCCGCCTCCTGTGTCTCTGCTCCCTGCTGGCCCCACCCCTCCAGCAGACCCTCTCACAGCGCTGGCTCCCGCGGCGGACTTCACGGAGAGATAGTGTCCCCCGTGCAAACAGCTGGGCCTCGTTTGGGCAGGGCAGAGCCAAAAGAATCGGGCATTAGTTATTCATTATGTGCAATAAGTCATTGCTGAGTGCACTGATGTTGTCAAGAAATACCACTGTTTAATGTGTACAGAGTTGGAATATGTGTATATTGGAAATAAGGAAAAAATCCTTCTCATTAACTGGGGTTTTGGTGCATTTCTGTTTGGATAACAGATGAGTAGTGGCCATAAAAAGTGCTCAGACTACTTTAGAAAATAGTCCTTATTCAGAAATTCTGAAATTCTTTGTTAGTCTTCTCTAAAGAATCTCCAAAAGCCCAACAGCTTCTAGCTAACACCACCGCCAGCCGTCCGTACGGTCCACAGCTGGTTTTTACAGTATCTGCCAAAGAGCTGTCGGAGGGACCCCGGAACAGGATTTTGAAAGGCATTGCTTTTTACAAAACGTGTGTGTACACATGCATACACATGTGTGCATATATGTACACTTACATGTTTGTAAAACTCACCATTTAAATTCTAGGATATAACTCAGACCAGATTTTTACCTACAAGTTCTGACAGAGTTCTTTTTTCAATTTTTCATTATCAGAAGGTTGTCTGTAAGTGAAATTTGGACATTTCTTCAATTTTCTTTCCAAAACTAGAATAATCCTTACTCCAGAACCAGAGTGTTCTTCCCTTACACACACATGCACGACACATCCTTGTCTCTCCACTCCAGCAGACTTGGTGGTGACTGTCCTGTTACGGACACTCCAGCCCTTTCCAAAGAGCAGATGGCCTTTTGTGTCGGGAAGGCACATACCACTGGGGTCAGTGAGAAACGTTAGCGCCAAATGGACTCTCCTCTGTACAAGAAGGTACACGCTGCCCATTCCCTCCCGCACCTCCACCAGCTGCCTTGCCTCCGAGCTCCTCCGAGCTTCTCTGGCAGGAAAGCAGCAGCCCAGGCTGTGGTCCAGCTGGGGTCTCCCCACGGCTGCGGAGCATAGCTGTGGTGCTGCTCTGGGCTGAGGCTGCTGCCAGCCTGGGTTCCTCTCCTGCACTGCCAGTACACAGCTGGTCCCGCCTCATTACCTGAATGAGGACGTATGCGGCACGTTTACAGAATGTGGTGTTTGGTATCGCTACGTAATCCCGATGGGAAACTCCTTCAGCGGCTGTTGGTTGTGAGTCTAAGCTAACGTCATCTTCACCCATTGAGACTCGCATTCCGTCCCTTTTATATAGAGCTGTGGATGTCCACCTACATTCCGCTGTTGCATTTACCTTTAAGGTGTGCCGGGGAGTGTTAGCAGCCAGAGCTCCTGGCTGAGAGTACGTACAGTGGAAAAGCACAGAGAACTGCATCGCACTCAACCATGTAAAGCAAATCTATAGGGAGAAAGCACTTTTCTAAATGCTCAAATGGTATCAAAATACTCTATTTATACAAGTAATCTTCTCTCTGTTAACAGCCAGGATTTGCTATTAGAAATACATCTTTAAGTTTTATATTGTGCTTTTTGGGGGTTCTAATCATTTCACATCGGTACATTTTAAACAGCAGTATTACTGTAAGCGGCGTGCTTTAAAATGTGAACTAACTCGTCGGGACTGTGGCTTCAACATCTCTGTGAGCAGTGTGTGGTATTTGCTCTCCATTAGCAAACACTTCATGACCCACCTCCTCCGTGCAGACAGCAGGTCTGTGAGCAGCCTTTCCTGCGACTCGGAGCCACATGCCGTGCAGCAGCTCAGCCTTTAGTGGGAAGATTACATTTGGCAGTTTGCTGAAAATGCACAGAGTTAGGAAAGTTAAAGGTATGCTGCAAGCAACTAGCCATTATTCTGTGTATTATTAAAATATTTACCAGTTCTGTTAAAAGCAGAGCAGAAATTAGACACTAAGGATCTCTGTGAATTCTTTGTTCTCTATAGTAGATTGTTGTTTATATGTAAGAATTTTATTGCTTATGTGGCATACAATATTTATAACTATATACTTTATAGAAGTATATATAAAGGTCAGTGGTATACAAACATTCTGTACATATCCTGTGAAATGTGCTGTCATATGAAATAAATATACCTGTCTTTACCATACTGACTACTTTGTTCAAAAGAGAACTTTTCTCAGCCATTTTCCTTGATCTTTACACATACAAGTTAGTGACATTTGAGAATTAGCTCTTATCGTCGAATCAGGTCTTTTAATTCAAGATCATATTTTCATCCATTTTACTTCTCCATATAATAATACTCTAAAAATAAGAAGACAGCGAGATCAGTAATCATCATTAAGAAGCCCATGCACAGGGGAGGCCTCAAAATCTTGTTGGCTTGAAAATAATACATGAAGCATGAATGATCATTTTCTAACCAGAGCAAGAAATAAAGAGACGGGGGGGGGGGGGGGGGGGGACGACACAGAGTGAAAACAATCATGAATAACCAGACAAAAGAAGAGACTGGCTAAAACCCAAAATAAAAGGCCAAGACCAGTAGTTTCTATGAGTGTGGTCTTTTTTCAGTCTTACATAATTGCTATTCCAAACTAACAACCTTGATTTGGAAATAGTTGAATTATGTTCATTAACCTCTGATTGTGAAGTTACAGGTACAGAATAATAGGCTTCTAATTTTTTTATTTTAAGATAATTTTAGATATATGTGCAGCTGTAAGAAATAACAGAGATACTATGTACCCCTTACCCAGTTGCCCCTAGTGGTAACATTTTGCAAAACTCTAGTACAGTACAAAACATTTCCATCACTGCCAAGATTCCTCCCTCATGTTGCACTTCTCCCACTACCTCCGGCCCATCCCCCTTTCCCTGGTCCTTGTCTTCTGGTCTCCACTAATCGATTCTCCATTTCTGTAATTTTGGCACTTCAAGAGTGTTACATAAATGGAACCATATGGTATGTAATCTTTTGGGGGTGGCTTATTTTACTCAGGATAATTCTCCAGAGATCATCCAGATTGTGTGTATCAATAGTTCATTTCTTTGTATTGCTAAGTAGTATTCCATGGTATGGATGTACCACAGTTGGTTTAACCGTTCGCCCACCCACTGGAGAACAGCTGGGCTGTTCCCGGTTTGGAGAGACCTTTGCCGATGTGAGCAGGGCTCCATGCCCCCTGGGTCCAGTATCAGCCTCACAGACTTCCTAAGAGGCCTGGACTGCCTTTGGGCATGCCCAGGCGTACTGCCCCTGGAACCAACGCCAAGGACGCAGTTTCCATGGAGAGCGCCGAGGTTTCAGGGAGACCACGTAGCGGGTGCTTGTAACATTCCAATCAGTTCCTAGGGCAACAGCCCCCGCACGGAGAAAGCCAGGGGTGGAGCCTGCAACCCGGGCTCTGCGAACGTCACCTCCCCTTCGCGGCTTTCCTCGGCATCCGATCCAAACGGCAGCGCCCGGTTTGCTTTCCTGGACACCTCTATTTGAACTTGCCTTGTCCGCTTCTGTTTTCTTCTGTGTTCGCCGGGATAGGAGCTTCCTGGTAACTGGGCCAGCATCTGCCCGGGTCACCAGCGCCTGGGCCGATCGCCGTTCGGTAAGAACGTGTCGGCTGCTGACCGCTGGACATTTTGGGGGGGTCGCTGGGCAGCAGACACGCGGCTCGAGTCAGCCCGCTGCGGACTCGTCCCGGGCCCTCGGTGCCGAGACCAGCGCAGCGCGTACGGCGGGGACCGTGGACTGGAGCTCGCCTCCCAGGCCTCCACACCGGAAGCAGCGGGGCGTTCCCGGAAGTAGGCGCTGCTGGAGGCGGAAACGCCGCGAGACAGAGGGGCCAGGAAACGGCCACGGGGCCCCGCCCCCTCATCGCCCCGCCCACACACTGCCCCCCCACTCCCGGCCTAACGGTCTCCGCCCCGCCGTCGTCCCGCGCGCGCTCTCGCCCCCGGCCCGTGGACTGGGCGTTCCGCGCTGCCCTCGGCGGCTCCGTCTGTTAGGAGGGTTGCCCGGACAACAGCCACATCCGGGGACGGGGCGGGGCGAACCTGGAGACGCGGTGCGCAAACCCGCGGGCAGGGCGGAGGGGCTAGCCGTCGGGCGGCCTGTGCGGGTCGTGGCCGGCGAAACCTGCTCCAGCGGTGGGTCGCCAGCTCCCCGCGCTCGGCAGCTTCCCCGCTCAGGATTTGGTCCTGAGCAGGTGGCCCTCCGACTCTGTTTCTTTGTTGCTCCTGGCAACAGCCACTTCCGGGAGCGAGTGCCCCTTTCCCCCGCACCGCGGACGCGGGAGCCGAGCGTTCCGGCCCGCAGCGGCGGTCGGTGGTGGTGGCCGCAGCCCCTGGACTCCCGCCCGGCCTCCTGGGCGCCATGGTGCTGCTGCACGTGAAGCGGGGCGACGAGAGCCAGTTCCTGCTGCAGGCGTCGGGGGACACGGAGCTGGAGGAGCTCACGGCGCAGGTGGCCCGGCTCTACAACGCGCGGCTCAAGGTGCAGCGCGTCTGCTCAGGTGGGCCGGCGGCGGGGGGCCTGCGGGCCGGGCGGGGGGCCGGGGGACTGGGGGGTCTGCGGGCGGGATGGGGGGCCGGGGGGCTGGGGGGGGTCTGCGGGCGGGATGGGGGGCGGGGGGCCTGCGGGCCGGGCGGGGGGCCGGGGGGCTGGGGGGGCCTGCGGGCTGGGGGCCTGTGGGCGGGGTGGGGGGCGGGGGCCCGGGGGCTGGGGGGGTCTGCGGGCGGGGTGGGGGGCGGGGGGCCTGCGGGCCGGGCGGGGGGCAGGGGCCCTCTCAGGCCTGCCGGGCTTGACATGCGACACTGAGGGTTGCCAGCGAGGCCCTGAGAGCCGGTGGGCTGGGATCAGGGCGCTGCGGGGAACACTGGAGCAGCTAGGACAGAGGGAAGAGCTCCAGGAGGGACCCCAAAGACTGGGCCGAAGGGCAGGTGTGGGGGGGGCGGGGGGGGGTAGCCCTGGGCCTTTGAAGATGGTGAATTCAGTGTTTGGAGACCCCTGGAGTGGGACAGCTTTGGTGTGAACCTCCTGCCTGTCTCCCCGGGTGAGAAGACTGCTGGGTCCCGGTGCCCTTTCCCTTCCTGGGACACTGGGCCTGCCCCCGGGCGCAGCGTCATGGTCACCCGTAAAGTGTCCACCAGCCACAGGTGGCCGCTGAGCGCCCAGCTGCAGCTGGCACAACCCAGGAGCAGCATTTTACATTTCTTCATTTTGATTACATCCGAACACTCAAGTGCAGCTCGTAGCTACCTCCTTAGAGGCCAGAGCTTGACATGGTGCCTCTCCAGATGTGGTCTAGGAGCTCAGTGTTTCTGTACCTAGAACAGTGATGTTGTACCACGGAGAACTCCTTAAGGATCCTGGTGTCTATGAGGCACACGTATAGTTTATTCATAAAATGCACCGATTCCAAAACAAGCTCAACAGTAAATGTTATTTCAAAATGAAAGCATTTGGGGGAGAAAAGAGGCTCGACTTATTTTTATAAAATTATCCATTGAAAATGTGGTGCTGAATGTTGTTATGTTGGTGCACTTGGAATCCCTACATTTATTCCGCAGTCACTGTTGTCATCAGGGATTCAGACAGGCCCTGGTGCCAAAGACACCCGCAGGAAGGAGGCCAGATGCTTGGCCCCGAGTCTGGTGGCGAGAGACAAGGGCCACTCCCTTCAGTTTCACCACTCGCCTCTATTGTTGTATTTGCAGGCCACCTGGTGTCTTCACAGGTTATGGGGAGACCCAGGGCCATGTGACCCTTTCTAGTTAAGGAAGAAAGGGAGGGGAGGAGGGAGGGAGAGAGGGGAAGGAAAAGGAAGTGGGGAAGGAAACTTTGTAAGGTTACAATATGGACTGGTTTGGGAGTGAATGCATATAGAATAGGAAACTGTAAAGCCATCATTTGAATAGTGAACATGATCCTAGAAAACCAAGGGCTTGTCCTGTCTCTGCCAGTTCCCAGGGGTGCAAGCTGCCGTAAATCCTGCCCATTGGTTGGATTTGCAGAAATTGTTTATGAAGTGTTTGCCCAAAGTTTTATATAAAATAGCTGTTTGACCTGAGCCAGCCTCCGATAACACAGCTGAAGTTAGGTGAGATGGGATGTCTGGCCCACCTCACAAGGTTGAATGAACTGCGATAGTTTATGTGAGCACACTGGGAAAGCGCAAGGTGGACATACGTGTATTCAGACTGTCAGTGAGTTTTCATCTGTGCCTGCTGTGTCAGGAGGTGCAACGCCGCACAGAGGATCGGAGCTCAGAATCTGCAGCCGCTGCCTGTGACCTCGGGCGAGCTCCTGAGGTCTCTGCTTCCATCGCCCTAGGACAGGGAGGTCGTTGTTAAAGGTCAAGGACAGGTCTGGCACACATCCAGCGGTAGCTGAGTCTTTGTTAAATAAAATCGTGGGCCACCGGGCAAGCCCCCTGACCCCCAAGAAGGAGTAAGGCGTTAGGGTGACGATTGTGATGCGTGTTGTCTTTCTCTTTAAGAGCTGGAAGAACTAGCAGAGCATGGCGTGTTTCTCCCTCCTAATATGCAAGGACTGACGGAGGACCAGATCGAAGAGCTGAAGTTAAGGGATGAATGGGGTGAGAAGTGTGTACCCAGCGGAGGCGCAGTGTTTAAGAAGGACGACATTGGACGAAGGAACGGCCACGGTAACCCAGCCTTCTGCTCTGTGTGCCAGGGCGGTCACTAGGTTACAGCAGACCTCACGTTCCATGGGAAGTTAGGAGATACTGCACCACGTGACTCCTCGTGGCAGAATGCCAGCCAGAGTGAATTAGTGGGTGAAGAACACACCTGTCTTCTTGCCCTTAGTTGTAGCTGGCTTTTAAATATATCAGATGAGCCCTATGAAATTACCATTTCTGTGGGTCACAAGTGATTGAAAATTGGCAATTTCATACGGTGCAACCTAATAGTTTTGGGGGATAATCATTGAACATGTATTGAAGGTTGTGTTTTGTCATGATTGGCAGAAATGGGCTTTATTCAGAGATTCTGTGTGAAGGAGGGAAGTGAATGTCAGCACAAGGGTCTCCACTTCGGGGCAGATGTCCCTCTGGGGCAGAGCACCTCACACCTGTCAGCACCGAGATGATTCTGCCCGTTAGTGTGGGACTGTGTGCGTTTGGAGGACAGAAAGGGTGGTAACTCATTTGGATAGCTTGTCCCTCTTACCCCGCACAGAAAGCTCCATAAAAAGGCTGGTTGATTATTAACAAACACCTAAGTATCTTCTGTGCCCCCAGAACACTGAGCAAAAGACAGTGTCCCGCGAGGTCGTCCCATGAGCTGCTTTCCCTTCTCTGTGAATATGTGCACTGGGTGACGGCACTTTCTGGGTTAGGCCTTTGACTTCTTACCTGGAACGCGGTCCGCTGCCTTCCGTACCTGTTCGTACCTGAACCCATTCTCAATTTGGAGAGACTCCTTGCTTTCTAGAAGGAATTGCATCAATGAAAAGAAAAATCTCATAAGATAGTCTTAGGTTTCTAGTATTTTCCGTGTCTAATTAACACTGTTCTTGAGGATATAGGGTTGAACTCGCCCGTCTCCCTTAGCTTTGGGTGTCCATTTCCAGTGTTTGTCTTTAAACTTCAAGGCAGGACTTTTTGTTCTTGCTGGGACTGGGCAGACTCGGCCACAGGCCCAATCCCGCTGGCGCCCGTGCTTGAAATTCGGGTTGCGTTGGAGTGCGGCCCCCACTCGTCGACGCCGCTGTGGCTGGTGTCGTGCTGCTGGGACAGGAGCGGCTGCAGGAGAGACTGCCACCCGACAGCCTGGAGTGTCTCCTCTGCGCCCTCCCGGGAGGACTTGGCCAGCCCGGCGCTGCGGGGACGGTTGTCCTGTCTCTGCACCGTGGCCACTGCACCCAGAGCACCCGAGTCTGCTCCGTGAGGTGCTCACCCAGCCTCTCAGCGCCAGCTCCCGTGTCCCTCACCTAAGTCCGCACCTTGTCCCGTTCCACCTACTCCCCGACTCTGACTTAGGGCTTAGGATGTTTCAGGAGTTTGTGTTTGTTTAATTTATTGATTTTAGAGGGAGAGGAAGGGAGAGAGAGAAGAGCAGAGAAACGTTGATTTGTTGTCCACTCACCCACGCGCTCACTGGCTGAGTCCTGCGTGTGCCCTGAGTCAAACCCCTAACCCAGGCATAGGGCAGCGCTCCGACCAGCTGTGCTACCTGGCCGGGGCAGGAGGGTTTTCAAGATGGCTCTCTCTCTTCCTCTTCCCTTGTTTATTTTATAGCTCCAAATGAAAAAATGAAGCAAGTTTTGAAGAAGACTGTGGAAGAAGCCAAAGCAATAATATCTAAGGTTAGCTTTTAAATGATGCTCTAAGGCTCGTCCTTTGAAACGGTCTCCGGTGATGTTCCCAGAGTCGCCTGCCGCAGCCTCTCCTCGCGTGTCTCTGAGCCCTCCTGAGGTGCGGGACAGGCGTGCTGGCCGGCCTGGCTTTTCCTGGCATAATCGTGCCATCGGCCCTGAGCCCTCCCGGTCCCCAGCAGACACGAGGTCAGCGGCCCGTGTAGGTGGCTCACCCGTGGTTCTGACAGGCTGATGCGTGTGGCTCCCTTTCCTTTGCCTTTTCGAAGACCTTGAGAAGGTGGCAGGCCCAGCCCCCGAGGCGGCTTGGGCGCTGGGACACAGGAGCTCGACTGGTGTCTGTTGATCGATCAGCTGCAGTGTAACAACCCTGCCTGCCGCTTTCAGAAACAAGTGGAAGCTGGCGTCTGTGTTACCATGGAGATGGTGAAGGACGCCCTGGACCAGCTCCGGGGGGCAGTGATGATTGTGTATCCCATGGGCTTGCCGCCCTACGACCCCATCCGGATGGAATTTGAAAATAAAGAAGACCTGTCGGGAACTCAGGTGTGTCGCTCTGGCATTGTCAGGGGAGTCCCTCCCCACAGAGAGCAGGAGCCCCTCCGGTCTGACCCTCCTCTTCCAGGGGGGGTTTTGCTCCAGAGCGGAGTTACGAACCCAGCAGGGGCCAAGAGGGTGGCGCTCAGGGCCAGGGGTGTGGCACACACAGCGGGGAGGAGGGAAGGTCTGTGAGGCTGCCATCGGCAGTCACTGAAGCGTTGCCATTCGGGGGCCACCGGAAAGCCAGAATCCTGCTTGTGCCTGTGTTGCCCAGACGGGCCGGTCCCTGGGCGTGGAGCTTTGTGTCCCAGCCTCACCTCTGGCTTCACGCCACTCTCTGCCTCTGTCCCGTGTATCCTTCATCCTGTCGGACAGGCCCTGTTTCTCAGAGCCGTCTCAGACAGGTGGGCTGTGCAGAAGCAAGCCGACAGCCCCCTTGGGTCCTTCCGAAAACCCAGTGGGACCCCGTGTTCTTCCTGGCGGTCTCCTCAAAATCCATCTCCGAGGGGCCTTACACGATGGATGAGGGTGCAGATGAGCTAGGAAGCTCCCACTTCCCAGAGCAGGGGGTTCACTGAGTCAGGGCGTGACTGAAACTGACGGGAGGCGCTGGCATGAGCCGGGCTCTGAGAGGTGGGGAGTCCGTGCTGCCTGGGGGGGGCTCGGGGAGGGCGGCGAGGGCGGGAGGAGGGCACGGTGCTGGGAGCCAGGCCCGCTCGCAGGGCACCGCCTGGCTCCACACCTGGGAGACCACCATGCCCTGACCCCGCGCTCCCGGCCCAGGCAGGGCTCAGCGTGGTGGCGGAGTCGGAGGCGCAGCTGTGGTGGGCCGCCAAGGAGTTGAGAAGGACAAAGAAGCTCTCGGACTACGTGGGCAGGAATGAAAAAACCAAAATTATCGTCAAGATTCAACAGGTGAGTACTTCAGCATGCCACTGTTTTTGTTTTCAAACTGATAAAAATTCACAGTAAATCTGGAAGAGTTGAACTGTTGCACAAATGCTTTAATCCTCTTGGTCTGGACTGAAAGGAAAACTTTCCTCTTGTGTACCGACCCAGACTGGAAGAAAATGTGGATCAGTTGACAGGATCGGGAGTTTGCTTTAAAGGGGTGGGGTTGCCACGTTAATGTCAACACTGAGAATGGCTGCGTGTAAGTGAAGTCACCTCTCGAGGTGATCGGTGCGGCCCAGGGCACTGATGCCTTCCCTCAGGGGCCCGACGGTCCACGGGGAGGAGGGTCAGCTGCCATCGGGTGTGACGTGACCTGTGTCTGCAGGGCTGCTGTGTCATGTGCCCCTCCTCACCCAGTCTGGTCGGGGGCACAGGGTCCCCACCGTTCCCTGTCCCTTCCCCACCGGACCCACAGTGCTGACGTGGTGCAGCCCCGTCCGTCCAAGGGCCAGCGCGGGCTGCAGCAGCCCAGGCTCCTGGTGACTCGTGTGGACAGTTGGAAGCGGACAACCTGTTTCTCCTGGCAGTTGGCAGAGGCGGTTGGAACACACCCAGTGCCACTTCCTGGCTGTCCCTAAAGGTGCCTGGTCCGCAGTGTGCTCTTCCTGTCTTTGCAGCGGGGGCAGGGCGCTCCAGCTCGGGAGCCGATCCTTAGCAGCGAGGAGCACAGACAGCTGATGCTGCATTTCCACAGGAGGCAGGAGGAGCTCAAGGTGCGCCCCCCCCCCCCCCCCCCAGGGCCGGCGTCCTGCAGTGCGGGCTTCCTGAGCCTCGGCTTCTCCCGGGTTGTGGGTCCTGCCAGCCCCCCGCCCTGCCCCCCGCATTGGCGTCTGGAAGTGTCCTGCCCGGGGGAGGGTACGGCTTCTCTCTCCGACCTCCTCATGTTGCAGACAGCTTCCTGAAACGGCTTCCTGAATGAAACATTTATTTCCAGAAACTGGAAGAAAATGATGACGACTCCTGTTTAAACTCTCCGTGGGCGGATAGCACCGCTCTGAAAAGACACTTCCACGGGGTGAAAGACATCCGGTGGCGGCCTCGATGAGGCTCGCCAGGCGACGAGGCTCCGAGCTCCTCTGGGGCAGAACGGTGACGGCGAGGGTGACAGTGACAACAGTGACAGCGACGACCCAGAGGGACACTCCCCGTCTCGGTGCTGGGGTTTCTGGTTTCCCTGCTTTGTCTCAGTCTGAATTCTTAGTGAGATTGATTAAAGGTTGTGGGACTGGAACGCCCCTCGGGGAGTCCGCCTGCGGTGCTTTCCTTCCAGGGCTGTGGGAGCTTCTTTCACAGACACGAGGGGTGTATTGGCGCACAGACGTGGTTTCTTTACCTTCTCACGCCTGCTGCGGGGAAACCGGCCCTCTTCCTTCTGTGTAGCCCGGGTCCCGTGTGAAACAGCCGTCAGTGGCCACCAGGGGCCGCCGTCACTTGTCTGGGTTTCCCTTGGCCTTGGCCTAGGCCTGGGAGGCGGTCTCAGTCCTGCTGGAGGGACCGCTGCCTGGCTGCTCCGGCTCCAAGGTGAGGTCACCTGGCCGAGGCTCCGCCGGGGCGGGGGTGGGCAGTCGGTGCGGTCCCCCGGAACCGGAGCTCCCAGGTGGTGCCGGGCTTTTCCTGAGGAGCTTCTCCCTTGTGGCGCAGCTGCAGGCCGGGCCTGTGCGCTGGGGTGACGGGCGGTGCTGGGCTCCGTGCCATGCGGCCGCGGGCTGCTTTTCTAGGACACCTTGGATTGTCACTACCCAGCCTGTCCTCCCCACAACCCTGACCCGGCACCAGCTCCCAGCCTGGCTGCGCAGCCGGAGGTGGCCTAGGGATCCAGTCCTACTCGCTCCGGAACGTGTGCCCAGGTGGAGAAACGCACCCCGCCCTGGGGGAGTGACCGGCTGTCCCTGCCCTGCCCCCCATTGCCGCCGCTCTGCTCCCCGAGCCTCCCCGACAGTCGCACACGTGGGCCCTGTGCTGAGGCCCTGTGGGCGCAGCTCTGCCTGCTGGCCCAGGGGTGGCCTTTCCCTGGGGCTCCCCCACCTTGCGAGGAGTGGGCACCGGCCACTTCTCCTACCGCCGGCTCTGGGCCACGGAGGTGGAGTGGGGAGGAGATCCCTGGGACCCGCTCTCCCTGCCTTGAGGGCTCCTGGCAGAGCCTGGGCCGCTGGAGAGCAGCCCGAGCCCCACACAGGGTCCCCACCATCCCCAGGTCCTGTGGCAGCCGCCTGGCTGGCTCGAGGGCCCCGCGGCTCCCGGAGCAGCGTTTCGGAAGAGGGTTGTGGCCGACCGTGGATCGAATCTCGCTCTTGGTGGACTGTCCAATTTCATCAAATCAAATTTGCATATATCTTCTTTTTTGACTTTCATTATAATGTTAAACGTCTCCGTGAGAAATGTTTGTTCCTGGCTGATGTCAAGTTTGCAGTAAGATCCTTTGGTCTTCTCTGAAGAGCATGCTGCCTTTGTGTGGTCTGTGGGCATTACGTCTGGGCCCGACTCGCAGCCGGTCACCACGCCACGCGGTCCCAGGAGAGCCGAGAACCGCTGCTCCTGACGTCGGGGTTCCTCTGGACTCTGGGACAGACGTGCGCCATCGCTCCCTGCAGCCACCCGCGAAGGGCCACTGGCTCGGGAGTAAGGAAGCACTGGATGGCCAGCGTCACACGGCACTTCTCGATCAGACACCCAGGAGAAAGAGCAGTCCTCTGCCCGCCGCCTCGGCCCCAGAGCCCCAGTTCTGTTTGGACGCGGCAGCTGTGGGCTGTGAAAGCGCGCGCAGCCCCGTGACGGAAGGGGGCCGGCCCGGAGCCCGCTCTGCTCACCGGGCCGCTCGGGTTAGTCCACTCGGCGTCCACACCGAGGGGCTTGGTGCGGCCTCTCCCGTGATCACATCGCTAGCAAGGCAGGGCCAGGGGTCACACCCAGGACAAGAAATCAGCTCAGCAGCAAAGCCGTCTTGCCGAGTGGCAGGCTCGAGAGAAGCAGAGGTGTGTGGTGTGGGTGTGGCCGTCTGCAGCCCAGTGTCTGGCACGTACCCAAAGGGAGCGCAGTGCCCGCCGGCCCGGGGCCCTCAGGGTTTGCCCTCTCACACTCGTGTGGTTGCTCGGGAGACAGGAATGCAGAGACTGGGCACCGCCCAGACTCCCTCAGCCAGCAAACCGCACGCCAGGCCGGCTTTCTGTTAGGAGCACCTCGCTCCTGGGCAACGGCTCTGCCAAGAACGTGCCATCCAGCTCGAAATGAACCCTGGAGGGTCTGAGCCAGCCCACCCACCGCGCTCTGACCGGCCCAGGTCCCAGGAATCATTCCGCGTCGCAGGAGGTCCCCCTGGCCCCGGAGAGACTGAGAGGCGGTGGATCCACAAGGTCGACACCAGGTGCCACCATCACGGTGACTGCCGCTCACGTCCACTGTTTCCCAGACAGTGGCGGTAAGTGCTGACACACACGTTCCTATTTCCGCCCCAAGAGCCAGAGGAGAAGCTCGTTGGTCTTCTCACGGGTCAGGAAGCCGAAGCCAGAAAGTGAATCCGCGCCCACTGCTGGCCCGTCTGTCCTCGACTGCATGGACGTCTCCGTCTGCCTCACGGGGGTTCCACACCACGTGCTGGCGAGCAGCGCTGAGCAGTGTCCCCGGAGCACACGCCGGTCGGGCCCACACGCGTGTGCTTCACAGTGGGCACCCGGCAGCCTCTGGTGACTGACATCTGGGCCAACAAGCTGGACTGTGGTCCTCAGACCACTCTGCTTCCCCAGCCGCCGAGGGAAAGGACGCCTGAGCCCACCTTGACATGCTTTGAGCAGGTGGACACTCGGCTCAGCTCTGAAAGCCAGTGCCCCCATCAGTGAGATCTGGGGTGGTGTCCCAGCGAGAGGAGTGACCCAGCAGCACACACAGGTCAGGGGGGTCTGCCCAGAGGGTTCTGCGTCACGCCGGCAGGGATCGGAGGTGGGTGGACAGACAAATGCCCAAAGGGCTTTGGTCTCTCGTTACCTTTTTTTTCTTTTTGGTACGTGCCCCTAGCGGGAGCCGAACCCGGGACTCTCTGGTCCGCAGGCCGACACTCCAGCCGCTGAGCCAAACCGGCCAGGGCTCGTTACCTTGAATAGATTCAATCCTACACGTTCAGACCAAAACCAACGGCCACGGCTGTCGTGCTATTCCAACAAGGAGGCCGATTCCAAGAGGCCCCGTGAGCCAGCATCGCCTGAAATGCAGACTGTGAAGCCAGCCCTCCTGGTTCTGTCCCCTGGCCCCACAACCAGCGGGTAGGGGGCCGCACTGCCCAGCAGCCACGTGGCCACCGCCTTCCGCCCAAGGCACCTGAACACACTTCATTGCTCCTTGGCTCCTTGGCTCCTTGAGGAGGCCACCTTCTGTGGGTGCCCAGGCGCCCCCTGTCCTTCGCCCCTTTGTGGATCGCAGCGTTTGAAACAACGAAGCCTTAAGTGGGTGACATGACTATGGTGCCATGAGTGGCCACAGCCCCTCACTCCCTGTCTCTACCCCGAACAAAGCAGACACAGTAGCGGCATTATTCTGTGACCTCTCATTTCTTACTATCCCACAGACTCGGGTAACTGTGTGCTTTATAGGTAAGTTACAAAAGAGCGCGCAAAGCTCCTGCTATCGGAATTCGCTGTTATGACAGAATCACTGTGATTGTAAAATAAAAAGAGACGGAGATAAGACAACTAAGGCACTGATATGTAAATCGAAATCCGAAAACAGACTGCTGTGGGTTTAATTCTGAGACATCCACTCAGCTCACTGCATTCTGCTCATTGCACCCAGTTCACTGCATTCAGCTCAGCTCACTGCACCCAGCTCACTGCACTCTGCCCAGCTCACTGCACCCAGCTCACTGCACTCAGCTCACTGCATTCTGCTCATTGCACCCAGCTCACTGCACCCAGCTCACTGCACCCAGCTCACTGCACTCTTCCCACTGCACTCAGCTCAGCTCACTGCACTCAGCTCACTGCACTCTTCCCACTGCACTCAGCTCAGCTCACTGCACTCAGCTCACTGCACTCTTCCCACTGCACTCAGTTCACTGCACTCTGCCCATTACACTCAGCTCAGCTCACTGCACCCAGCTCACTTCACTCGGCTCACTGCACTCAACTCACTGCACTCAGTTCACTGCACTCAGCTCACTGCACTCTTCCCACTGCACTCAGTTCACTGCACTCTGCCCACCACACTCAGCTCAGCTCACTGCACCCAGCTCACTGCACCCAGTTCACTGCGCTCAGCTCACTGCACTCAGCTCACGGCACTCAGCTCAGCTCACCTGAACTGATGTCCACCTATCTTGCAACTATTTCCAGGCCCAGAAACTTTTGGCATTTCTGGAGATAATTTACATTTAACGGACGGGTTACAGCTCTTGATTTGTCCTTGGGAAGTAAAATGATTTAAGTTCTTAAATATAAGATTTCAATAGCTTTATCCTGAAGAAACTCAGAAGTCGGTGAACATGTCTAAAAAATAAATGTCGCAAGTTGACTATCAGCAAAGGTAATTTGACCTATTAAAATCTAAAGGACGCATCATCTGTGTTGGAAAATGTGCCCTGAGCAGAGACAGAGCAGCTCGGACCTGTCTCGAGTGGGCCACCTGTCTCTACCAGCGCTGAAGGGGATGTCTTTGCCTTTGAGGCAGGACATGCAGCAGCACAGGACGCCTGGCACTGCCTCCAGTTCCCCCAGAGCTACCAGCCCACCCCGCACACTGGTCCCGAGGCTGGGGAGCAGTGACGAGCCGTCTCGCCTCCCAGGGTGAGGGTCAGAGCCCATATTTGGGGAACTGAGAGAGTCTAAGTTTAGAACCTCAGGGAAAGGCTCCCGCCTGTGAACCTAGATGCCTTTGGGGCTCTGTCAGGCACAGGAAGTGCATATAAAGCTGTGGGAAACGTGGCACTTCCTCGGATACAAACAGCCCAGCTACACGTCAGCCCACGATTTCGTCACTGTGAGAGTTTCCATAGCTGGAGACCGAGTGAAACCAGAGGGGCGGGAGCCAGTTCTCGCGCCTGGGTCTCAGCTTTGGAGCACCAGGCCCCCGAGACCCTGAGCCCGTGGGTGGGGAAGTCATCACTAGCCAGGCCCACCGAACCCAGAACTGCCAGGTCACACCCGTGGCAGTTTCCAGACATCAGAGGTGCGCCTTCTCTGTGGAGCTAACGCGCACCACCCTGAGGCCTCTGCCAGCCTCCCCGAGGGTTGCGGGCTGGCAGGAACCCTCTGTGCACACACCCAACCCACTGTGACACGGCCATAAAAAGAACGAGGCCTTGCCATCTGCGACCACTTGGAAGGACCTAGAGGGTATCATGCTGTGAAATAAGACAAAGACAAGCACCATGTTATTTCATTTATATGTGGAATCTAAAGAACAATATCAACAAAATGAAGCAGAAAAGACTGATGATCGCCAGAGGGAGGGGTGTTGGGGGATGGATGAAAAGATGAAGGGATTGAGAAGCACAGGTTGGTAGTTACAAAGTAGTCGCAGGGATGTAAAGTACAGCAGAGGGAATAACACTGTAACAACTGTGTGTGGTGCCAGGCGGGTACTGGGAATACGGGCGATCCCATTGTAAAGCATACGATTTACAATGCTAACCACCATGCTGCAGCCCTGGAACTAATACAGAATAACGCTGAATGAGAAGGGTAATTGAGAAGCAGAAGGAAGCAGGAGGGAGTCTGGCTGGAGGAGCGGGCCGGCCGATCCTCTGAGCTTCCTACGTAGCTCCCTCTGGTTCTTTGTGTGATTCTGCCTGGCCTCAGGGCTTCCCGCACAAGCCCATGCCGGCCGGTTCTCTGCAAAGCCCCGAGGACCCTCGCTCACCTCTGGGTCCTCCTGTGCACCTGTCCTGTCTCTCACGCTCTGTCCTGGGTGCTCCAGCCGCCCGGTCTCCCTGGACCCTCAGCTCCGTGTCTTCAACCCTGTTGCCCACGAGCTCCGCCTGAGTTGTCCCACCCTCCTTGTCTGCCACCCAGTGACTTGAAGACGCTGTTTCACACATTTTTGCAGTTGTTCAGGTGGGAGGGCAAATCCACGCTCAGTCCCTCCTCTTGGCCTGAAGCAGAAGTCCCGGGGTGCCCCCGCTAATGGAACGCGATGCTCACTGTGGGCCTGCTGTCACTCACATGGCCCCGTACACCAGAAGCCTCGGTCCTGTCAGTGTCTCTGGACGATGGGAAGGTGACGTGGAGTCTCATGGTGTTCCGTGGTCTCCCAGTGGGACCTCTGCCTCGAATGTCCCCAGTTCTGCCCGATTCCCGCGTGAGCCCATCACTCATCAGGTTCTTGGTGGCAAATGACAGCGATGGTGGATGAATGTCAGCAGCGACGTAAGGTGTCGGGAGGACACCGGAGAGCTCAGGGGGTCAACGGGAGGCTCAGAGAATGGGCAGCACCACGGACCGGGCCCCCGGGACCCGTGTGAGCAAAGCGCCACGCAGCTGCTGCAGACCCTGCGCCCCCGGCCCCTGGCTCCGCTCCTCGCTCTCTCCGGCTTCAAGGTCCCGGCAGGAGCACCCGACCTGAGCTGAGCTGACCTAGGAGCAGAGGGCGGCCAGGGGAATGCAAGCCCACCTTGTCGCTTCCGTACCAGGAGGCAGGACATGAAGACCTGCACGGTGGGGGGTGCCCCGACATCAGAGGAGCTCGATTTAATGCGGGGTGTCCAGAGAACGAGGAATGCCCGCTGGCCTTTGGTCACCTCTAGGGCTCCCCTCTGACCTCAGTTTGGTCCAAATTTCTCATTCTGGCGGGAAAGGCCAGGCCTGGGTCGCAGTGGGGGCTCAAAGCCCACCTGCCGGTTGCCTGGTGCTGGAGCAGGGCCCAGCTGGCTGCTCCGTGGTTCCCCGTGATTGTCACTGCTGAGCACACACCACCCCTGTCTGCTCACCTGGGCCGATGCACCAGCCCCTCCCCACTGCTGCCTATCCCTGGGGCTCGCCCTCTGCGGGTGGGAGCCCTCCGGATGGGGAGGTGGGCGCCTCTCCCCGAACCCCCATGCCAGCGGCTGACACGGGGCAGGCCTGTGTGCAAGCTCCGCGTGGAGCTCCGGACGGCGGGCCGCACCCACACGTCTGGGCTCGCTCCCCTGCTCCATCCGGACCCCCCAACCCTCCGAGAGCCTCCCCTAATAGTCTCTGAAACAACAACCCCCGTCTCCAGCTGTGCTTCCAGGGATCCCAGCCGAGGATGCTCCCACACGGGCTCCTCGTGTCTGGTCCCCACCCTCTGCCCAGGAGACCCTGCTCCTGACACACTTCCGCCTGAGCAGCTCCAACCTTACTTCAGCGGCTTGTGCAATGGTCGCCTCCTCCAGGAAGCCTCCCTTCACACAGAGTGAGGTGGAGGAAGGAGAGGATGCCCTGGTTATGCCATTCTCCCTCTCGGGACTGAGCTCAGGAAACCCTCACTGTCATGGCTGTTGGGCAGGACGGAGGTGATCAGCTCCGTCGAATGTTCAAGATGCTGTGCCAAGGGCTTCACGGCCCCGGCAGAGACCGTGGCGGCCTCGCCATCGCCTCTCCACCGCTTCACCAACAGGAGCTCAGTATTCGGCTGGTGGCGTGACCATTCACACGAAAACCACCTCTCCCAGCTGTGGCTCCGGGGATCCTGGCCGGCACAGGGCGGGCCTGGCAGGGGGACAACACGGGCTCTGTGTCAGTGTTGACGGGGCTGGAATTTGAAGGTGCTGATGGATCCCCCACTTCACTCCCAGGAAAGTACCTTGTGGGCGATGCAGACACACCTTCAGGCTGCAACCAGGGCACCATGACAACTGGGCTTTGAAGGAGAATTGAAACAGCCCCCCGCCCCCGGGAGCGGGAAGTGTCACAGGGGCCGGGATGAGACCTCACCCAGGAGCGGCCGACGGACCGAAGCCTCCCAGACCTCAGGTCCGGCCGGCCAGCCGCGTCTGAGCATCAAGCTGACATTTCACGGTGCAGCCAGCCACGCGCAGGAAAAGGCATCGTGTTAGACTGAAAGGTGTTTTATGTTCACACGCTTGACTTTCAAGACCCTGAATGAATTTTGCTGAAATAAATATTCCCCTTTGGGCGGAGGCCAAGTCTGTGAAGTTTTAGTCCCAATCGCCTTTTCTCTTCGTTTCTCTGTAAAAGAATATTAAAAGTGACTGAAAAGAGGGATTTAGAAATGAATGGCTATTTTTCAACATGTCTTATACAGTGAAAAGGAGCAAATGCTATAAGATTTCTTCGAGACGCGGCTTTAAGGGAAATGAGATGGAGGACCCTGGGTCCGTCCATGCGATGTGACCTTTCTGTCCTGCAGGCCTTGGTGGGCAAGGTCACGGTCAGACGGAGGTGAAATTCGAGGTGATCACTGTCCCTGGCTGTAGCACTGAGAGTCCTTGTGGCCAAAACCCTTAGTCCCCAGCAAACAAGGATGGCTGGTCCCCCAGCTGAGGTCACCACGGACATGATGGGTGCTCCCCAAACCCCACTGAGCCCAGCCCAGGGGACCCCGTTTCCCTGTCAATCCCGCTTCACAGAGCATCCCACCGAGAGCTGCACACAACGCCAAGTGCAGGGTTCCAGGGGCCTCAAGAAAGTCACTAATTTCCCAGCCCAGTGCTAAACCAACTGGGCAGCGCCACCAGGACTGAGGGAGCAGAGCGTGCGGACCGGGGCTGAGCCTGTGGACTGGAGCCAGCGTGGCGGCCGCAGAGGCTGGGCCACAGACAGCTGTGGACGGCCACGGGCCATGCACTCGCCGGCAAGCTGCTGGAGGGCAAGGACTTGGCCGTGCTCGTGTTAATATCCCCAGTGCCGCCCTGCTTCCTGACACAGGAGCCCTTGAGCAGTGGCTGTTGTACTGGAGAGAACTGTCACGGAGTGTGTGTGCCTGCATGCGTGTGTGTGTGTGTGCATGTGTGTGCATGTGTGTGCGATGCACCTGAGTGTGTGTGCCTGCATGTGTGTGTGTGTGTGCATGTGTGTGCGATGCACCTGAGTGTGTGTGTGCCTGCATGCGTGTGTGTGTGTGCATGTGTGTGCGATGCACCTGAGTGTGTGTCTGCCTGCATGCGTGTGTGTGTGTGTGTATGCGTGCCTGCAAGGGGAAGAGATGTGAGCTGGGGGAGCCCGGGCTCAGCCTAACAGCCTGCACAGTCTCCCCAGTCTGCAGGGACACCAGGTGCCCAGGTGCAGTCCTTCCCCAGTGCTGAGCTCAGGACAGCCACCGACTGTCACCCCATAGCTGGTCCTCAGCCTCCTCTCCCCCAGTCCTCCTTCCAGGTGTAAGTCCCTGCCCCCCTGTGCTATTTCTAGGGACCTGTGGGTCAGGAGGTCTCCTGAGCAATCGCAGATGTGGCAGGTGTGGCCGGGCATAGTCAACACCAGCTGAGGGGCTCACCCTACGCTTCCAGAAGGCCCAGACTCCCGCAAGCCTGTCCGCAGCTTGTGCTTCATCTCCTTTCCCTCCCTCCACCCTCCTGGGGTCAGGGGGCAAGCTGACCCAGAGGAGCAGCTGTGGGTGTCTGCCCTCAGGGCTGGTGAGAAGCGAGGTGAATGTGGACGGGGGTGCAGAGGACAGGAAAGGCCAGTCCGAGGAGCCCCTCTGAGTGGCTGTGAACAGGAGTGTTTAGGGGCCACCAGGGCCCTGCCAGTCCCTGTCCCCAGGCCGGCCTCCCCTCCACTGCCCAGGGCCTACCAGGCTCGCCCACGGCAGCCTGCCACAGCCTCCCTGGAATCCACCACCTGGACTTAGAGCGCACGTAAATGTAATGCTTGGACAACAGAAACACACAGGAGGGGAGTGGAAATGAAGTCATGTTGGGGATTTAAAAACCCGTGACCTAACTACACGCTGTGTACAGGAGCACACTTTGTATCAAAGATACAAACAGGTTGAAAGTAAACGGTGAGAACAGGCGCAGCGTGAGAACTGCAGCCGTAGCAGGGCCGCGGGGCCGTGCCGAGGACTGTCCCCAGGTGCAGAGAGGGACACTCTGTGGTAACGAAAGGGTCAGTCGAGCAGGAAGATGTAACAATTATAAACATATATGCCGCCAACAACAGAGTCTCAAAATACATCAAACAGAACGTGGCGGAACTGAGGGGCGAAACAGACAATGATGCTCAGAATCCGACAGCAAGAGCTGGGTACTTCAGACCTGTCTCTCAGACGTGGACAGAATGACCGGCCAACCCGACAGGAGACTTGAAAACACGACAGACCCACTAGACCTGGCAGACACCTGCGGAGAACTCCACCCAAGAACAGCAGGACACGCCTCTCCTCAAGTGCGCGTGGACGTTCTCCGTGGGAGGCCACGTGGCGCCACGAGACAGGTCTCGCTCGATGGGCGAGGATGGAATCACACAAAGCATGTTCTCTGGACACAGTGGAGCTCAGGTAGAAACCAGCCACAGAAAGAGTGTGGGGAAACTCACAGGTATGTGGAAATTAAATAATCATTCTTCTTTTTTTTAAATCCTCACCCAAGGATATTCCTCCGTCCATCTTCAGATAGAGTGGGAGGGAAGGAGAGAGAGAGAAACATCGATGTGAGAGAGAGACATCGAGTGGCTGCCTCCCGCACGACCTCGACCAGGGCCGGGGATGAACCGCAACCGAGGTACGTGCCCTGGACCGGAATCGAACCCGCGACTCTTTGGTCCCCGGGCCAACGCTCCAACCACGGAGCCACACCTGCCCAGGCAAATAATAATTCTTAAATAACCAACGGGTCAGAGAAGAAAGCGCAAGGGAAGTTAGAAAACACTGAGATGAAGGAAAACAGAGCCAACACACCGAACTCGGGACGTGCTGCTAAGGCCGTTCCCTGGGGGACATGTACGGTCACAGGCGCCTATTTTTAAAAGACTGATCTCAGCTAAATAACCTAACCTTCCACCTTAGGAGTCTAGGAAGAGAAGAGCAAGCTAAACCCAAAGCAACAACAACAAAAAGAAGTAATAATGGCCCTGGCCGGTTTGGCTCAGCGGTTAGAGCGTCGGCCTGCGGTCCGGAGAGACCCGGGTTCGGTTCCCGCTGGGGGCACATACTTCGGTTACAGTTTGTCCCCGGCCCTGGTTGGTCGTGCGGGAGGCAGCCATTCGATGTGTCCCTTTCACGTCGATGTTTCTCTCTCTCTCTCTCTCTCTCTCTCTCTCTCTCTCCCTCCCACTCTATCTGGACAAAAAAAAAAAAGAAGTAATAATGGAAATAAACAAAACAAATAATAGAAAAACAGTAAAGAAAGGAATTAAATCAAAAGTTGGTTCTCTAAGAAGATCCACAAAACTGACAGACTTTTAGCCAGATCCGAGAGAGAACTCAAATGACCGGAGTCAGAAATAAAAGGGGATATTCTACTGATCCTAAAGAAATAAAAAGGGTTAGGCGCGAAGACCGTGGACAGTGATGTGCTGACAGATTGGATAACTTCGCAGAAAGGGACAAGTTCCTGGAAAGATGCAAATGACTGAAACTGACTGAGAATACGGATAGACCTATAACAAGTAGCGGAACTGAATCAGCCACGTGAACATTGCACAGGGAAAGGCCGGGCCCCGGTGGCTGCGGTGGGAGACCCCTCCGCGGTGCCAAGGGCGGGCCGCCTGGCCTGGTAGGACGTCTCCGCTGCGTGTTTGCAGACTCGACATCGTATAGTAATTGCAGACTCGTGCTGTATTGTAATCTCCTGAGGGCAGGGAATATGTCTTCTTCGAGAGAGAAATAATGTCAGGGTTCAGGGGAGGGCTGTGCGGGTGAGCCTGGGGAGGGCCGTGGAGAAGGGGGCAGGAGTCTGAGGCCGTGGGCGATGGGATGGTCCCAGCTCCGTGGGCAGGATGTCCAGAAAAGCGTCAAGAAAGAAGAATCTTTCAAACTTAGCCCAGAAACCCCTCTGCGGTGTTTCTCTTGGACAGAAACCTCCCGGTTTAAAAACTCCCCCTCAATCTGCTGTTCCTTTGTCCTTGTTCTCGCCCGTTACTACGCCTCTTGGAGACCCGTGTCCCTCCCCTGCTTCGTGTTGATGCTTCCCGATGACCCCAAGAGGCACACTGTGTCCACTTCACAGACGGGGAGACTGAGGGCCAGTGAGGGGAGGAAGGCTCCCAGGTCCACGAGGGACGGACGTGGGCGCTGAACTCCCGGGGAGCAACCTGGGAGAGCTTCAGCTGGGGGACCAGACGGAGCTCTGCGGGGGGCTTTGCTTCTGTCCCTCGGACCCTCCCTCCTTGCAGAAAGTACAAGCCAATAGGTTCATGGAGACAGACGTTTAAAGACATTTTGATGCTGTACCAGGAAGGCAGCGACTCGGCTGTCCTGCTCACCACACGCGCCAGGGCTGCCGGCCCTCCCAGCGTCCTCCCGGGTGCTGGCGTGCACACCCTGGGCCCACGCCGTGTCGCGGGAGTGCTGGCTGTCGGCGGGGTGGGCGGGACAGGGCCTGGACACACGGACCGTGTCGTCCACTCCGCGTGTACGGAAGTGACAGAGGTGGGGGGAGAGAGAGGCCAGAGGCTGAGACCGCTGCCCCCCCCTCCCCACGCAGCCACATCCCAGCACCCCCCCTTGGAGAGCCTGGGAATTTCAAGTTTGAACCCGGTCTTCAAGGTCAGCATCGGGTATCTTTGTCAAGGGAGGAGACAGAACATATTTCATGTGACTTTTTATTTGGCTGGATGTACATTTTCATCTCCGGCCGTGTGGTGTACGAGAGACTCCGCCGCACAGCCCCGCACACGTCAGGGGCAGACGCCAGACTTCTGTGCAGACGTGGGGAACAGGCCGCCGCTGCGTGTCCTCCTACATCCACGACCTCGTAACCCGCGTGCCGGTTTGTAATGCGCGCTTTCCACTTCGTAATGTGACTTCAAGACATTTTCTAACTTATTTAAAAACACAGTGCTATCATATACATATGTGTGTGTGTGTGTGTGTGTGTGTGTGTATATATATACATATACATATATGTGTGTGTGTGTATATATATACATATATGTGTGTGTGTGTGTATATATATATATATATATATATTTTTTTTTTTTTTTTTTTTTTTGCAGAGCAGCTGGAATTCTTCCTGCGACATCTTCAAGACGAAAAGCTGTCCCCGCGCTCGAATGGAGACGCCGCGCCCCCTTCAGCAGAGACCCGCTGTGGGGCCCCAGGCCCTCTGCTGCTCGGCCGGTCCCGGCCTCTCGGTGCCTTTCTCACGGAGGGCAGGCTCTCAGGAAGGAAGTCAGCGGCTCAGAGCTCAGGGGCAACTCCCTGGGTTGGCAGATTCCTCGTGGGTTAGTAACACATTCTCCTGCTGCTTCATTGTTGCGAGGGCCGTTCTCCTTCCCGCCGGTGGCACCGGTGAAGTGACCCGGGCCCTCCCTCGGCCCCTCCCTTCCTCAGAAACCGGCCCGGGTCCCAGGTCAGCCTGGCGCTGAGTCATCCCTTCCTCCGGCCTTAACCTTCAGGCTGGACCCGTCTGTGAAACAATAGGAAAGGACAGGGGCTATTTTTCTCTTCCTGAAAGGGCTCCGTGGCTGCGCGGGAACAGCGACAGTTCTGGGAGTTAATCCGTGAGCCGTGGGAAGTGACCGGCCTTCCTCCCCGTCCTGCGGGGCCTCCGTCCAAGTTCGCGCTGGCTCGGTGGGTTTACTGAGCAGCAGGGAGGCAGAGGCCCACCTCCGGACAGACCCCCGACCTTTCTGTCGGCCCAATCCAAAGAGCCCGAGCGGGCGGTGAGCTGTCCCCAGGCAAAGAGGGGCAGCTGGGGCTGATTTGCCGGGCCCCTGACAGAGGCTCCCACTGGCGATGTTAACTGCACCCCAAAGTGTCCACGGGGCCTTGCGTTCCCGGGGCACCGACTTTAACGTCTCCAGCAGAGTTTAGCTGTACGTTGGTCCTCCCCAGGGGGTGGAGACCAGCTGGACAGCGCTCAGCCACCTCAAACCAGGAGCAGTTACTACCGCCAAGTCCGAAGGCCAAGGTGGGAGGCCGGGCCCAGCCCGTGAGGGGCTGTGGGTGGGCTGAGTGAGGGAGTCCCGTCCCGAAGGTGAGGCTGCAGCCCCAGCCGTGGGTGCGTGGACCAGGCTCGGGAGGGCAGAGGCCTCAGGACTTGCATACATTCTCATGTGGGGATTTGTCGAAGGACTGCTCTCAGGGACATACAGCCGTCTCTCCTGACCCACGGGGGAGACATTCCAAGACCCCGGTGGGTGGGTGCCCAGGACCCAGCCAGCACGCCGCCCTCTGTGTTCTGTGCACACACCTATTCCCCGGAGGAGCGCCTCCAGCCTCTCTGGCGTGTCGGACTCGCCAGCCTCACTGCTCTGGCACTTTGGGGTCGTTATTAAGTAACATAAAGGTCACCTGGACAGAAGCCCCGCGATACCCTCAGAGGGGACGTGGTCACACAGACGGCTGTTCAGCGACTCGGGACAGAGGAGTCGTGTCCCTGCCGGGACAGGGCGGGACTCTGGGGTTTCGTCACCTTGCCCAGAAGGCACGTGGCTGGAAACTCATGAATTGTTATGGTGCCTTATAGCATCGCACACCTGAAACCTATGTAATTTTATTAACCAAGGTCACCCCGATATATTCAAAAAAAAAAAGAAAAAAGGAGGGAAAGGATCATGTATGTGTGAAAGTCATTTCCTACTGCGGTGGACCGCAGCAGGAACCTCGGGAGTGGAACCTCAGAGACAGGGGCTGCTGTGTGTGGGGAAAGATCACTACGGTCTGAGGGCGTGTGACCCCAGCAAATTCCTGTGTTGAATCTTGGCCCCCAAGGTGGTGGCCCCCAAGCAGACGCGGCCTTTGGGAGGTGACTGGGCCTGAGGGTGGAGCCCGAGCACAGGCTTAGTGCTCTTGTCACAGACACCCCACACGAGGACACGGGGAGGTGTCGTCTGTGAGCCAGGAAGAGGTCCTCACCCAACCTCCGGGCACCCGAGCTCGGACTTCCAGAACAGTGAGAAATAGTAATAGATGTCCACTGATTCTGAGCCGCCGGTCTATGGAATTCTTGTCCCAGCAACCTGAAGGGACAGAGACGAGGCCAGTGAGAGGACGGCCAGCTCAGCAGAGGTCAGCTGGGGCAGGGGTCTGGGCGGCACAGCCCCATGCCTGCCACGTGTGCGCTGGACCGTGGGACCGCTCACAGCCTCCCTGTGCCCGCCTGGTGCCTGGTGCGCTGGGTGTGAGGTCTCGGGCAGCAAACGGCCGGCATCCGAGAAGCTGCCCGCACGCCCCGCGGCTCCCGGAGGGCGGGGTCCACAGCAGGAGCCCTCGGCTGGAAAGCCAGTGTTTGCAGCGAGTAGCTGAGGTGCCGACTCAGCACGCCTGCCGCCGAGGGCTGGCCTCTTGTCGCAGAGAGGCAGCTGCCCCAGCCCGTCGTCCACTTCGGGCTGGTCCTCTCCTCCCGAGGTGGGCTTGGTGCCCGCCACACACCGTCTCAGCAGGACCCCGCAGGCTGTCCACGAGAAGGACGTGATCTCCCCTGAGCTCAGAAAGTGCAACTGAACAGCTCACTGTGTCTGCACTGGCCAGAGACTGCCCTGGCGTTGGGGCCGGTCCTCCAGCTGTCTCCTCGGGGTCCTGGGGGCTGTGCCTGGGGGCTTGGGGTGCAGGGGAGACTCCGATGAAGGGAAACCTACTGTGGGATCAACAAAAGCCTTGTGACTGAGGTCAGTGTGGACACAGCTCGTTCTCCAGCCGATGAGAAAACCATCAGGGCCACGTGCTCTTCGAGCCCAAGGAGACGGTCACCAAGGGACAGTGTTTATGTCCACGGAGCCAGAAAGACGCTGCTCGAGAATCGGAAATGAGCTGGGACCGGACCGAGCGCTCCTCGCCGGGCGCAGGGCAGTGGGAGGACAAGGGTCCGCTCAGATCCGGACAGAACCTCGGGAAGACGCCGGACATGGAGCTGTTCACTCCATCTCCGCGACGACCTTGCCGAGACGGTTCCCGAGTGACAGATGTTACACGCGGCGTCCTGTGCGCTGCTTCCAGGCTCCCGGTCAGTACGAAGCACTCAGGTCCCTGGAGGTCCTGCCGGGCTTCAGCCTCTGTCCAGACCACCCCGCCTGCCCGGATGACACCTCTCTGCCCCGGTTCCTCTGACCCCCTCACCCCCCTTCCCTCTGTGGGGAAACCAGGGATTTCTCACCAACTCTGGCTGCCCTTTTGTGACACTTGGCTGTTAAAGTGCCGAACTCACGTGTTTACAGCAGTACCGTCATGACGCCCCGGTGGGAGGGACCCAGATGTCCGCCGAGGGAGGAACTGATGACCAGGATGGGTATCCACAGTGGAGTATTATCCCGCCATGGGGAGGAATGAAGCCCCGAGTCATGCCCAGCCTGAGTGGACCCTGGAGACAGTGTGCTGAGCAGAGAAGCCAGTCACCGAAGCCCACGTGCTCTGTGATCCCGTTTCTGTGAACAGGAAACCGGACCAAAGCAGACTGGTACCTCCGGGAGCTGGAGGGAGAGCGGGATGAGGGGTGACCGCTTCGTAGCTGGGGGGTTATTTCAGGTGCTGAGAATGTTTGGGGACCAGACAGAGACGGTGGTCGAACAGCACTGTGAACGTACTGAGTGCCACTGAACTGTGTGCTTTAAAACGGCTCATTTTACTTCATGTGAATTTCAGCCCAGCTATCGACCAGATGTTTGTATCTTCCCCAAACTCGTATGTGAAATCCTAATGCCCAGTGGGATGGTGACTGGAGCTGGGCCTTCGGAAGGCGATCAGGTCATGAGGGTGGAGCCCCATGAAGGGGATTAGCGCCCTCGTCAGACACTCCCCGCAGCCCCCTCACCCCCACACGCGAGGACACAGCGAGAGGACGGCCATCTGCGGACAAAGGAGCCAGTCCTCACCAGGCACTGCCTTTACCAGCACTGACCTTGGACCTCCAGCCTCCGGAACTGCGGGAAACACGTCTGTTGTTTCTGGCCACCCGGTCCACAGTATTTCTGTTACAGCAGCGCGAACCAACTCAGACGAACGGAACGAAACGCACGAAACTGCAGACCCCGCCCCCGTCCGGGCAGCGGGGCAGCTGCTGAGACACAAGCCCCTCAGGCCACCCCCACCCCCCTCGGCACTCACCTTGGGCCCCGGGGGCTGAAAGAGAAACCCTTTCTCCTATGTCCATCATCGCCCAGGTTCCTGAGGAGGCAGCTGGCATTTCTTGACTGCCTCCCAGTAAGTGAGCTCCGACACTTGCCATCCTGGGACCTGGGCCCCGTACTCACCCCGTCAGCCTTCACGTCCTCATGCGCACACACCTGCTTGCAGGGTTGACGTGGTGATGAAGTGATGAGGCAGGGAGAGCTGGCTTCCAGGGGGCCCAGGACACAGCCTTATTTTAACTCTAAGCCCCACCACTGTAAGCCTCCTGCCCACCAGGGGCAGCCAGTTCCCCCATCGGGAATCTCGATTTCCTTAACTCCTTTTCCTCTTGGGCCTTCCCCTCCCCTCCCCCATATGGTAGGGCCTGGTTTTGTTTTGTTTTAATGTTTTTATTGATTCTTTAGAGAGAGAGGAAGGGAGAGATAGAAACATCGATATGAGAAACATCGATCGGCCGCCTTCTGCACACCTCCCTACTGGGGATGGAGCCCGCAGCCCGGGCATGTGCCCCGACCGGGAATCGAACCGGGACCTCTCAGTCCATGGGATGGCGCTCCATCCACTGGGCCACACCGGCCGGGCTAGGGCCCCTGTTTTCGCAATGACATGAAGGGAAGGCCACCTGATCCCTGTGCACAGAGCGGGTGTAACCCGGTCGATGGCTTTTACCACCGGAAGCCCTGCGGGTCTACCCTCTGCAGCAGGAGTTGGCGAACTTCTCCTGTGAAGGGCCAGGCGGTAAGTGTTTTGGGCTTAAAGAAGATGTGACGTGAAAATGAAGTCAGATGTCAGTGTGGATCGATAAAGTTTTATTGGAACACAGTCACGTTCATTATGGACTAGCTATGGCTGCCTTTGAGCCCCAGGGCAGAGCTGAGCAGTCAGGGCACAGAATGCCTACACTTTTGCTATCTTGCCATGTAAGAAAAATGTTGCCCCCCCCCATTCAAACGATGCCAGTGGTTACTACGCCCCAGCGGCGAGCACATGCTGGACGAACGTGTTTGCGTCCTGGGTGACAGTGTGGTTACTTTATCGGACCACAGGATCGTCCGTTTGCTCACAGAAAGGGGCGCTGGTACCATCTCCTGGGCTTGCTGTGAGGACGAAGTGACTTCAGACATGGAAACGGTGAAAACAGTGCCTGGCGTGTCAGCACAGTAAGTGTGAACTGGGATCGTGCTGATGTGTAGACACGAATTGAAACAAACAAACAGACGGCTTCCCTCCTAGTTTCTTGTGAAATGCGCTGTAAACACTTTGAAATGCCCCTTCTGTCGCTGTCTGGCTCCCGGGTCTGGATGGCATGACAAATTCTCCTTCACAGAAGGTACCAGCGAGGCCGGCCCCGGGGCACGGGGGCTCCCCGCCCGGCAGGTGCGGTGGCACCGTGCGCGTCCGGGTTCAGTAGAAGGGGCCCGTGCTCCTGGGCATCGAGGCGTCCAAACCACTGTTCATCCAGATCTCCCGGATGACCTGCTCCCTGCGCTCGATCCTCTCGGCCAGCTCCGCAGTCTCTAGGGACGTGTACACGGGCTGTGGCGTCCGGCAGAACCCCGACAGCTCCCCCGGGAAGTCGGAGTCAGAGGAGTCCTCGCCCTGCTCGGCGTCCTCGCTGTCCTCCTCGGCCTTGCCGCGTCCTGGCACCAGGCGCTCCCTCGCCAGCTGCAGCTCCTGCAGGTCCTGGGTGCAGGACACTCGGATGACCAAGGCGCACAGCGTGAGGGCCAGGCCCACGCAGACGCTGGACACGAACAGCAGGGCGGCTCTCTCGGGGTGGGCTGTGGGGGGAAGAGGACAGGTCAGGAGCCGCAGGAGCCGGCGGCCTTCACCGAGCTCCCGGGGAACGGATGTCTCCCAGGCAGGACGCATGCAGATCGCTGCTCCTGGGCAGCGTCTGGAGACCACCCTCCCCTCCCCGGTCACAGACCCCATAGATGTTTTTAAATAAAAGGTGTGGGGCATACACGGTCGATACATGTATGTGTATGAGAGCGCACAGGCTCAGGGGGCTCCCCGACTTCTCAGCGGTGTGACTTTCGGCAAGTTAACCTCTCTGTGACTCAGTTTCCTTAACTGTAAAACGGGGCTGAGAGCACTTTCCTACTACAGACTTGTGACGACGAAATGAATGAATTCTTGTAAAGCTACCAGAACACTCAGTGACACACAGTGAATGTCCAACAGACTGTCAGCTATCAGCACTAGTAAGCTATGAAAACGGAATTGTATATAAAGTTTACATATGAATGTGAGTACCCAGAGAGTAGATGTACGCACAGCTTCAGTGCTTCCAGATTAAAAAGAACATGTAAATACAAGTTCTGGTAGTTTTTCCTACATCCAAATGACTGTTCAATAATTGCAGAAACAAACATCACGCGAATCTGTGCTGCGTGCCCTGGTCGGAGCCCTCATGCGTTTAATCCTTACGCTGACCCTGTGCAGGAAGGACTCTCACTCTCCCCGTTTTCCCATGTGTTCCCCTCGCAGTGCCGGCACCCCCACTCTGCGACACAGGACACAGCGAACTCCCCCTAATACAGAGCAGGAGTGGGCAGGCTTTTCCTGGGAAAGGGGCGTCGTGAATATTTTAGGCTGTGGGCTGAACACAGCCTGTGCTTTCCTCAGCTCTGGGGCTGTGCACGCCATCGGCCACAGGTGTCCTGTGTTCTGATAAAACTTCATGAGGTCGGCCTGTGGGCTGCACTCGGCTGGCCCGACATAAAGGCTGAAGCTGAGGCCGGGAAGGGACGCCTCTCTCCAGGTCGGTTGGCCTCCGTGGACGGAGCCAGGGCCGGTGCCCAGAGCCTGCGCTGTGAGCTGCCGCGGACGCACACTTGGAACCACGGACTCCGGCTCAGCCCAGGGCCTGGCCCCTGCCGTGGGCACAGCGTCTCTGCTTCACTCCGCGCCCACAGTGACGGCGGCTCTGTGCCGCCCGCTCCCCGAGGCCTGGGCTGCTGGTCTCGTGGTCAAGGGTCCAGTCGCTGTGATCCAGGTAGGACCCCTTGTCCTCTGGGAACCTGCAACCTCCCCACTGGGCTTCCTTCACTCGCGGCTCGAGTCCGGTCACCGAGGAGTCACTGACAGGCGTGTGGCTCTCTGTCGCATGGCCCCGACCAGCAGTCTCCGGCCCCTTGACGACACAGAAGTCTTCGCTCAGACTGGAGGTTGGCGGAGGCGGGCGGCGCTGGTAACAAGGTATTTCCCCACGTGCCAAGGTAAGTTGCAGATTTGGTCAAACAGAGACGTATCCTTTGCGAGAGAAGAAAGGGCTGTTTGCATTTCTGGGAGTGGTGGAAGGGGGAGGACTGGGGGACAACGGCACCTGGGCGTCACTGAACAACACAAAACGAGGCCAACGCCTGTGTCCAGCCCGGGGCTTGCTTCTCCGCCAGCTCCCCCATCAAGGGAGCCCCCACCTGAGTCCCCTGTCCTGACGGCGCTGCTTGCCTTTCACGTGGTGGGTTGCAGCTCCGTGCACAGCCGTCCCTCGTTTACCGCGGTTAATCCGTTCCAGACTCTAGCGGCTGCACCTGGCGTTGAAGGGTTCCTGGGGTGCTCGGATACATAAGCCTACGTCCATACGTACAGTAATTTTCATTTTAATTGTAATACAGGGTTGTATACTTGACTCAACCAAGCGTGCACTGTATCATTTTCACTGTCTCCATCAACTTTTTAATGAATATATTTGAAAAAACCGCGACAGAGTGAAGCCGCGAAAGTCGAAGCGCGAAGTGGCGAGGGGCGGCTGTGTTCCGAACCCCTTGATGCAGAGGGTGTACTGTACAGATGGTGTTTGTTTCACTTACCGCGGTCCTGCCGTAGACTCTTGTGCGGTCCAGACTGGAGTGTGGTCTGCTGGGGGGGCATCTGGGCGGGTGCCAGGTCTGTGTTGGCCACTGTACTTTCTCATAAATGTCCCTGGTGTACGTGAGCAAGTCTTTCTCTGGGGCACTGACCCAGGAGAGTACTGGGTGACTTATAAGGTTAATAAATTTCAGGAAACTGTCCAAGTAGTTTCCCAAGTGGATGCGACATGAGGGGTCACGGACTGCTCACCTGCCCCACACCAGGCATGGACGGGCGTCCAGTCCTCCCCCATGAAGGACCACGTGGGGTCTTCCTAGGGCCTTGGTCAGCATTTCCTGTCCCAGACTCCCGGACATCTCTTCAGGTGGCTGTGTCTTCCCTCTTCTCAAAATGCTGGCTCATGGCGCGTGCCCACTTTTTTCTCTGTTGGGTAGTTTGTGCTGCTTCCCTCGCATGGAAAGAATATAAGTTTCTAGCCCTGGCTGGTTTGGCTAGCAGTTGGAGCGTTGGCCCGCAGACCAAAGAGTCACGGGTTCGATTCGGCTCAAGGGCACGTACCTCGGTTGCAGTTCGGTCCCCGGCCCTGGTTGGGGTCGTGGGGGAGGCAACCAATCAATGTGTCTCTCTCACATCAATGTTTCTCTCTCTCCCTCTCTCTCTCTCCCCCTCCCACTGTCTGAAAATAAATGGAAAAATATCCTTGGGTGAGGATTTAAAAAAAAAAAAAAGAATATAAGTTTCTATATGTTCTTGACAATAATCCCTTGCGAGCAGCTGCATCGCACTGTCTCCTGGTGAGCGGCTCGTGTCCCCCTCAGAAGGTGCCTCTCCGCCCGGTGAGTTTCTCCGAAAAGCAGGGACGACACCACCTGGGGAGATGTCCTCCTGGATCCGCTCAATCAGCCGCCTGTTCGGCTGGTTTCGCCAGAACCACTGGGCTCCCAGCGGCTCCTGCAGGGGACCCCTCTCCTCGGGGGTGCGCAGGGACCCCGCCAGGCCTCCGATCACATCCCCACAATGGCCGAGGATGGGTCTGAGAGTCGGCGGGACCCACTTTCGGGTGGCCATGAGGCAACCTCACACTGCGTGACGCTGGCTGTTGGAACTGACGTCCTGCAGTCACCGCAGCGCACTGGCCGGCAGATGAGGGGCTGAGGCGCTGGGACCACATCCAGAGAGACCTCCAGAGGGTGACACACCCGGGAGCCTCACGGGCCCCTGTGCCACTGAGACCCTCTGAGCCTCTGTGATTTGACGAGCACGCTTCTCGGGGCGACCTCCCTTCACTAACCCCGACATTTAGGGCCTCTTTCTCTCCGACACGGACTCTCGGCTTGGTCGTGGCTCACTGACGAATGTGCCTGGGCACCGTGATAAAACCAAGGAACCCATCAAGTCCCTACACTTCTTTGAAATTAAATACCTATAAATAGCAAGTGCAGGGGACGACGAGCCTGGGAGAGCTCACAGCAGCCGAGAGGACTCAGCACCCAGTACTCGTTAGAGACACTGTCGTTGTCCTGGACAGAAACTGTGACAACACCTGCCTGACACACTCGGTGTCTGGTGGAGAGATGGCACCAAGGTGACCTCTCCGTGATCTCCGGGACTGAGGGACGGAGGGATGGAGTCACATGACTTGAGGTCACGAGGTTTCCCTCCGTCAAGGTTCTGAAGGGCGCAGTTCCTGCCGGGAGAGGCCAGAGCAAGGCCTGGAACCTGCTGACGATCCCGGCCCTGCCCGTGTCCACGCTGCGGCCTCAGGCCAATGGCCCAACTCCTCGGACCCTCGGCTTCCTCGTGGGCAGATGGGACGTCAGAGTCCCCCCTCTCAAGATCACTGCTATGTACTGCATTTGCCTCCCCAGCTCGTGTGTTGAAGTCCTAGCCCCCAGCGTGGCTGTATTTGGAGACAGAGCCTATCAGGGCTAAATAAGGTTAAATGAGGTCATAAGGCTGGGGCCCAGACCCAGTAGGGTTGGTGTCCTTCTAAGAAGAGACACCACAGAGCTGTCTCTCTGTGAGGAGCCAGCAAGAAGGTGGCCGTCTGCAGCCAGGAGGTGAGTTCTCACTGGACTTGCAGCCTCCCGAATGTGAGGAATACATCTCCGCTGTTTCGTGTCCAGGGCGTGGTTTCTGGTGACCGCAGCCCGAGCGGACCATGCCACGTTGAGAGCCGCAGACAAGGCCCAGCGAGCGCAGTCATTACCCCTGGGATCGTCCTCTCCGTTTGCAGGCTTTTGGGGACGCCTCTCCTCCAAGGGGCTGTCCAGGGACTCTGAAAATACGGGGCTGTTCTGATAATAAAAACGCTTCCATCTCTTAACTTGGACAGTTATTGGGAACACCAAGAAGTGCAAAAGGGCGTGTGGTTAGGAGGGAGAAGTTTCCCGGAGGAAACCAGGGAGCACGCGGCAAGCTTGTGTGTGTGTGTGGGGGGGGGGGGAGGGTGCGGGCACAGGAAGGGGGTGCCACGGGAGGAGGGCAAGGCGGCACCTCCGTGGAGGTGGCTCTGTGCGCCCTTGTTCTCCTCCGGGGCTCACCTGGCACAGGCCCCCCAGCAGCCCGAGTCATGCCGTCATGCGTGGCATTAACGTGCTTTACAGAAGCCCCGGGGTTTGGCTCCCGAACAGTCAAGCAGTTGCCGAAACTTGCAGACTCAACGTCCCAAACTCCGATCCGTGCCCAGGTGGGCAGACAGGGCCATGGTGCGCCCCGTGCCCCCTGCAGAGCGAGCTGGGCTCTCCCAGCTCAGGGGGCTGCATCTCACTCGTCCCCCCTCCAAGGGAAACCTTGGCAGCCGCGAGCAGTCTCACTTGTGACTCAGAAAGGGACCGTGTCTTCACAGGGCGTGACCTGCTCTGTTGACTAAGTGATCTTTTGGCTCCGTTTTCTTCCAGCCGAGGGTGGAATTCACTAATCCTAGGCCCTTCTCGAGTTTTGAGCTGGGACATGCATTCCTCCGGGTCCTACTTTTCAAAGCCGGAAACGCCCACGGAGCCCGACTCCTAAGCGGTGTGACTTTTCCGTGCGCTGCCTCCCCCGTGGGTCTCTTGTTGGTGGCCCGGCTGGAGCGGCACTGAGTTCAGGCCTCTTTGTTTCCAGATCTCAGATGACTGCAATCGCCATGTCAAACTCAAAGTCGTTTTTCTTAGCTCTGAGTGTTGTCGTGAACAGTGCGTTTGTTAGTGAGACTTCAGCGAACCCCTGCGTGCCCTGAGACGCTGCGGTCCCCGACCTACCTCGAATGTACGCAAAGGCTGCCAGGGAGTTGCTGACAAGAACCCCATCTTTCTTCAGGACCCTGGATTCGCTCGGGTCAACGTCGACACCTGTTCCATAGAAAGGAAAAAAATGTAAGACCGACTCATCCCCGCCACGGGAAATAAAAAGTCGTAGAAATCAAACAAGCACTGAGCCAGGAGGAGCACTGAGTGAGGAGTCCCCGAATACATCAAACCAGGGAAGGGACTTGGAAATCCTGAAAGGTGCTCGTTCCGGCTCCAGGCGCCGCTCCTGCGCCGCGCTGCGGGGGGACACGCAGCTTTCCATCCCACAGGTGACGGCACCGTCACGTCTCAGGTCTCAGGAACCCGGAGCCGCTCTCTGCTCTGCTGAGCACAGATAAGCCCAACCTTGCATCACGCAGGGGGCCGTGCTGGGTTACTTCTTTAAAAAAGTGACAGAAAAATTCAGGGCAGCCCTGGTTTCGGATGCCTGGTGGGAAAGGGTGATGGCTGGGAGCTCTGTGGGGCTCTGGGGACCCCTGGGGGTGTCGGACAGGGCCAGAGACACTGAGGAAGGGTGGCACCGAGCTCGGGGGCCTCCGCCACAGGGGGACCAGGGGATTCGTGGGGTTAGAACAGTGGGGGGGGGGGCGGGGGGGGCCTGGCGGAAGCTGTAGCACATTGACGACAGTGATCGCTAAGCTCTGAGGCTGCGGGTGGTTCCTATGTCTTGGCACTTTCCTGTGCTTTCCACTTCGGGCACACTGTATGTTTAGGGGGAACGACCTCATGTACGTCATGAAAGTAACACAAAACAACGCTCAAGGCTCAGGACCTCTGACAGACGTTCCGCCGTCTCCATCAGAGCCCGGGCGAGGTCAGAGCTGCGTTCTGGGTTTGGCAAGAATACCCAGACGCTCGCCCCACTGTGGACAGAAGTCAGGGAGGCCCTGAGGGAGAAGGTGGCACCCAGGTGCCCAGCGGATCAGCTTCCCAACGAGCTCATTGCGGAATCCCCGCATTATTTCTGTCAGGCGTCTTTTTCGATCTGATTTTTCTTTTAGGAATAAGAGCGGAATGGAGGGAGGGCTCATTCTACGTACAGCTGGACACACAAAGTGAAACGTTGGCCCCCGTTCGCGGCCATTCACCGCGGCCCCTCCGACACCCCTCTGGGTCGAACCCGAGCCGCACGCCGGTCTCCTTGCTGGAATGCGGGCAGGGGGCCGTGACAATTACCGTAGCCACCATCCTTCTGCTTCGGGGACGGGTTCACATTGTCCACGGCTGGGTCGATCGCCGTGAGTATGTTCTTGGGAACTAGAAGCCAAAGAGAGATACTGTAAGACTTTGCACACTTCCCACGTACTTGACACGCAATGTAGGTAAGACTGAAAAAGCAATTTGCCATCAGCAAACAACAAGTGCTGGCGAGGGTGCGGAGAGAAGGGGACTCGAGCACACTGCTGGTGGGAATGCAGACTGGTGCAGCCACTGTGGAAAACAGTATGGAGTTTCCTCAAAACATTAGAAATGGAACTGCCATTTGACCCTGTGATCCCACTTCCAGGAATATATCCTAAGAAGCCTGAAATACCCATCAGAAAGAATACATGTACCCCTATATTCATAGCAGCACTATTCACAATAGCCAAGATCTGGAAACAGCCCAAGTGTCCATCAGTGGATGAATGGATAAAAAAGCTGTGGTACATGTACACAATGGAGTACTATGCAGCTCTAAGAAAGAGAGATCTCTTATTCTTTGAAATGACATGGAGGGACCTGGAGAGCATTATATTAAGCAAAACAAGCCAATCAGAGAAAGACAAATATCACATGATCTCACTTATTTGTGGAATATAATGAACAAGGTGGGCTGATGAAGAAAATAGACCCAGAGTCATAGAAAGGAATTCAGAGTGACAGACCTCAGAGGAGGGAGGCGGGAGGGAGGGATGAGATGAACCAAAGAACTTATATGCACGTATGCGTAACCAATGGACATGGACAACAATGCTAGGGGGGTAGGGGGGCAGGATGGGGAGGAGGGTGTCTAGGGGGGGAAAAGGAGAAACATCTGTAACAAAAATAAATTAATAAAAATTGAAGAAAAAAATAAAAAATAATCAATTGGCAAATCAGTACCGTAACCACTGCTTGTCAGGTACACTCACTCACACACGCCAGGGGCCCTTGTGGGACCCTCAAATACCCAGAAAGGTCATTTAGGTGTGCTTTGCAGACCTCTGAGCCGCCACCAAACACTTTCCGATGAAATAGCCTCTGTGTCCGAGAAGGACACTCCAGCTCTTCTAAGACTCTGTCCTCCCCGCCCGGGGAGGCCCCTCTTCCCTGTGTCGGCCTCTTGGCTTGTCCTCACAGTGCGACCAGAGGCGGCCGGGCTGGCGCAAAAGCCGCAGGCCTCACGTTTAGAGAAAGAGGACAGCTTGGAGCGGGCGGCCGCTGGGGGACGAGCTGCGCAGGGCAGCCGGGCGCTCGGACCCTTCGCCACCTGCACAGGACGTGACTCAGTCGGGAAACGGCCCGTTCCCTGCGGGGAAGTGGCTCTGACTGCCAGAGAATCGTTTTACGTTTCATTCCTCAGTTACAGTTCGGAAGAATCTCTCCGAGGACAACGGCTGTCCACACGCCTGTCAGATGCTTGCGTCTCCTTGTTTGAAGAGTGAAGACCAGGACTGGGGTGTGAGGTGTTACCCGCACTCTTCCTCTGTCGATACATTTGTGGGAACACTAGCCAACCACTGTCCACGGGCTCAGCACTTAAAGGTACATCTTGTGCAAGGGATGCTGTGATGATGTCTACAATCCCCACTCCTCAGGAGGGGAAACTGAGGCCCCGAGTTGCGCCATTCACCTAGCAAGACGCAGAGCTTGAACTCCTGGTCTCGCTGGCACCTGCCCTGATCTTCCCGGGACAGTACTGTCCGCGGGGCGTCCAGCCTTTGGGAGCTGGAGACAGGATTACTTGAAAGCAGCATGCTCAACCTTTGTCATCTCACGCACACATAAACTAGTGACTCAAGTTCTGCGGCACACCAAAAAATGTATTTTTGCCGATCTGACCAAAAAACTAGGTATCGTTTTGATTCCGTCACACTGGACGGCTATTGTGGGCTGGCTGTTGTCATTTTTTTATTTGGCAATCGAAGGGAAAAGAGGTCAGTGCCCCCGACTACATAGTCAGGTATCGCGTGCTTTGAAAGTCCAGGCGGCACACGGATTGGGAATCGCTGGTTTGAGGGTTACAGGGACAGCGAGTGATGCAGGCCGCCCGGGGGTCTGTGTGGACTGGAGTGGACTTGAATGGTCACTAACTTCGGGCAGGGCCCCGCCTTGAATTTCCCCCTGGATAAAACGTGTGTCAAGCTTGCGTCAGAACAGACTCTAACAAAGAAGCCTTGCCCTGGCCGGGTGGCTCCGTCAGTAGCTTCCTCCTGTACACCAAAAGGTTGCGGGTTCGATCCCCGGTCGGGGCATGTACCCGAGGCCGCTGATGGATGTTTCTCTCTCATATCGATGTTTCTCTCCCTCTCTCCCTTCCTCTCTTTCTAAAATCAATAAACATATCCTCAAGTGAGGATTGAAAAAAAAACAGTAAAGAAAAAAAAGCAGAAAGGAAAGAAGCGTCCAGAGGCTGAGCTCAGGGGCCTGGAGGCTTCTGCGCCTTGAAGACAAAGGCTCTCTGTCCACTGCTCCTCCCTCCCGCAGGTGCCCAGACTGCACGAGCAGCTGTGAGCTCGCCATCTGCTCCCTCCTGTCCCCAGACCCTGGACGCCGCCTGGCCCGGGTCCTGAGGGGCTGCGCTGGCCGCAGGAGCTCAGGGCAGGTTCTGCTGGTCTGTGTGGTGACTCTGGGGGACAGTGGCTGTGGATACGGAGGGACGCCAGCCCTGCAGAGGTGAGGGGACAGCTGGCCTAGCTCCCCAGGCCTCCTGTCCTATTAGGAGGAAAATCTAAAATCCAGCGTGTCCTAGAAGCATGGCTAACGGTCAGACGTGGGGGGCCAGTGGAGAGGGCCTCGGTTAGCCGTGCACCGAGACACCCCAGAGATGCACCTCCCAGCCCAATCATGACCACGTGCCCTGCGTGGTTTGACATCAGCCAGACCAGCCCAAGGTTAGAAAAGCGAAAGGCTCAGAGCCTGACTCATGGCCCCGAGGGTGCACAATGACGCAGCAATTTCCACCCAGCCTGGAGGCTGAGGGAGGAGAGCCAGGGTGAAGTGAAGCCCTATAAAACAGGGAGGCGTGCTCTTTTCAAAATGCAGATGGATTACGTCCCCTGAGAAAATTCTTCAGTGTCTCTCTGCTGCCCTGAGAAGCCAAGCCTCAGCCCCTCCTCCAGGCCCATCCAGTCCCACTAGGGTCGCACCTCCCAGCCTTTGTGTGCGCTGAGCCTTCCGTCTGCCCCCCCACCACCTGCTGTCACTGTGCTGACTCCTACACACCTGTCACCTCCCTTGCCTCGGACACCACCTCCCCTGGGAAGCCCTCCAGGGCCCCTGCGTCCCCAGAGCCCGGGATTCACTACACTCTGTCCCATGGGCTGTGAGAACAGGGTCATTGGTCATGAGCATGTCCCCAGCTCTGGGCCTGGCACGGAGCTGGCGCTCCGTAAACGTGGGCATGAACCAGGCCAGAGGGCAGTAGCACTTCCTAATCCATTTGTGGTCCCCAGGGGTGGGTCCATGGCTTCTGACCTCCAGAATACCCTGGCTGGCTATGCCACACGGTCAGGCCCTGGTGAGGCAGCCCTGCCCAGCTCAGCCCAGCCTGGCCACTTGGGAGACAGGCCCTTGTGTTTCTGCGGACATGAGGGTCCCACAGCAAGACCTGCTTGATGTTTATCACTTGTCTCTGATGCACCCCCCCGCCTCACGGGTCGGGTGTCCCCTGGGTTAGCGCCACGAAGGTGCTGAGAGAACAGCCAGGCTGGCTGGGTGCTGCGGGGGGAGCAGGTGTCGGAACCGATGCTTGCTGGGGTGCAGCTCCTCTGACCCTCTTACCCAAGAGCGCCTTGACTTGGGGGGCTGGCTGGGCCCTCTCCGGCGGTCAGGTTTATAATCACGTACATGGTCTCTGGCCAGGGCTGACCAAAGGAGGGGGTTACCTGACCCAGCCCAGTCAATGAAATTTCTTTCTGTTAGAAATTTGGAATTAACATTGTCAGGCTGCGCCCTGGCCGGTTGGACTCAGTGGTTAGAGCGTTGGCCCAAGGACTGAAGAGTCTCGGGTTTGATTCTGGTCAAGGGCACGGACCTCGTTGCAGGTTCGATCCCCGGCCCTAGTTGGGGTCCTGCGGGAGACAACCAATCAATGTGTCTCTCTCACATCAATGTTTCTCTCTCTCTTTCTCCCCCTCCCTTCCCCCCTCCCACTCTATCTGAAGATAAATGGAAAAATATCCTCGGATGAAGATGAAAAAAAACAAACAAAAAATCTATGAAAAAATATCCTTGGGTGAGGATTAAAAAGAAAAAGATTGCCAGACCAAGTCTTCATGCTGTTGGGACCATAACATAAAGTCACCGGGGCGGTGGGCTGTGGCGGGGTCTGTATGCCTGCAGCCCAGGCTCTGAGGGAGGGAGGGGGGAAGGAGGGGGGAGGGGGGAGGGAGGGAGGAGGGAGCGGAAGTGCTGGGACAGGCAGAGAGGAGCCCGGAGCTGCCCTGGCCTGGTGTCCCCGTCAGCCCCACCCTGCCCTCCCGTGGCTTCTGAAGATGCCTCTAGACATAGGCTGCCCCCCACCCCAAGCCCTTTGGGCTCAAGACAGCTCGGGTTGGTCCCCTCACTCACATCCAGAGTCCTAACGAAGACAGCTTGGCGTGACAATGAATTACCGACATCCTCTGGAATATCCGTATCAACCTGCACGTCGGTGGGGAGAACCCTTTAAAAGGAAGCGCTTCTTGCCCACTTAGTAACCTAGAAAGTATGCAGACTCTGCAAACCACTTCTAGTGAGTGGGGTCTCACAGGGAAGAGCCGTGGCGGGGCGGGGGGGTATTTTTAAGGGCCAGACGGTGGTTAGGAGCGCTCCGCGGGTGTCTGCAGGGTGTGTGTGTGTCTGTACAGAAACTTGCCTCACAGTGAGAGTCACCCCGTCCCTGTGAGATAACTCCGGGGGGACCACACTGATGGACAAGGAGCACTGTCCCAGGGAGACGGAAGGACCCTGTCAACGCCCCCATTTCCTCCACAGGCCCACATCTGAACCCACTGGGCCCCTCCCCCAGGGAATCGCTCCGTGCCTCCCTCTGCAGTTCTCCCACCCGTCCAGACCCTCCACTGACCCCCACCTCGCAGCGCCTCCTGCCTGCCGTCCCTCCTTCTCTAGCTTAGGGTCCATCCTCCCCATCGCGATCTCTCGCTTGGGGACACGGGCTCTCCCTCCCCTGTGGGAATCGGGCCATGTAGCAGCTCACGGTGCCGATTACAGCTTTGATATTGCCGCCACCAACAGTGAGCTCGGGACAGACCATGCTGGGCGCAGCGGCACACAGTCAGGTCAGCAAAGGAGGCCGCCCGAAGCACGCTGCGACATGCCAGGTGCAGACACCCGTCACCGAGAACCCCCACGGCACGCTTAGATGAACCACACGGAACGTGGGCTGCTGAGTGCCCGGGGCGGGGACGGGCATGGATCGGGAGGTGACTGCTGAAGGGCGGAGTTTCTATTTGGAGTGATGAGAGTGTCCTTAATTGCGGTGACAGCCATACAATTCCGTGGCCACCGATCTGTTTGCTTAGGGGGCAAATTGCGCCATCTGAATTATCTCTCAATGAAACTGGCACCAAAGAAGTCCAGGGGCTCTGGCAGGGAAGGGGCTGTCCACGAGCCCAGGGGTCGGGTTCTTTGCTTGCATGCTCATTAAAAACGAAAAACAAAACCTCAGGCCGTGTGTGGGGTTACAAACTGGAAACGCACCTGACCCCCGAGAATCGTCAGCTGCCCTTGCCTTGTAAACCGTTTTATGAAACAGGACTCTGACGGAGCAGGGGCTGCCTTTTATCTGAGACGCGGGACAATGCCACGTGCTAGTCCCGTGCCTCGGGGTCCGGCCGCACCTGCCGGCTCAGGATGTGGGCCGTGGGCGGCGTGGGGACTCATTACCAGCATCCTCAGAAGGACAGCTCTGCCTGTGACCTCGCAGGACATCCCTGACCTGTGCGGCCTCCTAAGAACCCAGATTCAAAGCGCTCTTCCTGCCCGGCCGGTGTGGCTCAGTGGATGGAGTGTCATCCATGGACTGAGAGGTCCCGGTTCGATTCCAGGTCAGGGCACATGCCCAGGTTGTGGGCTCATCCCCACTAGGGGGCGTGCAGGAGGCGGGCAATCGATGTGTCTCTCTCACGTCGATGTTTCTCTCTCTCCTTCCCTCCCTCCTGCTCTGTCTGAAGATAAATATTTTTTTTAAAAAAATCCTCTGGTGAAGATTTAAAAAAGAGAGACAAAATCGCTATTGCCACGGACATCAGTTTTACCGTTTGTTCCTTCCCTACCTCCCGTTTGCTGCCGATCTGACTGCTGAAAGAGCTTTAAACCAATCTGGACCCAAGAAAACTCGGCTGCTTATCTGATGTGAACGTCATCCATGACGAAAGGACAGAGAAGGGCTCCTGGACACCCGGTGTGACCGCCGTTTCGGGGGCGGGCTCCCCGGGCTGCTTGCAGGCCACCGCCTCCGAGCAGGCCGCCCTGGCGGAGGGCGTCGTCTTACCACAGGCGTAGGTGACGGTGAGGTACTTGGTCACGCCTGGCGGGCAGGGGCTCCCGAAATGCTGGCTGTTGACCAGGACCCGGCACCGCTGTCTCCCGTAGCACCGCCGGGACAGGACGTGCAGGGCCGAGTAGGACACGCAGTCTGCAAGGCAGGAGACAGCAGGGGCGTTAGCTGCACCCCGGCCGCCACTGCCTCTGCCGTCCCCTGGGCACGGATGCGCTGAGCCGTGCTCAGGGCTCACGGAGATGGTTTCTCTGATGACTTTCGGTCTCGAGAAAGCCCCCGGCGTGGGCTGGGGACCGCAGGGGTGGCCGGCCGCACGGGCAGGCGCTGGAGGGCCAGCGTGGGCTCAATGCCCTGCTGTCGCCAGCTCGAAATTCCTGCCGGGTTTGAACAAGGGGCCTGTGTCTCCGTCTCGCACCACGAATTACGTCACTGGCTCTGCACAGAGCTGGGGAAATACGGACAACGTTGAATGACGGTTCTCATTTCTTTTATGGCCCTCACCACTCTCTGAAACGTTTTACTTGTTTACGTTGAGAATCTGTGTCCCCTCCATGAACGTAAGCTCCATGAAGATGGGACGATTTCGCCCTGGCCGGTTTGGCTCAGTGGTTAGAGCGTCGGCCCGCGGACCAATCAGTCGCGGGTTCTATTCCAGCCAAGGGCAAGTACCTCGGTTGTGGTTCGTCCCTGGCGCTGGTCAGGGTCCTGCAGGAGGCAACCAGTCAATGTGTCCCTCTCATGTCGATGTTTCTCTCTCTCTCCCTCCTTCCCACTCTATCTGAAGATAAATAGAAAAATGTCCTTGAGTGAGGATTAAAAAAATAAAATAAAGATGGGACGATTTCTATCCCGTTCATTATGATTCCCACAGCCTGGTCCCCTGTAGAAACCCACTAATAACTGATGGCTGGATGGATCAGTAAGTCAGTAACATGATGACGTGTGTCCCGCACCCTGGCGCAGTGTCTCAATACACAGCAAGTATGAACCGAACACACACCCAGGATGAGGCGCCATGCTGGGCGCCGTCAGAAAAACCAGCCGGGGGAGCCTGCCTTGCATTCTCGGAGTGGACTGCGGACAAACCCACACGTGGGACCTGGAGGCCAACTCTGCGACACGGAGTGGCCAGACAAGAGGGCCGGGTCGGGGACGGAAGCGGGGGCTGTGGACCGCCGCGCGGAGAGGGGCTGGGCGTGGGAGAGACGGCTGGACTGGGCAGAGGCGGCCAGAGGGAGGTGTGAAGCCAGGGCAGGGGGGCCGGGAGCACCCGGGCGAGTGCAGGGCTGGGCATGAGCTGGAGTGGCAGGTGTGGCAGGCCAGCCGCAGAGAACGAGCCAGGAGAGTACAGAGGAGCTGGACCAGGAAGGCCTCCGAATGCCGAGCCACAGACACTGCACTCATGCCGGTGTCCTCTGGGGACAGTGTCCAGGCTGCCCTGGGACAGAAAGGGAGCCAAAGGCAGGGGGCCCAGTTTGGGAGCAAGTTTAATAAAACACACTGGGAGGGGCCGAGGGCTTGAAGAGCTCGAGCGCAGGAGAGCGCGTTGGAGATCTCGCAGTGACACGTATACAGGCCGTATGCCTACGTGCACCAGTGCACGGGACACACCGCTCAACGAAACGCACTTGACCTGCATCTATCCGTGAAGGTTCTGAGGACCTTTCCACAGTGCCGAGCGCTGGGGCTCTGGGCACAGCAGGCACCCGACAAGCCTGTATTTAATCAGCGAGTGGCTGGACTGAACGGGACCCCAGGTGGCACCAGCAGCCCATGTCTGGCTTTGGAACACAGACCCCTCTTTCCTCCAACTGCTTCTGAACACCGCAGGGTGGAAGGGTGATGCTCGCTGGGCCTGATGTGCTGGGTCCCCGTGAATGAAAGCAAGGTCAACTGGGCAAGTCAGGAAGCCAGTGAGGCCGCGGGGGGATGTTCTGGGCATCCTCCGACACCAAGTGCCCGGGCGCCAGGCATGTCTTCGTGACGAGTGAGAAGTAGTGGGAAGAGCAGCGGGCACCGTCGGGTCCCCGCAGGCCACCCCTGGCTCAGACTGGGCACTGTGAAGAGGGCTGCATGGAGACTGTTTACAAAGGTGGGAGTCGCCTCGAGGGAGGTAGCAGGACTCCAGGGCCAGGAAGAGCAGAGGACCAGGCCACCCCAAGCCTGCAGGGGCCAGGGCAGTGGCGTCCAGAACCCTGGGGACGCTCCAGGGAGCTGGTCCTGCAGCTGAGGGCTGTGCCCTCACGGTGTGTCCTGCTGTGTCCCTTAGTGGCTGGTGCCTGCACCTCCCATTGGGCTGAGAACCCCTGGAGGGCAAGGGGTGTGTGCCCTGTCCCTCCCGGGGAACATGGGGCGCACCTTGTCCTAATATTTCTGGGAGGTCCGTCAGCACAGCACAAGTCGGCTGTTCTCTCCAAGCCTGAATGAAAAGTCTTATGGTTAAGCTTCTGGAAGACCTTCTGCCGGTGGCCCAGGGTGTGGCCTTGGGCACTGCGCCCTCTCGTGAAGCCTGCTTCCTCGCTGGGACAATGAGGGTACCGGGAGCTGTCTCGTTGGCTGGTGTCCAACGCCAGCACAATGCACCCTCATCGACCTCGGGCCACCTTGTGTCACATGGCAAAGTGGTCCTTAGGGCTTGGACAACTGACAGTCTGAATGAAATGCCCTCTTTGGATATGGTATGGTCTGATCAGAATTACATACCAAAGCCCCAAATCTGTCCCTAGGGGCGGGGGGAGAAAGAAAGGAGAATTGCCAAGACGGCAGCAGGGGATATTTCGGGCTGATGGATAGGAAGTCTTTTTCCCCTATTGATTTTAAGGTACTTTCCAAGCTTTTGTTAGTTGACAGTGCTCTGAACTAGGAAAGCACAGGGTGGGCTTTCTTAAAAAGTGAAATGAAACTCACGTCTGGGCAGAAGACAGTTTTTGAATATGGTCTCTCTGAGCCAGTTTTTTTTTTAGAAATGTAAAATGTTTTGTAAATGTAATAATAAGCTATTCCTTTATAGAACTCAATTTGCCCCAAGAGCCATGAATGGTTTATCCAGGTGTAAAGATACACTCTGTGGACTTCCCTCCAGTTTATCCGTGTGTTGCTGCGTGGACGCACCAGGTTCATGGTGGGTCTCTTTGCTGTCTTAGAGACTCGTTATTAATCGGGGTGCTTAGCTGAGCATGTGTATCAGTTGAAAAAAAACCCTTACATCTCAAGAAATCTGCTGATGGGATGTATAAGCTTTCTGCCCTGGGAAGAGGTCCAGTGTGAACTATAAAATTATTTTTAAAAGTCTGATGTTTTAAAACCTAACTAGTATTGTTCCTTTTGTTACAAAACAAGTCCATTTCGTAGTTGAAAACTTGAAAAGCACAGATGAGCCCCAACTGGGGAAATAAACATTCCCAGTAAATCCCACCATCAAGAAAAGACTTCACCTTTACCAAACATCATTCTACTCACTTTTCTACGTACAAATGTCCTTCCCCCTCCGTGGGATCACAGGCATGTTACTTTGCATGCTACCTTTCTCTCTGTGTGTTAATGTATTTGTGAAATTTCCACACCCACATGATGTTAACGCGCTGCATAGCTTTCCGTTGCATAGATGGGCCGACTCTGTTTGCAATACCCTACTGCGGACATTCAAATGATTTCCGCGGTTTTAAATGCTGTGAACAGTTCTATGCAGAACACCCTTAGAGCTACGCATCTGCACACAAGCTTGATGGTTCCGCCAGAATTCCTGGCGGCCGGTCGCTTTGTCAGGGGGTACGCAGACCGGGAAGGCTTCGACACACAAGGCCACACTTATCCAGAAAAATTACACTGGTTCCCGTGGAATCGCGGGAGAGTGCCCTAGAAACAGGACATTTCCTTAGGACGCTTGCCCGGCCACATTCTTGAAGGCTAACAGAAGGAAAACAACACTCCCACGGATGAAACCCCCGTCCTCCTGCCCCGGAGCTCACTCTGCACCCTGGGAGCAAATGCCTGTGTCCTGGTGAGAGGGACAGGACCCGGGCGGTCTCAGGAAGAGCCCGAGGTCGCTGGAGTCTGACTCAGGTCTGACCGCGCCCGGCTGACACTGAGCTCTGAACCCTGTAGGATCTCCTTCCAGAGCGGCTCTCTCCCTCCCGGCCTGATTTTGTCCGCCTTCTCTCTTCCTGGCCAGCTCCCTCCCACCCCAATACGTGTGATAACAAGATGTTCAACCATTTAACTTTGTGTTTTTGGCGAGGGTTTCACCCTGAAACTGAAGTTAATGGCGCTTTATAACCTGAGTTTATTTAGATAATTAGGCTGGTTGCTGTTCGGTGACTGTTTTTTTGGCAGTGGGCGCCCCTGGCACCTTGATCTTCAACTGAGAAGTCCGGGCCTGCCCGCACTTGGCCTCGGGACAGCCCTCGCTCGCCTCGGAGGCCCACTGGGTGGTTTCCTCGTTCTCTCACTAAGGAAATAGCAGAATCCAGGAGTCCACCTAGAAAATGTGGCTGCAGCAGGAAATGACACGTCCCCGTGGACGCCCTGCTTTCTGATCACGCCGGGTCACTTGCATGACTTCCTTATCTTAGCTCTCATGGCTCGGCCTCGCCAGCTCTTTCAGAAAGGTCCTTCAGTCAAGAAAAGACACCGGCTCTGTCTTCGTCTGAACTTGGGTAGCAGTGACATGTCACTGTTTGGAGACAGTCTCGGTTGGCCTGGTCATCAGTCTGCGCCTCTCCCCTTGAATGCCACAGCTCTGGTGGCCAGCCTCTGGACCTGCTCGCGAGGGCTGCTGTCACAATACCGCAGACCAGGGCTTCACCCGCGGGGCGTCTCCTCGCAGCTCTGCGGGGGTCCCCGGGGTCTGCACGGCTGGTTCCTCTGGGGCCTCGCTCCTTGGCTTGCTGGTGGCTGTCCTCTCCCTGTGTCCTCACGTGCTCTTCCTTCTGTGCTCATCTACGTCCTCATTTCCTCGTGTCACAAGGACGCCCGTCCTGTTGGATTAGCACCCACGGCCCGCCAAGTTAACTAGTCACCTCCTTAGAGACCCTGTCTTCAAACAGTCACCTTCTGAGGTGCCGGGGGTTAGGGCTCGCACGTGTGAATTTTAGAGGGTGTCAGCTCAGCCCATAGCAGCCCTCAAGACGGCCACGCATGGTCCTCACCTCCTGAGTTCACCCTCGGGTCGCCTGCCCCACAGGGAGTCAGAGCTGGTCTGTGACCCCTACATGTGGCTGAGGTGACAGTGTGTGGCTGCTGCTGTTCTCTGGAAGCACTCCCTTTGGGAGGAACCCGCTGCTGGGTCACGAGGACACTCGGGAGACCCGCGTGGGGAGGATGGAGGCCTTTGCCAGCAGCCACTTGCCCACCACACAGTGAGCCACCAGGGAAGTCCCGCCTTCGGATGACCCCAGCCCAGCCACCATCCTGGCGGCAACCTCAGCAGACCCCAGGAGACCCTGAGCAACAGCTGCCCGGTTGAGCCGCCCCGGAATGCCAGCCCCCCAGAAACCGCGAGGAAAGAAATGTTCGTTTTTGCTTTCAGCCATTCGATTTGGGGGTATTTCTCACGCAGCAATAGAAAACAAATCCACATTTTGATACTTGGAAGTGGGTTGCTGGGGTAATAAAACCCTAAGCGTGTGGGAGAGGCTTTGGGACTGGCATGAACTGGGGGAACGCAGAGGAGATGGGCAGGGGTCTGGGGTCTGGAGAACAGGCCCAGCATCTGTGACCTCTGCACCCCGAGGCCAGGTGCACCGTCAGGGCAGGGTCCCGGCCCCCACAGCGAGTGGACGCAGGGACGCCAGGTGCTTCTCCTCCGGCCCCGCGCTTCCTCCGGCTCCTGATGGTGGCATCGGGCCGTGAGTCCCTTTGGGCCACTGTGCCACACAAATATAACTATCTGTGTGTGACAGTGGGAAAGGCTGGGAAGGCTGCTGAAGGCCAGGGTGTGGTTGGTGTGTGGCCGATGTCTCGCCACAGCCTCATCGGCCTGACATGTGCCAGAGGGACCAGCTCAGGGCACCCCTGCTGGACGAGGGCACGGCCCGCCCTCCTCCAGGCCCAGACTCGGAGGCCTGGCTGAGGACAGGTGTGCACCCCACAGCTCAGGGGCATCCCGTAGGAGGGTCCCTCCAGGGGAGGTCTGAGAGCCCAGCCTCGGGGCTCTGTGGGGGCAGGCTGCGTCACATCGTGACTGCGAGGGGCACGCCCATGCCCTGACTCCCACCGGGGGAGTCCCCCTCCGCAGCCACCCAGCCCCTTTCTCCCAAACGTACCCTACATACGACGTCCACAGGACCAAAAGGAATCGGCCCTGTAGACAAACCCAAACGACAGGTTCAGGGAACGTGCAGCGTGGGGTGGGACGCCCCAGCAGAGAAAAGTACGTGAAGTCGATGCGTCTATTTTGTCACGAGCTCACACGCATTTATGAAAAAAATAAAGATCGCAACAGAAAAAAAGGTCAAAGGCCGGAGACACAGTGTCGAAGAAAATAACCACATACGGGGGAAACGTTCAAGGTCATTACTATCCAAAGAAAGGTCGATGAGAAATGGAAAGACCGTTTGATGCCTACTGACTTGGAAACATGAAGAAAAATGATACAATGTGGCCAACGTCGGGAGGTAGCCCACAGCTGTCGTCACTGTACGCACGTAAGTTGGTGGCAAACATTTGGGAAAGAACTCTGGCAACACACAGGAAGAGCTGTAACACGCCCGTGGCCGCTTCGGGTGTCCGCCTCTGGGAATTCATCCCACGGAATAATCCAGGAGAAAGACGGGCCACGGGAACCGGTTTGTTACACTTACTCACACGACGTGAGACTCAGAAGCAGTGACGCAGTCCCGCCACGGGCCTGGCTGAGGAAATGAGGGACCCCATCCTAGGCCGACACGGTCAGGGTGCCGCCCCGCGGCTCCGGGTCAGAACCGCCATCGTGGGAAGCTGTCCTGTGCTCATGGAAGAGACGGTGGAGGATGACTGGAAGAGATCTTGAAAAACGGAAATCTTTTCATGGACTGGGTAAAATGTGGGGCTGAATCTCTTTCTTGTTTCTGTGACAGGTCGTGATGGTGCAGAATGACCGTAGTCCTGGTAACGACCGTCCTTCAGAGAGAACTGGAGACGCTCGCCCTGTGGCCTGCTGACCACCAGGCCCAGCGGTCTTCACCCCGTGTGCCCGGGGGCACCCACGTGGAAGCCTGCGGGCGGCACAGCCTTCAGCATCTAGCACACGGGAAATCGCACGCGACCTCTCCGCGGCCCTCGGTGAGACCCGGCCCCTGGGCCCCTCGGCAGTCACCCTGCAAGGTCGTGCTTCTGGGGTCAGCAACAGACAGCCCTGTCCCCTTCCCCAAAGCCACAGGGCTGAGCTGCAGCCGTACGGGGAGCTTCGAGCAGAGACCGCACACACACTGGCAGCCTGTGGCCTGGATGTGGCCTGTAGGCATGTTTTCTTTGGCTCACACAGTGTTTTGAAAGTTGGAACATTTCACATGAAAAGAAAAAAATGCATTTCCGCCATCTCAGGAGAGGCTGGAAGCTGTGACGACACCCGGCCCTCGTTCTAGGCCGGCCGCCATCCACGGGGGCAGCCGGGGCGGGCGCCCCACTCGGGAGGGCTCTGATCCGTTCACAGATCCCAGCGCTCACACAGCCACCTCCTCCGAGCCAGGCACTGCCCTCGTTGCGGGGAAATCCTCAGCCGAGAGACAGACCCCATCTCTGCCGTGCTTACCTTCTCCTGGGAGAAAAGCCCATGCACAGAGGTGACTGTTTCCGTGGTATGAAGATAATTGAACGGGGGGGACAGCGTGAGAGAGACAGCAGGCTCGAGGCGCCGGGCTGGCAGGGTGCCCTGGAAAGACTCTGAGACGACATCTCCGCTGATTCCCAAATGACGAGAAGGCGTGATGGAGCTGGCCAAGCAGACGTGTGGAGAGAATATTCCAGGCCAAGAGAAGAGCCTGTGCAAAGGCCCTGGGGTGTGGACAGGTGTGGACTGCTCCAGAGGTAGTGAGGGGAGCAGAGAGAGGCCAGACCATATCTGGGAGACTGAATTTATTTATTTATCCTCACCCGAGGACATTTTTTTTTTTTTTTGCATTTATCTTCAGATAGAGCGGGAGGGTGAGAGGGAGGAAGAGAGAGAGAGAGAGAAACATCGATGTGAGAGAGACACATCAAGTGGTCACCACCCACACGACCCCAACTGGGGCCGGGGACGAACTGCAACCGAGATACGTGCCCTTAGCGGGAACCAAACCCGGGACTCTCTGGTCCGCGGGCCGACGCTCTAACCACTGAGCCAAACCGGCCAGGGCAGAATTTATTTTGATACAGGGGCAAAGCAGAGAGCTTTAAGCAGGGGGTGATGTGATCTGATTGAATTTAAATAAAATCTCATTGGCTGCTAAGTGAAGAAAGGACTAAGAGGGGGGAGGAAATCGGGGACAGGAAAGACTGGAGACCAGTCAAGAGGCAGCCCAGATGCTTCCAGTGGAAAATGCCCAGAGTGGGCTGGGAGCAAAGTGGCTGGATTTGAGACACTCGGTGGGGCAGAGCTCACCGGACTTGCAGAGGGTGTGGATGGGTAGCTGGTGGGAGACAGAGAGTCAAAAGAGAGTCAAAATTTAAAAAAAAATTTTCCCTTTATTGATTTTAGAGAGAGAGGGAGGGAGAGGAAGAGAGACAGAAACATTGATGAGAGAGAACATCGATTGGCCACCTCCTGCATGCCCCCCACTGGGGATTGGGCCCACAACCTGAGCAGGTGCCCTGACCGGGAATCGAACCGGTGACCTCTTGGTGCAGGGGTCAACACTCAACCACTGGCCAGGCAAAAGATAGTGCTTTTAAAGGTGAGTGAGGCCCTGGCTGGTTTGGCTCAGCAGTTAGAGCGTCGGCCCTCAGACCAATGAGTCGTGGGTTCGATTCTGGTCAAGGGCACGTACCTCAGTTGCGGTCCGGTCCCGGCCCTGGTTGGGTCGTGAGGGAGGCAACTAATCGATGTGGCTCTCTCACATCAATGTTTCTCTCTGTCTCTCTCCCTCCCTCCCTCCCACTCTTTATGATAATAAGTGGAAAAATATCCTCGGGTGAAGAATAAAAAAATAAAGGTGGATGAGATTAAAATACGTTTCTACAAGAGGGATAAGTGGATGGTTTTGTGGGGCCAACCTGCCAAGTGCAGTTTAAAACCTTCGTGCAGTTACCTGGGCCGAGGAATGAACCATTTCTTAGCATTAGATGGTGAAAATGTGTCAGCGTGTGCAGCCAATGGTTTGTGTTCATGCACACGCAACTTCCGCCCTCTGCTAGCTGGGAATACGACAGCAGAGCGGAGGCTTGCACGTGAGATCAACCGGACATTGAAGAGAATGGGCACCCTCAAGGTGATGAGAACTGGGCACCCTCAAGCCGACGAGGAGAATGGGCACCCTCAAGCCGATGAGAATTACTGGGCACCCTCAAGCCGATGAGGAGAACTGGGCACCCTTAAGGCGATGAGAACTGGGCCCCCTCAAGCCGATGAGAACTGAGCACCCTCAAGCCGACGAGGAGAATGGGCACCCTCAAGCCGATGAGAATTACTGGGCACCCTCAAGCCGATGAGGAGAACTGGGCACCCTTAAGGCGATGAGAACTGGGCCCCCTCAAGCCGATGAGAACTGAGCACCCTCAAGCCGACGAGGAGAATGGGCACCCTCAAGCCGATGAGAATTACTGGGCACCCTCAAGCCGATGAGGAGAACTAGGCACCCTCAAGGCCCCTCATGTTCCCTTGGAGCCTCTTCCCACGCACAGCACTGGGCCCAAAGGTCCTGGCCTTTGACAGTGGCTCATGAATGCAGCAAAGAGCTCGATCCCTGACCTCACACGAACTCAAGGGTGATGGACAGAAGCACCTGGCTGTGAAGGGCGGGGTGGGGGGGAGTGGGAAGGACAAGCAGGTTGTTTTTCCTGAGACTCTGTCAGGCTCAGGCTTTTAAAACTGGACAGCTAAGCCAGGGGCACCGTCCCCATTCGCAGACCACGGACCTTTCCGGCGTCCGCAGGGCTCCCGGGCGTTCGCGCGGCTGGCTGACGTGTGGGCTCCTGAACTCTGTGGACACCTGCCGTTTAGCCAGGTGTCTGCCAGCGTTTTCTTTGCTGATTACTTTTCCCTTTGAGCCAAATCCCATCCAACTTCCCAGGGACGCCAGGCCGCAGTTACTGGGTGGAAAGCGTTCAGCCCACAGGAGGACGGACCTGCTGGCCGGATCCGTCTGCGCGAACGAGGAGCCGAAATCCGTGGCGCTCGCAGTCCCCGCCAGAACCCACGCGGCTACGTTAGGTTCAGCAGGCCTGGGAAACGGGGTGCCTGGCCCCCACAGTAAGGAACGGAGTCCCTTTTGCACAAAGAAGTCAGATCATCAAGGACACTTGATCCAGCTGAGGAGACCAGATGACACGGGGAGTCCCTGCGGGGTGCTCAGGAGAGCGGCGAGATTTGCCCCCGTGCACGCTGGGGGCAACGGCAAACCTTGCACCAGGGAGGCTCCTGCCAGACAAGGTTCCCTCGTCCTGACGCAGTAGCAGGAACAGGGAGGAGGGTGGCCACGCTCTGCGCACACGTCGTATGAGAGGGAGGAGGCGTGTCAGAGCTCACAGGTCACTCGCTGGGGCACGGGGCAGAGGGCAGTGGTGGCGTTCATCTCTGCCCCCGGCCAGCCGAGCCTGCCGAGACGGAGCCCTCTCCCCAGGGCTAATGCAGAGCGGCCGGATGCCCCCAGCCGCCTGCCTCTGTGTGGTCTGCCTTCAAAAGACTCTCCCTCGTGGTGACAGAGGCCTCCCTTCCCGGGACGCTGGCTGGGGGGCCTTGGTGGCCCATGTGCCTCGTGAGCCACTTTGTATTCTCTCCTGGGCCTGGCGTGGGAGCCTGCCCGTGAGGTGAAGTCATTTTAGGTTCTCTTATCAGACCCAAGATATTACTTATGCATGGGTTTCTTTTTTAAATTAATGTTTCATTTCACTTGCGAACCATGAATAAATTGTAGCAATTGAACTCGTTAAGAATCTCGTTTTAGATTTTGATAGTATAGCGCAATGCCTCGGGCCGTTCCATGGCGGGGGTGGGGGGGGTATCCTCTCTGGCTGGGTGCAGGTGGAGACCGGGCCGTTTCACCCCCACAGACCACGGTGTGTGACGGTAATTTTATGTGTCGATGTAGTTAGGCTCTAGTGCCCTGTCGTTTGGTCAAACACCAGCCTAGATGTCGTTGCGAAGGTATTTCTAAGATATGACTAACATTTACATTTAATCAGTAGACTTTGAGTAAAGCAGATTACCCTCCATGGTGTGGGTGGGCCTCGACCAATCAGTTGAAGGCCTGCAGAGCCAAGACTGAGGTTTCCTGAACTTTTCCTCGAGGCGGCAAACAGAAACTCTGCATGGGGTTTCCAGCCCGCTGTCCTGCGGAGCTCAGACTCAGAACTGAACGGCAACTCTCAGCTGAGTCCCCGGCCGCCGGGCTGCCCTTCGCTTCAGACTAGCAGCCATCAACCCTACGAGAGCTGATTCCTTGAGCTCGATCTCTCCCACACCGCCTGTTGGTGCTGTTCTCTGGAGATCCTGACGGAGAACCACAGGGGGTGGCTGGGACGGGTGCAGCTCTCCGGGCTGGGTCTGGGCCACCGGCTCTTAGCTCCAGACGGCGGCCAGCTGAGAGCAAGGATGCGCTGAGCTCTTCTCACACTGAACACGGCCTCGGGCCCTCGCTGGCTCTGTCTCTGCCTGGACACCTTCCCCAGGTGGCTGCAGGTTCTCCTCCAACTCTGCTCAACATGCCCATCACCCCATAAACCTGCACCTCTCCGCGCCGCCCCCCCTTCCCTGTCTCCCCTCCCCCATGAGCTGGTCCCAGCGCTCATCCGCCCCTGGCACACGACCCGTCAGCCCTTGTGGTAGCTGCTGTGTCTCAGCCTCCTCGTCTGCTGCTGGGAGGCCAGCTCCACGTGGGCTCTGTGTCGGTCACCGAGCACACCCCCAAGCCCAGACAAGGCCTTGCATACAGCAGGTGCTCAGTGAGCACTCAGTGTGGAATGGCTGGACGACGGGCAGGGGCAGGAGTGTGGGGCAGCGGGAGGCCCCACGTAGGGTGGTTCCTCCTCTCCTCTCACCCAGTGCAAGCACAGCAAGGATCCATCCCTCCGGGGCCAGCCCCCGACGACGGCCCCCTGCAGACACCTACCAAAGGGGGGCAGCCGCCCGGCCTCCGAGGCGCACACGTCCCTGTCCTGGGCCCTCCTGCCGTAGGTGGCGGAGTAGATGTTGAGAAACTTGGATTCGTGGCAGTGCAGTTTCAGCTCTCGGTCCTCACACACGGTTTGGTTCTTCAATTCACCTGGAGCAGAAACAAAATCAGCGGCATCGTCAGCTTCCATCGGGGAGCGAGCCCCAAGGCTGCTGCAGCTGGGTCCCCGGTCCCTGCCACCCTCCGAGCAGAGCGCAGAGCTGTGCATCCCACCCGAGGCCCCCGGCAGGTCAGGACGTCGAGCCGATGTGCCGTGACAGCGATTTTAAAACCGGGCGAACAGCCGAGGAAACGCCGACATGCCGCACGCCAGGTGAGGGTGGACACCGTTTCCATACTTTAAGAGGGTTTTTTTCAGTCGTGGGAGTCTTTCATTGGGTCAAAGTGGAGACTGTTCTCCTTACTCAGGGTTGCATCAAATCTGTGTGAGAGCCCCCACCCCTGGAGGCCTTACAGAAGGTGTGAGCGGCTAACACAGGGACCACGGTGGCCGGGGGGACCTTTGTGTCCTGGAATCGATGAAGCTTAAGCTGAAAACAAACATTTTCCCACACAGAAACCCCACCTTTCTGTGACTTGGAAATATCCCTGCCTTCCTCCCCCAAACAGAGGAGGCTGAACCTCTGGGCGGCTGCCCCGAGGAAACCGAGTTAGGGTCTCCGATTGCCACGGGGCCTCCTCTTCAACACGGACGATGGGAGCCTGGACACGGATGGAAGGAGCGCGACAGCAACCCGGTCCCGGACGCTCCCGAAACGCCCTCCTCGCGGGGGTCTGGACACGCAGGAACCAGCAGAGGAGGGCGAAGGCAGCAGTGACTAAGCAGGCTCAGGATGCCCTTTACCCACTAACTGGAATCTTACAGCCACACGCTGAACTTAGAGCCCAGAAAAGTTGTTTTCTTTTTCTAAACAAAAAGAACACCGAGTCTGACCCTGACTTCGGAGGTCGCCTGGCTGAGTCATGTCCGCAGGGTAGGAGTGCCTCGGCTCCCCCCAACACCGAAACACTGCCGACTTCAAAGGCCCGGGCTGCAGAGGGCGTTGCTGGGGAGCACAGGGCTTGGGGAGACGCACCGAAGGAGCCGGGCGCCCTCCCAGCTGGGAGAATACCCAAAAATGTGAAGAATGCCCCCGGGGCGGAGAGCACCCGAAAGGAGGACAGGAGAAGGCCCGCAGAGCCAAGCCTTATCTCGGCGACCGGGACACCTTTTCCCAGGCAGGGTTTCTTTCTCTCTTCCTTCCTCCCTTTCTTCTCTTTCCAAATTTTTTAAACGATGAGAGTCTTCGTTCTTACGGCATGCCACGCAGCGTGCCGATGGGCCACCGTCCCCCTGAAGCAGTCCAGCCCCGCTCGCTCGGGAAAGGCAGCCCGATGCCAGCCAAGCTCACCCCAGGTAACACGACACCCTCGTGGACAGCCTCCAGTGATCTGCCCCCAGATTACGGGCAAGTCGTCTCCTGGAATGGGGGGGCCGCGAGTGTCCCGTTACAGGCTCGGGGTTACTGCTGTGTTATGTCGAGTCACTTGGCTCCTGGGGAATGTGCTAACTCACTGTCACCTACGGGTGCCACTTCTGGGTTCTTAAGACAACGGGCCACTGACAAGGATCGCTACTTTCCTTGGAGAACGAGAACCTGCCGCAGAGCGGGGTTAGGGCGCTCCGTGGACTCGGATCAGAAACGGCGTGGGCAGCCTTCCAGAAGTGGGGTGCCAACAGCCCCCGTGGGCTTCGACGGGAAGGGACAGGAGCCTGGGCGGAGGAGGAAGCATCACCCTTAGAGGGCAGCGGCTTGTTCTCTTCCGGCTGTGAGTCCTCACCCGAGGACATCTTCCCACTGACTTTCAAACAGAGTGGAAGAGAGGGAGGGAGGAAGGGAGAGAGAGAAACGTGGATGTGAGACAGACACATCGATGGGTTGCTTCCCGCACAACACCGACTGGGACCCGGGCTCGAACCTGAAACCCAGGCACGTGCCCTTGACCAGGAATCGAACCTGCGACCCTTCAGTCTGCGGGCCTGCGCTCTAACTGCCGAGCCAAACCGGTCGGGGTGTGACTGGCTCTTTAAGGATGTCCAGCAGCAGTGACCTGCCGTGGTGGGGTTATGTGGTGACCAGCGCTATTTACAGCTGTCCGTGCGGGGTGAGATTAACATGCAGACAGGTATCTGAGTCACTTTAGAGTGACCGTGCACCCAGGGCAGACCACCCCACCCTCCCAGCCATGGGTATATCGCTGTCTTTCAGTCATTCACATTTTAGCGAGAATTGCTTTAATCTGCCTATTGGAATAGTAGCTACCAGTGGCTGAGCTCAACGCCGTGACAGGCCCTGTGCTGAGCGTGTTACACAAGCACTGTGTTTTCAGCCTTGACAACGGCCTTGCTGCAGAAGGTGCATCCTCTCCGTTTACACAGAGTGACGGACCCCGAGAAAGCATTCCTCGCTGTACAAGGCCACACAGCACCTACGCAGCGGACGGGCACGAACCCGGAGCCGCCCAAACCCAAAGCCTCGCTGAAGCCAAAATTCTCCGAAGGGATGAGATTGAGGGAGGAGGTGAAGCCTGGGGCACGCTCGGGGAAAAGGGGGTTCTAGTGAGGATTGCTGGTCAGACCGCTCTCCAAAAATCAGACGTGCACACAGCGCTGATTCCAGCATTTGCCAGTTTCCCCGATGTGGCTGCTCCCAGCACCCAGGCCGAGCTGGGACAGGCGCAGAACTGGCTCTCTGGACGAGCTGTCCCCACACCCCTGGTGCACCGCGGAGCCTTTGGACAATCAGGGTGCCGTGCAGGGCTGGAGCTGGGACAGTGGAGAAGAGGCCCGGGGGTGAGCGGGCTGCGGAAGAAGACGCAGGAGGCTATGGGGACACGCTCCCTCCACTTCCACTTCCCAGCAGCGGTATGAGCTGCCACTCACACTGCGGTGTCCCGGGCCACCATGTCCAGGCTACACAGGGATGTGTGTGTCCCCCTAAAATGTGTATTCGGAAATCTTAATGCCCAGCGTGATGGTATCAGGATGGGGGGCTTTGGGAGGGGTTAGCTCGTGAAGGCGGAGCCTTGTGAATGGAACCTGTGTCCTATAAGAGGTCCCAGAGGGCTTCCTTGTCCCTCCTGCCCGGTGCGTATATAGCAAAACGACAGCCGTCCACGAGGAAGGGCGTCCACAGGAGACTCGGGGCCTGCCGGCACCTTGACCTTGAACCTCCCGGCCTTCAGCACTGAGAGCAGTAAAGGTCGCTAGTGTGCGCAGTCTGGTTACCGCGTCAGAATGGACCAGGACACGGGCTCTGCCCCTCCAATCAGCCATACAGGGAGCAGCCAGGGGCTCTCCGGCCCCATCTGAGCGCCCTCCCTGTGCTGCCCAGAGAGGGTCCACTCCTTCCCTGACCACCAGGGCCCGGCATCCTGCCCAGCTTGCTCCCTCTGGCCCCTGCGCCCTCTGGCCACGGGCTTCTGAAAGGGGTGATCTTTCCGTGCCCCGCCAGACCCCCACCCTACAGTTTTCAGCTCCATCACACGTGCCAAGAAAGCCTTCCCTGGGCCCCTCCTCTACGCCATCTGCGCGGTGCCCAGGGTCTCTCCACAGAGCCTGGCCCCCCTTGGCATCACGCACAGAACGGCGGGATCCCCCGAGTCCCAGGCTCCCCCTGGACTGTAAGATCTGGCTCTTAGGAGGGGCTCCCCTGTCTCCCCAGTACCGGGGAGCACCTGGCCCCTCCAGGTGAACATCTGTTCCCTAAACACAGACTGAGCACCGACGGCGGGGGTCACGCTGGTGACGACAGAGCCCGCCCTCACGGTGCTGACGTTCCGAGGGGGGTGTGCACGCCGTGTGTGAGTGATAGACAAGTCACAAAGGAACAAGGTGAATCCACTGGGTGACGCCGGCCTGACGGAAACAGAGGGGGCTGTGGGAGAAGGAGGGCAGAGCCCGGCGGGGTCGTCTTTAGGTTGCCTTGGACGGAGACTGTCTCTGGAGACAGGCGCTATTGGGCCTGGGGCGGAACACAGAGCAGGAGCCGGCTGACGAGGGTCTCAGTGAGTGGCTGCTGGGTGCGGGGATGCTGGACACCGCCAAGGAAGCCTGAGGGACGTGAACCCTCTCTCGTCCCGTCTGGCCCAACGCCTGCACAGGTGCTGAGGAGTGCCCACTGGCACGAAGTTGGCAAACAGCCCCGGCTGCACCCCGGGCACCCAGGCTGCGGCCCGGCCCTGCTGTCCGAGGCTCTGCCCCTTCACAGGGGCCTCTTCAGTCCTTCCCCAGGCTGGTGCTTCCCAGCAGCTGACTATGAAACACGTCCCACGTGTAGACTTGAGAGCTTGTCCCAGGAAAGGGTCACATCCGGCCACCTCGGTTCCCAGCGGTCAGCATTTTCAACAGGAGCTGCCTCAGATGATTCTCTTTTTCACCGCGGGAGGAGGGAGGGAGAGAAAAAGAAGGCAAAGCCAAGGGCGGGCTCAAGGGCACGGCTGGCTTTTCTCAGACCCAGCAGTGGGAGGGACGCAACCAGGACCCGGAAAGGAGAAGTGATTTTCTGAGTCTGCGGAGGGGGCAGGAGCTGAGGGGGGTTCCTGGGCGGGTCAGGCTGTCCCGCACAGCTCGGGGCTGTGGGTGCTCGGTGAGTGTGCACATGTGTGAGGGTGTGTGTTCACAACGGGAGGTATGGGTGTGAGTGTGCGTGCATAATGTGTGTGTGTGCAGGTGTGCATGCGTGTGAGTGTGTGTTTGGATGCACACTATGGGGACAGGGCCACGGGACACTTCTGAGCTCCCTGGCCCCAGCAGGGGAAGGGTTTGCAAAGAAGCCTGGACGTTGGCCGGCAGGATCCAGGGCTTTCTCGGCCGCCGTGCGCCTGAGCCGGTCTCGTGCAGGTGACCCAGCCTCTCCCCCCTCCCAGGCCGCCGGTGTCCTGGGAGATGCTGGTCTCCAGGGGCAGACACCAACCGACAACCAGAGGCCAACATGAAGAGGACCGTGTGCGGTGGCCACACAGAACGGGAAACGTTTCATCCCCTACGTGCGGTTCCGTGTCGTCGCTATGACGCCGCTTTCCCTTCCACACGCTGTCGAGATCGCCAGGGACTCTCACGCTGCTGTTACCTGCTGCGTCGCGCAGGCCGACCCTGGACGCCTGGAAGTGGGACCTGCTGGCTGACCAGCGGCTCCTTTTGGCCTGTGAGTAGCGGAGCCCCACACGGAAGTGCGTTGGACATGGCGCCAGTCAACGAAGAAAAGCGCAAGCATCAGAGCAGAAGAGGTTCTGCAGTCAGGGGCCGAGCCTGCGTCGGGAGCACCCACTGCACGCAGGAGCAGGGTGCGGCCAGTCTGGAACTGTGGGCTCGGGCGGCGGCCGTGTCCCTGGCCTCTGGGATGCACGGGCCGCCCTGCCGCTCACCTCAGAGCAGGACCCACCGACAAGAGCAGAGGTTCTGCCCCTGCCCCCGCACCCTGCGCTTCAGGACGACTGAGGTGCAGAGCAGGGAGGGTGGCTAAGGGGCGGGCGCTGGTGGGGACACGTACGGACGCACCTGTGAACACACGGCACACGCAGACCCACACCACTGGGAAGCCGGGGAGGAGGGGCCCCCATCCACGTGTTTCCCAGGGACCCGAAGGACCTAGGAACCCGCACGCCACACACACCGCCCCGTGGCAGTTACTTACTAGGCTCGCACTTAAAGGACACCAGGAGGTATTTACTGCTTCCTGGACAAAGGTCAGGTCCAAAAACACGGCTATTGACCAGGAGGTGGCAGGCCCGCTGGTTCTGGCACTCGTCCAACACCTTCTAGAAAGAGGGTAGAAAGGGGACAGGCTGGTGAGGCACCCGGCGCCGTGGGACCCCTCACCCCGGAGAGCTGGGGCCTGGGGCCCACACAGCGAACTTCCCGCCGCCACGCGGTGACCAGGCCGGCCCCTGGCGCCCCGTCCTTCCCCGCAGTGGCAGCCTGATGCGGCCACGCCCGACCGGCAGGGCACCAGCCTCCCGTCCCCTGGACAGGAACCACTGCTCACAGCCGGGCCTTGCTGCATCGCGGAGGCTCGGGGCACGTGAGCGAGAGCACAGTGTGCACTGAGAGGGACTCAGGGCCCCCCCGGGACGGTCCCCTGGCTTTCAGGCTGAGAGGGCTCTACAGGGACCAGGGATCCCGGTCGTAGCGCCTGATCCTGGAGACACAGGACAGACAGCCCAGCGTCTGGGTGGGAGGTGGTGTTGGGGGGCCTGAGAGGCCCAACCCCAAACCCAAGGCAATCAGGTACCAACGGAAAAATGGATTCCCCCTCCTACCTCGAGGGCACGGCCCCCCTGCTGCCCCAGGAGCGGTTTTCTAGGGGACGCTCGGGCTCTCTGCCGAGCGTGCGGCTGCAAAGTTCCTCCAAATCTCTCTCCTGAGTTTCCAGGCAACTCACCGCTCTGAGCAAAGATGCCCCGTGGACACTACGGAGCCCGAGCACCAGGCACAGAAAGGCCCGCGTCTCGCTGCGGGTCTCCCCCTTCCCGGCCCCAAGCCCTGCCCGTGACAGAGGACACCAGGGACAGTCCCAGGAGTCCGCCTGCCGACACGGCCCAGGCTCACAAGCACATCTGGGTTGCCACGGTCTCATGGCGGCTCCGTGAAGGATGCCAGCCCAGCGGGCCTCCCCGGTCACCTCGGGGCCCCGGCAGGTGTGTGTGAAACCAGGGAACGTGCCAGGAGAGACCCTGAGGACCCACAGATGACCGAGGGCCCTGAAATGACTCAGCTCTCAGGGGCTCGTCACATGACCACCACAGAGCCAGACCGAAGGCAGGGCCGTCTCCAAACCGTGTCACGGCTGGACAAGCAGAGGGGACTTCCTGTTGACACTCAGTCCCGGGCTGGGTGGGCGCAGGCGCTCCCTGTGAGGCACCCTCCCTCTGAGGAGACAGCTCGTCTGCTCCCAGGTGTGGTTTACGGGACGGAGGCCCAGGGTCTCCGATCTCGGATGAGGGAGCCGTGCGCAGGGACGCTTTGGGCAGACACGCCCTGCTGAGCGTCAGCACTGTTCTCAAATGCTCACGGGCCAGTGAGGGGCGTCGTCCCCAATGCTGGAAGGGGAGGGTGGTGGCCGTGCGGTGGGTGCCAGAGACAAGTGGGCAGGGCAGCTGGGCGAGGAATGGGGCTGGCCAAGAGGATTACGGCTCCTGGGAGGCGCCAAGGGGGCGTGGGAGCAGGGGGGCCACAGGACAGTGACTGCTCTCAGGAGCGACACGGAAACCACGTCCGGGGACTCCTGCGGACACACTGTCTGGCTGCTCAGCTGGAGTCTACCCACCACACGGCCACCAGACACGACGGTGCTCGGCACGAGAGCCACGAATGGTGTGAGAAATGGGGACGTCCTCACATCGCCAGGTGACCTTTGCTCCTCCGCTTGGGGGCTTGGGAGGAGCTACACAGGTTAAAGCGAATTCCGTGTCTCCTTAGCCCTGCTGGAAAACACATCTCGGCCCACCTTTCCCACGACTGGCAACCTCGAACTGGCATCCAAAGCGCCAGCCGCCCTGACCACCCTGACCTCAACCGAGTCCCATGGAGCTCCGGGGGCATTCGAAACATCCAAGGCCAGCAGCTCCGAGGCACTGGCCGACGGCACACAGGCTGAGGGCCGTGGAGAGCCGGCCTGAGCGCGGAGAGCCACGAGGGTCTGCAACCACCTCTGAAGCTTCCGTTCTGACCTCGTCTGCACCAAGTCTTCCCCTGATGCCAACCACAGAAGGGTGGCTCAGCCGGCCCGCCCCACACCCCCACGTTCCTGGTACTGTCTGTGGAATCCGCAGAGGCTCCCTGGAGCAGCACCAACGAGGATGACATGATCTCCTACAACCGGAGAAGCACACCCTGGACCCACGAAACAACGTCCACATCTCCCTTCCTGGAGTGCGTTCTGTCTGTGAACAGTGGTTGGGGCCTCAGGCGTCTGCCTCCCCGCGTCCTGGGGTGTCCACTAAAGAAGCTGGTTCTCCGCAGCCCACCGGGCACTGAGGGGTGCTGGAGCCCAGCGGGACCGCCCCGTGCTGTCCTACAGGGAGCTGTGTCCATGCCCTGGATACAGCCACGGCGCCGTGCGCTAGGGAGCCCTCCAGCACGCGGGAATTCTCCTTCGACTTTCTGGGTAAAGGATCCGTTTGGGAAGCAAATAATAGCTCACCTGCAACAGCGGTGATCTGTACAGATTACGAGCTTCGTGGATCAGCTTGGCTTTGAGAGGGACAGAGAGACACAGAGTCTAAGAAAGGCAATACCTGGAAGGTGGTGGGTGCCACACAGGTTAGGCGGTCTTCCCTCTGGGCGGCGGGCTGCTGGGCACTGCACGCTCGGTGATCCTGCCCGTAGAACGCCGACTGCACGCTGATGGTGGAATGCCGCGGGCACCGCAGACTCAGGCGGTCCCCGTCGCAGGCGTACGCGGTGTGGTTCTGCAGGAGTTTGCTCAGGTAACCTGGAAAACATTCGCCTGGGTCACGGGAGGCCGGGAACTCAGCTCCTTCCCAGGGCCACAGCAGGAGGACCGCAGCTCCCCGGGAAGGGCCTGGCCGGCCAGGAGGATGGGGCCGGAGACAGGACACCACACCAGGCCTGCAGCTGGGCCGAGGGGGAGAATGTCACTCTTCCCGCCTGGGCCGGACGCCTGGGTCCGTGCTGGCCTGTTGGGAGGCTCGGAGGGTTCTGACCCTTCAGGGGCACTCAGGGGGTGGCCAGGATGTGAGATGTCCTGGAGCGTCGCTGTGAAGCAGGGAAGGCTGAGTGGGTGTCCCCTGAGCACGCAGGTGCCTGTCCTGAGGAGACTCCGCTCTGACGTCCTGCTAGCCGGCCGGGCCTTCCTGGGGGGGGGGTGCTGTTTTCCATTAAGAGACCACTCCTGTGCCTGCCTGAACCCTGGAGAGGAAAGCAGGCGGGGCCCCCGGCTCGGGGTGAGGGCCTGCTCCAGGTGGAGGGGACAGGAAAGATGGGGGCTCTGTTATGGGTCATATAGTGTCCCCTAAATTCCTGTTCACCGGGGACCTCGGAATGGGGCCTTGTTTGGAGATGGGGTCATTCAGATGTAGTTAGTTACGACGAGGTCATACTGGGGTGGGGGGGTCTTCAAGGCAAGATGACTCGTGTCCTAAGAGGACCGGTGTCCGAAGAGAGGAGACACAGAGGAGACAGCGTGGAGACGAGCAATGCAGCTTTGAGCACGGACGACCCAACGGGCCGCGGCCCCGACGAGCGGCAGCGGCCAGGAAGGACCCTTCCCCGGCACCCTCGGGACAGCACGCCCTGCCGGCACCTGGACTTCAGACTTGAAGCCTCTGGTTCTGGGGGAGCAGGAATCGCCACTGTCTTCACCCCCGGGCTGTGGTCACCTGTCGCAGCAGCCCCAGAATCTGACACAGGTGCTGGCCCGGCTGGGCCTGGCTCCGAGGAGCTCCAGGACGGACGGCCTGGCGGGCGTGGGCGGCCGGCCGCTTCTCAGAAAGGAGGAAGGCAGGTTCAACCCCACCGTGGATTCCTTTCCTCCTCCTCACACCTCGGAGGTCACCGGCAGGCGGCCGGGAGGGGAGCCAGGGACTTTCTGGTGAGGTGTGTGGGAGAAGGCTTGGCAGCCGTCCGAGGGCGGGAGGGTGCGGAGGCAGTTCCAGAACTGCCCGATTCCCACACGACGGCCAGCTTCAGTCCCTCCCGGTCAGGTTTCCAAATCCTCAGAACCGCAGCTCTCGGCAAAGGCCGCCTGGGGCTCCCTGGAAGTCACAGAAGGGACCGAGGCCGTCCGGTGTCCAGTCCCACGTGGGACCAGAGTGCTCTGAAGACGCACGAGGGGTGTGCTCACTGGCAACGGACCCGGGCCCCGGCTCTCGCACTGCGGCCCTGGCCACACCCACGAAGACTGCCATCGCAGGCCAGGAGACCAGCCGCCCGCCTCAGGTCTGCTCGCAGAAGCCAAGGCTAGCTCGAACAGCAAAGTGACATCAGGCGCGGAGCCAGGGTCCTGCTTGGTGGGACCACGTCCTCACTCTGTGTCCCTGCCAGGTGCCGGGAGGGGCCAGGCAGAGACCCCCGCCCCCGTGGGCCAGGGCTGACGGTGTCACCCAGTAGGGAACACGGCGGGGCCTGACAAAGGCATGAGCGGTGGACGTCCAGCCTCCTCTGTGGGACCTCAGCACCCACACGGCCACCCCAGGGAACTCAGAGCCACCCTGACACCACCCCCAGGCCAGCACCCACCCTGGAGCTCCACCGGCTGGTCCCCCACACTCGGCTCTCTCCAAACTTGCCTTTCAGTCATGTCTGTCACCCCGTCACTCACCAGGACCACGCTGTGTGGCCAGCGGGCTCAGATGTTCGATTAGTTCTGGGAGCAAGGCTTTGGCCTCACGTCTGAAAGGCCACATGGGGGGTGGAGCCACGGGACAGAGCTGGGACAGGAGAGTGCCTGCTGCACGGCTGCCGTGTGCCTGAGGGAGACACGTGGCCGCGTGGGCACTGCCTCCTCCTCCGGCGTGTGGGCCGTCCCCGGGAGACGGGGCTTCACCCTGCCCACACGTCCATGTTCTGGGGGCCCGGAGGCAGAGCTCGGGGTGGACGTGGACAGCACTCTGCGGAGGAGAGGGGCCCATCCCGGTGCGTCCGTCCTCACACGGGGCAGGTCCTCGTAGGATTCGCCGGCACTCAGAGCTGTTCGAGACTCAGCCCTGTCCTTCCTGCAGAAACCTGAGCCTCCGTCCAGACCACGGGACACACTCAGCGCTGAACCGACACGAGCTAGGGAACCACAGAGAGACGCGGTGGCCCCTACGTGCACACGACGAAGTGGAGGGAGCCAGTTGGAAAGGCCGCACACTGTGTGATCCCAACTACGGGACATTCTGGAGAAGAGAAGACGCTGGAGACAGGGAGAGGGTCGCTGCTGCCGGGAGTTAGTGGGGAGGGAGGGAGAAAGGGGGGCACAGAGGCGCTTCAGGGCCGTGAAACCGTCCTGTGTGACACAGCGGTGGGCACGCGGCCTCGGACGTTTGTCAAAACGCAGAGAACGTGCGACAACGGGGGACACCTGCTGGTGACGATGACGGCAACGTGGGGTCACTGACTGTGACGAGCGGACCACGCTGGTGGGAGGTGCTGGTAACAGGGGAGGCTGGGGGCCGGGGAGGGGCGCAGGGGTAGATGAGAACTCTGAACTTTCTGCTCGATTCAGCTGTGAACCTAACCGCTCTGCAAAGGAAAGTCTATTTGAAAGGGAAAGGTGTGCACACCTGCTGTGCCCCCAGGATGGCGCTGCCCTTGGGAGGAGGGGCTGGTGACAGGAGGGGCGTGGGGTGCTCAGGAAGCCGCCCCGTTTCCCCGTGTGCAGGGCGCGGACGTGTTTCACTCGGCAAAAGTTCACCCGGCCACACACTCAGGGCCTGTGCGCTTCTCTGTAGCTGGGTAAATAAAAATGTTTGTTCAAAAAACCGTCTGACTAATACTTTCAAACTGAGAGAGTCCAGGCACCGTGGAGCCTGGGGCTGATTCACGGGGCCGCGTGAGTTGTGCAAAACCGTCTGCGGCCAACCACAGGCACACTCGCTGCTCCTCCAAGGACAGCAGGACACCAGCCACCCAGCTCCGGTCCCCACAGGCGCGTCCCTGCCCCTCGTCCTGACGGGCTACGGCCCGGGCTGTACGGGGTCAGGAAGAAGGACGATGAACAGGCTTTCAGCAGCACCGAGGACCAAGGGCCCTTCTGAGAGGCGTGCGGGATGGGGTGGGGACAGAGCCTGCGTGGAAAGGTTGAAAAGTGAGTGGAACCTGGGGACACCCCAGGTGGTTCCTGCAGACAGAGTAACGGCCCCACCAGGGTGCCCACAGGGGCCAGTCCCCGGAACCTGTGATATGTCCCCTGACGCTGTAAAAGTGACTTTGCACGTGTCGTGATGGAGGTGACACGGTGATCTGAGAGGGGCCGGCAGAATTACAGGGGTCCTGATATGAGGGGAGCGAGAACGTCCACGTCGGGCCACGGGACCAGAGGTCGGAGGATGCGGCCAGGAGCCAGGGTGGGCGGCTCCTGGGAACGGGAGACCGAGGAGACCGAGGTCCCTGCAGCCCGCAGAGGAGGCAGCCCAGCTGGCACCCGGGTTCCAGGCTTGTGACCTCGGAGCGGGAGGGGACAGAGCCGTGGGCGCTGTCTGAGGACGACTGTGTGATGGGGTCACGGCAGCCACAGGGAACTGCAGCAGCTGACACAGGTGACTCAACAGCGCATGCAGACGAGGACAGATTTGTGAGAGCTGGTGTCCGGGGAGAGATTTTTTATTTTTATCACCCGAGGATATTTTTCCATTTATTTTCAGACAGAGTGGGAGGGAGAGAGAGAGCGAGAGAGAAACATCAACATGAAGAGACACACCGACTGGTTGCCTCCTGCATGACCCTGACCAGGGCTGGGGACAAACTGCAATTGAGGTACGGGCCCGTGACCGGAATCGAATCCGCGACTCTTCTGTCCACTGGCCGACGCTCTGACTGCTGAGTCAAACCGGCCATGGCCAGGGAGAGATTTTTAAATACTTATAACTGGGGGCCCTGGCCAGTTTGGCTCAGCAGTCAGTGCGTCGGCCCACGGACCAAGTAGTCGCGGGTTTGATTCGGTCAGGGGCACGTACCTCGGTTGCGGTTCGGCCCTGGTCGGGGTCATGCGGGAGGCAACCAGTCGATGTGGCTCTCCCACGTCGATGTTTCTCTCTCTCTCCCTCCCTCCCACGCTATTTGAAGATAAATAGAAAATATCCTCAGGTGAGGATAAAAAAATAATATAAAAACACTTGTAACTGGGTTCAGGTTGGGAGAGGCTCTCTCCAAGGTGTGGGTGGAATGACCACGGGACCTGGTGTCTGTGCACTCGGTCCGCGACCACCAAGCCCTGCAAGGCGGGTGGCCTATGAACAACAGAAACCCGTTCCCCACGGTGCTGGAGGCGGCAAGTCCAAGGTCAAGGCACCGGCAAGGTCAAGAGCTCCTGGGGCCCCGGTTCAGAGACGGCACCTTCACCCAGGGGCGAGGGAACCCCTCAATGGGAGCCATGACTCTCACTCACGACAACTCCACCCTCCTGACCTCGTCACACCTCCCAGGGCCATCACCTTAGGGGGTTAGGATTTTAAAATACAAACTGGGGGGGTGAGGCACAACCATCCAGTCCCTAGCACTTAGCTGCCCCACACCCTGGTTTCCGGCCGGGTCAAATGAGCCTTTTTAAAGGGTGACCGCAAGCCCAGTTTTTCGCTAACAGTTCTCTCTGGACCGAATGTCCCATCGTGTCGGGTTCGTGACAAATGCTTTCCTCCTTAATCCTTCTGGCCGGTGTTCACACTGCTCTGTATCTGTGGGCAAATATCTGCTGCCCCGAAGAAGGCAGAACCTAGTCCTTGAACCTGGAATGGCCTGGAAACGCTCTGTTGATCGTGTCAAACTGGGGGTGTGGGGAGCAGGGACCGTCGTCAGCCTCACGGTGCAGGGGCCTCGGTGCCCTGGCATTTAACTCCAAGATACTCCCTTTCCTGGCGAACCTCCCACCACGGGTCAGCAGACGCTGCTACAACCACAACCGTGGCCAGAACTGTCCCCAAAGGACCACCCGAAAGGCTCCCGTGGGGCAAACCTTAGAGTCATCTAAGTTAAGGCTTCGGGTCCCCTTTCTGAGAGGCAGATGAAGGCTTCTCGGGACGTGAACCCTGCTGAGAGCGGCAGGAGCTCTCCTCCGTCCTCAGGAGACTTGGGGAGTCGTTCTGGGATCCCCACCCCCATCCCATTTACCAGGAAAACCCATTTCTGCCAAAAGAACCCAGTGGCCAGAGCGGAGCCGGAAGGGACATGACCGACCTTCAGAGCGTCGTGGGTGTGCCCCACGTGGCCCAGGGAGGACGAAGGAGGCTCTGGGACACACTGAGCTCGGACCACGGTGAAAAGAAGTCCCTCCAGGACTTCTCACAGCCACATGTGTGCCAAGCGCGCTGGGCTGGCCAGGAGGGGACCCGCAGGTAGAACCGCTCACCCTGTTCCTGAGGGAACCTGTCCTGATTCCTGAAACGTGGGCAGCGCTGGGAGCCGCAGCGAGCTCGGGGGCTCAGCGGGCACGTCAGAACCCCCCACGGCTGCGGACTCCTCCTGAGGCTGGGGGCAGACGGGGAGGAGGAGCGAGACCAGGATCACACGGGGTGTGCCTGTGACCCTCACCTCCCAGAAGGGGTGACCCCGGGCTGCACTGTGTGGGCACCCTCCGTGACCCACGGCACAGCCCTGAGGTGTGGCACATCTCGGAGAACACAAGCTCCCCCAGAGCGGTGCTGGTGCAGACACCAGCCAGCCCTGTCCACTCAGCGCTGCTGATGGGCAGCTCGGGACCAGACCTGCCCTGCAGCCGCCCTCCTGGCCCAGAAATGTCCCTGCTGAGTTTGGAGAGAAAGGGAATTCCTCCCTCCCTCCTCTCACCTCTCATTCTTCTTCTAAATAATGAAGGGTTAAAAAGTTACTCATATTTAGAAGAGGCCCAACAGGCTGACATTCTTCGTCTCTTCCTTCCCTGAGCCCGGAACCCCCCACGGAAGTCCCAGTTCTCTGGGGCTGACGCCTCCGCCGCCCGTCACTCTGGTCCCAGATCCGTGCTGAAGTCCCCTAATCACCAGGGGCCAATTTCACAACCTCACTTCTGGGAACAGAATGGAATTCAGTTCTATTGTCCCCGCCTCCCCCTCTTCAAAAAAAAAATAATAAAGTGACGCCGTCCCCCCCACCCCCCAGTTAATGCTCCAGATAAGAGACTACACCCTTTTATTCACAAATACTCAAAGGTGTTGCTACATGTTTGAGGTTCTTTTCCAGAAAAGGGTGTTTTTTCTTTTATGTTTGTAAGTGTGTTTAGAGAATTGGCAAGAGCCCGGGGAGGGGGCAGCCCACACATCGCGAGCAGTGAGTCAGTGCTGCTGGGTCAGGACCGGCCCCCACCGCGGAAAAAGGGCTCAAGGCTGGGCACCCCACACCCACGAGATTAAGATCAAAGAGTGAACTGAGACCTCAGTTGAAGACCCTTCTCCAGCCCCAGGTTTGGCACCAAAATGTGCACACGGAGGCTGAGTGGGAAGAGAACAACAGCCACAGCCTGCCTCTGAGATCCGTGCAGGAATCACCAAGGGGGCCATTACCGCGCTTAGTGATGAGCTCAGAGCCTGATCCCAGAACCCTCCAGAGGAGGACAGAGTGACCAGGGAGTCTCCCTGGGGCAGACACAACACATTTTCTTCTGGAGCCCATGCGAGGGGCCTGTGGTTCAGTCTCCCTGGCGATACGGTGGCCAGTGGGAGGTCTGGCCAGGGGAAAGTCCAGCCAGGGGAAAGAAAGTCTGGCCAGTGCAAAGGGGGCAGAAGTGATATTTGCCCCCTGCAAATCTAACCCCTGAGAGCTCATGTGACACCCACTCGCTCTCTCTCCCTGTCTGCTGCCACACGTGGACGATCAAAGGGGCAAGGACAGACCCTGAAGATGCAAAGATGACAGAGGCACAAGGTGGAAGGAACCTGGGTCCCTGAATGACAGCATGGAGCACAGCCTCCCCCGTTGTCTAATGACGCCAGACCACTGCACCAGCAGGAAATAATCCTTCATTCCGTTATTCCTCTGAGATTTGGGCGTTGCTGGTTTCAGCAGCTGGCCGACCCTGACGGCTGCAGCCTCCTGTGTCAAGTAGAAAGCTGGCAGGACTTAGACACGCCAAACACCTCCACCAAACGCGTCTCACTGGTTTGTGGTGGTGGTGCTGGCATCATCACGCCGACCTGCCGTCCCCCTTGGGAATCATTTCTTTAAGACATTGCTACTGGAAAGCTGTAACTGAATTGAGCCGAGCTACCAAGGAGATAAAAGGGATTGGGGATTTCATTCATGAATCCACCAGTCACCACTGTTCACTGCCGACTGTTAAAAACGGGATTAGCGCCCGGCTAGTGTGGCTCAGTGGATTGAGCGTCACCCCGTGGACTGAGAGGTCCTGGTTTGATTCCCTGTCGGGGCACACGCCCGAGTTGCGGGCTCAAGCCCCAGTAGGGGGCGTGTAGGAGACAGCAGATACATTGATATTTCTATCTCCCTTCCTCTGTCTCTAAAAAATCAATAAAAACATATTCACCTGGCCGGAGCGGCTCAGTAGACTGAGTGTTGTCCCATGGACTGAGAGGTCCCGGTTGGATTCCTGGGCAGGGCACATGCCTGGGTTGCAGGCTCGATCCCCAGTAGGGGGCGTGCAGGAGGCAGCCAATCCATGTTCTCTCTCACATTGATGTTTCTTATCTCTCTCTCCCTTCCTCTCTCTCTAAAAAATCAATAAAAACATTTAATAAATAAAATAAAAGCAGGATTAGCGGAAGCAGAAGGCAGAGACTGGCGGGCCCCGATGGGACGCTCACAGGCAGGAAGGTTCCCGCACCCCGATGTGTGGGGGAGGGCATGGGACCGTGGGCAGACTGGTGTGGTTTGCCAGGGAGTGCTGGCCCAGGATAAAAAGTGCCCAGCGCGGGGGTGGGGGGCTGCAGGCTATGATGTGGGGAACCCAGGCTTTGGAATCCGTCAGATCAGGTGCCTGTTGGGGCACGCTGAATAACGCGTAACCTCTTTAGACCTCAGTTTCCCCATCTGTAAAATGGGAGCCTCAGGCCTGCTTTCCAGGGTTGACGTGCAGGGGATGAGACACAGTGTTCGCAGGGCACCTGGCCCACGTGGAGACGGGGCACGCCAAGTTCACGCCCCGAGGAGAGCGGGCGTGTCTGAGAAGGAAGGTGACTCGGATGCCCAGCTTTGGAAGAAGGCGGCCCAGGGCAAGGACCAGAGGAAACCACTGCTCCCAGCTTAGCCTTGGTTTGGCCTTAGGACAGAGACAGCTGGTGAAACAGGAGGTGACGTCTGCTTTCGTAGCCCACACACCTGTCCTGATGAGGCCTCGTCTCCGTGATGGCAACGATGCCATCCATCGCTTGTCCCCAGGTCTGAGGGTGCGTGGAAGCAATTTTCACAGAAACAGAGCCAGAATCTCCCTGAAGAGACCAGGCAGGGCCGATCTGGGTAAGTGTGCAGCTTCTGACAGCCCCCTTTCCAGCCTACAGATTCCTGAAACCTGGTTTCCGACCAGTTGTTCTCCAGGCACTAAGCTATTCTCTTTGACAATAACCTGTCTGGTTTTCTTCAAGCCCAATAAATACTATTTCCAAGGGCATAAAACAACAACAACAAAAACGCCACAAATACCCATGCCTGCCCTTGTTTCACGAGCAGGTAAAGGAACCCCAAGGTGCAGGTGATTGAAACACTCGAGTTTCTCACCCACAGTGGAGACGATAACCCTGGAAGTGGCTGCTAGCCTTTGGCAAGTGCCAGCGACCCGGCTGCCGCGACTCCCCCGCCTCGGGCCACCGCGTGGCAACACGTCTGAGCCCACAGCGGGCCTTCTCCCTCCCCCGGGACTCTGAATCCTCGGATTCAGCGCTGGCCTCTGACAGTTACCAAATGATCTCTTACCTCGTTACTCTTCCTCCCGTCACCTGTCTGCTCTGCAGCCCACCCCTCCACCAGCCCCAAACTTTTTCCTACAGCGTCCTATGTTCTCAGTGGGTTTTCCTGTGTGGATGCCCGCGGGCACATGTATGTGTGTGGCTTTCAAATGCTGTGCCTGCCTAAGCATTTGTTCACACGTGTCACTCCAACCCACTCAGACAAAAAGTCCTGTGATCGAGGCCGCTTTCCCCCGCTGGCCTCATCTCCGGCCGTCTGCCCCTCGGCCCCGCCACAGCCATCTTCCTGTTCTCAGAACAGGCCAAGCATACCCCCCACCCCCACCTCCGCCGACCTCAGGACCTTTGCTCTGGCTATTCTCCTACCCTGAAACCTTCTTCCTCCACGCACCTGCTTTCTCTCCCTTCCACCCTTCGTTCAAACGCGGCCCACGAGACAGGCCTTCCCTGCTTACAAAGCAGCTCACCTCCTGCCCCCATTCTCACCCCATAAGACGTGGTGTCAGTTTCTCCCCTTTTGCCTAATTTTCTAAAATATATTTTTATTGATTTTTTTTAGAGAGAGGAAAAGGGAGAGAGAGGTAGAAACATCCATGTGAGAGAGAAACATTGATCAGCTGCCTCCTGCACGCCCCCTACTGGGGATCGAGCCCACCACCCGGGCATGTGCCCTGATGGGAATCCATCCAGGACCTCTCAGTCCACGGGACGACGCTCCATCCACTGAGCACAGCAGCCGGGCTCCTTTGGCCTTATTTATTACTCCATCCCCAGCCCCTAGAAAGACTCTAACGAGCAGTAGGAAGACAGTGAATGGTTTTCGAATGAGCGAGTGGGTGAGAGTGAGGAAGACCCGAAGAGCTGACCAGGAGGATCTGATGGACCCGCTGGCTGCCGGCGCCGCCCAGGACTCAGAGCTCTCTCCGTGGTGTGTTGTCCATTTCTAAAGCTTCCTGTTTTCCTGATGCCTCAGCATCCCCCCACAGGCTGTGAGCAGGGACCAGGGGCCCCGGGGTGATGAGGCTGTCCCCACCACGAGTTCCCCTTCTCGGGCTCCCCTTCTGCCATCCAGTGGCCTTCGAAGGCACCAGGAAACGCTCTCAGCCTTCTGCTCGTGTTGACACCTGACCCCCAACAGGGGCACTGCCCGGGCCCTCCCTCCCTCCCTCCCTTCCCGAGGACCTGTGAGTGTACTAAGTCCTCTCATTCCCTCTCCAAGTGGGATTTCTGTGGCCACAGCAGAGGGATGCTTGAAGACCCCAAGAAGAGGACTTACTCCTTCATTTACAACGTATATAAAGTATATATATGTATATACTATACACAAAAAGAGAGAGAGAAGGATATCAATCAGTGGATTAAAAACTACTCTAGCACCCTGGCCGGTTTGGCCCAGCAGTTGGAGCGTCGGCCCACGGACCAATGAGTCACCGGTTTGGTTCCGGTCAAGGGCGTGTGCCTCGGCTGCGGTTCGTCCCTGGCCCTGGTCAGGTCATGTGGGAGGCAACTGGTCAGTGTGGCTCTGTCACATCGATGTTTCTCTCTCTCTCTCTCTCTCCTCCCTCCCACTCTATCTGACGATGGATGGAGAAATATCCTCGGGTAAGGAATTAAAAAATAAAAAAAACTACTCTAGCCCCGGCTGGTTTGGCTCAGTGGTTCAGAGCATCAGCCCTGGGACGGAAGGGTCGCAGGTTCGACACCCCTGGGCCATGCGGGAGGCAACCCATCGATGTGTCTCTCTCACATCGATGTTTCTCTCTCCCTCTCCCTCCCTTCCTCCCTTCCACTCTCTCTAAAAATCGATGGCAAAACATCCTCAGGTGAAGATTAACAACAAAAAACCAACACACGGTGTTGGACTCGAATGACAACCTTACGATGACACCGTTCTATTCTGAACACGTCTGACGGGGCACCGCTGTGCCTTTTCAACCAGTTCCCAAATCCTACAAAAGCAAGCCAACGCCTTGCTGGTAACCAGGCCCCGAGCCCACACAGTCCTCCGGTGAACCCCGTCTGGATTGGACTCGTTCAGACGTAACTGGACCAACTCCATCTGCCCCGAGCATCTGAACAGATCACTTTTTCTTTTCTTTGGGACGCAGAGTAACCCCTAAACCTCAGAGTACGCGCGCGGTGCATTCGATAACTCAATGGAACTTTTTACCAGCACTTAAAACTCAGATATGAAATCTACACTCCATCTTTTCTGCTTGGAATTGGCCAAGAGGGTGGCTCCATCCCCACGTACAACAAAAGACTCTCAGAAACACTCAGGGAAGCTGACCAACCAGAAGGCCCGGCGCGCGGGTGTGGGGGCGGACAGGTGCCTGTCCACTCCGGCCTGCCGGGTTCACACCTGCCACCTCTGAGACGTGTGGGCCGATCGAGGTGCATGCGATCCGTCCAAGGCAGGAATGAAGACTTCAGGCCATGCACTGGGGACGCTATTTGGTTAATGGGAAAATTACACAGTGATTTCACGGCTTGTGATCACGAAACTCTTTTTTTAACTTCAGGGAGGACGTTTGGAGAGTAGCACTAAAAACCTCCACAAGCCGCTCAGAAGGTTCCGATGGCTGGCGGGAGGGGCCAGCAGGGACAGTTCTAAAACCTGGAACAGGTGTACACAGAGCAGCCCAGAAGCCGGGCTGGGAAAGAGGCAGGGTGACGGCGGTGTCCGTTACCGCCTCCTTGCGGGTTCAGCGGAGGACTTCGGACAGGAGGGTCTGAGCAAGCTCCTTGGGTTTCACCCGAAATTAAGGGATCTAACAGCATTTCTCCCCTTCTACTCCACAGGAGCAGGGGAGGGTGAGCAGATGTAAAGAAATACGGGCGCCCCAGGGCAATTAGGCTGGCCCGCCCCCACCTTTATCTCCCTCCTTAATTGCGTCCTTGGCACACTCCCCCCGGGGCCTGGTCATACCAAGCAGGCTCGGCTTCTCCAGAGGCCCCAGGGCCCCACTCCTCATCCTCCTGGGGGCCTCATCCACTCTTCCACAGCCCCCCTGTGTGCCCTGTACCTCTGACTGCCCTCGCCTTACCCTGGTACTCTTTTTTTTTTAATCCTCACCAGAGGATATTCTTCCATTGTATGTTCAGATAGACTGGGAGGGGGAGGGGGAGAGAGAGACACACATCGATGGGTTGCCTCCCACACCACCCCAACCGGGGCCAGGGACCGAACTGCAACAGAGGTACATGCCCTTGTCTGGAATTGAACCCGCGACTCTTTGGTCTGCAGGCCGATGCTCTGACCGCCGAGCCACACTGGCCAGGGCCCTGCTATTCTTAATCTGCTGCCGTATTTTATATACATCGCAGGGGTGACCCTGAGCGGTCACCGCTCTCACTACGAGCCCAGGTATGTCTACTCTGTCCACCACCACCCAGGAGCCTCTCTCCCAGCTCTGGCTCCTGGCCATCTTCCGAGTGGTTCAGCTGAGGGCAGTCCTGACCCTGGCTCATAGGTCCGCACAGCCGAACCTCGTTATTTGCAGATTTCGTGTTTGCAAATCCGCCTACTCGCTAATGTTTATTTGGAACCCCAGAGATCAGGGCGTGTGGGGCTCCCTGGCCACCGCCAGACGTGCACGGAGCGGGCACACCTGAGTCGCCAGCCTGCCCGCTGGTCCCCGCTGGGGCAAACCAGGTGCCGCTCGGCCTCTCGGCTCAGCTCACGCCGCCGAGTGTCCTTCTCGTGGTCGATTTCATGCGCCACGTTTTCCACGTTTCTGTGCCGTGTGTCGGTGATTCTGTTGTGCAGAACGTCCTGAGTGGGTGCTGAGGGCGGCCGGGGCCCTGAGCACAGGGGGCGGGCCTTCTGGAGCAGACGCAGGTGTCAGAGACGCTCGTGCGGCCGAGCCATGGCGCTGCCGGCCTCCTTCAAGGTTAATAATCAACGAGATCTATTCAATGAGGTGTCTTTAAACAGAAACGCACGTGACACACGGCCTGTGTTCCCGGAACGACGGTGGAGTGTTTGGTGATTCCGTGCTGCAGAGCAGAGACCGTGTGGAGCTGACGTCCCCCGGCGAGAGCCCGCACGCGACCGAGCAGACAGAAGCATCCACGGGAGGGCTTTCCAAACGGTCACTTTTACCTGTCAGTCCAACGAGCGGAGTGCTTCCTGGGACCGCCTTCAGAAGCCTCCAGGCGGCAGGACGCTGTCTCTGACTTAATTACACATCATTATTCATTCCACCCTTTCAGTAAGACTTGCACCTTTGCCAAAAGCGTTGCCCTCTCCTCTCTCCTCCTCCTCCTCACAGGGCACTGAGATGCCGGGGAGGGATTGTATTCTCAGCCAATGGTGCCGGGGCCGGGGCAAGTCCCCCTCCGCCTGCCGGTCCAGAACCCCTCACTGACCCTGGGCCCTGGACACAGGACGGGCCGCTCACCACCTCTCTCCACACGTCGTTACAATACTGTGCTTCGGGTGATCGTAAATGCCGGCAGTAGAGGAAATGTGGGGTGCATGGTGGGCGAGAGGCAGTAAAAGCACCGGGGCCCGGGAGGGCTTCCAGGTGGCAGGTGATGCCGGAGAAAGAGCGGAACCAAGCAGGTGAGAGCGAGCCTCGTTCAGCGGGGCAGCGGCGCAGGGGCCCGGGGGGAAGCTCCCGGGCGTGGAGGCCGCAGCAGCCACAGTGCCCGGCGAAGGAGCGTGAATGTCCACCCGAGGGCAGGTGCGGCTGCTGCAGGCCAGGGGTGCAGGTCAGATTCGCAGTTAGAGAGCTCTTCCCGGTGGCCTGTGCCCCAGGGACCGGAGAGGCCCATGAAGAAACGGGGTGAGTGGGAAGGGCTGGGAGGGGCTGAGCACTGCACCGGGCCCCCACTCAGAGGGCCTCCCGCTCGGTGCAACGCTCCACAGCCATCCTCTTAATTTCTAATAACTTTACCTTCGAACCCGTGTTTTGTACATGAGCCTGGTGGGACGACGGGGCATGTGCGTGGGAGAGGAGACCCCCACAAGGAGAGGTTCCACGTTCCGTCCCCCATTCTCATGTCGTGTTCGAGACGTCCTGAGTGTGGGATGCTGGTGGACCCGCCGCGAGGCTCCAGCGAGATCAGGGAAGATGTACGTCCCCACCGAGTGACGGAGACGCTGACAGCGCCGGCAGGGTCAGACCTGCTTTGGATGAGGACGGAAGGCGTTGCAAGAACTAGGAACCACGCGCCTGCATGAGCCAGCCACGCGCGCAGAAAACGATGGCGTAGGGGGAAGGCAATGGCAGGGGGCCCACAGCGTCCCTGCCTCCCAGCCCCTCCTTGCACACCAGTGAGCCGGGGGAAGGGGGGCCTGGCAGGGACACGGACAGGACCTGTGCCAGGTGAGAGTGTCATTTCCGCCGTTCCCCTCGCACAGCAGCCCATGAACACAACGGCAAACCCATGTGCATCACTCACGACGCTCACCATTACTGAGAACAGCCGAAGGACAACTACAAAGCGCCTTCACCCACGGCAACTGGAAAATAAATTTTTTTTTTAATCCTCACCCGAGGACTTTGTTTTTTATTTTTTATTTTTTTTGCATTTACCTTCAGATAGAGTGGGAGAGAGAGGGGGAGAGAGACACATCGACTGGTTGCCATCCACACAACCCTAACCGGGGCCGGGGACAAACTGCAACCGAGGTACGTGCCCTTAGAGGGAACCGAACCCGGGACTCTCAGGTCCACGGGCCGATGCTCTAACCGCTGAGCCAAACCGGCCAGGGCGGAAAATAAAATTTTTAAAAAAGAAAAGAAAGTGAACAAACATTCACCTACGAAATGGAGGGAATATTCAGGCCACGCCTCAGGGTCGCTGTGCAGACTGAACGAGCCGGCACACTTGAAGTGCTCAGAACTCTGCCGTCCTCGTCTCGGTAGCTCCTGTGACAAAGTGCCGCCACCCGGGTGACAGAGCAGCAGAACCGTGCCGTCACCGAGCTCAGAGGCTCTGACGCAGCTGTGAGGAGCTGGGCTCCCTCTGAGGGCTCCGGGAGGGTCTGTCCCGGCCCCCTGTAGCTTCCGGGGCTCCTCAGCTGGGGCGGCAGAACCCTGGTCTCACCTGCACTGTCCCCGTGTGCACCTGTGTCCGCATCTGCTGTGTATAAGGACGCCAGTCCCATTGGATCGGGGCCACCCTAATAATCTCATCTGAACTTGCTCACCACTGCACATCAAGACCGTGTCTGCAAATAAGGCCCCGTTCACAGGTGCCCGGGTCGCACTCTGTCCAGCGCCAGCTGCCTGTAAACCTTCACCTTCGTTGCTGCTGCCTCCCTTCATGTTTGTTTCATCCAAAGGTGTGAGAAAGAGACCGAGACAGACAACTGCAGTTCAGGGAACTTGAGTGTGTTGGGGCCACCATCTCAACAAGGTGACATTTCTCAGGAGCCCAGGTGACAGCAGATACTGTGATGTCAGGGGAGGGACCACAGAACAGAAAGTGACACCCTCCTGAGAACGAGCCAAGGACAACCATGGGCAGAAATGCGCAGAGCGGAACCGGCTCCCTGCCCTGTGCTGCCAGGGCCCCCAGGACGCCGCACGCCCCGTGGGCAGAGATGCGCACCGGCCCCTCCAGACCTCCGCCGGCACAGCTCCCAACACACGGGGAAGGAAACCCAAGTTCCAATCACACGGAAACACGGAATGGGTTTAACCTGTGGAGCCAAACGGTCCTCTGAGCCAGCAGCCAAGCAAAGCTGCCGTGGTTTTGGAATGGCAAGAAGCACACCCTATCTGGAGATGCACGAGAGAGAACAAACAGCCGAGTTCCAGCCTCACGGACAGTGTTCCTGGGGCTGATCTGGAAGTCAGCAATCCCCCCCCCACCCCGAAAAGGCAGGTGGGGTGCAAGGCGGGCCAGAGCTTAGGAGAGATGCTCAGTTCTGGACTGCAGGACCGAAAAGCAAAACCTGGGTCCCCCGCAGGCCGGCAGCGAGCAGGGCAGCCCTCAGCGAGGCCACAGGTGGGCGTGTGTCCCTCCCCCTGGCCCCCAACCCGCGGCCCCTCCAGCCCACGCCTCGCCCGTCACTCCATCCCAATTCCAGGAGCAGCGCTGGCCGTGCCATCTCTGGACTCGGTCCCCTGGCCAAAGCTCCAGGTTCCGCCTGTCCCCCTTCTGCCTTAAGACTTGCTTGTCCTGAGGTCAAGACCCTCACCGCTTTGCTGGATAAGTTGCTAACTAAAATGACCAATCCATCTGTGTGGGCGTGGCCGATGGCATCCGTCATCTAAGAGGCCCGTGCCCCACCCCCAAACAGTGTTCGGTACGGGGCTCTGGGGCCCACGCACGGAAAGGCACAGTGTGGCCGCCAGTGCGGGTCCCAGCCAAACGCATGAGAACGCACCAGGAAGAAACGCCAGCCACACCCGGCCCACGGGACCGCCTGTGAAATGACCATCTCGTCGTCTTCAAAAAGGCCCGTGTCACGGAAGGCAGAGACTGGGGGCTGGTTTGGGTCTCCAGGGGACGAGAGACGCGAGGACGAAGACAGCACGCGAGCTGGGTTTCCTAGCGTCTGCAGGGCCTCGGGGCCCACCGGGGACCTCCCAGGGCGGCCCGCGCATCAGGAGACGGCGCGTGGCGGAGGGATCTCCCGATCCTGACCGCGCTCCTCGGCTGGGCACTGTCCTTGTCCTTAGCGTTTAGGAGTGAAGCACAGTCTGTCTGCAACTCAGAGAAAAACAAAGCCGAGGCAATAAAAGGGAAACATTTGGGGAATCCGGGTGAGGGTGTAAAAGAAGTCTTTGTACCGTTCTTGCAAGTGTTCTGTCTGGGGAAATAATAATAAAGATTTACTAAGCATACAGGCGGACGTGGAAGAGTGCGGTTTGCCCAGCAGCACTCTGCCCGGCTGCCCGGCTGCATCGCCCTGCGGATGTTCAGGTCTCCACACCCGGCCCCAGCCCAGAGACCCCGATCCCGTCAGCCTGGGAGGAGCTCAGACACCAGCGCGCCTGCAAAGCGTCACCAAGGAGACTCCAGCGTAGGCCCAGAGCAATAACGAGCAGCTGGGTCAGCCCTGTTCGCTCAGGAGAAGGAACATTCTGGGCTGAGGGCTTTCTGGACCCTCCCGCCTCCTCCTTTTGAGAAGTGATCCCTGGACAGCCCAGTGACTCACACTAGGAACACAGTTCTGGGCCCAGGCTTGGTCCTGTCACCAATTAGCTGGGGGACATCCTGGCAAACCCCTCCCCGCACCCACCTGGGCCCTCTCAGCTGTAGGACGCGGCTGACCAAGAGCTTCCCCCAAGGCAGAATGAGGCACTCAGGAGGTGAGCACACGACCGGTGACTCACCTCCCTGGCCCCAGTGCCCCGCAGTGGGCTGGCACAGGGTGACAACCTGAACTCCTTATGCCCGGTGGCAGGTAAGTCAACATTTGGATGACCCCCTGCAACCCTGTCCCTTCACAAGGACTGAAGTCGGGGACGGTTCTCCGCACAGGAGCTGGAGAGGACACAGAACCCCAACCCGAGCAGCAGCGAGGCCACGCCAAGGGGCACCGAGGCACCTGCCCCTGGTCCCTTCCCAAGACAGGCCTGCCAGGGCTCCGTGGGAAGAAGATGCCCGTGCGAAGAGGTGAGGCCAGAGGCTCCGCCCACGTCCGGACCTCCACCTGTGCCCAGCTCTACCCTCTGGACCCTGCTCGGCCTTCTGCCACCGCACTGCTCAGCATGGCGGCCCTGGACACAGGGGGCCGCTGGGCACTCGAGACGAGGCCAGTCTGCACTGAGATGCACTGTGAGTGTAAATCCCAAGTCTTCATAAGCAAAAGAGAACATAAACGGTCTCATTATTGATTTTTTTAAAATGTTGGATAACGTTGACATGATAATACTTGGGGTACATCGGGTGAAATAACATTTACTGTGGAAACCCACTTCACCTCTTTCGTTACCAGTGTGACTGCGGGGATATTTAATATCACACACGTGGACTCCATCACCTTTCTGTCGGACAGCTCTGTCCTGAAGCCTGCATCCTGTCCTTTCGGGACATGTTGCTGGTGATAACTGCATTACACTCCAATCAAGGAAGGATTTAGTATGCAATGGCACCAGCCCCGCGCCCCGAATACTGCAAGGAGATCTGCTTAGCCCTTCCCCGTGTCCTCCAGCCTCTGTGACGGCAGATTTACTCGTCCCCACAGCCCTGGCAGTGCGGATATTGCCGGGAAACGTCCGTGCTTCACAGCCTCCCTGAATAATGAGAATTATATTCATTTCCATCCTCACACTCAACACTGCCATTTTAACCCAATCTGTGAGACTGAATCGCAAACATTCGACATTGTTTTTTTTCAATCCTCACTCGAGGATTTTTTTTTCCATTTATCTTCAGAGAGAGTGGAAGGGAGGAAGGGAGGGGGAGAGAGAGAAACATGGATGTGAGAGAGACACGTCGATGGGTTGCCTCCCGCACGACCCCAACCAGGGCCGGGGACCGAACTGCAGCTGAGGTACGTGCCCTTGACCGGAATCGAGCCTGCGACTCTTTGGTCCGCAAGCCGACACGCTAACCACGGAGCCAAACCGACCAGGGCAACATTTGACATTCTTAGGTAAAACTCTCCATTAACCTATCGGACTACATACATTCCACCTAATCCTTTACCTTCCCAGGGAAAGAGAATGTGTGGGCGGTGAAGAAAAATGTTGCAGAGCAGACAGTCATCAAAGACCCCAAGGCAGCCACCAGGCACATTCCAGAGGGCTCCCCACGGTTGCACGGACGTCTGTAGTTCAGGTTCATTTCGAATGTCACTGTCCGACTGCCTTCTGAAGAGGAAAGGCCCCTTGCTGTGTGTGTGTGTGCGTGAGCCACACACTTCCGAGCCATTAATTAACGAGGACATTCCCTTTGACCAGGCCTTCCTCACAGGAGCACCTAGGGCTGCGCAGAGCCAGGGGGTTGCTCTGTGCTCTGTTTCCGGGGACTGACCTTCTTGGCCATGGTCGGCTTTTATCTTGGACCCAGCCTGATAGAATCCACGCGGTGTATGGGGTCTCCATGTGAAAGTTCCCATTATGAAAAAACCCTTCAATTCAGCGACTGTCCAGGTCTCGAAGGGAGTTTTATGGAAAGTGGGAACAAGGAAATAAAGGTTGTTCTGCCGAGGACCGGTGGCCGTGGATGCAGGACCGGTGGCCCGGATGCAGGACCGGTGGCCGTGGATGCAGGACCGGTGGCCTTGGATGCAGGACCCAGGTGACAGGTTGGGTAACAGTCAATCCCTCCACATGGACTGACGTTGAGCGACAGGGTGAGAAACTCCCGGCCCAGAAGCTCACAACCTATTTGCAGTTCAGCGGGATCCTGAGGTCCAATACGATGCTTCGGCTCTTTGTTAAAGACACGGTCTGTCATCTTTATGAACGAGAGAAGACAGAAACATGGAGGGCAAACAGTAAAACATCCCCGAGAGGAGGAAGATCCCTGTTCCTGTGTAACGTCCCAGGGAGGAGTCAAGTGGAAAAGACGGTCTTCACTGGGGAGTTTTCCTGCCCGTCTGTGTGACCTGTACCCAGAGCAGACGCCGACGCACACGGGGAACATCGACCCTGTCTCCAGGCCTACAGTTTCGAAACCACACTGGAAACGAGACGATCTTGCAAGAAGATGCTCTAAATATATGTGCGTGTTATATATGTACACAGAAAGCGACAAATGGATAGTCATACACATGACATTTACACGTATACTGTGTGTTTACATGTAAGTCAACTACACGTACACACTTATGTCAACTTGCTTTTACTTTTCATGCAGGGAGCCGTATTCAAGTTACAGACATACTGACCTGTGCTCAGGAACACGGTGCCTTATACAAGGGACACGAGGGAAGACGCTTTGATTTTTTTTTTTTTGCGTTTATCTTCAGATAGAACGGGAGGGAGAGAGGGAGGAAGAGAGAGACAGAAACATCGATGTGAGAGAGACACATCGAGTGGTTGCCTCCCACACGATCCCAACCAGGGCCGGGGACAAACTGCAACCGAGGTACGTGCCCTTAGCGGGAACCGAACCCGGGACTCTCTGGTCCGCGGGCCGACGCTCTAACCGCTGAGCCACACCGGCCAGGGCATGGCTGTGATTTCTTAACATGAACAGATTCTGAAAACTCATGTTCCATGCGGCCACCGTGGGCAGGCGTGAGAGGAGGAGCCAGCCCCCCACGGGGCAGCACCCCCGAAACTCTGCCTCTGAAGCAGAGTTCTGACAGGCCCGCTGCTTCCTTCAGCGCCAGGAACCACACAATAGACCTTTTTTTTTTTTTGGACAAAGCTCTTAAAATGCTGAGATTCAGACGGACTGAGTCATGGCACTGGGCAGACACCGCACACCCATTCCCGCCGCGGCCCCTGCTCGCTCTTCGGAAACAACACGACGTCTTCTCTGTGTTCGGCGGAGTAAAGAAATATTTTAGAGTGGCAGCCTGTCCGACAGAGGGGTGACGGGGCTGGCAGGCTCTGACCGTGGGGCTGTCCTCTGGCCGGTGGGCTCTGAGCAGGGCTGGCAGGTATTTCAGAGGGACCCGTGGAGTCCCCTTCCAGTGGAGCTCAGCCCCGTGGCCACAGGGCGCCCCGATCAGTGTGTGACATTCAGCACAGAGTGTGGACAGGGTCACACTGAAACGACACAGTGCAGATTCATCCACACGATTCGCTCGTTGAGCGTGTCTCTGTGGAGTGTCACAAGCAGCACAGAGTGAGCATGTTACCCAAAATGTCAGTGAGTGTGCGCGTGTAAGGCTGTGTGCGCACACATGCGCGCCAGGAGCTGTCTGCACATATGTGTGCAGAGGTGGCAGAAGGGGGGTGCAGGAGGGATGAGAGCAGGGACAGAGGAGGAGGAAGGTGGGGTGAGGCCGTGGGAGGCAGTGACTCGCCCTCTCTCCCTTTTAAAGCTCAAATCACTTGCCCCCCACACGCGATTGTTTCACGGAGGTCGTGAAATGCCGAGACGTGTTACGGGATGACCCGTCCTCGCACTGCGAGTGCGGAACCCGCCTCAGGTCCGAACGCCTCTCCGGAGGGACCTTCTAGTTTGACATTACTGATGGCGAAGATTGGAGCTTGAAATGAGGAGGGCAAAGGGCCAAAGACACAGGCACAGTCCACGGGGGGTCGGACAAGAGCCGGGGCGGAGACAGTGTGCGGGCGGACCGCGGCCGGGTCCCACTGCGCGGCAGGAGGAAGGAAGACGTCCGTGTGGCCGCAGTGGGCCAGCGGGCCTGCAGAAGAGCACCGTGGGGACGGCTCAGGTTGGCCACACTCGGCTTGTTTTTCTTTTCTTTCCTTTTTTGTTGTTAACAGTGTTACAGATGTCCCCCGCTTCTCCCTTTGTTCCCCATCACCCCGCCCCCAGCCCCCAGCCCCCACCAGGCCTTCCCTATACTACTGTCTGGATCCATGGGTTATGCGTATATGAATATATGTCCTTTGGTTAATCTCGTTCTGTCCACCCCCTCCCCTCTGAGATCTGTCCGTCTGTTCCCGGCTTCCATATCCCTGAACCTATTTTGTTTGTCACTTTATTTTGTTCATTAGATTCCACCTACACGTGAGATCATGTGGTACTTGTCTTTCTCTGACTGGCTCATTTCACTCAGCACAATGCTCTCCAGGTCCCTCCATGTCGCCTCAAAGGGTAAGACTTCCTCCCTTTTTTACAGCCGAGTAGTATTCCATTGTGTAAATGTACCACAGCTGTTTTATCCACTCATCTACTGACAGGCGCTTGGGCTGCTCCCAGATCTTGGCCATTGAAACGAGGCTGCTGGGAACACAGGGAACTTTGGTTTCTAAAAAGCTTCCCACCTGTTCCGATTCCAAACGTGTAGAAAATGAAACACGCTGGTCCAGTCGGAGTTCCTGGACCCCAGCACGAGGACGACTGCCCCTTGCTGTGGGGACTGTCCTGGGCACCGGGGCGTCCAGCAGCATCCCAGCCCTCCACTCCCTGGGGGCCAGTAGCACCCCCTAGTGTGACAAATAAAACTGCCTCCAGATACTGCCGAATATCCTTGGGGGGACCAAATCGCCCTGGATTGAGAGGCAGCAGTTCAGACTAAAGGTTTGGACAAGCTGTTTTCACTGGGTACAGGCAGCCATGTATCATAAGAACCACGTGGCATTTTTGGTGAAGGTTGGCCCGCTTCCCTGCCTTGAACAGCCAGAGAGAAACACAGAAGTCTGAGACAAAGACAGACCTTTTACTTCAAAATGGGGCTTTATGGCCTTAGGGAGACATAAACTATTTTTAAAAAATCCTGGGGCATCTTGCTCAAAAAAGGGGGGCGGGTAAATCAGAAGAGAGGGAGCTTTGCATTTGCACTCGGGGTTTAAAGAGGCAAAACAACCACCAGCGTGCTCTGTGGAGTTCTGCACAGCATACTACGACCCGTTCCACATGGGGGGTCCCACAGCCCGGGGGCCTTCGGACCCCTCTTCGTGCCAAGGCCGAGGGGGTCAGTCTGACCTGCCCACAGAGCTCTCGGCCTTGCTGGCTCTGGAAGGTGAGTTAAACAGGCCTCAGAGAATAGAGGAAGGTGTTTAAACATGACTGTCCCTTCACTTCACAGTCGTATTGACAAAAAGAGGCGTGTCAGCCTGAATGTGGGTCCAGTGTGTGTGTGTTTAATAGGGAAAGGGGCTGTCGAGCTGTGTGTGTTCCTTAGAGCACATCCCTCAGAAGCTGGACAAATGGGCCTCGGGTGAGACCACGCTCCCTCATTTCCACCTGTCTCCCATCGAACTGGCAGCGAGGGCAAGGGCTGGGTGGCCCGGGCCTCTCTTGTTGCACACTACACAGTACGATGATTTATGATGTCTAAGCCTGAGAACTTCGTAAGCTGCTTAACATGAAAAGAGTGAAAATCTTCCAAGTCAAGAGAAAGAAAGGAGGACTGGGAAGCCCCGCACTCTCCTCAGACCCCGAAAGCTGCCCCGAGCATGCATCGCCCGGGCCCTGGCAGACAAAAAGGGGTATTTTACCCCGAGGATGCCCCCACACTGAGCGGGAAAGGGACTCATTTGTAATCATCAAAGGAATGCTGAAAGACTTGAAACTGGGATTGCATGCTATTATACTCGTCCGAATTAAAGATTTGTTTCAGAGATCATTCTTAGATTTCTTCCTCCCCGCTCTTCCGATCCCAAATGAGGCGATCTGTATTCACAGGACATCGGAGGCAGACGTGAAATCAGACAGTTTGCAAACATACATTTCACCTCCAGTGGCTTGAGTTTTGAATCTTAATGTCGCCTGGTTCTGTGTGCGTGGAGAACTTGGCTCTCAGCTTGAAACTCATCTCAAGCATCATTTCATTCCCTGACTTGCTGTGCAGGATAAATCCAATTTCAGGGTCCTGAGTGAGCCCGTGACACAGGTCTCCAGAAACGCAGGTATGGAAACGTAAAATCTAGGCACGGGCAGAGTCGCCTGTTAGGCCTGTGGTCACACTCCCAAACCCTCAATTCCAAGCTCCGTGGTTTGGATGCCATTCGGAGAATGTGACCTGCCAAGCCTATTAGTCATCCCTCAATCTCTTGTCTGTGTGACCACGAACCCACTGAGAAGGAAGTTTCCCAGGGCAAGACTGATTCTTTGAGCAGCCGTGGGTCATATGTAGCACAGCCTCTGATACCTAAAAGATTTAACATTTCCTGTTCTTTCATACAGAATCCCCATTGTGTAGTCACCTTGGAACTGGTGCCCATCTGGGGAGGAGCGTTGGGTACCTCCGGAGAGCTCATCAGTCAGCGGAAGAGCTCAACTGAGTCAACAAACTGTCTCTTGACTTTAGCTGCCAAAAGGACTAGGTATCTTAGAGACATCACTCTCAAGGGGAGGAGACGGCACCCTCTCAGTAGGAAACAGCAAGGACATGGGTAAAGAACATTAGAAGTTGTACCATTTCTTTGCTTCTTTGTAGATCAGTCTTTTCTTCCAGACTCAGTGTCCTTCTTCATGAAGTACATCTTTTAGTAGTCCTTTCACTGAGGATTTATTAGTGGTAAACATGTCTATCTCACACTCTCCTGAAGATAGTTTAGTTAGGTATATAGTTCTGCATTGATAAGTTTGTGTTTTTGTTTTGTCTTGTTTTTTGTTTTCTTTTAGAACTTGGAAATTATTTCATTGACTTCTGGCTCTCACTGTTGTTGCAAAGACTTTATAATAACATCTTTTTTTAAGTCTCTTTGATTGTTTTAAGACTATCACTTTGTTTTTAGTATTTAGTCATTTCAATATTATAGGTGTAAATTTATTTTTATTTCATTTGCTTGGGATCCTTGAATCTAAATCTTTCATTAATTCTTGAAGTTTGATTCCAAGGTATTTTTGCTTTGAGTGTTGTTTATCCCTTATTTTCCATAAACTGTCTTTCTAGAAAACTGATGTCTCACAAATTTTTTCCCACGTCTTTACCTCTTTTGCTGCGTTCTGGATAATTTCTCCAGCTTTATTTTCCAGTTCACTATTTCTCTCTGTGGCTAAGTCTAATCTATCCATTAAACTTTTTATTTTAATGAATATAGTTTTCACTAATACAGTAGTATTAGTACAGTTAGTAGATATATTTGGTTCTTTTGCAAACACGCCCCCTCTATAGCCTTTCATTCCTTTTTCATGTTTTAAATTCCCTCTGTTATTTAAGAACTCTGTTTTTACTGCTGACTCTGGTTCATATCATGTGGTTTTGAATGGTGTGTTCATACAGCAGGATTTCATCTCTAAGAACCTTGTGGGGTTTGTGTTGGTGATGTTTCTATGCAGGGAGTATTTGTGTGCTTGGCTTTGCCAAGTACCCTGGGGCACAAGCAACCTGGGATAACTTGGTTAGTTTCTCAGCTTGGATTTCCTGGTAAAGGTAATGTGAATTCAAAACCCAGACTGTTGAAAAGGCAGGCCTGTGGTTACACATTCTCAAGGGAGAGGTTTTTTTTTCCCTCCAACCCTGAGCCCAGGCTGAGACAAATTTCCTTGTCATCTTTCTTTGCAAGAAGGCTGACTTGTTCCTCACCTACCTTTTTATGAATGTTTAGTCCTTCCTGTCCTGGCTTTATATGGAGATCTTTATTCCAGTGCCTCCCTTTACACTGGTCTCTGGCCCTTGTCTCTGGTCCTTGTCTCACCAACATCTCCTGCTTGTGCTGAAGGAAGCCAAGTGAAGAAGTCACTGTCTATGCCGGACCAGAGTTTTAACTGAGATGGTGCAGACGCGGGGACTAGCCAAGGGGTAGCGGGATTAGGGACCCCAGGGGGAAAGAGAACCTCAGAGAGCACAGACTAGTCACATGGCCAGCCACCCCTCCCATCGGAGGCTCTCCTTCAAGTACTAAAATCTTGGTGAGTCCAGGATTTCTATTATTAAGGAAAGATATTTCCTCCCAGAACAATACAAACATATCAGCATCATTAAAGTAGTGACCTAGTGTCATAAAATTTCAGAGTACCCTTGCCCCTACCTTCCTGGTCCATTACTTAGCTTAAATGATAGGAGCATAGATTTTTAAAAATTGATTTTAGAGAGAGAGGAAGAGAAAGAGAGAAACATCAATGAGAGAGAAACATGGATTGGCTGTCTCCCACACACACCCCGACCAGGAGTCTAGCCGGCAGCCTGGATATGCGCCCTGACTGGGAATCGAACCCGCGACCTTTCCGTGCACAGGACGATGCTCAACCCACTGAGCCACACCGGCCAGGGCAAGAGTATAGCTTTTTGACACCAGATAGACACTGGGTTCAAGTCCTGCCTCTGAATGTCAGTAGCAGTTGTGGAACTGGGTCGGGGCAAGTTAGGGTGCAGGGTGGCTGACTGGGGAGCAGAGGTCCTTCCAGTGCATCACCCCAAAGGGGGGCCTTTTCAAGAATTTTAAAGGTGCTGATAGGATGGCCGAGAAGTCCAGGGACCTCCAAATTTTTATTGTTTGTTTTTTGTTTGTTTTTTGTTCAGATAGAGTGGGAGGGAGAGAGAGGAAGAGAGAGAGAGAGAGAGAAAAAAACATCGATGTGAGAGAGACACATCGAGTGGCTGCCACCTGCACGACCCAACCAGGGCCGGGGACAAACTGCAACCGAGATATATGCCCTTAGCGGGAACCGAACTTGGGTCTCTCTGGACCGCGGGCCAACGCTCTAACCGCTGAGCCAAACCGGCCAGGGCTTGCATTCTTTTTTTGTTTGTTTGTTTGTTTATTTTTGTTCAGATAGAGTGGGAAGGAGAGAGAGGAAGAGAGAGAGAGAAAGGACCTCCAAATTTTTAAAATCATTAACCCATCAGTAAAAACATTTTGAGAACACATCGCTAATATATGTACATTTGTTTATAAATTATATACCGTTCTAATGTCAATTTAAAAATTAATTATAAGAAAAACTTTTTAAATTTTTTTTTAAATTTTTTAAAATTTTTTATTTATTTTTTTATCCTCACTGGTGGACATTTTTTTTTTTTTCCATTTTTTTCAGATAGACTGGGAGGGAGAGAAAAAGAGAGAGAGAGAGACATCAACGTGAAAGGGACACATCGAGTGGCTGCCTTCCGCACGACCCCAACCAGGGCCTGGGACGAACTGCAACCAAGGTACGTGCCCTTGACCGGAATCGAACCTGAGACTCACTGGTCCACGGGCCAATGCTCTACCACTGAGCCAAACTGGCCAGGGCTTAAATATGTTTTTTAATTGATTGGTTTGAGAGAGAGAGAGGAAGGGAGAGGGAGAGGGAGAGGGGGAGACAAACATGGATGAGAGAGAAACATCAATAGGCCACCTCCTGCACGCCCCCCCCCCCCAATGGGGATCGAGCCCGCAAGCTGAGCATGTGCCCTGACCGGGAATCGAACCTGTGCCCTCCTGGTGCGTGGAATGACGCGTAATCCACTGAGCCACACCAGCCAGGCACACCTCCTTTTTTAAGACAGAAAAGAACAGAAGTTCGACGCTGTCCTCCCATGTCCCGGGACAGCCTCTTGTGCGCATCCCCTTGGCAAGGGAAGAGACGAAGGAGGCGAAGGGAGGAGCCTGGAAAGGCCAGTCCACTCTGGGGGCAGCTGGACAGTGCTGTCGCCCCACGAAGGTTCTCAAAGGTTAGGCAAAGTGTCCCCATGCTCAGCGCCCACACAGGCCGAGTTCCAGCCCGGCCCCACCCAGCTCTGCTTCCCAGCGGGCAGTCTTGGGGAAGTCGGGCCACCTCTCTGACGCTGGGTGCTCATCTCTAAAGCGCGACTAAAACTCACCTCCTAGGGCTGCTGTGAGGAGGAGATCAGGCAATTGAATTTTACCCCCTTCCTTTCCCAGAACCTGCCGCTAGCCTGCCCTTCCCAGCAGGGCGCCTGGGAGACCAAAGCGTCACTAACGGGACCACAGGTGCCTGTCGGGACGTGGTTATTTCCATGGAGACAGACGGGCAGCTTCAGACGCTTGGTCTTTGCCTCCCTTCTTCTGTGACAGCTGGACAACTCCTTCTGACATTCGGCCTGTTTGCTCTGGTTCTGGGCGGGCTTTTCACTCCATACAATTTTTGAAAGTGAAGACAGTCCCTGAGTAAAAGGATGAGGTGGTGTGGACATAATGAAATGCAGAGCTGTGTGTGTGGACGTGCGTATGTACCTGTGTGTGTGTGCAGGTGGGCACGGTGTGCACACCTGTGTGCTGGGATGCAGGGACAGACAGATAGCTGGGACATGCTGTCCTGGTCTCCCGGCCGTGAGTGCTGGGGGAGGGGTGAAGGGACACGGACCGCACCTGTGTGCCTCGGGATGGGCCGGTGCACGGGCAAGCGGTGGGTCTCCACTCCGGCTGTGCACTAGAACTGCCTGGGGAGCTCTCGAAAAGAGACCAGTGCCTGGCTCCCCCCCGACCAAGGGCATCAGAAGCCCTGGGGTGCTGCTTGAGTACCCACACAGTGGTTTAGACACAGGTGATTCTAACACGCACCAGGGTTGAGACCTGCTGCCTATCTGAGCGGAACAGAAAGGTTCACCCTCTCATAAATGGATAATTCTGTCCCCTCCATTGGGACCCAGCCCCCAACCCCTAACACTGATTGAATTGCCATTTTTTCTACATTCTGAAATTCTTGGCCAATGAAATAAGGAGCGAGGTAGGGTTTATCTGCTGGACTGCGAATGATCTGGAAACAAGCATCACTTCTTGCAGGGCTACTGATGGCAGGGCTGAGGGCACCGGCCGAGAGAACCCTGCCACCATGGACGCCCTTTCTTTGGGGTCTGGGGACATTCGGTACAGGGAAGGTTTTCACAGCTGCCCACTCTCCTTGGTTCTCATCTCCTTCCTCTCCTTCCCACATTCACGGCCTGCACCCCAGGATAAAGCCCAGTGTGTAAACACACGGTCATGACTGCTTTGTCCAAAGTCAGGAGTTTGTGAGGAATCCAAGTGGGAACTAGAACGATTTCCCGCCCTTTCCTTCCCCACCCCCACCCTCTCCATAGCCCATCAATCACTTAGGACTTGTGTGAGCAGAAAGAAAAGAACAGAAGAGAGAGAATAAGAAGCAGGGAGAACCCTGGCCAGTTTGGCTCAGTGGTGAGAGCATCAGCCCGCGGACCAATGAGTCGTGGGTTCGATTCCGGTCAAGGGCACGTACCTCAGTCGCGGTCCGTCATGTGGGAGGCAACCAGTCGATGTGTCCCTCTCATGTCGATGTTTCTCTCTCTCTCTCCCTCTCATTCTCTCTCCCTCCCTCCCACTCTGAAGATAAATGAAAAAAATATCCTAAGGTGAGGATTAAAGAAAGAAAGAAGCAAGGAGAGAAGACCCTGCCTGCCCTCAGCAGAGACGAGAGAGATTAAACCACACTCACGAAAAGAACACGAACTGAGAGATGGCAAACAAAGCTCATAGACACACTGAAACATCGCCTCAAGCCTCGCTTTCTATGCTTGGAGCCAGCATGGCACCGCTTCCTCCTCTCAGCCCTCACCCTGCCTTGTCCTTTGAGCGAAGGTGACGCTGATATTATACTTCTGTGTTGTTGTTGTTTTAATCAGTGATCAATTTGGGAATGCAGTCACAAGAACAGAACTCCATCCCAAAGAGGGAGATGGATGGGTGCCAAGGGCACTGGGGTATGGAATTAAGGATCAGAGGCACTAATTTTGCGTGGACTGCGCTGCCTTCCCGGGATATGTCCGTAATGCGGCGATGATAGACAGCCTTCCAGTGGCCGCGGCGGCGTCTCTGAATCTTCAGGGATGAGGGAGAAGGGGTTTGGGGGCTGTTTCCCAGCAAGCTTGGAGGCGATTAGCACAAGTCACGAGCGCATCGGGGGGGAGGAGGAGGCCCTGATGCAGCCTCTGGCTTATTAAGAGTGAGATTTGATGCTGGAATCCCCAGGGCCAAAAAAAAAAAATCAATGACCCAGGAAAACTGCACCAGCTGACAGCCCCAAGAAAAGGCCCCAGGAAGGGGTGCAAAGACAAGAGAGGCTTAAGTAACATCCCCAAACTCTGCACTGTGCATCTCCCGAAAAGCCCTCTACTGTCCAGACAACCGCTGGGACCCTTCTGGCACTTTCTTTCACATGGATACACCTCCTTCCTCCATCCCCTTCTTCACAGGCTCCCTCCAGCCCCCCTCAGTTTCAGTTTGGGGTATTCCCTCGCAGTGTCTGAGTTGTCAGACGCCGCTCTCCAGCACTGGGCTGTAGTTTTAAGACTCCTTGGGGGAAGGGACCGCTGTTTCCTCGTAGGTCTCCGCTTTCTGCTCACCTCTGCAAGTTCATGCAGGGGAAAGGACCACCTGCCCCCAGGAAGGCAGGCATCAGGCTTCGAGGACACTGGCGTGGGATGGGCTGGGGTGGAGTTATGTGACTGGACCCACTGCCTGGACAAAAATATTCCACTGAGCCCTGGCCAGTTTGGCTCAGCGGTTAGAGCGTGGGCCTGCACGTACCGCAGTTGCAGTTTGTCCCCGGCCCTGGTTGGGTTGTGCGGGAGGCAGCCACTCGATGTGTCCCTTTCACGTCGATGTTTCTCTCTCGCGCTTCCTCTCTCTCCCTCCCACTCTATCTGAACAAAAAATGGAAAAATGTCCTCGGGTGAGGATAAAAAATATATATATATTCCAGGGAATGCTCAGACTGTCATTTTGGAGCTCAGGGCTTTCCCTCAACACGGTGCATCCCGTAGCTAGGAGGTCCCTGAGGGTTTGTTCAGTTTCAAGTCACGTCAGTCGACTTGGGAAGACTTCATTTCCTCCCTAAGCCCTTTCCAATGTTTCGTGATGCCACGCCCTACAGAACTTAGACTTCAGCTCGAGTGTGTCGGTGGTTCGCGAGGATGTGAGCTTTCTTTCCTTCTCCACGAAAGGTCCCTGAGACGTTCTCCCTCGTCTTCGGGGTCTCTGGAGAGCAGGGCTGAAGGAGGAAGCCGGCGGGGTCGCCGCCTGCCGCAGTCTCGGGCACTCTTACAGCCCGGACCGCAGGTTCCCACGGAAAGCAGAAGGAAATTCCTCCTCTCGAGTACGTCCTTGAGAAGCACAGGCATCAGAGCTGCGCGCTTCCCTCAGGACACAGCCTCCCTGGGTGACAGTTCAAATCCACCCTCTGTAACAGCTGCCACAGGTGGACGGGTCTGAGCCTGGCTGGCAACCCACAGACGGCCACAAGTGTCTATAACTCGAACAATCTCATGGTGACACCGCAGCTCACCTGAAGCAGTTGCCACCATAGGGCTTGCCAGCTTTCAATTCCTTCCTTGCAACGCTCAGAGCCCGGAGGTGGCTGAAGTCAGAGCTGCTCTCCACGGCTCAAGTCAGCAGATACAGAACTTCTCTAGCAGCCAAGAAAGTCCTCTTACCCCCCAAAACAGTCAACAGCACTTGAAAAGCATTTCCCTCGCAGTTACCTCAGCGCTCCGACCCTGTGGCTCAGCTCTAAGGACCACGGCTTGCTTGCCAAACAGGCATATCTTGGCTTCCTTCGCTAGGTAGAAACACAGCCTTGATATTAAATATTCAAAGCAAAGAACCTCTGACCTAAGGGCTCCCGGCTAACAATGACATGCTCTGTAAGTAAACTAGAAACCCGGCTCAGCTTCTGGTTTCCGTGCTCTTCTGTCCACAGCACGGGGACCGGGCACTGCCTCCCCTCGCCTGGTTTCACTGCAAAAGACCCAGCAGGCAGGGCCCTCCAGGGACATGCAAAACCTGGGCTTCAGAAGATGCTGGAAAGGGAGAGAAGGGGCTCAGAGCTGCTTCCTGAGCTGGTAAAGGGTGAAGCCTGCCGGAGGGAGACCACCTCCGTTACAACCGTGGGGAGGCTGTTACTCCAGACAAGGCAGCGGTATCAGAAGTAGGCTCCAGTACCCTCAGCCACCCACAAACAGCTCTCACAACAGGGTGCTTCACCGACAGCCCCACAACCACCTGCAGGAGCCAGTCCCAGTCCCCCAAAAGAAAAGCCTTGTGTTTGCTGGCTGGGGAAGTCTTATATTTTAAGTAGACTGGGAAAGGAGAGGGGGGCGCTGGTATCCTTTGGAGGCAGTCACGCTCTGGAGTCTCCTCTCTGTTCGGTAAGCTCTGCTCATCTCTCCACCTGACCAGACTTCAGGTCAGGTGCCCCCTGGGCTAGTCTCCTCACATGGGCCCCCACAGACAGGCTGGGGCGCACCCAGAAGCTGCGGATGGCAAACCAAGTGCACCCCTCAGACCACAGCACGTGTATTTCACAGGCAGCTGTGGGCTCTGCTCAAGGAGCCTCCAGCGGACACGCATCCATCAGAGTAGAGTCGCTAATGCTAGGAAACTGAAGTCAACAAAAACGGCGACAAACTCCAAATACGGTACCCACCCTTCCATCTCAGGGGAAGGGGTGGGGGGCTCTCCTGCCGCCACCCCACACGCAGTCGCCTACATGTTAAGGTTCACAACAGTCAAGAAAACTGGCTATGAGCACACCCCAACTTTAGTCCAACCCTGCCGAGTCGCCTCGGGCGACTGCCCCCAGCCGAGGGCTCACCTGGGCACGCCACCACGCCGGGGGCGCACAGCAAGGGAGAACGCTTCTTACCGGAGAAGTCCGTGAGCGCTGCGATCTCTCTGGAGCAGACCAGGACAGTGCAGTAGAAGAGGCGCAGGAGCTGCCCCGGCGGCTCTACCTGCCTGCGGAGGCCGGGATGCTGCGCGGGCTGGGGCGTGGGCGGCGGGCGCGCGGGTCCCGGCAGGAGCATGGTGCGCGGCGCGGCGCGGCGGAGCGCGGGGGGTTGTTGGGCGGAGGACGGCGTCACATGGCGGGGCGAGTTGGTGGCCAGCGGCTCAGCGGCCCCCTGCCACCTCCCCGGCTCGGGCCAGCACCGGCTCCCCAGCAAAGGGGAGGGGGCGGAGAACTGGGGCGGGGCGAGGAGCCCCGGGAAGGATCCGCGTAGTTTCCCCGAGAGGAAATCTCCGCCGCCGCTGCCGCGCTGGAGGAAACGAGGGGGGCCGAAGGGAAAGTGTAGACTTCGCGCGCCCCGCGGCTGCGGAGGCTGGCCCCTGGCACGCTGCCCGCCGCGGAGGGCGCCCCCAACAGCGCTCCGAGGGCCGCGCAACTTGAGCGTCTTCCACGCCCGGGCCCCCGCCCCTGAGCCGGCCCGGCACCCCTGGCCCGGCCCGCGCTGGCCTGGTGCCAGCCTCGCCCTGGCCGCGGGAGGAGAGCGGCCGGTGCCCGTGACGCACTTCGGAGCCAGCGCCGCGCGGTGAGCCTGGGCGCCCCGGGGCGGGGCCGAGGCCGGGGCGGGGGCCGCCGGAAGGTGGGGTCCTAGAGGTGCGACACTGACGTCCCTAGACCAGCCGCGCTCCACCGGCCGAATCACCAAGCTCGCAGTTATCTCCACGGAAGAGACTGAGACCCCGAGCACTGCCCAAGTTTACACAGCCGGGACCGGAATGAGCCGGGGGTGGGGATGGGTCTCAAAACCTGTCAGATGGCTCCAGAGCCGGTTTCTCTGGGCTCCGACTGACCACACACTTCCTTTGGGTACTGGTTGTACGCAGCGCTTAGAGGATCTGACACCGGACCGACGTAAACAGCCACTGCGCGCTATTCATTGGGCTTTCTTTTAAAATGGGCCACAGCATCTTTCTGAACCTCTTGATTACGCGCGGTGTGTCCCACGGGTGGACGCCCACCCCGTGGGCGAGGAGCGCACTGAGTGGCTGGGGCTGGGGCTGGGGCTGGGGAGGGCAAGGACAAGTGTTTGGGGGCTCCGTGGCAGTGCCGGCTGCGGGTACCTGGGCTCCAGTGACCCAAACCCCGCGGACCGCGCGAGGCGTCAGAGCTGGGTGGCGCCGGCGAGAGGGAGGAGGGCCCGGCGGGGCCTCGGCACAAAGTGTTCCCGAACACCGCGGGGAGGCCTGCCAAGTTCGCGGCGGGCCCGACGCGGAAACGTAGATAATGAGGCCCAAGGGCGGGACCAGGCGCACTGCCCCGGCCGGCTCCGATCGGCACTGCGAACGCAGAGTGCGCCCGGCCGAAGGCCTAGCGAGGGAAAACGGAGACGCCCGCCTTCCCGTGGGACCCTCTTAGCGGTGGGCGGCGACGATCCCAGAGGGATGATCCCAGAGGGATGGATGCCGCTGGGTCCCGCACCGTGCTCCAGCCAGGGCAAGCTGGCCGAATAGGATCGGGTCGATTAATATTTGTTGAGTGGGACCTAGTCTGCAAAGCACAATTTTTTTAAAACTACGTTAAAATATTCAACCTTCTCAATAACCCTTGGACATGATCAGTGTGCGCTTTCTGGGTTGGGGAAACTGAGGCTAGGTGGTGGGTACAGATGCCTAGCACTTAGTTTGCGGGCACTTGCCGCAAACTCAGACCCCTCGTGGACTTTCATTCCATCCATCCATTCGTCCACCCAGTTTAGCTATGAATTGGGTGCCTGAGGCCCTGTGCTAGCGGAGGGGACGTGGCGCAGGAAGGGGGGGTGGCTGCCACCACTGTCCAGTAGGTATGCGCTGGCTTCCAGATGCCCTGTGGGCACAGTTACTAACTGTGACAGCGCCCCCAGGCTTCCTTACCTGTGACGTCCTGAGGGGCCTTGTGAGGCTTTAAGAAGTTGATACAGGTGATGTGGGAAGGAGGGCCTGGGACTATGAAGTGCTCAGTCAATGTCAGTCACCATTACAGTGAGGCAGACAGACACTGAACAAGTAATGCCAAGTGAACAGGGGGCCCTGGGGGCAAAAGAAGGGGAGCTGAGCCAGAGGGAGGGAGGGCCGTATTAGGGATTTTTTTCACAGCAAGGTGGATGAGAAAGATGGGAAGAGTGGGCCAAGCAAAAGCTAGGTGTTTGGGAAGGGTGACCACTTTAGGACAAAGGGACCAGCATGCCTAAAATCCAAAAGAAGCATGGCTGCCTAGGAGAATGGAGAGAAGACTGGAGTGGATGGAACGGAGAGCAAAGGGCAGGCCTAGGACATGCCAGGTGGTCACCAGCCAGAGCTCAGGGACCCAGACAACCAGTGAGCACTTTCTTCTTTGCCTTAAGCCAGCAAAGAATTGTAAGCACTCGTGTGGCACGATCAGGTGTGTGTGGGTGAAAGATTACTCTCGCTGCTGAGTGCAGTTGGACTAGAGGGGGTCCCAGGGGGTTCAGAGATCATATACCCAAAAGAATCGAAAGCAGGGACTCAAACAAGTACTGTACACCAACATCCATCTCAGCACCTGTTCACAGTAGTCAAAAGATGGGAGCAACCAAAGTGTCCACAGACCAATGAGTGGATAAACAAAAAGTGGAATAGTATTCAGCCATAAAAAGGAACAGACTTCCAATACTACAACATGGATGAACCTTGAAAACATTATGCTAGTTACCATAAGCCAGACACAAAAGGATAAAGATTGTACGATTCTACTTACCTGAAATAGCTAGAATCAGTAAATTCAGAGAGAGAAAGAAAATTAGAGGTTCCCAAGAGCTGGGAGAAGGAGGGGGACAGAGTTTCTGTTTGGGGTGATGAAAAAGTTCCGGAAATAGATAGTGGTGAGTGATGGTTGCACAACATTGTGAGTGTAAGGAACGCCACTGAATTCTACACCTAAAACTTCAAAACATTAATCGTGTAATATGCCAAAAACCAGTGAACGGTACACTTGAAATGGGCGAGTTGTATGGTTTGTGAACTGTATCTCCATAAAGCTGTTTAAAAAAAAAAAAAAAAAAATCAAACCGTAACGACAGAGGGGGTCCGAGTGTAACCAGGAGGCCATGGCTGTGTGTTGGGCTGGGGCTTTGCAGGCCCAGAGAGAAGAGCAGAGTGGCCAAATGGGAGAGGTGTTTGGGAGGGGTGGACGTCCCAGTGTGGCCAGACTGATGTGGGACCTCGGGGATGCCTGGCTTCCCTCTTCTTTGCCCCTCAGCTATGCACTGTTAAATCAGATTTTAGTCCTAATCTGATCTCTTTAAGAATTTTTTTTTTTATCCTCACCTGAGGACATTTTTTTGTGTATCTTCAGATAGAGCGGGAGGAAGAGAGAGAGAGAAACATCGATGTGAGAGAGATACATCGACTGGCTGCCACCCACACGACCCCAACCAGGGCCGGGGACAAACTGCCACTGAGGTACGTGCCCTTAGCGGGAACCAAACCCGGGACTCTCTGGTCCGTGGGCCAATGCTCTAACCGCTGAGCCAAACTGGCCAGGGCCTCTTTAAGAATTTTTAAATCATGCAAGGAAGGGAAAATAGTTCTATTGAGCTTCCTCTCTGCAGCCCTTAGTTCCAAGGGCCCTTGGGCCCCCAACCAACTGGAAACCAATGACCACCCCTCCCGTTTCTCTGTCTCTAATTATTATACAATCAAATACCAGAACTCAGGGGCACTATAAAAACTTGTAAGACAGGAAAGTGGGGGAGGGGAGCCACACTTCAAAGAAGGGGAAGCCCTTGTAAAATCAATCCCAGGCAGGAAGAGGTGTAATCTTTTCCACCAAGGCGCTTTCCCTTTCTTGATGGGCTTTAAACAGCCAGAAGGAGTCGTGCTGGCCTCATGGGTATTCAGCACCAGTCCAGGAGCTGGAGTCACGTCGGATGCAGCGTGAGCCACGTGATCAAGTCTCCCAGCATAGTCCACAACAGCCCTTTGAGACAGGTGCCGACAGGGACCGGCTCCACAATTCACTGCAAGGTGAACCTATGGAGTCCCTTGTGCAATATATTAGGAACTTTAATCCCTGGCCGGTTTGGCTCAGTGGTTAGAGCGTTGGCCCGCGGACCAGAGAGACCCGGGTTCGGTTCCCGCTAAGGGCACGTACCTCGGTTGCAGTTTGTCCCTGGCCCCGGTTGAGGTTGTGTGGGTGGCAACCAGTTGATGTATCTTTCTCACGTCGATGTTTCTCTCTCTCTCTCTTCCTCCCTCTCTCCCTCCCTTTCTAACTGAAGATAAATGCAAAAATGTCCTCGGGTGAGGATAAAAAAAAAAAGAACTTCAAGATAGTGACATCAGGGGATCTGGGCACAGGGCACGGGAAGCTGGTGCCATGGCCATTTCCGAGTCTCAGATGAGGAGATTGATGGCAGACTCACACAGATCATCTGTGGCAGGACCTGAAGCCCCCTTAAACTGCATAAACACTGACATTAGGGAGAGACCCCAGGTGGAGTGACATGACAGTGTTCCCCTCTGTGTGATGGCACCATCGGGTGGTCCGGCCCCTTCCTGCACACGGGTCTGAGACGTGCCTCTGTTCCCACAACACTTGTTCTGGGTGGGAGAGGCCACCTTGTAGGAAATCGAAACGACAGTTGTTCGCCCTTATTTGGAATTTCGCTTTCTGCATTTTCAGTTACCTGTGCTCAGTTGCAGTCTGAAAATATTAAATGGAAAATTCCAGAAATAAACAATTCATAAGTTTTAAATTGTGTGCTATTCTGAGTAGCATTGCGATGAAATCTTATGCCATCTGCTCCATCCCTCGGAGCTCGGGATGTGAATCATGGCTTTCCAGCATTTCCACGCTGCATGTACAATGAGACAGAGAGACCACAGCCACACAACCTTTATTACACTATATTGTCCCAATTGTTCTAGTTTATTATTAGTTTTTGTTGTTAATCTCTTACTGTGCCTAATTTATAAAACTAAACTTTATAGTGTATATTAAGTATATATAGGGTTGTATACTATCTGCGGTCTCAGCATCCACTGGGGTCTGGGAACTAATGCCTCACAGATAAGGAGGGACGACTGTACCTTTCCCGTTTTCATGCCTTAATTCCTGCCTTCTTTTTGAAACAAACCTGTCCCATTTTCCCAGCTCTAAGTTGCATGCCTGTCCCTCCTTCCAAGCCTACCGTGGAAGATGTCCGTGTGCTGTGCGCCCAAACTGCGGCCGGGAGCTCACTACCCTGCGCCATCCAGGTAAGGCTGCAGGCTTTCCACGAAGGTGGGCGGCAGCCCTTCTGGGAAGAGATAAACCACCATTTGTCAGCTGCACAGAAACCAGCCTTTCAGCCGGGAGAGTGAGGCCGAATGTCGTCCAGAGCTAAAAAGGCTTATTTTTAGAGCACAACAAATGGTGGTTTGTTTGTGGAGGCTGGCACCACAGGCCGCAGGGCAGCAGACAGCCTGCTCGCTGGGGGCAAAGCTGGGCGGCTGGAGCGCGGGTTTCAACAGCCCGCAGGAGGGGGCCGTGAAGAATATGCGGGCAGAACTGGTGCATGTCCCTAAGGGGTCCATCCAAGGTCAAAGGCAGCAAGTGCGGGAGTCTCTGTCTGCCACCGATGGCCGGCCACCCGCAGAGGTGTCTGACCTCCCCGCCTCTCTTTTTTTCACATCTGCAAAATGAAAAGGTCGGACTCTGAAGTCCATTTTGGCTCTGAAAGCCCATGGCCTATTTAAATAGATGTCGGCTTCGGAAAATTGGTGAACTCTATGCTAATTCCTTGACATTCCTCAGTGTCTTCTTAAATGCACCTTTTCATTTATTCGCGTGTGTGCTCTGTTTGTTTCCGTGACGTCCGCATTTTCTCTCTGCGGAAGAAAAATGCAGCACAAGCACACTCTGGGGGGTCTGGGAGCATGCAAGGGGTGGGATTCTGACCACGGGGATTTGCAGTGTGAAATGTCCCCAGGTGTGCCCCAGGTGGCTCATCTTAGCAGAATCCTCCAGGACTTGTCCTTCTGTGACTGGCTTTTTTCACTTGGCATGATGTCCTCACGGTTCATCCATGTGTCAGGACTTTCTTTGTTCCTGGGGCTGAGTGACAGTCCTTTGTATGCGTAGACCACACTGGTCGCCAGTGCTGGTCTCCTCCAGAAGTGGGGAAAGAGAAGGGCGCTGGGGTGTATACCCAGTGGGTTTCTTCTTGGCCAACACAAGTAAAATCCTTCAGCAGAAGCCTCAGAAATGGGGAGGGTGGGGGGAGAGGCCCAGGGCTGGTGCCCAGGTGCTGGGAAGGGAGAAACCTGCCTTTTCAGGACGTTAGTTTCTGCACAGCCAACCGGATGCCAGCAGCAGCTGCCAATGGCGCCCTCTGTAGGTGACAATCTTAATTTACGTCTTCAGCATGGTGGCAATGACCCACAAATTAAAAAAAAAATTTGTTTTTAAGACGGTAAAATATACGTAACATAAAATTTACCATCTTGCAGAACTGAAACTCTGTACCCTTTAAACACTAGCTTCCACCCCACCCCCACCCCGCCGCCCCCAGTCGCTGGCACCCACTATGCCGTCTTTATGACCTGGACCGCCCTGGGTCCCTCCTGTGAGTGGAGTCAGACCTGTTTGTCCTTTTGAGACTCGCTTTCTTCACTTAGCACAGAGTCTTCGAGGTTCATCCACAGTGTAGCCTGGGTGAGAATTTCCTTTTCAAGGCTGAGCGATGTTCCGTGGTGTGGAGACCACACTGTGTGTGTCTGTGCATCCGCCCCGGACACTTGGGGCGCTTCCGCCTCCTGGCTGTGGTGAGGCACGGTGCTAGGAACATGGGTGCACAAAAATATTCACAAATTCTAAGGGTGATTTCCAAGGGAAAGTTTAAAGCTGCCAAAAAGAAAACAAATCAAAGTCCACTGAAAGGAATTCAGAATCAACAAAAGGGAGTTCTGATTAAGGGTATGGAGCAGAGATTCCCAAACGTTCTCAGTTCACAGCCTCCGTGGTGTCTCCATGGTGTCTTACAGTGCCACTAGGCAAAAACAAACAGAAAGTCCGAACTGTTACATTCATTAAATAGTTAGATGCAAACAACTTAATAAGTATTTATGTTCTAACAATTAAATAGCTGTTTGAAATAGAATGCACAGAGGTAGAGAGAAAAGGTGTTTTTATTTCATTCTTAAATAGCCACAATTATTTACTAATGGGGTGTATGCTCTATTGGGCAGGTTGCAATTTCTCCAACCTTAAATCAGGTTAAACACTACCACCTTCATTTCCACAGTAGCCACGGAAATCCCAGCCTGCGAAGCTGTGGCGTCATCCAAGAAAAGTAGCACAGTCGAATGTCGCAACAATGAACTATCTTGAGTTAGGAGTTTGCAGTGGATGTCGGGAATTGCTGTATTTCCTTCCATGTATAAAAATATTCCAAGGCAACCTGTGAGTTTCTCGTGGTGCCTCGGGCACTCTGGTGCCCAGTTTGGGAACTGCAAATCCGACAGTTAGAACACCCCAGAGACTTACCTTGTCAACAAGAACTCCGTGAATTGCTCCAGGCTGGCTCTCCTCATTCTTACCACCCTTGGCCTCCCTCCATTGGACACACACTGGCCCTCTGGCTGCTCCTCCACCTCTCTGATTGTGTTCCCACCTCAGTGCCTTTGCATGTGCTGTAGTTCCTTCCTGGAATGCTCTTTTCCCCAAGGGTTGCCATGGCTCCCCGTCCACCCCAAACACCCTCACCCACTGTGCTCATCTCCACAGCACTCATGGTGACCTGTCTGTCATTCTGTCAGTCTTCCTGCCCCTCTTGGGGTGATTGCCCAAAACAAACCTCTCTGAAAATAAATTGCATTTGAAATGATTGGTCCAAGATCACTGCGATAGTAATTGAGCACAGTTGCTGTGTTGATGTAATTAAAATGTTAAGGAACACAAAAGGAAGTAAACAGAATAATAAAGACCCAAGAAAGTAAAGGAAATAATGCAAGTGTGTAACATTGTCACAATGTCAACTAGCAAGCTGGGAGTTCTCTGAGAGGAGATGTCCGATGAGGAAGGATCAGTGTCCTGGGACTGGGCGCACAGCTGCTTCTGGAGACCTCAGATCCACACTGCCCCCAGACATGGGGAGAAGTGACCCCTTCCCCATGCGAGGGCCCACAGCCACATTGTTCACAGACACGCACACCAGGCTGGAGGGGTGTATGGCTGTGCTTTGCAATCTGCCAGCCATACCATTCGTTTCCCATTGATTTTGGGCACTGCTTTATTTTTTCCTCATTAAACTTTGTTATAATGGGTCTCAAAATTCCGCAACAGGCGCTGGCCGGTTTGGCTCAGCGGTTAGAGCATCGGCCCGCGGACCAGAGAGTCCCAGGTTCGGTTCCTGCTAAGGGCACGTACCTCGGTTGCAGTTTGTCCCCGGCCCCGGTTGGGGTCGTGTGGGTGGCAACCAATTGATGTGTCTCTCTCACATCGATGTTTCTCTCTCTCTCTCCCTTCCTCTCTCTTCCAGCTCTATCTGAAGATAAATGCAAAAAAAAAAAAAAAAAATGTCCTGAGGTGAGGATAAAAAATAAAAATAATAAAAAATTCTGCAACAGATATTTGGTCACACACACACACACACACACACACACACGAATGGTCCACAAAGCATTCTACCTTCCTTCTGGAAGTTTTACGATGCATTATTGTCATAACCAGTCTTTTACTATTAAACTTAAATGCCCAGTTGAGACAAACAGTTCTGAGACTGTTCTTTCACCACTGACGAAGACTTCACTTTGTATCGCATTCCAAGTCTTTCGTAATTTCCCTCCTCTGTCCAAGGATTGCTTAGGAGGAGATTTCCCCCCTCCCAGGATTATAGGATTTTTAAAAACCTGTCCTCTTGTTATCATGGTCTGATTTTATTGCTCGCTGGTCAGAGAACATGATCTCTATGATGTTGGTTTTTTGGAATTTATTGGGGCCTCTTTTGTGGGCTAGAACTTAGATGATTTTTATCACTGTTCCATGTTATTAAAAACAAAAACAAAAAAACATGTATCCTCTTTGTGGGTAAGTTCTCTCACTATCTATTAATTTGAATACAGTGTTATTCAATTTTTAAATATTTTCTCCTATTTCTATGTAATGATTAGGATGTCAGTCTAGTCTTCACACTAGCTTTGAAATTTATCATTGATATTTTAATGTCTAAGTTGGTTGCACTTTTGCCATATTTTGCCCTTCAAAGAATAAGGCCATTAATTCGACAACCTAGTATTTTTGAGTGGCCTGGTCTGAGACTACTTTTTTTAGTCTGTTACGGCTGGTTGTACCGGCAATGCACATAGCAAATTTTGGTGTTCTATTGACAGTATTGAGCAGCTGTGGGTTCGCTTATCTCTTCTAGCCTGCGGACGGCGTGTCCTTCGCGGGAGTCCACGTGGCTGTCTTTGGAAGAATGCTTCGTCCTCACCGCTAAACACGCAGATAATGGAACTGCCTTGATCTCAGTAAATGCTGCACTAAAACATCCCTCACTAAAGAGATTAAAACTTTCACAGAATATGCCCTGGTCGGTTTGGCTCAGCAGTTAGAGTGTCGGCCCTTGGACCAAAGAGTCGCGGGTTTGATTCCGGCGAAGGGCACATACCTCGGTTGCAGTTCGTCTCCGGCCCTGGTCGGGATCCTGCAGGAGGCAACCAGTCGATGTGAGAGACACATCGATGTTTCTCTCTCTCTCCCTCCCTCCTACTCTATCTGAAGATAAATGGAAAAATGTCCTTGGGCGAGGATTAAAAAAATAAAATAAAACTTTCACAGAATAAAGAAAGGAACTCCATACCTCTCCGCCCTATGATGTGTTTGTATTGACAAGCTTTCATCCCAAGGAATGGTGCAGTATAAACTGTGAAGATAACATCCTCTTGTGTACAACAATGCACACTGCGCACGTTCTGAGAGTCCATGATGAACATGCTTTAAAATGAACTTGAGCCCTGGCCGGTTTGGATCAGTGGTTAGAGCATCAGCCTGCAGACTGAAGGGTTCCGGGTTTGATTCCTGGTCCAGGGCACATACCTGGTTGAAGGCTTGATCCCAGCCCTGGCTGGGGTCGTGTGGGAGGCAGCTAAGCAAGGTGTCTCTCTTACATTGATGTTCCTTTCTCTCTCTCTCTCCCTCCCTTCCACTCTATCTTAAAAATAAAAATAAAAATCAGTGGAAAAAATATGCTCGGGTGAGGATTAAAATAAGATAAAATGAACTCAATCTGGGCTCTGATTGAGCTGCTCCTTATACCTCTCCAGAGCTTGAGGTTAAACTTAGAAGACTGAAAGGAAGATAAGTAAACACCCACACTTGACATGTGTGGGTGGGAAGTGTGTGCACTAGAGGTGAACCGGAGGTCCATCCAGAGGCTGCACACGGAGGTCAGCCAGTTCACCACAGCTCAGGGGCCGGGTCACAAGCTTGTAGACTGAAAAACCCGCCACCCGGGGCTTCCTGACAGCATTCTGAGAGCCAGCCTACCTTTCTGGATAGACTGACATCAACCAAGCTCAAGTCTCAGGTCTATGTAATCATTTCTATCCGTACATATCTATGTAGAGATTTATTCAACCAGTATTTATTGAGCCCTCTGACAGGCCAAGTCTGTTCTAGGCAGTGGGCATGGAGCACTGAGCTCTGTTTTGAACCATTTTAGAGCGCACATGTTACTAACGGCGGTGGACAAACAGATGACTCTCTAATATCCCAGGTGATCGTGACAGTAAAGGGAAGTAGAAGAAGGTAGGGAGAGAGGGAGTGAGAGCTCATGAGAAGAGCCCACGTGAAGTGGGAGAAGGAGCTATTCAAGGTCAGCAGCGTGTCAGGGGAACAGCAAGTGAAACAGCCCCAAAGTGGATTCCAATGTGGGGCGTCCCAGCAACGATGATGTTTGTCTTCAGCAGACCAGCATGCTCTTGGGTCCTTCCTCTCCATGCTGGTCTTTTATACAGAAATCCATGTCACTGTCCAGAAGTGGGCTGGTGAGCCTGGGATCCAAGCCAGTGGGGTTAGTGACCTGGCATCACGATCCATGGCATCCAGCTGCCTTAGTCTGAAGCATCCGTCCGTACTTCGGAGCCACGCCTCGTGTCCCTGGCTAAGGCTGGGATGGGCAGTAACTTGTTTTTAAATTGGGGTCTGGATCCACTGGCTCTAGCACTTGCTAACAGGGTAATACTGGCAAGTTCCCTCACCCTCTTGAAGTCTTTGTAAAGAGAGACGGTAATAGGCCCAAAGTCACACAGGCAGGAACTGGATACAGGGCTTTGGACTGTTTCCTACCTCTCACGGCTGCCTCTTGGGCCACGTCCACCCTGGTTAAAACAAACCAGTGTGGACAGTCAGAATAAGTCTCTGTCTTTACTACTAAGAGCATTGCCCTTCACAGCATGAATTTGGGGCACGGCCATGTCTCTTCACAATGCTGCGGCAGCTCAGGCCTGCAGGGGTGACTGCCTCCACCTACCTACAACGGAGCGTTTCCACAGCACAGCAGTCTCACCAGGCCAGAGGCTCGGGGTCAACACCGGGTTTTTTTCCTACTAGAAACTCTGAGACTCCCACAGGCCGCCACAAAAGGCCATGTCCTCAGATGCTCACTACACATCTGTTTACGGCACACAAGCCGGTGTTCCCTCAAACTAGAGGACAGCCTGACAACTCCAGGAATCACCAAATTGCTCATCATAAATCATGAGCTGGTTCATGATTTATTGGCACACTTAACCAAGTATTGATGAAGTCATTAAAAAGTGCACCAGCCCCTTTTTCCTTATTCATGTATACCTCCATTTTATTTCAGAGCATTTAATGCGGCTCTCAAGGTAATAACATCTTGCAAAAACACGCGGTACTTTGTTCCCGTCAAAGCTGTTTTTCATATATTGCATCATTTTCTCAGCTCAGGGTAGCCCCAAGGATTAGGTAGGACTGGCTTTGCTGTCTTCATTTTAAGGACGGGGTCTTAGACGCGAAGGCAGCAGCCCTGTGCACGAAGGGTTCTCCCAGACACGACACCATGTGTCCTCTCCTCCCACCCTGCACATGGAAAGGCCCCACATCTTCCCATTACTTTGGGGACACTGGGGGCGGAGGTCGGTCTGGTCTGGCTGTCAGGTACGCTAGGGGTCAGGGTCAGGGGCACCTGCACCACCCTCGGCCCAGGTGCTGGAGCGAGGACCTCCCGCATCAGCCGCCTGCACTTATCGAGGTCGGTCACCTCCCGGCCAACCCGCAGGGCCTCCAGTGGACGAGGCACCTGCTGCGTGCCAAGCAAGTGTCCCCGCGACGCCGCTAACTGAGCGTACGGCGCAGCCCCGACGCGCCGGCCTCGTGCCCTGCGGAGCGGAGCGGAGGATCCGGTTCTTCCCGCCAAGGGCTCGGGAGAGCCCCAGGGGCAGGGGGTGTCGCGCAGGGTCCGCTCGTCCCCGGCCGCGAGCGAGCCAGCGGGGCGGCAGCAAGAGTGGGTACCCGGGGCTCGGCGTCGGCGACAACTGTGGGGCCCGCCGGCTGTCCGACCTTACAAAGGACCCGCCCCCTGCACTGGCCCGCCCACAGCCCCGCCCAGACCCGGCCAGACCCGCCCCTAGACCCGCCCCTTCCGCCGGTCCCCACCCAGGCCCGCCTCTTCCTCCGGCCTTTCCTCCCAAGGACCCGCCTCTTCCGCCAGCCCCGCCCCTTCCTGCGCACGTGTGGGCGCCAGGAGCGCTTCTGCTGCCGGAGCGTCCTTCTCCGGGTCCGCAGGTGTGGGTCCCGCTGCGGCCCGCCCTCCCGGCATGGGGGTCCCCAAGAGGAAGGCCCGGGGCGGCGTGGACGGCGCGGCTCCCCCCGAGAGTGCGGCCAAACGGGCCCGCCCCGAAGAGCTCACGGGCGCGCGCTTCAAGGCCCAGCTGAGGGACCCGCAGGGCGCGGGGCCGGGTGAGTGCGGGACCGGTGAGCGCGGGGCGGGTGAGCGCGGGGCCGGGTGAGCGCGGGGCCGGGTGAGCGAGTGCGGGCCGGGTGAGTGCGGGGCGGGTGAGTGCGGGGCGGGTGAGCGAGTGCGGGCCGGGTGAGTGCGGGGCGAGTGAACGCGGGGACGGGTGAGCGCGGGGACGGGTGAGTGCGGGCCGGGTGAGTGCGGGCCGGGTGAGCGCGGGCCGGGTGAGCGAGTGCGGGCCGGGTGAGTGCGGGGCTCGGTGAGCGAGGGGCTCGGTGAGCGAGGGTCCCGGTGAGCGAGGGTCCGGGTGAGTGCGGGACGGGTGAGCGAGTGCGGGCCGGGTGAGCGCGGGGCGGGTGAGTGCGGGGCCGGGTGAGCGAGTGCAGGGCGGGTGAGTGCGGGGCTCGGTGAGCGAGGGGCTCGGTGAGCGAGGGTCCCGGTGAGCGAGGGTCCGGGTGAGTGCGGGACGGGTGAGCGAGTGCGGGCCGGGTGAGCGCGGGGCGGGTGAGTGCGGGGCCGGGTGAGCGCGGGGCCCGGTGAGTGCGGGCCGGGTGAGCGCGGGGCCCGGTGAGTGCGGGCCGGGTGAGCGCGGGCCGGGTGAGCGCGGGGCTCGGTGAGCGAGGGTCCTGGTGAGCGAGGGTCCGGGTGAGTGAGGGCCCCGCCGCAGCAGGCAACACGTGCGTTTGCGGCGGCCTCCAGCCCGGGGTGTAGGACGGGTCTCGGCCCGGCTCCCAGTTTGCAGAAGGGAAACCGAGGCCCCTGTGGGCAGTGTCCAGGGCCCCGGGGCCGCTCTAGGACATCGCGCGGCACTTTCGTGACCGGGGCTGCCAGCGACCCCGGAGGGCCCGACTAGTTTTGCTTGTGACAGCTCCGGGCGACTGCCCCCCGCCCTCGCCCCGCAGCACCCCTCAGCAAACTCTGAGGCCTTTTTATTGCTGTTGTTAGGAAAGTAAGCAAGTGCCCCGATTCCCAACAAGTAATGCGCGAGTCCCCGCTGTGAGGCAGCTCGCCCTGGCTGCAGCTGTCAGCACTGCTGTCGGGAGCCTGGATCCTCCCATCACACAGCCAACCTGAAGTCACCACAGGGCCTAGTCGGTTGACAGGTTGAACTGGTGACTGCTGGGGAGCAGATGCTATACTCTCAGGTTTTGAAAAGTGTGATGCCTGTGTAATTCCTTAGAAAGCCCTTTGGTTATGGGGGGGGAACACAGTTGCATTTGCTACTGTGTGGAAACACTGGTAACTGTCAAAATAAAACTGTGACAGTGTTTCTCCCAGGTTAAAGAAATTATTAAATTAGCTGCCAGAATAGTCTCCATTTCCAGTTTGTCTCCCATAGGTTTTGTTTTTAAGTATTGGATATCTGCAACTGCTAGGCAGTGGGGGGACGATGACACCTGCTTTAGCACAGAATTATACGTTGCATTCATTCATTCACTTGTTCGTTACTTATTATCGGCTGTTATCTGCTAGGGTAGAGATAAAATGGTGAATAAAAATCAGACAAGGACCCTGCCATAGTGGGCTCACACATCGTCAAGTGTGGAAGGCAGATATCGATAAAATCACAGGTGAACCATTCTGGAGCCTGCGGGCCTGTCTCTAACCTGGGAGATCCAGAAGGCTCCCCGAGGAGGTGGCTCTTCAGCAGAGTTGGATATGGGGCAGGGACTGGAACCTGTGGCAGGAGAAAGCATGTCTCTTTAAGCGATTGCATCCATGTACATATTCATGGATTGGTTTGGGGAGCTTCATGACATTCAGGTGCTGCGTCGAAAGGGTTTCGGAAGGAAACCTGGGTTGACGGGATGGGTGCGGGTGGGATCGTCGGAAGCTGCAACTCTCCTGTGAGGCTGTGTTGGATTCGTGTTTGAATCTGGTCCCTATCTTGGATTCTCTCTCCCTTTGATATGTTCTCATCGTTTCCTGTGATAGGATCACCTCACGGGGAAGTGGAATGGGTGTTAGGAGACTTGGTTTTCATCCAGGCATTAGAGAAGGTGTTTCCAGCTTTATTGAGATATTATTGACATATATGTAAGTCTAAGGTGTACAATGTAATGATTGGATACGTGTACATGTTGTGAAATGACCACAATAAGGTTAGTGAACACCACCATCCCCTCAGATAATTACTTTTTTTGTTGTGTGGTGATAATATTTATAACCTACTCTCTTAACAACTTTCAGCTACATAATGCAGTACTGTTAACTAGTCACCATGCTGTACATTAGATCCCCAGAACGTGCTTATCTTATAGCCAGAAGTTTACACTGTGACCAGCATCTCTCCATTTCCCCCACCCCCGGCAACCTTCCTTCTGCTCTGCTTCTGTGAGTTCAGCTGTTTTAGGTGCCACATATAAGGGAGAACATATATTATTTGTCTTTCTCTGTCTGACTTACTTCACTTAATATCCTCGCGGTCTATACATGTTGTAAAAGACAGGACTTCCTTTTTTAAGGCTGAGAATATTCCATTGTATGTGTATATATGTGTGTGTGTGCGCGTGCGTAGATATATATAGATGAATATAGGTATACCACGTTTTCTATATGCATTCTGATTGCACCCCTTGTATGGGGGTGGGGACAAGAGTGCCCCGGGTTTGATTGGTAAAGACCCGAGGTGCCACTGTCCTGCCTTTGGATCGGTGTCGGCGTCAGGGAGGATCCCGGGATGGAGGAGGGTTCTGCTCTGTGTGGACCGGTGTCCGTGCCTTCACTGGCAGTAGAGAAAAGACACCGTAACTGTGATCCCTGTCTCCACCTCGGTCCGTGGCAGCTCCAGTCGCCTGTGTGTTCCTGCCAGAAACCCCACTCTGCCCCAGTAGCGGCTGTGACGGTTTCTAGGGAGACGCCTGTATGTTCCTGCCAGAAACCCCACTCTGCCCCAGTAGCGGCTGTGACGGTTTCTAGGGAGACAGTCCTTAACGTTTGAACATAACTATTTCAGCCCTGGAAGCGTTTGTCGCTGCCGCCAAGAAGCTGCCGCGGGAGGACGTGTACGATGTTGTGGAAGGCTACATCAAGATTTCTGTCGAGTGTGCGGAGGTTTTCCAGCTCCTGAGCGGGGCCAAGCGACCTGAAAGTGAGGTATGTCATTCCTTACCTGGCTGGATGAAGTGAACAGAAAGTCCATGCTACTGCTGTTACCTTGACGAAGAGAACCGTGACGTAAGTTTTCAAGACACTACCAGCTTTCTCCAGAAAGCGACGCCTAGGCCCTGTGCTGTCGGAATACATTCATGTTTGCGTCATGGCCTTTGAAAGCGTTTTAGCAGACAGCACGGACTCCTTGTCATTGAACAGGACCAGAAGGAAGGGGCACGGATCCTTCGCCCCGTGCACTGGGTTTCGACGTGGTTTGTTTTAACACAAAGGAAATAGGTAAAAATTGTGTGTTGCTGATGCAGACACATACTGAGTTGACTTGTTTTCTGGTTCCAAAGAGGCTCAAAGTCGGGGATGTTTAGGACCCTGTTGCATTCTCAGGGTTACTGTGGGAAGGCTGCAGGCCTGAACGTCCCCAGAGCAGTGAGGCCCAGTCGTGAACAGAAATTTCTCTTTTCGTTTCACCTGGTGTAGTCTTTTTTTTTTGGTTCGTGCCCCCAGCGGGAACCGAACCCGAGCTCTCTGGTCCGCAGGCCAACGCTGAGCCAAACCGGCCAGGGCCTGGTGTAGTCTTAAGCAAGCAATTCTCTAATAGCTCGACTATGGGAACAAGACTAATTAATCCCAGAGCCCTGGGCTGAGCAGCCACCGTCCTGCCTTTGGCTCAGGACCTGGGGAGGGGGAAGAAACAAGAAGAGTCATACGCGTTTCGATCCTGTCTTTGCAGATGCTGTTAATATTTCAAGTTTTCGAGGCCATATTACTGCGGACAGCGAGCGACCTGTCCCATTTCCACATAGTGGGAACCAACATCGTGAAAAAGCTGCTGAATAACCACATGAAGCTCATCTGTGAGTCCCTGTATGCCGCGGGGTACAGGTGAGTGCGTGGCAGGACCAGCCCTGCCCTGCTCTGCTCTGCTCAGCGCCCCACCGTGCTGTGATCTCCTCCGCCCCCAGCAGCCACCTCCTCCTCCTCCTCCTCCTCCTCCTGCTCCTCCTCCTCCTCGGCCCAGGCTCCGCCTCCTGCCACAGGTCCCTCACAAGATGACTCCTCCCACCTCGGCCCTTCTCACTCATGCCCTGGGGACACTTGACACCCTTACATTGCTTGTCCTTCTGCCCCAACAGTCCTGGATGGCCCCTCTCCGAGATCACCAATGGCCCTTCCTCTGCCATCAGGGCTTTGCAGTGTTCTCTCCGGAGGCCTCTTTGGCCATCCTCTGTCCACTGTCACCCCTGCCCCTGTCACCTGTAGAGGAAAGTGCCCGTTTGTGCTTGTGTTTACTCGGCTGTACCTTCGACGTGGTATTCCTGTCCGTCTGTTGGCTGTCTTTCTCCCCCCACTAGAATGCCAGGTGGATGCGGCGGGGCCTCAGTGTCCTGCACACGCTGACTTCCCAGCACCCGAAAGAGTGCCTGGTGTGGGGGTGCTCAGGGAACCACGCATTCCGGGTGCCTGCGGAGGGGAGGTGGCACTACGGGGAAGGCCTCTGTGCCCACAGAGGCAGAGTGGGTGGGCTGGCCCACAAATGTGATGACTTACTGGACAGAGGAAGGGCCATCTTTCTAGCTCACATCTTGTATCCTTGGGTCCTCCTCAGACTCAGGATTTTTACTTTATTTGAAGTTTATGTTACAATTTAAAGAGAAAAAAAAGTCTGCCCTTCCTGCCGTGCCTGATTTCCCGTTGTCCCTGTGCAGGATGGCGCGAGCCTGCCTGAACCTGATGGCCGCCATGGTAACCCAGGGCCCTGAGGCCGCCAGGGACGTCTGCAGCCATTTTGATTTGAATAAAAAGACCTTATACACCCTGGTGACCAAGAGGGATTCAAAGGTGAGCCCCCAGCATCTCATGCCTCCCGCGTGCTTCCTTTCCCTTTGGAGGGCGAGTGGTTTGTCCTCCCTCCAGCCTTGGTCCTCGTGTACCTGGGGTCAGAGGCCTCTGGGTGGAGAATCGTGTGCCTTGGCAGCCACTGGAGCCTGGGAGGAGTGCAGGCCCTGCTCCTGGCTGCCTGGGGGCTGGTCTCCTGGCAGAGCCTGAGGGACAGGGACACCTGAGGCCAGCTTACCTGGGGCTCAGCATCACAGTGCTTGCCTGCCTGTGGGGGAGACTTAGCTTGTGGGTAGCTGAAGTTCTCTCCACGGCCTCGTGGCCTGGACCCTGTGGGTGTCCCAGTGCTCCTGTCCATGTACTTTCTGTCCACTTTGGAGAAAGCCCTTGGAAGTCGAAGCCAATGACATCATCAGAGAGGATGTTTATGGCTTTTTAGTGATTCTCACGCCTCCCAAGTATGTCTGGTGATGAGAAGGGGCTGGACTGTGCCGGAGACAACGGATGTGTGGATGGTGGTGTCGGGGGACTGAGAACAACGTCCTGGGGTGCCGTAGGAGTTTCCCTTGGGTTAGGGAAGTTCTTGAGGAGAAAGCACAAGTTTGGGGACTCAGGCTGGGAGGACGTCCTCCCGAGACGTGTCCTGCCTTCCAAGAGAGGTCCCCTCCCTGCTGCGCTCCCGAGCTCCTGCAGCCAGCAGTCGGTACTGCACCCCGTCCTGAGATCGGGGAGCAGCCAGCAGTCGGTTCTGCACCCCGTCCTGAGATCGGGGAGCAGCCAGGAGTCGGTTCTGCACCCCGTCCTGAGATCGGGGAGCAGCCAGGAGTCGGTTCTGCACCCCGTCCTGAGATCGGGGAGCAGTCAGGAGTCGGTTCTGCACCCCGTCCTGAGATCGGGGAGCAGTCAGGAGTCGGTTCTGCACCCCGTCCTGAGATCGGGGAGCAGCCAGGAGTCGGTTCTGCACCCCGTCCTGAGATCGGGGAGCAGCCAGGAGTCGGTACTGCACCCCGTCCTGAGATCGGGGAGCAGTCAGGAGTCGGTTCTGCACCCCATCCTGAGATCGGGGAGCAGCCAGGAGTCGGTTCTGCACCCCGTCCTGAGATCGGGGAGCAGACTGGTACCCGCCTGTCTGCCCAGGTGGGGAACTCCGTTAGAGGGATTTTATTCTGCACCTGGAGGTGACCTTGTTCTCTGACTTCCTGGGAGCTGAGTTTCTACAACACCAGTAATACAGACAGCACGGTAGTCGTGGTGACACCTGGGGACTTCTATGGCTCTGAGGCTGGCCCAGCGTGAAGGGTTTTCCTGGCCTGCGAGTAAGGTGACTGAGGTGTTCTCTGAGGGACAGTGTCATGTGGGCGCTATGCTCTGTTCCCGTGGCAGATGCTGTGGGTGAGGGAGGCTCCTGACGGTTAAAGGCGTTTCTCGTGAGAAGAACCTGTGCGCTCTCTCACACCTGGGCAGACGTCGTGGTTCTTTGGTTTGACCTGGCTGTCAGCCGGGACTAATTACCCTCAGATTCCTTCCCGCCCACCCTGTCCGTGCCCAGGCCACCCACCGAGACACTGGGGAAGCCGGCTGGGTTTTCTTACTTTCAGTTGTGTGTTCTGTATCTAATATCTTACGTTTGCACGTTGTAGGAAGTGGTTTCCAGACGTTAAAAATTCCTTTTTCACGTAGGGAGTGTCAGGGACGTTCAGGTAGAGAGCAGCACCGTGAACCCCAGCACCTGTCATCAGCCTCCAGCAGGGTCCCTCCCACCTCCGGGCGTTGGGGGGCCTGTCTCAGCAGATCCCACGTGTGCACCCCGCGTCGCCGTGGCTGTCAGGTGTGTCTCTTCCAGAAAGCGAGCTGTGGAGACGGCCCCGTGCTGTCGCCGCACCTAATCCGCTGACAGTCACTTCTTGTCCCCGAGCCCGGTTCTCTCGGCTTTCCCAGCTCTCAGACACGGCTTTACCGTGTGGCTCGAGTCGGTGCAACCAGGGCCACACACTGTATTTGGTGGATGAGTTTTTTTAAATCTCTTCGCATCTTTCAGTTTTCTGCCCCCCCCTTGGAGGAACGTATTAAAATCTCATAAAGGGAGGGGATCATGGGTGTGTGTCATCCGACCAAAGGAAGCATTGTGAAGGACCCTGTGCCAAAGAGCAGTTTCACCAAATGTGTTCTTATCTGTTTGAGACAGTGTTTGGAGCAAGCCATAGCACTCGGGGCGCACTCTTCCCGGGTGACAGCCCTGTGAGGGCACCGGGTAGGAATGAGGAGTGGGCATGGGCCTCTTGCCTTCGATGGAGTTTGCTGAGATAGAGACTGGAGGCAGTGAGGGGCGGCTGGTGGGGGGCTGAGCGGGAGGCCTGGGGTGGGCAGGTGCTGTGTCTGGGAGGAGGGGGTGGGCAGAGCTGTGTCTGGTTATACAAGGTGGGTGCCAGGAGGTGAGAGCTGGATTCCATCTCAGCTCCGAATTTGTGCTGGAGGGACCAAGAGCATCTGTGCCCACTGTGCTGTGCCCACGCAGGATCGAAAGGTCTAGAATGGCAGGTAACTGGGATGAGCATTCCAGTGGACAAAAAACCCCAAAACTGGCGGAACTAGCTGGGAAAGGACACGACCTACCTGAAGTCGCCCAGGCGTGTGTCAGCGTCTTCTGAGCACCCTTTGACAGGGCTGCGTGGACCACGGTGACACACTCACTGTGCCCGTGTGGGTCCTGGGTCTCTGCGCGATGAGGCATCTGGAGAGCTGGGAGCAGTGCTCTCCGTGAGCCTCCCGAGGACGAGGACAGTGTCCGTCATCTCGGCATGTCAGTCTGGCTCACGGCGTATGGAGTGGGTCGGTGGTGGGGGGTCTGAGCATCTGTGCTCGTCCAGGACAGCTGACGAGCCTGGTGACGAAGGCGTGTCCTCTGGATGCACACAGGCACGACGAGGCACGTCTGTGTGGAAGTTACTGGGAGGGACGGATCAGATGGACCTGTGACCCCTGCAGTGCTGGCTGCCTGTCATGGCCTGGGCCCTGGTCGAGGATGCCACTGTCCCCGGCCACGGCCACGCCTAAGGACGGGTCAGAGTGCAGTCCTGGGAGGCCAGGCTGGGTTGTGGCAGGACCGCCTCTGTGCTTAGGTGTCTGGGGTTGGTGTGTGATCTCTAACACACCGCAGACGTCACCTCACTGCGCCTCATCGGGGGCAGCGCCAGTCTCTCGGTTTCTCTGGATTTTCAAAGCTGTGGATGCACTTCATTGGCCCGTGAGACTAGCTGGTATCTTGGCGACTGAGAACCTTCTGCTCCATACAGAGTGGTCTTTAAACTAAACACGCTGTGTGTTACAGCCAGGGAAGGACACACTCTATTGATCGTGCTTTTTATGCCCAGGGAGAGCTTGGAAGAGAAGGAAGAGTAGAGGATTGAGGGGGGAGCAAAGAGAGAACCCCGTGTTTCCGTAGAGAGGTGCCCCTGGGGTTTAGACAGGCGGGTGTGTGAATTCGCGCTGACCCTGGTCTCTGTCCCCCAGGGCGTCCACGATGTCAGGCTGGCCTACATCCAGTTCGCCCTGTCCTTTCTGATTGCCGGAGACGACAGCACGGTGGTGCAGGTGCTGGAGCTGAAAGGTGGGTGCGCCTGGGGCGATCCCCCGAGACGAGGGTGCGGGTGGTAAAGCTTAGGGCACGGGGTCAGAAGGAACACGGTGTTCCTAACACGCTGTCTGCGGGGCTGCCCACGTCCCAGCGGAGGGTAGGTGGGAGCCTCAGAACCCTGCAGACAGAGGGCGTGCCCAGTTCATGGCCTGGGCAGCCTGGCTCCGCTTGGTACCCGTGTGTAGTTACTGTGGGGCTGTGCCTGGTGCCACCAGAATGTCAGTGACAGAGCTTCCAGGGATTCCCTGGCTCACCATGTCTCCCTCCCACGAGGCTGGGCGTGGTTTAGTCTGTTAGGGCCGCCTGCCTTTCATCCAGAGACTCCAGGAAGGTGAGTGACAGTCCCTGGGTCCCCGTGTAGCAAGGTTGTGTTTGGTGAGATCCTGTCTGCAGGGTCAGGGGAGGCCACTCCTGTTCAGGACAGTGCTGTGGTTCTCATCCACACTGCTGGGGGCTGGGGGTGGCAGGGCTGGGCCTCAGTTCCTGCCGGGCACTGGGCCGGGGCATCAAAACTCGTGAAGTGATTGACCCAGCAGTACCTGTGTGCTCGGGTGTGAGGAGGGGCTTTGTGGAGGGCCATGTTTCCTTCAGTGAAGACAGGCTAACTGCCACCAGCAGGGTGACTGCGCACCTGGGACAGGCCTCAGGTGGGCGCAGCTGTTCAGAGGCAGGTGGGATGCAGTGCTTCCAGCGGGCTTCCGACCACCTGTGCTGGGCCTGGGTCCAACTGCAGAGCTCACCTGTGGTCCCTCTCACTAAACGTTAATGTGGCAGGGAATGGGCACATCAGCCATTAGCCGTCACACAGTGACCCAGGGGTTAATAGTGCTGTCTTCGCTCTGGGTTGTGGAGTTAGGGCTGACTTTATTTATTTGTTTTTTAAAAGCAAATTTTTATTTTATTTTTTATTTTTATTGATTTTTTTAGAGAGGGAAGGAAGGGGAGAGAGATAGAAACATCGATTGGCCGCCTCCTGCACGCCCCCTACTGGGGATCAAGCCCGCAACCTGGGCATGCACTCTGACCAGGAATCGAACTGGAACCTCTGAGTCCTGGGACGACGGTCCATCCACTGAGCCACACCGGCCAGCCAGGACTGACTGTAAATCCCATTGGTTGGGTTGTGGGTGCTCTGTAAGAACGGACCCGCCTGAGCCATGTGTGGAGCCAGTGCAGTTAGTGCTGGGTCTGCCCAGCCTCGGTCTGTGGGAAATGGTGCAGGGGGAGCTGTGCTGGCTCATTCCCGGGACCCACAGGACCCCGAATTCTATCTCCAGTCACTGAAAGGACCACCCTCACTTTAAATACACCTCTGAGCAAGTCTAAGCAAAGGGAAGTTTTGGAAAACTGATCATAACATAGGTTCTCTCTGAAAGTCAGCAGTGAGTTAAGTTGACCAAAGTGAAGGTGAGAGCCGGGGAGCCGCTGGCCTCGTGGCTGCCCCGTGACCTGGACAGCGGTTTCCCTGCGTCAGCAGGTGGTTCTCGTCTCGGTGAAAACTCAGCTCTAAACAAGAACGCAAGGCGTCGTCTGCTGTCCCACATGAGAAGTGACGCTCTCATGTTCCCACGTTCAGAATGTGCTCGAATGTAATGCTTTGAACGTTTACTTTCAGAATTTATTCCGTGCATCTTCGCCTCGGGCATAAAGGAGGATAGGATTTCCACCGTCAATATTTTGTTGTCCACGCTGAGAACAAAGGTACGTGTCGGCCGACCAGGTCTGCCCAGTGTCTGCAGGACTCTGTCCTCCTGCGCTCCGGTGCTCACAGGGACTGAGCCCACGCCCTGGCTGGCCTAGGCTGTACCTGGGCGGGTGGGAGCTCTCTCTTAGGCGGAAACTCGGTGTTGGAGACGAGCAGCCCTGCAGGTTAGTGGCTGAAGCAGCCGCTGGGCCCAGGCAGGAGAGAGGCTGCGGTCACCCCTTCCCAGGGACACTGGGTCACTGAGCTGCGAGTGACCAGCTATCCCATTCACAGCCGAGCAGGGTGTTCCCAGTCGTCTCACATGCTGTCTTTCACAAGCATCGGGAACTGAGACCCGCTGCAAGGATCGCTGTCCTCACACAGAGGCAGCTTGAGCAATCAGAGAACCGCCCCTCCTGGCCCGGTTCTGGTGTCAGAGCTGGGAGGTGTCACTGGCCCCCCGCGGGGAGACCCGGCTGCTCAGCACCTGCGGTCACTTGCCCAGGACGCCCTGCTGCAGTCCTGAGGCCCGATGTCCGCAGTGCTGCGGGGCCTGGTTGAAGTGGTGCAGGTGAAGAGCTGGGGGTGTGTGGTCACCTGCCACAGGAGGGACGACTTCGAACAGGGTGTTCAGTTCCAGCACAGACGCTGTGAGTCGGGTGCCTTCCTGGGCGATGTGCGCAGCTGTGCGGACGGCCGGTCTGGGTGTGTGTCCAAGGCCTTCCAGGTGGGGGCAGACTTGGGAGAGGTGGGGGCGCCTCAGAACCACCTGCGATACTTATCTGAGGAACATACCCCTCCCCCCGAGATTCAGAGGATCGGTTTGGGTGGAACAGAACAGGTGCCCAGGTTCCATGGTGGGGTGCAGTGAAGACCCTGCTCGGTGGCCCATCACAGCCAGAGTACTGGGGCCGGGGGGTAAGTTAGTGTGGTCACTTGGAGGGTGGAATGATACCCAGCCCTCCAAGTGATGTTTCCCAGGAATTCTTCATGATGTGGGGAAGCTCACGCTGAGAAGGGAAGCACAGAACTGTTGTGTGTATGTGCGCTCACAGGCACGTGGCCCCCGGTACAGGCACGTGTGTGCCCAAGGACGGTGGGACCTCGGCTCTGTCGTGTTTTTCTTCATCTTCTTCCCTTTCTCGGGCTAAATATTTTGTCATGAGTCTGCTTTATTTTCTTTCTTTTTTTTTTTATCCTCACATGAAGACATTTTTCCATTTTTTGTTCAGATAGAGTGGGAAGGAGAGAGAGGAAGAGAGAGAGAGAAACATCGACATGAAAGGGACACATCGAGTGGCTGCCTCCCACAAGGCCCTGACCCAACCGGGGCTGGGGACAAACTGCAACCAAGGTATGCGCCCTTAGCGGGAACCGAACCCAGGTCTCTCTGGACCGCAGGCCGACGCTCTAACCGCTGAGCAAATTGGCCAGGGCGAGTCTACGTTATTTTCATAGTGACCAAAAAAAACCCCACACTGTTTCACAAGTGGAATTTCTTGAAATTGCTTTGTCTCGCTGTTTTCAGGTGGTTCACAATAAAAATATCACAAAAACCCAGAAGGTGCGTTTCTTCACCGGGCAGCTGCTGACCCACATAGCGTCTCTGTACAGCTGGAGCGGGGCTGTCGACGTGGACCTGGGAGACACCGAGGTAAGTGGCCGTCTCGGCCTCGTCGTCCGTGCGAGCCTCACAGTGGACCCTGGGGACGGACATCCGTCTGCCTTCCCGCCTGACCTGCTGCCTTCAGCGTGGTTATGTTAGCTTCCAGTTCAATTCGACAGGACTTCTGCATTCTTTCTTTTACAGTGAGATTTATTCTACTTTGTGGTATCGGGATACTTAAAGTTTTTTTTTTTTTTTTTTTTAGGATTTTTTTCTTTATTGATTTTAGAGAGAGGGGAAGGGAGAGGGAGAGATAGAAACATTGAAGAGAGAGAACATCGATTGGCCGCCTCCTGCGTGCCCCCCACTGGGGATCGAGCCCACAACCTGAGCATGTGTCCTGACTGGGAATAGAACAGCAACCTTTCAGTGCACTGGACTACGCCCAACCAACTGAGCCACACTGGCAAGGACTAAACTTTTTTAAAATATTTTTTTTTTTGCACCTGGATGGTGTGGCTCAGTGGTTGAGCATTGACCCATGCACCAGGAGGTCACTGGTTCAATTCCCAGTCAGGGCACATGCCCAGGTTGTGGGCCAAATCCCCAGTGGGGAGCATGCAGGAGGCGGTCAATTGATGTTCTCTCTCATCGATGTTTCTATCTCTTTCTCCCTCTCCCTTCCTCTCTCTCTAAAGTCAATGAAGAAAAAAAAGACTATGTTTTTTATTGACTTTTTAGAGAGAAAGGAAGGGAGAGAGAGAGAGAAACAGCGATGTGAGAGAGAAACATCGATCGAGCCTGCAGCCCCGGGCATGTGCCCCAACCAGGAATCAAACCCTGGGACCTCTCAGTCCATGGGACGACGCGCAATCCACTGAGTCATAGCAGCTGGGCTAAATTTTGTTTTTAATGAGAAAAACTATTACCTTTAACTGAGTGACATCTTAATGTCCCCTGCAGTGCTTGCCCAATAGAATTATTGGGTCGACCCAGGCTCTGCCTCCTCTCCTGCTCCTCTTCTTTTCCTTCCTTCCATTTTTTTCAAATCTGGTTTTTGGAGTTTCAGGGCTTGTCTGCTTTTAATTCAGAGTCCCGAGCATCCAGAGAAGCCCCGTGTCCCCGCCTGCTGACATGTACAGTGTGCTGGGCAGTGGTCACCAAAGTGCCGAGCGGCTGACGTTGACCAAGGCCAGGGTGTCTGACGCTCCTCTGTCTGAATTCCTCAGGCTGTTTCTGAACTCGGACGTGGCGGGAGTCGTGAGGGCTCAGACTTCCTGTTAATAATAACCCCCCGCAGAGCCCACTGTCCCGTGTCCTCGGTCTCCCTGGCGTGGCCGTCCTCTGGTTTGGAGCACCATCTGTGCTCTCTTAGCAGGAGGCCTCGGGGGCTTAATAAAAACACTCCCAAAGGTGGAACTTTATTGAAAAGAGCAAGAGCAGTCGAGGCATCCTTAAGTTTGTTTAAAAATGCAGGTTTAGACGTGGCCTCTCAGGAGTACTTTCTGATGTTGTTGGTGCCTCTGCTTCTTTGCTTATTCTGTTTGAAATGGCACCGGGTTGTCCTTGGGCATGTGGCCCTGTCGCTTTGGCTCGTAGCTGTTGCTGAGGTTGGTCACCGCGAGGTTTCATGGAGCTCTTTAAATCCCGCCCAGGCTTCTGCTGGAGACGCGGGGAGAGCCACGGTGAGGGCGCTGGTGCATCACTTCCTGCTGGATCTCTGCTGTTCGCTCAAACACGGCATTAACTTCTATGACGCATCTTTGGGAACCTCTGGCAGGTGAGGTGTGCGCTCCCGTGAACGAGGCTGTGCGCCCTCGGAAGTCACCCTGCGTGACCGCAGGGGGAGGGAAAGGGTGGGACTGCCGGGTGGGGGTGGAAGGCGGACCGCTTTCAGGGGTGAGTCAGCGACCAGAGAGCGTCCTGTCACGTGCCCTCGGGGAGAAGGTCTCAGGGGGGGCCGCTGACGTGGACAGAGCTAGGACATCCGTCACCAGGGAGGTGCTGTGTGTTTACTTGGAGGCCAGACCTGAGAATAAGTCCTGATTTGCCTTCCCACAGAGGCTGCCCCAAAATGGGCCTCACCGCCGCCTGGGGGTGTCGTTGTTTCTCCAGTTCTGCAGAGAGGCCGGGTCACCCTATGTGAGTGGCAGGGCTCAGATTTGACCCCAGGAAGTCTGCTTCATCCCCATACTAGCTAAACAGTCCTCCCCCAAGATGGCTGCTGACCAGTCAGGAGTTCAGGCTTGTGTTTATCCACTGTGTTTCACATTTCATGCTTGTAACGTTCCATGGACAGTGCACAGCTCAGTCTGGGCTGTGTTCCCTGCACTTTCTCCTTGCACTTCTGTGTACGGAGCGCACACCGTGCTGCTCCCCGGGACAGCCAGAACGGCCTGCTGTGGGGTGCGCTGCTCTCCCACTGCCTGTTTCTGGGTCACCGGAGAAGCACTGGCCACGTGGTCATCGTGTGACTCCTGCTTTAGCCCTTGGCGTTGGCTTATCAGGATGAAGGCTGTTTGATTTAGTTTCAGCCACTCAGGAAATAGGATGACACGGTGGGAATTTTTCTCCCTGCTGTGACTTTGGCCTTGTTTTGATTCTGAGATTGTTATGATTTAACTTGCCACATCATTTCTTTCTCTCATCAGTTAGAATAAGCTCAATTTCCTGCTACAGTGTTACAGCCGACTTTTATAGTCTTGTATACCATAAATCCATGCTTAAATCACCCACATTCCCCCCTTAAGTAGATCCGTAAAGCCGATGATCATTAAATGAGCATATTGAATCAACTTGTGGGTCTGTTTAACTAAGCTGTGGTTTACATATGTGTTTTGAAACCACGGGCAAAAGACAACTGTGTGTGCTCCAGAGAGAGGAAGGGAGCTTTACGTGTGGGGACGTTAGTGGAAAGCTGTCCCCACAGTCCTGAGTTTCATTCCCTCAGTCCACTAGGTCTCCACGCCAATGTCCCTCCTCAAGGAGGCCTTCCCTGGCGGCCCCTTCTAAAGTAGCCTGGCCGTCACTGTCCTTCAGCCGGGCTCTGCTTCTGGCTGTGACCTGCCACGCTTTGCATGCTGGTCTATTTCTTGTGTGTTACCTGATGGGTGAGGACGAGAACAGAGGCTGGTCTGCAGAGCCTGTACATAGCAGGTGCTTGATGCAAAACAAGGCGTGTGGCGTAGGCAGGGTCGGCAGGCTTGCTCTCGGGGCCCGATGGTCAGTGCTTTAGGTTTGGCGGGCCGTGGCACTCCGCCGTGCCCTGGCAGTACGGAAGCAGCGTGGGTGAAAGCCTGTGCTGTGACTGTGCCATGAAGCCTGGTTGACAGGCAGACGGTGGGCCACGTTGTGCTGACCCTGCCGCGGAGGTTGCGAACCTAGCAGGAGAGCAGGCCACCTCTCCTGTCCGCCTCCACTGCTCCTCTGGAACGTGGGCGTGAAGGAGCCCGCCCCAGGGAGGGGCAGGGCGGGGACTGTGAGCGGCTCTCTGCGCTTGTTACATTGTGTCGATGTGGTATTTCATTCCATCCACTGCACCGCACCGCACAGCTGGGTCTTCCTCGTGAACTCTTCATGTTAAGGATTTTAAGCTTTTCAAATGATGGCTTTCTGATCAAAATTATACTTTGTAATTTAATTTTTTTTTAATCCTTACCCAAGGATATTTTTACATTTTTCTTCAGATAGAGTGGGAGGGAGAGAGAGAAACATCAATGTGAGAGAGACATATCGATTGGTTGCCTCCCACACGACCCTGATCAGGGCTGGGGACCGAACCGCAACCGAGGTATGTGCCCTTGACCGGAATTGAACCCACAACTCTTTGGTCTGCGGGCCAACGCTCTAAGCACTGAGTCAAACAGGCCAGGGCTCTATTAATGTTTGGAAAAGTTTTACTATATGTACAGCTGTCTTGTAGCACCTTAGATCTAGTGGGTTTGTGAGGGGACGCCGACAGTGTGGGTCCTGGAAGCCAGCAGCGTGGCTGCCCGAGGCAGATTATCGGGGCTTCTGGGTGTGAGGACTTCGAGGTGTCAAGCAGACACGAAAAGGCCCCTTTTCTTAAAAGGCTTCTGGGGTAAGCCCAGCCCTCCCATCTGGCTGGGACACCCTGGCTGGCGGCCCCCTTTCTGGGCTTCAGCGTCCACAGGTTCTCCACCTTCTTTCTCCTTTAACACTTTGAAAATGGCCGTCGGGATACCTTTTGAATTTTTCCTCGAATTAGCTTCTTTTAGCTGCTAAGTGAAGGTGTGAGAACTTGAAATAAGCTAGAAACAGAAAGCAGAAGACCTTTGAGAAATTATTTTATGGACTTGGGCAATTCTTGAGCATTTCATGTAAAAAAAAAAAAAAAGTCATTGTTTCAAAGGAAGGGTGCGTTTTCTATATTGTACTTGTGCACACACGCATATGCACCCACTTTTCTGTGTGGTCAGAGACAACAGGTCAGTGCAGTCTCAGAACGAGGTTGGGGCGTGGGGCCCTCTTGCTTACTTGGGGTTTGGCCCTTTCTTTACACTGGCTTCTGGGTAGACGGTAGGCCGGGCGGGGGACTTCTCCCTCTTCCTTACTAGTCAGGTGGATCTCAGGGGGGAAGGGACAAAAGGCCAGGCGGGGACTTCTCCCTCTTCCTTACTAGTCAGGTGGATCTCAGGGGGGAAGGGACAAAAGGCCGGGCGGGGACTTCTCCCTCTTCCTTACTGGTCAGGTGGATCTCAGGGGGGAAGGGACAAAAGGCCGGGCGGGGGACTTCTCCCTCTTCCTTACTAGTCAGGTGGATCTCGGGAGGAAGGGACAAAAGGCCGGGCGGGGACTTCTCCCTCTTCCTTACTAGTCAGGTGGATCTCGGGGGGAAGGGACAAAAGGCCGGGCGGGGACTTCTCCCTCTTCCTTACTAGTCAGGTGGATCTCGGGGGGAAGGGACAAAAGGCCGGGCGGGGACTTCTCCCTCTTCCTTACTAGTCAGGTGGATCTCAGGGGGGAAGGGACAAAAGGCCGGGCGGGGGACTTCTCCCTCTTCCTTACTGGTCAGGTGGATCTCAGGGGAGGAAGGGACAAAAGGACTGAAATTCAAGCCCTGCCATGGGAACCCACACCCCAGCTGTGAGGACACCCTACTTTGTGCCACACGGGAAATTGCTGGTGACCATGGGATTACCCTGAGCTCTTTGCTGTGACAGTTCCCTGCTGACCCTCTTTCTCTGGCAGAGGCGGGAACCTGACGCTCCTGCACTTCCTGTTGGGGTTGAAAACGGCCGCAGACGACGAGCTGGTGGCCGAGCTGGTGGTGAGCATCCTCCGAGTGTGCCCCGACTTGCTGAGCAAGTACTTCAAGGAGGTCTCCTTCTCCTTCCTTCCACGAGCGACTTCCACGTGGTCAAACAACATCAAACTGCTGAACAAGGTGGGAGCCTCGGGAACCTCCAAGTCTGCCACGTGGGTGGGCTGAGTTAAGGGTTGGGGTGGCGGGCCGCGGGGAGGCGCGGCCTTGTGACAGCGGAGCGAGGAGGACTTTCCGCGGTTCTTCGGGGGATGTTGTAGACCACGTGCTGCTGTCTGTCTGCTGGGGCTCCTGGTGCTCACGAGCTGAACTGGGGGGTCGAGCCTTTCGGGTCGGCTGAGCCAGTTTCCTCTTCCGCACCCCGATTCTGCAGTGAGAGCGTCGTGAGTTTCAGCACAGAAACAGTGAGCTGTCTCTGTTGTAGGGTAGTTTTTAAACTGCTGTTTCAAGTACTTAGAACAACTGGAAATCAGCTGTGGGAGGGTCTGTTTCTTTAAGGGGACACGTATTAACTTCCTTCTGATCAAAGATGTTGGCGTCCCCTCGTCTGCCAGGGAAGTCCCACAGCAAGCCCTCCGGCATCCCTCTCCAGCTGTGGCTGCCTACTGCTGCAGTGCCTGGGCTTGCTTGCTTCTGCTCGACCTGGGCAGGGGTTGGCTGGGAAACAGGCTCTATTCTCTCTCCTCGGCCTTTTCCTTGAGTGCCGTGTGCGGTGCTCACGTGTGTCTTTGCCCCCCGTTTTGGTGATGGAAGCCCTGTGGCCGCACCTGTGGGACACGGCCCTGGTGTGGCTCTCCCCGGGGAAGGGGCGGGCAGGGCGCGGCCTTTGCAGGCCTGGGTGTGAGTCCTCACTTCCCTAGGGAAATGACGTAGCCTCATTGGAGTCTCGTTCTGTCGTCTGTAGACATTTTTTATTTTAACGTAAAATACCGCTGCCCCGTGGGGCTGGGAAGTGCTGCAGGGCGCCCTCGTTTGCTGGGTGCCTGTCGAGTGGTACCTGATGACGGCATGGTTGGTAGCTCTGGCAGTCACTTGCTGTCAGAGGTTTTAAGAGGCCCCAAACCGCAGGCCAAGCTCTGCTTTGAAGGTCGCTGCCCAAGAAACCGCCAACCTCGTGGCCTGGCTTTTCTAGTGCGTGGGCCTGGGGCTGGTGGTCCGAGCCCTGGGCTTCATCCCGCTCCCTGCGCGCGCCCCCCGGCCGCCCTGTCAGCTGACTGTCAGCCTCCGGTGTGGAGGTGTGGAGCTCAACGCCCCGCTCCAGCTCGTTCTCTCTCCTCTTCACAGATCTATGAGGCCCAGCCAGAGATTTCCCGGGCGTTTCAGACCAAAGAGTTCATCCCGGTGCCCCGGCTCGTGGCGATGGTGATGGTGACCTCCGTGCCCCCGGTGTGCAACAAGGTCATGTTCACCCAGGCACTGAACGTGAGTGTTCCCCTCGCTGCCGGAGCTTCGTCCCGCTCGCCCCGCTGGCCGGGCTGTGATTGCTCAGTGAGCCTCGGAGGCTTTCCACGTGTCCACTCACCTGCAGGGGGGCGTGTCTGCCGGGGCGAGGCGGTGACTGCCTGCTCCAGCTCGAGCGGGCGCCCTGAGGTGAGCCAGTGTTGGCACAGGAAGGGACAGCCCGCGGCTGCAGCCCGAGGTCATGTGTTAAATGGCCATTTTTCTGGGACTTCTGGACGGTGCGGCAGAACTCGGCCAGCACATCTTCCCTTTGTGGTCTAGTGACCAGTGGGAAGGGTTCTGGGAACATGTGCTCTGAGGACTAGTTGTTTCAGACAGCTTAGAGAGTGTGTTCACGGGAAAAGTTAATACTTAGATTTCACGTCATCTTTTAACTGTAAAAGTCCCCAGGCCCATCAACAGCCACGATCTGGGGGACTCCTGCATCTCCCGCCACAGCGTCGTGGCTCTGGGTGAACGTCTGGGAGCTTTGGCAGACGGAGGCCCCGGGCCCTGCCAGCTCCTCGACCTGCCTGGGGAGGCCTGGGGTGTCTCTGGGCAGGTGGAGTCACCCTCCTTCCAGGCAGGCTGGGTTTGGTGTGAGCACAGTGGGACCAGGGTCTGCTGGGGGGTCACACGGCTGAGTGTGGGTTGGGGGGACGGCCGAGTGTGGGGGGCACATGGCTGAGTGGGGGGGGGAACACAGCTGGGTGTGGGGGCCTGGTGGGAATGGGCAGAGACTCAGACTGCAGGAGGGTTAGCATTTGTTGGTGCCTACCCAGGTCAGTGCCAAGACTGGCGATGGATGAGGAGTGAGTGTGGGACTAGGCAGGAAGGCCTTTGTTCTGGTTGCAAATCATAGTAAGCACACTCGGGGTCCGGCTAGCCTGCCCATTCATTTCGTGGGAGACAACAGTTTGCCTCAGTGTGCCTGCTGGAGCGTGTCCGACCCGCCTCCACGTGGCCCGCTGTGTCTCTGCCCCCGCGAGCTGGTGCCAGCCAGGCAGCGGGGGAGGGAAAGGCTGCCCTCCCCTCCCAGTGTGTGTGGTTCTAGGGGAGAGGCTGCCCCAGGGTGTTCCGTCCCCGGGCAGCAGGGCAGCGTGGCTGCAGGACGAGGGGAGGCCGCAGCTCTGCCCTGTCTCCAGTGGGCCTCTCCGTGCTCTGCCTGTTGCCAGGCATGAGACCAGTGACGTGTGGGGTTTTGGAGTTGTACGTTTTTCTCTTATTCTTTAGTGTCATCTGGACATTTTAAAGAGCTGTTTTTAGAATCAGGAAGAAAAGCATGAGCTTATTTTAGGAGCAGGAGATGCGGTATCGGAGGCTGCACCTCAGGCTGTCGGCTGGGCGTTGTGCTGGGAGCCGTGGGGTGTGCCTGTGAACCTTCGTCTGGGCCTGCCTCCGACGGGACTGTGGGCGGGAGTCATTCCAGCACAGGACTTTCTGTGGAGCTGCTTCAGGGTGCAGCGTGTGTACAATAGCAAACCCCGCTGACTGGGGTGCTGGGCGTCCTGGCTATTAAACTAGAAGTCCGTCAGAAAGCCTCTGGTTTCTGCCTACGTCTCCAGTGTCCCAGCCACAGTCTCCCGGCTTGACTGTCGGGTTGGCTTGGGCTGGGGCCTGAGATGGTGCATGTCTCCCGAGCACCCAGGAGATGCCCGGCCTCTGCTGGCCCAGAAACACACTGCCACCAGCCGGGCCTCTGCCTGCCTTCTCTTTGGGCAATAGCACAGCCTCTGGGGTCTTCTTCCATCCCTGCAATGAGGGAGGATCTTGACACTCTGCTGCTATCTGAACACAGTAGGGACTTGGTGCTGCAGGCCGTGGTCAGGCTGCGCGCACCCAGCGAAGAGCCAGTCCCTCCTGCGGGAGCCCTGCTGCTGTCTGAACACAGTAGGGACTTGGTGCTGCAGGCCGTGGTCAGGCTGTGCATATACCCAGCGGAGAGCCGGTCCCTCCTGCGGGAGCCCTGCTGCTGTCTGAACACAGTAGGAACTTGGTGCTGCAGGCCGTGGTCAGGCTGCGCATATACCCAGCGGAGAGCCGGTCCCTCCTGCGGGAGCCTTGCTGCTGTCTGAACACAGTAGGGACTTGGTGCTGCAGGCCGTGGTCAGGCTGCGCGCACACCCAGCGGAGAGCCGGTCCCTCCTGCGGGAGCCCCGCTGCCTGCGCTGTCATAGCTCAGCTGGCGTGAGGGCTGTGTCGGGCTGGCGGGGGCTCATGGCACTGGCTGTTGTTAACGCAGAGAATCCGTAGGAGCTGCGTGGTTCTCAGAGGAGAACCAGACAGACAGTGAGACAGAAATAAAACACTTCTCAGGCTTTTCTTCCAGTAGCTATCTCCCAGCCATTTCTGAGGTCAGATTTGCAGGAGGTCAAGAGGACAGGGTCCCTGGGCCACTCTTCTCACAGCCATCTCATGTGGCTGTGGTGACCCAAGGAGGGGCCGGAGCCGGCCAAGCCCCGGGCGCGGGAGGTGTGTGCCCACGGTGCAGCCCCGGGCTCGAGAGGTGTACGCCCACAGTATGGCCCCGGGCTTGGGAGGTGTGCGCCCACGGTGCGGCCCAGGGCTTGGGAGGTGTGCGCCCACAGTGGGGCCCCAGGTGCGGGGGGTCCGTGCCCTCAATGCGGCCTAAAGACTGTTGTGGGTACAACTTTCCTTCCCAGTTGGACAGCAGGTCAGTGAGGCACACGGCCTTGTCCCTGCTCGCCGTCATTTTGAAGAGAGCGTTGAAGACAGTCAACCACTGCCTGAATCCAGAGGCCTGGCAGGACTCCCGCGTGTACACGGCCCCGATGATGGAGGACTTTGTGCGGCTCTTCAGAGAAGCCCTGAGCAAGGTAGGCAGGAGGCCAGGCTGGGCCTTCCCGGAGATGTCTCGGGTCGGCACACCCCTGGGAAAGGTGATCATGGGAGCAGAGGGTGGGTGTGAGGCGAGGCGAAGGGGTCGGGTGGTCCTGGGGCCTGAGTCCCACCAGGAGCTGTGTGCCACCCCCGTCCCCGCTGGCTGCTTCCTCCCTGCGGGTTGTTCTGGTGAGTCAGGAAGGCCAGTCGTCTGCAGACTGGCCAGCTGCCCCGAAAGAGCCACGGTCATGCTGGGAAGGACCCCCCAGACAGTCGTGAGGACGTGTCTCTTTGTTCCCAGGGCCTTGCTCGGCTGAATGAGTTTCAAGGGGCTTGTTTTGATGCCAGCATTTGTTCTTCCCAAGTCCTCGTTGTGCACGGCTCTAGGCACTGCACCTCAGACAGAGCGGGCCGGGCCTGGCTGTGTGCACAGCGTGTGTGCTTGCCCCCCCCCACGTGGCCTCTCCCTGCCGGCTTCAGTTCCTCTTCTCACGTGAGCCGTTCTTTTCTTTGTTTTTCCTTTTAGATTTTACCCGACTTAAATACCATCGTGTGGGTCTGGCAGTCACTCAGAAAACAAGACACAGAACAGGATGACGGGAAAGGAAAGAAAAGGAACAGACAGACTCCTGCGGCCAGCGAGGCTCCCCCATGTGGTGAGGGCTCGTGGGGTGCCCCCTGCCTGCAGACGGGGCACGGGGAAGGCCGTGAGGGGACCAGTCCTTGCTTAGAGGGAGGGCTGGAGTGGGGTCGTGCACTGACTTCTGACGTGTGTCGCACACGGGCCCGGGCTTCACGCGCACTGTCTGCACTTGAGCGATGGGTGCCCTGGGCCCAGGCCTTCCAGCGGGGCGGGGTGGGGCAGGGCGGGGCCTCTCTGGTGCGGTGCAGGTGGAGGTGGCCCCACGGACCCCGGCAGTAAGATTTGTTGCCTCAGCCCTGATTCTGTCAACCTCTGGCGGCCCTGGAGGGTTGGCACTGCTGAGGGGACGCTGGAGCACAGACCAGCAGCTGCGCCCTGTCCGGGGCCACCGCCCTGAAGGGGATGAACCCAGGCTGTGTGGGCTCCTCAGTCCAGTCCGTGGGTCTGTCGGTGCTGGTGTGCAGTGGACCGTGGTGGGTCACGGCGGCTGACGGGGGACAAAGAGCAGTGTGACTCCTAATCGAAGCTGTATTACTTTGGCTCAGACGATGCAGAAACCATTCTTCTGAAAGCCGTCCTGCTCCAGGTCATCTGTCTGTACCAGAAGGTGGTCCCGCACGTGGTCACGCAGTCCAGCTTTGACTTCAGCAAGCTCCTGAAAGGTGGGCGGCTGCCGGCCGGATGAGGGATGCAGGAAACCGAGCAGGGCCCCGAGCCAGGGAAGGCGGGCGGGCAGTGGGGCCGGCGTGAGACCCCCCAGCCTGCTGGTTTTTATTCGGGCCAGTGTTTTCCAGTAGCCAGCCTGCCTTAAGCGAGTGTTGGGAGGACACCCGGCCGCAGCAAGCGTGGAGGTGGGAGGAGCCAGCCTGCCTCGTCCACCCAGGATGATCAGCAGATGGTCATGTGCCATGCGCTCCCCAGCCTCTTCCAGGGGGTGCAGAGGCCCTGGGAGGACTCCCTGTTCTCCCCCGTTCACGCAGGGGCACCCTGACGGCGTCCCTCGATTTACCCACCAAGTTGGGTTCAAACCACTTCTTGTAACCGTAATCCTGCCTGTCTCGTCACGTTTACTTGATGGCAAACTTTGTCTAATAAAATAGACTTTATAATTGGGCCTACGGACGAAGCTTGCAGAAATATCATTCCTGGATTTCTGTAAGCTATTGAGGTAGTCCTGGTCGAGGTGAGGTCATCCTCGTCGATGTGAGGTCGTCCTGGTTGACGTGAGGTAGTCCTGGTCGACGTGAGGTAGTCCTGGTCGATGTTGAAGGGTCTGGAGGGACCTCAGGAGGGGCAGATGTGTCAGGCGAGGTGTGGCTGGGCAGAGGGGTGGGCACAGCCTGTGTGAGGGTGACCACAGGATGGGGGGACGGAGTCCCTCGTCTGGTCCTTGTGGCCAGGACAGCAGCTGCTGGATGCCCGCCTCCTGGTGTCGTGACAGCGCCCTCTTCCCGCCCACAGGCGTCATCTCGGAGCAGGGCCTGCGGGCAGAGGTGCCTCCCGTCCTGCAGCACCACATCCTAAAGGTGGCCCTGGAGCTGCCCGCCTGCAAGTTCTCCTGGCTGAAGGCCCAGGTAGGGTGCCGAGCGCCACGCCCCCTGTCCTCAGTACACCTGACAGTTTGGGGCCTGGGGGGCGACACTGGGGTCCTCGCTGCAGGGAGGCGTGGCCAGAGCCGCGGTCAGACCTCACTGCTGAACCAGGGGGCCCGCAGCGCTCTGCTTTTGCAAAACACGGAGCTTAACTGACAGACAGCTCTGCTAGGTCCTGGGAGTGCTCATGCTTTTATCTCGGCTGCTTTACCTTTTTTTCCTCCCGTCATTTTAAAATTTTTTGGAAAGTAAAATATATGTCGTCTTCTTCGTCCTCATTCTGGAAGAACCTAAGACAGAGATAGGAGTAGACACCAAGCCAGCAGAGGGTTGAGGCTGGTGGAGAACCAATCGGTAAAGATTGCTGGCGTTTTTCCTGTGTCTTTAGTAACATCTGGGACTTTCTGGAGAACATCATGTTGAATCATGGCGGGAACTCAAGATGCCCAGTCCTGTGTATTTAAATACGGGGTGCCCAGTCATTTCTCTCGAAGCGGGGACGCGACTGGGCAAAGTCAGCATTGTCTGAATGTGCTTCTCAGTAGCTTGTGGAACCCACGGTGGGGAAGGGTGTGGTGCCATCTTTGGCTGTGATGTCTCCAGACAGGATTGGGAGGCCGTGGCTCTGGGGTCACTGTGTCCCCCACGTCCTCTCTGAGGTTCCCCTGCATCCTGCTGGGTGGTCTGCTGCAGAGCGTCCTCGTGCCAGGCTCCGTCCACATGGGTGCCCGGTGACCGCTCGCCGGCCACAACCTGCAGATGGGGCGCAGGGGCCCAGCCACGGAGGGTCTAGGATCGGACCCTGCAGCTGCCCAGAGCCCAGCTCCCCACCTTCGTCCCACACCGGGAGGTCACTGGCAGGGACCGAGAGAAGGCGAGGCAGGTGGGGTCTGTACACGGACGCTGCTCTGTTTGACCCCAGGACGGCCCAGAGGCAGAGATCATCGGAGGAGAGCGGTCCGTGTTCTACCTGCTGATGAAGATGTTTCTGACCAGCACCCACGTCCAGCTCAAGTCGCCGACCAAGCTCCTGATCGTGAAGGTGAGGGCGCCCAGCCCTGGTGCTGAGCCACGCCTGGCACCGTCCTCATGGCAGACGCTGGACCAAGGGTGTCCCGGGACTCCTAGGATTTGAGGATGGAGGGCTGCATGGCAGTTCCAGCCGATGGTGCCTTACACGAGGCCGCGTCCCTGGGAGGCAGCGGGCAGTGGGGACGGTGTGAGCTTGAGTGGGCTTCTAGGTTCCAGCCTTGGTCCCCTGCATCCTAGGCGCACTGCACAGGTTACTGCCTCTCTGAGCTGGTCCCCACGGGCGGTGGGGTGAGGAAGGCGTCGGGGGGTGACTGGTGACTGTGCTGTAGGCTGGCCTCCAGCCTGGGCTTTGGCAGTGCAGCTCCCTGGCGCTCGGGGCCTTGGGGGGCGAGGCCTCCTCCCTCGTCTCAGCCTGCTGTCCTCGCGCGTCACACGGTGCGGGGTCCCGGTGCCGGGCACCTGCAGAGGTGGACTCTGCTTCACCTGTCCCATGCTGTGTGCTCGTTCCCAGGGCTCCGCGGGTCTTCCTGTGGCAGCGGGAATGGTTCCTCGCGTGTGCTCTGCGCAGGCGTCTCGGGGTGCTGCTGCGTAACGGGCATCTCGGGGTGTCTGCTGCGCGGCGGGCGTCTCGGGGTGCTGCCAAAGTCACACTGGCCATTTCTAGGGTACAGAGGCTTTACCTTTCTTTCAAGAGCTGATAGCCCTGCTGCCCTTTAACCTCACCTGAGCTGCTCACAGGCCATGGACACCTCGGTCTTGACCTCCGTAGGTTTCCGTGTCCTTCAGGCCGCGCAGGTGTGCTCTTGACCCCGTGGTGCCTTGATCGCTAACTGCAGACGCGTGGACCTGCAGGCAGGGCTGCCGTGGGTGCATTGTTGCCGGGCTCGTGCCGTGGGGCAGCGGAGACTGGGAGTCTCTCGTCAGGCCCTTTGGGGGTGGCATTGACTCACTCCCAGGTTCAAGTTCTGCCTTATAGCGAATCCCGTCTCAGAAACGGTGGGAGCCCCTCACTCCAGGTCTGAGTCTCGGGGGCCACACCGAGAGGATGCAGCATGGCTAGCTTATACCTGAGAGTTAAGACAGGCTGGGCTTGAGGAGCTGTGAGGGTGGGGTCCTGCACCTGTACCCAGGACCCAGGGAAAAGCAGGTAGAAAGTCAGACTCCTCGGAGCCACAGGCCGGGCTCCCTGTGCACCCTGAGGAGCTGGAGGAGAGGAGCCGTGGCGAGACGGGTGGGTGTCGGCCAGAGCGCAGAACGCTCTCCTGTCTCCCTCGGCAGTGGGTGCTGTTTGCAGTGAAGCTTGGACCCCTGGGTGCCCGCTGGGTGCCCGTCCTGTTGGCACCATCACCCAGGCAGCTCCCTCGACCCCACTGACGCACCGCCCGCGTCTGCTTGGACAGATCCTGCGGGACACGGGCGTGTTCGAGCACACATGGAAGGAGCTGGAGCTGTGGCTGGAGCATCTGCACGACCCTGGGGAAGACCAACAGGAGGCCGTCCTTCAGTTTCTGGAGCGGGTGAGCACCCAGCACTGTGTGAAGGGCGTGCTCCTGGAACACGTGGGCGCACAGTCCGTGTGCAGGGCGTGCCCCTGGAACACGTGGGCGCACAGTCCGTATGCAGGGCGTGCCCCTGGAACGCGTGGGCGCACAGTCCGTGTGCAGGGCGTGCCCCTGGAACGCGTGGACGCACAGTCCGTGTGCAGGGCGTGCCCCTGGAACGCGTGGGCGCACAGTCCGTGTGCAGGGCGTGCCCCTGGAACACGTGGGCGCACAGTCCGTGTGCAGGGCGTGCCCCTGGAATGGGTGGGCACACAATCCGTGTGCAGGGCGTGCCCCTGGAACGCGTGGGCGCACACCGTGTTTAGGGCGTGCTGCGGGAATCCCGAGTGATCCCCAGCCAAGCGGCCGTTTCTGACGCTGGCGCCCCAGGCCTCTCTCTGCCTTCTGGTTCTCGCCTCACAGCAGTCTGTGAAGCAGGACGCCCACCGTGTGCTGCTTGATGCCCTCTGGGGAAGTGTTTGCACAGAACACGCTGTGCTGAGTGATGTTGAAAACAGTGAAACACATACTAGAGACTTTTTGTTTGTTAACCGTCACCCGAGGATGTTTTTCCATTGATTTTTAGATAGGGTCAGGGGGCGCGGGTGGAGAGAAACATGCATGTGAGACACATTGATTGGTTGTCTGCTGCATGACCCAGACTGGGCTGGAGATCAAACCTGCAGCCCAGGTGCGTGCCTTTGACCAAGAAGCGAACCCAGACCCTTTGGCCCGCAGGCCGGCGCTCTAACCACTGAGTCAACCCAGTCAGTTCAAGGAAGTATTTCTTTTTAATGGGACAACAAAATGTTTCAAAACTCTGCAGAAAAGTGTTCTTGTTGAGCCCTGTTAGCACGTCAGCCCTCCCTGTATCTCACTCGTGATACTCAGGGCATTTTCTCCATGGCGTTGGTGACCACCTGCTTTCTGCTTGGCTCTATACCGCCCAGGTGTTGCTGACGGTGGTGGCCAATCCCTACCTGTACACAGACAAAGCGTCAGACTTTGTCCAGGAAGCCAGCACGCTGCAGGCCGCCGCGACCAAGCAGGACACCGACGACGCCAGCATCCCCGTGTCCCACATCGACGGTCAGTGCCACTCCGTCTCGGTCCTGGGTTCTGAGGTCTGCGGTGGGGGCACGTTAGACAGGTCAAGACGTGCGTTCAAGGCCACGCGGGGTGCAAGCAAACATCCATTACGCGGCTTCAAACACCAGCCTTTTGTGGAAAGGAAAATGGCTGTTTGTCTGTCACGGAAGTCTGTGTGGCTGGTTGGCTGCGTTATTTGTGTTTGTGCGGTGTTTGCTTCACGCCGGGTGCTGGTCTAAGCTCTTCACACGTCTCACGCACGCAGCAGCCTACAGGGCCGTGGTGGTTGTCCTCACTTTCCGTAGGGATGAGGCCGCAGTCAGCCTGGCACAGTTGGTACTCAGCAGCGCCAGGCTGTGATCCAGGGCTCTGGCCCGCTGTGCGCCCTCACGCCTCCTTGCAGCTTCCCAGGTGTCAGCGTGTGGGCCTGCACGTGCAGTGAAGGTCTGGGCTGCTCACTGCGCCCTCACGCCTCCTTGCAGCTTCCCAGGTGTCAGCGTGTGGGCCTGCACGTGCAGTGAAGGTCTGGCCCGCTGTGCGCCCTCACGCCTCCACGCAGCTTCCCAGGGGTCAGCGTGTGGGCCTGCACGTGCGGTGAAGGTCTGGCCCGCTGTGCGCCCTCACGCCTCCGCGCAGCTTCCCAGGGGTCAGCGTGTGGGCCTGCACGTGCGGTGAAGGTCTGGGCTGTCACTGCGCCCTCACGCCTCCGCGCAGCTTCCCAGGGGTCGGCGTGTGGGCCTGCACGTGCGGTGAAGGTCTGGCCCGCTGTGCGCCCTCACGCCTCCGCGCAGCTTCCCAGGGGTCAGTGTGTGGGCCTGCACGTGCGGTGAAGGTCTGGGCTGTCACTGCGCCCTCACGCCTCCGCGCAGCTTCCCAGGGGTCGGCGTGTGGGCCTGCACGTGCGGTGAAGGTCTGGCCCGCTGTGCGCCCTCACGCCTCCGCGCAGCTTCCCAGGGGTCAGCGTGTGGGCCTGCACGTGCGGTGAAGGTCTGGGCTGTCACTGCGCCCTCACGCCTCCGCGCAGCTTCCCAGGGGTCAGCGTGTGGGCCTGCACGTGCGGTGAAGGTCTGGGCTGTCACTGCGCCTGGCGGACTTGCCCGTTAGCCCTGAGCTGCCCACGTCCTCCTCTCTCCAGAATTAAACTTTGTGTTTCGCATCCCCCCAGAGAAGTTGTCTGTTTTTTCTGCTTTTCACCCACATCTCCTTGCTGCCCCCCCCGTGGCTCTCTCCGCAGACGTGCTGGACATGGTGGATGTGCTGGTGGAGGGCAGCGAAGGCCTGGACGAGGAGCTCGGGCTCTCGCTGAGTGAGGACATGGCCCTGCTCACGTTCCCGTTCAGCCCCGTGGTCCCTGCCGCCCTGGAAGCCAGGAACAGGCTGCTGCTCGGCCCAGGAAGCCAAGCAGGTGCCTTGTGTGGGTGGCTGCTGTGGGTACACTGGGCAGCTGGATCCGCGTGGGGTGGGCGGCGGGGCTCCAGGGGTCTGGAAATGATTGCTGAAGTCCCCGGAGTGAGAGACCCCAGCGGCAGAGCTGAGCCCAGGGGTGGGATCCAGAGGCCGACCAGGCCGTGGGAAAGGGTCCTCTGGAAGGGATCTGCGGTACCCTGTTTGCGGGACAGCACAGGAGGCTGCTGTAGCGCAGTCTTGGCAGTGTCTGTTTCTCGATACCGTGATGCTGCGGTGTGAGTTCCTCACCTTTGCTGGGTATCCAGGCAACTTAGACCCAAGGAAGCACTTTCAGACCACGACGTGTCGTTAGTTAGGATGGCTCGGGCTCTGCTGCAGTAACAAATAAGCCCTAGCAAGTAGGCAGTTTAACGAGTCAAGGTCTCTCTCTCGACCTTGGGATAGTCCGGGCCAGGCCAGGCGGCTCTGAGAGGCTCTCCTCCAGGGAGTGGCACAGGGACCCAGGCTGCATACAGCTTGTAGCTGCACCATCCCCACGTGTGACCTCCTGGGTCACGCCGGCAGAGGAAGAGCGGGTGCAGACAGGCAGGGCTGCTGTGCCCAGGCTGGAGGGGTAAACCCATCGTGCGGTCCCAGCCTGAGGGCCAGGGAGGTGTGTATGTCGAGAGGAAGTGGGTTGGTGGCCTCGCCTCACCTCTTCTCTGCCTGGGTCTGCGCCTGTGGGCCTATGGTGCTGGCATCTTCCTGCCTCCCAGTCGTGGCCCCTGGTGGAGTTGGCGTGAACGTCCCTGGTCTTGAACGTGTGAGTTGGTGTGTGTGTGGATCCCGGAAGGCCGGCGCCCTGAGCCCTGCCGCACACGTCTCCGCAGGGGACAGCGTCATGGCGTACCTGACGGCCGTGCTCACAGACCTCCTGCACAGCCAGAGAGACCCCCTGGCGCTCTGCCTCCTGCTTCAGGCTTACGACAGCTCGGCGCCTCCAGTCCCGCCGTCCTGCCATCAGCTGTCCTGGTTCAGCAGGTACTACCGCCTCTGGATCCCGGAGCCCGCCCGGGAGGCCCTGGTGAGTGCGCTGCTGCCGAGCCCAGGCTTCCCTGGGGAGCCCCGGCTTTCTTCCTGCAGCCACAGCTGGGTCCTTGGGAGGGTGATGTTTCCTCACCTCCTTTCCCTGCGTCTGAGGATGCTGCAAGGCTGGGGCTCCCTCTGGCTGCCGTGTACTTGGCTGCTGACCCAGCTCGGGGCGGGGTTTCCTTTTCCTTTCCCTCCCTGAGCGTTCTGCACACTGGCGTCTTCGCACGGCCTGGGTGTGCTCGGCTGGAACTGGGAAAGGGGAGGGTCTGTGTTCTGGGTCCAGTCCACAGCCCACGCTCTGCACCAGCACGCCCTGTGCCCACCTGACAGGCCCGGCCAAGTGTTGTGGTGGCTGCACAGCAGCTTGGAACGGGAGGGCAGTCTGGGGCTGCACTGCGTGGGTGCCCAGAGCATGGGTGTCTGCCCTGTGGGGGAGGCCACAGTGCCTCCACCTGTGAGGGCCTTGGGACTCCCTGCAGCTCCACTGCAGCCGGTCTGGGTCAGCCGGTCTGGGTCAGCAGGTCTGGGTCAGCCGGTCTGGGTCAGCCGGTCTGGGTCAGCCGGTCTGGGTCAGCCGGTCTGGGGGGCCTGGCAGTTTTCGTTTATCACAGGTTCCCTGCTCATGCTGCTGGTCCAGGGGCCCCACCTGAGACCCGCTGAGTTCCAGGGCACATAGAGCCTAGTTTTATTTATTTACTTGTCTTTTTCTCATCTGAGTATATTTTTCCACTTATTATCACACAGAGTGGGAAGAAGGGAGGGAGAGAGAGAGAAACATCAATGTGATAGAGCCACATTGACTGGCTACCTCCCGCAAAACCCAACCAGGGCCAGGGACGAACCACAACCGAGGTATGTGCCCTTGGCCGGAATCGAACCCGTGACTCATTGGTCTGCAGGCTGACGCTCTAACCGCTGAGCCAAACCAGCCAGGGCATACAGTCTAGTTTGATTGGCCTCAGGAAATAGAGTGTTTGGAGTAGTAAAAATAAAGGTCATGGGGTAAGTAAAGAAGGCAGTTTGGGAATTATGTGAGAAGAAATTAATAACTCGATAACTTTGTCTTTGAATCTGCCTTTTCCCCTCCTGACAAGCTGCTCTGAACGAGGCTCCTGGGGGACGGCCTGTGGGCGGCACGCAGCTCACAGAGCTGGGCCTGCAGGGTGGCTGCCTGTTCCAGAGGGCGGGCCCAGCGATGGCTGCGGTGTCGTCTGTCACATGTGGCCCTTCGGGGTGGCTCCCTGTTCCAGAGGGCGGGCCCAGCGATGGCTGCGGTGTCGTCTGTCACACGTGGCCCTGCGGGGTGGCTCCCTGTTCCAGAGGGCGGGCCCAGCGATGGCTGCGGTGTCGTCTGTCACACGTGGCCCTTCGGGGTGGCTCCCTGTTCCAGAGGGCGGGCCCAGCGATGGCTGCGGTGTCGTCTGTCACATGCGGCCCCTACGCAGTGTCTGTTCTCAAGGTGTACAGACACCTTCTGACTCAGGCCTTCACATGAGAGCAGTTTAGGGAGGTTCATGTGACTGATCAGACCGGGACCTGTGTACTTATGTGCCGTTGGGTCACGTTTTCTGGTTCGCGTAGGTGATGTGAGGCGTCCCCTTGTTACGGACGTCGCCCCGTACCTGTTCACCGGGCCCTGCACCTTCTTCATCTGTGTGACTTGTCTGTCCTCTTCCCCAAGCCGCCTCCGGCACCGGGCAGCCCTGCCCCCCAGGGTCCCTCGGCCTGCTCCTTCGGCACCCTGCTGCAGACGGCCTTCCAGCGTGAGGGTGCGCTCCTGGAGGAGGGGGTACAGGCGCAGCTGCGGGCCGCCGTCCCCCACCTCCCCATGCGCCACGTCCTTCAGTCGGTGAAGCACGTGCTCCTGTACCTGCAGAGCACCGTGGAGCGTTTCGGCCAGGTGAGCTGCCCTGGAGTTGGGTGCACATCCACTGACGGCGTTGACAAGAATCCTGGGGTCACGCACCACCCAGTCCACGCTGGGCCGCAGGGCAAGCCCACCACTCGGGCCTGGGTGGCTAGCTCCGTGCCCCAGGCCAGCTGCCTCCTCTCCTTGGAACAGACACACAGCTGCTCCTCGCACCTCACACAAACCCAGGTCCCTCGGCAGCGGGACGGGGCGCTGAGTGCCGCTGAGCCGCGTGCGGCCCTCCCTGCCGTGGAGTGAAGCCGAGGCATGGGCGGGGTCCCTGAGAGTTCTCACTCAGTGGTCTGTGGGTGAGCTTCCTGTCCTCGACGTAGCCTCGAGCCGTGGGTTGGTGCTCTCATGTAGGCCACGGTACACGTGTGCTCTGTCAGGACGCAGAAGGCCGTGTCTGGGTGGGAACTGACTTTCTGGCTCTCGGCCCCTTCGAGCAGTTGTTATTTTCCTGTGGGTCCTTCTCAGTGGTGACGTCGCACCTGCTCGGGAAGGGACCGGGCACCGACCGTCACTGGCAGCCCCTCCCGGTCTGAGGATTCACGTGGCTTTCGTCCCCACAGCTGGGCAGAAGCACGGGGCCCCGGCTGCTGCAGCTCCTCCTGGACCTCCTGCGGCGCCTGGTCGCGCACTGCGAGCAGCTGGACGCCGAGAACCGGCGGAAGTGCGAGGACACGCAGGCCGAGTCCGACCTCTTCCTGGACATGGAGGCCGTGGCCTCGCTGGAGCTGGCCGACGACAAGGTATGTGGGTCTCCGGCCTGCTGGCCCATTCCTGGGAGGTCGCAGGCACCTGGGGCTGCTCAGGCCCCACTGGAAGGAAGTATGTGTCTGTTGCAGGGATGTAGGGAGATGCAGGAAATGGTAGGAGACCCTGAGCCACCCTGGCCCTCCCCCCAGAGCATGGTTTACCGTGGGCGTCGCCCCAGTCACCTCCATGCTCGGTCACCCCCTGCAAGCAGCCCCCACTGCGGGCTGCGGGCTCTGGAAACTCAGTGCGGACATTCCCCTCTAAAAGTGCTGCCGACGGCGGGCGAGGCCTCGGACGGGATGGTCACAGTGAAGGCCCTGCTCCAGGGGGACACACCCCGCTCTCCCCTGGCGTCTGTGAGGCGGGCTACCGCGTGGCCCGGTCGAGTCCTTGCAGTTTGCCATTCGGCCTGTTTCCCTGGGTCCCGGAAGGGAACGTGCTCCTCGTCTCAGAGTCCGCTGTGGGCCCCTTCCTGGGATCTCCAAGGGCTCTCAGGGCGTCTGCTAGGCAGGGCCTCCAGCCTTCCAGCCGGGTGAAGCAGCCCTAACGGGACCCCTGCTGTGCTTTTCTTACCTGGCAAAGCGAGGGTGTGCAGTGTGGTCGGCTCCCCTTCCCTTCTCTTCAAGTGAACAGGGAGAGGACGTTCCCTGTCCCGGGGGACCTGTGCGGCTCCCCTGACTAGGAGACACGCTCAGCCAGGCTGCTCAGAACAGCTGAGTCAGAGTTCTCTCTCGTCCAGCAGAGGGCGCCGTTCGCCCCCTGCTCAGCTACTTCCTGGGGTCACGTGGGGGCAGCTCTCCTCTGCGAATGGAGGCAGTTGCCTTCATCCCGCACCAGGATTCCACAGCACTTTCATCCCACGCACCTTCCCACATGTGGGATCTCTGAGCTGTGATCTACCAGCTCCCGGAGGCCAGGGCTGCCGAGGGAAGTCAGTGGTCCTAGTCCCGCGTGGCACTTCCAGGGCGCCCGACCCTGCGTCGAGTGACTGGAGAGTACATTGGGTGTGTGGTACATCCAGTCAGGCCGAATTCCTCCGGCACCTGCGGTCTGAGCGAGGCATAGGCCAGGTCACAGCCCAGCCCCCACGGTGGTGCCCAGGAGATGCATGCCAGTGGGGTCACAGGTTGGGGTGCTGCAGCTCCCCTGAGAGGGTCTTGGGACTCAGGCTTGCAGACAGGATGGCTTCCGTCCTACTCACCACAGTGCAGACTCGCGCAGCGGCTGGCCCTGGGCTGCCTGTGAGATCCGTGCTTGTCTCTTCCAGACGCTGGAGGAGGTGCTCGTGGCCACCCTCAGACATCCGACGCTGGAGGGCTGGTACCTGGCCCTGGAGCGGCAGGCCCTGCCCCCGCACACCCTCAGCCCTGTCCTCGTGAAGCTCCTGGCCGCCCACCTCACGGCTGGGGTCCTGCCGCTGCTGACGGCGAGCGCCCCCGTCCTCCGGAGCCTTGGGCAGCTGGGCCTGCTGGCCCGGTACTCGGAGGCCATCTCCCAGAGCGTGCTGAGAGAGCTTCAGAACAGGAAGGCGGGCCCGGCCACGTCTCCCCCAAAGACCCTCCCCCAGCTGGAGGCCCTGCAGGGGCTGCATGCGTACATGGAGGGCGCCCAGCTCCGAGAGGTCACCCTGGCCCTGCTGAGCCTGCCCGAGGCCCACCTTCTGGCCCAGCGACCCCTGAAGTCCACCGGGAAGGAGAGATGCTTGAGCGCTCTCGGCGAGACCCTGGTCCAGCTGTTGAGCAGCAGCCCCCAGGGTCAGCTGCCAAGCGGCGAGCCCCTCTGGGCCTCCGAGTACGTGAAAGGCCTGGGGGCTTTGCTCCCCACCTTGGCTGTGGACGAGCTGGACACGGTGTTCCTGCACTCCCTGCAGAGAGAGCCTGAGCTGGCGCCCGTGGTCGGGGTCGGCCTGCTTGACTACTGCCTGGCCCGGCGGACACGGGCAGCCGTGGGCATCGCCACCCTTCTCCTGCAGCGGAGCTGGCCCCACCTGCTGCAGTTCGAGCTGTGGTGCCGGAGGCCGGGCGCGGGGCTCTGCCTACAGGAGGGCCTCGAGGACTTCCTCCCGCTCTTGCACACGTACCTCCAGCGCTGGACCCAGGGACGCTGCACACGCCCAGCAGGAGGTACGGGAAAGGGTGGCTTTGGGAAGCTGGGAAGTTGAAGTCGGGCTGGTCCATTTGTAAACCCCGGAACTCCTGTTCTGGGGGTGCTTTCATTTCCTTTCTCCAGCGTCCGACCCAGCTTTGGGGATGGAGAAGGATGAGAAGCTCACTCAACACCCCCTGTCCCCCAGCTCTTGACCTGATGGCTTGTGGTATCAACCCCCTCACTGCCATCAGTTCCAAGTTACCACAGGGAGCTGGGGAGGGTGGGCAGTAGCTGGGGACCACTGAGGAGGACCAGCACCGGCGCTGGGTCTTGTTAGGCTGCGGAGTCATTCGGGGTCATCGTCCCTGTCCTGTCCCACTGTCCCCACCTTGGGAATGTGGGTGACGGTGCTGAGCCCAGGCGTTCTGGGCCCAGCTCTCTTTCCCCACCTGCTTGGGTTTCAGGTCAGAGGCACTTTTGTGTTTTAATTGTTGACAGTATTATAGGTGTCCCCCATTTTCCCCCACTGCCCCCCTCCACCCAGCTTCCGCCCCACCCCAGGCCTTCCCTGCACTATTGTCTGTGTCCATGCGCTGTGCACACATGCATATCAGTTCTCTGGTAAATCTTTTCCCCTTTCCCCACCTCCTCCCCTCTGAGATCTGTCCGTCTGTGCCATGCATCCGTGTCTCTGGACCTGTTTTGCTCATCAGTTTATTTTGTTCATTAGTTTCCACATGTAAGTGAGATCATATGGTATTTGTTTTTCTCTGACTGGCTTGTTTCACACAGCATGATAACCTGCAGGTCCCATGCTGTTGCTAAGAGTGAGAGCTTTTCCACAGCTGCATAGTACTCCATTGGTAATAACCAGCAGGTCCCAAGCTGTTGCTAAGAGTGAGAGCTTTTCCGCAGCTGCATAGTACTCCATTGGTAATAACCAGCAGGTCCCATGCTGTTGCTAAGAGTGAGCGCTTTTCCATAGCTGCATAGTACTCCATTGGTAATAACCAGCAGGTCCCATGCTGTTGCTAAGAGTGAGCGCTTTTCCATAGCTGCATAGTACTCCATTGGTAATAACCAGCAGGTCCCATGCTGTTGCTAAGAGTGAGAGCTTTTCCATAGCTGCATAGTACTCCGTTGGTAATAACCAGCAGGTCCCATGCTGTTGCTAAGAGTGAGAGCTTTTCCGCAGCTGCATAGTACTCCATTGGTAATAACCAGCAGGTCCCATGCTGTTGCTAAGAGTGAGAGCTTTTCCACAGCTGCATAGTACTCCATTGGTAATAACCAGCAGGTCCCATGCTGTTGCTAAGAGTGAGAGCTTTTCCATAGCTGCATAGTACTCCGTTGGTAATAACCAGCAGGTCCCATGCTGTTGCTAAGAGTGAGAGCTTTTCCGCAGCTGCATAGTACTCCATTGGTAATAACCAGCAGGTCCCATGCTGTTGCTAAGAGTGAGAGCTTTTCCATAGCTGCATAGTACTCCGTTGGTAATAACCAGCAGGTCCCATGCTGTTGCTAAGAGTGAGAGCTTTTCCGCAGCTGCATAGTACTCCGTTGGTAATAACCAGCAGGTCCCATGCTGTTGCTAAGAGTGAGAGCTTTTCCATAGCTGCATAGTACTCCGTTGGTAATAACCAGCAGGTCCCATGCTGTTGCTAAGAGTGAGAGCTTTTCCGCAGCTGCGTAGTACTCCGTTGGTAATAACCAGCAGGTCCCATGCTGTTGCTAAGAGTGAGAGCTTTTCCATAGCTGCATAGTACTCCGTTGGTAATAACCAGCAGGTCCCATGCTGTTGCTAAGAGTGAGCGCTTTTCCGCAGCTGCGTAGTACTCCATTGGTAATAACCAGCAGGTCCCATGCTGTTGCTAAGAGTGAGAGCTTTTCCATAGCTGCATAGTACTCCGTTGGTAATAACCAGCAGGTCCCATGCTGTTGCTAAGAGTGAGCGCGTTTCCGCAGCTGCGTAGTACTCCATTGGTAATAACCAGCAGGTCCCATGCTGTTGCTAAGAGTGAGAGCTTTTCCATAGCTGCATAGTACTCCGTTGGTAATAACCAGCAGGTCCCATGCTGTGGCTAAGAGTGAGCGCTTTTCCGCAGCTGCGTAGTACTCCGTTGGTAAATGGAGGCACTTTTCGATCCCCTCAGACTTCACTCCTGCAGCTGTAGGAGGGGCGGTTCTCACTCACTGCTCTGCCTGTCCTGAGTAACGTCACATCAGTGATGACAGATGAGGTTTTTTTGGCTAATTGTTTTGTTTTTGTGTGTTTGTTTTTGATTAATCCTCACCTGAAGATATTTTTCCATTGAGTTTTTTAGATAGAATGGAAGGGAGGGAGGGGGAGAGAGAGAGAAACATCGATGTGAGGAAGACATCGACTGGTTGCCTCCTGAACGACCCCGACCAGGGCCGGGGATCGAACCTGCAACCCAGGTGTGTGGCCTTGCAGAGCGGGCCGTGTGAGTCCAGAACACTTGTGCTCACGGTCTGCTCCTGAGCCTCGAGCTGGGGTGACCCGGGCCCACTGGGTTGAAGGATCCCTGTCGGTGGGCTGACCGGCGGGCGGTGTGCTGCTGAAAGCCTCACACTGGCCCTGGGGACTGGCATCTGCCCTTGCCATGGCCGGTGTCAGGCCACCGGTGTTGTGCCACCCAGTCACGAGGTTCCTGGAGCCTAACCGCAGGCTCCCCTGAGCTGGTGGAGGCTGGCTCCACACCCTTGCACGTGACACCCTCCTTCCATGTCTTCCCAGTGTCCTCTGCCGTCGTCCTGACCTTAAGGAAGGCTCTGTGGAGGTGTCTGCAGACCAGGCTCCTCAGTGCGGATGGGCCCCAAGAGTCCGCGCTGCTCCCGGAGGTCCTGGCCCAGCTGGTCCCGTTCGCAAGAGCCAAGGACCTCGCTGTCCTCAAGGACTGTTTGCCCAGCTTGCTGCGGACTCCGGACAGTCATGGGAGGTACAGAGGCCCAGTGGTCGGTGGCTGCTCCCTCGGCTCCGCCTTTCCCTGTGGCATTTATGACCTGACGAGAATCGCTGTGCTGCTCTTGTGCCCATCCGGGAGAAGCCAGCTCCTGAGAAATCTTCCAGGTTCCCTCGGAACAGTGGTCTCAACCGTGGGTGACTTCGGTCCCTGCAGGGGGAGCGAGCAGTGTCTGACATTGTTTATCACAGCGTGGGGGAGTGTCGTTTCCGTCACCTAGAGGGTGGAAGCCAAGGGTGCTGCTGTGTGTCCTACAATGCAGAAGACAGCACCCACTCCCCCTCCCCTCCCCCTGTAGGAAAGATTATTTGGCTTGAAATGTCAGCATTGCTGAGGTTGAGATGGCCTGATTTAGACAAAGTCTGGGCAGTATATCCTTTTCCTGGTGTGCTCAGACTGGTCCCCTAGTTGTAAACCTTCTGGTCCATCCTCAGTATTCGATGAGGGGCGGGGGAAGACCGATTCCTGTGCTTCGGTGGCTGAGGGAGCAGGACTCAGGCGTACGGCCCATTGTCGCCTGGGATCGTTCTTAACACCAGAGGTATGCAGCCACCTCCTCTGACTCGGAGACTTTTGTCTTCTGCTGCAGCTGGATGGTGGCCGACTCTGTCTCGGCCGTCCTGGAGGGGTCGGCAGAAGAGCTGCGTGCCTGGACAGAGACTCTGTTGGAGTCCTGTGTGAGGTGGCTGGTGGGGTCCTTCAGTGGCCATCCCCAAGACAGAGACGGGGCCCAGTGTCAAGAGAAGCAGATGCTGCTGAGGTTAAACCACCTGTTGGTAGGTGTCCTGCCTTTCCTTAGAGTCCTGGTTAAGTATTTAAGGGACAGAGAAAGGTAGACCAAGGTTTACTGATACCCTCTAAGCCAGGGGCATGAATGTGGCTGGGGAAGAGGGAGGAACTGTGTCTGGAGGCCAGGGGCGGGTGGGCAGCCCTGGCAATGAGGAGCCGTCAGGGACGGATGCTGGGGTCCTCCAGACACTTGGCTGCATCTGCTGAGTTGGTTATTTGGTTTTTCCTCTTTGCTTAGTCTGTTAGTAAAGCAAATTATATTAATTGATTTTTCCCATCATTGCATACCTCCTCTACGTTGTCTTCCACCTCCACCCTACTTCATCTTTGAATGTTACCAACCTTGCGTTCCTGGGGCCATGGGGCATTCCTTTTAATTTCTTGCAACATCTTTGGTTTTAGGATCAGGTAACGCCCTCAGAATGGGTTTGGAAGAGTCTCGCTGAGTCTCACTGGGTATAAACTTCTTGGTTTTCTGTTTTCCTTTCGCGTTTTTTTTTTTTTCTTTTTAATCCTCACCTGAGGACATTTTTCCATTTTTTTGTTCAGATAAAGTGGGAGGGAGAGAGAGGGGGGAAGAGAGAAAGAGAGAGAAACATCAATGTGAGAGAGACACATCGAGTGGTTGCCACCCACACGACCCCAACCGGGGCCAGGGACAAACTGCAACCAAGGTACGTGCCCTCAGCAAGAACCGAACCCGGGACTCTCTGGTCCGCAGGCCGATGCTGAGCCAAACTGGCCAGGGCTCCTTTCGCGTTTTAAAGGTGTTGCTTTGCTGTCCTCTGGAGTGCACGGTTTCTGATCAGAAATCTGTCGTCTTATCTCTGTTCCTCTGTGTTATGCCCTTTTTCCCTGGCTGCTTTTAGGATGTTTTCCTTTACGTCAGTCAAAGCAACTTGTGATGTGCCTTAGTGTCCTTTCCTTCGAGTTTCCCGTGCTTTGGGTTCAGTGAGCTATTGTCTCTGTGAGTTTAGAGTTTCCATAAAACTTGGAAATATTCAGTGTGGCTAGTGTGGCTCAGTGGTTGAGCATGGACCCATGCACCAAGAGGTCGCCGGTTCGATTCCTTATCAGGGCACATGCCCAGGTTGTGGGCCCGATCCCCAGTGGGGGGCATACAGGAGGCAGCCAATCGATGTTCTCTCTCATCGATGTTTCTATCTCTCTCTCCCTCTCTCTCTAAAATCAATAAAGGAAAAAAAGTTTAAAAATGAAAGGAAATATTCAGCTATTTTTGGCCATTATGCCTTTCTAGTGAACTGCATTTTTTTTTTTTACACGTTATTTTTTTTGCGTGGAGGTAATTAGCATTCTGAAAGCTAACACATGAGTTATTCCTCAGTGCACGGTGAAATTCTATTAAAAATCATAGAATTTCTAATAGGAAAAATAGAAATCTGTGACTTATGTTTAAACTCTGACCCGAGACGCAAAACGTGATCCTTAGGAAAATACCCAGGTGGAGGAGAAGTGAGCAAAACGCATTCCTAGGCTACAGATCAAGCAGCGTGTCTGCGTATTTGCGTTGAGAGACTTGATGGCCTGTGTCTCAGCCTTGATTCGTTGTGTTAGGGTCTGCACCCAGACGTGGCAAGACTGGGGAAGAGGAGGAACGACCTCGAGTCTAGGGAGGTCTGATCTGCAGAGGAGCGGGGCGGGGCCACTGCCCCTGTCACAGTGAATCATCAGCCCCCGGCCGGCTGGCTTGATGACTGAGTGACAGGCTGGACTCCTAGGGATTTGTGTACTCGAGGCATGCGTCCCTCCTTACCCCACTTTAATTTCTTTCTTTTCCCTTTGAATGGACCTTTTTTCCCCAGAGCGGGTTTTAGGTTCGCAGCAAAATTGAGTGGAAAGTATAGAGTTCCCTCTGCACCCCCACACACGCAGCCCCACCATTAACACCCCACACCAATCCTTTTCCTGTCATTGAAGTATATATATATATATTTTTTAATTGATTTTGGGGAGAGCGAGATAGACGGACATTGATTTGCTGTTCCATTTATTTGTGCATTGATTGGTTGATTCTTGGACGTGCCCTTACCGGGGATTGAACCCACAACCTTGGTGCATCGGGACAGCTCTAACCAGCTGAACCACCCGGCCAGGACCTGAAGTATGTCCTCACATTGTGAGATGTAAGCTCTCAGCGCATGGCTTAGTGTCGGCAGATACGCGTCCCTGGTGCCCACACTCCTACCCAAGGTTGTCATCATCCCGAAAGTTCCCCGTGCTTTGTCCAGTCGGTCCCCTTCCCTCCAGCGCAGACACTCCTCTGGTTTAACGGGACATCGTGTTTGGAGATCTTCCCCACAGCGGGGACTGTGACCCACCTTGGCCCTGGTGGTAGTGCAGTGGCCTTCCCCGGGTGGATGTCGTCATGTGTGTATACAGCCGTGTGTGGCAACCTGTGTGTGATATCACTTCGCGCTGGCTGAAACGGTCGACGGGGAGAACAGAACTCGGGGGTCCCCTTTGTTTGTTGCTGGGCACAGGTGCGCCAGCTAAGCGGCAGCGCCAGTAAAGCATGGAACAGTTTTAGAAATCGAAGTACAAGCAAGTGCGTGTCCGTGTGGCTTGTTGAAGTGACTGGATTCCGCGTTGCCGAGCGGCTCCAGTTCCAGTCCCACGTCCCGCTCTCAGCTGAGAGGTTCACGTGCGTTTCTCACTGGCTTTATCGTAGAGCTCACTGAACAAAGTGGATCCTGGTGACTGGCAGAAGTTTGTGAAGACTGGACTCAAGTGAGTGCACTTTCCCGGTGTGAGCGTCACTGACGCGGCAGAGTGCCTGCTCCGCCGTCCCAGGGACACAGGACCCTGCGAGCGGGAGGCTACAGGGTCTGCCCCGCGGCGCCCAGTGCTGCTGCTGATGCAGAGAGGCAGCCTCCGAAACATGGGGTGTTCTTTAAAGACCAGAAATGTGCCAAGACTAATCCAGCAGCCCCCACGTTCAGTGAGTGCTGACAGTTTCCCGCACTTGTTCTCTTCCCTCCGCTGCCCGAACGTGTCACCCTGAGGCCGAGCTTCGTCGCAGCCGTGCATGTTCGCACGTGGATCACAGGGCCGTGTGCCTCCGAGCCATTAGTGACCATACACACAGCTCCTTCTTGATGTGTCCTTTTCCTGCACTCAGGTGTTTCTGAGTTCCCCAGTGGATACATGTAGCTCTCAGTCATTAGTTTAGTAACTGTGTACACACAGCTCCTTCTTGATATGTCCTTTTCCTACACTCAGGTGTTTCTGAGTTCCCCAGTGGATACATGTAGCTCTCGGTCATTAGTTTAGTAACTGTGTACATACAGCTCCTTCTTGATGTGTCCTTTTCCTGCACTCAGGTGTTTCTGAGTTCCCCAGTGGATACATGTAGCTCTCAGTCATTAGTTTAGTAACCGTACACACAGCTCCTTCTTGATGTGTCCTTTTCCTGCACTCATGTTTCTGAGTTCTCCACGTGGATGCATGTAGCTCTCAGTCATTCCTTTAGTATCCGTACACACAGCTCCATCTTGATGTGTCCTTTTCCTGCACTCAGGTGTTTCTAGTTAGTTCTCCACGTGGATGCATGTAGCTCTCAGTCATTCGTGTTCACTGCTGTGGGGTCTGTGTCTCCTGACTGTGCCCCAGTGAGTGCGAGCCAGCCCCTGCCGGTGGACAGCCCCTCCGGGCCCCTCCCGCCTGCCATCCCTTGGGAACCCCGCACGTGCTGGCTTTCTCGGGGAGGCGCGCTCACTGGCTGTTGGTGTGGGCATGGCCTCAGTTTTGTTACATCTTCAGCGTGTTCTCCGAGGTTGAGCTGACCCAGCATGGGGTGGGGGTTCAGTGTCTCACATCGTTACCACACCGCTGTGGTCAGACTCTGTGGTGCCTGTAATTCTCATTGCCCTGGTCATTCAACTTGAAACAGAAAAATACTGTGTCCAAGAGGAGAGATGAGTGAAGGTGGTCATGGGCTGAAGACAGCTGTGACGCCGTCACGCAGTGCTGACGTTCCCTCTGCCTTTGGTGAACTTGTGTCTCTAGAACGTCCCCTGTGCTCCGTGACTCCTAACAGTGTTCACGTGCGAGTGAAACTCCGCCTCTGGGGCAGGGTGCTTGTTCCTCTGGAGCTCTGAAGGGGTGGAGGAGGCAGACTGGGAAGCGTCTGATGGGGGTGTTGCAGCTGAAGTCAGGAAGGCGGGAGGGGGGCCACCTGGCGAGGGGCAGGGCGGTGATGTCATCGCAGTTCAGCTCAGCCATCCTGCCTCCTGGCATTTCAACTAGACAGGAAGTTCGTCTGGTGTCTGCGCTGTCAGGAAACAGACACGTAGCACACACACCCCACGCCCCTTTCCCAGATGTGCTCCCCGAGGTGCTGCGGGGTGCGTGGAGCTCCTGCCGTGGAGGATGCGGAGGGCGCACGGCGCACACTGCAGAATCTCCGGCACTGTGCTCATTGCAACGCTTTCTTAATCAAATGCCGAGGAAAAGTGTTTTCACTGTTTTCTGTGACATAAAATTACCCTGTATGAAGCTGTTTCCCCTTTGATGCTTACCTCCCAGGTTTCGGTATCAGGACCCCGCATTTTTGCAGGCGCTCCGAGCCGCCACACAACTCCTGTACGGCCCAGAGAGCCCCGTGCGCACGAAGCTCGTCCAGCTCCCCGAGGTCCACATGATGCTTACCCAGCACTCCCTGTTCCTGCCCACCCTGCTGGCGTCCGAGGAGGAGGAAGGCCCCCGCGGCCACGTGAAAGGTGACCTGCCCACCCTCCCTCCGGTCAGCCTGCTGTGCATGGAGCCGAGGGAGCTTTGCCCAGAGCTTTGCCCTCGGTTTTGTTTCTGTCGAATCCAAGCTCAGGCGAGGTGTCTGACATCGGGTCAAGCAGCCATGCAGACATCTCTTCAGAGCCCATTTTGGATCATGGAAGTCCTGCTGATGGTCTTATGGCCATATTATGGCCATGGTTAAAATCTGAGTTACATGGAGAGTCTGACCCGAGAGATTTAGTTGCATGAAACATCTTAATGGGAAGATTGAGACTTTTGTCAAGGGCCATGGGTTCGCGCTTCCCTGTAAACAGGTCCCCGTGAGAGAACTCTGAAAGCCCCGTTTCAGCTCCAGCCATAGGTCAGCATGCACTGACCTGAGCGCCCCTGATCTCGCACTGGGCATGGGCCGTGGAGACGTCAGAGGTGGTATCTGAAGGGTCCTGCCCTCTCGAAGCCACACTCTGTTCAGAGACAAACTTGACATTCCCAAACCATCAGAGATCACCGTGAGGTGGGTCCATAATGAATGGCTCAGTGCAAGAGAATCATACCCAAGTTAGGAGGAGAAACGTTAGAGATTTGGTAACACTCATGGGGGAGATGATTAGGTTTTAAAAAACCTTTGGTGGCTTAAAACCTGGGAGGGGCAGTGGGACTGAGGTCAGCCTTCTGAGACCAGGGGAGAGACAGTGGTGAAGGTGTGTTCACCCCGGACCCAGCCTTGCTCAGAGGAGGACATTTCAGCTCTCAGTGTTCCCTGAAGTGCATCCTCTCTTAATTTGAATGTGCTCCTCCGACTGCTATACACACACTGCCATGCACACACAGCTGAGCACACACTGCTGTGCACTCACAGCCATGTACACACTCCTGTACACTCACTGCTGTGCACACATTCCTGTACACCCACTGCCTTGCACACACTCTTGAGCACGCACTGCTGAGCACTGACAGCCATGTGCACACTCTCGAGCACTCAAAGCCATGTATACACTCCTGAGCACTCACAGCCATGTGCACACTCTCGAGCACTCACAGCCATGTGCACACTCTCAAGCACTCACAGCCATGTATACACTCCCGAGCACTCACGGCCATGTATACACTCCTGAGCACTCACAGCCATGTGCACACTGCTGAGCACTCACAGCCATGTGCACACTCTCGAGCACTCAAAGCCATGTATACACTCCCGAGCACTCACGGCCATGTATACACTCCTCAGCACTCACAGCCATGTATACACTCCTGAGCACTCACAGCCATGTGCACACTGCTGAGCACTCACAGCCATGTGCACACTCTCGAGCACTCAAAGCCATGTATACACTCCCGAGCCCTCACAGCCATGTACACACTCCCGAGCACTCACAGCCATGTGCACACTCCCGAGCACACACTCCCAAGCACTCACAGCCATGTGCACACTGCTGTGCACTCACTGCCAAGCACACACTGTTGTTTCCCCCAGAGGCACTGGTGGACCTGATGTCGGTGGTGGTGAGGATGTGTCCCTCGGTCTGTGAGAGCAGCCACTTCGCTGTGCTCCTCGGGGCTTATGGCGCCTCTCTCAGCATCCTGGGTGAGAGGGGGACCAGGGAGAGTGCGGGGACCGGGCGGTGTGACCAGGGGGAGTGCAGGGACCGGGCGGTGTGACTGGAGAGAGTGCGGGGACCGGGCAGTGTGACCAGGGAGAGTGCGGGGACCGGGCAGTGTGACCGGGGAGAGTGCGGGGGCCGGGCAGTGTGATGGGGGGGGCAGTGTAAGGGTTCAGCTCTCTAACTTGACCTTCAACCGGCTTCCAGACCAGAAGATTTTACTTCTCCTCCGGGCGTATGAACAGAGCAGCCTCAGCCTCATCAGCTTCAGGTGAGCGCTGGGCCCGGAGGTGTGAGTGGTGGGCTCTGAGGGCACCGGCCCACAGCTGGCCCCGCACAGCAGACTGCACCCCTGGGATTTGCTCTTGCTCCTTCCTGGTCCTCATGGGGGGTTGCAGCTCCCACACTCCACACGCTGCTGGCTCGGGAAAGGCTGGGCTTCACGTGAGGGCTGTGTTGGCGGGACCACGGAGGGCGCCCTGCTGGCTCGGGAAAGGCTGGGCCTCACGTGAGGGCCGTGTTGGCGGGGACCGCGGAGGGCGCCCTGCTGCTCATGGCTGTGTCTGTTGGGCACCGGCCCCCACGCTCACCCCGGCTGCATTGTCGAGTGTAGTGGGTTTTTCTGGAAACCTGTTCGTTGAAGTGGGACTGGCTTGTGGCCTAGGAATGGGGTGAGGAGTGTGACTGCGGTGACCGCTCCGCCGTGTGTGCGTCTGGGTCTCTTCCCTTTCTGTCTGTCTGCCCCCGGCCTGCCCGACCCTCAGCCTTTCCCTGCATTTGCAGAGTGGGAGCAGTGATAGGACCTGGCTCGTTGTGGTGTGGATCGAGAGAGTTGATGTTCGTAAAGGGTTGGAACAGTGCCTGGCAGGTCATAAGCCTCAGTCAGGTGTCATCCTCTGTCATTATCACCAACACTGTCCCCACCCTCATCAAGTCAGCATGCCCAGCATCTCCACCTTCTCCCCAGGTCAGGGTGGGGTTGAACTAGGACACGTGTCACGCACTCAGAGCAGTGCCTGGCGTGTGCCGCTGCTCCACAGAGCTGCCTGCAACGGTCAGCTGACGGGGACGATGGTCAGGACGACGGTCGTCACATCGTCCTCGTCAGTTCTGTGCTGCTGGGCCTGTGACCCGCCTGCTCTCCCCTCTCTGGCTTCAGGGTGCTGCTGTGGGGCCCGGCGGCCGTGGAGCATCACAAGACCAGCCGCAGCCTGGGCAAGTCGCTGTGGCAGCAGCCGAGCGCCGGGGACATCCTCCGCGTGCTGGATCGCGACCGGATGATGACGACCATCCTCCACTTCCCCCAGAGCCGGAGGCTGCTGCCCCCCGAGGTGCGAGAGGCCTGGGCAGAGCCCCAGGGAGTGCCCGCTGCCCACCCCTCCCCCCAGGGCTCCGTCAGCTCTAGTGGACTGAAATGCAAGCGCTCACTCTGTGTCGTTAACTTCTTAAGTCACATTTTGCACAGAGGCACAGAGCCAGGGCCCGAGCACCCGCCGCTTGGTTCCAGGTGACTAGCACGTGCCTCGTTTGTAACTTACCCCAAGGATCACCTTCCTTCATAGGCAGGCACTGCCTTTCCAGAACCGCTGTCGAAGATTCTTGATGTTCAGCACAGTTTGCGCTTTGGGTGCAGTGGGCGGGCATTGACCTGCTGTCCCCTCGGGGGGGGGGGGGGCAGTGTGCATATTTCCGTCTGGGCTCCTCCAGGACGCACAGGATCCGGTGTTTAAAGACGGGAGCACCGCGGATCTCGATGCCCTGTACGACCCCTGCTTTCTCCTGCACCTATTCAGCGAACTGACCAGGCCAGGTAACTGCAGGCTGGGGGGCGGGTGGGAGCAGGTCCTGAGGATTACCAGTGACCCTTGGGCGGCCTTCAGCTGCCTTCTTACCTGTCATCCCAGTTAATGTTTCAAACACGTAGTGATTTTTTTAGAAAGACATTTATAATTTAAAACATCCCTTTGTCTTTGATGTTTATTCTCATTCTCAGTGACAAGTGCCCTTCTGAGTTCTCACTAGGTAGTCCTCAGCTACCAGCAGATTTTATCCTTGAGGAGCCGTGAGCCTGCTGAGGTTGGGTTTTAGTTCTCCGTGTATGTTTGAAATTGCATTTTGTGTGCAGTCGCTGAGGGTGGGAGTCTGTGGGTGGGTGTATGAGAGAGAAAGAACCAAAGCGTGTTCTTTCTGCTCACTGGCTGGGCCCGTGGGTGCCAGACGGGCTCCCCAGGCTCCTGCCCACCGGACTGTGGCCACGTACGCATTGGGCCACCCTGGCTCGCTGTGCGTCCCGTTTCTCCCTTGTCCGGCCTGAAAGTGTCCCCTCCTCATGAGCAGATTGCAGCTCCACCACCGCTGACCTGCAGCATTCCCACCAGACACATGTGGGGTCCTGGGGCTCACCCCTCAGTGGGCTGTGAGGTCCCGGCTGCTCCAGGAGCCGCGTTCCTGTGGATCAGGTTCCAATCACGGACGGCCGCGGCGTCTCCGTGGCCCTGGTGACTGTCAGTGGTAGACCACACGCGGCACACCTGCCCCCAGTGCGTGGCCAGGAAGGTGCTGCTGCCCCGTGGCCTGGCCACCGGCTAAGTCTGCTGCTCCGCAGACGTGGAAGTGGATCTTCCAGAGTCTAAAGACACAACCTGACCTCTGAACTGTAACAAAGCGTTTAGTCTGTTGCTCTGTCTCTCAACAGAGCTTTTAGAAAACAAGGTAAAGGCTTGGAAAATGCTCAACAGAAAAATAGTAAAATCAGGACACAATATTTTTCTCAACATCTTGAACATTGTCTCTTTGGGGCAGGGGCACAGGGCCTGGGAGGCCTTTTGTGAAGAAAGGCGACTAGTGAGTGTGTGTAAGTTAGGGGATCTCCAGGTGCAGCCGCTTTGCGTTCGCTCGTCTAGCCAGGAAGTTGGCAGAGCACGTCTGCTCTAGAGGGGTCGCAGCCGCTTGGAGTAGTCACACCAGGACCAGGCCCGCCAAGGCGGACAAGTGTGGAAGCATGGACAGCGTATTAGATCATTTTCACTGACGTGCAATAGACAGAAACGTAGACAAACCGTGTGAGTGTGGCCTGCGTTCTGCAGTCATCAGCTGGGTCAAGGAACAGAAGGTGACCTTCAGCTCCCTGAGCCCCTTTCTGGGTAGCACCCCCTCCCAGCAGAGACCTGTGTCCTGTGGTTGGACCCCAGCGTCGGCCCTGTTTATCCCACATCACGTGGGACTCGGCCACGCCTTGGGCAGCAGGCGTTTCACCAGCACGTTCTCACTTCCGACAGTGGCGCCTGGTCTGAGTGTCGCTGGGCGTCGGCCAGTGGCACCTGGTCTGAGTCGCTGGGCGTCGGCCAGTGGAAGTGTGCACTTCCTGGCTGGTCGCGGCCCTTCACAGCAGAGTGGGCCCCTGTCTGCTCCCCTGGCTCTCGAGCTGTCTTCCTCACAGTTCTGCTGCTGTTTGCGAAAGCCCACGCTACGTTGTTGTTTTTGCTTCAAGTTGTCAATTAGCTGTACCATGTAGTTACCGTTTTTGGTTCTCTTTATTCCTGTGTGTAGATCAGATTGCCATTGTCTGTCTCTTTCCTTCTGCCTAAAACACTTCCTTTAAAAATTCTTGCAGTTCAAGTCTGCTGGTGGTCGATTCTTTCAGCTTTTTTTTTTTTTATGGAAAAAAAGGATTTAACTTCTGAAAAATCCTAATGGACTATGAAATTCTAGGTTGGCGGGGTTTTTTCTTACTGTACTTGAAAGATTCGCCACCCTGATTCTGAATTGTGTTATTTCCGACAAGAAATCTGTCATTCGTATCTTTGTTCCCTTATATGTCATGTGGCTGCCTTTAAGATGATTTTTTTTTTTTTTTGTCACTGCCTTTAAGCGATTTGATTATGATGTATCTTGGTGTCATTTCCTTATATTTCTTGTGTTCAGGTGTCCATTGGGTTTCTTGGCTCTGGAGGTTTATCGTTTTTGTCAAATGTGGAAATGTTTTGGCCATTATTTCTTCAGACATTTTCAGGGACTCTCATTACACGTATATTAGCTTGAAATTGCTCTACAGCTTACTGATGTCCTGTTCGTGTTTTTAAACTCTTCCTTCTCTGTGTGTTTCTGCTTGGATAGTTTCTGTTGCTGTCTCCAAGTTCACAGTCTTTTTCTCTGCTGCATGTAATTTGCTGCTAATCCCATCCAGTGTGGTTTTCATCTCAAGAAGGCTGGTTTGGGCTTTTATATCTTCCATATCTCTGCTTAATAATCTCAGTCTTTCCTCTAGCTTCTTGGACACGTGGAATACCATCAGAATGCCATTATAATACCGGTTTTAATGTCTTCGCCTACTAATTCTGTTATCCCTGTCGTCTTTAAGTGGTGGACTTCTCTCTCCATTATGGTCTGTACCCCTACTTGTTTGACTGTCTGGTCGTTTTTTGTTTTTTTTAATCCTCACCTGAGGATATTTTTTCATTTATCTTCAGATAGAATGGGGTGAGGGGAGGAAGAGAGAAAAACATCAGTGTGAGAGAGCCACGTGGAGTGGTTGCCTCCTGCACGATCCCAACCAGGGCCGGGGACGAACTGCAACCGAGGTACATGCCCTTGACTGGAACCGAACCTGCGACTCTTTGTTCCGTGGGCCGACGCTCTAACCGCTGACCAGCCAGGGCTCTGGTTGTTTTATTGGAAGCCAGACACCTTTCACCTTGTCTGGTGCTGGATGTCTTTGTGCTCCTGTGAGTGTTCTTGAGCTTGTTTCAGGACACGTTTGAGTTACTTGGAAATGGTTTGATCCTTCCAGACTTGCTTTTAATCTCTGTTAGGTGAGACCAAAGCAACATTGAGTCGGGGACACACTTGCCCCACACTGAGGTGAAACCCTTCTGAGAACCCTGCCCTGTCCCTGTGAGCTGTGGGGGTTGGGCCCTGGCGGGGGGATGGGAACTGTTTCCCAGCGATGGTTCCTCCCCAGCCCCGGGCGGCCTCCTCACACAGGTGCCCATCTGAACTCGCCCAGGACCCCGCGCTCGGTGGGCCTCTCTTCTCTGGGACTTTGCCCAGGGAACTCTGGCCCCCTTGGCCTCTCAGGCCTCCCGTTCTGTCTCCTGCTCCCAGAGTTCTCCAGCCTCCACTTGGGCTTGCCTTTTCTGCACCACAGCTGGGAACCACGGAGACTCGGGGTTCACTGCCCTCTGTTGTCTCGTGTCCAGTGTATTGAAAATCCTTGTTTCACTTCTTCAGTCTAGTTTTCTAGCTGCTTCGGGTGGACGGGTAAATCGGTTCCTATCGCTCTCTTAGCTAGACATGGACATCCTGGGTATTCTTTGATTCGGTGTAAAAGTTGAGACACACCAAGGAAGGGACAGTATGTAAGCGGCCCCAGCTCCGTCCACCTGGGTGGGATCTGCCACCTGTGACCGGGAAGGAAATCGGTTTAGAGTGATGGCTACGCTTCTGCACAGCCACCCACTTGGAGGCCATCATGTCTCTCTGAAGGCGTTTGGGTGAAGGAGAGGTCGCTGATCGTTACAATTCTCCTTCATTTTATTTTATTCTCAGGTTTTAAATTGCTGACATTATGCGTTTAAAAGTATCACTTTAGGAAGAGAAGCAGGTGGAGTCAGGAGCCAGTTTTCTGTGCTGAGCCCCGGGGAGTTGCCCTGACCTCTAGGATGCCGGGGTGGGGGGGATGCCTAGATCTCGGGTTTCAGGTCTGGATGGCGCATTCCCTCTTCTCTGGGAAGTGCCGAGATAGCCCTGGTTGGAATTCACAAGCATGTTAGATGCTGAAGGCAGAGTAGTTAGAGGCTGCAGAGGGGAAGACAGCCTGAACCCAACCTCATCATGAATTAAGGGAGCTGCAGAGACTTGCATTTCTCATATCCAGGAGTTAGGGGAGCTGCAGAGACTTGCATTTCTCACATCCAGGAATTAGGGGAGCTGCAGAGACTTGCATTTCTCACATCCAGGAGTTAGGGTTGCATTTCTCTTTTCCAGCACATGCAGCTGATGTTGGTGCAAAAGGAAATTCAATGTGTGCATCACACGACCATTTGTGTGTGTGTGTGTGTGTGTGTGTGTGTGTGTGTGTGTGTGTGTGTTTAATGCTATATCTTATTTCCCATAGAGTTTGTGGTGGATTGTCGAAAATTTTTGGATTCAAATGCTCTGGGCCTGACTGTCGCGGCCCTCAGCAGCTACGACCCCCCGATGCGAGCGGCGGCCTACAGCGTCCTGGCGGCCTACTACTCGCATGTGGAGGGAGCCCGGTTCCGGGAGCAGCCCCAGGTGAGGGGCTGAGGGTGCATGGGAGGCTGCGGACGCCGCTCTCTGCCCGGCCTGCTGGGTGGGTTTCTGAGTTGCCAGGAGACCTGTGTTCCCTCCTGCGGGTGATGCTGGAGGCTGCCTCTGGGCCTTAGCCCCGGGGAAGTTGAGTGAGGCCTCCCCTTCACACACTCTCGTGTCGTGGGTGAGTGAAGCAGTTTCATTTCTGCTGGTTCTTTCTTTGGTTTAAACTCAGTGGCTAAGGCGGCTGTTATCCACGTCACCCAGCATGGTGCCTGGGAGGTGGGGACAGGAGCAGGTGGGATTGTCAGGGTGTGGAGCCAGGGTTCTCTCTGCCCGTGGCCACGTGCCTGGCTCATCCAGGAACAGCAGAAGGCTCCTGAGAGCAGGGGTGTGGCCCTGGGACGTGAGGAGCAGACCCCCTACAAGGCCGTGCTTGAGACTGCACGAGGCAAGGCTTGTCACAGGTCTGCAAACACTCCCTTCTTCTCCTGGCTGTAAGGTGCTCTACCTGTTGGACGTCGTCCGGAATGGAATCCGAACTCAGAACATGAGACTCACCTTTACCTTGGCTCTCTTCATTGCCAAAGCAGCCCTGCAGATTCTGAAACCAGGTACCAGATAGGGTGAGGTTGGGTGTGGTCGAAATGTGGAGTCCGAGCAGGTGGGTCCTGCCACGCTTGAGAAAGGACAGTAAGTAAATGGTGGCTGTGAGGAGGGGCTTTAGGGGCCCCTGTGGAACGGAACCCGGGGAAAACCACGTTGAAAAGGCCAGGTGCAGAGCCAGCTACGTGTGGCGTGTTTGCAGAACTGGGGTGTAAGCCGACCCGCGTGCCAGCTCGTGGGCGCTGTGAGGGGACAGCGACCTGCACCTGAGGGCACTTAGCGGATGCCTGGCGCAGCCAGAGGAGTTGGCCAGCTCGGCGAGGCCCCCAGCCGGAAGGGTTGGGCCCGTGTGTCCCTGCGCAGCGGCCCCGCTCCTCGCTGCGATGGGAGCTAGTCCCCGTGGGGCCTTGTGGGTGAAAGTGATGGAATGTCCGTCCATCGCACACCACGGGGTTTTTAGTGTAACGGGGTCATTTTCAGTGAGGGGACAGCGCCCCAGCTTGTGGCCCAGGGCTGGAGAGCTGGCCCCACGTCGGTCTCCGGACACGCTGCTGTGAGAACGCGGGTCTGATTTTCTTCTGGTCCCATGCCACTTTGGCCTGAGCGAGTCTGTCCCCATCGGACCTCACGTGGTCGTGGGTCGGCTGCAGGCGGCTGGGGGAGCGCGGGGGAGGGGGTGTCTGCCCGCATCGGCCCCCATACTCCAGAGCCCAGTGCCCAGGTTGTCCGAGACCCTTTGCTGGGCAGTCCCTCACTCAGAGGCCGTGGGCGTGGGTGTGGGCCCTGCGCCCTGTGGGTCCTGGTTCCACTCTCCCTGGGCTGAGTGGCACTTCTGCAGTAGTTGGTGATGGGGTGGGGGGCTGGGGGTCGGTGTCCCTCTGGTGGTTCCTGAGCCCCGAGAAAGCCTGTGCGACGTAGACCTGGCGTCTTCCTGCACCCCGTCCTGGGACTGGGAACCGGAGGTGGGTGCGGGCGCGTGCTCAGTGCCGCGTGCTCAGGGCCGTGTGCTGTGTCCGCAGAGGAGCACATGTACCTGAAGCTGAGTGGGTTCCTGCTGTCACACGAGGACTTGAACATGAGCAAGGTCCCCGGCTTCTTCCAGTTCTTCTACAGCTCGGATTTCCAGGTACTGCCCCAGGGCCGCGCATCCCGGGCCTCCAGCACTGGCTGCTCACCGGGGTGACCGGTGACTGCGTCCCTGGGACCTTTGCCCTCAGGACTGTCTGCCCACGGCCACGCGCTCGCAAAGCGTGTTGGGGCAGAGGCCGGGCGTGCGGGCTCACGTGGGCCTGTGTGGGAACGCCCTCGTGAGTGCGCCCGCCTCCAGGCAGCTTCTCAGACCTGAAGCACCCTCCCCAGGCCTGCGCTTCATGGCGTTCTCGTCCCTGCTGCTTCCTGCATCAGTGGGCGAGGGTCACAGGCTCTCAGAGCACTGCCTGACTGAGCACGGGTCAGTGTTCAGACGGAAGTCCGTCCTCTATCCCTGACTTGAAGCCGAGTCGGAGGTGGTAGGAGGCTCCTCTGTGGTGACCAGGGAAGGGGCAGGCCCCGGCGCTGCTGTCCTCCCTGCGCGGGCAGCGGTGGTGCCGGCTGCAGGGGCTCGCGCGTGAGCTGTTTGTCGTTGCCTGGTTACAGCACAGCGCCGAGCGGGAATGGCTGTTCCAGCTCCTGCGGCAGGGGATCCGCGACAAGCACTGCTATGACCTCTACGCCAGGCGGGGGGTGTTCCGCATCGTGCTGTCCTTCTTCAACAGCCCGCTGTGCGACTCCGCGGCCCAGGTGAGCACCCGCCCCAGGCCACGTGCGACTGCGAGGTCTCGGCTCTCGGGGTTTTTTGTTTTTATTTTTTTTCCTTTATTGATTTTAGAGAGAGAGAAAGGGAGAGGGAGAGAGAGATGGAAACATTGATGAGAGAGAACATCAACTGGCCTCCTGCACGCCCCCCACTGGGGATCAGGCCCACAACCTAGGCATGTGCCCTGACCAGGAATCGAACTGGCGACCTCTTGGTGCAGGGTCGACACTCAACCACTGAGCCACACCGGCCGGGCTTGGCTCTTAGGGTTTACCTTGGAAATCAAGTTCGTGTGAACTCTCACCCGGTCTGGGCACGACTGGGCACTGAGTTGGCAGTAACCTGACGTTCAAGGAGGGAGAGTGACACTCTGCAGTGTGTGTGTGCGGCTGCGCATGGTTCAGGAGTGACGTTGACAGTCAGCTAATCCGTCAGCGTGGGCCTCGGGCTGACTGAGCGGCTAGAAACAGATGACCCCACGAATGAGGCCCTCTCGAGTCACCCGAACTCCACGTGATGCCCAGAAGCTGCCAGTCATCAGAACGGGCTGGGAAACGGGGGTCAGGCGGTGACCTACCTGCCTCACAGCTGAGGGACTCTGCTCAGCAGCTGTCCCCAGACCACAAGCTCGGGCGGTTGGAGGAAGCCGCTCGGTGAAGCCGCTGTTGTCCGGCTCACATGTTCCTGACGTGACGAGTGTGGTGAGCTGCACGGAGGAACACGTGTCTGTTATTTCTCGTGGCCCGGGGGCCGTGCCGGTCTCCACCTTCCCTTCCCGGTGGAACACAGGGACAGATGGGCCGCAGCCGTTGGTGGGCCCGCAGCCTCCCCCAGCTCCGGCTGCTGCCGACCTGGGCCGTGCCATTGGCGTGCCGCCTTTGCTCCCGGCGGGTTTCTTGCGAAGGATTTGCAGCAGTGGGTGCCCGGTGTCCTCCGGGGTGTGTCGGCGGCTGTCGCCCACGGGACAGCGAGTCCCTGCACAGCGCACTGCTCAGGCTCGTGTGGCCGCCCTGTGACGTGACGCGACGCGCCCCTCTGAGCATGCCGGGGTTTCCCCCTGTGGAGTCACTCTTTGTTCTGGGTTTTCAGAGTTGGGTCCTGGAAATTCTGCAGAACGCCGCCCGGGATGCCAGGGCTGCCCATGAGCTCCTGCGGGACTACAGCCTGTTGACGTGGGTCCTGCACATCCTGGAGGGCAGGTGAGCCCTGGGCACGAGGTGTCCGGTGGGGGGTGGACGGCGACGGTGTCTGCTGATGGTGCGCCTGCTGGAGATGCCCAGTGGAACCCGTCCGTGCTGTGTCCTCTGGTGCCGCCAAAGGCCGGCAAGAGCTCCTGGCGATGCCGAGCGCATCCCTCCCTCAGAGACCCGGCGGAGTGCAGCTGCTGCTGGCATGGGGCAGCCCCACCACCCGCAGGGTCGGGGTTCACGTGGACGTGGGGTGAGTCCTCGGGCGGCCGTGCCATCACCACAGGGGGAGGGGCTCAGATGGCAGGGACTAAATTTCTTGGTTCTGGGGCTGGAAGCCCAGGCCAGGGAGCCAGTGTGGGCAGTCCTGGTGAGATCTCTGTCCTTGGCTTGCAGATGGCCACCTTCTCGCTGTATCCTCACATAGGGGAGAGGGGGAGAGAACTCTGGTGTCTCCTGTTCTTGCAAGGGCACTAATCCCATCATGGGGCCCACCCTCATGGCCTCATTGAGCCTCATCACCTCCCAGAGGCCCAGCCAGGTTGGGGGTTAAGACCCACATATGGTCCGGCCGGTGTGGCTCAGTGGTTGAGCATTGACCCTGCACCAAGAGGTCCTGGTTCGATTCCCGGTCAGGGCACATGCCCAGGTTGTGGGCCCGATCCCCAGTGGGGGGCATGCAGGAGGCAGCCAGTCAATGTTCTCTCTCATCGATGTTTCTATCCCTCTCTCTCCCTTTCTCTTCCTCTCTCTCTCAAATCAATTTAAAAAAGTTCCCCATGTGAATGGAGTGGGGGACAATTCAGTCCATAGCGTGACCTGCTTTGATCCCTAACAGTCTGAGTTTGAGGCTGTCGGGGGATGAAGCCTTGTCTCGGCAGATGCACTTCCTGGGGAGAAATCTTTCAGAGCTGCTGCTCTGCTAGCTCAGGGACTCCAGGCCCTCTGTGCAGGCTTTACAGGTAGTTTTAAAAATTGCTCTAAGCCCTGGCCGGTTTGGCTCAGCAGTAGAGCATCAGCCCGCAGAATCGCAGTTTCGATTCCGACCAAGGGCATGTACCTCGGTTGCGGTTTGTCCCCGGCCCAGGTTGGGGTCATGCAGGAGGCAACCAGTCAATGTGTCCCTCTCACATCAATGTTTCTCTCTCTCTCCCTTTCTCTCCTTCTCTCTCCCTACCACTCTGTCAGAAGATAAGTAGAAAAATAAATATTCTCGGGTGAGGATTAAAAAAAATTTTTCTCTACAAGAGAGTAGTACCCTAAATCTAGAATGTGTCTCTGCACATTGGCTTCCAGGCTGTTTCTGAGTGATGGAAGGTATAGTCGGCTGTTCAGTTGTTCTCTGAAGTGGGGCGGCTGCAGGGTTTCCCCAGCTGGGGCTCCGGGGGGTGTCGGCAGCCAGGGAGCTGGGCCTGTGCTGTGTTGAGGTCGGGTTTGTACAGACACCTGTTCTTACTTGATGGCGTGCCTGGCCGGGGCTGCAGGGGCGTGAGCAGACAGAGTTAGGGGTGGGAAAGCCTGTCGGGCCCCCGCTCGGCCTGCCTCCAGCGTCCTGGTCCATGCTGGGTCCCCGCCCACCCTGCCGTGCCGGCGGACGGGGCTGTGGCGGTGAGCGTCCTGGTTCGGTTGCAGGTTCCTGGAGACCCCGCTGCTCTCCAGCGTCGTCTGCCTGCTGCACACGCTGTGGGTGAGCGTCCTGGGGCACAGGGCAGCGGAGGACAGCGGCCGGCCCCCCTGCCTACCTGGGCCCCAGGAGCCCCCGAAGCTGCTGGCCCTGCCCCTGGTCGACGAGTTCCTGTATGTGCTCCTCGTGCTCGCGAAGCACCTGAGGTAGGCCCCTCCTCCCCAGGCCTGACCCTGTGGCTGTCACCTCTCCCTGTTCCCGTGGTCACGACTGCACCCACCCGCTGTTCAGCTTTTCCTCTTGTCCACTTCAGCTGCCGGGGGCTCCTTTCCAGGCCCTGGAACCCTGAGCACGTCCAGCTCACCTAGCGAGGCCCAGCAGCCTTGATGTCTGATTTAAGCTCACAGGGATGCTTTGTAGAAAGTGTGTTTTCCGTCACCTTGACCTGGGAGAGAGAGGGTGTCCCACGCTTGCCTCTGCCTCGGCCTGCACAGATTTTGTCCTTGACTTTTCTTGCAAACTTCAGCATGTTCACCTGGCCCCTTGGAATAGTCCTCATCTCCCCAGCACAGCTCGGCCCTCCTCAGGTCGCTCTGGGTCGGGGGTACCCTGTGTGCACTCCGTCTCCGACCTGGGCACAGAGGTGCTGGCTGGAGCCAGGAGATGGGCAACAGACGGCCGTAGTCTCAGCATGGGAACCATCCCAAGAACGGGCCTTTGTGTATGTGGTTCTGAGTGAACCAGGTCACCATGCCCTGCCGGCCGCACATTCCCTACGGGGTTGTTGAAGGAGCTGGTCTCTGCAGACTGACTGGTTTTGGCTCGTGTAGAGCAGGTGATTGGATTTTAAACTCCTCAGCAGAGAGGTCGGCTTTCCTCCCTGCAGCCACCGGCAGGACTGGCCAAGGGCGGAGCTGCCCCGGGCGTCCTGGGCCTTCCTGGGCCGAGTGGATGCGACAGGAGTGGGCAGTCATGAGCGCTCACCAGGCGACACGGGACCTCAGGCCGTTGGCCCAGCTGTCCGTCAGCCTGTGGTTCCCCGAGGCGCCTGTGCCTCCGGGCTCAGACCAGTCCCTGCGCGCTCCCTTCTTGCTGTCCTGGTGCCGGGTCCTCGTGCATCTGCCGTGAAGGGGGCAGCCAGTCTGGGGCTGCGGGACAGGGAGGCAGCTTTCACTCACTGGGCCTTTCTCCCAACAGGCCCACCTTGGCCCCCACCCAGCTGGTCAGCTTCTTTGGGGCCCTCGACTCTGTGCTGAGGTGCCGGGCCACCGTCGTGCAGGCCTTCGGGGACGTGGACCGCCTCACCGTGAACGAGAGCGTGCTGTCCACCAGGGACGTCCTGGTCCTCCTGCACGCGTGGGGCCTCGTGGAGAGGGACGCTGCGCTCCAGGAGGCCCTGAGAGCCGTCGCGGAGAGGTTCCACGTCCGGGAGCTGCTGAGTGCGTGGCCCCTCCGTGTGGTCTTGTCTCCCGCTGCACCGCTTCCCCAGAACAGCCGTGCCCTCCCGGCTCTGAGCAATGTTCCCGTAGTGGGCGAGGCTGAGACGCCTGTCCGTCGTTACCTAGAGGGGACTCGGGGGTCTGGCTTTGCGCCAGCTCTGCCCACCAGGGAGCTCCCTGTCCTGGCACTGATGACAGTCCCCGTCCAATCCTGGCACTTGCTGTGCCCCGGGCAGAGTGACCACTCGGTGCCTCTGCACCGCCTCCTCCGCCCCCTCCACTACGTGCCCACCACCCGGTCTCACCGTCTTTTCTCTGTGACAGAAATGCTCAAGGACAGGAACAAGCCTGCCATGCCAGCCCGAGCCAGAGGCCCTCGGGGCCGGAAGAGGAGGCCTGGGGAGGTGGAGGAGGCAGAGGAGGCGGCCGGCCCAGAGCTGCAGGCGTCCAGCTTGGATACGTGCAAGGGCCTCCTGAGGTCCATCCTGACCCACTGGGGACCAGTGTTCCCCAGCCCTGACCCTGCCCAGGAGCCCGAGGACCAGGCCGCCCCCCAGAGCGAGGCAGAGGGCCCCGCGCACGCCGTTGCCTCCCTGGTGGTCAGCTGGGTGCTGCGGTCGGCAGCCGAGCGCCCGCTCAGCAGGGCCGAGGCTGTGGGACTCCTCGGCTGGCTTCAGAGCTACATCGTGCCGCAGCCTGTGGTCGCCGCCGAGCTCCTGAAGGACAGCGCGGCGAAGAGGGGCGTGTTCAAGCTGTACAGCCAGCTCTGCGGCACGGGGGAGCCCTCGGGGTCTGAGCAGGTCATGCTGCAGCTGGTGGCGGCCCTGAGCCCAGCGGGGACCCCCCTCCACCCGGCAGTGGAGACCCTCCACCGGGCTCTGGACGACGAGGAGGCCACACGAGGTGATGCTGGCTTGTGGGTCAGAGGCTGAGGAGGTGCCCTGGGCGGGGTGGGGAGCAGCCCCTCAGCAAGTTCTGGGGACTGTGGGCAGTCGCCATTGAGCCCTGGTGGGAAAGGTGGGGAAGCCAGTGCCTTTGCTTGCGGGTCAGACCTCTAATGATAGTCATTTTACAGTGCAGGGGGGTGCTCACCCCAGAACCTCGTGTCCCGCCGGGGACTGTCCCTCCCTTCAGACCAGGGGCTTTCCTAAGTGTCCACCATTTCCCAAACGAAAATTATATTTCACATCGTGGCCAGGTTCATGCGTGTGTACAAGCGTGTGCACCTGTGTGCACACGAGTACAGATTTGCAGTCTACGTGTTCAGCAGGTGCCTGATAAAGGCTGGGTGCTCGGAGGGATGGATAGCAGCGGGTTTAAAGCCTGAGCGAGCACGGGGAGGCTGTGACCACCTGCGTGTGGCCCCCACCTGCGAGCTGGTCCCTTTCACAGGGACGGCCAGTAGCCCTGCAGGTGGGCTCACCTCGTCCGCTCATCTGGCTGCAGTTGAGTCCCTGCCTGGAAGACGCTCCCTGCATGCCGCTGGGGAAAGGCTGGGGGTGATTCCGTGACACTGCTCAGACCTCAGTCTGGTTCTTGGCACGGGGTGGGGGTCAGACCAAGAGGAGACTGGCTTGTCGCAACTTTTTCTGCATTCATCCAATAAAAAGATTCTTCCGTGAACAAAAACAATTAACCCAAGAGTTAAGCAAAGGCTAAGTTAATTTGTTTTGTCCACCTGCTCACCTCAGTGGCCACGGGGTGCACAGGTCACTGGGTGCGTAGCAGGGCCCGGGTCCCCACGCGTGGAGGGGTGGCTTGCTCTCTGGCCAGTGGGTCTGCCTCCTAACCGCCCGTTTCTCCTCTTCCTCAGCCTCCGCGGCCTTCCTGCTGTCTCTGTACATCCAGGACGTCTGGCTGGGGGCCCAGCGGCCAGACATCCTCTTCACCCACGCCCAGATGGTCTGCGATGCTGCAGAGGACGCGCTGGGTGACCCGGAGGCCATCGTCAGTCTCTGCGAGGACATCGCCGCCTTGGCCCCGGACTTGTGATGCCCTGCTGGCCAGTGCCCCGTGTGATCCTTTTCCATGGAAGGCATGCGAGGGACGTGTTTGTGTGTGGACTCGGCTTCCTGGCAAGAAACGTTGCCTTTATTTATTTGACCAGTGAACAGACTCAAGGGACCGTGTGACGGGGTCAGGATTACGGTGGCCAGCCCTTCTTCTCAGGGGTTGATCCCCTTCAGAAGAAATACCTCAGAGCAAGGGATTCCTGTATTAACGTTAAAGCTAAAATGTCCAGAAACGTGTCAGATAAAAGAGTGTGAACAGAGGTGTTTACAGTTGTCTTTCTGTAAGAAATTGTAACAGCTTTGTGTAGCTTTTTAGAGAAATGAGCTGCTCTAGAGCTTTATTCAGTACGGAGGTGTCCCATCAGACCGTGAAGGGTGGGCGCCGCCCTCCGCTCCTGAAGGCACTGCGCTTGTTCACTGTGTTCCAGGGGATCCTGAATTTCACAACTTGATAATAAATGTCTATTTGTGTTAAGTTTTTGTGTTTGCTTAACGATGTTAAAGCCTATTTTTATTCCACAGAGACCTGCATTTTATTTATCTATTTATTTTTAATCCTCACCCAAGGACGTTATTCCTTTTTCTTTTCATGTGGGGCGAGGGGAGAGAGAAACATCGATGTGCGATAGACACATCGTTTGAGACCTGCGTTTTAGAGATCAGGGTTTGACTTTAAGATTCCTGCGTTAATCGGTGTCGTAGTTGACGAACGTGGACTGAAATATCAGGGGTTTCACGGGTAGAATTTCAGCCTGTGCATTGGAAGCTCTGTGCGCTCCCACCCCCCAAACACCAGGGCCCCGCGGCGGCTCAGCCGTGGGCACCGGTCAGCGCGTGGCGTTCCCTGCTGGCCCCGGGCGGCGGCTGCGTGTCTTCCCGTGTGACACGCCACGGAAGGTGTTTCGGTTTCGGCGCCACCGTGACTGTGAGGCCTCTGTCGCTCTATAGACTCTTCTGCCTTTTCCAGTAACAAGGTTTTTGACCAAGACAAGAGCAATGCTTAGCTGCACCCAGCCCCCCTTAACCACAGAGAGGGCTCATCGTCTGGAAGCAAGGAGCGGTCACTTGCCCTCTTCCGTCCCCCCAGAACGCCGACAGCAGTGTTCTTAGAGAATATTCTGTAACCTTGCCCCCTTTTCTGCATCTCCGGAGCTCGGTCTCCCCTCATCTTGCCTTCTGACCTGCTGTCCCTGGTCAGCAAGGCCACACGAGGCCCTGGGCGTCCTAAAAAACGTACAGACCAGCCAAGGGAACTCCAGGTCGATACAATGTTACAGGGTAATAGTTGAAGGCACAGTCAAGATGAGTGGATGAGTGAGGGGATATTTTGAATCTTTATTTATGTATATTGTTTTTGTACCTTCGCAAAGTGAACGTGGGCAGTGAGCGGGTGGGGCACTAAAACTGCAGTGTTGGGGCTGCTCCCCTGCCGGTGGGCTGCCAGGCCCTTGGAGGGTGGGGATTTACACATACACATCAGCGCCTCCTTGTGGCCATTCTTGACACTTCCGGCTCCACGGGGCAGCCTTCAGAAGGCATGTGTCCAGGTTGCTTTCAGTCGTGGGTCACTCGGCCATGGCCCTGCTGTCTCCAGCGGGAGGCCAGCTGGGCTTGTGGCCGAGGTCAGCTGACGCCAAGGGGTCCCCATCGAGGGCCTGTTCCCGTAGGAGAGCAGAGTGGGCCTGGGGGGCGGTGGAGGTCGAGGCAGAAGGGCTGGGGGCTGTGCTGCCAGGCCCCCTGGCTGAGCTCGGTGGGGCCGGCGGGGGGCCCTGGGGGGCCCTGTGGAGCAGTAGGTGCCTCCGGACACAGAGGGGGAGGTTGAGGCGGAGGCTCCAGGGGCAGGAGCAGTGGTGCTGGCTGTTCCTGTGGACAGAGACGGGAGCAGGCGTCAGGGCTGGCCGAGGACACCCCGGGGCTGTGGCCCACCCTCCTGCCTGTCCCAGGTCGTAGGGAAGGTGCCGCAGAGCACCAGCCCTCCGCCAGGGAGCAGACCCTGCAGACCAGCCCAGCTCACAAAGGGCACCGTGGGGGATGGAAGAAAAGGGGAGGTGCTGATGGTGAGCTGTTCTCAGGTCTTTCTTTCCCTCGAGGTCACTTTCCTCGTGTGTCCATTGGCAGCTGGGGACAGGGTGGCCTCACATCCGTCCACAGATCCGAGTGAGCGCATCATCCTCGTACCTCAAGCCACCTGTGTCTCAGCCAGCAGCCCGCCCTCCCTGGGGACCTCTCGCCTGCCTTCCGGTTCACCAGTGACGGGGCGCTGATCGCCTCATCGTATCCTCACGGTGCAATGAGGCGACATTATAGGTAAGTGTCTAAGCTGGAGAACCGGTTTACCTGTGACACCCTAACGTGGATGAAGAGGGCCAGGGACGGACCCAGGGGGCCAGAGCCTCCTTTCAGAAGAGGCTAGCATGACTTCTTTTTTTAGCAGGGAAAGAGCAGCCCGGCAGGGAGCAGCCCGGCCCGTCTCGTTCTCTCCTGCATCTTGGTGCGCAGAGGCTGGGCGGCACGTCCTCAGCAAGCCACGCGGCAGGTCAGGACCACGGCCTCGGCTCGCCCTGGAAGCTGCAGCCCAGGACGCACAGAACCCTCGGCCGTAGCCACCTGTGAGCCCCGCAGACGGGAACCTTCCCCTGGGAGGATGCCTGACCATTTCTGCACACTGTCCCCGCACAGGGCTTGCTCCAAGTCACCTCCAAAGTGGAAGGCAGAGGTGATTTCATTACCCTTGATGGTAAAAACCTGCTTAAATTCAATGTGCGTTCTAAAAACAAAGAGTGGATTTCCTCGTTACAGGGCAGCGGTGCCTCCTTCTCTGTCGGGCTGTGATATTCCACCACGCTACGCTACGCTAAGCTCCTAGCCCTTGGCCACCTGCGCCCCGCGTGCCCCGCCCACGCCCCGCCCACCGCCGCGCATTCGTCTGGCCCGCCCACTGCGCGCTCACCTGGCCCGCGGGCAGCCCAGCCAGGGCAGGTAGAGCAGGATGAGGAACAGCAGCACCACGAAGGCCGCCAGGCTCACCCAGAAGGCGATGACAATGGAGTCTGCAGGAGGGAGGGGTGCGAGTCAGCATCGGGGTGACAGGGACACGCGCGGGGAGGGGCCCGGTGCTGTGGGAACGGCCGAGTGTGGGGTTCCGTCCAGTAAGGGCGCAGCGGGAAGTGCTTTTCTGGGTCGGTGTAGAGGGGTTCTCTGCTGGGGGGAGCAGTAACGAATCGGGCAGTGCCCCATGGATGCGCTTTTTTTAGCTACTTCTGCTGCTCAGGGGCTGGGAAGGAGAAGAAATGGCGGGGGCAGCTCGTGGGACATGCTGCAGGGCCTTTGGTGAGCAGCCCTGTTAGGGCAGCATCCGAGCCCCCAGGAGTGAGGCTGAGGGGGCGGCCAGGGCAGAGCGCCCCTTCCCACCGCGGAATGTTACCCAGAGCCTGCCCGGCCAGCCTGCGGGGCTGCGGGAACGTGGAAAGAGCCGGTCCCTCCCTTTCAGGTGCCAGGCCAGGTGGGGAGCCGTGGCAGGAGGAAGAAGCACTTCTGCAGGGGCCACTGTGGCGGTGTTTGTGGCCGGAGGCTGACGGGGCGGGGGACACCCAGGAAACACGCCGAGACCCTCCTGGGCCCTGGTGGGACCCAGCAGTCAGGAGGTGGCGTTCTCCAGGCTCTGGTCAGGAACCCCTCGGCAGGTCGCAAGGGACCTGTTGCAATGTGTCAGGTTTCTGGTGGGTGACTGTGGGCTCAGAGCACCGGGCTCACAATCAGTGTCTCAGGAATCTTATCCCATATTCCTGAGCCCAGGAGGATGCCCCAAACCGGGATCCGCTGCACACTGACAGGTGTGGCCATGGAGGCGCGGAAGAGTGGCAACCAGCAGGTGTTAATCAAGCACCTGCCAAGCCAGGCTCTGCTAGCAGCTGTTCGGATTCAGAGGGGCCAGCCTAGCACACCGGCACCCCCAAAGCACCCTTTCCTGCCAACACGTTCCTCCAAAGCCCGCGTGGCCCCCAGTGCCAGCCCTGCCCTGCCTCAGGTGTGTCTGTCCAAACAGAAAGAGGCTTGCGAAGTGAACCCACAAGCGTCACTGAGGACCTGCAAGAGTGGATCTCAGACCCTAACAGTCAGCGTCCCACCCAGGGTGCAAGGAAGACATGGCCTGGTGAAGGGAATCAGAGCCCTACGCAGGGGCGGACCGCACAGCGGAGACCCGGCTGCTCTCACCCTGTCCTCTGTCCCTGGGCTGAGGAGCCCCGCGGCACCCGAGCACCGAGCTGTTTAAGGGGACCTCCGGGGCTCCTGGGAAATGCGAACGAGGTTGTTACTGTCTGTCCTAAGCTTGAGGACTCTTCAGAGATGTCTCTGACTTCCTTTTTTGAGAATTTTGATCTGAGCTGATGTGACGTGCGGGAACCAGAGGGCAAAGGCCCCGCTCTGCCGCCCTCAGCGCCCCGGGCGGTTCGCGGCGCATCCTCGCAGGTACCTGCTCGCTCAGCTCTGCCCAGTCAGTTTGTGTCTAACCCTCGAAGTGTGAGTCTGCAAGCTTTCAGGAAAGGGGGTGGGGATTCGGTTCTGTAAGGCGTGTGGATCTGCCTGGATCTGTTGTCAGGACCTCGAAGAAGATAGCCTGGAAACCTTGGTGGCCGAGGACTCCCCTCCCCGTGCCCCCCGCCCGCTCCCCACAGGCGCTCACTCTTCTGCTCCTGCCCTGGGTCATTGTCCCCACACCCCGGACAGGACAGGAGACAACACCTTCCGCAGAGCACAGTCCTACGGACCCGTGAAATGTGAATGTTGTTAGACCAGAGGCGATCAGTAGCTGCTTCCTGTGTTCAGTTCTCTTGCAACATGGTCTGTTGGAAAAGGCAGCCAAGAAAACAGGGTTCTTTTCCTCTTCCTACGGAAGGCTCAGCCTCGGAGCTCAGAGAGAACATTTTGTACAAGGGCAAAGCTGTCACTGCCCGCTGCTGGGGAAGTCCAAACCTCGGGCTTGTTTTCACAAGGAGCCCCCGCTGGGTGGACAAGGGAACTGGTCCAGCCCAGAGACTCCCTTCTCTCCACCCCTCCCTTCTCCCGTCCTTCCTTCTGGGGCCAGGCTGGCTGCGGGAGGGGGAGGGGGCGGCCACAGAGGATTCACAGGAGAAGGTTCTGGATGGGCTGCACGCCATGTTGGGGGATTCTTTGTCCGAACTTGGAGTTAGCAAATGATAAAATACTTCCTGTTCATAGCGGGCACCCCGGTTTTGTTGAGAGAAAACCACTAGGCCTCCGTTTTAACACTCCTCCAAATGCAACTCACATTTGAGGCCCAGGTCCTAGCTGAAGATTAACTCCCAGATGTCCCCCTGCTGGGGGACTAACACTGGGGATAAGGTCCGGGGTCGGGAGGAAGGTGGTTTGGAGTTCAAATTCTGACTCCGCCGATGTCTAGCTAGGTGGTCTCAGGCGACCTGGGATCGTTGAATCTCCAAACTATTTCCTCATCTGTTACCGGGGATGGTAGTATGTGCTACAGAGACCATCGCACCGATTGAATAAGACAGTAGGTATGTGTGGCTCCGTGGCAGGTCCCTGGTTTACTGGCCGTGCAGGGACCTACACACAGAACGGAATTCTTTCTGTTGAAAGGGTTTGTGGCAAGCGATATCACTGCATCCTACAAGCTCTCTGACGTGTGAGATGTGAGTGACTGCAGCATAGACTGTCCATCCTAACATTGGCCATCACGCATGTCCCTAGTAACAGAGCCTCTGCCTTCGCTGGGCACAGGGCTGCCTGGGAGAAAGACTACAATTCCCAGCCTCCTTTGCAGCTAGGTATGGCCATGTGACAGGGTTCTGGCCAATGAGGTGTAAGTGGAACTGTCTCTGCACAGACTGCTGGACTTCTGCTACCTGGTGAGGCTTGGGACCTGGGAACGTGGGACGTGGGACCAGGGATGGGTCCCAGAGCTGGCAGAGCAACGAGCCGAATGAAGCTGGTTCCTGAGTATCTCATGGGGCCAACCCAGCACCCTGCCCTGCAGACTTCCACGTGAGAGAGAAATGACTTCTGTGTCACCCGTTCTTTGTGACCAATTTTCTCTATTGGATCAGTAAAAAAAAAAAAAAAAACCTGACTTTCTAAATAAGTGTATCCAAATTTATAACTCCAGATGAATGCTGACCTTCAAAATAACCATCCTCTCTCTACCACAGAATCATGTCAGTGGCCCTAAGAATACCTGTATTGATCAAACATTCGTAAACAGTTATAAATTCTTCGTTTGGAATTGCCTTCAGGGGCACACACCAATTTTGCTGCTTTACGAGGTCATAGTTTATTTTTGACACCTGCGCTTAATTTCATTCCCCTGATTGGTTTCTCCACGGTTCTTAACCATTTCCCCAAAGCAGCGTCACCCTCCGAAGACGTACATAACTCATCACCGTGCTGTTTCATAGAGTGAGCTGTGGCCAGCAAAGTCAGTGCCTCAGGAACAGCCCCAGCTTTCTGAGCCACCACAGAATCGTCCGAATGTAGCGCCTCTGTGTGGGGCTCCCTGGATGGGAACTTGGGTCCAAGTCAACATTCTCCTATCTCTGTTTAAAAATGACCTGCTCTGCTCTGGCCTGCCCACGGGACCGGCCGTCGGCTGAGGAGGTAGACGTCACGGAGCTGTGACCTGAGATGGGTGACGGTGAGCGTGAGAGTCGCTTAGCTCCTCTGCTCAGTCTTGGTGAACCCTCCGTGCTGTGCTCAGAACAGAAGGCTCGGTGGTGAGTTTCTGTTCTTTCCCCAGCAACTGTTGGAGCAGCAGACAGACAGACAGACTTCCTGTTGAAGCTGCTCGAGGCAGGGCCTCCGTGGGAGTCCATATGGGCCATGCCAATGCCTCCCAACCTGTAATTTAGGGAAGACTGTGCCCTGACTGGAAAGATAGAGGAGACGGCAGAAGCCAGGCGCCACCCCCGGGAGCCAGTCCACGGTGCTCGCCCCGCAGGGGAGCCTCGGGCCAGTGCCCACAGCAGCAGAGGGAGGAGTTGCAGAGCCCTGGTCAGGACGGAGCAGGGTGCTGGGCGCACAGGAGGGAGCGCGGGTCCGAGCCGACCCAGAATTTTATCTAACTGTGTTAACTCAAAACAGGCTTCCTGAATGCAAACGTACACCTGTCCAGTTCCTGGTGCACCCTGAAGTTCTGGACTCTGACAATGTGTAAGAGCAGGCACTCAGCCCTGGCCGGTGTGGCCCAGTGGTTAGAGTGTCAGCCTGCGGACCAAAGGGTCTCAGGTCCGATTCCCAGGCAAAGGCACATACCTGGGTTGCAGGTTTGATCCCTGGCCCCGGTCAGGGTCATGTGGGAGGCAGCCAACGATGTATCTCTCTCACATCGATGTTTCTCTCTTTCTCCCTGCCCCCTTCCACTCTATCTAAAAATTAGTGGAAAAGTATCCTCGGGTGAGGATTAACAACAACACAAAGAGTAGGCATGTATGTCCGCCCTGCCACTTCCTTCCTTGCCAATGCCGCCCTTCTCATAGCTGTAGGAGCAGAACTCTGCGTTTGAGTTCTACGACCGTATACCTCGCATCGGAAAACACACGGCAAACCCTCGAGCTCCCGGAGCCTCAGTGCGGTGCTGGGACACGGCGAGCCCTCGGCGGACGTGGATTGGTGCCTGAGTCTGCCTTCCGGAAGTCACCAATGGACCTGGAGCCGGGAATGCCTCCTTGCAAGGCACCCCAGCTGCCCCTCAGGGGCCCCGCCAGGGCTCTGGCTCCCTTCACTGAATAGGGACATCAAACAGATTTCAGTTTTGTCAGACTATCTCTTCACAGGAAAAGCTCCCTCGCCTTTGGTGATCACAATGGCTTTTTGACAGACGTATTGTGACTAGTTCATGAAATACCCAAGGAACCCGAGTCTTTGGGGAAGGCAGAGGATGGGTTCCCAGGACCGAGACCTTTTGGTTTGTTTTTCGTGCTCATTTACTTGCTCAGCTAACGTGTTATGTTGCCCGAGCAGCTGAAACAATCAGAGAAGATTGTTGACCCAGTACCGAGTTACCCAAGAGACCAAGACGGGAAGGAAGATGAGCGGAAGGCGTTGACTCCTTCCTGAGACCAAGAAGGTTAAACGTCAGTGGGTATTTCGATAGAAGTTATTATGTCATACATCTCAGGGGACGGACAAAGTAACTCTGTCCCAAATCTGCGCACGGACCACAGAAAGCTGAAATCCACAATGTGGAGTTCGCCTCATTTGCTGGAACCCCAGACCGATGAAATTCTATCAAGAAATCTATCTTAAAAGCATATTCCGCTCTGAGAGCATCTCAGCTTCTCAGCAGGTGAGTTGCCAACGTATCACAGACAGTAGCAGATTCCACCCCGTTAGGGTTTGCCTCTGACGCAGGGTCGTCCCGCACACCCACGACAGCTATCGAGTGATTGGAGGAAGAGTCGTGTGGGCCAACCCCGCCTCCGCCCGGCCGGCCTCCCCAGGTCCGGACTCACGTTTGTGGGCCCTCAGCTCCTTCTCGTCCACCGGGAGGAGGTCCAGGTAGTCCACGTAGTATTCATAGCTGTAGTACGGGGCGGACGCGTTGGACCTGTTGGCCATGTCCGCGGCGCCGGGAGGCCGCACATCCGCAGCTACTCGCAGCCCTCGGAGGACACTGGCCGACCGGCTGTGAAGTCATCCAAATGTGTCTGTGGGTCTCCAGGCTCCAGGCCTGCCCCCGGACGGAGCCATTGGCTGGAGAAAGGTCACGGGGTGGGGGTGCCGATGTGCTCACACGCATGGAGAGCGTCCCATCGGCCCCTTCTTGACCAAGCTCCAAAACAAACAGAGCTGCTGGGCTGGAGACTGTCCCCCTCGGTGCAGACAGGACAACAGACCCCCGGGGCCCCTTGACGAGAGGGTGCAGAGTAAGGCTGGAAAGGACCATCGCTTTTTTGCCTTAAATATGTAAAAGAAGTTAATACCAAAACAAAAGCCTGGCAGTGCCCTTGACCCACAGCGGGGCAGTACGCGGTCCATTGAGCAACCGCTGGCTTAGATTCATTGTCTGAGGGCGGAGACTGCGTGGTGTCGGCCCTGGACTTGTAACCTCGCTCATGTACACACACAGCTGATTCATTAAACCAAAGCAACCCGCCCCGATCGAGTATCCCCCCGTTTTTATCTCAGTCCCCAAGACCCAACCAGTCAGCTGCATTGGTTCAGACGGACGAAGCTGTTTGTCTGGGCCGAGGTCCCACATGGATGGATGGAGCTCTTAGGAAATAGGGCCCCGCGATCACCCAGCCCTTGGCTGACGACGAGTGTGCCGAGGATCCCTCTGGGCTCCTTTAGGGCCTGTCTCCAAGTTACACACGCGCTTCTCTCAGAGCCGCAGACCAGTCAGAGGAGCCTTTCAAACATGTGAAGTGAGCAGGACTGGATGGGAGAGGAGCCCTAAGTGGAGCCTGTGCGAGTTGGGAAGTTAAAATGCAGAGTTGAGGGGCCTTTCCCTCCAACACGTCAACTTTCTAGTGTTCCTCATTCAGGTCCACACAGCCAGGGCGAATCTGGGCGCTGGCAGTGCGGACAGCCACTCAGATCACTGGGCCCCCAGCCCCGTGTGCCCGAGGCATTCTGTGGGGACCACCGTCCCTGAACCACTGCACCCCAGCTCATTAGGAAGGAAGGAATGAGCTTCTGGGTTTTCAAATGAGGGGTCAACGGTCCACGAGAAGACACTCCTGGTGCCTGCACGCACCTGTGTGCATCCCTCCGGGTGTCCTTGGTCAAGGGGCAGTGGAGCAAGGGACAGAGCTTGGAGCCCGGAGCCAGACTGCCGCACACGATGCAGGCCCCGCCCCCTACCAGCAGTGTGGCCTGGACTAGTGACCCCGCCTCCTTTCTGCAGTGGGTTCTCACGGTGAGATGGCCTGACGCTCGCAGGTGTCGCCCAGGGTGGCTGGGAGCACATGTGAGCACAGCCAGGCACAGCAGCAGCCTCTCGTCCACAGCAGGCACCCGTGGGTGTGCTGTCCCTGTCACCTGTCTGGGAGCGTGGCCTTTCTCCCTGCCTCATTGCCTTTCCCGCTTCTCACCCTCCTGCTCATCTCCTCTTCTGTTGTCTCCACCCTCTCAACCCATCCGGTCACTTCCTGGGGTCAGTGCGAACCAACCGTGGATGCAAAGGAACCTTTTGTTTCTGGCCTTCAGCTCACCACATTCCACCGCTCCCTGAAAGCCCTCCTGGAGAACCTCTGGGGAAAAGCTTCCCACTTCCGTCCTCCAGCATGCGCCCACACCCACGTGTGCACACGCACGCACACTCACACACACGTGCATATGCACACACACGTGCACACGTGCACACATGCATGCACATACACATGCACACGCGTGCATATGCACACACATGCACACGGGCATACACATGCACACACATGCACGCACACATACACATGCACACACACACGGAAGAATATTGTTATAAGGAATGGACTCATGGAATTATGGAGGCTGAGATGTCCCACAGTCCGCAACTGGGAAAACCAGGGGTGTCATTTGAGGGCCCGAGAGCCAGAGCAAAGGTGTGCATTCAGTCTGAGACTGAAGGCCGAGGCCAGGCCAGAGAGCAGCAGCACTTGGCTCAGAAGTCGGGCAGAGACAGATGCCCATTTCGTTCTGTTCAGGCCCTGGATACATTGGATGAGGCCCATCCACACCGGGAGGCCCGAGCCAAATGCTCATCTCTCCTGGAAACAGCATCACAGACACGCCCAGAAATAGTGTCCAACCAGATATGGCCCCTGTGGCCCACTCAAGCTGATAAAGTTAACCTTCCTCCTTCCCTCCCTCCTTTCTTCAACCCTTCCTTCCTTCCTTCCTTCCTTCCTTCCTTCCTTCCTTCCTTCCTTCCTTCCTTCCTTCCTTCCTTCCATCCTTCCTTCCATCCATCTTTCCTTCTTTCCTTCCTTCCTTGTTACATTTTCCAATGGAACACAATTCAATGCTATTTGTTTGGAATTTCCACTTCTAGCTCACAAAATGCTGATTGTGAAAATGAACTTAGTGGTCTGATAATAATCTTGACTTTAAAATACCCATGGAAGTGCCCTGGTAGAAAAACAAAAATTTAAAATATGTCCTTTGACATTGGTCTGAGCCAATACTCCCATGAAGGCCAAGTCTCCGAGATAATAATGACGTTTATATTAAATACCTCGAAGACCTTGCCTGTAGTGCTGTTTTTCTTCCCACTTTAATTTATAACCCAAAGCGTGGAGGTGAAGCTGTTTTTCCTAGGGTGCTTTCTTTTACGGGAAATGTGGGTGCTCGTCAGCTGTCGCGGTGACCACAGATTGAGCCTCCGTGCTGGGCTCGGTACCTGGGACCTGCAGACGGGGTGTGTCCGTGTGCAGTGGCTGCCATAACCAGTCACCAACACTTGGTGGCTTCAAACAACACAGATTTACCATCGGACAGTCCTAGAAGTCAGAAGTCTGAAATGAGCCTTGTGGGACTAGCAGGGAGGTGCAGCGGCGACGGGGAAGGCAGGCATTCTCTGGCCTTTTCCAGCTCCCCAGCCGCCCGCATTCCTGGGTCCTGGTCCAGCATCCCATCGCCTCCACCACCCTATTCCGTTGTCACCTGACCTTCTGTAGTCAAATCTCTCTTCCTACTTCTCAGAATGATACTTATGATTACATTGAACCCATCCAGGGAATCCCCCCTCCCATCTCAGCGTCCCTACTGTGGTCCTATCTGCAAAGTTGCTGTTGGCATTTAGAGTAACATCCACAGGCTCCTGGGATCGGATGTGGATATTTGAGGGGCTATTAGCCTGCCACGTGGGGTCATGCTGTGGGTACACAATTCCTTCAGATAAACACAGCGCCTCTCTCCATAGGGTCCATTTTGGTCAATGATTTTTGATAAAAGGTTACATTTTAATACTGAAAACAAGCATAGGTCTATCAAAGTAAATGTAGAATGTGTGTGACTTAAAAAAATACATTTCCATCAAAGACAATTTCAAACATTTGCAAAAGCGGCAAGAACAGCATAAGGAAACCGGGCTGCAGCAGCGATCAGGGTGTGGCTTCCTTCGGTCCTTACCCCTCCTCCCCTGGTCTGGATGCTGTGAAGCAAATTCTAAATATATCATTGCATCTGTAAATATATCAGTATGTATCTCTGACGGAGGATTTAAACATATAAAACCATAATGCTATTATTCCACTTAGAAATTAATACTAATTATTGCATCAAATATCTAGCCAGTGTTCACATTTTCCGTTTGTCTCATAATTTCTTTTGCAATTAACTTGCTCAGTTAGGCGCGTGAGTGGCAAGTGGTCGCCACGGCTCTGAAGCTGCGTTGAATTCGTAGGTCTCCTCTGCTCCCCACCCCTCTGTTTTTTGAACGTGGGATGTTTGCTGAGGAAATGGGTTGTTGGCCCTGAGGAGTCTGCCAGCTGGGTCCTGTGCTGTTGTCCCCTGGTGTCCTGCCTTCCTGGACAGGGAGCTCAGATCTGGAGGCTGAGTCAGGCTCGGGTTCAAGAACCCCTTCGGGTGGCATGGCGTCCTTCCCCGGGGAGGCACCTGTGATGCCGCCTCTCTGTTCCATGGGGTTAGCAGCCCGGGACGGTCACTGCAGAGGTCCTCTGAGGAGGTCAGCCTTGCAAAAATGGTGACTTTGCATTCCTTCATTCTTTCCTCATTTATTAGCCGCTATCCTTCTAAAAAGAAAAACAAAACCAAACCAAAAAAAGCCTTTCTTCATAAACTGGTTACCTGAGGAATAAATGTTTGATGTATGTTGTTGGCCAGTTTTCAGAACAACGATTGGGTTTTCCAGCATTCCCCAACATTAAACAGTGAACGGTTTTTTGTTTTAATTTTTTAAAATTTCTTATATTTAAAAATTTTATTTATTTATCTTCATTGTTGAAACTATGACAGATGTTTCCCCTTTTACCCCCCATGACCCCCCCTCCACCCTGCTCCCACCCCCCTCCTGCCTTCCCCACACTGTTGTCTGTGTCCATTGGTTGTGCATATATGCCTATCAGTTCTCTGGCTTATCTCTTCCCAGCACCAGCCCCCTTCCCTCTGAGGTTTGCCAGGAAGAAAGATCTCTTACCCTTTGAGACAACATGGAGGGACCTGGAGAGTTGTTTTTTTTTTTATAATTATTTTTTTATTTTTTATCCTCACCCGAGGACATTTTTCCATTTTTTGTTCACATAGAGTGGGAGGGAGAGAGAGGAAGAGAGAGAGAAACATCAACGTGAAAGGGACACATCGAGTGGCCGCCTCCCGCACGACCAACCAGGGCCAGGGACAAATTGCAACCGAGGTACGTGCCCTTAGCGGGAACCTAACCTGGGTCTCTCTGGACCGCAGGCTGATGCTCTAACTGCTGAGCCAAACCGGCCAGGGCTTTTTTACAAAATTTTTTAAAAATTTATTTTAGAGAGAGAGGAAGGGAGAGGGAGAGAGAGACAGAAACATCGATGAGAGGGAACATGGATAGATGAGAGGGAACATGGATCGGCTGCCTCCTGCATGGCCCCCACTGGGGGTCGACCTGGGCATGTGCCCTGACCGGGAATCAAACTGGTGACCTCTTGGTGCATGGGTCGATGCTCAACCACTGACCAAGGACACTGACATAATTACTCAATATACACACAGTCTCCAAATAACAGTATCAATACCAAAAAGAACAACATGATTGCTGAGGCTAATGTAAGATCTCGTGTGAGGGGGCAGTTGCTTTACTGTTTTGTTTGTTGTTTTTGTGGTCCTTAGGGTATGTCCTCCAAGAATATGGAGTGCAATTCATGTTTTATCTTTTTTGTCCTCACCCGAGGACACTTTTGCATTTATCTTCAGATAGAGCAGAAGGGAGAGAGAGAGAGAGAGAAACATGGATGTGAGAGAGACACATCGAGTGGCTGCCACCCACACGACCCCAACCGGGCCGGGGATAAACTGCAACCGAGGTACGTGCCCTTAGCGGAACCGAACCGGCACTCTGGTCCTGGTCCGTGGGCCTGTCCTCCAACCACTGAATGCACCGGCCACCGCCTGCTTGTCAGCATTGTTTAAAACCAAGTGTGCTTGCCCGGCCACTTTGGCTCAGCCCCTCAGCGAGCATGCGCGCTAGCAGGCTGCTCGCGACCCTCTTCCGTCAGGCCCCGCCCCGCTTGGCGGCCGCCGTCGCCCCGCCCCGCGCATGCGCAGAGGCGGGCTTCGGTTTCCCGTGGTGCCCCGCGCCCCCCGAATTCGTCGGAATGGCGGGTGTTTTGTCGCAGGAAAGTTGCAAAGGCTGCTCCTCCGCCCACTGTGCGTGTGGCGACCAGGGCACGTGGAGCGAGCCCTCGCCGTTAAGCCAGCGGCTCTCGGAAGACTCGGTCCGCCACCAGCTGCTGCAGAAGTGGACGAGCGCGTGGCCCTCCCTGAGCGGGGCGGCGCCCGCCGCGGACGAGGACCGGCCGCTGGTGTTCCTGTGCGCCGGCTGCCGGCGGCCGCTGGGCGACTCGCTGAGCTGGGTGGCCGGCCGGGACAGCAGCTGCATCCTGCTGCGCAGTCAGTAGCCGGCGGGGCGGGGCGGGGCGGGGGCCGCACCAGGGGGGCAGGCGGGGGGGGGGGGCGGGGGCCGCACCCGGGGGGGCAGGCGGGGGGGCGGGGCGGGGCCGCACCCGGGGGGCAGGCGGGGGGGCGGGGCGGGGCTGGGGCCGCACTCGGGGGGCAGTCGCGTGGGGCGGGGCGGGGCGGGGCGGGGCCCCCAGGGCCTTTAGGAGCCGAACAGCCAAGAGGGTGAGCTGTCCAGGACGGAGGGCGCTGGTCACCCCGGCCCCTGCTCACCTTCGGTTCCTTTTCTGCGGCCCCTCCGTTCATAAGCAGCGGCTGCAGCAGCGCGGTGGGGACGTTCGTAAGGACAGGCCCACCCAGACCGTGAGCACTTGGGGTGCCGCCACTCGGCGTGACTCCCCGCAGCAGTCGGCGGGCCGTTCGTGGGCGCACAGTATCGCACGGGGTTTATTTAGGACATGAAGGTCTTCAGCAGCCGCGTCCTGCAGGGAGTGTCAGGACTGTGTCAGCAGAGCCTCGATGGTCTCACGTGTCACGACCCCAGGGTGGAGGGAACACAAGGCTACCTACCGACCGTGTTTTTAGAAAGGGAGCTTGGCATGAAAGCACCCAGGGTCCCATGAGCAGTGGAGAGGAAGGAGGATCCCGCGGAAGGGTTAGGAGATGGGAGGCCTAGCTTTTAATCCTGGCCCCACCCGTGACCTGTGTGTCTTCCCCCATGCCCTCGTTTTGTTGCTTTCATAGTACTTATTTAGGGGAGTGGCTCACGTGTGTTTTTTCTGAGTTGGTGTAAAAGTGGCTGTTCTTTTTGGGCTTGTTGAGGTTTCCTTCCTGGAGTGAAAAATATTGGGAAGAAAGGAGGATGCCAGCCCTGGCTGGTTTGGCTCAGTGGTTGGAGCGTCAGCCCTGGGACAGAAGGGTCTCGGGTTTGATTGCTGGTCAAGGGCAGGTACCTGGGCTATAGGTTCAATCCCCAGCCCTGGTGGGATTGTGCGGGAGGTGGCCAATCAGTGTGGCTCTCACACATGGATGTTTCTCTCTCCCTCCCTCCCTTCCTTCCACTCTATCTAAAAATAAATGGAAAAATATCCTCTGGTGAGGATTAACCAAAAAAAAAAAAAAAAAAAAAAAAGGACACTAGTGTCCACCGTTACCTGAAACTTTTCTGATACTGGCTTTTTCCACAAAGATGCATCAATTCATTAGCAGTAATTGCTGAGTCCCTTTTAGTTGTTGAACATAAGCCTAAGAACATAAATTTCTCATAGTAACTTGTTGGGATTAACCCTTTGATGTATTGAAATCAAATAGTGCAGAAGGGTGTGAACATAGAGGACTTACACCCCTCCAACCCTGACACTGTTGGAGCCCCAGAGTTAGCCTACCCTGTTCTCATTTGTACTTCTCTGGTAGGCTCCATGCACGCGTCAGCATACTTAAACATGTAAAGTTTTAAAAACACTTTTAAGGTTGTTATTTATATGTTAATTATTTTGATGTACGTCATAATTTCAGCAGATTCTCTACCCTTGCTGACAGGCAGTGCAGTGTGGTGATGGCCCCTCGACTGTTTGGGTTTGAATCCTGGCCAGCCCCGTACTAGCTGTGTCTCCTTGGGCAGGTTACTTAGCCTCTCTGCCTCAGTTTTCTCCTCTGTAAAATGGGGATTTTACAAATTGATTTAACAACCCCCACCCTGCCACCACCAAAGAAGGATAAAAAAATGAACTCTTGGATCGATATTTGTTCTCTCCTACCCCAACTTGAGTTAGTTGAATTATTTTTACTTTGTTAAGATTCATGACATTTACATACTGTTCTGTAGCCATAGCATGATCATTTAGCTTGATGGATAGATAGAAATGTAGATAGATTTAAAAGAGAGAGAGAGAAACATCGATTTGTTGTTTTGCTTATTTACACATTTATTGGTTGATTCTTATGTGTCCTGTCCAGGGATAGAACCTGGAACCTTGGTGTATTGGGACGACACTCTAACCAAGTGAGCTACCCGGCCAGGGAACCTTTATATGAACGCATTTCTCCAGTCCGGAACTCTTCCCAACATGATACGGCTTATTAATAGCTTCCTTATTCCCGAGTTTATTTGAGTGACCGACATCAGTTGTCTCCCATGCTCAAGAGGGCTTCAGGTCTGAGTGCTGATGGCAGCTTGGCAGTGCGGGGGCATGCTCTGGGCTGCTCGCAGAGTTGGAGCGGCTGGGACACAGGCCTTGAGGCTGGTGAGGCTGAAGAGAGTCCAGCTGAGACCTAAGGAGAAAGGGAGGGCCGGCAGTCTGGGGCCCGGAATCGGCATCTGTTCTGCTGAGTGAGGCGTTGAAGCAGGGGCATGACGGGACCCCGACTTTAATTTGGAGGGAGCGTTGACAGGGAGACTGAGCATGGAAGCGGGAGGTCAGTCAGGAGCCAGTGCGGTGGTCCAGGCAGGAGGCGGCGGTTGGGGGCTGGAGGGACAGCTGAGGTGGAATTGACGGGACTTGTTGGCGTAGTGGGTGTGGGCAGCAGGAAGGGACATGGAGAATCAAAGGTGATACCCCAGTGTCTGGTTGGAGCAAGTGGATGGCTGCAAGTGGAATTTAGACTGTGGGAGGAGCTGAAGCCAAGACCGTTCGGCTGTTTTAGGTCCATGTCCCTTCTTCACCTTTCCCACCCCTGCTTTAGTGTGCCCTGAACCTGGCTCCTCTAGGGGTGTTTCTTCTTCTGGGGTTCAGCGTGACCCCTGTTGCAGTCACGGGCTCAGCGGTTTGGGGCTGGCTCCCTGAGGACACTCTCAGTTACGTTTGAGAAGCAAGCTCTGCGTGGAGATCTGGACATGTGGCGTTGGCTTCAGCGTCGTCTTGGGTCTGATCCCAGCTTCACTGTATCTGGCAGGTTCTCGGTCGTCTTCGCATTGAGGTTCTGATTGTTGCAAGTTTTACTGTCGATTGAATTTTTCCCTCTAACTTTATTCATTTTGTTCATTTGAATGGTTTTCTGGGGAGGGAAGGGAATAACTCTACTTTTTTTTTGGTATGTGCCCCTAGTGGGAACCAAACCCGGGCCTCTCTGGTCCGCAGGCCGACGCTCCAACTGCTGAGCCAAACCGGCCAGGGCGAAATAACTCTTCTTTTAAAAATATTTTTATTGATTTTTAGAGAGAGAGGGATAGGGACAGAGAAATATCGATATGTGAGAGAAATATCCTTTGGCTGCCTCCTGCATGCTCCCTACTGGGGATTGAGCCCAAAACCCAGGCATGTACCCTGACCGGGAATTGAACCGGGACCTCTCGGTCCATGGACGACACTCAGTCCACTGAGCCACACCATCTGGGCTGGGCTTTTATTTTTTTTCTGGTCCTCTGAGTTCTAAAATAAAAGTTGAATTAGAAGTTCTCCACCCTGGCCAGTGTGGTTGGTTCAGTGGTTAGAGCATTGGCCCTCGCACCGAAGGGTCTTGGGTTCGGTTGCTGATCAAGGGCACGTACCTGGGTTGCAGGTGTAATCCCCAGCCCTGGTCAGGGTGTGTGCAGCAGGCAACCAGTCCATGTGTCTCTCTCACGTGGATGTTTTTTTCTCTCTCCCTCCTCCCTCCCTCTCTTCTCTCTAAACATCGATGGAAAAAATATACTTGAGTGAGGAGTTAAAAAAAGAAACTCAAGAAAGAGAAGTTCTGTAAATGTCTGCATGTGCGTCATGACAAACCACATCGATCGGTGCTGTCGCCTCTGCAGGTGTCTCCAGCGCTGTCGCTGTGGATACGGAGCCGGTCCTGTCCAGGCGTGAGAATGAAAATGGCTGGTGAGTAAGGCTGCCTCTGTGTGGTGTGTGTTAGAGAGGATGCTGCTTTTCAGATAAAAATCTTTGGAAAGGGGATCACCAGTGAGGTTTCTTGGGATAGAACTTTTCCCCTGGTAATCAGTATAAAATCAGTCGTCATAATTTATCAGTTCTTGGGTGATGGTCATCTCCTTTAGATGTTGAAGCGGAAGAGTTTCTGATTTCTGAAGGCACATTATAACGCTCCCTTCTTGGGTCGTTGGGCTTGGTGCTAAAGAAAATCGAAAATAAAAATAGAAAAAGAAAATATCTGTATCTTGAAATCTCAGATTCAAAGGGTGTCTTAGACCAGTGCTGCCCACCTTTTTCAGGTCATGGTCCCTGTAGAAAATGCTGATATCACACGGACACACACACACACCACACACGGCCTGATGAGGTCAATAGACAAGGCTGAGCGGGGCCAGAAAGGAATGCCCGGGGACCACCCACGGTGCCGGGATCAGTGTCTCGGCGCCCTGCTCCTGTCCGCTGTGAGTGGCCTCTCAGCAGACTGACCGGGCAGCTCTGCCTCGTGTGATTGTTGCCCGGGGCGCGTCCTCTGGTGTTCACGAAGTAACTCTATGTGGCACACAGACAGACAGACAGTAATCACGTGTGTGTGTGTGTGTGTCTGTGTGTGAGGGTATTTTTCTATTTATCTTCAGATAGAAAAGGAGGGAGGGAGGAAGAGAGAGAGAGAGAGAGAGAGAGAGAGAAACATCGATGTGAGAAGGACACATTGACTGCCTCCCACACGACCTGACCAGGGCCAGGTGTAAACCGCAATCCTTGACCGGAATTGAACCCACGACCCATTGGTCCACGGGCCAACGCTCTAACCACTGGGCAACACCGGCCAGGGCAATCGTCTATATCTTAAGTGTATTTAAAGTACTGGTTTTTCATTTTTAGCAAGGCTAGACTGTCTTATTCAAGTGAAGTATATTTCAGTGAGAAATTACTCTATTTAAGGCGAATGCAATTCCTGATACAGGTAGTGTATGGATGTAACGGAATTGTGCTCTGGCTTGCAGTTGATTACACTTTGGAAACCCAGCCTTGGATTAGTTCTCATCTTGTATGTGAAGGAAGTAGGCCGAGGAGGTGAGAGCTGAGCTGAGGTCACAGGACCACTTAGCTGTACGAGCCAGCGTGACGCCTGTGCCTCTGGTTGCCTGCAGATGCTCCCCCCTCTGCTTCCCAGCTCTGGTCGTCTGATGTTACCTTCACATGGTTGTCAGACCCGCATCTGGCTGTGCTGTCGTGTACTTAATATTTGTCATCTATTGACTCAGAATTTTTATATTATGTACTGTGATAAATGTATCATATGCTGTAACTGGAAAGTAACTGGAGATAATAAAAATAAAAATAAATGTTATCAGCCCTGGTGGGTATGGCTCAGTGGGTTGAGCATCGTCCTGTGCACGAGAAGGTCGCTGGTTTGATTCCTGGTCAGGGCACATGCCCAGGGTTGTGGGCTCGATCCCCAGAAGGGGGTGTGCAGGAGGCAGCTGGTTGGTGTTCTGCTCTCACATTGACGTTTCTCTTTCTCCCTCTCCCTTCCTCTTTCTCTAAAAAATTAAACAAATGTCATTAAATTCTAGCTGAGATACTGTTGCCTGGCTGGTTCTTAGCCTGAGGTCTGTTCTCTGTCTGGTAAAAGATTTGTAACTGAGATTTGTGGTAAAGACATCCCAGCACCAAATTGAGACTTGCTTTTCTTATAACCAGGAATGCCAGAGAGTTGGGAAGGGGTGGCTCTCCCTCTGTGATCCGGTGTTCAGCCCTGTTCACTTGTCACTGGAGCCCGTCACCTGTGGGGTGGTGCGTTGTCTTGCCTCTCACCCGGGGGCACGCGGCACACTACTGGAGACACCATCAGGAGGCCACTGAGCAGGCAGCCGGTGAGCGCATGGTAGAGATGGGTTCTGAAGGCTACAGTGCTGCTTCCTGTCTTCATTCGGACCCTGTCGCTTGTCAGGTGTCTTACCAGCTAACCATTTCTTTTTTTATTTTATTTTATTATTATTTTTTTTAATCCTCACCCGAGGACATTTTTTTTTGTTCAGATAGAGTGGGAGGGAGAGAGAGGAAGAGAGAGAGAGAGAAACATTGATGTGAAAGGGACACATCGAGTGGCCGCCACCCGCACAACCAACCAGGGCTGGGGACAAACTGCAACCCAAGTACATGCCCTTAGCGGGAACCGAACCCGGGTCTCTCCGGACCGCAGGCCGACACTCTAACCGCTGAGCCAAACCGGCCAGGGCACCCTTTCTTGTTTAAAACCACCTTGTGACTTCTGGGTCTGCTTTCTGCACGTTGTTCAGTGATGCGGGAGACCCCGGGCCAGCCCTTGCCGCCGCGCAGCAGGGAGATGCTGCCGTCTCTTCGTGGCTGCCCAAGGAGTGCGGTGGCTTTGTGTGTGTCTTCAGTGGTGCTCGGTTTGACTTTGCTAATTCAGGATGAAATGGTCTTATCCATTGGTCAGTGTAATTCGTGCTCGAGCTTATCTGAGTGTCCTTTCCTGTCTGATGACGCTGTGCTTGGTGTCAGTTCAGTCTGGTGATTGTGTGTGGCGGCCTCGTCATGATCACGAAGTCCGACGTGTGGCCTGGAGAGTCCCCTGGTCAGCGCTGGCGCTGTAGGTGCGGTTTCCTCCTGGGGTTTGTATTTCTTCTGTGGAACCGTGCAGATGCTTCTGAAAGCCCACCGCATGATCAGTGGCCTGCCCTCCAGCTATCGCATGACCAGTGAGAAGTCATAATTTATTGTATTTTGTTGCCCCTGTTGCTGTGGTAACAGGAAACGTGTCGGTGTCTGTGCTGGAGAGGAGCGCAGCCTGTACTTGGTCTGGATTGTGGGTAGCTCCACTTGCTTGCTGGGGGGTGGCTCTTCGGTGGTTACAGGAGGCTCACACCGGTGGGTTGACGTGCTTTAAAAAAGAGCTGTCTTTTGTGCTGTGTGCTTACACGCTCACGGTCACGACTGGATTTAAATCCCCCGTCATCAACTTGCCATGTGTGGGGACTATGTTTTGTACAGCTGTTTAGAGAATGGTTAAGCTTGGATGGGTTCATTTGACAGGGCATTTAGGAGACGGGGTTCTGAGTTTTAAAGGAGACATGACTCGGCGTAGGCGGGCGGGGGGTGGGGAGCACATGTGTTCCTGTGAGCCTGAGTTGGAAAGTAACGGGAACAGAGGAACAATTCTGTGGAGAAATGATGGTGAATTATTAAGTAAAATATTTGTGAATTACCTTTGTGGAACACATCTGTATGATAGAAGTGTGTTAGTGTCAAAATGTAAATTTTTTTTTTTTTAATCCTCACCCGAGGACATTTTTCCATTTATCTTCAGATAAGAGTGTGAAGGAGAGAGAGAGAGATAAATATCGATGCAAGAAAGACACATCAACTGGTTGTCTCCTGCATGACCCCGACCAGGGCCGGGGACCAAACCACAACTGAGGTAAGTGCCGTGCCCTTGATCAGACTCGAACCCGCGACTCCGTCCATGGACTGACGTTCTAACTGCTGAGTCAAACTGGCCAGGGCAAAATGTAAATTTTTTAAAATAAGGCAACAAATACATCACGAGCACACGTGAGGTTTATTGAGCGCACTGGTGAGGGAACCAGAGCGTAGCAAAGCCGGTTTGGGGGAGGCTGCTCTCTGCAGGGCAGGTCTGGCTGATATCCTGCGGGACAGTGAGACCTCATCTCTGGGCTTCTCTCTTCTGCCAGCAGAAGACATTGCGTCTGTTCCAGACAAAGGAGCTGTAACTTGTCAGTCTTCTTTCTAGAAGTCATCATCTGAGTTTAGACTGTCTGGGCACTAATCAGTAGTAAGTGGTAGACGAACTATGATACCTCTATGACAGCAAACGGGCCCACGGGCCGGTCACCTGCTTTGTAACCACATTTCCACTGGAACACAGACATCGCACCCTGTATGGCCTGCGGGCCGAAAATGTTTGTTCTCTGGATCATTCCAGACAGGTGACTCACCTCTGCCCCGGAGTGCTGACGACCCGTGGTGGGCGTGGTGGACAACATAACATTGGAAGGGCACATAGAGTCTTTTTGTCTCAATTCCAAATTTGAGATCATTTTTTAACAGTACCAGATCGAGGCATTTACCTCGCAGCGCCACCTAGTGTTCTCTGTTACCACTCCCACGTGTGCCCCTGGTTGCCAGGTGCTGCAGGCAGTGTGTCTGGAAGGGACTGTCTGGTGCCTGACTCACACATCGCACGGCCACGCTTCCTTCTGTGTGCTCGGGGCGCAGCAGGTGGGAGTAACCTACCGCAGCAGCTTGATGGGTTGTAGCGGTGGGACTGTGCCGTAACAAGCCGCTCCTCCCTTGCAGCGTTCTGGAGGCCCTGCACTGCGCGGGGTGCGCGCTCAGCCTCGGCTACATATACAGGTGCACGCCCGACCATCTGGACTACAAGAGGGACTTGTTCTGCCTCAAAGTTGAAGCCACTGAAAGGTAAGTGTGACGTATAAACAAGCACCTCATAACGAGTTCTCAGAGTTGTTTGCAGAGAAGTTGGTATGAAAACATCAGAACTGAATCCACACTTTGGTTAGTGTGTTTTCAAGCAATAGTTTCTGACAGGAAAGCCAGCGATTGGGAAAGTCAAACGTTCTGAATTGTAAGCGGAAAACACTTGGAGAACATTTTTCAGAGTAAAATATCTTCAGTGGTTCTTAAAAATCAAATTTAATTTAATAGGATTTTTAAAAGCAATTGTGTGGATCAATATATTTTGTCCATTTAGTTTTCCCCTCCGTTTTAGCCTAGAATGTCTTGAAGGAATAGGAAAGAATCATCTTCCTCTCTTTTGAGAGGCACAGGGAAGTGCCTTCACCCTCCGGGATTTCTAGAAAGTGTTAGGAAGCAAGGTGCGTTAGGGTCTGGGGACACTTCAGTTATCTTAATGGCCTTCCAAGTCATTCGCCTTGTTTAATCGGAAACCCATTAAATAAATTGATTGATCCTACTGTATTTTCACTTATCCTGGAGAAGATGGAACCCTTAAGGCGTTCAAGGTGCCTAAGAAACCTTACATACCAGGACGAAGAACGACTTGCGGGGATAGTGCCTGTACTGGGATGACTCGGATTTTTTCACTCCTGTGGAATTTCTTAGATTTTTCTCTTTATAAAATTTAAAACTCTATTTTTATTATAATTTCTCTTCTAGTTGTTCTTTGATAAGTACAGTTTCGCCACCTCCTTTGAAACTGGAAAGGTTTAGATCAGAATTTTAAAATCTGCAAACTTTTTACAGCTTTTACACAAAAGAATACAGTGAGTGTGGTTCATGGGGGTAAAGCACGTGGGTCTGTCTGGAGAGAGCAGGTCTGCTTCAGTTTCCACACGTGAATAGGAGGCCCAGCCGAAAACAGGCGTTCTCTTCACCGTGAGACCTTGACACACATCTGCGGAGATTAAGTGAGGAAGAGACGGCTATACAGACAGATCTCAGCGCCGGAGGGTTGGGACAGCATTTGGAAAGGAAGCACCGTGTGGAAGGAGGAGGGGGATCTGCCACGGGGGAGCACGAGTGGAAGCTGTTCTGGGCAGACCTGGACTGCCAAGGAGCCTGGTTTGTTTCCGAAGTGGACGCCCTCTGTTGTGTTAATTTATCATTTTATAAATTAGTGCCGTTTAATTTTTCCACCTCATCTTACTGTTTCCTCTTAAACAGGTTAATTGCCTTCTGCAGTGTTGCCCCCTGTGCTGTTCTTAGATATCTAATCAGCAGGGTGTTCACGACAGGACTGTTCTAATTAGATACAGGAGGTGACACAGTGGACTTGCTTGTGTGATAACTGACTTCCGCTAAATAAATGCAGCTGGGCCCAGTTTTCTGTCGAGAACACTGGCACCACGGCCCTTACTGTTCAGCTACTGCTTGGTTCCCAGCACTGGCCGGCCAGGCTCTCTGTCCCAATGTGTCTGAGCCGCAGCGTCTCCTGCCCCGAGCCCCGCAGAACGGAACTTGGAGCGAGTCTGTTGAAGTTGCCCAGACTTGGGTGATCAGGAGTTGATTCCACAAATTATGATTTACTGACAGTCAAATTTGACAGTACATGTGTTCCCTAAATGTTGTATAAAGAAACTTCAAAACTGGAGCTCGAGCTGTGAGTGTTGGCGTTGTGCCGCCCACTGATTCCCAGCAGCGGACCACTTAAAGCAGGGAGTCTGTAGGGATATCCGGGCAGAGCTTTTACGGAGGAAACGTGATTTTGTTTGTTTTGTTTTTTTTATTCCTCACCTGAGGATAATTTTCTACTTATTATCAGATAGAGTGGGAGGGAGAGAGAGACAGAGACAGAGAGAAACATTGATGTGATAGAGCCACATCGACTGGCTTCCTCCCACACGACCCAACCAGGGCCGGGGACAAACCGCAATCGAGGTACGTGCCCTTGACCGGAATCGAGCCCGCGACTCATTGGTCCGCGGGCCGATGCTGTAACCGCTGAGCCACACAGGCCAGGGCGGAAAACGTGGTTTTAGGTAGTGTGGTTTCCTACACAAGTGGCTGTGAACAGAAATGGTGGCTTTATGTGTCGACCTGGTGCTGACACGCAGTGGGATATACTTGGAATTTTGATGTGATTGACGAACACAAATTCAATATGTGCTCACCTTTTGTGTTGTAACTTTGTACTGCAGTTATGTTCTAGGGTCCTCTGAAAAGCGGATTGTGTCGGAAGATAAAGAACTTTTTAATCTTGAGAGCAGAGTTGAAATAGAGAATTCTCTGAAGCAGGTACGTCGCTGCGCCCTTTCCTCCGGGTGACCCCATTGTCTGTGGTCGGGCTCTCACCCCGCAATGTGTTTCGTCCGGGTGACCCCGCCGTCCGTGGTCGGGCTCTCACCCCACAGTGTGTTTCCTCCGGGTGACCCCGCCATCCGTGGTCGGGCTCTCACCCCGCAGTGTGTTTCCTCCGGGTGACCCCGTCGTCCGTGGTCGGGCTCTCACCCCGCAGTGTGTTTCCTCCGGGTGACCCCGCCATCTGTGGTCGGGCTCTCACCCCGCAGTGTGTTTCCTCCGGGTGACCCTGTCATCCGCTGTCAGGCTCTCACCAGGCAGTGTGTTCCTGTCCGTCATTCGTACGGCTGAGTTTTTGGGACAAACTGCCAATTAAATGAACGCTGTATAAAAAGAAGTTAATAAGCCATTTCATGCCAAAATCGAAGTAGTATATGTTCTAAGACTACTAAACTAGTAGGAATACACCTTTGAGTCAGATCACTGTCGCCCTTGACCCTGTTCTCGGGTGAGCAGTCTGGCTGGTGAGTGTTAGCATCTTCTCCTGGCCAGAGAGGCAGGCAGTGATGAGGGACTGAAAGCTCTCGATAGAGGTCAGAACTGCTGCTCATAGCCTCTGTCTTGTTTAAATAAAATTTAGTTTAAATAATTTTATTAAATACACATTTTTATCTATGTGTAAAGCGTAACATTCAGCAATTGTATTACTGATGTAGATTTTAGTCACTGAGCCATGTATGATTTTAATCGTGATCATGTCATTTTTTTCGTGTTCCTGTTTCTCTGCAACAGATGGAAGATGTTTTGAAAGTATTGCAGACGAAGCTGCGGGACGTGGAAGCCAAGTTGTCCTTCACCAGCTCCCGGGCCGAAAGCTCGGCCTCCCATCTAGACTTCCCTGCTGATGCGTGATTTTCTGTATGTAGCAATTCTTGGTGTAATTTACCTCTTAGACTTGAGGGAGTTCTCACTGGCTGTGTACATTGTGTTCTTTTGTACTGATCAAATGAAAATAATTGTAGCTGTATTCGATGGTAAAGAGGTGATTGTTTTCCAAATTTGAATTTTAAACCAATTTAATACTTATTGGAAATAGAATTTAGGAGTTTCTATTCAGATAAGAAACGTCCATGGTTTTCTGAATTGTTTTCTCCTTTGTATCAAATTCGTTCTTCATTTTGTACTTTTTTTTAAACTTTCTTTCCCCTTTAATATGTGGAATGCTATGTACTGTGGAGGGGAGAGACCGTGTCGGGGGTGGTCCCTGCGCCATGCTCTGGGGACGGGAGCCTGCAGCCGGAGGGCCGGTCTGCGGGCCGTCAGCGCGGGCCCTGCACGCGTCCCCTGTTCCTGGGTGCTGACTGTCTGCCCCAGCTCTGCAGCACATTTACCAGAAGAGAAGTGGTTACTCTGGGGGGGTTCCAGGGGGTGCTCAGCCCCCAGTTTTCTGTAACGTGAGACGTACGGGAGCCGTGTTGCTTCTGTGCTCAGGACGAGAATAAAGATTGAAAGGGCTTTACGAGTGGTTTTTATGGGGTGAATTGTGGTATTTAACTGAGCTCAGAAGTCCTTGGGCCATGAATTCCACACTTCACTGGCCATGGCACTGTGCTCGGCCTGCTCGGGAACATAAAGGTAGCCCCAGGGGCCCCAGGCCCCTTTCTCTTCTGGGGTACAGATGAGACCAGCTAACAGTATTCACTGGGTGTGGGTAACTCGGCTCAGCGTCTGCTTAGAAGTTCCCTAACTGTTTCTGAGACTACTTGAAGTGATTGTGACACACAGCCCTGAGTCACGTGGACTGCTCGCTCAGTGACTGACGCCCTCCTGCCAGTTGTCAGGAGCCTCCGTGCTTGGAGTGGGCGCCCTCGGGGTCTCCTCACAGACGTGCCAGGTGGAGGCGGTGTCCGCCTGCGAGGTGGGCCGGGTGCCACCCTGTGTGGGCGTGCCTGGGACAGAGGGACAGTTTGGCAGCAAGACTCCGCGCATGTCGAGCACAGGCGGCAGGACTGCCCAGCTGTCCCTCCAGGGCTGTTCCAGAGCGGTGGCCGCTTGCTTCCCTGTGCTTCCGCCTGTTCATCCGGGCAGGGTCTCGAGCCGCTCTGCATGTCTGGAACACTCACTTCACCAGTGGAAAGTGCCTGCAGTGCCCACGGTGCTCAGCGAGGCTCTGTTGTGGGTCGAGAGACAGCTCGGGTGCCTTTGCGCGGGGCCTGCGGAGAGCCTCGGAGGGCCTTCCGTGCGCGCCCGGTGCCCGAGCCGTGGCTCCTTCCAGTCCTTCAGGGGAGCCGCCCACCTGCCCAGGGTGCAGACGCGAAGCTCACGGACGGACCTTTGTCTCCCGCTGAAGCACCTGAACGTAAATCCGGGCAACAGCTGTGTCGTGAGGCACTGTCGGCGTCAGGCCTCTGCCTGTGATGGCACTGACAGGGTGGCCTTGTCCTTGGGGGAGACCCTGAGGCTCAAACTGCCCACCCCGCGGGTCCAGGTGGGACCGTGGTGTCCCCCGGGTGCTCACCAGGGCACTGGCAGGAGAGGGGCCTGTTCCTCACTCGGGGCCCACCTCTCCTGGGGCCCATGTCCCTGAGGCTAGAGGCCTGGCTTTTCTGGCTTCACGTGAGGTCTCCTCAGAGCGCTGTTAACTTGCTCTGTGCGTCACGTATCACAGCCTGTGACACGGATGAGTTCTCGTCTGTCCCTGGCTGCTGGGCGCCGGGAAGGCACCGCCTGTGAGCGGGGATGAAGGTCCCAGAGCACGGAGTGGCCACTGAGTCCATGCACAGGACCCCACGAGAGCTTAGACAGGAAACTGTTCCTTCAGCCCCCGGGGAGGGCGCTGCCCGTCCTTAACCCCCCCGGGGAGGGCGCTGCCCATCCCTCAGACCCCCGGGGAGGGCGCTGCCCGTCCTTCAGGGAGAGACCGTGGGGCTGAGTAGAGCCCATCACGCAGTCTTACCGGCTGTTGTGGGTCCCTGTGTGGACATGTACGTGGCTTTCACCCAGGAGTGGGGGTTCTCTCGTCCTCAGGAAGCGCCATCTGTGAGTTTCCAAGCTCAGGTGCCCGCTGTGGGCATTGCTCTGTGCACCATCCATCCCTGCACGAGTGTGCCCACCTGGGTGGTGCTGGGGCATCGAAAATGGCAACACCAGGAGTGCCTCCTTGCAGATGGCAGGGCGTAGAGCGGGAACTCGAAAGACAGAGCCGTGGGTGAAGCTTCCCTCACCGTGGTTCTCGGGAGGAGCTCAGAGCAGCGAAATCCTGGGTCTGAGCCCAGTTAACTGCTTGGTTAGCCACGTGGCCTGGGCAGGTCACCTCATCACTTGAGCCTCTGTTTCCTCATCTGTAGGTCAGGGTGTAATTAGATTTCTTTGGGTCACAGATAAATTAGGTGATGCTTATGAGAACGGCGGCCTCCTCTAATCCTGTTCGATTTCCACTGTTTCAGTTAACCTGCAGTCAACTGTGGTCCAAATATATTGAATGCAAAATTCCAGAAGTAAACAATTTGTACGTTTTAAATCAACTGCTGTTCCGAGAAGCGGGATGAAATTTCATGGTGTCCGACGCCATTCTGCCCAGACATGACGCGTCCCTCTGTCCTGGTCTCCATGCTGCAGACGCTCCCACCCGTTACACTGAGCAGCCGTCTGGATGATCAGATCAGCTGTCACAGATCGCAGGGCTTGTGTTCAGGTCACTCTCACTGTACTTAATGCTGACCCCAGGTTACAGGAGCATGCTGCTGGCAGTGGGGTGCGCCAGAGCGAAGCTGTGAGGTCACAGGTGTGCCGGAAGCAGCAGTGTGTAGTAGCGTTTGCTGCTACCCAGGCTCCAGCCCCCTCCTCGGGTAAGGAGGCTGCTGGACTTCGGAAACAGTGACGCGTCCCAGAAATAAATGGCAGAGATTTAGCCTTGTTTAAACGGTCCATCTCCTTCAGTCCAGCCAGTCCGCTCACAAAACTGGATGCAAAAGAAAAAGTCTGAAACGCCAAATATTTTCCTCTTAAAAGTACAATACATTGAAGAGAAACAAAGGAAAGAATAAGCAAATGGGACTACATCAAACTAAAAAGCTGCACAGCAAAAGAAACAACCATCACAATGGAAAGGGAACCCACTGTATGGGAGAGCATATTTGCCAAAGATACATCAGATAAGGGGTTAATCTTCAAAATATATAGAGTGCTCATACAACTCAACAAAAGGAAGACAAACCATCCAACTAAAAAATGGGCAGAGGACCTGAACAGACACCTCTCCAGACAGGACATACAGATGGCCAAGAGACATATGAAAACATGCTCAATGCCACTAATCATCAGAGAGGTGCACATCTCTCTGATGTGCATGACAGTGAGGTATCACCTCACACCTGCCATCAAGACACCATTAAACAAGGGCTGGCCAGGATGTGGGAGAAGGAATCCCATACCCTGCTGGTGGGAATGCAGACGGTGCAGCCACTGTGGAAAACAGTGCAGTTTCCTCAAAAAACTAAAAAAGGAACTGCCTTTTGACCCAGTGATCCCACTTCTAGGAATATATCCTAAGAATCCCGAAACACCAATCAGGAAGAATATATGCACCCCTGTGTTCATAGCAGCACTATTTACAATTGCTAGGATCTGGAAACAGCCTAAATGTCCATCAGTAGATGAATGGGTTAGAAAGCTATGGTACACATACACAATGGAGTACTATGCAGCTGTAAGAAAGAGAGATCTCTTACCCTTTGAGACGACATGGGGGGACCTGGCAAGTATTCTGCTGAGTGAAATAAGCCAGTCAGAGAAAGACAAGTATCACATGATCTCACTTATTTGTGGAATATAATGAACAAAATAAACTTGTGAATAAAGTAGAACCAGAGCCATGGGAACACGGAACAGACTGATGAATCTCTGAGGGAAGGGGGGGGGGGGGGCGGAAAGAGGTTAACCAAAAACTTGTATGTATATGTGCATAACTGATGGGCACAGTCGATAGGGTGTTGAAGGCCTGGGCTGGGGCAGGAACCAGGTGGACAGGGGCAGTGGGGGGCAAGGGGGGCATCTGTAATATTCTCAGCAATAAAGATAAAAAATATATATAACACATTGGATTTATTTCATTTTCCAATTACACATATGTGAACATTTATGTAGAAAATTTGAAAAACAAGAATAACACAAAAAATCCACACATAATCTTGCAACCAAAAGGTAATTATTTACTTTGGGGGGTATACATCCTGTAGTTGTTTTATATGCAAAACCACGTTGTTTTCACTTAAAACATTCCATAAGTGTATTTCTGCATCATTAAATACATTTATAACCTGACTTTTGTTGACTACCTAGGATGAAATACGTGTTTTAAAACCTGTTTAATAATTGTGATGATGTGGTGTGAAATTCACATTTTTAGGCTTGCAGCTAAGTTTTCTTGTCAGGAAATAAGGCATGACAGGAGTCTTCCACCACTCAGCTGTGTCCTGCTCCAGCCTGCGGCACTAAGCCAGGTGTCAAGTCGTCAGGAGTTTGTGAGCCGTGTTGAATCGTTGGTAGCTTCAAACGCTCCAGTCAGTGTTTACACCAGAGGAATCGGCAGGAGCTACAAACTCAGGATCTTTTCCCCAGAGAGCTGGTTTCCCAGCACATCCCTGTACGTTGACTCTCCTTCCACACTTTTGTTTAAAACTTGAGAGAAAATCACTTCTCTTTTCAATACCCTCTAGACCAAGTCTAACTTCATTTAGTAATCTAAAACGAAAAGCTGTATCGTAACACTTGAGTGATTGTCGCCACATTCTGTTCCTCTTCTGGAGAAAAGCAAAATCCTGTCAAGTCGCCCCCGTCTGCTCGGGGGTGGTTTCGGGGCCCCCGAGGATGCCAAAGCCTCAGGTGCTCGAGCCCCTTGCGGAGAGAGGCGCAGCCTTGGCGTATCACCGGCACGCCGCCTCCTGCACACCTGCATCAGCTTCGGAGTGCTTGTGGTGCCTGCTCCAGCGAGCGTGGTGGTGCTCACTGTCACCACGGTGTGGGGAGCAGAGGACGCAGCCGCACTCCCTGGTTGGCCGAATCGCGGGGTGTGGAACTCCTGGCTATGGGGCTGACGCTCCCTGAGAGCAGGTGCCTTAGGGTTGTCCATGGTGCTACACAGCCCTGGCTGGTTGGGCTCAGGTGAGAGCGTGGGCCCGCGGACCAGAGTCCTGGGTTCAGTTCCGGTCGAGGGCCTTGGTGGTGGTTTGAGCCCCAGTGGGCTCGTGCAGGAGGCAGCCAATTGATGTGTCTCCCTCATGGGTGTCTCTCTCCCTCCCACTCTGTCTGAGGATCATGGGGAAATGTCCTCGGGTGAGGATTAAAAAAAGTGTTACATAAATCTTCTTTGTTCTTCCTGAATAAGCTAAACAGCTGGGTAGTTCCAGGCCTGTGAACAAGCCGGGAAAGTTTGTTTGCAGTCCTTTTTAACTGAATTGACATAAAAAGTAACTACCTCCTCCTCCCCCCCCCCCCGAAGTGCGGTGGTGTGGGGTTAGAATTCAATGTTAACCGTGTAAATAGAAATTCAAGGGAAAAGTACCAAGTTGAAGTAATTTACATGGGTAATTACTCACCTGTGAGCATTCTGCTGTCTTATCTATTCCAGCTTTGTCCTCCCACATCACGGTAAAAATATTTTGTATCAGAAAATTTTCCTAACCAAATACAATGAATTCTAGGCACAAGGGCTGTACCAACTCCCCCACCTGGAGCAAATGCGGGATGACAGCATGTGCTGTGGGTGGGGAGCCTGGTGGACAGGCGTGTCCGTTCAGGTGTGCACGTCACCGGGGGTGTGGCGGTCAGGGGCGCTGGGAACAGCCTGCTGGCTTAGGGGTCAGGAGAGCCCTGGAGGAAAACCACGGCTTTCACTGACGTGGGCGGCAGTCTGAACTAGGTACTTCCTGGGATCAGGTGTCTCATAGGATGGGAAGGTGTCAGGGAGGGGACCTGGCCTTTGCCTTCTCAAGATACTCTTTCCTGGGGGCAGGGTCACCTCGGGGTGGGGGTCCACAGGCCCTTGAGCTTGAAGGAGCAGAGAGTAGTTCCCCAGGTTGCTTAGTGTCTGGGTGTGGGAAGGAGCTGTAACCCCAGGGGCCCGTGATCCCCAGAATGGGGATCTGATGGAGCAGCCCTGGCCCACCCACGGGGAGGAGCCCACCTGCGGCCCCTCCTGACTCCCAGGGTGGGCATCACCTGGGAGCTGGATAGAAACGCAGCCCCAGGCTGTGAACCAGACCCTCGGGTAGTCCCCATGCGCGTTCAAGCCCGAGATGCGCGGGTGTAGAGGACAATTAGAGGACAATGACAACACCCTTTCCTGTGTGCATCTGGTTTGTGTCCATGATGGATTTCTCTGAATACCCTGTCAAGTAGGCTGGGTTCCCCTCCGGCTTGTTTTTCCAGATCTGACCACGAGGGGCCGTGTTTCACCACTTAAACATTCGTGCGTGTCCAGCCTGCTGACACCCACAGGGACGGACGCAGGCCTCGTGGCACCTGGAGTGCCTCTCCCTGCCCTCTCCTAGCCAAGCTCCTACTGCAGGGGCCGGTCAAGGCTGCCCCCAGCCACACTGCCCGCAGCTGCAGTTGCCGCCACCAGTCCTGAACCCTCTGCACGGCACACCTGCCAGCATTTCCCCAAGAGGTGTCAATGTTGCACCCGGGAGTTAATTATGTTTCCGTTTCCGTCGTTTCTTACGTTTCTGTGAGTCAGGATCATTGTGAAGTCCCCTCCCCCAGTGCTTTCTGGGGCTTAGTGCTGTGTTTGCAGCTCGGTGGGAAATGGCGAGTGAGAGGTGTCAGACTTCCCGGACGAGCCCGTCTGGCTCCCTCCCCAGGACTGCCCGCGTGTGTCCATGCCGCTGACGCCTGGAGAGACAGGGACACACCTCAGACAGGCGTCCGCCGCCGTCTGTGCCAAGCGAGATGCTGTCTGGAAGATAAAGCACAGCAGTGCCCCTCTCGTCCAGGACAGGCGCTGAGACTCGAGTGGGTGCCTGAGACCGTGGACGGTACCAAACCCCACACACGGTGGGCAAAAGTCGGTTTACAGCTGTCCTGTGGGATATCAGTAAGGCAGGAGCGCACTCACGCCGTGACCTGCCTTTGCGCACCCCTGCATGCCCTGTATCCTGTTCCCAGGACGTGCTGTCCGGCTTCTCTCTGGCACGTTGAGGGCATCATCACGTAAACATCGCCGCGTGAACACAAGCCCTGCGGTCCCTCTGATAACCCATCAGGGAGCCCGTACAGCCCAGAGACGCCGGGCAGAGGGACGGAAACAGAAGGTTTAAAAAAACTTGTGCATTAAATCCTTGAACTTAGCAGGATACAGCAGAGGCAAAGAGGCAACGCTGAGGTCACGCCCTTGGCCTCCGTCCCCCAGCCTCCGCCTCCCCAGCTGAGCAGGCTGGACTCAGATGACCGGTTAGAGCTCCTCCTCCGACTAACCCACTGAAAGCAATCACAAGTGCTGCTGTTTTAATTAAGCATGAATTTGAAATGGGAAACTCGATCAGTAGGGAACGGAGGCTCAGACCGAGCGTCTGTGATCTGACGGACATGACAGTCTTCTGCCTCGGAGAGCTCAGACCCAGAAGGGGCTGCCGCTGGCAGTGCCACCCACTCGCGCTGCTGCACTGGCCCTGTGGGTGGCTGGCGGGCGGCGCGTCTTGAAGATACCGTTGTTTTAATTCTCACCTAGGAAGTGTCCTTTTGATTTCAGGGAAAGGAAGAGAGGGAGAGACATCAATGTGGAGAGAAACATGGATCGGTTGCCTCCTGTACGCGCCCCGACTGGGGGTCGAACCTGCAACCTAGGTATGTGCCCTGACCAGGAACTGAACCCACAACCTTTTTGGCGCTCAGGACGACGCTCCATCCCACCGAGCCACCTGCCAGAGCATCTTGAAGGTACTCTTGAATCGGCTCAGGAATTCTGATTGGAGTAGCACGTGGGTATGCGAACACTATACTTAACAGCATCTCTGGTCGCCCAGGTCTCACCGAGAATGTTGATTTATAAGCACGTGGGTGACGTCCTCTCGCTCCTCCAGCTGCCGTAGAGACCAGGTCTGTGCCCTGCCGTGGCCTTGCACCTCCTGCACTCCCGCGCTGTCCCTGTCACGCACCCCTTCGCAGAGCCTTACCCAACCAGGACGTCGATGCGTCAGGGTTGGACCTTGGCCACCGCAGGGCCAGCAGCATCCCGTGATGCCCGTGCCGGGCAGTTTCCAAGGCAACAGCGGCTGTCTCCCACGCGAAGGGAGACCTGGGAGACTCCCTGACGCGGCTCTGACGAGAACCCGCGTGGGGTGGGCCAGGCTGTGAGTGAACCTGCGTTTGTTCTCTCTCTGAGGAACAGCTCAGTCACATTTATTTTCTCCAGCTCGGAAACGAGGGTTTGACTGGAGCTATTGTGGTGGCCAGTTAATAGCATATTTAGAATGTACACAGCTCACCAGTCTGTGAATCACTGGACGGTCTCCCACGGATTAAGAAGGAGGAGTCAGGCCCGGCCGGTGTGGCTCAGTGGTTGAGCGTTGTCCCTGCACCAAGAGGTCACTGGTTCGATTCCCGGTCAGGGCACATGCCTGGGTTGCAGGCTCGATCCCCAGTGGGAGGCGTGCAGGAGGCAGCCAATCGATGTTCTCTCTCATCAATGCTTCTGTCTCTCTCTCCCTCTCCCTTCCTCTCTCTATAAATACGAATAAAAATATAAAAGAAAAGAAAAGAGGGAAGAATCAGGCCCTGGCCAGTTTTTCTCAGTGGTTAGAGCGTCGGTCTGCCCACTGAAGGGCCTTGGGTTCCCTCCCGGTCTGAGGTCAGGGTCAGTGTGACTGGTCTCTTCGGAGGCCTCTCTGGCCTGTGGAGCCGTCTTCCCGATGGGCCTCACAGGGGCTCCCTCTCCACCGCCTCTAAGGACTGCAGGCCCGAAGGATCAGGACACGCCCTAGTGGCCTCATTTGGACCCGGTCGCCTCATTAAAGGTGCTGGGGGCGAGGACTTCGACATACAAACGTCTGTGGTTCACAGTTCAGCCCCTACCAATGCGGGCCAGCAAAGAGGCGTGTCCGCAGCTGGGAAGACAGGCCCCGAGCTGTCTCTCTCAGTCACGTTCCTGGCCCAGAGATGGCACATCCTGGCCCAGAGATGCTGGTCTCTTTCCTTCTTCCTGCAGAACGTGAGTCTCTCACCGAGGAGCCGCCCTCCTGCCCCAGGTGCCGGCCGGGGCCAGGGACCAGACCCCGAGCTGGCAGGAGGTGCAGGCTCGGACAGGACTCCGAGGTCCGGTCTGGGCTGTGCTGCCGCTACCAAGAGGGTAAGGGGTCACCTGTGCGGCTGTCTCTCACGTGTCACACGGGAGGGGAGGCAGAGCTGAGTGGGCTCAGCGATCCGAGGACTCAGCGACTCCCAGCCTGGCCTTGGTAGAGGGCGGGCGCCAGAGTGAGGGTGGGTAGCGGCCTTGGCCAGAGCCTGGGGAAGGCCCTCTGCGCACTCCGATGGGGTGTTCCCACAGTCTGAGCGGGAGCCGGCCAGCCTCCAGGACTGACTGACTTTTTCTGGTCAAAAGCAACTAGTCTCTTTTTCTTCTGGCCAGAAATAAAACCCCAAACAGCCCCCCCCCAAAAAAACCCCCCAAAAAGTCTGCCCTTCACAGCCAAAACAACACTGGTTTGGGGGGAGTCTGCGAGAAGGACGCTTTCTGCTCGGGTGCCTGGGCGGTCATGCGTCCACCCGCCAGCTCGGGTGCACTGCTGGGACTGCCAGGGGACCTGGGTTGCAGACCAGGCCCTGGGAATGCGGAGGGCTGTTCACTGAGGGACGAGGCGCTGGAACGGGTCTGCCAGGACCTTGGCGATACACGAAGGAGTTAGAGGAGGCAGAGTTCCCCAGCTCTCTCCTGGAATGTTCCCAGAAGGCGCCTGCCCTCCATTTACCGTTAACTTGGACGACCCTGGAGCCTTTCCAGGGAGCCCCTCCTTGGGTGGGAGATCGCGCCCTCCGCTCTGCGCCTGAATCCTGCAGCAGCTGGTCATAAATGGGGGAGGGGACTGCGCCCTCCTCAGGCACAGTGAGTTTCAGCCGAGACACTGCTGGTGAGGGGGCAGGCCACCCGGGTGCGGGCGGGAGCTGGGCGCAGCCACGGAACTCTTCCAGCAAATGGTAGGGGGTGGGGCAGAGAGGGCCCGGCTCTGGGCCCACGCACATCCTGACGTGGGGAAGGGCAAGTCGGAGCAGGGACCGAAAGCTTCTCCTCCACAGTTTTCCCCAGCAGGACTCACCCAGGGCATTGGGGGGCGGGGTGCAGGGCACACGGCAGGACCTCATCAGCTCAACACTGATGAGCACAGGAGCCCCGCTTCTCCGAAGTTTCCTGTCCTGTGGTTTTGGTTAGAGGTCAACTTCAGTCTGAAGCTATTAAGTGGAAAATTCCGGAAATAGATAATGTATAAGGTTTCAATTGCACGCAGATCTGAGCAGCGTGAGGTGGTCTCGAGCCGCCCTGCGCGTCCTGTCCTGGGTCGAATCGTCCTTCGGTCCGGTGTCTCCGCGCCATCCACCCGCCCGCGTAGCCTCTCGGGATCCGATGGGTGGTGGCGGCATCACAGGGCCCTTGTTACACAAGCCTTCACACAACTTTCATTACACTATATTGTTCTAGTTTATTCGTAGTTGCAGATGTTAATCTCTCACTGTTCCTGACTGATAAACTTTATCAGAAGTGTGTTATAGGACGAAGCATGGTGTATGCAGGGTTTGTACTGTCTGTGGTCTCAGGCATCCACGGGGGTCCTGGAACGTGTCCTCCTGGATGAGGGGGGGGCAGCCGGATTAGCATCGGCCCCCCTTGTCTTCGGGGCCCTGCCCCGGCCCCTTCCTCCCAGCTGCAGCCTCCTCCCGTGTGGCTGGGTATTCTGCTCTCTGAAGATACGTCTGCAAGACTTTTCTGATTATGCAGACAGAACTGCGGTGTCCACGCCTCCACTGGACACCCGCGATCGTCCGCACTTAGGGCTCGCCCTCTGGCCAGAGAGGAGCGCCAGGACCCCGCCGTCTCCCGCTCCGGTCGGTGTGGCTGGAAGGGACCAGCGCAGTTTCACTTTCCCGCTGTGATGGATGGGGCCGCCTCCCGTGACGGCCGCGTGGGTGCGGTCCCTGTGGGTGTTGTGTGGCGTCGTCTTTATCTGCAGCGAGGCCTGCCGTGCCGACGGACGTGGTCTCCTGAACGCGTCACAGGGTAGGAGTCCGTGGAGGAGCCTTCCAACCGGGTCAGTGATCATGGGCCGATTGAGATTTTATTTCTGAGACGGGCGTGAAGTGTGCAGCTAACCCTTCTTTTTCCAAGTGGAATGCAGATCTCCACTCCACCGAGACAGTGTCCATTCTGTCCCCACTGATTCAAGTCACTGACCAAACAAGGACGGGGGTCTGGGGTCGGTCCCTGTTCCGTCAGCCCCCCGGGTGGTCCGTCGCCGTGTCCACGGGACACTGAAAAGTACGATGACCCTGTGGCGTGTTTCGACATCTCCTGGCGCAAATCCTGCCATCGTTGTGCATTTTCCATAATTTCTTGGCTTCACGGAACATTTTTACCTACCATGGATTTTTAAAAAATCAGCTTTAGGGACACAAGGTTTTCACACAATAACATGAATGGAAAATAAAGTTTGCACGACATGGTGAGTTTTGACACACGGACACGGACACGTGACCGCCGTTACGGTTCCGACAGAACATTTCCCTCGCCCCATGTCTCTGTGGCCCTTTGCCTGCACCCTCCTCACCGCGGCCCCTGCAGCTCCTGTTGCCACAGGTTCCTCGTCTAGGATTTTATACAAAGGGCATCGTAGAGCTTTGGCGTCCGACGTTTTTTCACTGAGATCAGCTTTTGAGACGACCGCTAGCTGCGGGGTCTGTAATGTGTCCTCACAGCTGCTGGCGCCCCCGAGTGGCCACCTACAGCTTGTCACCCTGTCCGCCTGGCAGTGAGCGCTTGCGGTGTCTCCAGCTTTCGATGCTATGAGTGAAAGTTCAAGTGGACACCTGCGCACAGATCCTGAGTGGACGTGGGCTCATGCTTCTCCTGGGCAGCTGCCCGAGGCATGGACGGTGGGCGTGCGTGCCACCGTGGGCCCGTCTCGGCGCCTGGTCCTCTGCCTTCCCACCAGCTTCCGCAGTTGTCAGGGTTCCATCCAGCCGTCCTAACCTGTACGCGGGAAGTGGGGGGGCTCGGGCCTTGGAATGTGCCTTTGCCCCAGGACAGTGACGAATTGTTCAGGGCTCCACGGAGCTGACCCAGCGCCCTCTGCCATCCCAGGGCCCCCCGGGTCCAGGGGGACGTCTCTGTAGGCTGCTCCGGCCTGCGTGTGGCAGATGTTCTTATTCTCGGGGACCTTGACGGGCGTGAGGAGCTCCGGTCGGTATTTGTAGAATCTCCTTCACTTGTGTCTCTTTCACACTTTGGCCCAGTCTGTGTCCCTCCTTGGGGCAGCGCTGGCCATAGCCAGGGTCAAGGCGGAGACAGCACAGGACACAGGGGGACGGCCTGGGGGGTCTTCGTGAATCCACCACCCAGTGTGTGTCTACCACCCCGGAGATCTAACTGGGGTCCCCTCCCTGCAAAATTAGGTGGCCTGAGTCACAACACCAGCGAGACGATGGCACGGGCCCCGAACAGTAGAAGGAAGCAGCACAGGACCGGTGGCCAAGGTCAGGCCCTTGCAGAGCCGAGGCCTGAGCGCTTCCCACCAGCACCGACCTGCGGCTGCTCCCGACTGGGTTCTCCGGGCCAAAGCTTAACACGAGCCGGGCTGCCCGAAACCCCTGCCCCGCGGTCAGTGACCGGGTCACAGAGCCGCCGCACGGAGCAGGCCGTTTTCCATCACCACAGCAGCAAGCCCTCAACCCGTGTCTCTCCCAACCCCCGCCCTGAAGATCACAGAGCAACTGATGGGCAAGACCCGTGGATAAAGAGAGCCGCCCGGGAGAGTCAGAGACACGAGTCATCTCTAAGCAGGTCATCTGGTGCTCACTGGACCGAGCTGAACTCGAATCCACCGACTCAAGTAATCACCCAGAAAACGGAGTTTGTGCAGGAAAGGAGTGAGCCCGGCCTCCGTGGAGGCGCTCGTTGCTCTTTTGTAACAAGTGCTGGTCAGCAGAGGATGTGAAGGTTAGGAGCTTGGACAGTGGCCACTTTGCAACAGGATTGTGATTCCAAGTAGAGACGATCTTACTGGGTGTGTCCAGATTCGGTGAGATTCGCGGGGTCCTGGTGGCTCTTGTGACCTCTGCTCTCTGTGTAAACCCCGCAAAGGAGGCAGGAAGGGCGAGACTCGAAGGCCACCGTTCCTTCTGGTGACAGCTTCGTGGAGATATGTTTCACGTGCTGTATAACTTACCATTTCAAGGATAGAACTCCCCGGTTTGGCTTCATTCTCCGAGCTGTGAAGCCATCGCCACGGCCAACTTCAGGACATTCTTGACATTTGTTTAAAAAGAAACCCCAAGCCCGGCCGGTGTGGTTCAGTGGTTGAGCGGTGACCCACGCACCAAGAGGTCACCAGTTCGATTCCCCGTCAGGACACATGCCCAGGTTGTGGGCCCGATCCCCAGTGCGGGGCATGTAGGAGGCGGCCAATCAATGTTCTCTCTCATCGATGTTTCTATCTCTCTCTCCCTCTCACTTCTTCTCTCTCTAAAATCAATAAAGGAAAAAAACATTAAAAAAATTAATTCAGTAAGGTCTGTATTCTTTGTCATGACTGGTCACGAGTCTCTGCTCAGTTAGCTTAGTGGTATGCTATTGATTGGACAGAGGTCCCCCAACCTTTGTGAGGGTCTCCATGTGTGTGCTAGGGGACACCTTCAACACTCAGACAAATTGTTTACAACTTTGCCTCAGACTTTACTCCCTGCTTGCACGGAGTCTCGGTGTCAGTCAGAGCTGAGACCTTAGGGCCTCTCAGGCCTCTCCTGATTATGACACAGTTCTGTGCATGGGTGTAGCTTTCTAGAGTCCCAGCCCCATGTCAAAGCTTTTCGAAGGTCCCTATGAATCCCTTATTCTCCAGGTTTTCCTTTTAAGCTTTTTGGTTGGCGTATTCTTTGTCCCAATGGTTGTCTACTATCTCAGGCAACCATGATGTTAAACAACAGTCCCTGATTGTTTTCGACAAATGTCTTTTGAGGAGAAGGCTGTTTGTACCTGGAGAGCTCTGAGTCATGTCCAATAAAGACAGCCTTGCTAGTGGGGTCTTTCAGGAGACCTCAGACTATTCAGATATTGATAGTTCTCTGGAAATGGGGCTTTGAAGGAGCCCCAACCCTGCTACGCCCCCTACAGTGGCTGCCAGGCTGCCGGTTTTAATTGTGATTATGGGCTGTTGGTTTTCAAGAGCCCTACATATCTGAGAGTAGGGGGGATGGGAATAGAGCAAGTTACAATGCCACAGAGCTCTCTGTTCTTACAAAGATTCAGTCATTTCTTCTTGAATAAGTGCACTCTGTGTTGCTGTAAGCCTTTACTTAATTTCTGTGTTTTTGAAAGAGTCAATTCTGATCAATTATTTGCTGGTATTTTTGTTGTTTTTAAGGAGGAAAGGAATTTGAGGTATCTTTAGTCAATCATTTTTGTTGACATCCCCCACAATGCATTGTTATGGTGCCAGGACCACAAAGCCTTGCAACTTCACCTCCGGATCTCGTGTTTTTCAGTATGGTCTAAACTTCAGCGCTCCACCTTGCTCTCTTTTCGTTCACACGGTTACAAATGATGGGAAGGCCTGTCATCCAAACAACTTATACCAGACTGGGTCTCTCAATCTTTGGTTCAAATGTCCAGGTCACTGCAGTCATGCTGCAAAATCATCCCATGGCGAGAAGCAGGTGCCTAAGGGCTGGTCCTCTGCAGGACAACGGCCATGGGTACCAGGCCGCAGTTTACTTTCTACCCCGACACAAAGCAGACGCCTGCATTCACCCTGCTCTGCCTCCCCTCCAGGCCCCCTGTCACTCGTCATGCACCCTCAGCTGGGCGGCATGTCCTGTCCACCCTGGCTTCCTGTATGTCCCAGACTGTTCCCTGGTAGACATTAGCACATGGCCTGACCCACCACCCACCTCTCACCTCTGTCCCTTGCCTCTTGTCCTATCAAGGTCCCCTTGTCTGGACAATCAGCCTTGCTGGGAAGCCGTCAGCCTCCTTATTTAGGAACAGCTGGTGGAGAAGGCTTTCACAGCCGGGCAAAGCCAGCTGCATCTCCTACATGTTGCCCCGTAATGTTGCCTCAGCATGTTTGGGTGGGAAAAGGATTCAGCTCAGGCAAGGTGAGTGCAGGGGGACGACGTCCCCGTGGGCAGAGTGGGAGGGACAGACTGCTGCCAGGCCCTGGCGGTGACCCTGATTCACAGTTTCTTTCTCAGAGGCTTTCAGATCACATCAGGCTCTGGCCGGGGCTGACTTGATGAGCGGTGTCAGAACTGCCAGGGCTCTTCTGCTTGGCCTCACCAGGTGCCCCTGGGGAGTCAGTGTTCGCAACCTCCAGGCAGTGCCCGGCCTGCTTCTTTCCCCTAGACCGCCCCACCTGACCTCCCCAGGGCGTCCCTCTCGAACAGTCCCAGGTGTTACCCTGGGTGTCCGCACTCAGCTGCCTGACACAGGTCCAGGGGGTTCCCTGGGGTGGCTAGATCCTGTCCAACCAGTGGTTACAGCCCTGGCTTCCCATTAAAATCATCTGGGGAACTTGAAAAAGTACCGAGACCCGAATCCCACTCTGGGCCAGTTATATCTGGGGCGGGGGCAGAGATTTTTGGAGGAACAGACTGAAGCCATAAGCAGGTAAGTGACATCCCACTTGCTAGTGAGTGGCAGAGCAGGGCCTGGGCTCCCGGCCAGCCCTTCTCACAGCATCACCGAGACGGCTGTCATCTCTGCCATGATGCCTGTATCTGCGTTTCCCAACCTCGACTCCAAGGGCCGTCAAGACTCCCTTGCCTTTAACGCGGTCCCTGCACCTGGTGCACAGCAGGTGCTCAGCACGGCATTCTGTGGCTTGGAGGACAGGTGAACGAGGAGTGAGGGCAGAACGGAAGTGTCTCCTTCCGTACTCTCTGCGGTGGGCTGGATAATGGCCTAAAGATGTGTGTGTCTTCATCCCCAGAATCTGCTAGTGTCCTGTATTATCAGGCGGGCCCGGTGTAGCCACACAGTCCTTATTAGAGTCGGGAGGGTCAGAGTCACAGGACAGATGTGACCGGGAAGCAGAAGTCAGAGAGCCGTGGCCACGAGCCAAGGTATGCAGGTGGCCTCTTGAAGCTGAAAAAAGCAAGGAACTTAATTGTCCCCGTGAGATTCTAGAAAGAACCAGTCTTACCAACACCTTGACTTCAGCCTAGTGAGACTGATTTTGGACTTCTGACTGTAAGAATGTTAGAAGAGTTCCTGGCAATAATCATAATGCCTTTTATAGTTTCTTTTTGTTTTGTTTTGTTTTTTCAGTTAAAAAATCAATACTTTGCTATGGTCCACATTTTAAGGTAGAAAGGGGGATATCATGCAAAGAGCCTCCCCCCTCCTTTTCCCAGCCCCTGGATTATCCTCCCTGGAAAGGACGGCAGTTAACCAGGCTCTGGTGTGTGCTTCCAAAGTAATTTTGTGCACACGAGCGTGTCCGTACGTAAGTTACAGTGTGTGCAACAGCTGCCTGTGATACACGGTATTGTGCACTTTTTCCCACTTCCTATCATCCTGGAGCAATTCTGTATCAGAGTGTGCACCTTGCTTCTTGTTTTTAGTGACTTACCTGTGTGTTACATGTGTCGTCTCTCCAACAAGTCACTTAGTGATGGTATTTGGGTTGTTTCCAGCCTCTTTGCAGTCCCAGCCGTCCTGCAGTGGGTATCAGGTAACACTGCCCTTGTGTGTGTGTCAGATACCCACAGGGGAACATCCTAGAGGGGGGATGGCTCTACCGGAGGGCATGGTGCCCACCTTAGGGATTGCACCAGTTTACACTCCCAGCAGCAATGTTAGCAAGTGTCTGCCCCAGCCCCTGGCAGCACAGCTTGCCATTTGACTTGACCTTCTCCAACAACTTGACAGGAAAAAACGCGGAGACTCTAATCAGCTCTAAAAATGGAGCCTGGAGAAGAACGTATCCAAGCCTGGAAGGCGTCCTGCCTGTGTCCTCGGCCACGGGGCCCCTGCACCGAGACCAGCACCCCTCCCCCTGGCCCTCAGCTCTCCTGGAGGTGTGGGGGCAGCAGCCTGGCTTCTCCGGCTCTTTCTTTAACAGCACGCTTTGTGGACGAATACAGTTCCGGGGTCTGTGCTGAGAACGCAAAGTCCGGGGCATCTGGGGACAGGGCGGTGATGGGAGCTGCCGGGAAGCGGAAGGACGAAGGCATGACTGCACTTTCAGGGCACGTTAGAACCCGGCCTTCTGATGGCTTGGCATCCGACACTTGTCACCCCCCTAGTGATCTGGATAACAGCCTTACGTAAGGGAAGTCACCAGCCATCAGACAGCAACCGCAGCGGGTGGCCTCCTCCGCCATCCCCTCCCTCCTCGAACCCCTGCCTCCCCCTAGGATGGTTTCACGGGTACTGCTTCAGCCCACGCCTGTCCTCTGGCACAAGGGCATCACAACTTCAGACTTTCTCTCTTCCCAAAGCTTTCATTTACCCAGCAGTTCCCGAAATGCACCTATTGTGCTAAAATCAGTGTGGGGGGAGGGGTGGGTAATGGGAAAGGAGAATGGGGAGTCTTGGATCTTCTCAGATATTTAGCCTCCAGGGACTCTCTCCGTGCAGATGGGGCGGAATCGTGTATTTTGGTGACACTCTCTGGACATGGCATTCAGGTCACCCTTCTTTCCCTCTCCGTTTCGCTGATGTTGTTTGTGTTGTTTTGGAGTCCATCAGAAACATGTCTGGTCAGCAACAGAAACAGGAAACTCTCAAAAAGAGAAGTTTCGAATCCTGTCTCCAAAGTAGGTCCTCTCCGAAGACCCCCATCACGGGGTGGCTGCCAGGATCTCCCGGAGAATAGCTCAAAGGGGGGCCGTGCTGAGGGACCTATCTCCTGGCACCCAGCAAACAGGGTCCTAGGGAGGTGGTAGCATCTCCAAAGACAGACCTGTCATTCGGAGAGGGTGTCTGGTGGGGGTGCGGATCATTTCCCGGTTGAAACCGAGGAAGAGGAAGAGGAGGGGCACCATCCCTCCTCCCCCCTTTCTCCATAGATGTCCTGCCCGCTGTTTGGCTGGTGGGGGCGGCTCGCTGGCTGGACGAAGACGGCGCAGCTGGACGTGTGTGCATTGGCGTCATCTCGAAAGCACGAGCGGTCGATCTGGTTGTAAAGCCTCTATTACGAATGAGTAGGTTATAGTTGTCTTCTCCCAACGTCCACGAAACTGTCAGCTCTCTGAGTTATCACAGACACATCTCTGCCCCCCAAACTTTGTTCCAAGTGAACGGTGAAATGAATGAGGAAGGGACCTTGGTGCTGCTGACAGCGCAGGGTCACTGTTCAATATACAGGGGTGGGGGCGGGGGCACCGGAACCCGCCGGTTCCGTTCGATGGGCAACGTCAGCCCGAAGCCCTGCTTGGCTCCGCGCCAAACTGCGTGAGCACAGTGAGGCAACTCGCCAAATAAACACGGACACCAAGAGGACGAGTCCACCCTCTCCAGGGACCCACAGGTGAGGATCGAAACAACACTGACAGTCTTCTTTCTTGTCTCCTGTTTGCTTTTGTTTCCAAAACGTTGGAGCCAGTTAAAAATAATTTCCAGCCCTGGCCGGTTTGGCTCAGCGGTTAGAGCGTGGGCCTGTGGTCCAGAGAGACCTGGGTTCGGTTCCCACTAAGGGCACGCACCTCGGTTGCGGTTTGTCCCCGGCCCTGGTTGGTCGTGCGGGTGGCAGCCACTCGATGTGTCCCTTTCACGTCGATGTTTCTCTCTCTCTCTCTTCCTCTCTCTCTATCTGAACAAAAAATGAAAAAAATGTCCTCGGGTGAAGATAAAAAAATAAATAAATAAAAAATAATAATAATTTCCAGCATCGGTGAGGTGTGAGGATAATTGTAGTACTATTACTACTAATAATAAAAACAAACACCACGTTGCATATTATGAGCTAGGACTTTTTAAAAAATGGTTTTTTTAAAAGTATATTTTTATTGAGTTTTTAGGGAGAAAGGAAGGGAGAGAAACATCCATGTGAGAGAGAAACATCGATCGGCTGCCTGCCCCACGCCCCCTGCTGGGGATCAAGGCCGCAACCCGGGCATGTGCCCTGACGGGGAATCGAACCAGGACCTCTCAGTCCATGGGACGACGCTCAGTCCACTGAGCCACACCGGCTGGGCAAAAAATATATATATATTTTTAAAAAGTAACAACTCATTAAATTCTCACCGCAATTCTATGAGGTGGATAGCACATCATGAGCTGGGAAAAGCAGACATGGAGAGGCAGCGACCTCTCTGAGGTCACACAGCTAAGAAGGCACCAGTGCCTCCCAGCAGAGCGACTGGAGCCACTCAGCTCTCACCTGTCAATGGCAACGTCTGAGACTTTGCAGACACTGATGCGGCTGCCGTGGTGTCTCCCCAGGCTGCAGGGAGAGTGGAAAGAGAACTCAGTCGGGAGTCAAACACCCGCCCCCTGTTCTGTGGCCTTGGGCTCATTACGCAACTTCTCTGAGTGTTTCTTTCCTTACCTGAACAATGGGGGTGACGTTATTTATCCCAAAGAGATTGAGAAGATCAAATATAATCATTTGGGCACGGGAAAGCCCTTTGCTAACCTAGCATCCTAGGCACGATGCTAGAGCTGAGATTCAGCGCCCGCTCTGCTGGGACCCAGTGAATCAGGCTAGTGTGTTTGAGCCTCTGTGTTTGAGGAAGAGACCTCAAAGGGTCTGTTTAAACTGTCACAATCACGAGACTAAATAAACGTTGGCAAATCGTCCCTAAAATGCTTTAACATACGCTCAGCGCTTTGCGTGAGCAGTTCCCACCCGTCTCCAGGAACCCTTCCAGCTTTCGCATGCTTTGATTCTATTTTTCCAGCGTTTATTATTATCCAGAGGGTTCCATCAAAGGCAAGTAACTCCGAAAGCCACACTGTGTCCAACGAACTTTCCTTTAGATGAGCCGCCTTGCTAAATAAAACGGCTCCTTCTGGATGGAGAGCCAAGCAGAATTGCGCCTTTCAGCCCGACGCCCATCGCTGCAGCCTGCCCCTGGCTGGGCGCAGCCTCCGCCCTGGACCCGAGGCCTGGGACGAGAACCGAGCCCTTGGTTCAGCTGCAGAATGAGCACGGGGCGCAGTCACCTTTGAGTGCCCCCTGCCACCACACAACTTAGGGGTGGCTGAGGGCGAAATGCACATTGACACGGAGCTGTAAAAAGGATGAGGCCCAAGCTCGTACAGCGATGGTCCTTAGATATTGGGGGTCACGGAACTTTCGAGAACCTGATCAAAGCTAAGAACTCTCCAGAAAACTGCAGGTGCAAAGAAAAGCGTGTGAGCGATTTCAAGAGCCCCCCAGATCGAGAATCCTGATGGAGAGAGGAGGGAGAAAACACACTGAAACCTCGACTATCGTGTCCGGTGCTCGGCTCGCGCGCGGCCCCGGCTCTCGGGCGCGGGCAGGACGGGCTGGAGAGAGCAGGGCTCAGCGCCAGGTGGAGGTGCGGCCCCGCTCAGCAACGGAGACAGACAGCGGCAGCAGGCCACCGAGCGCGGGCCCTCTGTCCGGCCGCACCTGTGCAGCTGGCCCCGCGCTCGGCGGACAGGGGCCCGGGGGCTCTTCCGTCTGTGTCGGACACTGTCGCCTTGTAAAATACAACATCCTGCTTCGGGATATGTTTGGTAAACTTGGTATCACAGTTTTCTCATTTTATTTTTTTATTGAATTCAAGGGGTGACATTGGTTAATAAGATTCTGTAGGTTCCAGGTGTACAGTTCTGCAGTCCCTCATCTATGTATTGTATTGTGTGTTCACCACCCAAGTCGAGTCTCCTTCCGTCACCCTGTGTCCCCCTGTACCCTCTTCTGCCGGCCCCAGAATCTCTAGATCTCAGGCTTTCTTACCCGTGGCTTGTTTTGGTGTTTGCTGAGGGCTCTCCTTGAACATCCGGCGACCTCGGCTTTCCGTCCTGTTTGAGCGAGGTCCTGCAAAGCTCCGTGTTGGGGCGTGGCGTGGGCAGGGGTCACTGGGCATCAGGGGACACGCAGCAGCCTTTTCCATCGGGAACCCCGCCGTGTGGGTATCTGGAGGCCTTTATTCTGGGCTCTGCGGAATCTCAAGGCAACGTTCGATATATTGCCTCGGGGTTCTGAGAACGAGTGGGGAAGGCACAGAGCTGCACCATTTTGTAAAGCCGGCCTTCTCGTCATTCTCGTACTTTCTACCCTGTGCTCCATGCTCGCCCCGTTGCTCGGTTCCTGGAGCTGGGGTCATTCTGAGGCAGGTTCCACACTGGCTCCCAGAGGTCCCCAGGGCTCCTGGGGCGGGATCGCCTCCCCTCGCTGGCACCGGGGTGAGCGGCCCCCTTGGAGTCTGTCTCACTTCCCCACCCCTTACCAGGGGTCTCTGGGATCAAAAAAACTAAACTAGAATCTCTGCCCAGGGTTGGCTTCTGGGGGAACCCAAACCAAGGTAATGGGATCTGAGCAAGGGTCGCTCTGAAGTCACAAAAACGAAAGGGCCCAGAGCCTCTGTGCGCCCTTGGCGTGGACCGAGACATCCTCCCAGGGCAGGCCCAGGCCATGTTCCCGCTGGCCCAGCTCGGCGGCCTCTGCCTGTCAGTGTTTGGGGGGTTCTCCTCCTCCAGCACTCTCTGTGATCCAGACCCCATGGGGCCGACCGAGAATGAGGCACCATGGGGAGGCCCAGGCTGGCGGGCATCCCGATGGGGTTGTGACGGGCAGCCGAGAGAGCTGGCACGGAACACAAACCAAGAGAGGACACCGCCCAGCTCTGTGGTTCATGGCTGAACACAGCGTGTACAGTCTCAGGGAGCCCTGGGGCTCACCTTGGACAGCCAGCTGCCCGGGTCCCTCTCCTGCCCAAGGCCGTCTCCGAGCGGCTCAGGAGCCACCACTGTGACCACCCGAGTGTGGAGCATTTCCACAGTAAGAGACATACTTGAGAAAGGCACACCACACGTTCCTCACTTTTGAAGAAAGACCCTGTTTGAAAGTATCGTGCCTCCTGGGCAGAGCTGGGCTCGGAAGCCAGTGAGACCCAGAACCTTGAGACCAGGCGTGTCAAGCCCACACTGGTCTAGGCAGCTTTGTCCCCTCCACCGGAGGTCAGCCTCGGCCGCCTGGCACCCACCTCAGGCCCCGGGCCCGTTTCTGTAACTGCTGTTTCAGTGGCTGCGAGCTGTGTCTTCCACACGCCTGTGGCTGCTTTTCCGCCGTCGTGACATCGCTGAGCGGCTGTGACAGAGACCGTGTGGCCTGCACGCTCAACATTTACTCTCCGGACCTCGCGAAGAGGTCTGCTGACCACTGCCTTAGGTGACCACCCCACCCACCCACACTTCCTCTGGGCAGACACGTCCTCAGCCCTCCCCCGCCCACGCCTTTGCAGGCCCAGGCCACCTTTGGGTCCGGACGGCGCGCCTGACACCGCACTGTGCCCACGTCGGGGCATCGGGTTCAGGAGACGCAGCTTCTGACTCTGGACCCCTGAGATGGGCCAGGGCACCCTGGGGCTGCTGTCTGAGGACCAGTTGTTTTTTTTTTTTTTATAATTTTTTCTTTATTGATATTAGAGAGAGGAAAGGAGAGGGAGAGAGAGATAGAAACATCAATGAGAGAGAACATCGATTGGCCGCCTCCTGCATGCCCCCCACTGGGGATCGGGCCCACAACCTGGGCATGTGCCCTGACCTGGAATCGAACCGGCGCCCTCTTGGTGCAGGGTCAACGCTCAACCACTGAGCCACACCGGCTGGGCCTGAGGACTACTTTCTGAGGAGCAAGGCTTCGAAGGTGGAATTTGTTATACTAGGACAGGCAGCTCTCATCAGCGTTCCCTGTTGTTTGGCATTGCCCGGCCACACCCCGTGTTCTGGCTTCTTCCCTCACACACACACACACACACACACACACACGCACACACGCACACTCACACGCGCACACACTCACATGCACACACACGCACACACACACGCACACACACACATGCACACTCACATGCACACACACACGCACACACACACATGCACACACACACGCACGCACACACGCACGCACACACACATGCACACACACGCACACTCGCACACGCACGCACACACATGCACATGCACACACTCGCACACACGCACACACATGCACATGCACATACACACTCGCACACTCGCACGCACACTTGCACACACGCACACACACATGCACACGAACATGCACGCACACACACATGCACACACACGCACACCCCACATGCGGGAGTGTGGGATCACGGCCTCCCTTCTCCATGAGTTCTGGGAGCAATTTCAAGAGTTAAAGAAGGGCGATGCCAACAGCGGCAAGGTGCCAGGACTTTAACGCGCCTCCTTTTATATTTGGTTTTCTGTTAGACAATGCTCAGCACCTGTTCCCGAGGCTGATCTGTTTTTAATCTCTCCTGTCGCGCTTTCGCGCACATGCGGCTGTTCTCGGCGTGAGTAAGAAGGCAGCCAAGCCAAACAACCGTTTCTCTGCAGTTAGAAGCACAAGGACTGGAGACGACGGGGGCTGCTTTGGGCCAGACACAAGGTGCTGGCGGAGGAGGCGGCTCTGCGGCTGGAACCGGGCGGCAGCAGGCTCGCGGGCTGTCCCCTCCAGACAGGGAGCTCCGGGGGGCTGTCCCCTCCAGACGGGGGGCTCCGGGGGGCTGTCCCCTCCAGACGGGGAGCTCCGGGGGGCTGTCCCCTCCAGACGGGGGGCTCCGGGGGGCTGTCCCCTCCAGACGGGGGGCTCCGGGGGGCTGTCCCCTCCAGACGGGGGGCTCCGGGGGGCTGTCCCCTCCAGACGGGGGGCTCCGGGGGGCTGTCCCCTCCAGACGGGGGGCTCCGGGGGGCTGTCCCCTCCAGACGGGGGGCTCCGGGGGGCTGTCCCCTCCAGACGGGGGGCTCCGGGGGGCTGTCCCCTCCAGACGGGGGGCTCCGGGGGGCTGTCCCCTCCAGACGGGGGGCTCCGGGGGGCTGTCCCCTCCAGATGGGGGGCTCCGGGGGGCTGTCCCCTCCAGACGGGGGGCTCCGGGGGGCTGTCCCCTCCAGACGGGGGGCTGTCCCCTCCAGACGGGGAGCTCCGGGGGGCTGTCCCCTCCAGACGGGGGGCTCCGGGGGGCTGTCCCCTCCAGACGGGGAGCTCCGGGGGGCTGTCCCCTCCAGACGGGGGGCTCCGGGGGGCTGTCCCCTCCAGACGGGGGGCTCTGGGACCATTAGAGAGCGTTTCCCACCCCAGAGCGGGCAGGGAGGAGACAGGTAGCCGCACTGTGGGCCTCCATCGGCAGCAGGCAGGCGGTGTTCACAGAAGTGTCTCAGTATTTCTGATTTTGATTTGATTATTTCATTTGGGGTGAAGTCACCCAAAATAGGCAGCCTCAGCCTTAGAGATCCGGAGATCTCTTCCCAGATCCCACAAGTGAACCAGAACCCTTAAGTCCGTTTTAAGACCTTTCCCCTCGGGTGCGCGGCTGGACTCTGTTGGGCAGTGGCCGGAACCAACCACAGACCTGGAAACTCACATCCAGCCGCCACGCGGTCCCCATAGCCGGCGGCAAAGGTCTACCTGCCGAGCGCAGGCGGGCGGGCCAGAGCCGAGCGGAGAGAAGCGGCCTGGGCGCGGGCAGAGAGCTGTGGCCGCGTTTTCAGGTCCTGTTTGCGAGCGTTTTCAGGTCCTGTTTGCGAGCACCTGCCCTCGCTCTGCGGAAACGCTTTGCGACTTGTTTCATTTTAATTCGTCAGCGTGGTGTTTCCGACGGAGGGGAGGCCACAGCCAGATGGCCCTGGGGCGGTCAGGAACCAGCGGAGCACAGTGGGCCCAGGACCCGTGCCTTGGAGTCAGAACTTGGGTTTCTTGTCAATACGGGACTGAGCGCTTCTGCTACTGGTGTGTCCCCTGGCTCCAGGTAGGGCACCGGGTGACGCTGCTGCCCAAGCCAGTGTCCCGGAGCCGGGCCTGGCAGCCCAGCACCCTCCGAGCCCGAGCTGGGCCGGGATTGCACAGGACCCTGACAGCGGCCTCGCCCCTGACTTCTCGGGGACCCCTGCCGTGTGCTCTCTCTCTCTCTCTCTCTCTCTCTCTCTCTCTTAGGAGTTTGCCCGCCCTGGCCCGTGTGGCTCAGCGGCCCGCGGACCAGAGTCTCGGGTTCAGTTTCAGCGAGGGTGCGTCCCTCCGCTGTGTCGGTCTCCGGTTGGGGTCATGCGGGGGGCAGCCAATCCATGTGTCTCTCTCACGTGGGTGTTTCTCTCTCCCCCCTCCCCATTCTGTCTGAAAACAAATGGGAAAAATATCCTCGGGTGAGGATTAAAAACAAAAGTTAAATGTATTGGGGTAACATTGGTTAAGGACGCGACATGAATTCCAGGTGCACGACTCGGGGACACCTGTGCGCCCCGTGGTGTGCTCAGCGCCATTGGCTCTGCCCCCCTTCTCTGCAGCTTCCCTGAGCCCCCAGCCCTGAGTCCACACCCCAGTTTGAGACGCTGGCTCCCAGCCAGGCTGCCGCAGGGGAGGCACGGCCCCTCCCTGGGGAGGCGGGGCCCTGCGGTGGGGAGTCCCACACCAGGGCCTGAGGAGACAGGGCCCGTCCAGAACCAGGAGCCACGCCCAGCTGCTCCCACAGCGGTTCCCAGCGCACCGTGGGGCTGGCGGGACCTTCACCCTGGAGACACACGGCGGGCTGTCTCGGTTTGGGGGTTCAGTCTTGGCCACGGGCAAACCCGCATTACTGTAGTCCGTGCGTGGGCTCAGCTATCTTGGAGTGTCTGCTTGGATCCTACTGCCCGGGGTGGACATGTCATAAAGGACCGGCGTCCGCACCGGAGTGGGAACTGTGCCCGCTTCTGTGAGTGTGTACCAGACAGGTCACAGAGGGCACTCGGACCAGGGACTGTGGGTTTGGAGGGCAGGTTAGTCAGGCTTCTCCGGAGATTCAGGACTAGTTGGAGAGCAAGAGATTTATTTAAGGACTTGGCTCATCGATTTTGGAGGTGGGGACGACCTGGGGTCTGCGCTCTGCAAGCTGGAGGCCCAGGAGGGCTGGGGGTGTCCTTCTGGCCCAAGTTCCCCTCCGAAGGCGGGAGCCGATGCCTGGCTCGGAGACAGAGAGTGCAGGGGCCATCGATGGGTGGAGGCCCCACACTGGGGAGGGCCACCCGCCTCACTCAGTCCCCTGGTTCCAGTGCTCATCACCCGAACACAGGCACACTGGAAAGAGCTGACGCCATCCTGTGCACCCCATGGCCGGGCCCGCTGGCACGTGACCCTCACAGGTGGGTAGAATTTTAGAGCACCCCTTTCCTCCCTCCCGTCCCCAGGCTGCTCTGGAGTGAAGGCCATGACTAAAGAGAAGTAAACACACCCTCGACATCCCCACATACAGACAGAAGCTTCCTTGAGAGTTTTTCCAGAATTCCAGAGAGGGCCCTGCTTGGTGTGCTCCGGTCAAGTACCCGTCCCTGCAAACTCACCAGGTCCACAGGGCGTGTGCTGAAACTGTCACCCAATCTCCTCCTTCCTGCCTCCCTCCCTCCCTCCCTCCCTCCCTTCCTCCCTCTGCCTATCACCTATCATTTATCTATCGTGTCAAGAACAAATTGCTTGAACTTGGTCAATGGAATGAGATCATTCCCCTTTGGGCCCAAACACAGGAGTTTCCACTCGCACGGCGTGTGTGGGGTCTCGCTGTGGAGTCCGGGGCCAGTCTGCGGCGGAGGAATAGCCACGAAAGCAGCGCTTTGCCACGAAGCCCTCAGGGTCTGGGAGACCTTTTCTCTTCACGGAGGACGGACAGCCCCCCCCCCCTTCCCCCGAGCTGACCGCCCCTGGTGGAGACGCACCGGGCAGAGATGTCTAGGGGACCTTTCAGCTCATGTTAAAATAAAACAACACGAAATAAAAACCCGAGACAGCTTCTGGGCATAGAACCTTTGCTGTCTTCCCTCATTTTTCATAACAGCCACGCTTCTCCTCTCCTTTTCTCACACGCCACAGGCGGCCCTGATGTCCATGTCATCTGCCTTCACCAGGTGGGGGAGCGCTGGGCGGGCTGCCTGGAGCTGGGCCAGGTGTCTGCCTGCGGCTCCGCAGCCTGGTAATGACCTCTGACCTCCGCCTGCCCAGGTGGGCTGACAGGTGACTGCTCCCTCCCTGGGGCTGCTCAGCAGTGGGTTATTCAGGGGAGCTGGCAGTGTGGACTGAAGGAGGAGGGAGCTGTTTGGAGGCCCCCGAGGTGGGGATGGAGGGGAGGAGTGATAGCGGTGTGGTGAAGGGGCTCCAGGTGGTTCCAGTGCCCTGGGAATCTGGGGACCCCAGCAGAATGGGCTAAGGGCACTGAGGCGTGCCATACCACACTCGGGAAGGCCGGGCGGGGCAGTGCAGCCTCATCGCCAGCCTGTCACTGTGCGGCCGGGCCTGGCACGGTGTTCTCGGTTAGCGCCCGCTCTGGGCCCCTGCTCCAGACAGGAACACGTGGGTGACTTTGCCAGCTGTTGCCTGGAACCAAGGAGGTGCTCCCACCCATTCAGCGCTCTGGAGCTTCGGGAATTGCAGAATGCCAGTGATGAGAAATATTCAGTCTGTGCGAATGGTCTTTGTTTGAAGACTGCCTCAGTGAACTCTCCGGCTCTCCCTCCCCTCTCCCCTCTCCCTCCTCTCCCTCCCCTCCTCTCCCTCCCCTCCTCCCCCTCTCCCCTCTCCCTCCCCTCTCTCCCTCCCCTCTCTCCTCCCCTCCTCTCCCTCCCCTCTCTCCTCCCCTCCTCTCTCTCCTCCCCTCCTCTCCCTCCCCTCTCTCCCTCCCCTCTCTCCCTCCCCTCCTCTCTCTCCCCTCCTCTTCCTCTCCCCTCTCCCTCCCCCTCTCTCCCTCCCTTCCTCTCCCTCCCCTCCTCTCCTTCCCCCTCTCTCCCTCCCCTTCTCTCCTTGCTCACACAACATACCCTCTGCTGGTTTTATGTGTGTCACTCCCTTTATTACATGCGCCACAAAAGCCTAAAGCTTAACCTCAGTGACCAGATGCCAGTTACACAATGAAAGAACACACACAAAGGACATCAGGGGTTGGGGATGGCTCCCACCGTGAAGGGGACACGGAGCTGGCACTGTCCCCTGCCCGCCTGCCTTCAGCCCGGCACGGGCACCACAGGAGGCCCTGGGACGGAAGGTCTGCCCTGAAGGAGCCCAAGCAGGTGGCGGGGGGGGGGGGGGGGGTCCTGACACGCCTGAGCTGTGTGCTTCCTGTCGTGGCTTCAGCTCACTGGTCAAGACAAAACTGTTTGGGGCCAAACACTGTGAGGTCAGAAGAGAAAAGGGTCCCTGAAAATCTCCTAAGTCACAGTGACTGTTGTCCCATTTTTGAGTGGAGTTGCTGTCTGAGGACACAGTCAAAGTGCCCGAGGTTACAAGGGCCATTCTGGTGTCGTCATGGTCCCCGGGCTGGGACGGGGAGGCAGGAAGTAAGCACCCAGCTACCCAGTGCTCGCCTGGCACAAGGGCCGGGGCAGGTGCTGTGGGCGGTAGAATGATATGTAATTCACCGGGAGGCGAGCAGAAGCAGGCGGAATCTCCCCAGAATGCAGGATGCACTTCCCAGGGGTGTCGCGTGGCCACGCTCCTAAGCAGCGGGTGTGGCCAGGGTCTGTGAGCCTGGAGGAGGGGAGGCCGCAGGGCCTGGAGAGGTTTCCTGTCGGTGTGGGACTTCAGGAGGGTCTTGAGGGATGGGAAGAACTGGACAGTCGGGAGGCAGCGGGTGTCCCAGGAGGGGGTGTAAAGCAGAGACCCTGAAGTTCCAGGTTATTGGGGTGAAAAGAGACCCAGGTGAGAACTCCCCTCTTCCCTGAGTTCTACCCCGAGGAGTTGGAAGGGGAACAAGGCAGACGGGAGGCAAAAAAAATCACTTTTATTACTGAAAAATCAGGTGTTGGAGGGTGTGGGTCGTACGGACAGGCAGGCAACCTGGGACCCTCAGGCCTCTGCAGACACGGGCCTGGGTCCACAGAGTGGGCGGCGTGGCCTCGCAGGTAAGGGGAAGAGAAAGGTGCTGGCCTATTACGCCCTGTTCCTTCTCCCAAAGGAACCGGTCAGAGCGGTCACTGCTCCCCCAGGAAGAACTTGGGAAAGGAGTTGGGGGGAGATGGGGCCCCCTGAATAAAGATGCAGGGAGGGGTGACTAGACCTGTCCGATGTGGCCAGGTTGTGTGGGGTCAATGAAGGGGGACGGGCCGACAAGTGAGGGACTGTGGCGTTGACTCCGAGCAGGGGAGCCCCTGGGGGAGCTTAGTCCGCGGCTGGAGTGGGGGACAGATTTCGGAACCGAGAGACTGTGGGAGAGACGCTGGCGGCAGACCGTGGGCATCCGAAGGGGCCTGTGAGGGTCAGCGGGGAGGGGGGTGTCAAAGGCCACAGAGTGAGGTCAGATTGGAAACACTAAGTGTGGTAACTGGGAAGTCGCTGGTGACCTTTCCACAGTCCACACGAGAACAGAGGTTGAGACAAGACTTCAGACGTCCTCCCTGCGACAGGTCCGGCTTCTCCCCGTCCAGCCGGTGGCACCGGGAGTCAGGGCACTTGCCCGTCGTACTTGTCAGACCCCCTTCACCCCTTCAGCGTGGAAGTGAAGTCCCATTTTGTTAGTGTCCCCTGATGACGTCTGAGAACATCCTGCCTCTCGGCCTCATGCTGGGCGAAAGAAAGCCGAGCGAACCCCGTGGGGGGGCGGCATCGGAACCAACCAACCTCTCGACCCAGGAGGAGAAGCTGGTGGGACATTGGTGATGCGCGGGGTCAGGTGAGGGGCAGACCCGGGGGTTCAGGTTCTGCACCCAGAACGGGGTGCGCAGACGGCTGGGACTCGGCTTCCTCCGCGCCTTTCGCGGGCTGGGACAGCCGTGTCTAAGGAGCAGACCCCAGAGGGACCACGCCACCCCAGGACCGCCATCCCACGGGGGTCGTTTTGAAAAGGGGCCCGTGTCCCTTGGACTAGCAGATCTTCAGAGTTTTCAGGTCATTCCTAGGAGTTTATGTCAATGAATCAGGATAAATTGCAGTTATTGTCTATGGGAAAGGCAGGTGCGAAACTCATCACGGCTGGGGGAAATTCCCATGACGTTTGCAGTTTATAGCTGCTGGGAAAAGGAATTGCGTGTTTTACTGTTTAATTTTCTTGGTGCCGTATTGCTAAAACACGCTCCACAGCAGTGCTCGTCTGGGTGTTTCACGTCCTGTGTGCTGTGGGTCCTTGGTGGTGAATTTAACAGCTGCAGGTTCAATAGTCGAGGTTCACGGCGTGTACAGATGTGTGATTCTGCGTGTACATGTGTGTGAGTGTGCAGGCATGTGTGTGTGAGCATTGTGTGAGTGTGTGAGCATGTGTGTGAGCGTGTGCAAGTGTGTGTGAGCATGTGAGCATATGAGCGTGTGTATGAGCATGTGTGAGCATGTGTGTAAGTGGGTGAGTGTGCGAGCATGTCTGTGAGTGTGCAGGCATGTGTGTGTGAGTGTGTGCAAGTGTGTGTGGGCATGTGTGTGAGTGTGTGAGAGTGTGTGTGTCAGCATGTGTGTGAGCGTGTGAGCATGTGTGAAGGGCAGTAAAGACACATGATGTTTCTCCCTCGCTCTCTCTCCCCCCCCCCAACTCCTCTGTCTGAAAATCAGTGGAAAAATATCCTCTGGTGAGGATTAAAAAAATAAAATTAAAAAATACAATTGATTTTGTTTGTTTTTAATTAAAGTTATTGGGGTGACATTTACAATGGATTTTTCTAAAGTAACCTTTTATCCAATAAACTTGCTAAAATTACTTAACAGTCTGATTGCGAGTTCTTTGGCGTTTTCCACACACACAGTCTTGTGGTTAGTCATGCTGGGTGGGAATCCTGACAGTTTCATTTCCTCCTTTCCAAGTCCCATGTCTTTTTTCTTTCCTTGACTGTTCGCAATGGCTAGGACCTCCAGTACAAAATAAACAGACATGATGAAAGTAGAAATTCTTGTTTTATTCTTTATCTCAGGTGGAAAGCATTCAATAATTCACCATTAATACCATATTTGGAGGTAGGGTTTTTTTTTTTTTAAAGATACTCTTACCAGATTGAGAAAGTTCTATTCCTCATTTGTTAAAATTTTGATCGTGAATGGATGTGAAATGTATCAGATGCTTTTCTTGCATCTATTAATATGGCCATAGAGTTTACCTTATTTATTCTGCTACTGTGGTGAACTCATTAACTGATTTTAACATTTAAGCCAGCATTGTCTACCTAGAATAAACCCAGCTTGATTACGAAGGATTATCTTTTTCATCTATCACTGCACCTGACTTGCTAATATTGTTTAGGGTTTTGGCATCTGTTTGTATGGGAGAGGTTTGCCTATAGTTTTCCTTCCTTGTAATGTCCTCGTTAGTTTTGGTATCTAAGCTCTTTCAGCCTCATACAGTGGTTCTGACCGCGTACCCTCTTTCTGTATCCTCTGGGAGAGTTCTGTGTGAGGTCTGTACTATTGCTTCTTTCAAATGTATTGGTATTTTTTAAAAATTAAGTTTTGGCCTGTTGATATTCAACTTTATACATCTGTTTTCTGTTGTGTTTTTTTTTCCCTGTTATCTTTATTATTTCCTTCCTTCTACTTTCTGTAGGCTTATATTACTGTTTATTTTCTAACTTCTTGAGATGGACAATGAGACAATTGATCTTTCAGCCTTTCTTATTATTTAATATATGCATTTTATTACATAGATTTAATATGTACATCTCCCTCTGAACACACCCTTAGCTTCAATGCACAGGTTTAAAAAAATTTTTTTTCCCTTTATTGATTTTAGAGAGAGGGGTAGGCAGAGGGAGAGAGAGATAGAAACATTGATGAGAGAGAGCACTGATGGGCCGCCTCCTGCATGCCCCCCCGGGGATCGGGCCCACAACCTGGGCATGTGCTCTGACTGGGAATGGAACCAGCGACCTCTTGGTGCATGAGTCAACGCTCAACCACTGAGCCACACCGGCCAGACTCAGTGCACAAGTTTTGCTATGTTGTATCACATCATGAGTCCTTTCAAATGGAGGTTTTGGTAATAAACTACTTAATTTACAAGCATTTGAAGATTCCCTGGTTATTTTTAGCTATTTGATTCTAGCTTGAGTCCCCTGTGTTCAGAGAACTTACTCTGAATGATTTCAGTCCTGGTACATTTGTGGATACTTGTTTTATGCCCAGGACATGGTCTGTTTTAATAAATGTTTTATGTGCGGTGGACTGGAATGGAGATTCCGTGTCATCGTGTGTCACGGTCTCCCTGTCAGTTAGATCACGTCAGTTCATCACGTCGTTCACATTTTCTGAATCCGTCCTGACCTCCCTGCTGTCCCCGCAGTCGCTGAGACAGCTGTGTGGGGTCTCGTCCCACCCTCGTGGATGTGTCTGCGATTTATTTTTGCTCTTTCACATTTTGCTTCGTATATGATGAAGCTATGTTGTTAAATGCATGAAAATTTCCCTTTGTTTTATCTTTCTGGAGGACGGACCTTTTATCATTGAGAAATGTTTCTCTTTATCTCTAGTAATGGTTCCTGATTGGATAGCCACACCAGCATTCTTTTGGTTAATGTTTGTATAGTACATATGTTTCGTTCTTTCACTTTCAATGTTTTTGTGTTTAAGGCTCTTATAAGCAATATATATATATATATATATATATAAAATTTTATTTATTTTATTTTATTGTTTGTTAATCCTCACCCAAGGATATTTTTCCATTAACTTTTAGAGAAAGTGGAAGGAAGGGAGGGAGGGGGGGAGAGAGAGAGAGAGAAACATCAATGTGAGAGAGACACATCGATTGGTTGCCTCCTGCACAATCCTGACTGGGGCCAGGGATCAAACCTGCAGCCCAGGTACCTGCCCTTGACTAGGAATCGAACCTGTGACCCTTCAGCGCACAGGCCGACACTCTAACCACTGAGCAAAACTGGCCAGGGCATATATATATATACACACTGTGGTGAACACAGTATACAGATGACATGTAATAGAATTGTGGGCCTGAAACCTGTATAATTTTCTTAAGCAGGGTCACCCCGATACATTCAATAATAAAGAACTAAAAGGTAAAATGTAATGGGTTTTGGTGTATTCACAGAGCTTTGCAGTCATCGCAGCTACCTAATTTCAGACCATCTGCAGTACTCCTAAAAGAAAGCCCACATCCGCTGACAGGCACCACCCCACCCCGCGCCTCCCTCCCCCGGCACGCACGGATCGGACGGTGGATTTGCCTGTTCTGGGCATTTCATAATGACGGAATCACACAGTATGTGGCGTTCTGTGGCTGGCTCTGTTCACCTAACACGGTGTTTTTGAGGTTCGTCCTCAGTAATTTGTTCCTTGTATTGCCCAGTCATATTCCAGAGCACGGATGCACCACGTTCTGTTCATTCATTCATTCATTGGTGGACATTTCGGCTGTTTCTACTTGATACAGCTCACTAGGCAGACATTCATTAGCAACTGGAAGGAACATTCAAGTACAAGTGTTTGCATGAACATATGTTTTCTCTTGGATATATGTGTCGGAGCGGAACTCCTGGGTCATGTGATAACTCTGTTTAACATTTTCAGGAAGGCCGCACGGTGTTCCAGAATCACTGCACCATTCTACAATCTACCGGCAATGCAGCCGTGTTCCAGATTCTCCACGTCCCTGCCCCCACTTGCACGGTCTATCAGTTCTAACCATCTCAGTGAGTGTGAAGTGGTAGCTTATTGTGTGTTTATTTTTTTATCCTCACCCAAGGACATTTTTTTTTTTTGCATTTAGCTTCAGATAGAGCGGGAGGGAAAGAGGGGGGAAGAGAGAGAAAGAAACATCGATGTGAGAGAGACACATTGAGTGGCTGCCACCCACATGACTCCAACCGGGCCGGGGACAAACTGCAACCGAGGCACGTGCCCTTAGCGGGAACCAAACCCGGGACTCTCCAGTCCACAGGCCGACGCTCTACCGCTGAGCCAAACCTGACAGGGCGCTTATTGTGTTTTTTTATTTACATTTCCTTAGCCACTAATGATATTGAGCATCTTTTCATGTTGGCCATCGATATATCTTCTTTGCAGAAATATCTCTTGAAATCCTTTGCTCAATTTAAAATGAGGATATTTGTCTTTGTAGAAAGGGTTCTTTACAAATTATGACTATAAGTTCCTCATCCGGTAAATGATTTGCAAATATTTTCTCCCATTCTATGAGCTGTCTTTTTCTTGATGGTGTTCTTTGAAGCACAAATGTTTTTAATGTTGATGAAGTCCCATTTACCTGTTTATTTCTTTTGTTGATTCTACTTTTGATATTGTATGTGAGAAACTATTTTTTTCGTCTAAGGGTTTTATCATTTTAGATCCTACATTTACATCTATGATCCATTTTGAGTTATTGGACTAGCACACGCGATTGAGCCCAACTTCATTTGTTTTTATGTGGATATTAAGTTGTCCCAGAACCATTTGTTGAATTTCCCCACTGAATTTTGTTGGACCCTTATTGAAAAGAAAGTGACCATGAAGGGAGAGTTTATTTCTGTACTCTCAATTCTTTCCCCAGTGATCTATGTCTCTATCCGTATGCCAGTACACACAGTTTTGTTGTAAGTTTTGAAGGTGAGAAGTGTGAGTTCTCCAGCTTTGTCCTTCTTTTCCAAAATTGCTTGGGCTGTACTGGGTCCCTTGCGTTTCCCTATGAACTATAGGATCATCTCATCAGTTTCTGTAAAAATAAGAAGGCAGCTGGGATTTTGATGGAATGGCATTGAATCTGTAGATCATTCGGGGGGAATATTGCCCGCCTAACAATGTGAAGTCTTCTGATCCATGAACATGGGATGTCTTTGCTTACTTTTAGATCTTCTTATTTCTTTGGACAATGTTTTATGCTTTTCAGGGTACAAATCTTGTACTTATTTTATTACATTTGTTCCTAAGTATTTTATTCCTTTTGATGTTATAAATGAAACTGTTTTCTTAATTTAATTTTATTTATTTATTTTTTTATCCTCACCCGAGGACATTTTTCCATTTTTTGTTCAGATAGAGTGGGAGGGAGAGAGAGAAAGAGAAAGAGAGAGAGAGAGAGAGAGAGAGAGAGAGAGAAACATCGATGTGAAAGGGACACATCGAGTGGCTGCCTCCCGCATGACCAGCCAGGGCCAGGGACAAATTGCAACCAAGGTATGTGCCCCTGATGGGAACCGAACCCGGGTCTCTCTGGACTGCAGGCTCTAACCACTGAGCCAAACCGGCCAGGGCAGTTTTCTTAATTTTATTTTCAGATTATTTATTGTTAGTGTGTAGGAATACAGTTGATTTTTGTATATTGATCTTGTATCCTACAATCTTATTGAGCTCATTTATTAGTTTGAATGGGGTGTGTGTGTGTGTGTGTGTGTATGTGTGTGTGTGGATTCCCTGGGAATTTTACACACATAATTGTGTCATCTGTCAATAGAGACGATTTGTGTCTTGTTTTCTAATCTGGATGCAAATTATTTCATTTTCTTGCCTAATGTCCTGGCCAGAGCCTCCAGTACATCATGGAATAGAAGTGGCACGAATAGATGCCCTTGCCTTGTTCCTGATCTTAGAGGAAAGCGTCCAGTCTCTTACCATTGAGTATGATGCCAGCTGTGGGTCGTTTTCCTAGATGCTCTTTCTCAAGTTAAAGAAGTTCCTTCCTGTTTTTGGTTTATTGTGTGTTTTGCCATGAAAGGGTGTTGGATTTTTGTCAAATGATGTTTCTGTGTCTATTCAAATGATTATATGCTTTTTCCTCCCCTTCATTTTATGAATATTGTAGATCACCGTGATTGCTTTGGGGATGTTAAATTAACCTTGCATGCCTGGGGAAAATGCCACTCGGTCATAGTATATTATCCTTTCATATGCTGCTGGGTTTGGTCAGCTATGATTTTCTTGTGATTGTTTGCATCTATATTTCTTTGGGGACTCACGTGATGTGTCTGTTGGTATGCTCTGTGTTGTCTACAGGTCCCTGAAGCTCTGTTCACTTTTCTTCATTCTTTTCCCTTTTTGTTCTTTATGCCATTTCAAGGGATATATCTTTAAGTTTGCTAACACTTTCTTATGCCAGCTCAAATCTGCTGCTGAACCTGTCCAATGAATGTCCCATTTCAGTTATTCTACTTTTTTACCCTAGATTTTCTATTTGGTTGTTGATAATAATTTCTACTTTTTAATATTCCCTATTTGGTGAGACATTGATCTCATACTTTTCATTAATTCTTTAAAAAAATTTTTTTTCTTTATAGATTTTAGAGAGAGAGGAAGGGAGAGGGAGATAAAAACATCGATGCGAGAGAGCATAGATTGGCCACCTCCTGCATGCCCCCCACTGGGGATCGGGCCCACAACCTGGGCATGTGCCCTGACCGGGAATCGAACCAGTGACCTCTTGGTGCATGGGTTGATGCTCAACTACTGAGCCACACTGGCTGGGCTCATTAACTTTTTAGACATGATTTATTTTAGTTCTTTGAACATATTTATAATAGCTTATTTAAAGTCTTTTTGTAATCCTGGCTGGTTTGCTAGAGCGTGGTACTAATAAAGTCTTTGTGTAGTAAGATCAACATCTGGGCTTACTCAGGGCTAGTTTTCATCAACTGCTTCTTTTCCTGTGTACTGGCCACACTTACCCATCTCTTTGCATATCTTATCTCTTTTTTGTTGACTATTATACATTTAAAATAACAGAATGTGACAACTCTGGAAATCAGACTTCCCCTGCCCTCAAGTCTATTGTCGTTTCTGGATTTTCCACTCAGTGACTTCCCTGGACTTGCACTGTAAAGCCTTACTCCTTGTTGTTTGTGGCCATTGAAGCTTCTGCTTGGTGAGCCGAATGCTCATCCGGTTACCAGACAAAGGTTTCCTTAAATGCCTTGACCCAGGCAGTGCCCCGCCCTTTGCCAGGGAGCTCTGTGTGTCGGGTGCACCCTGCAGGGGTGCGGTCTGCGCCTGCCCATGTCCTGCTGCACGGAGCCTCAGGCCGGGCGGAGGTCAGAGAGTAGGGCTTTCTCGGGTCGTTCTGGGCGTTCATGCAGCCGTGCCCGTGACCACGACCTTCTCGATTCAGGAATGCGCTGGAGTCCTTCCGGGCTCCCGTGGACATCTCGTTCCCCACACTTCCCTTTTGTGTTTTTTGGCCGGCTTGTGGTTCAGCTAAGTTAGTCTGGCCGACTGAGGCCGCTGTGAGGTTAATTAATGGCCACCGACGGCCTTTGACAAACGCCCACTGAGCAAATCTGAGTCAGGTCAGCCAGAGAAGGCTTGTGAAGGGGGCTTTCCAGGGAGCTGCCGGGAAGGTCAGACAGAGACGGTTCTCTGGGAGTGGATTTTGGGGGGAGCTTCAAACCTGTCCTGCTCCTTCCAGGGGCTCCTGAGTGGCTGTTTTTCACAGCGACGGAGGCTATCAGGCTGCTGTTTTCCAAGGCTCCCACCAAGCTGGAGAGAGGAAGAATCAGTTAACTGAGGACACCGCAGAGCTTACTGTCCTTACCAAGGTCCAGCCTGAATCAATGTTCCGCACGTCACTGAAGGCCTATGGTTACTTTCCAGAGTTCTGAAAAAAGTTTATTTTAATCATTTTTGCCTCTATAAAGGAGTGGGATTTTGGAGGTCTTTATTCTACCCACCGAGAAGTGCCTGTCCAGTCCTACTCACCTGAGTATTTAAACCGTTTACATTGAACGAACTGCTGGCCCATTTACATTTATATGCACTATTTCACTCTTTTATATTCTATTTGCTGCATTTCTCTTATTTTCCTCCCCCCTCATTTTATGCTTTAAACACGATTAATTATGCTTTACTATTTTCTCTCTATTACCTTCCAGAGACGTGTTTTCTCACTATTCCTTTGGTGATCACCTTAAAAATCACCGCAGCCATTTTAAAGAATCTCATATTAATTAGTACCTTTACCACGTCGCAGACCATGCTAGGCCCTTAAACCCCTTTTAATTCAATTTCCCTCCCTCTTCCTTGTTGCATTATTGTATGCGTCTTATTTACCTGTGAGGAAGCCACACAACACCTGATCATTGCTTCGTCCGGTCCATACGCAGTGGGTTTCACCCGTGCGCTTCTTCTTGTCATGTCCCTGGACTCCTTACACTTTTCTGTCCGCCCGAAGAAGTCCCGTCCGTACTTCCTAATGCGCGTCTGCGGCCAACGGCACCGAGAATCCCTTTATTTCTCGCTCACTTTTATGAGACAGTTCACCCGGGTATAGATTTCTCTGTCGGCATCTCTTGGCTTTCGCAATTTAAATACCACACCTGTCTCAGCCTGCTCGGGTCGTGCTGACAGATCACCACGCTGCGGGCCACCCTGTGCTTGTGTCTGTCTGTCTGTCTGTCAGGGAGCACCTGCTGTCAACCTGCCTCACCCTGGCGACGTTCACCTCGATCGCTTAGCCTGGGCGGTATTTCATAAGTGTCCCCACTGTGGGCTCCCAGCCCCTGTTCAGTCCTTTCTTTGGAAGCAAGTCCTGCAGTCCCACCACCTTCCAGCAGAGGGCGGTGCGGTTAAGCTCCACTCCTGGAGGGGCATCTACCGAACCATTTCGAAATCTTCTTTAAAGAAAAGTAGTCTCTTCTTTCTTCTTTACTCATATAATTATGTCAGTATGGACTCGTGTGATTATTTTATGCTGTGGGTTAAAAGTCAGTTTCCTGTTACTTATTTCACTGTTAGTTAGCTAGTTAGTTGTTGGCTGTCCAAACTGGTCCCGCTTTGGCCGCTGGGAGCCCTTCGGTTTGGCTGCGTGTTCTGTCTGCCTCCAGCCTTTCTGTGTTCTGAGGACGCTCCTACTTTCTTGATGCCGTAGGAAGACACTCCGGGCTCGCCTTGTATTTTTCCTGTCCCGGTCCAGGAACTGGCCGTTTCCCAGGGCTCCGGTTCGTTTCCTCCGAGCACGGGTGGCCTCGCTGCTCCTGGGTTATGCCACACGTTTGCAATCCACTGAGGGTCCCGGTCACTGGGGTCCTGGCCACCGTCCGCGTCCCACCCCGCGGCTCTCGGACCTCCTGGCTGACGTTTCCAATTAGCACAGGTGGAAGGTCACTCGGTGAGGCACAAGCGCTCAGTCCTGCAGGTGCCACCACGGCACCACGCACTCCACCAGCTTCCGAGACGCTGCCCCCTGCCTGCAGTCGCCCCCTGCCCCACCCGAGCACCCCATCCGGCTCCCGCATCCGCTCTAACCCCACCATCTCCGCCCGTTTGCAGACCTTGGAGTGGGGAGGGATGACCCAGACAGGGTCTCCGTGGCAGCCCTGCCCGCGTCGGCAGGCGACACTGTCTGTTCACTGGCTTGGGAGTTCTTCGTCTTGTTCGGCGTTATTTCTGCAGAACAGCCCTCGGCACAGGCACGGCTCACTAACAATGCTGTGTGTAGTATATGAAGTCCCAGCATGGGTCCCGTGCAGCCTAGGGTATGCCTGGGACCATTGAACGTTCTTCCTGGAAGGTTCGTGCATTCACAGGTCTTCTACCACCGGTCAGCGAGCGTGGACTGTCTGTGTTAACACCGGCTCGCAGTTCCCCCATCCCCATCCCCCAGCTCCCAGCTCGGGATTGAAATCTCTCCAGGGCTCTTTACACTCCTGTCTTGTTGGCCTTAAAACAGCCATTCCGCATGGACTGTTCCCTCCACTGCAGAAAGGCTACCTCTTCCGACCTCTAGGTTTTTTTTTTGTTTTTTTTTTTTTTCATTTTTTGTTCAGATAGAGTGGGAGGGAGAGAGAGGGAGAGAGAGAGAAACATCGACGTGAAAGGGACACATCGAGTGGCTGCCACCCACACGACCAACCAGGGCCAGGGACAAACTGCAACCGAGGTACATGCCCTTAGCGGGAACCGAACCCGGGTCTCTCTGGACCGCAGGCCGACGCTCTAACCGCTGAGCCAAACCGGCCAGGGCCCGACCTCTAGGTTTTAATCTGAAAATGCATCTTTATTTATTTATTTATTTATTTATTTATTTTCTTTATTGATCTTAGAGAGAGAGAGGAAGGGAGAGGGAGAGAGAGATAGAAACATCGATGAGAGAGAACATCGATTGGCCGCCTCCTGCACGCCCCCCATTGGGGATCGGGCCCACAACCTGGGCATGTGCCCTGACCAGGAATCGAACATGCAGCTTCTTGGTGCATGGGTCGACCCTCAACCACTGAGCCACACCAGCCGGGCTAAAATGCACTTTTAAAAACAAATCTAACTCTGGCCGGTTTGGCTCAGCGGTTAGAGCGTCGGACTGCGGTCCAGAGAGACCCGGGTTCGGTTCCCGCTAAGGGCACGTACCTCGGTTGCAGTTTGTCCCCGGCCCTGGTTGGTCGTGTGGGTGGCAGCCACTCGATGTGTCCCTTTCACGTCGATGTTTCTCTCTCTCTCTCTTCCTCTCTCTCCCTCCCACTCTATCTGAACAAAAAATGAAAAAATGTCCTCGGGTGAGGATAAAAAAAACAACAACAAAAAACCCCCCACAAATCTAGACATGCTTTGTCACTTACCCTTCCATGCACCCAACAGTGGCCAAAGAAAGCCTTTGGGGACGCAATAGATGTGCCCCTCCCAGCCAAGCAGATGGACAGCAGGTACCCAGCGGAGAGGAAGGAGACCGACTCTCCCATGAGTCACCGTCGGTGCATCACCCGCAGGAAGGGACCTCCACTTCCCTGGGCTCCTGTGACAAAGGCGGACAGAGCAGCCACTTTTTGGAGGCTGATAAAGAAAGGAAACACAAGTGCGTAACCTTGGCCTGGGCTGACCTGCCCAATGAGGCCGCCGGGCTCCTTTCGGAACCAGCGTGGGGGTGCGGGTCCCAGAGCTGTGAGCACTCCTTTCTCCAGCTGGTGTGTACAGTGCCGAGAAGAGCCAGGAGGGGACGCAAGGCGTGAGATGTGAGACGCAGGAGGTTCCACGGGGAACACGGGGCAATTGCTCGTACATGTGTCTGCAGCCTCGGGGCTCTATCTGCCCAGCAAAGCCGCGAAGTGGAAGTCTGGCAAACATCACCATCAATCGTCTGCTTTGGCCGCTTCCTCCACCCGAGTGAACTGGTGGACGGCCAGGTCTCCACTCCGCTTGGCACTGACAGAGGCAGCCTGGGGGGGGGGGGTAAGCCACGCACCTGTGCTCGCGTGGACAGCGGACGGCTCCATCTTCGTGCACACGTGGTTCACCTTTCAGGTGCTTTCCGGCCAGACTCTTCTTGCATGTTCTTAGCAAAATGACGGAAGAGGCGCAGCTGCATTTCTGGCCCGTTCACTGACTTAGATACCGAGATGAGGCCAAGTCTCTCTCTGGTCCCAGACGTTACTCAGTCAGGGATCCAACAAGATGCGTTTAATAGCAAGATGGAAAACTGCCGGAGAGGGTGGCCACGTGCCCTGGCCTTGCGGAAGAGAGAGGAGGCGGCACTCGGTTGACTCTCAGGAGGGTTACGTCCCTGCGTGGAAGGTGGATATGCGCCTTTCCACATTCATTCACTCACCTATTCATTTTCCATTCGTCCATTCACCATTACTGAACCCTGGTGACGTGCCCGGCACGGTCCTGGGCAGATACAAGTGCGTGAGGAGTTGGACGTCCAGCTGGTGAGTGGGAGCTGTAATTGGAAACGTTACTATGGTGACCAGTGCACTAGTAGAGGTGTGTGGGGTGCACATGGGTCCCACAGAGTGGGGAGGATGGCGTCTGCTTGAATGGGTAGAGGAGGTCGGTTTCATTGAGTTAGGAAACTGATAGATGAAACCCAACAAGATCCCTCTGCCCCTGGGAGGGGTAGAGGGTGGAGCGGGAAGGTGTTCCAAGCTTAGCACCCACGTTAAGACTCGTGACGCAGTGTGTTCTTCTAGGAAGCTGCCAGGTGCCCGCCCGGAGCCTGGGGTGCAGGCGGGAAAGTGGGGAGCCCCACTGACAAGGCTAGTGGAGTCTTTGGAGAGTTTTAAAAATATTTTTTTCCTTTATTGATTTTAGAGAGAGAGGAAGGGAGAGGGAGAGATAGAAACATTGATGAGAGAGAACATCGATTGGCCGCCTCCTGCATGTCCCCCACTGGGGATCGGGCCCACAACCTGGGCATGTGCCCTGACCGGGAACCGAACCAGCGACCTCTTGGTGCATGGGTCGACGCTCAACCACTGAGCCACACCGGCCAGACTCCTTGGTCATCTTTGAAAGGTCACCATCATGTAAGGGGGGCAGAGACTCTGGAGGCAGCTGGGGACGGTGCAAATCCCAGGCCACTTTTCCGCTTGGAACTTGAGGAAGTTTCCAGATACCACTGAGCTCCAAGAAAATAGGATCCTAACAGAGCCCTTGAAATGTCGCTGAGAGAGGTAGACACAACTTATGTAAAGCGCCTGTGACCGTACCTGGAATGTGTTGTTGTAACTATCGTGAGGCTAATATAATGAAGTGGGAAATGGACGCGTGTCTGAGACAGAGCCCTGGGCTCTGATTCCAGTTCTGGTGCTGACTTCATGGGCATCTTTTAAAAACGGGCACATTCAAACTCGTTCTGAACTCACTTTTCTTACCAGTAGACATGCATTTATCCAACACACATTTATTAATTACGGACTCCTTGTGCAGCCCTGTGCCAGCGGTGGTTACATCTGTGAGCAACCGGGCACAGTTCCCCCAAACCCCTGACTCCAGTCTCATATGAGAAAAAATCAGAAGAATTCCAATCGTTGGGCACCCTACACAATGCCCGACCAACTCCCCTAGAATGTCATCAAAGACACGGAAAATTCTAAGAAACCGCCACAGCCTAAAGGAGCCTAAGGAGACACGGTGACAGGAAGGACAGCAGGTAAAAATCAAGGAAACCTAAACAAAAACTTGACTTTAATAATAATGTATCAATATTGACTCATTAATTGTAACAAATGTACCATAGGAATGTAAGACGTCAATAATAGAGGAACGTGTGTGTGTGTGTCAGGGGGGTATCCGGAAACTGTACTACCTTCTCAATTTTTCTGTAAATATAAAAAGGCTCTAAAAAATAAAATCCATTAAAAAAAGGCATGGTCCCGATCTCACAGAATTTGTACTCTTTAAAATGAGAATAAGAAAACCGACTCGTGGGGAAGTTTTGAGGTCCCATGACAAGCTTGTAAACGATTTTACACAAGGCTAGTGCATACGAGTGTTTATAGTTTCCTGTTCGCCGTTTTCCTTGAAGTGAATGAATGTAGTTCAGTAGCCGCTTTACAGTCCGAGTCTGCTCATTTCAATACCTGTTTGGTCTCTGTTGATCGCCTTGTCTCTTGAAAGTGGCTGACATTTTCTTGGTTCTTTGTATGTTGAGTAGTTTTGGGGTTTTTTTAAATCCTCACCCAAGGATGTTTTTTCATTGATTTTAAAAATTTTAGAGAGAGTGGGAAGGAGGGAGAGAGAGAGAGAGAAACATCAGTGTGAGAGACACACATTGCTTGGTTGCCTCGGGCACGACCCCTGCTGGAGCCCGGGGATCAAACCCCAAACCAAGGTACATGCCCTTGACTGGGAATGAACCCACGACTCTTTGGTCCACGGACCATTGCTCTAACCACTGAGCCAAACTGGCCAGGACTGTTTGAGCAGTTTTTTATTATATCCTGGATGTTATAAAATTTATTGTGGAATTCTGGACTCTGTCCTATTCTTTCAAAAAGAGTTGATTTACTTTTGCTTTCTTTGTTTTAGAACCTAATTAATTTAGTTGAACTCAGACTACAGATTCACCCTCAATGCTCAGAAACCCAGCGGTCATTCCTGCCGTGGAATGACGTGGTAATAACTGCACTGTGATAACAGGGTTAAGTGTGGGTCTCTCCACGCCTGAACTATACGCTGTGTGAGGGAGTCACTGGGTCTCACTTATCTCTGAGTCCTTCACGTAGAGCTCAGTAATGCGCAGTGGTCCTGCCACCATGCCGAATGCAAGGATGAGTTAAGGAACCACGCAGTTCAGGAAATCTCCACCAAACTGCAACAATGTTACTAAGAGACGCAGGAACCAGGAGGCAAAAGCAGGTTGTGTGTTTATTAATTTGCACCTTCCTGTGGTTGGTGTAATTTCCCATTGTCAGTCCACTGCAAAGATTTGGACCTCAGTTGCAGCTAATCTTCAATTTTTGCTCCCTCATATATTATTTCCTACAGACCACACCTTATAGCAAACCCCATTATAATAAAGTAATTAAAACCACAGGTACTGATGGTGCAGTCATTACTTTGGCTTCATTTCCATATGTGGAATTAATCTAAAGGAGGTCACTTTGAATTGCAATTCAAGCCCACAACTCAAGCCTGCTTTCTTCATCCACTCAGTAAACATTTGAGCACCTGTGTTATCACAGGGGTAAGATATAAATTAATAAGCGTAGTTCCTGTCCTTGAGGAGTGAGGGAAACACAGAGGTTAGTCATTTAATCAGTTATTTGTAGACTCAACAAATATTTATTGAGCACAGATTTTATGCTGGAAATTTTATGCTAGGATCAAAGGGTACAATAATAAGAAGATGGACATTTTTCTGTCCTGGGGGAACTCAGAGTTTCTCTGGAAAACATGAACTAAGGTTTTTCTACATTGTTTCCATTCAAGGACCACCCTCACTTTTTTCTTCTTTTTTTTTTGCCTTGGTCTGTACAATGTGTACCGCTAATTCAGAGTATTTAACTATCACTCTTCAAAAGTGTGGATCAATTTAATTTAAAAGGAAATATTATATCACAGACTGGAGATGCTTTTCAAATTCACATGAAAATAAAAACGTCATTATTAAAATGCAAGATGGCTAAAAGCAACATGCCAAGCAGTACGTGTGCCCACACTCCGGGCAACACTGATTTAAGTGTGTTGAATGTGGTAAAAGAGACATTTATAAAGTGCAGAAGGTTCAATGGGACTATAAAAGGAGTCATGACTCCTGCCTGTGTTTATAAGGAAGGCTTTGCAGAAAGTCTTTCTGAGGGAAGTGACAGCGACCCCTTTACCATTTTATCCTCTGCGGCAGTCAAAATAATGCGCCCCCCCCACCCGCCGCCCCAGAAGATGTCCACGTCCTCACTGGGAGCTATGACGGCTACAAAGTGGCAGGCAATCCGGGCTGCAGGGGGAATTCTCCTCTCTCACCAGTGGCTTTAGATGCAGGAGTTAATGCTGACTGACTGCAGGATCCCAGTGGAATCACAAGGACCATCAAAGCAGAGGAGGCAGAAGAGAGTCCCGTGATGGATGTGGAAAGGTCGCCACGCTATTGCTGGCTTTGGAGACAGAGGGAGGCGCCACGGGCCGAGGAAAGCATGTGGCCTTTAGAAGCTGGGAAAGCTGAGGAACAGACTCCCCCGCTGCACCCTGAGAATGCCATGCAGCCTTACCAACAAGACCCAAGTTGGCTTTCTAGCCTGCACAGCTACAAGATAACCAATGTGTGTCGTTTTAGTTGCTGAGATGGTGGCAATTCGTTACAGCAGCATTAGAAACTACCGGGAGCTCACAGTGCCAGCTGGGTCTAGGCAGCAGCCAAAAATAAAGTGCCCCGCAGCAGGGTCTCCCCTCCCAGGCCTTTAAGGACCAGTCTCGGTGTCTCTTGTAGACCCCGTGCCCACACGCACTCAGCAGGTAGTTGGGGGTCAGCGACTGTTCTGAGTGCATTTTTAAGGCAGGCACTATTTGAACTGGCAGATCAAAAATGGGTCGATGATGCTTGTGGTGTGTTTGGGGCAGTAACTGCCATCTCAGGGAGCTTGAATGATAACCAGCCCAGGGCGGTGGCAGGGAGCAGACCAGGAAGAGCTTTGCGTGGCGCACGGAGGAGTCTGACTGGGGCCTGCGGCCACGGGGAGGGGTGTGTCGAATCTCCTTCCATGGGTGTCCGGGCGTGCCCTCTCTCCAAGCCAGTGTCTTCACAACATCCACGGAATCTCGAGTTTCTGGGACCAGGATCCTTGCAATCCATGCAGATGTTTTGGGACAAAGCTCAACCTTGTGGGCGTGGGTTCTTGGGCTGGGGTCCCGTGTCACACATTCGGAGTGGCCAGACAGAGGAAGCCGGCAGCCTGGGAAGCCGGGTGAGTCTGGGCTCCCTGAGCCCCCTCCCTGCAGGAGCCGACACGCCGTCAAGGTTTCCGTCGTAAACCCCGCACGCCGCGCTCTGCGAGGTGGCCGCAGATGCTCTGCCGGGCCGGGCGCCAGGGCTCAGCGCGCAGTCCTGTCTTGCTCTGCTTTCCTCTGCATTTTCGACAGAGATTGTTTGGCTTTCTTAAAGTTATGGTGTGGAATAAAGGGAACGGTAATGAGTTCCAGATGCTTCTATTTTCCTCCTCCCATAATTGGAAACAAAAATATAGCATGGCTTTTAAATGGAAAGTGCCAGAGAGGGTTCAGCTGTGATTTAGAGCCCAGCGCGGGGCTGCGGCCGTCATCACGACACACCCGCACACTCAGCTCCCCGCAGACCCCGCGCGGTCTCCGGGCCTGCACCGGGTCCCACGGCGAGCCCTGTTCGGAGCCGTGAATACGGACCGGAACCCAGGCCTGAGAAGCACAGACTCGGGGAGGGAGCAGCTCAAAGGCCGGTTGCTCTGGGCCGCAGCCCGGCCTCCTTTCACGCCGCCCCCGGGCGCACCTGAGCTTCCCACACTGCATTAGTTTCCCGGGAGCGGGAGCGGACAGAGCCTCCAGCTGAAGTGCTCCCAGCGCAGATCAATTAAAAAAAAATCAAGAGGCCAGACTCCCGAAGTCTAAGGTGATCTTAGGAAGAAAGGACGCTCGGGTCACCGGGGCCTGGTGGCGCCCCAGCCGACTTCTCGGGAGCCCCGGGAGCCAGGCTGGGAACGGGGCCAGCCTCCTTGGGAGTCACACGGAGATCACCTGGGTGTGAGGAGACGAGCAGCCAGCTCAGGTTCAAAGCTCCAGGTTCCTCTGGAACCTCCTTCCTGCTCGTCAGCCACCGCAGTCAGGGCGCCGAGCGGCGGGGATGCGGGGTTCAGGCTCTGGCTGTGGGAAAGCTGCGGCCTCCACCGACCGGCCGATGACAGCGCCTCCCACGCTCCGGGGAGACTCGCTGACACAGTGCAGACCAGCCGTGGCCGTGGGCCGGCGGGCTCCGTGAAGCTGGCAGCGCCCCGGTACAGACGGGACTGCGGGGCCCGGAGCTGAAACTCAACACGGGCCTCTTACCTGTGTTCGTGGCAAAACAAATTCTAGTTCACGTTCTGTTCTGGGCCGGGACTCTCGGGTCGGGCCGAGTTCTCTGCCTGTTCCGTTGCCTCTGACATTGTCCTCATGCAGCCAGCCAGTCGCTAACCCTCCTCACGGGACTGGTCCGTCGGGCACCTGCTGTGTGCGGCCACTGCAGGGGTCAGTGGGACGGCCGTCATGCGTCTGCTCTCCGAGCCCGTGGAGTTCAGCCAGGCCCACGCCCGCAGACGGCCTCACGCGCCGCCCTGTCTCATCATAAACAGCCAGCGGGGTGGGTCTAAAGGGATGGCTCAGTGGTTCTCAACCCTTTTCAAAACTTACAAGGCGGGGGCTCTGCCCTGCCCCTGGGCAGCCCGAACCCTGGGGTCTGGGCCTCGTGTTTTCAGTCTGCTCGCTGTGACCGACGCGTGCTGGGACTGAGAGCCACTCAGGAGGGCTGGCTGATGTGGGGTTCAGGGCGATCTGGAGAGCTGCCCTCCGCTCTGCTGTGGATACTGAACCCCCCGCTGCTCTCCGGGGGCCTGAGAAAATGACAGGGGAGACGAGCAGAAGGCATGCCCCTCATTCCTCGAGGAACTCCGACTCTGGCCCAGCTCTGTCCTGACCTTCGGAGTCGGCTGGGAGGCTGGGGCAACCCTGAGGTCCGTCCGCGTCCTCCTGACACCCTGAACCAGGTCCCTGCCCCCCTTCTCTCTCCTGCTATTAGCTCTGAAGACGGAGGCAGGCCCCTCCGCGTCTCTCCCAGCCCCGTGGGGCTTGCTGAGCCGTAATGATGCCGGGAGCCTGTCCCCCTGGTGGGGTGTTCTAGCTCATCTCCCTCCAGATGGTGGGGTTCGTCTAGTCTCCCCATCTTATCGGTGCCTCCATTCCGTGCCAGGGGCCCGTTTTCCACGCTCATGTGATCTTCTGGGGCAGGGGATTCTTTGGGTTCCAACCCCCACCCAGAGACGCTGCCTGGGGGATCGCCGGGGCCAGGCACCTAGACAGACTCCCCCTGCTCTTCTCGGGAAAACGGCCTTCAGGCCGACGTCCCCTTGGAAGGATGAGGACCGTGTGATTTTCTGAAATACGTCTTCACATTCCTGGCCGTCTTCTTGGCCTTTTCGCCGAAGTCAATCATTCAGGACGTGCTCCCGCCGCCAGGTGAGGGTGTCCGCCGCTTCTGCTGGAAACTGCCCGCTGTTGGTCACAGAGTCCTGGGGGGGCGGCCGTGTCAGAGCCGAACCACGGCGCACAGCTGCCCGGGACGGACCGTCACTGATCACACTGTGGGAGCCGGAAGTAGGTGAACACCACACGAGCACCACGATCTCGGTTCTGCTTCTGTTAATAATCACCATCCCTGGGTGAGGATCGGAGGACGTTTTATTCCCTCCTTCTTTATCTATTTTCTAATAATAATAATAATAATAATAATAATAATAATGTATAGGATTGGTTAATTGGTTCAGACCCAATGCTGGTGATGAGTGAGGGCAGAGGTCTGAAAATGGGGCAGTCAGGAGTGCACGTGGCCCCCTAGAACCCCCAAGACATCAAGGCCGCGCCCCACCCGCATCTCTGCCCACGCCACCCCCGCTGTGGATGTCCCCGGGCGATAGACACGCTGCTTCCCACAAGGCCCTCTGTGGGAACGGACCCCACCGTGGCCACACTGTTTCTGACGCTGCCTAAAGAGCTGTAACCCTTCCACACAGAGAGACCTGACTCAGATGACCACCGAGCCGAGACGGAGACGCCCCCCACCGTGGGGCTGGCTGGGAGGCGGCCCCACGCCCGAGCGGGGGAGGGGAGCCAGGCGTCAGAGGTGCAGTCACAGCATCACTGTTGTCAGGTGGGCCCGGGGACCCAGTGAGTCCTCTTAGCCAAGTGGGCCTGACAGAGGGTGCCGCAGACTCGGCGGGACCCCGGCTCTGACGCCGGCAACACGGAGCAGCTCTGGGCGGCCCCTGAATGTCCTGCCCTGTCCCATGTCCAGTGTCGTAGTCAGGCAGGACCCCCCAAAGAGGGGATGGCCTGAGTTCTCCAGCAAAACACGCCATTGCCTCCCCGGGGGAGGTGAAGGGGGAGAGAGGCAGAGTGTCACTCTATCGGGGGTCAGCAGACTGCTCCCCGTGGGCAGGGCCTGGCCGCCGGCCTGCGTGGGACGGGGTTCCCCGAGTGCACAGCCGCAAGCCCTCACTTCCTCACCGTCTGTGGCTGCTCTCAGGCCCCACAGCTCAGCGGGGGAGCAGCGACAGCAACCGGATGGCCCAGAAAGCCAAACGCTGCTGACCTCTGCTCTCGGGGACGTCTCCGTGACATCCGGCTGCTCCAGGGTACGCCCTCTCCTGGTTGGCCTGCTCCCTTCGGCCCATCTTGCCTGGTTCCAGTTGCCGGTCACTTCTTGTATGTCTTGGGACAACAGTGTCATTGTATTCACCAAGCAAGTTCCTTGCAAGGACGAATCTTACTCTCAAGGCGAACTCCCCAGCTGCCTTTAAAAATAACAAAGTCCAGACCCTCAGTCACCATGCTCCTGTGTCTCCTCTGCCCTCAGGGGGAGGCCTCCTTCCACCCGGACTGGAGCCGCTGGAGACAGCTTCCTGAGAAACGGGTCCCTGGTGGCCACGGCCCGGCACGTCCTTGCAAGGCGGAGCTTCCTGACAGAGTTAAAAGGAGGCCTGGCCAGAGATGAACGCTCCTCGCACTCAGAGGGCTGGGCTCCATCACTGGGAATCTGGCTGGGTTGGATCGCCCCCACCGTCCCTCCCGTCTAACCGGGCACTGTGCGTGCCAGGCAGCCCGAGACGGCAAAGCCTGCTGTTTGTGGGGGGCGTCGGGTGAGGTTCCAGTTCTGGCGAAGGGTTAAGATAAAGAGCTTCCTTCTGTGGGCCCCTCTCCGAGCCAGCCTGGTGGCCCGTGCACCCCGGGCACACGCGTGGGCACCTGAGCCCTGCCGTGAGAAGGTGGTCACTCCGAGGGCGCCCCTCTGCGTAGCGTTCGGTCCAGCCGCTCCCCAGCCGCTGCAGCAGTTCCGTTCCCTGGGAGGGAGGTTATGGACTTGCTTTTGTCTTGGCAGGAAAACACGGACCACGAACACCGTCGTGCCCCTGCGAGGACTTGGGGGAACAGAAAAAGATGACCATCCGAGGACGTGCCCAGCGCAGGGAGCTGCCAGCCCCCTCCTGTGCTTGCAGGGATGGCAGCAGCCTCCTGAGGGCGAGGTCAGTCCTTCCGTCAGCACACGTTCCCAGGAGTCCCTCCCGCCACGTGCGCGGGTGTGCGGGAAGCAGCGAGCTGGTGTTCACAGTGCGAGTTTGCTCTGTTGCTGTCGTTCCCCCTCACCCAGGATGTCTTTCCACTGATTTTTAGAGAGAGTGAAAGGGAGTGAGGGAGAGAGAGAGAAACATCCACTGGCTGCCTCCCACACGAGCCCTAACCGGGGCCGGAGATCAGACCTGCAACCCAGGTACGTGCCCTTGGCCGGAATCAGACCTGCAAGGCTTCGGTCCCCAGGCCGACACTCTCACCGCTGGGCCACACCGGCCGGGGCAGCGTGTCCACTTTCAGTGAAATGAGTCGCTCCAGCTCCTCCCACATCACAAAGCCAGCAGCCACCTGGCTGGTGGGGACCAAGGTCAAGCACAGCGGGGGCACTGCCATGCCCGAGCTCCTCCCTCCCGGACCTCCCTTCCCACAGGCTGCCTCTGCACCCCAGGGTCCCTCAGGGTCCCTCGTCTCTGCAGTCACGGTGCTTTTCAACTCCGTTCCAGAATGACCTCATTCCTCATTCCTGGAGCTGTTTCTCCAAGCACAGACCTGGACAAAGCCCACGGTCTCCTTGCTCTTTCCAGCCGGGCACGTGCTGAGTGGGATCAGGGTTCCGGCGGCCCTCCCAGAGGCACGTTGCAGAGTGGCGGCAGACCCCCCGCCCCCCGGCCTCGGCTTTCTTCTAGATCCCCCATCCAGATGCCGCCAGGCGTGGGACCCCTGCACCCTCGGTGGGAACTGCCGGGCGAGGCCTCTCCTCTGCTCTGGGCCATCGGGGGACTGGGTGCTGCTTCGGGACCAGACCGGCCGGCGGGAGGCGAGGGCGGCAGGAAAATGCCTGCAGGGGGTCGGGCAGCTCCCCACAAAGACGTCGTGTGCGAGCCAGGGAGCCAGGCATGAACCCAGCTGGGAGAAGCCCGAGTGAGGCCGGCCCACGCCCCCGCCCCTGCCGCAGGCTTCGGAGGGCCCGGCTCAGGGTGTCCCTGCTTGACTGCTTCTCAGCTGCCGGCTGCATGTTACTCTGCGTCGCTCGGAGGTCTGAGCGCCTAGCCTGCCTCTTCCACGGCAGCCGGTCTCCTCTGTATGGACGAGTCTGGAATCATCTTGCCCTGGTATTCAAGCAAAGACCCCCACTCGGAAGTCACGCCAATTTGGCTCCTCTGTGTCTCACGGACAATTCGGGTTCCGTCGTGTCTTGGCCAGCCGGCGGTAGCAGGCACAGACTGCTGTGTAACGAACACCCCTGTTCTCAGGGGCTTAAAATAGCAACTCACCTCTGCTCAGAATTCCTGTTTGGGCTGGGCTCCGAGGGTCTCTCCTGGTCTTTGCCAGGGGGCGTGTCCGTGGCTGTGGGGAGGGCTGCCTCGTCCCAGGTGCCCTCACTCACAAGTCTGCGGTCCCAACGGGAACATCCAGAATAACAGGGCGGCTGGGAGTCTCTCCCCCTGTGGTCTCCCCCCACCCTCTCCCCCCCTCAAGGAGGCTGGACCAAGTGTCTTCACGTGGTAGAAGGGCTGCTTCCAAAGGGACACCCGGCACAGGTGTTGCTCAAGCCTGAGCTCCTGTCCCATGCGCTAGTGTGCAGGCAAGTCACATGGCCAAGCCCCGAATTAATATGGGGGGTGGGGTGGGCTATGCAGGGTGTGGGTCCTGGGAGGTGGAATTCACGGGGTAATTAACATAACAACCCACCACACTAGTGACCCTGGACAAATACATTATTGATCTCTCTGAACCTTGGTTTGCTGATCTGTGAAATGGGAAGAATACTCTTCTGTGTATGAATTGGGAACAGGCTGAATTCATGTAATAAAAAACCCCAATACAGTAGAGTGTGAACGATCCAGGGGCGTATTTGTCTCCCCGCGCAGCATGACATGGGGTAGGCAGTTGGTAGTGCCAGCTCAGAGACTAAGTGAGGTCAGGATCTGTGTCTCCGCAATCCCCTCGGCTGTGCCCTCGTGGTGGAAAGATGGCTGCAGTAGCTCCAGCCCTTTCCGTGCCTTCCTAGGAAGTAGGAACGAGTGCCGCACCAGCTGGGTGGGCCTCCCTCTGAAAGAGCTTTCCCAGAGGCCTATCCGCTCACATCTCATCGGCCAGGTCTGCGTCACACGGCCACCCTTAGCTGCAAGGGAGGTTAGGAAATGTCGCTTTTAAAGCTGGTACAGAACCCCAACAAGGTCCTGTGAGGAACGTAAGAAGTGGGAGTATGCACGGGTGGGCACCTCGCCGTGACTGGCAGCCCTCACCCCCACACACCAGGTGCCCAGCTCTTTCGTGTTTCTTATCTATGTGATCGCCTCTGCTGGCCAGCTGGCCCATCTGTTGCCCTTCCATATCTGTCCCCCGAAGAGAAGGAAGAGGGGCCCACGGAGTGGCCCACAGCTTGTCCAGTGTCCCTCGTGATTTCCGTGTCCGTTAGTGACCGTGAGTAGCGAGCCTCCCGGAAACTCAGGGGAGAAGGCAAGGGCGTCGTCGTTGCTCCTTGTGCACAGGTGAGCGGGACGGTCCTGTAGTCTCGAGGGGCTCCCGCTTCCGTCTGAGGTCAGCAGCGGGCCAGGGGCGGCTCCGCTGACCTTGGCCGGGCTCCCTCCCGTGCTGGTGGCCCGAGCCGCAAAGGGACGCTGGAGGACTGGAAGCGGGGAGGGGTGAAGAGCTGCAGTCATTTTTCCCATCACGGTGCCCCACGTCACGGGAGAGCCCACGGCGTCTGTGTCCCTGTGAACTGTGCCTCTTGGTCCTGCGCTTTCTCCAGCCAGACGGTCCTTGTTCTCTCCGTTTTCTGCAGAAACTGCCATGCACCAGCTCTCACTTTCATTGCCCAGTCTCCCTGCCTGTCCCCGGATGTCCAGAGAGCACCCCGACCCTGGACAAATGGGGTGTTTTCCCCCAGCGGCACCTGGTAGCCCGCCCTCCGGCCCCCGCCCACGGGTGCCTGGGCGCTCTCTCCCATCAGCTGGCTTTCTCTGCACAGATCAGCCTCTGTGAGGACACGGGCAGCCCTCCTGGCCGCTGAGGGCCCTGGGCGAGCCTGGCTCCTAACCCCGGGCTAGGCCCCCATTCATACTGAGGACCCCGCCCTCCTGCCCTGGAGCTTTCTGACCAAGCCCAGACCCCAGCTAGGTCTGCTCCCTGGGACCACCCGCCTTGGGCGTGGACCCCAAAGGGCTGCGTTCCTTCTCACACAGGTGCGCAGGGCTGATGAGCACGGACCCTGGACCAGGTGGCCGGGGGCCTAAACCTGGCTCGTTATCTACCCCGTGCTGTGTGATTTGGGGCCCATGACTTGTTTCTCTGTGAAATGGGCGCAGTGATCGTCTGCCTCGGGGTTCCTGTGAGGACAAACGGCACCCAGACGCCCGCCCAGCGCAGGGCCTGGCACACAGCAGAGGTGCCCCGGGCCGGTCGTGCCGGTTATCACGCGGCTCCCCCTTGTCTGCCGCTCGCAATAGGCCCGTCTCTGGGCATCTTCACCCTCCCGTTCATTCTGGGGCGTGAGTCCGGCCGCTGCTTTAATTGTTTGTCTCTACGTTCCCTCGGTCCTCCCCTTTCCTCGCTTACGCACACACTCCCGCGTGCCCTCCACAGGGCAGCCGCCGTGTTAGACCCAGGGGACGAGAACCAAAACCAGTCGCTGCCGTCCGTCCTCCTGGAGACAGCCGTTGACCAGCCTAAACCCAGCAGGAAGTGTGACAGGTGCTTCAGTGAGACCAGCCGGCCCGAGTGGGAGCAAAGACAAGGACTCTCTTCTTTTTTCAGTCCTCACCCGAGGATGTTTTTCCATTTATCTTCAGATAGAATGGGAGAGAGAGAAACATCGATGTGAGAGAGACACAGCGACTGGTTGCCTCACGCACGACCCCAACCAGGGTGGGGGTCCGAACCGCAAGGGACGTGCCCTGGACCGGAATCGAACTCTCGACTCTCTGGTCCTCGGGCCCACGCTCTAACCGCTGAGCCAAACTGGCCAGGGCAAGACCGGACTCTTGGGGTCCAAAATGCGGCGACAGCACACGGTGGGGGACTGGCCATCGCCACTTTGGCTGCGCTTTGCTTGGGTTTGACTTGTGTTTCGTGGCCCGGCTTCCTCAGGGCTGAAAAGAGATCACATCTTTCAGGACCAGGACCTGACAGCGAGCAGCTCTTCTCTGAACCGCAAGGGAGCCGGCACACGGCAGCCCAAGAGGTGACAGTAACTGAGCTCTAAAAACATTAGTTTAGCCCTGGCTGGTGTGGCTGAGTGGTTGAGCGTCGACCCTGCACCAAGAGGTCGCCGGTTCGATTCCCGGTCAGGGCGCATGCCCAGGTTGTGGGCCCGATCCCCAGTGGGGGGCGTGCAGGAGGCGGCCAATCGATGTTCTCTCTCATCAATGTTTCTATCTCTCTCTCTCTCCCCCTTCCTCTCTCTCTAAAATCAATAAAAACATATTTAGAAAATGTTTTAAATTTATATTTCTGTTAAAGAAATGCAGAGACCTAGTTTAAAAAGTCAAACAGGCCCTGGCCGGTTTGGCTCAGCGGTTGGAGCGTTGACCTGTGGTCCAGAGAGACCCGGGTTTGGTTCTTGCTGGGGGCATGTACCTCGGTTGCGATTTGTCCCCGGCCCTGGTTGATCGTGCTGGGGCGGCCGCTCGATGTGTCCCTTTCACGTCGATGTTTCTCTCTCTCTCTCTCTTCCTCTCTCTCCCTCCCACTCTATCTGAACAAAAAATGGAAAAATGTCCTCGGGTGAGGATAAAAATAAATAAATAAATAAATTAATTAATTAATTAATTTAAAAAAAGTCAAACAGTAATAAACTGGTTCTCTGGAAAACAGCAGCCCCTGACACTCCTGCCGCCCCCGCCCCTCGAATTCCTCCTCCTCTGAGGCAGACATGTCCAAGTCTTTTGAGATGTTTCTTACTGGTATTTACCGCCCTGTGTCTACACAATACGCGTATACTACTCTTTCTTGTTTGTTGTTTTCATGTGGCACCCTCCCCCAGTACTCACCCCCACTTCTCATACCCCTCCCCCACCCCGCCTTCCGATAGAGCCAGATAACAGTGTTTGGTCGAATCAGTATTCAGGGTTTTGTGTTATTTTGACCATGTAAATAGCAATCACAGCTGAACCACAGAGCTGACCACGATTATTTTTTCTTTCTTGTACAGAGTTTTGTTTTCCTGGAGTTAATAATTGCCTCATTTTAAAATTTGCTTAATTGTTTTTGTACTCATCACGAATCTATTGCCACGAACAGAGCTTCCGTTCATTCGAACACCAGGACATCGAGTTCCATTATCTTCGCTACATCTCCCACGGACAGCTTCAGGGCTGGCCTCTGGGAAGACCCCAGGCCACAAGCCTGTCCCCTCCTCCACACCCCTGCAGGATTTCCCTTCAGGACCCCCTTGGGTGGGGTGGGGGAGACTTGAACTCTTTCCCGTGTTGGATTCTTTATTTCCTTAACGTCATATCTTCTTTTTAAAATTCACTTCCTTGTTTTGGTCGAGCATCTTAATACATGGAGACCATGAATGTCCGAAAATAACTTTATTCTACCTTCACACTTGATGGTTAGATTGACTCGTGTGCTGGTTAACTCTGTGTCAACTGGACGAGCTGAAGCGTGGCCAGATAGCTAGTGAAACATCGTCAGTGGGTGAGTCTGCGAGGTGTTTCTGGAAGAGGTTAGCATTCATCCAGTAGGTGAGGGAAGAAGATGCCCCTCACCAATGTGGGCAGGCCCAAGGAGAACCAGAGGCAAAGGAAGGGTGACTCCCCTCTCTCCTCGCGCTGGGATGTTCCTCTGCTTCCCTCGGATAGCAGAGCTCCTGGTTCTCAGGCGTTCAGCCGCAGACTGAATTATTCTACTGGCTTTCCCGATTCTCAGCTTGCAGGTGTATGAACCAATTCCTATAATAAATCTCATATCTGTATCTATATCTATATCTATATCTATATCTATATCTATATCTATATCTATATCTATATCTATATCTATATCTATATCTATACCTATACCTATACCTATACCTATACCTATACCTATACCTGTCTCTGTCTCTATCTCTATCTCTATCTCTATCTCTATCTCTATCTCTATCTCTGTATCTATCTATTCCTATGTCTATATCTATCTCCCATTGGCTATGCTTCTCTGGAGAACTCTGACTAACACAGCTGGGTATAAAATTTTAGTTTACAAGTAATTTTCACTCATAGTTTAAAAAAAATTTTTTTTCCATTATTTGTTTTTAGAGAGAGAGGAAGGGAGAGAAACATCGATGAAAGAGAACATTGATTGGCCGCCTCCTGCACGCCCCCCACTGGGGATTTGGCCCACAACCTGGGCATGTGCTCTGACCCGGAGTCAAACCGGTGACCTCTTGGTGCATGGGTCGATGCTCAACCAGTGAGCCACACTGGCCAGGCAGGACTCATAGTTTTTTTTAATGCTAATTGATCTTTTAAATATATATATATATGTTTTTATTGATTTTTTAGAGAGAGAGAGGAAGGAAGAGGGAGAGACAGAGACACATCGATCAGCTGCCTCCTGCACACTCCCCACTGGGGATCAAGCCCACAACCCAGGCATGTGCCCTGACCGGGAATCGAACCAACGACCTCTCAGTGCATGGGATGACACTCAACCACTGAGCCACACTGGCCAGGGCTTCACTCATAGTTTTAAAAGCATTGTTCCCTTGTTTTCCAGATTTCATTGTTACAATGGAGAAGTCTGATATCATTCTGATTCCAAATCCTCTAGATGTGGCCTATTTTTTTTTTCCACCCTGTAATTTTCAGGGTATTTTTCTGAGTCAGCTCTTCTCAAATCTTACAAGGGTTGATCTTTTTCGTTCTTTGTGCAGGGGCCCAAGGTAGCCCTTTCAATTTGGGGATGAAAGCCTTCAGTTCTGGAAATCTCCCTGTTCATTCTTTAATGACATCTTTCCCTCTAGGCTCTCTCTTCCTGCTCCCTCGAGCTCCTAGTATTCAATGCTCGCACCCTTAGGCTGACTCGCAGATTCTGATTGTCTTGTCTTCTCTTTCCTATTTTACATTTTTTGTCTTCTCTCTGGGTGATCTTCTCAAATGTATCTTCTAACTCTTCAAATTAAAAAAAAAAAAAAAGTTTATCCTCCCCCGAGGGTATGTTTATTGATTTTAGAGACAGAGGAATGGAGGGGTGGGGAGAGGCACACATCGATGTGAGAGAGAAACAGACTGGTTGCCTCCTGTACGAGCCCCGACGGGATCAAACCTTCGCCCTTTTGGTGTACGGGATGGTGCTCCAACCACCTGAGCCGCCCAGCCAGGGCAACGATTCAAACGTGCTTCTTTTCTATTAATTTAAAAACATGTGTTCTGTTGTCATACTTTGAATTTCCGAACGCTCTTTCTCATTTCATACATGCTGCAAATCTCACCCTTTCTTCGCATCAGCTGTTTCAAATATACAGCTCCTTCTCGCCTCTCCAAGGAGAACTTTGCAATTGTTTTAAATTGTTTTCTGCTATGGTCACTCCGTCTCCTCTGAGTTCCTCTTGTGTGCTGTCTTCTACTAGCTACCATTCATGCTAGAAGTTTTCCCTCAGATGCCTGGTGACCCCTGCTTGTCCATTCTTAGTCTAGAGTAAAGCATGGGGCTTTCCTTTTGGGGGTGAGCCAATGTTTTGGAACTGGATGGAGGGGCTGGTTGCACAATATTGGGGATGTACCCACTGCCACTGAATTGTCCACTTTAAAATTGTTCATTTTTGCCCAGCTGGTTGCACACTGACCCATGCACCAAGAGGTCGCTGGTCTGATTCCTGGTCAGGGCACACGCCCGGGCTGCGGGCCTGATCCCCAGTGGGGGGCATGCAGGAGGCAGCTGGTCGATGTTGATGTTTCTCTCTCATCAGTGTTTCTATCTCTCTCTCCCCTTCCCGTCCTCTCGCTCTAAAATCAATAAAAACATAGTTTTTAAAAAAATGTTAATTTCATGCCATGTGAAATTCACCACCAAAAAAATTGAAAAAGAGAGAGAGAGGAGAGAGGAAAGGACGTGGGGACCAGCATCCCAGGGGTGCAGGGTAGAGCCCGCTGACTGGTGGACCCGGCGGCCCCCGTGGGAGTTGAGAATTACTGGGAGTCCTTCTGAACCCCAAGCGGTCATTTAATACTGCCCGTGCCCTGGGGGCCACGTTTTCAGCTAAAGGTATAAAGCTCATTAAAAGTAAGAGAATACTTGAAACTCAAGATAACCCCTCGGGGAGGGGACCGTTGAATACAACAGGTGAGCAGAGCTCAGCGTTGGCTGAAAGTGATATACTTTAAATTTTCATGCGTAAAGAAGGGCTAATCGTTCGGCCTTACATTTCTCTGCTCGAGGCCCTGCTCCTTCCTGAGATCGGGTTCTGGCCTCAAATTGCGGCGGAACCCGCAGCACGTCCAGAACGCACACGAGGGTGGCTCATCGGCCTTCGGAAGAGTCCAAACAAAGCAATGACGCAGAGAAATATGAATATTTTTTTAAAAGATGTAAAGCAGCTGGGTGGGGGGAGGGGAGCCACGGGGATTTGGGGATGGAGTCCAGGGCCCAGAGGGGATGTGCGTGGTTACCCAGGAAATCCCTTCAGGCAGTTTTCAAACGCAGAGCCCTTTCAAAGTGTGCTCAGAACCTAGGCTACTTCTGGAAGCCGGCTGTCCCTTTCAGAACGCAAGGACTGAGGCAGGTGTGTGTGGCTGGGGCTTCGTATGTCTTCTGTGCTTCAAACCAGCCCCCCCACCGCCATCTCCCACTTCCCCCTCCTTTTCTGTTCCTGCCTCCCCCCGCCGGGTGTCCTTCTCTCCATACAGGCCCATCCTCTCCCCCGTTTCCTCAGACACTGGGACCCCCCTGCCCTGCCCTCAGCCCACGACCTCTCCTGGCTGCTGCCAGGCCCCCCCTCTTAGCCGTCTCCGCGGGGCCCTGACTCAATCCCTTTGGGTCACCGATGTTTATATTCCAAGTTGACAAGTTTAGCTGCAGCTCGGAGTGAGGCCTGGAGGCCAAGTGGGGGCGGGGAGGCCGGGACACTCAAGGCTCATCCGGCTGCCAGGCTGTGCCCGCGGGTGGCTGCCCGGCTGGGAGCTGACAGCCTGCTGTTCGTGGCAGCTCTGGTCTGCTGGTTTCTGCTCCGAAAACCTAATTTCCCCTCACCCCACGTTTGCCTCACTCTCGTGTTTTTCTCTGGGGCAAAGCCTTCGGTCCCACCCGGCTGGCTGCTCGTGTGAGGGGCGCGTGGGGGCGCAGATGGCGAGCAGCAGCGCGGAGGCTGCGTCCTGGCAGAACCTTCGTTTCCGTCGGTGTCGGGTGTGGTCTGGAAGGTGCGGAGGAAACCGCTTCCTTGGATGCGTCAAACCAAGTCAGCCTTGTCCCCATCCTCACGAGTGAGTGCGTTCCGAAGTTCACTCTTTAAAATGTGTCTGTTTTTAAACACCCTTGCTGTCCAAAGGCCCTGGAGTGTCTGTCAAAATGAGGCGAAATCCCCAGGCCGGGGGGGACACGCGAGCACAGCTGGGGTCTCCCGGGAAAGATCACGCGGCTCCTGCAGTCCAGGTGGGGAGCACCTGGCGCCCACTGTGTCCCCGACGGATTCACTGTTCGGTTTTCCAGCAACAGCCTCTGCTCCGCTGGCAAAGCATTTCTTGCTCGGGCCCAAGCTGTAGAAATGGCACTCCTGTGTTATCTAGCCTGCGCTTTGTCCCTTTCCCGTTAAATAAGGCAGCCTGGCCCTCTCGGAGAGCCAGGTGAGGCCCAGCCGCCCGATACATGACAATGATGTGAAATGCTCACTGTAGTGTCCACAAGTGAGTGTCACTGGAATACAGCCACACCGGCGTGCTTGCATACCGCCTGACCGCTGTCCAGCTATGAGGAGAGGCTTGGAGCTTCCGCAGAGGCCGTGAGCCGTCTGCTCTCCGGCTGTTACAGGCAAGGCTTGCTGACCTCTGATCTCGGAGCTTGAATTCCCATTTGAATCTCTGCACAGCTGTTGAAGAAGTCTGTTTCACTCAAGGCAATTTCTTCTGTGCCGATGAGCCATCCATTAGAAAGGGGAGGGGAGCCAGCGAGGAGGCTGCAGAGGCCGCCTGGGAGCCCCGACTTGGAGACGTGGTGACGTGGGCACCGGATCCCACTGGACAGTGAGTCCGAGCGTGGCAGGTGGGCGAGGAGACGGCTTTTCCACGTTCTCTGCTTCTGACCTGGCACAGAAAATGTACAAGCACAAGGGTGGAGCCAGAGGAAAGGTATTTGAGGTGTGTGTGCATGTGCGTGTGTGTGTATGTGTGTGTGTGTGACCTTTTCTGTGGCACTGCCACCCGCGGTGTGCCGGCAGCCGCAGCCTCCCCCAGCCTCTTGCACCGGGCACAAGCAGCACCCTTGGCATCAGGAAGCCAGCAGAAGCCATGACAGTGGGAACAGCACAGGCACAGGAGCGGAAAGCCAGCTCAGAGACCCGAAACAACCAGCAGGAGGTGGACAGGTGACCCGTTCCCACCCTGCTTTGCTCCGCTAGGAGCCTGACATTCAGGCAGGAATGAACCTGATCACACGGCCAGAGATGGGGTTTAACTTCAGGGCCCCCAACTCCCAGGTCACATGCGATATGGGGATGAGAACTTACAAGGCCCACAGTCCAGGGACCAATAACCGTCGGGGTCACTGGGTGCCGCTGTTTTACAGAAGGAAGCCTGTGCCCCAGGGAAGACACTGTCCCCGAATACTCCTGGCAGTGTGGCCCCAGGAGAAGGACCATATTTCTGCTTCTGAGTGCCAACAGCCATGTCTGCACTATGCCCCGGGCTGTGGGCCGCCTCCCAGGAGCCCCACTTTCTGAACACGCAGGGCCGGATGGCGTACTCCAGAGGGGCGCCTCCCCTGCACAGAGCCTCCGTCTCCCCTTTGCTGCCCTCAGGCGACGTCAACCTGCCGTCCTGGTGAGCGGACCTTCCCTGTGTGCGTGTCAGTTTCCGCGGTGACCAGTTAGTGTTTTATTCCGCGTTTGTCTCCCAGGTCTCGCTCTTCCTCTGAAGAAGCCCATCCTCTGCCATCTGGAAGTGAGAACCAGACCATTCTTGCAGAACTGCCTGGGCGGCGCCCCCAGCAACACCTCTCCTTCCCGCAGGACCGAGGGCCCGCCTCTGGGAGTGACAGTGCCGTGCACAGCCACCGCCCCCTCGAGAGTCGGAGCCCTTCAACCTCCGGCTCGAGGCCAGGTGCGCTCCCTCGGGGTGTTTTCCTGTAAGGCGATCTTTGGTGCACTGGGCCTTCCCCATGGCCGGGGTCAATTTTACTTAATGGACTCCGGGTTCTTTCAAAGGGATCCGATCCTTTTGAATTTTGCACAGTCCTAGATAGACTCTCTTTTGATAAAAGGGTCTTTGCTCTTGATGATAGGAACACTGGCACGTCTGTGAATATGTTTCGATAGTTCCGTGCACAGCTGGGGTGCACGCCAGTGAAACCAGTCCACGCAGCTGCTGCTCTCCGTCCAGGCCCGGAGGGACTTCAGAAGGAAGGGGGTGGAAGGAGTGTGTTCCCTGCAGTCCAGGCTGGTGCTCAGACCCTGAGACTCATGGTCAGTTGCCACTCCCAACATGAGAACAAAGCTTGTGACTTGTCACTGTGCAGCGTGACAGCATTAGAGACTGATGCTGGCCTCGCAGCCTCAGAGAGCTAAGCCGGTCCTCGGAGAACCTAATGTGCCGGGGCCCAGCGACGACATCCTGGCCTCTCTCGGAGCGCCGAGCCAGGCCGGGTGGAGACCTCACGCCTGCACAGGGTGGGACTGGCGGGAAGGTCCGTGTTGGACAGGATCCTGAAGGTGTTGGTGCCTCGTTTTCCGCGTTCGCTTGCCTTTTGCTGTCAGCCTTTCCCAACAACCAAGTTAGAGACGTTTAATGTTTGTCATGACAAACATTCTCTTCTGGACCGAACTCTATCCAGGCTTCTCTTGTTAGAGTAGGTAGGTAGTAAGTTATAAACAGAGGAAGGAAGCGGAGGAAATCAGACATCAAGCCTAATAAACTAGGGACTGGATCAGACGTTAAGATTAGACATTAAGCCTCATTCACTAGGAGCCACAGACAGCATGCGTAGGCTCCCCAAGGGACCACCTCGTCCTCCGCCCTCCTCCACCCTCAGGACTTAATCCTCTAAAGCAACAGAAAACGTTTTCCTCAGGACACCAGGGTTCGGGGGGAGGGGGAGAACAGGGGAATTCCTCTGCTGGGTGCATGCCCAATAGCAGTCAAGATGGTGACATAAAGGGGAGGTGTCTAATCCGAGAAAAAGACTGGATTGGGCCCTGGCCAGTGTGGCCCTATGGTTGAGCATCCTCCAGTGCACCAAGAGGTTGCAGGTTCGATTCCCCATCAGGGCACATGCCCAGGTTTTGGCTTGATCCCAGTAGGGGGCATGCAGGAGGCAGCCAATTGATGTTGCTCTCTCATCATCGATGTTTCACTCTCTCTTTCCCCCTCTCCCTCCCTCTCGTTCTCTAAAAAAATCAATAAAAACATATTATGGAATAAAAAAAAAGACTTGGTTGGTTAGGGAAAGCGCCCAGCATAAGCCCGTGAAGGACTGAGAAAGAGATTGGTTAGTTTGAAAGAGTGCCTGGTCTTGCCCAAGCTTGAGGTAATATAATCAAAGCTCAACAAAGGTCTTGCTGGGTTAGCAGGTGTCGGTTGGTTCACGCATTCCCTCTCCCTGGGTGTGGCAGCACAGCTGGGAACAGAGACCGAGCTGGACGATGCCCGGGCAATGCCAGACCAATGGCACAGACTTGCTGGACCCTGGCCCTTCTTCTAGGCTTGATGAGGACAAAGCTGGACTTCTCCCCAGCGCGATGGATGGAGATGAGACACAGGAGCCCAGGGGCAGTCTTTTATTTCTGCTCCAATAACTCTTCCACTACACCTCACGCTCCCCCACGTGGGTCCCTGAAACGCTTCTCTCTGGACTCCGTGGAAGCATCACTTCCACCGGCAACACTGTGAACTTCTCAGCTAGCTCTTGGGGTTGGGGCTCTCACGTTCATCTCTGCATTGTTCAACTTTAGCGAGAGTCCTGCGGAGTCTGTTTAACCAGAATCCACCGCCTTTGATATTTAATCCGGTTTCTTCTCCTCCACCATCCCCAGGTGGTGTCTCATCACCCTGGCCAGTCCTTGGTCAGTTTAGAAGAATCCCCCGACCCCTGAGCTTAACTCATAGTGATTCTCCATCCACTGACCCCACCCTGCTCCTTGGCATTAAATCCCATTTGCCATGTGGTCTTCAGAGTTGGGTCCAATTTCTACTCACTGCAGCGGCCCCTATGAAAGGGCTGAGCCGGCAGGAGATCACATCCACAACGCAAGGCCAGTATAGAGCAAAATGGCTTTATTGCATACACCTGGGTGCAGACATGCGGACTCCTTAAAAGAGCTCCACATTGAAATCTCTTTATTCTCTGGCTTTTATAGGCCCAAACCACAGAAACAAACAAAAACTACATTAAAAAAACCCACAAATCCACATTCTCTTGGCACCGCTTAACTGGTGCCGGGGCTGATACACGCTGTCTCAGAGTAAGGAGAGTCTACTTCAGCAGAGGTCAGGGCCATCATTACTCTCCTTTTTTATGGTCCGTCCAAGTTTCCCAAGGCCACCATGAACCCCTTATCTTCATGGTTCCTCTGAGTGTCAGTCCCAGGATTTTTAGAAAACTGCTCGGGTGTTTACGTGCAGGAATAACAGGTCAGAATGGAGTTTAACTTTGTTAAAACATTACTAACCCTTCCACCCTACACCTGCTGCCGGGCCCGGCCTTCGCGCTGCTATGGAATCATTTTCTCGTTAGCAGTATCTTTTATTTACATCATTCTTTTGCCAAGTGTGACATCCGCCTTGGCCAGAGCTGTCATGATTACTATTATGAACCTCAGCTGGGTTAGGTGACTCACCCAACATCCCACGGTCAGGCACTGGCAGCTTCCCCACCGTCTGGACCGTCCATCTCCCAAACCCAAATGTTCGCTGCCCAGAGGCAGGAATGAGGGTGAAGAATTCTTAGAGCCACAAGAGCTCGTGTCGGGGCTGAGCATGGGGTATAATTTTAATGCATTTTTATCCCTTTTTTTTAATTTTTTATCCTCACCCGAGGACATTTTTTCATTTTTTGTTCAGATAGAGTGGGAGGGAGAGAGGGGAAGAGAGAGAGAGAAACATCGACGCGAAAGGGACACATCGAGTGGCTGCCACCCGCACACAACCAACCAGGGCCGGGGACAAACTGCAACCGAGGCACATGCCCTTAGCGGGAACCAAACCCGGGTCTCTCTGGACCGCAGGCCGACGCTCTAACCGCCGAGCCAAACTGGCCAGGGCTTAATGCATTTTTGATTCCCTACCCCAATAAACGGTAGTTTCACTCACGAAGACAGGAAAGCACCAACCCTGTTACATAGTATCAGCTGTGTTTCCCACTAAGACCACTCCCCCAGCAACGTCTGGGCTTCGAAAAGTGCCCTGGGAACGGTCTGCGGGGATCTGCGGCCAGGTCTCTAGCAGGGGAAGTACTGTGAGTGATCTGAAGGAGATTTTAAGCCCACCAAGTCCTGTGATGAGGCTGTGTGTCATCAGAGAGGTCCCTCGCTTCCCAAAGGCTCTCTGACACTCCCTTGCTCACCAGCCAAGCTCAGACTCATTGCCGGGGGCCAGCCAGGAGCTAAAGGACACTCTGGAAGAAATGAATTTGAAAGGAGCCAAGAGACCCCACCATGAAGTCCACAAGCGCAGAAGAAGGAGCAGAAGAGAATCGCAGCGTCCATCCGCGCTCTGCCGGGCTGCCAGGAAGCCGTCGTCACAGGTGAAGGACCCCGTGCTCAGGATGCATGCTGATCTGTATGGAATGAGCCCACGGGGAGGAGGCCTGGGGGAAAGAAAGTGGGACTCCTGTGACCTGGTTCCAAAGTCTGGATCAATTATTCGCTATTCGTGTGACCTTGGAGAAGTCACCTCTCCTCTCTGTCTTCCGTTTCCTCATTTGTACAAAAAGGTGTTCCCATTTTCTAAAAAAAAATGTGTTCTTATTGATTTTAGAGAGAGAGGAAGGGAGCGGGAGAAAGAGAAACATCCATTGGTTGACTCCCGTATGTGCCCCACACACGCCCCAACTAGGGATTGAACCCGCAACATAGGTATGTGTGCTGACCAGGAATCAAACCCATGACCTTCTGGTGTACAGAACGATGCTCCAACCAACTGAACTACACCAGCCAGGGCGGTGTTCCCATTTTTAAGCCTCCCGTGACCATCTGACCTTCTTTAATCCTCAATTTTCTGCCTGGGCTTCCATAGAGCACAGAGAAGGGTCATGCCAGCTCCCTGAACCCAAACACACTAAGGAAATAATAGTGTCGCCGTCCCATGCACTTCACATCCAAATGGGGAGTAATGGTTGTAGAGCCTTCCACGGACATTGTCTACATTACGAAGCCAAGCAACCCAGCTTTCCCCAGATACTGGAAAGCCCAACACAGATACAGGTATATGGAGAAGGTACGTCCCTTGATCAATCCAAAGAGGGACAAGCCTCGAGAAGCTGTCCAGTGCAAGCTTTTGATTAACCTCTGAGGTGATGATTCTGTTTATGGTCATGGGTTTCTACCCTTCCTTCTCTCCCTTCCTCCCTTCATCCATTCACCCATCCATCACTCATCTAGCCATCATCCATCATCCATCCATCATCCATCCACCCATCCATCCATCCATCCATCCATCCATCATCCATCCATCATCCATCCATCACTCATCTATCCATCATCTATCATCCATCCATCCATCCATCATCCATCCATCATCCATCATCCATCATCTATCATCCATCAATCTTCCATCATCCATCCATCTTCCATCATCCATCCATCATCCATCCATCATCTATCATCCATCCATCCATCCATCCATCCATCCATCATCCATCATCCATCCATCATCCATCATCCATCATCCATCATCCATCATCCATCCATCATCCATCATCCATCCCCCATCTTCTATCTATTATTCTTAGTCTAGAAGTATTTACTGAGCACATACTTTGGAGGGCTGTGGCTGCCCCTGTGTTGGATACAGGGGACATGTTGAAGATGGGCCCTTGTACCAGAGGAGCTCTATGGTGATCTGGAAAGACAAACTACTGAATCAAAGATAATGAAACTACAATGATCAGTATGAGGAAGAGTACAAGAGAGTCGAGGGTTCCTCTGACCCCTTCGCTCCCTCCTCTTGGACACCTGTGTAGCAGGCCTGTCCCTGTCAATCTTCTCCCTTGGCTGGAAGGAATTACGGTCACATTTCCACAGCTGAGAAAAGAACATTGTCAGCCACTGCACGGAGGCTTCCCGAGTGAATGGCGTGAGTGTTGCAGCTGGACCCTCCTCCTCGCCCAGAGGAATGTCACTGTGGTCAATGGCCCTTACTCGAGAGCATGTTAATACTTTTTTAAAAAATGGATGTGCCCTTTTATGGACAGACTCTTGGTATGAACCCCACTCAGCTTGTTGTTTTATCATTAACCACAACAGAAGCGAATCATTCAAAGCGCAGGACTTGCTGTGATGGTCTGCTCCGACCAGCCACTTCCAGGGAGCTTGTGGGAGGAATCTGACCGGTCTAGTGAGGAGGACGTGGCCACGCGGACAGCTGGCGGCGGGGAGTGTGGGAAGAGCCGTCACACGCTGCAGGGCTTCCCACGCAACAAGGACGATGTGTCACGGGCTAACCCAGAAGGTCAAGGCTAAGACAGAATTCCAAGGCAGATTTCAGCTCAACAAAAAGAAGCTGCTCTTTGAAACCACCAGAACGTCCATGAGGTGAGAAGCGGATAAACACAACGTGGTGCACTGATGTGACGGGATGGTGTCTGCAATAAAGGGAGCGAAGCCCTGGCACCTGCTGCCACCTGGGTGAACCTCGAGCGCACGACGCCCAGTGACAGGAGCCAGACCCCAGTGGGATGACCCAGTGACAGGAAATGCCCGGAGCAGACAGATCCACGGACACAGACAGCAGACTAGCAGCTGCCTGGGGCTGGGGGAGGGGAAACTGGGGAGTGACTGCTAATGGGTACGAGGTTTCTTTTGGGGTGACAGAAAGGCTCTGCTTGGGGTGATTGTTACCCAGCTCGGTGGATACGTGACAAAACCATGGAATCGTCAACTTTAAATGGGTGAAGTGTATGGTATGTAAATAGCTCAGCAAAGCTGTTATAAAAATTAATTTGCTCATTTGAAACTTCCTTTCGAAGTACTTTTTAACATAGAGAATAAAAGAATACTCTAGCACAGTGCTCTCCCTGGAAAGCCCCGGACACTCCCTGGCTCGTTTTTGTCCCCTCTTGTCCAGTGACGGGAAGACTGAGCTGAGGCAGCAAAGCTCTTGTCATCCTGGAGACACCAGCAAACTCTGGGGCCATCTGAAGGGGACCGAGAAGGGTCCCACAGTGACAGGGAGGATGAATCTTGTTTGGATTTCCTCGAACACAGAGCCTGAGGCATAGACCCGGGGCAGGTCACCGACCTGAGAAGTGATCCCAGGGCCAGGAGTCGGGGGCAGGTCACCGACCTGAGAGGTGATCCCAGGAGCAGGAGTTGGGGGCAGGTCACTGACCTGAGAAGTGATCCCAGGAGCAGGAGTTGGGGGCAGAGCGGGTGAGACAGGGAGAGCAGGACCACAGCAGATGCGTTATCAAGGTCACTGCTGCGGCGGGGGCTGGACTCCCCATGGCAGAGAGGGGTCCTCCTGAGAAGCTGTGGAATGCCTCCCCCAATGTTCTGCTTGAAGTGATGGCTGGGTCCCCCACCCCCCACTGTCTCTGCCCCCTGGCTGAGGACTGCCTTGGGTGTGTTCAGTCACCCACATTTTCAGGACGTATTTGGATGGGGGCCCAGGGACCACCCCAGGCCCAGGGTTCAAGGCAGACAGCTGTGTACAGCATGCCTGGGTGATGCTCCAAGTGAAGCGAGGCCGGATTTGCAGGGACCTGGGCACCACTGCTGTGACCAAAACAAGGGCGGCTGGAGGAGACGTGTGACGGGCCCCAGACGCACCGGCCACAAGGGCCAATTCTGGCTCACACGAGCAATGTCATGGACACCACCGGCATTTTTTAAACCACAGTAAAATAGAATAGAAATAATCAAATGTATTACATGCGAAAAATGCCGTTTCAGGAAATTTAGTTTCGTGTCATGCTAGGCGTGACTGCGTTTGTACGTGCTGGGTTGCCACATGAGACGTGTTCACGTCCATGGGCCACGCTGAGAAATGGCACTCAGCTGTAACAATCTCTGCGTTCTCCCAGAAAGTGAAGCTCATTCCAAACCAAGTCTTTCGGTCGCAGCAGAGTAAACCGAAGGGCTGTGTCCTGGTGGAAAGAAAAGAAACAAAGTCCAAGGAGAACTGGGCTCTGGTCCCGTCTCTGTGTCTTAGGAACAATGTGATCTTGGGACCACTTACCTTACGTAAAGAGGTTTATTTCAAGGATTTGGCTCGCACAATTGTGGGCACTGGCAAGTCCAAAATCCGCTGGGAAGGCAATGAGGCTGGCTGGGAATCCAGACAGGGTTTCTACGTTACAGTCTTGAGACAGAATATCTTCTTCTCAGGAAAAATCTCAGTTGTTTTCCTCTTAACACCTTCAACCGATCAGACACGGCCCACCCATCTCCCTTCCTTAGTCAGCCGCTTGTAGCTGTTAATGACATCTACAAAGTCCCCTCCCAGCAACACCTAGATGAGCGTGTGACTAAATCACCGGGTGTTCTAGCCCAGCCCAGAGGACACGCAGGGGGACCGTCACACCAAGGCTCAGGGATTCAGACTGGCAGCAGCCGCGGTGCCCTGAGCTGGGCGGCTCCGTGACTGGGAGCTCCTCCTCTGGGAGAGTGGGATTTGCAGCCCGAAACGTGTGCTCTGTCACTGGGCATTCTGGAATGCCAGAGCGCGACCCTGTGCCTCATCGGGCAGACGAGAGGTACAGAGCGTTTAGCCCACTCCGTCCAGGTCCCACTGACCTGTGGCCGGACCCTTGCTCTGCGGGGGACTTCCTGTCTTCCTTGGAGAGCACGACGGGGCCCAGAGTGACAGTTTCCCGCAGCCACGGGGGAAGGAAACCCTTCGTCTCACCAGTCCCAGCCTCTGGGAGTGGTTCTCACAGAGAATGAGAACAAGGGGGCCGTCGTGTTCGTTTGATGGCGAACATTTCTGAGAGCACAGTTCCCACGGAGAACAGGCCTGCTGGCCCCTCGCGGTGGGGGACGAGGATTTCCAGAGAGAAAAGGGAGATGGCAGCTGCTCTGGGAAATGCAACCCACTCGGACCTGGAGGGGTTTCCCTTTGAGAACCAGGTGCCCACGTGTCCGGCCCCTCCCCCTCGCCGCAGGGCGGCCAGGCCCCTCAGTGTTGCTGTCTGCAGTCCCCAGGGTGGGGCGGGGCTCTGTGGCCAGCCACTCCTGGCCTTTCTCCCAGCCCTCCTTCTCCCTGTTCTCCGGCTCCCAGTGGCTGACCGGTGCCAGCGCCCGGGCTCCGCTCAGGGTCCCCGGCGGGTCCTTGCTCGGGCAGAGCCTCCGCAAGGTGGAACAGGTCAGGCCCTGGTGTCGCCTCCGTGGCTTGTGACGGCCTTCGCTTGAGCTGCACTTTTATCTATTGTGTACACTGGGGATCTGGATCAAATTTCATCGGAAAAAACCAAGTTCTGCTGCTCATCAGGGAAACGATCCGAAAACCATCGCCGAGAATAACGGGAAGCGGTGCAAGGAGATAGCCTAGAGGGGATGGATGTGACATCACGGAAAACGTCAGAGGAAGACTTGGCAAATCGCTGTGACCTTCCAAACACTGTCATTCAATGCGTGTGTTGACAGTCTCCTCGGTGAGCGTCCAACATTCCTGCACGTGGGCGGAGACGACCGAGGAGGGGCCGGTGTCCAGGGCACAGGGCGATGGCACCTGACCTGGACTGAGCTGGACGGCACCCAGGAGCCCAGTGTGACGTGGAAGTCCGTAGGGACAGAGACGGAGGCAGAGCGCGGGCGCCTCTCGCCCTCAGGGCTGGTCCCGGCCCTGTGTCCCAGGCCGAGTGCTGTCCGCCCCGCTGACCATCCGCGATCCAGCACGTGGACGGTCTCTCCACGTTCCCCTTCACACTCGGGGAACGTCCACGTCGGGACAGGAGCGCACCCCCACTTCGGGTGTGTGAAGGCCCTGGTTCTTACGGAAACCGCAAGTTCCCTCTGGTTTCTTATTTTTCCTCACCTGTATGTAATTCAGCAAAATAAAAAGAGACCACTTGGCCTCGGCGGGGAAATGAACACGTTCCGAAGTTAAAAAGGCCGGGGTGATGTCGACTTTCAGTTGTCCTTTGCTCACGGGAAATGGTAGTGACTTACACGGCAGCCAGATTTATTCAGAGAAGTCACCTGGGTGTTTCTGTCCCACCGAAAGGGGCGGCGCCCACCCGCCGCCCGCTCTGTGGCTGGGGACGATGGCAGAGAATTGTGCCCAGAGCTGGGGACGATGGCAGAGAATTGTGCCCAGAGCTGGGGACGATGGCAGAGAATTGTGCCCGGTGCGCTCGATGCCAGGAGCTGAGGAGAGTCCAGGCATGGAAGGCCCGGGACGGGGCGGCCGGGACGGGGGGCCGGGACAGCTGGAGGCACAGGGCTTAGCCGGGGCTCTGGAGCACAGGAGGAACAGCCCCACGGAGCCACGCACATTACACCGAGGCCCGATGTGTGGGTTTGTGGGTTTTCTGTCTCACGCATTCTCCCTCCACGCACCCCTCCCCCGGCAGTCGCCCCGTCTCGGTCCCGGACAGGAGCGCACCTGGTAGCACCTTTTCCCAGGGCTTCCCTTCAGGCATGTCACTCCTCGGAAACTGGCGCTGACTCGGACCACACTGGGCTGAGGTCTCCCAGCTCCCCAGCTCCCCAGCTCCCTGCCTCCCCCCAGAAGTCCCCGCGCTCCTCTGAGCGTCCCTGGGCCTGGAGTCTGCTCCATCCCTGTTACGCGGGAGGGCACACGTATGCTCCGCCAGCTCCTGACACGCTTCCGCAGGTGGGGTCTGGTGGGCAGGACACAGGCAGAGATGGGCCTGGGGAGGAGGCGGCTGTCGGTGCCAAGGCCGCTCGTGCTCTCCAGCCCCTTTGGCCGTCGTACCCAAGGGGAGGCAGGGCGAGCTGAAGAATTACATCCACACTTTGCAGGTCTCCAGCCGGCCCGAGCCGTGGGGTGCAGCCCGCCCCCAGGTCTGCTCTGGCTTGTTCCGCCCGGCTCCGTCTCTGGTCGTAGAAGTGACTACTGGAGGCCATCCAATAAAGAGCCCTCTGTTACTGTCCTATGTCCCCCCTCGTGGGGTGCTGCCGCTGCGCCCGGGACCCCGCACACCATCGCCTGTCGGCTCTGCCTGGTAGACCTCTTCGTCTGCCACCTGGCGGAAGAGGAGCGGGAAACTCAGAGAGGCTGATCAACTTGCCCAAGGACACACAGAGGCGGCACCCAAGCCTGGAGTCTGATTCCAAAGCTGTCTTGCCCCTTTCCCTGAGGGAGGAGGGAAGACACAGCAGCCACTCACTGGTCTCTGCCCGGAGACGACACACTTCCCGGGACTTCTGCTTGCACTTGTGGGCGAGAGCAGGTCACAGTGGCAGGTCTGATGCTGGGGACAGGGGGGCGGACAGCAGAGAAGCACCTCCATCGGGAAGGACCAGCAAATACTTGTGAATAATTGTGCCAGTGACGCCAGTCTCGAAGCTTGGAACCCTGAGGACAGACACAGCACTGTGACCCAATAAAATGTCCTTGCCTAGACCAGAGAGCATCCGGGGTGCGGGAGGGGGAGCAGGAGGACGCCCTGGAGGCCAGGGGCATCAGTGGGTATGGACAGGGAAAGGGGCCAGAGCAGCTTCGGCTTGTGAGTGACAGGTGCGTGGCTTTGGCCGGGAGGAGAGGAGGTCGCAGACGGGGCCTGCCAGAAGGCGGGTGCGCGGGAGGACCCGGCACTGCCCGGAGCCCTTAGAAAATGGAGCAGCGAGTTTTCTGTGACCCGATTAAAGCTGTGAGTTCTTCAAGAAGCTGGGAGCCAAACGTTGATCTCTAGAGGAGCTCAATTTCTAAAAAAAAACAATCCCTTCTCTACAGACAGAAGCGCCGTTCCGCCCAGGTCTTAGAGCAGAAAAAGGAAGTCGGGAGCAGGCCAGGTGTGTGGCTCCGGGGAGCTGGCCCCGGTCCTCTGAGTGACCGGCAGAGGACCCGGACCAGAAGGGCGAGATGACCCAGAGGGGTGGCAGTCAGCTGAGGGCCCAGAGACACGTGACCACGTTGCTCCACAGAAACCACGGCAGACACAGCTTACAGGACAGAATGGCAGTTTAAATTAAAGTTGTCACATGCCGGCCGGTGGGCTCAGTGGTTGAGCGTCGACCCATGCACCAGGAGGTCGCCAGTTCGATTCCCGGCCAGGGCACATGCCCAGGTTGTGGGCCCCATCCCCAGTGGGGGGCATGCAGGAGGCAGCCAATCGATGTTCCCTCTCATCGATGTTTCTATCTCTCTCCCTCTCCCTTCCTCTCTCTCTAAAATCAATAAAGAAAAAAAATTATAAAATAAAATAAAGTTGTCATAAAAATCTGGGCTATGAGGTCATGGAGGCTCAGGGCTTCCCAGAGTCCGAAAAACAAGGTCCGCTCTGAGTGTGCTCTCCGGGCCGGGACCATCGGATTCGCCCTTCCAGGGGTTCCTGCAGAACCTGAGTGTGGTTAAGGGTCTGGGCCCACCCCCGGGCGTCAGCAACCCCCGGGGAAGGGGCACCCACTGCCGGGCGTCAGCACCCCCCCGGGGAAGGGGCACCCACTCCCGGGCGTCAGCAAGGCCCCAGGGAAGGGGCACCCACTCCAGGGTGTCAGCAAGCCCCCGGGGAAGGGGCACCCACTCCCGGGCGTCAGCACCCCCCCGGGGAAGGGGCACCCACTCCCGGGCGTCAGCAAGGCCCCAGGGAAGGGGCACCCACTCCAGGGTGTCAGCAAGCCCCCGGGGAAGGGGCACCCACTCCCGGGCGTCAGCACCCCCCCGGGGAAGGGGCACCCACTCCCGGGCGTCAGCAAGGCCCCAGGGAAGGGGCACCCACTCCAGGGTGTCAGCAAGCCCCCGGGGAAGGGGCACCCACTCCCGGGCGTCAGCACCCCCCCGGGGAAGGGGCACCCACTCCAGGGTGTCAGCAAGCCCCCGGGGAAGGGGCACCCACTCCCGGGCGTCAGCACCCCCTCGGGGAAGGGGCACCCACTCCCGGGCGTCAGCAACCCCTCGGGGAAGGGGCACCCACTCCCGGGCGTCAGCACCCCCCCGGGGAAGGGGCACCCACTCCCGGGCGTCAGCAAGGCCCCGGGGAAGGGGCACCCACTCCCGGGCGTCAGCAACCCCTCGGGGAAGGGGCACCCACTCCCGGGCGTCAGCACCCCCCCGGGGAAGGGGCACCCACTCCAGGGTGTCAGCAAGCCCCCGGGGAAGGGGCACCCACTCCCGGGCGTCAGCACCCCCCCGGGGAAGGGGCACCCACTCCCAGGCGTCAGCACCCCCCCGGGGAAGGGGCACCCACTCCCGGGCGTCAGCACCCCCCCGGGGAAGGGGCACCCACTCCAGGGTGTCAGCAAGCCCCCGGGGAAGGGGCACCCACTCCCGGGCGTCAGCACCCCCCCGGGGAAGGGGCACCCACTCCCGGGCGTCAGCACCCCCCCGGGGAAGGGGCAAGCTGCTGGTGAGCAGGAGAAAACAGCAAGGTGCGCGCAGGCATTTCCAGGAGACGGGGGAGTTCAAGCCGAGCGCTCCCGGTTCCGGAGACCAACGAGACTGCATGAGAAAGAACTGGTTCCTACTGACCCAGGAGGTACCGGTTGGGTGCTTTAACAGAGAGGGACTCAAACAAGGGAGAAGATTCTGGTTTTCTCTCATTTACACTCTGAGCTGCCCCGGGCAGTTTGAAGGCGGGGGAGGGCAACAGGTTTGACCTCTGGGTCAGCAGGGATCCAGGGTCCCCCCTCCTCTCTGCTCCACGGCTCCCGTGGGGTCACCCCAGTGGACCTGGTCCACTGTCCCCATCGTCGCCTTCCGGCCTGCAGACAGGTGCCAGGGCAAGCGGCTCCCCTGAAGGGCAGGACCCTGGGACCGGCCCACATCACGTCCACAACACCCTCTGCCTGCAGCTGGCACTCAGTCACGTGGCCGGAGCTGGCTGCAGGGGAGGCTGGGACAGGCTGTCCCCCTGGGAAGTTCCACACCTGCGGGGGGGAGGGTGGGTTCTGGGGACCCACGCTCAGTAAACAGTAAATGATATACGTCCCTGTGAGTCAATAAACAACAATTGTGTGTCGTCAAAAGTCCCTAAATAGGGTGCTGTGGCTCAGACCTACACTTGTGACAGTTCCTCAGAGGAGAAGGTACTGACCATAGCCTTCAGCCCTGGGGTCTCCCTGGGGCCCCTCCAGGGGCTTCGTGGCCTCTCACTAGTCTGCCGGTCCAGGAGGAGCCGCCCTTGGTGAGTCGGCCCATCGCCACACGGTCCTGGTCCCCAAGTCGTCCGCTTAGGGCCGCCCAAGCCTTCAGAGGTCCCAAGCTATGCCACTGGGGCAAAACCGAGGGGTGGGGGAGGTACACGTCCTGGGTCCCGGCGGCCCCCTGGGGCCTCGACTTCCCTCCTGCCGTGCTCCGCAGAGGGAGGGACAGGGCTCCCCTCCCCTCTCCATCACTCTCTCTGCAGGCGGAACCCCAGTCCCCATGGACAGCAAGACGGTCCATTTAAACCTTAGTCTGCGTGGGTGCTTCTCATATAACCCCTTATCCCAGCTCAGGGGGCCGGGGGGGGGGGCGATTCGTCGCCAGGAAAGCAAGCCAGGGCCCCATGAGGGTGAGTGAGAGGCCCCTCCTGCGGACCGCAGACCAGCTAACCCAGAAGGCTGACCACTGTCCCGAAACGCTTGACACCTCGTCCAGGGCCTTTCTAGTGGCTGAGCGAAGGCCCCAGGGGCACGCACGTTCCCACAGCAACTGCAGCACTGTCCTCGCTGTCCAGGCAGGCGCCTCCCAATGTCAGAACGGCAGGCTGGCCATCTGCAGGGGCAGGGTCCCTGCCAGCAGGGAGGGAGAGCGGAGGCCTGGCCTGCGGGTCCGAGTGACAGCTGAGGGCCAGGGCGGTGTCCCTGCAAGCTAAGGGGCTGCTCAGAATGGCAGTGAGACAAGGTCTGCAAAGCAGGACATTCAGGTTGACTCCGGCCTCCTCCCCCTTCCCCGGCCCGGAGCTGCGTCCAGCTGGTGCCGTTCTGGGCAACCAGACTCGCATCTGTGCGTCTCGCTGGGCCTCCTCGGGAGGCGGAGGGCAGGCAGATGGAGCGGGGGCGGGGTGGGCGCAGGGGCAGTGCAAGGAAGGAACGGGGCAGGACCTAGTGCAGAAGGAAAGAGGGAGGGAAAGCAACCAGAGAAGGTGTGGAAAGGAACGAAATGGAGGGAGGGAGGGAGGGAGGGGGGCTGGTTGCCCTGTTAGCTCAGCCTCGGGGCTCAGGCTTTTCCCATTCAAACTCCTCCTCAGCCCAGGTGTTATGGTTCAATGGTACCCCCCACCCCAAAAGGTACAGTGAGGTCCTCACCCCCAGACCTCAGAATGTGAACTTATTTGGAAAAAGGACTGTTGCCCATGTCATTAACGAAGACGAAGTCAGACTGGAGTAGGGTGGACCCTACTCTGAGGCGACTGGTATTCTTTTAAAATATATTATTATTTTTTAAAATATGATTTTGTTGACTTTTTAGAGAGAGAGAGAGAAAAACATCGATGTGAGAGAGAAGCATTGATCAGCTGCCTCCTGCACGCCCCCCACTGGGGACCGAGCCCGACGTCCGAGATCAAGCTGTCAGCAGGGCCTGCTCCGTCCGGCACCTGGAGGGGAAGTCGCTCCCTCGCCTCTTGGGGCTTCTGGTGGCTCCAGACCTTGCTGGGCTCATGGGGCATCTCTCTGAAACCCGGGCATGTGCCCTGACCAGGAATCGAACCCGCACCTCTCAGTCCAGGAAACGACACTCAAGCTACTGCCTTTTTGGAGACAGGCCTGTGTCTACAGGCGTGATCCACCAAAAAAAAAAAAAAAAATGGTAAAGTGAACTTCATTAAAATTAAAAATTTTGCTCCTTGAAAATCAACATCCAGAGAATGAGAGGACAAGCCACAGACTGGAGGGAATAATTGCCAAAGCCCATCTGATGGAGCATTCTGTTGTCCGGAATACACTCAGAACTCTTGCAACAAGAAACGAGCCAGCTGGAAAAGGGGCCCAAGACCTTCACAGGCAACTCACCAGAGAAGATTCACAGATGGCAAGTACGCAGGCGAGAAGGTGCCCACGTCACATGTCACCAGGAAAATGCACGTGAAAACAGCAACGAGACACCGCCACACGCCTGTCGGAACGGCCGGTCTCTGGAGCACGGTGACCCCACGTGCTGGGAGGGTGCGGAGCACCGGGACCGCGTTGCCGTGGGAACGCAGGGGGACAGCCGCTTGGGTTTCCTACAGCGCTGAATGGGACCCTTACTATGGGATTCAGCACTCATGCTCCTTGATGTTTACCCAAGGGAGCTGAGAACACGTATGCACGCAAAATCCTGCACACGGCGTCTGTGGCGGCTTTTCCCGGAACTGCCGAGGCCTGGAAGCAGCCGGCGTCCCTCGGCAGGTGATGGACAAACAACCCGTGGTCCACCCGGACAGCGGAACGGCATTCAGTGCTGAAAAGAAACGAACCGCCAAGCCACGAAAGGACACGGAGGATGTTTAAACGCCCATCACGAAGAAAGACAATTATAGGTGACCGGAACACGAAAGTAGGAGGTGACGCAGAATCAAACGTCACTGGGAATTTGGACTGGGGTCAGAGGTGAAGCAGGACATCACAGACACGCGCCGCACACCTGGGCACCACCAGGTGGCCCGCCCGGGACTCACACAGGCTGTGTACGTGGACGCGGGACATGGGGAAGCTGTGTTCTCTCGGCCACGACACCAGGAGCAGATTGGGGTGCTGACCACGAGCCGTCACACCGAGCACTGGAGTGAGGCTGGGGAAGGGGGGCACTAACGGATCCTAGTGCGAAACGTGACGGAAACAGCCTTCCTGTCGGGGGGGAAGCCCACACCGAGCAGATTTGCTCAGATACACACAGCTGACCGAGGACCAGACGCTGGTGGACTGGAGATATGATCGGGGAGGACGCGGAGAGACGATGCTGGAGGACGGGCCCGGGGTCCCAGAGCACGAAGCCTGAGACAGCCCTGCAGGCACGACGGGGAAACTGGGCTGTCCGACCTCCGACGCCAGGAGAAGGCAGGTGCCCTGTGAAGACAGAGACGCTGGGAACCCAGACGGCGGCAGGAAAGGGGATCCAGCGTGAGGTGGACGGATCCCTGAGAGGAGCCAGACGCTGAGTCTGCAGGGCTGAGCGGGCTGTGCGGACAGGGCATCGCGGACGTCACTGCCTCACAGGGTCACCAGGAGTCGGAGCCGACTACCGGCACGTACCACACAGCAGTGGAAGAAACCAATCTGAAAGGCTGCACCGTGTGATTTCCCGAAATGACGTTCTGCAAAAGGCCAAGACCGGTGGCTGCCTGGGGTGGGAGAGGCGGGACGCGGGCAGAGCAGAGATTTTCAGGGCAGCGAAAATACCCCGTACGATGTTATAACGGGGGACACACGACATTATGCATCTGTCCAAACTCACATAGAATGTGCAGCCCCAAGAGTGAGCCTCGTAAAGTGCGGACTCTGGGTGACGATGGTGTCGATGCAGGTTCATCCTTGGTGAAACGTGAGCCCGGCCGGTGGGGCTCAGTGGATGGAGGGAGCGTCGTCCCATGGACTGGGAGGTCCCGGTTCGATTCCCGGGCAGGGCACCTGCCTGGATTGTGAGCTCGATCCCCAGCAGGGGGCGTGCAGGAGGCAGCTGATCCTTGTTTCCCTCTCACATCGATGTTTCCATCGCTCTCTCCCTTCCTCTCTCTCTAAAAAATCAATAAAAACATATTTTCGAAAAATGTGCCACTCGGCTGAGTGATGTTGATAATGGGGGAGGCTGGCACCTGGGGAAACTGGTCTGTGGGAAGTCTCTGCACCTCCCTCCCGATTTCGGTGAAAACCTAACGCTGATCTTAAGAAGTGAAGTCCTTTTAGAAAACAAACCGGAGCAGGTGTGGTGCAGATCGGGGGAGAGCGGGATTCGCAGCGGCGTGGGGAGGTGCCTGTCCCGGGGGCGGGCTGTCCCTCACTCTGCGCCCGGTCATTCAGACGAGGCGGCTACCACCCCGGAGGCCCCCACGCGGCGGCCCCCACGAGCGCAGGCTTTCTACCAGACAGCAGAGCAGCCTTTCCCCACCCTCCACAGAAACGCCGCGCTCCTCCCGCTCTGCAGAGGGGAACGAGCCAGAACGCCGACAGGACCAGGTCCCGAGAGGTTAGCCAGCCTGCTCGAGGCCACCCGGCCAAGGGCTCGCTGGGATGGAGACCCTGATCGGCCCACGCCGAGGACAGGACTCTCGCCAGCTGGTCTTACAGCCACGTTGTGCACTGAGAGTCGTCAGGATCAGAACCTCCGTGGGGAGAACTTCTCCTTAGCTGCCCCTGTGAGCGCCGTTTCTGCCCGAGGCCCGACCTGCTGGGTCCTGCCGGGGATGGTCAGCTCGGCCTTCCAGGGCTCAGGCTCCGGGTGCAGCTCTGATGTCCCTCCTCTGTGATGCTGAGCTTCTCTGTGCCCCCGGCAGGGCAGCCACACGCAGGAGTGGGGAGCGGGCCAGCCTCGGACTCACACATGCCTGGACACAGACCCGCCGCTGCCCCTTACTCGGCGGGTGAACAAGTCCTTAAACTTCATGTTTTTGTTAATCTTTAGGACAGAGCTAATCATACCTACACCATAATGGTACTGTGAAAATTAAATAAGAGATAGATAGATGATAGATAGATAGATAGATAGATAGATAGATAGATAGATAGATAGATATTCCTGAAACATAAAAGATGTTTAGGTCGGCTGGTCCGATAGTAGTAGGTTAGCAGAACTTACTAAAGTTAGTGTCCCTAACCCCCCACTGCTAAATCTGACTGGTAAAAAAAAAAAAGATAATAATAATAATAATAATAATAAAGATTTTCAAGTCAATGAGCAAAAGTTAGTACTCTGTATGTGAATTAGGGTAAAGCTAATGTACTTTATATTATGTTACTATTATATTATCTGTATTATATGATATACAATCTATTATAACATATTTTATGTTATAACTGTAACAAAAATATCCTAATAGAACTTCTGGGAAAATGGAATGACCTTTATCCTAATAGGGGTGTGGGTTCTGTGGGTGTAATATTTGTCAAAACTCAACTTCAGACGGGTCTATTTCATTGTATGTAAATATTTCATCAAGAGAAAAACAATTACTCGAGTCTGGTGACTAACAGGCCAAGGTGCTCAGGCGGAGTGTCTGCGTAAGGTCCGAACTGTGTCCAAAAGGGAAGAGCCGGCAGACGAATAGATGGGTGGGAGTGGATAGATCTGTAATCACAGAAAAAGTGTAGGGCCCTGGCTGGTGTGGCTCAGTGGTCAGAGCGTCGGCACACAGACCAGAGACTCGGGTTCGATTCCGGTCACAGGCACGTACCTCGGTTGCCGGTCTGATCCCTGGCCCCCGTCGGGGTCATTTGGGAGACAGCCAATTGATGTGTCTCTCACACTGGTGTCTCCCTCTCTTCCTCCCTCCCACTCTATCTAAAAAAAAACAAAAAAACAATGGAAAAATATCCTCGGGTGAGAATTTAAGAAGTAAATAAAAAGTGTCGGGAAATGTTAATGGTAGACTTGAAGCGGTAAGTGTATGTTCCTGTAGCTTTGCTATGTTTGAAAAGTTTCATAATAAACATGGATGGAAAGACCCTATGGCAACGTGGCTTCTAAATTATCGCTGTTTTTCTTCTCGCCCCTCAAGGAACCGTTTCGAAACGCGTGTGCCAGGTCTGTGGGCAGTCCCGTGCCATCTGCTCGTCAGGGTGCCAGGCTCGTGGGCAGGAACTCCAGTTTATCCAAGTTGTCGAGTCATGGCTCCGTCATCCTCTGGCCTCAAGGACACTGTCCTCCTCCACGGCCACAGCTGGACCACCCTGTCCTGGCCCCAAGGGAATGGGAGAGTGCGGAGGGCATGGCCACCTGGTCAGGCCTAGACCCAGCCGGAGACAGCGTGACTTCCGTGTGCATCCACCGAGGAACTGAGTCACGTAGCACGGGTGACCTCAGAGGGGCTGCATGCTCGGGAAGAGGGGAGCACCCCCACTCAGTGCTCTCTGAGAACACACCACGGAGCCATGGATCACCCCAAACTGTAGCCATTTGGAATCCCCAGTAGACTGAAAAGTCCTGGAGGGCAGAAACGTTTTGCACATCTTGGAATCACCAAAACCAAACGTGAGGTCCAAAATGAGATAGGTCTTAAAGAAATGTTCGCTGAACAAACAAAGCAAACGCCTAAAATAATGAATGCATGAATGAAGGGAAGAGTGAACAGCGCCTTCTGGGACTGTACATTTCTCAGGGGTCTCTCCTTTCATCCGTGGAAAGCAGGCCATCGCTTGATCTTAAAGATCTGTAGTGCGTCCACTCATTCAAATCAAGTCGTTCCTCATTAGTCTAGGAAGTAATTCCCATCGCTCCTCTTCCCCTCGCTTCAGGAGGTACAAGAATTATTATTTTACAGAGTTTACCAAACAACCTCAGATGCCTTGGGAGGAGAACATTTGACCTGATGACGAATGGAAAGTGCTTTCCGCATTATTAACGCACTTGAGTGACCCCAATTTAGACGAATACAATGTGAACAGACACATGAAAACCGTCTACTTATTACAGTTGACCCAAAGACTTCCACTGGGTCACCATTTTTACAATTTTCTTTGTAGATACTTGAAAGTCTATAATTGTGTTTCTTTCATTATATTCTGTAATTCTAACTTTCATGAACTCATATGGAGTTTGCCAACTGACCCAAATTATTGGTTTTTTACTGCCCGTCTCCAACATTTAATCTGAGATCTAAAGAAACGTGATACTGTTGTGAGTGGCATTTAGCTCAAGTACTAATTGGATCCCCATTTCAAAAACGGAAGAGGAGATCTAATTTTCTCTCCCGTGTCAGATGGATGTGTCTCGTGAAGGCTGAGGGAGGCCGTTGCCCACTCTCGCGCCACCTCCCTGCGATCCCGGGGCCTCCTGCTTGGCTGCATCTGGGTTGAGACCTCCTTGTGTCGTTCTGGGGTACACGGTGCGTGTGCCGGGCTCTCTCCTCTGGGTCTCCTGCGTGGAGTACCCGGACCTGTTCTCAGCCCAGAGGACGTGGCGAACGCGGGAGGTTTAGGGACTGACTGTCAGAAGGGGGCGCTCATCTGGAAGGGGTGAGCCTGGGGGGAGTGTCTGATAAAAACGCAGAGTGATAGAAAAAAGGGAGGCATTCCCACGAGAGGAGGAACGGGAAGGAGGACAGCTTGCCTGGCTTGGGAGCGAAGCAGGGAAGGCAGTTAGGGCAGCGAGAGGCCAGAGGTGGGTACTCTGCTGAGCGTGGTGTGACTGAGAGGACACCTGTCGACCAGGGCGGGAGTGGGAACAGAATGTCCCCAAGGTCTGGGGTGACTGTGCTGAGGACTTCTCCTGAGGGCCAGGTGCCACGATGGTGAGGTTCTGTTTTCAGGGTCGCAAAGTCCCCAAACCCCACTCACTTCTGTCACTGACAAGTCAGGAGTCTCCAGGACCACTCTGACACCAGCTGTAAGTTCGAGGGTCCCCAAGACCTCCGTCGGGTTCAGCGATCGGCTAGAAGGACGCACAGAACTCGGAGGAGTCATACACGCATGTCACAGTCTATCACAGAGAAGGGACGCAGATTCCACTCTGCCGCGGGGAAAGGAGCACGGGGCAGGGCCCAGGGGTCAACAGACACGAGCTGTACCCAGAGCAGCTGCTTCTCCGTGGCCCGATGGGATGCAGAGCGACCCGCAGGGTTGTTAACCAGGGAGGCTCAGGCCTCGGGGTCCAGGGTTTTTGCTGGGGCACAGTCCTGTAGACACAGTTGACCACCTGCCGCACTGATGGCTGTCACCAGACCCTCCAGAAGTCAGGTTGACACCATGTGGCCCGAGGCCCCCCACCATAAATCACATTGTTAGCATAGACTCTGTCATGCTCCAAGGACTTACAGGTCACCTCAGGAGCTGAGGGCAAAGGCCAGCTCTTCCTGTGGGCAAGGTAAGCCCTGTGCCACAGAGAGGTCCTTCCTGGTCACGGGGGCCGTCCCCAGGGCAGATCAAAGAATCCAAGCTGTGACAGGATCAGACAGACACTCGACTGTCTCTGTGTCCATGGTCAATCTCCGGACTATCTCGGTCTGACAGGGAGGATGAGCGGGTGAGAAGAGGGTCACACCCGGGCAGAGACACCAGGAGCTTCTTCCGTGTGATGCTTGGACGGGTCTGTCTGGTTAAAAAGTCCCGGACTGGAGGGGTCCCACTGAAAACTTTTTTTTAATCCAACCCAAAGGGTGTTTGAATCCCACTGGCTGCGATGACTAATCTGGGCACCATACTGCCAAGCTATTTACAGCTGACCTGGTGGTAGAGCGGTGGGTATCCCAGAATAACTGGCACGCCATGTGTGCTGACGGAGCGCGTGGGGGCAGGTGACAGGCACAAATGGCACCCAAAGAGGACAAGCTTCCTTTCTCCTTGGAGTGGGAAGCGGGCGTGACCACAGGCGAATCCAAGTTTCCTCCGGAAGGTTCATGGCGGGCTTGTGAAGAGCGGGTCTGCTTCCACGCCTGTCTGTGCCCGCGCCTGGCTGCTCCCACGCCTGTCCACCCCCACGCCTGTCTGCTCCCACGCCTGTCTGCCCCCACACCTGGCTGCCCCCACACCTGCCCTGCCCCCACGCCTGCCTGCCCCCACACCTGTCTGCCCCCACACCTGTCCTGCCCCCACGCCTGCCCTGCCCCCACACCTGTCTGCCCCCACGCCTGTCTGCCCCCACACCTGTCCTGCCCCCACGCCTGCCCTGCCCCCACACCTGCCCTGCCCCCACGCCTGTCTGCCCCCACGCCTGTCTGCCCCCACACCTGTCCTGCCCCCACGCCTGCCCTGCCCCCACACCTGCCCTGCCCCCACACCTGCCCTGCCCCCACGCCTGTCTGCCCCCACGCCTGTCTGCCCCCACACCTGCCCTGCCCCCACGCCTGCCCTGCCCCCACGCCTGCCCTGCCCCCACGCCTGTCTGCCCCCACGCCTGTTTGCCCCCACACCTGTCCTGCCCCCACGCCTGCCCTGCCCCCACACCTGCCCTGCCCCCACGCCTGCCCTGCCCCCACGCCTATCTGCCCCCACGCCTGTCTGTGCCCACACCCGCCCTGCAGGAGAGTTCAACCCGGAGCCGAGCTCCTACACCGCTCTCGGGCTTGGTCATACTGGACTGGATGGATCCCGGGCTCAGATGTCTCTGAGACGAAAGTGAGGTGGAGGACCCCGACGTAAAGACTTCTGCGGAGCCTGTAACCGACAGTCACGTCATCGGTCCCATGTTTCCCTGTAACCCCCACCGTCGCGTCGTCGGTCCCGTGTTTCCCTGTAACCCACACAGTCGCGTCGTCAGTCTCGTGTTTCCCTGTAACCCACACAGTCGCGTCGTCGGTCCCGTGTTTCCCTGTAACCCACACAGTCGCGTCATCGGTCCCATGTTTCCCTGTAACCCACACAGTCGCGTCGTCGGTCCCGTGTTTCCCTGTAACCGACACAGTCACGTCGTCGGTCCCGTGTTTCCCTGTAACCGACACAGTCGCGTCGTCGGTCCCGTGTTTCCCTGTAACCCACACAGTCGTGTCATCGGTCCCGTGTTTCCCTGTAACCCACACAGTCAGGTCGTCGGTCCCGTGTTTCCCTGTAACCCACACAGTCACGTCATCGGTCTCGTGTTTCCCTGTAACCCACACAGTCACGTCATCGGTCTCGTGTTTCCCTATAACCCACACAGTCACGTCATCGTCGGTCCCGTGTTTCCCTGTAACCCACACAGTCACGTCATCGGTCTCGTGTTTCCCTGTAACCCACACAGTCACGTCATCGTCGGTCCCGTGTTTCCCTGTAACCCACACAGTCGCGTCGTCGGTCCTGTGTTTCGTATTCACTGAACGCCGCCTGTGTACCAGGCAGCGGACCGAGTGCCAGGGATGCCACCATAGAGCTCACCCTGAGGGGCTTCTAGGTTCCACTCAAGTCAAACCTATTTCTTGCACGAGGTGCCAGGCGCCCGTTCTCCTGTGTGCAGGGTCTGTGAAGACAGGGCATCCGGGCCCGTGAACGGCAGTGGTTAGGATCGAGCTGCCTCTGCCGCCTCTTCCTGGATGCATGACTTTGGAGCTTTGGAGAAGCCTGGAAACCCTGGTGACCAAGAGAGGAAAAGGCTGATGGGGTGACCAGGGGCAGGGCTGAGAGCACTCCCAGTGTCCCCGGACCTGGGTAACAGCAGGAGTCCGTCAGAGGGACAGGCTCATCCCACACACTGTTAACGATACTGAACATCATCCTGGCAGGGTCCTCTTCTTGTCTCTCCCATCGAAGGCTTTTTCTTCTGAAAGATGAATCCTTGGTCTTCCTGATGGACACAGATTGCCACGGAGGACACTTTCTGGAACCTTCCACCTCTCCCCTTGGAGGGTGATCCCCCCACCCCAGCTTCAAAGCCTCAAGGATTCATCTCTGAGCAAAGAGCAAAGCTCCGGAATCATTTCCCTGGTGCGTTCTACCTCTGGACCCAATGTGGTGTTTGGTTCCGTCGGGGCTCCTGGCCAGGGCAGGCACTGCCAATTCGGGGTGCTGTCGCGAAGCTGAGTCCTGTGCACGGGTGCCGACGAGGCAGGGACAGGAGCCCCGCAGCTGGCCCGATGGGTGCATGGCACTCACCAGCTTTCAACCCTGCATTTGGTGGTGTCGCGTTCTCAGTCCTCGCTGAGAATGTCGATTGGAAGTTACCTGGGCTTGTGACATTTGTAATACGATTACATTACCCTTTAACAGTTTTTATTTTGGGTTAGATACTACACGCACATGTTTTAAAACCCAAAGTGATACGGAAATGTTCACGTTAAGAAGTTGTGCAGAGAGGGGGGTAGAGGAGGGTGGGGGGTAAATGATGGGCGGAGACTTGACCTGGGGTGGTGGACACACACACAGTGTACAGATGATGGGCTGTAGAACTGTACACCCGAAACCTGTATAATTATATTAACCAATGTCACCCCAATAAATTCAATACATTAAAAAAAAAAAAGAAGAAACATTCGCCCGGCCGGTGTGGCTCAGTGGTTGAGCCCACGCACCAAGAGGTCGCCGGTTCGATTCCCAGTCAGGGCACATGCCCAGGTTGTGGGCCAGGTCCCCAGTGGGGGGCATGCAGGAGGTGGCCAGTTGATGTTCTCTCTCATCAATGTTTCTATCTCTCTCTCCCTCTCCCTTCCTCTCTCTCTCTCAAATCAATACAGAAAAAAAATTAAAAAAAAAAGAAACGTTCAGTCTCACCCCCCACCTTTAACATCGATGAGAGAGAACACCGACTGGCCACCTCCTACATGCCCCCCACTGGGGATCGGGCCCACAACCTGGGCATGTGCCCTGACCAGGAATCGAACCAGCGACCTCTTGATGGATGGGCCAAAGCTCAACCACTGAGCCACACCGGCTGGACTAGAGTAAATATTATAAAATCACATTTTATAACTATATTTTTGCACAGCCAACAATGAAATAGTAGAAATATATATTGTGGTGAAGTGTCAAGGAAATAATTAAAATGTCATGTAATATTTACACATTTTCATGTTTATGGTACGTGTCAGCTTTTAAAGGAATTAACATTTTATACTTTTTCTAAGTATTTACTTTTGTGCCTAGTTTTCTGTTTATTATTTCACATTAATTTTTCTTAAGGATGATTCCTCAAAACCTGGGTCTGTCCCTGGGTCTGCGTGCCGCACGGACCAGTCTACGGTATGATGGGGGTCGCCTGTACTTTCTTTGGCCCTCCCAAAGGCCCAAGGTATTTATTTAAATATTACTCAAATTCATTTTAAGCGTAAATCACCCTAGTCTGTTTCTGCTGCTTGCAGGTGAGAATGTGTTGAAAATGTCGGGCACGATCCAAAGCAGAGGCCCTGAGCCCTGGTGCGCGGGCCCTGGGGCGGCAGAGCGGCCAGAGGTGAGCACAGACGGAGGGCTGGTCCCAGAGGGCACGCCGGCCTCTCCAAGGGTAGCATCCAGGCACCAGTAATACTTACAGCTCCCTGACGGTTCTCACACTCAGCAGCGTTGAGGACCACCGAGTAGAGGCTGGTCTCCAAGCGGTCAAAGCAGATGTTATCTTACGGGCCCATCGTTTTCTGGTGAATTCCGTGCCCATCACCGTGGCTGGCGCGATGAAAGCTCCGAGGTGTGAAGTGGACCATGGAGCCTGCAGCCCGGCGTCCCAGAGTGCCCCGATGTCCCTTCAAGGAGACGCTGCGGGGAAAATTGAGTGCGGACTCCCCACGGGGGTAACCAATGAAAAGAGTCCAGGCCCTGCGTGTGGCTTGATCACGGCTCGGGGTGTTGAGAGATTCTGAAAGGCTGTCCTACGAATTCCCAGAAGCCTCCAACAAATTTGAGTCCACGAAGAACCCGACACAGGAACTCTCAGCTTTGACACCCACGGGGTGGGCGGGGTACCTACGCCCTGTGGGCCCTGTGCCCGCCTCACCCGGACGGATGCACCGGACTGGCAGCGTCTGTGTGGCTGGTAAGAAAATGCACAGGGAGAGGGAGCGACAGAGAGCCTGCTCACAACGGCAGCAAACACACGAAGTGCGGAGGGAAAAGAGCTGTACAGGGTGCCGTCAGAGCACGACCAAATACACTCCGTAAACAGAAGGAATCGAGTTGGGAAACCGTGACATTGTAAACACATTTCTTTATCCCAAACTATATACTCATTAGATTTTCAGTCTTTATTCCAGTAAAGTTATTGTTGGAATGTGACACTAGTTTTAAAGTTGTTTTGGCAGAATGTGTGAAGCTAGTCAAAGTTCTTAAGAGAGAAGAAGGAGGAAGATTTATTTTACTAGATATCAAAACATTTTTTTCCTTTGGTTAATCCTGTTAATCCTCACCTGAGGATATTTTTTTCCATTGATTTTTAGAGAGAGTGGAAGGGAGGGAGGGAGGGGGAGAGAGAGAGAAACATTGACGTGAGAGAGACACATCGATTGGTTGCCTCCCGCATGACCCCGACCAGGGCTGGGGATTGAACCTGCAACCCAGGAACATGCCCTTGACCGGAAATCGAACCCACGACCCTTCAGTGCTGGGGCCAACGCTCTCACCACTCCGCCACACTGGCCAGGGCTAGATATTTCTCACTTTTTAAAGTGAGAAAAAGATAAACAGAATGATACTCTCTGAGGAGCGAACAGATAAGGAACAGAATAACACTCTAATGATACACAGTCATCAGGACACGACACAGGTGGTGACTACGTGGGGAAGGTGACCCACATGGTTCCGGAATAACTGGGGAACCGTCTGGAAAAAGTCAGGCTACATTCCCTCCTCCTGACACCCATGGCAATAACTTACACATGGTTTTTTATGCTTTTCAAAAACATAAAGGCACCAGAGAAAAAGAGGTCAAAAGAAATGTATGTAAACTTGTAGCAGTAAAAACTTCTTAAGCAGAGCACCAAAGGAAAAAATCAATGAAGTAACATATTGGGAGAAAGGGTTGTAAAAATATACGTTACTCTTGTAAGCCTAAGAGAACATGAAAGGTAAAGTCACTCTGGAAAAATAGCTGTGGCACATGAAAACCATTGGGTTTCATATCCTTCAAATACAAAGAAATCTGACAAATAGCTCAAATAAAATAAATGGGTAGAGTAAGAAGCATTTGTTCCTACAATCAGTACACATGGCCAATCATGTATGGGGAAAGCATTCCAGCTCCAGAGTCAATGGGATGCAGATGCGAACGGAGAGAAGCCTCACAGACGAGCAGAGGGGATGGAGGGCTGGGTTCACCGCCAAAGCACACACGGACACGTCAGCTCTGGAAGACAACTGGGCAACGTGTCTTCAAAATCTTACGAAGATGCGTGTCCTTTGGCGCGGCAACCCCTCTGAAGGAGTCATTCTGAGAAATGAGAGCAAAAAGCACACACAGATCGAATTAAGCTCATGTCCCGGCATCAGCAAAGCATGGAGAAAAAAATTTTTTTAAATTATATATTTGAGCCTTGGCCAGTTTGGTTCAGTGGTTAGAGCGTCAGCCCACGGACCAAAGAGTCGCAGGTTCGATTCCGGTCAAGGGCACGTACCTCGGTTGTGGTTTGTCCCCGGCCCTGGTCGGGGTCACGCGGGTCATGCGGGAAGCAACCAGTCAATGTGTCCCTCTCATGTCGATGTTTCTCTCTCTCCCTCCTTCCTTCCCACTCTATCTGAAGATAAATGGAAAAATATCCTCGGGTGAGGACTAAAAAAAAAAAAAAGAATTATATATTTGATATTTCAAAAAAGGACTAAAGCAGTCAACATAGACAAACCAGAATCCGTGGAACCTTCTTTTATTATTATTATTATTATTATTATTATTATTATTATTTATCCTCACCTGAGGACATTTCTGCATTTATCTTCAGATATAGCAGGAGGGAGAGAGGGAAGAAGACAGAAAGAGAAACATCAACGTGAGAGAGACACATCGAGTGGTTGCCACCCACACGGCCCCAACCGAGGCCGGGGACAAACTGCAACCGAGGTACGTGCCCTTAGCGGGAACCGAACCCGGGCCTCTCTGGTCTGCAGGCTGACGCTCTAACCGCTGAGCCACACTGGCCAGGGCTAGCTGCCTAGTTTTAATACTTTCTGGAACAAGGCAGAGTATAAGTTAATTATTTAATTCAAGAGAAGATCCTGTTGACAATGTCGTGTACTCGTGAGAACGCTGAGAATTCTAAGAGACGTTTGATTTTCAGGTGTCTGTCCTCTTGGTTTTCTCTGCTACCCTGAATGTGTTTGGGGTGCTCACCCCAGTACAGATGAGACAGCCGAGTCCCAGGGAGGCGAAGTGAGCTGCTCGGTGTCACGAAGAGTGTCCTCCGCCGGCGGGGCCCAGGGCCCTGGGGCCAGGTCTAAGCACACCTGTGCACCACGGCTGAAACGTCAGACTTAATTTGCCAATGTGTACTGTGCATCTGTCCACGGACCTCAGTGCACTGGGAGCCCTCCCTCCTTGGCTGCTTTTTTGGTGTAGGTGGGATGGGGGTGGGGGATCCCCTATCCGGTTGACATTTCTGGGGCACAGTCAAGTCCTGGGGGGAGAGACGAAAGGACAAATTATAATGCTGTCTTGGAAGGAGATGATGGAGGCCTGAACACAGCCCTGTGGAAGCGGCCCTCCACCTTGGGGGGCTGGAGAGCTTCCCAGGGGGTTGCCACTTGAGGTGGTGGCAGCGGGCAGGACACACACAGGAGCTGGAGAGCTGGTAAGAAAAGGCAGCCCTCGGGCACCTTTGTTCCCTGACACCCGATGCTTCCCTGGGGCCTCGCCAGCCTCTCAGAGAAGCCTCACAAAAACTGTCCCCAAGCCTCAGTGAGGGGCAGGCGGGCACTCCCCGAGGCTGGCCCTCCCACGTGCCACCCCTTTCACACTCCCAGCACTGGCTCACAACGCAAGGCCTTGCTGCCTTCCTGGACGAGGGCAGGCTTGGCCGGAGCCTGCAGCCCTGGGGCCCGGCGAGGAGCGGGTGATGGGAGCTCAGCGGCACAGAGCAGGGCCCAGGGGCCCGCCGGCACTCGGTGGCTCTCAGCGTCTGAGCTTCTGCCTCTTCAGAGCTGGGATACTGAGATGGGCAGAGCAGACAGAGAACTGCGAGGTCGTTCACGGAGAAGACCTAGGAGATAGGAAGTGTGCAATAAACGCCAGGTACCACTTGGACCACAGTCCCTGTCCCCACAAACGGGCAAGGGTTGGTGGGGTGGCCTTGGTGGCCCCAGCCACCAGGTTCCCTGTGAGCTGGAAAGGCGAGAGCCCCGCCTCCCTCCGGCCCTGAGCTGACCCCGCTCAGAAACAAAGGGCGGCTCTGCACCTCGCCATAATTTTCCCCCAAAAAAAGATTTTATATCCATTAGCTCACACTATAAATAGATTACTTTTGTTTTCCTAGGAAAAAATATGTGTTTAAGCCTTGTATTCTGACATATTATATTGTTCTTTCATCTTTGTTTAAAAAAAAAAAAGAAAGCAAGCATCTTTCAAATAGCTTGCCTTGCATGGGAAAATAAATAGTATGCAATTTCTGGAGGGAGTTTGTAAATGATTTCATATCTTAGTTTAACACAAATTTAGTGTAATAAGATGACTGCAAAGCTAATATTGACTTTTTTTCTGCTTCTGCTTCTTGGTCTCGCGGCGAAAGTTTTTCCCCCAACTGTGTCCAGCTGCAGAGACAAGTAAGAAACTGGCTGGAGGGTGACCCGCAAGTCCATGCACGGCGGCCGCTCCTCTGAGCAGGTGTTTGGGGACCCGGGGGGCGGACCCGAGCCTGCGGCTGGTCTCTGGGCTTGGAGTGCGCACACAGGGCACAGACCCCGGACCCCGGCGACCTGGCGAGGTGCCCGGGGAGGCCGGCGGGGGAGCACACCCGGAGGGGCCAGCCCCTAACCTTCTCTCCTGTGCCTGCCGCCCCCGCCTGCCGCCCCCACTCGACAGCATGGGGAGGCCCTCCAGCCCCTGACCCGCGGAGCCCGGTGACACAGCAACGCCTGGAGCGGGGCAGCATTTGCTAGTTTCCAGCCGCATCACGCGCGTTCCCGCCCTTCCGCCCCCACGCTCACTGCCGCCCCCTGGCGGAGGAGGGAAGCGCAACACAGCGGAGCGGGAGACCTGCCGCCCGGCTTCTGGGAGGGCGCCCACGTGGCTTCCTGCTTCCTGCGGAGCCCGGAGTCGCCGCGGCCCCATCCGTGGACGCATCGGGTTCTGGGGAGACCTCGGGTCGCCAGCGCGCCCGGCCCCTCACCCGCCGGGCCGCCGCCTCGCCCAGCCGGCCTGTCGGCAGCCACAGCGCCCTGGGGCTCGCCTGCGCCCTGGCCCCGCTGTCGGCCCGCCCCGCCCCCTGTCTGTGAGCCTCCGCGAACCCGCGCCTCGAGACGGACTCGGTTTTCTTGGATCCACCAGAAGCCCGCCAAGTTGGAGCGTCGGCGGCCTGGTCACCGGGAGCTCGCGTTGGGCTGAGAACCACTGGCCCTGCGGGAGGCTCCCTGGGCCCGCTCCGCCCCGCGCCCTGCTGCACCCACCTGCCGCACCCACCTGCCGCACCCACCTGCTGCACCGACCTGCCGCACCCACCTGCCCCCACCTGCACCACCTGCCGCACCCACCTGCACCCACCTGCCGCACCCACCTGCACCACCTGCAGCACCCACCTGCCGCACCTGCACCACCTGCCGCACCCACCTGCACCACCCGCCGCACCCACCTGCACCACCTGCCGCACCCACCTGCACCACCTGCCGCACCCACCTGCACCACCTGCCGCACCCGCTGCCTCCCCCGAGCAGCTCCAGGAAGCCCCCCCCTCCTCCGTTCTTCCCGCTCCGCCCACCCTCCTGTGCCCTCCACCCCTCTGCCCAGGTTTTCTTGTCTCCCACGTGGACACTGCCCGCTCTGCCCTCTCGCGGCAAAGGGGCCCCAATCCCAGCGCAGTGGACGAGACACACCCATTCGGAAGGGACGATGAGAAGCATCTGTTTGTAGGATCTTCTGCACCCAAAGGGTGTCCCGTGGTTCCTCAGCCCCCACGGCTGCGGGGAACGCCCTGGAGTAGAAGAGTTCCTGACGCAGCCGGCCCAGGCCCCTGCCTGCTGGACGCCTGTGTCGAGGTGGGGCACAAGCCCTGGGCTCACGTGCTATGCTCCTTCCCAGCTGGGCGTTGTGAGCAAGCTACCAGCCCCTCTCTGCCTCGGCTTCTTTATCTGCAGCCTGGGGGTCTTAATGAATAGCACTCATTTCATACAATTGATGTGAGGATGCAATGACGTAATAACATTTGAAATGCTTAGGACATTCCAAGCACAGAGTGTTCAGTAAAAGTTAGCTGTCGTGATTCAGAAGGCCAGAGTGAAAGGTACTCAGTTTGCTCTTTGTGATCCAAAGGAAAGAAACGGGATACATTGGATGGAGCTATAGGGAAGGATCTCTGCTGTATTAAAGAGCTGGCCAAGGACGGGAAAAGTGGAAGGGAGCTTCTTGCTCACACTCAGGATGGACATCGTGACAGGTGGCCAGTCCGCAGAGAATGGAGCACCTTGCCCTCTGAGCTCCTTCCTCCCCAGAAGCCTAGGAAACACTTGGCGATGATCTCCCAGGAGCTCTGAAACAGACAAGGTGGACTCAATACTGCCCCCCTATGGAAAAACCATCAGCTTGAACTCTTTCTGTCCCCTAAAATTCATGTGAAATCCTAACCTCAAGGGCCTCAGAATATGACCACGTTTAGAAATAGGGTCATTGCAGATGTTAAGATGAGGTCATACTGGAGTAAGGGGGCCCCTAATTTAACATGGCTGGTGTCCTTGTAAAAGAAGGCAGTTAGGACACAGACGTGCACATGGGGAGGACTCCATGTCCATCTGAAGGCAGAGATTGAGATGGTGTGTCTAAGCCAAGGAGCACCAACGGGTGCCAGGAACACACCAGAAGCTGGGGGAGAGGCCTGGAACAGATTGTCCCTCACCCTGCCAATGCCTTGATTTCCCAGTTCCAGCCTCCAGACTGTGAGACAATCAGTTTCTGTTGTTTAGGCCTCCAGCGTGTGGTCCTTTGTTACAGAGCACACTGCGGTGCCACTCAGAGCTCCTCACCAGCAGTGGGACAGCCACGACGACACCCCACTGTGCTACGTTGTTGCTCAGACACACGCAGGCATCCAGGAGCCAGGGGTTGCTTGTTGAAGACAAAGTCTTTCCCACAAAATTCAGACATGGAGCAGCTGCCTGCTCCAGGCCCCTCCGGTGAAAGCAGCCCTCCCAGGCCCAGGAAGCTCCGGCTCGGTGCAGCTTTAATTCATCCCACGCAGGAGGAGCTCGGCCTTTCCCCGGTCAGTGGTCACGGCCCCTCTGCTCAGATAAAAAGCCCCCACAGGGCCACAGGACAAAGGAAGGAAGCAGAGAACGAGGCCCCAGGCAGGCCAGAAAGCCCTGCGAGGCCCTGCTCTCAGCTTCCTAGTGACCGGCTTCTGGAACAGGGCTGCCCCTTTAGCCGGAGGTTTAAGTCAGGCCACTGGGGCTCCAGCTCTTGGCTCAGGCTTGTGCCAGCTGTATGGAGGCTGCAGGCCCCTTTCCAAAGCAGAACCTATGGATCTGAGCATCCTGCTCTTCGGCTGCGTCAGGAACTCAGAGGACAAGAGGCCAGGAGCCGTGACTCCCACCGTCAGTCTCTTACAAACTCCTTCCTCACAATATAACTCTCCAGCCTTCTGTGCACTAGGCACGGTGACAGGCACTTCGTGCGCATGGTGTCCCTTCATCCTCTCTTCCCCAGGAGGGGATTCCTTTCATTATCCCACCTTATGCATGAGGAAACTGAGCCAAAGAGCTGATGATAGAGCCAAACTCTGTGCTCAAAACCACCGTGCTACAAGCTTCCACACGGGTGTGCTCCCTGCTGGGGCAGTCCTTGGGCAGACAGCAGGCAGAGCTGGACTGGTAGAGTCCCCCGAAGACATGAGAGTCCAGGTCAGGGGCCTGGTCCAGGCATTTGTCTCCCTCTGAGGCTGCTGCCTGTAAAGTCATACCCTGTAGAGCTGAATGGGGCCTGGCAATCCGTGCAGTTCCCATTTCTCTCACAAAGAGGCTGAGGTCTAGTGAGGTGAAACGACTGGTCCCAAATCCCAGAGCAAATTACTGGGCAGAACCAGGCCAGGAGCAGATGTCCCGGTTACCAACCCAGCAGTCTTTGTTAAACACCATGTTCTGTCTTAACAAGAGGGAATCATTTTCTTCCACAGCCTGAGAGAGCCTTAAAACATGCTGAGAAACCCTTTCCTGTCACTCAGGTTGTGACGTATTGGTTGAGTCAGATCTTCCATGGGAATTTGAAAAGTGGAACTGGTATCGTGACTTCTAGCTGGGACAAGCGTCCAACTGGCTGTGGGGGACTCCCCTGCAGGAGACCAGACACAGGTGGAAATGTCCCAAGACCACATTTTAGGTGTGGAGTTGAGTGAACTAGCCTTTTGCTGGAAGTCTGTCCGTCCTTCACTGACTATACCAATCACTGATTATGTCAGCTGAAGACGAGGTAGTCATTTTCACACAATATTGAGGGACAGCTGAGAGAGCAGATATCAATTGTTGGTGATTCCTGAAACATGTCTACACAGTTTTTTTTGTCCATTCAGCCACTTTGTCCTTCCATCCATCTGTCCATCCATCCATTCATCTGTCCATCCATCCATTCATCTGTCCATCTAGCCATCCACCTGTCCACCCTCCAGCCATCCATCTGACCACCAGTTTATTCACTGGGTCCTTACTCTGTGCAGTGTTCTGCTAGACCTTAGGATTCGCAAAAGAACAAGAATTGCTCCTGTGCTTGGAAGAGCTTGGATTCTAGGGGTGGAGTCAGGTTGGAAACCCGTAACTGCAACTCCATGAACTCAGTGAGGGAAATGACCCAAGGCCCGAGGAGGCTGCAGAGGGCTTCTTGGAGGGAGTGACATTTAGGGGGGTCTTGAGGAGGAATTTGTTGCACAGAAAATGGGGGCGAGAGGGTGTTCCAGCTAGAGAAGCGAAGATGAGACCAGCCGGGTGTGGACTGGGCAGGCAGCAGTTGGTCCTTGTGTAGGATGCAGTTCGAATCTCATTGGCAAGGTGTGTTCACCCTCGTCTCAGTCACTCTCCAGCGACTCTATAAGGTGTGTGTATGTGTGTGTGTGTGTGGGGGGGGCATGCCACGTCATGAAATGTGGCAGTTAGTCAGAGTCACCAAACAGCTAGCGTCTCTTGAGCCCTCACTCTGTGCCAGGTCGTCGTACGCAACCCGTGAGGCATCACCTCTACCTTCTGAGACATCGAGAGGTTAGTGAACGCTCCCAGAGTCACACACTAGGAGGTCCCCATTGTGCCTCCTCCAGAAGGTGCCTCCTCCATTGTCTCTTCAGGTGATGGGACAGGACGAGCTCAGGTGATGGAATCGGTAGGGATCCTGACGGTTAAGCCTTGAGTTTCGAGCTTCCTCTTCTACCGGCTTCCTGGGCGTTGCTCTCAAATGAGCAGACAGACCGCCCGGCAGAGGTGCTGAGAGCGACGTGACGGGCAAAGCAAAGCCCCAGCCCAAGAGATGCCGCATCTGCCAGAAAGAAACCCACTCGAGCAGCAGCCCGAAGTGATCGTTCCCAGCGCTGTCTTCTTTCCCTTCTCTCTCCATATGGCTCCTATAAACCAGATAAAATCGGAACTGGAAAGCTAAACAGACTCCGTGAGCCCTCCTTCGCCTGCCAGGGCAGCACAGCGCTGTTGTTCCAGATGGTTTCCAGGCCCGCTTCTAGGAGAGGCCAGAGGTGAGGGATGGGGGACAAGCAAGTGCTGGGAGGCGAAGAGGACCTCGGTCCCGGGATGCCATCAAGGGTGGACCAGCTGAACAAACACTGCAGGGACAGGCCGCTCCTTATCTTCGTGTTTTATGACCACTGCCACCCCTGCTCTCCTCCCCTCTGCCCCCAGAAGCCCACCCGGTACCCCGATAGCTCTCTTCCCCGTAAGGATTGTAATAAAGCTGCAGTGAAAGGTTAGGTCAGCCCACCCATCGTTCTCAAATGCGGGCACGGCACCTGGTGGAGCGGTTGGCAGGAAGGAAGGTCCCAAGCTGGGGTCGCGGGGCCAGTGCATCGTGTGGGTCTTGGGTTCCTTTCTAACTCACACAGTAAAGTTTACATTATCAGGTGCGTCTGCAGACCAGCATCAAACTCTGAAGCATCGAACTCTGAGGACAAACACACTCATATTTTATTGTTTAAACTTTGAATTGTGGGGAGGAAACGAAACTGTTGTGGGGTTAGCGAGTCAAGCAAGCCCGCCATGTGCTGGTACCACTATTACAGAAGAAAGGAAATTGTGTGGTGTGCAGTTATAAGTCAGTACCAAAAAAAAAAAAAAAAAAGAATAGTCAGACCTAGTTGGGATTTGAACCCTGGACAGGTTGGTCTAAGGGTCCATAAGCTTAACCACTACACCATGGAAGCCATAGGGCTCCACATGTGTGTTCCCTGGCATGGGCATTTAGACTCCAACAGGCTTAGCCAGGCCACACCAGGGCACTGATCTTGTCAAAACTGGACACCCTGGTCCCAGCTTCAGAGAGTGAGGGACCGAAGGCACAGTCCTGGGGGCGGAGAATAGACTTCAGCCTGGACCGGAGGCTTGGAGGCCATCCTGTAAGCGCCAGTTCTCACAGGTTACCTGCAGCAGAAGTCTCCGAGGCATTGTTAAAATGTCCTGGGCCCAGACCCATAGACTCAGAGTCCTGGGAGATGGGGCGGTGAGAATTGAAATGTCAAACAGACTCCTTACCCCACGCCGTCCACACCGGCCTCGGCGATGCTTCGTACCGCACAGCAAAGCTGGAGAAGCACCAGTCTGCCCGCCTGCCCACTCACCTCTCTGACTTCCGGTCTCCTCCCAGGGGCCTGGAGCTCTGAGCATGGGGTGTGGATAAGCAGGTGACATTTGATGAGATATAGATCTCCCATTTACTGCAGAGCAGTTGCCATCCACATGGACTGTTGGGTTCCAGGAGGTGTATCAGTCAAGGTTCTTCAGAGAAACAGAACCAACAGGAGATAATGCGGGTGAATGGACGGATGGATGGATGCATGCATGCATGACTAGATAGGTCGGTAGATCTATATTTCTATCGATCTAGATTCGTACCGCTGAGCTTATTTTTAAGGAATAAGCTCATGCAATTGTGGGCGCTGTCAAGTCCAAACTGTGTAGGTCAGGCCAGGAGACTGAAAATTCAGGCAAGAGTTGATGATATGATCTAAAGGCAGAATTTCTACTCTGGGAAACAATTCTCTGCTCCTAAGGCCTTTCAACTCATTGGATGGGGACCCATCCACCTTCCGGAGAACAATCTCCTTTAGTTAAAATCAACTGATTGTAGATGTCAAGCACACCTACCGAACACCATCACAGCAACACCTAGGCTCGTGTTTGATTAAATGAGCGGGCACTGTAGCCAGCCACATGGACACGTGAAACTAACTCACACAGGGTGTTTCTTCATGGATGGAACCTACTTGTCCAACATGAAATTGCAGGGGAAAAACATTTCTTGAGTAACACACAGTAACATAACTATAGTTTAGAGCAAAAGCTGGCTTCAGAGGGGAAAACGCACACCCATGTCTGCTGCCCGATAGAATATCTTTAAGCTCCCCAAGGCAGAGGGTCACTTCAGTGCTAAGAATCCCAGGTTCGCCAATCAGTGACCTTTCAGAATCCCACGGGGTTTTCTGTCTCATCTGCTCCTGGCACTCTGAGCTCCGGCCTCATAATGAGCACTGTAATTAAGATGAATGTTTATAAACACCAAGGAAAAATAAAATTGTGCCTGGTTACTTTGCCTCTAACCAAATCATTTTCCTAGGTAGTCTTTCTTCCCAAGAATTGTAAGGGCAGAGCGGGAGGTTAGGGAAGCGTGGTTACGGGAGATGAGTGTGTCTGTCTGGGTGGTGGTTCTCCGCGCCGGGTCCGCGGGTTCTGGAGAATCCCCACGACTGCAGAGACGGTGTGTGTGTCAGGGGGTCTTTTTTATGGGAAGAGAATCCACACTTTCATCGGATTCTCAAAAGGGTGATTTCCAAATAGGTTAAGAACCTTCTTACAGAATTTGGGAAGATAATGCCACCTTGTTTAGAGGGCAGGGAGGTGGCTACTCAACCAAGAACCACTGCAATATGATATTTTTTAAAAGATATTCCTTTCACCTGGCCGCTGAGGCTCAGTGGTTGAGCATCGACCCATGCACCAAGCGGTCACCGGTTCGATTCCCGGTCAGGGCACATGCCCAGGTTGTGGGCCAAATCCCCAGTGGGGGGCATGCAGGAGGCGACCAATCAATGTTCTCTCATCGATGTTTCTATCTCTCTCTCCCTCTCCCTTCCTCTCTCTCTAAAATCAATAAAGAAAAAAAAAAGACGTTCCTTTCTGAGGCAGTTATAGGTTCACAGCGAAATTGGTGGAAAGTACAGGCATTTCCCACGCGCCCCCCACCCGGATGAATGCACAGCCTGCCCCCTTATCCACATCCCCACAATTGCGGCAAATTTCTTCCAGTTGGTGAACCCACACAACACAGCGTCATCACCCAAAGTCCGCAGCTTGCAGTAGGGTTCACTGTGTGTTGTACTTCCTGCGGGTCTAAGGCCATGCGTCACCGTCACGGGGTCACACAGGACGGTGTCACTGCCCTCGGGTCCTCGGTGCTCCAGCTGTCCCTCCCTCCCCTCCCTCTAATCCCGGTGCCTGCTGAGCCTTTCACTGTCCCCATTGTGCCTCCTCCAGAAGGTGACAAAGTTGGAACCCTACAGTGTGGAGCCTGTTCAGACTGGCTTCTTTCGCTTAGTTGCATCTTCGTTTCCTCCATGTCTTTTCCTGGCTGGCTAGCTCATTTCTTATTATCCCTTCTAGGTGGGTTCCCAGCTGCACTTGCCCGGCCACATCAGGGGGGGAGGGGGAGGGGGGCAGACTGACACTCCCTGTAGCACGGGCTCGGGATCCGGCCCACTGGACAGAACGTGCTGGTTAAACTGAGCTTACCTCTGTCTGCCTCAGGGCACACTGCGGACAGTGGGAGCGGACCACAAATGACCTTGCATGTGACCTTGGAAACGTTGGCACGGCACCACACAGCAGAAACACTGAAACTGTCCTCGGATGTCCTTGCGGGAAGACTGTCCGCAGAAGAGAAGTCTCTCTTCGGTTAAAGAACTTCATTCATGCGGAATGTCGGTAATAATCATACCGAGGGAGGGAGGGAGACGGGAGAGAGATAAAAGCCAAGTTCCTCAGGGCTTATTCTAATCCTAACGTGCAAATCTCTGCACGTATGACCTCCCTACCCTGGCATGCCGTCTAGATCCGCCCGCCGAGCTCAAGATAAATAGTCACCACACCCAGTTACATATGTGATGTGATTTCACCCGTGGGCTGAGGGCCAAAGCCGTCGTTCTGCACGGACATGCGCAGCGAGGGGAGCTCTCCAGGGCGGGGAGAGGCAGGCACGCTGGCGGGCTCCAGCGGAAGCAGAGAACACAAAGAAAAGTGGCCCCAGTGGGGTCCTCGGGTTAGGACAAGAAAGGGCCAGTCGCGGTGCACGGGGTGGGCGAGAGGGGACACTGCTGTGCACTGATGACGCTCTGTGGTCGGGGGCCATGGACCTGCGAGGAAACAGGCGGAGGAGCGCAGGTGACCTCGGGGGGCTCCCAGGGCTGCTGTGTCCTGGGGGTCGCCTTGGGCAGTGGCGCTGGACACCGAGCCAGGCAGGACTTCGGGCAGTGTGGTGTGTATACGCTGCAGCAGCTCAGTGTGTCTGTAACAATCTGCACACACGCAGGAGGAGAAGCGTGTTTAGTGAGAACGCGTCTGGGCTCACCAGTGGCCCCTGGGCAGCGCGGCTGAGGAACTGTTCGGGGTGTCAGCAGGTGGGCTCGGGGTCGCAGCCCACGCAGAGCCCTGCCCATCGCCCTCTGGCCCAGGCAGCAGTGAACCATCTGCGGGTCACAGGCTATGGGACTGTGAGTCCCTAGAGGGCAGGAGGGGCAGTAAGTGTCCCAGCTGAGACCCTACAGTGTCCACAGGTGAATATTTAGACCAGTGACAGGGTGGAGCAAGGGCACTCACAGCGGGCCAGAGGTGTGGCCCGGGCCCGGCTTCCAGGAGCCCGTGACAGGACAGCCCCTCCGAGAACCCTGGGTAACAGGAGTCTGGTTACACGGAGGAGGAACCTGGGCAACCCCACCTGGTGGGCAGTGCTGTGCCTCCCGAAGTCCGTGGGCACCCACGGGCATGCCTGAACGATGGACACACCTCCCCACGCCGTGATCACTCAGCAGACACCGGAGCTGTGTCAGAGGCCCCGAGCTGGGGCCAGAGATGGCCGCTGTCACTCTGGTTGACCCCTGCCGAGGACCACAGTTCTGCGCCTGGCAGAGGATCACAGGCTGCTGGGGACAAAAGTCCCTGCAGGCCTTACTGAGCAGCTCTGGAGGGTGGCTCAGGGAATCGGCTCCCCCTCCTTCTTCCCCTCCCCCACCCACACTGCAGATGGGGAGAAAGTCCTGCGCATTCGCTGCTGGGAGAGGATTAGACCGTGCAGCCAGATCAGATGGCTCGCTTCGGGGAGGGGACGAGGATGGAGTTAGGGGCTGCTCTTCAACCTAGACGCAGATTAACTCCAGATGGCGCAGGGATTAGAGGGAAGACGTGGCGCCCGGAGGAGGGAACTTCAAAGGTGCTGCGGGCGGGAGGCGGTCCCACGGGTGAACCTCCCCAACATCAAAGTGAGGGGAAGTCACAGAGGTGACACTTGCTCGATTTCAATACGCGAAACCACAAAACCTCTCCACACGCAGAAGACACCCCGCCACACAGGACACGTCGCCGGGTCTTTGCGACCTCTACAACAGGGCTGTTCGTGTCTAAGGAATTGACGAAGCCACAGAAAACAGGAAAATAGCAGAAAGTCAAGGACGTGACTACACATTTCACCAAAGAAATACCAGCGGGTGGTGCACGTACGAAGCAGTTAAAACAGCTGGAAGCCCACGACCCTTGAAACCCACTTCTCACTTCAGCTCTCAGAATGAGCAAAGGTTTTGAAAACTACGTTGTTCTGAGGATGCGACTGTGACCACGTGAGCACATTGCCACGAATTAGTGCGACGTCCTGTAAGTGTGTGAAGTATGTCACACGCCTGCCTGCTCTTTGAAAGGCAGTGGCTGCTCCCGGAATGTATTCTGAGGCCACGCGAGAACACGCACGGTCACGGATGGAGGTTTCATGGAAGGATGTTCCCGGCAGCATTACTTACAATGCTGCGGAATGGGGAACTGTCCGTCAGCTGGGAGTTCACGTGAAAAAGGCACGTCTCTGTGACATGGTGTCCACCGGTCAAGGACACTCGGAGGTCAGACTCCAGCTGTGCCGCAGTGTACAAATATGAGTCCAGCTTCGGACTCAATCAATCTCCCTCTCTCTCCCATTTCTCTGTCTCTTTCTCTCTGTGTGTCTCTCCATCTCTCTGTCTCTCTTACACACACACAGACACACACACGCACACACGTGACTACGAGGGAACCGACCCAGCTATGGATAGCGGTTATCTGTGAAGTGTGGGTATATTCGTAGCTTTTGTCCTTTTCCACAGGCAGGTGATGGCTCTGTGGGCAGCGAGGCGACCGCCCCGGAACCCCAGCGCGCAGCTCCGCACGGCCCCTCCAGGCACCGGGGCCCTGCTGGGGTGTCTCAACAGGCCGCCTGGGACGCCAGCAAATTCTCTCACGGGGTCGTGTGTGCAAAGCTGCACCCTCAGAATTACCCAGTGTGGGCTCACCACCCTGACGTGGACCCGCGATCCGACAAAGTGCCCGGGCGGGGGCTGGGAGCCGCAGCTCAGAACAGCGGGCAGCAGACCATGGCCTCGAGGGCTGGCACTGTCCCCCACCTGTCGTGGAAAAGCCAGGAGTTACGAACAGTTTTGGTATTTGTAAATGATTATGTAGTTCCCTACGTAATATCCCGTTTTACCTCTTGAAGGCTTGGCGAGCCAGCTCTTCCCTGGCCGCCCGCCCGCCCCACGTGCGTTTGGCCGTTAGGAGGTGGGACGGACGAGCTTGTCAGTCACACACTAGCACCGGGTCCGGAAAGCAGCGCCTTCCTTCCGCCCCGTCTGGAGAGCACGCGTGCAGGCGAGTCACCGCGGGGGAGGGCACTTGCAGTCTCTGTCCGCAGTGGACTGGAATTGCATATCAAAACCCTTCAGTATGCAAACTGACTTACTTAGCAATTCCAGTTTTCGGAATTTATTCTAAGAAATCTTCCCTAGGTGCTCAAAAATCCAGCGACTCAGATGTTCACCGAAGTGTTCACCGTGAAACGGAGTATCTGGAACCCGCCTCCGCGTTCAGCCATCAAAAAGTTGTCACACAAATTATAGAACGTTAGTTTGGTGCACTGTTATGCGGCCCTCATATGTACATTATTGATAGATGTAAAAAGATGTTCATGCTATGAAATACGACAAAGTGGGTTATCACTGTCACACGATCAGCCACTTTCCATGATTTTTGGCATGTATAGAAAGCTCCTAGAAGAATATAAACAAAAACGCCAACAGTGGTTATTTGTCTGTGACGGGATTGTAGATCATTTTTATTTTCTCCTCTTTCCTTATCTGGACGTTAGGGTTTCTATTCAGAACCAGACATTGTTTACGCCTCTGCTCCCTCCCACTCCTACACCCTGACAATCAGACCAAACGCTGATGAACAGCGTCTCAGACATGTCTTATCTTACAGACGTGCTGTACAAGTGTTTATTTGGAATTCATTTTCGTCCAGGTTGAAGTCAGGGACCTAACTTTATCCCTCTCCTCTCTGCCCAGGGCTCTGCTAACCCAGCTCTACTGACCTATCCTTTGCAAATGTTTCAAGTACGCGACTTTCTTCCATGTGCCCGGAATGTCTTTTAAATGTACCCGAAAGCTCTGTGTTTCTGTTACCCATTGCTGCGAAATAATATATGCAACATTTAGTAGCTTGAAACAGCTACGATTTTACTGTGCACTCACGACGTTGCCATTTGAGTGGGGTTTGGTGAGGAGAGCCCGTGTCTGCGCCACATGGTGTCAACGTGGCTGCTGGACCAGCGAGGGCTGACTTGGGTCACAGCCCAGAGCCTCGGCTCTCACTACTGAGACTGGTCCCCTCTGTGTGTCTCCTTCCCACAGTTAGCTTGGGCTTCCTCCTGGCCTGCTCATCTCAGGGTCGTTGGCCTTCGTCCATGGCAGCCGGCTTCCCCAGAGCCAACCGCGGAAGCCGTTGGACTGTTCGAGGTGTAGACCAGTGGCGGCTCAGCACCCTCCGCCCGCCGGTGACACATTCAAGCAGCCTGGGCCGGCCCGGATGCAGGGGGGTGGAGTGCCGGGAGTGGCCAGCATTCACTGGGGTCACCAAAGGAGCCGTCTCCCACACTCAGCACTTACAGCAATATTTTAGCAAATTCTCTGCAAATGCACACTGATCGATTGCTAATGTAATTTGTATTTCCTTATATAGACATTCTGAAACTCTGCAATACCTGTACAAGGAAGGGTTGTTCCATATGTTACTGCTAATTTGCACGTCTCACTTGACATCGTGCTATTTAATCAGTCCAAACACCTCACAACGACTGTTTTTGTATGCCACTCGACACAGTAACTGTCGTTTAAATAGCAACATCTACTTAAGTGCAACTAATGGCACTGATACATTTGAGCTCAAATATTGCTCAGGCTCCAGACTTCTTTGGTGAGATTCAAGTTACGCTAAGCATTTTGGATACAAGTTCCCAAAACGTTTCCAACTGCACTGGTGTATCACAGATTGGCAGGAAGGACTAAGGGAGGCCCAGACAGTCAGCTGAAGTCACTCTGGCTTTGGTGGGCGGGTGAGGTGTTGCCTGGTGGGTGGGAACCTGGACTGTCAGCAGTGAAATCTCTGAACTCTCCACCCCCCACCCACCTGCTCCATCTCTCACAGGACCAGGGTCTGCTGCTCAGTTTTCTCTGCTCTAGCCTGTATTTTCTTATACACATACACACACATAGATATATAGATATATGGATTTTTTAGAGAGAGGGGAAGGGAGAGAGAGATAGAAACATTGATGAGAGAGAAACATGGATCGGCTGCCTCTTGCACGACCCCTATTGGGGATCGAGCCTGCAACCCAGGCACGTGCCCTGACCAGGAATCGAACTGGGACCTCTCAGTCCATGGGACGACGCTCAATCCACTGAGCCACACCGGCCGGGCTCTCTCCTATATTTTCAACCTCTCCTTGTCAAACTATTGCCAAACTATTATGTTTGGACTATGTATGAAGTCCATCTCAGATTAAGACAATACCAGCACCACATGCCGACTGTCCCTCGGCTCATTGCACCCCACCTACAATGACCGCCATGGCTTTCCTCGTTCTCGCACCAAACCCTCCACCGAGGAGCCTGCACATCTCTTCTCCCTCGTCTCCCACGTGTGTTCCAGCCCTCACCCAGTCTCAGCTGCCCCGACAGATCCAGGCAAAGCTCGCCGGCGACCACACTGCCCAGTGCCCAGGAGACTCCAAGCACGCGGCTGACCTCCCCGCAGCATCCAGCACGGCGATCGCTCAGTGTGCTGCTCTTGGGACAGAGCCTCATTCACAGGCTCCTTTCTCTCGGCCTCGAAGGTCGATGTCCCCAAAGCCTGTGCTTGGCCCTCTGCTCTCAAGTTTGTTCCCAGCCAGACAGGTTCCTAATCTTGAGTGCAGGACCTCAAGATGTCTGTGATTCTGGAAGCAGAAACCAGATGGAGCTTTTTGAGTGTGTTGTTTTTCTGGTGAGATTCCCAAAGGGTGGTGTGACCCATACGTGGTGAAACCCCACTGATTTAGGCCATTTGCCTTCTGTCCTGGCTTCATGGGTCCTCCGCAGGCTGAAGGTTTCTGAATTTCCATCTTCCGCTCCTATATCTTTCTTTTTGTTGTTGTTAATCCTCACCTGAGGATATTTTTTCATTGATCTTTAGATAGAGTGGGAGGGAGGGAGGGAAGGAGGGAGGGAGGGAGGGAGGCAGAGAGAAACATTGATGAGAGAGACACATCAATTGGTTGCCTCCCGCATGACCTTGACTGGGGCCAAGGATGGAACCTGCAACCCAGGTAGGTGCTCTTGACCGAGAATCGAACCCAAGACCTTTCGGTCCCCAGGCGGACACTCCAACTGCTGAGCCAAACCGGCCAGGGCGCCTATATCTTTCTTAAGAAAGATGTATCCGATCTCGATGTCTCACAGTTACTTAAAATCAGTATGTCCAAGACCCAACTCATTATCTACGCCCGGAATGCAGATCCTTTTTCTCTCTTACCAAAACTCCCAAGCCACAAAAATGACCTGCTTTTTCTCATCCCATATTCAGTAGGAGCCCAATCCCATTCTTTCTGCCATCTCCACCTTATTGCCCTGGTTTAGGCCAGGGGCTGACCAACTTTGTGTATAAAGAACCAAACAGCGCCCTGGCCGGTTTGGCTCAGCGGTTAGAGCGTCGGCCTGCGGACCAGAGAGTCCCGGGTTCGGTTCCCGCTAAGGGCACGTACTTCAGTTGCAGTTTGTCCCCGGCCCTGGTTGGGGTTGTGTGGGTGGCAACCAGTCCATGTGTCTCTCTCACATCGATGTTTCTCTCGCTCTCTTCCTTCCTCTCTCCCTCCCACTCTATCTGAAGATAAATGCAAAAAAAAAAAAAAAAAAAAAAATAGAGAAGAACCAAACAGTGCCCTGGCCGGTTTGGCTCAGCGGTTAGAGTGTCGGCCTGCGGTCCAGAGAGACCCGGGTTCGGTTCCCGCTAAGGGCATGTACCTCAGTTGCGGTTTGTCCCCGGCCCTGGTTGGTCGTGCGGGTGGCAGCCACTCGATGTGTCCCTTTCGCGTCGATGTTTCTCTCTCTCTCTCTCTCTCCCTCCCGCTCTATCTGAACAAAAAATGAAAAAAGTGTCTTCAGGTGAGGATAAAATAAATAAATAAATAAATAAATAAATAAATAAATAAATAAATAAATAAATAAAAAGAACCAAACAGCAACACTTTCAGGTGTGGTCCATGCGGCCTCTGTCACAACTACTCAACTGTGTCACTGTAGCTCAAAAGCATGCTGGGTAATATGTACATAAATCAATCTGTGTGGGTTCCAACAGCACTATTTATGGACACTGACGTCTGAATTTTATACAATTTTTATATGTCCCGATATATTCTTCTTTCCATTGCCTTCAACTATTTGAGAATGTAAAACCCATTCTCGGCTTTGGGTCACACCAGAACAGACAGCAAGCTGGATTTGGGCCAGGGGCCATAGTTTTCAACTCCTAGCTTAGGACAACCACCTTTTTCCTCCAGGATTCCCCCCTCAGATCTGCCTGCTTCTACAATGATCTTCCTAAGAAGCGGGCCCTGGCCAGTTTGGCTCAGCGGTTGGAGCGTCGGCCCGTGGTCCAGAGAGTCACAGGTTCGATTCCGGTCAAGGGCACGTACCTCAGTTGTGGTTCAGTCCCCGGCCCTGGTCGGGGTCGTGTGGGAGGCAACCAATTGATGTGTCTCTCTCACATCGATGTTTCTCTCTCTCCCTCCCCCTCTCCCACTCTATCTGAAAATCAATGAAAAAATATCCTCGAGTGAGGATTAACAAAAAACAAAACACAACCATGGTGGGAAATAGTGATTTACAGGACTGCACCCCCTGAGAGCTTCTGCTCATCAAGGCTCACACTGAGAGGGGGACAGAAAGCCGGAGAATGGGACAAGGCGTCAGCGCTGCACCCGGCTGATGGAGGACGGGTATCCAGCCGGTATAAAGAACTCCTCCACACAACAACAGCAGAGACAACCCCACGGACAAAGGGGCGAGGGGCTCCCACAGGCCCCTCACCGGAGGCTGTCCTAATGAGCTAGAGAAATAAAGCAAGTAAATGCCTTCGTGATCACCTCACATGGCAGCCCCAGGAAAGTCGCCGTTCTGGAAACGAGTTTAGATCTCACACGTCCTGCCCGCCACGGATCAGACCCTGCTGAGGCCACAGCCAGATTTTCAGGTTGAAAACCAAACCGAGTGGCCAGCCACGGAAAGGTGCCCGGCGTCACCGGAGACACGCACGCGAAAGCCGAAAGGAAAGCTGTGCGCTCGTCGAAGAGCGCAAACAGGAAGCCTGAGCACGGCGCCGGCGGTGGACGTGGGGTGCTGGGGGTCCCGCCACGCTGCGGAGGGGTGACGGCGGCCAGCTCCGCACAGCCGGGTGCTCAGTCTCACTGTCAGCAACGGCTCAGACACGGAGCACCCCCCGAAGAAGCACCCAGACGTCCACTAACAGGAGGGCGAATAAAGAAAGGGTGTTCTCATACACGTGCACTGCAGCTGCAGGCGAAAGCGGCACGCCAAGTTCACAAGGACCAGCCGTCACGTCGCAACACCCGCCACGGGAGCCAGAACCCAGGTGGAGGGCAGGGTGCCGCGAGGGGAGGAGCCTGAAGTCACCGAGGGTCCCACCTCCTGCCCCGGGTCAGGGTGACACTAAGGGGCTCACTGTGCGGTGTAAGAATGCGTTGAACTGGGCGTGTGTGGTGTTTGCACGTGAGAGACGCACTTTCACGCGTGTATGTAACATCAGTTAGGATTTCCTTTAAAGAAATTTTTAGGGAAGACCCCAAATCTCAGACATTCAAAAAATATTAAAAATCTCAAAAGCCTGAGGAAATACTGCTGCCTGGGGAGGTGCAGTCAAAGGCGGTGCGGAGTCTCGGGAAATGCTCCGATGACGGTCCTCTCCGCTTTGGGCAGCGGAAGCCCCTCCAGCAGGGACGGAGAGGGGCGGCGAGGGAGGAACGGAGGTGAGCAGGAGGAAGGGGGATCAGAAAGCCCGCTGCCCCCTCCCCGTCCGGTGCTGTGGCCCGTTCCTGAGCGTGGTCGCCGCTCGCGGAGGAGGCTGTTCCGTGGGTTTCGTTTCCTGTCCTGCCCCTCTGGTGAGTTGTCAGGAACGGGCCATCGGAGTGGACGGACGAGAAGCAAGGGCTCTGTTTGAGTCGGCCCAGCGTGGAAAGGAGGCCAGCCACGGGGTGGCGTGGAGTCCCAGGCACATGGGGACAGGGAAAGGGGGTCTCCAGGAACCCGGGAGAGAGCAGCCCCCCGTTTCCCTGGGATGCCGACTGTCTGCCCACCTGTGTTTCAGCCTCTCCCCCAACCCCAGTGAAGGCCACCAGAGAGCTGGCTTCCTCCACAAGCCCCTGACTGGGGTCCTCTGCAGGTGACCCGCCGGACGGACAGCCCCCCTCTTTATGTGGCTCATTCACTTGTTATTTTTTTTACCTTTTTACTTTGACGTTTTTAAAGGCTCATATAAGTTGCAAAACGAGTATAGAGAGTTCCCACGCTCCCTGCCCCCCTTCCCCAGTAATATATGTATTTTTTAATTGTGCTGAAATAGGCCCTTGACCACTTTAGTACTTCGGAGTGGACGGGTCAGCGGCGTCACGCGTGTTCACCCAGTCCCGCCGCTACCGCCACCCATCGCAGATGTTTCCACCTTTCAGAACAAAGCTCTGAGCCTGCTGATGAACAGCTCCCCTTCCCTCTTCCCCCCGACCCCCATTCTACTTTCTGTCCGTGAATCTGACACCTCCAGGTCTCACGCAAGGGGAATCGTGTGGTACTTGTCCTTCTGTGCCCGGTTCGCTTCACTGACGGTGCGCCAGGTCCATCCACGCTGCATGAGAACTCCCTTCCTCCGTAAGGCTGACAGAGTCCACCGTGGGAGACCAGCTTCGCGCCTCCAGTCACTGGGCGACGGGCACTTGGCGCGTCCCCCTTCTGGCTACTGTGAGTCGTGCCGCTGTGAACACGGTGCCGGGAACGTCTCTTCGAGACCCTGTCTTCTGGTGTGTGCCCAGAGGCGGGCTTCTGGGTCTATGGCAACGCTGTGGTCCGTGTTCTGAGCAGCCAACATACTGTTTTCTTTTTTTTTTAATCCTCCACCTGAGAATATTTTTCCATTTATCTTCAGATAGAGTGGGAGGGAGGGAGAGAGAGAGAGACACATCGACATGAGAGAGACACGTCGACTGGTTGCCTCCCACACAACCCTGACCAGGGCCAGGACCGAACCACAACCGAGGTACGTGCCCTTGGCCAGAATAGAGCCCGAGACTCTTTGGTCCGCCGGCCGATGCTCTAACCACCGAACCACACCGGCCAGGGCCCCACACACTGTTTTCCAGAGGGGCCGCGCCATTTCACATTCCCACCAGCAACGCACAGTGGTTCTGCTTTCTCCACATCCTCGCCGACACTTGCTATATTCTGTTTGCTTTTTGTTTGTTTTTTTATAATAGCCATCCTCATGGCTGTGCCCAGTGATAAAATCTTATGTAACCTAGTACAATTATCAGGTATATATCTTTAGCCCTGGCCGGGTTCGATTCCTGTCAAGGGCATGTGCCTCGGTTGCGGTTCCTCCCCAGCCCTGGTCGGGGTCGTGCGGGAGGCAATTAGTCAGTGCGTCTCTCTCCCATTGATGTATCTCTTTCTCTCTCCCTCCTCCACTCTATCTGAAGATAAATGGAGAAATATCCTCGGGTGAGGATTTTAAAAAGCAGAGTGTCGCCCTGGCCGGTTTGGCTCGGAGGTTAGAGCATTGGCCTGCAGTCCAGAGAGACCCGGGTTCGGTTCCTGCTAAGGGCACGTACCTCGGTTGCAGTTTGTCCCCTGCCCCGGTTGGGGTGTGTGGGTGGCAACCACTCGATGTGTCTCTCTCACATCAATGTTTCTCTCTCTGTCTTCCTTCCTCTCTCCCTCCCACTCTGTCTGAAAATAAATGCAAAAAATGTCCTCGGTGAGGATAAAAAAAAAAATTAAAAAAAAAACAGAGTGTCTTTAGCCTGGCCGGTGTGCTCAGTAGTTGGAGCGGCGCCCCTGCCCACAGCTCAGGACCTGCGCCCCGCCAGCGTCTGTGTCTGTGCATCGGGATGTAGGGTTTCCTGGGGTCCTGTCTGCTCCACCAGGCAGTACTGTGTGCGTGTGTGCGCGTGCGCGTGTGTGCATGTGTGCATGTGCGTGTGTGTGCATGTGTGTGCATATGTGTGTGTGTGTGTGTGTGTGTGTGTGTGTGTGTGTGTGGTTAGGTATCACTTCTGCATATCCAAGTTGTGTGAGCAAGGTTTTCTTTTCTTTTCTTTCTTTAAATTAAAAAAAAAATGTGTGCCTTTATTTATACGTTATTTTCTATTACTGACACACCAACTAAAAATGCCTGGTACCTGCATTGTGGTGTGTGTGTGTGTGTGTGTGTGTGTGATCTAGACTTGTTGAAATACAACTGTAGTATTACAATTAGGAAAAAAACACCTTTGCTGAAAAAGCCCTCTACTTTTCTAGTCGCACACAGAAACATTTCTCTCTTGACGTCCCAGGGCCAAGCCGGTCTTAAGATCGCCAGCAATTTACACAGAATTTATTTACAAACAAATATTTGTAGATTTACAAATCTATATCTTTTTTTTTTTTTTTTTTGGTCCTCACCCAAGGACATTTTTGCATTTATCTTCAGATAGAGTGGGAGGGAGAGAGGGGGAAGAGAGAGAGAGAAACATGGATGTGAGAGAGACACCTCAACTGGTTGCCACCCGCACGACCCAACCAGGGCCGGGGACAAACTGCAACCGAGGTACATGCCCTTAGTGGGAACCGAACCCGGGTCTCTCTGGTCCACAGGCCGACGCTCTAACCACTGAGCCAAACCGGCCAGGGCTAAATCAATTATCTATTGATGCAAATACATTTTGTTGACAAATGACCACCCCTGTCCTCTAATGGGAGGAGAGATGAAAACCAGACAGACCCGCTGCTGGGTGGGGAGCAGGCCAGCCGGGCGAGGCTGAGAGCAGGCGCACTCGGCCCGGGAGAGAACGTCGCCGCCGGGGACAGAGCGGTGGCCTCGTCACTGGTGATCAGGAAGTGCTCCTATGCAGTCCCATCATGACGTGGGGCTCGTGTCTCTCCCAGACTCCTCATCCCGTCCCCACTTCCCCTCCCACCCCCTGCAAACTGCAGAGAAAGGTTTCCAGAAGGGAAAAGTCCGTCTGGGAAAGTTTAGGCGAAAATCTCATCTCCCAGCTGATGGGCATTTACGGGTGGAATTGTGCCCCCCAGCCCCCACAATAAATAGACATACGTCGACCTCAGAAAGTGATCTTACTCGGATGAAGGTGAGGGCATCAGGGGCGGCCCTGGTCCCAACGACTGCTGCCCCTTGGGGGGGACGTTCGGCAGAGACCCGCCCAGCTCTGGACTCAGCGCTGCTGGTTCCTCTGCTCCGTCCCGACCGCCCGAGTGGCCGTGTTCCCGTCGGCGCCCGAGGACTCAGCTGCTCCGCCAGCACTTCTGCCGTGTTTCCAAGGCACCTGCTGAGCTGCTCATCAGCAGCCTGGCCCCCCGAAGGTCCCCTCCCCCCCCCCGAAGGTCCCCTCCCCCAAATCCATGTCGCCGCAGTCTGGAGCAGGGACCAGGACGCCCGATGACCTTCAGGCCCACGACACCAGCCACACTGGGAGCCTGGAGGGCAGAAGGACCCGGGCCTTGTGGAACCTTCCTGAACATCCGGTCACACCGCCTTGCGTCTCGCAGGCCCATGGGCACGGGCCCAGATCGGGGCGCCAGGTTTCTGTTCGTGGCCTGGCGCAGAGTCAAGGGAACTCACAGCCCACACACCGCAGCGGGGAGGGTGGCTGGTGATTCCAAGTGGGGTCATGAGCTCCAACTCTGTGTGGTTTGGCAACATGGAACCCCGGCACTGCAAACCTCGGACCTCCCCTGCGTGGGGAGCAAGGGCCTCGGGAGCCCCCACGGGTTCTGCGGGGACGCCTGCCTGGGCGCCCGACCTGCAGCTCCTTCTCCGGGGGGGGGGGGGTGCACGGGGGAAACGCCTTGCCTTGCCCTTCTCTGAACTAGCCGCTCCTGGGCCATCTCAGCACACGGCCAGGCCAGCCACGGTCAGAGCTTAAAGCCAGGACGAGCTCTGTGTTCAGTTCACTCTCCTTCAGGGTTTGCCGAGCACCCGTGTGCGCCAGGCTCAGCTGGAACCGGGAACACGGGACGAGGAACACGAGATGCGGCTTGAAGGGCGTGTGGCTGGAGGGAGGGGCCGGGCAGGTGCACACTTGATGGCTGTAGACCACCTGACGGGGCAGCCAGGGCGTCATACACAGTCGCGGAGAGTCAGAGAGGGACACTGGTTGACTGAATGACGCCCCCGAGAGATACCCACATCCACCTCTCCAAAACCCGTAAGTGCTACGTTTCGTGGCGAAAGGAACTGTGCAGAGCCTTGGCTGGTTTGGCTCAGCGGTTAGAGCGTCGGCCCACAGACCACAGTGTCCTGGGTTTGGTTCCGGCCAAGGGCACGTACCTCGGTTGTGGTTTGTCCCCGGACCCGATTGGGGTCGTATGGGTGGCAGCCAATTGATGTGTCTCTCTCACATCGCTGTTTCTCTCTCTCTCTCCCCCCCTCCCACTCTGTCTGAAGATAAATGGAAAAATATCCTCAGGTGAGGATTAAAAAATATAAAAAAATAAAAAACAAAAGGAACTGTGCAGATGTGATCAAATTAAGGGGAGATGATCCTGGATTGTCCGGAGGGGGGCAACCTCATCACAGAGTGCGAGAGAGGGTCAGAGGCAGAGGAAAGGGGTGCGACGAAGGCAGCAGAGTCGGGGTGGTGTACTCTGAAGGGGCCACCAGCCAAGCAACCCAGGCAGCCACTTGAAGCTGAAAAGGCAGGGAAACAGACTCTCCTTTCAGGCCCTCCGGAAGGAACCGGCCCTCACCAAACCTGGGAGAGGGGAGGGGAGGGGAGGGGAGGGGAGGGGAGGGGAGGAGGCATTGCCCGATACGATTATGGAGGCTGCGACGTCCCGGGTCTGCCTGCTGTCTGCCAGCCTCGGACCAGGAGAACCTGTGTGAGGTGAAGGCCTGAGAGCCAGGGGGCCGGTGGTGTGAACCCGTCTGAGGGCAGGTGTGACGAGCTGTCCAGCTGACGCAGTGAGGCGGGAGGACGGGCAGAACGCCTCCTTCCTCCGTCTTGTATCCTGTGCCCGCCCTCAGCCGACTGGATGGTGCCCCCGCACCGGGGAGGGTCACCTGCTTTCCAGAGCCCACTGGCTTGAATGCTGACCTCACCCAATGCCCTCCCAGGCACACCCAGACACGCGCCTAGGCAGACGACACGTCAAGGGAGTGAATCATCACAGACGGGATCAGCATTGTGTCCTGGAACCACGGTACCTGTCCGCCACGGCGGCGGACGTCTGTGTACTCAGAGGTGTGGCCGGCGGGGCTGGTGGGAGTCGAGGATCGGTCTCAAGGGGACCTGCCGCAACCTGTCCTTGCCTGGTGGCAGCAGGACCCCCACACGCAGGCGGCCCGTGCCAGGGGTAAGAGACGTGCCCCCCGCTTCGAGCCCACGTCAAAACGATCGTGTTAGGAGCGAAGAATCTCGTGTTCTGTGTAAAGTAGAACAGCGGGGAAGCTGGATGTTTGACATGTTGAAAAGGAGCATTTGGAAGAAAAACCAAGAACAGATGGCAAAGACGGGACTTCCTGGTTGTCACGGGGGCTTAAGAGAAGACGGAGATCGCCCGGCCGGTGTGGCTCAGTGGTTGAGCTTTGACCCATACACCAAGAGGTCGCCGGTTCGATTCCTGGTCAGGGCACATGCCCAGGCTGTGGGCCTGATCCCCAGTGGGGGGCATGCAGGAGGCGGCCAATCGATGTTCTCTCTCATCAATGTTTCTCTCTCTTGCTCCCTCTCCCTTCCTCTCTCTAAAATCAATAAAGAAAAATTATCTCTTTTTAAAAAGACAGAGGGCAGAGACGGCTCAGCCTGGCCACTCGCAGGAGCCGGGGTGCCGAGGGCCCGTGTTGGACGAGATTCCGCTCGTGGCCAAAGGGCTGAGTCTGACGGAGGACAAGCTGAGCACCAGGGAGTTTCTGCGACGTTGTGCCACAGGTTCTGAACGATGCAGTTAGATCCAAAATCCTCAACATTTGCTGATCTTGCCAGGTGGGGGTGGGGGTTTGCAAAAATAAGAAAGCGCACATGGTCCCAAGAAAGTCACTGATCTCGGAACATAATGTTCCTATTATGACCCAGGAACAGAGCGTCAACGTCCCCGAGACTCAGGAAAAACCCCATTTCAGAAGCGACGGTGAAGAAAGGGCTCCCTTGTCTCCTTGGCCTCAGTGACGTTCGAGCTTAGTTCACAAAAGCAGAGAGTTGGCCGGTTTGTCATGAATACATACCCGAGTGACTGGAAACTGTTACACACTTTTTTAGAAGAACTCTGGCTGTGCTCCCCTCCCCCCGCAGCAACGCGCCGGCCCCTCCTTACTCCCTGTCGCACAGTTTTTGATGAAAAATGCGATTTAACCCCCTTGATGACCAATCTCCGTTTCACTGGGCACGACGCAGAGTGACTTCTGTTGTTACGCGCACTCACAAAGGAATCGGATCCGCAGCTCCTGGCAGGTTCGAAGGGAGGTAATGAGCCAGGGCCCTTTGGGGGGGGGGCGGGGGTTCCAGGGCTGAGGGGGAAATGCAAGCTAAGCCGGGAACACCTTGTAGGGTCAGGAAGGGAGGAATTGCTTAAAAAAAACCACAAAACACCAAGGGAAGGAACGTTCAGAGCATCAAAATGAATAGTGCAGTGTTACAGTGTAGCCTCAAGTGGAGACTAGATGCCCGGCCGGTGTGGCTCAGCGGCTCAGCGTCGACCCTGCACCAAGAGGTCGCCGGTTCAATGCCTGGTCAGGGCACATGCCCGGGTTTTGGACTCGATTCCCAGTAGGGGGCATGCAGGAGGCAGCTAATCGATTTTTCTCTCTCTCATTGATGTTTCTCTCTCCCTCTCCTTTCCTCCCTCTCTAAAATCAATAAAGAAAAAACATTTTAAATAAACATAAATAAAAATAAAGTGGAGACCAGATGTCCACGGGTCCACACCGAGGTACGTGATTGAATAAATAGACCAATAAACAGGAAAAGAGAAACATCTTTCTTAAGGAAGAACTTTACGTAGTATGTGTACTACTCTCCTCTCCGAGATGGAGCGTAATTCGCACTCCTCCTCCTCCCGGTGGGGCAGCGAGGCCACAGACTCCCACAGACTAGAGGAGAGAAAGGGGGAAACCAGAACCTGGACAGATTCTGCTCTAACCATGTGCTCAAGGTTAACATCATCAGTGACGCCACGAGGCTGCCACGGGCTCCCGCTGAGATGTGACGAGGAGGGCTCTGTGCCTCTGAGGTCATCGTTACGGACACCCGCAATCCCGGGCTAGTCGTGAGGACATCAACAGATGCAGATAGGGGACGTCCCACAGGACACGTGGCCAGTACTCTCCGAGACTCCCAAGGTCAGGAAAACCAACAAAAGAGGGAGAAACTGCCCCCGACCCGAGCAGACCGTGGAGACCTGGCAACTCACTTCAGGGTGATGCCCAGGACTGGATCCCGGGCAGGAAGAGGGCCTCGGCGGGGAGCCTGGTGATGCCCAGTGAGGCCTAGAGGTTCGTTAGTAGTCACACGCCAAGGTCAGTGTCTCGGTGCCACAGGTGCGCCCAGGTCATGTGCAGTGTGAACCCCGGGGACCGGGTGAGGGGCGAGTGGGAACTGTTTGCACGATCTCTCTCTTTTTTACTTAATCCTCACCCGAGGACATTTTTGCATTTATCTTCAGATAGAGCGGGAGGGAGAGAGGGAGGAAGAGAGAGAGAGAAACATCAATGTGAGAGAGATACATCGACTTGGTTGCCACCCACACGACCCCAACAAGGGCTGGGGACAAACTGCAACCGAGGGACGTGCCCTTAGCGGGAACCAAACCCGGGTCTCTCTGGTCCGTGGGCCGACGCTCTAACCGCTGAGCCAAACCAGCCAAGGCTGTTTGCACTATCTTTGCAACTTTTCTGTAAATCCAAATTTTTTTCCAAAATAAAAAGTCAATTAAAGGAAAGATTCTGATGAACTCCAGCAGTAACATCGAAACAGAATTCCAGCTTGACAGGGGCAGCCCGCCTGGGGCGCGTCGCGCGGCTGCGTGGGCTCTGCCTTTGCTTTGCTGCGTGAGGAATCCGTCCCTCGGGACGGAGCGGCTCGTCTGAGTCTGAGGCTCTTGGGGCGAGTGCAGCGAGAACCCAGCCCAGGTCCGTCCAACAGCGCGGCCCCACGGGCAGCTGACACTGCCCAGTACCAGGCGGTTCTGAGCGTCTGGCATACGGTAACTATTCACCCTTCACATCTACCCTCTTGCCCCACATTCCTACTTGCAGGTGGTTCCAGGTTGGATGCGTCTCCACCACCACGCCGATCGGCCGAGCGGAGAGAGTGGGTGTCGCCTGCCTGGGGTCTGCAGCGCTGGCCCTCGCTGGCCCTCTGTCTTTGGAGGCTGGAGCCAACAGGACTTGTGGATGGACGGGATGTGGGAGGTGGGGGAGAGGGGCGGGTGGTGCTCGGACCGGGGCCGGGCCAGGCGGAGTCTGTGATGCCCCCCTCTGCAAAGAGAGCCCGGAGACGCTGGCCTGCGGGCGGGGCCATCGCTTCTGGACGCGCTGACTTCGGTGTGGCCCTCTCTGGAGTTTGGTAGACATGCCTGGAGCTCCGGAGATGATTCTGTTCTGAAGATATAGTTTAGCCCTGCCCGGTTTGGCTCGGCGGGTAGAGCATCGGCCCATGGACCGGAGGGTCATGGGTTCAATTCCAGGACAGGGGCACGCACCTGGGTTGCAAGATTCGATCCCCGGCCCCAGCTGGGGTCGTGCAGGAGGCAACCAATCGATGTGTCTCTCTCACATCGATGTTTCTCTCTCTCCCTCCTTCCCTCCCACTCTCTCTAAAAATCAATGGAAAAATACCCTCGGGTGAGGATTAACAACAATAAAAAGATACGGTTTGGGGGCCGAAATATGTTTACAATCCGTGGATTTTGGGGGGGAAACTACAGGTCACATGAAGACTTCATAAAGCCCTGGGTGAAGCATTCCTACAATTGCACCCCCCCCAGGGGTCCCCCTCTCTGGGTCCTCTGTGACTGTGCCAGGAGGCCAGGGCATCGGCCTGGCTGCCTTCACTGAGGTGCACCTGCCAGTAACGCCCGTGGTCAGAAGAGGATTCCTGGTCTTCCTGCCTCTAAGCACCCCAAAACTCCCACCCGAAGGGCTGCTTCCTGACATCCTCTACGCGGGCGCCTCGAGACTTCAGAGGGTTGAGTCCCCCATCGTCAGCAGGGCCCATGTCGAGTGCAGGCTCACCAGGCTCCCGACCCTGGCGACAGACATACAGGGCCCTTACCCAGTGTAGTGGGCTGCATGGCGTCTCCCCAGTACACATGTCCGCCTGGAACCTCAGAACGTGACCTGATTTGGGAACAGAGGTGCTATAGATGTAACTGGTTAAGGTGAGGTCATCCTGGATTAGGACGTGCCCTAAAGCCCACGGCTGGTGTCTTTGCGAGAAGGCCGGGTGAGGCCAGAGGCAGATGCCGGGGTGACGAGTCTGCAGCCAGACAACGCCGAGGACTGCCGAGGACTGCCGAGGACTGCCGAGGACTACAGGACCACCAGAAGCTCGAGGGGCAAAGGAGGGCCTTCAGAGAGGGCAGGCCCCGTGGACGCCGTGACCGCAGACTGCTCGTCTCCGGCAGGTGACAGCGTTTCTGTGGCGAGCCGACAAGCTGGGGCGGTTAGCACAGCAGCCTGAGCCGAGTCCAGCCCGACGCACGGGACGAGAAGACACGGCACCGCCCTGTGAGCTGCTCGGTCTACAAACGGACAGCGGCCAGGTCCTGTGACAACAGAACTCCGACCCTCAGCCTCTGCGGGAAGCTGCAAAGCCGAACCACAGCCTGGGCAGCGAGCAGCCAGACAGCCAGGATTGCTCAGAACTGCCCACTTCCGACTCAGCACCAGGCAGGAAAAGCCAGGTGCGCCCCCACGCCGATCACGTAAGGTGTCCTGTTTCTGGTGAGCCTCCGGCCTCCCAGGCCCACACCTGCCATCGGCACACACCTTCCCTTTTTCCCACCCGTGAGCTTCCCACGCCCCGGCCTGCCATCGGGTCCCTGCCAAACGCGAGTGACGGCTGTGACCCGTGACAGCAGCTCCCCGGATGGTCTTCTTAGCCCCACACCTGGGGTTTGGGGCTGTGTGTCCGCTCAGGCTCCCGTGACACAGCACCACACACGGTGGTTAAACAACAGAAGCTTAATTTCTCAGCTCCGGAGACTGAAGTCCCAGATCGCGGCGCTGACAGGGCTGCCAGTCCCCAGGTCCCTCTCCTCGCCTCGCAGATGGCTGTCTCCTTGCTGTGTCCTCATACGGTCTCCTCTCTGTGCCTGAGCGTCCCTGGAGTCTCTCTGTGTGACCGAATTTCCTTTTTCTTCGTTTAAGTCCTTACCCAAGGACATTTCTCCGTTTATCTTCAGATAAAGTAGGAGGGAGGAGGAGAGAGAGAGAGATTGATTGGCTGCCTCCTGCACAACCCTGACCAGGGCCGGGGACCGAACTGCACTCGAGGTACGTGCCCTTGGCCGGAATCGAACCCGTGACTCTGGTCCACAGGCCAGTGCTCTAACTGCTGAGCCAACTGGCCAGGGCCGAACTGCCTCGTCTTATAAAAACACCAGGTAGATGGCATTAGGGTCACCCTCACAGTGGCCTCATTTGAATTCAACCAGCTCCTTGGAGCTCCTTCTCCGACAGCGGACACACCCAGGAGGGCAGGCGACTCGCACCTGGGAAGGTGGAGAGCACACCTGACATCCTCTTCCTTCAAACCCTCCTCACAGCTCATGTCCTTCTCTGTTAGTCACCACCGTGCCCACCCTCTCCCTGCGGCCGGGCATTTCCACAGGGGCGTACGCAGGCCCCAGGGTTCCCGACCCTGGAGCATCCCAGTCCCTCCCCGAGTCCGGGCTCCTCAGCACGGGCAGCGGGAGAGCTGACCGCGGAGCAGATGTCGCCCCGGGGTCCCTCTGCACCCTCTGCACCGGCCCCCGATGCACCATCGGTAGAAGGCGAGCGGTGACCCTGACCTCGGCTTCTTCGATGATCCGAGACGTCCCGGAGTGGAGAGGACAGCGAGGGCCGGGCTCCCGAGCCTCACACGGACCTCGTATCTGAACGCACGACACACATTAGTTCGAAAAGTTATTTTGAATGAGCGGCGAGTTACAAAACGTCTGAGCCTGGGTCGGTCGGTGCCCCTTCTGGAAGGCCTCCAACCGGCACCGAGCCCAGCCCGAGGCGCCCGCCGCTCTCTGACCCGGGCCCAGCGCTGACGGCGCCACCAGCTCGTGGCATCGACGTGGCCGCGGGCGGGAGGCTCTGAGGCGCTCGGACTCAGACGGCACGACTCCCTTTCCCTGGAGGTGACGCCGCGTCACCCAGCTGTGAGTGCCAGGCGATCGTCTGCCCCGTCTTCAGCCGAGTTCAGGAGACTCTGAGCAAGCTCTCTTCACAGGCGGGAGCCACGTCCGAGAGGCCGTTCACGGCGAGCGGCAGCTGAGTGGGAACCGATGTGAGGGCCAGAGCCCTGCTGCTCCCCGCAGTCGAAGGCGGGGTGACTCGGGAGTGGGGTCTCAACACAGGGGCAGACTGCAGCCAGGTGGCGCCCCTGAAGCTCGGCCAGGCCCACGGAGGGGAGTCCCCCCGCCGCCACACGGGAAGGCACAGCCAAGGGACAGGCCAGGGTCCCTCCCCACCACCAATGGCCTCTCGGGTAAACCCTTTGGCCAGACGAACCTTCCCCGGTTCACCCCTAAATCGTGGGTGGGCTCCTGAGAATGCGAGCCCAGATCACGGGAGCCCTCCGCTTCCTTCCAGGTGTGAGCTCCAAAACCAACACCTGCAGTGTGCCCAGTCCTGGCCAGGTGCCGGGCAAGCCCCAACCTGCCTGTGACACGGACCTGGCGTGACTTCACAGGGTCCTGGGAGCACTGAGGCAGGACTCGGCAAACCCAGCCCGGGGGCCAGTGGTGGCTGTGGCCCCTTGATTTTTATTTGTTTTTAATTTTTTTCTCTTTATTGATTTTAGAGAGAGAGGAAGGGAGAGGGAGAGATAGATAGAAACATCGATGAGAGAGAACATCGATGGGCCGCCTCCTGCATGCCCCCCACTGGGGATCAGGCCCACAACCTGGGCATGTGCCCTGACTGGGAATCGAACCGGGGACCTCCTGGTGCAGGGTCGATGCTCAGCCACTGAGCCACAGGGGCTGGGCGGCTGTGGCCCCTTTCTGCTAGGCCACCAGGTAAGAATGGCGTTGACATTTTGATTTTATTTATTTATTTATTTATTTATTTATTTATTTATTTTATCCTCACCCGAGGACATTTTTCCACTTTTTGTTCAGACAGAGTGGGAGGGTGAGAGAGGAAGAGAGAGAGAGAGAGAAACATCGACATGAAAGGAACACATCGAGTGGCTGCCTCCCGCACAACCAACCAGGGCTGGGGACAAACTGCAACCGAGGTACGTGCCCTTAGCGGGAACCGAACCCGGGTCTCTCTGGACCGCAGGCCGACGCTCTAACCGCTGAGCCAAACCGGCCAGGGCGTGTTCACATTTTTAAACGGCAGGAAGAAACAAAATAAAAACTGAGCACATGAAGAATGGGCCGCACGGCACGGTGGGCCACTAAGTGCAGAGTTTACCATCCGCCCTTCGCAGAAGTTTTAAACGGAGATGCATGCGTGGAAACAGCCCCTCACACGGGGCGCTTGGGAAAGGTGGTCTCGCACTCCAAAAATAGACAGCTTCCTGGGCGTCATTTAGTTGTGAGAAAAGGATAAAAGGGATGCAGGAAATGGGACAAAATCTGTAAGATTTGCAGAATACAGAAGTGTTTCTGTTTGACCTCCCCGCCGCGTTCATCCGCCGGGGCCGCCATGACACAATACCAGACCACGGCTTACACGTGGCTGTCGCACAGCCCGGAGGCTGGACGCCCCAGATCAAGGTGTCCGCGGGTTTGGTCTCTCCTGGGGTCTCCCCTTGGCTTGCAGACGGCCACCTTCTCAGGTCTTCACCTGGAGACCTGGTGATCTCTGTCTGGTGTTCCTCTGTGTGCCCAAATGTCCTCTTTTTCTAAGGACAGCAGCCAGACTGGATTAGGACTCTCCCTAAGGGTCTTATTTTAACTTACCCTCCCCTCTTTAAAGGCCTTATCTCCAAACACTGCCGTACTCCGAGGCACTGGGGGTGAGGGCTACAATCTATGAGTTTGGGGGGTATACAATTCATCCCATAACACCCCCCTTAAATGAAATAAAATATTAATAATTAACAAGACTTCTCCCTTCATTGAGAGCTGCCATAATCACGTCAGAATGAGAATGGCCCGTCCAATTTCGGGGGCCCTTGAGGCGGGCCTCTGTGCCTTCCCTGCGGCAGAAACGTTAACCACACCCCAAAGAGCCACATGCGTCCTGCGTTTCTCAGCCTCTGGCTCACAGGCAGGGCCCCAGGACTGGCTGCAGCACCCCTCTGCTGCAGCAGCCAGACAGACTTCATTCTGTGAGGACGGAGCCACAGCTGGGACCCGCCTGGATCCCCGAGTCACCCCGTGGAAGAAAGCTCTCCGCTCTGGAGTCTGGGACACATGCGAGTTTGTGTAGGAGACAAGCCTCCACTGGGCACGTCACGGAGATGTGGGGTTTGTCATCACAGCAAAGCCCACTGTGGCTGGCACACTGGTTGCCAGAGACGAACACTGATGAAGGCGCTCTCGCCCCAGAGGGGCCGTGAATTCCCTGCCTACCTTTGGACCAGAAGCCTGGCGCCTGGCACGGGCTTGCATCCCGCCCCCCTCCAGCGGGCTGGGACAACGAGGCCTAGAACGAATAAATGCATGTCCTTCCTGAGGGCGTATAAACGACCCAACACAGACTTCCTTTCAAAGTAGCGCATGGGCCCTTGGTCAGCCATCTCCACCCGTGATGGTGCAGCTCCGGGCAGCCCTCTCTGTAGTGTCCTGCTGGGTGCTGCACGTCTCAGCGGCAGGCGGCCCCTCCGAGTGCTCCACATCCGTGCTCCCAGAGCCGGGTCCCCGAACGCCTCGTCCGCACAGCACACAGGCGTGCGCACACCTGAGGGCGGAACGCGCACCAGCTGACTGCTCCCCCTCCCCCGTCTATCCCCCTTCCCGGTCCCTCCGGTGCTGCAACACCAGGTCCCCGAGATGAGAAGACAACAGTGTCCTGAAAGCAGGGCCACAGAAAGGAAGTGCGGATATACCTACATAGCCCATCTGTCTTTGGAACCAGATGTCTGAAAAGCTCCCTGGATAGAGATGCTGCCACAGATCAGACACTCGCTCACGACTCGGGAGGTACGTGCCGCCGCTGGGCTGCGAGGACAGCACACGGAACAGCCCCAGCGCTGCGCTGCTCACTCCTGCTGTGCCTGCCCCCGAGTCCCGCCAGGACACAGCACAGCCGCCAAGAGGCTGCAGAACCCCCACCCCCACCCCGGCCTCACATCCTCTCTGAATCTGCCTCACTTGATGGCACGGTGACATAAAAACGTCTTGCTACGTTTATCTAGTAAAAGCCAATCTCTCCCTGGGGGTTGCTGCTCACTGGGGCGTCTGGGGAGAAGGGGGTTCTTCTTCCAGCTTCAGGGGGTGATGGTGGACGGCCGGGTGTGGTGCTCAGACTCTCAAGAAGCCACACAATTTGAAAATGACTTAAAAATGCAGACGGGGAGGGGCCTGAAAGACACCAGTGACAGCATGATTTGCTGCTGACGTTCCCTCCATCCGCGCGGCCCTCCTGTCTGACTTCTCTGTGTTCTCTGCTGGGGAGCCCTGCACCCCAGACCCGCCCGGGCCCAGCGCATTCAAGGACGCTGGGAAATCTGAACCACATAAAAATGGGTGTAAGAAATAAACCTTTATTGGGGCCCCTGTTTTCTCCTCTTCAAAGAGGCTCGGTTGAGCCAGAAAACCTCGGGGCCCTTCCTGTTTACAATGTCCTGACGACTAAGAGAACTCCTCCTCAAAACGAGTCAGTCCTGCCCCCTCCCCACTTCATCAAACCTCAGCTTCTTACAGGGGGGCTCACCTTGTACCACGTGACCCTCTGAGCCCCCGTGACAGGACACGGGCTGAAGCCAGGTGGTCTACATGAAAACTTCTGCGCAGTTATGAATGGAGTCAGAACCCAGACGGTCCAAACAGCCCCTCTAGACCCTCCCACTGCACCTCATCACCCCTCTCTGCGTCCCGTCTTTGTGGGAGGTCCCGAGTGCCCCCGAAAGAGAAACACGGACTCGTTCTGAACCTTGTTCGCCGAGTGCCGCCACACGGACCTCTGTGGACAGAGTAGGGTCCCTAGAGCAGAGACGTGTCCTCAAACACCCCCAACTCGATCCCCACTTGTGTCTGTCATCTGCTTGGGCTGAGAACCTCACGGGGAAGATGTCACAATAATACGACACGCACACGATGGTGTGAGATTTGTCAGCGAATAAACGAAGCGGTCACAGTGAGGAAAAGTGTATTTCACAGTCGTTATAAAAGCACATACATTTAATAATGGTGACAAGGACAGTCCTTACTCATGACCACACCAGACAGTTCAAGCTGCCTTTTCGTCCTGGACCTCACACGATGACAGGCGTCTCCGTCGGTGAATACAGGCTGACCGGGGTCACAGGCTCAGACACATGTGCCTGAGACGGCTGTGGCTCAGAGAGACAACACGCTCTGTACTGACCAGAGGGACAGCCAGGTTTTCCGTATAAATATAATAAAATACTACAGAATCGAACGTTTCATCTTTCACTCGGGTTCACAGATCGGCCGGGTGCTCACACACACAAAAGGCAGGCCAGCCCCCGCCGCGCTCCCCGCACCTGCCACTGGGTTTGGAATAGACCTGAGCGCACAGTTCCAGTCACCAGTGGCCACGTGGGCGGTGAGTCGCGTGACTGTCCGCAGCTGTTCTCGAAGTGACACAGAAGACGGAGACACAGACGGGCTGGTGCCCTCGGGGGAGTGGGACACAACACAGACACGGGGCGAGGAGCCCACAAGGCACAGGGACGCAACCGAGAGCCTGCCCGGGGGCACGTGTGGCAGGAACCACGTGTGGCAGGAACCACGCGTGGCGGGAACCACGTGTGGCGGGAACCACGTGCGGAAAGCTCCTTCCCGATCGGAAACCAGACTCGCGTCCAGTGGAGAGAGGGCCTTTTTCAGACGCTTCTCTTCTCGGCTTCCAAAGCTCTGTTTTCAGTGGAATGTTCCAGAACCCAGTCTGGAGCCGTACAAGGACGTGATGGCAACAGCCAGGAGGCTGACTTCCTCCTAACGAGCCCAAGAGCTGGGGTGGCCCCCTCGAGCGGGGAGCAGCAACTGCAGGACTCACACAGGTCAGCCAAGACCGTGTCGCAGTGGCCTCAGGGCTCAGCCAATGTCTGCTGTCCCCTCACTCAGAGACAGGGGGCAGCGGGGGTCGCCACTGGCAGGTGAGCACAGATGAGCCACCCCTGCTCCCTGGCACCGTCTGCAATTCTCAAGGCTGTGGCCAGCTCCCGTGGCCAGCTTCCGTGGCTGAGAGGACACGCCTGCCATTCTCAAGGGCTGTGGCCAGCTTCCGTGACGGAGAGGACACATTTGCCATTCTCAAGGGCCGTGGCCAGCTTCCGTGACTGAGAGGACACGTCCTAGAGTGGCCAGCACAGTGGCTTGTCACTCCCGCACGAGTCAATAGTCGAGGGCTCCAGGCTGTTGTATAATTTGTCTTCTAAACTGCTGTCCAACCTGTACCAATTCTTGTCTTTGCAATGCCACTCATGACAGAGTGGTCCCCAAAGGCCAGGCAGGCTCCAGCGAGACACGGTCAGACACTGGGGTCCACATGACGTGCACACAGGGACGGCGGACGCGGAACCGAGATGCGTCTTTGGTTCGATCCTCGGCAAAGGTGTGAACACAGAGCGGGGACTCGGAGCAGTTTGAGGAACCCCGTGTTCCTCAGCGGACACAGTGCTGCACCTGGAACACAATCCCACCAGGCGACCTCGCAGGCCTCACAGCAAACCACTCAGCTCTACCCACGCGTGTGCTTGCGGCAGCGTGGACACCGCCCTGCACGGAGGTGACACGCCTTCCACGGTCATCCACATTCAACCTCAGCCACAGCCTCTGTCTGAAAAACCGACTGAAACCGTGTCCTACGCCTCCCGGAGGGACCAGGGCTGTCCACACAACGGTGCCTGTCCTGCAGGTCACCATGGCCACCAGCCACTGCAGACACCATGTGGGTGAGTGTTTACGCCTCCACGTGTCCGTATCCTCTCGTGGAAACACGAGCTGGGTAGAATCGCTTCTCATCTCGCCATCAAGTTTTAAAAAATTATGTTACTTTGATTTCACTGCATCACATAGAGAAAAATCACCTTTGGAGAAGATAATTCAACGTGTAGCAAGTTCCAACCCAAAAAGGGAAGATTGTCAAAACCTTGCTTGAGAAATGAGTGTTCCCTTTGGACTTTTCCTTCCAGAAGGTCCCACTGTCTGGACCCGTCTTTGCGCAGCCATCCCTCTCCGCTCAGAGGGGCCACCTTAGTGGCCGAGGCTCCTGTCCATCTTCTGCGAGGTCCCGGGGCTGGCGCTCCAGGTACTCACCTCCACGAAAGGAAGGGAAGCTGTGGCCTGGGTGACCTGCTTCAGGACACGTCATCGGTCCCCCGTGACGGTGGCCGATGGCTAAAGGGAACGCCTGGAGAGGCAGGGGCAGAGCACAGTGAAGAAAGACCCGGTAACAGTCGCAGTGGGGGGCCCGAGGCCGATGCAGGGTGCTCGCCGCGAGCCCCGCTGAGGGAGGGGGAGGAGGGAACGAACAGTGCCGGCTACACCCGCAGCCCACCCTGCTCGCCAATTCCAGCGCCTCCAGTCCCCACGCACGACTGGGGTGCAGGCCGTGGGTCTGGGTTTCCGCTGCCCCCTGGGTGGGACGCTGTGGGCTGGAGGCGGAGCTCAGTCCCTCACTGTCCTTGGGAGCAGGAAGTCCCCCGCCGGCCCCGTCAGCACTGGCCCTCCAGGCCTTCGGCCGTGGCGAAGGGCAGGCCGCCGGGCGCCACGGGCTGCAGCAGGGGCACGCTGGCCTCCAGCGGCCTGTCGGCTGAGGGCTGCAGGCTCTGGTGCCGTTTGCGCAGCATCTGCCCGATGCCCATCGTGGGGAACCGGCCTCGGCTCTTCACGCAGTTCGGGCTCCCCAGGGGCTGCGTGGCGCCGGCGCCGGGCACCGGAGGGGGGGAACACACATCCCCCTCTTTGGGGAGGTAGCTCTTCTCTTCGTGAGCGAAGGAGACCAGAGTGGAATACACAGGAGTCTGGAGAGGCGAGGTGCTTCCAGGCAGCAGGGCCGGGGACAGCGTCCGCTCGCCGGGGTGCCCACGCGCCGAGCCCCCGGGGGAGCTCAGAACCCTGCAGTGACGGGACGGGGACAGCAGCTCCAGCTGGTCGTCGCGATCCACAGACTCGAAGGAGCGGACTATGTCCAGCATCAGGGGGTCCTCCCTGCAGGGGAGGCCGCCGCTCCCCAGGCCCTGCTGAGGGGTCTCCGGTTTCTTGACCAGCCTGGGGGTCCTGGGCGGCGGGGCAGGGATGAACTCCATGGAGGAAGAAGCCACGCAACTGGGGTCTGAGGTTTTGCGGAAAATGTTGCGGCAGCCGAAGGGATCTGCACAGCGAGAAAGCAAAGGCCACGGTGAGCACCCGCCTCTGCCCTCCCCGCCGGCTCCGACCTCAGCCTGCCCGAGACAGGGCGCCCGGGGGGACACCCAGGCGGTCCTTCCGGAACGGGGGCCACCTGGGCTCCGTGTGGCCGCTGGAAGTTCTGGACCATGCCAGAGCGTCCGGATGAAAAAGGCCCGGGCTCCACGGAGCCGCTGCGGAGGTGCCCGGGGACACCCAGCCCAACACGCTGAGGAGGGGACACCCAGCCCAACAGAATTCTGGGAGGGCGTTTCCCTCGGGACGTCTTTAATCGTGGAAACGAGCACGTGACATGAATGTATTGTCTTACCCTATAGAGTGTACAGGTCGGGCGTGTTAGGGACGTTCATGCTGTCATGAACTAGACCTCTTCCCCTTGCGAGTCTGAAACTCAGTCCCCACGACACACGAAGTCCGCTCCCCTGGCCCCTGCACACCCTCCGACTCCCCGTCCCTGAACTGGACCCTCTAGGTCCCTCACGTAAGTGGAATCTGCACGACTTGTCCCTCTGGGACTGCCTTGTTTCACTGAGCGTGACGTCACCGAGGGTCAGTCACCACGCTGCGGGTTTGTAAGGCTCCCTCGTGACTTCTGACCTCCGTGGGGCCTCCTCCCGCTGACCTGGGGGGAGCACTCTGTCTACGTCGTGAAGGCAACGACCAACCCGTTTCCGTGCCCAGTGGGTGCAGACTGGAGCCCAGGTTTGCAGACTGTGACAGAGGAGAAAGGAACCCCCCACCCCCGTTTGGAGAGGAGGGAAACGAAGCCGAGTCCTGTGCACAAGCCCTGTGCTGGCTTCCTCCTCCCCACCACGTTCGGTGGGCGCGGCAAGGCCCAGCTGCAGGGCAAGCCACCGCACCCCGACTCTGCACCCACACCTACACCACATCTCTGCACCCCGTCTCCACGCCCACCACACCTGCACCCCCTCTCCGCGCCCACCACACCTGCACCCCGTCCCCACGCCCACCACACCTGCACCCCATCCCCGCGCCCACCACACCTGCACCCCCTCTCCACGCCCACCACACCTGCACCCCGTCCCCACGCCCACCACACCTGCACCCCATCCCCGCGCCCACCACACCTGTACCCCGTCTCCGCGCCCACCACACCTGCACCCCGTCCCCGTGCCCGCCACACCTGCTCCCCCTCTCCGCGCCCACCACACCTGCACCCCCTCTCCGCGCCCACCACACCTGTACCCCGTCTCCGCGCCCACCACACCTGCACCCCGTCTCCACGCCCACCACACCTGCACCCCGTCCCCACGCCCACCACACCTGCACCCCGTCTCTGCTTCCTCAGCCCTCTCCTGCACAGGTGGCCGACAGCACACCGTCCGGACCTTGACTGTTCCCAGGATGCCGCGGGAGCACTAACTCTGCTTCCTGAGGGCACAGGATTGTCTGTCCCAGGGGCCCACACAGCCACCGTGATGGGGACACAGCAGCCGCACAGCACAATGCGCAGGAGTGGCCTGGAGAGCAGCCCAGCGACTCACCTTTGTCAGGGAAGCCGGACTTGGTGGCCTTCCGGTCCCTCAGCAGGGCCCTGGTGTTCTGGATCTGCGTCGCGAGCGAGGCCGAGGGCTGTCTGTGCGCTGGCAGGTTCTTATCTATCTTCTTGGGAAACGGCCGGGGAAGAAGATCCCCTCTTCTTTCTTGTTCTTTGGGCTTTTTATCCTTCAAATCAGAAGCAAACACGCTGAGATGCACACACGCACCTGCAGGGATTCCTGTTTGAAGGGTTACCCAGCAGAGTGGAGAGCACAGCCCTTCACAACCCCTTGAACAGAGGACACTCCAGGGGCCCGCCGCCTTGCCCTGGGCTGCAGCGGGCTTCCGGCGTCCCCAGCAACCCGCACTGCATGCTCCCAGGGGCTCCAGCCGGGCAAGGTCACCCCTAGGAGGTCGGTTATTCTAGAACAAGCTGAACAACTCAGGCAAAGCAGTTGAGGGCTTCTGGAAACTGACCGTCTCACTTGAAGTAGGGCCCTGAGATTCTGCCCACAGTAGTGGTTTTGCAAAAGCAACTTTGCAAAGGAAACGGAGCCACTTCACCTGGACGGGACTCGTGTGTTCAGTCCCGCCAAGGAGCTGGACCAGGGACCCACGGCGCCTGGGGCCATCCCGGGGTCCCTGACCCGGTGGAAACGCTCACCAGCACCCCTGGGCCGGTTCCGCTGCAATCTTGCCTTTGCGAGCTCAGCCGAAACCCATCTGACGGGAGTGAATTTGACTATTACAGCTTCAAACCCACCGCCGCAGGCATGAAGCCAGCCACACAGAGAGGGTGTAATAGTTATCCGAACGTTAAAAAAGAAAAAGCCAGGGAAAGCCGAACAGAATGAAAATGAGCTCAGCTCGAGCTTCTGGGAAGGGTGATGCCGCTGAGAAGTTTTCTTTTTCGTTAGATGCTTCCTTTGACATAAACAGAGGCAACTGAATCCCTGCCCTCGCCGCGAGTTGGGGGGGGGAGAGGTGGCTTTTCACATTTTTGCCTTAAACTGTCAGCGCATTTTAATTCAAGAGACTTCATCTATTTTTCATTGATGTTGCTGCAAATCTTCTGAAGGAAACAGCTCTTTGCGCCGGGACGGCCTTTCCCGGCGAGCACGGCAAAGCGGTGTGTGCCAAGTTCACTGCGTCTAGTTTCTGAGTGGGAGAGACGAGCGGGGAAGAGATGGGAAGCAGAGATGCGAGCTGAGCCCTGTCACCGAGCAAGTCCGAGCCTGTCCCCGGGGGAGGGGGGCGGCTCGGCTTCTGCAAACGCCTTCCGGGATCTGCAGGGCCACCGAGGCCTCTACCGAGGACACTCGCGAAGGAACTCCAAGCTGCACAGAGCACGAGCCTCCATGGGCCGAGCCTGCCGCTCCTCCCCGCCTCCAGACAAAGGAACAGCTGGAGTGGCTAATGCTTCCCCAGAGCCAGCAGCACTCCGGTTTCTCGCAGCCCTGAAACGAGTTCTGAACCTCGGACTCCACACTGCCTCTGGGAGCCAGGGGCAGGGCCAGGCCATCCGCGTGGCGGACAGGAAGGCGGGACACAGCAGCTGGCCAGGGGCAGGGGCTACGCGGGGTCCTAGGGCTCCCGGTCAGTATCCGGGGAGCCAGCTGCTCCAGGTCACCACACAAGATGCTACTAAGGGGGAAAGGGCCCCTCTGCTCCAGGTCGCCTGGCCGGTCAAGGCCGATCGCAATTCTCCTCTGCTTCCCTCTCCGATTCTGCAAAATAGCCACCTTCTCAAAGGTAGAAGAGAGCGAGCTTTTGTACCCCCAAGCATCAAAGGCGAGGGGCGGGCCCATCCCGAGAGCCCGGCACACCCTCCTTCGGGCTGCTCTGCGGTCCCTACACTTCGAGCGCGCTGGTGTCTTCCCAGGTTCATCTCAGCTCCGGGCCAACTCTCCTCCGGGTCTCAAAGGCTAAAGGATCGAGACGCAAAACTGCGCCACCCAGACGGAGTGCCAGCACCAAGAGGAGGGCAGGCGGGGGGGATCTGGCCATGAGCAGAAAGCCCTGTGGGGGCACAAGGGGCGTGGTCTGAGGACTGAAAGTTCTGGAACCCTGCTACGGCCACCCTGCTGGATTTAATCCCAGGCCCCACCCCCATCGTTCTCCAAACCCCTCCAACTCCCTTCTGCAGCCTTCAATCATGAGTAATTTCATAGTGACCGGTTTCTCGGGGGATGCTAAGAACGGACCACCTGACTGCTCCCTGCCGGGGACCAGCCACTGGGTCAGCCCACGGCCCACGGGAGACGTGTCTATTTATGATCTCTGCACCCTCCAAGCACAGGCCACCTGACGACACCTTTCCACTCGCATGGCCTATTTCTTCCAGGAGATTTCCCAGGGAGCAGGGTGCTGACCTGCCTTACGTAACAGGAAGAGACCTTCCCTCAGAGGGACTAATTACGCTCCCCTTCCACGTGCCGGCACCCACGTCCACGCGCCCCTCCCAGGGCCTCTCCGCTTCTTCTGCGTCTCACGGTGCTGCTTCCCCACCCGAGAGCCTGCGGGCGGGGGATGGATCTGAAGCTGTTGGTTAAAGGTCCACTGTGGACCCCCACGCAGAGTCTCGATCCCCCAAGGCAGATCAAAGCGGGGACCCCAGAAGACCCCAGATGCGAGCCCCGCACAACGCAGCTCTTCTCCAAGCCAGCGCTGCTCCTGTGCATGGAGACAACTGGACACCAGAGCTGCGGCCCCACAGGACCATCCCCTCGCTGTCGCGGGCTGTTGGAGGAGGGGAGGAAGGAGCCAGGGAGTGATGGCCCAGGGGCTTCTGGAGGGAGCCCTGCAGGCCTGCCAGCCCGTGGGGGAGGGAGCCCAGCCCCAAAGACTGCACCCCTCCCCCTTCCTTCCCAGTCTTTCTCCTGTGGGTGCAGTGGGGTGACTTTCAGCAAGTCACCTCTCTTTAAGGGAAGTTCCCCCTTATCTGTAACCAAAAGGGTGGGCCCTTCCCGCTCTTCGAATGACCCTCACATGTCACCTGCCTCAGCAATGTAACAAGGACAGATGCGGCCACATACCACCCAGCTGAGGACGCATGTGCCCAGGAACCCGCCTTGCCCTCCACAGGGATAGGGCCTCGGGCGTGATGGGGGAGGAGCCGGGGGCTGGGGAGGAGCCGGGGAACCATCCAGCCCAGCTCCTCGCGGCTTCTCTGGAGCCTGGTGTCCCTGATGAGGACCTGACCTCGCCTGGCTGTTTGGGACCTCGGAACCAGGTGTGGATTGGGAACACCTGGGACGGCCCGGGGCAGGTGTTGGCTGGCTGATCTGGGTTCCTCGCTGCCCATCCCAGAAGGGGACTCTGCAGAGGCCTGATTCTGCCACAGGAGAAACACGCACGCGTTGAGAAAAAGAGGGCGTGGTGCGTAAGTTGGGCCGCTGAGCCAAGAAGCCCTGGACCATCACAGCCCCGCTGGTCACACGGGTCGAAACACACAGGCACAGCCGGGCGTGGAGTTACAGCGAGACAACACACAATTCAGCTGAACCGAGGAGCGCCAACCTGATCGCGGGGGATCCTGGGAACCCCACTCACAGCAGGATTCTGCAGGTTTTAACTCAGGACGAGGACAGGGCCGTGCAGAGCCCGGAGCCCTGGGCAGAGCTCGCCGGCCTTCAGGGGCATACGTGACGGTTATTTCATGGGTCAAGGTGGCGAGGCCATGGTACCCAGTGCTGGGTCAGACACCCGTCTAGATGTCGCTGTGAGGGTGTTTCTTTTAGATGAGATTGACAACAACACCAGCAGACTCTGAGTAAAGCAGATTATCCTCCACAGCGGGTGGGCCCTGTACAATCAGTTGAAGGCCCTTAAGAGAAGACGCAGGGGCCCTGAAGAAGGAGTTCTGCCTCCAGAAGGCTTGGGGACTCGAGCCGAGATGCCCACTCTCCCCTGGGCATCCAAGCATGAGACACACACACTCAGTCCCGTTTCTCTGGGGAACTCTGACGAGTCCACAGCCACAGCCCAGCTTCTTACCTGCACAGCATGGAATTCAAGGTCTCTGGTCCAGGTGTCCAAGGAGGCCTGTGAAAAGCAGCATTTGTCAACAACTCAGGAAGCTGCGCCCGCTGCTCATTCCCCACCCTCTACCCCTACCACTTGCTCCTCTGTGCGAGAATCATGCGTTTCGATGTTTCCCCGAGAAACCAAACTCCTGAGTCATCGTGGAAGCAGGCCGAAGGTGTCCTAATTTTCCAGGCACTTTTTTTTTTTTCCAGTCTCAGACGGGGGAGTCTCCAGAGACGAGTAAGCAGGTCAGTGCATTTTCTCAAACAGCAAAAACACCCAGGGAGATGGCACCCAGGTCAAGAAACGAAACCCAACCGGCACCTGGACGTCCCTCCTACCCAACCCGTGTCCTCTCCCAGTCCCCAAGGTAACTCCTGTTCTGATTTCTAACAGCACAGCTTGCTTGAGAAACTTCACTTTCAAAAGCTGTCTAGGTTTTGAAGTAGAACACAAAGTGAACACTTCTTTTGTTGTTAATGCTCACCCGGGGATACTTTTCCATTGATTTTTTTTTTTTTTAATCCTCACTTGAGGATATTTTATCATTTATCTTCAGATAGAGCAGGAGGGAGAGAGGGAGGAAGAGAGAGATAGAAACATCGATGTGAGAAAGAGACATCGATTGCTTGTCTCCCGCACGACCCCAACCTGGGCTGGGGACAAACAGCAACCAAGGTACGTCCCTTGGCTGGAATCGAACTCGGGACTCTTTGGTCCACGGGCAGACGCTCTAGCCGCTGAGCCAAACCAGCCAGGGCTTTCCACTGGTTTTTCAGATAGAGTGGGAGAGAGGGAAGGGGAGGGGGAAAGAGAGAGAGAAAGAGAGAAACATCAATGTGAGAGAGAAACAATGATTGGATGCCTCCCACACATCCCCAACCAGGGCTGGGGATCAAACCTACAACCCAGGCACGTGTCCTTGACCAGGAATCAAACTGGTGACCCTTCGGTCCAAGGCCCGACACTCTAACCCTGAACCAACTGGCTAGGAGACAAAGTAAACATTTTATTTATTATTTTTAATTTTTTTTCTTTATTGCTTTTAGAGAGAGAGGAAGGGAGAGGGAGGGAGAGAGAGAAACATCAATGAGAGACAACATGGATTGTCCGCCTCCTGCATGCCCCCCACTGGGGATCGGGCCCGCAACCTGGGCGTGTGCCCTGACCGGGAATCGAACCGGCGACCTCTTGGTGCATGGGTCGACACTCAACCACTGAGCCACACCGGCTGGACAAGGTATTACTGTTCTACTTGACCTTCTTTTACAAATTAACATGATTTTTAAGGACTTTAACAAAAATGGCTTCAGGCTCTGTGTGGCTTTAATAAGTCATTTTAAAAGTGATGACTGTGCCCAGCTGGTGTGGCTCAGTGGACTGAATGTCATCCCATGGTCTGAGAAGTCCCAGTTCGATTCCCAGTCAGGGCACATGCCCGGGTTTCAGGCTTGATCCCCAGTAGGGGGCATGCAGGAGGCAGCCAATGGATGTTTCTCTCTCACATGGATGTTTCTATCTCTCCTTCTCCCTTCCTCTCTCTAGAAAAATCAATAAAAAGATATATATTTTTTAAAAGTGATGACAGCCCCCACCTTGAGCCCCTGAGTTCTCGAGGACCCCCTTTTAGGAAGAGGAGCCCGCGGCGTGCACCTGAGGTGTTCACAGAGGAGACACATGCCCCACCTCACAGACATAACCTCCACCCCCACAGGAAGCGGTGAAACAGTGGGTCACATCAAAACACCCAGCACTGAACCCCGAGAGGGGAGGCTTTCCCACGAATTCAGCTCCTTTGTCTCGTAGGAGAGAGGAGGTAGAACTGGAGGCAGAGGCCACGAGGGTGCGGGGGGGACGTGCCCGCAGTCCCCCGGCAGCCTCTGCACAGCCTGCGCCTCCAGCCACCACCTGGCGCTTCTGGACGGAGCCACGAGGCCCGGAGCGGGCTCAGCCTGCCCTCCGACCTTCTCTAACGGCCCACCCTCCCTCGGGATGCCAAGGGAGCCTGGTCAGGTAACCGTGAGGCCGCCCTTTGGAGAGAACAGCCGGATCGTGGGAAATGGATGTCCCCTGAGCGCTCCTGTTTAAACCCTCCGTCAAATATCTCAACAAATATTTACAGCGCTCGCCATGTGTTTTGGGGCCAAGGGAAATGATCATCTGAGAAAAAGCATCTGGATGAAGGGAGAGGCCCCTTTCCCACCTCAGCGCTGGGCTTTCAAACGCACCACCACAGGGGGCCGGGCACAGGGCAACCGGGCCTCGGGGTCAGCACGGGGCTCGGGGGTCGCTCGGGGGACACCCCGAGGGACGCTCAGTGGTGCATCCAAGTTTGCTCTGTTACTTGAGGCCCTAAAGAGTCAAATGCAAACCGAGAGTCTGTAAGGGGGGCTAACGGTGGGTCCTGCCTCCCCTGGCTGCCTTCCAGGTTAAGGAACCCTTCAAAGGTGTGAGCAGGGATGGGACACCGTCCAATAGGGGCCAGACTGGCGATGAGGCTGTGCCAAGCTCCAAGGCGGTGGTGACCATGGCTGGGCCCGGGATGGGGGATGGGCTGGGGACAGGAGACGGATTCAAGAGTTTAGGAGTCCAGCTGGCAGAAGCTGGTGCCGGCCTGGCTCTGGGGGGGACGGAAAGGAGTTACGAGGACAGCTGGGTTTCTGCCCGGTCCTGCGGGTGGGACTGCCATTTGGAGACTGAGAACGGGGTTGGGAGTGGTTTGGGGCAGGCTAGATTTAAGACACCTTTCCTTTCGAATGAGGAGGTTTCGTAGGCAACTGCCACAGAGCAGGACTGGAGCTCCGGGGAGTCCGCCCCCTCCACCTGTGCCCCCACTCAGCCCCAGCCCGCACACAGGCCCCCCAAAATCCTACCTCCACCCTGGGGGTGCTGGGGCCTGAAGCCTGTCTCAGAGGAAGGCCTCCAGCCCGGGGTCAGGGCTAAGCCCCACCCTGGCTGCTCTGAATCCGCACCCCTCCCCCTTCTCCATCAAGCCGGGGCCACATCCCCTCCTTCTCTTCACCAAGAGGGAGATCCACGATCACTGTCGTTGTCCCCCTCGAACAGGCAACCTTAGCGATCTCTCTCCCGCCTTTCCACGCCCCCCCAGCTGCTCTCTCCGGGGTCCCCAGGACAGCTAGCTGCTCGCCAACACCCCTGGCAGCTTCACACGTGACCTCGCCCGCAGCTGCCCTGGCAGCCTTACCTCCTGGGTCGCCCCCATCCCCCTGGACCCCCCTCGTCTTCGCTGGTCCCCATCATCCCCGCCTCCTCGAGCCGTGCCGTCCCCCAGGCTCAGTCTGGACTGGACAGCCGCGTCCCTGTCCCTCGGCTGGACACTCGGGTGCCCTTCCCCGAGCTCCCGCCACGTCACACACACCACCTGCCCCGCCGGGCTGCCTGGGCCGTGCCCGCGCCCTGCCACCACCACTGCCCGGCTGCAGCCTCGCGCCCACGGCGAACCAGAACCTCCTTCCCTGGTGCCGTGGAGGAACGCGGGATCGGGACAGAACCTCTGGGCTGGAGAAGGGAAGGGGGGAGCGGGCGCCCATCGGCCTCACACAGGCAGAGGAAGGGTCCCTTTTTGATTTCTCCCCAAATAAGGAATTCCTGGTGTCGCAGGAGAGGCTCCGGTGCTGGGGGACAGGGGCACATGGAAGAGGAAAACCCCAGAAGGCAGACACGGGGTGAGTGAGGCGTCCGGGGGCGGGGCAGGGGCGGGGCGCACCTGGGCTCCTGGCCCGGATCTGAACTTCCAGGCACAACCGCATTCCAGCAGGTACGTGGGGGCCACATTTGGGACAGCCTGCCACAGGATGCCAGCTGTGACTGAAACCCAAGGACCTTGGTATTTCCCCAGGTGGGTGCCAGGTGGCACCGAGCCCCGGGCAGCTGACTGGAAAGGCTCGCCCTGCGGAAAGCTGTTTCCAGTCCTCATCTTTCTTTCTCCCCCTGATGCCAAGGGCCTCCTTCACCGCTGTTTCTGGGCAGCTCACGTTTACCTTCCGGACACGGGACAGTGGTTTCCCACACTGGCTGCCCATGGACGCATCCAAGCAGCTTTAACAAACACCGACACCCCATCTGGCCTGAGAGTCGCCGGGACAGGGGGCAGCCGGGCACCCGCCACCTAGTCTGATGCTCGGCCACAGCTGAGAACGGGCAGCAGACTGAGCCGCGGTGGCCGCCGTAAACCACGTCTCAAGGGCTCAGTCAAGCGGCATTGTCCTTTATACTTCTAGGTCCCGTGATAATTGTTCCCCTCCCCCCGCAGCTGCTCCTCACAGACCAGTTCCCCTGGGGGGTCACTCACCTCGTAGGGCTCCTTGCCGGGCCTGCACCTCTCATTCTGGGAGAGCTGGGTTCTGGAGCAGATGCCATCCTGGACATCAGACTTCTATCGAGGAGAAGAGGAACAGAAATGCCCATTAGAGGGTCATTCATTTTCACACCGGTGCTTGGCTGACAGGCCCCAAGTGACTGGCTAGCCAGGTAAGGCCAGGTGGCCCTGGGCAGTCCCGCTCCTGGCCGGCCTCACTTGGTTCTGCGTCTGTGCAGTGGCGTCTGTTCCAAGAGCAGAGCCCACAGACCTGAGCTGGGAGGAGAACTCGTTTTATTTGAACTGCTACAGAGGACACCAACCTTGGTTATCTGCTTGTCTAAAAACAGCCCTGAGCCCTGGCCGGTTTGGCTCAGCGGTTAGAGCCAGAGAGTCATGGGTTCGGTTCCTGCTAAGGGCACGTACCTCGGTTGCAGTTTGTCCCTGGTCCCGGCTGGGGTCGTGTGGGTGGCAACCAGTCGATGTGTCTCTCTCACGTCGATGTTTCGCTCTCTCTCTTCCTCCCTCTGCCCCTCCTGCTCTATCTGAAGATAAATGCAGAAATGTCCTCAGGTGAGAATTTAAAAAAAACACACAACAGCCCTAGTCCCTGCCTACTGCCCACCCCAACAGAAGTCACAGCAACTCCAAGAAGTCACATCCAGTTCCAAGAAGACAGACACCTGCACCTGTGATCTAGGGGCAACTCCTCCTGGAGACAGGTAAAATTAAATGGCCGATTAATTCATCAGCCAGCAGAGGGTCCCTATAGGATCTCAAATTAAAAATCCCTGCTTCTTGGCTTTAGAAAAAAGGAAACAAGAACCAAGAGAGAAGGGGAGAACTAACGAACGATTAAGGTCTAATACTTTACTTTTTAGGTCACTCATTTCATTTTCAAAATTAAAAGTTGTTCGTAATCGGTGGAGATTAGGAACAGGGGTAGGGCGTGCAGTGCAATTAAACTAGCCATCTGCAGAAATTGCTAAACGGCCCAGCGTTGTCCGTGGAGATTCACTGCAGTTAAAAGCAGCTGTCAGACCAGGTACGCCCTAAGATTCGAGGGTTACATTAGAATCAGACACAGCAGCCCTGGCCGGTTTGGCTCAGCGGTTAGAGCGTCGGCCTGTGGTCCAGAGAGTTCCAGGTTCGGTTCCCGCTAAGGGCACGTACCTCGGTTGCAGTGTGTCCTCAGCCCCGGTTGGGGTTGTGCGGGTGGCAACCACTCGATGCGTCTCTCTCGTGTCGATATTTCTCTCTCTCTCTCTTTGTCCCTCTCTCCCTCCCGCTCTATCTGAAGATGAATGCAAAAAAAAATGTCCTTGGGTGAGGATAAAAAAAAAAGAATCAGACACAGTGAAGTAAGAACCGCCTCCAGTTAGAACTCCATTAGCTGAGTTTCCAGAGAATGTTCTCGGGAGACAAGTTCACGCTCAGCTTTGCAGGCCTGGTGCTGGGCAGTGGAGGACAGAAACACAGCAGATGGCAAGACCCCCGGACAAAGCAGGACACGCCTGACAGCTGCGGAGCAGGTCCCTGGCTCGAGGAGCTGCGCGGAGGCTGCGAACAGTGCGAGGAACCAAGGTGTGTCTGCAGGGGGAGGGGACACCGGAGTGTCCGCAGCCGCTGGCTCGCTCAGGAAGCAGCCACGCCATCCTCCATGCAGGGACCCCGTGAGCTGGGCAGTGGGTTTTGTGGAGACCCTTTCTAAAAACTAACTTCTGGACATCATCATTTGAAAAAGAAAACCAGTGCGTCGATCCTCTCCCTTTTACGTATTTAAATTCATAACTATTGTCCTCTATCACGGTGCTCCCATATGGTGTGACCTTGAGCCCGAGGAGTGAAAAAGCTGTAAGCAGGCACCCACAAGACGTGCCTATTTATTTGTAAATGACAAGCCTGAAAGGCTGCACGGATTCCTCGTAAAACAGGAATCGAGAGTGATGAGAAAGACACGAGGGGCATGGGACACGTGAGCTCATAAAAGAGAAACGAGGAACAGCTTTGGGTCCCATCTGTCTCTGCAGTCCACTGTCCTGGGAGGACAGAGAACCCCTGTCTGCTGCAAGGCATTTTCTTAGTCACTCCTTATCACGTAACAAGGTGACAGAAACAAGACACTGTGTGCCGAAGGTCCTGTCTTTCTGGCCCTGACTCCTCTGCACAGCACTTTCGAGGCTACAGCTGTGTCCCTGTCGCCCAGACTTGCTCTCCGTCCCCAAAGCCGTGCGCTGTTGGGAGTGTTTCTTCGCACACACATCCTTCCTCTGCGGCTCAGCAAAGAAAGCAGTTCTGCGGATAATCTAACACCCGACGCAGAATCAGCCTGGAAACGCCTGCACATCCCCCGGCTGCGCAGCAAACCTCCCCAGAGGCTCTCCCTGTCCTCAGCAGCGTTTTCTCGCCGTCCCAGAGCCGTCCGCTAGAGACGCACCCGTGACCGTCCTGTCTCCCGGGCATCGTCTGGCCGTTCGTGCTACGGCACGGAGACCATGTCCGCGGCTGTGGCGGGTCCGCACCCTTACCATGAACCAGAACCCTCACAACAGGTTTCCAAGCCCACTGTCTCGTGACATTGGGTGATCACATAACTTTAAACAGCACTAAAAATAAAAGATAAAACCTCAGTCCACCTTCGTGTTCTGGATTCTAATGTCTTCCTCACAGTGACGAGCCCCTCGGGTCCCACGGCGCCCTGGACACAGGGTGGAGGTCATCCCTCGTGACAGTGGGCACCCAGTCAGACGCCAGGCAGGTTACCGACACTCTGAATCCGTCTGGGGGCCTCCCGTCAGAGAGCAGGGGGCTGGCGTGTGGAACCCCACTGCCTTCGACCCCATTTCCTCACAGACGTGCTTTTAGCTACTGTCCATCTAAAGAGAGATGGTCGAGCCTAAACGGAGTCCTGGGTGCCACACACGTGAAGCCCCTTCCCCGCAGGTGAGCTCTCGGGGCCGAGGGCGAAGGTGCCCGCGGTGGGAGGGCGCCGTGACTCCACCTCGGCTGTGGGGCTCCCAGCTGTCCCCACAGGTGACCCAGGCCACCCGAGCCCTGATGCGCGTCCCAGTCCTCGGGAGAGGAAATGGGAACAGCGGCTCTCTCCAACACCGGGGTCGGAGTGACAGCTCCCGCCTTTGCAACCACACAAGGGCCGGGTGCCTCTACCGGGGACCACGGAGCTAAGAGGTGCCAGGAAAAGGCAGAGGAGACCAAAGGGGAGCGAGGCCGGGCCCTCTCACAGTCTGCCCCGCGCTGGACAGCGGGACATCTGGAAAGCCCCGCAGAAGGGACGCAGGAGCCGCGGAGAAGCAAGTTCTGCTACTGGACCCCGTGTTCGGGAAACTCGGCCTCACCTTGGTCTGCACTAACAGCGCGGGTCCCAGGCCAGCAGGGGGAGCCCGGGTCAGGCGCCTTGCCCCACTCACCCCGGCCAGGTAGCGCTCCAGCTTCTTGTTCAGGAGGAAGTAGACGGCGAGGATGTGGCAGGCGCGGTTGGCCAGCACCGTGCTGACCACGTCGCTGTTCTTGTAGCCCAGCTTCTCCGTCATGTGCAGCACCACGCTCGGGCTCAGGTCCGCCGGCGAGATCCTGGCACAGGGACAAGGGGCTGTCACCCCTGCACGCCTCGGAGAGGCCCGCTGTGCGCGCCCATGGACATGCAGCGCGGACAACTGCTCCGTTCATGCACATGACTTCACTGTAAAAATGCCACGTATACAGAGCGGAGGGGAGGGTGTGACCACCCACACCTGGGTGTGCCAGTGTTAACACTGCCTGCCTTCCTTCCATCCTTCTGTCTTTCCTTCCTTCCTTTCTTCTGCCTTCCTTCCTTCCTTCTTTCCTTCCGTCCTTCCTTTCTTCTCTCTTCCTTCCTTCCTTCCCTCCTTCCTTCCTTCTTTCCTTTCTTCCTTCCTTCCTTTTCTTTTCTTCCTTCCTTCTTCCCTTCCCTCCTTTCTTCTTCCTACCCTTCCTTCCTTCTTCCCTTCCTCCCTTCCTTCCTCCCTTCCTTTCTTCTATCCTTCCTTCCTTTCTTGTCCTTCCTTCCTTTCTTCCCTTCCCTCCTTCCTTCTTCCTTTCCTTCCTTCCTTCCTTCCTCCCTTCCTTTTCTTCCCTTCCCTTCCTCCTTTGCCAAAGTATTTTACATCCCAGGCATCACGACATTTCATTCATAAATACCTCGGTGCGCATCTTTAAAAACAAAGGATACCTCCAGCAGGATCACAACACCATCAACACTCCCAACGAAATGTTAGTAATCTCTTAATATCTTCTAATACCTAGACTATATTCAACTTTCCCCAGCTGTCCCCGATTTCTTTACAACCTGCATTCTTTCCTTAAACTGTAGTGAGTGGACGTGGCGGGGCCCACACTGACGTGGGTGTAAGCTGGGTGACAAAGGAGCGTATCCAGGAGCCAGCCCAGACGATGCTGAAAGGAACAGTGTGAGCTCACAAGTCCACAAACAGGAAACGGGGGGCTCAGCTGCAAAGTAGGGTGCTCTGAGCAGAGAAGTTAAACCTTCGTAGGAGAATTTGGAGGATAAACTCCTTGCAATAAAGTGTCAAACAAATACCAGGCATGCATGCATGCATGCATGCATTCATGCATTCATTCATTCATTCAACAAGTCCCTGTCTCACGGAGTTTATGTTCCAGTGGGGAAGAGAGAAAACAATTTACGCAGTCCTCACGAGAGTCTTATGAGTAGGCACTATCATCACCCCGATTTCAGATGAAGACACGACGTCCACAACCGGGGAGCAACTGGCCCAGGGTCACAGAGGCAGGAAGTAGCAGGCCCAGATTCAAACCCAGGCACCCTGGCTAGATGGTACACCTCCACACGCACCACCTCTCAAACAGACACAGGTGGATGGCCCCGGAGAGCAAGCTAGCAGGTCGAGGGGTACAGGGCGTGTGTTGGTGGCGGGGATGTCACCAGCCAGCACATTCTCAGTCCCTAAGGAAGATAACACAGGAGAGCCACGCAACCCCTGCCAAAGGGGGGAAGGGGTCTTTGATGGAATCTCAGAACCACCACACCTGAAAAACCACACAACGCGACCCCATCCATGCAGAGGAACCCGACCTGCCACGTGCACAGGCCGGCTGGCACCACTCCCTCCGCCGTCCAGACCGAACGTGCCCAGGAACTGGGACACCCGCCTCCTCTCTTCTACCAGCCACAGTAACACATTCCTCCTCACAGGCAGGAAGGGGGCTGGCAGGATGAATGGTAACAAATGTTTGCTAAAAGGATACAATGACTTGGAGATTGCCAAAACGCGGAACACTGAAGGGTCTGTGTTTGAAAGACCTGGTGATGTCTCTGTGGGACTGGCCCTGCCCCTGGCCAATCAGACCACCTTACTTGACCCCATTCCTGGCCAATCAGACCAAGGTCACTTGGCCCTGCTCCTGGCCAATCAGACCACTGCTGTGTGCCCTGTGGGCCAATCAGACCACAGCCCAATTGCATCACCCGACCAACCATAGCATGGCCTGGTGACCCTACCCTGGCCAATCAACCCATCAGCACACTTAGTCAGCCCCGCCCTCTACCTGGAGCAAGACCCAGGAGGGTGCTCTGGGTGTGGGGTGCCACCAGGGTGCAGCTGGGGGTGGGTGAGAGCAGGGACACGAGCAGGGGCGGATACCTGTCCTGCACAACCAGGACAGGTCTGCCCAAAGGTACCCTGCCCACGACTCAGAGTAACAGTGAAACATTTCTTAGGAAACAATGTATCTATTCAGTGCTCTCCAGCATCAGTTACTGAATTTGTCTTCTCTCTCCATGTGTGCATGACACAGACGAAAGTAACATGCTCCAGCATACAGGTGTAACTCTGAGTACATTCTCACTAAACCCGCTTGTAGGCCACTCTGGTCCAACTCTGCCCTGGTCACCAACACGGCCCATCTCCCCTCCCTCCCCAGAGCTAACTGCAGGGACGGGAGACTGTCCAGGCCCGAGCACAGTAACAGCGGCTGACTAACCCGGTGTACATGTACTAATGTTTACTTCAACGACATTTTCCTCTTGCCTTTTGGAGATCAACGTGGAGTCTCAAAGGACTTCACAGAAGGCTTTCTAGAAGAGGGATGCAAAAACAGGACCTTTATTTTCTTTCTTCCCCAACAGGAAACACTGATAACATCTAAAATAATGAAATCTGGGGCGGGGCATGTTGGGAAGCTATAAGATATACTTTATCGAGAAAATATTTCTTTCTCAGGTTCCATGTTCTCACTCCCTTTATCTGTGGGCTGGTGTATCCAGAAAAATCATGATCACTCTTTCCCCATCCTCAACATTCTTTCAAAATAAAGACAGTAAATAAAATTGCCTCCGCAACAGTTCAGAATTCTGGTTTCATTCCTTCCCAACTGGACGCCGATTCGCTGCGAGCGTTACGTGAGCCAGGGGCCGTGCAGCAGGGGACACAGGCCCGCTTCGATGCACATGATGTGAACCATTTACAGCCCCCTCACTAGCTCATCCGCAGCCTTACGCTTCCGACCAAGGCCAAGTTCAGAAATCCTCACCTGGAGCCCTGGCCGGTCTGGCTCAGCGGTTAGAGCGTCGGCCCACGGCCCAGAGAGACCCGGGTTCGGTTCCCACGAAGGGCACGCACCTCGGTTGCAGTGTGTCCCCAGCCCCGGTTGGGGTCGTGTGGGTGGCAACCAGTCAATGTGTCTCTCTCACATCGATGTTTCTCTCTCTCTTCCTCTCTCTCTCACTCTCGCTCTATGCAAAAACCTCAGGTGAGAATAAAAAAAAATCCTCACCTGGATACATGAGTTTAAGTTTCAATCTACGAAAGCCTGTCTGCTACAACCTACGGAAAAGCTACAAGAGCAGACGCCACAGTGTGATTCTCTGCGAACGAGGATGCGGCCGACAAGGAGGAGGAACTCCTGACACCGGGTCCGCTTCCTTCGACAGTGGCTGTGTGGAGCGCATCCATCCATCGAGCTCCTTTAGACAGTGACTGTGCTGGTTAACGGCCCGCCTGGCGGCCACTGTGGCCCTTGAACGGAGGCGCACCTGTGTGCCGCCCTTTCCTGAGCGCTGGTAATGAGGCATGGCCCAGCTCTGCCGCCCGGCTCATGCTCGGGTAACATTTCTGGTGCCTGTTTCAGGTACTGGCCCAAATGGAGCGGTGTTGGAAGCCGGTCTATTTCCAGGTTCCCTTGGTAACCTATGTAACCTAGACTTTGTTTACATTACCTCCCATGGGTCAGCCGCTAGAATGCCAGATGACAGTGGAGTGGTCCCCTTGGTCTGTGGCCATGGCCAGCAGCATGGATGCAGGCTCCGGGAATGTCCACCCACGTCCACTTAAGTTCTTCTAGAACTTCCTCCCCCAGCAGACCCCTCTGCCCATCTCATGTGGAGACATCAGCACTACGCATGCGTAAGTCCCAGTGGAAGTTTCTAGACCTTCTGGGCATTCCGAAAATAGGATCACAGAGGACACCTTTGCTCTGCCCTGTCGCTCCCCCACCTGCCCCTTCATCAGTGGCTCTCTCATCCTCACCCGAGCTCGGTCACATGCGGAGGACTCTAGGTTGAAAGATGGAGTCAAGGTGGGTCCCAGTCCTGACAGGGGTCTGCCCATGTGGTCTCCATGCCCCCTAAAGTGACCGAGGGGAAGCCAGATCCCCTCGCCCCGGCTGGTTCAAACCACATGTCAGAGGGGCGGGGACAAGCACCAGGAAATGGTTTCGTGTGCCTGTTTCCAAACCGGCAGGCAGTACCCAGCCAGATGTCGCTCTGTGAGCCTAGGTTCCTGCCGGGAGCCTCCCGGAAAGACCCCAGCCCACGGAATCTGCTCGGTGAAGCCTTCACGGGAGATGCACCGGGGACACAGCCCGAAGCCAGTGGCTCCTTCTCCTGTCCTTTCTTCTCGCGGCCAATGGTCAGGCAGGGGACTGACGTGGGGCTAGAACAACCATCAGAGCAAAGTGGCCAGGAGGAGCCCTGGGCGGTTTGGAAGGGAGAGAGGCGGTTCCACCCAGTGCTCCCTGATGCTGGCAGGAGAGTCCGTGTGTGGGTCTCACTCCAACTCACACACACACACACTCAGGTACACACACACACACACACACAGTCACACATACACTCATTCACACACATGCATACACACACACAGATACACACTCATTCACACACATACATACACTCACATACACGTGCACACTCATTCATACATACATACACACACTCACATACACACACACACTCATTCACACACATACATACACACTCATACATGCACACATACTCATTCACACACATGCATACACACGCACACATACTCATTCACACACATGCATACACACACGCTCACATACACGCACACATACATTCACACACATGCATACACACACACATACGCACGCATACACTCATCCACACACATACATACACACACACTCACATATACGCACACACACATGCATACACACACGCTCACATATACGCACACACACATGCATACACACACGCTCACATATACGCACACACACATGCATACACACATGCTCACATACACACACACACTCATTCACACACATGCATACACACACGCTCACATATGCACACACACACACACACACACACGCACACACACACTCATTTGGGCCACAGCTGGTCTAAAGGATTCCTCTGTGTGACTGACAGGCCCGTCTGGACAGGAAGCCCTCAGCAGGAGGGGTGACAAGGGGGATAAGGCCAGGATTTCAGCCTCACCCACCCTCTGCCAGGCACCCCACCAGGTCCACGGGATGGTGCGTGCACCCGCCTCCGTGCACTGAGCTGGGCCTGCGCTGTGCGGGTGCGGAGGGGTCAGGGCGAGAAGAGCAGCCCTTTCCTGACCCCCACAGCTTCCGTCTGGAACCAGCAGGGCCTGCAGGACAGCCAGCCTGGCCGGGAAGGGTGCCCCGGGGTGCCCTGGCTTACCTGTTGGGGTAGGTGACATTGCAGGGCACCTTGCCCACGTAATTCTCATTGAGCCAGCGATTGGCCAGCGCCTGCTGGATGTTGGGTCTCTTCGCGGGGTCGGGCTCCAGCAGGGAGCGCAGGAAGTGGATGGCTCCTGCGGAAACAGGGGGCCGAGAACACAGCGGTCACAGGAGGGGCGTGGACGCCACGCGGACGCCACGCAGACGCCACCGAGACTCCGCGCAGGTGACCCGCCGCCGCCCGAGCCACCGCGGCTCGCTCCTGGATCTCTGGGGCCACAAGTCCACGGAGTCTGACACACCTGTTCGACAGGTACGCCAGGTATCTGGGGAAGGAAGAAGCATGGCTCCCCAGGCCCTACACAGTGCAGCCTGCGACCTGCTCCTGCCACCCTCTGCAGGTGAGCCGAAGGTCCTGTGCACCTGCTGAAGGGATGTGAGGGAGGGAAGAGGAAGTGCCTCTCTCATGGCGGGTTTCTGAGCACGTGCAAAGGCACCGAGGGTCCAGGCGCCGGAAAGCAGACCCCCACTTGGCCCTCGCCGTGTGACACCCGGAGTCTCAGGAGGCCCTGTTTTCTTTCCAGTCCTCTCTTTTAAAGCCCTTCTCCATGGTGGCCCTTCTCCACGGTGTCCCCAACTCAGAACTGGGGAGCACCCAGCCAGCAGGAGCCCAGGCGCTGGGCGGAGCCGACCGGCCCACACAATGCCACAGCCAGTCCCGCCAGGGTTGGCAACTCCAACAGCGACTCGAGTTTCAAACCCCAGTGCGTGGACGAAGGTCCAGGAAGTGCCCACTGGAAACCCTCGTGTCCCTGGTGGGCCCTCTCCTTTTGCGCTGACCCCGAAACTGAAGGGGCCAGTCAAGCCCGTGCCCACCGTCAGCCACACTGGGCGTGCTGGGGAAGGTCAGGGTACGAGAGACAACCGACCAGCCGCCAGCTCTCTCCAGCCCTTCCCTCCATCCAGGCACAGACGGTCTCGTCAGAGGCCCTCGGTCTCCTTTGGCTAAACATTTACGGAGCACCTGCTGTCTACCTGGCAGGACGGAGAGGAAGCTGGCTCGTCTCCAGGTAGCAGAATTGCATCCTTTGGGATGGAGAACAACCGAGACGGCTGGATAACGTGGAGAAACGTGTTCATGAGGCACGCGAAGGTCACAGGCTCCAACATCGTTCAGCGTGTGGACGTGGGTGTCCTCATCTGGAGTAACAGGGCCACGACTGCCCCAGAATGAATACGGCTGTCACCGGGCCGTGGGACCGCGGCAGTGACTTATCCCAGGGAGCAGGGCTACCTCGTCCCTCGCACATCAAGATGGCTTTTCGGTCGCTTTGCACGGGATGTCCAATTTCCAATGTACCGATTCACGGGTCCTGGAAAATCATCTTCATTTGCTGGTTCCCCAAACTTCCTATCCTTCTCCGCAAAGCTACTTTTCTGTTTTCTAAGATAATCTAGCCCTCTGAGGACAAGTCCTAAGAATCCTCACCTTCTCACAGGCGCTCGCTATCATTTTAAAACTGAACTTCACGGGAAGGTGGGTGTTTTCCGCCTCCCTGTCTTCTGCAGGGGAGAAATGGGGCCGTCGAAAGAGGCGCTCATTGTGAGGCCAGGATCCGCCCCAAAGACACAGCCTTTGCTAGGGCATGCCACCTCGTAACTCCTCCGGGTGAGTTCCCATACAGTCGATGAGGTCACCAGAAGGTCATTTCCCTTTACAAGAGTGGTAGGCCAACAATCAAAAAAAACAAAATATTGCCCTGGCTGGTTTGGCTCAGCGGTTAGAGCGTCGGCCTGCAGTCCAGAGAGACCCGGGTTCGGTTCCCGCTAAGGGCGCGTATCTCGGTTGCAGTTTGTCCCCCACCCCGGTTGGGTCGTGCAGGTGGCAGCCACTCGATGTGTCTCTTTCACGTCGATGTTTCTCTCTCTCTCTCTTCCTCTCTCTCCCTCCCACTCTATCTGAACAAAAAATGGAAAAATGTCCTCAGGTGAGGATAAAAAAACAAACAAAAACATATTAACTCACAAGTCCCATTAAAAAAATAAAAAAGAAATGTAGTAGGTAACCAGACACGCGTAGACAGCACAGCCTGGGATGATTTGACACTCCAAGTCTGATGGCTGCGTCTCCAGACCGGACTTTCCTACACTGACTTCAACGGTCTGAAAAGCAAACGTCTCCAAATGGAGGGGTTCCTCTTCTTTGGAAACTATATCTCCCTCCTCTCAACTCCCCGACTTTGCGAGAGTCCGTCGGACACTCGGTCCGGGGACACCTGTGGGTCAGAGAGAAAGGACGTGGCTCCCTGGGCTGACACAGAGAGGCTGTGGAGTGGCCATGCTCCTGGGACGCGCTGTCGATCACCCGCACGGACCTGCCGCCTCTCAGTGTGATCGCCCAGAAGAGCCCAGAACAGACGGCAGGTGCGTTCCCCTCTCCAGAACCAAGCGCTCGGCGTCATCACAAACCGCGGAGCCGAGTAGTTGTAGTTAGAATCTCTACTGATGGATTTTGGGACTTTGGACATCACACACATTGCGTCATTGTCCAAAGTGGACTTTGAAGACACCCTGAGAGCTCTCTGGAGTTTGTGTTAGGGTCTTGAAAATCCCTACGACGCATGAGCGAAAGCGATGAAAATATTCTCCACTGTCCCAGGAGCCGCCGGGCATGGCCAGGCCCTGTGCCGCCCTTCGAGCTGCCACGTGGGCCCCTGCTGCGTGGCTCCCGTCACCTGTACAGCACACACCCCTGTGGTGTGAAACACACTGTCCCCTGTGAGGAGTCAGCCTTCCGCACGCGGCCTGGCTCGTGTGAACACCTTGCCACCGCGCCAGGGACAGGGCCGAGGGGCACAGAGCGTCCGACCTCCACACCGGTGCCGCCCACGGGATGCAGGGCAGTCCATGGGTCCTGGGCCCGCCCTCCGCCTCCCAGGAGGAGCAGCAATGACGATGAGGTGACAGGTGAGCCTCCTCGGACATCCTCACAGCACTGGCCCAACCTCACAAGGGCCAACCCCGCCCTGCAGCTTGGGGACGTCGGAGCACAGACCCCTCCAGGTGCGGCGGGACTGTGGAAGGGAGCGCAGGGCCATCGCCGTGGCGGTGACGAAAGGTGAGCCGTCCGAAGAGAGTCTGAGCCCCGACAGGCCTCCGCGGCGCTGCGATGGAGCGGCTCCAAGAAGCAGAAACAGGAACTGTCTGGGAGCGAGAGCTGGAAAGACCCCAAAAGCTTCAGTCTTCAACCTACAAACGGCCCCCGATTTACGATGGTCCGACCTGCGATTTTTGGACTTGGCGATGGCGTGAAAGCGATACACGTGATAAATTACATGAGCTTCTCAACACTCTACCACGAAACAGGCTCTGTGTCAGAAGATGCTGCCCAAAGGCGGGCGGAGGGGTGCTCTGAGCAGCTCTCGGCCGCGCTGTCCGGTGGGTTCGTGCAGTAAATGCATTCTCAGCGTACAGTATTTTCACCGTGTGATGGCTCTATCAGGGCATAACCCGTCGCACGTCCAGGAGCGTCTGTGCGCGCTGGAGACCAGGGACGGTTCTCAGAAGCACGCACCGTGAACTCACAAGGGCAGTCACGCTGCATTTTTTTCAACTCAAATTTGGCAAAAACCCTTCCAACTTAATCTAAAAAAGCATGCTAATCAAGAGACGTGGCGAAATCATTACAACTGTGAGAGACAGAGCCATCACATTAATAAGATGTGTCGGTGAGATCCTTAGGATGGCATGTGTTCAATCTGGACTGTGGATGTCCTCAAACATGAGGACAGCAGGTGCCACCACCAAGTCTGGGTGGGGGAGGCGGGCGGGCGTCCTGCGCTCAGTGAAGGAAGGAGAGGGGGAGAGTCATACAGCAGAGGAGGAACACCCAGGCTTGGGGTCAAGCAGACGTAAGTTCAAAAATGGAGAAGCTACTGAACCTCAGTGAGACGCAGCCTCGTCCTCACGGATACGTTGGAAACAACAGCACTCACCTGTGGCTGTCATGAGGACGAGAGAGACCGTGGAAAGCCCTCATGCACGGCCGTTCAGTAAACGGCAGCTAGTCCTGTTTACTGGCAAACTAGTGTTTGTGGGTGCAAACAGATGGCACCATAAATGAAGGTGGGCCAGGCTGGTGGGAAGGGAGAAGAGATAAACTTGGTGGGGTGCACAGGGCGAAGATTTGAGGAAATGGGGGGCTGTCAGAGGGCAGCAGCGGATCCCCCAAACTGAACATGCCCTAGCGTCCTTGGCAGCTGGGGCGCAACTCGGACTCGGCCACACCGGGCCCATGCGCAACCCACATCGTGGGAGTGCGGCTGCCCTCCCCGGCCGCACACCTGAACACCTGGGTCACCACCCACGCTCTGGGCGACACAGACGTCTGTTCAGTACGTGGACCCATAATCCACACGCGGCACAGGGGCTGGGTGAGGGAGACATTTACAGAGCCCCTCGTTTCTTTACAAAGATCAGGGATCCAGATCCCTTACTGTGAAATCAGACACAGAAACGCAGTCACGCTTGGCGCGCCGAGACAGCCAAGTCCGACAGGAACGTGGACTGATGTGTGACACAACTTGGGGGGATCTCAAGGGAATTAAGCTGAGTGAAAATAGCCACATACAGCATTTCTAAAACGACCGAACTACAGAGATGGAGAACAGGTCGTGGTTGCCAGGGTCAGGTAGCACGGGAGGCAGGGAGGTGTCTAAGGCTGCAGACAGGTAGCATGAGGGTCCTTGTCAGGGCACGAAGGGTTCTGAACTGTGACTGTGCTCGTTGTCACACAAATCCACACCTCTTGTGACCTTCATGGGATGAAATACACCCCCCCACACACACACGGTGCATCTCAGTGTAAACCAGATAAATGCATTCCATCCATGTCCATTTCCTGGAGGTCACAGTGTACTACAGGTGGCTCATCTGTCACCAATGTGGGGACCGGGTGAGGACAGACGGATCTCTACAACTCTTACAACTACATGTGGACCGACAATTACACCACAACGAAAAGGTTTTTTAAAATCTTACTTGTTAAGCGCTGGCTGGTGTGGCTCAGTGGGTTGGACATCACCCCGTGCACCAGTCGATCCCAGGTGGGTGGCGTGCAGGAGGCAGCCAACTGACGTTATGTTCTCATATCGCTGTTTCCCTCTCTCTCCCTCTGCCTTCCTCTCTCTCTAAAAATCAATAAACTATTTAAATCAATAAGTGAGCAACTCTAAAAAATTTCCTATTTGTTTAAAAAAAATTACTATCTTTCGCCCGGCCGGTGTGGCTCAGTGGTTGAGCGTCGACCCATGCACCAAGAGGTCGCCGGTTCGATTCCCGGTCAGGGCACATGCCCAGGTTGTGGGCCCGATCCCTAGTCGGGGGCGTGCAGGAGGCGGCCAATCGATGTTTCTGTCTCTCTCTCCCTGTCCCTTCCTCTCTCTAAAATCAATAAAGAAAAAAAAATTTTTTTTTAAATACTATCTTTACTCTCTATGCTCTTATTGTGATTCACTTGCTTTTCTTACACGACCGAACATCACATCTGTTTGTTTGTTTTTTGCCTTCCCCGTTGCTCAGTACGCTCTACACAGGTGCAGACTGAACCTGTCTTGTCCTCTGTCTTCCTGGCCTCTGGCAAATCCCTAGCGTGTAGTCGGTGGACTAACGGAATGAAATGAATGGGGGCGGCACCGCCAGCATTTCTGAAAGCCCAGGACCTAAAGGTAACACATTCCTCAACACTATACACATTTGCAAACTCTGAGTTACTGGAGTTACTGCTCTCGGTGCGAAGCGTCAGGGCCGTAACTCATCTTCCCCAAGCATGTGCCTCCCCACCGGCACAGGTGACACACCTCCACGCTTCCCCCTCCCGAGCAAAGGCGCAACTGTGAACCAATCAGATTGTTTCATGCAAGAATGCGTTTGCACTTGGACTCCACTTTGCAAACATAAATGCAGGGTCAGCTTCATGGATGCTTTATAAACTCAAGGAAAAAACACATAAAGTAGTAAAATAAAAATGCTATGTTTTAACCATGTATCATAAGTTAAAATGAAATAATTACTTTATTTTTGGTCACATGCCTTATCTCAGTAAAGCTGAGTTAATTCTTTTTTTTTTTAATGATTTTTTTTTTAGAGAGAGGAAGGGAGAGAGAGATAGAAACATCAATGTGAGAGAACATCGATTGGCCGCCTCCTGCACACCCCCCACTGGGGATCGAGCCCGCAACCCGGGCCTGTGCCCTGACTGGGAATTGAACAGGGACCTACTTCTCAGTCCCTGGGAGGACATTCAATCCACTGAGCCACACCAGCTGGGCAAAGCTGAGTTAATTCTAAGGAGCCAACTAAATGATTGTCAAGACCAACCTGAGACCAGGAACTTGAAGTGAACTGTGATCCAAACAAAATGATAAATTGCACTGAATTTATTGGATCTGAAACCCAACCCGAATACGAACTGTTTACTGAAATGTGAACCAGCTCCAGTCTGAGAACACCGCCCGAGCACACCCGAAGGCTCGGTCTAATCAAGCGACTGAACGTACATATTCACATGGTTCTGACCGGGCTCAGAAACTCAAACAGCAAAACCAGCCGCACCCAAGCTTGAATAAAACTACCATTCCTCTACAGTGAACTGACGAAGGCAGACACAGTACAAACGTGATTACAAACGCTCTTTGCAAAGCAACATTGTAACACGGTGAGTCTTAAAGCAAGCAAGCCTGCCATTGTTTCCGCAATGGGGGCCACGAGACCCTCGAGACACGCGTGTTCGAAGCGGAAGGAGGAAGTCAGGTCAGATCCCAATGGAACAGGGAAGGACGGAGGACAGACGCCCCGAGGGGCTGTTCAGAGACGGGAGACCCAACCGCTCCTGAGACCTCGAAGCATGGGACGTCCTCACCGCCTTACGTCCGACGGACCTGCGGGGACAGCAAGCACGTACCTGTGGAGAGCTGCGTGGGGAGGGGGTTCATCTCCTTGTCCACCATCTTCTGGTACAAAGCCCTCAGGCTGAAAGGCTCCACAGTGAAAGGCAGGGTCCCGGTCAGCATGGCATACATGTTCACGCCTCTGAAAGAGACACCGGAGCGTGAGACCCGCGTAAGGCCCCCGGGAGAGGAGACGGAGAGGCAGGCCGTGGCGACGTCACAGTCCTGTCCCGCCACATCCTGCCCCTTTCTAGAAGCTTCTAGAACCCTCGGGATCACATGGGAACAGCCTAGGTGACCGGCACACACGAGCGCGCGGCTGGGGGCTGGGGCACGGGCACTGGACGACGCGATGAGCTGTCTGCAGGTCGCCAAGGGCTGCCCCTCAGGAGGGCACACCAGCCCCTTCCTTCGGGATGCAAGTCCAGACCAAATTACATACCTGGCGTGTCAGGGACCACGAATACATGGAGTTTTGTGGTTTCCGAGGTGGAGCCTGGAGTGGCCAGACCAGAGACGACAAGGCAAGACCGGCCTGGGGACCAAGCCATGGCCCGGCCGGCATGCCTGGCTATGCTCCGCCCTCGGAAAAGGAAACCTCACACCAAACACCTGCCTTCGCTGTCCCTTGAGCTCGGCTTTGGCCTGGAACTAGAGAAATTCCTGGGGCGGGGGGCGTCTCCTTCACACTCCGATGTTTCATGTCATTGTTCAGCGTGAGGTTCCGTAACCCAGCCCCGGCCTGGAATCTCAGAGGCGGTGGGAACACCGTCTGAATGGGCCGCACAGCTTATATCCAAAGCCCAGCTAGAAAACAGCAGCATCTTCTTGGAGGGTTTTTATTTTCCTGGCGTCTGAGCCTAATATCACTCTGATGAGATTTCCTGATGGGGTGCAATGCCTGCCCGCCCAGGGGCCCCAAGTGTTCCAGCGCCCAAGGGAATATGGTTTAGAAACAGGCAACAGGATTTCCAGTCAAGACGAATCCAATGAGACGGATTGAAATTAATGAAGACCCGTGGGGCCCAACTCCGCGGAGGCGCGTCTGGATCAGAGCCTCCAGACGACAGGTCCGGGGCCGCTCCAGCTAGAAATCACTCTCCAATCGCAGACACCTGCTGAGACCGGCCCTGCGTCGGAACTCACAGTCGAGTTAGGGAGACAGACGCACAAACAGCCATCCCCAGACACCTGCCGGCTGGCTGTCTGCCCCAGGCGGTGGTACGGGCGTCGGGTGGGGGAACCAGACAAGGGCCCGCCTTCTTGGATTGGGGGGAACACAGTCGAACTGAAACGGATAAGCAAGCACAATCTTCCTGGTGGCGATGGGTGCGGAGGGAACTGCCCTACTTTTGACGAGAGTTCAATCAAGGATGAGGACCCTGAGGCCTTGAAGACCAGAGGCCTCTGGGGGTACACGTGTGTGAGCACGGCTGTCTCTGGCCGGCTGGATGCGCGGATGTGTTGATAGACCGCGCAGCCAGGCGCGGAGGTGAGGGTGGACAGGGCCAGTGCGCGCGCTCACAGCCAGGCACGGAGGTGAGGGTGGACAGGGCCAGTGCGCGCGCTCGCAGCCAGGCGCGGAGGTGAGGAAGGACAGGGCCAGTGCGCGCGCTCACAGCCAGGCACGGAGGTGAGGATGGACAGGGCCAGTGCGCGCGCTCGCAGCCAGGCACGGAGGTGAGGGTGGACAGGGCCAGTGCGTGCGCTCACGGCACAGCTTCCCTGTGTTGGTGGGACGCGCCCCGGTCAAGAACAGGCATTGGGTGAATAAAGTGGTACAACCACACAACCTGGGGAGCAGTTGCCTGGCAGTGAGGCGAGTCACGGGGTTCCCAGTGGGGAGCAGGAGGGAGTCTGACACGTGCATGGCAGACACCTAAAGGGGTGCTCCAAGTTCCAAGCCCGGGAAGCTGGACGGGCGAACCGGAACTGAGGACGCTGGGGAGGAGCCCGTCTGGGGGGAGGCCAGGAGTAGCGGGGTGGGTAACACGCTAGAACCTTCGGGGCGCTGCTGCGCTGTGGGGTGTTAGGGTAGAGTGGAACATCCTGGCTTTGGAGGATTCTGGGAGACTGAGAAGGAACGCTAAGAGGGCCCCAAGCTGTATAAATTCTGCATCCAAAGGGGTCTTGGACACATTGCTTTTACGGATGGGGATGCCTGGAACACCCACAAAGATGTTGTCAAAGACCACGGACAGCCTCTGACCCCAGCCGGTCCCGTTCAGGGCAGCTCTCCGCGTGAGGAGGGCCTGCCTGCCCAAGGCCGAGCTGAAGTGGTCAACTCCTCCCGTCGATGTGGGACAAGCCCCTGCTCACTGGTCTGGAGAGGCTGACACTCACACAACATTGTACTTCCGCAGGCAGGTGTTCCAGAATACCCACCCCAAACAGTGTTTCTCAAACAGAGATACATGCTCACGTCCTACGCGTCATCTTCTTTTCAGTAATGTACAAAAGCTCCGTGAACCAAGCCTCACCAGGGACACTGGACGGCCACCGTACGAGCAGGCCACTGCTCACCCTCGATTTCGGAGCGTGATTTTGCATTTGTTTGCTGGCACACAGGCTAACGAGAAAGGAGGAGGTCATAACTCATCAAGGAGGTTTCTGTGCTTCTGTCTGTGGGAGGAAAGTGCCCTGATGATCTGAGTCGTGTAATGTTCCCCAAGTGTGGTCCTCAGACCAGTGGCAGGGGCATCACCAGGACCTGGCTAGGGCGCAAATCCCTGGGCCCCACCCCATACCTGCTGGCTCAGGAACTCGGGGACAGGGCCCCGCACACTATGTCCACAAGCCCCGCAGAAGCTTCGGATGCACACAACTGTCTGAAAGCCACTGGACGAATAAAGACAGGTGCGAGATCACAAGACAGCCTGGCAAGCGCGGAGCCCAGCAGAGAGAACACTCCGACTGTGCATAGCCGTTCAACCTGCACAGGACAGTCGCCATGGCACGTAATTAACGTGGCTCCTTTGACTATCTGGGGGTTCTTTTAGACTTGGTTATATACAGCTTGTGAATTATGTTTGGTTTGTATCTGCAGAGAACCATAAATAAAAGGAGTTTAATTTTATGTTTGTGAACACCATTAAGTAAAATTTAAATAAAAATAACAAGTCGCCCTAACCAGTTCGGTTCAGTGGTAAGAATGTTGGCCCTCGGACTGAAAGGTCACAGATTGCTGGCCTAGGGCATGTACCCAGGTTGCAGGTTCGATCCCCAGCTCCAGCCCCGGGCACATGTGGGAAGCAACCAATCGATGTGACTCTCTCACATAGATGGTTCTCTCTCTCTGTCCCTCTCCCTCCCACCCTTCCACTCTCCCTAAAAATCAATGGAAAAATATTATCCAGTGAGGATTAACAAAAAAAATAATAATAAAAATAACAAAGCCAGAAGAGGGGTCACCAAGGATGCTCTTCCTTTACAAGAGGACTGCCCTCTGACCACTTCTATTCCCCTTTATCCTTAGGGGACACAGACTTCCTGTCAGAGGCAGGCTGTGTAAAACAGTGTGGAATGCAACAGGCAGAGGCGGGCTGTGTAAAACAGTGCGGAATGCAACAGGCAGAGGCGGGCTGTGTAAAACAGTGCGGAATGCAACAGGCAGAGGCAGGCTGTGTAAAACAGTGCGGAATGCAACAGGCAGAGGCGGGCTGTGTAAAACAGTGTGGAATGCAACAGGCAGAGGCGGGCTGTGTAAAACAGTGCGGAATGCAACAGGCAGAGGCGGGCTGTGTAAAACAGTGTGGAATGCAACAGGCAGAGGCGGGCTGTGTAAAACAGTGCGGAATGCAACAGGCAGAGGCGGGCTGTGTAAAACAGTGCGGAATGCAACAGGCAGAGGCGGGCTGTGTAAAACAGTGCGGAATGCAACAGGCAGAGGCGGGCTGTGTAAAACAGTGCGGAATGCAGCAGGCAGAGGCGGGCTGTGTAAAACAGTGTGGAATGCAGCAGGCAGAGGCGGGCTGTGTAAAACAGTGTGGAATGCAGCAGGCAGAGGCGGGCTGTGTAAAACAGTGTGGAATGCAGCAGGCAGAGGCGGGCTGTGTAAAACAGTGTGGAATGCAGCAGGCAGAGGCGGGCTGTGTAAAACAGTGCGGAATGCAACAGGAATGCTATAGAATGTGACGCCACAATACAGTAGGAGCTTGGTGACACGGGCCAGAGGGCCAGCTCTAAAACCTTTATGAAAGGTTCTTCCTCAAGGAGTCCTTGAGACAGCAAACTCCTTGTCTTATTGTCACCAACTGGCTGCAAAAGATGACAAAAATCTCAAGCCACTGCAGTTCTCCACTGGATGGGACCACACATACAGGTACCAGGTGCTTGTCTTAAAGGTGGTGCCAGTTGCCCTGGCTGGTTTGGCACAGCGGGTAGAGCATCAGCCCGTAGACCAATGAGTCGCGGCTTCGATTCCGGTCAAGGGCACGGACCTCGGTTGCGGTTCAGTCCCTGGCCCTAGTCGGGGTCATGCGAGAGGCAGCCAGTCAATGTGTCTCTCTCACGTCAATGTTTCTCTCTCTCTCCCTTCCTCCCACTTTATCTGAAGATAAATGGAAAAATATCCTCAGGTGAGGATTAAAAAATAAATAAATAAATAAATAAATAAATAAATAAATAAATAAAATAAAGGTGGTGCCAGTAACCTCCGTGGTCGAACCAGGACCGAGCAGGTGGTTTGTCTAGTAACTCCAACTGGTTATTTTACGCCAGAGTTCCATTCTCTTGGAGGAGTTTATCGCCAACAAAAACGGTCACAATCCTCAAAGAGCACCCACCTCCCCCATCCCGGGAATGACAATAGTATTTACCACTCAGGTTGCATGAGGGTCGAGTGAACTAAGCCATAGAAAGGGCTGAAGTCTGTGCCTGACAAATGGGATCTATTGTCTCATCATAAAACTTAGAAAACAACAGGAAAAAGAAGCTCCAGTGTGTATCTTACTTGCCAAACCCTAACGGACACCTATGTTACCAGTCGTGCAGTCTTAGAGGGATTTTACGAGGAAAACCAGGCTGAGCATCTTACTCCCTCCCCTGGAGTTTCCATATACCGTTAATATCAGGGTGAAGAGAAAGCGAGTCCCTCTGACATTTCGGAAGTATGTGAGAATATCAGGGGGGAAAAATGTGGAATGCAGCTTATAAATCTCTGTCATCCCAGAGAATTGGCACAGGGGCCAAAACATGTTCATAATTTCCTGTCGTGTCTTTTGCAACGTGGCCCAGGGGCTTTCTAGCTTCTCCACGGCAGACGTGGGGCCCCCAAGAACCACAGATAGGTTTAAAGAAAGCATCATAAGACTCTGGGATGCAAGAGGGCAACAAGCGAATAATTTGGGGTTTTCCGAGCAGGAAGAAATACCGGTGAGTCGTCACTGGGTGGAAGAAACCCCAGAGGTACTGGTCAGTGTGGACACTCTGGTGTCCAGAGAGAAAGTGACACGGAAGGGCAGCTGGAAGAATTGGGGAAGAAGCCCCATACAACAGAAATGTGGAAACTCTGATTTAAATCAGAAGCCCAGTGGGGGTCCTTGATGTTTAGTCTGCTGCACAGAAACGTTCCCTGGAGAAAAGCTGGGGGACCGTCTGCTGTCCCTGAGAAAAAAGACAGAGTCACAGCTCCCTGGGGACGCTGGCCAGCAACTTGGACAAGACGCAGGGACCAAGCCGTGGACAGGTGGAGGGTCTGATGAGCGATTCTCAGGGGCAGGAACCCGAACCCTGTCCCCGTCCATGCCAGAGCGCAGCCGAGAGGACCTTCAGCTGGCACCTGGCTTCCAGTGTGATGCTTCAAGAAAGAAACTGCCTCGGAAAAGTGACAAACCAGCTGCCCCTAGAGGCATCACCTCCCGCCCCTTAGCATCAACTTGCAACACAACTTCCAGGTCAAGGTCTCGAGAGCGGGAACTCTCACACCTCATGACCACCCCCTACCTGGTCTGTGTTCCCCTAGAAACCATTTTAATGCGTTTAAGACGTTTTCCCATTCCCCTTCTTCCTTTCCCTGTTCTACTTTAAACGCATGTGCTAATTGCAAAACAAAGTCTTTGATTTTATAACTGAAAAATCTCAGAAGCAAAAGGAAGGAAGCTTTTCTCTTAAGTCAAGACTCTGAATGACCCAAAAGGTCTCTGTCCATCTCCTCCCGCCACCCTTCATTTTGAGGGGTCTGAATGGGGAGGAAATGCTGTCCTTCCGTCTTTTACCCTTGGCAGTAGCTGAAGGGTCTGCTTGTACTTTTACAAAAGCAGAGCCAGAGGCCTGGGACAAGCTTTCCCTCCTGAACAGCCAGGTCTGTGTGGACTGCAAACGGCATGGCTCCCCTCGGCCAACTGGTCTACCCAAAGGACAGCCCTGGGGACAGTTCCCACGAAGTGAGACCGATTCAGGGAGGCTGGGACGGCGTCTGAGGGTGCTGTGCCCCTCTCCACAAGCACCAGGCTCCCCACAAATGCTTCGCCTGCCCCAGGCACCCCCGTGACAGCAAAGAATAGCTCTGCTTGAAAAAACGTTGGCATCTCAATCTTTTGGGGCTAGAACTCCCAATTTCCGTGGTCCTGACCCTCAGAAAGGCACAGGCACTCTCGAATGAGCATTACAACACTCTGAACATAAAGTTACTTTTGATTCTTTTCATTTAAAAGGTACCTCTCTGCGTCAAAATCGACCATATATGTCTCTCTGAGGAAAAGCCAGTTAGCAAGCAAACAGGTCCGCCACACCAGAAGGGACATTTCCGTATCTGAAATCTCAGCGTTCGCGGGGCAGACCTAGAAATTTCACTCATCTGGAAGGAAGGAAGTGAATGATTTTAAAGATGTTCATATGGGGTCCACATGTGAAAATAATGACCACTGAAAATCACAGAAAACCCCCACGACGGAGGGCAGCCTTGTCCACCCACCTCGGGAATCCCAGCCACTGGAGGCGGCGGATCTGGGGCCCGTTCACGGGGAAGCGTGTTCTCTCCCGAGGCCCCCCCGAAGGACACGCTGGGGTTCTTCCTAAGTCGGTCTCAGTCTTGAGAAAAGGCCCGTCTGTCCATCAAGGTGCACAACCCCGGGAGAGGGGTGTTTGCTTTTGGTCTGGGGAATGCCCTCGCCATTCCGTGGTTGTTTCCGAGCAATAAAAAGGGATGTTTGCTAACAACAGTGTCTGACCCAGAGAGAAAATTGTTTTCCACTTTCACTCTCTTTTTAAACAGCCTTTGACATTCAATTCTCTTTGGGCTTTCCACGTCCAATTCTGACAGCAAAGTCGTGAGCACCAGAGACCAACCACGTCTCAGACACAACCTCCAAGGCAGTGGGAAGTCTCCTCCCACGGAGGGCTCTGCAGGGGACGTTTCCTCCAAGACCAGAGGGATCACCTTCCACCTGTGCACACACTGTTCGCTTCACCTGCGAACTGTCCCCTCCTCTTCTCCACCTCAGCCCTCAGGGCCGCCTCCCGCCCCCCGCTTGTCCTCTGCTCACTGCCTCCTGCATGCTGTGTGTTTACAGGGGAGCAGGAACCTTAGCGCGGCTGCCGCAGCGAATACCAAAGGCGGGGTGGCTCCCCAGCAGACTCTTATTTCTCCAAGTTCTGGGGGCCGGGCGTCTGCAGCCAGGCTGCTAACGGGGTCGGGGCTGGTGACAGCTTCCTCCTGGCTTGCAGATCTGACTGTGTCCCCACAGGAAGGAGAGCCAGCCAGCTCTCTGGAGTCCCTTCTTATAAGGACGGTAGCGTCATCATGGGGGCTCCACACTCATGGCCTCATGGACACCTAAGGACCTTCCGCCCCCCCAAAGGCCCCACCTCCAAACACCACCACACTGGGGTGAGGGCTTCAGCATACGGACTTGCAGGGCGGCCGAACCTAGTGGCAGTGGGTAAGCGTGTAGACTGCCAGAGGATAAAAAAGTGCTTGCCCGGCCGGTGTGGCTCAGTGGTTGAGATGACCCATGCACCAAGAGGTCGCCGGTTCGATTCCTGGTCAGGGCACATGCCCAGGTTGTGGGCCAAATCCCCAGTGGGGGGCATGCAGGAGACGGCCAATCGATGTTCCCTCTCATCAGTGATTCTCTCTCTCTCTCCCTTCCTCTCTCTCTAAAATCAATAAAGAAAAAAAAATTTTTTTTAAGTGCTTGCCACTCGCCCATCCTGGGGCAGAGTCTCTGTGCCTGACTCTGGGCTCGGCCAGGCGGCTGCTCTGCCCCACGCGACGGGAGCAAACATGACGGGCGTCCGGAGAAGCGCTCACGCAAGGACCTGCTCTCTCCCCTTCCACCATCAGGTGGTCAAAATTCTACACTCGGTGTTTTCCTTGCTTCTGGCTTTCCTGCAGCCAATAATGTGTTACCTGTAGGTGACGGCAACGACCGAGCTTGGTGTGTGACCGGACCCCCCGGCGATGCCTGTGGGCGCCCGGTGGAGGTCTCGCTCTGCCGGGTGACAGCTGCGGGGCTTGAGTTTCATTTGCCAGCCAGCGAACTCGGCTCGAGAAGGGAGGCACTTCATGCTTGCTGGGCGGGGGGGGCTCTTCAGACCTGGAGAGGTGAGTTTTCAGTCATCGGGTTTTTTTTTTCTTTCTTTCCAAAACCACGGGACGCTTCACGAATTTGCACGTCATCCTGGCGCAAGGGCCACGCTAACCGTCTCCATCTCCAGCTTCGGTACACGTGCCGCCCGAGGGAGGGCTCAGCGGGTGGCTTGTGATCTTCCCTGAGATTTCAGGACTGAACCGACAGACCCTCCTTTTCTCAGTCTGAGGCTCAGCGTCCGAGACGAAGGGGTCGGCGGGGCTGGCACCTTGGGTGTTCCTCGGCCAGTAGACACATCGCCCAGTCAATCTCTGCTTTCACTGTCATGGGGCATTCCCCCAGGTCTCTCCTCGTCCAGTCCCCTTCCACAAAGACACCAGTATACTGGACTTTGTGACCTCATTTTAACTTGATTACCTCCAAATAAGGTCACATCCGGAGACCCTGGGGGTCAGGACTCCAGCGTATCTTTTGGAGGAGGGACAGTCAGTCTGTAACACTTTGTTACCTACCGGGGTACAGTTTTCCAACGGCCCTCGCTGCCCTGAGGGCAAACTGCAAACCCCTGCCCACACCTCCCGCAGGCCGCCTCCCTCAACCCGACCCGGTCCCTCTGCCCAGAGCCTTCCTCCCGGGCTCCTTCCTCCCCCACAGCTGATAAGTTCTCATCCTGACGACATGGCTTTGAGGTCACCCCCTCAGGAGGCCACTGGTCCTTGTTCCCTGCACGCCGCCCAGCCCCTCCGCAGCAGTCACCACTGGTCACAGCTGTGTACACATCTGTCCGCCTGCCCCACGAGAACGCAGGTCCCGAGAGCAAAGGTAGCACAGAGGCGGGGTGGACAGCGACGCTCCGAGAGGAACCTAGGCGAAGGCTCGCCCAAACCCCGCTCCGTCTCCCTGGCTGTGTCACCTGGGCGAGTGCCCAAGGCTCTGGGGCCTGCTTCTTCAGCTGTAAAGTGGGATAACGAAGCGCTCTCTCGAAGGGTTGCTGGTGGACGAGGTGAGCGACAGGTGCAAAGCCCTTGGAACCCTGCTCGTCACTCGGTCGTGGGCAGGTGAGGGTTAACGGGGATACCCGTTGGTGCAGGGACGATCCACTGCGCACACTCAAAACTCAGCATGGGGCCTGGCTCAACAGATACCGGCCAAACGAACACCTCCACTCCCTGCTGTGGGGACAGGGACAGGGACCGGGGCTGCAGTTTCTGGTCCCCCCAGAGGTCCCCCGGGGCTCCAGACCTCCACCGCCATCAGTTCAAGACCAGTGTCTGCACGGTGCATGACCATAGGTTCCTTTACGGCACCAGGACTAAGAATGAGGCCAGATGAGAGCTTTTGGAGGACCTTCTGCAGCAAGTCACCTTCTCGGGAAAAAATGCAATTAAATGGAGCTTAGCCAAGTAATGTCCGCTGTCCCCAGAGCAGCCCAACCGCCTCAGCGGCCGGGGAGGAGGAAGTCTCAGCATCCTGGTCCTGGGCCATGTCCTCCCTCCTGCAGCTCCTGCCTCCTTCCCCCTGGACACCCCCACGGTTTCTGGGTCCAGCCTCTGCCTGCGGTGAGTGGACAGCACGAAGCGGGTGGCAGTGGACCAGGTCCCGAAATGGAGCAATGGAGCATCGGCGGTCACTGAAGGCGGATCCCTTCCCGGGGCAGAGGACTTGCGGAGGGGCTGGGCTGAGCACGGACCCTGGGGCAGGGCTGCCCGCTGCAGCCTGGGTCCTCACTGCAGTCCTAGACCTGACGAGGTGCCTGCCCCGCCAGGTACGGCTGGAAAGGGTCCCCCTTCCACAGGCTGAGCCCCGTCACCATGACAACTGGTGACCAAACAGCACTGTCCAGTTCCCTTGAGAGCAAAACCTCAGGGACAAACTGTCACCTGCTCTCCAAACCACCGTATTCTTTTCCCTTTGTTCACTGTCCTCACCCCCTCCCTGTCACCACAGTCACATGACACCCTGAATCTATTTTTTTTTTTTTTTTTTGGTGCAAAATCTGTCCCTTTAGAGCTTTCTGTTTGGCATAAACGGGTGCCTCACTGTTACGGAAAGAGCATTCACAACCCTCCAGTCAATCAAGGGGATGTGTATGGAGGGAAACTACGTGCCGGACACTCAGGAGAGGTCTCCGGCATTGGAAGGGGCCAGAACGCACTTCATTTCCTGTATCGCATGGACTCTGATCCCAGGGGAGCTGCTGCCTGGAGGCCCTGTTGAGAAGGTTTCAGACGCCCTTGGGGGCCCAGTACAGAGTCTGTGATTATAAAAGTGGCCAAACCACCAGGGCCCCTCAAAGAGGGATCCTCTGCCACCACTCCCTGCCAGTCACTGGGCAACACACCCTGGTTCAAATCAGCCCCTCTCATTGCGAGCTTCCACGTCTGTCTGTCTGTCTAAAGCCCATTTCCCCAGGGCAGGGATTTACTCCCAGTCCCACTGACACACGACGATGGGGCTGTGAGGGTCGTGGTTTCAGTGACCAGAGCCCTGAGCAACCCGTGACTCGTTGCTCCGACTGTGCACTGGGCCTGTCCATCGGTGCCCGCCTGCGGACACGGCAGACCAGGCCAGTCAGGCCCCTGCCCCCAGGCAGCCCCGTTTCAACTGGGGTCAGACGACACACGGACTGACAAACAAGAACGCGATCGGCCAGGAGGTGCTGAGAGGAGATGAGAAGGATGAGGAGACAGTCGGGGGTCCTTGCATCGGGGAACTCAGAGCTGTCTCTGTGGTGGTGATGCTGAGAGAGCTGGGACGTGGCCTTCCTGGCAAAGCCCAGAGAAGGGAGAGCCAGACAGAGGCCCGCGTGTCTGAGGACCCTGAGCAGGGGCCGGGTGTGGTGTGGGCACCCCCCTCCCCCCCTCCCCCCCTCCCCCGCCCCCGCAGGCGCAGGCGCAGGCACGGTGGGGGGGAGCAGGCGCTGGGGGAGGGGGGCAGGTGTGGGGCAGAGGGGCGGAGGGGGGGGCAGGTGTGGGGCAGAGGGGCGGAGGGGCGGAGGGGCGGGGGGGCAGGCGGGCCCAGGGGGGAGTGCGGCCCCGCACCCAGCACCCACCCAGGCTCAGAGCATGCGGATGCTGGGGAAGCTCTGGGAGGACTCTGAGCAGCCAAAGGACGTGAGTCCTGTCTCCCGGGCCCGAAACAAAGGTGGCGAAGGCCCCTCTGGCAGTGTGTGCAGAAAGGACCGGAAGGAAGAGAGGAGGAGAGCCGGGCTTCGGAGCATCCCTGGGTCCCAGGGCCTATCCCCGAATACGCTCTCCTCAAAGGCTCCAAGGTCACTCCCGAGGGAGGGCCGCGAGCGGCAGGAGGCACTGGGCGCCGAGCTCGGACACTCACATGGACCAGACGTCGATTTTGGGGCCGTATTTCTTCCTGGCCAGCAGCTCGGGCGCGGCGTAGGCGGGGCTGCCACACTGCGTGCTGAACGGGTCCGAGTGGCCCAGGATGCCCGCGCAGTTGCTCAGCCCGAAGTCTGCAAGGAGGGAAGGACAAACGAGCTCGGCATTACAACACTGTGAACGTAAAAAGGAAGGAAAAGAAGGCAGCAGGAAAGGAAACATTCTCTCAGGCCCACACATCATTAAGCACTCAAACCCCAGCAGCTGCGAGCTATACCCTTGGACACGGGCCCCGAGACACAAGGGTGTCAGCGGGCGGCGCCCCCGCGTCACCGGAAACCTTTCCTATCGGGCCTCACTGGGAAACCCAGCTCCGGCTGAAAGAATGCTGAACCGAACACACTTCGCTGGAGTCAGGAATGAGTCACCCAGAACGGGAGGCCCTGCTTTCTAGGACCGAGGCCGGAAGCGGGGCCTCGCGCGGGGCCTGGGAGTCGGGGCTCCAGCGTCCAAGCGTCCAACTGGGGAGAAGCTGAAGGAAGATTGATTTTCTCGGGCTGGTGTCGGCGTCACCCCAAGTGACATGCGATCCCACTAGTTAGAGTTGATTTTTTTCAGCTGAATGTTTTCGTTTCGGGCAGATCTTTTGAAAATGCTCCCAGTGCATGTGGGAACATATGGTGGGGTGGGGGGGCAATGATTTAGACAACGCTCAGTGCTGGCTGCCAGAATCACGCCAGGAACACAGCAGTGGGGACGAGGCTGAGAGCTCCCAGCGTCACTGTTCCCAGGACTAAGGCAACGGGAAGGAGAGAGGAGCCGGGGAGCCTATAGCTACCTGGACCCTCCTGCCTCGTGTTTTCCTGTGACCGTAAAGACAGGTAATCAGAGCGCACTGTTCTGTCCTCACCTGGTATCTTTCCTCCATCTCTGCTGAGCTCAGAATCAAGAGGACGGTTCCTCCTTTGAACTTCGACGTAAATATCATGGTGCTCGTCCCCGAACAGAGGACTGTCAGCCCACAGGGCTCGGTCCGAAAGGGGCTGTGGTCAGACCAGCTCCTCGCCTTAAACAAAACCCTCGCCCTTTCTCAACTGGCCAGATTTATATCTGATTTCGTTAGTGTGTTTTCTCCTTGACTTGAACCTGTCCCCACCCGCTGTGGGGGAAAAGGCAAGGCTGGGGGGGAAGCGTGGGAAAGCCCAGGAAAGGAGACACTCGGAGTCCACGGCATCATGACCCACCGTGGGTCAGGACGCCTCAGAAACGTCTCCCAGCGGTCAGTGGGGTAAGCTGTCTAACGAGAGATTTTTCCGAACCCCAGCTGGGCAGAGCTCCGAAAAGTCTTCAAGGTTCTGAGAGTCTCCAACCTGGGGCTGGAGACGGAGAATCCCAACCTCCAAGAGGGACTGGCAAACCACCCGGCACGGTGAATGTTCACACGCTTAACTCCTCTTTTGTTTGTGTGTTCGTGACTCCTTTTTTTCCCCTAGTAACCTCTCTCCTCCTCCTTCCTCAGCTCCCCACTCTCCCACCCCCTCCCGGCCCCCACTTCCTTTCCCAGGACCCAGCCAGCACCGGCAGGCCCCACGTCACCTGCCCAAAGCCCAAAGCCCCAGGGGCCAGCGCTGGGGCCCCACCCTGCAGTGTCACTGAACTGAAAGAAAGGGGGAGGGGTGTGGATGCTTTTATAAGAAGAAAAATCACACTGAGCTTTACACTGGACGGCTGTTGAAATGCTTTCAGTTTGAAAATCAACCCGAACAGCTCCAGCAGGTGTGGCTCAGTGGGTTGGGCATCATCCCAGGGACTGAAAGGTCCTGGTTGGATTCCCGGTCAGGGCACAGGCCCGGGTTGCAGGCTCGATCCCGGATAGGGGGCGTGCAGGAGGCAGCCGGTCGATGTTTCTCCCTCACATCGATGCTTTTCTCTCTCTCCCTCTAAAAATCAGTTTAAAAAAACAGAAGCCTGAAGAAACTTTAATGAAACGACGAACACCCAAAGGGAACCCACTATGATGACGTGGGAAAACAGCGCGTGGAACACACGTTCTGTATCATTCGGGTAACATTGTAAGAGAAGTTTCATAAGCAGTCAGTCTCCTAGGCGTCCCAGAAAACTTAGCTCTCGATTTCTGAGGTTAAAACAAAGGACTCGGTTCGTAATCTCCATGGGGCTCCTTCCAGCAAGAGCAGAGGCGGCCCCTTCCGTCCCGCCCTCTGCTCCTGGACCCTACACAGACGTGCTTGACAGCAGACAGGGCCCAGGAGCGAGATAAGAGGCCAGATCACCCCACGCGGTTCCCAGGCCAGTTTGGGAACACACAGCCTTGCTTATCTTAAGCCTAGTTTCAAGAAGATAAATGAGCAGAGGGCTTGGGGAGCGGAGGAGATAAAATCTGCATTTGAAGGGACTTATGCTGACCTAGCCAAAAGGGTTTCATTTAAAATATCTTGTCGAGAAATAACCAGTGCGTTTCACACTCGTAATTGCAATTATTAAGGTTTTAGACATATGCCTATAATTAGGATTGTGAAACTGCAGAGAAGTTCCCAGTAATGTCACACTGGCTGGCCTCAATTCGATCTGGTCAACACCCGAGTCAGCTGTCACCCAGTTGTCTGAGAGCTTCGGCGTGAGTCTGGAAAAACACCCAGGTGCAAGGTGCTCTGGAAATCGGAGGGGCAACGCTGTTCTCAGCGCGGCTCTTACAGTTTAAGATTGCAACAAACTATCGAACATCGAGCCGCTTTGTATCTGAGGGACGAGGTCCCCATGGAATCAGGTCTGACTCCCGGTTAACTCTAGTCCATTTGAAACGTGGTTTACCTGGCTTCAGTCCATTTATTTAAACCCAAAGCTTTCAAAGAAAGAGAAACTATTCAGAAGAAATGGGAATAACTATAGCCAGCCTCTGAAAAACAACCAGGTGAAGTGCCTTTGAAGAAAACGTCCCAAGGGCTTCCAAGCTGCAAAAGGACAGGCACAGAGACACTTGATCCCAAGTGCCCAACCCAGGGGCGAAAAGCCGAGACACTGGGCATCCTTCCCTCCACCCGCCCTTCCCCACGTATGAAAAAAATGAGGAAATGCAGATTCTGCTAGATAAATGCATTTCCAGGAGCCCCGCGGGGTGGTGGGGTGTCTCCCTTAGTCACAGCGACAGGGCTCCTTGGTTTTAGCCGCTCGTCACAGAACTGGGAGCCGTGTGGAAAGTTCCAACAAAGGGGAAGCCGAGTCTCGGCCTCCTCCCGGCAGTTTCGGGAATTCTGGTTTCTGACACCTGGTTTCTGGCCCGTCCCATTTGGGCCCGAACAGCCGGCCCCGCGGCTGCCAGGCTGAGAGGTGACGACAGAGGTGCCCAAAAAGACGGCCCGCAGCCCGCGACTGTCTGCCTGCGCTGCGGACTCCAACGCCAAACAATGTGGCACGTACACCGTAACAAAACAACTTTAAAGTAGCAAAGGCATGACCCGTAAGAGAAAAGGAATGGTTCCTGCATGGAAAGAACCGCGGCCCGCCCTCATCCAGGGGCACGGGCTCCGGTCAGGTCCTCGTCCCTGCTCTCACGTCACAGGTTCTGCCGTGTGGCCCGTCTGGAGGCTCCCGGACATGTGTCCACCATTCACAGCGGCTGGTTCCCGGGGCCTTCTGAGCAGAGGTCTCCAAACCGTTTATCTGCAACTAAAGGCCGGGGAGAGCAGAGCCAGCGTGGAGGCAGGGTGGAGGGAGAGGGAGGAAAGGCACACAGCTCTGCAGCCCTGGGACATGGGCCCACGGGGACGCACCCAGCAGCTGCGTCACCAGCCTCAGGCTGGACTGTGCCGTCCTGAACGCCCGGCCTTCCCCAAGCCTGTGCGCCTACAATCTCTGCTGTCCCTGGATCCCCGCATTTTTCAAAGACAGGTGATAGGTCAGCCTCCTCTACAAACAGCCTCCTGTCCTCGCTGCTCACCGTCCCCCGCCCCCTGCCCCCCATCCCCCCAGGTCAAGCCTGGATCTCAGGCCACAGATCCTGGAACCAGGACAGCACACAGCCCGCAGGCACTTGGTCACCCACCTGTTTAAAGCTGCCGTATTCGGCCTCAGGACAACCCAAGTGCAATCCAATCCCAAACTATCCGATAGAAAGGAAATTCTTTGAATTGTTCAAGAATCTTCCAAGCATACATTCTTTAGAGTCTTTGGCGGAAAAATTGGTTCCCGCTTAACTGCTAATCTTCTACTAAGGGGTGCATTCATCACCCGGCCAGGCCTGGCGGGCCCCTGCAGCCCCTCAGTGGGAGCTGCCCTCTGAGGTCTCTAACCGGCCACCTGGATGACAGGCGGGAGGGAGGGTCCTGAGATGGCTTTCAGCATCCGCCCTGAATGTCCTTCTCCAGGGCAAAAGTCAAGCTCTCCCAGTTCTGCTGGCCCTTCTCTTTCCCCCAGGGGAAGTCTTTTCCAAGCCACTGAAGGGGGAGAAGTCCCTTGCACTTGAGGCGGGAAAAGAATGAAGAGGGGAGCGGGTGCTGTCTGAGTGACGCCCTGACATTCTGCCAAGAACCAGCACGCCAGCAAACCAAAACGAAGTGCTGCAGGGCCAGGGTGCACCCCTAGGGACCCTGCATGGTGACCCAGCTTCGAGGCACTCTCCCCTGCGACCCCTTCTGCCGGGCGCAGACGTCTGCGGGACCCCTCTGCTGCAGGACCCTCTGGCTGCGGGGCGTGGAGAGCACCATAAACAGAAGGGAGACTGCGCTGCCCCTGACGGGAGTGCCCTGGAGGTCACCGAAAAGCCAAGTAAGACAGGCTGAGCCCAGGGCAGCACTTCAAACTATGCTCGATATTTTAAGACGTTTTACGGTTAATCCAAATAAAAACAACCCCTGCCAAAGCTCAGAGCCAGCAGAGTGCATGGAGAAGCTGAAGCTTGAACAAGCCAAAGAACGTGTAACCAACAAGGATTTATTTGGGGCTGTGACGTTCATTTTGCGGTCCCTTGGTACAGCATTTTACCTTCCTAACTATGTTTACGTTACTTTTTTAAATTAATTTCCATTTTCAAGACCATTATTAAATATTGGATGTAAACGGAAGTGATCTAGAAGCCCAGTCTGGGGGTTAAAATCATTTTCTAAGTCAGTAAGACAGCAATAGGTAAGTGCCCATGGATAGCACAGTATTTAAAGGATAATCTACTTTAAGAAGAAAAAAAAAGTCATACCAATCAGCTTGATATTATTGTCTTCATCCAGTAACAAATTTTCTATCTTCAAGTCTCTGAAATGAACAAAACCACACAACATGTCAGAGGGGCATCTGAAGCAGCGGAATCACATCGTGCCCCTGAAGGGACGGGCCGGAGAGCAGGGAACAGCAGGGCAGGGTTCCCGAGCCGCCTTGAACAGCCCAGAAAGCTTTCCGCCAACACGCGCAGTCAGGAAGCAGACACCTGCCAGACGCGACCCGGGCACCGCTGCAGACTGAACAGCCCAGGATCTCCGAGACGGCACCCTGACAGAGCACGTCCCGAGACGTTTCCGGAAGCAGCGGGACGGATGCGGACACCTGGGGCTGAACTAGAACGTGTTGGAGAGAGGGTGGCCCGAGCTGTCGGGGGCACAGACATGGCCATGTGCCTGTGAGCAGCGGGCGGCCCGGGCCAGCAGACAGACAACAGACTCGGGGAGCAGTTTTAAGAGAACTGAACGCAGATAAAATGTGTCCTGCAGCCTCTGAGCGTGGAGTCCAAATGGGCAGGTGACAGGAAGTGAGTCTTAGTCAGCGGATCTTACGGTGGCCGAGAAATGGAACCCAAAGATGTCAGGGTCCAAATCCCCAACGTTACACCTGACCGTATGCTAACCTCACAGGATCCCGGGGACGTAAGTTCGCAGACGGGATGAAGATGGCCAGTCAGGTGGTGGGTGTCTCCGATCACGGATGCTGAGGTGACAGACAGGAGGACATGGGAAGGAGAAGTAACTAAGGGTCGTGCTGGGAGTGGAGTGTCTGGGTCTGTGCTGAGCTGGGAGCTCCCGAGGGCGGAGGGCATGCCTGCCTTGCACGGACACCCAGAAAACTCGTCCTTTCCACACACACAAAATGCTTTCTTCTGCTGTTTCTGTGGTTGTTGTTAAGCCTCCCCCGAGGACCTTTTTCCATTGATTTTTAGAGAGAGCGGAAGGAAAGCGAGAGAGAGAGGGAAACATCAATGTGAGAGAGACACATCGACTGGTTGCCTCCCGCAACCCTCACCGGGGCTGGGGATCAAACTCACAACCCAGGCACGTGCCCTTGACCAGGAAGCAAGCCCACGACCCTTCGGTCCTCGGGCTGACGCTCTAATCGCTGAGCCAAATCACTGGCCAGGGCTCATCTGTTATCTTAAACACAGCATTCTTGGTCCAGCGTTTATTTCCTCACTTTTGAATAGACGCATGGGCGAAAGAATTATTTTCTTCCTCTCATCTCTATTGTAAGGACTAGAATAGCATAATCATGATAAACAAAAATAGCAACTACTGATACCAGGTCCAAGTCCTGAGACCAAGGGGACAGCCGGCAGGACTGGTGGCAGGTCCTGTTTCGGGGGACAGCGGCTCACACCTCCATCCTGCACTGCTAGCTCATCCCATTTACAGGAGAAGCTGGGAATCTGGATTCCACCCGAATTTGTCAATGTTGGCAACAAATTCACATTTAAAACTATTCTTTTTTTTTTTCTTTATTGATTTTAGAGAGAGAGGAAGGGAGAGGAAGAGAGAGATGAAATATCGATGAGAGAGAACATCGACTGGCCGCCTCCCACATGCCCCCCACTGGGGATCGGGCCCACAACCTGGGCACGTGCCTTGACCAGGAATCGAACCGGCGACCTCTTAGTGTATGGGTCGATGCTCAACCACTGAGCCACACTGGCCGGACAACATTTAAAACTATTCTAACGCCCTGGCCAGGTGGCTCAGTTGGTTGGAGCATCGTCCCATACACCCAAAGGTTGTGGGTTCAATCCCCAGTTGGGGCATGTGTGCAAGGCAACGACCGATGTTTCTATCTCAAATCGATGTGTTTCTCTGTCTCCCTCAGCCTCGCCCTCTCTCTCCCCTTCCTCTCTCTCTAAAATCAATAAACAGTCCAGCTGGTGTGGCTCAGTGGTTGAGCACTGCCCCATGCACCAAGAGGTCGCTGGTTCGATTCCCGGCCATGACACATGCCCAGGTTGTGGGCCCAATCTCCAGTGGGGGGCATGCAGGAGGCAGCCAATCGATGTTCTCTCTCATTGATGTTTCTCTCTCTCTCCCTCTCACTTCCTCTCTCTCTAAAATCAATCAAGGGGAAGAAAAAAAAATTTTAATTTTTTTTTTAGATAAAATCAATAAACATATCCTCCAGCGAGAACAAAAAACAAGCACCACTGCACTGAGTGGGCCAACCTTGCAGGCAGGATACGGCCTACAGACTACTACCCCTTCCAAACTCAGGTCGAGGCTCAGCCCGGAAGGGAAGCCTGGGGGCGTCGGGCCAGGGAGGCTGCAGGGGGAGGGAGCCGCGGTGGAGCAGGGTGGCGGTGGAGCAGGGTGGCCGGTAGCCTCAGGGCTGACGCTGGGACGTGAAGAGCCTGCACTGAGACTTGCAGCCGGGCCACGCATGGACTTTCCTGATCCACATGCACCCCGGTGGGGAGAAGACCCGGGTACCTTCACTCCAACTCCAACAACATAGTATGTCCACCCTGGGACAGCCTCAGAAGGTACCGCATATGTCCCAATGCAGGTGACCCCAAATATAAGGCGATCCTCCCCACTTTCCCAACGGGAAGACCCTGCCCTCTGAAAAAATTATATATTTGGAAAACACAAATATATAATTTTTAGAAATGCAATGGAATTATCGAATGACCGCTGTGCTATTTATCTGTGGAGCTAGCTGCACCGTCATATTTAAAAGCAGACACTATCACACCGATGTAACTAATTTCAGAAAGATTGTTGCCACACCCTCACCTTTTACGGAAAAAAAATCATTAAAACTGGTCACAAGCAGGACAAGGACAACAGAGACACGGAACGTGGTCTTGAGGTTGACTGATGTCCGCGCTAAAGCGCTTTCTGAATCTCCGTGTGACGTGCGTGCGGGAAATCTCACCCCGAGCCTTTCCAGTCACAAGCGCCACTTAAAATCTTGATAAATGGACACTCGGTGAGTTGTTTGTAGAGAGGTCTCGCAAACCCTGGCAATGGCGAGGTCTCCGGAAGCTGTTATCAGAACCGCGGTGAGATGTCTTCCTCCCCTTCTCCTGGTTTCCTGGGGGGACTTTCCAAAAGCAGCTGATGTCATCGCGCGCCGAGTCAAGGGTAATGTGTCTTCTCCGACCACGACTTTGTTGTTGAAAATAAAGTAACCGACGTTGTGCCCCATCCGATGAGCCCCTGCGAGGACCCAGCAGGCACCTCACCTCCTCTGAAGATGCCGAGGAGAAGCACACCGGCCCGGTTCTGGAGCGCAGGTCCACAGCACACGGGCGCACGGGGTCGGGCCAGCGCAGCCCAGGCGGCTCCGGGAAACCCACCGTGCAGCAGCAGCACCGCTGACCCGACAGGAGGGCCCCGGCGTTTCCGGCGGATCAACCCTCTTCCCCCGCAGGAATGGAAGCCACACGAAGGCATTAAAGGAGAAATGTGTTTCAGAACAAATACCGTGGAGGAAAACAGCTTTAAACAGTCAGGTCCCAAAAAAGCAACTGCCTAGAAGCAAAAACCTAAGCCGGGTAACTCCAGGGCCGCAAAGCCTGGAGAGCGACCCCACGGCGAGACAGAGACGGGAGACTAAAAATAAGAGAAGACGCAAAAGAAAAAACAATCGGGGACATGGGGGAAGGTATAAAAATGTCATTAATAGGCAAAACGAGAAAAACGAAATCCTTGAAGTCCCCGTGTCCCGCCCACTGCACAGCGACCCCCGCTCCCAGCCCCTGGGGAACACGCTCAGAGCGACCTGGTGCCGGCTGACCACCCTGTTATCGTTCTGTCAGCGTCTCTGACCCCTGTCCGCAGTAACCCAGCCCACGGCCTCGAGGCTCCACGGCCGGTCCTGGAGGGTGAGCTGCTCGGGCCTCTGTCCACATCAGCGCCCCCGATCTCCCAGGGGAAGGGACATTCCACTTAGACAGGCTTCATGATTCCCACGCCTGTTTGTCTTCTGAAATGCATCTAGAAGGAAGGGGAACCCTTTCCTTCTGACTCTAGGGAAAGAGGGTCTATAAAGTCACATTTTTGCAAGTGGCTTTTGCCTGGGTATTTACCCAAACGGGTCGAAAGTTTCCGGACGTGGATGTCTACAGCAGCTTTATTCGTAAGCACCAAACTTGGGAGCAGCCAGGCGGCCCTCCGTAGGTGGCGGATAAACAAACTGTGGTCCACCCAGACCGTGGACTAGTCCTCGGCAATGAGAAGAAACGAGCTATCCAGCCACGAGAAGCCGTGGAGGAACCTCAGATACCTGTGTCTAAGTGAAAGAAAGCAGTCTGAAAAGGTGACATACTGTATGATCCCAAGCATATGGCCCTCTAGAAAAGGCAGAACTAGAGTCAGTAAAAAGATCAGTGGTTGCCAGAGGTTTCGGGAAGCGGGGATAGGCGGAGCTCGTTTTTTGCTAGGATGATGGAATTATTCCTTATGATACTGCAATGGTGGCTGCGTGACACCATGATTTGTCCAAATCCACAGAATGTACAACACAGAGCACCCTAATTACCACGTGCCCCGATCTGCAATGTGCCCTAATGTACCACATGCCCCAATGTACATGCCCTAATGTGCCACGTGCCCCAATGTGCATGCCCTAGTGTGCCACGTGCCCTGATGTGCCACGTGCCCTGATGTACATGCCCTAGTGTGCCACGTGCCCTGATGTGCCACGTGCCCTGATGTGCATGCCCTAGTGTGCCACGTGCCCTGATGTGCCACGTGCCCTAATGCACCAGGGCCCTAATGAGCCCTAATGTCAACTAGGGACCTTAGCCCATGAGACTGTATCAATATTGGCTCAGCAACTGTAACAAATGTACTATCACAAGATGTTCATAGTAGGAAAAAAGATGCAGATGGGGACAGATGTGGGAACTCTGTGGTGCCAGCACCATTTTTCTGTAAACCTAAAACTGTTCTAAAAAATACAGTCTGCTAATTTTTTAAAAGTAGATGGGTGTGTGCTTCCCGTCCCTGAGAAATGATGACCGGGAATGGCAGGGCTGCCACCAGCACCTCACCAGGGCGTTCGCTGCGGAGCGTCCCGACCACCTGAAAGTCACCGCCAGTCCATGCAGCACCACGAGACACTCAGAGCCTCTGCCCACATACTCAGCAGCGACCAAGAGGCCACACAATTGAGAGAGTCCTCCTTGAACAATAAAAAAGGAAGAAGGCATCCATAAGGTTTCAGTGTTAGCATGATACAAGGTACTTAAAAAAAAAATACTAGCAGCCTCTGTGAGGCAGAAAACCTCCCTTGGTCTCACTTGGGCCCTGTGAGAGCGAGCTGGTCCCGGAGAGCAGAGCACAGGCTCTGCGAGTGGACCTCTGCCACACGGGAAGGAAGGTCTGACCGCCGACCAGCTGGCAGCTGGCACCTGGCGGCGGAGGTGAGGCGAGCTTCACGGCAATGCTCCCTGATCGATCAGTCACTTCCAGGAGGGGAGAGAGAAAGCGGGACCGTCCCTGCGAGGTCCGGTGCCGAGTGCCTCCCTGGGCAGGCAAACTGGGTGTTCAGGGTGAACTTGCAGCTGAGAACAGAAGGGACGGAGGAGAAAGGGGCCCCTGGGTGGAGGGGAAATTGGTTTTTCTTGGCCACAGGGGCTTCTGAGAGGAGTCAGGAAGTGAGGGAGGAACGGGCACGACCTACTACAGCGTGTGGTGGACGGGCCACCAGGACGGGGGCAGCAGGGCCCGGGTCTTGGGAACACAGGCAATTGCCTTGAGGAGGGTAGCCAGGAGACGAGGCTCATGGACACGGGCACAGAAACACGTGCCCACGGGGCGCTCCTAAGGCCCCCAACAGACCTGGCATTGGGTGCTCTCCTGCCTGGGGGCGGGATGGGGCAGAGACTGAGAGGGCCCAAGGGGAGAGCCCTAATCACCAGGCCTTTGTTCTGGGGTGTTTCAAAAGAACAAGCTCACACAGGCCAGACTCACAGTGAAAGGTTCACAAGCCACAGAGCGCACCCTCGCCCTCCCTCTCCCGCCCCGCCTCTCCCCACCCAGACTCTCTTGGCCGGTCTTTAAAGATGGTAATTCATTTCTGAGGTGTGGAGACTGGCCACAGTGAACTGCAGTCAGGAGGGGAGGACCCTGGTGCCTGGACCCTGGAGAGCAAAGAGGCAGCCAGAAGCCATGCTGGGGTGGAAGGGAATGCGAGTGCAAGTGTGTGTGTGTGTACTCTCATGCACATGTGCAATGAGTGTGAGCACACATGGGTCTGTGCATAGACTCTGCAAGTGTGAACAGTCAAGTGTGTGCAGGTATGTGGGGTATGCATGTACATGGGGAAGGCATGTGTATGCATGTGTGTATATGTGTGTGCACACGGGGAAGGCATATGTGTGCATGTGTGTGGGTGTGTGCACACATGGGGGAGGTGTGTGTATATGTGTGTAGGTGTGTGCACATGGGGAAGGCATGGATGTGCATGTGTATGGGTGTGTGCACACATGGGGAGGCATGTGTATACATGTGTGTAGGTGTGTGCACATGGGGAAGGCATGTGTGTGCATGTGCACACATGGGTGTGCATGTGTGGGTGTGTGCACACATGGGGGAGGTGTGTGTACATGTGTGTAGGTGTGTGCACATGGGGAAGGCATGGATGTGCATGTGTATGGGTGTGTGCACACATGGGGAGGCATGTGTATACATGTATGTAGGTGTGTGCACATGGGGAAGGCATGTGTGTGCATGTGTGTGGGTGTGCACACATGGGGAATCATGGGTGTGCATGTGTGTGGGTGTGTGCACACATGGGGGAGGTGTGTGTACATGTGTGTAGGTATGTGCACATGGGAAGGCATGTGTGTAGGGGTGTGTGAACATCCATGAATGGGTGTGTGAATGAGAGTGCACATGTGGACATGTGTGTTGCATGCATACTCACATGTATGTGAGAGCACACACCCATCCAGAATACTGGGAAGGGGATGGAGCCTCTCCCCAGGCCTCTCCAGGTCAGGCCAAGCCCAGAAGAGGTCGAAGGTCAGGCTATAAGACACCGAGGCCCAAACAAGGGACAGGAACTCAAGAAGCAGCCTGGAATCAACCCAACATGAAAGTGAGGAACCGAATGACACAAAACAGAGGCCGCCAGGGTTCAAGGAGGGGGACAGAGGCCAGAGTGAGACCTGGAGGAGCCGGGGAGACCCACGTGGAGAAGCTGAGTGAAACGCCAAGGCAGCTGGGGACAGAAGGAGACGCTCTGGAGCGGGTTCCCGCCAACCACCCGACCACCCTCCGCACGTCACTTCACGCTCTGAGCTCTGGACTCTTCCCGGGAAGACAGCCTCAGAACAGGGCCCAGGCAGGGCCCCAGGCAGGAGGAAGTGTGCCCAAGTGCTCGGGCCAGTCGGGCTCAGCAGCCAGGAGCAGACACCAGGTGAGATAGGTGGGATAACCCAGTTAAAGGGTCTCGCACAGGCGGAGGGGAGATGCCCGCAAGACTTAGAAGGTGATTGATTTGGTGATAAGCGAACAGTACTGGGGCCTTAGCTCTCACAGAGGCTGGAGAGAAGCGGGCTAGACCGAACCCTCGCAGGGAACGGTCTGCAGGAGCGAGCCTCCAGCCCGCCTGGGGAGGCGGCCACAGCACGGATTCGGCAACAGGCGGAGAACACGCATGGAGAAGAGCACAGGACTCCCCACGGCAACGAGCATTTTTAGTGAACAAGAGTTTTTGGGGGGTTAGGTTTTGTCTGCAAAAGCTCTGTATTAAAACCAAATGATTTTTTAATCTCTGATTTATTTGCAATATGGGCAATTTGGTAAAACACAAGAATAACTTGTGAAGCATGCACCTTGTTAAGCATTTTATTTATGAAAAATGAAACCTTTATGGAGTCCCGGCAGTGTTTACAGAATGGAAGAGCTATTTGTTTACTCCATGCCCGGCCGGTGTGGCTCAGTGGATGGAGCGTCGTCCCATGGGCCGAGAGGTCTCGGTTCGATTTCCGGTGGCACATGCCCAGGTTGCGGGCTCGATCCTGTGGGGGGCGTGCAGGAGGCAGCTGATCGATGATTCTCTCTTACATCGATGTTTCTATCTCTCTCTCTCCCTTTCTCTCTCTCTAAAAAAAAAAAATATTTAAAAAGAAAAAAAAAAGATGCCACCCCACAAACGATGACCTGCAAAATAAACACATTGGTACTAAGTCAAAGAAGAAACACCCTTGACATTCCAGGGAAAATATGGACTATTCCAGAAAGCACAGGGACTGGCTCCCAGGAAGCTCCCATTCCGGTGCTGACCCTGACAGTGGCTGTACGGGTTCAACTTCCCTTCATTCTCTCAACAAGTCTCACTGTGCGCCCATTGGGCCGGACGTGAGCTAGGCTGCGGCCTGTGCGGAAGACAGAGATCAAACAGGTAAGTTATCACGTGACAAGTGTTTGGGAAGCAAAGTAGAAGGCACTGTGGGAGTTAATGACCAGGAGGCGTAGCCTGGAGGGCTTCCTGGAGGAGGTGAGCTTGGAGCTGGGACCTGAAGAATGAGTAGGATTCCGCCAGCCACAGGTGGCAAGGGCCGTGGAAGCTGAAAACAGTGGTGGGGCCTTGAGCACAAAGAACTCGGCCTCCCATGAGTAAAATGAAGGAGGCAGCCGTGTAATAAGTACAGCAAATGTGCTCGGTACAGCAGTTCCCCAAATATCACCACTTGGTTCCACGTGGTTTCCTTCCGGCGTTGATGAGATGCTGCAGAAACCGAGCTGTTGCTGATGTCCACTGGCCTATGGGAAGGCTGGCGCCGTGCACCAGCTCGCCTAGAGTCGCAGAGCCGATCAACAATGTTAACTGACACTTACTGTCCGTCCCGAGTGTCTCGGTGTTAAGCACTTGGCACGAATTGACTCCTTCAGTCCTCCCGACAACCACATGGGTGGATAACCCCCGATTTCTACTGTGTAGACGGGAAAAGAGGCCCAGAAGCCTGAGAGATTTGCAGGGTGCAGCAATTAAGCGGCACGCCAACGTGTGGGTGCAGGCGGGCCGGCCTCAGGACCAACACCACTGACCACGGTGCACCCGTCCACGCAGCTGTGAGAGCTCGGCAAAGCCTCGCGTTTCCTCTGTGTTAAAAACCCACGCAACCCCTGGTCTCTGTAACCGGCACCTCCAGACAGGTGTGCACCCTCAGCAGAGGGCCCTGGGATCTCAAAGGCCCCTCACATCTGCCTGCCCCGCCCTCCCCTCACCCAGAAAACCCAAAAGTTCAAAGCACTTCTTCATGTCAGCCGGGTACAGGTTGAGGCTGCTCCCCGTCAGGCTCCTCTCCCCCTGCACTCCGCCCCGGCACACAGGCCCTTTCCCACCATCATGAATGAGTGAGGTCACGCCCCAGGCGCAGCACTGACACACGTCCAGGCACGGCCTCCACCCCCGGCACCAGGTGTCCCTCTCCCGGGCGGCCCTGGCTTGTCCCTTCCTGTGTCGGGACGCGGCACCCTGCTGCCCGGTTCTGTTCTGTCTGTGCAGCCTGAGTGGACTTTGTCCCTTGAAGACGCCACAGATGATGCTCACAGCAGCAGCAGCAGGAGCAGAGCGAGGGCCCTGACGGTGAACGCGAAGAGTCGGGCTCTGTGTGCAGCAGACACAGCGTCAGATTTTGGCGTCCTGCTGGGCGAGCACGTTTGGGGAGAAGGGAAAGGAAGCTCGTTTGAGCTTAAACCCGGGGTGTCTCGGGCAATCCTGAAACGGAGAGGGTGAGACCACACTGCTGGGGCGCAGGTCACAGCGGCCCCGCCGCAGCCGAGACACATACGTCTGCCCACCCCGTGCAGGAGGGTCCCTGCCGGCCAAGGGTCCGCTGCACGAGGTCACGCTTCCTTTTTTATGCATATTTATATGACTTTTAAAGACTGACCTTTAAATCACACTGAAACAGTTCTGGGTAGAAAGTGAAGTATACGATTTACTATCCCAGGAAAGGGTTCTCCTGCGTGTGACGCTGACGACGGCGTAACAGCGTCAGCCTCACGGGGCGCTGTGCTTCAAAGACGCCCTCTGACACACAGACCCACAGCCCCTTAAATCACACAATGTGGCCGCCAATCTCCCTCCCGAAGCCTCTCAGATGATCCGATCCGTTTGCTCAGAAATCTTCCCAGGAGTGAGTCCAGGACACCTCTGATTCATCTGCAAAATCTTAACCTCAAAGTAATTTCAGAAAGTCACTCCACCTTTGCAGCATAAAGGTGCACATTCTCCTCCGTGGAAAAGGGGCCACAGTAAATAGTAGACTTGCAGTGAGCCAGCTCACGCGAGCTCAAAATCCGCGCTGCGGAGCCTCTGAAAGTCAAGGCAGTCCGTGAAAACAAACAGAATTTCCGTGCGAGGTCTCAGCCACCTGACGGCCCCCTGCGTCCGGGGCTGACACTCCTGGACGTGACTTCCAGAGAGAGAAACGAGGAGCTCTCCTCACGCGATTTCTGCATTGCCAACCTTCCCTGACTTTCGAAGGCCGGCGCCCCCGCCGTTACCGGCTCCTGAATGTATTTCCGAGAGAGAGGCAGCAGCCGAACGCAGATCAGAGCCAGAAAAGCGCCCCATCTCCGAAATCAAAACATCGTTCCATTCATTCCTTCGCCATTCGGACAGTAATTGCACGGAGGCGGGTTGTGGAGAAATTCCTTGGGGAGAGACCCCTCCATAGCTGTCACCCGCTTGTCTGCTGTCCTCGAATTCCCGAGCTGGGCGCGCGTGGGATTTCTGACAGCGCGCACCCCTGAAAACACCCTGAGTCCCGCAGACGGCACTGCCCGGCTCTGCCTTCGCTGTGACAGTGGAGTGGGTAACCCGAGCTGACTCATCGGGCCTCGTCCTCTGCCACCCTAACAAACAAAGACAGCACCAGGCGCACCTGCGACCACTGTTTTCCTAGTAACGGCAGAGCTAGGACATGGCAGGGCATTGTCGGGAAGAGCCGGAAATAGTGCTCTCCACTCAAAATCTGACTGTTCCCTTCCCTGCTGATCTAAACTCAGAGAGTCCTAATGAAGCGTGATTTCGTGACAACGTGTGGGTCTGGAAAAAGGCACGAAGAGGTTCTCTCACTCGGTGAGGAATGACCCGCCTGAAGGGCGCCTGGTCAAGGCCGGCTCAGAGGACCGCCACGCAGCGTCCCCAGGACAGGGCACGACGGGGGCATCGCGGTGCCAGTCCCACGTAGAAGGACACGCCCGCTCCACGAAAGCCCACAGAGGCGTGACTGCTCACAGACCCAGAGTCGCTCTCTCCCCTCAGCCGACTATGAATGGCTTCCACACAGATAAAAGGCACCATCAGAGGTTGAATTTTAAAAACGATATGTTTCCTCTAAAAGTTAAACAGAGTCATGACCCAGCAGTTCCTGAGAGCAGTGCAAACTTACGTTCACAATGACTAGCACACGGATGTCTGCAGCAGCACCACTCACAGCAGCCAGTGGGCGGAAACAGCCCACCTGTCCGCCAGCTGAAGATGGCTAAAATAACTGCGGCACGGCCGTGCGATGGAATATTACTCGGCCATGAAAAGGAATGAAGCTCTGATACTCTACCACCTGGATGAACCTGGGAGACATGATACTGAGGGAAAGAAGCCGGTCATAACAGACCACACACGTTGTTTGTTTCCGTTTACAGGAAACGCCCAGAACAGGCAAATCCACACAGACAGAGAGCAGAGGAGCGGAAGCCTGGGACTGGCGGGAGGCGGGGATGGGGAATGACTGCCGAGGGGTGCAGGCTTTCTTTTTAGGGTGACGAAAATATTCTAAAATCAGATTCGCAGGGAGCGTTACACAACTCTGTGAATATACGAAAAACCACTTTAAAATGGTGAATTTTATCATCTGTGAACTGTATCTCAATAAAAAAAAAAATGTAAACAGATGTGTGTGTAGATTCACACCCAACCTACTTGATGCCTCGATCTTGCTTTTTAAAACGAGAATCATTAACCATGAGCCCTGCGTTTTCTCCACCCCCAGAGAAATCATCGTTTGCGACTCCATGAAGGGAGAACTCTGCGTTCACGGGTGAAGTGAACCCCCCTCGGGAGGAAAAGAGGGCACTTTTATTTTTAGTTTAATTTTAGCACGGCACTAAAAGTAGGCACCCACCACTGACGGCAACATTTCTAAGAACACTTCCCTCGCGGAGCTCCTCCTTAGACGGACACGGCTGTTTTTTAGAGATGTTTGATTTTCATAATGATTTGCACGGTTGGTTTGGCTCACGGGGAGCACCCCTCACTTTCAAGGGCAAGTTCATAGTTCGAAAAGTGATTCAATTTAATTGAAGAAAACAGCTAGTGAGCAACTACCACGTATAACGCAAACACAGTGACAGCACCCTGAGCAGCTGGTCTCATTATTTTGCAAATAAGAATAATAGCAACCACCGGCTGGTGTGGCTCAGTGGTTGAGCATTGACCTATGCACCAAGAGGTCGCTGGTTCGATTCCCGGTCAGGGCACATGCCCAGGTTGTGAGCTCAATCCCCAGTAGGGGGCGTGCAGGAGGAAGCCGATAGATGTTGATGCTTCTCTGTCTCATTGATGTTTCTATCTCTCTCTCTCCCTCTCCCTTCTTCTCTTTCTAAAATATCAATAAAAACATTTAAAAAAAAATAACAGCAACCAACATTTACATGTCCCTTACTATGTACCAAACACTGTTCCAAGCTTTTCCCATATATTAACTCATTATATTCTATACATTAACCCTTACAACCAGCAGTTCTCAACCTGTGGGTCGTGACCCCTTTGGGGGTCGAACGACCCTTTCACAGGGGTCGCCTAAGACATAACAGTAGCAAAATTACAGTTATGAAGTAGCAACGAAAATAATTTTACGGTTGGGGGTCACCACAACACAAGGAACTGTATTAAAGGGTCGCGGCATTAGGAAGGTTGAGAACCACTGCCTTACACCAACCACGAGAGAAGCATCACCATTACTCCCATCTTATAGAAGAAGAGACCAAGGTTCAGAGTGGTGACGCAAGTTCACCCAGGGTCACACAACTACTGCAGGGCAGAGCCAGGATGCAAACCCAGGCACTCTGCCTTCAGACACCACTCTGGAAACCCCACCCTGGCATTAACCCGACTCCCAAAACAACCCCCTGAAACACAAATGCAGATGAGTCCTAACACACGCCGCAGGGACCCCGCCTGCCGGGAGCGGCCGCCTCACCGGTGGACCACCCCGGCCCGGTGCAGGTGCTCCACGGCGGAGATGAGCTGCCTGATGTATCTGCGGGCTTCGGCCTCCTCCAGCCGCTTCTTCTCCGAGATCCTGCGCATCAGGTTGCCCCCGGGACACAGCTCCATGACCAGGTAGTAGCTGTTCTCCGTCTCCAAGATGTCGAGCAGCTGGGTGATGTTCGGGTGGCGGATCATCTGCTGAATCTGCCCCTCCCGCCGCAGGTTTTTGGTGACGTAGGTGTCCTTCTTGGCCCTCTTCTTGTCGATGACTTTGATGGCCACCTGAGGAGACACGGGGCACATGCTGGGTCAGACACGGCAGGCGGGCTGCTCCTGGCTACCCCAAGGAGCCAGGAAACACGGCGCTGCTTTCTGCACCAGAACGGCGTGACCTGAGACAGCATCCAGGGGGAAAAGAAAAATGTAACGTCCGCTGAGATCAAAGGGTTCAATTATTAAAGAAGAGGATGACATTTACGTAGCAAACCTGAACGGCGGTCTGGGGGGCTCCGTGGAGGGTTAGTGTCAACATGGGTCTCCACAGGGGGAAATGCCAGTTCTCCCCAGCGAAGGGCCTCTCCCTGCCCCGCGGGCCTGGCCATCCTCCCTCCAGCGGGTTCCCCGAGCCTCCACTCTGCAACAGCAGCGCTGCCCCAGCTTCAGGTCCAGGCCGTGGGAGGCGCAGCACCGGACCTGGCATGGCTGTCCTTCCTCCCCAGCCTCCCTCTGCCCTGCATCAGCCCTCGCACCGGGTGCCCCAGGCCTCCCGGGCTCAGGTGTTCCCCTTGGAGAATTATCCAGGTTAACTCTCCGCCCCATGTCGGGCCCCCGCCTGCAGCTGCTCCAAGGTCTCATCTCACCAATCACAGGACACTCTCTGGGGCCACGCCCCCAACACTCAGTGTGTCACGTGTGTGGACTCTCCAGCCTTGCACAGGACAGGGAAAAGGAAGGGAGGGCGGGAGGGATGAGTGGACGGATGGGAAGCCTGCCTCTTCCACCCAAATGTGTACCCCTCCCCAGCTCCCCTCTTTCCTTTGGTGGCAGTCACCTGTCCACTCACCAAGCCCTAAAGCACACCCCTGCCCTTTTCTACATCTGCGCTCCTCTCTGATGGGACCGCCATCGACACCCTGTGGGAGCCTCCTGCTCACTGCCTCTCGCACCCGCCCTGCCTCTCGCACCCGCCCTCCCTCTCGCACCCGCCCTGCCTCTCGCACCCGCCCTCCCTCTCGCACCCGCCCTCCCTCTCGCACCCGTCCTCCCTCTCGCACCTGTCCTCCCTCTGTGCTCCGGTCACCAGCAGTCTGGGTCATCAAGGACCTTGCCTCCTAGCGCCCAGACAGGCCCGTGTGAGGCTCAGCAACCCAAGGGGCATTCTTACACACGGCTGTCGAGCCACCGGGGTGCAGCATGAAAACAGTGGGCCTTCCATTGCTACTTATTTCCTCTTCTTGTAAGTAGGTTTCGTGACTGTTTCATAACGCACTCAATATATTAATACAGAAGTGTGACAGAGCTCAATAATCAATGGTTAATAAATGGTAGATACATACATATTAATACATGTTTTCAGTAACAGACTCAAATGCTATTTTATTGACCCAGACAAGGCTGACCTGAGCCCAGAGGAGCTGGGGGCTGCACAGTCCCAGGCCAATCTGGCTGCAGCTGTCCCCCCACAGGTGCCAGTCACACCCAGGCTGCAGTGTGGCCCCAACTCGTTCAGCAGATGCTGGACTAACAGCTTTAAACTGTACTTATTCCTGACCGTGCACACATACATGCACACACACGCACACACATGCACACACTCACACGCATACACACCCACACACACTCTGTCACACACACATACACACACACACATACCACACACATAAACTCACTCTCACACACTCATGCACATACACACACTCACAGACAAACACACACACTCACACATGCCAATACACACTCACTCATTCACACCCTCATACACAAACTCCCACAAACTCACCCTTACACACTCACATGAACACACACACATGCTCACACACACGCTCACACCACATACACACACACACACTTACAGTCATTCACACCCACTCATACACACAAACTCTCTCACACACAAACTCACTCTTTTTTTTCTTTATTGATTTTAGAGAGAGAAGAAGGGAGAGGGACAGAGAGACAGAAGCATCAATGAGAGAGAACATCGACTGCATGCCCCCCACTGGGGATTGGGCCCACAACCTGAGCATGTGTCCTGACCAGGAATCGAACCAGCAACCTCTTGGTGCATGGGTCAATGCTCAACCGCTGAGCCACACTGACGGGCCACAAACTCACTCTTACACACACTCACACCCAAACACACTCATACACACAACCTCACACTCACACACTCTTCCACACTCACACACACTCTCGCACACATGCTCAGACGCTCACTCACACATACATTCATACCACATACACACACACTCATACACACGCTCACAGAGACACACACACATTCATACACAAACACACACACACATGCTCACATGCTCACTCACACATACACACCCACTCACACTCATTCACACCGACTCATACACACACAAACTCTCACATTCACAAACTCACTCTTACACACACACTCACAAACACACACACTCATACACAAACACTCATACACAGACACACACCCTCACACACAAAAACATATGCACTCACAAACATACTCGCACTCATACACTCTCACACACACTCTCACACACAGTCTCACACACACACACACACCCATCATCTTGTGGGGGTGGGCGGAAGAGGGATGCTAAGGAGCACAGTTAGATTCTGTCACTGATGGAGTCTGTGCTGCAGTCTTTAAAATTACACCCTTTGGCAATGAAATTCTTCCAAGTACAACTACGAATGCACAACAGTCTGGGCGCCCCGTGGTGATGGGCGCTGCCTGTTTAAACAGAGCGCACAGTCATCACGAGGGTAACTTATTCAGCCCTTTAACGCTGCGGAAGGTTACGTAACAGCCATCAAGTCCCAACCCCGGGAACGTGGGCACGTGACCTTATCTGGGAAAAGTGCAGGGTTCTGAGATGAGATGAACCTGCTTATCCAGGTGGGTTCGGGGCGTCACAGGTGTCCTTATACAACAGAGGCGGAGCGAGCCTGCGCACACCCCGGGGGGGCCCAGTGAGGAGGGAGGCGGAGAGGGGGCGACGGGCCTCCGCCGAGGAACGCCACCGCCACGGGGAGCTGGACAGGCCGAGGACCGACGGCCCTTAGCGTCGTCAGAGGGAGCAGGGCCCTGGCATCGCCTTGATTTTGGTCCAGTGACGTTGACCTTGGACGTCTGGCCTCCAGAACTGTGAGCGAATGAACTTCGGCTGCTTTAAGCCACGCAGTCTGCGGTCACCTGTTACAGCGGCCACAGGAAGCTGACACACCAGGTGTGCCCCCACCATCACCTGGCGTCTTGGTTCCCAAGCGCCACTGGCTCTGAGAGGCCCACGGAGCAAACCCTGAACCCCTAAGCCACCTCGTGGAGGAGGGTTCCTGGAAGCCCCTCTCCACTTTCTAACTCCAGCTCCCCACAGGCTGTTCCATTCACCCCTGCACGTATAATCCGCACCGATAACACGGACAGAGGTGAGCCATTCTTTTTTTTTTTTTATCCTCACCCGAGGACATTTTTTCACTTTTTGTTCAGACAGAGTAGGAGGGAGAGAGAGGGAGAGAGAGAGAGAAACATCGACGTGAAAGGGCCACATCGAGTGGCTGCCACCCGCACGACCAACCAGGGCCGGGGACAAACTGCAACCAAGGTACATGCCCCTAGCGGGAACCGAACCCGGGTCTCTCCAGACCGCAGGCCGACACTCTAACCGCTGAGCCAAACCGGCCAGGGCAGGTGAGCCATTCTTGACCACACTGTCCATCGACCTCATCCGTGAGAACGGAGATGGGGGACAGGAGGGGATACTAAGGGCCATCGCTGACCAGCCCAGGGAGACACCGCACTGCATCCGATGCAATCGGGGACCTGAAGGCGGGCTCTGGCGTAGCGAAGGGTCTCTCGCTGAAAAGACAAACCTCTGGGTTAGGGAGTCTTAGGAACGAAATGCAATCTGCACAGGCTCACCCAGGAGCGCGTCCGGGACCAGACGGGACCGCCCCGTCCTGAGCGCTGAGAGGAGGGGTGTCAGCGCGTGTGGAAGCCTCGAGGTCGTCCTGAGCACATCGAAAAAAATGGTCAACGAAACGAAGACTCCAGCTCTCCCCCGATCCCAGTCCCAAAGCCTCCGAGAGTTGACGAAGGGGTCCGTCTTCAAAGACTGCCCCCGATCTCCCAGGGGAGCGGCCGCGGGCAGCTGGGAAAGCGCAGAGAGGCCCACACTCCACACCGGGAGCTCCCACTCCTCACCCAGCCACCTCTCCTGTTCTGTTCCCTAAGAAACCACTCTGACAACCTGGCAACTCCCACCCTCCTCTCCACCCCCACCCGGCCTCAGCCCGCAGCAAAGATGCCGACCAATGATGGATAAACAGCTAAGCTCATAAGCAAGAAAAGGAAATTCCCCAAGGACAAAAAAACATCTAAGATGACAAGGTGGCAGCTACGGGGTTGGAGAGAGGGGTGACAAAGCGTGAGGAAACCCGGAAGAAGGTAAGGAGGAGATGGGGGGGTCTGCCCTGCAGGGAAGGGGGCACCGCCCTTCCCCCACAGGGACAGGGACAGGGACGGAGGACCCAGGCTGAGGATCCCAATTCATCCAGACAAGGGTACAGGCGGAACGGAACCCATGCCTCCTGGCTCCTGTTACGTATCAGGGGAAAAATGACAACAGAAAAGTGCAGGTGGGCCCTGGCTGGTTAGAGCGACGGCCCGGGACCAGAGAGGCCCTGGTTCAGTTCTCGCTGAGGGCACGTACCTCGGTTGCAGTTTGTCCCCGGCCCTGGTTGGGGTTTTGGGTGGCAACCACTTGATGTGTCTCTCTCACATCGATGTTTCTCTCTCTCTCTCTTCCTCCCTCTCTCCCTCCCGCTCTTTCTGAAGATAAATGCAAAAAAATGTCCTCGAGGGAGGATAAATAAATGAAACTGAAGGCGGGTGCACAGACACCCACGGCCACAGCCATGGCCCCCACCTCCAGGAGCCATGGGACCTGAGACAAGCAGGCAGGCTCCACCCCTTGGGGTGGGTGCTCCTTACACTGACTCCTATCTTCATCATCATCACTGCCGCCCTGGGGGAGGGGGAGAAAGCCCTTCAGCTTAGTTCTGCTAAGAAGAAACCTGCATTTCCTCGCCCTGTGCTTTTCGCATATTAAAAAAGGAAGCTGAGCCCCTTCTGTGTTTTGAACTCTCTGGAACAGAGTTGATTTAAATCCCAAGGCAGTGGCTTAACGTCAGGCTGGTCTCTCGCCTTCTTTAAATATTGACTCAGCGGAGACGGTCTACAGAGGATCAGAGCTGACGGGATTTAAATTCACCCGTTCACCCTGGACCCCCCCACTGCCTCTAAAACCCGTTCCTCTCTGAGCACGTGGCCCGTGGCTGTGCCGTCTGCAAGCGAGAGGCAGGTGCGAAGGGGATCCTCCGTGGGACTGACAGGAAGGGAGAAATTCAGACCAAAGAGACGGCTTTCACGCCACAGAGCACACGCGTGTTCTACCCGTCACACAGCGTGTGCTGTTTCCCAAGACCCGGGTCTTTCTTCAATCAACGCGATTTCACGCCGGAATGTGGTCAAGCGTCGGAATGCACAGGGAACGAGGCCCCGACCTCCTGATTTTTCTCAGAAATTAGCCAAAAAGGGCTCTTTCGGGAACACTCAGGTTTCTTAATGAACACTGTGTGTTAAACTCAGATGAACCTTTTCTTCGACAGTCAGCATGCACTGAGCACCTACAGTATACCCATCAACACTGTTCTACCAGCAAGTGCACCCCAAGGAACAGACACGGATCTCAGGCCCATTTGTGGGGACAACGCAGGTTCTCCACAGTGGTTCAAGACGACCACCTGTCAGGCGCTGAATCGTATCCCCCCCAAATCCATATGTGCAAGCCGCAGCCCCAATGTCACTGCATTTGGAGACAGGAACTTCAGGAGGTTAAATTATGGTTAGATGAGGTCACAGGGTGGGGCCCTGATCTGAGAGGATTTGCCCACATGAGAAGAGGTCCCAGAGCTCGCTCTCATGTGCAGAGAAAAGGCCACCGCAAGAGGACAGCCATCTACAGACCACGGGGGCACCGGGGCCTCACCAGAAGGCAGCCCTACTGCACCTGATCGCACACGTCCAGCCTCCAGAACGATGAGAAAATAAACGTCAGTTGTTTGAGCACCGTGGTCTGTGGTCTCTTCTCACAGCAGCCCGAGCGGACAAACAGAACAATCCTAGGGGTTCCCGTACACTGCGGGAGGGTGGACATGTCCGTAAGAACCAAGGGCTAGCGTCTGAGTTAGTGTCGCTTTCCTGACCTCATCGGCAGTTCTGCGGATAGCACAGCACAGCAGAGGGCACGCGGGCTCCGTGGCCACATGGGTTCCAAGGCCACGTGGGCTCCGTGGCCACGTGGGCTCCAAGGCCACGTGGGCTCCGCGGCCGCATGGGCTCCAAGGCCATGCGGGCTCTGTGGCCACATGGGTTCCAAGGCCACGTGTGCTCCGGGGCCACATGGGTTCCAAGGCCACGCGGGCTCCGTGGCCACGTGGGCTCCAGGGCCAGGCCTTGACATCAAAGCCTGTCTCTGCCACTTGGCAGCGTGGACCTCTCTAAGCCTTAGTTTCTTCCCTTTTCAAAAAACAAGGGCCCACTTCACAGGGACGTGGGAGACCACTGAGCCAGGCCCCTGCTGCGGCCACCCAGCACACCTCTGACAACGCTGTGGGTGCTGAGGGAGCTTGGACCCACACCAGCAGGACAGATCCGCAGCCAAGCCGTCCACCACCGAGAGGTCCTGGGGGAGACCCGCACAGCGTCCACGAAGACACCACGCTCGTGCACTTCAGCCACAAACAGTCACCTGCAGCCTGGGGACCACCCGAGAGACACCTTAAAGGTTGCAGGTAGGCTCCATGTCAAAGGAGCTTCTGGGGGAAAGCTCATCTTCCATGTCCTTCGTGGAGTGGGGGTCAAGTTGCCAGTTACGGCCAATTCCAGGCATTTCACATCAGAAGGATTTATTCGTCTCAATAACAACCTACACCAAGGACACATACTTGAGTTTGGGGGAATCCTGGGAAAACCAAGAAGGGTGGGCTGAGCACATTCTCTCGGAGACCACCCTCGTCTCCCTGCTTGAATGTTACCTCATCTTCACCGTGGCCTCACGGATGAGGAAACGCAGCATCGTCAGAGGCACCTGGACTTGACCCCCAATGACCTTGGGAGGCAGAATGCATCGTCCGCTCTAGATCATCCCATTTATGAGAAGCGTCTTGGGTGAGCTGGGAGTCCTAGAGATTGGACCTTCTGCGATGAGCATCATCCCGGGCAGCTGTGGCCAAGGCTGCATGGCTGACCGTGAACTGGACACGCATGTCCACACGGGGTGCTCCACACACCACAGGAGAGGCTGTGGGCTGGCACACTGAGCTGCTTTACGAGACACGACGCCAGTCCCGGAAGGACGGACCTGATTTGAGACAACCCTAAATTCACCACCTGTGAGCTCTACATGGCCGATGCAGACTCTCACGGTGTCACGGAAACCACGGCGATGATTGCAGGGATAGTGAAGCACATGACCGGCAGCGACAAGGTCACCTACCACCCAGGTGGCTGGAGGGCCAAGCCTAGGAGACTGACTTCACCCCGCCTCCGGAGACGGAGACGCAGCGAGGCAGAAGAGGCTGGGAAGGCCCTGGGGCTGAAGCTGCCAGAAACTAACCTTTTCAAAACAGAAGAAACTCGTACAACCCGCGATGCTATCTACGCGGCACAACCTGCTGGCGGCCCTCCACCTGGGACCGCAGCCAGGCTCCCGGGCCAGCCTGCTGGGGAGCTCCTGGAAGTGACGGGTCCATCTAATAATCATTCATCAGGGATCACGGCAGATGACAGCCCTCTGGCCGATGGCGCCCCTCTAGAGAGGTCTGAGCGCTGAGCTGTTTGTCACGAAGAAAACACGCAATGCCCCGCCGAGTGAATGCAGGGCAGCCTTCCAACGAGCTGGCGAAGGCCGCGGCCATGGGCGCGAGGAGGCCACGCTCACACGTGGAGCTTCTGCAGGGCCCGGACTGCGGGCCGCCTGCACAGCTGCGCACAGGCCGCGACCGCGTCACCGTGTTTCGCAGACTCCAATACGGCAGGGAAAGTCCTGCTCCCTGCCGTGAACCCCGAAGACGAGGAGGGGAAGGTCCCAGCGGCTGCTCCGTGGGAAAGCGCACAGCTGGCGCTCTGTCTGCGAAGGAACAGGTGCGAGTCACACGCCGGGCCCTGGCATTTCCGCAGAAAGTCAAGGGCTGCGGGGCCTGCAGCGGCTGTCCGTCTGACCACTGCTGTCCGTCGGCAGGCGGAAAAGGAATTTAAAATCCCCTTTAGCCCTGGCCAGTTTGGCTCAGCAGTGAGAGCGTCAGCCAGAGGACCAGAGTCTCGAGTATGATTCTGGTCAAGGGCACGTACCTCGGTTGCGGTTCAGTCCCCGGCCCTGGTTGGGGTCGTGCGGGAGGCAACGAATCAATGTGTCCCTCTCACATTGATGTTTCTCTCCCTCCCACTCTTTCTGAAAATAAATGGGAAAATATCCTCAGGTGAGGTTTTATTTATTTTTTTATTTTATTTTATTTTATTTTATTTATTTTTTTATCCTCACCCGAGGACATCTTTCCACCTTTTGTTCAAATAGAGTGGGAGGGAGAGAGAGGGAGAGAGAGAGAGAGAGAAACATCGACGTGAAAGAGACACATCGAGTGGCTGCCTCCCGCACGACCCACCAGGGGCCAGGGACAAACTGCAACAGAGGTATGTGCCCTTAGCGGGAACCAAACCCGGGTCTCTCTGGACCGCAGGCCAATGCTCTAACCGCTGAGCCAAACCGGCCAGGGCTCGGGTGAGGTTTTTACTCCAAATAAACCGTTTGTCTCTCTTAAAAATAAAAATCCAAACTATAGACTGAATCATGTCCCCCACCCGCAAAGCATAGGCAGAAGACCTATAACCCCCCGTGACTATTTGGCTTGGCGATAGGGCCTTTGAAGAGGTGACTGTGGTGAAAGGAGAAAGTGCGTGGGTCCCTGATCCAATAGGACCTGTGTCCTTATTAGAGGCGGAGACACCAGGGACGTTCGCACCCAGAGGAGAGGCTGGGCTGGTGCTGTGGATCTGCGAGCACAGAGAGGCCTCCGGGGAAACCAACCCTGCCGACACCTGGATCTTGGACTTCCAGCCCCCAGAGCTGTGAGAAAATAAACAACCGCTGTTTAAGCCCATGTCAGAACACCCAGCCTTGCCATTCTGTTCCAGCAGCCCTAGCAAAAGAATGCAGGCCTTTAAAGTTATTTGCAGTGACAGAATGGTTTGCTTGGTAAGTCACATTATAACAACACAATCTGGATGAAATGCATCGAGGTGGGGTAAGCTAGAGCGGACGCCCCAAAGCCATGAAGAAAATGACAAGGGGCCGAGCGCTCTGAGGCCCCAGGCTGTAAACCCAGGGCCTGAATTCTGGGTAAAAGGGCCGAAAACTGCGGCGATTAGCATGACCCAGTGGGAAGGTTTGAAAATAAATTGGTTTCACGCCTTCTTCCAAGAAAAGAGATGTGTAAACACATGCAAAGCATCGGTGAAGCGTGCTTCTGGGTGGAAGATGCCTACTTCACGGGAGCAGAAAGCACCCTTTGCTGGCTTTGTCATTAACTCCAGGGTGGTTCCAGCTCGCAGAGGATGCTACACGGCAAACACACAGGCTGTCTTTCACGGGGCGTTAATTGCTGCTATGTATGCGGCACAGGGAAGCGGCTCTGACCCCTGGCTCCCGCCGGCCACCCTCCCGCTGCTGCAGGCGAAATTCTATCGTTTTGTAGATAAAGGAGAAAAGTTTCCTTCCCCAGTTTAAACAACAGAGCTCATTAGGTCCGATCTTGGCAACTCTAACGGAACCCAGTGCTGAGTGCCCGCAAAGAGCTCGCGAAGAAAAAGACCAAGTCTGCTGGCGGGGCGGGGAGACCCTCCCACGACCACCCCAGGGATCTCCGGAGCCACTGTCCCTGGGCCGGTCTCCGCCCTGCCTCCAGTTCTGATTCCCAAGGCACATCACATCCTGACACCCTGGGAACATCCTGGGTGGGAACCCGGAGACGGGTCGAGATAGCGGAGGGGCAGGCTCGTGCGGTTGTCGGGATTCTAATCACAGCCCGGCTACTTAGTTACAATCCGCAGGCTTCCGCGGGCCGCGTGGATTTATTACACACAAGGATAAAAGTAACCCTGAAATGTTCCTGCCCCGTAGGAATTTACCAAAACTCAGGGATCTGACGGGGAGATGAGGTACACATGAAAACAGGCAATGCTAGAATCATCTCTTTGGTTTGGGAAGAGTTAAGGAGGCCCAGCTCGGTAACAGATTGCGAGTGTTCGGGGACCATGGGTAATTGACCTCGGTACTGCCCTACAGTGGCTGGCTCCCGAAGTACCAAATACACTGAATCAATACATGCACTGGTCAAAAGACTGAACGCCCAGCTGTCCCAAGTACCCTGCAGTGACACTCTAAAGCCTCCTGGCCTCCCTTTTGCTGCTGAGACCTCGAGGCTCTGCCCCCACAGCCTCTGGGGAAAGGCGGGGATTCCCAGTGGGCAGAGAGCGTGACTAACCGCGTAGCTCGCAGGAAGGGGTCTCGAGATGGTTCTTGGAAGAAACAGAGTTGGTTTTTGGCTACCTCCTCCATAAAGAGGTCTTTAAGACGTTCCGTAACTTCAGCTACTAGGAGAAAAATTCACATCCATCCCCAAGAGGTTTGTGTGTTTTTTTTTCACTGATACTGTGAAACTCTCTTAAACGGATCACAATTTAAGAGTGACATGACCTGCCCGGCCAGTGTGGCTCAGTGGATTGAGCATTGTCCCATGGACTGCGAGGTCCAGGTTCAGTTCCCAGTCGGGGCATGTGCCCGGGTTGCGGGCTCGATCCCCAGTAGGGGGCGTGCAGGAGGCAGCTGACTGATGTTTCCCTCTCACATCGATGTTTCTGTTTCTTCTCTCCCTTCCTCTCTTTCTCCAAAACATCAATAAAGATATATTAATTTTTAAAAAAAGGTAACATGACTCAATTCAGCAATCAAAAAACAGAGGATCCCTGGCCGGCTGGTTCAGTCATCCCATACACTACAAGGTTGTGGGTTCAATTCCCAGTCAGGGAACAGACCTAGGTTTCAGGTTCAATCCCTGGTCGGGGCAAATATGGGAGGCAACTGATGGACGTTTCTCTCTCACATCAATGTTTCTCTCTCTCTCTTACTCTCTCTAAAAAAAGCAATAGAAACATATCCTCAGATGAGGATTAAAAAAAACAAAACAAAAAAAACAGGGGAAACCAACCATTTTTAACCAATATTATTTATCCATCAGATACAGCCTGAGTATGTTTTAGAAAAACCAACTTAAAACCTTTTCCTTATTTCCTCTAAAACCTTTCCCCTCTTGCAAAAGTACAGTTTTCTTATTACAATCCCTCTGAAAATGTGGGCGTTTATGAAAGGATTGGGCGTTTAGTTTTGTTTCCATTAACGGGAAGGGATAAACTGTATTTAAGAGATTTGGGGACTTTCCCAGGGTCACACAGACAATGTAGCAATTCCCAGACTGGAGCACTACTATTCCATTGCTATCCAGGACTGTTTTAAAATACAGACTTTTTAGTCATCATTTAGTCAACTGCCTGCCCTAAAGGTAATTTCTTTTTTTTAAATTTATCTTTATTGTTGAAAGTATTACAAATGTCTCTCCCTTGTACCCCCCCACCTGCTCCTGCCACGACACCCCCCCCGCCCCCGGCCTTCACTGCACTATTGTCTGTTATCCTAAAGGTAATTTCTTTGACAAGAATGCATTAATCGATTTGGCCCAGAATTAAAATTCTTTTCAACTCAACAGTATTTTCAGTCTCTACCAAACAATTTTACTATTCCAATGGCAAAAATATGCCTCATGAAACCGTATGAAATGCACACACACAGGAACATAAGCATTTATAGAGTCAAGTCCAATAAAAGGATGTTTCCCACTTAAAAGAACGTGGCCAACCGGTTTGACTCAGGGTCAGAGCATCAGCCCGTGGAGCAAAGGGTTGCGGGTTCGATTCCCAGTCGGGGTTGTGTGGAGGCAACCGACAGATGTGTCTCTCTCACATCTATGTCTCTCTCTCCCTCCCGTCCATTCTATCTGAAAATCAATGGAAAATGGCCTTGGGGAGGACTAACAACCACCAAAAAGCCCTGGCCAGTCTGACTCAGCAATTAGAGCGTCGGCCCGCGGACCAAAGAGTTGCGGGTTCGATTCCGGACAAGGGCACGTACCTTGGTTGTGGTTCGGTCCCCAGGCCTGGTCGGGGTCATGCAGGAGGCAACCAGTCGATGTGTCTCTCTCACATCAATGTTTCTCTCTCTCTCTCTCTTTCTCTCCCTCCCTCCCACTCTGTCTGAAAATCAATGCAAAAATAGCCTCCGGTGAGGATTTAAAAACAAAAACAAAAACAAACACATGACCGCTGACCGTGAAAATGCTCTCAGAGCTGAGCCATCCCTTCTTTCCGGCGGAGGCGCGAGCGCCTGTGGCCGGAGGCCGTGGTCTCTGTGACTCAGAGTCAAGCGCCAATTGTCCATCCAATCAGTGCAGCTTCTTACGTCAGAATCGGGCCAGAAAGACTTCAATGGTGTCTTTCCCAGGAGATGAGATTTACTGGTCGCAAACCCCACCTCCTCCCTCCACCAAAGGAAAAAAAATCAGACACTTGGAGCATTATCAGAGTCTCTTCCGTGGATCAGCAGTGACAACCTCATTATGTTGAGCAGATTTTTATCACTACATAAAGATTGATAGCACAGATAGCATTAAGAGTTCATGTTGCAATCAGGCATGGGGCTCCGTGGTCCAGACCGATCAATCCATCAGTGTAGACAGCTCAAGCCATGTCAATATCCAAACTGGGTAGCGATCCCTCCGGTGATCTAATGATCTAGGTCAGCCAGCTATACACATAAAATGAATGGGCTATTTGGACAGCCGCATAGAGTGAAAACAAATAAAAAACACACGTATGGTCACAGTCGCCAAGCCATATAAACCTCAGATGGAACTGGTCCCATTTATTAAGCACTTAACAAGCAAGAATTTTATGTGTGCTGTCTCGGGTCAGCCCCAGGGCCCTAGGAAGAAGGTCCTACCCCTCTCCCTTCCTACGAGAGGGAAGCCCTTAGTGTACGGGGACACGCCCAGAGGCCACCAGCTGGGACAGGGTGCCACCTGGCTTTGCCTTGAACCCACAGCTAAGCTGCTTCTCGCCATGGCTACCCAGCGGGTTATTTGATCACCGGAAATAGCTAAATCGGGTAATTCGATGTAACCAAGAAAAACAAAAACAAAACAAGTTATCTGACTTTCCACACTGGTCACGTTAAACTAGAAATTTCCCAATCTCGACATCACTCCCCGCTACTGAGACATTCTGGCTGAGTCCCAGCACAGGGGACGTGGCTCAGTGACACCCAGGACCAGAATCCAACTAACAGAGGAAGAGGCCACAGGGGTGGGACAGTGCAAGCAGAAAAGGGGGACTTATAAGCTCAAACACTAGCTAGACAGGCGTGTGGCTGACGCTGGGTCTCTAACTCCGAGGTCTCTGCCTGCCGGTCCCTGCTGCCCAGACAGACAGGGCCACCCACCGCCTGCATCCCCCAGCCAGGCTGAGCCTCACATCCGAGAAGGGCTGCCGTGTGTCAACGGCCAGGTGCTCAGATCTGGAGTCATTTTTCCCGGGACAAGGGGAAAAGTGTAACTGGAGATGGCCGCCCCCTTCTCCTCACACCCGTCAGCTCTGAGGGTGAGCCCCTCACCCCGGTAAACCTCAGGGCCTGACCCACGTCGCCAAGCAGACATACCCCAGGCTCTCGGGAGAGCCAGCACTTGGTACCTGGTATGGGTTGAACTGAAGTCCTGACCCCAGACCTCAGGATGTGAGCTTCTTGGGAAACAGTCACTGCAGACGTAATTAGTTAAGATGAGGTCACTATACATGTACCCCATGTTCATAGCAGCACTATTTACAACAGCTATGATCTGGAAACAGCCCAAGTGTCCATCAGTGGATGAATGGATAAAAAAGCTGTGGTACATGTACACAATGGAGTACTATGCAGCTGTAAGAAAGAAAGATCTCTTATCCTTTGAGACGACACAGAGGGACCTCGAGAGTATTATCCTAAGTGAAACAAGCCAAGCAGAGAAAGACAAATATCACATGATCTCACTTATTTGTGGAATAAAATAAACATAACAGTCTGAGGAACAGGGTAGACCCAGAGACATGGAAGTAGGGTACAGACTGACAACCTTCAGAAGAGGGGGTGGGGAGAGGGAAGAGATAAACCACAGAACTTATACCCATGTATGCATAACTGATGGACAGGGACAACAGAGCTGAGGATGGGGTGAGGGGATGGGGAGGAGGGTGTCAATGGGGAAAAAAGGAGAAACATCTGTAACAAAAATAAATTAATAAAAAAATAAATAAAAAAAGATGAGGTCACTAGGGTGGCTCGGATCCAACGGGACCGGTGTCCTTATACACGGGAGATGCGGACACAGGGGCACACGGGGACAGTGCAGGTGAGACCAGGGTTCCACTGCCCCAGCTGAGGAGCCCCGGAAGCTACGGGGGGCCGGGACAGACCTTCCCCGGAGCCCTCAGAGGGAGCCCAGCCCCTCACAGCTGCGTCGGAGCCTCTGAGCTCGGCGACAGCACGGTTCTGCTGCTCTGTCACCTGGGGTGTGGCACTTTGTCACAGCCGCCCCAGGAAACTGGTACCATGCCCGCCTCTGGCCCAGCCTGAGCCTCGGAAACTACTTCCGACCAGCCACATCCAGCCCGTCAGAAAGTTAAAAATGCCCTGGCCGGTTTAGCTCAGTGTTAGAGCATCAGCCTGTGGTCCAGAGAGACCCAGGTTCGGTTCCCACTAGGGGCACGTGCCTCGGTCGCAGTTTGTCCCCAGCCCTGGTTGGGTCGTGCGGGTGGCAACCACTCGATGTGTCTCTTTCATGTCGATGTTTCTCTCTCTCTCTCTCCCTCCCACTCTATCTGAACAACAACAACAAAATAAACGGAAAAATGTCCTCGGGTGAGAATAAAAAAGAAAGTTAGACATGAACACCCGTGACCCTCGGCTGACTTTGGATCAAGGCCTGTTTGCAGAGTACTGATTAACTTGGGTGTCACGGGGCTCAGCAGTGTGATGCTGTCAACCGAGCCAGGTCAAGGGGAACCTCTGGACCGAGACAGAGCCTCAGAAGGGTGGCCACAACGACCGCAGGAGGACTTGCGTGCCCCTCGCTGTTCTCTGACGACGGGCACGACGGGTCAGTTTCTAGTGGCCGAAGCCCAGCTCCGCCCTCGGCGAGCCCACACACGGACGGAGAAGCTCGCACAGGCTTGCGCAGGCCGCAGGCGTCACGTGGAGTGACAGGTGACACGGATGGGGGGACAGAAGACGGGGGAACGGTGCGGGCTGGGGGGTCAAGGCGGGCTCCCCGGGAGAAGGGGTGCTGCAGTGAGGCTGGAAGGTGGACTGCAGGGCTCCAGCAAGGAGTGGGGCTTGCCAGTGGACCCCCAAAGGCACTCAGAGGTCGGAGACCCACCTTGCCTGGGACAAAACGATGACACAGCCCGGGCACCGATTGCAGGAGCCTGAGTACAGGGGGTGAGGTCCGGAATCTCTCTGGAGGCGGCAAGGAGACCAGGCAACCAAGGTGTCAGCAGGGCGGTAGCAGGGTACGAGCTTCCAGACAACTGGGACGGACGGCCGTGAGGAACTAGGGACGGCGAGGATCGAGGACTACACCAGAGGGGGCCACGGGGCTGGTCGGGGCTGGGACCCGCAGGCACCACAGACCCCCGGCAGGGCCGAAGGAAATGCCTGGGCAGGTGCACTGGGGGGGTGCAGTGGTCGGAGGTGGGCAGCAGCCAGCGAGGTGTGCCGGGTGTCGGGGGGTGAACTGTGTCCCCTCAAAGAGATATGCTGCAGTCCTACTGCACGGGACCTCGAATGGACCTTATGTGGACACGGGGTCACTGCACATGTAGTCAGCTCAGGCAAGCTGAGGTCACACGGGAGTGGGGAGCGTCCCCCGTGCACACTGGCTGGTTCCTCACAAGGAGAGAAGAGACGCAGAGAGACACCTGTGAGGAGAGGCAGAGATTGGAGACACCAGACTGCTGGCGGCCACCAGAAGCTGGAAGAGGCAGGAAGGGTCCCCTGCGGGTCCGGAGGGGGGGCCCCTGCCCACACTGGGAGACCGCTTTCTGCTCTACACCACCTTGGCTGTGGCGCTGTGTCGGGACAGGCCCAGGAAACTCGCCCAGAATATAACAACAGACGTCCACAGGTGAGTGCAGGGGGAACCTCTCACCTGCTTTGACCCATGTCCCCAGGGCAGCAGGTCCCCCCACGCAGAGGAAGAGGTGAAGACCGAGAGCGACTTCCAGTCACTGAAACTGTTTCCACTCTAACACTCACTGTAACTGTTTGCAACATGAAGCCCTCAACGAGACTAGCTTCCCAATGGCACTCGTTCCTCCAGCCCCAACCGCCACCTAGTCTGGGCACACGGATCGGATGCTGTGTGGGTACCAGCGGCTCCGCTGTCCAGTCCGTCAGCACCGGCAGAGACCGCCCTTTCTCTCCTGAGCTCCCTGCTTCACATGGCGTGGGTCTGACACTTGTCAGCCTCTCGTCACTCTTCTGGAAGCCTCTACCCACCCCTTGCCAGTCCCACAGCCAAGTTCGAGGCTGGGCCTCTCCACTGGTGTGGCCAAGACACAGAGGACAGGCCCCCGGAGTCTGAAGGAAAGCGCTTGCAAAACGCATATTCAACACCTTCATTTAAACCACAAAATACGAAGCTTGTCCCGACGATAACCAGGAAACATAACACGGTTGTGCCAGGTGGGGCTTCACCCCGGGGCACCGGGGTGAACGGGGCTGAGGAATCCCGCCGTGAGGCTCACCTGCCTTCCGTGGGAGCCAGCCCACCTGGGGACTCGGAGCTCAGGTCCGAGTCCGGGGCCTGGTGGTGTCTTCTCTGACGAACACCGGCAGTCACCGTGTTCCTACAACACGTCCCTCCTTTCTCTCCCCAATTAACTGTTACTCCACTAGGACCCTAAGGGCCCCTGCCAGTGACCCGGAAAGCCAGAACATGGGGAACAGAGGCGGAAGCCACATGGACGGTCCAAGCAGCTCCGTCCACCGAAGCCCAAGGACAGTGACGCCAGGCACCGTGTCCTTGGCCCTGATGGCCCTAGCTCCTTCCCTGTCCCCTCGACCCTGCTGTCCCTTGCTCTTTGCTTTGAGGGTCCATAGGCCTCGTCAGGGCCAGTGAGTGAACGAGACAGGATAAGGAGAAAAATCCTCATGTGACATTATATATGCCGAGTCCTAACCCCCAGGACCCGTGAATGTGACCTTGTTTGAAAACAGGTCTTTGCAGATGGTCAGGTTGAGAAGACGTCATTAGGGTGAGCCCTGCTCTCACGACTGTGTCCGTACAGCAAAGGAGACATTCACACAGAGGAACGCGACTGAGGACACAGGGACGGTGCCGTTAACACGGCAGGAAGGACCAAGGCACCGGCCGCTGGGGAGAGGGTGGGCCAGTTTCTCCCACGCGGCCTTGGGGGAAGCAGCCGGCCCACCCCTGGATCTCAGGTCCAGCCTCCAGAATCGTGCGGCAGCCTATTCCCGCCGAATTGGCGGTCCTGTGTCACAGCGGCGCCCTGGCGAACCATCACTCGTGACAAACGCGACCGACAGTCGTCCGTTTCCAACGTCGGCGCTGAGAGGCACAGAGAAGAGCCGTCGGGTTCACACAAATCACATGCCAATGACTCACACGCCCCGTCACTCTCCTAGAAACCCACGGAACACAAGCACCTCTGTGGACGGTCCCCGTCATCGCGCACTCCTAAACGTGTCCCTGAAGAACTTCTAGGAGAAATGTGCAGCGCTCGATTCTCCTGCAGGCTGCAGACACAAACAGACCAGGGACCCAGAAGCCGCTGCTGGGACTGAGTATTTTCCACGAGGGATTTTCGCATTTTATTTGCTCAGCTGTTTACTTCGCTGTGCCCACGTGCAGTGAGACGGCTGCAACTCAGCACCCTCAGGGAGAACCAGGACTTCGATGGGCAGAGTTTCCTTACGGAGCAAGGAGGCCGTGTCCGGGTATGTGCCCCCTGGACGGACCGCCACTGACTACAGCGCAGAAGTCGGCGAGGCGAGGGGCGTGAGAGGAAACCCAGGGTCCTCCGCACAGACAAATTACTGACGAAGCCAGAGGCTGCGCTCGCCCGGCAGGATGACCGAGGCCGGGCCCGGCTGTCGGGACACGCAGCCAGTTGGGACACGCGAACCCCAGACGCGACTGCTGGGGCTGCCACGGGAGGCACGGGCCGGCGGCGTAGGCCACGGAATGGAGTCCTCAGTTCTGCACGTGGGCCGTCCACGTGGGTCAGCAGTTTGAGTCTCCGGAGTCCGCTCTCCGTGGCTGGCCGTCCTCCCGGTCCTCACAGCGTCTCCTCCCCTCTGTGTGCTCGTGGCCTCTTCTAGGACACCAGCCACGTCGCGTGAGGGCCCCCCATGACCTCCCTGCACTGTAACTGTAACTACCTCTCTAAAGGCCCCATCTCCAAATACAGTCGCATTCTGAGTGCGGGGGGGTACACTTCACAAACACCTTAAAAACCCCCAACGAACACCTGAACGGGGGCTCAGAACCACAAGTGGCCCCACCGTGGCAGTCGCCAAGCAGCGGCGTCCAAGCCCTCTGCAGGCAGGGGCGCCCCGAGCAGCGACACGTGAGAGGCTGCTTACATCTGGACGCCACTGAGGCACGGCCCACCCCGCTGCCGTGATGAATCAGAAGTCACGGAGCTCACCGCACGGTTCCCCCATCACCCAGAGATGGACGAGCCGCTCAGGTTGCACACAGGGAAGCCAACACCCTCCCGGTCCTGTCCCAGGGAAAGAGGGAAGGAGAAAACTGCTCCAAGGCCCCGGCCCTCCCGGTCTGCACCTGCCCACTGCTGTCACCACCCTTATGCACTGTCCCCCTGTCCCCCGGGGAGGGAGGGCCGCGCAGACAGCAGGCAGCCCTGGGGGCTTCTCCTCGCAGCCGCGGACTGGGGGGGACGGTCAGCGCGGCTCTGAACGCACAGGGCTCTGCGCCCTGGGCCGGCTGTCGGGTGGCTCGATGGCTCAGGAGCCAGAAGGGCCACCGGTCTCCAGGCCCTAGTGACGGGCGTTGTCCCAAGACCCTAACTCTCACCTGCGCCGGCGTCTGTCCTGTTTCCCATGCGGTGACAACAGACACCCCTGAACTCCCTCCTCCCCCCATCCTCACCTTGCTCCTTTCTCCTGCAGAGGAGCCGGCCGAGTCCGCAGACTTCTCCCCGACATGCCCTGAAGCCCTAGGACACTTCCTTTATTTGTGGTTAATCCTCACCGGAGGACATTTTTCCCACTGATTTTTAGAGAGTGGGAGCAAGGGGACAAGAGAGAAACAGCGATGTCGGAGACACATCGACGGGTTGCCTCCCACACATACCCCGACCAGGGCCGGGGACCGAACCTGCAACCCAGGCCCGTGCCCTTGACCGGGAATCGAACCCGAGAGCCTTCCGTGCACAGGCCGACACTCTAGCCGCTGAGCCACACCAGCCAGGGCGGTCTGTCAGGCTTCAGGAAGCATTGTCGCTGCGCTGCCGTCAGTTCTGGGTTCGAGGTTCAGGGCGCGGCTCCGCTCTAGGGCCAGGCTCTTCCGGCAGCTCTGACCCCGCGCTTGTTCACCTGGCGCCCCACACAGAAACACCGCTGAGGGCACTCGGGACGGAGACCCAGACCCCATTGGGCTTGCCAACCTGTGTGCCCGGAGCAAAGGGAGCGGCTCCTCCGATGCTGCCTACGCCACCCCAGGGGGCACCTCGCACCCGCTGGCCACCCCAAGGGGGCACCTCGCACCCGCTGGCCACCCCAAGGGGGCACCTCGCACCCGCTGGCCACCCCAAGGGGGCACCTCGCACCCGCTGGTCTCCCCGAGGGGGCACCTCGCACCCGCTGGCCACCCCAAGGGGGCACCTCGCACCCGCTGGCCACCCCAAGGGGGCACCTCGCACCCGCTGGTCTCCCCGAGGGGGCACCTCGCACCCGCTGGTCTCCCCGAGGGAGCACCTCACACCCGCTGGCCACCCCGAGGGGATGCCGTTTTCTAAGTGGTCTGCCTAGGCAGGCACCTGGTGGTGACTTGTACAAAAGCCCAGGCCAGCAGCTCCGCACGAGGACACTCAGTGTGAGAAAGAAGGAACACAGGATCCTCTCCAACGGCCAAGTAAAGGGGATGCTTTTATTTTTTTAAACTGGTTGTGATACCACTGTAATTAACTAGCTGTTAATAATAGGAAAGGAGCTGCCCGGCTGGTGTGGCTCAGTGGATGGAGCGTCGTCCCAGGGACGGAGAGGTCCCGGTTGGATTCCCGGTCAGGGCACATGCCCGGGTGGTGGGCTTGATCCCCAGTGGGGGACGTGCAGGAGGCAGCCGATTGATGTTCTCTCTCACATTGATGTTTCTCTCTCTCTCCCTTCCTCTCTCTAAAAAAAAAATCAATAAAAACATACTTTTTAAAAAAATAATAGAGCCCTGGCCAGTCTGTCTCAGCAGTTAGAGCGTTGGCCCGCGGACCACCGAGCCGCAGGTTTGATTCCGGTCAAGGGCATGTACCTCGGCTGCGGTTCATCCCCGGCCCTGGTCGGGTCGTGTAGGAGGCAGCCAGTCGATGTGGCTCTCTCACATCGATGTTTCTCTCTGTCTCTCTCTCTCTCCCTCCCACTCTATCTGAAGATAAATAAAAAGTATCTTTGAGTGAGGAATAAAAATAATAATAATAATAATAATAATAATAATAATAATAGAAAGGCACAAAAGGGGAGGTCGGACGTCACAGGCATGTCCCCTGGGCAGCTTCACCAGGAAGCTGCAATCTCACACTCCCCAGGGAGCCAGCAAAGGGGGGACAGACTCATGCAGTGAAGTCGGGGTGACATGAGGAAGACGCCTGTCAGTCAAACCTGGGAACAGAGACCTCTGGCCAGAGGCGGCGGGGCCCTGAGAAAACGGGGGGACACCTAATCCCCTGACCCCCTCGCTCTCTCGCTCTCTGCGCTCTCGGCGCTTGGTGCTCTTGTGTTCGCCCGTGCTGCCTCCCCGGCCGCGTGCCCTGCAGACCCCGCGCAGGGACTGACACACTGCAGCAGGGAGCAGAGACTAAGCCCGCCTGATGCAGGGTCAGACTGTGTTCCAACGTGGCGCGAAAACTCTGGACACTGGCTTTGATCGCAGCTCCGCTGAAAGCCAGGCGGGACGGGGGGAAATGGGACCTTGGAAACTCAGGGGTGTCATTCCACAGCAATAAAGCTTCCTACAGTACCTCGTCCTCCCGCGCGAGTCTCAGAAAATTCTTTTTCTCGGGACGTCGCAGGAAGCCCACTCCCACCGGCAACCGGTGGGGGGGCGAGGAGCGATCCCCACAGACAACCGTGACATCTGGGAGACTAGATTCTGGCCCCACAGCACACCTGGAAAGGGCTTTGGGAAAAGAAATAATTTTTTTTTTTTTTTAATCCTCACCCGAGGACACTTTTTCATTTTTTGTTCAGATAGAGTAGGAGGGAGAGAGAGAGAGAAACATCGATGTGAAAGGGCCACATCGAGTGGCTGCCACCCGCACAACCAACCAGGGCCGGGGACAAACTGCAACCGAAGCACATGCCCCCAGCGGGAACCGAACCCGGGTCTCTCTGGACTGCAGGCCGACGCTCTAACCACTGAGCCAAACCGGCCAGGGCAAAGAAATAAATTTTTAAAGGGACATTATGAACATGGGAAGAGTTCTCCATGAGTCAGGAGAGGGAGAAGTCATCAACAACTTTCTCTTCCCCTTCCCTGCCTGGCCCTGGACGACCTTCCCGTCTCCTGCAGAGATCTGAGACATGCTGTCTCCAAAATGTGACATTTCATACTTGACACTCCAAAATGAGCTCTAATTTAAGAAGCGCTCCTGCCCCACAGGCAACGGGAGACCATCAATATTCTATTCTCACATCACAGGACACTTGGCGACCAACCGTAGCTAAAAAGGTACACGGATAAAGTCGGCTATGGGGGGCGGGGAGTACTGTACGAACTGGACATACAGAACTTTGGCTGATAATAATCCAAGACAAAATTCTCAACCCAACCCTGGAATCTAGACACACCTTAGATCACACTGGACACACCGGGACTTGCAGCAAAGAGCCAGTTAACAAACAAAGAAACCGTAACCCCGAGGACAGTAGGATGTTTTGCTGAGGGCTGAGGAAGAGCTGGCCACCACACCGAAACACGGACAGCTGAGGTGCACAATACATTTTTCCACCCCGCACCAATCTGACTTGGGAGCGACCACCTATAGATTTTCTTTGTTCCGCAGTTAAAATGTGGACGAGCCCGGCCAGTGTGGCTCAGTGGTGGAGCGTCGACCCATGCACCAAGAGGGTCGATTCCCGGTCAGGGCGCATGCCCAGGTTGTGGGCCCGATCCCCAGTGGGGGGGCATGCAAGAGGTGGCCAATCGATGTTCTCTCTCATCGATGTTTCTATCTCTCTCTTCCTCTCCCTTCCTCTCTCTCTAAAATCAATAAAGAAAAAAAAATAAAAATAAATAAATAAAAATTTGGACAAAAGGGGGCCACATGCTGACCTGGCCAGCTCAGGGGGGCCCACCCGGCAGCCTTGCAAACCAAACACCCAAAGTAACCACCAAGGAAGGTCTGAACTGTTAACCCTAACTGACAGCAGTGTATGGCAGGCAGTCCTGTCCTAGGCGGCACCTTCCCCGACAAAGGTCCATTTTCACCTTAACGGGGCCTGTTGTCCTTTCGCAGCTAAGATAACAGACCTTTGGGATGTGGGGTGACTTCCTTTTTCCAGACCCCTCAGGGCACAAGCTAGGCACCAGGGCAGAGACCACAAATCCCCTTGTTGTCACTATTATCCCATTCATTGTTGTCCTGTACCCGGATGTGAAAGAAGCCTGTGTCCATCATTTTTTATCCAATCCCAGAGGTTCCCGCCCCTCTGCTTTCTCCCACCCCACCCCCCCATCCAGCACCCGTGGACTTCACGGAGCCCACGTGCGTCTTCTCTTTTGATTAGCGTGTGAAATAAGGTGCGAGGGGCCCCCCTCCCGAGCTCTCTCAGTCCCCTGAGGTTTTGTGTGTTTTTTTATCCTCACCTGAGGACACTTTTCCATTTTTTTTTCAGATAGAGTGGGAGGGAGAGAGAGGAAGAGAGAGAGAGAGAGAGAAACATCGACGTGAAAGGGACACATCGAGTGGCTGCCTCCCACACAACCAACCAGGGCTGGGGACAAACTGCAACCGAGGCACGTGCCCTTAGCGGGATCCAAACCCGGGTCTCTCCAGATCGCAGGCCGACGCTCTAACCGCTGAGTCAAACCGGCCAGGGCTCCCCTGAGGTTTTGCTTCCCGGCATTTGTCCACAGTTTGGCTCAAATACCCTCATAAAATTCTTCAAGGTTTTTACGTTTCTTATGTTGACAAAATGATGTTTCCACGGTGAAAGAGTGTTCGGTGCCAAGAAAGTTGGGCCAGTGAGGGTTCCAGGACACCTTCCCAGTGCTGTCGCCAATCCAAGAAATGCAAGGGCACCCAGGAATCGCGAGAAAGAGCAGAAAGTAAAAGCCAGGGTGCAGAGGAGCCAGCAAAAGCGAGAAGCCGGCCAGAGGGACATTCTGCAGGAGCCACAGACGCCACGGCAGCAGCAGAGGGGGGCCGCGGAATGTGAGCAATGCGACAGCCCGGCCCCCGGGTGTCCTGCGTGGACGTCCAGTCCCGAGGGAGGTGCTGACTGCTGGAGGGAGACGTGGAGCCAGAATCTTCTTCCTCACCCCCCACCCTTAACCCCCACTACGTGTGACAAACTGGCGGGGTACCTGTTTCTCCTTATCGGGGCGAGCCTGATGACCACATACCTCCAAGGGCCGAACAGGAACGTCCAGCAGAGGAGAAACATCAGCCGCCACGCGCTCCCTCACTCGGAGCCGAACACCCTTTCAGGCAACGTGCTTTACACGTGTACACACACACATACAGGGGTCCCCCCAAAATGTACACACACTCTGAATAATCATAAAATGAAATAATACATTTCGCTTTCAAAATGTAATAGAACCTAACATCTACCAGCTGTTACCATGTGCATACATTTTTTGAGATATCCTGTATATTTAACATACACGCTTTTCTTTTAACACACACACACACACATATATGTTCAGTCAAAGTCCCACTGAACTCCCGTGAGCTGCTATTATCATCCGATTACAGACACAGAAACTGACGCTTGCCGGCTCGAATGCCTCGCAGAAGGTCACACAGCTACTAAGTAGCAGAAAGGTGAGGGGAACCTAAGGCACGGTTTCCGAGGCCTGGCTTCAGGACACGACACCATCAGGTCACGTCATCACGCGACGGGTCAGAAAGCAACGTCCAAGATCCCTCCCCAACGCCAAGGTTTTCTGCAGTGGGCCAGGGGACACCGTCCAGGCGCACCGATCATTTACAGAGCAAACCCGTCACAAACCTCTGGTTTACTGAAGCATGAACTACAAGAGAAAACGAAAGAAAAAGACGGATTGGTTTGACGAGACAAAACAGAATTTCTATGTGCCACCTCCAAAAAAAAAAAAAAAAGGAGACAAAAATGGAATCAAAGGCAAATGACCAGCGGGAGAAATATTTGCGACCCAACGAAGAGCAGAGGCTGGAGGCTTCGGGTCAAGACAGCAGAGCAGGTAGGCGCCGTCCCGCCTCCTCCCGCGACCACCTCAGAATGACAGCTGAACTACAGGCCACCATGCAGACGCCTGACACCTCGCTGAACGAAGCCCTACCACTAAGGACATGCAGAAGCCACGTGGAGACGGGCGGGAGGGGTAGAGACACAGACGTCCTGGTCCCAACCCACGTGTGGCGGATAAAGATCGGGAGGGATATCTTGGCTGTGGAGGTCCCCCCTGAGGAGCAAGGGGCCCCAGCCCCCCACGATGTCCCAGCCCAGGGTTCCAGGGCCAGGAAGACAAATCCCCCTGACGTCTGGCTGTGAAACCAGCGGGGATGGGGGCTGAGGGAGACGCAGGCTGCAGGAGTCCCAGGCATTCCTCTTAAAGGGCCAGCGCATACGCTTACTCAGACTCACGGGCTCGGGCTCCATCGCTGGGGCAGCAGCTCAACAGCCCCCAGGGCCACATGGGGAGGAACCGAACTGTCTGGCTTCAGAGCGAGGGCTGGAGGGGAGCTCTTTCCCGGACACACGTGCCGGCAGAGGCCACCGTTCCTGTGCTGAGCCCTCCTCCCAGAGCCGGCAGGTGGGTCTCCATCAACCTGGCATCACTGTTCACTCTGCCCGGGTGAATACCTGAAACCCCACCCCACCCAACCTGCGGGCCCACCCAAGCCGCTTCCAGGGGCTTTTCCATACACATGGCCTGTTCCGGCTTCAGCTGCAGACTTTCCTAAAATCTCTCCAAAGTTCACAAACCCAAACGAGCAGCACCCGGCCTCAGCGTGCCCTGCACCTGTTGCTAAGTGGCCCTAGCCCGGCCCTAGCAGCCGTAGGCCATGGTTCGTAGTGTGGCCTCCCCTGGGCACGTCCAAGCCCAGCACAAGGAGCAGCCATCTGCAGATCACTCTGTACCTCATGCCCAGAGGCCCCAGGCAGGGCACAGGCAGTGGCTGACCTCGGCCTACTCCTCCCGGGAGGCCCCAGAGCCAGCACACCCAGTGGACAGCTTCAGACCAAACCAAAGCACCATCCCACCACCTCCACAACAACACACTCAGGGGGTGAAGTCAGCAGGCACCGGAGACCCGCTGAAGGAAGTCCTGCTCTGTGGGGTGGGCCCCTGCATGGCTGGTCCTCCACGGTGGTCAGTGGCCACGGCCAGTCCTTGCAACTTCAACATTCACATCATGGGGTGTCGGAAGGAGACAGAGCAAGGAATTGAAAACCTACTTGAAAAAATAATGACGGAAAACTCCTCTAACCTGGTGAAGGAAAGACACACAAGTCCAGGATACACACAGTCCCAAACAAAATGAACGCAGAGGCCCACACATCATCATTAAGATGCCAAAGGTTAAAGACCAAGAGAGAATCTTAAAAGCAGGAAGAGAAAAGCAGTTAGTGACCTACAAGGGAGCTCCCATAAGACTGTCAGCCAATTTCTGAAAAGAAACTTTGCAGGCCAGAAGGGAAAGGCAAGAAATATTCTAAGTGCTGGAAAGCAAGGACTTACAACCAATACTACTCTACCCAGCAAGGTATCATTCAGAATCAAAGGGCAGGTAAAGAGTTTCCCAGACAAGAAGAAGCTAAAGGAGTTCATCACCACCAAACCAGTATGACAAGAAACATTAAAGGGCCTTTGTTAAGAAAAAAAAAGAAGATAAAAAATATTAATAAAATGGCAATAAATACATAGCTATCAACAATTACTTTAAATGTAAATGGATTACGTGCTCCAATCAAAAGACATATGGTGGCAGAAGGGATAAGAAAGCAAGACCCTTACATATGCTGTCTACCAGAGACGTCCTTCAGATCGAAGACACACAGACTGAAAGCAAAGGGATGGAAAAAACAACACTGTTGTAGCAACACTTACACCAGACAAAACAGACTTTAAAACAGTGGTTACTGCCCTGGGGTTTGGCTCAGTGGTTAGAGCGTCGGCCTGCGATCCAGAGAGACCCGGGTTCAGTTCCCGCTAAGGGCACGTACCTCGGTTGCAGTTTGTACCTGGCCCTGGTTAGTCGTGCGGGGGGCAGCCACTCGATGTGTCCCTTTCATGTCGATGTCTCTCTCTCTCTCTCTCTCTCTCTCTCTCTCCCCCTCCCTCCCACTCTATCTGAACAAAAAAATGGAAAAATGTCTTCGGGTGAGGATAAAAAAATAAATAAAATAAAAAAGAAGTGGTGCACATATACAATGGAATATGACTCAGCCATGAAAATGAACGAAACCTTGCCATTTTCGATAGCACGGATGAACCTGGAGGGCACTATGCTAACTGAAGTTAGTCAGACAGAGAAACACAAATGCCGTATGATTTCACTTACGTGTGAACTCTAAAGAACAACATAAACAAACAAGCAGAACAGAAACAGACTCACAGTTACAGAGAACATTTTGATGGTTGCCAGATGGGAAGGTGGGTGGTGGACGAGTGAAAAAAGTGAAGGGATTAAAAAGCACAAACTGGTAGTTAATAAAGTACAGCATAGGGAATAGAGCCAGTAATATTGTAATAACTATGTATGGTGTCAGATGGGTGCTGGAAATATTGGGGTGAGCACTTCCTAGGTTATATAAATGTCTAATCACTTGGTTGTACACCTGGAACTGATATAATACTGTACGTCAACTGTAATTGAAAAACAAAAAATTATTTTGAAAAAGAGAGGCTAATATCCTTAATATGTAAAGAGTTTGTACAAATCAATAAGACAAATAGGAGGGAAATGGGGGGAAATCACGAACAATAGCTAAAAGAAGAAACAAATTTTCAATCAAGTCAACAAATTATTAACCCTACTAACTGCAAATTTTCATTTTTAAAAAGTTACTTCCATACATTCTTGTCCTTTCGCGTCATCTTTCTGAGGTGCAACTGGGCAATCTGTCCAAAGCCTTCGAAGTACTTACCCTAAGGAATGGTCAGGGACGTACTTACAAGGACAGTAAGAGCAGTATTATTTATGCGGGGAAATATTTAAAAAACCTCAACAGCCAACAGTTGGGAACTAGTTTTTAAATTTACAAATAACTCCAAATAATGGAATGCTATTTATCACTAAACATCAAAATTTCAAAACACAGTTAACAACATAGGAAAATGTTCTCTCTCTATTAAGCTAGGGGGGAGAGTTAGGTTACAATATGAACATCGTCGCCCTGGCCTGTTTGGCTCAGCAGTTAGAGCATCGGCCTGCAGACTGAAGGGCCGTGGGTTCGATTCCAGTCAAGGGTACGTACCTGGGTTGCAGGTTCAATCCCCAGCCAAGGTCAGGGTTATGCAGGAGGCAACCAATGAATGTGTCTCTCTCACATCGATGTTTCTCTCTCTCTCCCTCTCCCTCCGTCCCTTCCTCTCTATCTAAAAATCAATGAAAAAATATCCTCGGGTAAAGATTAACATATAGATAAAAATAAAACAATATGAACATTGTCATCTCAGTTTTGTAGCAAGGTTCCAAAGGGGTAAAAATTCAACTACAGTCACCCACGGCTTAATGGTGGAGACACGTTCTGAGAAACTCATGGTGAGGCGAGGCCGTCGCTGGGCGGACATCACATAGGCCCCGACACCTAGGGCAGCAGAGCCTCCGACCACCTGGGCTACCAGCCTGAGCAGCACGTCACTGCACGAAACCTGACATCACATCAAGCACAAGAGGAGACGAGACGCGACCAAGAGCCGAAGTGAACACGAGATGGACGAGGCTGCTGTCCGCCGGACTCCGCGGCGGTTTCACAGGAGGCTTTTTTTAAAATCCTCACCCGAGGACATTTCTCCATTTATCTTCAGATAGAGTGGGAGGGAGGGAGGGAGGGAGAGAGAGAGAGACATCGATGTGAGAGACACATCGACTGGCTGCCTCCCACACGACCCCAACTAGGGCTGGGGTCCAAACCGCAACTGAGGTACAAGCCCTTGACCGGAATCGAACCCGCAACTCTTTGGTCCAAGGGCCAACGCTCTAACCGCTGAGCCACACCGGCCAGGGCGGAGACTTCTTTTACAAGTAGAAAGAGTACACTCTAAAATAGTGATAAAGCCCTGGCCGGGTAACTCTGTTGGTCTGAGCGTCGTCCCAGTAAGCCGAGGTTGCAGGTTCGATCCCCGGTCAGGGCACATACAAGAATCAACCAATGAATGCACAAATAAGCAGAACAACAAATCAATGCTGCTTTCTTCCTTTCTTTCTCTCTCTCTCTCTCTCAAATCAATCAATAAAATAAAATAGCAATAAAAATACAGTAAACACATACACCAGTAACATAGTTGTGTGTTGTCATGACCCAGTACGACGTGCACACTGTCTGTGCTTTTATACAGCTGGCGGTGCATGGGTGTGTTTACACCAGCAGCACCTGACACAGGGGTCACCTGTCACATAGGACATGCGGGTGGCTGGAGGTCACCCCGCAATAGGAACCTCTCAGCTTCAGAACCACTGATGGCACTGCCATCGTATGTAGGGTCCGTGGTGGACCGACGCGGGGCGCGGCATGGCACCTGCTCCTAGAGGCCTGTGTGCACCTGTGTGCACCTGTACTGCACCTGTGTGCACCTGTACTGCACCTGCGCGGCCCAACCCCCACACGTTCACAGTGACAGTTACTGCATCTGTGATTACACGGGACTATTTTTTTCTCTGTGCTCCTGTTTATTTTCCAAGAAACTAGAGGTAAAAAAGTCATGTTTGGCCTGGCCGGTGTGGCTCAGTGGATGGAGCATCGTCCCATGGACTGAGAGGTCCCGGTTCCATTCCCCGTCAGGGCACATGCTTGGGTTTCGGGCTTGATGCCCAGTAGGGGGTGTTCAGGGGGCAGCCCATCGATGTTTCTCTCTCACATCAATGTTTCTATCGCTCTCTAAAAAAATTAATAAAAAACAAAAAACAACATATATTTGAAAAAGAAACACGTTTGATCAGAAGGGATCATTTTGTAAAAGGTATCTAAAGCAGGAGTAGATCATGTGATTAGTAAAGTGTAGCAGCCAGTGGAAGATTTTTTTTTTTAATCCTCACCCGAGGATATTTTCACACTAACCTTCAGATAGAGCTGGAGGGAGAGAGGGAGGGAGAGAGAAAAACAGAAACATCGACGTGAGGGAGACACACCGACTGGTTGCCACCTGCACAACCCCAACCAGGGCCGGGGACGAACCGCAACTGAGGTATGTGCCCTTGGCTGGAGTCGAACCCAGGACTCTCTGGTCTGCGGGTGACACTCTTACCGCTGAGCCAAGCCGGCCAGGGCCTGGTGGAAGAATTAACAATGAAAAGAGAAGCCGCAGTCACTATACGTGAAAAAGTACCTGGCAATTAACCAATGTTAGCCCAGGATTGATCTTGGCTGATTAGTAACTTCAAGTATTCTAGGATATACCTGTGACTGGACTGGTTTAAAGAATTTTAAAACACCGCCCTGGCCGGTTTGGCTCAGCGGTTAGAGCGTCGGCCTGCGGTCCAGAGAAACCCGGGTTCGGTTCCCGCTAAGGGCGCGTACCTCGGTTGCAGTTTGCCCCCAGCCCTGGTTGGCCGTGTGGGAGGCAGCCACTTGATGTGTCCCTTTCACGTCGATGTTTCTCTCTCTCTTCCTCTCTCCCTCCCACTCTATCTGAACAAAAGATGGGAAAGTGTCCTCGGGTGAGGATAAAAAAAAAAAAAAAAGAATTTTAAAACACTAAGTACTTAGTTAAAAAAAAAAAGACTTTAAAATTTATTTTTAAAATATTTTCACTTTAAAATAGTTATACTTTAAGTAAGAAAAAGAAAATATACTTTAAATTTTTACTTTTAAAATAGTACAGTTGACCACTGATCTGTATTAGATGATTTTGTGTCTATTTTTAAATACAAATGCCCCTTTGACATCTGGAAGACACTGCTCTAAGTCTGACTATCGGAAAGAAACTGTTTGCGGCTGCACCCGCCCTCCGGGCTGTCTGTGATGAGCTCCCGGGAAGACACCCCGGGAGTCCTGAGCAAGGAGGCGGTGTGATCGCCACGCAGCTCTCCCTCCAGAAGGAGATTCAAGTTCCATTAGGTCAGACTGGGCTTGAAATTGCAACTGCTCACCAATGTTAGTTTCCAATAGAATAAAATGTCGTCCTGTGGGAACGACACTTTACAAAGCTGGAGACGCGTTTGCAAGACAAGTCCTTTTTTACTCCTACTCCTGACCGTCCACGATCAGCTGAGGACTGAGCCGTCGTCCAACTAACCCTACCCTGGACTGAAGAATGCACTCAGCTTCTCCGTGGGAGCAGCAGAAACTCCAAGGAAGCCCACCTCACGGGGACACAGCTCTAATCTCCAGCCCTGTGGTTTCACTAAAGTGGAGGTCAGATAAGATGCCAGAGGGGTCGCTCCCAGGCTGGATGGCCAGCGTCCCGAGGCTTCCTGCTCCCCGGGCACTTCCTCATTCCACCCGCCTCGGAGGTCCCCCTGCAGCCAGACGGGGCCTGCAGACGCTGGCCCAGGTCCAGATCACCTGCACAGTGAGCAAGACGCACTGAGTGTGTGGCTCTGTTTGTAATAAATCATCCGTGCTCCTTCCCACAGGAGGGTGGTTTAACCAGGAGACCCTCAGGGACCACGGGTGTGCCGCAGCTGGCAGTCCCAACCCTCGCCCCTCCCAGAGGCTTTCCTCCTTCCAACGCAGACAGGCCCTGTGCCAAAAGGGGGTGCCCACCAGAGCCCCTGGAAGCCCCACAGCTCCTTCACTGGCAGTCTGCCACCGCCCTGCCAGTGTGGCTCAGTGGTTAGTGTTGGCCCGAGCACCGGAGGCTCTCGAGTTCAACTCCCAGTCAAGGGCACGTACGTGGGCTGCGGGTTTGACCCCCGGCCCCAGTCAGGGTCATGCAGGAGGAAACCGATCGATGTGTCTCTTTCACATCGATGTCTGTCTGTCTGCCTGCCTGTCTCTCTCTCTCTCCCCTCCCTCTCCCACCTTTTCTAAAAAAATCAATGGAAAGAATATCCTCAAGTGAGGATAAAAAAAAAAAAGTCTGCTACCAAAAAGTTATATTTAGCATGATGTTATATAATTTATATTTAATAGCGCACACACACACACACACACACACACACCTGACCCTTAACACGGGCTTGAACCGCTTGGGTCCACTTAGACGTGGATTTTTTTTCAATTAACACAGCATACATATACATTTTCTCTTCCTTATGACTTTCTGAATGACATTTCCTCTTCTCTAGCTCACTTGATTGTGAGAACACAGTGTGTACAGCCTACAACACACAAACTTCGTGTTAACAGACTGTTACCGGTCAAGCTTCCGGTCAGCAGCAGGCCACCGGTACAGCCGGCCCTCTGTATCTGTGGACTCCCAAGCGCACACAGAAAAGACTTTTCCATCTGCAATTGGTTGAATCTGCGAATGTGAAACCTACCAGTATAAATGGTGAGTCACAGGTTATACATGGCTTCTGACTGTGCTGGGGGGGTCGGCATCCCAAACGTTACCCTGTGTTATTCAGGGGTCAGCTATATATACATACAGGTGTTTGTGTGTATGGGACACACACACACACACACACACACACACACAGCTCACTCTCCTCACGTGAAAGTGAACTTGTGGAAAATGGCAGACCGTGCAGTGGACCACACCTGGGACTCTGTGCACTGTGAACCTGGCACATTGGAGCCAAGGGGCAGGAGAAGCCTCTTGTCACCCACAGCAAGCACCCACTCATGCCTAGGGCTTCAGGCTTCTGTTTATTCACCGTTGATTCATGAGCTGTAGCTCCTCATTCCTACTTTATTATAAAAACACTCAATGGGATTCCAAACACTCGGATGAAATGTTTTCTTGGGTGAATCTGGTTTTGCCGTTATCTGAGGGGTTCCCCAGAATGCAGGACTTGAGGTACTAAACTCGAGAGAACCCGGTCGGTGTGGCTCAGTGGTTGAGCATTGACCCATGCACCAAGAGGTCACCAGTTCGATTCCCGGTCAGGGCACATGCCCAGGTTGTGGGCCCGATCCCCAGTGCGGGGCATGCAGGAGGCAGCCAATCGATGTTCCCTCTCATCCATGTTTCTATCTCTCTCCCTCTCCCTTCCTCTCTCTAAAATCAATAAAGGAAAAAAAAATTTTGTCAAAGACCACCTAGGGAACAGGTGTGTGTGCAGGAAAGCCCTGAGGATGGAGCCGAGCACAGTGTGAGACCCGTGTGTGTGAAGCACTGTTATCAGTCTGACGTCCTGGTGGGCAAAGCAAAGGGCAGTGCCCACTTCTCCCCCGTGGGCTTTTGGTGGTCTGGGAGCTCATGAAATCCCTGCTCTGCTCCGATGGACAGAGGCATCACTGGGAGCCTGAACTCGGCCTGCGATCGTGCAGAGATGCTCAGCCCCCTGCGGGAGGCGGCTGCACCCTCTCCTGCCCTAGTCCCCAGGCCCATGCTCTGAGCCCACAGGGTGCCCGTCGCCGCCGCCCAGGCTCCCAGGCTGCGCGTGGAGCTCTGACCAAGAGAGGAGCTTCGAGCCCCGGAGTGTCTGAGAGGCAGAAAGACGGCCAGACACCTCCCCGGAAGCCAAGAGGGGGGTGTAAGGCAAGCACCCACGCAGGAGTCCGCTCGGAGAACGGGGGAAGCAGCAACAGGACTGCAAATGTGTGGGCAGCCCCTGGCCGCGGAGACTGACAACACCAGAAACTCCCGTCGAGGAGACAGACCAAGACTCCACGTAGCTCCAGGGGACAGACAGACAGCTTCGCCCATCTGCTGCGCGGTCCGTACGACTCCTCGGGAAGGAGCTGCGGGTTCGCTAACAGCCCCTGACAGGGCAAGACGTGTCCTGCTGCGGCCGGTCGCCTGCCCCTCCGATCCCTGCAGAGGGCTCAGCTGTTCCAGAGCTGGCGTTCTGCCCGAGCGCGCCAGCCGGGCCACCTGTTCCAGCCCACCCTCACGGGCGCAGCCAGGAGCTGCAAGGGAGACAGACAGGCTCCCAGACTGTCCCTGCCCACCTGGACACTGTCATCCAGAAGGCCGTGCTCCTGTCCCGGGAAAATCAAAGCAGCCTGTGAACCACTCAAAGGCTATGGACGGAGGGCCACCTCTGTTTCCAGTCCTGCCCCAGGCACCGGGGATGGAGCGGCCGTCCTTCCTTGGGGAGACACACTGACGCAGAAACACACACCCTGGGTCAGGCGATGTGAGGTGCTGAATGGTGTCTCCCCCACCAAATGGGTTTGTTAAGTCCCGTCTCCGTCCAATCAGGCCGCTGGGACAAGAACAGCAGACACTGGGCGGCTCACAGGGAGCAGAAACGGGTTTCTCAGTTTTAGGGCCGCGGAAGCCCAGATCAGGACACCTGGAGATTTGGGGTCTGGTGAGAGTTCTCTCCCTGGTTCCTCGACAGCCTCACCAGGGCAGGGAGCGCCTGGGGTCTCTCACAGGACCACTGACCCCATTAATGAGGGCTCTGACTTACAGGTACCGGGGGGTTAGGACTTGAACATATCTCTTGGTGGGAGGCGATCCGACCCGTGTCACCTTCTTGGACTGTTAGAATTGTGTTGCAGGTGATTTGCTGGTCCGCAGGGGGAAGGGGGAAGGGGAGATGAATGTGGTCTTAGGTAACGCACTCAGGCCCAGCGCTGGGAGGGGAGGGGAGAGGAGGGCAGTGCAGGGCAGGGCAGGGCAGGGTGGCAGAAGGAGAGGCTGGCTCCAGGCTCCTGTGCAGTGTTAGCTGAAGGCCCTGCCAGGCCGAGCTGAGCCTGGAGCTCGATGCTCATTCAGAGGTCTGGAAGTCTAGCCTCTGGTACCTGTAAGTGTGACCTTACTGGAAGGGGGTCTCTGCAGGTGTCATCAAGTCAAGATGAGGTCCTACTGGATAGGGCGGGCCCTCAATCCAATGGCCGGTGTCCTTGTTAGGAAGGAGGGAGATTCGGACACAGGCAACACACACAGCGGAGAAGGCCCCGTGCACACAGCAGAGATTGACGTGCCTACGAGCCAAGGATTGTCGGCAGCCACCAGGAGCCGGAAAGGACAAGGAAGAACCCTCCCCTGGAGCCTCCAGAGGGAGCGGGGCCCTGCCGACACCTTGACTTTGGACTTCCGGCCTCCAGAGCCGTGAGAGAATATATCTCTATTTGTGTAAGCCCCCCAGTCGGTGGTTACCCTTACGGCAGCCCTAGCAACAGACAAGAGAAGGTCAGCGGGAAACAAGTCACGTCGGTCAGTGCCCGGGAACCCCGCCAGCCTCTGAGGGGAAATGCACAGAGGGCCCCGTGCAAAGCACAAAACACGACGGCCCCCGTGCAAAGCACAAAACACGACGGCCCTGAGCTGGTGTTTTCGACAAAGGAGAGGCAATAGCTCTCTCCACCTTGCAGAGCTATCTCCCTGCTCGGGTACCCTTCAGGCCCCGGGGTTCACCTCTCTCCTACTGGTCATCTCACCAGCCAGCCAGCAGCACCCCCAGAGAGTGTGAAATTCAAGGCAGCACTTAGCAGAGCCAGAGCCCGGGCCGGGCGGAGGAAGGTTTCGCCAGCTTGCTAAAATAAGGCTAGGTGAGGATGATCTATGGGTTTCAATTAGCCAGGAGAGCAGGTCGCTGTTACCATGAATAATCAAGGCGGGGTGTCTATTCCAAGGCAAGTGACACTTCGTGCCCAAGCCAGCCTCCCACAGAGGACACTGCCTGCCCGTCTCCCGGGGCAGACACAGCTGCCGCTCTCCGCGTCTTCTGGGACGGGAACCACCGGGAAGATGACCGCCACACTGCACCGGCCCCTGCCCACGCTGGGGACCGCCCGCAGCGAAAATTCCGGGCTGGGCTCCTCTCTGGGCAGCTCTGTGATGCGGACTCGAGCACCCTCTGCCATCTGTGGGACTGGATACGCATGAACACGAACAGCCAGCCCTCCGTGCCAGCTTCCATCACTGACAGGACGGAACTGCAGAAAGAAGGGGCCGGGAGCTCCTAAGGCCGCCCCGGCCGCGTGCAGCCTCGGGACTCACGGCCCTGCTTGTCACACACCACGCACCAGGCAGGTGCCCTTGCCAACCGCCTCCAGCTCGCCAAGAAGCCCCGCTGAGCATTAATAGGAATCTCCAGTTCTCTAAGCATTTCTTGTTCCTCAGAGCTATTACCCCTACATTTCTAGCACTAAAAAAAAAAAAAAAAAAAAAAAACAGAAAGAAAGAAAGAAATACAGGATTTAGCACCTGTTTGTTTCAGAAATACTTGCTAAAAACAGATCCGCCAAAAGGCCACCTTTAAAATTAGTCGTGTCTCCGGCTCTGCAGAACATAGTAAGTTGTATTTTTAGTAACTCCTTCACTCCAGGTAGCTGCGGAGGCGCTCAAAGTGCAATTATTAGCAACTTACTAAGCAGGCAATTGTTATTTTTAGCCCCAGAACAGCTCCAAGGAAAGTAATAAACAGGCTTATGTTTTTAACCAAAGGTTAGAACAAGATATTTAAACATCTTAACCGATCATGTCAGGTACCCAACTTTGTATCTTAGAGACACTGGATCATTACAGAAGGTTACTGTGGCATCGCCATCTCTCCCCTTTTCCCAGCCTACAAACCAGCTCCATACCTGGGATATACCTACGCTTCTCTCTGTTAGCCTTTCCGACTATATTTTATCAATTTTTAAAAATTTTTTTCTTTATTGATTTGAGAGAGAGATAGAAACATCGATGAGAGAGAACATCGAGTGGCCGCCTCCTGCATGCCCCGCACTGGGAATCGGGCCCACAGCCTGGGCACGTGCCCCAACCAGGAACCGAACCAGCGACCTCCTGGCGCATGGGTTGACGCCCAACCACTGAGCCACACCGGTGGGGCATATTTTATCAATTTTTTTTAACGTACTAAGAGCCCTGGCCGGGTGGCTCAGGTGGTTGGAGCGCTGTCCCATACACCAAAAGGTTGCGGGTTCGATTCCCAGTCAGGGCACACACACAGGTTGTGTGTTCAATCCAGGTCAGAGGCAACTGATCGATGTTTCTCTCTCACATCAATGTTTCTCCCTCCCTTCTTGGATAAAAGCAACAAAAACATATCCTCTGGTGAGGATAAAGAAAAAGGTACTAAGAACCCATTATGTGCCAGAACTCTGCATTTCACAGGTACCAGGGGCCTCTGTCGGGGGCAGTGAGCACAACCTCGCTGGGTCCTTCCAAGTCATCACCAGATACGCCTGCTCAGCAACTTTGCTCTTTGTCCCAAAGCTACAGAGAATACTTTCCAACTCTGATTTTCTGATCCTTTTTCCTCCCCCAATCAGCCACTTAGGGTTAGCCAATGACACTCGGCCCTGACTGAGAATGCCAGTGAAGGGATCCACACGACCGAGTGGATTATTGCTTTTTCAAGCCACGTAACAGAGACTGCTTCGACAAAGCTAGAGGAGAAAATCAGGTCCCGGCCAAAGCCGTCCTTTCTCTTCAAGCAGGAAAGGGCCACCGGGATTCAAATGACTTTCAAACAATCAACTTCAGAGGAAAAGGCAAAACTCTGTCCTGCGTGCGGGGGGTGGGAAGGGAAGCCTCTTGGTAAGATGAGATGGAAGCCTAATGTGAACGGCAGGAAAAGTGGTTTTATCACCTGGACTCGGACAGTAATTCCTGGCAAGCCATGGAGGATTTAGTCCAAATCTTTCTGAAATGTGCACTCAGTTAAAACACACACACACACACACACACTCACACACACACCCTCCATTCCCCCCCCCCAATCCAGCTTTTTCGTGAACTGACTTTCACCACTGCTGCCCTGGATCCTTTCACTCAGGGGTGGCATGGGGGGCGTACATCTATTTCTTACTACAGTGTTCATGACTTAATTCCTCTCCCACTGAGGTCTATGTCCTTTAGAAAGGGAAAGGAGAAAAGTGAAATGCTTTCTCCAAAAAGTATACACCCTCTAAAAGGGGGAAGTGTTGGGGTGAGAGGCCTTCCTGAGCCACTCGCATGACCCACCTTGGGGGACACTTGCTCTCCCTTCTGTCACCTCCCCTTGCTTGGCTCACAGGAGTAGCCCTCCTCCAGGGGAAAACCCTGTTAATAGCTCACCTTTGAAAGAGACCAAAATGCACCATGTAGTGTGAGGGTGACTTACTGACCTTTGCCTCAGTAAGACAATATCCAGAACACAGGGGAAGGGGTCATGAACTCGGCAATCTCTAAAATCTGCCAAAACCCAAATCTATTAGTTAAGCATTCAAGGTGTTGGGTTGGGGAGATAAATGCTGAGTGACACCCATTGTTTCTTTAAAGCTGGTAATTACCAGACTCAAACCCAGGTTTCTCATGATGCTCAAGGCTGGAGAAGAGCCCATGGCAGAAGTGCCCCTCCCCCTTCCTCCTCCACCCTAAGAACTCCTGTCCTTAACGAGCCCAGCCAGACGGTCCAGCACAATAATTTTACATCCAGCTACTAGTTCTGCCCTTGCGGAGATGAGGAGAAATGGATCACTTACGAAAGGTAAGGTGCGAGAGAAAGGGCACGAGCACTGAGGGGTGCAGGGGCTCCTCATTTCGACCCCATCTGGACAGGAACTCCCCGCATTCCTGTGTGCCTAGCACTGAGCTCTGGAACCCAAGCAGCCAGGCAGGGACTGAGCCTGAGCAAAAGTGCTCAGGACCCCCAAGGACGGGAGTGGAAATGAGCCAGAGCAGCCTGGCAGGACAGGCGGGGTGAGTGCGCCCCTAACGTTGGCCATTCACTGTCAGCATAAAGCCTGGTCTCTTCTTGCTGTTTCACGAGGAGACACACACACGAGCAGACTGAATCCTATATGTTTGGAATGAAAATGAGTTTCTACCACCTCGAGCCTACATGAACTCAGACTGAACGGTGCCAGGCAGAGTGCCCCGGAACAGGAGGCTGGGGCCTCCGGCACTTGCACCCACTGGATGTGTAAGGGGAGGGGCCACCCAACCAGCCAAGCGTGCCCTGCTCCCTTTGAACCAGAATGAGGTTTGGAGTTTTTGTTTTGTTTTTTGCTTCTGTCTTCTTTGAAGAGTTGCTCAATTCCATGAATTCATCCTGAACACCCTTTTTGCATGGATATTCAAGCAAAAGGCACTTTTTAAAGTACTCACTCTAATCCTACTTACCCAAAACAAAGGGCTTCAGGAACCTAGGGCAAATGACAAGGGTGCGGGAGACCTGGCTCCAGGGCACAGTGGAGAACCAAGGAGGAAAACTAAAGCCAGGTGACCAGGGGACAGGAGGGCTGGGCACCTCACATCGCCATCAGAGAGGTCCCCGGCACAGCATTCCCAGGAGTTCCCAGGGTGCATAGGGAGCCCAAGCCCCCTCCCCACCAATACTGCTGATGCCTCCCTGGGCTGTGGGCCACAGAAGCGACTGCTCCCACACCAATGCTGCTGAGCGACCCCAGCCTGGGGGAGCCTGAAATCTGAGATGATCTAAGCTTGGGGTGACCCCATGCCTGGGCCACCCCCCTCAGAAGTCAGTCATTATACCTTGGGTTTCTTCTCACAGATCTAAGTTACAACTTAGATCTGCCTGGGCCTCGCTGGGCAAGAGTTCACAACTAGCTAACTTCTAACTAGTTCCAAGGCTTGAGATGGCGCCCCTGGGGGGGGGGGGGTCTCCTTTGCCTCCTCCTCTTCCAGAAATATAAGAATGCACCTCCCAACTCTGCAGGCTGGGGATATCGGCGGGTAGTTCGGTACCTGCCAGGGCAGGGTCCTTCCTGCAGCTTCCACGAGGGCAATGGTGGGGGAGTGGGGGGGGGGGGATAACCTCCTCGGGCGTGAAAAACTTCCCCCGGCTGCCCCAGCCCAGCGCACAGGTGGAGAGGAATGTCCCCCACCTTCCCCCAGAGCCTAGAGTCGGGGCTCACTCCAGGCTCCCCCAAGGCTGGCTATTGGCCCTCCCACCCACACCGTAAGAACGCACACACTCCCGCCCTGGTTCCTGCCTCTCCCTAATATTCAGCCTCTAAGGCCCGGGAGCCAAGCCTCCCACCCCGCGCTGGTGTCCGCCAGGCGGCGCCCTTCCCGGAGCAAAAGGGCTGCAGGAGGCTTCCAGGGTGAGCCAGCAGCCCCCGGGAAGTGACCCCAGTCCACCCCTCGGGAAAGGCCGTAACCCGCTGCGGGGCCTGCGCGCGCGCTGGGCTGAGCCCTCCATCCGGAAAGGGGGGGCGGGGGCGGCCGGACTCGCAGGCTCGGCCCGACCCCGGCCCCAGGCCCCGCACCGTGGGCGGCTCACCTTCTCGCCGGTCAGCACGTGCAGCCCCTCGCGCACCTTGGCGAACGAGCCCTCGCCCAGCTTCCTGCTGCCCACCAGGTAGTTGCCCACGCGCTTGTGGTGCTGGAAGTCGCGGAGCCGCTCGCGGGGCACGCCGCTCACCCAGGCCGGCAGGAAACTTCCCTCGCAGGCCGCCGCCGGCCGGGCCGCGTCCTCGCCGCCCCCCGCCACCGGCTCGCCCAGGAGCCCGTCCCCCGCCGCCGCCGGCATCGCGCCCGCCCGGCTCCTCCTCCGGCTCCGGCTCCGGCTCCGGCTCCTCCCGCCGCCGCCCGGGCCCGGCCCCGCCGAGCGCGCGCAGACAATAGCGGCCGCCCTGGCGATGGGGGCCGGGGACCCGCCCCCAACAAGTTCTTCTTCGGAGGGTCGCCTGGCCCCTTTCAGGACACGGGCCCCGCCCCGGGTCCCGTCCGGGCGGCTGAAGACTGTGGCCTCGCTTGGGGACGCGGGGAGCCGCTCTGGCCGGGAGAAGCGGCGGGGGCGCGGTCCGGTGCCCGGCCCCCGATCCCGGCGCCTCCGCAGCCTCCGCCCTGCCGCCGCCGGCTGGTCCGCGCGGGCTCGGGTCCGCTCGCCGGCTCGCTGCTAGCTGGGCGCGCGGCGGGCTGCAGGCGCCCTCTGGACGGCAGCAGAAGAAAGCCCCATTCAGTCTGAATTTGCAGAAATTCAATCCGGGCGCGGGCGGCGGGAACAGATGCGAGCTCCGCTGCGCAGCTTGTGCACTTTCAAATCCCTCGTAGCCCCTCCCTCCCCGCGCGCAACAGCCACTCGACCCTCGCTGGAGAGGGGGGGGCCGGGGAGGGGAGCGGCGCAGCCACCCGAGCGGCGGACAGGGGGACCCCGCGCGGCCTGGCAGACGCGCGCTCCCGGCCGCCCAAGTCGGGCCGTCTCCCGCGGCGCCTCCCGCCCGATTCTGAGCTTGGGCTTTCTGGACCTTTCGGCGGCGAAATCGCCCACCAGCCTCACCCACCCGGGGCAGGAGGGAGGGAGGGAGGTGCTCCCGACCCAGTGTCCAGCCCAGGGCCTGGCAGACAGTAGGGCCCTCTGGACCCTGGGTGAGGGGACGGATGGGTGGGAGGAAAGAAGGATGGGGAGGTGGCAGGGCGTCTGCCCGGGTTCGCTCGCAGGCGGGACTGCTCTGTCGAAGGAGGAGCCGCAACAATAATAGTAGCGCCCGCAGCGCAGGACCCTGGGCGTCTGCAGCCTCCGGGGCACGTTTACACCTCTGCTTTCCGCGGCGGCGGCGGCAGGACCGGGACCCGCGCTCCCTGCTCCTGGAGGCTTTTGTTCTGCGCGCCCCGTGACTGTGTTCGACCCTCGTAAACAAGCACAGCTGCCCTGACGACTGGGATCTGTTCCAGGATCCCCAACGTCTTCTCAAACCAAAAATGCGGAATCCCCTGAGGGAGAAGCTGGGGAGGGGGGTCGGGGGGAGGGGGGTCGGGGCGGGGGGGGGGCATACAGAATGCTACCTGTTGAGCGGCCGGGTAGAAGGCGCCACCGTTTGACGCATACTTAACCCAGATCCCGCAGCGTCCGAGTGGAAAGGGGAGGTTCGGCCCTAACCGAGCTCCTTCCGCTTGACTCTCTGCAACAGGTGTTACATGGTCCAAGTCCACGCTCTGAAATGGGGGCGTGGGGGGCAGCGGTCATCAGCCCAGCGTCGCGGGTGCTCTCTGACCGATCCGAAGTGACCCAGGGAAAGAAACATCTATTTTAAATAGATGTAATTTTAAATAGCATGCTATTATCAACAGCTCCCATGTTTACAAGTCTCCAGCCTTGATATGACTGAGCTGTTTTCTCTGTCTCCTCAATATTGCCATTTTTTCAATATTAAAGACACAGTTGCAAATGTTTTTCTTGCTATGTTTAAGGGATTTCTTTGTCACCACCCCACTCCCCACAATTTCTGCAAGGCTCAACCTCTTTAATGTCTCTAATTCGATCATCAAATTTTAAGAGGACAGAACATGGGGGGGCACTGTCTAATGAATGAGGGATATGGAGCTCGCTTTGGGGTCAAAACCATTCTGAATCTTCCTTCAGAAAAGCTTTTGGAGTTCCCCCAATGTTGTATTAATAGAGTATGACTTATTTTAAAATTCAGGACATTCGCTCTACATGAAAATTTAGAAATTCCCTTAATTTGGTGTGAGGCAAATGTCAGACTGTTGTTCATCAAAGCTTCTTTATGACCTAAAAGAAAAAAAAAAACCAGCTTCAGGCATAAAAATGGTGGAAGACATTTACAATGAAATAGAGGTTTTCTTTCCTTTTAATTATCCTCTGGGGTGGAGGTCAGGAAAGGGGTGAAGAAGAGAGAAAAAGCAGGCCCATTAAATCTTTTTCAAGCCTGCTGCCTGGGTTTGATTCAAGTTCACTGCTAATTCCATCAGCTGGGATGGGTGCCAAAGAGAAGTTCAAATCCTACGCCGGCCGGGGTTTAGCAACTGGTTTGTGAACTACAGGTCCCGCTCTCTGAAATGACCTTGTTGAATAAGGGATGACCCCAGAGATTCCTGTATGTAAGACAAATGAGTACGCAGAGCACTGTGTGGCTCTCCTGTCAGATGCGCAGAAAACATCTGGTTGAAAGCCGTCCTCCGGCACTGAAGACTTTCCAGTGGTTCTACACTGAATTTCTTCTCCCCTGTGGGGTCGCCCTGGGCACTGGATCCAGCTGTCTCACCTCTGCACCGTTTCCTGTGCCACCCACCCCCAAGCTGCCCGCTCTGCCTCCTTCCCGCCTAGTCCCGTGTTTCCTTTCCCATGAAGCCCTCCGCAGCCCCCAGCTGCTGCTCCGTTCTCTCCCACTGCGCGCCCCTCATTTCACACTCTTCCGATGGCCTGCATGACTCACCACGGCTGTCTTTTTTTCCTCCTTCTCTTTTAGACTCATTGAGAATAGGACTTGTGTCTTATTTTATATTTGATGTGCCCTAGAGCACCCAGCATAGGGCCTGAGACATGGTCATTGTTCAGTAAGTATCTGTTGAATAAATGAATGAAAGGCCCTGCTCACCAGTGAGTGGCTTTCATGGCTCCTGAGAGCAAACCCTCTTGTGCTGGGAAGGATATTTCCAGTAACTTTCTCAAAGCCTTTGCAATTGGTTGTTGGTTGCCTTTGGGGGTCAACAAATACAATCCTTTGTCTTGTCAAAGATGGGCCAGTCTCTAACTTGGATGAGTTAACCCTTTAAAATACGTTAGTCCAGCCCTGGCCGGTTTGGCTCAGCAGTTGGAGCGTCGGCCTGTGGACCAGAGAGCCCTGGGTTCAGCTCCCGCTAGGGGCACAAACCAAAAAAACACATTAGTCGAAGGGGGAAAAGGGAGACATCCATAATCCTTTCAACAATAAAGATAAATTTTTAAAAATAAAACATGACCGCCCTGGCCGCTTTAGCTCAGCGGTTAGAGCGTCGGCCCTCAGACCAATGAGTCGAGGGTTTGATTCCGATCAAGGGCACCTATCTTGGTTGTGGTTTGTCCCCGGCCCTGGTCGGGCCGTGCGGGGGAGGCAACCAGTCCATGTGTCTGTCTCACATTGATGTTTCTCTCTTTCCCTCTCTGTCCTCTTCTCTCCCCTTCTCTCCCTCCCTTCCACTCTATCTGCTGATAAATAGAAAAATATCCTTGAGTGAGGATTTTAAAAAATAATAAAATAAAACATCACCAATCACCTGAGAAGCTGTCTCAGTTGACTTCCTTCCTCCCGGCTCCTTCCCATCTTTGCCCCCCATGTGGTCGGGAGACTGGGCCCCACAGCCAGCCAGCCAGGAGACCCAGCTGGAAGCAGTCAGAGACAATTAGGAGTGATCAAGCTGGCGAGGCCAGGAAATGAAGTTGGCCAGAGGGTCAGGCTGCCAAGCCAGACAGCAGGCACGAAGAAGCTTCGCCGGGAAGACGTTCTGTGAACTCCATACTTTCGATCTCCCCAAACAGCTTCCCGTAGGGAAGAGCAGGACTTGCTCCCACGTCCCCGGAGCTCACGTCCAGCAGGATTCTCTCCGCAGCCCCCAGCTGTCGGCGTGCTCAGGGCAAGGCCGAGGAAGGAAGGACTCCTGGGTCGCAAGGCTGCAGGTCCCCCGTAATGGAGAACGTCTCTCGGAATGAACCTGACTCATACCTCTGTGCCTCGGTGTCTTCCGACTTGGGTGTCACGGGAGTGTGACCGGTAAATGAGGGTGCGCACGTGAAGCACCTGCCCGTCCCCTGCTGCAGCGTGAGCGCGGGACTTTTCCATCCATCCTGTTACCATGACAACACTGACACAGTCACTCGGCAACGCCCAGAGTTCCACACACACCACTGTCCCGTTCCTGAGGAATCCCAGAGCATCCTCTCCAGGCCGGATCTCTTCCCTGAACCCAGAGTCCTGGGGGCAGCTCTCTTCGTATCCAACAAGTGTGATAGGATCTCAGACGTAACCTGGGCTCAACACACGCACACCCTCCTCAGTGCTCTCCCAGGACTGCGCCCGAATTCACCGCGACACCTAAGAGTCGTCCTTTGCTTGCTCTCCTTCGTGGCCTGACTTCCAACCCCCCCGCCAGTCCTGGGGGCTCTGCTTGCACGATGCAGCCTCCTGTGACCCGTCCCACCGCCCTCTGTCGCCCTCTTCAGGCCACCATCCTCTCTCATCTCCTAAATGGTATCCCTGCTCCCACACCAAAGTCAACACCGTCCCCTAAAAGTGGGAGTCAGGCCCAGCAGGTGTGGCTCAGTGGTTGAGCATCCACCCATGCACCAAGAGGTGGCCGGTTCGATTCCCGGTCAGGGCACATGCCCAGGTTGTGGGCCAGATCCCCAGTGGGGGGCATGCAGGAGGCAGCCAATCAATGTTCTCCCATTGATGTTTCTATCTCCCTCTCCCTTCCTTTCTCTCTAAAAATAAAGTAAGGGGAAAAAATGTAATAAAAAAAATAAAAGTGGGAGTCAGATCACATCAGTTCCCTCCCCCAACTGTCCACTGGACCCCACCCCAGAGCCTGGTCCGGCATGCCCCTGCCCCCACCTCCAGCCGCTGGCCTCCTGAGGCCCAGAGCACCTGCCCCTGGCTCTTCCTGCAAGCGCCAAGCTCTTCCCCACTCAGTGTGTGTCCCTGATGTTCCGGTGACACGTTTACTCCAGACCATCTCACTGTCTCCGTCCCTTCGGTCAGGGCTCTGTGTCTCCATCCGAGAGCTCCTCTGCACCCCAGCTCCCTGCTCGTCTCCCCTCCTGCCCTTCACAGCAGGGCAGAAGACTGCACATCAGTTTCTGTGTCCACGCTCTCCTCCGGAACTGAAGGTCCATGAAGCCAGGGACTTGGCATCCCGAGCCCCGTGCCTGCCTGGCACACTGCAGGTGCCTCGTCTCGACTCCCACCTGCTGCCGCACGAAAGGAGAGACCCTCCGGCTTCGTGGGGCACGGGCAGTGTGATGGTGTGGATGGTGGCACCCAGCTGCCCAGGAAGAGAAAGGGCCATTCTTCAAACAGGGTGCTGGTGGTGGCCCCCAGGAGAGCCAGGTTCTTGTAGGATTGTACCCCGTCAGTCCCCAGGAGGCCAGTGTCATAACTACCTCAGTAAGAAATGTATGCCCCGCCTCCCAGCCACAGGGAAGTCTTAGGACTCCACATCCGGAGGTTTGGCCCCTTTCCCCGAGTCGTAGGTACAGACCACTGAGAAGAAAGGGAGTCAAAACATGTCATAGGGAGAGGCCATCGCACGCCACTCTGGACCATCTCCCTGCAAGCATCTCTACTTTGGAAGTGGCTTCCCATCTTTTTTTTTTTTTTTAATCCTCACCCAAGGACATTTTTTTTTTGCATTTATCTACAGATAGAGTGGGAGAGAGAGAGGGAGGAAGAGAGAAAGAGAAACTTCAATGTGAGAGAGACACATCGACTGGTCGCCACCCATACAACCCAAACCGGGGCCTGGGACAAACCGCAACTGAGGTACGTGCCTTTAGCGGGAACCGAACCTGGGACTCTCTGGTCCACGGTCCGACTCTCTAACCGCTGAGTCAAACTGGCCAGGGCAAAGTGGCTTCCCATCTTAAGTCAACAGCAGCAGCATCCCCAAGGGACCCTTCGCTGCTCTGACCGCACCAACCCACCTGTGCCAGGCACACTCCACGGGGGGCCTTCCCGTGTTCAGTTCCCCCGAACATCTTTCTCCCAAATATCTGCACAGCTGGCCCCTCACCATCTTTGGGACTTTGCTGAAATGTCACCTTCTCTGGGACCTCTGTCTGACCTCTGTTTACAATGCAAACTTCCCCAGATCACACCCGGACACACACTCCCCTCCCCTCCTCCACTAACTCATCCTTCTCTGCTTTTTCTCCATGGCACTTAATGCCCTGTGACTGATCATGTATTTTCCCTGTTTGTTGTGTCTACTGTCTGTCTCCCTCCCTCGGATGGAGGCTGCGTGAGGGCTGGGAGTTTGTTAAGTGCCCTACGCCTGGTGCCCTACGCCTGGTGCCCTATGCCTGGTGCCCTACGCCTGGTGCCTGGTGCCCTATGCCTGGTGCCCTACGCCTGGTGCCCTACGCCTGGTGCCTGGTGCCCTATGCCTGGTGCCCTATGCCTGGTGCCTGGTGCCCTATGCCTGGTGCCTGGTGCCTGGTGCCTGGTGCCCTATGCCTGGTACCCTACTCCTGGTGCCTGGTGCCCTACGCCTGGTGCCTGGTGCCCTACGCCTGGTACCTGGTGCCCTATGCCTGGTGCCCTACACCTGGTGCCTGGTGCCTGGTGCCCTACACCTGGTGCCTGGTGCCCTATGCCTGGTGCCCTATGCCTGGTGCCCTACGCCTGGTGCCTGGTGCCCTATGCCTGGTGCCCTATGCCTGGTGCCTGGTGCCCTATGCCTGGTGCCTGGTGCCCTATGCCTGGTGCCCTACGCCTGGTGCCTGGTGCCCTATGCCTGGTGCCCTACACCTGGTGCCTGGTGCCTGGTGCCTGGTGCCCTACGCCTGGTGCCTGGTGCCCTATGCCTGGTGCCCTACACCTAGTGCCTGGTGCCTGGTGCCCTACGCCTGGTGCCTGGTGCCCTATGCCTGGTGCCCTATGCCTGGTGCCTGGTGCCCTACGCCTGGTGCCTGGTGCCCTACACCTGGTGCCTGGTGCCCTATGCCTGGTGCCCTACACCTGGTACCTAGTGCCTGGTGCCTGGTGCCCTACGCCTGGTGCCTGGTGCCCTATGCCTGGTGCCCTACACCTAGTGCCTGGTGCCTGGTGCCCTACGCCTGGTGCCTGGTGCCCTATGCCTGGTGCCTGGTGCCCTACGCCTGGTACCTAGTGCCTGGTGCCTGGTGCCCGGTGCCCTATGCCTGGTGCCTGGTGCCCTACGCCTGGTGCCTGGTGCCCTATGCCTGGTGCCCTACGCCTGGTGCCCTACACCTGGTACCTAGTGCCTGGTGCCTGGTGCCCGGTGCCCTATGCCTGGTGCCTGGTGCCCTATGCCTGGTGCCCTACACCTAGTGCCTGGTGCCTGGTGCCCTACGCCTGGTGCCTGGTGCCCTATGCCTGGTGCCCTACGCCTGGTGCCCTACGCCTGGTACCTAGTGCCTGGTGCCTGGTGCCCGGTGCCCTATGCCTGGTGCCCGGTGCCCTACGCCTGGTGCCTGGCTCACAGGAGGTACTTGACACAAATCTGTTGTGGTTGAATGAATTTGACATTCACGGGGCCTCCCCTGTGGAAGAAGCAACCATGATAAACGAGAAAGCAGAAAAACAAACAGCTACGCGGAGTCCTGCCGGAGAACAGGCAGCATAAAGGCACAGTTGAAAGAAATCAGTACTTGGGCCACAGAGATAACCCTCCATGACAAGCTCCTCGTTCCTATTATGGCAGGAAGGAGACGGTTACCATGAGCACAAGGCTTGAGATTGATGGCCTCTATCTAAGGTGCCAACGACTGTCCCTGTCCTGCTGGGGACTGGGCAGAACCTGGCAGCGTCGACGTGTGTGCAGAGATCTGGAGACTGCGCACGCACCTCGGGCGAGTCCAAAATGTGACCCGGGGGAAGAGATGCTGAGAGAGCCAGGCCTCTGGAACTGAGCCCACTCGCCAGCCACCGCCCCTCACTCAGGCCGGCTGGCGGGCGGAGGCTGCTCTGAGCTCTGAACTTGCCGGCCAGATGCGACAAGAGGAGTCAGGCGCCCCCTGCTGGTTGAATCTGCTCCTCTGTCCACAGACAGAACCCAGGAAACTAGAACCAGGGTCTCTCGCCTGCTGGCTCCGAGACCCTGAGCAGGGCACCATCTTCTCTGGACGTCAGTATCCTCCATCTGCAAAGGAAATAACTCCGCTCTGTCATTTCTAGTTCCCGGGACTAAATGAGGCCAATATATGTGAATATGCCCATAGAAACTTGGTTATTGTTGTCTTAACAAACAAATTCAGTGAAGTTGCAGGATACAAAATCAGGAATAAAAATCAGTTGTGTTTCTATACACTAACAACAAACAACCAGAAAGAGAAATTAAGAAAACGATCCATTTATAATTATATCAAAAAAGAATAAAGTACCTGGGAATCACGTTCAGATTTATACACTGGCCCTGGCCAGTTTGGCTCAGCGGTTGGAGCATCGGCCTACGGTCCAGAGAGGCCCGAGTTCGGTTCCCGCTGGGGGCGTGTGCTTCAGTTGCGGTTTGTCCCTGGCCCTGGTTGGTCGTGTGGGTGGCGGCCACTCGATGTGTCCCTTTCACATCGATGTTTCTCTCTCTCTCTCTTCCTCTCTCTCCCTCCCACTCCATCTGGACAAAAAATAAATTAAAAAAGAAAAAACTGGCCTGCCATATGCAAAAGAATGAAATTAAACCCTTACCTTTTTTTTTTTTTTTAATCCTCACCCGAGGACATTTTTCCATTTTTTGTTCAGATAGAGTGGGAGGGAGAGAGAGGAAGAGAGAGAGAGAGAGAAACATCGACATGAAAGGGACACATCGAGTGGCTGCCTCCCGCACGACCAACCAGGGCCGGGGACAAACTGCAACCGAGGCACGTGCCCTTAGCGGAAACCGAACCTGGGTCTCTCTGGACCGCAGGCCGACGCTCTAACCGCTGAGCCAAACCGGCCAGGGCTAAACCCTTATCTTACACCATACACAAAAATTAACTCAAAATAGATTCAAAACTTGAACATAAGACCTGAACCCATAAAAATCCTAGAAGACAACATAGGCAGTAGGTCCTTGGCAATGATTTTTTTGGATTTGACACCAAAAGCAAAGGTAAAAATAGGAAAATAAACAAATGGGATTACATCAAACTATTAATAAAAAGCTTCTGTGTAGCAAAGGAAGCCATCAATAAAATGAAAAGGCAACCTATGAAATGAGAGAAAATATTTGCAAACCATGTGTCTAATAAAGGGTTAATATCCAAAATATATAGACATATCATTAAATAGCAAAAAAACAAATTTTTAAAAATCTGGTTTTAAAAACGGGCAGAGGCATTGAATAAAAGTTTCTTCCAGAGAAGACATGTAAAAAGCCAACAGATCCGTGAAAAGTGCTGAGCGTCACTAATCATCGGGAAAATGCAAATCAAACCCACGACGAGACACCACCTCACACCTGCTGGAACGGCCGTTATCAGCGCAGACGAAAGGTACGTGTCAGTGAGGATGTGGAGAAACGGGAACCCTCGTGCGCTGTTGGTGGGATTTTAAACTGGTGCAGCCACTGTGGAAAACAGTGTGGGGGTTCCTCAAGAAATTAACACGAGAACTGTGGTATGATCCAGCAACCCCACATCCCCTGTGTGTGTCTGTGGGAGAGGGAAGGGCTGTCCTGAAGCGATGTCTGCACTCCAGGCTCACGGCAGCACTCTTTACCGTAGCCATGGGAACAGCCCACGTGGCCACCGACAGGTGGACGGATGAATAATGTGTGTGTGTGCGTGTGGATTGGAAAATTTATATATAAATAAAATAGAATATTATTCAGCGTAAAAAGAAGAAAATTCCGCCATGTAGGACACAATGGATGGACCTTGAGGACATTATTGCTAAGTGAAATAAGTCAGACCGAGAAAGACACATACTGCACGATCTCACTTCCTGGAATATAAAAAACCCACACTCATAGAGCCAGAGGGTGGACTGGTGGTTGCCAGAGCGGGTGGGGACTTGGGGGAGATGCGGGAAGAGGGGAGTGAGGTGCCAACTTCCCGTTGCAAGAGTGTGGTGGCCGCAGTTGACAATGCTGTGCTGTGTATTTGAAAGTTGCCAAGAGACTAAATAGATCTTTTTCTTTTTTTTATCCTCGCCGGAGGACATTTTTGCATGTATCTTCAGATAGAGCAGGAGGGAGAGAGGGAGGAAGAGAGAGAGAGAAACATCGATGGGAGAGAGACACATCGAGTGGCTGCCACCCACATGACCCCAACTGGGGCCAGGGACAAACTGCAACCGGGGTACGTGCCCTGAGCGGGAACCGAACCCGGGACTCTCTGGTCTGTGGGCCGACGCTCTAACCGCTGAGCCAAACCGGCCAGGGCGAGAATAAATAGATCTTAAACAACCTCATCACAAGATAAAATATTGTGACTCTATGAGGTGATGGGTATTAACGAAGCTTTGGTAATCATTATGCAATATATACATCTACCGAGTCATGATGCTGTACACAAGCTAATACCATGTTCTATGTCGACTGCGTGTCAACAGTCGGGGAGGGGAGAAAATTAATCCAAATCATTTTCTTTTCAATCTAAGAACCTGGAGCCTATAGTATTTATTTCGCTGACATCATTCACTCTAAGGCAGACAGACTGACAGAAGTATGTTTCACAGACTGTCTTTCTGATACGGTTGAATAGTTAGTATCGCACTGACTAAACTCAACATTAGATATGTGAAATGAACTGATCCATAAAACATGCAACTGTTAAACGTGCAGAAGTTAACATACACGTGTAGGGAGAGCTCGATTACACATCGATTATGAATTGCATGTGCTCCTCGGGCTGCATTCCATGATGTATGACATGATGTGATGTAACAGCATGTTCCTTTGCAACGTCAGTGCAACCATCCAATTAGAGCATGCATTAGTGGGACACCCATCGGTAATAGATCTGAAGGTGTGCAAAAATGAAAGTGACAAGATGGTCCCTGGCAAGATTAATACTCACGGTGCTAAGAGATGAAGTGTCACGTCACGATCACGAAACTAAAAACTTGACTCTCCTCTCTGTGTGCGTCTGGGCTCCCGGTTTCCGTTCAAGCAAGTTTGCAAGTCACGGGCCACGTGCCACGAGCATGCCTCTCACCACGCAATTTTCTTCGCTCCTCAGAAATGCGAAGCACTGGTGTTCAGTGGGATTCAATTATTAGGGACACATTTTATTTTCAAATCGGAACATTTTTGCAAAGCTGTGATATTTATAGACAGCCTCCTGATATTTCTTTTCAGAAGCACTACTGATTTTATTGAAACACCAAGTCTAAAGAAGCAAAAGCCATAAAGATAAACATTTCAAAGGGTTGAAAATACATTAACCTTTATTGTGTTAAAGAAAATAAACCTAGTTTTTTTCGGCGGCTGTGAAGCTGGGGAGAACCCGGCCGGGCCGAGGACATGGGATCGCGTTGTCCTTCCAGCACTTCGACCCTCCCCTGAAGGTCCTCAGTAAAACGGCCGGATCCTAAAAAAAAGAAAGACAGAATATAAATAAACCTAATTTGAAACAGGCAACAAGGGGAGTTTCGTCTTGAAGGGTGTTTGCTGCTTTCCGTTCTGAAAGAGCTGCTTTTAATAGCAGTCTTTGCAGGTGACATGCATCGTGATCTCCGGTACTCAAACTGGTCATCGTCGGAACCGGCTGCGAAGAATAACGGAGAAAGGGTACTCAGGTAGGATCTGCGGACGTTTTGTGATTATTTCTGGTATCACGTTTTTCATCATTCATGGGCTGATGGCCATTTATGAAAAATACCAGGAGCCAGAGGAAATCATCACGACCCAACTACAATGATTGGGGTGTTTCATTAACAAGAATCAAATGGATGCCTCAGTAATGGAGAAACCAACAGACACCGCCTCGGGACGATCTTAAATTAAACCTGGACGCCTTTGGGCCTTTCAAAAGTCTCTTGAGCGTTTTTAAATAGAAATAAATTCTGGCTTAAAAAAAAAACACATGCAACAAACTATGTTAAACATTCCGTTTCGGTGCCTCACGAATGAAGAAATTATATTGTTTGACTATGTGCACACCTCCTGACCCAGAAATTTATCCTTAGAACAACTCCTAGGACGTCAAGGGAATAGTCACCAATATTGTAAAAGCCACGTCCGGGGCCAGGTGGGTACTAGACTTATGGGGGTTACTCAGTAAGGTATAGATAGGTCTAGCCACTACCCTGCATAATGTAATTCTGAATGTCAACTGTGACTGAAAAATAGTTTTAATTATAAAAGGATTCCCAGAGCCCCAGCCGGTTTGGCTCAGCGGTTAGAGCGTTGGCCTGTGGCCCGAAGGGTCAGGGTTCGATTCCCAGTCAAGGGCACGTATCCCGGTTGCTGGCTGGAGCCCTGGCCCCAGCTGGGGTTGTGCCAGACGCAACCAATCCATGTGCCTCTCTCACAGGGACGTTTCTCCCTCTCTCTCTTCCACTGTCTCTCAAAACCAATGGAAAAATATCCTCGGGTGAGGATTAGCCAAAAATAAAAATATTGCCTGGCCGGTGTGACTCAGTGGCTGAGCAACGACCCATGCACCAGGAGGTCACTGATTCGATTCCCAGTCAGGACACATGCCCAGGTTGTGGGCCCGATCCCCAGTGGGGGGCGTGCAGGAGGCGGCCAATCGATGTTCTCTCTCATCGATGTTTCTATCTCTCTCTCCCTCTCCCTTCCTCTCTCTCTAAAATCAATAAAGAAAAAAATATATAAGCAAAAATACAAATAAAAATAAAGGATTCCTAGAAAAGTGTGTGAAGACTACACACGAACTAGGTCCCCTACTTCGCACCATCGATGCGAATCAATCGTGTCAGGATTCAAGCCCCATTTTTAAAGTAGTCGTTGAAAATAGATAATATGTGCATTCTCAGCCGTAAGAGGTTACAGCTACAAAAATAAAAAATAAAAAAAGAAGATAAATTTGACCACACTTGTGGAGGCCGTGAGAATGCACCCCCAGTCGTTCAATGACTGGGTGTGGAATTGACCGAGGGCCCTGCCGGCTGGGCTCTGAAATCCATCACCGTGGGGCACTGGGGCCACGCTTCCCACGGGCTGCTCCTGGGCAGTGACTGAGGCCAGGAGGGATCCTCAGGCTGCCCACACACAGCCCCTCACGCTCAGAAGGGCCTCATGCCCGGATCAACACTCTGCTGTTAATGTTTTAACAAGGAACCCTACATAGCCATCTCACACTGGGCCCCACAAACACACACACACATTTATTTTAGGAACTGGCTCACATTATCGGGAGTCTGGCAAGTCCAAAGTCTGCAGAGCAGGCTGGACAGTCACGAAAGCACGGAATCTGCAGTCTCGAGTCCGAAGGCAGGCTGCCAGCAGGGCGTCTTCCTCGGGAACCCTCCGTCTTGCCGCTGCAGGCCTTCGACTGATTGGACGAGGCCCACCCACCAGGTGGAGGATTCTCTGCCTTACTCCAAGTCCGCGGATTGAAATGTTCGTCACGTCTCCAAAATACTTTTGCAGACACACCTGGACGAGTGTGTGGTCGAACACCTGGGCACCATGGCCTAGCCACATTGGCACGCGGAGTGAACCATCACAGCCATTGTTCGCCTCTCGCCGCTGGACAGTAACCTCCGCGTGGCAGGGGTTCTCGTCGGCGTGGCTCCCTGTCCCAGCACGGGGAACAGCGTCTGGCACACAGTGGGCATTTGTTCGATGTTTATGGAATCACTAAACAAGTGTGTGAACTGACTAGGGCCGTCACTTGACTAGGGTGGTCAGGGAAGACTTCTCGGAGGAGGCACCATTGGACGGAGACCCCAAACTGAGCATGTTAAGCCAGGTGAAGAGTGTGCCACCGCACAGAGGTGGGCAGGGGGCTGTTCACGGAGGGGAGCGGCTCGCTGTGGCTGCAGCACCCGCAGCAAGGCCCCGAGCGATGAGAGGCGATGCCCAGAGAGAGGAGGAGCCGGGCCGCGGAGGACTGTGGTCAGGGCACGTGGGCACACATCCTTGCGACAGTATTCGCTATGCTAGAGATAGTTTGAGTTGCCCGGCCGGTGTGGCTCAGTGGTTGAGCGTTGACCCATGCACCAAGAGGTCACTGGTTCGATTCCCGGTCAGGGCACATGCCCAGGTTGTGGGTCAAATCCCCAGTAGGGGGGCGTGCAGGAGGCAGCCAATCAATGTTCTCTCTCATCGATGCTTCTCTCTCTCCCTCTCCCTTCCTCTCTCTCTAAAAAAAAATCAAGAAAGAAAATAAATTTTTTTAAAGATAGTTTAAGTCAAGTTTCTGCAGAATCCAACTGTAGCTTTCCCTCATATATCTTTTTGCACCAAAAAGCATCTTTCTGCTACAGAGTCCAGCCATGCAAAAACGTCTGCACGGTTCCCTTCGCGTTTTTGCAGAAAAAGGGGAAATCGTAGAATGACAGAGAGCGAGATTCTGTAGGTTGGTCTTGTTTTGATGAGGAGACTCCGCAGGGTGGTCTGGGCTCCATCTCCTGCCTGCGTACTCTGCAGTCCTCTGAAGCTCCCTCGGGTGGATAGTCCGTTCCACGTGGGATGCCCCAGGTGAGTTCTGAAGGCTGCTGCACACCCCTGGCTCCGGAACTCAGCCCTAACCCCCCTCGGGGTGTACCCCTGGTGCTCTGCTGACGCGGATTTCTTCTTCCTCCTTAGAGGTTCCGGACTTTTTCCTTGCACTATTTTACCACGCATCTTGGAAAGGCAGAAGCGATGTGGGGTTGGGGGAATGGATGGTGTGGTTTCTTTCTTTCTTTCTTTTTTATCCTCACCTGAGGACATTTTTGCATTTATCTTCAGATAGAGCGGGAGAGAGAGAGGGAGGAAGAGAGAGAGAGAGAGAAACATCGACGTGAGAGAGACACATCGAGTGGCTGCCACCCACACGACCCAACCGGGCCCGGGTACAAACTGCAACCAAGATACGTGCCCTTAGCGGGAACCGAACCCGGGACTCTCTGGTCCGCGGGCCGACGCTCTAACCGCTGAGCACACTGGCCAGGGCAATGGTGTGGCTTCCTTACCCACTGCAATGACATGGGTATTACCACTCCCAACCAGTGAGAATGCGTGTTGACTGTAACAGCAAACAGTTATTCAAAGGTTTTGTTCAGTGTTTCCCATGTCAACTTTTCTTCGTGGTCCAGCCAACAGTAGAAATGCTAATAAGTAGAGAAAAGTAATAAAGGCAGAAGATCTAATAATCCACACGCTGGGTGATTCGTCCTAAAACAGTCATCGAACGCCCTGTGTTCAGACTGTATGTTGGGGAAGACAGAAAACCTGACAAGCCCCAGAGAACTGACTCCAAATTACAGCTTCGCTGCAACAAGAATTCCCCTCCTTGCTGAACCGCCCTCCTCTTCCCGTAAGTGCAGCCTGACGCTCGCATCAGCCCAGTAACAGTGATCGCTCAGCAAAAGACACTTTACAAACAATAATGGGGGTGGGGGCAGGCGCTGCCCGAGAGAAGGCAGGCCATTACAACATGAGCCTCTCTCAGGAAGCTCCCAGATACATCGCCTAAAGTGCGGTTTTAAAGCCTGTTTAGACTTTACGGTTGAGCACACGAGACAGAAGAAATCCCAGGGCTGTGCAAGGAGAGGACTGCAAACTGCCTCGGGAGCGGTTGCTGCAGAAGCACTGCGGGGTGGGTGCTGGTCCAGATGACCAAGGCACCTGGGTTTTGGTACCCTGTGAGGATACATGCTGAGGCCCCGGGCCAGGTGGCACAGGGGAGTGGACACCCCTGCGTGGAGCTCCTTTGTCACACAGCCGCACCTCAGCTAGAGGGTGGAGCAGAAACACTCATCCGTCAACACAGCAGGCGTTAAGGAAAGAAGTGCATCTGTTTTCAGCTTGGGCTCTGGGTATAAAATAAAAATAAACAAAAACCAAGTCATGGCCCTGGCCGGTTTTGCTCAGTGGTTAGAGCATGGGCCCAAGGACCAAAGAGTAGCAGGTTGGATTCCGGTCAAGGGCACGTACCTCGGTTGCAGTTCGTTCCTCGGCCCTGGTAGGGGTTGTGCGGGAGGCAGCCAGTTGATGTGTCTCTTATATCAGTGTTCCTCTCTCTCTCTCTCCCTCCCTCACATTTTATCTGAAGATAAATGGAAAAATATCCTCGGGTAAGGATTTAAAAAACAAAAAACAAGCCATGGCTTCATGCATCTGGGGTTCTAATTTATACTAACTGTAGAGTCCAGGAAATATCAAAACGGGAAATTACTATAACAATTGATTCTAGCCTAGGGAAAAAATACCAGGACAGAAGAAAACACAAGATGACTTCTCAGATACTTGCAAAGAAGGCCACAGTCGACCTCCAAAAAACAGGAATCTTAATAAAAATGAACTTATAAATATGTTACATTTCACATTTCATATATATTCATATATATGTATATATACATGTATGTATACATACATACACACAACTCACAGGTATCACAAGACAAAACACACAAGAGAATTAGAGACCCTAAGACTTTAAGATTTAAAAATCAACAGTCTGGGAAATAAAACAAATTAAATATGCTAAAAACAAGTTAAAAAAATAGGAGATATGAAACCTTACAGAGCGAACACATAACTATAAAAGAAAACAAGTGGATTGAAAAAGAAACCCAACAGAAATTCTAGAAATGCAAAATGTTTTCAATGATATTAAATCTCAACAGACAGGAAAGCAGTAGATTAGACACAGCTACAAAGAGAATTGGTGAAATGGAAGATAGATATGATGGAATTACTGAGAATGCAATACAAAAAGAAAAACATGGTTCATTCACTATGGAAAACAGTATGAAAGAGCCTCAAAAAAATTAAAAATAGAACTACGATATGGTCCAGAAATTCCACTTCTGGGTATATATCCAAGGGGAATGAAAACACTAATTCAAAAAGATATCTGCACCCTCATTTTCATAGCAGCATTATTTACAATAGCTAAAACATGGGAATAACCTAAGTGTATATTGATGGATGAATGTATAAGGAGATTGTGAAGTTCTGTTGTGAAATTGTGTGTGTGTGTGTGTGTGTGTGTGTGTGTATATATATATATATATATATATATATATATATATATATATATTTCAGCCATTTTGAAAAAGAGAAAATTCTACCATTTGTGACCACATGGATGGACCTTAGCTTCATGCTAAGTGAAATAAGTCAGATCGAGAAAGACAAATGCTGTATGATCTTTCTTATATGTGGAATCTATTTTTTAAAAATACTCATAGAAAAAGAGAACAGAGTGTGGTTACCAGAGGCGGAGAGTGGGGGCTGGATTGGAGGAAGGTGGTCAAAAGGTACAGAGCTCCAGTTATATGACAAATAAGTATGGGGATGTAATGTACAACATGATAATGATAACTATACATAATACCGCTGTATGATTAATATAGAAAGTTAAGAGATTAATAACTTTTAATCTTAAAAGTTCTCATCACAAGAACATTTTTCTTCCTTTTATTCTTTTCTTTTCTTTCTTTTTTTTTTTTTTTTTTTGCATTTATCTTCAGATAGAGCAGGAAGGAGAGAGGGAGGAAGAAAGAGAGAAACATCAACTTGAGAGATACACATCGACTGGTTGCCACCCACACGACCCCAACCAGAGCCAGGGACAAACTGCAACCGAGGTATGTGCCATTAATGGGAACCGAACCCGGGTCTCTCTGGTCCACAGGCCGACGCTCTAACCACTGAGCCAAACCAGCCAGGGCTTCTTTCTTTTCTTTTTATTGTATCTACATGAGGAGGTAGATGTTCGCTGAACCTCTTGTAGCAATCACTTCACAAGATACTGTATGTAAAATACAGAAGAATAAATTCAACATGGATAAAAGACTTAAATGTGACCCATGAAACCATAAAAATCCTACAAGAAAATGTAGGCAAGATAATCTCAGACATCATATGTAGTGGAATTTTCACTGATACATCACCTAGGGCAAGAGAAACAAAGGAAAAAATTAATAAACAGGACGACATCAAACTTAAAAGCTTCTGTACAGCAAAAGAAACCAGCATCAAAATGAAAAGAGAACTCACTCTCTGGGAGAACATATTTGCCAACAAAACATCAGAAAAGGGGTTAATATCCAAAATATGTAGAGTACTCCTACAACTCAACAAAAGGAAGACAAACAATCCAACCAAAAAATGGGCTGAGGACCTGAATACACACTTCTCCAAACAGAACATACAAAAAGCCAGGAGAGCCAGGCAGGTGTGGCTCAGTGGATTGAGCGCCGTCCCATGGACTGAGAGGTCCCGGTTCAATTACCCGTCAGGGCACATGCCCGGGTTACGGACTCAATCCCCAGTAGGGGGCGTGCAGGAGGCAGCCGATCGATGTTTCTCTCTCACATGGATGTTTCTATCTCTCTCCCCTTCCTCTCTCTCTAAAAAATCAATAAAAATATATATATTTAAAACAAACAAAAAGGTCAGGAGACATATGAAAAAATGCTCATCATCTTTAATCATCAGAGAAATGCAAATTAAAACGACTATGAGATATCACCTCACACCTGCCAGAATGGCCGCCATCAACACATCCTCAAACAACAAGTGCTGGTGAGGATGTGGAGAAAAGGGGACTCTAGTACACTGCTGGTGGGAATGCAGACTGGTGCAGCCACCATAGAAAACAATATGATGTTTCCTCAAAAAGTTAAAAATGGAACTGCCATTTGACCCAGTGATTCCTCATCTTGGGATATATCCTAAGAAGCCTGAAACACCAATCAGGGAGAATATATGCACCCCTATGTTCACAGCAGCACAATAGCCAAGATCTGGAAACAGTCCAAGTGCCCATCAGTAGATGAGTGGATAAAAAAGCTGTGGTACATGTACACAATGGAATACTATGCAGCCGTAAGAAAGAGCGATCTCTTACCCTTTGAGATGACATAGAGAGACCTGGAAAGTATGCTAAGCAAAATAAGCCAGTCAGCCCAGCCGGTATGGCTCACTGGTTGAGCGTCGACCCAGGCACCAAGAGGTCACTGGTTTGATTCCCGGTCAGGACACATGCCCAGGTTGTGCGCCCAATCCCCAGTGGGGGGCATGCAGGAGGCAGCCAATCAATGTTCTCTCTCATCGATGTTTCCATCTCTCTCTCCCTTCCTCTCTCTAAAAAAATCAATAGAGAAAAAAACATTTTTTTTTTAAAGAAATGGAAGCAAAGGAATAAATGAGAGAGGAACACACGAGAACACGGAACTGTGTATTTTCTCTCCTGAGTCTGGGACTCTGGATAACTGCCCCTTTTCTTTCTTCAGGGATGCATGAGCAAAGCCAACATAAATAGCTTCCTGTGTCCTTGCAGCAGGAGGGACCACAGGGCAGCAAGCGTGTGCACCGTGGGGAACAGCACGTACACTCGGCCGTGAGAACACCGGGTCTCCATCGGTCTCCTGCTCAATGCCTTCGCCATAAATTAGCCCTTTCCGCGAGCAACATCCAGCCAATGTGACCCATTCGCTGACCTGAATGTCAAATAGGGAATAGTTTTTACTTCTGTATATTTAGCCTTTTCATTTATATTCACACTTTGAAATCTAAATGAGCTGTTAAATCTACCCAAATATAATGATGGGGATTTTTTTTTTCTCTTTGTCTCCTCATTAAGACATTTCTTTGATTGAATCATTGATGAGATGAGTTTCTGAAGCACGGCTTTTTTCCTCTAAAGGGCAAGAAAAGAAAGCGTTTTTAACATTGAAAGGTTACCATTAGGAAGCATACTGTGGGTTGTGGGACTCAAGGTCTTAAAGACACAGAGCCTGTAACCCCGCTGCAGTTTGCCCACGGCCCCCCAGGAGGCCTGGCCTACCTGCCCTGCCCTCACCTCATCGGACGTGACCGTCCTCTCCGGCACATGCCGTCCTGAGGAAGTCCGCTTCCCAGCTTGTCTGTTGTAGAGATCCCCCATATCTACTGTGTACCCCCCAAGTGCCAAACCACAGTCAGGCCCCACAGGGACCTAAAGGCGACCACATGGCTCCTGCATTCTCAGACGACCAGGGATGAGAACGAGGTCACAAGAGGTCGAACGTGCCCAGGAGACAGGCACGCACGTGCCCACGCTACTGCGTGACACCCTTCCGCTCCTTGCCCAGAGTCCCAGTTTTGTGGCGGAGGGTGATGACCCAGCTCCCAGCCCTGGCAGCATCGGGTGAAGCCGGTCAGAACCCCGTCCTCTGAATTCCCAGGTGCTGGCAGCTGTGCCTGGGGCACCATTCCAACCAGCAAGACACACAGGAAGACTTCCGTGGGCTTCTAGGAGAGCTCCGGTCTGCTCCCAAGCGCGGGGTGCCCCCCCTTCCCGTGCGAATGCAGACATGATAACTGAAGTGGGGGCGCTGTCTGAGAGCCTGAGTGGAGGCAAGAAGAACTGCACAGACGCCACCCCAGAAATCCCAGTGCCGAGCTCTGCGGGAACCACCTGCCTTCCGCCTGCTAATTGTGTGAGAAAAATCAAGTTGTTACAGGCGACTGAATGCACCCCTAGCCGATCCCTACGTGAGCTGTAGAATATGTTTAAACACAAGAGTCCTGAAATGCACTCGCAGAAAGGGAAGTTCCTTTCACTTTACTGGAAAGGAAGAATTAGTCCCAGGCCTGCTTTCCAGTCAGCCTCGGACACCCAGCTGGTCCGATTTCAGCTCCTCCCGTGGGTGCTGACTCATCAGCCACTAAGACAGTGGTGCTGAGTGTGGTCCCCAGGCCGGACCCAGGGCGAGAGAGGGGTGCTGTTTGGAGTGAGGCCCTCCGCGGGGCTGGGAGGGACCGGCCCTGGGCATCCCCCCCCCCCCCGCCTCTGCTCCCCAGCTCACCCTGCGTGCAGCGCTGGGCAGGTGCTCGGCCTCCTGGCCGAGAAGTCCCAAGGTTAGCCCCTCTGGCATCAGGGGAGAAGGCTTCTCCCTCGTCCTAACTGCCCAGGGAAAAAGCCAGAGCTGGACCAAAATTTAATGCAATTTCCATCAAAATTCCAACAACTCTTTAAAAATGTTTTTATAGAGAGAGAAAGGGAACGAGAGATAGAAACATGGATGTGAGAGAGAAACATCGATGGACTGCCTCCTGCATGCCCCCTACTGGGGATCGAGCCCACAACCCAGGCATGTGCCTTGACCGGGCATCGAACCGGGACCTCTCAGTCTGTGGGATGACGCTCAATCCACTGAGCCACACTGGCCGGGCCCAACAACCTTAAAAAAAAAGAAAAAAAGATAGAAAAGCCGGTCTTTAATTGTATATGGAATTGCCAGGGCCTCTGAATCACCAAAACAAGCTTAAAAAATAACGAAGTCGGACACTCACACTTCCCAGTCTCAAAGAGCCCACGAGTGGAAGTACCCAAACAACACAGCACTGGCGTGAGGGCAAGGAGGACAGTGGGACGGAGCAGAGTCCAGGAAAAACCTGCACACAGATGGGCCAACTAACTGTTGACAAAGGTTCCAGGACTACCCAGTGGGGAAAGACAGCCTCTTCAGCAGATGTCGCTGGGACAGCGGGACAGCCACACGCAGTGGACGAAGCTGCATCCTCCCTTACGCCATGCACATAAATGAACTCAAAATGGGTCAGACCTGAACATAACAGCTATAACCATAAAAATCCTAGAAGAAAACATAGAGGTAAATCTTTGTGACACTGGATTTGGCAATGGATTCCTAGGTATAACACCAAAGCACAAGCCACAGAAGAAAGCACAGATAGCTTGGACTTAATTAAAATGAGAAGAAAAAAAAAGCGTGGGGAGCTGCAGGGCAGGGAGACAGGGTGCGGCGGCAGGGGTGCGAGTCGTGACGGCATGCTGCTCCGCCTTCCGCGCCAAAAAAATATATTTTTTAAATAATACAATGGCCCTGGCCGGTTTGGCTCAGCGGTTAGAGCGTCGGCCCACGGACCAGAGAGTCCCGGGTTCGGTTCCCGCTAGGGGCGCATACCTCAGTTGCAGTTTGTCCCCGGCCCGGATGTGTCTCTTTCACGTCGATGTTTCTCTCTCTTCCTCACTCTCTCCCTCCCACTCTATCTGAAGATAAATGCAAAAATGCCCTCGGGTGAGGATAAAAAATATATAAATAAATAAATAATACAATGAAAAAATAATTATCCATCAAGGGACAGAATGGGAGAAAATGTTTGCCAATCATATATCTGACAAGGGTATAATGTCCAGAAGAGGTAAAGAGCTTCTATCATTCAACAACAAAAAAGACAAACAGCCCAATTTAAAAATGGGCAAAAAAAACTTGAATAGCTATTTCTCCACAAGAGATACACAGACGGCCAACAAGCGCACGGAAAGATGCTCGCCAGCCTTAGGCATTAGGGAAAGGCAAATTAAAACTACACTACTTCTCTCTCCTTCCACGCCTCTCTCTCATCCGGGACAGTCACTATCATCTGCGCCGTGAGCTCAGAGAAACAAGCCACAGTGGCACCCACTTCGTACCCCGGAGGACGACTATGAAAACAAAGTAGAAATGGAAATGAGCACGTGCTGGGAAGGACGTGGAGAACCTGGAAGCCTTGGGCGTAATCGCTGGAAATGTACAACAGTGTGGCCACTGTGGAAATTGGTTTGCTGGTCCCTCAAAAAGCTAAACATAGAATTACCGTGTGACTCAGCGACTCCACTCTCAGAGCCCAAAGAATGGAAAACAGAGATTCAAACACGTGTACACCATGCTCACTGCAGCATCATTCACGACAGCCAAAAGATGAAGCAACCCAGGGCCCATCAACAGACAGATGGATAAACAAAGCGTGGTCCACGGGCCAGTGGGATGTCAGTGAGGCATCGAAAGCAGGAAGCTCTGACACATGCAGCATACAGCATTCAGGAGTGCAGGGTACTCTGGTTTCTCTTCAGAGCACATAAATCTTTCGCCTCTTACTGAAGATTTCTGTGGAGAGGGACAAAACAAAACAAAAAGAGTGGCAGCATTCTTCCTAAGCTGTCTTAGCAGGAGTCTTGCTATCACTAGGCTCTGAGGACTTGGCAGGGACAGGGACCACGGCCCAGGGTGAGTCAAAAGGGCTCAAAAGGTCCTGACTCACATTTGGTTAGAGAGAGCATCTTTGTCATGAATCAATGATATCAGTTTGTCTTCTTGATCACTCAATATCATTCTGGTCTGAAGCACAGCTGTGCCCTCAACAACCATAAGGTTGTTTAATTTTTTATTTATTTTTTTATCCTCACCGAGGACATTTTTGCATTTATCTTGAGGCAGAGCAGGAAGGAGAGAGGGAGGAAGAGAGAGAGAGAGAAACATCGATGTAAAAGAGACACATTGAGTGGCTGCCACCCACACGACCCCAATCGGGGCCGGGGACAAACTGCAACCAAGGTAAGTGTCCTTAGCGGGAACCGAACCCGGGCCTCTCTGGTCCACCGGCCGACGCTCCAACCACTGAGCCAAACCGGCCAGGGCAATTTTTTTTTTTTTATTCCTCACCCGAGGATATTTTTCTATTTATCATCAGATAGAGTGGGAGGGAGACAGAGACAGAGACAGAGAGACAGAGAGACAGAGAGAAACATCAGTGTGATAGAGCCACATCGACTGGCTGCCTCCCGCACGACCCGACCAGGGCCGGGGACGAACCGCAACCGAGGTACATGCCCTTGACCAGAATCGAACCTGCGACTCATTGGTCCGCGGGCCAATGCTCTAACCGCTGAGCCAAACTGGCCAGGGCAATGAGGTTGTTTCAAATAGCCCCTGGAGAAGGCTTCCCAAGTTCTTCTTCTTTTTTTTTAATGTTTTTTGTTGATTTTTTAGAGCGAGAGAAAGAGAAACATCAATGTGAGAAACATCGATGTTGCCTCCCATACACACCCCGACCAGGGATGAAACCCACAACCTAGGCACGTGCCCTGACCAGGAATCGAACCTGCAACCTTTTGGTGCACGGCATGACGCTCAGCCAACGGAGCCACCCAGCCAGGGCGTGTCCCAAGTTCTTCAGTCTGGCTCTAATTTTTTGGTTGTCGCTCATTATTATTCTGTTAGCTGTCATTTTTGTCCTCGTAACTTCTCTCTGCTTCCAGCGAGCTGTTTCCAGTCTGCTGCGCGCGAGGGGGCCAGACTGCTGGGTCTGTGTGCAAGCCCTCTGATTGAGATGCTAGAATTCTGGCTGATCGTCCTGGGAGACCTTTAGTCAAATTCTCCTTTAAAAGCCTAACATTACTGCGTACCCTCACCACGTGTGACTTTTCCCTCTTTCTAAAGGAATAAAAAAGACAAGTCGTGTTAATATCAGTCAGTGTCGCATTCAAACAATAAGAGTTGTGTATACCTCATCAGAGACGTAAATTTCACAGCATCACAAGGAAGATTTTGCAAGAAATCTGTTCCAAAGGACAGAAAGGGGCGGGCTCCAGTCCAGGAATGGAGATGCGAGTGGATGTTGTCGCTGTCAGTCACATTTGCCCCCAGAGAGAGGCCATGAGAGGCCCAGCACTTCCTCCTCCGAGCAGACCCCAAGGGCAGGCTCCTCACAAGTTGGGCCATCCTGGTCGGCTCGGACCCACAGAGACAGAAGTCATCTCACAAAGTACAGACATCTGCATGATTATATCTAAAAAAAAAAGTAATCTATTTTTTTAATTGGAATGATTCTTTTTTCCTTTCATTTTTTGACTTTTTAAAAATTAATTAATTTAATTTTGTTACAGATATTTCTCCTTTCCCCCCATAGACACCCTCCTCCCGATCCCGCCCCCCGCCCCATGGCGGTGCTGTCTATGTCCACTGGTTATGCATACATGCATATAAGTTCTTTGGTTTATCTCTTCCCTCCCCCCCAATCCCCCACTCTGAGGTCTGTCAGTCTGAACCGTACTCCTTTCCGTGTCTCTGGGTCTATTTTGTTCATCAGTTTATTTTGTTCATTATATTCCGCAAATAAGTGATCATGTGGTACTTGTCTTTCTCTGACTGGCTTATTTCGCTCAGCATAATGCTCTCCAGGTCCCTCCGGGTCGTCTCAAATGGAATGATTTTTTCCTAACAGAAGTACAAAGTATGGAGAAGTGTGTCTGAATCATTTCCGAGAGTCGAGAAAGGTTTGAGTTTTTAGCGCCTCGGGACAGAGACATTCAGAGTGAAGACAAGTGGCGTCCAGGCTTCTGTCGGAGACACGGCTAGTCACAGAACAGTGCAGTCACTGGGGTTATTGCTCGGCATTTTGAAAGTGCCGCGAAAAGCAAAGAGCATGAGAAAGGTGTGCACTGGATTCGCGGCTGGTGGTTAGAAGATGGAAGAGAAAGGTTGAGACAGAAGGAGAAGGGCCCGGCGGCGAGGTCAGGTGGACAGTTCCAAGGCCCGCGACGTGGTCCGTGGTCCCTTCTCCCAGCGCCCAGCCAGCTGCATCCGCAGAGCTCGCCGTGTGGTCCTGCTCTGTTCTTCTGCACGATGACACAGGGTGCCGTGTGTTTCAGTGGTTTTCCCAGCTTGGTGAGTTGGCTTCAAGTTTGTTCTGCTACGCTTGTGGTCCACCGATCACAGGGTCACAGACGTGGCACTCTCCACAGCCTCTGTTACGATGTTGCTCACGCAGCGAGAAGAGCAGAATCCTCAGAGCCCGCAGCCTTCCGTGTTTCCTCCACGCGCCGCCTTCCAGTGGATTGCTTTTGAATGAAAAACAAGGTGGAGGCTCCCTGGACACGGGTAAGTCGTGGCCTCAACAGCGGTAAAAGGGGCACACAGGTGGTTCCAGAGTGTGCCGGGGCCCAGCTCTCCGTGGGGGTCCCTGTGAGCCTCTGGTCACAGCACTGACAACCAATCACCATGGAGCCCTGTTGAGCACATGGCCAGCAGCGCGTGAACTCATCCCAGGTGCTGCTTCTGGCACCTCCTGCTCCGCGGGGCCCGCGCACTCGGGAACACCTGCTGGCACCTGCGCCCGGCTGGCATCATTTTCAACTGCTCAATCGCCACCACGAGCCCGCAACGAGGACAGCGTGGCACCAGGCAGGCATGGACGGGACCCGCGCTCACAGGATGAGACCAAGGAGGAGGGCAGAGCTCGCCCTGGTCGCCTCGGCGGGAATGTGCCCGTCTGTGAGTGACCGTGACAGTGCCGCCACGTTGATTTGGGATCACACGTGGGTGTGAGTGAGACGGCGAATTCACAAATGCGGGATCTGCACATAATGAGGGGCAGCTGTCGTGGGGGGAGCTCTCGGTTCCCAGAGGGCACACCGTGTGTGGGGACCCCCCTCACTCACTGGCGCCCCCTCGAGATCCTACCGTTGGGTGAAGCGGGCTGTGGAGGGGCGCGGAGAAAGTGGAAGGCCTTCCCTTTTGTCCTGGCCCGCCCACCCATTCGACAGACATCGATCGAGTCTCCGTCCTGGGCCATACGTGGAGGACAGACAGCACGGTGGGTCTCCTGCCATGACTCAAAGAGCGGTGACCACGCCAGTGGGCGACCTCTGAAGTCACAGCATCACTAACCGGTTTATGACACCAGACACTCAAATACCAGTAAATGTGCCCGAAAGCCCCTGTGCTCCTCCCCACGGCTCCGTGAGGGTGAGACTCGCTGTAGGTCCTACGGACGGAGAGACCCAGACCCAGGAAGGGTAGGCAACTGGCCCCCAGGCACCCGGCTGGAGGCCACGGGCGGGGCCAGAGCCCGTGTCCTTCGCAAGCACCGTGTCCCCTGACCACAGAGATGGCGGCTATGGCGCCATGGGCGTGTGTACCCAACACTGGAAGCATCATGACCCACAGATGGCTGATGTAGGGCGGAGGCCTTGGTGTCTCCATTACGCCAAGTCATCAAGTAAACGCATTAAAAGTGTCAGGCAGTTCAGTAAGCAGCCCTGGCCGGTTGAGCTCAGCGATTAGAGCATCGGCCCGCGGACCAAAGAGTCCCAGTTCCGATTCCGGTCAAGGGCACGTACCTCGGTTGTGGTTCATCCCTGGCCCTGGCTGGGGTCGTGCGGGAGGCAGCCCATTGATGTGTCCCTCTCACATCAATGTTTCTCTCTCTCTCCCACTCCATCTGAAGATAAATAGAAAAAATGTCCTCGAGTGAGGATTCAAAAAATGAAAATAAAATAAACATGATTGAATCCTCTGGCAAAATCACGTGTTGGCTCAGGAAAGGTCTCCCGTGTCTGTCGTTTGGCCTGTGCCCTGACGGCAGAGGAGGGAGGGGCTGGCCTGTGTTGGGGAACGGGGGCCGCAGGGCGGACGCTGAGTCTCTCCTCCTCTGGGCCTCAGCCCCTTGTCTGAGCAGTGACCCCGTCCTGACTGCGGTCACCCGCGCGGCGGCATCCTGACGCCCTCCCACCAGGTAGGCGCAGGGTTTGCATACGCGCTCCCCTTTCTTCCCCCCAGTTGCCCCCCTCACATGACGCTGAAAACGAATCACTGCCATTGTCCTGTTGACGGGGATGTCCTCTCCCGCAGTCTGTCTCAGGACTGGTGGCGGAATTCCGAATTCTCTGGAGGGTAATAATTTTTTTAAAAGAATAAATAAAAAAATAAAAAAAATAAAACAAGGTGGAAAGCAAAATGGCTCTGAGGATTCTAAGCTCCGGTTGTTGGGAAACACTTACCCATCCCCGAGAATGAGGCTCGCAGTAAGAGAACCCACTCTGTTTGGACCGGCAGATAAATGCTGTTTAAGATGTTTCCAAGTTGAAACAATGCCCCTGTTGAAGCTGGGAGGGCGCAGAAGAAGAACAAAGGATCCAACGAGGCCACAGGATTCCCTGGGAATGGAGGTGGTCAACTTCCCATCACGGATTCTGTGCCCTGGGCTCACTGACTGGTCAAATTCCTGGCTTTCTTCCGGGCTCCTGGGTGAATGCCAAATGGCTGAGCTCCCTGGGGAATAGAGTTGCTTTGTTTAAAAAAAAAATCAGTCTGGCCAGTGTGGCTCAGTGGTTGAGCATCGACCCATGCACCAAGAGGTCGCCGGTTCAATTCCCGGTCAGGGCACATGCCCAGGTTGTGGGCCCAGTCTCCAGTGGGGGACATGCAGGAAGCGGCCACTTGATGTTCTGTCTCACAGATGTTTCTCTCTCTCTCTCCCTCTCACTTCCTCTCTCTCTAAAATCAATAAAAGAAAAAAAAATCAATACAAATAATTTGCACTTGGAGATTGTTGCTTTGTCCTAACACACACTTTGCCCTAGTAAAGGACACACTGGCTTTCACATGCAGGACAGGCGATTCCCTCTTTCTGGTTACTGCGGCCTCTGCTCTGTCTGTGAGGGTCTGGGTCCCGTCCTGAGGACTGCCCATGGTCTCCACAGCAAGCTCCTGAATAAGGAAAGACTGTGGCCTTCGATAATGTTAGGCTAGAAGTCTACATTGAGAATGTGTGTGTGTGTGTGTGTGTGTGTGTGTGCGTCCGAAGTTAAAATTCCACAAAATAATACTTACCCTTTGTATTAATTTGCTAGAGTTGCCATCATCAAGTTCCACAGAATGGGTGGTGTAAACAACAGAAATGTCTCAGCTTGGGAGGCCAGGAGTTTAGAAGCCTCCGTCTTTGGCTTGTGAGTAACCAGCTGCCTCTTCCCCACGTCCTCAGGTGGTCATCCCTCTGTGTGTCCTGATCTCCTCCTCTTGTAAGGACACCAGCATATTCGATTAGGACACACCGTCATGGCATCATTTCAACTTAATCACCTCCTTAAAGACCTGATCTCCAAACACGGTCACCTTCTGAAGTGCTGGGGGTTAGGATTTTAACGTGTGAGTGGGTAGGGCGCATATTCACCCCATAACACTCCATGTGTGTGCATCTGAAACGGCCCAATATTGTCCACTCTGTTCTGTTTATTAAAAACACACAGTGAGCCCGGCCAGGGTGGCTCAGTGGCTGAGCGTCGACCCATGCACCAGGAGGTTTCCAGTTCGATTCCCGGTCAGGGCACATGCCCAGGTTGTGGGCCCGATCCCCAGTGGGGGGCATGCAGGAGGCGGCCAGTTGATGTTCTCTCTCATCGATGTTTCTATCTCTCTCTCCCTCTCCTTTTCTCTCTCTCTAAAATCAATAAATAAAAAATAAATAAAAAAACACATAGTGAGCCCTGGCTGGTTTGGCTCAGTGGCAGAGCATCAGCCCGCGGACCAATGAGTTGCAGGTTCGATTCCAGCCAAGGGCACGTACCTTGGCTGCCGTTGGTCCCTGGTCCTGGCTGGGGTTGTGCAGGAGGCAACCAGTCGATATGTCTCTCTCACATCGATGTTTCTCTCTCTCTCCCTCTCTCTCCCTCCCATTCTATCTGAAGATAAATAGAAAAATATCCTAGGGTGAGGATTAAAAAAACAAACACACACACACACAGTGAGACACTCCACAACTTGATTTCATGATCCAATAATGGGACACAAACCCCCAGTTTGAAAAACACTGTTTAGCACATGGGCCTTCCCTAAGGCCGGTGATTGGCAAACATAACCTTCATAAGGAGTCAGACAGCACAGCCCTCAGACCCTGACCCTGCCTGTCCTTGGGAGGGCTGGGAGGTGAGCAAGGACCCTGGGCGAGATGTGCCCAGACAGAACCCAGCTCTGTCACTTACCAGGCGTGTTCCCGATCCGTAAGAAAGCCCAGAGCAGGAGGCAACTCGAATGTCTGGCTCCCCTCCTTCCTGACTTTGTAAGTCCAAGGTGGCGCCCCGAGATTTTCATCCCAGGATGACATGTCTGCCATGCTCGTCCCGCGGGCTCCCTGAAACAACCACACAGATGAGCAGTGCGGCCAGTGCTTCCTCGAGGGAAACTGTCTCTCATCCACACCATCCCCCCAGAATCCAGAAACGGTGCTCTCAGAGCCGGGGTACAGCCAGCCTCTTCCCCAGGCTTCGGGGACCTGTGTGTCCTGTTCCTGTCATTAGTGCTTCTCCTTTGAATACTTTTTTTAAAAGAGGATCGTTAATATCTTTACCTATTTTCAACTCCATTCCTAGCGGATTAATTCTAAGTGAATTTCTCTTGCGTGTAATTAGATTTTCTTTCTCTTAAAAATGGCTTCGAGTATTTAAAAAAGGCTCACTGGATTTAGGGAGTTGTAAGTAAGCTTATGTGGCCAGAATCATGGCCAGGAGAGAGGTTCCGGGGCGGGGGGGGGGGGGGAGCTGAGTTTGACCCCAGACCACAAGAAAGCCCCTAAGGGATTTTCAACTGGGAGCCAACGTGACATTCTTTTTCTTGTAATAAACTTTTTTAAAAATTGGCTTATCGCAAACGTAGACACAGGTGCATCAATGTGCACCTTGATAGATTTTCAACGTGAACACACGTGTGTAACCATCACCCAGATAAAGAAGCAGGAAGTTGGATTTTATTTTATCTTAAACAACATTTAGACGTCTGATTAGAGTCTGGCCTCCAGTAAGGGCAACAGCATCTTGTGTCAGACTGAGCCTCCTACCAGAAATTCTGTCCACTGTTGAAATGCACGGGAAAGTGACCAGACACAGGAAAAAGTGGAGGGGCTCCAGCACAGAAGAGAAACACACTGGACAAGATCCACATTTGAGCAACCATCCCTCATGTGGCCCACAGGGGATGAAACAGAAAGCAGCAGTCTCACGGGGTTGAGAAGCGAAGTCGGAGTTTGAGGCTGCCTGAGCAGCTGGAAATTAGAAAGGGGAAATCCAAGAAAGGAGGAAGCCACAGAGCTTTGAACTTGTCTTACATACCCCCCAAATCCTTGACTGACTCTCTACATTATGGGTGAACAGGGCAGGATTCCAAGAGGCCCAACAGAAAGCAACAACTGGAGGCTGGGACTCTCAGTGGAGATGTCAGTGGATGTCGTGCTGGGGAGTGGAAGTGTACGTCCCACCAAATTAGGGAGGCTTGGGAAATATTTTGGGCTTTCTCTTGAAAACCTAAAGGGCCATGCTACCTTAGAATTAGAATCGCATCTCAAACTCAGGTCTAGGCCCTAGGACTAAAGGCCAAATTACAATAGAGTGGTCTAATAAAGCCTAAAATCAAACCTGTAAAGAATCAAGGTGAACTGCCGGTAACTTGACTGCCTACTAAGACGAAACTCAACAGATTTCGTGGAAAAAGACTAACCGAATCCAGAGTCTCTACAAGGAGTCATTCAGAATGTTCGATATACAATCAGCAATCAGGAGACATGAAAAGAAACAGGAACATATGACACATCCTTGAGAAAGTGGAAAGAAACACCCACAGAAACCAAGATGTTGGAATTACTGAATAAGAATTAGAAGGGAGCATTCGATATCTTTTTTTTAATTTTTCTTTATTGATTTTAGAGAGAGAGGAAGGGAGAGGGAGCAAGAGATAGAAACATCGATGAGAGAGAACATTGATTGGCTGTCTCCTGCATGCCCCCCACTGGGGATCGGGTCCACAACCTGGGCATGTGCCCTGACCGGGAATTGAACCAATGACTTCTTGGTGCATGGGTCGACACTCAACCACTGAGCCACACCAGCCAGGTGCAGTTGATATCTTGTTCTTCAACATATGTCATCAGTTTGGCTCACATAATCTTATAAAAATTCTCTCCCTAAAAAAAAATAATTATCAATATGTTCAAGAATCTATAGGAAAGGATAGATACTTAGGATAAAGATGCAAAATTCAGTAGAGAAATGAAATTTTTGAAAACGAATTTCATAAGTCAGCTTAAAAGATTAAACACTGCAGAAGAAAGGATCAGTGACCTTGAAGACAGGTTAAAAGCCAAGAGCAAAGAGGGGGGAAATGTTTGAAAAAATAACAAATGCAGTAACCTGTGAGGCAGCATCAAGCAGTATAACAACTATGTTAGTGGAATACTAGAAGAGGGGAAGGTATTTGGAGGAGAAACTATTTGGAGAAATATTAGCCCACATTTTCAAAGTGTGATGAAAAAGATGAACTCATGAGTCCAACAAAGTCAGTGACCCCCTGTAATATAGTTTCTTAAAATGCTGTCCTCACTAGCTCTGAGGCCAGTCAGTCATCTTGACCAGCTGATTAAATCCACACCTTCAACCACCTCACTTATTGGACGCTCACACTCTGTGCCAGTCTGTACCCACCCTCATTGCCCAAAGCCAGACACCAGACCACCAGGGACAGCGCTTATGCCCCAGAGCCTGCTGGAATTATTCAAATGAGCTAATCCTAAACTTTCTTACCCTGCCTCACCCATTCATTCCTGGGGGACCCACAATAAAGGCTCTTACCCACAGTGCCTACCTTGCCAAAAAAAATTTAATTTAATTTAAAAAGGCTCACTGGTTATTAAATATGGATTTAAATTCTCACCACCCATAGCTCAATGTTCAGAGCGGCTTCCTGGCCAATGACATCACATGGCCCTGCTCCCCAGGGAAGGGTGACAGGTGCCACGCAGCTGAGGGTGCTCAGTCCCTCCCTGGGTCCATTCACACACAGTCCACGTGAGTCAGAGACCTGCAAGGCAGGAAAAAAGGGAAATTCAGCCCGGCCAGTATGGCTCAGTGGTTGAGTGTCGCCCCATGCACCAAGAGGTCGCTAATTCAATTCCTGGTCAGGGCACATGCCCAGGTTGTGGGCCAAATCCCCAGTGGGGGGCATGCAGGAGGCGGCCAATTGATGTTCTCTCTCATCCATGTTTCTATCTCTTTCTCCCTCTCCCTTCCTTTCTCTCTAAAATCAATAAAGAAAAAAAATTTTTTTAAGGAAAATTCAGCACAGCTGGTGTGGCTCAGTAGATGGAGCGTTGTCCCATGGACTGAGAGGACTTGGTTCGATTCCCAGTCAGGGCACATGCCCGGGTTGCAGGCTCGATCCCCAGTAGGGGGCGTGCAGGAGGCAGCCGATCTATGTTTCTCTCTCACATCGATGTTTCTATCTCTCTCCCTCCCTTCTTCTCTCTCTAAAAAATCAATAAAAATAAATTTTAAAAAAAGGCAAATTCAGAGGCAAGTACCCAAAAGAGGCAATGTCCACGAGAACCTAAAAGGAGCTCTCGCTTCTCTGGAAGAGAAATGTGACCCCAGTGTTCCGCACAGCGAGGATAGCAAACACTCGTGAAAACCCACCGGGGCGTGTTCCACTTTCTGGCCGAGGATGAGGTGGAAGGTGAATCAGAGGAAGAAGTCTCGCCAGCACCCTTTCCGAGGACAAAGGGATACCTGGGGCAGCTGAGGAGGAAAGCATTTCTTCACCTCTTTTCCTCTCCAGCATTCTCATTTCTTTCCATCTTGACTGTCTTTGACTGTCTCACCCATTCTCTCATCCCCTCTTCCAAAGTCTTCCTTTCCTTCTCCCTCAGGTCTTCCTTTCCCTTCTTCCCCTTTATTATTATTTTTTAAATATGTATGTTTATTGGTTTTTAGAAAGAGAGGGAGGGAGAGATAGAAACATCGATGAGAGAGACACATCAATCGGCTGTCTCCTGCACGCCCCCCACTGGGAATCGAGCCCACAACCGGGGCATGTGCCCAGACCGGGAATCGAACCGGCGACCTCTTGGTCCATGGGTCAATGCTCAACCACCGAGCCACACTGGCTGGGCCCTTCTCCCCTTTTAGAAGTATCTCCAAGATTTCCCAACGCCTAGCCGCCACCTCCCACCCACCCACCTCTACCCCACCGTGGGGAATTCAGGCACGAAGGCTCTCGGCTTGGATTCCAGGTTCTGTGTACACACACGGCTATGCTACACTACACTTTGGTCCCTGTCATCTGAGAGCTTACAGTCTATTATAGACACTGTGCACTAGTCAGCTTTCACTGGGTACCAAACGATCCCCAAATCTTGGTGTCTCGGGCATCACACCTTTCTTTCCTGCTCCTGTGACATGAGGGCTGCAGGCCATCGGTGGCTCTGCTGCAGGTGACAGGAGGACGTCAGTCTGCTCCACGTGTCATGCTGTTCACCTGCCTAGGGCAGAGTCCGAGGGCCGCGCCAGAGCACACCGCTGCGTGTAAAGCTCCTCTCGGCGGAGGCCTTGGTCATTCTGCTCACATCCTGTCAGCTAAGGCAGGTCCCAGGCTGCTCCTCCCCTCATCGGCGCTGGGTGTGGCCAGTCCCGTCATTCTCAGCCCCCTTTCAGTATGCAGCTGTATCTCAGGGCGGCTTTCGTTTGGATTTCCCTACTGACGAACGATGGGGAGCGTGCTTTCATGTATTTATTTGCCATCCAGACATCTTCCTGGGTGAAATATCTTTTCAGATTTTTTTGCCCGTTAAAAAAATTAGATTACTGTTATTAAATTTTGTGTGCCAGGCATAACTCAGAGATGCAGCGGGTGTGGTTCCAGACCCCTGCAATAAAGTGAGTCACACGAATGTTTGGGATTCCCAGTGAATATAAACGTTACGTTCACCCTATACTGTAGTCTATTAAGTGTGTAATAGCATCATGTGTAAAAAAAATGTACATACCCAGCCCTGGCCAGTTTGGCTCAGCAGTTAGAGCGTCGGCCTGCGGACCAAAGAGTCGCAGGTTTGATTCCGGTCAAGGGCACGTACCTCAGTTACAGTTTGTCCCCAGCCCTGGTCGGGATCATGCAGGAGGCAACCAGTCGATGTGTCCCTCTCACATCAATGTTTCTCTCTCTCTCCCTCCCTCCCTCCCACTCTATCTGAAGATAAACAGAAAAATATCCTCGGGTGAGGGTTCAAAAAAAAATATGTACATACCTAAATTAAAAAATGCTTTCTTGCTAAAGAATGCTGCCCATGCCCCGAGCCTGCAGCGAGGTGAACTCTGTTTGCTCGCGGAGGGTCTTGCCTGGACCTCGGTGCTGCAGGCTGAGGGGTGGTGCTTGCTGAGGGTGGGGTGGCTGCAGCAGTTTGTTAAAATAGGACAATAGCGTTTGCTGCAGCGGTGGACTCCTCCCTTCACACTCAGTTTCTCTGGAGCATTCGACGCCGTCTGATAGCATTTTACCCCCAAGAGAGCGTTCAGGATCGGAGCTGGCCGTCTGAAGCCCTCCGCTGCCGGACGACGGAGTGGGCGCGCCGTCCCAGGCCTTCGTGGTCGTTGCAGCGGTCCTCACCGCGTCTCCGCCGGGACTGGAGTCCATCTGAGGGACCGCTTTGTCCTCCTCTGCCGGCCATCGTGGGGCCTGCGGTTGGCCTTCCTCCCATGTCCTCTCACGAGACCTCCAGGATCAAGAGGTTCCTGGCCGAGAACCAGAAGCAGAATCGGCCCACTTCCCGCTGGGTTCGGATGGAAACTGGTAACACACTCAGTGCGACTCCAGGAGGGGACACGGGGCAGGCCCGGCTGGGCGAAGGAGTCGCGCCTGAGAGAGGCTCGCACGCGTGTGATCCAGCGGGCCCGTCGTGAACGGCCGAAAAGGTCCCCACTGTCTGGGCAGCTGGGCATTTTCATCAGGAAATTATTGGAAGCATGATTTTTCTCTGTTGATTTTCCCCTGCAGTAGTAGGTTGGTTCAGTAATAAATGTGAGACTGTTTTTTTAAAAAAAGAAATCACTTTCTTTGCTCATCCATAAGAAGCAAGTCCTCCTCCGTGGCTGGGAAGACAAGAGTCCCCTCCGGGCAGGGCCACGCTGACCGAACAGGCTAGCCCGCGTCGGAGGGCAGTTAACCAGATTCTGTCGTGTGGTCGAGGGAGGCGGGCAGCTGCCGTGCAGGTGACTAACGGAGTCTGCCGTAGACGGTGTTCCGATCAGAGAGCTCGGGAACCATCAGAGAGCTCGGGAACGATCAGAGAGCTCGGGGGAACGAGTCCCAGGACAGAGAAGACGCTGGCCCGCTGCTGGGATGCGGGCAGGAAGGGCGTCGCTGGGAGGCCACAGCACAGAAATGATCCCGTCATCCTTTCTTTCCCTTTCTTCCATTGTCTTCGTCGTTTTATTTTTACACCTCCCCACCCCCTCACCCCAAATTCTTTTAGGACATTTCCTGCTCGAGTCCTTTCTTCTTCTCCAAGGACCATGTCAGTTTCCCAGTTACCAGCCTCTGTGGGCTCAAGGACAGGCTCAGCAGAGCACCTGTGACGGTGTGGGAGCAGGAGGTCTCTGCCCCCGCCCTGGGGAGGTTTGGGTCGCCTGACAAAGGTACAGTGAGACCCCACGAAGGGGGAAATGTCTTCCTTTTAAAGCAACGTGGTGGAGCCGGGGGCCTTGGTGTGGAAAAGGGAGAGGTCAGGTGAGCACTGTGGGAAAGGCCTTGGTGTGGAAAAGGGAGAGGTCAGGTGAGCACTGTGGGAAAGGCGGGACAGAGAAGGAAAGGTGCTGTCTTCAAGGCTGACAACGGAGAGGATCATTGGAAAACAAAGCAGCATTCCCAGGGGTGCCCACACACCCCTCTGGGGCAGAGCTCTCTCCTTCCCGCCTCCTCCTCTCTCCTTCCCACCCTCTCCTCTCTCCTTCCCGCCTCCTCCTCACCGAGCCTGTGGAGCCTTCAGCCCGTGGGCAGCCAGAGGGCATGAGACAGGGAACGCCTGGAATTGAAGGTTTCCCATGTGCAGACGTCTGCAGAGAAGTTCTGGCTGCCTTCCTTCACCTGCTCCAGCTCCCGAAGGGAGAGAAAACGAGACCCTTACCCTCGCTGGCCTCCAAGAGGTGCACTTCCCATCGAAAGGCACACACAGACCGCAGGGAAAGGGGTGGGAAAAGTTAATTCATGGAAATAGAAACAAGCAAACAAAAAGTGGAGTAGCAATGCTTATACTGGACAAAATAGACTTTAAATCAAAGGCTACAACAAGAGACAAAGAAGGACCCAGCAATTCCACCTCTGGGCATTTATCTGAAGAAACACAAAACCCTAAATTGAAAAGACATATACACCCATGTGTTCATTACAGTATTATTTACAGTAACCAAGATATGGAAGCAGCTTCAGAGGCCATCAATAGATGAGTGGATGTGCCCTGGCCGGTGAGGCTCAGAGGTTAGAGCGTCAGCCCGCAGACCAGGGGGTCTCAGGTCTGGTTCCCAGTCAAGGCCATGTACCTGGGTTGTAGATTTGATCCCTAGTCCAGGTCGGGGTTGTGGGGGAGGCAGCCAACTGATGTGTCTCTCTCACATCAATGTTTCTCTCTCTCTCTTCCCTCCTTCCTCCCTCCCTCCCTTCCTTCCACTCTCTCTAAAAATCAATGGAAAAAAATATCCTCAGGTAAGGATTAAAAAAATAGATGCGCCTGGCCAGTGTGGCTCAGTGGTTGAGCGTTGACCCATGCACCAAGTGGTCGCCGGTTCGATTCCCGGTCAGGGCACATGCCCAGGTTGTGGGCCTAATCCCCAGTGGGGGCATGCAGGAGGCGGCCAGTCGATGTTCTCTTTCATCAACGTTTCTATCTCTCTCTCCCTCTCCCTTCCTCTCTCTCTAAAGATCAATAAAGAAAAAAAATTTTTTAATAGATGAACAGATAAAGAAGTGGCGCATATATACAATGGAGTATTACTCGGCCATAAAAAAGAATGAAATCTTTCCATCTGCAACAACACAAGATGGACCTAGAAGGTATTATGCTCAGTGAAATAAGTCAGAGAAAGTCAAATGCCATAAGATTTCACTTGTATGTGGAATCTAAAAAACAAAACAAATGAACAAACAAAACAGAAACAGACTCGTACATACAGAGAACATTTGGACAGTTGCCAGATGGGAGGGGGGTTGGGGGGGGCTTCGTGAAAAAAGTGAAGGGATTAAAAAGTACAAATTGGTTGTCACAGAATAGTCACTGATATGCAAAGTGCAGCACAGGGAATATAGTCAGTAATATTGTAATAACTGTGCATGGTGTCAGATGGGTACTACATTTATTGGGGTAATTGCTTCCTAAGTTATAGAAATGTCTAATCACTATGCTGTAAACCTGAAACTAATATAATATTGAATGTCAACTGTAATTAAAAATTATTTTTAAAATAGAACCCAGCTCTTTTCACTCTTGCCACCCTCCATTTGTTGGCTTTATGTCATTGTGTCTGTTGCCTCATGGTCCCAAGATAGCTGCCACAGCTCCAGGAATCATGGCTGCATTCAAAGTCAGGATGCAGTGAGGCAGCCAGATAGGGCTGATGTTCCTGCCTTCCATCAGAATCTATTTTTCACAAGCCCTCAGCAGACTTTCCCTCTGTCTCACTGACCAAAACTTGGTCACATGCCCCCCTCCCCTGCCAAGCTGCAAAGGAAGTAGCCAGCAAATGGCATTAGCTCAGCCATGACTGGCTTAACCCATTGCAATTCACACCTGGGAGCTGGGTCCGTTAAGTCCATGAGAAGACGTGAGCAGCAGGTGGGCCGACCAGTTGGAAAGTGATGCAAAGGGACCAGGCAAAGGGCACAGGGCTGGGAGGGACGGAGAGAGGGGAGAGTGCAGAGTCGTTTCTGAATGGAGAGTGAAGCTCTCTGGTCCTGGGGGTTCCTGGTGTCTGTTTTCTCCCCGATCACATGGGAGACGCTCACCGCCACCCAGCCCCAGCACTCAGGACCTGTGCCCGGAGCAGCCTGGGTGCAGGCATTTTCCAGTCCACACTGTTGGCTTCCTGGCGAGGACCCCGGACGGTCATGGAGACAGCTCCATGGTCTGTTCCTCCCACCACAGGTGGCTATTTCAATTAATCAACATTAACTGAAACTTCAAATGTGGTTTCTCTCCCTGGCCAGTGTGGATCAGTGGACTGAGCGTCATCCCGTGCACAGAGAGGTTGCTGATTCAATTCTCGGCCAGGACATAATGACCGGGTTGCTAGCTCGATGCCCAGTACAGGGCGTGCAGGCGACAGCCGATAGCTGTTTCCCTCTCCCTTCCTCTCTCTCTAAATCAATAACAATAGCCCCGGCTGGTGTGGCTCTTCGGTAAGACCCCATCTGTTCTTCCATCTCAGGGAGAAGTAGCTAGTGGGGATTCGTGACTTCCCTACTTCCTCACGGCGATCCGCGGAGTGACCTTGCCTCCGGGCTCTGGGAAAGGTCTGAAGACACTCGGACCCTCGGAAGGAGCTCTGGAACGGGCAGGTCCGCTCGCGTGCCGGGCTCCATCATCGGCTGTGCTTTCTCATTCACGAATCCTGGCCGAGGGTGAGCCACGAAGGCGGGATCCAGCCAGGACTCGGGCAGACTCAAATGCTGCTGCTTCGCCCGGGGGCCAAGTGAACGGCCTCCGGGAGAATCATGGACGGGCAGGGTGTCCGAGGCTGGTCACTGTGCGGGCTGAACCTGCCCAGGAGAGGGGTGCGACAGAGGCAAGCCCGGCCTCGGCTCTGACCCCCGCCCTCTCCCCGGACTGTCACCCACCCTCTCCCCAGGAAAAGGAACAGGGAAATGTCTCTGCGCCACATTCTGGGGCTGGGAGGCCAAAGCATAACCATCAACTCTGGGAGATCCCTCAAGAAAGCTATATGTGTGCATGCACACGTGTACACACAGCACCCCCCACACCATACATATACACAGACACAACATGTACACACATACATACACAACCATACATGCATGCATACAATACACACACTCAGCCACACATACATACACACGTGCACTTGAGAGTTCCCCGGGCTGCTTTGCCTGGCTCAGCCTTCAGCTGCCTGCAGTGGGAAGCAGGCTGAGGGGGGCCTGACCCACCCCACCCCTTCAGCAGCAGCTCTGGAGAGAGTACGAGGCTGAACCCCTTCTCCCTGAGCCTGGACCTTGGGGTTTTGGGGATCCACCTGAGCTGAGGGTAGACTGCAGGGCTCCATGTTCCCTGCTGTGCAGCCACATTAGCGCCTTTCAATCAGAGATACACAGTATCTATCCATACAGCATCTGAGGTCTCTGACAGTGCCCGGAGGGAATGTAAGAGAGACCTGTGAACAGGCCAACCAGACAAGAGGCAGGGAGGAGGAAGGCAACAGCCCACTTCAGAGCTTGGCCCCAGCCGACCACTCACACAGCCCGGGTGGGGGCTGCTTTCTCATCCATCCACACACGCTTTGGGCACTGTGGCCTCTTCGGTCCAAGGAGCGGAGTTCAGCTCTTTCAAAGGGATTGGGAAGACAGAAGGGATGCAGACAGGTGGTTTTTCTTAGGTTGGTGCTCCCTGGCTGCACACACTCCCAGGCTTGGGTAAACATGCTCTAATTGGCCTGTGCGCAGAGGTGGGTGCGCAAGTGGGCTGTTACCCCTCCAGCTTGCAGAACCGCTTAGCTCTGTCACCCTTGTGGCAACAGGCCGAGTAATCACTGAGAACGCTGGGTTTTGAATACCTGGATTTAAACTAAAAGCGTGGGGATCTGAGGCCACGCGTGCATTCGAGGTAGAGTCTCCTCTCCCCTCCCAGCTCTGGCCGCTGAATATTCGCCTAGACGCTAAGGCCCACTCAGGCGTCTCCTCCACAAAGCTCAGCTATGCTTGCTTGCAAATCGATTCTTCCCTTTAATGACCAAGTGTCCAACAACCATCAAAACGGAAAGGGAACCCACTCTATGGGAGAGCATAATTGCCAATGATACATCAGATAAGGGGTTAATCTCCAAAATATATGGAGTGCTCATACAACTCAACAAAAGGAAGACAAAGAACCCAATTAAAAAATGGGCAGAGGAACTAAATAGACCCCTCTCCAAACAGGACATACAAATGGCTAAGAGACATATGAAGAAATGCTCAACATCACTAATCATCAGAGAGATGCAAATTCAAACAACAATGAGGTATCACCTCACCCCTGTCAGAATGGCGCCATCAACAAATCGTCAAACAACAAGTGTTGGCGAGGGTGTGGAGAAAAGGGGACTCGAGCACACTGCTGGTGGGAATGCAGACTGGTGCAGCCACTGTGGAAAACACTATGGTGTTACCTCAAAACATTAATAATTGAATTGCCATTTGACCCAGTGACCCCACTTCTAGGAATATACCCTAAGAAGCCTGAAACACCAATCAGAAAGAATACATGTACCCCCATGTTCATAGCAGCACTATTTACCATAGCTAAGATCTGGAAACAGCCCAAGTGTCCATCAGTGGATGAATGGATAAAAAAGATGTGGTACATATACACAATGGAACACTATGCAGCTGTAAGAAAGATCTCTTATCCTTTGAGACGACATGGAGGGACCTCGAGAGTATTATCCTAAGCGAAACAAGCCAAGCAGAGAAAGACAAATATCACATGATCTCACTTATTTGTGGAATATAATGAACATACCAGTCTGAGGAACAGGGTAGACCCAGAGATATGGAAGTAGGGTACAGACTGACACCCCTCAGAAGAGGGGGTGGGGGGGAGAGAAGAGATAAACCACAGAACTTATACGCATGTATGCATAACTGATGGACACGGACAACAAAGCTGGGGACGGGGTGGGGGGATGGGGAGGAGGGTGTCAATGCGGAAAAAAGGAGAAACATCTGTAACAAAAATAAATTAATAATAATAAAAAAAAAAAGACCGAGTGTCCTGGTTGGCCCGGGAGCAACTCAGTTTTAACCCCGAAAATCCCACATCCCAGGGAATCAAACAGCTGGTCCCCCTGAGACTCACCACCCGACAGGATCCGTAGCCTGTGATTTTGCTATTAATTATACCGTATGCTCTCTGGTAACGTGACCTACTGATCCATGAGCTGAGTTTGTCTCGAGACTACAGACTGCTCAAGACAAGGGACCTTTCTGCAGCGCCTCACTGCACCTAACTTGGGCACCAAGAATGACACGTTTGCCCTGGCCGGGTGCTCAGTGGTTAGAGCATCTGCCTGCGGACCAAAGAGTCTCGGGTTCGGTTGCGGTTCGTCCCCAATCTTAGTCGGGGTCGTGCAGGAGGCAACCAGTCGATGTGTCTCTCTCACGTTGATGTTTCTTTCTTTCCCCCCTCTCCCTCCCTCCCACTCTATCTGAAGATAAATAGAAAAATATCCTTGGGTGAGGATTAAAAAAAAAAAAAAAAGAATTACACGTTGATGTCCTTTCTCTCAGTATCAGGTCTCTGCTATGACACAATTCAAAATAAAAGCCTAAAAGATTTCACCTCTAAAGTCAGGATGGAGCCCTCCCACCAAATGAGATCTTGAGCCCTGATATCTGCCGAAGGTCCAGACCAAGGAGAACTGGGGTCTTGCCCTGGTTGGTAGAAGAGCCCTCACTGGCCTACCCTCCACAGCTGGTCCCAGATCCCCGAGCCCATCTGTCCCCAGAAACTCCGATTCGGAAGTGCAGCTCCCTCGTCGATTCTGAGCCCACTGGCCCTTGGAAAGTAGAGTATAAGTGAACCCTTTCCTCCAAGCAAGCTGTGACGGCCTGTTGGTTGCCAATAAAAAAAGACCACCGACAGTGAAAATCTGTGTTTTTGTTTTTCTGTATTGATTTTTAGAGAGAGAGGAAGGGAAAGGGAGAGAGAGATACAAACATTGATGAGAAAACATCAATTGGCCGCCTCCTGCATGCCCCCCACTGGGGATCGGGCCCACAGCCTGGGCATATGTCCTGACCAGGAATCGAACTGGTGATCTCTTGGTGTGTGGGTCGATGCTCAACCACTGAGCCACACCGGCTGGGCTGAAAAAACGTTTTAAAAAAGGAAAAAGAGCCCTGGATGGTTTGGCTCGGCGGTTAGAGTGTCGGCCTGTGGTCCAGAGAGACCCGGGTTCAGTTCCTGCTACGGGCACGTACCTCGGTTGCAGTTTGTCCCCGGCCCTGGTTGGTTGTGCGGGAGGCAGCCACTCGATGTGTCCCTTTCACATCAATGTTTCTCTCTCTCTCTCCCTCCCACTCTATCTGAACAAAAAATGGAAAAATGTCCTCAGGTGAGGATGAAAAAAATAAATAAAAAAGGAAAAAGAAAAGGAATAAAAAAGGAAAAAGAAAAAGGTACATTCTTATCTTAGGCACTTTGTTTTAACTTAAAACATGTAAATGTCCATTCCTATCTTTCTTTTTTTTGGTACGTGCCCCTAGTGGGAACCAAACCCAGAACTCTCTGGTCTGCAGGCCGACCCTCTAACCGCTGAGCCAAACCGGCCAGGGCCATTCCTATCTTTCGATGAACGCCCAAAGCCTTTCTCGGCGATGGGTTTGCTGATTGGGTGCTTCGTTGCTTTTCTGGCATAAATCACATCTATATATTTCTAGTTCTGGCTTCTTTAAAATAGAGCAAGAACCTAAAGATACTTGTGAAGTGCTCTGCGTGGGGAATCCCTCCAGATCCTTGCAATATTTCTTCCAGTCTTTTTACAGTGTCTCAGCCTCACCAAAGGAAGCAACATTCTGAGCAACTCACATTTGTTGGGTCTCGTGGGCGCCTTCAGTCGTCTCACAGACACAGCCGGATGTGGTCAGTTGTACCTTTTGCATAGAATGGAAGTCACAGGAAGAAAGAGGACTTTGCTTTCTTCACCGCTTTTCTTTTGAGCACAAACAGCCTAGCATGTTGTAGGTGCTCACCTTCTCTTAAAAATTGGTCGCAAATATTGAATTAAATTAACTAAATACGGCAATAGTACAACCAGTATAAAATTCTTTGGGAGCTAACACAACCGACTCGGTAAGCACAGACTCCAAGTCAGCAGGCGGGTGACAAAGAGGTCACCCAGCTGTGAGCATCCGGCCAGCCATGCACAGCGGTCAGTGGGCATTTTGCAGGGGATGGAGAGTGTCCGCTAAGTGGGGGAGTCCCTGAGGTGACTGTCCTCTCTCCTGATAAGATCAAGAGCCTCGGTCCCCTGAGGACCGAGTGAAATAGTCACCCTCTTCCTGATGTTCTTACTCCTGTCCTTTGCCAAGCGTCCCTGGGTAAATCGGGTGAGCCCTTGTCTGGAAGGGCGTCGGGGAGCCCGATGCTCGGCGCAGAGCTGGCGCCGCACCTGCGCTGGGAGACCCCGGTTCTCCGCTCCCCACCTCGCCATGACCCTTCAGGGGCGTCGTGGAAACTCAGTGACATAACAGGGGACGCGTTTGGAATTCAACACTTTGTCGTCCGTGCATTTGTAGCTGTGCCCTGCGTGTCACCAGGAACTAGTGAGTGTCGAAAAACAATAAGTAAAAAACAAAAAGGTGTGTTGGCTGAATTTCTGTTCCCACCACAGAAGAATCAGTGCCCAAGGCCCTGACACGTGGCCTGTAATGAGCCTTTGCTTCTTCAGAGCACGCTGGTCTCTCTGGGGCAATCAAGACTTCTAGCAAGAGCCAAGCAGAGATTCCTGCACTTTCCGGGGGATTTTAAAAGGCTGCTCAGACGGCTGGTGTGGCTCAGTGAATTGAGCATCGTCCCACGGACTGCGAGGCCCCAGTTCAATTCCCAGTCAGGGCACATGCCTGGGTTGCAGGATCGATCCCCAGTAGGGGGCGTGCAGGAGGCAGCCAATTGATGTTTTTATCTCTCCATTCCTCTCTCTCTAAAAAATCAATAAAAACACACATATATATATTTTTTAATCCTCACCCAAGGATAGTTTTCTATTTATCTTCAGATAGAGTAGTAGGGAGGGAGGGAGAGAGAGAGAAACATTGACATGAGAGGGACACATCGACTGGTTGTCTCACACACAACCCCAACCAGGGCCGGGGATGGACTGCAACCCCGGCACATGCCCTTCACCGGAATCGAACCCACAACGCATTGGTCCACAGGCCCACTGCTGAGCCAAACCGGCCAGGGCTGAAAACATTACCCAAAAAAAGACAGAAAATGCCCTGGCTGGTTTGGCTTAGCGGTTAGAGCATCGGCCCACGGACCAGAGAGACTCAGGTTCAGTTCCTGCTAAGGGCACATACCTCGGTTGCAGTTTGTCCCCAGCCCTGGTTGGGGTTGTGTGGGTGGCAGCCACTCGACATGTCGCTCTCACGTCGATGTTTCTCTCTCTCTCTTCCTCCCTTGCTCCCTTCAGCTCTATCTGAAGATAAATGCAAAAATGTCCTCAGGTGAGGATTCAAAAAAAAAAAGACAGAAAAAAAGGCTGCAGAATAGCCAAGGAGAGACACAGGCCACCTCGTTGTCCAACCGGCTCTCTCTCAGACCCCGGTTCACTAGAAACAAACACTATATCCATTGGATGAAACCTTACCTAGCCGTTAACAATTCTTAAATCAAGAATTTTCATTGATAATGGGAAATGATTACAATATTAATTTAAGATGCAAAAAGCCACTATTCATTAATTGGCCAATAAAATAGGTCATCCTTGACCTTGTGAAGTACAGATTCTTGAAAGCTGGGCTAAGGGGAAACATTCTATGATCCTTGGGCTGTGGCTAATGAATGGCTGGTCATGAACTTGGAAGGAACGAGACTGGAGAATTAGTAACAAGGAGGTTTGAGAAGGTACGTGGATGGGCTTCTAAGGAAGTGCCCCCAAGTGCATGCTCACCCGAAGACCCTCGCTCTGCAGTGGGAACGGTACTGACTGAACCAGGGGCCACGGTGCCCAGCCCTGCAGCTCTCAGAGAACCTCCTTCCCAGCCATCACAGTCAGGGATTGTTCCATGGGCCCTGGAGGTAGGAAGGGGACTCGCTGATGGGTCAGAGACAGACTTCCCTTCATCGAAGCTAACCTGACCCCTAGTGATGAGGACCAACTTCCAAATGGCATGAATCATTCTTTTTTTTTAATCCTCACCCAAGGACATTTTTGCATTTATCTTCAGATAGAGCAGGAGGGAGAGAGGGAGGAAGAGAGAGAGAGAAACATCGATATGAGAGAGACACATCGACTGGCTGCCACCCACACGACCCCAACCGGGGCCGGGGACAAACTGCAACTGAGGTACGTGCCCTTAGCGGGAACAGGACCCAGGTCTCTGTGGTCTGTGGGCCGACGCTCTAACCGCTGGGCCAAACCAGCCAGGGCCTGAATCATTCTTTATCCCTTAATAGTGTCTTCCCCTGATGGACCAGCCTGTGGTGACAGATCGTATTCGGTCCCTTCTCTCAGGAGGTATCAGCATTTGCCCTCACAGATAGAGACAATAATTCTGGATTTGGACTTGCTTTCTGCCCCTGGCATTCCGGGGTCGGTCGCATCATCCACCACGCATATTGCTTCTGTCCAAGGAACACACCTCAGAGAAAAGGAGCCAGTGGACGAGCTGCTGCAGGTGCAATTCACTGACCTGACATCATACTTCCACCCAGAAACAGCTCTGCGAACAGCCCGAAAGGAAGACGCGGCGGATGTGGGCTGGGTTTGACTGCACCATGTTGGGTGCTGCCCTCCCTCACTCGTTATAAATGTCTGGGCCCCAAAAGGCAGCCTCAATCTTTCTGACCAGGTGGAGGTGGTGAGGGACACCATTAGTACCACATCAAACACATCAGTCACTGTCCCTGAACAGGAACCCCAGGGCAACCCAGGCAAACTCAAGCAATGCTCCCACCTCCCTGAAATACCCAGGTGCCACCTGCATGCAGCCCAGGTGGGCAGGCTGAGTTGAGAGTTGCTCAAGTAGCTCTTCTGAGGCTTGGCCGTGAGTGCCACGGATCTCTCTACCACTTCTCCAAGGAGATTTGGAACCCTCGTGCAAGCAGAACTTCTGGTCACCTTCTGGTACCCCATGTGCCCTGATGAACAGTCAGGCTAAGCCTAGAGTATGATCCTCACACGCCATGAGACGATCCGTACGGTCAGCATCGAGGCGAACTGCCCAGGTTTGCTCGGGACTCTCCTGGCTTCCGCACTGACAATCCCGTGTCCCAGGAAAATCCTCAGTCCCAGAAAAATCAGGACAACTGGCCACCCTTGAAATCAGCCAAAATGTGGGGGGGGTGGGGGGGGATGTGTACAAGGTGAGGTCATCTACAAGTTAAGGTAAAATGAGCTGAGGTCCTTAGTGTTGGCACACAGAAGTTTTCTTTCTTTGCCCTGGCTGGTTTGGCTCAGCAGTTAGAGCGTTGACCAGCAGACTAGAGAGGCCCGGGTTCGGTCCCCGCTAAGGGCACGTACCTCGGTTGCAGTGTGTCCCCGGCCCCGGTTGGGGTCGTGTGGATGGCGACCACTCGATGTGTCTCTCTCACTTCGATGTTTCTCTCTCTCTCTTCCTCCCTCTCTCCCTCCTGCTCTATCTGAAGATAAATGCAAAAATGTCCTCGGGTGAGGATAAAAAAAAGAAGAAGTTTTCTTTCTTTGTATCTACACACAGAGCATTTTCTCAGACCTACCAAACTGCACCAGTGATTCTGTGCCTTCTTTGTCATCACTGGACAATGTTCCAGAAGTCCTGGGACCTGCTTCGTTCCAGCTGACCGACTGCTTGGTGAAGGCCTCTGCTCGCGGGTCAACCTGCCCTCTTTCCATCACGTTGGCCGATCTTCTCTGAACCTCTGCCGAGTTGTCTGCATGTTCCTGGTGCCATGGCACTCGGATGGAGTGGACCGAATGCCAGGCCCGTTCATGTAGACTGCCACTGCCCGTCCCGGCGTGTGCCGCACACAGCAGTGCAGACCCAGCAGCTCTCCGATCACTGCAGCTGCTCTAAGACGCGTGCACACTGTTCGTCAAGAGGAGGAAACTTTCTTTTTTTAAATCCTCACCCGAGGATATTTTTACATTTATCTTTCAGATAGAGTGGGAAGGAGAGAGAGAGAGAGAGAGAGAGAGAGATAGAAACATCGATGTGAGAGGGACACATCAACTGGTTGCCTCCCGCATGACCCAACCAGGGCCAGGGACGAACTGCAACGGAGGTACGTGCCCTTGGCCGAAATCGAACCCGGGACTCTTTGGTCCACAGGCCGATGCTCTAACCGCTGAGCCAAACTGGCCAGGGCCGGATGAATATTCTTAAAATAAGAGGCCCTGACTGAAATACTAGACTTCAAAAGGGTACTGCTGGGAGAAGGGTGGAGAACATCTCAGGGACCTAATTGTTCTTGTCTCAAGTGCCCCTAAGTGCCAGAAGTTGACTGAAGTGCTGTGTTGAGAAGGAGCCTACAACTGCCTTTGGAGTCAGCCCAGAAAGGTAATTCTCCGACTGTGGACACCTGTCACCTACGCCTGAAGCCCAAAATCAAAATAGCTTTCTGGCAGGAAAAAATGCAATTCACTTACATCAAGCTCCATTTTCCCACATTTCGCAAAACATTGCAAAATTTAGAGCAAAGAGGAAAACACTGGGTCCAAATAGTCAAATCCACATGTATTTCACTGAACAAGAGAAACGCACTGTGGCAGAGAAACAGAAGAAACTAGAGCTGCTTAGCAAACATACAAAGCATGGTCTGGGAAGCGGTCTGTAGGAACTGATGCACGGATGGCTCCAAAATCAAGAATCAAGTAAAACTCTAACCTTTAACTTTGATCACGTTTTACCCTCATAGCCTGCCCTCTGGTGATGTTAATAAGCAACAAACATCTTGAGATTGACTTCACAGAGGGAAAAGAGGAAAGTAAGAAAATGAGAGGCAATTTGCTGCCCTAAGGCCTTCTGATGATGAAGGGAAAATGCTGTGTCTATTTGTGATGATGGTGGTGGTGATGATGGTGCTGATGATGATTGTGGTGGTGATGATGGTGGTGATGATGATTGTAATGGTGATGATAGTGATTGTGGTGGTGATGATGGTGATGATGATGATTGTGATGGTGGTGATGGTGGTGGTGGTGGTGATGATGGTGGTGATTGTTGAGAGGATGATGATGATGATAATGATAATAATGATGGTGATGATGATGGTGGCAGTGATGATGGTGATTGTGGTGGTGATGATGATTGTGATGGTGATGGTGGTGGTGATGATGGTGCTGATTGTGATGAGGATGACGATGATGATAATGATAATAATGGTGGTGATGATAATGGTGGTGATGGTGGTGGTGGTGGTGGTGGTGATGATGATGATTGTGATGGTGATGACGGTGGTGGTGGTGATGGTGGTGGTGATGGTGATGATGATGATTGTGGTGATGATGATTGTGATTGTGATGATGGTGGTGGTGGTGGTGGTGATTGCGATGGTGATGATGATTGTGATGGTGATGGTGTTGGTGTTGGTGATGATGATGATTGTGGTGATGATGATTGTGATTGTGATGGTGATGATGATGATTGTGATGGTGATGATGGTGGTGGTGGTGGTGGTGATTGCAATGGTGATGATTGTGATGGTGATGGTGGTGGTGTTGGTGATGATGATGATTATGGTGATGATGATTGTGATTGTGATGGTGATGATGATGATAGTGATGGTGATGATGGTGGTGGTGGTGGTGATGATGGTGGTGGTGGTGGTGATGGTGGTGATTGTAGTGAGGAGGGTGATAATGATAATAATGGTGGTGATGATGATGGTGGTGGTGATGGTGGTGATGATGATAATGACTGTGATGGTGGTGATGTTGGTAATAATGATGATAGTGATGATGACAGTGATGGTGGTGATGGTGATGATGATGGTCATGATGGTGGTAGTGGTGGTGATGACGGTAGTGGTAGTGGTTACGATGGCGATCATGGTGGTGATCATGGTAATGGTGGTGGTGATAGCAGTAAGAGCTAATACATATGTAGCATTTCTCTATGTCTGTCTCTATTGCAAATGCTTTACATACATTAATTAATTTAATCCTCACAGCAACCTAAGGGGCAGGCACTTCTTTTAAAAATTCGTACAAAGGGAAGAAATATATATATATATATATATTTTTTTTCTTAATCCTCACCAGAGGATATTTTTCTATTTATCTTTAGACAGAGTGGGAGGGGGAAAGAGGAAGAGAAAGAGAGAGAGAGAGAAACATCGGCATGAGAGGGACACATCGACTGGTTGCCTCCCGCACAACCCCGACCAGGGCCGGGGACAAACCGCAACCGATGTACGTGCCCTTGGCCAGAATCAAACCCGCGACTCATTGGTCCACAGGATGACGCTCACCGCTGAGCCAAACCGTCCAGAGTGGAAATATATATATATTTTTAATGTATATAGTCTTTTTTAAATACATTTTTATTGATTTTTAGAGAAAGGGGAAGGGAGAGGGAGAGAGAGAAACATTGATGTGAGAGAGAAACATCAATAGATTGCCTTCCGCATGCATCCTAGATAAAGCCCACAACCTGGGCATGTGCCCTGACCCTGAATCGAACCAGCAACCTTTCAGTGCACCAGACAATGCTCAACAAACAGCCACACCAGCCAGGGTGGGGCAGGTATTTTTATGATCCCCTTTTACATATGAGGAAAGTGAAGCACAGAGAGGTTATGCCACTTGCCCAAGGTAACACAGCTAGTTAGCAGAGAGAAATGGAGAGGTTCCTAACACCCTGCTCTAAAACACAGATTAAATACATTTTCCTAATCACTTGTCCCTATTTAGTTTCTTAAGTTTCTCTCTAAAAGGAAAAGTATAACCTGGTAAGTGAAGGCTATTGGTCATTCACGTACGTGTGTGAAGTTTCGTAATCAAATGTTACTCCAATTACTTGGGAGTTTTCATTGAAGGTGGGAAGGGAGGGGTGGCATTGGAGGGGAAGCCCAGTGAAGAAGAATAGGCTTTGGGGGAGGGGTTGCTGTGGTTGGAGGGGTTTGTCTCAGGCATCCATAAAGCTGAGACACATTGAGTTGGGAATAAGGCGTCTGTAGGTGGGAGGGTTCCAAGCATAATGCTTATTTGCCTTGTGTGTTTTTCCAAGAGACTGCCATTGGCATGTATGGCCTTGGTTCATTTTTCTAGGACTACAGTGATTCCCTCCTAACATGCCAGTACAGCGCTTCCCAAGACCGTGTACTGGTTAAAGTTGTCCCTGGAAACCATCACGATCGGTCCAACTGCCTGGTAATTACAGCAGCCTCCCAAGTAACCAACGTGTGTCTTCAGGTACAGGCTTACAAAGGTGTATGTATTCAGTTGTACTGTAAGCCCTGGCCCTTTCTTCCATTCCTTTCTCTCTCTTTTTTTATCCTCACCTGAGGACATTTTTTTTTTTTTTCAGATAGAGTGGGAGGGAGAGAGGGAGGAAGAGAGAGAGAAAAACATCGAAGTAAGGAGAGACACATTGACTGGCTGCCACCCACACAACCCCACCCAGGTCCGGGGACAAACTGCAACTGAGGTATGTGCCCGTAGCGGGAACCGAACCCAGGTCCCTCTGGTTGGCTGGCTGATGCTCTAACCACTGAGCAAACCAGCCAGGGCTGTTTCTTTATTTTTTTTAATGCAGGTGCCTGATTCGGCTTTAAATGCCGAGGCAGCTATTTCAAAGATGGCCATCTCCAATAAACACGCAGCCATCTCTGATAAACATGTGGCCATCTCCGATAAACACAGGGCCATCTCCGATAAACACGCAGCCATCTCCGATAAACACGCGGCCATCTCTGATAAACACGCGGCCATCTCCGATAAACACGCGGCCATCTCTGATAAACACGCGGCCATCTCCGATAAACACGCGGCCACCTCCGATAAACACGCGGCCATCTCCGATAAACACGCGGCCATCTCCGATAAACACGCAGCCATCTCTGATAAACACGTGGCCATCTCCGATAAACACCCGGCCATCTCCGATAAACATGTGGCCATCTCCGATAAACACCCGGCCATCTCCGATAAGCACGCGGCCATCTCCGATAAACACGCAGCCATCTCCGATAAACATGTGGCCATCTCCGATAAACACGCAGCCATCTCCGATAAACACCCGGCCATCTCCGATAAACACGCGGTCATCTCCGATAAACACAGGGCCATCTCTGATAAACACGCAGCCATCTCCGATAAACATGTGGCCATCTCCGATAAACACGCGGCCATCTCCGATAAACACGCAGCCATCTCCGATAAACATGTGGCCATCTCCGATAAGCACGCGGCCATCTCCGATAAGCACAGGGCCAGCCAAACAGATAGAGCCAGGGGGCCTCCCCGCTCAGGCTCCTTTGTTTTGGAGATCTTGGTTGATTTCAATAACTGACCATTGGGATACCTATTTGTTTTCTCTTTCTGAACTTTAAATACCCCACTCTTCTGTTCTAAATTCACCAATAAGGAGTGAGCCTGTGAGCCCGGCCGGTGTGACTCAGTGGTTGAGCATCCACCCTTGCACCAAGAAGCTGCCTGTTCGATTCCTGGTCAGGGCACATGCCCAGGTTGTGGGCCAAATCCCCAGTGGGGGGCATGCAGGAGGCGGCCCATCGGTGTTCTCTCTCATCGATGTTTCTATCTCTCTCTCCCTATCCCTTCCTCTCTCTCTAAAATCAATAAAGTAAAAAAAAGAGTGAGCCTGTGAAACCCTAGGCCCCACCCTTCACCCCAATTAAAGCAGAATCCCGGCCCATCTGTGCTTCACGCCCCCTCCCAAACTGTGACCTCGCTGTGTGGCCCCAGGTGTATGGTGTAATTTCCAGGTCTTATACGTCTGTATCTTTTCAGTTTCCTGATGGTCATTGCTGAGAGCATCTTGCAATCACAAGAACCACAAGGGCTGGTCCCGCCACAACACTGGTTACAGATAGTCTGAGACCAGCACAAAGCACCTGTCTGACTTTTACCAAAAGGGAAGGGCAGCTGGGAGGGCAGGGAGGTGAGGCTGGGAAAGCAGCCCCGGGCGGGTGATTTTACTTGTCAAGATTTGCCCAGCATTTGGCATAACACAGATGCTCAACAAATGACTGCTGACGAACAATGAAAGGACGACCCCATGGAATATGCCAGGGATAGCTCTAAAGGAAGAGGTCTGATTGGACCTTGGAGATGTGCCGGGCAGTCTCTTAGTTTCCACAGACAATTCATTCACAGTGAGTGGATTTCCCCCCACATTCTGAAATCATTGCGTCTCTGAGTGGAGCGACAATACTAAGGGGTGTGGATGACATGTCCATTACAAAACAACACATGCATTAGCTTTTAAAAAGTAAAATGCGCCCAGCCCGTGTGGCTCAGTAGTTGAACGCCGACCCATGCACCAAGAGGTCGCCGGTTTGATTCCCGGTCAGGGCACATGCCCAGGTTGTGGGCCTGATCCCCAGTGGGGGGCATGCAGGAGGCGGCCAATCGGTGTTCTCTCTCATCGATGTTTCTATCTCTCCCTCTCCCTTTTCCCCCTCTCTCTAAAATCAATAAAGGAAAAAAAAAGTAAAATGCTTCTTCTATATTCTGTAATCCCAGAGAAGCATAGTACACACTTCACTGATACGTCAGTAGATGGGACTGGAGTGTAAATGCTTTATCAAGGACATAATGTCGTTTGAAGGTAATATCAGGTAGTGGTATTTTGAGTCAGGCAGAGTGAATGAAAGTGACCAGCTCTCTGCTTCAGACTGGGGGGTGGGGAAGACCTCTCTCAGGAGATGACATTTAAGCTAAGAATCAGGTCCATCAAAGGAGCCAGCCGGGAGGAGAGGGGAGCCCACATGTGCCATGTCCACAGCTGCGGGCACGGAGTACAGGAGCACACTAGGAAGGGGTGACCAGGTGGGACTTTCTAGGCCAGGAAAGGAGCTTGGGTCTGGCTTCAAGCGCAGTGGAGAAGCCTTCACGGGGTGAGAGAGCGGTTTAAGTTAAGCAAGGGAGGGGCAGGATGTGATTTGCTTTTAAAGAACACTGGCTGTGTCTGAGGGACGGGTTAAAGGGACCAGAGGAGCCCTGGCCGGTGTGGCTCAACAGTTACAATGTCGGCCCACGGACCAATGAGTTGCGGGTTCGATTCCGGTCAAGGGCACGTACCTCAGTTGTGGTTCATCCCCAGCCCTGGTTGGGGTCGTGCGGGAAGCAGCCACTCAACGTGTCCCTTTCACGTCGATGTTTCTCTCTCTCTCTCTTCCTCTCTCTCCCTCCAACTCTATCTGAACAAAAGTGGAAAATTGTCCTCAGGTGAGGATAAAAAAATTTTAAAAATAAAAATAAAGAACACTGGCTGTGTCTGAGGGATAGATTAAAGGGACATGGGTTAAAGGGACCAGAGAAGCCCTGGCTGGTTTGGCTCAGTGGTTAGAGTGTCGACTCACGGACCAAAGCATCATGGGTTCGATTCCTGGTTAAGGGCATGTACCTGGGTTGCAGGTTCGATCCCCAGCCCTGGTTGGGCTTGTGTGGGAGGCAGCCGATCCATACATCTCTCTCACATCGATGTTTCTCTCTCTCCATCCTGCCCTCTCTCCCTTCCATTCTATCTAAAAACCAATGGGGAAATATCCTCGGGTGAAGATGAAGAAAAAACTAGAAAATAAAGGGACCGGAGAAGGAGCAGGGACCACGAGGTGGCCCTTGGCAGATGTCCAGCTGTCGCGGTGGCGGTGCCAGGCTGGGAGCAGAGAGGGCAGACAGAGGGCTGCGATGTGTCTGGAAGAAGTGGGAGGGACCTGTGTTGGATTGGTGGTAGGAAGAGACAGAATCCAGGCTTTGATTTTTGGCCCGAGCAGCTGGGTGGATCCTGGTGTCACTCATGCAAATCGAGAAGACGGGGACGGAGTGATTGGCTGGTGGCTCTGCTTTCGGAAGTGGGGTGAGGAGTGGGTTGATTCTGAAATGCCTGTTAGACAGGGGGAGGAATTCCAAGCAGGACATCGGAGATGCAGGCTGAAGTGTTCCAGTCGGGCCGGGAGAAGCAGCGGAGTGCCCAGGCCAGGGGGCGACAGACACCGTGCGCTGTGCAGCGTCCGCAGCCACGGCCCCCCGTGCGCCCAGCTCCTTAACCTCACACCATCGCGGGGTCGGGCTGCGGGTCGTTCGTACCTCCACAGTTTTACTGATTAACCGTATTTTGCATCTCGATTTAGGGTTGCTGCGCACACAGCCCCAGGCTGCCTCTGTCAAGTTTGTTCCTTTGAACGGCACGGGGACATAGGAAGCCATGGGCGGTGGCGGCCGCCAGCAGGGTAATTATACCTCTCCAAATGTGCACCTCCGGAGGCACCCACATGCCATGTCTGGTTTGCCTCCTGGTACTCAAGGTCTCTGAAAGCAGCTAAAAACGCGTGTTCTGTACATAAGAGCCCTCTGCTGTTCAGGCCGGGTTTATCCATTAACCAAGGCTTTTCAGCTGCATAGTATCAAAAAAAGTATTGCATCAGCCCTGGCCGGTGTGGCTCGGTTGGCTGGAGCATCAACCTGATGTGATGCACCAAGGTTGCAGGTTCGATCCCCAGTCAGGGCACACACAAGAGGCAACCAGTGAATGCATAAGTAAGTGGAACAACAAATCGGTGTTTCCCTCTCTCTAAAATCAATCAATAAAAGCCTTTTCTTTTTTTTTTCCCCTTTATTGACTTTAGAGAGAGAGAAAGGGAGAGGGAGAGAGAGATAGAAACATGGATCCTGCATGCCCCCCACTGGGGATCAGGCCCACACCCTGGGCATGTGCCCTGACCGGGAATCGAACCGGCGACCTCTTGGTGCATGGGTCGATGCTCGAACACTGAGCCACACCGGCCGGGCAATAAAAGTCTTTTCTTAAAAAGAATGTAGATGCTGCCTGGCCGGTGTGGTTCAGTGGTTGAGTGTTGACCCTGCACCAAGAGGTCGCCGGTTCAATTCCCGGTCAGGGCACATGCCCAGGTTGTAGGCCCGATCCCCGGTGGGGGGGGCATGCAGGAGGCGGCCAATCGATGTACTCTCTTATCGATGTTTCTATCTCTCTCTCTCTCTCTCCCCCTCCCACTCTGTCTGAACAAAAAAAAAAAAAAGGAAAGATGTCCTCGGGTGAGGATTAAAAAATAATAATAATAAAAAGAATGTCGATGCCGTCTAGGGTGTGAGTGTCCTTGTCGCCATGGAAACCAGTGGAGAGTGGGCCGGACTGGAGGGACGCCGACGACACCCTGGGGCCCCTGGACCCCAGAGCCAGACAGGAGGCTGGAGGAGGGCAGGGCTGGCCAAGGTCCTCAGCACCACCACGCTGGGCCCTCACGGGCTGACAGTGGGGACCCCAGGAGGCCCACCAACTGGACAGTGACGAACATGAGCGGGTCTGAGCTTTGAAGGAAGGAAGGGGTGTTCAGGGCAGTTGGGAGTGCGAAGGGACAGGATGAAGAAGGGTCGTCTTGGCAGCTCTTAAACCATCCACAACAGACATCCCAGGGCCTCCGCTGGGCAGTAATGGTGGGAAAGAGAAAACAATAAAACTGAGAGGAAGGAAGGGGGGCGGGGAGGAGTTGGCTGCATCAACTATTACACCTAAACTTTGCAAAGTAAGCTCCATTTTTATCAACAGCAGCAAACAGTTTGTACTCCTCAGGCCCCCCTGTACGCCAGCGTCTTCCTGCTCCGTCTTCCTGCGCCCGGGCTGGCTGGCTACCCCCCAGGCTGGAAGCTGCCCCCTGTCCTCCGGCCCATCCTGACCTGAGACTGGTGATATTTAAGTATCAACTGAGAGTATTACCACCCCCTAGGGGCACATTAGAAAACTCTGGGAATTCTAATCTAGTTCCCTGGCCCTGTTCAAAGAATCTGGCTCCAGGCAAGGTACTTTGCATCTTCAAATCTCCTCCTCCTCATCTCAATTTTTCTTTTTTTTTATCCTCGCCAGAGGACACTCTTTTTGCATTTATCTTCAGATAGAGCGGGAGGGAGAGAGGGAGGAAGAGAGAGAGAGAAAGAAACATCGATGTGAGAGAGACACATCTGGTGGCTGCCACCCACACGACCCCAATTGGGGCCAGGGACAAACTGCAACCGAGGTACATGCCCTTAGCGGGAACCGAACCCAGGACTCTCTGGTCCGCGGGCTGCTGCTCTAACCGCTGAGCAAACCGGCCAGGGCTTATTTATTTATTTGTTTTATCCTCTTCTTCTCTAAAACAGGCACGGTTACCTGCCCCCTGGGACAACTCGGTAGTAGAGCAACTGAGGACAAAGGGCCCTGGCACCTGTGAGACCAGGTGTGAGTGGTACGTAAGGACAGGCCACGCACACGCGGTGTGGAGGGGGATTGAACACCACGGGCCCCAACGGTGCTCGCCAGCCGCAGCTGAATCTCACTGCACTTACCCTGGCTCGTTCCGTATCAACAGCACTTTCCCAAACCTCTGGCTTCCTTGCTGTCCTGCACAGCTGGACAGGACAAGCCTGGGAGGTAGGCGGGTGTCCTGAGAGCTCACCCTCCCTGTGCAGGCCTGGCCACATCTTCATCAGCCGTCACATCTTGCTTCTGATGAAACCAAACTCCCCCTCCGGCTGCGATGAACTGAATTCCTGCGCTGGCTCCGCTGGTGACCAAGTGCAGCGTGGGAAACAGCAGGTGCAGGCAGGTGTTCTGACGCCGCCTAGTGGGGATCCTTGGGAGCAGCCCTGAGCCTCTCGCTTGGGAACAAAGGCAGAGCGAAGTGAGCTGCAGGCGGTGTGACCGCGGGTCCCGCTCCCGGGGGTCACTACAGCGGTGCCCCTGTCAGCAACACGCAGCAACAACCCAAACACTGAAACCTCAGTCAGAAAACAGATCAATGAGATGCGAAATGTCCATGGAATAGAATTCCATGCAGCAATGAAAGGCATGAGCTAGACCTGTCTGTGTGTAGTTAGTGAGGTGAAAAAACTAAGCTATGAAATGACCATTTAGTGTAGCCCTGGCCGGTGTGGCTCAGACGTTAGAGCAGTGGCCCGTGGACAAATGAGTCGCGGGTCCGATTCTGGCCAAGGGCACTACCTTGGTTGCGGTTCGTCCCTGGTCGGAGTCGTGCGGGAGGCAACCAGTCGATGTGTCCCTCTCACATCGATGTTTCTCTCTCTCTCTCTCTCCCTCCCACTCTATCTGAAGATAAATATAAAAATATCCTAAGGTGAGGATTAAAAAATAAATAAATAAAACTTAAAATGAACATTTAGCATAGAGTCTGTTTCATAATCACAAAGCAGTGTTATATTTTATTTATGGAACATACATTTAAAAGTACGTATACTTGTCCGGCCGGTGTGACTCAGTGGTTGAGCATGGACCCATGCACCAAGAGGTCGCTGGTTCGATTCCCGGTCAGGACACATGCCCAGGTTGTGGGCCTGATCCCTGTTGTAACCCAGTAGATCAACCTCACTCGGACACCAAAATTATAAGTTTTAGGAGCTTTATTAACCTGCGCAGGGACTGCAGCCAACCTACTCAGAGGAGAACTGCAGCCCCGAGCCTCTAAAATGGTTGCCTCTTATAGTCTGTTTTCGTGGGAAGAGCAAGCAAGCAGCATTCACAGAAGCAGATATCAGCGGTTAGCAGTTGTTTGCTTAACATTTCTCAGGGTCTCTAACTAGCAAACAGAATAGGCCTCTGGGGCTGATAGCTGCAATTCAGGGGCATGGCAATCTTTAAGTTAAAACAATGGAAGACTTAAAGGTCAACAGAGCAGCGGGGTAATAAACATTCTGGGGCATAGGACATAACATAACAGAGTTGTTAATCAACAGAAGTAGTTAATCGTCCCAGGGCATAACATTCCCCACTTCTGTTGGGACAAAATCAAACCTTTGATTCATCTTCATCTAAGGGTAGTCTTTGATAGTGGGAGGCTAAGACCATGAGTTTGACTGATTGGACCCTCTCCTTGATGAAGGCCAGAAGGCGATTAATAATAATGGGTCCACAAGTGAGTCCAAGGAGGAGTAATAGAAGGGGCCCTGCTAAGGCTGAGATGAGGGTGGTCAACCAAGGGGACCAGCTATATAATCCTTCAAACCAATTCTTGGAAGCTTCCCTGTTTTCTTCCCTCTCATTTAGCCTTTTTCTCAATACCTGGATGCTTTCTCTGATCAACCCCGAATGATTAGCATAGAAGCAACAAGCTTCGCCTAGAGCAGCACATAGGCCCCCTTGCTGGAGGAACAAGAGGTCGAGGCCCCTTCTGTTTTGGAGTACCACCTCAGCGAGGGAATCTAGGGCCTTTTCTAAGTGACTTATTTGGTCCTGTACCATTCGAATGTCTTCAGAAAACTGGAGAGAGAGCTTCTGCATGTTGCTTTGGCTGGTGATAAGAGCCGCTGCGCTTACTGCAGCAGACCCGGCTATACCAATGGTTGCTAGTACAGGTATGAGCATAGGGGTGGCCCTCCTGTATCTCCTGAGGGATAACTCAGGAGCCAGAAAGTGTTCCATCCCCGAGGGTCCTGCATATAAGTATACCTGCGGTATGATGTAAGTCAGGATACAGAGTTCAGGGCCCGTATTGGGGAGAAGAGCCAAACATCGAGTGACCCCCGTGGTACATGCAAACCAAGTCCCTTCTGGGGCCAGGAGGACCCAAGCGGTGTCCTCCTGGGGTTCCAGAGAGAGTTGAGTCTCACAGACAGGATGATAAGGGGAAGATGCGAGTGGGTATCCTGCGATCCGCAAGCAGATCCCTCGTCCTTGGATGTCCTCCAGAGTGATGCGTGGCTTCTGGGTGCAATTCCGGATGTCAAGTTGCTGGTTTTCTCTAGCCAAGGATATGTTCCTAATGTGGGAGGAAGAACTCCCCAAAGAATGGTTAGCGGCAACACCTATATAGTAGGGCGGAGTGGGGTCTAGACATAACCAACATTCTCTAGTAGTCTCAGGGTTGGACTCATTCAGGAGGTGATATACCGTGTCTAGGGTTCTAAGGAGGGAATGCTGATGTCGGGTGTCTAGTCGGGCCCCTGTGAGGTTCCAGGGGACTGCTGGAGCAGCTAAGAGGGGTTTGGAGTGGGACTCAGTTTCCGTAATAGGAGTCCCAGTGGGTGACACAGGAGGTTTGGTAGTTTGAGGCGGGGGAGGCCTGGGGTTGAGGACCTGGTTTGGCCCAACAGGGTTAGGCCCATAGGATGCTGACAACTTCTGAATAGTAAAGAGGCTACCTAAATCTTCTCCAGATAAGTACAATCTTAATCCCCAAGTCCTTCCTGTGGACCAGCCTGAGGCAAATCTAGATATTATGGTGATGGTCACTGGGTTGCAAGTCCCAGCCTTTGAGCAGGCTTCAGGCCTTGGGGTGGTATGCCTGTGGAACCTAATATAGGGGTCTTCCCCGCCTCCAGGCCACCATCCTAAGGCTAAGGTTTCACATCCCCAGTGTCTGCAATAGTAATCTCCAATATTTCCACAGGATCTTCTTTTCTTAGGGGGTTCCGGACAGGCGTAATGAGCTGTCTTCCAAAGAAGATGTTCAATGGTCAGTTCATTACATTCAGCGCCTGGTACACCAAGTCCAGATAGGTAGGCTCCTCCTCGGTTTGCTATACCTATATCAGTACAAATGTCTGACCATAACTGAGACAGGTCAAAAGTCAGAGTGGGGTGTTGGGTGAAAGTCCTGTTCTCTGCTAACTGAGTCCCATCCACAGTTCTCAATAGGACCCAGCGAGGCTGGGTAAGTTGGACAAAGGCACTATTTGCCCCTAAGCTAAGTATGAGGGTTAGGGTGAGTACTTGATAAGCTTGAGTTTCAAGGGGTCGTCGGGGTGGTGTTGTATTTTCCATCCCGACGGAACCTGCTCAGGTTTGGCTTTCTTTACCTGAGTGTGGTGGATCCAATATCGTCGACCTGTTACCTTCACTGCAGTGGGAGTGGAGAGGACGACAAGGTGTGGGCCTTCCCACCTGGGTTCTAGCGTCTCTGGAATGGGTCGTTTGATCCAAACCCAGTCTCCGGGCTGGTACTGTTGAACTGGAGAAGGTGAAGGGCTAGGGTCCCCACGGGTCAGCAGTCTTCGGGTCTCGTCCCGGATCTGCTGAATGGCCTGTAAAGACTTCAAAAGATCCCTGTTATGGACCTCAGCCAACTGTTCCAAGTTGAGCTTGGGGATCAGAGGGGGTGGCCTCCCAAACATGATTTCAAAGGGGGTGAGGCCATGAAGGTAAGGGGAACATCTGGTACGTAGAAGGGCAAATGGCAGGAGACTTACCCAATTTTCGCCAGTCTCCAGATGGAGTTTGGTAATAGTTTCCTTAATAGTTCTATTCATCCTCTCTACCTGACCTGAACTCTGAGGCCTATATATGCAATGCAATTTCCAAGTGATCCCTAGAGCTTTTGCTATTAATTGGGAGATCTTGGCAATGAATGCCGGGCCATTGTCGGACCCCAATGCTAAGGGAAGGCCAAATCGGGGGATGATCCCGGTCAGCAGGTGCTGGGTGACAATGTGGGCTGTTTCCCCTCTGGTGGGAAAGGCTTCCACCCAACCTGAATACGTATCAATGAAGACAAGCAGGTACTTGTAGCCGAATCTTCCGGGCCCCATCTCAGTTAAATCAAGTTCCCAATGTTCACCTGGTTCTTTTCCGTGTTCCCTCTCCCCGGGAGTTCGCGGGGTTGGGGGCCCTGGGTTGACCTGGGCACAAGCAATACACCTAGTAACTTCCGAATGTGCCATCAATTTCAAGTCTGGTATGTAGAAATGCTTGCTTAGTAGGGAGATTAATTTGGATGTTCCCAGGTGCGTGCCTTGGTGCAGGGCCTTAATGAGTTCCAGTCCTAAAGCTTTTGGTAATAGCAATCTGCTGTCAGGCAGCTTCTGCCAGTCCCCTTCTTCTTGAGTGCAGTTCAATTTCCTGCCTAGGCGTAATTCTTCAGGCGTATACTGAGGGGAGGGAGGTAGTTCCCTCTGGGGCAGCAGTGGCAGGACTTCAAGGTGACTTACTGTCTGAGCGGCTATTTCTTTTGCCATTTGGTCGGCCAGTGAGTTCCCCATGCTGATAGGGTCAGTTCTCTTTTGGTGCCCTTTACAATGCATTATGGCAACCTTTTTGGGGAGCCAAATTGCCTCGAGTAAGGCCAAGATTTCTTCCTTATTCTTTATGTCCTTTCCTCCTGAGGTTAAGAGGCCTCGCTCTTGATAAAGTGACCCATGCACATGGGCCGTAGCGAAGGCATAGCGACTGTCAGTGTAAATGTTAACTGACTTGTCTTTAGCCCATCTCAGGGCCTGGGTCAGGGCTATCAGCTCAGCCTTTTGGGCTGAGGTTCCTTGAGGCAGCGCCTGTGCCCAAATGACTTCTTCTCCAGTGGTTACCGCTGCCCCGGCTAGGCGGACCCCTTCCCTAAGGTAGCTGCTGCCGTCTGTGAAAAGCTCAAAGTCTACTGGTTGGATAGGGGTGTCACGCAAGTCGGGGCGTGATCCCGTGATAGCCTCTAAGACCTCAGTACAGTTATGTAGGGGTTCCTCTAGGTCATCATCTGGCAAGAGCGTAGCCGGATTCAGGACAGTGGACTTAGAGAAGGTGATGTGTGGGGGATTTAGAAGTAAGACCTGGTATTGTGTTAGGCGCGCATTGGAGATCCATCTGTCTGGGGGGCTCCTAAGAAGGGCTTCTGTGGTATGCCCGCCGAAAATAGACAAGTCCTGGCCCAAAGTTAGTTTCTGGGCCTCCTTGACTAGGAGCGCCGTGGCGGCAATGGCCCGCATGCAAGAGGGCCATCCCGATGCTACCGGGTCTAGCCTCTTAGAGAGGTAGGCGACCGGTCTCTTCCAAGGGCCAAGAGTTTGGGTCAATACCCCCTTCGCAAGTCCCTTGGTTTCTGCTACGAATAGCTGGAAGGGTTTTGAGATGTCCGGCAGGGCCAGGGCAGGTGCCGAAATTAATGCCCTTTTCAATTCCTCAAAGGCCTTTGCCTCGGTTTCAGTCCAAATTAGAGTAGATTCTTTCCCCCCTGTGCTGGCATATAAGGGTTTTGCGATCTCAGCAAATCCCAAAATCCATAGCCGGCAGTAGCCAACAGCTCCCAGAAATTCTCTTACTTGCCTTTTGGTAGTTGGCGTGGGGATCCGCAGTATGGCTTCGATCCGGCTGGCTGATAGAGATCTCTTACCTTCTTGGAGCTCGTAGCCCAAATAGGTGGCAGTTTGCACGCAGAGCTGGGCCTTCTTGGCAGACACTCGGTAACCCATCTGTTGCAGCTCCAGAAGGAGTGCCTCAGTGGCCTGGATACAGTCATCTGGGTTGGCAGCAGCCAGGAGCAAATCATCTACATATTGCAAAAGGGTTACCTGAGGATGAGCGTCTCGGAAGGTGAGGAGGTCTCTGCTGAGTGCCTCATTGAAGATCGTGGGGGAGTTCTTGAATCCTTGTGGCAGTCTGGTCCAGGTCAGTTGTCCGGAGAATCCCCCTTCTGGGTCCGTCCATTCAAAGGCAAAGATGGGTTGGCTCAGCGGAGAGAGAGGCAAGGAGAAGAAAGCATCTTTCAAGTCCAGGACAGTGTAGTGGGTCCTATCAGGCGGCATGAGACTCAAAAGGGTGTATGGGTTGGGCACGGTTGGGTGTATGGTCTCAATTCTGGCGTTCACCTCCCGGAGATCCTGAACCGGCCGATAATCCTCGGTGCCCGGTTTCTTAATAGGCAACAAAGGGGTATTCCAGGCAGACTGACATGGGCGCAGAATGCCTGCTTGCATAAGTCTCTTGATATGTTTGGCAATCCCCACCTTGGCCTTCTGTGCAATTGGGTATTGCCGTACCCGGATTGGAGAGGCCGTGCTAAGGAGCTGCACAACAATAGGGGGTTGGTGAGTCGCCAAACCTGGCTCGCCGGTTTCAGCCCATACACCAGGTATGTCCTTCAAAAGTCTCTGGAGTATACTATTTTCTATGGGCCCCTCTGGTTCCCCTTCGTACAAAATGTACTCCTCTGAGAGGGGGACCGTCAGCAATATGGAGGCAGGGGCCTCTCCTAATTTTAGGGTGGGCTCTTTACCCGCAAAGGAGATGGTGGCCTGCAATTTCTGGAGCAAGTCGCGCCCCAAGAGGGGGTAGGGGCATTCAGGCATCACCAGAAATGAGTGGGTTATAGTTCCCTTACCTAAATCAGTTATTCGTGCTTGGGTCCAGGGGTAGGATTTTGGCTTACCGATTGCCCCTATGATCGATGTTTGTTCTGAGGAGAGGGGTCCGCGAGGTTCCTTGAGAACTGAAAAGGTGGCCCCCGTGTCGACTAAGAAATCGACTGGCTGTCCTTCAACAGTTAGGGTTACCGTGGGCTCCCGGGGGCCAAGTTTATAGGAGCCCCGGCCTCGTCAATCCTTGTCCTCGAATAAGATGGCAGAGGACCCCTTCTGATGCTGACTCATAAGTTTGGGACATTCCTTTTTCCAATGTCCTTTCCCTTTGCAGTAGGCACATTGGTCCTTCTCTAGGAAGGGTCCGTTTCTTTGTTTTCTGGGGCCGATCTCCTTTTTCTGATTTTGCCCCCTATTGTTTCCTCCTTGGGCCACAAGGAGAATCCTCGCGACCTGTCTGGCCCGACCCACTTCAGGATCATCCCTATTATGGAAAACTTTCTGTGCTATTTCTAGGAGCTTACTTCTATTCTCACCTTCAAATCCTTCAATTTTCTGTAATTTCTTTTTAATATCTGGGGCCGACTGAGTCACAAAGGCAATATTAATAATTCTCTGATTTTCTGGGGCTTCGGGGTCTAGAGGCGTGTAGGTTCGATAAGCCTCCATCAGACGTTCTAAAAAGGCGGCCGGGGATTCTTCCCTACTCTGCAAAATCTCACTAACCTTACTGAAATTGGTGGGTTTTCTAGCCGCCGCCCGTAAGCCCCTCAGTAGAGCCCGGCGATATTGGCGCAAAGCCTCCTGCCCATGTGAGCTATTTGGGTCCCAATTGGGTGGGGCAGTGGGTAGTTGTCCTTCTAATTCTTGGCGGCGGGCCTGAGTATCCCCATCCCCATCCCCTAAGACAGCCTTTGCTGCCTCTCGGTATATTCTCTCTCTCTCCTCAGAGGTGAACAAAGTCTGCAAAATCTGCTGGCAATCATCCCATGTGGGCTGATGGGTGCGAAAAATGGTTTCTAATAATGAGATCAGCCCCTGTGGCTTGTCTGAAAAGACAGGATTTTGATGTTTCCAATTGTACAAGTCACTGGTCGAAAACGGGACATAGACCAGCCGGGGGGGGGCATGTGGGGCTCCCGGGTGTGGGGGAACCTCCCTAAGGGGCAGGAGGGGGACCGAGGAGTCTGGGGTCCCCTGTCCAGCCCCGTAGGGCGTCCCCCCCCGGGTGTGGGGTGGGCTTGCCCAATTAGGGTCAGGTTCCGGGCCAGATTGGCCAGGTGTGGGAGGCTGGTGGCGAGTGGAATCAGGAGGAGCCTGAGCATACGAAGGTGGAAAAGTCAGGCTCTCAAGGGGATCCTCCGGGTCCCCAGGCAAGACGGGGTATAAACGATTCTTGGGCGCCTGTGCTGGCGGCGCAGGCTTGCCCTGGGGTTCGGGCGGTAGGCGCCTGGGCCAGTCTTGGGGCTCTCCCTGAGGTGATTTCGGGGCTGCCACCATTATTGTCTTCCCGTCTATAACAGCCTTCATAGATTTCTGTCCCTTAGGCTTAGGAAATTTCTTGATATAACTAGCCTTGTCGGTAACAATATCTATCCAGACATTAATATAGACCTGTTGATCAGGGTGAGGGACATTATAAACCACTGATCGAACTGCAAGGAGGAGGGAAAGGTCAAATGATCCCTCAGAAGGCCAGTCTACTTTAAAAGTAGGCCATTCCAATTCACAAAGGGTCCTTAGAAAACCAGGGTGAGCTGGCGACCCATAATCACAAGAACGCTGAAAGAAATCAGAAAAGTTAGAGAGGAGACATTGGAGCGGGGTGGATGAAGTCGATCCGCCTTGTCCCATGCTGAAAGAGAATGAAACGCTGGCGCAAAACAAAAGACAGACAAAGACAAACAACTCGTGGCCACTCTCATTCACCCAAACCAAATGAGGAGACGCAAAAGCGGCACCTCCCAAAATTGGAGACGGCGTCCCGTCCCAATTGGGGATGAGCAGTTGAGCGGCGTCCCGCCTGCTCTGTCCCAGACGATCTCGAGATCCCAAACAGAAAACAGAAACCAAGAGAGCTCTCCTTACCTAAAGAGTCCGGACGAGTCAGAAGTGGCTCAGGGTCGAATGCAGAACAAATTTGAGGCGAGGGAAGGCTCCCACCTAGTCCGAGGAGGTCGACCCCAAAAGAGGGGACCTCACGGTTGATCTCGCTGGGGCCTCCAAATGTTGTAACCCAGTAGATCAACCTCACTCGGACACCAAAATTATAAGTTTTAGGAGCTTTATTAACCTGCGCAGGGACTGCAGCCAACCTACTCAGAGGAGAACTGCAGCCCCGAGCCTCTAAAATGGTTGCCTCTTATAGTCTGTTTTCGTGGGAAGAGCAAGCAAGCAGCATTCACAGAAGCAGATATCAGCGGTTAGCAGTTGTTTGCTTAACATTTCTCAGGGTCTCTAACTAGCAAACAGAATAGGCCTCTGGGGCTGATAGCTGCAATTCAGGGGCATGGCAATCTTTAAGTTAAAACAATGGAAGACTTAAAGGTCAACAGAGCAGCGGGGTAATAAACATTCTGGGGCATAGGACATAACATAACAGAGTTGTTAATCAACAGAAGTAGTTAATCGTCCCAGGGCATAACAATCCCCAGTGGGGGGCATGCAGGAGGCGGCCAATCAATGTTCTCTCTCATCGATGTTTCTATTTCTCTCTCCCTTTCACTTCTTCTCTCTCTAAAATCAATAAAGGAAAAAAATTTTTTTAAAAATAATAATAAAGGTACGTATACTTAAAGATAGGTTGAACGAACTCAGAGTCTGGAGGCTTTGCTAAAAGTAAATGACAAGTTTATTCAAGGTTCTTAGAGTTTGCAAACTGCAAGCACAGCGAGGCAACAACCCAGACGTGTTCAAAGAGGAAAGAAAAGTAAGTTCTTGCCGCAAAAAGCACGTTCTTGAGAATTATCGGTCCTGCATTCCTAGCCCAGGATGGTCCAGGACGGCTGTCAGTCAAATGGCAGGAGGTCAGGATGATGGATGCCAGGTGGTCCAGGAGATGGGCGCCCGGAGGTGTGGTCATATCCAGTGGTCTGGACAGTGGGTGTCAGGTGGGTGCCTGTGAGTCCTTGGCGGTACCCAGGTCGTCTGGATGCGTGAGTCCTGCGGAGGGTAATGAGGGCTCTACCTGCAGGTGCAGATAAATATCCCGGCGTTGACTCAGGACAGGGAAGTTTAGAACAGTCCAAGTTTCGCCCTGGCTGGGTTGGCTCAGCGGTTAGAGCGTCGGCCCTCGGACCAACGAGTTGCGGGTTCGATTCCGGTCAAGGGCACGTACCTTGGTTGTGGTTCATCCCCAGCCCTGGTCGGGATCGTGCGGGAGGCAACCAGTCAGTGTGTCCCTCTCACGTCGATGTTCTCTCTCTCTCCCTCCCTCCCTCCCACTCTATCTGAAGATAAATGGAAAAATACCCTCGGGTGAGGATTAGAAACAATAATAATAATAATAATAAAAGAGTCCAAGTTTCTAGACCAGGGAGGACAAGAACGGGGTCTGTCTTCATGCTTCAACCCCCACAAGGTCAATAACTTTAGCAACTGGGTTAAAGTGGCCCCATTTTATATTTTTATATATTCCAGATTTTTTAATCCTCAACCGAGGATATTTCTCCATTTTATCTTCATACGGAGTAGCAGAGTAGGAGGGGGAGAGAGGCAGAGAGAAACATCGACATGAGAGGGACACATTGACTGGTTGCCTCCTGCACGACCCCCACCAGGACCGGGGATGAACTGCAAGCGAGGTGCGTGCCCTTGACCGGAATTGAACCTGCGACTCTTTGGTCCACGGGCCAACGCTCTAACCACTGAGCCAAACTGGCCAGGGCATATAATAAATATATGTTTTTTTAACTTATCTTTATTGTTGAATGTATTACAGATGTCCCCCCTTTTTTTCCCCATTGACCCCCTCCTCCCCAATCCCGCCCCACTCCTGCCTTCCCCATACTATTGTCGGTGTCCATTGGTTATGCATATATGCATAGAAGTTCTTTGGTTTATCTCATCCCACCCTCCCTCCGCCCTTCCCCTTGAGGTTCATCAGTCTAACAACCAATTTGTACTTCTTAATCCCTTCACCTTTTTCACCCATCCCCCAAGCCCCCACCCATCTGGCAACCAACAAAAAGTTCTCTGTGTCTATGAGTCTGTTTCTGTTCTGCTTGCTCATTCTGTTTGTAGATTCAGTTGTTGATAGATATGTATTAACTGCCATTTTATTGTTCATATTTTTGTTCTTCTCCTTCAAGAAGACCCTTCAACATTTCATATAATACTGGTTTGGTGGTGATGAACTCCTTTAGCTTTTTCTTGTCTGGGAAACTCTTTTTTTTTTTTTTTAATCCTCACCCGAGGACATTTTTCCATTTTTGTTCAGATAGAGTGGGAGGGAGAGAGAGGAAGAGAGCGAGAGAGAGAAACATCGACGTGAAAGGGACACATCAAGTGACTGCCTCCCGCATGACCAACCAGGGCCGGGGACAAACTGCAACCGAGGTATGTGCCCTTAGCGGGAACCGAACCCAGGCCTCTCTGGACCGCAGGCTGACGCTCTAACCGCTGAGCCAAACCGGCCAGGGCATGGGAAACTCTTGATATGGCCATCGATTCTAAATGATAGCTTTGCAGGATAGAGTAATTTTGGTTGTAGGTCCTTGCTATTCATTACCTTGAATATCTCCTGCCACTCCTTTCTGGCCTGCAAAATTTCTTTTAAGAAATCAGCTGACAGCCTTGGCCGGTTTGGCTCAGCGGTTGTAGCGTTGGCCTGCGGACCAGAGAGTCCTGGGTTCAGTTCCCGCTAGGGGCACGTACCAAAAAAAAAAAAAGAAATCAGCTGACAGTTTTATGGGAGCTTCTTTGAAGGTAACAAACTACTTTTCTCTTGCTGCTTTTAAGATTCTCTTTTTGTCTTTGACCTTTGGCATTTTAATGATGATGTGTCTTGATGTGCACCTCTTTGGGTTCATCTTGTTTGGAACTCTCTCTGCTTCCTGGACTTGTATGTCTATTTCCTTCACCAAGTTAGGGAAGTTTTCTGTCATTATTTTTTCAAATAGGTTTCCAATTTCTTGCTCTCCCCTCCTTCAGGCACCCCTATGATGCGAATGTTGGCACGCTTGCAGTTGTCCCAGAGGCTCCTTACACTATCCTCATTTTTTTTTTTTATTCTTTTTTCTTTTTGCTGTTCTGATTGGGTGTTTTTTGCTTCCTTATATTCCAAATCGATGGTTTGCTTCTTGGCTTTACCTACTCTACTATTGATTCCCTGTAAATTATACTTTATTTCAGTTAGTGCATCCTTCATTTCTGACTGGCCCTTTTTTATGTTGTTGATGTTCTCACTAAGTTCCTTGAGCAGCCTTATAACCAGTGTTTTGAACTCTGCATCTGATTGATCACTTATCTCCATTTTGTTTAGTTATTTTCCTGGAGTTTTGTTATTTTCTTTCATTTGGGACATGTTTCTTTGTCTCCTCATTTTGGCTGCTTCCCTGTGATTGTTTCTGTGTATTAGGTAGAATTGCTATGTCTCCTAGGCTTTGTAGGGTGACCTATTGTAGTAGGTGTCCTGTAGGGTCCAGTGGCACAGTCTCCCAGATCACCCCAGCTGGGCCCTCGAGGTGTACCCCTCGTGTGGACTGTACACCCTTCTGTTGTAATTGAGTCTTGATTGCTGTTGGCATGCAATGGGAGGGATTTACTCAGGCTGATCAGCTGCAAGGACTGGCTGTGCCCACTGACCACTGACCTCTGACTACCTTGGAGGATCAGCTGTGCAGGGCCCACCACACAGAGCAAGACTTACTTCAGCAGGGCTCTGGTACCCACTGAGTCCACTCATTGAGTGTCACTTGTGGAGGTGGTTGGGTATTTTGTTTCGATGTGGTCTGAAGCTGTCCACTGGGTGTGCTGGCTGTGGGGCAAGGTCAGCCACTGCCTGTGTTCTATCTGGGGCCACCTGGCATAAGCTACAAAGTGATCTGCCGATGGCTGCTTCTTGTGTTGGGCTTGGAGGTGCCCAGGCAAAGCCAAGTTGTGAACCAAGGCTGGTTGCTTCTAGTGCCAGGCCTGGGGCCACTTAGCGAGAGGTATGGGGCTCGCTGAGACCAGATGCTGCTTGTTTGAGAGATTTTAGGAAACTCTGAAGCAGGATCCAAGACAGGCCAATCCTATGGTAAAGCCTTTGGAGACAGCTTGGGTGGGCCGGAAAGCTGGGTGGGGTGGGGCCTCAGGGAATCACCAGGGCAGGGCAAACAGTGTGAGCCAGGTTGCTGGAGTCCCAGGGGAAGTGCTCACCAAAGGAAGAAAGGCCTCCGCCAGCAAGTCTGTCCAGGAGAAAGCTGCCCTTTTGGCTGTCGTCCGCAAGCCAAACAGCTCAGTTCGTCCCTGTATGTCCTGGTGCCCCTCAAGCTGCCTCCCCTCCGAGCTCAGAGGGAGCAGGTCTGAGTAAGTCCGTGCACGGGCCCTTTAAGAGGAGCTGCCTGGGGCTCCCACAGCCGCAGCCTCCCTCAGCCTCAGTTTCCGCTGGTTTTCCAGCCAGAAGTGATGGGGATTCTCTTCCTGGCACTGGAACCCTGAGCTGGGGGCCTGTTGTGGGACAGGGACCTCTCACTCCTCGGGGAGGACCTTCACCGCCGAGGTGTCCTGATTTTTATCTGCCACACGTGGGTGTGGGACCAGCCCGTCCGCCTCCACCCTCCTACCAGTCTCCATGTGGCTGCTTCTTTAATCTCGTAGTTGTAGGACTTCCATTCAGCTGGTTTCAGGCGGTTCTGAATGATGGTGGTTCTGTAGTTTAGTTGTCATTTTGACGTGGTTGTGGGAAGAGCGACACCACGTTTACCTACCGCCATCCTGACTGGAAGTCTTCCTATAATATGTACTTTTAATGGGCCAGAGGAAACTCACCACACTTATCGCAGGAGGAGAGGCTGTAGGGGCTGGGGAAGAAGGAATGGTGCCTCCACCCTCTCTGCAATGCTTTATTCCCTAGGTTTAAAAGGGGACAGAGACATATGTGTGGTTACCTGGTGTCCACCCTGACGGTGAGAAAAGATGATAGGCGGACAGACAGGAAGGAGCCAAGCACTTCCTTTCGGTTGACGGGGCTCCGGATCAATCTACAGGGAGCCCCTTCCCACCCCCTCCCCACCCTCTACCCCCACCTCTGCCCAGTGAAGGCGGATGAACCTGTTATCTCCACCGGCTGGTTCGCTGCATCCTTCGCAGAGACAGCTCTTGCAGAGGCTGTGGGTGAGCAAAACCAGAGGTCAGGGGAGATCTTAGAAACGCTTGGAAACGAGAAGCAAGGACCCAGGTGGCGGAAGGGAAGTCGAGGGACCAGCAGCAGCCCAGAGCTTCAGGTTCTGCTCAGGCTGGCATCTCTTCACCCTGCCGTCCGTCCCGTCACCCAGTCAGCCTGCAGACGCGCCAGGCACTGAGCCGTGCGCCGTGGACACTGGAGAACTCGCGGTGCCCTCTGTCCTTGCGGTGCTCCCAGGCAGGGGAGGACAGACGTCAGGCAGCCCCGTGTACGACATCTGTCAGGCACTGGCAAGTGCTACAAAGACAAACCAATCGGACAGAGACCGAAAACAAGCCTGAAGCGGGCTGTCTGCCTGCCTGGGTGGTCAGGGAAGGCTTCTGGGAAGGTGACAGGGCCACAGGGACTGGATAAAAGGAGAATGTGTTCCAGGCAGGGGCACAGCACGGGCAAAGGCCCCGAGGCGGGACCCTGTTAAGGAATTAAGTGATGGAAAATGAGGAGAAACAGCAAGAGCTTAGACCATGGAAACCTCGTTGGCCAAGCTAAGGACTTCCAGATTCCTTTGTGCTTAAGTGAGATGGCAACCCTAGAGCAGCTGTAAGCAGGGAAATGGCACGATTGATTCGTCTTTTATATTTTCCTTTATTGATTTTAGAGAGAGAGGAAGGGAGAGATGGAAACATTGATGAGAGAGAACATCGATTGGCTGCCTCCTGCATGCCCCCCACTGGGGATTTGGCCCGCAACCTGGGCATGTGCCCTGCCCAGGAATCGAACCAGTGACCTCTTGGTGCATAGGTCAAGGCTCAACCACTGAACCACACGGGCCGGGCATGTTCTTCTTTTAGAATGCAGTGCTAGCCTGGCCACACCCAGGTCAGCTGGGCCTTCCTTTGAGTCCCAGAGCCAGAGATCTCTGATACTACCTGGGACATTGTGATTTATAAGATAGTTGGTCTTGCCCTGGCCAGTTTGGCTCAGCAGTTAGAGCGTCGGCCTGCGGTCCAGAGAGACCCGGGTTCGGTTCCTGCTAAGGGCACGTACCTCGGTTGCAGTTTGTCCCCGGCCCTGGTTGGGTCGTGCGGGAGGCAGCCACTTGATGTGTCCTTTTCACGTCGATGTTTCTCTCTGTCTCTCTCCCTCCCACTCTCCTTGAACAAAAAATGGAATGTCCCCGGGTGAGGATAAAAAAAATAATAAATAAAATATTAATTTTAAAAAAAAGCCCTAGCCAGTTTGGCTCAGCTGTTGGAGTGTTGGCCTGCGGACCAGAGAGTCCTGGGTTCGGTTCCCACTAGGGGCACGTACCAAAAAAAAAAAAAAAATTTAATAAGATAGGTGGTCTTGCCCTGGCCAGTCTGGCTCAGTGATTAGAGCGTCAGCCTGCGACCAAAGAGTCTCAGGATCGATTCTGGTCAAGGGCACGGACCTTGCTGTGGTTCCATCCCCAGCCCTGGTCAGGGTCATACAGGAGGCAACCAATCGATATGTCTCTCTCCTGGGTGTTTCTCTCTCTCTCCCTCCCTCCCTCCTACTCTATCTGCAAATCAATGGAAAAATATCCTCAGGCGAGAATTAAAAAAACAAAACAAAAGCTAGTTGGTCTCCATCCACAGTTCCTGGCTCCTGAGGGCCTAGACAGCTCAAGGTGTTACTGAGTGAGCTTGGGCCCCCACTCAAGGGTGGGGCTGGCTGCCAGGCAAACCAACCTGAGATGGGAGATTTGGAACTTTCAGCCTCGCCCTTACCCCCACCTCTGGGGGGGGAGGGGAGGAGAGGAGTTCAATCTCTAGTGGCCGATGACTTTGTCAATCATGGTTGCGTAATGACACGCGCACGCGCACACACACACACACACACACACCCTGTCATCCTGTCCCCAGGTGTGAGGACCACGCCTCCTTTGCTCAGGTCCTCACCCTTTGTATCTCTTCATCTGCCTGTTGATTCCTATCCTTTCATTTCCTTTGTAACAAATCGGTAATCTAGCGAGTAAACAGATTTTCTTGAGTTCTGTGAGCGAAACCAAGGAGAAGTTCCTTAGATCCTCCCATCTGTAGCCAGCGGGTCAAAATCACAGGTGACTCCGTGACTGGCATACAAGTGGAGGGCGGTCGGTGGGACTGAGCCCTTTACCTGTGGAATAGGATTCCACCTCCCGGTGAACAGTCAGAATTGAGTTGATTTTTGGACACCTTGCTGGTGTCTGAGAATTGCTCACTGGGGTGAGGAAGCCTCCACACCTTGGAATTGGGGCCCAGGACCCCTTTTTCACTATTCTAGTCGTCAGTTCTCGTCCTAGGTGCAAATCCTCATCCCCCTTTTCCAGCTGTTGGCTCTGTTTTTATCACGTGTTGACTCACACTTTCTGCCCCCAAAGCCTGTCAGCTCCCAGATGTCCTTCTCAGTGCTGTCTCCTCTGTGTCCATTTCCAGCCCAGGGCACAGAGCCAAAGGCCCACTGGCATCTCACCCATCACCAGTAGAGCAAAAGGGGCTGGTGTAATAAACAAATAACTGGGGGCAGGAAGCACTGAAGCAGAAAGAGGAGGGAAAATTATCCAAACACAGCTAAATATAGACCTGTCGCTGAGACAGTGTCAGCAGGTGTTTGGTTTTGCGGCAGACTCTGCATTATTTTTAAGCTGCACAGGGTGGGGGACCCCTAGGGAAGAGCCCCGCCCGGGGCTCCGCAGAGGGGGGCTGGAGAAGCTAAGAGATGAAGCAGCCCGGCCAAGGTCACGGGCTGCGGCTCCGCCCACCCAGGGCCTCTCCACACCCCACGGCGTCTCAGCAAAGACATCCGAAAGGCTGGACCGCAGTAAGTGAAGCTCACGCAACACTGCCCCCGATGCAAATGAAGAAACTGATTTGAGGAACAGAAATTTGGGTAAGGTTTGCCCGCCTCCAGACAGTGCTGGAGAGAAAGTTGAACACTTAAAATAGAAGGCAACGGTCTGCAGTGTGCTGGGAGAATCACTTTCGTCTGTGAGTGAGAGGCTGGGGGGAGCACCCTGTGCGGACGCAGCACTGCCCAAGGCCAAGGGTCTCCCCGGCCTGCCCGACAGCCACCGCCCGCCGAGTCCCGCGGGCCGCTGGTCGCTGTGGCCTTCACGGGGATCCCGGGAGGACCCGGAAAGCAGGGTTGTCAGGATCCCCACCCCACAAAGGACGCCACTGAGGCTCCGAGAAAGGAGGTGATGTCTTTAAACCGTGCAGCTGATTTGATTTGCAACCCCTAGCTGCCGACTTCTTTGTAGCATAAGAAACGGAGCAGGAAGCCCGGGCCTGAGGCTGGGAGGACGCGGACTGGAGTCCTGGCTTGGCCGGACACCACACACAGGCTCAGCTGACTCCCCGTGGGACTGAGTGACCACCGCATGGCAGCCCTTGTGAGGATGAAGTGAGGGGACGTAGGAAAGCACCAGCTCCGAGCCGGGGACAGGGAAGTCTTTGTTCTTAGTCATGTCGACAGCTTCTTGTTCTTAATCTCGTTTTGCAGCCATTCTAGCTGCTCATTGCACAACACAGCCCTTACGGACATGGAGATGTCCTCTCCGGGCTCACTCCCTCCTTCACCGGCCTGCTGTCCTACTAAGAAAGAGCTGGCCTGGTTTCCGCAGAGATTCGCTATTCAAAAGAAGTAGCCACCCAGCCGGTGTGGCTCAGTGGATGGAGCAGCATCCCAGGGACTGAGAGTCCTGGTTCGATTCCTGGTCAGGGCACATGCCCGGGTTGCAGGCTGGATCCCCAGTAGGGGGCGTGCAGGAGGCAGCTGATGGATGTTTCTCTCTCCCTTCCTTTCTCTCTCAAAAATCAATAAAAACATGTTTTTTAAATAAAAGAATTAGCCAGTGAGGTCACAGAAAGGAAATGTGAGGGAGAAGGCGGCGCCTCACGCATCACACAGCGAACATTAATGACGTGCCCACTGTACGCTGAGCTCTGGAAGACCACGGCAAATGACAGGGACAGCCCGGGACCGCGGGAGCTCGGTCCCCGGGGACACCACCAGGCAGCACGTCATCCACGTGGCCAGCATGACTGTTCGTCTGCTCAAGCTGCTACCACAAAGTACCACCTTCTGGGTGGCTGACAATCAACAAATGTATTTCTCATGCTCTGGAGGCTGGAAGGGACACATCACAGTGCTGGCAGATCTGGTGTCTGGTGGGAACCCTAATCCTGGGTCACACATGGCCGTCTTCTCACCGTGTCTTCTCGTGGTGGAAGGGGTGAGGGAGCTCTCTGGGGTCTCTCTTGTAAGGGCTCTAATCCCGTGATCTAATCACACCCCCCAAAGACCCTCCTTCCCAATGCCTTCATCTCCAGGTTTAGAATTTTAACACATTGCCCTGACCGGTTTGGCTCAGTGATTAGAGTGGGGGCCCAAGGACCAGAGGGTCTCAGGTTCGATTCCCAGTCAAGGGCACGTACCTGGGTTGCAGGTTGGTTCCCTGCCCTGGTCAGGGTCATTCGGGAGGCAACCAATCAATGTGTCTCTCTCACATGGATGTTTCTCTCTCTCTCTCTCTCTCTTTCTCCCTCCCACTCTATTTGAAGATAAATGGAAAAATATCCTCCGGTGAGGATTTCAATAAATAACAACGCTGGTCAGTTTGGCTCAGCAGTTGGAGCGTTGGCCCAAGGACCAGAGGGTCTCAGGTACGATTCCCCGTCAAGGGCATTACCTGGGTTGCAGGTTCGATCGCCAGTCGGGGTCATGCAGGAGGCAGCCAATTGATGTATCTCTTTCACATTGATGTTTCTCTTTCTCTCCCTCCCTCCCTCTCTCCCACTCTATCTAAAAAATAAGAATAATAACAACAATAATAATAACAGAAGTATAACCAACTTATATTTGGCAACACAATGCTAAGTAAGTCCTAGGTGTGAAAGGAAATAAAACTGGAAATTACAAGCTATGTACAACCGTACGAGCCCTGCATGCATATGGAATCCGTGGGCTGTACTGAGGCAGCATTCAGAGGAAGAATATAAAGCCTTAAATGCACATGGTAGAAGTCTGGAAAGGTTGAAAATAGTCAATCAACCAAGCTTTCAACTCAAGAAGCTGGGGAGGGGTGAGTGGGGAGGGGCACAGGGTCAGGGGAGATCAGGGAGGAGAAAATAAATCCAAAGAAAGTTGAATGAAAGAATTAAGGAAGATGAAAGTAGAAATTAACAAAAATTGAAAAAGACAATGAAATTGATGTATTTAAAGTGGTTCTTTGAAAGAACGAATCGGAAATCAAACCTGTGGCACACGTGTCAAAAGAAAGAGAAAAAGGCAAAATCGTAAGTCAAAAATTGTAAGAATGTTTACCCTAGTGGCAAGCATTGTGGAAATTACTGGATGAGGTGACTAATTTCCTAGGAAAATATTTATTATAACGCTTCATTCAAGAGAAAGTAAGAATGTTGAAAAGAATCTTAGACATCAAAGACATTGAAGAGACACGGAAAGATCTATCCCTAAAATGAGCTCCAAGTCCAGAGAGCTTTCCACATAGATTCTACCTGATCTTCAGAGAAAAGATCGTTCAATATAAACTGCCCGGAGCCTAGGAAGAGACAGGAAGCCTCCCAACCCATTTTGCAGGTTCAATATAGCATCTCTGTCTACCTATCTTATCTATGTATAGATACCATTTAAAAACAAAGATGCAAAATTCCATACCCAGACCGGCGGTGTGGCTCAGTGGCTGAGTGTTGACCCATGCACCAAGAGGTCACCAGTTCAATTCCCAGTCAGGGCACATGCCCAGGTTGTGGGCCCGATCCCCAGTGGGGGGCATGCAGGGGGCAGCCAATCAATGTTCTCTTTCATCAATGTTTCTATCTCTCTGTTCCTCTCCCTTCCTCTCTCTCTAAAAATCAATAAAGAAAAAAAACTTAAAAAAATATTCCATACCCAGCATCATAGTAAAGGAAGAGTAGAAAAGAGTCATTCCAGGGATGTACAGATGCTTCGTGACTAGGAACCTCTTAAAGAGATGAAGAAAAGCCATCTGGATTGGATTAAGGGTGTTTCAGAGGCATTTGCTGAACATTCGACACCCATTCATGAAAGCAATCAGGAAAAGAACGATAGAGTGTATTAGTAACCTCAGGAAGGACCATTTTCTGGGTCACATATATAAATCCTTCCCATAAAAGTGGGAGATAAGACAAGTTTCCTAGTCAATGTTGTACGATCAGGAACAGTTACCAAGTCTTTTTTTTTTGAAGGGGTTGTGATGGAAACAACCCTGTATGTCTGTTTGCCCTTTTCAGTTTACGAGTTCCATAGACACTGTCTCCTGTGACTCTCTGTGGCCAGGTGAGATAAGGACAAACATTCTCATCCCAACAATATTTGAGGGACCCAAGTGTCATAGAATGTTTTTATTTCCCTAAGGACACCTAGCTGGTAAGCAGTGACGGAGGAACAGACCCCAGGTTTTCTTATTCTTAATCAAGTTCTTCCTCTATGCCAGAACCTCTCTTAAAACACAGTACACTTCGCCCGGCCAGTGTGGCTCAGTGGTTGTCGACCCATGCACCAAGAAGTCGCCAGTTTGATTCCCGGTCAGGGCACATGCCCAGGTTGTGGGCCAAATACCCAGTAGGGGGCATGTAGGAGGTGGCCAATCGATGTTCTCTCTCATCGATGTTTCCACCTCTCTCTCTCTCTCTCTTCCTCTCTCTCTAAAATCAATAAAGAAAAAAAATTAAAAAAAACAAAACACAGTACACCTCATTGCTACCAGTGACTGACACTGGCCAGGCCACTGGCCCTCAGAACAAGTCGAGTCAGAACCCCAGGAGTTCACTGGGGTGAGGATGGTGGGGACACAGTGAATAAGTCAGAAGGTAGACAGAGCACGGAAGACAATGTTCTCGGTGCTGTGACACAGATCCAACAGTCAGGCTGTGCCTGCGATGGCCCGGACGCTCTTCGAAGCACCCGTGTCAACTCACATAATCCTCATCAAAACTCTCAGGAGGTTGGCACTATTAATATCACCCCAGTGTACAGATAAAAACTGAGGGACACGCCCCAGTTCGTAGGGTTAGTGAGGGATGGCACCAGGATTGAACCCAGGCAGCCTGGCTCCACGGTCTTTGCTCATCATCATTGCGTGATCGTGTCTGTAAGCCAATGCGTGGCTCCAGGCGTGAGAGGAAACTGTCCTGCCACGTGTGTGTTTTAGATAGAAAAACAGCATCACTGAGAGAAAAAAAGCATCAGTTGCTCACTCGGGTTTTTTTTTTTTACATTACGTGAAGCCAAGATAAAAGAAATGCTCTACACACACACACACACACACACACACACACACACACACACACACACACAATCTGTTCAGGAACATCCGTTTTTACTAAGTGTCTGCATTGCTGCTTCCTAAACTCAGACCTAACCCCCAGGAAGACAGGAAGCAGTGTTCCCCTCGGCTTGGTTCCTTCGGTCTGCAGACGGGCACGCTAAGAGTCTTACTCAGTAGAACCGTAACAGAGAAGCAAGGAAAAGGATGATTGCCCAGCTAGGAGCCCAGACGGGGGCCACAGGTGACCATGTACGACCCCAGTGTCCACTTACACGCAGATTTTTCTTTTAGTAACTACTCTAAAGGTATTTTCTCTTCCTTATGATTTTCTTAAGAATATTTTCTTTTCTCTAGCTCACTTTGCCATAAGAACACAGAACGTAATACATGTGACATACAAAATATGTGGTAACCAATGGTTTATATTGTCTGTAGGCTTCTGGTCTGCAGAAGGCTATTATTGGTAGTTAAGTGTTTGGAGACTCAAAGTTATAGATGGATTTTCAACTGCATAAGGGTTAGGACCCCTAACTCCCTGCACTGTTCAAGGGTCAATTGCCATTTAGCCCTGGGCTGTTTGGCTCAGTGGTAGAGCGTGGGCCCGTGGACCAAAGAGTCTTGGGTTTGATTCTGGTCAAGGGCACGTAACTCGGTTGCGGTTCTTTCCCTGGCCCTGGCCAGGGTCGTGCGGGAGGCAACCAGTCAATGTGTCTTCTCTCACGTCAATGTTTCTCTCTCTCTCCCCCTCTCGCTCCCTCCCTCCCACTCTATCTGAAGATAAAGAGAAAAATATCCTTGAGTGAAGGTTAAAAAAGAAGAAGAAGAAGAAAGAAATGCCATTTAAACAATTACCTACGTAATTATAATCATTGCTCCAAACTTCTTCTATCTGCTCCTATACTCATTTCCTGCATCAGAGGTCCTCAACTCCTTCCCCATCCCCCCAGCCTGCTTCTAGAACTTGCTTTGGCTCCCAGAGAAAGCCTGTGAGCTCTTTGGCTTAGTTGGGCTTTTCCCTAAGCACGTGCATTCATAAGTATGTTCACGTGGGCCTGCTGGCGACTACCCAAACAATTACTTCACTTTGCACAACATGTTCCTTCACCCTGGAATACCTTTCCAAGTAAGAAACCTCCCATGCTTCTTTTAAGACCTAGTCCGCCTCTTCCAGGAAGCACTCCCTGATGTTACCATCGGGGTGTTCCAGCAAAACTCACTGAACGGCCCCAGAACAGTAGCTCCCCCCGCTCTTCCCACATTGCTTTTTTTTTTTTTTAACTTTTCAGACTCTCACCTGAGATTGGAAACTCCGTGAGGGCAGGGACTCTGCCCTATTCATACCTGTTTCTTCAGATTAAGAAATAAGTTAGTATTTCAAGTGTAACCAGTTGTCATGAAAACTGAAGATCAATGTTTTCAAATATGTTACAAATGTATTCTAGTCTTGTCTACAAATAGGCTTTAAATTTCCATAAATATTAAACTTTACATGAAGGCACCTTGGAAACAATTTATAATATTCCTAATGGAGACATTATAAATAATGTTCATAAGGAAATAATAGTAACAAGCCCAGAAACTCTCCATAAATCAGAATGCAGACAGGGATGGGCCCACTACCGTCCTTTAGGTAATGATATTTCTTTATCAAAGTCATGATTAGAGAAAAGTATCCAAGGAAAGAGGTTAAAAAGAAAAGTCTTTGAATGTATACTTTGCATAGAGGGCTGGGGAAAGAGAGGATGAGTTCTGAACGGTTATGACAAGTGGATGGAGGGAAGATTGGGTGTTAAACCTTGCCCAGGCTGGGATGGTAATAATGTCACTTTGCAAAAGAGGTCAGTGAAAATGTCACAGATAATAAGTACAAAATCTGTCGATCTGAATGGTAACATACATTAAAGATTTAGAAGCAATGTCACTGCATTACAGACCGACGGGAATTATGTCTGGGGGAGACTGATTCAGGGAGCGGCAGGTGTCGCAGGAGAATGTCGGATACGTTCAAGAAGCTTTCAGGACAAATTGCCCCATGTAATCTGTGAAAAGCAATCTTGCCAGAAAGAACTAGATGTGAGGTAACTCTCACGCAGCCACTGTCTCATAAGTCACTTCAAAACATGAAACATTAGAACATTAAAAGTACATAATGAGCCCTGGCCGGTTTGGCTCAGCGGTTAGAGCGTCGGCCCACGGACCAATGAGTCTAGGGTTCGATTCCGGTCAAGGGCACGTACCTCCATTGCGGTTCGTCCCTGGCACTGGTCGGGTTGTGTAGGAGGCAACCAGTCGATGTGGCTCTACCACACTGATGTTTCTCTCTGTCTCTTTCTCCCTCCCTCCCACTCTATCTGATGATAAATAGAAAAGTATCCTCGAGTGAGGAATAAAAAAAAAAAAACCACTACACAATGATATGGCCACCTGCCACTTGCTTAAACTGGGTCTGTGTGTGCAGCAGACACCTGTCCTGTGCCCTAACTGTTTCCCCAGGGGGCAATCACGACGGATCTGACCTGACCCGTCTCGTTCTCCTCGTCTCTCTTACCAGCAGACTTAGAAGACGAAGAGCCAAGATTGAGAGGGTGACATACAATCAGGAGAGAGTGGGGTGCTGCAGGTGCAGCCCAGCATCACACTGGGGCCCGCTCTGTGAGGTGGGGGACAAGACTAGGCCCCCACTCTGACTTTGATCTGACCTCAGGGGAAAGGAGTCACTCCTTTGATCTTCAGGGAGAGCCTCTGATCGTAAGACAGGTTTGAGGAGGGAAATGGGCCTCCCCAGCACGGAACAGCCGAATCCACAGCATCTTGGCAGGCTTGGGCTCGGCGACGACAGTCTGCACTTGATGTGATAATAACGGACGAGCGCCGGCCGGTGTGGCTCGGCCGTTAGAGCGTCGGCCCGCGGGCCAGTTAGACCCGGGTTCGGTTCCCGCCAAGGGCACGTTCCTCGGTTGCAGTTTGTCCCCGGCCCTTGTTGGGCCCTGCGGGAGGCGGCCACTCAATGTGTCCCTTTCATGTCGATGTTTCTCCCTCTCTCTCTCTCTCCCACTCTGTCTGAACAAAAAATGGAAAAATGTCCTCGGGTGAGGATAAAAAACAAACAAACAAACAAACAACAAAATAGATCCAGAGATATGGAAGTAGGAAACAGACTGACAAACCCCAGAGGGATGGGGGGGTGGGAAGAGATAAACCAAAGTACTGATATGCATGTATGCACAACCAATCAACATGGACGTCAGGTTGGGGAAAGCAGGAGAGGGGTGGGAGCGAGGAGAAGGGGGTCAATGGGGGAAACAAGGGGGAAACATCTGCAATACTTTCAACAATAGTACCAAAAAAATCCTGGAAACAACCACTGACAGAACTGAAAAGAGAAATGGACAAATGCACAATCACAGCAGAAGGTGGCAAGTCTCCTCTCCGAATAACTGGCAGAGTAAGCAGACAGAGATGCAGAGAGGTGGGAAAGGGTGACACCGTCAGCCACCTGACCTCACTGGCGGAAACAACATTCCATCTAACAACGCCAAGATCAATCAGCATTACTTCCAAGTGCCTATGGAGCGATGGTCCAGGCAGGCGGCAGGCTGGGCTGGAGAAGAAGTCTCAATAAACTTACAATAACTGAAATCACACAAAGGACAATCTCTGACCACAGGGAAATTAAGTTATGAATCAACAGAAAGATATTTGAGAAATTTCCAAGTGTTTGAAATTGAATAATACATTTCTATATAACTCATGGGTAAAAGAAGAAATCACAAGGAGAATTATGAAATATCTTGAACTAAGTGGAAATGGAAATACAACATATCAACATTTTAAGAGGGACATTTGAAGTTTTAAATGCTTCTATTACAAAAGAAAAAGTCACAAATCAATGAGTTAAGCTTCCACTTTAAAAAACTAAATAATGAAGAGCAAATTAAATACAAAGCAAGCAGAAGAAGGGAAGTAATAAAGATAAGAGTGTGAATGAATGAACCAGAAGTACACAGACAATAGAGATAATCAGTGAAACCTGAAGCTGTTTCTTTGGAAAGATCAACACAACAGAGGAACCTCTAACTATATTGTCATACAAGAAAACTGTAAAAAGAACATAGAAATTACCAATATCAGGAATAAAAGAGGAGACAGGACCACAGAAATGAAAAGAATAAGAGAATATTATGAAAAACTTTGACAATAAATCACTAACCTTTACATTTTTTAAAATAATTGTTTATTGATTTGAGAGAGAGAGGAAGGGAGAGGGAGAGGGAGACCGAAACATCGATGAGAGAGAGAACATCGATTGGCCGCCTCTTGCATGCTCCCCTACTGGGGATCGGGCCCACAACCTGGGCATGCGCCCTGACCGGGAATTGAACCGGGACCTCTTAGTGCATGGGTCAATGCTCAACCACTGAACCACACCGGCCAAGCCATTACCCTTTAAATAGACAAATTGCTCAAAAATAAAGATGATCAAAAGGGACTCAGTGAGAAGACGTGATGACTATGAAAGCAAGGGGCTGGAGTGACGGGGGAACGGGCGGGAGCGCAGGCGGCCTACGGAGCTGGAAAGGCAAGGAAACCAACTCACCCCTGCAGACTCAAGAAATAACGTAGGCCCTGGCCAGTTTGGCTCAGCGGTTGGAGCATCGGCCTGTGGACCAGAGAGTCCCGGGTTTGGTTCCCGCTAAGGGCACGTACCAAAGAAAAAGAAGTAACACAGCCTTGCCGATCCCTTGCTTTTAGACTGACTTCTGACGACCAGAACTACATGAGAATAAAAAAAATTATTTATTTATTTATTAAAAAAAAAAACTGGCCCTGGCCGGTTTGGCTCAGCGGTTGGAGCATCGGCCTGTGGACCAGAGAGTCCCAGGTTTGGTTCCCGCTAAGGGCACGTATCTCAGTTGCAGTTTGTCCCCGGCCCCGGTTGGGGTTGTGGGGGTGGTGACCAGTCGATGTGTCTCTCTCACATCGATGTGTCTCTCTCTCTCTCTCTCTCTCTCTCTCTCTCTTCCTCCCGCTCTCCCTTCCTCTCTATCTGAAGATAAATGCAAAAATGTCCTCGGGTGAGGATAAAAAACAAACAAAAAACAAAAATGACTCAAGAAATAAAATACCAAAAGAGTCCTATATACAAAATTTTAATTTCATTATTAACACCTTCCCATAAAGAAAACTTTAGGCTCAGATGGCTTCACTGGTGAATTTTTTTCTTTACTGATCTGAGAGAGAGAGATTGATTCCTTGTTCTGCTTATTTGTGCATTCATTGGTTGATTCTTGCGCGTGACCTGATGGGGGTTGAACCCGAAACCTTGGTGTATCAGGATGATGTGCTAACTAAATGCGCTATCCGGCTAGGGCTTCAGAGGTGAATTCTAACTAACCCTTAAGGAAGAAATAATATCTAGTCTACACAAACACCTTCAGGAAACGAAGAAGGAAGGAAATTTGTCTCAACTCATTCAATAGAGACAGATACTCGGACTTCAAAACCATTACAAGGAGAGGAAACTCCAGATCCCTGTCACCCACATTCAGAGGAGGAGATATTCTGGACAAAAGCTTTGCAGACGGAATCCAGCACTGTATAAAAAGGGTAATACCCCGTGACCAGTGGGGTTTATTCAGGAATGCCAGGTTGCTTTCACAGTCAAAAACCAACAAAAATCAATGTAATTCACCGTGTTAGCAAAATAAAATAGAAAAAACAGATGAGCAGCTCAGTAGACATGGAAACAGCATCTGACAAAATTCAACTCCCATCCATGATTTGAAAGAATTTTTTTTTTTAATCCTTACCTGAGGACATTTTTGCATTTATCTTCGGACAGAGCAGGAGGGAGAGAGGAAGAGAGAGAGACAGAAACATCGATGTGAAAGAGACACATCAACTGGTCACCACCCGCACAACCGGGGACGAACCGCAACCAAGGTACGTGCCCTTAGCGGGAACCGAACCCGGGCCTCTCTGATCTGCGGGCCGATGCTCTAACTGCTGAGCCAAACCGGCTAGGCTAAAGTAATTTTAAAAAAATCAACGCTCGAGGAAGCAGCGGAAGGGAACTTCCTATCCTGTCACAGGGCATCTGTGGAAAGCCTAGGTAACCACCTGAGCCGTGGGGAGAGAGTGCTTGCCCCAGAGATAAAGCTATCCATTCTCACCGCTTTCCTTCAGCGTTGTGCTGGTACTCCTAGTCAGTGCAGATAAGAAAAGTAAATAAAAGGCATAAATAGTGACTGGAGAAAAAATTAAACTGTCCCGTACTAAGCGGCAATATGCACGTGAAGCAGTGCTCAGCACCAGGGCGGTGCTGCCTCTCAAGGCCTACGAGCAAGGAACGGTCTGTTTCTGCTGACCGTGACACCCCCATACCCAGCACGGCGTCGGTCCCAGCGGATGTGAATGAACGAATGCTAGAGTGGGTGGTTCAGTTTGGAAGGTGACATGTCACTGCAGTCAAGACTTGATCTTAATACTTCCAATTCTGGAAAAAAAGAATCTTGGAGCCCTATTCTTAATTAAGACAGGAGATAGCCAGGAGAAACTGTTGTCCCTTATTAGCGACTTGCAATGATTGATTTTATGTGCCAGCTTGACTGGGCCACAGAATGCCTAGATTAAACATGATTCTGGGCGTGTCCGAGAGGGTGTCTCTGGACGAGACCAGCGTCTGCTCTGCCAGACTCAGTGAAGTAAACTGTCCTCTCCAATGCGGTGGCTTCATCAAATCCGCGGAGGCCCGAATGGAACAGAAGGTGGGAAAAGGAGGAATTAGCACTTTTTTTTCCTGCCTCAATGGTTGAGTCAGGGCATCTCATACCATCTCCCGCCCTCTGACTGGGATTTCCACCATCAGCTTCCTGGTTCCCAGGCCTGCCTGGGACTGGCTGTCAGCTTTCTAATTTTTTTTTTTTTTTTTTTTTTATACTCACCCAAGGACATTTTTGCATTTATCTCCAGACAAAGCAGGAGGGAGAGAGGGAGGAAGAGAGAGAGAGAAACATCGATGTGAGAGAGACACATCGAGTGGTCGCCACCCACACAACCCCAACCAGGGCTGGGGACAAACTGCAACCGAGGTACATGCCCTTAGCGGGAACCGAACCTGGGCCTCTCTGGTCCGCAGGCCGACGCTCTAACCGCTGAGCCAAACTGGCCAGGGCTTGTCAGCTTTCTAGATTCTCCACCTTGCAGATGGCAGATTTTATGTACATATGAATCTCCATCAGTGTAACTATATGAGGATAATATATATACAGATACATATACTAATGGTATATATCCAAGGAGAGTACGTATATTCTAATGGTCTGTCTCTCTGGGGAGCCCTAACGCACCGGCATGCTCCCTCGTCACAGCTGAGGTTATCTGTCCAAAGCATTTTAGGTTTGCGGCACACTTACTGTGTGATTTCTTTCTTTTTTCAGGAGCTTACTCTTTCTCATTACAAAAGTATTACGTGCCTTCTTTGGGGAGTCTAGAAAATGCTGAAAAATTGAAAAGAAAAGGAAAATTCCCTACAATCCCATCACTTGCATTGCACTGAGTTCCGTCCAGTTCCTGTTTCCCTCGGAGTCTCTTCCAGGGTTTTGGCAGGGGCAGCACGAAGGCAGGAAGATAGAGATGGACACGAGAAGCAATCAGGTGGGTCCTCTGGGGACACAGGGGGCGTCCATGGGGGTTTCCAGCGGGCAGTTGGAAATGCATTAGTGCACCAGGAGAGATTTCAGATGCCAAGTGGGCAGGCAGAGAGGGTCACAGAGGGGCCAGGTGAACTCTCAGCGGGGGAGGGGGCTGGCCAGAGAAGGAGAGCAAGCCCAGGAGAAAAGAGCGTGAGTAGTTTATACTTGCCCTGGAAGTATACCGGATAAAGCACGAGAAAGAACCTGCCTTCTCCTGAATTCTTTTTTTTTTTTTTTATCCTCACCCGAGGACATTTCTCCATTTTTTGTTCAGATAGAGTGGGAGGGAGAGAGAGAGAGAGAAACATCGACATGAAAGGGACACATCGAGTGGCTGCCTCCCGCACGACCCACCAGGGCCGGGGACAAATTGCAACCGAGGTATGCCCTTAGCGGGAACCGAACCCAGGTCTCTCTGGACCGCAGGCTGATGCTCTAACCGCTGAGCCAAACCGGCCAGGGCTTTTTTTTTTTTAACATTTTTATTGATTTTTTAGAGACCAAGATAGAAACATCAGTATGAGAGAGAAACATCCATCGGCTGCCTCTTGCATGGCCCCTACTGGGGATCGAGGCCGAAACCCAGGCATGTGCCCTGACCAGGAATCACACTGGGACCTCTCAGTCCCTGGGACGACGCTCAGTCCACTGAGCCACACCGGCTGCACTCTTGAATCCTTATCTACAAATGTTTTCCCGGTCTTCAGGAGTGCGATGTTTTCTCTCTGTAATCTCCACACCTGTGGACGGCAGCCAGCATTCCTTTCAAGAGAGTGAGTTGACATGTGAAAGACACAGAGTTCACTTCCTGAATGCCACCTTTCCTTTCCTCTGAGAATTGATTTCATCTACTCTTTTTAAAAACACAAGTTTGGCCCTGGCCGGTTTGGCTCAGCGGTTAGAGCGTCGGCCTGCGGATCAGAGAGTCCCGGGTTCGGTGTCCGCTAAGGGCACGTACCTCGGTTGCAGTTTGTCCCTACCCCCGGTTGGGTGGCAGCCAGTTGATGTGAGACACATCGATGTTTCTTTCTTTCTCTTCCTCCCTCTCTCCCTCCCGCTCTATCTGAAGATAAATGCAAAAATGTCCTCAGGTGAGGATAACAAAACAAAACAAAAACACAAGTTTGGCCCTGGGCAACCTGGCTCCGTGTTAGAGTGTGGGCCTGTGAATAAAAAGGTCGCAGGTTTGATTCCGGTCAAGGGCACGGTCAAGGGCACGTACCTGGATGGGTGCAGGGGGGCAACCTCATCGATGTCTCTCCCTCCCCCCTCCCTTCCACTCTCTCTAAAAATCAGTGGAAAAAATATCCTTGGGTGAGGAGCAACCAAAAAAAAAAAAAACCAAAACACTAAAAACTAAAAACACGGGTTTGTTTAGAAGGGCCTTTCAGAACTATTTTCACACCTGCATGATGAACACATGCATCTGTTTAAACCTGTGTTCTCGCCCTGGCCGGTTTGGCTCAGTGGTTGGAGCTCAGCCTGTGGACCAGAGAGTCCCGGGTTCAGTTCCCGCTAGGGGCACATACCAAAATAAATAAATAAATAAACCTGTGTTCTCGGAGAGAAGGCAGGTTTGCAACTGGACACAATGTCTTGCTGATTTCTATCAGTTGCATGCATTTAGGATCCTCAGGTCATCTTTTTTCTTTATTTTTATCCTCACCCAAGGATATTTTTCCATTTATCTTCAGATACAGTGGGAGGGAGAGACAGAGAGAGAGAGAGAGAGAGAAGAAATATCCATGTGAGAGAGACACATCGACTGGCTGCCTCCTGGACGACCCCGACCAGGGCCGGGACCGAACTGCAACCGAGGTACATGCCCTTGACCGGAATCGAACCCACGACTCTTTGGTCCGAGGGTCAATGCTCCAACTGCTGAGCCACACTGGCCAGGGCGTTGGTCATCTTCTTAACAGGCTGCATTTCCACTGCGTCGGGGTCTGCTCACAAAGGACAGCCTTGTGAGTGTTTGTCATTTGCCCCAAATTTCCTATTGGAGGATGTGACTTGTGTGCCTGGAGAGATAGAGACCAGAGTCCCGCAGGAGCTAGGCAGATGGCCACCAGGTGTGGCAGGGCAGATAGAGGTGCTGACACCTTGTGAACAGGAAAATGGTACAAAACACTGCGAGGTGCCCAGAGGCTAGCTGATAACACGCATTCCCCGAACAGTCTGTTTAAAAGACCTCTCAGATGCTAGCCACACAAGCAGCAAACAACCCAATCCAGAAAAGAACCTCCAAAATTATCTACCTCAAACACAAGGATCTTGGAAGCTACATCTTGTTCTTCGTACACTCAAGTCTCAATAGGATGGTACACGGAAAGTGTTCTCCTTCACCATTCGCTCAGTTCAACAGCCGCTGGAGCCCAGCCGCTGGACTGCCTTGAGTCCCAAAGGCACACTGTCTGAGGCTGCTCTCACCACCTTCTGCACAAGCCTTTCCCATCCCAGCTCGAGATTTCAGACTTAGTCAAATCCATGTGCCTAACTCACAGGAGGGAAGAAGGCTGCTTACATGAATTAAGAGAGAAGGACCCTGTTAAGCTCTGTGCACCCATTTTTAAGTTTTACTACTGTTCACAGAAAGAGGTAGAGGAAGGCGGAGGGCAGAGCACGTAGGAGTCATGCAGATTTTATTTAGGATAATAGCAGCACAAGATAAGACCTGCTAGGGCAGGGTTGAAGAAGCAGGTACTGGGAGGTGTGGAGTCTGGCTGGGAGGAGAGTGGGCAGCTTTTCAGCACGGTGCCTGGCGCAGAGCAGGTGCTGGGCAAGTGATGAATAATTGAAAGGAGGTGGTGTCTGGACATTAACTGGATGCTAAATGGGCCTGCCTACATGGAGGGGCAGACAGGGACTGTCCACGAGAGCAAAGCCCAACCTATGTCAATTCCCAGACCCGTCCAGGGAGTGGCAAGGCTTGGGTTGTGCCCTGGCAGTAGGCTGGAAACACGGTGTGGGACTTTGAACAGTATTTGGTAGACAATGAATTATCCAGAAAGCCAAGGAGTTGGGCCACTAAAAACTGCATTTTCTAATGCAATGTTGGTGGTCCCATAGATGGCAACAGAAGCAAAATGGGTTTTAAAAACATAATGATAGTTTGGCTGAGAGTTAAAAAGGCAGTGATATGAAGTAGATGATGGGGGGGTTCTGGAAAGAATATTTGGGATCTACTTTGTTTCTTCGGTAATTAAGAGGACGTTTGCCTCGTCTTAGACAAGCACTCTCTCTTGATCCTGCAGCTTTTCACACGCTGCCTTCACGGTGACGTACCTCCTGCTCCTTCCCCTCCGGAGAGCACACCAATCTGGCTCCTGCCCTCACCTCTCCAGACACTGTTCCTGCCGAGGGCCTGAGATGCTGCAAGGTACCTTCCGTTCCTTACCTTGCCAGCTTCTACCTTCAGCATGGGAGGGGCTGACTGCGTCTCCTGTGCCCTTTTTCTGCCTCTTACTCCAACTTGTTACCTCTCGAATACCCGTGCTCCCTGTCTATTTCAGCCCCTGCCATGCCAGCTGAGTGCTAATGACTCCCAGATCCCTACCTCCTTTCAGCCCCGGCTCCAGACTCCACCTGTGCTTATCCAACGGCCTTCTAGACATCTTCATTTATTTGCCCCAGGGGCAACTCAAACTCCATAGGCCCCAGAAGGAAGCTATTTAATTCACTTTAGTTAACTGAATGGGGCCTCACTTCCTCAAGTGTGACACAGGGGTATTACTAATAGCCACCTCATACAGAAGCCTGTTACAGAGACTAAGTAACACAGAATAGCATGTCAGATAGACCCTGGCACATGCGAACGATGTACAGGTGTTAACCATTATCCTGCCTTCACACAAACCCTGTCCTTCCTCCCCACATATTCCCTAGGTTGACTTATAAACCCAACCACCCACACCGTTCAAGCAAACCTTCACCATCTTTCTTTTTAAATTTGATTGGACATAAATATATATAGGGGGGGGGGAGGAGAGAGAGAGAGGGAGAGAGAGGGAGGAGAAACATCAATTTGTTGTTCCACTTATTTGTGCATTCATTGGTTCATTCTTTTTAAAAAAAATATGTTTTATCAATTTTTAGAGAGAGGGAGAGGGAGAGAAACATTGACGTGAAAGTGGAACATCAATGGGCTGTCCCCTGCATGCCTCCTACCAGGGATTGAGCCTGCAACCCAGGCATGTGCCTTGAGTGGGAATCAAACTAGCAACCTTTTGGTGCACTCTAACCACTGAGCCCACTGGCCAGTGCACATCCCACTTAAATATCTGACTTTGTTCCTTCTTCGCTCCAGTGCCTTAAGCCCTCAGCATCCCCTGGGAGCAAGGCTATTCTTTCCCTGACCCCACTCTTGCTACTCCAGCCTTTATTCTGAAAGAGCACATTGCATGACACCCACCCCCCACCCTTATAATCTTTCAACGGCCCCTCACTACTCTGGGGACTAAATCCAAACTCCTTAGAGTGGCACAGAGACTCTTTGGGCCCTGGTTTCAGTCACTCCTTGGTCCACCTCATTGCCCCAGCTGCAGCTAAACCTCCTTGGGGGAAGTTGGTGCCACAGTACTCATCAAGCTCAGGCTGGAATGTCTTCTCCAAACGTTGCTGCTTCTTCCAGATGCAGCCCAGGTGCCACTTCCTCCGAGAAGCCTTCCTGGACTTCTAGTCGGATGAATATCCCCCCCCCCGCCCCCAGCGTCTCTGCCCTAACACTTATCGTGTTTTAGTTCTCCACTCATGGGTTGTGAAGGCAGAAAAGTGATCTTTTATTTCCATATGCTCAGAACCCGGCCCAGTGCCTGGAAGACAGAAGGTACTCGGGAGAAGTGAATCAGGGCACAGTCTTTCCACCAAAAAAAGAAACAAGGTGGTTGGGGGAGTCGATGTCAAGGTTTAGCGCGTGCGCCCCCCCGCGCCACCGAGGCTGTCCCACCGGCGGGGGTTCCCTTAGGCCTGGGTGTCCTCGGAGCTTCGTCTCGCACAGATCAACCCCGACCACTGCGCCAGACGCGGGCTGCACGGCAGAGGTGCCAGGGCTCCCGCGAGGGCACGCCCGGCGGCCGGGGGTTAAGTCCCGCGCCCTTTGTTCCGGGCCCCGCGCCCGCACGACCCGGCCGCGTGCAGGACCTGCTCGGGCAGCACGGGCCCCAGAGATGTCCCGGGGGCGCCGCCGCCCGCGCGGCCCAGCCTCCGGCGCTCGGACCCGCGCTCTCCCGCGGCTCAGCTTCCGGGCCGAGACCCTCCAGGGCCCGCGGCCGCCGCGGGCGGGAAAGCGCCCAGCGTCCGAGCATCACGCGCCGGCAGCCGGGCGCGCAGGGCGGGGCGGGGCCGGCGCGGCGGGGGCGGGGCCGGCGCGGCGGGGCGGGGCCAGCGCGGGCACCGGAAGCGCCGGGAGGCCCGAGCCGTCCCAGGGTGCCCCGCGCGGCGTGGACTCGGGCCGCTGCCGCCATCCCGCTGGCGAGAGGCTGAGAGAGGCCGCCGCTCGCCGGCCGGGCCGTGTGGCCAGTGCGTGAGGGCGCGGGGCCGGGTCAGCGAGACGCACAGCGCAGCCGCCGCCGCCGCCGCCGAACGGACATGTTGGGGCCCAGCGCCGCCGCCGCCTCTGGTTCCTTAGCCTCCGAACGGCACTGAGGGGCCCGCCGCCCCGCTTCCTGCTCGGCCCCGCCGCCGCCGCCGCCCGCTCCGCCTCCGCCCGCGCCTCCGCCCGGCCGGCCCGGCCCGCTCCGCCCTGCGCGAGGTCTATGTGACCGGCGGCCCGGAGCAGCCGCCGCAGCGCGAACATGGACGCCGTCAACGCCTTCAACCAGGAGGTGAGGGCCGGGCCGGGCCGCCTCCCGCCGCGGCGGGTTCGAGGCTGTGCTCGGGCGGGGACGCTTCCTGCTCCGGCTCCGGGCGGCCGGGCGGCGGGGCCCGCGCGCAGCGGCCTGCGGCCCGGGAGTGGCGGCGGCGGGGGCGCCCCTCCCCCACGGCCCGGCGGCGACCTCGGCCGCGTCCCGTCCGCGCGCCCCGCCGCCCGCTGCCCCGTGAGCGGCGCCGGGCCCGGAGCGCGGCGGCGTGGGGGCGGGGCGGGGCGGGCGGCCGCGGGCCCGGCTCCTGGGGCTCGGGCCGCGGCGGCTGGACTCTGATCCCGGGCGGGAGACCGCGGGGGCGTTCCCCCTCCCCGCGGGGCGCGCACCCCGGGAAGCCGGGTCGGTGAAGGCGCGGGGTGCCCCTGGTCGTTTCCAGGCGCGCACGCCGCACTCTCGGGGGCCCGGAGCCCGGCGTGACACCCGCGAAGTTGCCCGGGAGCCGGCCCCGGCCCGGCCCCTCCCCCGGCTCAGCCCCGGCCCCCTCCTGAGCATTTGCATGCGAAAGCCTCCCCGAGCGCCCGCCGCCGGCCAGCCCCTTCCGCCCCGGGCTCGGGCGCCGCGGTCCGCGCAGCCCACGGCTGGACGGGGTCGGCTGGGGGGGCGCCGGGCCGTGGACGGTTGAACGCGCGGTCACGGAGCGGGAGCTGCTTCGCGCGTTGAGTGGATTGTCTTCCTTTCGCGGATACGGGAGACAAACCCGCTCTTGAAACATCCAGATGCGGTAGTTGTGGGTGGCGGGATAGGGCGCGGGATAGGGCGCGGAGAGCGGGCCGCCTCTCACGAGGTTTGGTAGGTCCGCCTGTGTCACGCGTGCTTGCGATAACTTTCGATTTTAGGTGAGAGCCACGGTAGGGGACCCTCGGGTCGCAGCCACCGCCGGGGGCCGGGCATCGCCCTGCAGGTCGTCCTCGAAATGGCCTGTCCTCCCCTGTAGCTACAGAAACGTTGTCACCCAGTAGTTGCATCTGCTGTTGGACGGTGTCTTGCAAAGTTCATGTTTTCCAAAATGATGAAATATTTCCCGTTTTTTAAAAAGTTAGGTTTTAGCCACAGTGGACATTCATTATTCAGTTGGTTTCGGGTGTGCAGCAGAGTGGTTAGAGTTTATCGAACTCGCAAAGTGACCGCACGTGTAGTACAGTGTTCCTGACTGGTTATTTCCCACTCTTGGCGGCTGCAGATTTTGATAGCGCTCCAGAGACTTCGGGCTGGGAAGCTGTTTGCTGAAGGCGCACTTCACGCGGCTGTCGCCCCACCAGGGCAGGGTCTCTTCTGTTCTTTCCCTCCTCCCCTCACTGTAGCAGGTGGTTGGCAAGTACTTGTTGAATGAATGATAATTTATATCACGGTACAACAGTTTCTTAAAGAATATGGGTACATTTCTTTCCCAAGGTAAAAACTTACTGAATTTTTTTTTTAGTTTTGAGAGTACTTTTGTTCAAGCTAGGGACAGTGAAACAAGGAGAGGCTTAGGATAGAAGAAGCAACAAAGGAGGCCTTGGAGACAGGGTCAGGAGGGTTAGCTCTGACAAGCTGCCATTTTCCATTGCTCCCCTGGTTGCAAGTCTTGTGGGGGTCCCTTAGAGTCTAGGAGATGCACACCTGTGGGGGAAGGGAAAGGCACAGGTGTGCTCCTGGAGAGGGGAGACAGCACTCCACTTATTGGATATATGTATGTTTTTATTGATTTTTAGAGAGAGAGAAACGTTGATTGGCTGCCTCCTGTATGCACCCTGAACAAAGGATCAAACCTGCAACCTGGGTATGTTCCGTAACCTGGAATTGAACCAGCGACCTTTTTGGGACGATGCTCAACCAACTGAGCCACACCAGCCAGGACAATTTTTTACTGAATGAAAGGGATGATTTTTTTGAGTATTAAGATCACAAGTATTTATGCCCTGGACCGGGTAGCTCAGTTGGTTAGAGCATAATCCCCATATGCCGAGGTTGTGGGTTTGATCCCCAGTCAGGGCACATACAAGAATCAACCAATGAATGCATAAATAAGTGGAACAACAAATCAGTGTTTCTCTCTCTCGCTCTCCCTCCCTTCCTCTCTAAAAATTTTTTTTAAAGAGCAGAAGTATGTAATTCTGATTTAGGTATTATAGAAGTTGTTATTAAGTACATTATTAAGTGAAGACATGTTAATTCTGATAAAGTGTGATGAGTAGTTTTTACTTTGAAAAATCAAAATTAGGAATGATACTGACTCCTTGAAAAGGGGGATTGGTAGTTTAACCCTTTTAAGTGTACAAGGTGAGAATTTGAGTATTGCTCATTTTCCTCAGATAACTGTCACTTCCATTCCTGTCTGTCTTTAGGAACTTCAGATTGCATCATGTTAGGTGTATGTTGTCAATTCAACTGTCCCCTGAAGAAAACTGCTGGAGAAGTTAGTCTGAATTTAAAATCCATCTCGTGCCTGCTCGATTTACAGTGCTTCTCAGTTATTTCTCCCCATTCAAGAAATGTGATTGATCAGTCTCGGTAACCTCAAATCTCCCAAATCTTATCTTCACAAACGTTGTAGTGCCCACTCAGCCGCAAAGTGTGCCCTGACTGTGTTGGCACTACCGAGCGTCTCTGCCACTTGGGAGTCCATCTAATAGAGGACAAGAGACTTAGGCAGATTACTTTACTATTTTTAATCCTCACCAAGGATATGCTTATTGATTTTAGAGAGAGGGGAAAGGGGGAGAGAGAAAAACATTGATCGATTGCCTTCTGTATTGGTTGCCTTCTGTATGTGCCTCAACGGGGGATCAAACCCCCAACCTTTTGGTATATGGGGTGACACTTCCACCAACTGAGTCACACTGGCCAGTGCTGGCAAATGACTAATAATGTGATAAAACAGCTTCCTTTGTGGCCTTTGTAAAATACTGAAGACTTGGGAAGGGAAAAAGGTGTAGAAAAGAGCAATTAAGGGGCAACCGTGCTGAGATAAGTGAGCAGACGTGTGACTCTGGAGATCACTGGAAAGTGAGGGTGGTTACATAGTTTGGGGCCTGACAATGTTCATGTCTAATGTGTTCGAATTCCATTTTTAGGCTGTGGATAAACTGCAGGTTGTAAGTCATGGGGTGGTATAATCAAGACGCTTGATTTGTAGTGTGTATGGTGGAGGCCAGAGATTTGGGAAAGAGTGGCGTAGAGTCTGAACTTGAAGTGTCTGTAACTGTAGTGGGAATGGAGAGGAAAGAAAGATGTGGGCCAGAGGGAAATGTGGACCTTGGCAGCTGATAGGCTGTCAGTACCTTTGCCCCCACATGCTCCATGCTAGGAGAGTGGTAATGCCATTAACACAGTCAAGCATTCGTCAAAGCATATTTAGTGGAGGGGATATGTGTTTGGTTTTTGAGCAGGTGAAGTTTGAGTTTGAAGGTCATGTGGAAATTTTTGGCATTCAGTTGGGCATCTAGGACTCAAACTTGGAAGCAACCAAAAGAGAGGAGATATCCAGGAGTTACTCTCACATGTGCCTTGAAGAAAATTGAGGCCAGGAAGAAAGGAATTAATACTTAATAAGCAGCTCTGGCGTGTCAGGCACTTTATACATATCTAATTTAGTATTTCTACAACCTTACCTAGACATCCACTTATAGATGAGAACTGATCTTTAAAGAAGGTACCTAGTGATTCGCCCAAGGGCACACTGCTAGAGAACAGAGTGGCAGAGCTGGGGTTGAATGCAGACCTCCCATCCTTTTTGTTGCCTGAAGGTGATGTTTTGTAGTGTCAGGAGAGTGGTCACAGGTTAAGTAAGACTTAAGAAAAAGCTGTCTAAATGTTTGAAGGCAGTGGGATCTGAAGTGTATGGTTGAATGGTGGTGGAGAAGATGAAGTAAGGTAGAAGTTCCGATGTGAGGGTTCATGGGGAAAGTTGCTCCAACGGTGAAGGGAGGAAGAGCAGTTAACAGTGTACAGGTAGGCACTGGAGCTAGGCCTTTCATGTGTTTGTGTAGTGTGTACAAGGTCTGTGCTTAGTGAGGGGTGTTCGAGCTCTGGTCTCTCTTAGGTGGGAGTAGAAGCTTGAGTATGTAGGAGGAGAGGAAGTATATAGAACAGCATAGTTTAAAGCGAAAGAGGCGGGGTGACTTAAAGCAAAGTTATGCCTAAGAGGAGGGAGATAGGAACCAGGTAAAACAGGTCAGTTTCTGATGTTGAAAGAAAGATAAAAAAGGAGAGGATATTACAGGCATCCACTAACAGCACTTTTTGACAAGGCACACCTAAGTGTTGTAAAAGATGAAAAGATGAGTGAAAAAAATCAGTGATCAGTTGTGGCCAATTCTTAGTTGTGTTCTGCTATGTTTATTCACTCCCTTTGCTTAATGCACGAAGTTTATAAATGGGATATTTTAAATCATCTCTTGCACTTGTGGCCTTTAATCAATCGTGTCTAGATGCAAAAGAACATGTCTTCCTCCCCCCACTTCCCGTCAGAGGCAAATAATGGATTATCAATCTCTGGTCCATAAGTAAAATACAATATTCTATGTTTGATACATATAGGTAGTGTATTGTACATATTCTGCAGTGTGGTCTTTTGCTCGAACATCACTACTATATGATAAGATTTAGTTCACTCTAGCTGCTATGTAGTTTGCCATCCTTAGAATAAATTGCATTCTGTTGATCTGGTTCCCTAGTTGATAAACATATGGGTGATTTCTCATTTTTTTGCTGATAGACACTGTAGTGAACAATCTTAAATGTCTCCTTGTGTTGTAAGAGTTTCTCTGGGACAGTTGTTCTCAAACTTTGTATTTTGACTCCTTTAAACTCATAAAGGACCACATAGAACTTTTGTATTTGTGAATTATATCTGTTGTTATTTACCGTATTAGAAATTTAAGCTGAGAAAAGCATTTATTAAAAATAACAACAAACCTATTACACAGTAACATAAATAACATTTTTATTTATTTTTTTATTTTTTTCAATTCTTACCTGAGGATATTTTTCATTTATCTTCAGATAGAGTTGGGGAGGGGGAAGAAACATCGATGTGAGAGAGGCACATCAATTTGTTCAGCTGGGGATGAACTGCAACCGAGGTATATGCCCTTGGTCGGAATCGAACCCGAGACTCTTTCATCCCTCGGCCGACACTCTAACCGCTGAGCCAAACTGGCCAGGGCATAATTTTTAAAAATGTTTTATTGAGTCCTGCCAGTGTGGCTCAGTGGTTGAACATTGACCCATGCACTAAGAGATTACCAGTTCCCATGCTTGGGTTTTGGACTCGATTCCTAATGGGCATGCAGGAGGCAGCCAATCGATGTTTCTCTCTCATCGATATTTCTTTGTCTCCCTCTCCCTTCCTCTCTCTCTAAAAATCAATAAAAACTTATTTTTAAAACATTTATTGATTTGAGAGAGAGAGAAACATCAATTTGTTGTTCCACTCATTTATGCATTCATTTGTTGATTTTTGTGTGTGCACTGACCAGGGATTGAACCCACAACGTTGGCATATCGGAATGATGCTATAACCAACTGAGCTACCCGACCAGGGCATAAATAACATTTTTAATGAAAAATGTTTTCAAAACAAAAAAATTAGAAGAGTGGCATTGTTTTGCATTAAAAAAAATTGTTTTTTAAATCCTCACCCCAGGATATTTTTCTATTTCTCTTCAGACAGAGAGGGAGAGAGAAAGGGGGGGAGAGAGAGAGAGAGGAACATCGATGTGAGAGGGACACATCGACTGGTTGCCTCCTGCACAACCCCGACCAGGGCTGGGATGAATCGCAACTGAGGTACGTGCCCTTGGCTGGAATCAAACCCAAGACTCATTGGTCCGTGGGCTGACGTTCTACCACTGAGCCAAACCGGCCAGGGCTGTTTTGCATTTTGCAAATCTCATTTAAACTTTGGTTTAATAAAAGCTGGATTTTTATTGACTTATTTCGTCTCTTGCATTGCACACATCAGATAGCTCTGGTGAATTACTGTACATTTGTGAGAAAATGAATGAAAAGGGGAATGAATGTCTTAGTATTAATGTGAAAGCAGTTTTTACTTCCAAAGCCACTGAGGTGGTGTGCACATGATGCTCCTTTGAAATGCAGGAGGAAAATAAGGGTTACTTTCATTCCATTCATTTTATCTTTAAAGTTAGAAGTGAGCTTTATGAATACTTAATGTATGAATTGATGTTGGTGCACTTACGTCCGTGGGCTGTCCGTCCTGAGCCACTGTTGTTGTCCTGAAGGAAGAATTGAGTGCCAGTCTGTTCCCACTGGCAATCCTTCTGTGTGGACTATTGTTTATTTTTACCTATGGATTACTAGGTGTGATTGTCTTCTACAGTATTGTTAATCCTCACCAGAGGCTATTTTTTTCCATTGATTTTTTTAGATAGGGGGCAGAGAGAGAGAGAGAGAGAGAGAGATATCCATTGCCCCCCACACCCCGACCCCAACCGGGGTTGGGGATTGAACCTGCAACCCAGGTACGTGCCCTTGACCAGGTATCGAACCTGAGACCCTTCAGTCCGAGGGGCAGCACTCTTACTGCTTAGCCAAACTGGCCAGGGCATCTTCTGCAGTTTAGATCATGTGATAAGTTTTATTTATTTATTTTTAAATATGTTTTTATTGATTTTTTTTTTTTTATGGAGAGAGGAAGGGAGAGAGAAAAACATTGATGTGAGAGAGATACATGGATCGGCTGCCTCCTGCACTCCCCCTACTGGGGATTGAGCCGGCTAACCAGGACCTCCCAGTCCATGGGATGTCACTCAATCCACTTGGGCCACACCAGCCTGGCAATAAGTTTTCTTTTAACCTGTAACATTAATTTTTGGTTGTTTTGATCTCCTCTGAGGTCTCTCTGAAGAAACACGTAGACATGGAGCAAGGAGGCTTCCTGTGCACAGGAGGAGATGGGGGAGACCAGGGCAAATGCAGTAACCCGAGTTTCTCTTGCCTCTCTGGGTCATGTCATGCTGTTATCACGAGAAGCTGAGGATGGGTCTTGCCCTGGCCGGTTTGGCTTAGCGGTCCAGAGAGACCCGGGTTCAGTTTCCGCTAGGGGCATGTACCTCGGTTGCAGTTTGTCCCCGGCCCTGGTTGGTCGTGCGGGAGGCAGCCACTCGATGTGTCCCTTTCACGTTGATGTTTCTCTCTCTCTCTTCCTCTCTCTCCCTCCCACTCTATCTGAACAAAAAATGGAAAAATGTCCTCAGGTTAGGATAAAAAAAAAAAAGTGACATGTCTAGCTCTTTGCTCCAACGGCAGCAGAGTCCAGTGGAGTGCAGCTGCTTACAGCTTGGTGCAGCAGTGCTGGCCACTGGTGTCCATGTGCAGTCTCCTCCTAGGCTATCCTTTCGTAAAGTGCTGTCTTCCAGAAAAAAACTACATGGGCACATGGTAAGGAACTGGTTCAGAGAAAGATTGGGATAATGGAAAAGTTGGCTTATAAAATCTTGTGAAACAGTTCAGGAAATAACACTACTTATAGTTGACAAAATGGTAGTTGAGTGTGTGTGTGTGTGTGTGTGTGTACACGTGTGTACCTTTGGGGGAGGGGTTGTTTTTTTTTATCAGATATAAATTGTAGGCTTTCTGCCGGTTTTGTTGTTGTTGTTGTTATTGATTGATTTATTGATTGAATTTTAGAGAGAGGGGAAGGGAGAGGGAGAGAGAGAAATATTGTTGAGAGAGAACGTTGATTGGCCACCTCCTGCATGCCCCCTACTGGGGATTTGGCCGACAACCTGGGCATTTGCTCTGACCGGGAATCGAACCAGAGATCTCTTGGTGCATGGGTCGACACTCAACCACTGAGCCACACCACTGGGCTCATTATCAAATGTACTTACAAAATGTTGTACAAAGCAGCAGATATACAAATAGTTGGTAAGTCTTAAACATAAGATTACCTTTGCCAGAAAAAATTTTTTTACAGCCCACTTTTACATTAAATCCTAGAAGTTACACTACTACCCATGTCTTTTTCTTATCATTGATGCTGATGACTTTCTAATGTCTCCTTAGTCAAAATATTTCACTAACGCCTTGCTGGTTTGGCTTAGCCGTCAGAGCACCGGCCCTCAGGCCAAAGGGTCTCTGTTTGATTCCCGGTCTAGGGCACATCCCTGGGTTGCAGGTTTGATCCCCACCCTGTCAGCAGGAGGCAACCAGTCCATGTGTCTCTCTCACATGGATGTTTCTCTCTCTCTCTTCCCTCCTCCTCTTCCACCTTCCAACTCCTCCTTCTCCCTCCCTTCCACTCTATCTAAAATAAATCAATGGAAAAATATCCTCAGGTGAGGATTAACAAACAAAAAATTTTTTCCCACTAAAATATTTTCACCCAAAATGACAGTATATATTTCTTTTACATTTGGTAAACATTTTAAAAATTACGTGTAAACATTTACTTTCTTACATTTTATTTGCATAGTAATGACATCTCTATAACTTTTGTTCGTGGGTCTTGATGCTTCGTGTTCCACTGGACCTTTCTTCCAAGGCAATGCTGGCTACTTGTAAATATGTGTACCAGAAAAAAAGATCTTTCCGGAAAGAACTAATGCAGACATGTTTGGAATGTGTTGTTTAAAGGCAGGAATGTATGTACGTATGTCTGAAGTGCGGGGTTGGAGACGCCAGCTGAGCTTGAGCGTGCAGGCTGTCCCGGGCCTCTGGAGCGGTGCTACCGATTAACCGGTTTGCGAGCCTGCACGTGTGGGCACTGATCACGGAACTGGAGGGTTCCTCGTTGAATGTGCACTCAGAACAGACTGCTTATTAAAGGATCAGTAAATGTCATTTAAAATTTAGAGTCCCAGTCAGCAATATTTTAGGGGAAGGAATATTTTATTTTATTTTATTTTTAATTTTTTTTTTTAATCCTCACCTGAGGACACTTTCCCATTTTTTGTTCAGACAGAGTGGGAGGGAGAGAGAGGAAGAGAGAGAGAGAGAAAAAAACATCGACGTGAAAGGGACACATCGAGTTGGCTGCCTCCCGCACGACCCAGCCAGGGACCGGGGACAAACTGCAACCGAGGTACGTGCCCTTAGCGGGAACCGAACCCGGGTCTCTCTGGACCACAGGCCGACACTCTAACCGCTGAGCCAAACCGGCCAGGGCAGGAATATTTTATTCTTGATGTAATTTAGAATTGCTGGTGTTTGGTGATAATAAAACAATTTTCAGTCAGTTTTATTGCTGTGTTTTGAGTCTTTAGAGACAGTTCACCCACTTATTGCCTGACCCTGAGTAGACTTCTCCCATTGCCCCACTCTAGGTATGCTATTACCTTGAAGAGCAATAGTTAACCAGACCTATAGTCTAAATCTCCCTTTGTAATATCCCCAATACGTCTCTTAAAAATAAAAGTTTTTTTTTCTTTATTGATTTTTTTTTTTTTATCCTCACCCAAGGACACTTTTGCATTCATCTTCAGATAGGGAGAGAGGGAGGGAGGGAGAGAGAACCATCCATGTGAGAGAGACACATCGACTGGCTGCCACCCACATGACCCCAACCGGGGCCGGGGACACACTGCAACCGAGGTACATGTCCTAAGTGGGAACCGAACCCGGGTCTCTGTGGACTGTGGGCCAACACTTTTATCTACTGAGCCAATACTTTTATCTACTGTTTATTGATTTTTTTAGAGAGAAAGGAGGGGAGGGAGAGGGAGAGAGAGAGAGATGAAATATCGATGAGAGAGAACATCGATTGGCCGCCTCCTGCATGTCCCTCACTGGGGATTGGGTCCACAACCTGGGCATGTGCCCTGACTGGGGATCGAACTGGCCACCTCTTGGTGCAGGGGTTGATGCTCAACCACTGAGCCACACCGGCTGGGCTATATCTCTTTTTTAAAAGATTTTTAAAAATCTATTGTTGAAAGTATTACAGATGTCCCCTCCACCCCCAATTGACCCCCTCCTCTTCGCTTCCACCCCACTTAAGATTTTTTTATTGAATTTTAGAGAGAGAGGAAGGGAGAAAGATACATCAGTATGAGAGTGAAACATTGATCAGCTGCCTCATGTACGAACCCTGCTGAGGATCAAGTCCACAGCCCGGGCATGTGCCCTGACCGGTAATCAACCCCGGGCACGTGCCCTGACCGGTAATCAAACCAGCAACCTCTCGGTGCTTGCGACAACATCCAACCAACTGAGCCATAGTGACCAAGGCCCCAATATATCTTTATGCACTATATCATGAGGATTCCACTTTATTCCTCCTTTTAACTTTGTCAGAGCTGAATTTTAGCTGAAGTAGAATTACAGTATCCTGCTTAAAGGAAACCTATAATAAGGCAATTTATGTTAATGAAACTTTTAAGTCTTTAGGAAACAGCTAAAATATTCTTTAAACTCTAATAGTCATATATCATCTAGTTCACCTTAATTAAGAGATGCTGAATGAAAAATCACTTTAGAAGGGACAGCCAAGTTTGGGGTTTAGTTGGAGATGTGGTCAGATCTTTATAAAAGTTTTTACCATTGTTTAATAAATGCACAAACATATTTTAGAAAGTTTTTTAGAAAAATGTATGAAATGTCCAAAATAGACAGATTCATAGAGACAGAAAGTAGATTATTGGTTGGGGCAGGAGAGGGAGAGTGACTGTTACTGGGTATGGAGTTTCTTTGGTGGGGAGTGGTGGTGAAAATATTCTAAAATTAAGTAGTGTTGATGGTTGTACAGCTCTGAATATAGTAAAAACCACTGAATTGTATACTTGTAAGGGGTGAGTTTTATGGTATATGAATTATATCTGAAAGGTGTTTAAAGAAAAGTATAAAACCGTTAGGTGTTAACATCATTTTCATTGTTTTGTTGCTTGATCTGGTTTTCTGTCTGGTTGAAACAATACCTACTAGCTACTGAGTGGCTCTGTAAATTATTTTGTTGATCATAAATCCTAAGTTTGTTCAAAGGTTTAGTTTTTTCATGCTATTTCAAGATCCAGTGGGAACAGTAGTCCACTGGGGACAGTTCAAGGAAGGACAGGAAAGGAATCCTGTCTTTGCTTATTAAATACCAACCAGATGCCAGATAATGGGTTAGGTGTTTTATATATATATGTCTTCATATTCTTTCCATTTCAAAGGCAGGGAAACTGGAAAGGTGGTGTGCATTGTCCAAGGTCACACAGTGTGGAAATGGCAGCTCTGAGATGTGTCTGCGTCCAGCCCACAGCCCCAGGTGGCTGCTCTGCAGTTGGGAGCAGCTGCTCTTTGTTGGATGTCTGTGAAGTGAGAGGGCTCTGAACACCTGCACACCTGGAAGCATGGCAACAGCACCCTGTAGTGTGGACCCTGTCGGAAGGGTTTGTCAGGGTTTCATTTCAGGAGAATGGAGTTTGGTCAGTTTTGGTCGTCTACAGTAATGCAGTAGGTAAAATCAGTGTTTAAAATGTAAGGTATACTTTTAGGCATTGATATTTCTTTTACTAGTTTATATTCACAATTAAAATTTTAAGTTGACTTGGGATTTTATTAATGCTAACATTTTCGGTTTTAGTTTCTTGCCTGTGTATAGATCCAACGATAGCAACTTTTGGAAATAACCAGGTCTAAATAAAATACATAAAGTAGGGGGTGATTTTTATTGTTTTTGTCTAATCAAATGAGTGTATGTCCTGGAACCAGTTTTTATTTCTTCTGTTGAGGTCTAGTGAGAAATATTTAATTCACAAAAATGTTTTATAGCCAACTTTGGGGGTACACAAAGCTCTCATTAGTGAGGCACAGTAAAAGATTTAAAAAATTTTTTTAAAATTAAAAAAAATTTTTTTAGACTGGAAGAGAGAGAGAGATCAATTTGTTACTCCACTTTTTAAAGCATTTATTGGTTGATTCTCATATATTCCCTGAGTAGGGATTGAACCCACAACCTGGGCATATCAGAATACACTCTAACCAACTGAGCTGTGTGGCCAGGTCATAGTAAAAGTGATTTTGAAAGCTGGCATCTGTGCTAGCAGAATGAGTGATGGCATGAAAGGAACATTTGACATTTTCTAAAATCACCTTCTGGCCTGTTTCTTGAGCAAGTAAAGAGGAAGGAGCTGAGGATTGACTGCAGGTCAGTGAACCATGGTGGCGGGAAGGACTAGAACGCCAGTTGTTGCTGGAACTGAACAGGTCAGAGCCCTGCTGAGGGGGAGACGCAGCTGTGGTTCTCAAGTGAGAAAGTTTGTGTGAAGAGTAGACCAGTGGAAATGGTAGAATAAATCAGGGTGTGCTTTATAGAGTGAATCGTCAGAAATTAGCTATTCAGAAAATTCGTTCTGCCAGCAGCAAATAGTAACAGGATTAGGGTTTGGTGATATAATTAAAAAGTGGGAAATAGTGCAGGTGAAGTTTAAACTCCTATTTGCTATAGTGCTATGTTCGGCTTTTTTAAATGCACATGTGAGTAGTTAGCCCAACAGTGGTTTCATATTTAGTATTAACAGTGGATATTTGCACTTGGATGTGTGTATTTTGTAATAAAAAGCCTTGTAAATTTGTTCCATTTTAGGAATATTTCATATTAATATCTCCATACAATCCCTCTAAGCAAGTGGAAAATTGGTTAAACATTTGGATTTCAAAGGATTTGACTCTATGGAAAGTAACTGGAATTTATATAGGAGTAAATTGTATACCATCAATTAAAGGAATGTGCTTTTAACACACAGATGTCAACAAAAAATACATTTGAGCCCTGTCTAGTTTGGGTCAGTGGTTAGAGCGTCGTCGCCCTGTGGACCAGAGAGTCCCGGGTTCGGTTCCCGCTAAGGGCATGTACCTCCGGTTGGGTCATGTGGGTGGCAACTAATCGATATGTCTCTCTCACATTGATATTTCTCTCTCTCTCTCTCTTCCCCCTCTCTCCCTCTCTGTCTGAAAATAAATACAAAAAATGTCCTTGGGTGAGGATTTAAAAAACAACATTTGAACAGTGATTTCTCAGATTTGGGTTTTATATCCATAAGAGCTTCAGTTATTATAAAGATTTTTAAAGGGGAATTTTTAAAAATTTATTTTTAATTTTTATTTTAGTGATTTTGAAAAATTTTATCAAAGATTTATAAGCCATTGATTTAGACATAATTTAAAAAACAAGATTTACTCCATGGACAAGTTTTATCTGACAGTGTTGATTCTATATATTATATTATAATAAAAGTTGGAGAAATGCATTTTGTGTCTCAGATTCAAGTTTTTTGCTTTTGTTTTTTTATTCAAAAATTTTTTTCTTTATTGATTTTAGAGAGAGAGGAAGGGAGAGGGAGAGATAGAAACATCGATGAGAGAGTACATTGATTGGCCGCCTCCTGCATGCCCACCACTGGGGATCGAGCCCACAACCTGGGCACGTGCCCTGACCGGGAATCGAACTGGTGACCTCTTGGTGCATGGGTCGATGCTCAACCAGTGAGCCGCACCGGCTGGGCAACACATTCAAGTTTTTTTCATTTTAAAGTTAATGTAAGTTAGGTAAATTTAAATTAGAAAAGAAAAAATATTTCACCAAGTACCATTAACATTTTAGAGTATTTCAGTCTTTTTTCTTTCCACTTGGGTTTGGAATTTTTATATGTTTACCGAATAACATGAAATTATTTTCTTTTGTTTTTAATTTTATTTATTGATTGAGAGAGAAAGGGGGAGAGAGAGAGAAACATCTGTTTGCTGTTTCACTCATTTGTGCACTCATTGCTGGCTTCTTGTAGGTGTCCTGACCAGAGGTCGAACCTGCAACCTTGGCGTGTCAGGACAATGCTCTAACCAACTGAGCTACCTGGCCAGGGCAACATGAAATTATTTTCTAATTTCAAATTGCCATCATGGAAAACTTGAGAACATACAACTGTTTCATAATACATTTCTAGAAATGAAAGTATTAGATTTAAAAGATTTGGACATTTTCTGATATATAGCTTTAAATTGTTCTCTGAAATTAAAAACTCGCCCATTAGGTCTCATCAGTAGAGTGTCCTCTTTGTTTTATGTTAATCTACATTCAAGCCAGTTAGATAATTGAAGAATTATATCTCATTATTTTAACTGGTTATTGATAAGGTTAAACTTTTTGTGTTTATTAATTCGCTATTGGGGTTGTTTATTTAACTGAGTTACTCTCTGTACGTTCTTCAATTTCACTAGTATCTTTGTTTGTACATGGTGTTGATTAACTCACTGTATTCTCCCAGGGAGAGTGGCATGGTGGTACTTATTGAAGTGGTTGGTTTGCGGTCCCTGCCCCCATTCTGTATGCCTCTTCACATTAATTTCCCAGTAGTTAGAAAGCATTAGTTTAAACAGACCTTTGGTAAAGTATAATGTAAAGGTATAAGGTGAAATACCAGGTAAGAAGAGACTGTAAACTGTTTCTTACCTAATTGTTCTGGCAGTAAGTCTTTTATGGAGTTGTCTTTAGGCTGTAATTAGATGGACAAAATATCTTTGCAGAAAAATGATTTTATTTTAAATAGGTTTTTATTGATTTTAGAGGGGAGGGGGAGAGAGAGAGAAAAAAACATCAGTCGGCTGCCTCCTGCATGCCTGCTTTGGGATCAAACCCACAACCCAGCCATGTGACCTGATCAGGAATCGAACTGGCAACCTTTATGGTACATGGGACGATGCTCAACCAACTGAGCCACACTGGCCAGGGCAAAAAATGATTTTGAAAGTTTTTTCTTGATTATCTTTTGTTGAAAAAAACCTAATGTATATTTTATAACATGTTTTTGTGTTACTAGTAACATTAAAGTTATGTTGGACTTAACTCTTTGGTTGACACCAACATGTCTGATATATTGAGTCAAATTAACAAAAGAAGAGGAAAGACTAGAATTAAACGCTTTGATGTCTGCATCTATTGGGGCAGATTTGAGTTACTATCCTGTCTGTATGTGTTTCTTAAAGTTTAAGGGGAGAAGGGTAGGGATAAGTATCACATTGAAAGAGGTTCTGAAAGGAAATATTGTTTGAGAGATTTAAAAGGTTCAAAAATTTACTTAGACTAGGATGTAGTCTTCCAATTCTTTTCATTGTTTTGACATCTCAATTTAAAAAAATTGGAAAAGACATATTTCAGAAATCATAGGCTTGATGCCAGTAATTTTTTTTTCAATCATCACCGGAGAATATTTTTTCCATTGTTGTTTTTTTTGTTTGTTTGTTTTTTTAAAGATGGGGGTTGGGGGGAGAAAGAGAAACACCCATGTCATAGATGCACATCAATTGGTTGCCTCCCTAACATGACCCAGCAGGTGGGGATCAAATCTGCAACCCAAGTATGTGCCCTTGACCGGGAATCGAACCCTCTATGGTGCTTGGGCTGACACTCTAATCACTGAGCCACACTAGTGAGGGTGATGCCAGCCAGTTGTTAGTTTCTTTTATGCCTTTCTAGAAATTTCTAGTCACTAGGAGCCAGAACAGGTTCACTCACAATTTATAATAGACCAAATTAAACTTATTTGTTTTGTCTAGTGAAGACTATAAACCAGATATTTCAGAAAGATACTTGTCATGATTTCATCGTGAATAAATTAGAAAAGTAGAGGCAGGATGAGAGTGTATTGTTAAGGGATTTTAGCTAACTGGCAGTGTCCAGGGAATACCAGATAAGGTCATCCTGCAAGTAGGTCCTGTTCTTTTTTTTTTTTCCCAAACTTTTAAAAAAAAAAAGTTTTTATTGATTTTAGAGAAAGGAAGGGGGAGGGAGAGAGAGATAGAAATATGGATGATGAGGGAAAACATCAATTGGCTGCCTCCTGCATGCCCCCTACTGGGGATCGAGCCTGCAACCCGGGCATGTGCCCTGACCAGTAATCGAACCAGGGATCTCCTGGTGCATAGATAGATGCTCAACCCCTAAACAACACTGGCCAGGCAGGTCCTGTTCTTTTTATTTTATTTATTTATTTATTTATTTATTTATTTATTTATTTATTTATTTATCCATCCTGACTCGAGGACATTTTTCCATTTTTTGTTCAGATAGAGTGTGGGAGGGAGACAGAGGAAGAGAGAGAGAGAGAAACATCGACGTGAAAGGGACACATCAGGTGGCTGCCTCCCACACGACCCAACCAGGGGCCGGGGACAAACTGCAACCGAGGTACAGCCATTAGTGGGAACCGAACTTGGGCCTCTCTGGACCGCAGGCCGATGCTCTAACCGCTGAGCCAAACCGGCCAGGGCTGTTCTTTTTAATTTTTAAAAAACAATTGATGTCCTGGCCGGTTTGGCTCAGGGGTTAGAGTGTTGGCCTACGGACCAGAGAGTCCTGGGTTCGGTTCCTGCTCAGGGCACGTACCTTGGTTGCAGTTTGTCCCTGGCCCCGGTTGGGGTCGTGTGGGTGGCAGCCAGTCAATGTGTCGTCTCTCTCGCTTCGATGTTTCTCTCTCTCTCTTCTCCCCTCTCTCCTTCCCGCTCTATCTGAAGATAAATGCAAAAATGTCCTCGGGTGAGTATAAAAAAAAAACAAAACCATTGAGTTGAAGGAAGGCATATAAAATAGGCTTGTGAAATATACAAATGGATTAGAATAGCTGCTACATCAGGTAGCGGAAATTATTTGCAGACTCTGAGAAACGAACGGCAAGTCAGCATGAAGATCTAGTTAATATAGAGATTCCGGTGAAAACAGTCTGAAGGTTTCAGTTGATCATAGATGTAAGTTAACAATGAATTAAGCACTGTTTTTTTTTAAAAGTAACCCCCCCCCCCCCATATCCATATTCTGAATCCTAGAACCTGTGAATGTGTTTGTCTGACATGGCAAAAGAGTGTTTGCAGATGTGATTAAGTTAGGAGGTGGGTTATCCCGCATTGTCCAGAGCCCAGTGTAATCCCAAGGGTCCTGTGAGACAGGCAGGGGAGGCTGGGTGACCATAGCAGAGGGCCAGGGAGCAGAGATGCTGTGCTGCTGGCTCTGAGGATGGAGGAAGGGGCTGTGAGCCAGAGGCCTGGAGGCACCCTCTGGAAGCTGTAACAGACAAGAAATGGATCCTGCTCCAGAACCTCCAGGAGTGCAGCCCTCCAGCACCTTGGTTTTAGACCAGTGCGGGTCAGGTCCCACAGCTGGAAGAGAACACGTTCCTGTTTTTCCAGCTGCAAGGTTTGTGGTAATGTGTCACTGCAGAAATGGGCAACTGACACAAAAGACAGTTGATTCGATTCCAGTAACATGGGACTACGTCAGGAGGGAAGGTATCAGAAGGCAGATTTGGGGTTAGTAGTGAGAAGACTGCTGTAACCAATGAAGCTGGGTAGTTACCAAGCCTGTGTCACTAGCTGGGCATCTGCCAGGGATATTGTAAAAGTGGTTATGAATTTAATATGAGTACCAGAGTAGGTACTGAGGTGCTGTACAGCTTTGTAAGTCTTTGATACTGCTACATTTTCACTATGGAGATCTCTAAATGCAGCATTTGGATAGTAGATGTAATACAGAAAAGCTGTGGTGAATCATAACAAAGATCCCACCCAGGGCATCGTATGGCTCTATTTACCGAGCCAGTTAGATGTCAGGTGTGCTGGGCTCAAAAATGTGTATTCATTATCTCATCTAATCCTAGTCCTTTCGGTTTAGAAAGGTTAGGTAATCTTGTCCAAGTTTATACCATCAGTAAATGCAGAGTCTTGTGTTACTGGAGTAACCCCAAACACGGAGTTCTACAGGTCACAGGCCAGCGTTCGCATTCCTTGTCTTGTCTTGAGACTTTTTTACTGATGCAAGGGATTATGATGACAGATTCTTCGTAATGTTTAGAATACTTTGTGTATCGGGCTTCTATATATGTCATGCAGGAGGACAGTGTTCCTAGTTAGATTTTGTCATAGTCATTCAGCTAGTTGACAAAGCAGAAAGGCAGACTTTTGTGTTGCTGGCACGTATGTTTCTAAGTGGGTTTTGTGCCTTTGGGGGCCTCCTGCTGCTGCTGTTCTGTATAAGAGAGTTGCATGGCTTTCTCTGGTTGCTTTGACACATTTTGTTTTCACTGACAGACAGCGTTTATTGTGAGCACAGGCTGTAGGGAGAGTGCTGCTCCTGGTGATGTTCAGTGAACATGCGCCCTGGTGCAGGTGATGTATTGGTCATTCCATATGCAAAACTGAGTTCTCATGGCACCTGTGTCCTTTGTCCCTGTGAGGACACTGGTGCTTATAGAGGTTAGGTAATGTGCCCAGAATCATCACCTGGTGGGACCCAGTTTCAAAACCAGGTCTGTCTCACTTGTTCCATAATACCACAGTGTCTATTTTTTTCATTAGTAGTGTTTGTTGGAATTATATTAACTTTTATCGTTTTCAGTCTTTATGTATAAAGCTGATAGGCTTTTTCTTAAAGTTTGTTGGCTGAGATTAGATATTGGTCAGAAAAAACTAGAGCCTGAATTACCTTTAGCTCTGTTTCTGTTTTGTATCTACTACTATGTGTAGTCTAAATGTCATTGAAAAATGGGAAGTTTTTTTCTGACTTGGCAGTGCTGCTTTCTCCCCACAGCTTGTCCATAAGAAATGTATGAATGGTTTAAGGATGCTACACATTATTGAAAGGTGACCAGTGGTTAGTTTGGGCTTTGTTTTCCTCAGTTCTAAAGCAGAAGAATTTTTCTGAATAATTAATTGCCTTTGTATTTTTTACCATGACCCCACAGTAAGAATTGCAATTTTACTTTGAGACTCAGGTGCTTGTGCGTGCATTCCACGCCCAGAAGTGAGCCGTTTCACCAAACGGCTGCCCTTCTGTGTGCAGCACTGTTATGTTTTTCTTTATTCTGCTAAAAGTTGTGTCACACCCACTAAGCTCATTTTTATAATCTAATGTATTATCTACCCACAGTTTGAAAAACACTGCTCTGGGTTACCCTCAGGGAGTCTTCCTTTTTTCCAACAAAATTATGTGCAGCAGTAGGATGAAAATAGCTGACATGTGTTTCATACTGACTCCGTGCCAGGCGCTGTACTAAATGCTTTTATATGTTTGAATCAGCTCTTAACTTCCCTGAATAAGTGGGACTGTTATCCTCGCTTTACAGGTGGGGAAACGCTTTCTCATGGCCAAAAAGTGGTAGAGCCAGTTTCCCAGGCCGGCGGTTAGAGAGCCCCTGTTCTGTTGTCAGTAACCATCATCCAAATCTTAGATCACCACCGGTTGTGTGCCTCCGAGACGTTTCTCCACCAACACAGGAGGCCTTAACAATTCACTTTTTATTTAAAATTATTACATTGCAGGCTTGCTGTAGATTCAGGTGACGAATCTGTACATTTTCTCTAACTTGTTGCTGGGCTGGGCACATCACATTGCCTTCGTGCCACTTACTGTTTTTGCTATTTAAAAAAATCTTTGGATCACCTCACACCTGCCAGAATGGCTGCCATCAACAAATCATCAAACAAAAAGTGTTGGCAAGGGTGTGGAGAAAAGGGTACTCTAGTACACTGCTGGTGGGAATGCAGACGAGTGCAGCCACTATGGAAAACATTATGGTGTTTCCTCAAAAAATTAAAAATGGAACTGCCATTTGACCCAGTGATCCCACTTCTAGGAATATATCCTAAGAAGCCTGAAATACCCATCAGAAAGAATATATGTACCCCTATGTTCACAGCAGCGCTATTTAAAATAGCCAAGATCTAGAAACAGCCCAGGTGTCCATCAGTAGATGAGTGGATAAAAAAAAAAGCTGTGGTACACATACACAATGGAATACTATGCAGCTGTAAGAAATAAAGATCTCTCATCCTTTGAGACGACATGGAGGGACCTGGAGAATATTGTGCTAAGCGAAATAAGCCAGTCAAAGACAAATACCACATGATCTCACTTATTTGCGGAATATAATGAATAAAATAAACTGATGAACAAAATAGACCCAAAGACATAGAAGTATGGTTCAGACTGACAAACCTCAGAGGGGAGGGATGAGATACACCAAAGAACTTTTCTTTTTTTTTTTTTAATCCTCACCCGAGGATATATATATTTTTTTCATTTAGAGTGGGGGGGGGGGGGAACATCCATGTGAGAGAGACACATCAACTGGTTGCCTCCCACACGACCCCAACCAGGGCGGGGGATCAAACCACAACCAAGGTATGTGCCCTTGGCCAGAATCCAACCCACGACTCCTTGGTCGGAGGGCTGATGCTCTTAACAGCTGAGCCAAACTGGCCAGGGCAAAACTAAAGAACTTACATGCATATATGCATAACCAGGGACATAGGCAACAATGCTGGGGGGGAGGGGCAGGATTGGGAGGAGGGTGTCTAGGGGGAGAAAAGGAGAAACATCTGTAACAAAAATTAATTAATTTAAAGAAATCTTTGGGTCCATCCCCTTATAACAATTATATTTTAGTATTTATTACCTTTTTATTGGGTCTAATGCATATTTTTTTCTTTGCTGTATAGTCTTTATCATCTTTAATATCTGTACTATTCTCCTGTGCTAATGTTTTTAGAGTATTAAATAATTTTCTTACTGTTAGGTACTTATTGGAAAGAATTTGAGCTTTGGGAAATGTAGGCCTCAGATTGAGTTTACTGTTAATTAGCTTTATGACATTGAGCAGATTCTTGAACCTTGTGTGCCCTAGAGTTCTCATCTGTAAAATGGAATTATATCTCCCTCACCATAAAGGCTGTTTTTCTATCCATAGAAGTAGTGTCAATCTACATAGTTATTATAAAGTATATCAATTTCAGCATAATTTCTGGATCCCTATATCTAATGAATGCATTGATCTAAATATGAGGGGAGCTGTGTGATGAATTTGTGCCTTGAAGAAGTCCATGAAATATTAGTAACATTTATTGAGCTCTTAAAAGGTAATTTTTTTTAAACCTCCACTTTTGAAACTTCTATATCTGCCTATTGTGTTTTTCTTCATGAACTATATCAAATACACATTTACAGGTTTAAGATTTAAGGAAGACATTGGTAAAGGAAAGTAAACAGCACCTAAAAGGAAACTTAATGTGATGGAAGCCTTATAATGCTAACAAGTAAGAGCTATTTTAAGGATGGTCATCTATAACACTTTGAAAGATGAAGGTCTCCTCTTTTTTTTTTTTTAATTAATTAATGAATTTTTTTTTATCCTCACCTCAGGACATTTTTGCGTTTATCTTCAGATAGAGCAGGAGGGAGAGAGGGGGAAGAGAGAGAGAGAGAAACATTGATGTGAGAGAGACACATCAACTGGTCGCCAAACACACGACCCTAACCGGGGCCGGGGACAAACTGCAACCCGAGGTACGTGCCCTTAGCGGGAACTGAACCTGGGACTCTGGTCCGCGGGCCAATGCTCTAACCGCTGAGCCAAACCGGCCAGGGCTAATGAATTCTTTTAAATCCTCACCCGAGGATATTTTTCCATTTATCTTCAGATAGAGTGGGAGAGAGAGAGAGAAACATCGATGTGAGAGAGAGAGAGACACTGACTGGTTGCTTCCCACACGACCCCAACCAGGGCCGGGGATGAACTGCAACCAAGGTATGTAGTACCCTTGACCAGAATTGAACCCAAGACTCGTTGGTCTGCGGGCGGATGCTCTAACTGCTGAGCTAAACCGGCCAGGGCGATGATGATCTCTCTGTGTGCAGACACTGAGCTACAATACAAGCCACTTACTAAGCTCTCAAGTATCTGTGGAATGAATGAAAAGTGATCCAACATTGCATTTCTGCTTTCTCACTTGCCACTTATTCCTTAACCAATTGGACTTTGGAATCACTTTCAAAAACTGGTATCATTTCAGCCACCTCATTGTCAGACTGATGAACAAGGTTTGGTTTGCATCCTAATTAACCTCAGAGCATTTGACCATGCAAACGCCTTCAACTTCTGACATTAGTCTTGGTATTCATTCATGCATTCGGTTCTCTATACCACATAGGCATTTCTGGTACGTGCCCTGGCTCCCTTCTTACTTTACTAAGGTCTTCTCACCCGTCCTGGTGGCTTTGGTTTTGTGCCCTTTCAGCCTGTAGCCTGGATATCTCTTCTGTGTTCAGGAGCCACATGCCGTCTCTGCCTGGGTCTTCAGTGTAGGCATCCCAAATTAAATTCATTGTGTTTCATTTTGTTATCCCTGGATCAATACAACATATAGACAGGCATGGATGCCTGCTTATTATTTTGTCTGTATTCTCCATCATGGTTAATGGTCTCTGCATGTATTTAGTCAGTAAGCAACATTGTGTAAGGGTAAGAATATGCTGTTAGGGATTGTGAGCTTTCAACAAATTTTAGTTGAGACCATTCTCTGGGCATCATCCAAAACAAATGTAACCCTTTTGAGTATCATCTCAAAACAGGTGTAACAGCATCTATGTTAGTTATTAATATAATTAAATTAAATAACGTACCACCAAACTCAATTCTTCCTTATACATAGCAGGCACTCCGATGCTGGCTACCTTTCTTCCCAAGTCGTCTTTTCTCTATGGAATGTAATAACACCCTTCCCCTGTGTCTTAGACGATAGCACTTGAAGGTTTTCTTGCTCGTCTTTTGCTTGAATAATAGTTATACTGCTATTTTGGTATAATCTATATCAGCGGTTCTCAATCTGTGGGTCGCGACCCCTTTGGGGGTCGAACGACCCTTTCACAGGGGTCGCCTAAGACAACACGTATTTCCAATGGCGATTTATAACAGTAGCAAAATTACAGTTATGCAGTAGCAACTAAAATAATTTTGTGGTTGAGGGTCACCACAACACGAGGAACTGTATTAAAGGGTCGCGGCATTAGGAAGGTTGAGAACCACTGGTCTATACAGTAAAACCTCGATATAACGGACTAATTCAGACAAGGGGTGTGTCATTAAAGCAAAAAGTCTGTTTTATAATAAAGTAGATTTTCTGAATGTGGATGTTAAAAAATTGACAGTTTACATGTTTTTACTTATGTAGACATGTTTGTATAATTAAAACTATGTATGAAAAGTGTAATTTCACAGAAAGCTTTTCTATATGTATTACTGTAATCTTTAATTGGTACTGAATAGGTCTGGTGAGCACAGGCATCCACCAGTCACTGGAAGTGAACACAGGCACACGGCTGGGGTGTGGCTCTGTGCACATTAAAACTGCTGCAGGAAGTCACACCGCGTCCAACACAGTGCGATCCTGTGCTCATCATTCACGGAACACTGTTTATGAGCCGGAACTCTTGGGTTTAAATATGTAGCCTATAGTTGTAGATAGGTAATATTTTCGGCAAGATTACTACAGTGTGTTTTCCAACATACGGCCCATTCACTAAAATTTGTTTAAAATAACAGTGAGTTAATAACAAAAAATAACCTGTTAATTTAATTATAAGCAAATCTTGGTTAAAGGCGTTTAAAAATTTACAGGGTGTTAATTTTCACATATGATATATGGACCAGAAATCTGAAATTTGTTAAATCGAGGTCTGCAAAATTGAGGGTTTACTATTTGGTAATTTAAATATATAGGCTATATGTGGAGTAGTTCATCAGAATATTCACTGATCTGGTCTGTCTTATAAGCTCAGTTGGCTGTTTTTTGTTCTTTTTTTAATATGGCAAGTTACTGCTGAATAATCAAGAAGTCCTGTTTGGGACATTAAATGAATGTTAGCTCTGGCTTAGTCTTTATTAAAGTGATTCTCTAAGATCTTAATGGCCAGAGAACTAGTCTCACTGTTGCTTATTCTTAAGATCCATATATAAATGGTTTTGCATTCCCTTTCTCTGCTTTAAGATACAAAGAAAGAGCCCGGCTGGTGTGGCTCAGTGGATGGAGAGTCATCCCGTGGACTGAGAGGTCTTTGTTTGATCCCAGTCAAGGCACAAGCCCAGGTTGCAGGCTCGATCCCCAGTAGGGGGCATGCAGGAGGCAGACGGTCAATGTTTCTCTCTCTCCTCTCTGTCTAAATCAATAAAAACATGTTTTAAAAAAGGATACAAAGAGAGCAAAAGAGCAGTAATAAACGACTGTCCTAATAAACTTTATAACTTATAGTCAAACTATACCCTTTATAAATGTATGTTGTATATTTCATGCACTGTTGATATTTTTTAATTTTTTTCTTTTTAATATCTTTTGAATTTGCATTTAAGTTGAAATACTTTGTTTTTTATTGATTTATATAATCTCAACGATTGCTATCTCCTTTCTAATTGTTTTTCAGTTAGTATTTTCAAGGAGAATTTTTATTGTGTTGGTAAATAAAATAATAAAGAATCATGACCTTATTTATTTAGATATTTATTTTTTTTAATGAATTAATGTGTTACTATCTTTGTTTCTTCTGTTTTCTGTATCTTATTTTTTTTAATCCTCACCCGAGGTTATTTTTACATTTATCTTCAGACAGATAAAGGGAGGGAGAGAGAAACATCGATGTGAGAGAGACACATTGGCTGGTTGCCACCCACACAACCCCCACCGGGGCCAGGGACGAACCGCAACTGATGTACGTGCCCTTGGCTGGAACTGAACCCGGGACTCTTTGGTCTGCAGGCCGATGCTCTAACAGCTGAGCCAAACCCGCCAGGGCTGTTTTCTTTATCTTAATAGTATTTATGGAGAAATTTAACCGTTGCAGGCTATGTTGCCCCAGGAGGGCTAGCCTCTGGGAAATGAGACTTTTATTCTTTTTTTTTTTTTTTTTTAATCTTTTAAAATTTTTTCTTTCTTTATTGATTTTACAGAGAGAGGAAGGGAGAGGGAGGGAGAGAGAGATAGAAACATCGATGTGAGAGGATGGCCACCTCCTACATGCCCCTTTCTGGGGATTTGGCCCACAGCCACAGCCTGGGCATGTGCCCTGACCAGGATTTGAACCGGCGACCTCTTGGTGCATGGGTCGATGCTTAACCACTGAGCCACACCACTGGGCAAGACTTTTGTTCTTTAGGCTAGCTTCTTTGGTAGTGGTCTAGTGATGGTCTATATCTTGGGCATTCTATGTTTGAAATACTAACATTAATTGGGAAGAAATAATCTGATTCACATAAGATTGATAGTGCTTATTTCAAAATATCCTTTTAGAAATCCCATATACTCAGTATGTGCCTGTGATTATTAAAACAGAAACAACAATTTAAGAAGCTAGATGTAAGCATCTTAATGTTAGGTCTTTATAACCTGTGGGCTCTCATTATGTCTCAGTTGGATTTAAACCTTCACAAAATCTCAGTGAGGTGTGGATTGTGGATTTACTATTGTGTGATTTGTTAAATGTGGTTGTTACTCCTGATAAATCAAGAAATTGTGGATTCCAACTTTATATGGCATTTAAAATTTCTTGTTTGATTTTAATACATGTATTTCTCCAATGAATCTTAGAATTTTATGAATTGTCCAAAATCTCATGTTTGGATTGAAATTACATTCAATACTGAATCACAGTAGTGCCACTCTCAGTTCAGGAAAACTGTGTTTGTTTCTATTTAAATCACTTTTGAGTTCTTCAGTCAAGTTTTGTAATTTTTTTCTGTTATAGGTTCTGTAAATTTCTTAAATGTTTTTACTTTTTCTTAACCTTTTTTGCTTTTTTGGGGTATTTTTTTAAGAATTTTTTTTTTCTTTATTGATTTTAGGGGGAGAGAGAGAGATAGAAACATCAGTGAGAGAGAACATCAACTGGCTGCCTCCTGCATGCCCCCCACTGGGGATTGGGCCCACAACCTGGGCATGTGCCCTGACCGGGAATCGAACCAGCAACTTCTTGGTGCATGGGTGACGCTCAACCAGTGAGCCACACCAGCGGGGCTTTTTTTGCTTTTTTTAATACGATCTTTTCCCATTGTATTTTCTAAGTGGCAGTGCAGGTATGTAGGATTTTTCTTTACTAACCAGATTTTTTAACTTAATTCCAAAAGTTTGTTATTCTTTTAGTTAATAAACTGCAAATATCTTTGAAGAACTGGTGAATTGACCTCTGATTTTACCTTAAATTAAAACATTTTTTTGCTTGTTTTTTTCTTTTAAGCTCTTTTCACTTATGGATATGAAACCTCCCATCTCTCGAGCCAAGATGATTCTCATCACAAAAGCTGCTATTAAAGCCATTAAGGTGAGAGTAAAATAAATATATTTAACTTGAAAAATGTTTATAAAATTTGGAAACTGCTATTAAACATGAGAATTCATCTTGTGAATCTGTTCAGGCCTGAACCAAAGACCACTCACCAACTTCCCCTGAAGGTGCTCGCACGTGCCTTGCATTGTGACACAGTTTCAAAATGGGCTTCCCTTCCTTGTTATTCGTATTTCCCCTGTATATTTTTCTAGCTCTATTGAGGTACAATTAACAAGTAGAAATTGTATATATTTAATTATAGGTAGTAAAACATGATGATGTGCTACATACACATTGTTTAATGATGACCACACTCAGCTGATGAACGCATCCAGCACCTCACATGGTTACCTTTGGTATGGGTGGTGCTAAGAAATGTCAACTCTCAGAAGTAGACAGTGGAGTGTCAGGGTTTTATTTTTATCTATTTCATCTTATTCTTGTCATAAATCAGCTGAGTATTAGCTTCATTTTTATTTAAAAAAACAAAAACTAAACAAAAAACTCAGGCTCTAAGAAATTAAATTTCTTACACAAGATCACACCTAAATAAGTGACTAGTTTTAGTTCCAATTCCATTGTTTCTATCTCTCTAATAAAGCTGCCTAATGTGCTTTATGAAGGTTTATTGATTAAAAATCTAAGAAAAAGGCCTTCCGTTGGGGTGATTTTGTAGTTTTGTGTTTTCATTAATTTCTGATTTTTTCAGTTGTTAACTAGATTATTTCTGATGGTTTATTCCATACTATCTTTATTTTGTTGGTTTGTCTTGTTTATTAGAGTCCACATATAAGTGAAATCATGGTATTTGTATCTTGAGAATTAGTTAAATGGTGCAAATTTCAAGTATTTTCTAATTACATTGCAAGAAATGTAGAAATGTGTAAACTGGATAATAATTTTCTTTTCATTCTTTTCAGCTTTATAAGCATGTAGTTCAAATAGTAGAAAAGTTCATCAAAAAGGTAACTATTTAATTATTACCTCATTTTCCTTATGTTCAGTATTTGTAATTGACTTTGTAAATAGTAATTTGGATGCTTGCTTGTAAAGTCACTAAACAGAAAAGTAGTCGATACAGGTTCTTTTTAATATCTAGAGGGTTTTTAAAGAAAACGAAACAACTTTATAGCGGTGCTGTTGACTGAGCACAAGCTACAAGGGAGGCGTCAGCCACAATTCCCTGGGCATCGGCCAGGCAGAACTCCTCCCCAGCCTCCTGTGCCTCCTGCCCTCTGCCCTGCTACTCTGGTGGCATCTAACTTATCTGGGAGCATTTCAAAGGAAAGCACTTTATAAAGTTTTCCCAGCTTTTCCCTGCTCCCACCATAATTAAACTGTTTCCAGTTATAGTGGTAGCATGTTTTACAACGGTGTGATCAGCACGTGTGTGTCTCAGCAGAGGACTGAGAACGGAGGCTTTGGCTGCTTTGTCTTCTCCCCCGACCTGGAGCTGTGCCATGTAGTGCAAACCAGGAGATGGGTGTGGAGGTGGCTCTGCTCCCTGGCTTGAATACTGGCTGTGGGATAGGGCAGCATATCAAAGGACAAATAAGTAAAATGGGAAACAATTAAAATTACCTGCATGGCACCACCCCCCTTACTACAGATATTTACATTGGGATCTACTTGTGTTTTGTTATGTACACAGACTCTCATGAAAGGGAAAATGGACACATGCTGATCGATAACCTGCTTTCCCACTAAGTTTACCATAAATATCTGCAGAGTGTTCTGTCACACGATTGCTTCTGTGTACTCAGCCAGGTCCCTTCGCTGGACATTTCACTTCAGTGGCTGACCTGTGGGAAAGTCAAATGCATCGTAATTGTGTTTCTTAGGATAACTTTCTAGATGGAGAATTGTCGGATTGAATGAGGTTTTGCTTTTATTGCAAATCCTCTTCCATAAAAGTTTAGTTATACCACTAGAATGTGTGTAGGTGTCTGTTTCTCTGTTCTTTTTAAAAATTTTTTTTAATCTTCCCCAAGGATAGTTTTCTATTTATCTTCAGGTAGAGTGTGTGTGTGGGGGGGCGGGGGGGAGAAACATCGATGTGAGAGGGACACATTGACTGGTTGCCTCCTGCACAACTGTGTCCAGGGCCGGGAACGAACCGCAACCGAGGTACGTGCCCTTGGCTGGAATCGAACCCGCAACTCATTGGTCCACGGGCTGGTGTTCTACTGCTGAGCCAAACCGGCCAGGGCTATTCTTTTTATTTATTTATTTTTCTTTATTGATTTTAGAGAGAGAGGAAGGGGGAGGAAGGGAGAGATAGAAACATTGATGAGAGAGAACATCGATTGGCCACCTCCTGTGTGCCCCGCACTGGGTCCACAACCTGGGTATGTGCCCTGACTGGGAATCGAACTGGTGGTGACCTCTTGGTGCATGGGTCGATGCTCAACCACTGAACCACACTGGCTGGGCTGTTTCTTTATTCTTTTTATCTTATCAATTTCATATGCCAAAAACGACCTTTCCTTTTAGTTTTTATTTCTCTGGTATTTGAACAGAATTAAAATGATATGTTGTTAAAATTACCTTTGTCATAATTTGAAAAGGTAAAAATTAATTTTTAGCAGGATGAATTGGGTTTGTATGGAAGTGGTTTAGGGATTGAGAAGATGTTGTGGGAGGTGGAGAGGTCTGAAAAAAGTAAAATACTGGGGGGTCTGAAGTATCAAGAGAATGGTAGCTCTCTATAGACCTGTGGGAAATTTGACAAGCTAGCGAGTGAGACAGCTAAACATTCAAGTCGTTTCTAAATAGCAAGACTCATTAGTATACAGAGTTTTATTACAGTGAGATTAATGGGTATCAAATTATGATTTTGCTTTTCTTGTATTGACTTCACCTCTTTGTCTTTGTAGTGTAAACCAGAATACAAGGTTCCAGGGCTATATGTGATCGACTCAATTGTCCGGCAGTCTCGGCATCAGTTTGGAACTGATAAAGATGTTTTTGGGCCAAGATTCTCTAAAAACATAACCGCCACATTCCAATATTTATATCTTTGTCCATCTGAAGACAAGGTATAGTTAATATAGTTAATTTTTAAAATAAAACTTTTATTATTTGAATCTATTTAACTGTATTTTAGATATTTGAAGCCCACCATAGTATTAGAAAGATAATCATATACTTATCTCTGAACTTGAAACAACCCAGTTTTTCCTAATATTTATCTATTAGAAATGTCGTACTGTTGAACTGTGAAAGGAGCACCATTTTGTTTTAAGGAACACATTGATGGAAAGATTTACTTGTGGTTGAGTAATAAAGAAATTCAGTAGTAGAGAAAGGCAGGGCTCATCTCTGATGGCTGCTCATTCCGGAAGGAAGGGACAGTGATGGGTGGCGTTACCTGGCGTACAGAGGTGCTCAGGCACGAGCGGCTGTCATTAGCAGTCGGGCTGCAGCCTCTGACTCCTCAGCTCCGTGGCTGGGGCACCATGGAAGGACTCCAGGGGGCAGAGGTGCACTGCTGAGCCTACTCGGAAGGATGGAGGGAGGAGACATTTACAGTGAACAGCACGCACATCTGAGTGTTGTGGGTTCTGTTTATATTGGAGGAGTGCTCTTGTGGGGAAAGTTCACAGGGGACCAAAAAAAAGCAAAATTCCTTAAGTAGGAGATAAGAGTTATACCCTAAATAACACATCTTCTCTGGATCTCCTTCATTTTTACTGGTCCACAAAACGACTTACCTATCAGTTACTACTGGCCAGTTTATTAACTATTATAATTGTTGCAATCATCCTAAAGAAATTATTCTTCAATTCTATAACTTTTTTTGGTCAGTGGTGCGGGTTCTTTTTTTTTATTTTTATTATTATTATTATTTTTTCCGGTTATTGATTTTAGAGAGAGAGAGGAAGTGAGAGGGAGAGAGAGACAGAAACATCGATGAGAGAGAACGTCGATTGGCCACCTCCTTGCATGCCCCCACTGGGGATCTGGCCCACAACCTGGGCATGTGTCCTGACCAGGAATTGAAGTGACAGCCTCTTGGTGTAAGGGTTGATGCTCAACCACTGAGCCACACCAGCTGGATGTGGGGTTTTTTAAAGATAGCAAATTCCTCCCCCCCTTTTTTTTATTGATTTCAGAGCGAGAGGATGAGAGAGAAAGATCCATGGGAGAGAACATCGATTGGCCAGCCGCCTCCTGCAGGCCCCCCACTGGGGATTTGGTCCACAACCTGGGCATGTGCCCTCACAGGGAATCGAAGTGGCGACTTCTTGGGGCATGGGTCGACATTCAACCACTGAGCCACGCCGGCTGGGCAGTGATGTATTTTCTTTTTAACCATAAATAAAATATGAAAACGTCAAATACGTTTTTTTACTATTATCAATTTCTTTTGATTTTCTAGGTTATATTACTTTTCTGTTCCCTTTTTTCCCTTTTCTGTTTCTTACTGTAGGTTAACTACTGAAGAAAGGCTGAGTAGAATAGTTTAACCAGGCTATGATTCTGATAACAGACTTTATTTTCCTGTTTGCAAAACAGATTTAGTTTGGAAAAATTGGCCTAGGGTTGTTGTTTTCTTCCTCTCTTTTTTTGTAAGGTGTAATAATTTATACAAATATTTATTGTGTATTCATGTTTTCTCACACATAACAGAGTAAAATAGTTCGTGTGCTGAACCTTTGGCAAAAAAATGGAGTTTTCAAAATTGAAGTCATCCAGCCTCTTTTGGACATGGCAGCAGGTAGCAGTAACGCTGTCCTGGGAGCAGAAAGCGTCGCCAACAATGAAGGTAAGGCCAAGGGTATCTGTGGGCTAGAGCATGGATGGCTTTCTGTGCGGGGAACGGTCGGGTCTGTTCCTGTTGGTGGAATTTTTCATGAGATGGAAACCTGACTTCACATCGTGGAAAGTATGGTCTCTTTCCATACGGATTTGTGATGAGAAGCTGCTCTTCCAGTGCTTATTCCAGTGTGGACTCTGGTACTGCAGTCTGTGTTGTTCCTGTGTGTTCAACTGGATGGAGCGTTGTTTTGTTGTTGTGAATCCTCTCACCCGAGGATATTTTTCCATTGATTTTCAGATTGGGGGGACAGTGAGAGAGAGAGAGAGAGAGAGAGAGAGAGAGAGAGAGAGAGAGAGAGAGAGAGAAACATCCATGTGAGAGACATTGATTGGTTGCCTCCTGCACACTCCCCGACTGGGCCTGAGGATCAAATCTGCAACCCAGGTACGTGCCCTTGACTGGGAATCGAACCAGAGACCCTTTGGTGCTTGGGCAGACGTTCTAACCATTGAACAACACCAGCCAGAGCCAGAATGTTACTTTGGTAAAGAAGCTTAATGGAATGTAAAAAAGGAAAATTTGCAGGTTAAAATTTTCTTAGGCCCTAATGACCTTTTCTTTTTCAGGTTCACCTCCACCTCCAGTTAAAGTATCTTCTGAACCCCCTCTAGCCACTACAAACTCTGTACCAGCTGTGCCACAGTTGCCCAGCTCTGATGCTTTCGCTGCTGTGGCCCAACTGTTTCAGACAACTCAAGGTCAACAGGTAAACTACCATCCAAAGATTAAATTGTTTGCAGTTTGTACTATTGTCAGTTCTTATTTTCTCTTCCTAATGATGAGCCCATTCAAGTGAGGAAATAGTTCTACTCTCAACTGGAAAAGCCTTGACTAGGAAGGGGATGGCGTAGGAGTCCTGGGGAATGTGGAAGGTGAAAAACAAGGCTCGGCGCACAGAAGAGCAGTGCCCCTTTGAAGAGAACTTCAGGACTGCCGAGCGGCCAGTGTTGTTGCTCAAAGCTCTAACATTTCGGACTGATTTCAAAATTATTGAAATTGGAGATGATTTTTACATTTTTCTAAAAACATGTTTACCTTGCTCACAATTCAGTGTATTCTTTCTTTTTGACCATTTTCTACCATTGGGGTTGTCAGCATACATTTTAACTTGAAGCAGCACACATTGTATCATCCTTGTGATCTTTCTTCACAAACAACCATTACTAAAATGTTGATTCTTTTTTCTGGTTTACTCTATGCCTGTGCTATTTGGAGTCCCGTTTAAGATTTTTTTAGTAAATGTCTTTTGATACAGTGCTGTACTTTGTTAGGTAGCTTACCCGTCTTCCCATTCTTCAAGCTTCAGCAGATCCTTCAGACTTTTCAACAGCCTCCAAAACCACAGTCTCCTGCCATTGACAACGCTGTGATGGCTCAGGTTCAGGCCATCACAGCCCAGCTGAAGACGACTCCTGCAGCCCCACCCGAACAGAAAGCAACTGCGTTTGACAAGGTACGCTTCTCTCGCAGCCCACCTTGGTTCTGTCACTCACTTGGGGTGGTGACGTTAGCCGTGCTCTAGAGTCTCTGTGGATCGTTCATTTTGTGGTTTTAGGGACCTCGCCCCCAACATCAAAACACGGCATCTTTTTCTGGTTGTAAATTTAAAATATATTAATTGTAGAAAATTTTAGGAAAGAAAGTAAATAATAAAGTAAAAGTAAACAGTGTAGAGGAAAGTAAACAGAAGAGCATTTCCCATTAGCTCCATACTTGGAGAGAACTGCTGTGACATTTTGCCATGGGTCTGTGCCTTTTTCTATTTGGTCATAATGTTTGTACACAATTTTTAACTTGCTTGTTTTTATCTTAATCATCTTATCTCGTTTTTGTTGTTCCGGTTAACATATTTATTTCTATTTATTTATTATTTTATCTTTATTGTTGAAAATATTACAGATGTTCCCCCCCTCCTTCCTCCTCCCACCCCCCCGTCCTGCATTCCCCACATTATTGTGTGTGTCCATTGGTTGTACATATAAATTCTTTGGTTTATCTCTTTCCACTCCTCAAGGTAAATCGATTTAAAATATCTTTTTATTGATTTTTTTTTTTTTTTTTTTTAAGGGAGAGAGAGATAGAAACATTGATGTGAGAGAGAAACATCAATCGGCTGCCTCCTCCACACCCCCTACTGGGGATCGAGCCCACAACCCAGGCATGTGCCCTGACCAGGAATCCAGCTGGGACCTTTCAGTCCATGGGACGATGCTCAAACCACTGAGCCACACCAGCCAGGCAAGGTTAATAGGTTTAGATAGATATTTTCACTGAGTGTTTATTCAGTATAGGTATTCCATTACATGGACACATTACTGGCCATTCCCCTTTCAGTAGACATTTAAATTGCTTCCCCGTGTTTTTGCTGTTAAAAAAACCTTAGTTGCCATATCTGTGCGAGGGTTTGGGTTGTTCGGTGTCTTCACTGCTCTGGGCCTTGGTATGGGTAAGAGGCAGCTACTAAGTGCATGGATGTGCTGAATGGGCACAGCTCAGACTCCTGGATGAAATGTTAACCCAGACAGCTCCACTCTTGTCTGTTTTATGTCTTTTCTACTTACTGGGTTTATGGCTGTATAAATTTTTTTTTTTCATTGTATAGGTTTCACTGCAAAAAAATACACAAGTTTGAAGGTCCTAGAAATTAAGGATATCTTTTAGTTTAATCATCTGTGAGATTTCTGATTTCTTTCCAGCATTCTAATTATAAGATATAATAACTTTTTTTTTTAAATCCTTACCCGAGGATATTTTTCCACTTATCTTCAGATAGAGTGGGGGTGGGAGGGTGGGGAGAGAGAGAGAGAGAGAGACATCGATGTGAGAGGGACACATCCACCGGTTGGCCTCCCGCATGACCCCGACCAGGGCTGGGGACAGATTGCAACCGAGGAACATGCCCTTGTCCGGGATCGAACCCACAACTCCCTTGGTCCGCGGGCCGACGCTCTAACTGCTGAGCCAAACTGGCAAGGGCAGGTATAATAACTTTTATTAGATCTAATATAAGAGATGCTGGTAGTCCAAACTAAGACTCCATGCACTAATTTCTCTATACAAATGGCCAGGAGACATGAAAAAATGCTCAACTTCTCTAATCATCAGAGAGATACACGTACCTGGGTTGCAGGTTTGATCCCTGGCGGGTCATTCGGGAGGCAACCAATCGATGTGTGTGTCTCTCTCTCTCCCCCTTCCAATCTGTCTATAGAGCAATGGAGAAATACCCTTGGGTGAGGAGTAAAAAAAAAAAAAAAAGGCTGTAGTACATTTACACAATGGAATACTATTCAGCTGTAAGAAAGGAAGATCTCTTACCCTTTGAGACACGTGCAGGGACCTGGAGAGTACTAGGCTGCATGAAATAAGCCTGTCAGGAAAAGACAAGTACCACATGCTCACTTATTTAAGGAATATAATGAACAAAATAAGCTGACGATCAAAATAGATCCCGAGTCATGGAAGTAGGGAACAGACTGACAAACCTCAGAGGGATGGGGGTGGGAAGAGATACACCAAAGAACTTGTATGCATGTATGCATATATGCACAACCAATGGACACAGACATTAGGTTGGGGAAAGCAGGAGAGGGGTGGGAGCAGGGAAGAGGGGCTACATCTGTAATACTTTCAACAATAAAAAATAAATTAATTTTAAAAACAAGGTTTCATGTGCTAAACACTGGCGGTTGTCATTATATCTTGGTGATTTATGTATTCATTTTTGTTAATCAATTAAATTTTTTTTTTATCCTCACCTGAGGACACTTTTTTCATTTTTTGTTCAGATAGAATGGGAGGGAGAGAGAGGAAGAGAGAGAGAGAGAGAGAGAGAAACATCGACGTGAAAGGGACACATTGAGTGGCTGCCACCCGCACGACCAACCAGGACCGGGGACAAACCGCAACCGAGGTACATGCCCTTAGCGGGAACCAAACCCGGGTCTCTCTGTACCGCAGGCTGACGCTCTAACTGCTGAGCCAAACCGGCCAGGGCAATCAATTAAAATTTTTTAATTGATTTTAGAGAGAGGAAGGGAGAGGGAGAGAGGGGTAGAAATATCGATGATAGAGAAACGTCGATCAGCTGCCTCCTGCACGCCCCTTACTGAGGATCAAGCCTGCCACCCGGGCATGTGACCTGACTGGGAATCAAACCCTCCACTCTTTGGTCTGTGGGCCAATGCTGCTGAGCCAAACCGGCCAGGGCACAGTTTAATTTTTTAATTGCTTCAAATCTTTACCCAAAGCAGTGGGTATAAATCTTAAAACTTTAAGGAACGTATTTATGTGTGGTAAACTTCAGTGATCATAGGTTTTGTTTTTTGTACTACATAGGCCTGATTTTTTTTATTTGGCTTGACTTTGATGTTAAGTTACTTAGGTATTCAGTGTGCACCGCTGTGAAATAGTGAGAGTAGCACCCATATTTTATTGCCGTGAGGGTTAAATAAGCTAATGTGTGTAAAAGAGCAGGGTGCCTGGGCCATATTGATTCACTCAGTTACAATAAGAACTTTTATTTACATAGCCTAGAATTACAAAGAAAAAAACACGTGTTGTCCCTTCCTAGTTTAGGATTCTGCTGTTCAGTTAAGGTTTAGCAGAACTATCACACAACACCACAAATTTAGGAATCAGGTTGGAAATCCAGGAGGAGAATGGACACAGCTTAAGAGAGGAGATTGCTCATTGCATCCAGAGTCTGGGCCTTTGAGGTTGAAAGGACCAGTGTCCACAACCTTAGTCTACCAGTCACTGACCGTACCCTCTCGGTTATATTTCTGAATGCCCTGAGCTTTAGTTTTCTTGTTTGTAAAAAGCAGAAAATCTGTCTACGTTACTTGCTTTTTGTGATGGTGAAGTATTGTAATACTTCAAAACGCAATAGCAGGAGTACATTGTGCTGCCTACCTTCCTTCCTTTCTGAATAAATGTAATCAGAGTTTCAATGGCACTTCTAGACATGTGATTTTGTGAAATGCCCTTGTTCTTTTTTTCTTTCCATGTGTTTTTATTGATTTTTTTTTAAAGAGAGAGGGAGAGAGAGAAACATCCATGTGAGAGACAGATATCGATCAGCTGCCTCCTGTACGCCCCCTACTAGAAATTGAGCCCAAAACCTAGGCATGTGCCTTCACCTGGAATCGAACTGGGACCTGATCTCAGTCCATGAAACCATGCTCAGTTCACTGAGCCACACCAGCCAGGCTTTTTTTTCTTTCTTTCTTTCTTTAAATGCAAGTTTCTGGTAATACGAGGTGAGCTTTCTTTAGATAGCCTCGTCTGTGCCCTTCGCTTTTGTTTTTTCATGTTAACATATTCTTGGGCAGGCAACAACGGGTATTTTTCTGTGGGCATGTGCAGTGATTGGATAGGACGGTCTTGCACTTGTGCATTTTCCAAACTACTGAAAATGTGCACCATTGTCAAGTGTGCAAAGCTCCAAACGTTAGTCTAGGAATATGACTATTTCCGTAAAAGACTTACATTTCTAAATTAACAATAGAGTAAGTATACAGACAATGGTCAGAAAGAGAAAGCTGCATTTATAATTGGGGGAGAAAATGGCATTTGTGTAAAAATGGTTTGTCTATGAACCAAGGTCCTAGGGGCATGTGGGAAAGTGAGATTGTCCACGACAGCATGGTGGGATTAGAGATGGTGAGAAAATGTGTTGTTTTTATAAAGTTTTTGTGTACTGAATGCAATCCGAATTTTTCAATGGAATACTGACATACCTGTTGCAGAAGCTGCTTGATCGATTTGATTATGATGATGAGCCAGAAGCTGTGGAAGACTCAAAGAAAGAAGATGCTGCTGCCGGCACGGCCTCTGCTGCCGTCGCCCCCGCCACACCTGCTGCTGCCGCCCCGCCCTCTGCTGCAGCTTCCGCTGCGTCTCCGCCACAGGCCCCCTTGTAAGTCTCCATTCCTCAGTGTGTGGAGTCGGTCGTCTTTGCGAGGCACCACATAAGGAACACTGAGTAGCAAGATTGTTTTTCATGTACAGTCACTTTCTTTTTAGATATTGATATTTTGGGTTTTCTCCCGAATGGGGAGGGGATCCTATAAGATTTATAATTTAAAAATGGCTTTTATGTTGGGGATAGTGCTCAGTGTATCAGTTAATATATAGGCAAGTAGATTCAGTAGATGATTCAGTTGATTATGAATGGTTCCAGGACAGCATTCTTCATGCTTCTGTGTAAATGTGGCTTTGACTGGGTAAAAGGGTTACTCATACTTTTCAGTGGATTTCCTGGAGATGGCATGCAGCAACCAGCATATACCCAACATCAAAATATGGATCCGTTCCAGCCTCCGATGATGGCGATACAACAGGATCCAGTGCACCATCAGGTAGACGCGTTTTCCGGCAGCTGAGTTTTCATACCTGAAGACATTCGTTCGAGCATACGGGTCGCACTTATAGCCACTCTTCAGCTTCGTGGTTGCATCGATAGTGCCATAGCTGCAGTAAAAGCTGTCGAGCACATAACTGGTTTGAGTTGCTTTTTGCTTTCATTAAAACCAGATGCTATGTATTATGTGCTTATAATTCAATAATAAGTATTTTAGAGAGAGCATGGCTCTGTTTCAGGGCACTGGCCTCTTTAGTTATAGAGTTCTTCCCCTTACAAGGATCCTCTTTGGTGTATGTTTTAGAGGGTTTTCAGTTCTCAACATGCAGGAAGTTAGTAGAGATTTGTTCATTGGATTCATTTCAGCAAATCCTCTAATTCAGAGTTTCCTAAGCTTGACGGTGCATCTAAGTTAATGGGGGCAGGGAGGGACATTTGAAAACACCAGTCCTGGCCCTGTGATGCTGCAGAGAGTTTAGACATAGTGAGTCTAGCACATTTTCAGTTGTGCAGTGATTTCTGTTGTACAGCTAGTCTTGGGAAGTAGCCCTTGATGGCCTCAGTGTAGAAAGAGCTCTAAGGAATCTGTTTGGACTCCATTCATTGTTGCATGTCATTGTAGTTTTTCCTTGATAAAAATTTATTGAAGGTATTTTAGTTTTATATTAAAGTGGGGGTTTTGTTTGGTTTTTAAATTATTTTTGGTAGCTATTACTCAAAATCTACTCATACCCTTTCTTTAAAAACCAAGGTTCCACTTCCTCCTAATGGACAGATGCCAGGATTTGGCCTTCTTCCCACACCTGCGTTTCCATCCCTGGCTCAGTCTGGGGTTCCTCCGGCTGCCCCCGCGCAGCAGCCATTCCAGGCTCCTTTCCAGGCCCCAGGTGACCCACCATCACAGAAGGCGCATCAGGTGAGACCTCGTCCCTGGTTGTTGATCAGCCATGGTCACCTGGACGGAGGTGCAGGTTCCTGCCTGTGTGCTTGTCGTCTGCACTTTGACTATGAAGACAGACCCTTCCCTTGGGCACTTGTTAACTCCATCTGTGCCCCAAGATTTTCACCCGTAAATGGACATAATAATGTTAACAATTTCCATTAGGTTTTGAGGATTGAGATAAGAGTATAGAATGCTTAACCACTGCCTAGTGATGATTTATTAAAACGATATGTGCCCAGCCGGTGTGGCTCAGTGGTTGAGCGTCGACCCATGCACCAAGAGGTCACCAGTTTGATTCCCGGTCAGAGCACATGCCCAGATTGTGGACCTGATTCCCAGTGGGGGGCATGCAGGAGGCGGCCGATCAGTGTTCTCTCTCATCGATGTTTCTATCTCTTTCTCCCTTCCTTTCTCAAATCAATAAAGAAAAAATATTTATTTTATTTTTTTAATGTGTTTTTATTTATTTTTAGAGAGAGAGGAAGGGAGAGAGAGAAACATCAATGAGAGAGACACATCGATTGGCTGCCTCCTGCACACCCCCAGTGGGGATTGAACCTAGAACCTGGGCATGTGCCCTGACCGGGAATTGAACTGGTAACCTCTTGATGCATGGGTTGACACTCAGCCACTGAGCCACACTGTCTGGGCTAAAGAAAAAATATTTAAAAAATAAATAAATATATTATTTATTTATATATATAGAAGCTACATGAAGTAATTTCCAAAAGTAGAGTATTTCTTCTAGTCTTTTAAACCATATAAAAATTTTTTCCCACTGAAAGCCAGTGATTATTAAACTAGTAATTTGGTCTCAAGTAACCAATAGAGAGCTGCTTCAGGACAAGAGATTTATAATTTAATGATTTTTAGGTTTTGTCCTCTTGCCTTAATTATAATTTTTACTTTTCTCATTTAATGATGACTACTTGTTTGCTTTTAAAGGAAATGAAAGTCGAACAGCCTTGTATTCAAGAGGTTAAGCGGCATATGTCTGATAACAGAAAGTCAAGATCTAGGTCAGCATCCAGGTAATTCATGGAAAATGGTTTTCAGATCCTATATGTCTTAGGAGGCATAGAGATTAAAATCAAGTTGGTTTGTTCCATGGTGGGTGAATAAAATAACACGTGGTTTATTTGTATGTCTGTGAGTGGGGACAGAAGCACTGCAAAAAGATTCTAAAGTCAGTCATCTTACCCACACGTATTCCCTTTGAGTTGTTCTAGTGCCTGCATACAGATAGTGTACGTGGAATTCTTAAAATGTCACAGTTCCTTTCAAGTGTATCAGCCAACAGATTGGAAATGTAATAAGTAATACTATCATCAGATTACATTTTTAAATGCTGCAAAAAAAGAAGCCTGGACTAGAAGATAGGTAACAGCTGTGGCAGTAGGTTTCAGTGACGACACTAGCACCCTGCCCTGCAAGCCTGTTGTTGGCACAGCGCTAGAGGCGCTGAGGACGAGGGGCACTTGCATCCGCTGTCAGCCTTCTGCATCTCATTCACAGTGTGAGGTTGCCCTGCTGTCGATTCTTACATAGTCAGTATTAAATTACCTACTTGTATTTGTTTATTTCTTTGTCAAATTAACACATGCTTACATTTTTTAAATTTCTTCTTCATGTGCTATCCATTCTTCCTCATGAAAATATTAGGTCACCAAAAAGGAGGCGATCCCGATCTGGTTCTAGATCTCGAAGGTCTCGTCATCGACGTTCTAGATCTCGGTCCAGGGATAGACGCCGACATTCTCCTAGATCTCGATCCCAAGAAAGACGGGATCGAGAAAAAGAAAGAGAACGCCGACAAAAAGGACTTCCTCCAATCAAATCAGAAACTGCGAGTGGTAAATTAACCTTCATATTCAAACTTCATTAATTTTTCATGTCATGGGTTTTAAATGTTTTCTAACTATTAACAAAATACTGCTTTATCGTGTCTCATTATTTAGTGTATGTTCTTCGGTTTGCTTTTGTACATTGAGCCAGCTGTAAAGCAGCAATAAGGAGTGGGTGTGGAAAATAGGAAGTCTAGCTCGCTTCCAGAATAACTAATACCCTCTTCCTTTTATAAAGATTTCCAGTTTACAGACTATATTACTTTGCATTTTTCTGGATCTCATTATGTGTTTAAAATATGTTTAATAGGGTGTGCTTATAGGTCCATGGCTATTATTGAAATTTTAATTTATATGACTAGAGCATATGTAAAAGCTCTGACTCTGTAAAGCTTATTACCTAGGGCACAATGTAAGAGACACATCACATGCGCTCGGCAGGTGGGGAGGGACACCTGCACATGGAGAACAGAAGCACTGACTTGGTTGGTGATCAGGAGCTGGGACCGAGGCTGGGGTCTGTGCACGAAGACCAGCTTTCCAGCTGTGTGTGTCCACTGTCCTGGCTTCAGTTCTGGAAGCAGCACCACGGTTTTCCAGAATTTCTAAATGTCTGTGGGGTTTGCTGCTCAGACTTGAGCTGTCATGATGTAACTTAGGCATGGTTCTGTAATGATTTTTCATGTCAGGTGCCGTGTGGTTCATTATCAAATGGGAGTGTTTATGATGATGATTTTATTCTCAGTTTGTAGCACTACACTCTGGGTGGGACAGCTGGACAAAAGAACTACGCAGCAGGATGTTGCCAGTCTTTTAGAAGAGTTTGGCCCGATTGAATCCATTAATGTGAGTGTGTATTAAATTACTTCGTGACAGTGAACAGATGTGATTGTCGTTTTAAAAAATTAAGGATTGGGGCCTAAGTTAAAACTTGCCCAGGTTTTGGCTAGAGGTTAGATGTTCTGAGTCTGTGTTTATTTAGCATACTCTGTATTTTAACCACATGTCTTTGATAGTTAAGTTTAATTAAAATCTTTTTCTAGAAAAGTCTTTATGTAATAAAGCTTAGGGGACAGTAGGCTCGTTAATAACAGGCAGTTGAGACCAAACTGAGATTGCCAGTTTACAGGTTACTTAATCTCAGGTGATGGGGGAGATGGGTTATAGTTGGGGTTGTTATTTAGTGTTATATCTTGTTGCTCTTTAATTTTGTGATCGTATTTTGTAACATTGAAATGTGTTGGAGCAGATGATTCCTCCCAGAGGCTGTGCCTATATCGTTATGGTTCATAGGCAAGACGCTTATCGTGCCCTGCAGAAGCTGAGCCGCGGAAACTATAAAGTGAACCAGAAATCCATAAAGGTACAGTTTTAGACCTTAGAATTCTTTTTTTTTTTTTAACTGTAATTTTGGACACAAGCATTTCATATGCATCTTTTAAAAAAGAGGTTATCTACTGCCCTGTTTTTGCTCAATGGTTAGAGTGTCAGCCCACGAACGAAAGGGTCTCGGGTTCAGTTCCAGTCAAGGGCACATACTTGGGTTGCAGGTTCGATCCCCGGCCCCTGGTTAGGGTCATGCGGGAGGCAACCAGTCAATGTGTCTCTGACATCAATTTCTCTCTCTCTCTCTCTCTCTCTCTCTCTCTCTCTCTCTCTCCCCCTCCCTCCCTCTCCCTCCCTCTCCCTCCCCCCGTCCCCTCCCTCCCTTCCACTCTATCTAAAAAGAAAATAAAATTCAATGGGCCTGGCCAGTGTGGCTCAGTGGATTGAGTGTCGTCCCATGGACTGAGGGGTCCCGGTTCGATACTGGTCAGGGCACAGGCCCAGGTTGTGGCTCGATCCCCAGTAGGGGGCGTGCAGGAGGCAGCTGATCCATGTCTCTCACATCCATGTTCCTGTCTCTCTCCCTTCTCTCTAAAAAAATCAATAGAAAAATACCCTGAGGATTAACCAAAAAATAAATAAAATAAACTTAAAAAAGAGAGATTAGCCCTGACCAGTTTGGCTCAGCAGTTAGAGCATCGGCCCTTAGACCAAAGAGTCTTGGGTTCGATGCCAGTCAAGGGCATGTACCTTGGTTGCAGTTTGGTCCCCCACCCTGGTCAGGGTTGTACAGGAAGCAGCCAATTGTTGTGTCTCTCTCACATCGATATCTCTCTCCCTCCCCCCCTTCCCTCCCTCCCTCCCCCCTCTTCCCTTTCTCCGTCCCTCCCTTTCTCCTACTCCCTCTCACTCTATCTGAAGATAAATGGTAAAAATATCCTTGGGTGAAGATTTTAAAAAAAAAAAGGTTATTTTCTAAAAGTTAATAAAATTTTAAATGTTGAGTTCATGGTAGAATTTTGATTATTATTATATTTTTTATGTAGATAGAACAGGTCATCGTGGTATTTAGTTAATTGGTGCTTTAAATATAATGTCATTTAGTAAAATATTTTATCTTGTTAGTTAAAAATTCTGGATTTAAAGTTTGTCATCTCATCTTAGAATGACTAATGCTGAATAATCCCAAGGTACCTAAGACTTTGGAACGTGGTCCCAGTGTGCTGGGCTGCAGGGGGGTTTGTACTTCCCTGTAAACCTTTTTCCTCTGAGGTTTGTGCTGGCCGGGGGTGGGGACGGTGGGTTGGAAGAGTGGGTAAGGAGGTGTTGCCAGTCAAATGTCTATTCTAGGACAAAGTGAGGTAAACGGGGAACCAGTTTCCCAGTGACAAATACGGCCCTGGGATAGTGAAGCCACAGTGCTCCCCTGCTGCCAAGTCTGAGTGATTAAAAAATGGGGACAGTGAACTCAAAATTTATGACATTTTCTCTTCCTTTTCTTTTGTATTTTAATTAACGGTGATATAGATTGCCTGGGCCTTAAACAAAGGAATAAAGGCAGATTATAAGCAGTATTGGGACGTGGAACTTGGTGTTACTTATATTCCTTGGGACAAAGTCAAGCCTGAAGAACTGGAAAGTTTTTGTGAAGGAGGGATGTTGGACAGTGATACACTCAATCCAGGTATAGCAGCACTTTGTGCTTTTTAATTCATGCCTTTTCTTGGCAGAGCATGTGATAGATGTTGATTTGCATTAGGAGGTGATTTTTGAGATTTTTCAAGTATCCAATATATGCCAATCTCTTCATTGTAAACTGAGGAAACGGTGAGTAAGGCAAATGTGATCTTTGCTGTTCTGCAACTTATATGAAGTGGAGAGATACAGATCCACACTAAATTATTACTGATCGTGGGGGTAAACAGATTCAACGAATCTTAACTGATTGTCATTGATACTGTGTTTTAATCCAGTGCGTTGTAATAATTTCTTTGAAAACGTTTAGATGTCCAGAGAAGCAGTGGGAACTAAATGTGTGTGGCAAGGAAGTGCAGTTATTTGTGGTCAGGAGTATTAGAAATGCCAGATTGACTGTGGGGTGGCAGTGGGAAAGTGGCAGCATGTATGGGCCTGGCACAGGAGGAGCACAGGGCAGCGTGGCCGTGGAGGGAACTGTCGAGGCAGTTTCCAGCAGGAGCTGTGGCTGGAGAGCCCCCCGGAGGTGGGGCCGTGCTGGACTGACGGCTCTCACACTCTCCTCCCTCCATGGTGCGTGATGCCTTCACTTACACACCCAGCTGTGTCTGTTGAGGCAGACAGGGACTGGGGTCTGCTGTGTGCCGGACATTCTGGGAGGCTTGCTCCAGAGGGAAAATGCTGCTTCTCCTTCCCCTGATCCTTTGTCCAAATAAGAACATAGACTAGAGCCAGGTGTGTCTAGGTTGAGTTACATCTCTGCTGCTTACTAGGTATGTGACCTTGGACGAATTGTCTTTGTTTTCCTCATAACTTGGGAATAATCATAACAGGAACTACTTACAGGCAGTCTGAGAATTAAATTGCTTAGTATATATAAAATGCTTAGACCCTTGCCTACACCAAGTGAGCACTTGTTTTTTTGCATGTCTGCTAATTTAAATATTTGTAAGATTAGCATAGGCATTTCTTTGATAATCAGACTGCTGCTTTTTAATATAATCAACATTTAAAAAACCATTTCTGGATTTAAAGTTATAAGCTGAACATGGTAAGCATCTATTGTTCAATTTCATTAAATCCCATAGAGTGGAAAGGAATTCCCAAGAAGCACGACAATGAGGTTGCTCAAAACGGAGGGGCAGAGAGCTCCCACACAGAGCCAGCGTCACCCATACCGAAGGCTTTGCCTGTGCCTGTCCCTCCTGTTCCTGTTCCCGCACCTATGACAGTGCCTCCTCCTCAGGTAAGAACATTTGGGGCATTATTTGAACTTTCGTGTTTCTGAAACATGCCTTTTCAAATCTTACTGTAGATGTATGTCTAGATTCGTAGTCAAAGACCCAGGTACATAAATGTGCGTTACTAATTTGTCCTATTTTGATATGCCCAACCTGTTGTTTATAAGCTCTTTAGCACAGTTTAAATGGTGTGAATAAAACCAGAACGCACTCCTAGTGCCTCACATCTGTTTGGATGACTGAGGACCTTGCATTACGGTGTTTCAGGCTTGAGGTGCAAACCTATTAGAGTGTCTTCTGCTCTTTTACTCTTACTTTGTTGTCTTACTGCATCTTTGTTCTTCATGGACTCTGGTTCTGAGGGCGCTTGGAATTATACCTGACAAGTAGCTTGTTTTGAGGGAAAGATAGTTTCTAGACATCACGTTTGGAGGATGCTATCATGAATTTTTTTTTTTTAATTGAGTGACATTTAACTGAAGGTATATTCTTAGAGAGTCTTTGCTATCCTTTTACTTCAGAAGAAAGGTTCTGGGTTCTGGCAGAACATGGTTTGAATCCCAGTGTAGTAAGTGCTTGGGTGTTTAGTAAGTGCCAGGCACTAGACTGGGTTTGTTCATTCAGCAGTGTGACCTTGGGCAAGTCACCTGAGCTCCAGGCTTCCTTTTCTGGTCTGTAAATATGCAAATTCCCTTTCCTGGCTCTGGCTCTGGTGTTCTTCCTATGTCAGAGTTGTTTTGAGGGTTAAATACTCGGCAAGTTTCCTGTTACATAATCTAAATAATAAAAAACCTTTTGGTTAAAATTATAAATAGTTGACCCATGGCTTACTATGATCTAGATTTTTCTTGTCTTTCAATACCTTTCTCAGTTTCTCACATTAAATCTGACCAGGTAAATACGTGGGGTGCTTAGCCTCTTCCTTTAGCTGTGATATTTTATAAATGGACTTCCTAAACTGTCCCTCTATAGTCGGCCTTTTGGATATGCCCCAGTGTAGGTTTTAAATAAGATTCAAGTATATGAGCATTCATTTAAGAAACCTGACTTACCTGTTAAAATTGATTGTACTTTTTATTAAACAATAGCAAATATTGATTTCTTGGGTGTTTAGTAAGTGCCAGGCACTAGACTGAACATGTATTAATTCTTTAATTCCCATAATTATGTGAGGTTGGCACTTTTCTGCTTTATAGATAAATAAACCGAGGTCTAGAGAGGGTACACTTGCTCAGAGTCACAGAGCTGGCTGGGCAGTTTGATCCGAGGATCAGATCACTGTGGAATTTGTCAGTAGCTTTTCTTAGAGACATTTCTCGGCATAACGGCCTGGAGGTGGAACACATTTCAGCATCATACGGAATTGCTGTTACAGAGGAGAATTTGGGGCAGGGACAGATCACCACCTGTTTTCTAATTTATTCATTAATAAGAACAAATTTAGAAATATGTTTATTCAACAAGATATTTTCTTCGTCTCTACTCACTGTGTGGGTGGAAGGGTGGCTAGATGTGTGGCTTATTTTCCTTTCTTCCTTCCTTTCTAGGTCCCAGCACATCAGCCTGGCCCTCCTGTGGTGGGCGCTCTCCAGCCGCCCGCTTTCACGCCGCCTTTGGGGATACCTCCTCCGGGCTTTGCTCCTGGTGTTCCTCCTCCTCCTCCTCCTCCACCATTTCTACGCCCAGGATTCAACCCAATGCATTTACCACCAGGTACGCCAAGTTGTCAGAGGAGACGTCGTTTTTGAATCTGAGATAAAGTGATAGACGCAGCGTAAGCGACGTTTTTCTCATTCTAGGTTTTCTTCCTCCTGGACCCCCACCTCCTATAACTCCACCAGTGTCTATTCCTCCTCCTCACACTCCACCAATCAGCATCCCAAACTGTAAGCATGTTTCCCTGTGTTCAGTTCTCTTGGAGTCGGGAGTGGAGGGAGAGTGATGAGTAATAGGTTCTAGACTGTGGCAAGAGAATGTGGACCGGGAAATAATTAATTATTCAGCTTCACATGTTGATGTGATTATATTCCTTAGCTACTATCGCTGGTATAAATGAAGACACTACAAAAGACTTATCTATTGGAAATCCCATTCCAACAGTGGTGTCTGGGGCTAGAGGAAACGCCGAGGCTGGTGACAGCGTGAAAATGTATGGCTCTGCCGTGCCACCCGCCGCACCCACGAGTCTGCCCACCCCTCCTGTAACCCAGCCTGTTTCGCTTCTGGGTAAGTTCATTTTTTTATTATTAGTTTTTATTCCTCTGCCCAAGTTAGTTGTTGATGTTGTGGGGGGAGGGTGTGTGTGTGTGTGTGTGTGTGTGTGTGTGTGTGTGTGTGTGTGTTTAAACTAGCAATTTTGGTAAAATGTTCTCTGAGGCTGATTTTCTTTGAGGAAGATCTCCCTCTTAAATTAAATATGTACTCTTGGTTTTTACCAAGAGTAGCCCTAGAGGCAGCCTTCATGATGAAATTATGTGTGTTTGTCTTGAATAAAAGTTCGGGTCTGCACATCTTAATTTGGCATACAAAAGTGATTCATCTCTGTGGAGAGGAATTGGTACAAGGTCCAAGGTTGACATAACCCCATGTGTCCCAGCTTTATAAAAGACAACATTTTTTGACAACATGGGTTTTTTTCCCCCCTGTCTAGACCAACTGGATCAATTTTTATATATCTAAACCTCCTGGACTTTGGTAGCTTTCTTTGTGGGCTAGCAAAGGAAATTGATCTTTGACCCGTTGCAGTAGAATGGCTTTGTTACCTGAGTGACAGGCCCCCCTCAGTTTTCTCCTGCTAGAGGTTATCTGTCGTACTCAACCCACAACTTGACTACCGTGATTAAGGGGAGTGTGATTTAGATTGTTTACAACTTTGAGAGGCCTACCCTTGCTTCCTTGAATTATAAATGAATATATCATATCTTTGTTATACTGACCATCTTTTAATTAATAAATTGTTGTACTGGAAGTGGTATTGCCAAGTATCATTCACACTTGATTCTCCCAGTGAGTGGTTAATTCATCCTTACTGTTACAGTGTCCATCCTGTGAGTCCATGTGTCTTCAGAGGGGTGTGTGTGTGTGCACGTTTGCTTTTGTAATCTTAGCCTTTCTAGGAAGAGCACAATGGTTACCCCTGAGATGTAGGACTGTGGGACGTGCTTTGTGATGCAGAACTTTTAATTTTCACCTACACCTTTCAGGATGTTGGAAATTTTTACTTTGTGCCTGTACTACATTTGTAATAAAAATCGACTTGTTTCTAAATAGCTGATTTCTGGCCTCTCCAAGACCGAGTTTAGGCCAACGATAAACTTGGTTTTTATTTCTCTTAGTACACAGATTCAGTGATGGTAAAAGAGGATTTGGGATTACAATTTGTCACAAGTAATTTAGCAGTAGTCATCACAATGATGGCAAGTGATTTGTTTAATAAGGCGATTGATTGCTTAAGAGGCCTATGCCCTGGAAATCATCTAATAGGAGGAACATGGGACCAGCAGCCAAGAACCTTCAACATCTTTGGATCCTGGTTTTATGTTTTGTTTTTTGTTTTTATCTGTGTGTTTTCTTTTGTTTTCATGTTTGTAATAAGTTGGTTTCACAAGAACCACAGAATCTGAGTTGGATAGAATTTTCTGATCAATTCCTTTCCTCCACCCCACACCCCTGATTATGAATTCTGTTTGAAGTGAAGTTTTCTAGGTTAGTGTCCATGGATGTTGGGCCACCTGGAACCATTTACAAAATTGTGTGCATTCGTACTTTTTTCCTGGGCTTAATAAGTTCATTGAATAAATGAGAAGATTTGATTATCTTCAAGGGTTTAATACCCGCCACTTTCAAACAACTTTGAAGAGTAAATAGCCTACCTGCCTCTGAGTTACATTTAGGTCTTGGAGAGTCTGCCCTTTATTTCTTATCACTACTGAAATGTATAGTTTACACTCAGCACTCAGGATATGAAACAATAAAGCACAGATCAGAAGTTGGCGAGCTTGGGAAAAAACTCAGTAAGCTAAGCATTGCTAGAAAAATTAATTCTTAGCATGTACTGTTACCTGACATACCTCTTTGGATGTCCATCTGGTGGTTCATCTGCCCAGCAGCATCCCGATGCCTGTAGAACCGAGGCTCCGTGAGAGAGGGCAGTGCATGAGTAAGTGGGTGGATGGTGTCCTCAGTGCCCTGCTGTGCATACTTCACTTGTGATGATCTTTGTCACCTTTTTTTTTAAAATTAATTAATTTTTTTTACAGATGTTTCTTTTTCCTCCATTGACACCCTCCTCCCGCCCCCCCGCCCCCGTCCCCAGCATTGTTGTCTATGTCCATGGTTATGCATACAGGCATATAAGTTCTGTGGTTTATTTCTTCCCTCCCCCCCATCCCTGATCTTTGTCACTTTTAAAACACAATTTAGAAATTGGCCCTGGCCAGTGTGGCCCGGTTGGGTGTCATCCCATGCACCAAAATTTGGTTGCTGGTTTGACTCCTGGTCGGGCACATGCCCAGCTTCCAGGCATGACCCCTGGTGGGGCATGCAGGGGGCAGTTTGCTCTCAGCTCGCACATTGCTTTTGCTGTCTCTCTCCCTCTCCCTCTCCTTCTCTCTCTCTAAAACTCAATAAAAATATTTTTTCTTAAAGAAATTGAAGACTGTTCCAAATCTGGAAAGGTTAAAATTTGACATAACATAAAAAGGAAAACTTGTTAAAACAAGCACTTTTAACTAACATGCAGTTTCATTTAGAGAAGGAAAGCCTTCCATGTTCCTTCAATTAGAAGTCTTGAAAAGAATACCCAATGGATTTTGACTTTTCAGAGAAATGGGATTTTATAATGTATATGAAAAGAAGGGAAATTTTATCCAAAAGACTAATCCCAGTCCCACCCTTTTGATAGAGAAAGGTAGCAGTCAGCATGCCCTAAAGGGTCAGCAACAGGTTGGGGCAGCGCTGTTCTCGACCAGGAAACGGAGGCTGGACTTGAGGTGCTTTCGGATTCCTCTGGGTGCGTTGGTGTTTCCTTTTATGAGAATAGAGAGAAACAGTGCTGTGCCAGAGAACTGCGTCCTAGGAGTGAGTGCAGCATGATACCACACCTCAGCTGCTCCACCTGCAGAGGGGAATAGAGACGACATGCGGGTGTCGTGGTGAGTCAGTGGGCGGACACGTGTGCACAGGGAACACGGGTGCCACAGGGGTGCGGGGACCTTGATGAGTGGTGATGGGTGTCATGGACAGTGCTGAGAATACCGGAGGGGGTTTCTGCTTTGTAGTCTAAATGTACATTACTTTAGCAATGATTTGTTTTAAACTGTTATATTTTTTGGCAAAGGAAACAGACTTTTTAGGGTGGGGTATGTATCTTAACTTGGTTGCCTCAGATGGTTTCATGGTAGATTAGACCAGATTGTAAGTTCACACATATTCAAGTTCCATCATTGGCTTACTGGGAAAATGTGTAGTGGTATTTCATTTAAATAGCACAACATGATGTCTGTCTTCTTCCCATTAATGATGCTCAAATGGTTTCACAATGGAAGGTGAATGCATCATTGAGAGACTTAACTAACTCATTAATTTCTAAATTTGGCAGCAGTATTTTTGAGTAGCAGGGGCCAAACAAATGTTCAGTGGATCCTCCCAGAAGTCTGTGGTGAGGCCTGGTTATACTGGCAGGAAGCAGTGGGTGCTGCAAGGGTGTTTGGGCTAAAGAACTTTCTGATCATCAGACATAAGTGTGGGTGTTAGTTTGGGAATTACGGCTACCTGCTCTGGAGTTGAGCTGAGTATGAGGTAGACTGCACTGCTAAATTCGTAGAGAATTGAACCTCCATGGATCTTCTAGAGATTCTGAATATTTTAGTAACTGATCACCTCAAAATGTGCAATTATTTGATACACAGAAATAACTCATTATCACTGGTTTTAAAGAATTCATTCTTAGAACGTCACACTCTCCCTTACAGCTAGTAGGACGGTGCTGGTTCCGTCAAAGCCAGGGGCCAGTGCAGCAGTGTCGCTCGGGGGGGGGGGGGGGGTGTACAGGTGACGGCCATCCCGTCCCTGCTCTTCGCTGTGAGTGTCAACGTTTGCTTTTGTATAACGTGTCTCTATAATATTTTGTATAGCATATTTCTATTAAAAAGTTCATTGTAAATGTGACATTTGGGTTACTTTGGTGTTCCAAACAATAAAAAAAAATACGCCAAAAAAAAAAAAACGTTTGTTTGTGTTACATATCTTTACTGTGTTACCAGTATATCCAAAATGTCTTTTCAAGGAAAAATTCTAAGTTGGACTCGTTCCTTTTGTGGAAAATTAAAACCTCTTTTTAATACATTTAATTATTAACATGCAGAGAATCTCCCATTATGTTCCACTGCTGTAGATGATGGTGAAATTCGTAAGTCAGAACTGGCTACTTGTAAGGCTGCTTCCTGCTTGATTTTCATGTATTCTTGCATGGCCTCATTAGGCATATGAGTTGATGTTCTCAAATTTGAACACTAAGAAATTATGTGAACAGAATTGGTTTGTGAATTATTATACTTGAACAGCTGTGTTTGCTTTTATGCAATATTTTATAATTCTTAAAACTGCCTAGAAGGTAAATAACTTTACCATCAATTTCTGTAGTTACTTTAAAATTGGTATTTGATTTGTGGTGATTTTGCTTAGATTTCTATGCCCAGAATTCTTTTTTATAGTTCGTAATTTTTAACATTTAAATTAGAACATTAGAACACCAATGTACTAGTGTGAAGAACATTCGAAGGAAACCTGAAGAAAACCCTAGAAAGTCATTTTTTAATGATAACAACATCTAATTTTCTAAATATAATTTTTGGATTTTAATATTTTCTTTTTGTAAATTTTGGTATGTTTGGTTCTATTAAATTATAAGCTAGAGGTTCTACCAGTTGTTCAATTTGGTACAAAACAAAAGCCCGTTGGCTATAAAAGTATTTTCCTTTGGAAAGCTTTAAAGTCGTATTATGTTTGTCATTGGTGTTAAGTAGCAGAAATGGTTCCCACGCTCATTGCTGCCCCTTCAACTTAGGGCATGACGCTGTGCCGTGGATGGCTCATACCAGCTACTGCACAGCAGGTGTTGCTTGAGTCTGAACTTACGCACACAGTCACTGTGTTTTCTCAGAAGGTGAAGCTTCAAACCAAACCCTGGGAAGGTCTTGGGCAGAAAGGCGAATGCCACCTGTCCCGTTCCCTCCATCTCTGCGCTCCTGGGCTTCAGGGCTGCAGCCCACAGAGCCTCTTCCACTTCACTTGGGGACAGGGACGGAAGCCCTGGGGCTTGAGGGCGGTGGGAGGGGCAGGAACGTGGAGCCAGGCGATTTTGTTAGGTATTGCTGTGAAGAATTTCAGGTAAGATTTGTTTTGTTTTTTGCCCACCAACATCGACAGTAAAATCCCCTGTGGAAAATCGCAGGTGGTGACAAGGTGAGCTGTGTATTTCCGCCTCTCGGTCCTAGCAGCACAGCCTCAGGTCTGTCGTACTGTGACCCTTTGCCGATCACAGTAAGACAGCACTTAGTGCACAAGCGGGAATTCTAAAAGGCAACTGAGTAATTGTAGGGAAATGGTCAGACAAAACCTATTGTACATTATTTTGTTTTTAAAAAGTCATTTTACTTATTTATTTTATCCTCACTCAAGGACATTTTTGCATTTATCTTCAGATAGAGCGGGAGGGAGAGAGGAAGGAAGAGAGAGAGAGAGAAACAGCGACGTGACAGAGACACATCGAGTGGCTGCCACCCACACAACCCCAACCGGGGCCTGGGACAAACCACAACCAAGGTACGTGCCCTTAGCAGGAACCGAATCCGGTTTTCTCTGGTCCACAGGCCGAGACTCCAACTGTTGAGCCAAACCGGCCAGGGCTAAAAAGTCATTTCAAAGTGATAATAATCAGCCCTGGCTGGTTTGGCTCAGCAGTGAGAGCGTCAGCCCTCGGATCAAAGAGTTTCGGGTTTGATTCTAGCCAAGGGCATGTACCTCGGTTGCGGTTCATCCTCAACCCTGGTTGGGGTCGTGCAGGAAGCAACCAGTCGATATGTCCTCGTCACATCGATTTCTCTCTTTCTCTCTCGCTCTATCTGAACATAAATGGAGAAATATCCTCTGGTGAGTATTTAAAAAAAAAAAGTGATAATAATCAGTCCCTGATTTCTCTTTATTTGAAATTCTGGTTCTCGTGTGTTAGGATTTTTATCAAAAATACCATATGCCTAAAATAGATCTCAGTATACCTGCATTTTAATTATTAAAAACAAAATTTCTCTTTAAAATCTAACATTCTAGCCCTGGTGGTGTGGCTCAGTTGGTTTAGTATTGTCCCATGCACCCAGAGGTCCTGGTTCTATTCCTGGCCAGGGCACATACCTGGGTTGTGGGTTCGATCCCCATTGGGGGTCGTGCAGGAGGTAGCCAATTGATGTTTCTCTTTCATCTATGTTTCTCTCTCTCTCTCTCCCTGTCCCTTTAGAATTACAAAAAAAAAAAAAAATCATTCTAACTAAGCATGATTTAAAAAATAATCTGAATGTATAATCTAAAATGTGCTTCCATTCTTCTGAAAATTTGCTCCTTATTCTTCTATTCTCACCAGCTCCCAGCACAGTGCCTACTATAGGAATCGCCTGGGAGTCAAAATAAGTATGCCTTACATGTTATTAATTGGTGAATCTAGGTCAGAGAAATACATATATGGGTTGTACTGTTTCCATTTTCTGAAGGTATGGAATAAAAAAGAACACTCGATAAATATGTAGAAGCACCTAGATCTCTGTGCCTTGGTGAGAGAGAGGATGGCTGATCTTTTTCCTTAAGTGGGAAATTGTGTGTGAGGTTCATGCAAAATGCCACAGTGACATTCTCTTGGGATCAAGTCAAGATGGGTGGAGCTGCAGCCAGGCACAATGAAGGGGTTCATGAAGGAAATGCAGCCTTTCAGTTCTCAGGTCTTGGGGTACAGTGGGAAGAGTCTTGAGCCCGGGGCGGAGGCCTGCACGTTGTAGCCTCTGTGCCTGCCCCCCAATCATATCTTCATGAGTTTGGTCGTCACCTCTGCCACCTCCATTCATTCATACGTTCACCGGGTGTCTGTTCAGGACCTGCTGTGTGCCAGGCACTTGCTCTTCTGGGAACTAGAGGTACCCAAAGGGGCCCAACAAGGCCTGTCTTCCTGGGACTCGTGTTCGGTAGGGACTTGGGTAATAAGTAAAAGAACCATTTCATGTAGAGATGTTTTTCCGCAGAGAGTAGGTGAGGGATTGGAGGAGTGTCATGTGGGATGTGCTGTGTTACATAGGATGAGTGAGGAGGGAGTATGGAGAGAGACAGGAAAGAGCTTGGTGAACACAGAGGACAGGGTTTCAGGCAGAGAACGAACTTGGCTTGTTTGAGGGACCACAGTGGGCTGGTGCGGCTGCAGCAGCGGGTGAAGGGAGAGGGGCAGGCGCTGAGTAGTGACACGTTGCCGAGGACCAGGTTGTGGTTGTGGTGGGAAGTGGAGGATTTGAATGGGATTGTAATCTGATTTGTGTTTTTTAAAGGCTTGCTATGGCTATTCTGTAGGGACAGATAGAGGAGGTGGTCAGAGTGGAAGAGGAGACTAGTTTGAATGCTGGCACAGTCGATGAGATGAACGCTCACGCTGGGTGGAACAGCTTGAGGCAGCCAGTGTGGGGTTCTCACTTTATTTGGAAGTTGGAGCCTTAGAATTGCTTTGTAACTTAAAGTGGAGTGTGAGAGAAAGGAGTCAAAAATGACTTTCTGACCTGGCCAGTGTTCGAGCATCGACCCATGCACCAAGAGGTCGCCAGTTCGATTCCCGGTCAGGGCACATGCCCAGGTTGTGGGCCAGATCCCCAGTGGGGGGCGTGCAGGAGGCGGCCAGTTGATGTTCTCTCTCCCTCTCCCTTTCTCTCTTTCCAAAATCAATAAAGAAGAAAAAAAATTTTTTAAATGACTTTCTGGCCCTGGCCAGTGTGGTTCAGTGGTTAGAGCATTGGTCCATGGACCGAAGGGTCTTGGGTTCAATTCCCAGTCAGGGATGTGTATCTGGGTTGCAGGTTTGATTCCCGGCCCCAATTGGGGTCATGCAGGAAGCAACCAACAGTGTGTGTCTGTCTCTCCCCCACCCCCCACACACATCCCCTTTCCCTCCCTCCCTCCCCTCCCTTTCATTCTCTCTAAAAATCAGTGAGGAGGGGGGGGGAATTACCTTCTGACTGGAGCCATTGGTGGAATGTACTTGCCATCCCTGAGATGGGCAGATACCGAGGGTGGGTTTATGTGGAGCTCAGGTGCACGTGTTAGGTGAACAACTGTAAATCAGCCTGGTGGTGTATGTTTGCATGTCATCAGCACAGCCCGTGGAGCCCGCGAGGTGACCTGAGGAGGGAATGTGAATGGGGGGTAGAGAGAGGGACACAACATTGAGCAACTGAAAACCCAGGAGCTCTTGTAAGGAGCTGGTGCGGATCAGTCCTTTCAGCCTCACGCCCTGTGCGGTAGAACAGCTGTCCCCATTTTACAGGTGGGGAAACACAGTGTGCAAGGGTGAAGTGACCTGTCCGAGGTCCCAGCTGCAAGGGGCGGAACTAGAATTTGAGGTAACATTACTCCAACACCCATGCATTCAAACCGCCCTGTGCTGTTCTGTCTGGACAGGGCACTGAGAAGGCCTGGCAGTGGGCTAGCAGCTCTGGACCCAGCAGAGAGCGCCTAGGTGGGAGGGGGAAATCAATTATCAGATGCTGTTCATGGGTCAAGGAAGGGACTTCTGACAACTCCATTTACCGAAACGGAGTCTTCTGGATGACCTTCAGGGTGTGCTTTCACTGGAGTGATGGGTCCAAAAGCACAGTCACGTAGGGGCAGGGGAGAAGGAAATGGAGAAGTGCGTGCAGTGATTGCCGACACCTGAGATCGACGGAACAGTGACTGGGGCAATCACTGAAGAGTTGCAAGGCGAGGGGGTTTATTTTTGTTTTTATACCTAGAAGATGGGTGAAATGATAGTGTCTTTATTACTGAAAACTCCAGGAGAGGAAATTTTGAGTGCAAGAGAGAAACATTTGATAGGTTGGTAGCTTTGTGTAGGTGGGAGGCTTTGGATGAGGGGCTTCGCCTTCAGAACACGTTCGCGGGCAGAGGGCGGGAGAGCGGAGCGGTGCAGGGGAGTTGGCAGGTCTGGCGGTCAGTGAGTGGGGGAGTCTTCTACAGGTCTTTACTCTTTTAATGATAAGCCGACCAGGATAAAAGGTGGTAGATCCATATAAGGGAATATGATGTAACGAGAAGTGCAGGCCCACCTTGGAGGTACCACGGGTTTGCTTGCAGACCAGCACAGTAAAGCGCGTACCGCAGTCAAGGGAGCCGCGGATACACACAACAGCAGTGAAGTTAGCCTCATCCATTGACACTTTGTCTCAAAGTGGGAATCAGTCCTCAGAGCCGGCCACTGCTTTATCAGCTGAGGCAGAGAGATGCCCTAAGTCCCTGTCCTTCTGCCGTCTTCACACCCTTCCCTAGGAGTGTCCGTCTCAAGAAGCAGCTGGCTTTGCCCCTCCGTAAGCAGCAGCTCCTCCAGGCGTCAGGAGGTGGCGACGCGCCGTGTCCGGGCTGCACCTCTGCTCCGGTCTCTTGCTGTTCCCACTGCCTCTGCAGTCACTTCCTCACTGAAGTCTTGTCCTCGAGGTCATCCTTGAGGGCTGCAACCAGCTTCCTTTGAATTCCCATTAATGTTGATATTTTGACCTCGTCCCATGAATCACAAATGTTCCTAATGGCATCCAGAGTGGTGAGTCCTTTCCAGAGGTTTTCCGTGCATTTTGCCTATACCCCTCCGAGGAAGCCCCACCTGTGGCAGCCAGAGCTTCACCAAATACGTTTCCTAAGTATTAGAGACTTGAAAGTCGAAATTGCTCCTGGATCCGTGGGCTGCAGAGTGGACACTGTTAGCAGGCACGAAAGCGACGTCGCTCTCCTTGGGCGTCTCCACCAGAGCTCTTGGTGCCCAGGTGCATTGTCAGTGAGCAGTCACACTTTGAGAGGACTCTTTTTCTGAGAAGTAGTCTCAACAGTGGGCTTAAAGTACTCAGCAAACTGCTGCATACAGATGGGCTGTCGTCTGAGCAGATCTGGACAACTGCTGCAGTGTCCACATCAGCACTGGCTGCTGCGCCTGGTGGAGGTGGCTTCTCCCTCAGCCTCAGAACCGAGCTGCACGCTTCCCCTTCTCTCCTGCCGCTTCCCCACTTCTCAGCCTCCGGAGAACTGCAGTCAGGGCCTCGCTCTGGGTTAGGCTTCGGCTTCATGGAAGGTTGTGTCTGGTTGATCTCTCCAGACCTCCAACACTGTGTCCACAGCAGCAATAAGTCTGTTTCACTTTCTTAACGTTCATGTGTTCCCTGGAGTCTCACTGTAATTCCCTTGCAGAATGTTTCCTTTGCATTCACAGCTTGGCTCTCGGGTGCAAGGCCCAGCTTTCAGCCAGCCTCAGCTTTTGACATGCTTTTCTCACCAAGGTAAACCATTTCTAGCTTGTGGTGGACATTGAGACACGTGGCTCTTCCCTTGCCCTTGATGCCTAGAGCCCGTTGTAGGGTTACTTGTGGGTGTAGTTTACATGTGTGTGTCAGGGAATAGGGCGGCCTGCGGGGAGGGAGCGAGATGGGGGACTGGTTGGTCAGGCAGTCGGAACACAGCATTTATGGATTATGTTCACTGTTTTCATGGGTGTGGTTTGGGTGCCCCAAAACCATTACAATAGTAACATCAAAGACCACAGATCCCCACAATTAGTAAAGAAGGGTTTGAAATACTGCAAGAATCACCAGAATGTGGCACAGACAGTGAACAGCTGCTGTGGGAAATGGTGCCAGCAGACTGGATGGACTCCGGGTCGCCACAAATCTTCCATTTGGGTAAAAAGGGGGGTGGGCAGTATCTGCAAAGTAGGATGAAGCAAGGCGTGCCTGTCTGGCGCATGCCACAACATGGATGGACCTTGGAAAGAAGGCAGCCCCAAAGCATGCACTGTGATTCCGTTGAGTGAACTGTCCTGAACAGGCAAGTCCATGGAGATGCGAGTAGAACACGGTTGCCTTGAGGGTGGGGGGCTTGGTTAACAGGCCCGGAGTGTCTGGGGTGATGGAAATGTTCTCTGGTTGCCCAACCTTGAATAGACTAAAGCCACTGAATTGTGCACTCTGCGTGGGGAGTGGTGGGGTCTGATGTGATCTCACTGAGTATTGTACAACTGAAGCACTGAAAAATAGACAGCATTGAGGAGAAACAGGAACGTGTGAGATGGTTTGTGAGGACACGAGAATGTGAGTAAGAGAAGGAGGCTTGCCGGCTGCAGCGAGACCAGCCAGCACGTGGGGCGGGGGGTGCACAGCCCCAGCCAGGTTCTGGAGCAGCTTAGGTAGAGTTGCACAGGAAACCAACACGGAGGGAGGCGAGTGGCGAGGGAGACCGTGGACTCCGGAAGGTAAGGAGGGAGGTAATACATGAAGGTGTTGGGGTGACCCCCCATGGGTTGGAGATTGCTCGGGGAAAGGGGTCAGAGACTGGGGCACTTGGAGAAGGGGATTCGGAAGTGATGGAGTGCGAGGTGGAAGGGCCAGGCTTGCAGAGGCAGTGGAGGGCCAGGGTGCTGCCGCCAAGCAGGACTGTCTTGCCTTTCCAGCTCCCTCTCGATACCCCCCGCCCTGTCTCCTGCACCCCTCCTCCTTCACACAGCCCGCCTCGGTTTTCCTGTGGAGATCTGCCCTGTGCGCGTGGCTTGCTGTGCAGGTGGTCTGTGCCAGCGTTCAGTCAGACCTGTCGTGACTGCTGGCCTCCCCAACCAACACCTCGGCTCGTCTCTGTACCTTTTCTAACCCTTGTTTACATTCTCCTGAGATTTCAGCCTCCACACTGGCCACCACCCAGGGCACCAGCCCCCTCCCTCAGCAACCCTCTAGCCCTTTCACATACCTGCGTTCTAGTCCCTGTAATTCTGACCATCTTTGCTATACAGAGCAATGGCACCTCCCCTAATCTTGACATTTAGTTTTTAAATTTTTTTGAATATGTTTTTATTGATTTTTTTTTTTTTTTTTAAGAGAGAGAGGAAGGGAGACAGAAACATCCATGTGAGAAAGAAACATCGACTGGCTGCCTCCTGCACGCCCCCTGCTGGGGATCGAGCCCACTACCTGGGCATGTGTCCTGACCAGGAATTGAACAGAGACTTACCAGCCTGTGGGACAATGCTCAATTCACTGAGCCACACCGGCTGAACTTGACTATTTATTTTTCTATTTATCTTCAGATAGAGTGGGAGGGACAGAAAGGGGGAGAAAGAGAGAAACACTAACGTGAGAGGGACACATTGACTGGTTGCCTCCTGCATGATGAACCAAAACCGAGTTATGTGCCCTTCGCCAGAATCGAACCCCAGACTCCTTGGTCCGCAGGCTGACGCTCTGCCGCTGAGCCAAGCCAGCCAGGGCTTGACTTTTATTTATTTCTTTTTTATCCTCACCCGAGGACATTTTTGCACTTATCTCCAGACAGAGGGGGAGGGAGAGAGAGAAACATCGACGTGAGAGAGACACATTGAGTGGTTGCCACCCACACGACCCCAACTGGGGCCGGGGACGAACTGCAACCGAGGTACGGCACGTGCACCTTAGCTAAGGGAACCGAACCCAGGTCTCTCTGGTCCGTAGGCCGGCGCTCCCAACTGCTGAAACCAACTGGCCAGGGCCAAACTCAGTGTATTTCTTAAAATTGAATTTGAATACAGACATTTTGGGCTGTCATTTTCTTGGTCTGCCTTAAAATGTTGCTGTATTAGACATTTTAGAGTCTTCTAATCGAGTATATTGTCTCGGATCTGAACTCTTCCCTTGTTTGTTTTACCTGTGCTCAGGGTAACAGCCACTCTTGTCTTCTGAGAGCTAGGTGTTCATACAGTGATCAGCGTCTTCAGCCCGTTTCCACCAGAAGGCCCAGACCTTCCAGCTCTCAGTATCCATGTGACATCTGCCATCTGTCTTGAAAAAGAGTGGCTTCTCGCCCTGGCCAGTTTGGCTCAGCGGTTAGAGCGTCGGCCTGCGGTCCAGGGAGACCCGGGTTCGGTTCCCGCTAGGGGCGCGTACCTCGGTTGCGGTTTGTTCCCAGCCCTTGTTGGGTCCTGCGGGAGGCGGCCACTCGATGTGTCCCTTTCATGTCGATGTTTCTCTCTTTCCTCTCTCTCCCTTCCCCACCCACTCTATTTGAACAAAAAATGGAAAAGTGTCCTCGGGTGAGGATTTAAAAAAAAAAAAAAAGACTGGCTTCTCTCCCTGCATTCCTGCACAGCACTCTGTCCCTCCTTCTCTCAAATCCTGTCAGTCCTGCCCACTAATGTCTTAGGTCTCCTCCTCATCCCATTCCCTAGCTTGGAGCCCACCTACTCTCCATTGTCCTCCCTACCGTGCTCTCCTACAGTCTTCTAGAAGGATCTTTCAAAATGAGCATAGGGTCCTCCCTGCTAGAAATCCCTCCAAACTCCTCACGTGTGCACGGAAGGCTTCTGAATTGCCCGGGCCTGCCTCACCTGCTCAACCTCGTCAGCCTCGTCTTTTTTCACATTGGTAGTAATTTGTGTTCACATCCATTCTTGCTGTTGCAGTAATGAATCTCATCTTGTGGAGTTTCTGCTCTTGTCATCAAACACTGTTGTGGTTCTCAGAACACGACACTCAGCTCTTCCCCTCACAGCCTTTCAGAAGCTGCCGCCCTCCACCAGTCATGTCTGTCCGTACCGTGTCGGCCTCGTGTCCTTCCTCTGAGACCCCGTTCAGACATCCCCTGGGGCCCTCCCACGCAGGTGCATGCTCCCAGCTCCATCAGCTCCATGTGGTCACCGTGCTGGCTGGGTCTCCCCTAGCCATGTGTCTGTGCCACTCAGCTGTGTCCTGTTGGAAGGGAAGTACCGTGTTTATCTTTATGCCCCCAGCATGTTAAACGAGTTGATGATCCAAAGCTCAGGTAGATGTTCCCTGTACATGGTTGTGAATGAATTTGTAACTCTAGAAAACTCGTCAGTGGGATTGTGCTACTTCCAGATAAAGTGAACCATTGCTTTGAATGCCCGGTAGAGGTGAGTAACTCACTGTACATACCACGGGCCTATGCGTAATGTCAGCTTTCCTAATAAAAGTGCAAGTCAGGTGCAGTAACGTGCCTGCCAAGGGCGTATGCCACCTGATGTATTTTGTTAATTAAATATAACTTTTATTAAGAGAGGACACATGTTCACTGTAAATAATAATAATAATAATAATAATGAAGAACTACAAATAAGCCCCCAAAAACCAACTATTCAGTTTTGCCATTTCTGTACTCTGAAGACCAACATTTGGGACTATGGGAATGTTCTTTTAGGAATCTGTAAAATGTGTTGGTCCGTGAAGGGTTAAAAGGAAATCATCTTATTTACAAATGAGCAATGAGATTTGCATGTTTAACATTTTAAGCAAATCCCAAATACAATTATCCACATGTAGAATAGGTGAATTAGGCAACATTTACCTTTGTAAAAATATTGTGCTTTGTAGGTGGTTAAATACATGACGAGTGTGTTAACCCTGTTAAATGAGTCGGTGTGCACCCTCAAACCACGTTTAATAGGACTTAAGAGATGTGTTTCATAGATGGTTTATACTTTACAAAGAGTCATGGCTCGTTTCTCTCTTGCGTACCCTTTGGCCACTGTCGAGAGTGGTAGCCGAGGATGCCTGTCGTCATGGGGCGGCCAGGACAGGGCCTTCTGTTTCCCTTCAGGAGTCATCTGAACTGAATTCTTATTTTTTTCTTTATTGATTTTAGAGAGAGAGAGAAACATCGATGAGAGAGAACATCGATTGGCCGCCTCCTGCATGCCCCCCACTGGGGATTTGGCCCACAACTTGGGCATGTGCTTCAACCAGCAATCAAACCGGTGACCTCTTGGTGCATGGGTCCATGCTCAACCACTGAGCCACACCAGCCGGGCTGAACTTAATTATTTTGTGATAAAATGCTCTGAACACCCTGCCCATTTTTCTTGTGTTATTTAAAAATTTGCCATTGGGACAACAAAAAATAAAAATAAAAAATAAAAAAATAAAAATTTGCCATTGGCTCCTCGAGCTGGTAGATACTCTGACTTCCATACAGTGAACACTGGTCTTTAGTCCTTGAATAAAAGCTGGTGGGATGTAAAGTTCGATTTGTTTAAGTGATACTAATGATCAGAAGTGAGCTGCTGTTTGTTTTTGCATCAGATATTTAGCGTTAGCATATTTATGGTCAAAATATTTGTGTGGAATAATGTTCCAGCACTTAACTCTGGGCCAGGCTCTGAGCTCACCCCCATGTCTTTTGTGCCGTTTAATCCCAACAGGAGGCAGGCATCATCACCCCCATTTCTGAGGCACATGTCCGAGGTCACACCTATGTGAACTTGTATGTCTCTTTAAGGTATTTGTCTGAGTAAATACTAGAGCTTGTGAGTGTTCATGCTGAAAGAATTACAAGCTGGTGCGCACACATTTTCAGGCCCACTCTGTTTAGAGTGTAGGTCCCACAGAACAGTACTGGACCACATGTAGTGAGGAGCAAATACCAAGGCAGAAATTTTTATTTATCATATTTGTGTTTATAGTTTATACAGAAAACCTGGGAACAGGCCGACTTGTTCAGTGTGTGTTGGAGCGAATGGGCAGAAGTGGTTGGAGACCTGAACAACTGGTGATGGGGGAAGGAGCAGATCCCTGGTGTGCACGTGTTGTTTGCTCTGAGGTTGCGTCGGTGTCTGTCGCACTTGGATGGCCATTGCCACGATTTGCTCAGACATTCTCTGCGGCCCAGGGGTAAAGGCAGCCTCTGACAGTGTCTGGAACCTTGTCCGTGACAGTAACTACTCCTGGGCACGGATTTGCCTTGTGGTGTTTATATTTGCAGAGAAATAAATTGAGAGAGATAATAATGCCTTCCAGTTACTCAAGTGGTGAACCCAAACAGAAATACTTCTTTCCCATATCATAACTGGTGGATTGTTGAATTTACGTAATTCTTCACCTGAAGCGAGATGGTCCTCGTGTAAGTCGGATGTAAACCAGCGTCTTTGCCACTTTCAGCAGCACCAGCTTGGTCAGTGTCGCCACCTGTGAAGGATGAATAGCAGGTGGAAGGCTGAACAGCGCCATGACTCAGCAGGTCGTCTCAGCCTGGCACGGGACACGTTACCCTGTGCTCTGAGAGGGACCTGTGCCAATAGGCTGGTTGCTGTGGAGGTGGCGCTGGCACTGCAGGGCAGCTCCACGGGGCGGCTGCGTGGACTCTGCTCGGCGGCGCCCTTCTGTTGTGGGAGTAAGTCCAGTGAAGACAGCAGACTCCCCTGAGCGCGCCTGAGAACCTGCAGGTGGCTTCAGCAGTCCAGCCCTCTGTCTGTTAGATGTTCTAGTATTCTGAGTAGTAACAGCTCCTCACTAGGGCTCCATCCTCTTTGCGGAAGTTGGTGTATCATGGTGTCCTTGCCAGCTTGTTGGACTGCTCAGACACTAACACACGCAGTACACTCTGATCTGTTCCTTGCTGTGGTAGATGGGGTCACTGCTGGTCATCGTTGGCACTGGCTGAGTTTGTGACAGGTAGACTGCAAACAGTACAGAATTGGAAGGACTGTGGATTAAATTTTATTTTGTTTCAAGCTGCACACAGAACGGTTGAAAATACAGTGCCATCATCGTCTGTTCATTTTGTTTACATTGTTGCTTTATTGCCTTTTAGGTGCTCAAGGAGTTGCTCCCGGTCCCGTGATTGGTCTCCAGGCCCCTTCTACCGGTCTCCTCGGTGCCCGGCCAGGCCTGATCCCCCTGCAGCGCCCCCCGGGAATGCCTCCACCTCATCTGCAGAGGTTCCCTCTGATGCCGCCCCGGCCCATGCCACCGCACATGATGCACAGAGGGCCGCCGCCCGGACCGGGGGGCTTCGGGGTGCCCCCACCCCACGGAATGAAAGGCCCCTTCCCCCCGCATGGCCCCTTTGTGAGGCCTGGTGGCATGCCAGGGCTTGGGGGCCCAGGACCAGGCCCGGGGGGTCCTGAAGACAGAGACGGGAGGCAGCAGCAGCCACAGCAGCAGCCGCCGCCGCAGCCGCCGCCACCAACGCAGCAGCCGCCACCGACACAGCAGCCACAGCCGTTCAGGAATGATAGCAGGCAGCAGTTCAATTCAGGCAGAGACCAAGAAAGGTTTGGAAGAAGATCTTTCGGAAATAGGGTGGAAAATGACCGGGACCGGTACGGGAACCGGAATGATGAGAGAGAGAATAGTGGCCGAGAGAGGAGAGAGTGGGGGAGGAGGAGCCCTGACCGGGACAGACACAGAGACTCAGAGGACAGAAGCAGAAGGTCTGCTGGGCACCGAGACCGGGAGAGAGATTCTAGGGATAGGGAGCCTCGCAGAGAGAAGGAGGAGAACCGAGCCAAGGAGAAGCCTGAGCTGGCAGACAGGGCCGCCGAGCCCCCCCTCGGCCAGGCGGGGAGTGCAGACACGGTCTCGGAACTCGCCAAGGCGGAGGCCGAGTCTGCTCCGGCCAAGCCTGCTGAAGAGCTGCCTGCTGAGGCTACCTCATCCTCGGAACCCCAAAAGGATTCTGGCTCGGCAGCAGAGGCCCACTAGAGACTGGGCCGTGGCGTGCCGGTGCGCGTGGAGAGCTGCGGTGTACAGATGCTGTATTATATTCGCTCCCGCTCTGTCGCCCCACGGTAGTTGTGGGGCGTTGTAAGCAATTTGATTGCTTCCCTTCTATTTAAAAATAGCCACAAAATAACAAAAAATACTGAAAATATGAATAAATATTACCCTTTTTGCTGTAACTTTTTTAAAGTTTTGACTTTAAAAAGTTTACAAATCGTAATTAGAAGTGCTCTCTATTTTTTTTTTTTAATTTAAGACAAGGTTAACCGTGAAAGCTCCTCAAACAATAGGGATGTTTTTAATAAACTCTATTTTCGTAACAAACTTTAATGTGTGCTATTCTTCGTACACTGCACTCAGGTGGAAAAGGATTGCTCACCATCAAAGTTTGAGCTGTTGATACTGTGTTCGAGTCTAAATTAGACCGACCTGATGGAAACAGACATCTTTATGTAGTTTGCGAACACTTTCATTTGTAATGCTTTTGATTTTTAGCGTTTTAATCACAAGGTAAAAGTTAGTGGTTTTAATGTTTGTTTTGCAGTTTGATCAAGGTTTGTTTTTGTTTTTGCCGTTGGCTTTGTGGTAAATGTTGCCCTAATTAATTTGTAAAGAGGCATTCTGCTGGGAGAAAAGTTGGATCCAACATTACCCATTGTACTATAAGTTTATCTGACTGCCTGAGAATTACTTATGGACAAGGTTGAATGTTTTCCCATTAAAATTTTCAAAGGGGTGGGAGAGATTAAGATTGACATTTGCAACCTGAAAGCCTTTTGTTTTGTTTTGTATGTTTAAGGACTTCAATGCAAACTGTTATTTCCTAGAATCTTTGCCTGTTCCCTTTCTGTGCTGGTCTGTAAAGTCCCCTCTGGGCAGAGGCTGACTGAACTTGCCGCCGCCTATGAACTAACTACTTTTATCTCTTTGCTCAAAACTGTTAACTAGGAGAAATCATTGTAAGTTATCCAAGAACTGTTATGTGAAGACATCCAAAGCCAAATCAGACCTCCTCCTGTAGCTGGGAAAAGATACATACAACTAACCCAGTGCCGAACACCTGCCGTGACAAAATCCAGGTGTCTGTGGCCTGGTTGAAGCTTTTAAGTTTTGTAACTGTCCAGGTGTCTGTACTGAGCAGTTAACTTCCTTTGCCCTCATCCCCGGCAATGCTGCATTCCTGGGTTTTCCTAGTACTCGTGCAGGGGTCGTCGTTTTGATGGGGAGTCAGTGTCTAGGGCCATGTTCTCGTGTTCCTGCCTTTAGAGCGGAAGAGAAAGTCCCATTTCCTACCTTCAGACTTGAATTATACAATGTTCCCTTAGTTTATGGGGGCCTACTGGGAAGTTTAAAGATCCTAACTGCTTTTGGAAAGAATAGTGATTATTTAGTGTTCAGATTTCAAGGGCTTGCAGCCTGTATTTCCTGTTGAAAGTATTGAGAACCCCCCCCCCCCTTCGCACAGGACAAAGCCCCCCAGGTACTAAAAGTGGTAGCGAGTGCGCTCGAGGCCCGAGAGGCCACCAGGGGGCCTGCCCTCGAGTCTCAGCAGACACGTGTGAGATGTGTGTCGGCCTGTCTGTTTTCCGTTCTCTACCTAGCGGCAGTTTTGACGGAGTGAGCACGTTGTCCTTGAGCACCTGCTTTCACTGAAAACTACAGATTGCCTTTTTCTAAGAGCTTTCCTCCTAAGTGATCTGCCTTTGATAAAGCATGTATCTTTATGGTCAGTCAGGAGTGCAGCTCATTTCTGTATTTAGTGTCCAGTTAATAGACAAAGAAGCCACACGGTCAGACCTGAGGCAGATCAGCGTTTCATCGAAAAGCGTTCTCGCAGGGACGTAGTCCTTACATGGAGAAGCAGACCTGAAGTCACTGGCTGATGTCAGGCATGTCCTTGGTCCCATCTTACAGTGCTGCAGCGTATATATATATATTTTTTTAATCCTCACCCGAGGACATTTTTGCATTTATCTTCAGATAGAACGGGAGAGAGGGAGGAAGAGAGAGAGAAACATCGACGTGAAAGAGACACATCGACTGGCTGCCACCCACACGACCTCAACCAGGGCCGAGGACAAACCGCGACCGAGGTACATGCCCTTAGCGGGAACCGAACCCGGGACTCTCTGGTCCGCAGGCTGACGCTCTAACCGCTGAGCCAGACCGGCCAGGGCTGCAGTGTATTTCTTTAAAGGGCTCCTCTGAACACTGACTGTGCTAACTTCTGCTTATATTTTAACTAGATGTTCACAGGCTGACAAGAGGGAGGTATGCACCATTTGGGCAGGTAGGTGACTTCATCTCATTGGCCAACCGAGGCCATTAACTGAGCCATTCAGTTTCACTATGGTACCAAAGGGCTCTCAAACCATAAGATCCAATTTTAAAATAAATGCTACGTGGTAAGCAGGGGAACCCCCTTAATTTTCCTAAAGCTAACTCAGGGCAGCCTATCTGTCCAAGATTCAAGTTCAAGTCCGTCTTAGCTCAAAGACTAGCTGTGAAAATGCAAACATTGTGATCATCTCATTTAAAACACTTTCCAAAGAGCAGAAATAATACCTGTCAACATACTGCTAAGTCTGCTCCTTTTGAGCTCTGTGAGCCTCAGCTAATGAGAGTTTCAAGTTGGATACTTCAGTAGGCTCTAAACACAGGGCCACACGGGGTGTTTGTGTACGGCAGGCTTGAAGGCGCGGAGCCAGACAGTTCAGTGGAATGCCTGTGTGACGAAGGCTGCAAACACCAAGACCACTGAAACAGACATTTTAATTGAACAGGAGATTTATACAGTCATACAAATCAGCTCACATCACAGGTACTTAAAGCAGTTTTTAAAAAGACACAAATTACACTTTTAAGGTTACAGTGTTTAATGTCTACCAAGTTAAATTCCTACAACTAGCTAGGTAACAGGAGCTACTAGGACTCAGACCTCCTTCTCAGGAATGTACTCGGCGATCCCAATCACCCCACAAGCCAGACGGCTCCCAGCATTCCCCGTCTTCTTGCTTTCGTCATTTCCGCCTTTGCCCAAGTCATCTCGTTTTTCATGGACCTTGAAAAAATATTAAGAACGTATCAACTTAGGACTATTAAGTAATTACCACCTCTTCCTAACAATACCCAAAAGACTTCTAAAAGAACCACTTAACTAGAAAAGAATGTGAAAATAATCCTAGTAGAAAAATAGACTAATATTTAATCTAGTAATAAAAGGTAGGAACTGCCCTGGCCAGTTTGGCTCAGCAGTTAGAGCGTCGGCCCGTGGACCAGAGAGTCCAGGGTTCGGTTCCCGCTAAGGGCATGTACCTTGGTTGCAGTTTGTCCCTTGAGTGGGTGGCAGCCACGCGATGTGTCTCTCTCACATTGATGTTTCTCTCTCTCCCTCCCTCCCTCCCTATCTGAAGGTAAATGTAAAAAAACAAAAAAAAGTATTAAAAAGTAGGAACTACTACTCGGCTTTTTCTCGACAATGCAAAGATGTAAATTACATTTATTATTATTATTTTTTTTTATCCTCGCCCGAGGACATTTTTTTTTTTTCATTCATCTTCAGATAGAGCGAGAGGGTAGAAGAGAAACATCGACTGGCTGCCACCCACACAACCCCAACTGGGGCTGGGGACAAACTGCAACTGAGGTACATGCCCTTAGTGGGAACCAAACCCAGGACTCTCCGGACCGCGGGCCAACACTCTAACCACTAAGCCAAACTGGCCAGGACATAAATTACCTTGAAACACTAGGTAAGCTACCTGTAAGTGAAATATTGAGAACCAAACAGTTGTCACAGGCCACATGCTGGTCTGCATCCTCCGTGACAGATTCTGGTGACCTCAGTTACGGCAGCCATTCTTTTTTTTTTTTTTATCCTCACCCAAGGATATTTTTCCATTTTTTGTTCAGATAGAGTGGGAGAGAGAGAGAGGAAGAGAGAGAGAGAAACATCGACGTGAAAGGGACACATCGAGTGGCTGCCTCCCGCACGACCAACCAGGGCCGGGGACAAACTGCAACCGAGGTACATGCCCCTAGCGGGAACCGAACCCGGGTCTCTCTGGACCGCAGGCCGTCGCTCTAACCGCTGAGCGCACCGGCCGGGGCGCAGTCGTTTTCTATAGTGTGAGCTGCTTTGAGAGAGAAGGAAAGTGAATCCCCTGCAAAAAAGATCAAAATCGTGCCTGACGACGCCTACAGATAACAGTAATCCTTAAAATAGCTTGAACCCATTTAAAAATAGTACTTTAAGTTTTTCTCATCAAACATTTATAAATTTTTCTGCTTCTCTACTATGGCTGAAGAAAATTCTCAGGATCAGGGTCAGCTGAAAGAAGCGGCCCCTGAAGGCCAGCTGTCCTCACTGCTTGTGCTGGGTGCTGTGTGTGAACCAGACGCAGCTCCCGAGGGAACCTGGGGCAGCCGCTTTCCGTTAGACAAGCGAGTGTGCAGGCAGCAGTGAAGACTCACACCGAGGTCAGTCCAAGGCCAGACTGTGTTCTGTTTAACTGCAGAGGGACCCGTTTCCTTCAGACGGAGGCACTGTCGTCTGCCGTGCAGACCTAACGCGACCCAAAGTGACCGGCCTGGTTCCTGCCTCGGAACAGTGCTCTGAGCTGGCCCAGACGGTGAATTCTTCACTGCAGTTACCCAACAAAACTGCTGCTGCTTCTCCTCGGAGCTAACGGCCAGTTAGGTGGATCCTTAGCAACCAGGATCAATCCTTATTACACGAACACTTACCACCATCGTGCGGCCAATGATGGAATGGTCCCCCGAGAGGGAGATCATCGCGTCTTCGATGAACACCTCGGCCTTGCCATCTCTGTCCGCAGTCACGTTGCCCAGGTCTCCCACGTGCCTGAGAGTGAAGAAGCATCAGAACAGTTCATGGACCAGACTGAAACAGACCGAGTCAGACTAGGGCGGCTGGAGATGTGGGCACAGCATGCATCGACTAGGAGCCGCTTCACAGTCTAGACAGCTGTGACAGGGCTTGTAGTCCACACTACTCCCTGGGGGTCACGGCAGGGCCACCGGTCCCAGGGCGAAGCGTTGACGGGCGCAGGGCAGTTCTGTAAGAGCTCTGCCCGAGGCGGGTGCGAAAACAGATGAGTCCTTCCTTGTCCTCAAACTTACTCTTTTGCTGAAAGGCTCCCAGAAAACAAACTTACAAATGGAGTCTCCCTGAGTTCTCAGTGTCAGATTTCTATCTGCAAATCCTCCTGTGTCACAGTGATGGTTTGTTTTGTTAGTGTTGACAGCACTGTTACTCATTTCTTGTGTCAGCCTCCCTCTGGTGCTTGTATTAGCTCTGTGTTCAATAAATGCCACCAACCAAGCCGCTCTGCGTGTCCCCATCTGTCAGTCCCTTGGCCCAGCAGGGGCTACGTGGGGAGGCCACGCTCCCTGCAGCACGCAATTTCAAGCAGTATACCCACCCTGACCCCAAAAGGTCAGCCTTTCGTCACTCACCTCTCTTCATCCTTGGGCCCACCGTGGGTTTTGGACAGAGGATTAAAGTGAGGTCCTGCACTGGTACAGCCTATTTACCAAAAAAAAAAAAAAAAAAGTAGCTAAACTATGAATCAAAATTCCAAATGAATTCTAAGAAGCTGTTTGCTGCTAGAACCTCAAATGGAGGAGGCGCTGACCTACGTGAGGACTTCCAGGCCACGAGGACAGGAAGCAGCCCTGCCCCAAACAGCGGGCAGGGAGGGGAGAAAGGGCTGAGCACTGTGACGCTGCTCAAGTTCATGCCCTTCTCGGGCTGGGTTTCTCCACTGCCCTATAAAATAAGAGGCCAACAGTTGATCTTAAATGGTTCTTCTACTGTAAAAACCCCACGGTTATGATCCCAGTCTGTACGAAGGTAGAAAACCTTAACTACAGAAATCTGAGTTCGCCAGCAACATATTCCCCGCAGCACTCCCGTCTGTAGCCTCCACCTGTGTGTGCAAAACAGCAGCCCCGTGTGCAAGGGCTGCGGCCGCGCTCACGCCGCTCCGGGCAGCGTGCGGACCGCGTCTGTACAGGTGGCTTGCCTGTGCCCTGGCCGGTGTGGCTTGGCAGTTAGTGTCGGCCTGAGCCCGGCCGGTGTGGATTAGTGGTTGAGCGTCGACCCATGCACCAAGAGGTCGCCAGTTCGATTCCTGGTCAGGGCACATGCCCAGGGTATGGGCCCGATCCCCAGTGGGGGGTGTGCAGGAGGTGGCCAGTCGATGTTCTCTCTCATCGATGCTTCTGTTTCTATCTCTCTCTCCTTCTCCCTCTAAAATCAATAAAGAAAAACCAAAAACTGTCGGCCTGAGAACCCAAGAGTCATGGGTTCGATTCCCGGTCAAGGGCACATGCCTCAGTTGCAGTTTCGATCCCTGGCCCAGGTTAGGGTCATGCGGGAGGCAACCAATCCATGTCTCTTTTTCTTTCCCCCTCTTCCCACTCTATCTAAAATCAATGGAGAAATATCCTTGGGAGAGAATTAAACAAAAAACAAAGTAGGCCCGCCTGTGCTGCGAGCCCTGCATGCGCAGAGCACACCCACAGCAGCAGTTCCCGGTGACCCAGCTCCCGCCCCTCGCTGTGCACGGCTCCCCCAGCCCTGCACCCCCTCCCCCCACAAAACAGCTCGGTAAATCACAGCCACAGCTACGGCCTCCAAACACAGAGGCAATAAAACCAGGAAGCAACTTGAGAAATTCTGTAATTGCTGAAATGGATCAAATCTGGTCATTAAATCGCTATTTATAAGAATCCAATTAAGGAACATTAAAAACAAGTTCCCTCAAAATGAAATCAATTTCTCATAGTGTAAACACTAAGGTCAAAAATGGCAGATGATCACTAAATGTATTTTCCACCCATAAACTTTTGTTAACATCTCATCCCAAGGTGGAGATGAAACTCCCCTTGTATCTCCAGTGTGTACCTTCCTGTCTCACTGAGGGTCTTGTGTGGGGTATGGGCCTGTCCTTACTGGACAGTGCAGAGAACACACACCCTGGGCTAAAGCCCCCCTCTCAGCCCCTGCTCACAAACGCCTAGGAACATGCAGATACCACGAAGTGGCTGAATTGTTTTTCTTTCTTTTTTTTTTTAAATCCTCACTCGATATTTCTCCATTTATCTTCAGATGGGGGAACGGGGGGGGGGGGGGGGTAGAGAGACATGGATGTGAGAGAGACACACTGATTGGTTGCCTCCCACACGACCCCAACCAGGGCTGGGGACTTAACTACAACTGAGGTACGTGCTCTTGACCGGAATCAAACCCGAAACTCTTCGGTCTGCGGGCTGACACTCTAACCACTGAGCCCAACCCGCCAGGGCCTGAATTGTTTTCCTTAAAAAAACACCTGACTCTTATATAATCAAAACAACAACAAAACCAACACCTTCCCATTCCTTTCCACACTTAGAGTCAAAGGCTAGTTTTGTGGCTGATCCCTAGGGTTGACCTCAGTCGTCCCGTGGACTGGTTTAAGGTGACGGCTCAGGGCTGTTTTTCTCGCAGGGTGAACAGGTCTGGGCCCCCCGCCCACGCAGCACCCACCTTTCGTGTTGTCTCCAAACTGATGCACGTGGAAGCCGTGCTCTCCCTCGGTCAGCCCTGTGATGTGGCCTGTGACGCGGACCGGCCCGTTTCCCTTTATTCAGAGAGAAGTGCACGTTTAAGAAAGTGTCAAAAGAAACAGCTGAACTACCTTTACCACTCACAGTAAAGCAGAAAGAACACGGACTCGGGAGTCAAACCACCAGTCCCCACCGCCGCCTAGCAGGGAACGTCCAACCAGAGAGAGATGCTGACCTGGTTCTGACCCCCGGCCAGGAGGCCGGAGCCAGGCTCGGGGACTCAGTAAAAGGGAAAAGGCCCCCGGCAGAGAGGCACAAGGACTTGTCAGAGTTTGACACCCTTACAAGGAGTAAGTTCTTGTTTATTTTGTAAATACTTTTGAATAGATTAAGTCTGCACATGGTGAAAATATGTGTACATATCAAACTTTGTAACCCAGATGGGAGCACACCCTACTTTTTAGCACCTTGCTTTCTTCATGCATTTTCCCATACAGCAAATATACAGATTTGCCTTTTAAAATAAAGAAAAAGGCGCCCAGCAATGTCCCGCTGACTACCTTCGGGGGTCCCTATTCCCAGTGCCCAGAGTACGTTTGTGTGTGGTAATACTGGTACACAAGATTATATGTTTCAGGAATACATTATGATTCCAGCATAGCTATTTTTGATTCTTAGCCAGAAAATGTCCTATCGCTTGGCCCCTAGGGGTTGATTCTAGTCTAACCAGAGGCACCGTTTTCTGAAGTCTTTTAGGCATTGAAACATCAATAACCTTTCGTCTCTCACTACTGAGACCAAAAAGCAAGGACAGCAAGGTCAGGAAGCAGGTGGAAGGCCATTCAGGCAGCGATGGGGCAGAGGTGCAGCGGGGCCACACCCCAAAACCAAGGACATAGCTGTTACAGCTCAGCAGCCATGTGATGACTGGAATTATACACAGGCAGCTGCACCACACAGGAACACCTGGGACGGTGTCTTCATTCTTAAATAGGACCTACTTAGCCAGGTGTCAGCCTTCAGGATCGGACTTTCCACTGGACAAATGTGATGCTCAAATCAAGCAGTGGGGTAGCTGCTACTGTTTTTGTTTTGTTTTAAATAGATATACTATGATTCTTCTAAAGACACCCCAAAACACATTATTATCAAAAGCACAGAAAGACAAACAGCAGGTTCTTCCGAGCCTGCATTTCCTGGTAATGAATCCACGGAGCTCACAGCAGCTCAGCAGGCCAGGCTGGGGATGTCGCCTGTCCAGCAGTGTTGCCCTGGACTAAAGACTCAGAATGGGCAGCTCTCCAAATGTTTGGAGAGAAGCTGGGAATGTGGACTTACAGGTGAATGTTTCTGATTTTTAAAAAACTGGGAAACAATCCAAACTTTTAAGCACACAACAGGCCAGCCAAATACAGCTTACTGCCCACTTAACCCACGGACCCGTCTGGAGAGCTGTGACGCTCAACTCCCCACGGCCCTTTCTCGGGTGAAACAGCAGCACCCTAATCAAGTTGGGGACTTCAAGAGGGAGCCGGCCACGCCGCTGCGGGGAGGAGCCTGCTCTCGCCCGTGCGCCGGGCCGGGACCGGGGCGGCCGGCTTTCGGCAGGGCCCCGCGGGCGGTGCGTGCGCTTGTGTTTCGGCCCTTTGCACAGAAAGACGTCACAGCGCCCTGGGCCGCGGGCGGTGCACACAGCGGCGGCGGGCGGACGGGGACGGCGCGGTGCGCAGACCGCCCTGGGGACAGCTCGGGGCGCCCGGGAGGGACGGCGGCGGCGGCGGCTCCCTGCGGCCGGACCTGCTGCGCAACCGCGAGGCCGGGCTCCGCAGGACGCAGGGCGGCCCCGCGCCGTTCGCGCCGCCAGGCCGCGGGCGGCGGCCTCCTCCCCGCGCCCCTCCCTCGCTCCCGGGCCGCGGTCCCGCCCAGGCCCAGCCCGCCGGGCCCACCACGCTCGCCGGTGACTCAGCACGGCGACCACGCGGGCCGGCGGGCACGGGCGGCCCCGGCCTTGCCTTCTGCTGGAAGTGGATGATGCCCTTCACCAGGCCGTCGCCCTTCAGCACGCACACGGCCTGGGTCGTCATGACTCGCGGGCGCGCGGTCCGGCTCCGAAGTCTCGCAGACACCGCAGGGCACGCCGACGCAGTGGCGATGGCGCCGCGGGCTTCTTATAGGCCGGGCCCGAGCCCCGCCCCCTGCCCCCGCGACCAATCGCCGCCCGCGCACTGAGCCCGCCCCCGCGGAGGCCTAAGGACGCGGTTGGCTGCACGGGGCGGGGGCGGGGCCAAGGGCTTGCGTGGGAGCCCCGCCCTCCGCGCCCGCTCCCTCCCCTGCGGGCCCGGGAACCTGGACTTGGGAATGGAGCCAGCGTCCCTCCCCCCGACCGTGCAACCCGCGGTCGCAGCACCGGGCCGGGCTCGCCTGCAAGAGCTGAAGTCACCTGGCCTGGAATTGTCATCAGTTGTAACTGACTTGGGTCGTCCGTGTGTTCTTTAGAAATGGGGCCGCGTGGAGCTGGTGATCGGTAGTTGCCATGTTTTCACCCTTCGGGGAGTGTCGAGGCTGCACGGCTCACCCCAGGCCGCACCTGTCTGCCCTGCGAGGCTCTGTCCCCACCACCTGGAGTTACTGTCGGGGCACCGGGATGCGGTGTGCTTCCCACATTCTTCCTCTCCCGACGAGGAAGGAAGGCCACCACCGGAAAAGTACCCAGCCGCCGGCGGGCCGGCCCGCGCTTCTCTGCCCTCCGCCGGACCCTGCTCCAGGGCCGCCGCGCGCAGTGGGAGCCCCAGGAGTGGAGCCCAAACAAATGGGGCCACTGTCGCCCAGCTGCACTGTAAAATCAGCCAGGTTCGGGCATGAGAGTGGGTCCTGCTGTTCCTCCCGCCGGCCTGGGGCTGCAGCGGCTGCACTGCCCAGCTGTTCAGCGCCTGGATGCACAGCCGACCTCCAGACGACCCTTCCGAGGCCCCGAAGGACTCAGGGAAGGCGCCCGCGCATCCAGACCATCGGCCATCCAGAACAGCATGTTCAACCTTTTTCATCTCATGGCACACATAAACTAATTACTGAACCTCTGCAGCACACCGAAAAATAGATATTTTTTGCTGATCTGACACACAAAAAAAGTATAATTTTGACTCATTCACACCAGATGGCTATTGTGCTGGCTGTTGTCATCTTAGTTGACAATCTAAGGGGAAAGAGGTCGGTGGCCCTGACTAACGGGCAGGTGCGGTGTGTTTTGAGGATTTGGCGGCACGCCGGTTGAAAATGGCTGCGCTGCGGGACGGCCGTGCACGCAGGACTGAATCTTCTCCAGAAGCACCTGTTACAGTAAGAACCCTCCGCTTTCCTTCCGCTTTTCTTTCTTCTTCGGAGCACTCTGCTTATTGCCTGGTTGTCTTTTCCGTTTGCAAACCCTAAGACCCCCCCCCCCCAAAAAGATCTTTATTATGTATTTCTAGCCAAAGCCTCCTGAGTTCATTTACGCTCGGTTGACACCCCCATGCACCAGAACATTACTTCTTCAGTGAAGATATTCCAAACACATATTATGAAAGGGGCAAACAATACAAACTACTTTTGTGGGGTTTTTTTTGTTTTGTTTTTTTTAGTATAAACATATATTTTGTAGTCAGAAATCTCTAGAAAGATGTTCAGGGGACTGTGGGTACCTTTGAGGAGTGAGAATCACACTTTAACTAATGTTCTTCCCTTAAAATGTTTTTACAATGATAACATTTGTCTGCAAAATAGGGCTTTGGATGAGAATTTCCCCCACCTACTTCTGTTGGAAGAATAGTTTGATAAACCATTGGGGGAGGGGGAGTTATGGGGAGAAGAATTGTGTCTTCTGTCCCCATCAGCTGTGCCTGAATAACAGAAGTGACCTGGAAGCCGCTCTAGCCTCACTTCCAGGGCTCGGTAGCCATGGCTGCTGTGTCTCCGACTCAGTGGGTCTGAGTGGGAACCCAGAATTTGCATTCTTAACTTGTTTCCAGGTAGCCCTGATGCCACTGGTCAGGGGCCTCACTTCGAGTGATCTGGGCCCAAGGCGAAGGCAACTAGATTCCATTTTATGTAGGCCCCTTGGTTAAGGCGACTCAAAGACTCCATTTTATCACCAATAGACATTCCTCGATATTTTTCCAATAATAGATTAATTACCCCTAGATGTAAAGGAATTTTGCCTAAGATTATAGTTGCCCCAGGAATTGGGAGGCATTTGCAGTTTCCTGAGTATAGGTATTTGCAAGTACTTGTGCCGTGGGTGAATAATGCTAATTTTGACTTCTGTAATCTCTGTCACTTCCACTATTGTACTGGTTCCCTGAGGGGAGGGGGGCAAAAGGAGGAGGGAGTTTCTGTCTTTAAAGTGGGGTGAGCAAGGAGAATCGGGGCTGTTGATCTGAGGGGAGACTATGCCCTCCGCAGCCCGCCGGCGAAATAAAGTGCTCCTTTACAATTCGGCCCTGTGTCTCTGGTTATCTCGCTGTTAGGTTATAACGTGAGAACCTCTGACTTCAGGTGTTTCTCATGCCCAGTGAAATATACAAGTCGGGGACAAGAACCACAGCTCCTTGACTCAAAAGAGAAAAGGGGAAAGTGTCCTGAAAAGAAACGTGGAGACTCCGGCTGGGACAGGCCCGAGGGAGGAGGGCCTGCTGATTTGTGCCCCTTGCTGTGTGGGATTTAGATCCCCCCACCTCCCTGGGACCCTTCGGCACAACCCACATGTCCCTCCAGAGCTCAGCAGGGAGGGTTGAGCTGTGAGGCTGGCGAAATACTGAGGCCTAATTCAAGGCTAGAGTGTGTGAAGGCCAGAGGCTGTCTCAGCCACGTCTGGGCTACAGTCTGTCTGTCTGTCTGTCTGTTTGTTTAGACCCTTGGCCTCTAAGGGATCCTCTGTCCGAGATACACAGTCCACTTTGTGGCATCCTGCAGAACAGGTACCTGTTTGTGGCTTTGCCTGTTGGACTCACTAGCGTTCTCCAGCCTGGCACCTGCTAGGCTTGTATAACCGCATGGACGCCAGCCCAAGGGCCTTTGCCCGAGGCCAGAGTTTCTCGGGGGTTCAGGAAGTTTCAGGTCACAGTGAGGACTGGCCAGGGAGGCAGCCGCTTACAGAGTGGCCCTGGGCCAGGGAGTCGCTCCTCCTGGAAGATACTCGGACGGAGCCTGGAGAGCCCCTTGTCTGAGCCCAAGGAAGGGCTTGTGTCCTGCAGGATAGAGGACCCCTGAGGTTTCTTCCCAGTGCTGCCCTCACCTTGGCGACGGGGTCCCTGGCCCTGGGCCCCACACTTCAGAGGACCCTGTTCTGACCTTCCTCAGGCCACAGCTCCCACAGGGGACAGAATCTGTGGAGCCACGAAGGCACTTCCACCCAGAACCGGACCTGTCCTCCCAGAGAAGTCTACTGACCTGTGGATATCAGGAGACCACATACTACTCCTCACAAGCTCGGGGGCCCTGCAGGGCCGGCCTTACAAGCTCAGAGACCGAACAGCTAATGTATACAATAAGCTGCAAAACTGCCCTTCTCAGCCCTGGCTGGTGTGGCTCAGTGGTTAGAGTGTCAGCCCATGGACTGAAGAGTCTTGGGTTCGATTCCGGTCAAGGGCATGTACCTCGGTTGCGGTTCGGTCCCTGGCCCTGGTCGGGGTCGTGCGGGAGGCAACCAGTCGATGTGTCTCTCTAACGTCATTGTTTCTCTCTCTCTCTTTCTCTCTCCCTCCCACTCTATCTGAAGATGAATGGAAAAATATCCTCGAGTGAGGATTAAAAATAACTACCCTTCTTGTAACTATTTCTCAGTGTGTTGAGATTTGGTTTCTGGGAATGTTCTCATTAGTTGGCTCAAAGGAACTCTCACAAGACTTTTTCTATAGGCTGGACATTCTTCTCTTTTTTTAATCCTCACCCGAGGACACTTTTGCGTTTATCTTCAGATAGAGCAGGTGGGAGAGAGGGAGGAAGAGAGAGAGAGAGACATTGATGTGCGAGAGACACATCGAGTGGTTGCCACCCACACAACCCCAACTGGGGCCGGGGACACACTGCAACCGAGGTACGTGCCCTTAGCGGGAACCGAACCCGGGACTCTCCGGTCCGCGGGCCAATGCTCTAACCGCTGAGCCAAACCGGCCAGGGCAGAATTTATTCTGTTTATTTACCCCTTCCCTGCCATTTTGCCCACCTCCTACCCGCCCACCTCCTACCCGCCCACCACCTCTGGCAACCACCAGCGTGTTCTCTGATCGTGCACGTTCTTCTTCTAGTTTAGATTCCACACCTAAGTGAGGTTGTCCAGGGTTTGTCTTTGTGCGGCCTATCTCCCTTAGCACAGTGCCCTCCAGGTCCGCCCAGTCGTCACGACTGCTTTGTGGCTGAGTCCTGTCCATCACACATCCGTGCTGAACGCCACGCTGTCTGCGCCCAGTCGCCGTGGCCGTGGCCGTGGCGGCCTCCTGTCCTGCCAGCAGTGCTGCTGTGAACACGGGAACACATGCCTCTTTCCAAGTCGGTGTTTTTCTTTTCTTCAGATAAATACCCACAAGTGGAATCGCTGGATCATAGGGTGGTTCTATTTTTAAGTCAGTGAGCAAATGAAATTAACATGTGAAGGGTTGATGTCTGTGATCTCGAACAGGTCTGTGTCCCCCTGGAGCTGGGTATCTCAGCCTCGGCTACCCAGAGACGGTCTGGGGTCGTAGGGTGAGGACCGGTGGGTGAGGACAGGTGGGCCCTGCTCCGGGGCAGATGGCTGCCCAGCTCAGGGTGTCACCTGGCGTCCCCGGGAGGGAAGACCCGTGTTCGTGCCTTCTGAGGGTCAGAGGTGAGGGAGGAGGACCGGACGTTCCATCTTCCTTCCCACTCTTCTCCTTCCTCTGCCTTATCTTTCTTTCCCGAAATCACTGTTTCTTCTCTGACCCAAGACGGGTTCCCCTTCACACCTTCATCCTTCTCAGAAAACATGCCGGTTCCTATTGATCTCCTCACAGCACAGGTCACAAGGGGTTACCCCCAAGGCCTTCCTTCTGAGAAACAGATTTGACGTGAAGCGGAGGAAAGCATCAGAACTAGGAGAAACCCAGAGGAAGTTTAGCACAGCGTTTCCTTAATGCTGAGACAGACACACACTAACTAGGCAGCTGATCAGAAGCAGTTGCAAGTGCCAGAAACGATCCCACGTGGAGATACTTACTGTTAGTAAATCACACACCAAAGAGAAAGAGCCACGAGAGCTCGGGCGGACAGAGGAACCTGTAAGGTGACGCCGCAGGACCACGCAGCGCATCAGGCATCTGGGAGCCGGAGGGAAAGTGTGATCACTCGATTGTTAGGAGAAGAGGGAACTCTGGGGTTAGTTCGCAGCTCTCACCTGGCCGGTTTGGCTCAGCGGTTAGAGCGTTGGCCCGCGGACCAGAGAGTCCCGGGTTCGGTTCCCCCTAAGGGTACGTGCCTCGGGTGCAGTTGTCCCCGGCGCTGGTTGGGGTCGCATGGGTGGCAGCCAGTCGATGTGTCCCTCTCACGTCGATGTTTCTCTTTCTCTCTCTCTCCCCCTCCCACTGTATCTGAAGATAAATAGAAAAAATATCCTCGGGTGAGGATTTAAAAAAAAATAAGTCCGCAGCTCTTCCCGTAAGTGGCCAGAAGGTGACCTCTGAGAACAGTCCGCTGCTCGCTTGACCCAGAAAACCCACAAAAATCCAGCAAATCCAGAGGCTCAAGTCTTCGCGTTCGCTTCCAGGACAGTGAAACAGCCAGGCCAGCGAGGGCACACACATCCGGAAGCCACCAAGTGTCGAAGGGGTCACTCTGCCAGTGGGTGCCATCTGCCCTGACGCGGTGGGGTTGGCAGGTTGCCCGGCCAAACAGTGGGGCTGGACTCGGGGCGGGCGCCCAGGAGGAGCGCCGGGTTTCGCTGCACACTTGGAGATGCAGAGAGCGGGGCTCCCAGGAGGAGCGCCGGGTTTCGCTGCACACTTGGAGATGCAGAGAGTGGGGCGCACCGCGGGGTGCGGATGGGGTCCTGTCACCCAGCGCGCCCAGTGAGCAAAGCTCCCGCCACGCGGACCGCAGCGCCACGCGGACCGCAGCTTACGGGGCCCCTGGCCGCTGCACCCCACCAGCTCTCCCTGCTGACGCGCGAGGAGCCTACCAGGAAGAGAGATTGTTCCCAAAGCGGGCGAGGAGGTTGCCCGGAAGAAGCAGATGTCCCTGAAGAAACAAAAACTTTCGGCCCGAGTGACTTCAGCGTCACATACATGCTAATGTGTTTTTTATTTTTAGTTTGCAAACTATAATTGATAGCTCGCCGTGTATTTAATCGTCTTGGCAGTGACGCAGGGCACGTGCTGTTGAGCGGCTCCAGCCCAGGCTCCAGCCCCCTGTGTCATCTCGGCCCCTTCTCTCCAGAGCTCAGCTGTCACTCGAGGCCCCTGGGCTGCCTGCATGTTGTCACCGCCTGGGACTCTTCTGAAAGCACTCTGGTTGGTCCCAGTTACATCCACATCTTCCAAGGGGATACATTTAAACTGCGCAGGCACATTAGACTGCGGTGGACGTAAGAATGGCGGTCACTGGAAATGGACTGCTGACCTTGGCACTTCCATCACCCGGGAGAAACAAGCCTCTCTTCCATTAAGCAGGCGGAACCAGGTTTCTGTTCCATGCGGTCAAAAGCAAGTTCCCACTGACAGCAACGAGAAGCCACCCGGGAGTTTCAGGAGGGAATGCACGGCTGTGCCCACATGCCAGAACGAGCCCCAGGACGTCGGCGTCAGGGACAGACGGGTGGGGTGAGCCTGGAGGCAGAGAGGCCATCTGGGAGGGGCGATAAGGTCCTGGCCCAATGCCATTGCTGCAGAAAAGGGGAGAGATCACGGAAATGGAGCCTTGAGCCCCGGTGACCACCTAGAGGGGGCGGCGTAGCGGGCAGAGGGAGCTGCCAGGTTCCAGGCTTGTGCGACAGGTGAGGCGTGAAGAGCTCGTTCACAACACGGTGCATCTGGGGTGCCTGAGGAACCTCAAAACGCCAAGCTCGAAGTGTCCAATTAGACACCGGTCTGAACCTCAGGGTCACTTGTAAGTCTGGGCTTTAGACCAAATCTAACACCCACGCTGTGCGGATTGGTAGAGAAATGGCGTCATTCGGGGATATAACTGTCTGCACGATTCCCTACCACTCGGCAGGGTGTGTGGCCGGGAGCAGTCAGGTGAGACAGGTGAGCCCTGATGTTATCGCAAGCCTGGCTGAAACTCTCCTTAGAGGGGTGATTTGCACACGTCTGCATACATTAGAGTCCGCTGGAAGGCTTGTTAAAACACATCACTGGTCCCCAGCCTGGAGGTTGGTCTTTTTCTCTTTAAAAAACAACCACCCAGCTTTATTAATATATAATTTGCTAGATCTTATCTCTCCCCATCGTGTCATTGGCAACCGTGACCAAATGCGGTTTGAGAACATTTCCATCAGCCCAAGTTGCCTCAGGCTGGACTTTGCTGAATCCCTCCTCCCATCCCAAGCTCTAGGCAACCACAATCTGCTTTTTTCTCTATAAATGCCCCTTTTCTGGATGTTTCTTATAAATGAGATCATACCCTATGCAGCCGTTTGCATCTGGCCTCCTGCATGTCACACACTGTTTCGGGCGTAATCTCTGTGGTAGCCTGTACCCGCCTCGGTCCTCGTTGGTCCGAGCAGCATGCCGTGGCGTGGACAGAACGCAGATTGTTTTCCCACGCGCAGGTTGGTGGACATTTAGATGTACTGCGGGTTGAATCGTGTCCCCTCCAATATTCATATGTTGAAGCCACAGGTCCCAGGGCCTCAGAATGTGACCCTGTCTGGAAACAGGGTTTTGTAGATGTGATTAGCTGAGATGAGGTCACACTGGAGAAGGACAGACCCCTAATCCCACACGACTGGTGTCCTTATGAAACTGACACACAGCACACGGGGAGACGCCACGTGAGGAGGGCGGGATGGGGTGATGCTGCTGCAGCCAAGGACCCCGAGATCTCAGCGGCCACCGGAAGCTGGGAGAGGGGCCTGGAGCAGAGTGTCCCTCAGCCGCAGGACGGAGCGACCCTGCCGACACGTGGCCTCCGACTTCCCGCCTCCAGACTGGGAGCCCCTCAGCTTCTGTTATTTCAGCCCCTCCATTGTGGGGCCTGGTTACGGCTGCCCCGCAGACGAACACGGGACGCTTGCCGTGCGGGAGCGTGCTAAGCAATGCTGCTGAGAGCTCGGCTCACGTGTCTGTGCGACATACGGCGTCCCTTCTCCGGTTCACATGGGAAGGTTTTGATGTTTTCTCAGTGTCAAATGGTTTATTTCAAAGTGGCTACATCATTTGACATTCCCATCAGCGACCTCTGAAGGGTCCACTTTCTCCATCTCCCGGCCAGCACTTGGTATTGGCTTCTTATTATAGCCTCTGGTGAGTGCAATGGTGTTTCATTATAGTTTTAATTTGCATTTCCCTGATGACTAATGATTCTGAGCATCTTTTCATGTGCTCATCAGCTTTCCTCAGCCCCCCACCCCCACCCCAGCTCTGACCATTGAGCCAGAACTGGGCGTTGCCCACCCCAGACTACCCCCCACATATCAGCCTCCTCAGGCCACAGCCTGGACTTCCAGAGGGCTGTTGACTCGTTAGACTTCTGGAAAATTCCCTAATTTTTATGTTCAATAATTAAAAATCTATTGGATTTCCGTATCGAGAGCAAATTCTTAAATGTCACTTGCTGCCATATGAAAGTGTTCTTTGAAAAGCTCGTAGATAGAGCTCTTTCCACTCCCCCCAGCCCATTTCCACTTCTGGAAGCTTCCGTGGCTGCCCTTTGCCGCTTGGTGCAGAATGGGTCCCTGAGCTGTGATTTTTGTTACTGATGTTTTCCTCTTTCAAAATAGAAAGCATAGATCCCGCCCTCCTGAATCCCTTCCTTTTAAAAATGTTCTCCTCTCTGCTCTAAGCCCTCCCCTCCCCCCAGCTCTTCCTTTGTGTCCTGCCCCGCCCCCGCCCATCGGCACCGCCTGCAGTCAGCTCTCCTGTCCCTCCCCGTGTTCTGGGGTAAGCCCTGGCTGACCTTGGCAGGGGTTCGTTGGGCACCAGCAGGTGGAGACTGGAGAGGCGCTGGTGTAGGTCTGGTGGGCAGACTCAGCCGGATGCTGACTCAGGCGGGTGGTGGGCAAGTGCAGGACCCCGGGGGCCGTGAGCATGGGCCCTGCGTGCTGGGTCACGCAGAGCCTGGGAGGTCACCAGGTGGGCCACCTGCTGTGGACCCAGGCCACGGGCGCTGTGCAGGTACAGAGGTGGGGCTGGGTGGAAGGTGGGCAGCGGCGGCAGCCAGGTGGGGTGCACAGTGCCCGGCTGGGGCAGCTGTTTGGGAAGCAGCCAGGAGCCTGGGCCATCGGCACTGACGCAGGCGCCCTGCCCTCGGCGGCTCTCACGGGACCTGCTGAGCCTGGCTGAGGTTGAGAGGCAGCTGCTGCTGGTAGGTTGCCGGGGGCCAGCCTCGGCAGTCCAGGGTATCCCTTAGGTGTGGACGGAGTCGGCGAGAAGGAGACGCGTGAGTCGGAGATCTTGAACACCTCTGCTACTTAAGGCTAGCAGAATCTTTATTTTTATATTTTCAGGTTACATAGCAATTCCCTTCTTATTGTTTCCCCTAAATCTTTAAGCAAGTAGGTACGGATGTTCCTTTTTCGTTTACCCAACTCTTAGGTCTATTACATGGTTAACTAACAACTATTTTTAATCCCTCACCCAGACATCTCATTGTTGCCTCTCGGTCTCTTAACCTTTAAGATCATTGCTTACACATGATTTGTTATCAGCAACCTCCCAGACATTGTCTTACTCAACTACCTTCTTCTCTAAACCCTCTAATTCACTTTTTTTGCTTCCTCTAAGACTTCTGACTTTACTTCTTAAGATCCTTTTAAGTTTTTACCCTCTTTTCTTAAATCTTTATTACTTACTTGCCTTTTCTTTCTACAGTCTTTTCTACCATCTACATCATTAGTCATCTACATGTTACTTCTCTAGTGATTCCTAAAAAACAGCTGACAGATAGACAGAGAAAGCAAAGATCAGTCTCCTTCAGTTGCCATCCTGCATTTTTATTTTCCCATTACTCTAGATTTTCAGTCACTGTTCTTCGTGATTCCTGCCACGCAGTGAATCCACTTCTCCAGGGACTATGTCAAACCGTGGAGCTCACCTGGGACTATGTCAAACCATGGAGCTCACCCAGACTATGTCAAACCGTGGTGGTCGCTGTTCCAGTGACACTGCTCCCGACAGCAGGTGATGGCTCCAGGTGAGCTCCCGAAGAGTGACCGCTGGTGGAGGTCACATTGCTGGAGGACTTGGGCTCCTGGAAGGAAGAGTGGTGCCTGGTGTGGACTGGGACCAGGCTGTCCCTTTCCACCGGCCGGTGTTCAGAGGTGGCACATGGTGGTTCGGGGTCCCAGTGCAATGATCCTCCAGACTTCCCTGGATGTCAGAGTGGGCGGCCTTGTGTCCCGCATGGCGCTGCACGGAGTTGGGGACAGTCGGCTGCTTGGGGACAGCGCGGGTGGGTGCGTGCTTCCGCTCCTCGTCCACGTCCCTGGTGATGGTGAAGACACTGACCGTGGCCAGGGTTGCTGGGAGTGACCGTCGTAGTGGCTCCCTGGTGGAGCTGGAGGCCGCAGTGCCCCAGGGCGTGGCGGGGCACCCCCAGGTGAGGCCGCTTCTCCCTGATGGGGCTGCTCCCTCTCCCTGCCGCTGGTTGGCTGCAGCCGCGCGTGGGCCACGCCCACCGCCCAGGGCAGGGAGGGCCGTGTGACCCTCGGCAGCGCCTGTGCGGATGGGCTGGCGATGGCCTGGGCACCTGGTACCAACCTCCAAAGAGGATGCACGAGTTGTGTCCCGGGGGGAACCTCGCCGTCGTGTCCTGGCGCTGGGCACCCAGTTGCTGAAACACGCGAATCTGTGTGCTCCGCAGCTCCGGGGTTTGGCCGCCAGCCCAGGGACAGCTCTGCAGGACACGGCCCAGGCGCACATCAGCGCCTCCCGGAGGGGCAGACAAGGGGGATCCCAGAGGCCCTGCACTGCCCTGGACTGCGCCTGGCCGAACCAAAGTCGGTGGCCTTCCCTCTGGATGGTTGTCTAGACAGAGTCCCCTGCGCGATGTTTTCTTGTTTCATCAGGGCTGTGGCAACCTGCTGGAGGCCTGGGCGAACGTCCTCCAGGGAGAAGGGCCAGCCTGTCCTGCTCCAGAAAGTCCTCAAGGCTCCGCTGCAGCGTCGCAGAGACCGGGCGCGTGTGAGCCCTGGGCTGGAGGCGTCCTGGGCCGGGTGAAGCCGCTGTCCTCAGTGCTCGGTGCTCAAGCCGGCCAGGACGCTCACCTCAGCCTGGCCTGTCGGGCACGTGACGGGGGGTTCTTCAGGATCTTGAGGGCCACAACTGCACGGATGACCCTTTTCCAGCGCTTGCCCACTTGCCCACACGTCCCTGGGCCAAGAACTCCGAAACCTCCCCGTGCTGTGAGGGAGGGCAGCACCTCCTGCTGACTGGTCCTCACCTCCCTGTTGGAGCCTCTGTTGCAGGGGGTGCCAGCCCGTGTGGTGGCAGGCTGAGCAGGGGACCCCACTCGCGTTATTCTGAACCAGGCTCCCTGTGTTCTCAGTCGCCTCCCTCTCACGCTTGAGTCATGCTTTGGGTGGGTATCAAGAAGGCTGGCGGTGCTCTGATGCCCTAGGTTGTGTCCGCTGGGGACTGGCCCTGCGAGGGAGGTGCTGCTTGCTGACCTGACAGCTGTGCCCGCGCTCCCTGGGCACGGGGCTGTCGGCTGGTGAGGTGGGCTCTGCTGGGGTGGGCAGAGCGAGCTGACGGCTGTGGTGGCAGGCTGAGCAGGGGGCACCCGGTCACGGCCCTGGGAGCTCAGTTCTGTTCTCACATGACAGAGGGCACCTGATTGTACAAGGGAGCCATCGTGGCTGGGGTGTCCGCCACACAGGGCAACAGAGAAGGGAGCACCTCCCATGAGCTCGACCCCCCAGCCTCGGCCGGAATCTGCCGTTCTGAGCCTGTATCCCCCTCTCTGTGTGGTCACCCCCAAACCCGAGCACGGGTGGGGAGCCAGTCCCCGGCCGGAGCTCAGCTCAGCGTGGCTGTGTGGCTTGCGTATCTTCTCTCGTGACATGTCTGTTCCAGCGTCTTCCCACTTCTGGCCTCGTGACACTGGCCGGAGCCTGCAGTGCCCTGTTGAGTGGAAGTGGTCGAAGCTGCCATCCTGGCGCGGTTCCCAGTGGGCGGGGGAGGCACTCAGACTGTCACCAGTAGGTGTGTAGCTAGCTCCGCTCCAGGTCTTTCACGGATGGCTTCATCCAGGTTGAGGAAGTTCCCATCTATTCCTAGTTTGTTGAGAGTTTTTGACATGAAAATGAAAAGCTGTCTCTGCATTTATTGAGATGGTCGTGTGGTTTTGTCCTTTATTTATTGATATCGTGTATTATGTTGATAGAGTTTCAGATGTTTAACCAACCTTGCATTCCTGTAATAAATCCCACTTGAACGGAGTATATTGTTCTGTAATTTTATTTTCTCGTGATGCCTGTATTTGGTGTCAGGATAATACTGGGCTCACCGAAGGAGTTGAGAAACATACCCTCCTCCGCTCCTTCCTGTAGGAGTTTGTGAAGGATGAGTGTTGTCTTTAAAGATTTGGTAGAACTCACCAGTGAGGCCGTCTAGACCTGGGCTTTTCTTTGTGGGAGAATTGTTACTTTTAATTACGTTTCTTTTTGGAAGTCTATTCAGATTTTCTATTTCTTCTTGAGTCAGTTTGATCATTTATGTCTTCCAAGGAATTTGTTCATCTCATCTAAATTGTCTAATTTGTTGGTATAGAGTTGTTAATAGTATCTTCTTCTGTTTAAAACTATAAGATGTCCCCCTAAGCATGGTATTAACTGCAGCCATACATGATATGTTGCACTTTCATTTTTATTTAGTTCAAAATGTTCTCTAATTTGTCTTGTGATTTCTTTTTTGACCCATGGGCTACTTTATAATGCTTACCTTCCAAATATTTGGGGATTCCCCAAGTTTCCTTCTGTTGTTGATTCCTAACTTAACTCCATGGTAAACTACAAGGATACACTGTGTGTGAGTACAGTCTCCTATCGAGAGTTAGTCTGTGGTCTAGCATTTGATCTCCACCTGCACTTGGACTTGGAATGAACGTGGTTTCTGTGGGCCTTGGGAGAAACCGTCCACAGGTGTCCAACAGGCCGCACAGGCTGCTGGTCCTCTGCGTCCTCGCTAGCTTTCTGTCTGAATTTTCTATCAGTTATTCAGAGTGGGCTGCTGACATCTCCAACTACTGTTGCGTTGTCTTCATTTCCTTTAAATCAGTCAGTTTTGTTTCCTATTTTTGAGGCTCTGTATTAGGTGGATATACTCTTATAATTACTATATGTTACTGACATAGTGACTCTTATCATTGTGAAACACCCCACCGCAGATGACAACATCATAACTTATCGAAATCTAGTTGAGATCAATACTAATTAGTTCTGGTGAGGTACAGAGACTTATAGCTCGATTCTCTCCCCTCTCCTTTGTATTATTTTCTTTTACATTTTTTTCTTTATTGATTTTTAGAGGGAGAGTAAGAGAGAGGGAGAGAGAGATAGAAACATTGATGAGAGAGAACATCACTTGTCTGCCTCCTGCATGCCCCCACTGGGGATCAGGCCCACAACCTGGGCATGTGCCCTGACCGGGAATCGAACCAGCGACCTCTTGATGCTCAATGCTCAACCACTGAGCCACACCAGCCGGGCAGTAAAAACTTTTGATAGAAGTACAGGTGACTAGACAAAATTGTTACCTTAGGTTCCAAAAGAGCTGTCAGCTGCAAGACGGCGTGTTCAGCACCAGCCAGGGGTCAGCAGCTCAGGTGATTCGAAGGAGGCTGCAGGGGAATCCAGCTGCCCGGTGGCTGCTGGTCCATCGTGAGAGAGGGCTGCTCCTGCATCAGAGATGCGGGAACCTTCGGAGGAGGCTGCGCTGGCCCGACGCCCCCAGCTCCCTTGCAGACTGCCTTCCTTGGCAGTGGGCAGCTTTCTGTCTCGCTGTGAACCTAAGCTTCCTCTCTCCTTCTGTCCCCATCCCTGCTGGACTCTGGGCACTGGCTTGGCAGAGCCCAGGTGGCACTGTACAAGGGCACTTCCTCCCCGTGTGGCGTCGTCAGGGTCCCTGTTGGGTTCGGCTGCCAGCAGCTGGTCCAGTCTGGTTCTGGACTGTGACAGCCTCTGTGTGGCTGGTCCCACCACTGTCATCTGTGGTCCCGACCATTTGCCTCTTATCGCCAAGTTCCACCTCTTTGCCTGACCCTGGGCTTCTGCGGGTCCACCCGTCAAGTCGGCCTATTCACATCCCAGCGCTGGGACCCACAGACAGCCCGGGGGGTGCCCTGGGTGCTAGACACAGGCACGCGATGCCCCCAGACGTCCCTGTCCTGACAGCTGTCCCAGCACATACGCCACCAGCACGCTTGATGTTCCCAGGTCTGCCATCCCTCAGTGTCCCTGCCCCAGGCCCCTGAACTCAGCAGAGTGAGGACGGCCTCGCACCTGCGTTCTCTACGCTCTGTCCTTCTCTTCCCAGCACGTGGAAGAACAGCTGTTTCCTTCTGCCCCCGCAGAGGGTCTCGATTGGCTGCATCGGAACCGAGGGTCCGTGGGAGCGCAGAGCCTGCAGCCCCGCCCCTGCCCCCCTCCCCCCGCAGCAGGTGGAGCCTGAGACCCTGCGTGTCTCACAGGGGCCCAGGGGCTGCTGCTCGTCTGCTCTCCGCACCCCAAGAGCCACGGCTGCCCTCGGGCCTGATTTTTGCCACCTCTGATGTGAAGTGAAGTTCTATCATCTGTTTATAAGGCTTCACTCTTGACTTGTTAATGGATGCCAAAGGAACTTAGAAAATCCTTCTCTCTTGACCAAAGGGCTTCAGATTACTTTCTAAAATGGGGTGACTAGCCCTGGCCAGTTTGGCTAAATGGTTAGTGTGTCCATCTGTGGACTGAAGGGTCCTGGGTTCAATTCCGGTCAAGGGCCTGTACCTGGGTTGCAGGTTCAATTCCTAGCCCTAGACAGGGTCATGCGGGAGGCAACCAGTCAATGTGTCTCTCTCACATCGATGTTTCTCTCTCTCCCTCCCTCCCTTCCACTCTATCTAAAAATCAATGGGAAAATATCCTTAGGTGAGGATTAACAAACAAATAGGATATAAAATAAAAAGGGATGACTATACTTCATTGTCCAAACGGGCACATCTTGGTGGATTGATATTAGTGAGAATGCCAAGACCCCGAGAGCAGATGGTTTGTCTCAGGGAAAGCCGAGTGCCTGGTCACGCCATGCTGTGGCCTCAGGAGAATGATCTTTGGATCTCAAAGCGATGACTTCTTTGTTCTAGGAGTGAGCAGCCTTTCCTTTCCTGGGACAAAGAGGTCCACGGCTCGCACTCGGAGAGAGGAGCCTGCCAGGGAATGTGATTTAAGAGGGAATCAGGGCCCGGCCGGGGTGGCTCAGTGGATGGAGCATCGTCCTGTGGACCGAGAAGTCCCGGTTCGATTCCCAGTCAGGGCACATGCCCGGGTTGTGGGCCTGATCCCCAGTGGGGGGCATGCAGGAGGCAGCGGATCGATGTTTCTCTCTCACGTTGATGTTTCCATCTCTCTCTCAAAAATCAATGAAAACATTTAAAAAAATTACTTTATTTTTAAAAAAAGGGAAACAGAAGTTCAGTGGTGTAATGTTTTCAGAACGTCATCCCATCATGTGTATTTGGAGTTATCCACCTGTCACCCAGGAGCCTCACCCGCCTGGAGCCACAGTACGAAGGCAGTTTGCTCCCCTCCACCCCCACCCCAGCACCCCCAACCCCAGCACCCCCATCCCAGCACCCCCACCCCAGCACACCCCACCCCAGCACCACCCCACCCCAGCACACCCCCACCCCAGCACCCCCACCCCAGCACCCCCACCCCAGCACACCCCACCCCAGCACCACCCCCACCCCAGCACACCCACCCCAGCACACCCCCCAGCACACCCCCCAGCACCCCCACCAGCTCTGTTGGATCAGCCCCCCCCCAGCACCCTTAGCTGTTTCTGGGGGCACCCAAGGAGGCAGCTCCCATGTGCCCACAAACCAGAGTTCGCTGCAGGTGGCTTCCTTCCTCCTCTTCGGTTCTTCTTGTTCCCGTCCGTGGTCCTCGGGGTCTCCTGGAGAAGTTTCACTCTGCAGCTGCCCTCATGAGGGCCCCCAGTTCCACCCACAGGTGCTGCCCAGACACCCCGAGTCCCTGCTGCTGGGGCATGGCTGCGGCTTGTGCGACTCCTGCCACCGGGCTTCCTGGGCCCCAGCTGGATGGATCTTTTTTTTAAAATTAACTTATTTTTGTTACAGAGGTTTCTCCTTTTCCCCCCTAGACCCCTCCTCCTATCCCACCCCCACCCCAGCATTGTCGTCTATGTCCATTGGTTACGCATACATGCATATACGTTCTTTGGTTTATCTCATCCATCCCCCTGCCCCCCTCCTCTGAGGTCTGTCAGTCTGAACCCTACTTTCTATGTCTCTGGGTCTATTTTGTTCATCAGCTTATTTTGTTCACTATATTCCACAAATAAGTGAGATCATGTGGTATTTGTCTTTCTCTGACTGGCTTATTTCGCTCAGCATAATGCTCTCCAGGTCCCTCCGTGTCGTCTCAAAGGGTAAGAGATCTCTTCTCACACCAGCTGGGTGTATGTCGAAGGCAGTGCCAGGACGGTTTGCTGGTGGTCGGAGGTGAGCTGCAGGAGAGGGTCCAGGGCGATCCCAGGCTTGTGACCTGATGCACAAGGGTGTTAGTAATGAAGGGTGTCAGGAAGACTGTGGGGGGCAGGTTTGGGGGGATGAGCGGCAGTTCCGTTTGGACATAAGGTCCATGATGTCTCTTACACATCTAAGATAAGAAAGGTGATGTCGGACCTTCCCTTTCCATTCAGCCTCATTGCCATGGACAGAGGCTTGACCGTAACCTTGAAGACTGTTTCCAGGTCCAGCAGGCCCGTTGAGGGCCTGCTCCAACACCCCGTTTCCGGTCTTCCCCGCTGCAGAACCCCGATTTTGTTCCCTGCCTGGAGGAGGTCCTGGTTGTCCCAAGCAGCCAGGGTCACTCCGTTCGTCCCGGGTCAGCGATGAGGTTTGGGGTTAGCCTGGCACCCACCCCTTTCTGGTCAGCAAGCCGTGGAGGGCAGTCATTCAGAGGCTTCTACGAAATGTTCCCTTTCTTAGAAAAGACGCAAGAAGGAGAGTGGGGCTGGCTTCCTCTCCTGGGTGTCCTGGCAGGCGTGTTGCAGACACGACAGAGCCAAATGGAGGAAAAGCAGCCTGGGATGGTGAGCGAACAGGTGTCCCCTTCCAGCCCGGAGCTAGCGAGCTGGGGCACGCTCTGGTGTCTCCTGTGAGAGCGTGCCCCCTTCACTGGGAAGACGTCGCAGGAAGTGTTCTCCCTTGCTCGTGAAAGCAGCCTGGAGTGTCCGAGGGGGAACCCCAGGATGTCTGGGCAGGAGGTTAGGGTGCCCATTGTATCGCTGGGCAGGTGAGGCCAGTGCCAACCACTGGACAGGTTCCAGGGCGAGGTTATGAGCTTGGACGAGAAACCGCGAGTTTTGTCGTGGACCTGTCCTCTGTGTGTGCCGGGGAGGCCAGGAGTGTCCCGCTGGGAGGTGCTTTCCCTCCCAGGTCCCCTCACACACAGGCTGGCCCTGGGCACCGAGGGCCACGTCCGCAAGTCGGTCACACTTGTACTCCTGTCAGGAAGGCAGGCAGGCGTCACGACCCCTTTTATCATCGGAATTAACACTCAGGGAGGTGATCACAGCCTAGGAGTGGGAAAACCCAGGCTTGACCCCAGGCTTTCTGAACTCCAGGCCAGTGTGCTCTCAACCACACATGGGATTGGTCTTAAATATGTTTTGTTTTTGTTTTAAATTCTCACCCAAGGATATTTTTCTATTTATCTTCAGATAGAGTGGGAGGGAGAGACAGAGAGAAACATCAATGTGAGAGACACACATCAACTGGCTGCCTCCCGCATGACCCGACCAGGGCCAGGGACGAACCGCAACCGAGGTACGTGCCCTTGGCTGGAATCGAACCCGAGACTCATTGGTCCGCGGGCCGACGCTCTAACCACTGAGCCAAACCGGCCGGGGCTGTTTATTTTTGTTTTTACGATGAGAAGTGTTCAGAAGTGTTAATAAGCTGACTTTTTCAAAGAGCAGGTTATTTTTAAATGTTCCAGGGAGACTGAATTGTGGCAGACCGTGTCTGAGGCGAGAGGACGCTTATCCTCCCGCGAACACATCCCGATCGACCAGGATGCGTGGGGTCACGTGTTGATGCTTTGGCGATCTTGGATCTCGGCGTCTTCCTCTGCAGTGAGGGGCTGACCAGGTGTGTGGGTTTCTCATTGCTGCTGTCACACATGACCACAAATGTAGTCGCTGAAACGGCACACATTTCTGGGGGTCAGAGTCTGATGGGGTCTCACCGGGCTGACGTGACGGTGTCTGCAGATGCATGCTCCTTCCCGGACTCCCTCTGGGTGAGGCCATGTCCTCGCCTTTTCCAGGATTTACAGGCTGTCCGCCTTCCCTGGCTCGTGGCCACCGGCTCCATTCAAAGCCAAAGCCATTCCCACGCTGCTTGCCGTCCTCTCCCACTCCTGAGGGTCCGGTGGCGACACTGACCCAGCTCCTCCAGAAACTGCTCCTTGTTCCCAGGTCAGCGGACGAGCAACCTGAGCCACCCGCACCCTTGACTGCCCGTCGCCCACATCGCCGCAGGGTCTGCTCCTGTGGACAGCTTTGGGGGTCACGCTGCCCAGCGCACGGGGCAGTCTCTGAGATCTTCCAGTTCAACGTGTACGGAAAAGTACCGGTATCATTTCCTCTCTTGTTTTGACTTTAAAGTGAATGAATAAAACCCAAACAACTGCCCTGCCCGGTTTGGCTCAGCCGTTAGAGCGTCAGCCCGCAGACGAATGAGTCGTGGGTTCGATTCCGGTCAAGGGCACGCACCTCGGTTGCAGTTCGTCCCCCGCCCTGGTCGGGTCCTGCGGGAGGCAGCCAGTCGATGTGTCCCTCTCACGTTGATGTCTCTCTCTCTCCCTCTCTCTCTCCCTCCCTCACTCCCACTCAGGTAAGGATTTAAAAAACCCAAACAACCAGGTAACAGGGAAAGAAATAGACTTTTAACTTATTGTTCCCATTTTATTTTCATATAAGGAACTATATTCACATAGTTCAAAGACCGAAACACCCCTCCCTAGCCCTGTCTGCGCCCCATTATTTATGGAACCAACCCCTACTGTGTCCATTCCCTGGGCTGCCGTAACCCGTGGCAACAGATCTGGTCTCTGCAGTGTGGAGGGCAGACGTCCAGAACCACGGTGTGGGCAGACTTGCGATCCTCGCAGAGGCTCCAGGGAAGAAGATGTCCTTGTCTCCCAGCTTCCCTGGCTCCAGGGGTCCTTGGCTTGTGGCTGCGTCATCCAATCTCTGCGTCCATCGCCACGTGTCCTTCCTGAGTGCCCTCTCCTCTTCCTGTAGGGACACCAGTCACTGAACTCAGGGTCCACCCCAGACCCGCAGGACCTCACCTTAACTAATCCCATCTGCAAAGAGCTCATTTCCAAATAAGGCCACGTTCACCGGTGCTCAGGGTCAGGACTTGAGCTTGTCTTTCTGGGGACATCACTCAACCCCTCACACCTGTGGAAGGACTGGCGGATGTTTTCAGTTATTTGCTGTTAGAACAGGTACTGTGTGTTTTCTTAGGAACTTGCCAAATGCCTCCGAAAGCCTCTCCCTGAAAGGGCGCCTGCTGAGGGTCCTGGTTTTTGCCAGACTGTGCTTCAGAAAGGTTGCATTTGTCCCCGTTCCGGCCTCAGCGACTGCATTCCTACTGCCTCGCGAACTTCGTGACACCAGTCTCTCTACCGGCAGCCCCAGGCGGGATCCTGCCCTCATGTCCCATTCCCAGTCCCTGCCTGTGTGTGGCGTGCACACACGTCCCGTGGCCGCTGCCCCGCGGGGGTCTGTGGGTCTCTGTCACCTCCTCTTCCCTTTGAGCTCCTGTCTGGTTTGTGTGTGTGTCTAGTCCATTTCAGACCCTGTAAGTGCTTATTTTTGGGGGGCAGCTCTTGTGTTTGTTTTCTCACATGCCTGGAACTTGATCTTTCACACAAACCCAAGGCCACAGATTGGGTGAAACTGTATCCACAGTGCAGGGGTAGCAGCCTGTCGGTGTGGGACTCAGTGATGCACGTGGTGTGAGTGGGGGGAGTGCCGGCGACCACTGACGCGGGGGGTGCAATTCTACACACACCACACACACACACACACCGCACACACATACCACACACACCACACACACATACCACACACACATAACCCCCCCCCACACCACACACCACACACATACCACACACACACACAACACACAACACACACAACACACACATGCTACACACACACCACACACACACACTACACACCACACACCACACACCACACACATACCACACACCACACACTACACACCACACACCACACACATACCACACACCACACACACACACCACACACCATACCACACACACACACCACACACACACACACCACACACATCACCCACACCACACACCCCACACACGCATCACACACACACACCCCACACACACATCACACGCACACCCCACACACACATCACCCACACCACACGCACACACACATCACACACCACACACACCACACACCACACACCACACACACACCATACCACACACACACACACCACACACACATCACACACCACACACACCAAACACCACACACACCACACACACCATATCACACACACAACACACACACACAACACACACATACACACCACACACCATACACTACATACACCACACACCACAACCACACATAACACACACAACACACACACACAAACCACACACATACCACACACCATTCACTATACACACACCACACACCACACACCACACACACACACCACACCACACACCACACACACACACAACACACACAACACAACACACACATACACACCACAACACACACACCACAACACACACCACACACATACACACCACACACCGCACACACAGGACACACCACACACACACAGCACACACACATACACACCACACACAGCACACACACATACACACCACACACACACAGCACACACACATACCACACACATACACACCACACACCGCACACACACACACCACACACGCACACACACACACCACACCACACACACACACACCACACCACACATACACACACACATGAAGCAGTTACTTACTCCACGAACCGGGCATGTTTGGAAGTATGCCCGAGACGGTGGACTCCCTTCCTCTCTTTGTGAAGGAGAGGCTCAGCTGGGTTATCAAACTGATGGTGGACACTCAGCAGACGGCCTGTCCCTCCTGACTCTCTCTTCCCATCCGAGTCATTTGTTCGTAATTGAGAAAAGAGAGCAGCCCTGGCTGGTGTGTCTCAGTGGTTAGAGCATCAGCCCGGGGATCAAAGGGTCACGGGTTTGATTCTCAGTCAAGGGCACATGCCTGGGTTGCAGGCTCGGTCCCCTGTGGGGGGCGTGCAGGAGGCAGCCAATCAATGGTTCTCTCTCACATCGATGTTTCTATATCTTTCTCCCTCTCCCTTCCTCTCTCTCTAAAAAAACCAATCAATGAAAAAATATTTTTAAAAAATCAATGGAAAGCCCTGGCCAGTTTGGCTCAGTGGTAGAGTGTCGGCCCTCGGACCAAAGAGTCGCAGGTTTGATTCTGGTCAAGGGCACGTACCTCGGTTGCAGTTCGGTCCCCAGCCCTGACTGGGGTCATGCGGGAGGCAACCAATCGATGTCTCTCTCTCACACCCATGTTTCTCTCTCTCTCTCCCCTCCCACTCTATCTGAAGATAAAAGGAAAAAATATCGTGGGGTGAGGATTAAAAAAAAACAAAAATAAAAATAAAAGATCAATGGAAAGATTATCCTCTGGTGAGGATTAACAAGAAAAGAGAGGGAGGGCAACTCCACTTCCGGGAACATACCCAGAATGGGCCCTGGCTGGTTTGGCTCAGTGGTTAGAGCGTCAGCCCTCGGACCAAAGAGTCTCAGGTTTGATTCTGGTCAAGGGCATGGACCTCAGTTGTGGTTCGGTCTCAGCCCTGGTCGGGGTCGTGCAGGAGGCAACCAGTCGATGTCTCTCTCTCTCTCTCTCTCTCTCTCTCTCTCTCCCCCAACTAAAAAAAAAAAAGAAAAAGGAAAAACAATTTTTTAAAAAGGCAATGACTAGTGAAGGATGCAGGGGTTGTTTTTGCTGTTTGCCCACGAGGCCACCTCCAGAGTGGCCCTGTCCCCGACTCCTGCTGTCTCTGTGGGTCCTGGGCTCCGTGTCTCACCGGCCACAGGGAGTCCTGTTGGAAACCAGGGTGCTTCCTCGTCTGGCCCAGCGCTGCGGGGGGCTGCGCAGGAGGAAACCTGGCCGCCCACTGACCCCTGTGTTGGGAGGTCCCTGTCCCTTTCTGTGGACGATGAAGCACCACCTGGCGTCGGTTAGGGACTGGTCCACAGGAGAGGCGTGGATGGTGGCGCAGGTCCCCTGCTCTGTGGGTGACAGGGAAGGAGGGGCTGGCTCCCCACACGAAGCCGGTTTGCTTGCAGCTAGTAGTGCGGGGGGCGGGGTGCGTCTGGCCCTGGTCCCCACACCGGACCGTGCGGCGGCATCTGCAGAAGGGAAGCCTCTCCGCGCTGGCCCGGGCTGTGTCCCCCGGGCACCGCAGAGTCGGCGCTCGGGTCCAGGCTGTGCCTGTCCTCTGCCCGGCGCCCGCCGTCTCGGTCAGCGTCTGGCCGGCAGGACGATGTGGGAGGGAATGACTTCCTCCTGGACGCCAGGGGTGAGTGGACACGCGAGCTCCGGCCTGCTTGGGGGTGAGGACTTGCTCTGACCAGCGAGGCAGAGCCCGTGTCCAACATCTGGAGCAGACCCGAGGAGGGCGCTGCGGGGCCCGGGAGGCAGAGCCCGTGTCCGCACATCTGTAGCAGACCCGAGGAGGGTGCTGCGGGGCCCAGGAGGCCTCAGCTGCCAGCCCTGGAGGGCCTTACCCTGGGTACCCTTTGGGGCCATTTGAATTCACCATGTTCGTGTCCTGTGTTAACTTTTCAAAAGAAATTTCATTATAATTTTTGTAAATGCTTAACTATTAAAAATACTACAAAAGCCCTGGCTGGTGGGCTCAGTGGTCAGAGCCGCCTAGTGTGAGGGGCTTCCTGCCAGAAAGTGAGAAAGCCAGCACCAGGCGGGGCTGCAGTGGGCGGAGCGTGGGACGTGTGGGACGCTGTGGGACCCTGTGGGACGTGTGGGACGCTGTGGGACGTGTGGGACGCTGTGGGACCCTGTGGGATGCTGAGGGACGTGTGGGACACTGTGGGACGTGTGGGACCCTGTGGGACGCTGTGGGACGTGTGGGACCCTGTGGGACACTGAGGGACGTGTGGGACACTGTGGGACGCTGAGGGACGTGTGGGACGCTGTGGGACGCTGGGGGACACTGTGGGATGCTGTGGGACAAAGAGGACTTTGCTTTTCACTTTCATTCTCTGTTCTCCATTTTTTTCTTTATGTACTACATTTAAAAAATGTTTTTATTGATTTTAAAGAGAGAAGAAGGAAGAGGGAGAGATAGAAACATCGATGAGAGAGAACATTGATTGGCCGCCACCTGCATGCCCCCCACTGGGGATCGGGCCCACAGCCTGGCATGTGCCCTGACCGGGAATCAAACCAGTGACCTCTTGGTGCAGGGTCAACGCTCAACCACTGAGCCACGCCGGCAAGGCAAATCTGAACAACTCTTATTCATTTAAAAACACTAGTTATATTTATATTCAACTTGTTTGAAAACTACTTTGGCCCCTCATTTAGGAGAGAAAGTCTTGGAAAGTTAAATCGATGCTTCTCAAACTTGAAGCTAAAAAAACTCACCTGGAGATCTGGTTACTCTGACTCTGCTGGGGGGGGGGGGGGGCTGAAGTTCTGCGTGCCCAGCTTCCTGTCCTCTGGCCCACACACCCCGACCTGCCCCCCAGGGCCCAGGGGCGCACTGCCGCCTCTGCCACACCCCCACCTGCTCCCCAGGGCCCAGGAGCGCACTGCCGCCTCTGCCACACCCCCACCTGCCCCCCAGGCCCAGGGGCGCACTGCCGCCTCTGCCACACCCCCACCTGCCCCCCAGGGGCCCACTGCCGCCTCTGCCACACCCCCACCTGCCCCCCAGGCCCAGGGGCACACTGCCGCCTCTGCCGTTTCCCTGGCCCGAGCCAGACCCTCCCCGCAGCTGCCTGTGCTGCTGGCGGGTTCGTGCTGATGTGGGAAGCGGCTTATTTTCAAGCAAGAACAGGTGACCTGTTGAATCCCCTCCGTGGAGCCCCCTCCCCGAGCAGTTGCGTGGGCAGTTACGCAACAGAGCGTGAGTCAGGCGCTGGTCCGGCCGGGAGCCAGTTTGCTGGGAACGAGCCTTGGCACAGTGAAGGCATCCTCCTCCGTCCTGGGGGCCGCCTGTCCTGCCCAGCTGTCTCGGGCCACCGAGAGCCCTGATGTGTGTCTGCACGCCTCTGGGGGTCCTTGGCCCTTCTGACCTCCCTGAGGGAGGGCTGGGCAGACCCCTCTGACAGCTGATGAAACCGAGCTCTTGCTGGCTGGGCGTGTGCGTGTCACAGGTCGAGCATTCAAAGCCTCGTCGCTCTGATGCCAGCGTCCCTGCTTGTCCCCACTCCGCTGTGCTGAACTGGGGCCGGTCCCCATGGGGGCAGGTCTCAGAGGGAGACCCGGGACGGGACGTTTTGGTGGGTGTGAGAGGGGCTGCCCAGGTCCCCGCCCTTTCCCCAGCCTCACCCCCTGGTGGGGAGGGTAGCTTTTGTTCAACAACACACGTTCATCACCTAAACTTTTTTTGAAAGAAAGGTTTTCCTGAGCCAGTGCCAGCCCACAAAGGGGACCAGGTCCTGGGCATGAGTCCAAGCGACCAGCAGCAGGGCCCCTGGCAGAGACCAGCCCGCCCGCCTGGGCTCACGGGGCTTTGGCTGAGTTGTTTTGAAGGCATTTACACGGGCTGTAGGTACGGGGTGGGGAGGGGGTGTGGGTGAGGGGACCGTGCTGTGACTGACACCCGGTCTGTACGGGGCAGCCGACCCTGGGTGTTGACGCAAAGCCCCACGCGCACTCGGGACTGTGAGCCTGGTCAGCACTCCCCCCCCACCCCCGCATTGCCAGCTCACAGCCCGTCTCTTCCTCTCCTTTCAAACCTCTCCACTTTCTTTTCTTGTTACGTTCTTAATTTTCCTTGAACCGAGTTGATTCCACATTTTCTAGGGCAGGTCGTGGGACGTCCTTATCAGGTCAAGGTCCCCCCTTTCTCCCCCCACAGAAGCTCTGAGCGTTTCGGATGCTTTCTGACCTTCCAGGCCCTCATGTCGCCATCTCGGAGACCATCCGACCGGGAGACCCGTCCCTCTCCGTGACCCTTTCTCCTTTGTGGACAGTGGTCCCGCCTGGGATTTCTCTGGCTTCAGCCCCTCCCAGCAGCGCTTGGCACTGAGAAGGGCCAAGTACGTCTTTGTTAATGAGTCATTGCAATGTCCCTGGGGGGGGAGAGGAGCAAGGTCACCCCGATAAGGCCTCTCACGATTTCGCTCTCGTGCCCTAATAAGCGCCCACCAAGACGTCGGTGGCCCACGTGTTGCGCGTGGGCTTGTTTAGCTTTTGTCCACGTTGTGAAGAAACGAAACAGCTCTGTGGCCCCCGCCCGCCGGGAAAGCTGGGGAGAAGGGACATCCTGACAGGCGTGGGGCAGTGTCCCTGCCTCCCCCAGGACTGCCGGTGGGGTAGAGAGCCCGGGGGAGGGGGGAGCTTTTCACCCACGCCAGCTGGGCCCCACCCACCCACTCTGCTGCTCCCCCCGCGGGGCCTTGGCCTGCTCCCCACTGAGCCTGTCCCGTGGGGGAGGGTGTTTTTCCAACTCCCAGCCACGTTCCCACGCCGAGATAAGAAATGAAGAAAGAGGTGAGCTTGGACTTTGGCACAGCTGTAGGCCAGCTTTCACCAGGCGGGCCGCACCTGGGGCTGTAACGTGACAGGAGAATGAGGTCTGCTAATCTTCCAGATTCCTTTACAAAAAACCCCTGGACCATGTGCTCAGTGGGTGCGTCGACCCTGCACCAACGGTCGCTGGTTCCGTTCCCGGTCAGGGCACATGCCCAGGGTGTGGGCCCGATCCCCAGTGGGGGGCACGCAGGAGGCGGCCAATCGATGTTCTCTCTCATCCATGTTTCTATCTCTCTCTCCCTCTCCTTTCCTCTCTAACATCAATAAAGTAAAAAAACAACAACACTGAAAACGGCGCCCCCTAGGGGCCTGGATGCCGTCAGTGGGAGGAAGATCCTGGAGCTTCTGGCCAAGAGACAGGGTCAAACCAGCACTTTCTCCCAGAGCTGATGAATAGAACATTCATGCAAGCTGTCAATAACCAGAGTCTGCCGTCCCTTTTCCTGCACCTGGCTGTCGTTAGGCTCCCTCCGCCCCCTTCTGGAATGTTCAATCGCCAGTCCCCAGTCCACTGCCCAGCCTGGTGGGATAGCTCTTGATGACAGTCGTGAGGGTGCAGAGGCTGAGCTCTTCGTCCAGGACAGTGAGCAGGTACCCGGCGCGTGTCCAGGCCTTACAAGGAGAGGGCATGGTGACAGAGAGCCCCCGCTGCCCAGAGAGAGGCCGGCCTTCCACGCCGTGAGGAAGTGGGCACTCCCAGAGCGGGCGGGTGGGAACACAAGGTGGCACATCCCCTGGAGAGGGAACTGAGCGATGTGTGCACATTTTATAGCATTTAGCCCTTGACTGAGAAAGGCCACTTCTGGGTCATGTCCCGAATTACCTCTAACAATTCAGAAATATTCTAGATAGGGTCATTTATTGCAGCATAATTTGTAATTGCAAATTATGAAAAACAACTTGAATGTCCATGTGTAGGAAATTATTTTGCTGAACCACAGCATGTCCACACAGTGACTACCCTGTTGCTGTACAAACCAACAAGGAGGAATTCTGTGAACTGACAGAGTGCTAACCAGATACATTGTTACATGAAGACAGCAACGTTCATTAAAATGGTTATAGATACAGTAACGCATAGCCTAAGAAAAGAATCTGTGGGTCAGAAGGATACTAAGTAACAAATAAATGAGAGGAGTAAAGAAAGCTCTCCTTTCATTGTAAGAGGAAGTTAAATGCCAAGGAACAAATGTAGAGGGACTAATACGTGCAGAAAATCAAATTGCCAGTTTGTGTCCTTCGCAGTAATCACTGATGCGGCTACAATCACAATGAACACCAAATCTGCTGGGGAAAAGGACATTGCAATATTTATACAATATTAAAGCAGTTCCTTCAGATTACTTAAAATTTTTTTTTCTTTATTGATTTAAGAGGAAGGGAGAGAGAGAGATAGAAACATCGATGAGAAAGAACATCTATTGGCCGCCTCCTGCATGCCCCCCACTGCGAATCAGGCCCACAACCTGGGCATGTGTCCTGACCGGGAATTGAATCGGCGACCTCTTGGTGCATGGGTCACCGCTCAACCACTGAGCCACACCAGCTGGGCTCTTCAGATTCCTTACCAGCTACAAAGAGGGCATCTCCTTAGTCAAGAGATCGAGTTAACATCTTCAGTAACAGGACAAACCAGTGACGCTCCTCTGGATGGAGGTGCTGGGAAGACCACAACATCACAGATACCTCATGTTCCTGCCAGAAATTCCCAACCTGAACTAAATCGTGCGGAAACAGTCATACAAACTCAAAATGAGGGACACGCTACAAAATAATGGCCTGTCCTCTTCAAAAGTGTTGATGTTACGAAAGGCAAATAAAGGCTGAGGAACTGTTTCTGATTTTAAAAGACTAAAGAATACATCAACATTTTCTTTTCTTTTAATTTTTTTAAATTGATTTTTAGAGGGAGAAGGAGAAACGTTGATTTGTTGTTCCACTTATTTATGCATTCGCTGGTTGATTTTCTTTTTAAAAACATTTATTGAGATACTTTTCACATTTATTTTTGTTGTTAACCCTCACCCAAGGATATTTTTCCATTGATTTATAGAGAGAGTGAAAGGGAAGGAGAGAGAGAAAAATATCAATGTGAGAGAGACACATCAATTGGTTTCCTCCCTCATGCGTCCTGACCAGGGCCAGGGATTGAACCTGCAAGCCAGGTATGTGCCCTTGACTGGGAATTAAACCATGACCCTTCAGTGCACAGACGGATGCTCTAACTGCTGAGCCACACTGGCCAGGACATGGGATTGTTGTCTTAACTGGTCTTTCTGATAGTTCATTATTTGTGTATAGAAGTGCAACAGATTTCTGAATATTAATCTTGTATCCTGCAGTCTTACTGAATTTATTAGTTCTGATAGCTTTTTGGTGGAATATTTAGAGTTTTCTATATATAATATCATGTTATCTTCAAATAGCGATAGTTTTACTTCTTCCTTTCCAATTTGGATGCCTTTTATTTGTTTATTTTTAAATATGTTTTCATTGATTTTTTAGAGGGAGAGATAGAAACCTCAGTGTGAGAGAGAAACATCGATCAGCTGCCTCCTGCACGCCCCCCACTGGGGATCGAGCCCACAACAGGGCATGTGCACTGACTAGGAATTGAACTGAGACTCTCAGTCCTTGGAACGATGCTCAGTCCACTAAACCACACTGGCTGGGCAGGATGCCTTTTATTTTTTATTTTTTCTTGTCTGATTGCTGTGGCTAGGACTTCTAATACTATGTTGAATAAAAGTGGTAAGAGTTGGTATCCTTGTCTTGTTTCTTATTCCAGAGGAAAAGGTGTTTTTGTTTGTTTAATATGTTTTTATTAATTTTTCAGAGGGAGAGGGAGATGGAAACATCCATGTGAGAGAGAAACATTGATCAGTTGCCTCCTGCATGCCCTCTACTGGGGATGGAGCTGCAACCCAGGCATGTGCCCTGACTGGGAATCAAACTGGGACCTCTCAGTCCATGGGACTGACGGCTCAACCCACTGAGCCACGCCAGCCGGGCCAGAGGAAAAGTTTTTAGCTTTTCACCATTGCGTATGGTATTAGCTCTGGGTCTGTCACAGGCGTTATGATGTTGAGGTATGTTCCTTCTATACATGCTCACTTTGTTGAGAGTTTTTATCACAACAGGATGCTGAATTTTGTCAAGTGTTTTCTTGCATCTATTGAGATGATCGTATGATTTTTATCTCTCGCTTTATTGATGTGATGTGTCACGTTGATTGATTGGCAGGTGTTAAACCATCCTTGCATCCCTGGGTTAAATCCCACTTGATGGTGGCGTGTGATCCTTTCAGTGTATTGCTGACTTTGGTTTGCTACTGTGCTGTGGAGGATGTTTGCATTTGTGTTCACCGGGGATGTTGGCCCGTAGTTCTCTGTTTTTGTAAGGTCTTTGGTTTTGATATCAAAGTCATGAAACTCAAAGTCAACAACGTTGAGAACAGTGGGGCAGAAGGGTTAAACCTGGGTCCTTAGAGACGTCCGTGCCCCACTCCTCCAGGCTGCTTGTTAAACGACAACAGATGTACTTACAATGTTGGTCACTTCCCGGCATCTAGCGCGGTGCCCAGCATGCAGCAGGCGCTCAGTAAGTAGGTGGACACGAGAAGCCTCTCGAAAAAGCCCTGCACAGCCCTCCAGCCCCTCTGTTGTGAAGCTGCAGCTCCCAGAGCTGCAGGACTTTCTTCCTGCTCCGTGTCTGGTCTCATCGGTGTCTCCAGCTGCAGCCCTCCCTCCCCCTCCCTGGGGCAGAGCCGGTCCTTTTGCTGAGGGCAGTTAGTCAAGAGGGACGCACGACCCGACAGGAGGGACGAGAGAGCCGGGGCCCAACGTGCACTGCAGGGGAGGGACACAGAGGTGTGTGAGGAGTGCGGAGGAGGCAGCCCGGCCGGCGAGGATGGGGAGACTGGCAGAGCTGGGCTGGGAGGACCACGCTTGGTTGAGAGACGAGGAGGCCTTGGAAGAGACACGAGAAGGTCACGAGGTTGAGCAGAGATGACTCTCCTCCCCCAGACCTGGGAGCCGCCCTGGAGTGGAAAGTGGGTGGTTCCCGGGGCAGCCAGCACAGAGTGCCCGCACTGGGCGGCTACAGCGACACCAGTGTGTTCTCTCGCACTTCTGGGGGCCAGGAGTCCAGGCTCAGGGTGTGGGAGGGCAGAGTGGGTTCCTTCCTGGGGGCTCAAGGAGACTGTCCCGTGTCTCTGCCGGAGCTTCCGGGCCGCCGGCCGTCCGCGGCTCCCAGCTCCTGTGTCGCTGCTGCCTTCCCCCCGTGTCCACCTCTGTGTGTCCTCCTTGGATGGGGACATCCGTCACGCTGGGCTGAGGATCAGTGCTGCTCCCTGCGATCTGTGTCCTGATGATACGCAAGGACGGTGCCTCCAACTCGGGTCACGTTGAGGGGCACCGGGCCCGAGTCCGAGCGGCTTTCCTGAGGCCCCCATAGCAACGGCCCACACGTCGTGTGGCTGAGACGGAAGCTCACTGTCCCAAATGTCAGCAGGCTGGTTCCTTCTGAGGGCGAGAGGGGAGCCGCCCCAGGCCTCTCTCCTGCTGTGGGTGCCTGTCTCCTCCCTGTGCGCTAGGACTCGGCATCCCTGCGGGGGACACAAGTCCACCCCCCAGTTCCCTCGGAGGCTGTCCCACTGCGGGGATCTCCTGCCTGCCTGAGCGCGAGCAGGGGGCTGGGGCTTGCCTAACAGTTTGTTTATCCTCACCTCAGGACATTTTTGCATTTATCTTCAGATAGAGTGGGAGGGAGAGAGGGGGAAGAGAGAGAGAAACATCGATGTGACCGAGGTACGTGCCCTTAACGGGAACCGAACCCGGGTCTCTCTGGTCTGAGGGCCGACGCTCTAACCGCTGAGCCATACCAGCCAGGGCCAAACTTTTGTTTTTTATTTATTTATTTTATCCTCACCTGAGGACATTTTTTCATTTTTTGTTCAGATAGAGCGGGAGGGAGAGAGGGAGGAAGAGAGAGAGAGAAACATCGATGTGAGAGAGACACATCGACTGGTCGCCACCCACACGACCCCAACCGGGCTGGGGACAAACTGCAACCGAGGTACGTGCCCTTAGCGGAACCGAACCCGGGACTCTCTGGTCTGAAGGCTGATGCTCTAACCGCTGAGCCACACTGGCCAGGGCTGCCTAACATTTTATACAACGGTCCCTAAGAAAGGAAGATCTGTGCTCCTTTCTCTGCAGCACGACGCGCTGTCTTCTCCTGTCGTAGTTCCCCCTGGGTGACGGCCCTGGAGCCCCTCGGGCTCGTTTCCGTGTCCCCCCGCAGCAGGCCCGGCGCCCGGCGTTGACGGACTTCCACAGGCGGCAGACCGGGCTCCAGGCCCAGCTTCGCTGCATTTCGGCCCGTGGCCCTGGAGTAACCCTGAGCCTCTGTTTGCTCATCCACAGAATGGGAACCCGAGCGCGGCGACCCCACGGGCTGCCGTGAGGATGAGAGGCCTCAGTGCAGACGCACGCCCAGCTCCCAGCCTGGCTCGCGGCTAGGGCTTGACACGGCCACCTGCTGTGGGACAGGTGGAAGGGTGCTGACATGGACCGTGCAGTGACACGTTGTCCCCGTCCAGGGATGGCTTTGCCTGTCGGCACCTCAGTGTGGCTCACAGAACACGGGGCAGTGCGGGGCTCCCCTGCCAGGGCCCTGGCACACCTGCCCAGCCACTGCTGGCAGTCCACGGCTTGCCCACGGGGGCCATCAGCCGGTGGACAGGAAGCGCCTGGGCTTCCTCCCCTGAATGCGGCGACGGCCTCCACACAGTAGTGCGTTTCCCGGCCTGGGGACTCGGCTGCAGTTTCTTTGATCTTGGACTCTGGATCTTTGTACCAGGATTTGTGTGCCAACTCAGTCTGGAGAGAAAAAGCCCTCAGAGGGCGGGAGAGTTGCCTGGCAGGAGACACACGTTGTTAAAGACGCAGGAGAGCGAGTGGGTGGGGCCCCCTCTGCCTAACGACCCCCAGGAGAGGGTGGAGGACCTTTGTTCCCTGCATCCCCGGCCTGTCAGGACCCAGCAGTGCTGACTCGGTGGCAGCCCGAGGGGACAGGAAGCCGAGGGGCGGACAGGAGGAGCAGTTCCCGTTCCCAGCACAGGCTGAGTGACTCCTCCCCTCTCCGATGGGCCTGGGATGGCAGATGAGCCTGCAGAATCATGATTTTAGGGTCAGCCCTGGATCAAAGTGGATCTTGGCTTCCCAAAGGCGAGAGGAGAAAGGCAGGCAGGCAAAGGGCTGATTTAACTCGCGCCGGCCTCAGACCCCAGGCTGCCCGAGATTCTCACCCCTCCAGATGGACGGAGGTGGTCACGGTTCGTGGAGGGGTCTCGGCTATACCGGACTGACTTTGAGAGCTCCCGTGAGAGTGGGGGACAGTGGGGAGCAGGGTGAGACCGATGGGGCAGACAAGCCAGTTGTTATAACCCTCTCCCTTTCCAGTCGGGAAGATGAGTTACCATTTCTGAGAGCTGCTGTGTGTCAGCCTCAAATCTGGTGATTTCTTTTTTGTTTTAAATATGTTTTTTATTGATTTTTTAGAGAGAGAAACATTGATGCCTCCTGCACGCCCCCTACTGGGGATGGAGCCCACAACCCGGGCGTGTGCTCTGACCGGGAGTGGAACCTGGACGTCTCAGTCCATGGGACGGCGCTCCATCCACCGAGCCACACCGGCCGGTCACAGTCTTCTTCATACGAAGTCTGAGTCCAGCGGTTTATGCTCACGGCACCCCTTCCTCTCCCGAGGGTACATCAGAGCTTATTTGCATATTTATGCTCCTTCGGGGAGTCCGTCATTATGAACGGGGGACATATGGACATCCTTGCACACAGATTCGTCTGTGAATTTTCTCAGAAGTGCGATTCCTAGGTCAAAGCGGAGAACATCTTTAGACTCTTGATGCATTTTACAATGATTTCCCAAAGTGTTTCTCCTACCAACTATGTAGGACTTGGGTCCAGAAACAGAAGTTTGGCTCTGGCCAGTGTGGCTCAGCGGTTAGAGCGTTGGCCCGCGGACAGAGAGACCCGGGTTCGGTTCCCGCTAAGGGCACGCACCTCGGTTGCAGTTTGTCCCCGGCTCCGGTTGGGGTTGTGTGGGTGGCGGCCAGTCGATGTGTCTCTCTCATGTCAATGCTTCTCTCTCTCTTCCTCCCTCTCTCCCTCCCGCTCTATCTGAAGATAAATGCAAAAATGTCCTCGGGTGAGGATAAAAGAAAACAACAACTAAAAACAAAACAAAAAGTTTGCCCTGTGTGGTGTGGCTCAGTTGGTTGAGCGTTGTCCTGTACACCGAAAGGTTGCCAGTTCGATTTCTGGTCATGGCACATGCCTGGATTGCGGGTTTGATCCCCAGTTGGGGCAACCTGTCGATATTTCTCTCGCTCTCTCGCTCCCTCTCTTTCTCTCTCCTTTTCTCTAAGCATGTCCTCAGGTGAGGATTAAAAAGAAAAATTGGCCCGGCTGATGTGGCTTGAGTGTCGACCCATGGGATGTTACCAGTTCCATTCCTGGTCAGGGCACATGCCTGGGAGTGCAGGAGGCAGCCAATCAAGGTTTCTCTCTCATCGATGTTTCTATCTCTCTCTCCCTCTTCCTTCTCTCTCTAGAAAAAATGAATAAGAACATATTAAAAAATTTTTTTTCTTATTGATTTGAGAGAGAGAGAGGAAGAAAGAGGGAGAGAGAGATAGAAACATCGATGAGAGAGAAACCTTGATTGGCTGCCTCCTGCACTCCCAGGCATGTGCCCTGACCAGGAATCGATAAAAAAAAACTTTGTTACTTGAATTGTCATAAGCAGTTTTTTATTTTTATTTTTTATCAAGTTTTAAAAATTTGCCTAAATTTAACTTTTTTCTTTCTTTCTGTTTTGAGCTCATCCTGAGCGCCCGCTGTGAAGGTGCTGAGCCCGCCCTTCAGCTGGCGGTGAGGGCTGACGTGCAGGGCCTCTGGGTGCCAGCCTCAGTTTTGGATTCGTGTAACCATGGCAACAGGGCGGCTCCCTTGCTGACTCCCTGTCGCATGCTGCCTGCGTGGAGCATCGGAGAAAAGGGTTGGCTGGGGCGGAAAACGCCGCCAGGGCCCAGGACACAGACGGCACTTTGGCAGAGGGTGGCGCCGTTCCCCACACGCCCTCCGGGGCCGGGACTGCTCTCAGGGCCGTCCTGGGGGAATGACGTCCGAGTGCGGAGTTGGTGAGGCCCGTCCTGTCCGGGAGCTGGGCTCCACGAGTCACGGGGCCGCGTGTGGATAAAGCGTGTCCACAACCACCGCCCGGGGGTCTCGCCCTGTGCCTGGGGCGGCGAGGGGACGGGTTTGGGCACAAGTCCGGGAGGCGCCACGCGCATCGCCCTCCACAGAGATCTGTGTCCCCGACACGGTGTGTTTTCATGGAGGACAGTGACGAAGGCGCCCGCCCCGCTGGACAGCCTGGCCCCCTGTTTGCAGAGGCCGCTGGGGAGCGAGCCCAGACACCTGGCGTGACCCAGCTGCCCCATGACCTGCTCCGTGACCTCTCTGGGGCCATCCCCATCCTGGAGACGGTTTGACCTGGTGATCTTCACCAGTGATTCGGGGTCTGGTGAGAACAGCGCCCAGCTCTCACATGCTGACTGCGTCCTGAGGCAAAGGGTCAGGGCCTCTCGGGTCGCCTGTACCTAAGGGCACTGATCCCAATAGCCAGACCCCGCCCTTCGTGACCTAGTCACCTCCCGGAAGCCCCACCTCCGAAGACCAGCACATTAGAGGTAAGATTGCAACGTGTGGATTTTGGGGACCAGACATTTGGTCTATGGCAAGGCCCTGCTTTCCAAGAAGATCATTTGGCCCCTGGAGCCGGTCCACACTCCTTATTCTCCCCTCCCGATAGTCAACGTGATGGCCTTTGGTTAAACCAATGTTTAGAGTTTACTTATGACACAGAATACCAGTCGTCAGCGAGCCAAGGGGTACCACGGCGATCTTCCTTTCTTGTCCAGCGTCTGCTCCCCCTGGGAGTCCGGTGCCGCTTTTTCGTAATAGTCGCCCAGTGATATCCTCCCCTCGTCACAGGGGACGTTGCCCCACCCAGGTGATTAAAATTCGGGAGGAAGATCATTGTCAACCCAAGAATCTACACATGGCACATGGCCAAAGTATACAAATTACACAAATTCCCTCTCTCTCTCTCTCTCTCTCTCTCTCTCTGAAGCTGTCTCTGCCTGTGGGAGCTGGCTTTGTCCGCCACACCCCGCGGGCCACACTGACGCCCTCAGGTTGGGTTTGTATTTCCCTGGGGGGGACACAGAGGGGCGCACAGTAGGCCCTTGTAATCTGGAAACTCAGTTCTTTCCGTCCTGGAGCATTTTCGTGAATTGTTTCCATATGATTTTCTCTCTGTTGTCTCACCTCTTTCTTCCTTCAGGTTGTATGAGTTGGAGGGTTCCAACGCATTATTTATCCTCTGATCTTTTTATCTCATCTCTTCTATTTTACGTGCTTTGTTTCCCTCCCCCACTGGGAAATGCCCTCAATTTTACCTCCCAACCCACTGGCTGAATTTTTATTGCAGTTATAAAATATCTTTTGCCCTGGTCGGTTTGGCTCAGTGGTTACAGCGTTGGCCCGTGGACCAAAGAGTCGTGGGTTCTATTCCGGTCAAGGGCACGGACCTCGGTTGCGGTTCTGAACTGGGCCCTGGTCGGGGTCATGCGGGAGGCAACCAGTTGATGTGTCGCTCTCACTGCGATGTTTTTCTCTCTCTCGCCCTCCCACTCTATCTGAAAATAAATAGAAAAATGTCCTTGGTGAGGATTGAATAAATATACATATTTTTAATAGTATATTGTCCCTGCCCTGGCTGGGTTGGCTCAGCGGTAGAGTGTCGGCCCTCGGACCAAAGAGTCGCGGGTTCGATTCTGGTCAAGGGCACGGACCTCGGTTGCGGTTCATTCCCGGCCCTGGTTGGGGTCGAGCGGGAGGCAACCAGTCGATACGTCTCTCTCTCTCCCTGTCTCTCCCTCTCTCTCTATGTGAAGGTAAATGGAAAAATATCCTCGGGTGAGGATTAAAAAAAAAAAAAAGTATGTTGTCCCTGTCCTGGGCATACAAGGGTGTCCTCTTCCTTATCTGAGAAAATTAATTATGGGTTTAAATGTTTTAAATTCTCTTCTCTGGATTGCCGCTATTTTCTTGAAAACTTCTGCTCGTTACTGGTCTGGGCTTTCGTGTTTGATTGACAACATCAGGAGCCGGTCCCGGCAGGGCAGCCAGCCTGGCGCCTGACAGCTCGTCTCCTGTGCTGACAGCAGGAGATGCTGTCCCTCCCCTGTCCTGGCCGAGGTGCGAGGCGATGCCCATAGCCACTCGGCCTGGGTGGTAGATCCCAAAATGCCGTCGGGGAGCCGTGAGGATTCTCAGGAGCTCTCAGGGGTTCATGGGGTCAACACCATTTTGATACTCACGCTGAGACCTTCTCCCCATGTTCCTCACTGAACGGACAGTGGCTTTTCCAGAGTGGTGACGCCTGGTGACGTTTGCATTCGATGGTCAAGGATCGTGTGCCCCTGTGGTCTCGGGCTCCACATTTTCTCAGTCTTCATTTCTAATACAGTGGATACCACTATGTGTAACTCACGTACTGTGTATAACTCAGCTGCCTTCCCCGTCCCTCGTCCAGCCCAGCGTGGCTCCCGGGGACACGGTTAGAACAGCCTCGCCGGGCGTCACCTGCAGGGCACACTTCAGGTGAGCGCCGCAGGTGTCTCTTCCCTGGTACCCTGCCCAGGCCGAACTCAGTCCTCCCGAGTGACAGTGGAAGTTGTCAGATGTCCTCGACACAGGCTTCTTGGACAGAGAACACATCATGAGGGTTTTCTAATTAATGTTTCATGTGTGCCCTGGCCAGTTTGGCTCAGTGGTTAGAGCGTCAGCCCGTGGACCAGTCTCAGGTTCGATTCCAACCAAGGGCACGTGCCTCGGTTGCGGTTCGGTCCCCGGCCCTGGTCGGGGTCGTGCAGGAGGCAACCAATTGGTGTGTCTCTCTCACATCGATGTTTCTCTCTCTTTCCCTCCCTCTCACTCTGTCTGAAGATAAATGGAAAAATATCCTTGGGTGAGGATAAAAAATTAATTAATTAATTTAAAAAAGAAATGTTCCATTTATTAAAACTGCAAAAATTTGCCCTGGCCGGTTTGGCTCAGCGGTTAGAGTGTCAGCCTGTGGACCAGAGAGTCCCGGGTTCGGTTCCCGCTAAGGGCACGTACCTCCATTGCAGTTTGTCCCGGCCCTGGTTGGGGTTGTGTGGGTGGCAGCCACTTGATGTGTCTCTCTCACATCAATGTTTCTCTCTCTCTTCCTCCCTCTCTCCCTCCCGCTCTATCTGAAGATAAATGCAAAAATGTCCTCGGGTGAGGATAAAAAAAAAATTCAAAAATCTTGCCCTGCCAGGTAGCTGGGTTGGTTAGAGTACTGCTGATACGCCAAGGTTGTGGGCTTGCTCCCCCGTCAGGCACATTCAGGAAGCAGCCAACTATGCATGAATAAGCGGGACAGCACACCGATGTCTCTCCCTTCTGCCCTCTCTAAAAATCAGTAAATACAATGTTTTCAAATTGCAAACATTTTTAAAGGCGGTTTTCCATAAGTCTTTCAGTTGATCTCATATATACAATTTTGGTTTATAAATCCATGCATACGTTTCTATCAACCCCATTGAGCAAACGTAAGTACCTTAAACAATCACTCCGTTTATAAATTCATTTACGTTCCCTTGAGCAGTTTAAACTGAATTTACAGCGTTTCGAGAACTGATTTTCTGAACTAAGAAGCCGTGCTTCTCAGAAATTAATAAGCTTCTCCCGGTGACTTCTTAGAGACAGTATTGTTGCCAGCCAACCCCAGTTCTGCAGCCTGCCCCTGAGACCCACACGTGTGGCATCAGTTACCCTGAATCCGTACTCCCTATGCGAACACCTCACACAGCACAGACCTTCGAATGCCTAATGCATACAGATCATCTCGATGAGTACAAAACCCTTTTTCCCCCTGACCTTAATAAAAATGTACGATTTTTGTTGATCTGATTCACTTTATCTCTGCGTTCAATCAGAAATGTTTCTGGAAGTCCAGGTCCTGGTTAGAGGGTCTGTGTTACAACGGAAGCACAGCAGTGACTCCGGCCTGTGTCCACCAGGGGGCGTGCGCGGGAAGTCCAGAGAGGGCCGTTCAGAGGCGCCCAGACCGAAATGAACCAGTGCCCACGGACGGAGGGTACCTTGTGCGTGGTGCCCTCACCCAGGGGGGGATCCACAGCCACACACAGTACCGATGACTCATGAGAACACCTCCGGCTTGATTCCATTCACATCAGTGCAGAACCAATCTCTGCTGTCAGAAAAGTTACCCCGGGGGGAAGGCAGTGATGAGAATGAGGCCTGAGGGGGCCTCCATTCTGCTTCTGTTTTGTTATGTATGTATATATGTATATATATGTATATATGTGTATATATATGTATATATGTATATATGTATATATGTATATATGTATGTATATATGTATATATGTATATATGTATATATATAATTTTAAAATGTTTTAAAATATGTTTTTATTGATTTTTTAGAGAGAGATAGAAACATCAATGTGTGAGAGAAACATTGATTGGCCGCCTCCTGCATGCCCCCCACTGGGGATCGGGCCCACAACCTGGGCATGTGCCCTGACCGGGAATCAAACCAGCAACCTCTTGGTGCATGGGTCGTCGCTCAACCACTGAGCCACACCGGCCGGGCCCATGAGACAGTTTTAAAGCAGAGAAATAAGTCTTCAAATGGGCCTGATGAGGTAGGTCCCAGCCTTGCTTGTAGACTAGAGGAAGGTCTGTGGGCGGTGGGGGAGGGGCAATACTGTTTCTCGTGTTGCTGGTGTTGCTGTTTGTAGCGTGTGACCCGTGCGCAGAACACAAAAGAACCCCTTTCTTCCAGGTAAAAAGCCTGTGTGAGGCTGCTGTGATGTCACTGAGCCCTCGCTGTGACATGTAGGTTCCTTCATTTTAGCTTTACAAGGACATCGGCCAGAATTCCAAGGAAGCAGAACGACTCCGTGACTGAGATGCATTCCCACTGGCCGTGGACTGACTCCGTTGTCCCTGTGGACGGCAGTGGCTCTGTGGATGGCATCCGCGGTGGGCATGACTCTGTGACAGGCAGCATCTCTCAGCTCTGAGCGGTGTCCGCCGGATGTCGCTCTGAGACCGCAGCTATTCATCCCTCCACAGCGTTTTCCAAAAGAACTGTCCTGCTCTCGGGCTCTGGTGACAGAGTTTACTTTTCATAGACACACAACCTTTCTGTTTCTCTCTGATCTGAAAGGAGAAAAGACCCACCGTTTGCATACCCTTTCCCACGAGCACCTCAGAGTGTGAGGGGTGGGCGGGGTGCCACACTCCGCAGGGCCGGGGCTCTTTCCGCTGCTGGGTTCCTGCTTCCGTCCGATGATGTGCTGGGAAACAGATTTGTCTTGAGGAACGCAGGATCATCAAGATCTCAGTGAATGTTCCAATCATGCGCATGAAGGGTTAAAAATAGACACCTCTCGGAACAGCAGCGACCTGGGCATCAGAGTAAATGCATTACCAATCTCCTCTTCCCGGTAGCCCACGCATGTCTGTTCCACAGCAGAGACGTCTGCGGAGAACACCCACGGTTTTGCCTGGTGGTTATCCATTCTTTCCCAGCTAAAACACATCCCTCTTCTTTGGGTGACAGTCAAAATATGTAACGACTGGAATGGCGTGGGTATTAGCACGCCCGACCAATCGGAATGGATCATCACACACTTTCAGCGAGTCTTCCAGGTGCCCGGCCTTCCTTCTCTGAGGGCCAGGCAGTAGCCGAACTGGCCAGAGGCTCAACCTGAGAATTGCATTGGTCAGGGGCACGGGTGTGTCCCCAAGGTGCCGGACGCCTGGCGCTCCCCGCTTTCCTTTCTCAGACCCGTCGTTCAGCTTTTCCTCTGGTTCTGTAAGCTACCGTAACAGCCACCCAATCATTTTTGTGCTTACACACTTCCCAGAATTCATTGCTGGACAGTGATTCAGAAAATAAGACATGAAGACATTTTCTGCTGTGAGAATCCTGTTTTCCTGGGTCATTTCATTATGACCTGTAGAGAGAGCAGTGCAGAAGGGACACGCCTTCAAGCGGAGAAGTAGGGCATAGAGTAACAGTGGGGAAGCCGGGCTGACTCATTGGTGAGACAGAGCTTAGCAGGAGGGCCAAGCTTCCCGTGGGTCACTGTTCCCACCCCGGGTTTTAGTATTTAACAGCGATTAGTTCTTTAAAGTAGCTTTCCATTTCTAGAATTCTTTTTCAAGCCTTAGTCGCTAGAGTTCATTTTCCAGAACATGTTTCTTGAACTTAATGCACATAGGAATCTCCTGGAGGGTCCCTTTATTATTGTTATTTTAAAAATATTTTTCTTTATTGATTTTTAGGGCGAGAGGAAGAGAGATAGAAACATCAATGAAAGAGAACATCAATTGTCCACCTCCTGCATGCCCCCCACTGGGGATTGGGCCCACAATCTAGGCACGTGCCTGACTAGGAATCCAGCCGGTGACCTCCTGGTGTATGGGTCGACGCTCAACCACTGAACTGGGCAGGAGGGTCCCTTTAAAATGCGGTCTGACTCTCCCATTCCAACTAACTCCCAGTGATGCCGGTGCTTCTGACCTGAGAACCACACCCCGAGCATCCAGGCTCCAGGTGAGAGGACTTCTCTCCCACCCAGGTTTCCCAGATTCCCCAATTTAGGGGTTGCAGACCAGTTCCTCTGGTCCGTGCAGAGCACACCTGTCATACCGCGCGCCGCCTGCAGGTGTCAGCAGCGCACTCCGAGTCCCCGCTGGAGCGCTGCCTCGCTGAGGACCAGCTGAGCTGCATCTAAAGGATTGGGGAAACGCAGACGAAAAGAGCTTTAACAGTCCTCAAAGTAAGCACATTTCATGGCATTGGGTTGTAGTTTGAATCCACAAGCAAAGTGACCAATGAGGCTAATCCTCACTGAGTTTTTTTTTTTTTTTAATAAAGTAACCTTTTTATTGCTTTCTGATTTGAAAATCCCTCGTCCAGGTCTCCTGTGGGCCCCTGGCTCTCCGCCTTTGGAATCAGAAAACCAGAGGCGCTCTGGCAAAGTCTCCGGTTCGAGGCTTAGAGGGCCTTCTCCTGCGTTACCTGCTTGCTGGAAGAATCTCTAGCACTTCCGTTCTCCCAGCTTACAGACGAGAAGACAGAGGGACGGAGAGGAGAGCTCGGTGTTTCGTCCAGGTCAGCAGAGGTGGTGAAGGGCCCGCCTGGGTCTCTTCCGCGTCAAACCCTGTCCTCCACGGAATCGCGAGGTGACTCACCTGCACCAGGGACTTGGTTTAAAGTTTTGGAATGCCTGGGTTCCTGGCTGCTGGTGGTGGTGGAACACTGATAGTTCTGGCCGTACATTCTCCCCAAATACAGTGATACACTTTGGACACAATGATCTGACAAGGTTTCTACAGACATTGTATTTGTTCCCCATAACCAGAGTCACAGTGTCAGACCCTGTTCTGGAAAGGTTTCTGGGAAGCACAGGGCATTGGTGCCAGAAGAAGTAACATTTGAGTACATGTAGAGCTAAGCAAAGGGTCTTTTTGTGCCTGAGCTGGGAGTCGAGGGCAGTTGGTATCTCATGTTGGAGACTCTGCCACCGGTTTTACCGCCACAGTTATCTCTGGGGCTACTCCCTGCCCACCCCTTGCCCCTCCCCCACCCCCCCAATCTGGCACACAGAAGCTGCTGCCACCCCAAGGCAAGGCCAGGGGATCGGTGAGCGTGGGTGTCAGGGCAGGAAGCTCTGCTGTGGGTGATTGCGACAGCCCCTTCCACGCTCAGGAACCTCGGGCCACCTTCCTCAGGCGTGTTGCAAAATGGTTCCTGTGGGGTGTAAACAGGGAGAACGAGGGCAACAGTGTTGCTGGTTTCAATGCAGTCACACTCGGGGGAGAATCTTTAGGAACAGATGGGCCTTGTGCTCGCTTCCAAATGAGGGATTAAGGAACCTTCTGTTCCTGGGCCGCCGGGACTTAAAGAGCACCCTTTGAAAGTCCCCATCCAGCTCACCTTCCAGCACAGACAGGGCCAGCCTCAGGGACGCCACTGCTCGGCACACGGGCCCCATTTGGTCTACGCTCTGCTGTCCCCGTCCTGACTCCTGACTGAGTGCTGAACTAGGGCTCTGTGTTTTGGTTTCGTGCTGGGCCCCATGGGTGCTGCAGCTGGTCCTGCCTAGGGCCCGGAGGAGGAAATGAGGCTCAGACAGGAGCTGGGTCTCGGCCTAAACACTTCCCTCTGCCTTCTTCCCCTGCACACCTCTTAAGGTTCTTTTTCTCTGTACCGCAGGCTGACTCTCTAACCGCTGAGCCAAACCGGCCAGGGCTTAAGGTTCTTTTTCTACCTACGCTGGTCTCTCCTACCTCGTCTCCCACCACGTCCCTTCTTTTCACACCTTCCACCTCCTTCTCTCCGTTTCTACCCTCTCTCTTCTACCTGCGGGCATAGAATCTTTACAACCTTTTCTCTAGCCCAGTCTTTCCCCCCTCCCAATATGTTTTTATTGATTTTAGAGAGAGAGGAAGAGAGAGGGAGGGAGAGAGAGAAACATTGATGTGAGAAACATTGGTCGGCTGCCTCCAGCCCACCACCTGGGCATGTGTCCAGACCATGAATCGAACCCGCAACCTTTCAGTGCACAGGACCACGCTCAACCAACTGAGCCACACTGTCCAGGCAAGCCCAGTCCTATAGATCACTGGAATAACGTTCTCCGTGTTTCCTTAGTTCCCTTGGTGGTTTAATTATGCGGAGTGCGGAATGCCTGAGCGATGTTCACGCCTGGAGGGTGGGCGGTCACACGGAATTGTGCCGCCAAAATGATGCTGGTGTCTCAGCCCTGCTGGGGCCTTGCTCCTTCCGGAGTTAGTGTCTGGGTGTCCAGGAGGCCAGCCCGGAACAGCGGAGAAAGCAGAGCGGACCCATGTCAATGACCGTCAAAGCAGCTCTTTCTGGGACTAACAGCCTGTCTATCGAAGGGGATGGTGTTGATAGACTTCTCACAGGGAAGGGTCGCTGCAGACCCCCTCGGCACCCCGGGAAGGATCGGAACTGGACACGGTCACTGGCTTCTGCCTCCACCGTCGGAAGGACGCCCCGATCAGGACGAGGCAAGCTTCCCTGCCTGGCTCGCGGGCCCCCCCACACCACCCATCCTGCCCAGTCCCGTTTCTGCCTTTCTCGCTATTAAATAGAAACTCAATCCAAACCCTTGTAAGGGGGGGGGGGGGGAAGAAGAGGGGGGGAAAGAGAGAGAGAGAGAGAGAGAGAGAGAGAGAGAGAGAGAGAGAGAGAGAGGTTTCTTTTAACTGAGAAATACACAGAAGGGGTGGGGTGGTATCAGGTGTAGCTGGGTTCCCAGAGTCCTGCGGACACCATCCAGGCTCCTTTCCCCTCCGCAAGCCCCGCTTTCCTTCGGGGCACGTTCTCTGTCCGGCTCTCTCCACGTGGAGGCCGAGATCGCCCCAGCTCTCAGCTCACACTGTCCTCGTGGCCTGTGATGCCGCCAAGGCCATTCCCGGGGTCCAGAGCAATGCTGGAGGAGAATCTGAGTGAGCCCACCCCTCCACCAATCACAGGGGCCTGGAGAAGGGCGTGCCCTGGGACCGGCTGGGTGAGGCCCTGTGCCCGCCCACTGGGTCTCCGCCGCAGGTGTGCGCAGGGAGAAGGTCCCGGAGGCCGGCAGAGGGGCGCCCTTGGAGACAGAGGGCCGAGTGCGAGGAGGGCAGGAACTGTGTGTCCAGCAGACAACAGGTGACAGTGTAGGTGGCTGTCCCTTCTCGGTCTTGTCCCTTGACTCCTCCCCTCTGCCCCAGGGTGTGGCTCTAAGACTTCCCTCCCTCCCTCCATGTCCCCAGATCCTCCGGGCCGTCCAGGCTGACCCGGTGACCACTCAGAAAGGACTTTATGAGCTCTTTGGGGGGCAGATGGAAAGCTGAGGAGTGTCCTGGGCGAGGCGGCCTTGCGCTGAGTGGCAGTCCCTGCGCTCTGTCCCAGCTGCCTGCTTTCTTCCCTCGTGGACAGCGCTGGTCCCGGCTGTTCAGTTGAAGGATCAGATGGACGAGCGAGTTAGCACAAACCAAGGGGTCTGAGCAAGTTTCCAGCCCCGGTCACAGCATCTGATGAAACTGCTCCACCTGCCCATCACCGGACTGGAGGCCCAGACCTGGGTCACAGGTGCCGTCTGTGTTCGGGTCAGGATCCGTGGAGCCCGCTTCTTAGAGCCAGCTCAAGGGTTGATACGAATGATTGGAGTAAACCAGGTCCAGGGAGAAAAGGCAATGCCTGGGGGTGCTGGAAATGTTGCTTGTTTCCCCCTAATGACTGTAGGAACAAAAGTTATTCAGTTGTACCCGGCTAGTTTGGCTCAGTGGTTAGAGTGTCGGCCTGCGGACCAAAGAGTCGTGGGTTCGATTATGGTCAAGGGCACATACCTCGGTTGCAGTTCGTCCCCAGCCCTGATTGGGGTCGTGCGGGAGGCAGCCAGCTGATGTGTCTCTGTGTCCCTCCCACGTCGATGTTTCTCTCTCTCTCTTCCTTTCTCTTCCTCTCTCTCCCTCCCATTCTATCTGAAGATAAATAGAAAAATATCCTCCTGTGAGGATTAAAAAAAAAAAGTTATTCAGTTGAGCCTTTCCACCCGAAATCCAAAGAGCCCACACGGAAGGGTTTGTTTTACAACGCATCTTTGGAGGGACTGTTCATGTTTGTGAACAAGGACAATAATACTGGGGTGGGTGTAATAGCAGAGAGGGTCAAGCAGAGGAGGATGAGAAGGAAAATGATGATCAGTGTCATTTGCAGCTTCAGGGGGAAGGTAAGTGTCCACTGAGAGCAAAGTGACAGGGGTCACATGTTTTCCAGGTGCTGCTGGACGTTCACACTGTGTCCCCTTCTTTAAAGCGTCTCCATCCAACCTCGACCCCGAGCTGGGGAAAGGAGAGCCTAAGACAAGCTCTGGAAGGACCGAAGTATGGCAACCGCTGCCCTTCCCAGGCCCAGGCTTGCTGGTCTGGGCCGCCGAGCGTTTTCAAGATCACAACAAGCAACCTTGGCTGTTTTCCCACGATGCCCACAGAAGCCAGTGTCTGCCTTGTCAGCAGTGCCTGTAAGACAGGCCTCCTCCACAGCCCCTCCTCCCTCAGGGGTCCTGGGCTCATGAGGAGTCTTAAGGATGGGGTTGGACTTTTGCAAATAGCAAGTCTTGATGGAAGAGCGAAGCTGAGTGGACGGTAAAACAGATGTAAGCCCGTTGCTTCAAAAAAGTAACAAGTGAGCCCGGCCCATGCAGCTCAGTGGTTGAGCGTCAGCCCAGGCACCAAGAGGTCACTGGTTCGATTCCCGGGTCGCAGGCTTGGTCCCCAGTAGGGGGTGCGGGAGGCAGCCGATCAGTGTTGATGTTTCTCTGTCATCAATGTTTCTATCCCTCTCTCCCCCTCTCCCTTCCTCTCTCTCTAAAAGAAATAAAAAAGAAATATTTTTTAAAAAGTAACAAGTGAACTAACAAAACAAGAACTACAGATACAGACATCAGAACCGTGGTTGCGGGGGGAGGGGGAGTTGGGTAAAGGGAGTCAACTACATGCTAATGGAAGGAAACTAGAATTTCGGTGGTGAGCATGCAATGGAGGGTACAGATGTTGAATTGTAATGCTGTGTACCTGAAATTTGTATATGATGTGTTTGTTGTTAACCAATGTTACCTCAATAAATTTAATTTAAAAATAAAAGGAATTATTTGTTGAACAAGGAAACCCATTCTTCTGAGCCAAGAATGAGAACCGGTAGATAGGATTCTTGGAGAGGAAGATATGTAAACACGTCTCAGTAACAAACCCTTTGGGGAAAACGAGGGAAATGCCTGGAGCGAGGGGAATGGAGGACTGTTTTGATTATGCTGTGTGTGTCTAGAGGGTTTGATTCCAGTGAAGGCCTAAGAAGATACAATCCTGTAACCAGAGTAGGATTCTGGGGTGGAAGCATCCTGGAACCGTGGTGTTTGATCAACTCTGTCTCCTTCAGAAAGGGTCAAGCCCAGGAAGGAGCTGTCACTCAGAAGTCTGGCCCTTACAGGGTGAAGTTGACTTTTAAGAGTGATGGGGCAGTCACTATGGAAAACAGTGTAGACGCTGCTCAAAGAATTAAAAACAGACCTGCCTTATGACCCAGTGACTCCACTCCTGGGTGTTTGAAGAAATCTAAAACACTAATTTGAATGACTATATGCACCCCTACGTTCATTGCAGCATTATTTACTATAGCCAAGATACAGAAGCAACCCGAGTGTCCATCAACAGACGAGTGGATAAAAATGTTTGGTACATCCCTGGCTGGGTGGCTCAGTTGGTTGGAGCATCGTCCTGTACACCAAGAGATTGTAGGTTTGATTCCCAGTCAGGGCACATAACCAGGTTGTGGGTTCAATCCCCAGTTGGGGCACATGCAGGAGGCAACCAATCAATGTTTCTCTCTCACATCAATGTCTCTCTCTCTCTCTCTCTCTCTCTCTCTCTCTCTCTCAAGTCAATAAAAACATGTCCTCAGGTGAGGATAAAAAAAGTTGTGGTACATATATACAATGGAATATTACTCAGCCGTAAAAAAGAATGACACCTTACCATTTGTGACAACATGGATGGACCTGGAGGGTATCAAGGTAAGTGAGATAAGTCAGACAGAGAAAGACAAATACTGTATGATCTCACTTATATGTGGAACCTAAATAACAAAATAAGTGAGCAAACAAAATTGAAACAGTCTCATAGATACAGAGAACAGACTGATGGTTGCCAGATAGGAAGGGAATTGGGGGGCGGGTGGAAAAGGCGAAGGGATTAAGAAGTACAGATTGGTAGTTACAGAAAAGTCTCAGGGATGTCAAGTACAGCACAGGGAATATAGTCACTAATATTGTAATAACTGTGTGCGGTGCCAGGTGGGTACTGGAAATATCGGGGGAACAGTTAATAAATTACATAAATGTCTACCCACTATGGTGCACATCTGAAACTAATATAAAATAATGTCGAATGGCAACTGTAATTGACATATAAAACTAATAAATAAATCTGACCTCAGTTGAGAGGGATTGAAGGGGAAAAAAGAGTAATAGGGAAAAATTAAATCTAATAATTCTATAAATAAAGAAAACACACATAGCCCAGCTGGTGTGGCTCAGTGGTTGAGCGTCGACCCATGTACCAAGAGGTGCCAGTTTGATTCCCGGTCAGGGCACATGCCCAGGTTGTGGGCCCGATCCCCAGTGGGGGGCGTGCAGGAGGTGGCCAATTGATGTTCCTTCTCATCAATGTTTCTATCATTGATGTTTCTCTCTCTCCCTCTCCCTTCCTCTCTCTCTAAAATCAATAAAGAAAAAAAATTAAAAAGAAAAAAAAACACAGATAGCTCATGAAATACATCTATTTTCGTTAACTGCCTTAAAGCAGGTGTGGCAGGAGGAATACTGGCCCCAGAGTGTCCACATGACAACGCCCAGAAGTTGTGAACATGTGTGAGGAGGCATGAAGGAGGAGTTAAGGCTGCAGACGGGATACATGTTGCTAAGGGACCGACTGGGGAATGGGGACAGCATCCTGCACTATCCAGGTGGGCAGTCGCAAGGGTCCTGAGAGGGGAAGCGGGAGGCAGAGCGAGCCTCAGGAGGAAGACCTGACCAGCCCCTGCTGGCGTCAGAGGTAGGAGGGGGCCACCGGCCTGGGCTCGCTGGGTGGCTTTGGAAGCTGGGAAAGCGCCCACGAGCCTGCAGAAAGGATCCCGACCCTGCAGACCCCCCCGCGCTGACTTGGGGAGCCTGTTTTCGGCCGCTGACCTCCAGGGCGCCAAGGTAACAATCCTGTCTCTCCGTTGGTACCTTGTTGCAGCAATTGGAAGCCAATGTAGCGGGTCACGCAAGGAGAAACAAGGTTCACCTGTGAAACAACTTCTTGTTTCGCTTTGTAAGTGACGTTTATCGGCCGATCAGGGTGAGCACCTGTTCTGCCTCAGGTATTTCGCCCATGTGACCCCCTCTGCGAAGCCGTTGGTCCTGTTTTGCACACATTTTCTTCAGGAGCAGAGCCTGTGGGTTCCAGGAGCACCCCTCCCCCAGCAGGAGGCCTTTAGCAGGGGCCCAGAAGCGTGACTTAAACAGCGTCCAGGCTCCTGCCGTCCTTGCAGGCGCCTCCTGGAGCGGCGAGTGGGCAAAGCGCTGTGAGCGCTCGGATTTCCGGCAGCCACAGAAACAGTGGACAAGTGATAGGTGCGCACGCGGGGAAACGCCACGTGGCTGCAACGTCCCGCGCCTCGCTCCCCAGCTCCGGTGGGAGAAAACTGGGTTTGACCAAAGGAAACCGTTTGCAGTAACAGGGACGCCAAGGGCCTGGAATGTTGCTTCTTACCGCAAGTTTTGAGACGATCAAAGCAACACTTGTTTTAGAGGAAAAAGAAAAAAAAATGAACGTAAGCGCCAAGAGGAAGGAAGAATGCAGCTACAGAAAGGCACCTACAGACAGAGGCCGTCATAGACATGCAACAATGTGCCGGCTGTGGACTGTGGGGACAGGAGGGATCCTTTCCCTAGCCCAGGCCTCCCCGCCCTGCGCCCCCCCGCCCCGCCCCCCGCCACTCCCAGCCCTCTGCGCCCATGCCCCCCCTCCCCTAGGCTCTCCTTTCTTCCTTTAAATTTTTTTTTATTGATTTTTTTTTTTTTTTTTTAGAGAGAGAGGAAGGAAGAGGGAGAGAGAGATAGATGAATTAGAGAGAACATCGACTGGCCGCCTCCTGCATGCCCCCCTCTGGGGATTGGACCCACAACCTGGGCATGTGCCCTGACTGGGAATCCAACTGGGACCTCTTGGTGCAGGGTGGACACTCAGCCACTGAGCCACACCGGCTGGGCAGGCTCATCTTTCTGTTCGACACTAAGGCTCCAGAACCATTATTCTCACTCTCAGGCTTTAAAAAGAAAATGTTAGAAATCCCAATAATGATGCCTTTCTCCCTCCTTTTCAAAAGGAAGAAATACTTTGAGGAGAGAGAACACCTTTTCAGTGACCCTTTGCTAACTAAGCGAGGAATTCAATTTAATTCAGCAGTTACTCGCGGAAGATAACCGACCCAACACAGCGGGGGAGGGGTGTCCGCTGATTCCCAGCGGCTGGGTGTGTGCGTCCCTTATGGTGGGGACACCAGGCTGGCGCCCTTGCTAGGGGCGGAATTGGGTGCCCACTCCCACTTCCTGTGCTGGAACCCTAACCCTCAGGACCGCGGAATGCCCCTGCCCTGGAGACAGCGCTTTAGAAAGAGGTGAGCCCTGGCCGGTTGGCTCAGTGGTTAGAGCCTCGGCCCGCGACCAGGGAGTCCCGGGTTCGATTCCCGCTAAGGGCACGTACCTCGGTTGCAGTTCGTCTCTGGCCCAGTTGGGGTTGTGCCGGTGGCAACCAATTGATGTGTCTCTCTCATGTCAATGTTTTCTCTCTCTTTCTTCCTCCCTCTCTCCCTCCTGCTCTATCTGGAGATAAATGCAAAAATATCCTCAGATGAGGATAAAAAAAGAAGAGGTTCAAGCCCCACTGGTGTGGCTCAGTGGTTAGAACGTAGGGCCTTGGACCAGAGAGCCACAGTTCGATTCTGGTCAAGGGCACGTACCTCGGTTGCAGTTCAATCCCCGGCCCTGGTTGGGGTCCTTGGGGAGGCAACCAATTGATATGTCTCTCTCACATCCATGTTTCTCTCCTCTCTCTCCCCCTCCCTCCCTGTCACCCTGTCTGAACATCAGCGGAAAAGTATCCTGGGGTGAGGATTAAATAAAGAAATAAAAATAAAAGAAAAGAGGTGATCACGTGAAAACCCAGCCTTCGGGCGGGCCCTAATCCAGTGTGACTGGGGTCTTACAAGAAGAGAACAGGACACGGACACACAGGGATGCCACGTGAGGCCACGGAGGAGGAGGCTCCGCCCGCCAGCCACGGGAGAGGCCCCAGGAGACACCAGCCCTGCCAACACCTTGGTCTTGGACTCGAGCCTCCGGGACAGCAGAGACTACGTCCCCACTGTGCAAACCCATCTGTGGGGCTTTGTCAGGACACACCGCTCGCAGTCACGCTGGTGCACCTGGAAGCTTCGCTGTGTGGCTCAGCAGCCGCCCACCCTGGCGCTGCTCCCGGCGGCTCAGCACGCCCTCCACGCCTGCCCGCAGCACTCCAAGCCTCGCTTCCCCGTGCCCCTTCCCTCACTGGGCACCGGGAGCCCCGAGAAGCCTGGCGCCACTGTCTTTGCCTGCCCGCCTTTCCTCCCACGGCACAGGGCACACTGCCCAGAGCAGGCAGTTCAAGTGCTTGCTAAATCCAGGCACATCTCCAAGCAGCGGGAAGTCACTGTCCTGGACACGCCAAGGGCCAGCACGCCCTCTGGGAAGGTAGGACGATGGGGTCAGGACAGGAACGAGGCCGCCACCCGAGATTCCTGCGGACGCTGCACCCCACGCTCGATTCCTCCGGAACTGACGGCCCCTCCGCCCCTCGGAGCATCTGAGCTGCACCTGTCCTCCAGCACAGCCGGAAGGGCGTCACTCCCGTGGGGCAGTGTGTCCTGCCCGGGAGGCGGGGGCGCGAGGACTGGGCCAAAAGTCAGAGGTCCGGTCTGGGACAATGACTCATTAGCTCTCTGGCCTTGGGCAAATTACTCAATCTCTTTTCCTTTTAAATAAAAGTATAGAATATATTTTGGAAAGTTGGTGTAAACGTTAAATGAAGAACGGGACTAGAAACTGCATACTGTACGCCTCACCCATGGGGGGTCACCTGTCACCACGAGGAGGAGGAAGGCCCTTCGAAGGAGGAGATGGCTTGCCCTGAGCTTCACTGGTGAACACACTGGACAGAGCGCTGGGACAGAAGGAGCTGTCCCAGGCAGGGGCCAGAGAAGAAAGGAGCTGTTCTGGAGGCCCAGTCATTCCGTGTGGACGGGTGGGTGAGTCCGGGAGCACTGTGGGAAATCAGGAAGGCAGGCAGGGTCTTATGCCAGGTGAGGTGAATGGTGTCCATTCTATGGTTAGTGGAGGAGACACCAGGATCTGTCAGTGCACAGAGGCAAGGCCACAGGAGGTCACGGCGGAAGGCAGCTGTCTGCAAGCCAGGGGGAGCTCTCACCAGAAACCCCGCCTGCTGGAGCCTTGATCTTGAGCTTCTAGTCTCCAGAACTGTAAGAAAATTGATTTAATTTACTGTAAATTTAAGTAAGTGTTTAAGCCACCCAGTCTGTAGTACTCTGTGATAGCAGCCCGAGATGACTAATACAAGGGCAATTAAGCACAGAGACGTTAAGTAACTTCCTAAGGGTCACACAGCTGCACAGCTGATAGGGAACTGAAGCAGCAGAGTGTGTGTGTGGTGTGTGTGTGTGTGCAAGTGTGAGTGCATGAGTGTGTGAATGCATGTGTATGAGTGCACTGTGTGTGCACAAGTATGTGTGCGTGTGTATACAAGTAGGTGTGAATGTGTGTGTACGAGTGTGCATGTGAGTGTGAGTGCATGTGGTTGTGTATGTGTGTGAGTGCATGTGAGAGTGTGTACAAGTGTGTGAGTGCATGTGAGTGTGTGCATGCATGTGTATGTGTGTGCAAGTGTATGTGCACGAGTGTGTGAGTGCATGTGTATGAGTGCACTGTGTGTGTGCACAAGTATGTGTGTGTGTGCATGTGCGTTTACAAGTGTAGGTGGGAGTGTATGTGCACGAGTCTGCGTGTGAGTGTGATGTGTGGTTGAGTTGTGTATATGTGTGCATGAGTGTGTGAGTGTGTGTGCATGAGTGTATGTGCAAGTGTGTGTGTGCATAAGTGTGTGTGGGTGTTTATTGTGAGTGTGTGTGAGTGCATGTGTGAAAGTGAGTGTGAGTGTGTGTGAGTGAGTGTGTGTGTGTGTGTGTGTGTGTGAAGGGCCATATCTCCATACATATGGATAGAGAGAAAATGGGGCTGTCACCTGACTCCAAGAAGAAAGCTGATTTCTGTGGCCGCTGCACCCGTTCGGTTCCACCGGAGATCGACTTCTCTAGGCTGAGGGACGCTGTGCGGAGGCCACGCGGCCACAGCCCAGCCTCTTCCTCGCCTTCTGTGTGGCCGGGGAGGGGCACTTGAGTAGAACAGAGAATGAACGAATGGCCTGGGGCCGTGGGCTGCAGGCACGACTCTGGCATGTCCTGGGGACCCTGTCCTGGGGGAGTGGGCAAGGAGGCAGCTCTGACCGTCACTGGTTGCATGCAGGACGGGGGACATGGTGCGTAAGCAAAGGGACAGTCTGTTAGGCGAAGGCCTGGCCAGTCGGCGCGCAGACTCAGCAGCAAGCAGGAGTCCGGGCTGTTCCGAGGGAGCGATTGTGCTTCCTCAGGGCGGTGAAGGGACAGTCAGGCTGGGCAGGCTGACGTGGCAGAAATGAAGTCAGTCAGTTTTCTTTAGGGAAGCCACAGATGCATTCCCCGTAATGGCTTTATTTTTTATTTTATTTAACTTAAAAAAAATTTTTTTCCCTTTATTGATTTTAGAGAGAGAGGAAGGGAGAGGGAGAGAGAGACAGAAACATCGATGAGAGAGAACATCAATCAGCCACCTCCTGCATGCCCCCCCCCGGGATTTGGCCCACAGCCTGGGCATGAGTCCTGACTGGGAATCGAACTGGCAACCTCTTGGTGCATGGGTCGATGCTCAACCACTTAGCCACACCAGCCGGGCTTATTTTTTAATTTTTTAGGGAGAGAGGAAGGGAGAGAGAGAGAGAAACCTTGATGTGAGAGAGATAGTTGCTCTGCTGCCTCCTGCACGCCCCCTACTGGGGATCGAGCCTGCAACCCGGGCATGTGCCCTGACCAGGAATTGAACCGGGACCTCTCAGTCCATGGGAGATGCTCAATGCACTGAGCCACAGCGGCTGGGTCCTGTAATTGCTTTTTATTTTCAGCTCTTTCCCCTTAAAACACATTTCGAGGGATTTGTTTGGCTGTGTGTTTGTCCTTTTGCCTTGAAGTTTCTGAAACACCCACAGTGCCGTCCGTCAATCCTGCAGGGGTGTGGCTGCTGCCTGGACCCTGTTCACAGCCCAGAGGGTGTGTTTCTCCACCTGCTGCCATCTCAGCGAACTAGACAGGCAGTGCTGGGCTCCCTGACTCCCCCGGGGCTGGTCCATCTCCCCTCCCTGAGCTGGAGTTGGCTCCTGACGCTTGGGTGTGTTAGTTTGCACACGGAGGCTCTCCACTCTCAAGGGCATCTCTCTACATAACACCTGGGTTTGCCCGCCAGTTCTGGAATATAAAGGACAAATGAGCCTGGCCGATGTGGCTCAGTGGATGGAGCATCATCCCACGGACTGAGAGGTCCCGGTTCGATTCCAGTCAGGGCACATGCCGGGGTTGTGGGCTCGATCCCCAGTAGGGGGCGTGCAGGAGGCAGCCGACCGATGTTCTCTCTCATATTGATGTTTCTCTCTCTCTCCCTCTCCCTTCCTCTCTCTCTAAAAATCAATTAAAAATCTTTAAAAGGTAAATAAATCCTGTCCCAACAGTGGCTAGAGTTGGAGTCCTGTCTGCTAAGACAGCTTGTCCCTCTGTGGATGGAGGTGGGGTGTGGCAGTCCAAGGGAGGGTGGGCTCTTGGGAACACCAGGCCAGGTTAGGTTTTCAAGGGGTCTGCGAGCTGTTTCTCAGAGTCCACAGAAAGCTCTAGAGGAGTGGACCTCAGAGAGAGCCACCCTGGGAGTGGTTTACCCGGCCCAGAAGGTGGGCGGTCCGTCTAGGGTCAGGGCCTTGGTACCGGTTCTGACCTGGCCCACTGGTTAGAGAAGGGCTCAGAGGGGGAGCAGAGGCCCCCGACGGTGAGGTTTGGATGAGGTACGGCTGACTGGGCTTTCTCAGTCTGGACCTGAGCCTGGATTGTCTGCTAGTCCGGGGTGGGGATGGATGGGGCCAAGGAGATGAGTCAGAGCAAACCCGTCAACAACTGCTTTGAAAAACCAAACTCTCACCTGCCGTGGGTCCCTGGTCAAGGACAACCCAACCCCAGGTGCTCCTGCGAGCGCACAGTGTGAGCGAGTGCGCCCTCAAAAGGCTCGACCCGAGCTGCAGACAGAGCACGCGCGTGAGCAAAGCCTGTGCCCCGTGTGCAAAGCCCCGCTGGGGACCCCCTTTCCTTTCCTCAAGAGGGCAAGACACGCGATGTAAACGCCAGACTCCTGTGGGAGGCGACCAACGGCTACAGGTCAGCCATGCTCTAAGTGTTGATTGTGCATTTCTGTGCCGGGCCCTGTTGTCGACACCAGGGTCACCGCAGTGAGCACACAGACACAGCCCTGCCTCAGGGGGCGCCTGTTTGGCGCAGGGCCGCCCAGAGTGGGGGTGCGGGCCCCCTCTGTGGTGTGGCCTCCCTCGGGAGGGCGCTCCTGGTGACTTAGCCGGGATGCTCCTTCATGAGGCTTTCAGTGCTGGGGGGAGGACACTTCTCTGGCTGAAGTTCAGGTCGGGTACTAGGATCGTCGTTTCTGCTGGTTCCTCTGTCCTGAGCCCTGACCTGCCTTGGCCCGCTCGTTTTTTCTTCAATGCCAGTGCTGAGTTCTCTTTAGATGTCGACAGTGCCCTGGGGAGACCAGCGGCCAGAACTCGCTGCCAGATGGCGTTTGTCTGATTTTCACCGAACGTCCGTGCGCTTGGCCACCGAGTGACGTGGCCGCACACTGCAGACGGGGGCCGGGCCTGCACGGCTCCTCGGCTTTTCCAGGTCGGGAATGGACCCCAAGGCTGGCTCGCCTTCACTCCGCCCGAGTGTCAGCCGGTGATTTGGGGAACAGAGGCCCCCGAGGTCAGCCCTGAGCGGATTCTGAGAGGCAAAGTCCTGCGCGTTGGTGTGGGAGGGGTGAGTGACAAGGGCCCGGATGGTGTGTCCTGTGCGTCTGTGGGCAGGGATAAGCATTGCCATCTCACCCGGCTTTTCAACCACTTAATGAAATGTTGCCCCATTTTAAAGACGAGGGAAGTGTGGCTCAGAGACTGGTTAACTCAGCTAAACCCAATAGCTGACTTTAATGAGGGCGTACAATGTGTAACCTATGTTTAATTAATTTATTTTTTTAATCCTCACTCGAGGATATTTTTCATTTTTCTTCAGATAGAGTGGGAGGGAGGGGGCAGAGAGAGAGAGAGAGAGAGACATTGATGTGAGAGAAACAGCAATTGGTTGCCTTCTGCATGACTCGACCAGGGCGGGACAAACCGCAACTGAGGTACGTGCCCTTGACCGGAATTGAACCCGCGACTCATTGGCCCGTGGGCTGACACTAACTGCTGCGCCACACCGGCTGGGCTGTATCCTCTTTTTCATCCTCTCGACATCTGTGGGTTAGGTGCAATACCCCTATTTTACAGAATCAGAACGGAGTCCTACACTGATGAAGCACCCTACTCCAGGCTCCGGAGCTGGAAGGGGGTTTGGAGTCAAACAGCCAGTCTAACTCCAGGGTTTTGTGTCTCAACGGCTTCTGGGCTGCACCCAAGGCGACGAGCTGCCCACAGAGCATCACCTGCAGCTCACCTTGCACGAGAGAGGTTAGGAGACAAGCGTGAGCAGAGCAGGGAGGAGAGGTCACGTTCGGAATGTCCTCAGGAGAAAGTTCCAGGTGCCTAGCAATGGGCAAAACGAGAGAAAACTATTATGGGCTAGGACCTCACTCCCAGGGTGACCTTTCCTCCCCTGGCATGTCACTAGTCATGCAGTTTAGACCTCCTCAGAGGAGGAGCAAGGGCGCTAGAGAATAGTAGCCTCATAGACTCCCACACAAGCCTTTGCACGACCACTCCCTTAAGCATCAAGCCCTCAGGACAATGAGGTTCTGACCCGCATCAAATAATCTTACGAATAACACCTTGACCACGGAGACAGAGTCTTGGTCAAACTAGAGATCACACCTAGGCCTCAGTTGTGTTTCAGCTCCAGGCCCAGAAAAGTGGCCAAACCAGATGAAGCGATGCCATGGCTGACCTCAGGACCAGATGCAGTGACCAATGACCTCCTAGTGCCCACCAATCAGCAGAGACCACCACACGGAAGGGACACACCTGGAAAGCTGATGAATATTCTATTGAGATCCTCTGGGAGACCTCCCCTAAAATTCCCCACTTTTGGAGAACAGATAAAAACCCTTAAGGCAAGGGACCCAGTGCAAGCCCCTCCCTCTAGAGCAGTCTGAGCCTTCCTCCCCCTTCCTCCCTCAGGCGCTTACCTTTGCTTTTGGTCCTAAGCTCCAAGGGCCCTCAAGGACCCTGTTTTTTTTTTTAAATGCATGGTGGAAGCATTTTATTCAAACACTGTTCTTTTTTTCTTTATTTTTCCATCATCATTTATCCCCCCACACCCTCTTCCACCTCCACCCGGGCCCCTCTCCCCGCAATCACCACCCCGTTGTCTGTCCATGAGTTCTCTTTTCTGTTCCGTGACTCCATCCACCCCAATACCCCCACCCCCAGAGCTGTCTGCTTGCTCTCTCTGAGTCTGTCTCTATTTTGCTTGTTAGTTCAGTTTGTACATTAAATTCCACGTGAGTGAAATCACACGGTACTTGTCTTGCTCTGCCTGGCTTATTTCACCCAGCATCATGCTTTCCAGGTCCCTCCACGCTGCTGCAAAGGGTAGACAGAACTTTCCTCCTTTTTATGGCCACAGGCCCTCCTCTTGCCTCTGTAGCGTTTCCTGAGCCCACACAGCCCAGCGGGCTCACTTCTTCCACCTCTGCGACTTTGAGGCAACTTCTTGCACCTGAGTTCTTGGCTCAGTTCTGTAGCTGAACTAAGGACAGGTCCAACTCCGCTGTTAACACAACCATGTCCCCTCCGTTACGGGAGAGCATGACGGCACAGCCCCGAGTGAGGCAGAGAGCCAACGGCAGGTGACCCTGGGACAACACGGGTTTGAACCGCAGGGGTCCACTTCCACTTGGGTTTTTTTTGCAATAACTATGTATAGTACTATAAGTGTATTTTCTCCTACGATTTTCTGAATAACAGCTTCTTTTCTTTAGCTTGTTGTAAGAATACATATAGCACACAACACACGGGTTAGTCAACTGTTTCTGGTATCGGTAAGGTCACTGTCAACAGCAGGCTACGGGTAAAGTTTTGGGGGAGTCAGAAGTTATACGTAAATTTTTTACCGTGTGGGGGTCAGTGCCCTAACCCCCATGTTGCTCAAGCATAAACTATACTCTGTGCTCACTTCCAGAGAGCCTTTAGTAACCTGCTCCTAACACAGGAGGTCTCAGCAGGACCTGCCTCACCTATGTCCAGCGAAACATTTATCTAACAAACGTTATTTAATGTTACTACATGCCAGCGACTTTTCTTTTTTAAAAATATGTTTTTATTTATTTCAGAGAGAGGGAGAGGGGGAGAGAGATAGAAGCATCGATTGGCTGCCTCCTGCACGCCTCCTGGGGATCGAGCCTGCAACCCCGGCATGTGCCCTGAATGTGAATTGAACCAGTGACCTCTTGGTGCATGGGTCGACGCTCAACCACTGAGCCACACTGGCCGGGCTAAAACTTTATTCTTATTGTTGACACTTCTACAGATGTTCTCACCCCCCCTCTCCCCCCCCGCACCTCCACCCAGCGCCAGCACCTCCCCTTCCCTCTGGCCATCACCACTGTTGTCTGTGTCTATGGGCTATGCATATATATTCTTTGGCTAATCCCTTCATCTTCCTTCATCCGGTCCCCCCTTCCTTCTGACAGCTGTCAGTCTGTTCCATGTATCCATGTCTGTTTCTATTTTGTTTCTCAAACTGATATTTTAAAGTACTTCACATATTCAGAGCTGTTACCTCTAAGGAGAGCTCCTCTATAATTCATTAAGTATTCTTGAGCTCCCCAAATGTGCCAAGCCCTGTGTTAGGCATGTGATGCAGCAGAGCACAAGACAGCAGGATTCTGGATCCATGGAGGGCATCATTATCACATTTTTTTTTTTAATCCTCACCCGAGGACATTTTTGCATTTATCTTCAGATAGAGTGGGAGGGAGAGAGGGACGAAGAAGAAGAGAGACAAACATCAATGTGAGAGACACATGGAGTCGCTGCCACCCACACAACCCCACCCGGGGCGGGGACAAACTGCAACCGAGGTACGTGCCCTTAGTGGGAACCGAACCCGGGACTCTCTGGTCTGCAGGCTGATGCTCTAACCACTGAGCCAAACCGGCCAGGGCTGGAGGGCATCATTAAATGGCAGTCTCAGCCCCCTGGCGTACAGGGGTGGGTGGGGGTCGTGGGTACCTAGCCTTGACGGATACAGGAAGTTCCCAGAACCCACAGACTGCTGCACAGTTGTGGCTCAGTGAACGTGTACTGGGTGAATGCACCACTGGGGAGCTGGGTCCTGAAGAATGGGGAGGAATCAGGTCAGTGAAGACGAAGTATGGGGGTTGGGAGTGTTCTGGGTGAAGGGAAGAGATCGAGGTGACAGAGCAAAATACTCCTGTTTAGAAGGATGACTCTGCAAAATGTAGACCACACTTCAGGAGCAAGTCCTGGGGTAGAAAGACGTGGAAAGTCTTTTATGTGAGGGGGGCTGGGTGGTGAGCGGATGGAGAGGAGGGCTTAGATTTGGGAGACAGGCGAGAACAGAGGGGTGGAGGAAGTTAAGCATGACTTAGTTTCCTTTTTGAGGTTTACCCTCTATGGCACAGGCAACTCCTTCTGTGGGTCCTTCTATTTTCAACCAGATAACCCCGGGAGCTCAGGCCTTCCACCTCCTCGGGGCCAACGCGCCCACCGAAGCAGGTTGTTCTTAATGGTGAAGTCCAGAGCTCCGAAGGTGCGGGGGAAGAGCTTTCGTTGGAGTCTCCACTGTCAGCGTCGGGTGTCGTGTCCCGCACAATCTCGCGAAAGGTAAACGGCCAGCGTCGTTTCGGATTTCACAGACGAGCCCAGGTCTGTGTGAGCCCTGCGGGAGCCACTGTTCCGCCCAGTGGGTGAATGTGAGGCCCGAGCCCCTCGCCAAGATTTCAAGTTCACTTGCGGGGCAGGTTTGCCAGCCGGTGCGTGTCGGCCTCCCCGCGGCTGTTTGGGGCCACCGAGCCCTACCTGGAGCCTGGCTGGCGCCAACATCCCTGCACCAATCGGGAGCGAGTAGTGAGGTTTCCTCTCGTAAAAAAGTTCTCGTCTTCCCCAGAGCCAGGCACACGCCTCCCAAGCAGACCACGTGCTGCAGGTACAGCGTTTTCTGGCCGTTCCCCTCCCCCGATCCGTTCCCCTGTCCTCTGCCTTCGGTGGCAGGAAAATCCTTTACCTCCGACCAATCCCACTGATGCCGAGCCCCGCGCGCGCGCGCCAACTCGAGCCCCTTCTCTGCGCGTCATTGGCCACCTCCACCTATGAAGGATGACTGGCAGCTTCGCGGCCCTATTGTGGGAGGAGGCGGAGGCCGCTCGGCCCTCCCAAGGCCGCTTTGTTAGGGGCTCCGTCGCCGTCCCCCGCCAGCCGCGCCTCCTCGGCCTGTCCCAGCGGTCCGCAGGCCGCGCCGGCTAAGGCGGCCCCGGGGCGCGCGGTGCCGCATCCTTCCCGCCGCGCGCGGGGGCCGGGATGCAGCCGGGTACCCAGCGTGCTCCTGTTGTCAGTCTCCAGCCCAACTCCGAACGCCCCGCTCCTGTATCCGCCGTCGCTGATTGGCCGGCCGGAGGCGGAGCGATCGTCAGGCGGCCCAATCGGAGCCCGGTTTCCCACGCGCTCCCCCGGCCCCGCCCCCGAGGCCGCCCGCAGAGGCAGCCTAACAACTCCCATTGGCCGACCGGAGAGCCGGAGCGCGGCCGGGCGGAGCAGCGCCGCCGCCGTCGGGCGCTCATCTCTGCAGCGCAGCGGTCGCCTCGGTCCCCGCAGCCCCGGGATCCCGGCGTTCCCGCATCGTTCCGACCTCTTCGCGGAGATCCGGAACGAGCGTCGCGGGTGAGTACCGCGGGCCTGGGTGCGCGTGCCGGCTGGCCAGAGCTACCCCGAGGGCCGCGGTGAGGATGCCCGAGCTACTCTGCTCCTGACGGGCACGTCCCGACCCCCGTCTCCCGCACACCGGGGCTCCCGGCGGGTCCTAGCTCCCCCCGATTGCTCTCTGCTCGTATTGTTTTCGTGTTCACACACTCGGGAGGCGGGGAGACATCTCGCTGGAACCTTAAGGAGGGAGACGAGCCAGCGGCGTCCAGGTGACCGGCGCCGAATGGAAGTGACAGTGTCCGGGCGTCGGCGTTGGGTCTTCGCGGCAGCAGGAGGTCAGCGCTGACTTGCAGCGGCGGCGGCACTTTGTATTTGTCGGCTGATTTTTATCAACTTCGGGGAGGGCGTGCATGTGCGTGCGTGTGGCTGTGTGTTGTGTCTCCGTCCCCGACCTGGGCACCTCCAGGCCCGGGGTTTCGGCGACGCTGCCTGGGTGCTCACCTTGATGATCGGTGCCGCGCGCGGGGCCGGACACACGGGGAGGAGAGCCGGGGTCGGCACGTATGTCCGGAGACCCGCGGTCGATCCGGGTGGGGGCATTTAAAGCGGCATTCTGCAGGCGGGCAGACAATGACTGGCCCGGTTGCGGGGTCTCGGGGGCTGTACGTGGGGTCCCCGCGCGTGATCGCGGGCTCGGCCGCTGGGATGCTGTTTCGCCGCGCCGCTCACCGCCCAACCGTGTACCCGCGTGGGGCCCGCTTTTGTTTACAGACCTCGCCATTGGGCGAGAGCTGCTTTGCGCTCCCCAGGCCCGGGCCGCTGCCTTGCGCCCCTCCGAGCCCGGAGAAGTTGGTGCGTGCTGTCAGGTGATGCCCCCTCCCCCGGCCTCCTGGCGAGATGCTGCAGGGAAAAGACGCCCAGGCGGCGCCTTCGCTTCCAGTCCCCGCTGCGCACGGCGCCCCCAGCCCCCTGCGCCCAGAGGCACCAAGTCCCGCCGGGGTCCCTCTCAGAAGGCCGGCCGTCGGGGCGCTGACGGAGCCACGCTCCCCTCCCTTCCAGTAGCGTCCTCTATCCTTGCCCCCTGATCAGCCCAGGTTGAAGCAAGCTGGCCTTTTCTGCGTGCTGGCAGGTCTTGAAGGACGCGCGCGAGCCCTTCGGGACGCTGGCCAATCCGTGCCCGCTTCGGTGGTACCCACGCGGCCCCGCGAGCAGCTGTGGGGCATCCTTGAGTCAGAGCGGGACGGATCGGGTTACCCACGCGCGTGCTGACTTGGCGTACACTTTGTTTGAGCTGGAGTAGAGGTTAAGAGCCTGGGCGCTGAGGTCGAACCAACCTGGGTCCCAGTACCTGCTCAGTGCCGCTCACAAGCCGGGTGATCCCGGCCAGCTACTTACTCTCCCCGCGTCTCAGTTTCCGAGTTTGGGAAGTGGGGACGAGCATTTCTCTTTGGGAGGGGGGAGGGGTTAAGACGATAATATAAACCAACAGCTTAGGACAGTGCCTGCCCCCTATGAGCACTGGAATGACGTGGTTCTCCTGCTAGAGGGACTCCGTTCCAGAGGACAGCCCGGGTCCCTTTTGGCAGTTCTCCACCCTCCCAGCTCCTGTTTGTTTTAAAAAGCACGAGGACTGCTGTTTTCAGCTGCAAACAGGGCTTGTTTCAATGGCCTTAGGTTTAACCGGAGTGTACTTAACTACTCGTGCACCGCTCCTCTTTCTGTCTGAAGTCCTTTCAGGTTTTAGTTGTTTCCCTTCCTTCCTTCAGGCCATGCTGAGGCCCAGGCCCGGGTGGCGCAGGAAACCTGTCCAGGTGCAAGCAGTTGCAGGAACCAATGGTCGCTGTGCAAAGTGGTTAATGCCCGGATGGAGGGAGGTTTGAACAAAGAGATACCTGGAGGCAGGGAGGGAACACTTCCTGGTAGGAGTGAAATTTGAGCTGTACCTTGAAGCAGAAGTCTGGTAAATCGCTAGTTTCTGGAATATGCTCTTTTGTACCCCACGTCAAGGGCTCCTGGGGGAGATTGTCAGTGAGTGGTAAACACGGAAGTTGCTAAGTAATTATCATTGAATGGAGGAGAAATAAACCTCTGGAGGAAGCGGCTGATTAACTGGGGAAGGTGGGAGAGGAGAGCTGATTTCATTGAATAGCTTCAGAGTGCTGTCAGTGTGTTTTGACTTGTTTTTCCTCTGCTCACCAGCTGATTTTCTTGAGGCAGAGAGAGAGCCAGTTTCATACCGGAAAAACCAAAACAGGAAAAACTCCTTAACAACCCATAATTAGATAGATAGTTTAAAAAAGACCATCTCCGGTTTGCCTACGGAATAAGATGTTATTGGAAAAAAAAAAAAAAATCCTCCTCTTTCAACACCCTTTTGCCTGTTGTGGCAAATTACTGAGCAGGGTCCAGTAACACATCCTTTGAATGTAGACCCCAGAGGCCTTTACCGGCCCAAACAAGCAAACAAACAAAAACACAGACGGTGGGGAGGGCCTTGCAGTGTGTCCAGTGGGAACGGAACCCTGCCGGATGCTCCCTCCACCCCTCTGCCGACCCGTCTCATCACCCTCGGTGGCGCTGAGTGGCGGCCAGCTCCAGCCAGCTGTGGGGCGGTGGTTTTCCCTGGATGTCAAGAATCGGATCACCACTTTCGAGTTCCTGCACTTGTTCTGGGAATTCTCGGGCCCTTAGGGATGGGAAGGTGGCTTTGCCCCCTGCTGCTGTCTGGGGAACAAATCGGTTGGGGCCTAGACTTGAAAGGAGCACGTGGTTAGGGAATCTCATTAGCTGACAGTTTAACTCCACTCTAAGGCTCATCCAAAGAGGTAGAACAAAGGCTTCCTCCCCTGTCCCCTGCGGATCTGTCTCCCAGCCCCCCACCCCCACCCTCATACCTGCAAGGAAAGCCGGCCCTGGACCTGTCTCCTCCCTCCCAGATTCCTGCACTTCTGCCAGCTGACCAAACCACAGGCATTCTGGGGTGAGGGCAGCCATTCCTCGGGAACCTTGCTGAGGGCCTACCTGCCGCCCCATCTGCAAGGGGCTGAGGGCCTACACAGGGCCCCATCTGCGAGGGGCTGAGGGCCTACACAGGGCCCCATCTGCAGGGGGCTGAGGGCCTGCACAGGGCCCCATCTGCAAGGGGCTGAGGGCCTGCACAGGGCCCCATCTGCAGGGGGCTGAGGGCCTACACAGGGCCCCATCTGCAGGGGGCTGAGGGCCTACACAGGGCCCCATCTGCAGGGGGCTGAGGGCCTACCTGCCGCCCCATCTGCAAGGGGCTGAGGGCCTGCACAGGGCCCCATCTGCAGGGGGCTGAGGGCCTGCACAGGGCCCCATCTGCAGGGGGCTGAGGGCCTGCACAGGGCCCCATCTGCAGGGGGCTGAGGGCCTGCACAGGGCCCCATCTGCAAGGGGCTGAGGGCCTACCTGCCGCCCCATCTGCGAGGGGCTGAGGGCCTACCTGCCGCCCCATCTGCAAGGGGCTGAGGGCCTGCACAGGGCCCCATCTGCAGGGGGCTGAGGGCCTGCACAGGGCCCCATCTGCAGGGGGCTGAGGGCCTGCACAGGGCCCCATCTGCAGGGGGCTGAGGGCCTGCACAGGGCCCCATCTGCAGGGGGCTGAGGGCCTACACAGGGCCCCATCTGCAGGGGGCTGAGGGCTTACCCGCGGCCCCATCTGCAAGGGGCTCACTGTCTGAAGGAGGAGTGTTTTCTGAGCTTCAGGCCTACGCTTTCCCAATGAGCAGTGCTGGGAAGAGCCCTGTCTAGGAGTCAGTGATGGCAGGGCCTCTGCCTGCCAGAGGACAGGGGTGAGGGGGAGAAGGCAGAATTTGATTCCTAGCCCTGTGGGATTCCTCCACCCCACAGGTTCAGGCTTGTGGTTAGGAGAGGTCCTTATGTGTGGTGTCTCCTGTCGTTTGGACTCCTGTATGTAAAACACTGTTTCACGGGTGTGTGTGTGTGTGTGTGTGTGTACGTGCATATGTATTTTTTTCCTTTCTGAATTAACCAGATAGGTAGGGTGCATGTTTCTTAGTGTGCCCCCCCCCCATATAGGACCAGAAAAAACAGATTTCAAGACCCCAGCAAAATTTTTCTGTTTTTCACAATTCCAAGCTTCAGGTCATTTCATCTTTAAATGTTCAGTTTTCTGTAACTAATAACTCCTGTGTTAAAATAAAAAAAATGATCTCTTATCTGTGTAGGCCAAATCCCTTATTTTTAAAGATTTTTTTTTTAATTTTATTAAATAAAGGAGGCACTCAACACTAAAGCAGTACTCAGCCAGGAACAGAGTGTTTCGAAAATGAAACAATGCTGTAGTGTGGAAGGGTACAAGGTATTAATAGTTAGGTGACTTCTCCCTCCCATCCCGTCCGACCTCCTGCGCCTCCTTCCACGCCCCTCCAGCCTGAGACGGGCTGTTCCTGTGGTCTCGGGGGACCTTATTAAGAACTCCACAAAGGCCTGGACTGTGGGTATGGAGAGATCCTGTCTGTGCTTGTGTGAGATCCTTCCAAAGACCTTGGCGATCTTTGGCTGGGGGACGAAGTGCCTCCCTGGTTGCGCGGAGGCTGAGCTGAGACCCTTGCGTTCCGCAAGCGGGGTCTCGGTTGAAGTGGCAGCAGAAGCCGAGGGGCCCCAGCTGTGCGCACCCGGGGGGTAGACAAAGGGGTGATTCCGCCAGGAGCCCGTGGGAGGAAGCTTCCAGCCGCGCGTCCTCCGCCTCAGCTTGTCCCAGGCCCCTGGCGGCGGTGCTGCCCCGAGTTTCTTTCCGCAGAGGGAGCTCGGGTGCGGTGAGGGAGGAGGTGCCCCCAGTTCGGAGCCCCCAGCAAACCCGAAGCGTAATGGGAACGGCGCTTAGAATTCATGAGGGAAGAGGAATAAAAGGGGGTGGGCGCAGGGTGTTTGGGTAAAGAAGAGACCCCCGTGTTCTTTACGTCCAGCCGCTGCCCCTGCAGCTCGAAGGACTGGTGTGCGGGTGTGCGAGGGAATGCGCGATGGGAGACGGGGCCTCGGCGCGCGTTCCAGGCTTGGAGTGGGTGAGGAGTGGATTGGAGATGAGGCCAGGGGGGTTCACTTCCTTTTCCTCAAAGATCCCACCACACCTTTCCCTGTGGCCATGGAGGAGACAGATGTCCTGCAGAAAGAAGCTGCTTTGCGGTGGCTGCCTCCAGCCCAGGGCTCTCCTGGCCGCCGGCCTTTTCCTCGGCCAGGAGCTGCTGACCTTGGAAGCACAGTTCCATTTCAGCTCCTGGTTTCCTCTGCCCTTGGCAGAGGTGAGAAGAGCTGGGGGAAGCCCAGGGGCAGGGAGGGGCGGGGAGGGCAGGTCAGGAGTCCTGGGTGTGGGATGTGCCCTGTGGCCTTGTCACCACTCGGACATGGAGTGTAGGGGACCTGCTGTCTGCAGGTTGAATCCCAGGGCCCCTGAAAAGGAATCTGCTTTGGCTCCCCTTCCTCCCACCATGTTGGGGCCCCCCTGCTTTTGTGGGAAGAGATTCCAGCTTGGCCACTGCAGAATTTCTTCAGATCCCTGGGGCAAGATCTCTCTTGACCCAGCTGCATCCCCGGGTTGGGTGGAGAGGACGTGGCCACATTCCCAGCAAGCGAAGGTCCCGCAGGCAGGCCTGGGGGAGCTGGGACCCGGGTCACCAGTTCCACCTGCTTCCTGGGCTGTGGTTGAGAGGCTCCGAACTGGGTTTATTCTCACCAGGCCCTTCCTTCGTGGGCTTTTTCCCTCTCCCTTAATAGGAGCCTGACCCAACTAACGGATGTAACGCATTATGGCCTCTCTGGACCTGAGGGCAGTGGACCGCAAGCTCTTCAGGTGCTGCGGTCTCCGGGCCCCTGAGAACCGGGCCCTTCCGCAGGGGAGAGGCCCAGCCCTCTGGGCTATCTGGGACACTCCTGGTTGTGCCTGGTGTCCTATTAGTTCCGCCACCAGATGTTCTCAAAAGTGCCCCCATTTGGCCGCCTGAGTCCTAGGGTCAGAGTAGTGAGCCTGATGATGGTGTAAATGACAGGGTAGGACTTTCCCAGCCATGGCAGGCTGCTGTGTTCTGGTGGTGAGTGGCTCACGTCCCCTGTTGGGCTTTTAAAAACAATTTTTTTCCTTTATTGATTTTAGAGAGAGGAAGGGAGAAGAAGAGAGAGATAGAAACATCGAGGAGAGAGAACATCGATTGGCCGCCTCCTGCATGCCCCCACTGGGGATCGGGCCCACAGCCTGGGCATGAGCCCTGACCGGGAATCGAACCGGCGACCTCTTGGTGCATGGGTGGATGCTCAACCACTGAGCCACACCCGCTGGGGGCCGGACCCCCGTTGGGTTTTAAGTGTTTGACCTGGGGCCACTGTGCAGGGACAATGCCATGTGCACTTTCTCGTCTGAGACGACCTTTGGATCCCAAGGTTACTAAGGACTTCCAAAGCTCTTGCCCTGATGAAACTTAGACCTTCCCATGGTGAGTCTTTCTGTCTGCCGTGTGGAGGGGAGGGGCTCGTTTCCAAGGCGCCGCCTTAGGGATGCAGCCTTTCGCCATCAGCTGGGAGTCAGTTTTGCTCCAATGCACTTGTCATGGTTTCACTCAGTGACGATGATGTCCACTTCAATATTTTTCCTGACATAAATTACATTCTTACTTAATGCAGATTTATCAGCTTAAGTAAAGCCAAGTTTGATTTGATTCTAAAAGCAGTGTGTACAGTAACGATTCCACGCGGTGTCAGTACACTCAGGCCACGAGTGGATCGTGAGCCGTGGGGGTTTCCCCGCACTCTGCTCCAGAAACCGTCCCCCGCTGCACTGTGTTTTTAATTGTCTCCGCATCGCAGAATGAGATGCCTGGACCACGTTCGTGATCGGCCTCCTGTTACGATAAATGGTAGTTTAGCTTATTTGTTGCCCCCCCTCGTTCTCCAGCTTTAAAAAAAATATATGTTTTTCCTCCTCCTCTTTCCATCTTCTTTCTTCCCTCTTCTCATTCTTCCCTCTTCCTTCCTTCCTTCCTTCCTTCCTTCCTTCCTTCCCTCCCTCCCTCCCTCCCTTCCTTCCTTCATCTATCTATCAATATAAAAAAAAATATATATATATATATATATATATGTTTTTGTTTTATTTTTTTCCCCCAATTGTTTCTTTAAATGTTTTTTATTGATTTTTTAGAGAGAGAGGAAGGGCAGAAAGATAGAAACATTGATGCGAGAGAAACATTGATTGGCCGCCTCCTGCATGCTCCCTACTGGGGATCGAGCCCACAGCCTGGGCATGTGCCCTGACCGGGAATCGAACCGGGACCTCTCAGTCCATGGGACAATGCTCAGTGCCCTGAGCCACACCAGCCAGGCTAATTTTTTTTCTTTAATCCTCACCCTAGGATCTTTTCCCATTGCTCTTTACATAGAGTGGAAGGGAGAGAGGGAGAGAGCGAGGGGGGGGGAGAAAGGGGGGGCAAACATTGATTTGAGAGACACATCGATTGGTTGCCTCCCACACAACCCCCACTGGGGCCCAGGATCAAACCTGCAACCCTTCTGTCCATGGGCCGATGCTCCAACCGCAGAGCCAAATGGCCAGGGCTGTTAAGATATAATTTATATACCACTCAGGTCTTCAAAGTGTACAGTTCAGTGCTGTTTGGCATATTTACAGAGTTGCGTAACCATCACCATCATCAATTTCAGAACATTTTCATGACTCCATTATGGCTCCCTCCCTCCCTGCCCCCAGCCTCTGGTAACCATCGTCTCTGTGCTCTCTGTCTCTGCGGATTGGCCTGTTTTGGCCGTTACATGAGGATGGAACCCTGCAGTGGGGTCTTCTGACCGGCTCACTCGGCTAAGGCTTTGAAGGCCGTCTGTGTTGTGCCATGTCTCAGTACTCCGTGCCCTTTTATTGCTGCACAATATTCATGGCGCAGATGCACCACATTCACTTACTCATGTATCGGTTGGTTCCCCCTTTTGGCTACTGTGAATAGTTACTGCCGCGAACATCAATTTACAGGCTTCTTTTCAGTATTTGGTTAAATTCTTTTCTGGTGTCTGCCTGGGAGTGAAATCGCTCGGTCATGTGGTGATTCTATGTTTAACTTTCCAAGGACCCGCCAGATTGTCTTCCCAAGTGGCTGCACTGTGGTCCACGGCCACCAGCAGCGAGGGAGGTGCCGCTTTCCCCACACCCTCGCCAGCACTGGTCACCATCTGTCTTTGTGTTTTTGTTAATCCTCACCTGAGGCTGTTTTTCCATTGATTTTTTTTGTTCTGTTTTTTTAAGATAGAGTGTGTGTGGGGGGCATCAGTGTGAGAGAGACTTATCAGTTGCCTGCCTCTGAATGGGAAAGGGGCCAGGGGTCGAACCTGCAACCCAGGAACCTGTCCTTGACCGGGAATTGAACCTGTGCGTCTTTGGTGCTCGGGCTGACACTCTAACCACTGATCCAAACCGGCCAGGACACCATCTGTCTTTTTTTTTTAATCCTCACCCCAGGACATGTTTGCATATATCTTCAGATAGAGCGTGAGGGAGAGAGGGAGGAAGAGAGAGAGAGAGAAACAACGATGTGAGAGAGACACATCGACTGGTTGCCACCCACACGACCCCAACCGGGGCCGGGGACAAACTGCAACCGAGGTACGTGCCCTTAGCAGGAACTGAACCCGGGAGGGACTCTCTGGTCCCCAGGCCGACACTCTAACCACTGAGCCAAACCGGCCAGGGCACTGTCTGTCTTTTTTGAGTCTGGCTGTCCCAGTGGGTGAAGAGGGTATCTCCTTGTGGTTTTGATTTGCATTTCCCAGAGAAGTAAGGATGTTGAGCATCTTTTCATGTGCTCATTGGCTAATTGTATATTTTCTTTGGAGAACTGTCTGTTCAGACCTTTGCCCATTTTTTAAAAATTGTTTTTTGGTCTGTTTATTAAATTGCAAGAATTCTTTTTTTTTTCCATCCTCACCTGAGGACATTTTTCCATTTTTTTGTTCAGATAGAGTGGGAGGGAGAGAGAGGAAGAGAGAGAGTGAGAGAAACATCGACGTGAAAGGGACACATTGAGTGGCTGCCTCCTGCACGACCAACCAGGGCCGGGGACAAATTGCAACCGAGGTACGTGCCCCTAGCGGGAACCGAACCCGGGTCTCTCTGGACCGCAGGCCGACGCTCTAACCGCTGAGCCAAACTGGCCAGGGCTAATTGCAAGAATTCTTTATTCTAGGTACACGTTCCTTATCAGATATATGATTTGCAGACATTTTCTGCATCGTGTGGATCATTGCTTCATTCCTGAGGCTGTCCTTTGCATGTTGTTTGCCTTATAAAAGCTGAAAATCAGCCTGGCTGGTGTGGCTCAGTGGTTGAGCGTTGACCCATGCACCAGGAGGTCGCCGGTTCGATTCCCGGTCAGGGCACATGCCCAGGTTGTGGGCCCGATCCCCAGTGGGGGGCATGCAGGAGGCGGCCAATCGATGTTTCTTTCTCATATCGATGTTTCTATCTCTCTCTCCAAAACATCAATAAAAAGCATAAAAAAAAAAAAAAAGCTGTGTGAGTGACTCAGTAATTCTCAAAGCTGCCTGAAGGAAATATCCGCAAAGTAATTTGAAAGTGAACTATCTTTGGGATCAGCTTTTGGGTGTTAAATTTCTGCTGGGTAGTCTTTTTCTGTGTTATATCAGGACACAGGTTCTTGACGGGGCCGTTTCACTCGCCAGGGCCACTTGGCAGTGGCCGGAGAGGTTTTTGGTCGTCACCGTGGGGAGGTGGTGCTGGCATCTGTTTAGATACGCAGAGACATCGGCCTCTGGTTGGTGAGGGCAGGGCTGTTGCGGTCATCCTGCATGGGACAGTCCCCCGGATGGACGATGTCCTCCTTGGTCAGTGATGCTGAGGGCGGCATCCGGCACTCAGGAGGTACAGGTCCTGTGAGAGATCACGGGTCTAGATTTCTTCACTTAAGAAAGCTGCGTATGTTTTCTAGATATTTGGAAGTGAGTGTATCGTATTAATCAGTAATCTGAGGCATCAGATAGTTTGGTTATTGAAAACATTCTGGTGGTTGTTAAGCTCTATAAAGTATCTTTTTTAGGGTAGAAAGTTTTTTAAAAAAATATATTTTTAATTGGTTTTAGAGAGAGAGGACGGGAGAGGGGGAAACATCCATTGGCTGCCTCTTGCACGCCCCCTGCTGGGGATGGAGCCCCAAACCCGGGCATGTGCCCTGGCGGGAATCCAACCGGTGCCCTTTTTTTGGTGCGTGGGGCAACACTTGACCAACTGAGCCACACTGGCCGGGGCTACGGTAGAAAGTTTTAAAAAATAACAGTTTCAGGTTTGGCTCAGCGGTTAGAGCGTCGGCCCGTGGACCAGAGTCCCGGGTTCGGTTCCCACTCAGGGCACGTACCTCGGTTGCGGTTAGTTCCCGGTCCCGGTTGGGGTCGTGTGGTGGCAGCCAGTCCATGTGTCTCTCTTACATCGATGTTTCTCCCTCTCTCCCTCCTGCTCTATCTGAAGACAAATGCAAAAGTGTCCTCGGGGGAGGATGAAAAAGAAACAAGTCTCCGGTGTCTGGGCTTCCGTGTTGGGGAGCGCTCACTGCTCCCGACTTCAGGCGCTGCTGGTAACTCTGATCCCGAGCCCGACAGCCGCTGTGCCCACCTTACGGGAGGGGACGTTTGCAGACGATCGCGCGCCACTCCTAAGCAGTCTGAGCGTTACAGATATCTCAGAAACAGTCAGCTGGAGCGCCGGCCACACACCCAAAGGGTTGCGGGTTCGATCTCTGACGGGGGCCGAACGGGAGGCAACCTTCCACGTTTCTCTCTCGCTTCCTCTCTCTCTAAAATTAATTATTAAAGAAACAGATTCTTGGGTGAAGATGACAAGATTTTTTTTTCAGAAATATGCTCCATGTTCAGGGCAAGGTCTGTGACATTGTAGAAAAGTTTTACGAATGTTAGAATAATGGGAAATAATGATCTCATCTCGAAATCCCTGCGGTTAGAAATCAGCATTTCAATTCTTTAATTATCTCAGTTGAACTTTAACATTTCATTGTAATTAAAAAAGTTAAACCCTCGTAACTATGGTTTTCACTTAACTAAACAATTCCAGAATCTAATTATTTAAAAATTGATTCACAGAATTCACCTGGTGGTTTTCCTCCGTTTTCCCCCCTGACAGTTAATGACCCAGTTTGGGACTGAACCTGCCCACAACCGTGGTCCGGTGACCCCGCCACCATTGTCGCTAACCTTTCACCTTCCCTTGAAGGAAAGGTCCGTGGGAACCTGCTGAATGATTCTAGCTCACTTCCTGTAAAAACCCCCAAATGACTTTGTTTCTTCGAGGAGACGGGGTCAAAGTCAGGTGGGCTTTATTTGTAAAAGCTGCAGGTTAGTATTAGGAATTTGGAGTCTTCTGGCCAGAGACTAGAGACCCAGGTGCGTGGCCCATTCTTGATGGCAGGCGAGGTAAGGTAGCTTCTTTTTTTTGTTTTGTTTTTGCATTTATCTTCAGATAGAACGGGAGGGAGAGAGGGAGGAAGAGAGAGATAGAAACATCGATGTGAGAGAGACACATTGAGTGGTTGCCATCCACACAACCCCAACCGGGCCGGGGACAAACTGCAACTGAGGTACGTGCCCTTAGCGGGAACCGAACCCGGGACTCTCTGGACCGCGGGCCGACGCTCTAACTGCTGAGCCAAACCGGCCAGGGCAAGGTAGCTTCTTAGAATGGGAAGGAATGAAGTCATTCCTCACCTTTGATGTTTTTTTAAAAAAATTTTTTTTTCTTAATTGATTTTAGAGAGAGAGGAAAGGAGAGGGAGAGAGATAGAAACATCGATGAGAAAGAACATCGACTGGCTGCCTCCTGCATGCCCCCCACTGGGGATCGGGCCCACAACCTGGGCATATGCCCTGACCGGGAATCGAATCCACAACCTCTTGGTGCATGGGTCGACGCTCAACCACTGAGCCACACCGGCCAGGCCAGCTTCTGAGTTTTAATTCTAGATATCCGTGTCTTCTCAGCCCGGGATACAGTAGCTCTGAACCCCCAAGTCAGGGAAAGTGAATCTGTGGGCCCTTAGCCCTTGATCTTTCTACAGTGGGTGGACCAGCCCCTCTGACGTTGGGGGCCCCGCCCACAGGCTGCTACAGGGGCGGGGCAGACTGGGTCCAGGGGCATAAGATATGGTCTTGATTGCTGTTGTGGTTGCTAGAAACCCAAAATTTAGGAAAAACTGGAATCTCTCTGGGAAATATTAAGGTCTAGTTTTTCCAGCTTAGAAAAGCTATTTTGTGTTATTCTGAAACAGCTGAATGAGGACACGAGTCTGGTTTAATAGTTTAATACCCTGAGTATTGCTGCAACTGAGTTACGGATTCATACTCAAAGTGGGGTTCAGATCTTGAATTTCTTCCTTTGATTTGAATAAAATCCCTCTGACTTCGAGCGGCATTAAAATGGTTAATGGCCTTGGATGACCTGGGCTCAGTGTCTCTATTTTCTCAGGTATTCGGTGCCCCCCTCCCACCCCCCATTTTCTTTGGGTGATTCTTCCCAAATATCTCATCATCAAAGGTTTTTTCTTTAATTATAAAGTGTTTCTCTTAATTACATCAGATATCAATAGTAAATATAGCCAGAATGCAACAACACACATCTTTTAGCCTTGAGATTAAGGGGTTATATTTTCTTATGCAAACATTTCTCTAACTTGGAAAGATTTACAGTGATTAAGGTTTGCTTTTATCATCAGAAACATTGCCCTAATTACCTGGACTGCATCTTTGGGTGGGTGGGGCTCCTGAGGTTCTTCAAGGGATGATGTTTGTTTTGTAACCATTTGCACTGGGGCATTAAGAGCCAAGTGCCCCTCCTGACCCAAGGACCGGAGGCATGAAGGAGATGTATATTCTGGGTGGAGGAGCAGAGGGGCGAGGCCCCCTGGGGGCAGCCTAGGGGCCCAGGGATTCAATATCAATGGGAGCTTTAGCCCCTAGTGGCCGGACCCTCCCGGGGACTGAACCAGGACCCTCAGCCCTCAGAAGGCTGTTGAGGTGGGGGTTGCCTGCTTCCCTCTCTTCAAACCCCCCTTTCCTAGAGAGTGCTCTTAGAGCCCGGCTCTGTCATGGCTGGGCTTCCCGACCTCAGTTTTTCTCAGGATCGCGGCTTCGTTCATGGACGGTGCGATCTTCTCCGAAGGTCCTAAAGCTTGGACGATTGTCAGGTCCAGCCTAACCCCCGTCTGCGAGTGTCCGAGGGCTGCTGGGACGGCAGGGGTGTGCTCTCCCTCGGTTCTGGATGCTGGAAGTCCAAACCCGAGGCGCCGGCTGGGCCAGGCCCCTCGGGGGCTCCTGGGAGGAACCTTCTCTTCCGTCTCCAGGTTCAGCCTGGTGACAGTTTCAGTGTGGTCTTCACAGGCCTCGTCTCTGTCTGGTGGCTGTGTGTCATTCCCTGCCGGTCCCTGCCCTTCTGGGACGGCCTCTGGATGGGTCTGAGAGGAGGGAGTGCTCGGGCCCTTCCTTTCCGGAGCCTTCTCTGTGACAGCTTGGCAGAGGGATGTCACCTGCGTGGCTGCCGTGGTCACAACAGAAGACCCAGCATTGGGTCCGGTTCTGTGCCAACGCCCCCTCCAAGTAGCCAAGTCCCTGGTCCCTCTGAGCAGTGCCCACTCCCTGGGGGCGGGGGGCACCGCCTAGCCGCTCCTGACCCCGAGGGAAGGAAGGAAAGGCCGTCTGGAGGCGCTGACACTGGACAGCCTTGTCCTCGGTTGAGCAGGTGACTTGTTAGGAGCTGTTCCCTGCAGGTCGCGGGGTTGGGCTGGCCCCCGCCCCCGCCCCCGCCCATGGCGCATGGATCCGCCACTCTCGGTGGCCCCACCTCACCCCGTCCCTGTCTCAGCGGGGCTGCTCTGCACCTGTCCGTGTCCCCTGCTGCTGCGGGTCTGTGAGCGCCCAGGTCCGCATCGCAGATGGTGGTGTCGGATTGTGGGCAGCACTGTGTCCCCAGAACTCCTGTGTGGGGGGGCCTGCCTCCGAGGACCGCGAATGTGGCAGTGTTTGCAAAGGTGAGAAGAACGAGGCTGTCACAGTGGCCCTGAGCCAGGGTGACTGAGAAGAGGACATTTGGACACACAGACGCTCGAGCACAGAGGAAGGGCCGTGTGAGGACACGGGAGAAGGTGACCGTCTGCCGGCCGCTGATCCCAGACGTCCAGCCGCCAGGGCTGAGGAAATGCAGGGTCCCGCAGACACACTTGGAGTAATTAAAAGCAGTTTATTAAAATACATTTCCTTTCAAAATGCACTAGGAGCTACAGTGGTGCGTGTCTGCCTTTTCTGCGACACCCTGGTGTCTGCTGTAGGAGCCGTCGGCCGTGGTTTCTGGTGCTGCGGCCCCGGTGGCCTCCCCATCGCCCGACCTGGGTTCGTGTCCAGTGTCCTCCTGCAGCCGTCCCCGCTGTCCAGGAGTCTGTGGGAGACGCAGTGGGACTTGCAGACCGGCTGCCCCTCATCTGTCCTTCCTCCCGGGCAGAGACGGAGGAGTTGTGTTTCACACGTGAATGGTCACTCCTCCTGTGACCGGTGTTTATGACCGTGGCTGTTCCCTGGCTGCCGGGACCTTCTCTGCTGGCATAATAAACCCTCTGCCTTCCGTGAGTCTGTTCGTGTCTTGGCGCCCACGAGGCCCGGGCATTCTTCTGGATCTCGGGCACCCATCCCTGGCGGGGGCTGGCACCCGCAGGCCTCGCTGGGGCGTGCTCAGGAGAAGATGTGTCATGAGCCAGGGGTCCTTCTGCCTATCAGGAGGTGCCAGGGCTGGACCTCAGCTCCCGTCAGCTGCAGTTGCTTGTCTGGGGCGTTTCTGTCCCCATGGGGAGGTATGGCCAGCGTCCGAGCTCCACGGGAGAGCAGGGCTGTGGGATGGAGCGGAGGCCTGGGTGGGGGACCCGCCTCTGGCTGACTTCACAGCGGAAGGGCCTCACCACCATCCTCCGCCCCTGGGCTGGTCTTTGTGGGCCACCAGCCCAACAGCGGCTCTGCTGGGGTCGTCTTCCCACGAAGCTCTGGAAGCGTGGTGTTCAGCCCTTCAGGGATTGTGAGGAATCGGAGCTGATTTAGACACGCTTCCCTTCTAAGGTGATAAGAGAAAAAGTCGGGGCAACAGGAACTTCCTGGGTCACCTTAGAGCAGCAAAGACCCTGGAGAAGAAACGCCAAGCCCTGCACCTGCCCTACCAGCGGTCCCTCGGGGGCAAAGCCTCAGCGGGGGGCAGGCAGAAGCGAAGGTTCTTTGTAGGTGGTGAGCTCCCAGCTCCGTGTCTGTGAAGATGCCCTCGATGTGGGCACTGAGGCTTAAGGACTTAGTAAGGCGGGCACATCCGCAAGAGGAGGGGGCTGGGCTGAGAAGTGACCAGGGGTCTGGGCCTTTCTCTGCGGGGACTGGCACGGTGACCTGCCCCTGGGAGGTGCTCAGACACGCTGTGTGGTTTCTCCTGTGTTGAGTCTTAGGGTTTTGGGTCTGGATCTCAGGACCCTGGAGAGGTTCTCCTGAGTCCAGGCAGCTGTTTCCGACAGACCCCAGAGCGTGTTTGTCCCTTGAAGGGGCCGTGAGAAGGGAAAACGGATCCGGACCCTCAGACTTCGGAGATTCTTTATCTAAGCTCCTTCCCTGCCGGCCACGCGTCCCACCAGGCCCTATAGCTGCGCTGCCCACGTGGTGACCACTGCCCGTGTGGCCACTGAGCCCTGAGACGTGGCTCGTCTGAACCAGGGTGACCTGTCGGTGTGGCTTACAGCAGGAGAGGAATGTAAGATGTCTCTTAATTTTTTGTTTTTTAATCCTCACCTGAGGAGATTTTTCCATTTATCTTCAGATACAGTGGGAGGGAGGGAGGGGGGGAGGGAGAGAGAGAGAGAGAGAGATAGGCTGCCTCCTGCACGCCTCCTACTGGGGATGGAGCCCACAAACCCAGACATGTGCCCCGACCAGGAATCGAACCAGGACCTCTCAGTCCATGGGACGATGCTCAGTCCACTGAGCCACACCAGCTGAGCAAGATGTCTCTTGATTTCTACATTGATCATATGTTGAAACAGTATTTGTGATATACCATGTTGAATAAAGTAGGTTATTAAATGTAATTGAACCTTTTAACTTTTTTGAAGTGCGGCTACTAGGACATTCACAGTTACGTTTTCCATTGGGCGGTTCTGGTCCAGAGAATGCCTGTCCACCTGTCCTCCTGGGACAGCCGCTGGACTGGGTGTTAGCTCGTGATTCAGGGACCTCAATTCTGAGGCCCTGAGGCGTGTGAAAGCAGGCTGCGGGAAGAATGACAGGTGGGAAGGGGAGTGACTTCCCAAACTGGAATTTTCCTAACTAGTGCACGGGAGGACAGGAATGTTCTCCGCAGCGGAATTAATTGGGGCAGATGTAGACAATCGAGTGGAGAGGGCAGTGGCAGTTACTATGGGTAATAATAGCGCTGAATATCTAACTGCTTGTCTCCCTTTTAAATGCTTAAGAATTAAGAAGAGTCGTCACAAAACCTTGAAATAGTTTAGGAAAAATTAGTCAAGAGTGTGAACGCGAAGGAGGGAGGTGTGGCAGACTGAGCTGTCCCATCCTCAAGGGCCCGCCCTCTTGGCCCTCGGAGTGTGGCTGTCTGGCACCGGTGGCTCCGCTGAAGAATGAACGACACTCGTCCCCCTTACCTTTGGTGCGGTTTCACATTCCATGATTTCATTTACCCTCAGTCATTGCGATCCAACATTTTCTTTTCTTTTTATTTATTATTAAAAAAATATTTTTCTTTATTGATTTTATTTCATTTCATTATTTTTTAACTCATTTTTATTGTTGAATGTGTTACAGATGTTCCCCCCTTTTTTCCCCCTATTGACCCCCTCCTCCCCAATCCTGTCCCCCTCCTACCTTCCCCACACTACTATCTGTGTCCATTGGTTATGCATATATGCATAGAATTTCTTTGGTTTATCTCATCCCGCCCTCCCTCCCCCCTGCCCTTTGAGGTTCATCAGTCTAACAACCAATGTGTACTTCTTAATCCCTTCATCTTTTTCACCCATCCCCCCAGCCCCCACTCATCTGGCAAGCAACAAAAAGTTCTCTGTATCTATGAGTCTGTTTCTGTTCTGCTTGATCATTTTGTTTGTAGATTCAATTGTTGATAGATGTGTATTACTTGCCATTTTATTGTTTATATTTTTGTTCTTCTCCTTTAAGAAGACCCTTCAACATTTCATATAATACTGGTTTGGTGGTGATGAACTCCTTTAGCTTGTTCTTGTCTGGGAAACTCTAGATATGGCCATCGATTCTAAATGATAACTTTTTTGCAGGATAGAGTAATCTTGGTTGTAGGTCGTTGCTTTTCATCACCTTGAATATCTCATGACACTCCCTTCTGGCCTGCGAAGTTTCTTTTGAGAAATCAGCTTGATAGTCTTATGGGAGCTCCTTTGTAGGTAACTAACTGCTTTTCTCTTGCTGCTTTTAAGATTCTCTCTTTGTCTTTAACCTTTGGCATTTTGATGATGATGTGTCTTGGTGTGGACCTCTTTGGGTTCCTCTTGTTTGGGACTCTCTGTGCTTCCTGGACTTGTATGTCTGTTTCCTTCACCAAGTTAGGAAGTTTTCTGTCATTATTATTTCTTATTTTTTTATCCTCATCCGAGGATATTTTTGCATTTTTCTTCAGATAGGGTGGGAGGGAAAGAGGGAGGAAGAGAGAGAGAAACATTGATGTGAGAGAGACACATCGAGTGGTTGCCACCCCCACGACCCCAACTGGGGCCGGGGACAAACTGCAACCGAGGTATGTGCCCTTAGCGGGAACCGAACCCGGGACTCTGGTCCGCGGGCCGACGCTCTAACTGCTGAGCCAGACCGGCCAGGGCTGTCATTATTGTTTCAAATAGGTTTTCAATTTCTTGTTCTCTCTCTTCTCCTTCTGGCACCCCTATGATGCGAATATTGGCACACTTGAAGTTGTCCCAGAGGCTCCTTACACTATCCTCATTTTTTTGGATTCTTTTTTCTTTTTGTTGTTCTGATTGGGTGTTTTTTGCTTCCTTGTATTCCAAATCGATGGTTTGCTTCTTGGCTTTACCTACTCTACTATTGATTCCCTGTAAAGTATTCTTTATTTCATTTAGTGCATCCTTCATTTCTGACTGGTCCTTTTTAATGTTGTTGATGTTCTCACTAAGTTCCTTGGAGATCTCCTTTAAGTTCCTTGAAGTTCTCACTAAGTTCCTTGAATGTCTCAGGAAGTTCCTTGAGCAACCTTATAACCTGTGTTTTGAACTCTGCATCTGATTGATTGCTTATCTCCATTTTGTTTAATCCTTTTCCTAGAGTTTTGTTCTTTTCTTTCATTTGGGACATGTTTCTTTGTCTCCTCATTTTGGCTGCTTCCCTGTGATTGTTTCTATGTATTAGGTGGAGTTGTTATGTCTCCTAGGCTTCGTAGGGTGGCCTGTTGTTGTAGGTGTCCTGTAGGGTCCAGTGCACAGCCTCCCTGATCACCCAGCTGGGCCCTTGAGGTGCACCCCTAGTGTGGACTGTACACCCTTCTGTTGTAATTGAGTCTTGATTGCTGTTGGCATGTCAGTGGGAGGGATTTACTCAGGCTGATCAGCTGCAAAGACTGGCTGTGCCCACTGACCACTGGCCTCTGACTACCTTGGAGGATCAGCTGTGTAGGGGCCCACGACACAGAGCAAGACTTACTTCAGCAGGGCTCTGCTACCCACTGAGTCCACTCACTGAGTGTGTCACTGGTGGAGGTGGTTGGGTGGTGGTGCTTTGATGTGGTCTGAAGCTGTCCACTGGGTGTGCTGGCTCTGGGGCAAGGTCAGCCTCTGCCTGTGTTCTATCCGGGGCCACCTGTCATAAGCTACAAAGTGATCTGCAGATGGCTGCTGCTTGTGCTGGTCTTGGAGGTGCCCAGGAAAAGCCAAGTTGTGAACCAAGGCTGGTTGCTTCTTGTACTGGGATTGGGGCCACTTAGCGAGAGGTATGGGGCTCGCTGAAACCAGATGCTGCTTGTTTGAGAGATTTTAGGAAAATCTGATCAGGATCCAAGACAGGCCAATCCTATGGTAGAGCCTTTGGAGACAGCTTGGGTGGGCCGGAAAGTTGGGTGGGGTGGGGCCTCAGGGAATCACCAGGGCGGGGCCAACAGTGTGAGCCAGGTGCTGGAGTCCTAGATAAGAGGGCCCTCTGCCGCCCCAGGGAAGGGCTCACCAAAGGAACAACGGCCTCCGCCAGCATGTCTGTATAGGAGAAAGCCGCCTCTCCAGCCCTCGTCCTGAGGCCAAACAGCTCAGTTCTTCCCTATGTCTCTGGCGCCCCTCAAGCTGCCTCCCCTCCGAGCTCAGAGGGAGCAGGTCTGAGTAAGTCCGTGCGTGGGCCCTTTAAGAGGAACTGCCTGGGGCTCCAGTCGCCTCAGCCTCCCTCAGCCTCAGTTCCCGCTGGTTTTACTGCCAGAAGTGATGGGGATTCTCCTCCTGGCACTGGAACCCTGAGCTGGGTGCTTGGTGTGGGACGGGGACCCCTCACTCCTCAGGGAGGACCTTGCCAGCTGAGGTGTCCTGATTTTTATCTGCCACACGTGAGTGTGGGACCAGCCTGTCCACCTCCGCCCTCCTACCAGTCTTGGTGTGGCTGTTTCTTTAATTTCATAGTTGTCAGACTTCCATTCAGCTCAATGTCAGGCGGTTCTGAAGGATGGTTGTATTGTAGTTTATTTGTAATTTTGATGTGGTTGTGGGAGGAGGCGAGACCATGTTTACCTACCCACCATCCTGACCGGAATCTTGATTCATCTTTCTTTGTTGATTTTAGAGAGAGAGGAAGGGAGAGGGAGAGAGAGATGGAAAATTCGATGAGAGAGAACATCGTTTGGTTGCCTCCTGCATGCCCCCCACTGGGGATCAGGCCCACAACCAGGGCATGTGCCCTGACCGGGAATCAAACCTGTGACCTCCTGGGTGCATGGGTGATGCTCAACCACTGAGCCACACCGTCCAGGCAATGATCCAACATTTTAAATGGAAAGTTCCAGAAATAAACAGTTCCTAGGATTTAAATTGTGTGCTGTTTGCCCTGGCCGGTTTGGCTCAGTGTGGAGAGTGTTGACCCTCGAACCAAAGAGTCTCGGGTTCGATTCCGGTCAAGGGCACGTACCTTGGCTGCAGGTTCAATCCAGGCCCTGGTCGGGGTCTTGCAGGAGGCAGCCGGTCGATGTGTCTCTGTGTGTGTGTGTGTGTGTGTGTGTGTCTCTCTCTCTCCCTCCCTCCCACTCTCTCTAAAAAATCAATGGGAAAATATCCTCGGGTGAGGATTAAAAAACAAATAATAAAAATAAATAAACTGTGCACTGTTCTGAGCAGTGTGATGAACTCTCACGCTGTCCTGCTTCGTCCCACCCTGGACGTGAACCCTCCCTTGTCTGTGTCTCCACTCGGCAGACACCCCGGCCGTCCGTTAGTCACTCAGCAGCCACCTCGGTTATCAGCTTGACTGTCGGCGCATCACAGGGCTTGTGTTCAAGTGGCCTTTATTTAAAGCCATGCCTCCCTGGTTGGTTTGGCTCAGTGGTTAGAGCGTCGGCCCGCGGACCTGAGAGTCCCGGGTTCGGTTCCTGCTAGGGGCACGCACCTCGGTTGCAGTTTGTCCCTGGCCCCGGTTGGGGTTGTGTGGGTGGTGGCCATTCGATGTGTCTCTCTCACGTCGATGTTTCTCTCTCTCTTCCTCCCTCTCTCTCTCTCACGCTCTATCTGAAGATGAATGCAAAAATGTCCTTGGGTGAGGATAAAAAAAAAAAAAATTAAAGCCATGCCCATAATTTTCGTCAAACCATGTAGTTATACTTGCTCTATGTTACTAGCTAGTTGTTCCTCTCTCCCTGGTCTGTTTGTAAATCAAACTTGGTCACAGGTGTATGTGAGGGTTTGGTGCTCCCCGTGGTATCAGCCATCCACGCGGTGTTGGGGTGACCCCCCGGATGAGGGGTCCATGTGCCTGTCTGTTTTCCTGCTGCGGGTGGCTGGTTCCCTTCCCCTGATGGATCCTGACAGCCTTGTGCGGAGAGGTCGTGTTTTATGTGACTCCTGTGTGGCCGAGCATAGCGTGCGGGTTGTTAATGGACAGTCAGTGGTCAGTAAGAGCAGGTGAGTCTTTCCGTCTCTCCTGTCCTCCTTGCCCTGGGTCCTTGTCTTCTGCTTGTTTGTTTGTTTTTGTTAATCCTCACCCAAGGATATTTTTCCTGTTGATTTTTAGAGAGAGTGGAAGGGAGTGGGGGAGGGGGAGAGAGAGAAACATTGATGTGAGAGAGACACAGCAGTTAGTTGCCTCCTGCATGTGCCCCCGCGAGGGGCACGGATCGAACTTGCAACCGAGGCAGGTGCCCTGGACCGGAATCGAACCTGCGACTCGGGTCCACCGGCGATGCTCTAACCGCTGAGGCAACCGCCCGGGCAGTAATTTCCGTTTCTTTCCCTGCTCTCTCCCTCCAGCTCGTCGTGTGCGTTGTTTCTCCTAAGGTGTGGGTCGCACGGGAAGTCCCGCCTATGCGTGTTCAGCTGGCCCTCTGTGCCCTCCCCCAGGAAAGCCCTGCCTCCCGGGGTGTCGCTTCATCACTCCCAGCATCCCTGCCCCATTCTGCGCTGTGGCTTCATCACTCCGAGCATCCCCGCCCCATTCTGCGCGGGAGTGGCTTCATCACTCCGAGCATCCCTGCCCCATTCTGCGCGGGAGTGGCTTCATCACTCCGAGCATCCCTGCCCCATTCTGCGCGGGAGTGGCCTCATCACTCCGAGCATCCCTGCCCCATTCTGCGCGTCTTCCTCCTCACTGCGGCAGCCTCAGGGTGGAAGGCCCTTCCGGTACCCGAAGGCTGGCGCTCGGCCCAGACTTGCCTGGCACGAGGGCCAGAGCCCGGTTGAGCTGGGCAAACGCCACTCCACAGGAAACTGATGGGACGGAGGCCCAGGGCGGAGACCTCCCACCCACGGGCCCACAGAGCCTGGGTTCACCTGAGACACTCAGATCAGCGGGGGGCGGCGAACTGCGTTCATTAGTTCGCTGGTGGTAGTCCATCGGCAGGTGCAGCCGAGCCCGCGCGCGGAGGGCGACACCAAAGCGGCCGGCTCGTGGAGGGGCGTCCGCCGGGACAGGGCCCGCTGCCACCTGGAGGGGCGAGCGGGGAGCGTGGGCTCTGCGCGTGGTCAGCCCTGCTGCGGTCCGCTGGGCGCCAGTGGTGAGCCCTGTGTTTGGTTCTGGAGAGTCGGGAGGAACTGTTTGTTTTTTTACCCCTAAATTTGTTAGGAGGGAAGCCAGTCCCACACTGTGTTTGTAAGGCCTGGCCTTCGAGGCGGACAGAGGAAAGGAGCGTGACCTTGGACGAGCATCGATCTGCCCGTCTGCTTTCATTCCTTGGGCTCTGGACGCCGAGGGGCCGGGGCTCCAGCGTCTTGGAGGCTGGTCCTGGGAGTTGGCGGTGCGGCTGCCCAGCTGGTGGGCCAGCTGCCTGCTCCGTGCGGCCCAGAAGGCGCCTCGCGTCCGGGTGTGAGTCCACCGGTCTCTGGGCCACCCCCGGTTGATGGCTTTAGGGTCTCCGTCAGCCTCGAGGCCCAGCGCACAGCACGCCCCAGCGCCCCGGGCTGGCCTCCCGTCGCCGGTTTGAAAGCGACCCCCCTGAGGCAGCAGGTGGCTCGGAGTGAGAGCGAGTCTCCGGCACCTGGCCCAGCTGCGTCCTCTCTGGGCCTGGGCTCTCTCCCTGTGGAGGGGCGCAGTGACGTCACCCGGGGCTCTCTCCCTGTGGAGGGGCGCAGTGACGTCACCCGGGGCTCTCTCCCCGTGGAGGGGCGCAGTGACGTCACCCGGGGATCTCTCCCCGTGGAGGGGCGCAGTGACGTCACCCGGGGCTCTCTCCCCGTGAAGGGGCGCAGTGACGTCACCCGGGGCTCTCTCCCCGTGGAGGGGCGCAGTGACGTCACCGGGGCTCTCTCCCCGTGGAGGGGCGCAGTGACGTCACCGGGGCTCTCTCCCCGTGGAGGGGCGCAGTGACGTCACCTGGGGATCTCTCCCCGTGGAGGGGCGCAGTGATGTCACCCGGGGCTCTCTCCCCGTGGAGGGGCGCAGTGACGTCACCCGGGGCTCTCTCCCTGTGGAGGGGCGCAGTGACGTCGGGACGCAGTGCGTGGAGAACGGGGCTCGGATGGCACCTTCGACTGGATAAACGTAACTTGCCGGTGAAATAAGTCCAGGTCATTTTCCAAACCTTCTCTCTGTGAGCGCAGTGGAGACCCTCCCAGGGGAGGCTGCCCGGGACACGCCCCGGACACCAGCCAGAAGCGGGGAGGAGGTGGTATCAGGCCCTGCGGGGTCAGACGGGACGCTGTAGCTGCTGATGTGGTTGTCTGAATGCCAGGCTGTGGTCCAGCCTTGGCCACGGCGGAGGGAACGAATATGCAAGGTTGATGAGAGCAGGTGGTCCTTGCTCAGGCCGAGGGGGCCAGTGAAAGTGATGGGACCTCCAGGTGGAGGTGAGAGGGACCCACGGCCCGGCTGTGTCTCTAGTGGACATTGGCCTGTGAAGGGAGGGACAGGAGAGACTCCCTGGAGAGAAATAGAAACATTGATGTGAGAGAGAAATATGGATCAGCTGCCTCCTGTATGCCCTCTAGCGGGGATTGAGCCCGTAACCTGGGCATGTGCCCCAACTGGGAATTGAACTGAGACCTCTCAGTCCATGGGGTGATGCTCCATCCACTGAGCCACACTGGCCGGGCTAAAGAGACAATCTTGAAGGAAACAGGAAGAAAACAAAGAGTTAAATACAAAGGAAACCCCAGAAGTCAACTATGAGCTGATTTCTCAGCAGCAACTGTGCAGGCCAGAGAGGAATGACATCTTTAAAATGCTCAAAGAGCCCTGGCTGATTGGCTCAGCGGTTAGAGCGTGGGCCTGTAGACCAAAGGGTTGCGGGTTCCATTCCAGTCAAGGGCCAGCACCTGGGTTGCAGGTTCGATCCCTGGCCCCAGTCTGGATCATTCAGGAGGCAACCAATTGATGTGTCTCTTCACATCGATGTTTCTCCCTCTTCCCCCCACCCCTCCTTCCCTTCCACTCTATCTAAAAATTAATGGAAAGATATCCTCGGGTGAGGATTAACAAAAAAATAATAAAATGCTCAAAGAAAGGAACCTACATCCTAGAATAATTGAACCAGCAAGGTTATCATTCAGATTTGAAGGCAAGGTAGAGTTTCCCAGACAAGCAAAAATTTATCATCATTAAAACAGCTTTACGAGAAATGTTCAAGTGTCTTCTTTAAGTAGAAAAGGAAAGACCATAACTGGAAAAAAGAAATATGAGAAAGGGAAAAAAACTGACAGGTAAATCCAAATATTTAATAAATATAGAGAATAAGACATTTCAAAAGCTACTATGAAGGTCAAAAGAAAAAAGTTTCAAACTCAGCTCAAACTCAAGTAGTTAACAGATACACAACATGGAAAAGACCTAACGCATGACATCAGTAACATCACACGTGGAGGGATTGTAAAAATGCAGTCCTTGTAGAATATATTTGAACATAAACACCTATCAGCTTAAAGTAGACTGCTACAGATATAGACTGATATACAAAAACCTTATAACCACAAACTAAGAACCTGCAAAAGATATGCAAAGAATAAAGACAAAGAAACCTAAACAAAACACTAAAGAAAACCAGTAAACCACAAGGGAAGAGATAATACGTAATGAGCAGAAGAGAACTATAAAAACAACCAAAAAACAATGAACAAAATGGAAACAGGTACATGCTTATCAGTAAGTAGTTTAAATGTACATAGTTAAAATGCTCCAATAAGAAGACATGGGGTGGCTGAATGAATTCAGGAACATGACCCATCTGTATGCAGCTTGTAAGGGTCTTCAGAGTGGAAGGCACCCCCAGCCTGAAAGTGAAGGGCTGGAAAAAGATATTCCATGCAAATAAAAATGAAAAGAAAGCTGGGGTAGCAACACTTATATCAGCCAGAATAGACTTTAAAATGAAATTTGTAAAAAAAAAAAAAAAAAGACAAAGAAGGACATAACATAATTATAAAGCGGTCAGTCCAAGAAGAGGACATACCAATTGTAAATATCTCTGTACCCAACATAAGAGCATCTAAATATATAAAGCAGTTAGTCGTGGACATAAAGTAATACATACAGTAATACAGTAATAGTCGGGGACTTGAATACCTCACTCATGCCTGGCTGGTGTGGCTCAGTGGATTGAGTGTCATCCATGGACTGAGAGGTCCCAGTTCAGTTCCTGGTCAGGGCAGGTGCCTGGGTTGGGGCTCGATCCCCAGCAGGGCGCATGCAGGAGGCAGCTGATAGATGTTTCTCACATCGGTGTTTCTCTCTTCCCCTCCCTCTCTCTAAAAAATCAGTAAAAGCATATTAAAAAAATACTCCACTCACATCAATGGATAGATCATTCAGACAGAAAACTAATAGGAAATAATGGCCTTAAATGTCACATTAGATCAGATCAACTTCATAAACACTTGTAGAACATTTCATCCCAAAACTTTGGAATAGACATTTTCTTTTTCAAGTGCACTGGGAACATTCTTCAGGATAGATCACAGATTAGGCCACAAAACAAGCCTCAATAAAGTCAAGAAGATTGAAGTCATCTCCAGCATCTTTTCTGACCACAATGGCATGAAACTAGAAATCACCTGCAGGAAGAAAACTGGAAAAGCACAAATACCAAATACATGGAGACGGAACAACATGTTACTAAAGAACCAATGGTGCAAAGAGGAAATCAAAACCTATCTTGACAAAAATGAGAATGAAAACGTTTCTAAATGTAAGGGATGCATCAAAAGCAGCTCCAAGAGGGACGTTCATAGCTCTACAATCCTACCTCAAGAAACAACAGAAAGTCCAAATAAACCATTTAACTCTACACCCAAAGGGACTAGGACGAGAAGAACAAACAAAACCCAAAGTAAACAGAACTAAGGAAATAGTTACGATCAAAGTGGAAATAAAATAAAAATAGAAAAGATCTAAAAACCTAAGAGCTGATTCTTTGAAAAGATAAACAAAATTGCCAAATCTTGAGCCAAACTCATCAAGAAAGAAAGAGGGAGCACTAAAATTCAAAAAACAAAACAAAACAAAAAAAACACACAAAAAACACAAAAGAGAAGTTACACAACCAGCATTACAGAAATACAAAAATCATTAAAAATACTACGAACAATTATATGCCAACAAATTCAACAATCTAGAAGAAATGGATACATTTCTGGAAGTATATAGTCTTCCAAGACTGAACCAGGAAGAAATACAAAATCAAATCTAAACAGACCAACTACTAGCAATGAAACTGAAGTAGTAATTTTAAAAAATTTGAACAAATAAGAGTCCAGGACCAGATTGCTTCACAAATGAATTCTACCAAATAGTCAAAGAGTAACTATAAAACCTATCCTTCTTAAACAATTTCAGAAAATTAAAGAGGAAGGAACACTTTCAAACTCATTCTACGAAACCAGCGTTATTACCCTGATACCAAAATCAAAGAAAGACATTACAAAAAAGACAATCACATGCCAATATACTTGATGAACATGGATGCAAAATCCTCAACAAAATATTAGAAAACCAGATTCAACAATATATGAAAAGGACTATATACCATGACCACGTGGGATTCATCCCAGGGATGCGGGTGGTTCAGGACCCATAGACCAATCAGTGTGATACATCACATTACATAAAGAATAAGAACCATATGATCATCAATAGACGCAGAGAAAACATTTGACAAAATTCATCCTCTTCTGATAAAAACTCTCAACAAAGTAGGTATAGAAGGAACATATCTCACCACAATAACGGCCATAGATGACAGCCCACAGCAAACACAGTCAGGGGTGAAAAGCTGAGATCATTTCCTCTGAGATCAGGAGCAAGACGAGAATGCCCCCTCTCACCACTCGTATTCAACACAGTTCTGGAAGTCCTAGCCAGAGCAATCAGATAAGAAAAAGAAGTATAAGGCATCCAAGTCAGAAAGGAAGAATTATAACTCTCATTATCTACCGATGACAAGATACTACATATAGAAAACCCTAAAGACTCCACCCAAAAACTGTGAGAACTAGTAAGTGGATACAGTAAAGTTGCAGGATACAGTCAATATACGGGGTGGGCAAAAGTAGGTTTACAGTTGTTTGTATGGAAATAATACAAATGAATAATACAGTGATTAATAAATATTTGCATACTCACAATTGGAAATCTACTTTTGCCCACCCCTGTACAGAAATCTCTTGCATTAAAAAAAAATTTTTTTTTCTTTATTGATTTTAGAGAGAGAGGAAGGGAGAGGGAAAGATAGAAACATCGACAAGAGAGAACGTCGATTGGCCGCCTCCCGCATGCCCCCCACTGGGGATCAGGCCCATAACCTGGGCATGTGTCCTAACTGGGAATCGAACCAGTGACCTCTTGGTGTGTGGGTCGATGCTCAACCACTGAGCCACACCGGGCAGGCTGCATTTTTTTTTTTTTTTTAATTTATCTTCAGATAGAGTGGAAGGGGGAGAGAGAGAGAGAGAGAGAGAAACATTGATTGGTTGCCTCCTACCCAACCCCAACCAGGGCCAGGGCCGGGGACCGAATCACAACTGAGGTCCGTGCCCTTGACCGGAATCGAACCTGCGACTCTTTGGTCCACAGGCTGATGCTTTAACTGCTGAGCCAAACCAGCTAGAGTGAAATCGCTTGCATGTGTATGTACAATAATGAACTATATCAGAAGAGAAAATCAGAAAACAATCTCATTTACATTTGCTCCATGAATTATAAACTCTGTAGGAATAAGTTTAACCAAAGAGGTGACAAAGGCCTGAAAACTGTAAGACATTGAAGAAATAAACTGAAGAAGACACAAAAAAATGGAAGGCTATACCTTGCTCCTGGACTGGAAAAATGAATACTGTTAAAACGTCCTTATAACTAAAGCAATAGATACAGAGAAGAATACCAGTGATATTCTTCTCAGAATTAGAATAACTAATCATAAAATTTTGTGGAACCACAACAGACCCCAAATAGCCGAAGAAATCTTGAGCAAGGACAACGTGGGAGGTTGAATCAGAACAGTATGGTACTGGCATAAAAACAGATGCACGGATCAGTGGACTAGAATAGAGCCAGAAATATATCCTCACTTCTGTGGTCAATTAGTTTGTGACAAAGGAGGCAGGGATGTACAGTGGATTAAACACAGTCTCTCCAGTAAGTGGTGTTGGGAAAACGACAGGTACATGTAAACAATGAAACCGGACCACTCTCTTACACCATACACAAAAATACACTCAACGTGGGCTGAAGATGTACACGTCAAGCCCGAAACCATTAACTCAGAAGAGACAGGAGTCCCTGGGGTAGGACGGGCTCGGGCTCCACGCTGCCTGGGTTTGAATTCTGGTCCTCCACAGCTCGCTCTGTGACTTTGGTCACTGGGCTGCCTCAGTCGGCTCATCTGTCAGGGTGTAAGTAGCACCCACCTCGGCAGATGCTGGCAGTAATAAGTGGCTCGTGATAAAAGCTTAGCACAGAGCAAGGCCGACGCGAAGTGCTGTGAGTTCCTGGCCTGATGAACTGCCCACCTGGGCATTACTGTGGAAAATGAACAGAAAGCCCTTGAGCACGGCAGGGGCTCAGTATACTTTAGCTCTTCGCTTATTAACCCCGACAGAGAGTCAACTCCGGTCGTTCCTCCGGACTTCCCAGCAGAGTTCCCATTTTCCTGTTTCAAAGCTCGCAGGATCAAAACCGACCCCAGCAAGCGAAGGGGTGTGCGTGGACGCTGGCTGCCAGCCAGGGGAGAGCCTGGGGCTTCAGGGTGAGACCACTCCACTTCTGAGTCCTGGGCGGGGCAGTGATCCTGAGTCTGGGCTCGTCTTCATCCGAGCCGTGGGGATGAGGATGCCGGGAAGGTAAGCGGTGTGTATTGTCCTGTCCCCTTTATTGCTGAGCAAACTGAGGTTGGGCGATTTGCCCACGGCCACACCATAGTAAAGGGCCGACTCGAGCCTGGGAGCCCTTCTGAGGTCTCATCATGCAGATGCCAGGAAACAACACTCTTTTCCCTCACTTTCCGAGTCCAGACAGCTTTCTCGGAGTCTTAACTGGGCGGCTCCTACGGCTGGTCCTCGGCTCGGAAGTTTCCCCTGCTGATATAAATGCATTGTGTCTTCCTGGACCTCTCTTAACTGCACTGTGTGGAACTGTTTCTGCGAAAACACTGACCTGTTCAGGTCTTGACGCTGTATTTGGTGAAAATGGCCCCGACTGAAGTTTCTGAGCCCCCTTTTCATGTCTGGGTGCTACAGGTCTGTTGTTTAATGACATGTGTAGAGAGAACAGAAATGTGACATGTTTTGTTTGGATTACTTCCTTTTGCAGGGTGTGAAAAGTTGAAAAGACAAACCTCGTTTTGCAGAGCAGTTACTGCTGTTTAAAGACATGGATGAAGCTGTTTAAAGCCCTGAGTGATGATGGTCCATTGAGAAGGAGTGAGAATGGGATACACTTTGTTTTACAGATGGACGGTGAATGAGAGCAATTGCTCCGAAATGTAAACAAGAGATCTTGTGGTTGTAGCTTAAACCCCTGTTACTGGAGACACTGGCTAGTTACAGTTTCTGGAATGGGGAAACAAAGTTTCAGTTTGTTATTTACATTGGTCGAATCAAAAGACACTTTGTAGTCATTACTATTTCCAACTCTTGATGTTATTGCCAGTGATCCCATTTGGATAAAGCTATTGCAAAGGGTTGTTTCAGTGGAAAAAATGGGCCTTTCAAATGTTGTGGGACAGTTGTGCTAGAAGTTTCTCTTTAGAGAACTTCACTCACTACTGATGGTCCTGAGGCCCAGTTACAAGGGCTCCTCTGGACTATAAGCAAGTATGCGTAATCATTTTATGGGAAGGACGTGATCAATAATCTCTTATCAATTAGAGTCCTTGCTCTGCGTCACTTCTTACTTTAACCCGGCTTACCCTCCAGGCATTAATTGAGAGGCTTAATTGCCAATCCATGTTACATAGTCATTTGTGATGTGAAAAACCAAGGCTCAGAGAGGTTAAGTCATTTGCCCAAGGTCACACAGCTAGTGAGTGTTGGAGCCTTAGGTTTTTTGGAATTCTAGAATATGATCTTTTTTTTTAAATCCTCACCCGAGGACACTTTGCATTTATTTTCAGATAGAGTGGGAGAGAGAGAGAGAGGAAGAGAGAGAGAGAGAGAGAAACATCGATGTGAGAGAGACACATCGACTGATTGCCACCCACACGACCCCAACTGGGTCCGGGGACAAACTGCAACCGAGGTACGTGCCCTTAGCGGGAACCGAACCTGGGTCTCTCTGGACCACAGGCCGACGCTCTAACCACTGAGCCAAACCAGCCAGGACCTAGAATATGATCTTTAAGAGAAACCCTAGAAGCTGTTTTCTAACGTAAACGAACACGCCTAGCTTGACACTTACCTCTCTGCCATTTCCAGTTATCCCACCCTAAAATGTGTGAAAGCCAACTCGTTAGCAATTTTAGGATGAGGGGTTCTTTTTAGCGAAGGGGCTGAGTGAGTCGTTGAGAGTGAACCTAGCGGTTTCCCCTGGAGGTCGGGGCCCAGCTCTGTCCTGTGGGCTGGAAGGAGGCCAGCAGTGGTCAGCGGGCCAGGCCCTGTCCCCGCAGGCGTGTTCTCCCGCTCGTGCTGTGCAGAAGCCCTGTCCTTTGTGCGGTCCCCTTCACAGTCATTGTCGCCATCAGAAGCAGGCGTCCCCTCACCTGTGGCAAAGGTGGCGGAAGCCTGGGGAGTTTTTAATTGGTCCGGTGTGGGGAGGGGTGGGTGAAGAAATCCACTTGGGCCCCATTCCAAGGCCAGCCTTGTCTCTGCCCACAGCGTCTGTTGCCTCGTGTTTCTCACGGGGTATATGCAGTGTACCCCTCGCCACGGGCCACTGACTGCAAGGAACGGCCTCAGAGTCGCCCAGGGCATCGGCCGTAGTCGGAGTGAGCAAGGCCATGACCCCGAGTTCCTCTAAGCCGTGCGGCGTGGGTCCTACCTGAGCTGCCCCGGACGGCCACAGTCCTCCTTTCGTATTTAACACCACAGTGCTTTTTGGTAAAAAGAGAGATTTTTAAATTCTTTTTATTTATAAGATTTATTCTCTCTTTTTTTCTTTATTGCTTTTTAGAGACAGAGGAAGGGAGAGGGAGAGAGATGGAAACAGCGAAGAGAGAGAACATCGACTGGCTGCCTCCTGCATGCCCCCCACTGGGGATCCGGCCCACAACCTGGGCATGCGCCCTGACCAGGAATCGAACCGGCGCCCTCTTGGTGCAGGGTCGACGCTCAGCCCCTGAGCCACACCAGCCGGACTCCAGAACTTCTCCTTCTCCCCGAACTGAACCCTTCTTGTGCCTGAACTCGGCTCCCCACGTGTCCTCCTCGCCCCGGCCGCCGCCCTGCTGCTTTCTGCTGCCGTGGGTCTGACCACCTGGGTCTGTTACGCACGCCGTCACGTGGCACTCGCCCTGTGTGGCTGGTGCATTTCACTGAGCACAGTGCCCCGAGGTCCGTCCATGTCGCAGCCCGTCAGGGCTTCCTTCCGTAGTCAGGGTGAATACTGCTCCTTTGTGTGTTTGTACCCCATTGTGTTGATCCGCTCACCCGATGGTGGCAGTGGGTCGTTTCCGCGCCCTGGCTACTGCGAATAACTCTGCTGCGAACACGGGCGTACAGTATCTGCCCGAGTCCCCAGTCCCGTCTCTCTGACACGTACCCACTTCTGGGCACATAGGACCCTGTGATGACTCTGAGCTCAGCGTGTACGAACCGCTCGCTGTCTCCCACGGCGGCCGCGCCGTCTCCCATCCCACCTCCTTGTTCGTGTCTGTGTTTTGGCGACAGCCACCCCCGTGGGTGTGAAGCGACAGCTGCTTGTGGTTTCGGTTTGAGTTTCCCTGGTGATTAGTGCTGCTGAGCATCTTCCCAGGTGCTTGTTGGTCTTTGCCGGCAGTGTGTCCTTCCATCGTTAACCTCGACGTTTTTTTCTTTTTCATGAATGCAGTCAGGTTATACTGTGTACCTTTCAGCACCCAGCATCGTGTGAAGGTGTACTGGTGTGTGGGCCACCTGACTGGTGGTGTACTGAGTGATCATTCCCACCGGCCACAGTGCTTCTTAGGAAACCCACGGCCATGGCTTTAGCAGCCGTCTGGTGGAGACGCCACGGGGCCGAGCACTGTGAATGGAGAGCGGAAGGAGCCTCAGGTGCCGACGCCCGAGGGAGGGCCTGTCTGACAGGTATGCGTGTGTGACCGGGACCTCCACGAATGGGTCGGTGGGTCGGTCACAGCGCTTTGACGTCTGAGAGGAAGTGGTGTTTGTGAGGGGAGCACACCCTTCTCCCCCACAGTGGACTTCTGTTTCTTCTTTTGGCATCCAGAGAACGTTTGCATAGAAACAATGTTACCGGGGTGACTGTTTCCCAGGTTACCCCGAGCGGCCAGGAACCCACACGTGGATTCGCTGGAGCCGGCAGGCGCGGTGGGGGGTTTGCACCTGGCTGTGCCTGGCCCGTGTGCCGCCGCCCGCGAGGCCACGTTTTCTGCTCCACGCCACGGGGATGAGACCCGTGGGCGGGCAGTGCTGCTGAGAACAGGAAGTAGCGATTACTGAGTGTATTCATTGCTTAAGCCCCAAACCTGGTGGCTTAAAATAACTCAGGTTTGTCCCCTCCCTTCCTGCAGGCCAGAAGTCTACAGTGAGCATCTGTCGCTCAGACCCAGGTGGTCGGCAGGGCCGCGCGCCCTCCGAGGCTCGGGAGAGGCCGTGCTGTGGCCTCCGGTCAGTGTGGCGTCCCTGGCTTGTGGCCACATCGCTCCCAGCTCTGCCTCCGCTCTGCCTTTCTCCTTCCCCCGAGTCTTCCTGCTGCATCCGTGAAATCCCCCCTCCGTTTATTAGATGTGCGTGATTGTGTTTTGGTTAAGATTCTTAAGCTAATCATATCTTTTAACCACAGAAGGTAATGTCTGCAGATTCTGGGGACTAGGGTCTGGGATATCTCTGGGGACATATTTTAGCCTTCCACTGTGAGGAATAACAGTAATCATGTTCTCTGCCAGGGTTTTCGTGCTGGGTTGTCCTCAAGTTCTCTACACGGATCATCTCTGGTCACGGGGTGGGACCGGCACCAGTTATGGTCTCCGTACGAACACCCCCTGCTGTGAGTGTTCAAGCCCCTGGCACAGTGCCTGGCACAGGGCAGAAACCCAGTCCATCCTGACTTCTTGTATTTCTGAGAAATTTCTGCCGTTCCATCCTGACAGCTTCAGTGTCATTCCAATGTTCTTTATCCATCTTTTCTTCCCGTTTGTACCCTGGACGGACTTAGTTGTGTGGGCACCGATAATGTGTCATTCTGCCTGGCTGGTACTAGGGTCGGCGGTTCCGCCGAGGTGGGAGGAAGTCATGCTAATCATTGCGGTTGATCACTCGTCCGGATTGATTCCCTCCCTTGGGCGCCCCGGGGGGTGTTCCCGCAACAGGGCGCCTTCTGGGAGCAAGCCCGTGTCAGGCTCAGCACTTCCTGAGTGTGCTCCTACCCCGCCAGGGAGTCTTCCCTCGGACAAATGGCCGTGGCGGGGAGCCTGGCATTCGTTTTCCTGAAATCACTCACTCCGCGGAAATTCCGACCAAGTCCTGTTTCATTCCACGGGGTTCCTGGCTGTTGCCGCCACGATGTGCCCGAACGTGTCCGCGGTGGCTGGCAGCTTGTGGAGCTGCTGCCTCACTCGGCCTGCCTGGAGGCTCGTGGGCTGGTTCCACGAGCCTGTGCTTCCCGGGTGCCTGGCTCGTGCGCCGCGGAGGGACTGGCAGGACGGACTCCTCACGAATGGGTAGAGGTGGCATAACGTATTGATTGTGACTCCGGCAGTGGGTGCCCAGCGGGCACCAGACCACCTGCAGGCTTGTTCGGGCACAGCTGGCTGGCCCGGAGCTTGTCGCAGGTGTGGGGTGGAGTGCACGCAGAGAACTCGGGTGCGGGGAGTCACTGAGGACAGAGGACCACCCAGCCGGGCGCTCAGAGGGGCTCCACAGCGTGGCTCCCTCCAGCTGACCTTGGAAAGGCCGGGTGGGCTCTTCCTAGAGGGACAGAGGCGAGGGTCCAGGAGAAGCAGGTGTGTGGGGGTAGGGAAAGGAAAGGGGGTCCGGATTGTGGGGCGTGGCCTGTGGCTGGAGTGAAGAAGGGGGGCAGGGAGAGAGCAGAGTGTAGGAGGGCTTTCGGTCCAGGGCCCAGGAGTCGGTTTCTGTCCAGGTGTGGTCACCGCGGAAAGCTGGGAGTCCTGGCCAAGAGCTCTGTGCCAGACCGCGCGAGGCCCTCCGCTTCCCCGAACTGCCACGTGGCTTTGATGCCGCGAGGACACGTGGGCAGAAATGACGACTTGAAAGCAAGAAATAATGTGGCTGTGTCTCGCTTTCCATCTGTCCCAGCTTCCGCCACGGCTCTGCTGGTGGCCTTGTCCTGTGGTCCCACCCAGCTGCACCCAGGCAGGAACCACGCCCGGCCTCCGGGAGGCCTGGGGCCCCGGGTGACAGTAACCCTGAGATCAAAGTGAGCTTCTGCTCTCTCTGCCTCGCAGCTTATCCCCGGGCAGCTGTGCTCCTGGCCCTGAGCTCACCTTTTAGGACCCTAGAAGCAGGACCCTAGAATTTGCAGGTTCTCTCGTTCAGCCAGCTTGGCTGGGAAGTTGCCTTTTCAGTTGAAAACAGGTTTTACTCCCTTTAGTCCCGGCTTGCGTTACATCCTGGAGCGAACACCTTGCTTCTCCGGCCGGTCGGCGAGTCTGCTCTTCATTTCAGCTGAGATCAGGAGGTGGAAAGGCTCGGGGAGAGGGCGGGAGGAGGACGGGGTCAGAGCCGTGTTTGGGAGCGAAAGGACTTTCCCCCGAAATGGCCCTCGGCTGCAGTCCCTTGAGGGCTGTGCTGGCTCTGGGGTTGGCGAGCAGGCTGGTCCCTGCAGAGAAAACGGGCATGAGGCGGGATTCCTGTACAAGCCTCCTTTCAAATACATCAGGGCCCGGCCGGTGCGGCTCAGTGGCTGAGCGTCGACCCTGCACCAAGAGGTCGCCGGTTCGGTTCCCGGTCAGGGCACATGCCCAGGTTGTGGGCCTGATCCCCAGTGGGGGGGCATGCAGGAGGTGGCCAATCGATGTTCTCTGTCATCGATGTTTCTCTCTCTCTCTCCCTCTCCCTTCCTCTCTCTCTAAAAACCAATAAAGAAAAAAAGAATAAATTCAGAATCTTACTTTGTCAGTTCTGGTTTCTCAGGAGCTTATTTCAACAGCGACTGCACTGCTCACGGACATGGAAGGGATGACCAGCAGCGAGAGCGTGAGGATTCGCGTGGGCTGCCCTGGTGGGGCTGCGTGGGGAATCATTGTGTTACACCTGAAACTCGTACAGTGTTACATTCCATTGTATCTCAGTAAGAAATAAATTAACTTGAGAAAGTTTGCATTTTGCAAGAAACTCCTTTAGCATTGAAGCTCCAGAGGAAGGCTTAGTAATGAACGTGGGCATCTGAGATGGTGAGAACGGTGGCGAAGATCGATCAAAGCAGTGCGGCCTGGTGGCGAGGGCAGGGGCTCGGGGGCCGGGGCTGGCACCCCGCTGCCCTTCACTCTGAGCAAGTGGCTTGTCAGGGTCTTGGTGTCCTCTTCTGTAAAATGGGCACAGCTCAGCTCAGCTCTGTCATAGGGTCACTGTCTGTGAAGAGTACATGAGTTCATAGTTGGGCCTGGTGCCTGGTACATGTAAGTATATGCGTAGAACATGTGTACGGCACATGTTTATAAATGTTTCCGAGACACAATGGCTTTCTAGAGGACAAGATGATGTTGAAAGAGAGTAAGTGTTAAACTTTATTTTTAGCAGAGCTGTGGCCTTCTGGAAGCCCTGGGTTGTCTCTAATATTCAACCTCTTGTGGTTTCTTCTGGAACATTCAAGGTCCCCCTGTGTTTGGAGAAGCCTGTCCGAGACTTGGGAAAGGAAAGAAGGCGCCGGGATTTTCCCCCGAGTGTTGTCCCAGAGGTTGAATACTCTGGGTAGAAGAAGGGGAAGAGCCTTGTGGAGGGCTGTCCTGCGGAGGGCTGTCCTGCGGAGGGCTGTCCTGTGGAGGGCTGTGTCCCGCGGAGGGTTCTGTGGAGGGCTGTGTCCTGTGGAGGGCTGTCCTGTGGAGGGCTGTGTCCCGTGGAGGGCTGTCCTATGGAGGGCTGTGTCCCACGGAGGGCTCTGTGGAGGGCTGTGTCCCGCGGAGGGCTGTGCGGAGGGCCGTGTCCCGCGGAGGGCTGTCTCGTGGAGGGCTGTCCCGTGGAGTGCTGTGTCCCGCGGAGGGCTGTCCCGTGGAGTGCTGTGTCCCGCGGAGGGCTGTCCCGCGGAGGGCTGTCCCACGGAGGGCTGTCCCGGTGTTGTCTGGCTCTGAGGCATTCGTTGGGGGTTCCGGGCCGTGGTGGTGGCAGCGAGAGGACTGCAGTGGAATGCAGTCTTCAGTACCCCCCACAGAGTAAACGCTGGGTCTTGTGTCACACAGCTGGGTGTCGGGAGCAGGTTGTCATGTGACATTTCCTGCTGTTTACCATTTGACCCCAACTAGCTGCCCTTTGTTTCGTCGCCTGGGAGAGTGTCTCTTGTCTGTTCCTGCCAGTCAGTCCCAGCTGCCTGACAGCTTCAAGGACTCTCAAATCAGATTTCCTTAGACACATTTGCCCTTGCCCTGGCTGCCAGGTGTAAGATTGGGGCTGTTAGTACATTCGGAATATTTCCTTCCTGCCCTGCTCTTCCTGGGACTTTGGTGAATTTTGGGGTTGCATGCGATGAGGCCAGGGTCGGGGAGGCCTGCCCAGGGTTTGTGGGGCTGTCACCCGACTGCGAGGAGCATGCCTTGGCGGCAGGACTCTGTGTCAGGATCGCTCAGGCTCCCATGGTTCGGTCTCTCTGCCAGGCATATGGTGCTTTATAAGCGTTACCACACCTGATTTCCATAATAGTCTGAACTAGATTGTATCACAGATGAGGAAACTCGAGACCCCGAGGGCGTGGCTCGGCCCAGTTGGGTGTGTGGAGTCTCAGAGCTGGGACCCGAGCCCAGGCGGTCTGGCTATGGACACAGTGCTGACAGTCGCTGCCACGCTGTGTGGGAAACCAGGTGGGCATCTCCCTGAAAGGTGAGCATTCTGATGGAGGCCCTTTGCAGATTGCTCAGTCCCGTCAGGGCTCAGGCCTCTAGTTACCACGCTGCTCACACCGGGGCGCTAGGCCCTCGTTTCGTAGGGTTGTCCTAACCGAGTACCGTGAGCTGGGCGACCTAAAACGACACACATTTGTTGTCTCACAGTGTTGGTTGCTAGCTTGCTGGCGCTGGGCTCCCCCTGGCGGCTCCAGGACAGAGTCTGTGACGTTCCTGTCTTAGTTCAAGCTTGCTGACTGCCTGGTGTTCCTTGGCTTGTAGGCGCGTCCCCCACTCTCCGCTTCTGGCGTGAGGGGCGCTACTGGGTCATGCTGGAGTAAAGGCCCACCTACTCCAGTGTAGCCTCACCGTAACTAATTCCATTTGCAGGGCCCAGATGCACAATGTAGACCGTTTCCAAAGAAGGTCACTGTACGGGTTGGATGGTGTGCCCCACCCCCACCCTGAAGCCCGGTTACCCTCAGTGATGCTGGCTGTGGCTGTTTAGAGCCACTCTTTGAAGAGGAATTCAGTTCACGTGAGGCCCCGGGATGGACCCTAATGCAGTCTGCCTGGTGTCCTTATGAAAAGGGGGGTTTTGGTCACGTGCAGAGACATCAGGGATGCAGGGGCACAGAAGAAAGGCCCTGTGAGGACACAGTGAGAAGGTGACCGCCTGCAAGCCAAGGGCAGGCCTCAGGAGAAACCAGACCGTCCACACCTTGGTCTCGGACTCCAGCCTCAGAACTGTGAGAAATACATTTCCGGTGTCTGAGCCGCCCAGTCCGCGCGGGACGTGGTTATGCAGCCCCAGCGGACTAACACCGTCTCATTCCCAGGTGGCAGGGCGTTAGAACCTCCGCACAAGCGTTTCAACCAGAGCGCCAGGGTTTGAGGTCCTCTTCCCCGGTAGGAGGTCCTTTGATGACCCGCTTGGAGGGCGCTGGTTCTGGATCGCGGTTACGCAGAAGAAAGGGGTACTTTTCACTTGCTTCCTGCCTGGGCCCCAATGTACCTGCTTGAGAGAAATAAACATGCTTCCTGTGGGCCTGCAGGTGGGTGTAGGGGTGGGGTCACCTGCGGGATTTGCAGGCGCCTGGGACTTGCTGGTAGCAAGAGCTGTCATTCTGGGTAGTGTGGTGGTCGCTTCATACCAGGGAACCGCCTCTGATTTTTATCCCTGGAAAGATGGACTTTCCTTGGCAGCTCAGGCCAGCACCGGGACTGGGGGTGGGGATGCGCTCCCTGCTCGCCCCGCCCTCTCCTCGCCCCGCCCTCTCCTCGCCCTGCCCTCTCCCAGCCCCCTCTCTCCCAGCCCTTCCTCCTCCCTCGCCCCGCCCTCCTCTCCCTTCCCTCCCGGCCCGCTTCTGCAATCCCGGGTACCGGAGTTGAGGAGGGATGAGGCATCCATCACTAGGAGACGCCTGGTTATTCTTGCTTCCTGCCGGGTGTGGGTGTTTGTGTTGACAGCGGCGGGGGAGGCGCGGTGACGGCCTGGCACACTGGGTGCCCGTGCAGCGCGTGGGAGGCTGCGCTGTGCCAGGCAGGTGACTGGGCACTCACGTGGCGCCGGGCTCGCCAGACTCTGGGAGAACTGCAGTTGCTGCTCCTGCGGGGTCCCATTCTGTCCTCCAGGCCACACTTGCGGGGCCTGCCTGACGCCAATGGCAGCGCGCCCACAGGGTGCAGGGTGGCCCCCCAAGCGGCTGACCCCCATCTCGGTAGTAGGCTTCAGTGGCAGCTGTCTCCATGGAATACAGCCGTGGTGCATTAAATACACGTCCTGAGGAAAGTCCGTGCTTGCCCCGGCACCCCTGGGTGGGTCTCCACTGGAAGAAATGTGTGTGCTCATTGTGTGTGGGTGAGTTACTGGCATTTAGCCGGTTTGCTAAACCGCCTGCACTGTATCACATTCAAATGCCAATAGGTGTCCGCACTGCCCCCTGTAGGGCCGTCTGGACCCGCCCCTGCTGGGCGAGCTGAAGAAGCCCCCTAACCCTTCCCACCCCAGGGTGGATCCCAGGCACCTACTCAAACACCTTCACGTCCACAGCCTGGGTCACAAGTGTGGTTAGAAATACCTGGCGAAAGTCTAGCTCTCTATTTCCCTGCCCTCCCTTGAAGGAAAGGTACCCAGGTGGTAACCTAGGGAACCTAGGGTTACCCATCCACCACAGCCCCACAGGTCGGGTGGCTGACAGCAGCGGGTTGACTCTCCCCTGGTTCAGGAGGCAGAAGTCCGAAATCAAGGTAAAGGCTCCAGGGGAAGGCTCCTTGCCTTTCTATGTCCTTCCCCTGGGTCTGTCTCTGTCCCCAAATGTCCCTTAATAAGACATTGGAACGAGGCCAATTCTAATCCTGCATGACCTCAGCTTACCCCGATGACATCTGCAAAGACTATTTCCCACGAAGGTCGCAGTCACAGGTGTGGGGTTAGGACTTCAGCATATCGGGGGACATATTCGGGGGACGCAGATGAACCCCAAGCCCACTCCCACGTGTGATTGATGTCAGAGGTACTGCTGTCGGCGTCGGCCACTCTCTCTCTGTTCCTTCCCCTCCTCGCTGGAGCTGAGAGTCACTCAGTCTTCTGTGTGCCTTCCCCCTCTCCCTGCTCTGTCATTCTTGTCATTACTCTCCGCTTTGTCGAGTCTGACGACAGCACACTTCTCTCTGGACGTGTCTGTTTTCCGTCTCTCCAGGGGATGCGCACACCCCCCTGAGATGCTGCGTGGTACTCACCACGGAGACCAAATACATTAGCCCGTGACCTGATTCCTGTCTGACTGTCCCTCCAGACTTAAACCCCACCAAGACAGGGGACTAAGGCTTCATGATTGATTGTGTCCCTGGCACCTACCCCATGCCTAGCATATAGCCTGTGTTTGTAAATATTGGTTGGATAAAAAAGAAAACTTGGCCCGGCTGGTGTGGCTCAGTGGTTGAGCATCGACTCATGCACCAAGAGGTTGCTGGTTTGGCCCTGGCCGGTTTGGCTCAGCGGTTGGAGCATCGGGCTGCAGACCAGAGAGTCCCGGGTTCGGTTCCCTCTAGGGGCACGTACCAAAAAAAAAAAGAGGTCGCTGGTTTGATTCCTAGTCAGGGCACATGCCCAGGTTGTGGGCCCAATCACCAGTGGGGGGCATGCAGGAGGCGGCCAGTCAGTGTTCTCACTCATCGATGTTTCTATCTCTCTCTCCCTCTCTAAAAAAAAAAAATCAATAAAAGCAAGAAAAAGAAAAAAGAAAACTTGCTTTTCTATTAAGTATAGTTATGGATCAGTGTGATCTAATTTTTGTTGTTGTTAATCCTCACCCAAGGATACTTTCTCCATTGATTTTTCTAAGAGAGTAGAAAGGAGGCGGGGAGGGGGGAAGAGAGAGAGAGAGAGAGAGAGAGAGAGAGAGATCAATGTGAGAGAGATACAGCGATTGATTGCCTCCCTTACATGCCCTGACCAGGGCCAGGGATAGAACCTGCAACCCAGGTACATGCCCTTGACTGGGAATCGAACCCAAAACCCTTTGGCACTCTAACCACTGAGCCATTCCGGCCAGGGCGGGTGCGCTCTAATTTTACAAAGAAACATGTATCTTCCCCCCCAGATTAAACACTGAACCACCATATGGTCTGGGTATTTATCCAGAAGAACTGGAAGCGGGGATTTGGAGAGACATTTGGACACCACGTTGAACGCAGCATCCTTCACAATGGCCAAAAGGCAGGAGCAACTAGAGTGTCCACTGATGGATGAACGGATAACAGAATGTGGCGTGTATAGGTAATGGGTTATGAGTCAGCTTTACAAAGGGAGGACATTCTGATACATGGATGAGCCTTGAGGCTATCAGGCAAAGTGAAATTCAGTCGACCACCAGAAGAGACATACTGTGTGATCCCACTTGGGTGACTCAGATTCAGAGACAGAAGCAGAGTGGCGGTGGCGGGGGCTGGGAGGAGGGGAAACGGGGTGCACTTGTTCACTGGGGACGGGGTTGCAGCTTTGCAGGATGGAAAGGGTTCCGGAGATGGATGGTGGCGATGGTGGCCCCACAGTGTGACGATCCTTCATACCACTGAGCTGTGCATTTAAAAATGGTGAAGATGGTACATTTTGTGTTCTGTTACCACACACACACACAAGATGCAAGAATGCAAAAAAGAAAACGAAAAAGAATGTGAATGCATGTGCGTGCATGTGAGGAGGAGCGTGGGTAGGTGTAGGGAGTGCTGCAGAGGGGAGGAAGCGGAGCCCAGTGTGCAGAGGGGAGGCTGGCTGCCAGGACGGGAAGAGCTGGGCTGGAGGGAGAACCACGTGGGCCGGCCCGCGCCTGGGCTGTAATCAGAGCTGTCTCTAGCCAGCTGCGGGTTCTTGAACAAATCTATCGTTTCCTGCTGTGAGTATCAGCTTTGAAAGGGAGCTGGAACAGTAACCTCTGAAGTACCTTCCAGCTTGGGAGACTTTGCAGGTTTTAAGCCTCGAACAAGGTAATGCTGGTTCACTGATTCTTTTCCCCACAATTCTCAGCAAAATCTACACTCAGTGGGAGTCCCCCCCTAATTCTGCTGGCTCCGGAGTGAGACTGTTGAAGCCATCATCTTTTGGTCAAGAATTCCTGGTATTTTAATTTTATTTTTCTTTATTGATTTTAGAGAGAGAGGAAAGGAGAGGGAGAGATAGAAACATTGATGAGAGAGAACATTGATTGGCCGCCTCCTGCACGCCCCCTGCTGGGGATCTGGCCCACAATCCGAGCATGCGCCCTGACGGGGAATTGAGACCGGGAATCAAACCACTTACCTCTTGGTGCATGGGTCGACACTCAACCACTGAGCCACACTGGCCAGGCAAGAGTGCCTGGTATTTTTAATGGCAACAATTAATTTGGCTTAAGAAAAATGCATTCAGTTTTTTTCTCGATCTCTCGTTGCTCCTTTTGAGTTGCTCGGTCTTCTGGCTTTAAAATGTCCTTGGCCCTTTATCCTTCGCACATTTATGCTTCTTGGTCTTGCGTTCTGATTTTTCTGCTGATGACAGGATCTCCCGTCCACGGCTGAGCTTTTTGCTCGAATTACATCATTGACCCCTTATGTCAGCACTGTGGGGTAGACCACAGTCCCTGTCTTACAGACAAGGAAACTGAGGGGTAGTTGTTTGGCCTTGAAGTCACCCAGCTAGTCAGCGGTTGCGTTATGGTTCCACCTGGTTTGTTGCTAGTGACACAGTGCGGGGTGCTGCTCCAGGCTCATGGCCTGTGTGAGTGAAATTCCCTGGGCCGAGACCCCACAGGACACTGACAGCTCCATCGTTCCATCCAGAGCGTTTTGTGGAGCTCACATGCGGTCTGTCCTGGGCGGCATGAAGACACACATGTTGGCTCTACAGGTCAGGGCGGGTGGCTGGGGGAGCTGGGCTGTAAGGCCCCGTAGGGGAAGGGGCCGTGCAGACTAGCCCAGGGCAGGGCCTGTCCTTGGACCTGGCAGTTGTCTGGGGCCCCTGGGAGGAGTTGGACTGTGTCTGAGGGTTCTGCCCGGAGCGCCTGTGTGCAGGCCCAGGTCTGACTGGGTCTGGCGGACCGTCATGGGTCGGTCTTTCCTCCACACTTCCTTCCTGCGAGGTCTCTGAGTGGCCAGGCGCCTGTCCTTTCATTCTGGGCGCGACTGAGGTCTCCACTGCAGGCCCGTCAGAGGACGGTCACATTTTCCCAGGAACTCGCAGAGCCGTCCGAAGGTCACTCCTGTCTCACTGCGTCAGGAGGAAATAAATGTCTCTGGTGCTGAGCGGACGGCAGCCCTCAGGTTCTCAGCTTTGGGGGAGAGGTTTCTCTAAAAATTTCCTTTCCGGATGGAACAGCAGTTGTTAGCAAGCAGGGGACCCTGCGACAAGGGCAGGCCGATGGGAGCTATTTCAGCGTCTGAGGAGCAGAGGGTGACCCAGATCTGAACACGGAAAAGCCAGACTGGTTCCCGCATCCCCTCCCGCAGAACGTGTCAGCTCGGCCCCCATACTCTCCCGTGAGAACGGCCTTCGCCCGGGTCTGAGCTAGGCAGGAAGTGGGTTTCGGGGTTTGGAAGTTGTCCAGGTGCCGTCTTCTCGGCACTAACAGAGGAGGGCCCTGGATTCCAGCTGGCTGTACTGCGTCTGTGTCTTAAGCAGGCGTTGCTGAATTTGGAGGATGGGTGTTCTCCGGTGGCTTCCGAAATGGCCAGGTAGAGAACCCCTACCCACCAGCCACCTTCTTTTTGACAGAGAAGCAACCCACCCTTGAAACGTCTAAGGAGAAGGAGTCATTCCAAAGGCCTGGATTCTCAGCTCTCCGCCGACACCCGCACTCTGGACCAGCCCTGGCCTCTGTGCCGGTGAAATCGGGCCCCTCCGTGGCCCGCAGACGCACCGCATCCCCGGCTGGTCCATTTCCCCGGGGGCTCCCGGAGCCCGCATCTGTGAGCGGCCGAGACGGACAGCAGACCCGGGCGGCTCGCTCACAGCCACGTGGAAAGAGTCTGCAGGACAGACGGCCTGTCCGCTGCCTGTTTCCAGGTGACACCGGATGAACATCAGAGATCTCCTCGGGAAGGTGTGGGCTGATCCCGATGGACGCCCCCAGTGGAGTGCCTGCATCGCCCCCTTTTCCAGTGGGAGACGCTTCTAGAGCCCCAGAGGATGCCTGAAACTGGCCACTACCGGCCCAATCAACTCCCCCCTCTGCGGGACCGGGGCGCGGCTCCCCCATCCCGCCGCAGCCTCTCCGCTGATTTGTGTGTTTCTCTGTCCAAACCCAGCCCTGAACCCCTGCAGCCAGTGGCCCGTGTCACGGCTCAGGGTCCCGGCTGGAGTCCCCACAGCTCGTGGGCGGCGGTCGGTCGGGGCGGGCTGCTGCTCCCCCTGCCACACGTCCTCTCAGCCCAGCCTTCGTCACCGCGGCAGCCCTGAGTTTTCGCAGTTTGAGGTAGGACCGCAAAACCAGTGTGAATTTTTTCCTTTTTCAGTTTAATGGACAGAAGACTTGTTCTTACCGCGGACCTTAGCCACTCGGCCTAGGCGCTTTTTCTTTCCTTAGGACGTGGAGAACGTCCATCTTCCGCGGCAGGAAGAACCTCCGGGCTCCTCTCCGGCACACGACCCTTGTCCTGTGGGGCCGTTATTAAGTGAAATCGGGTGGGGGACACACGCCCTGCGGTCATGGGACAGCCTATCTGATCACCGAGCCGGCCACTGAGTGACAACAGGCCGTGACGGCGACGCTGGACACATCTGGCGTGGTGAGGAGCGGGACAGCGTGAGGTTCCATCAGGCTACTGAGCATGGTGCAGTTTAAAATAAAACTTAGCAAGTGTTCATTTCTGGAATGTTCCATGTGAGGTTCCGGAGCGTGGCTGAGCGTGGTAACAAACTGGACGGGGAGGGCGTGCGGTGCGGGGTGCATGCATCACCCTCGGAACCTGGGCGGGTCAGGCCACAGTTCGGCCCTCACACCTGAGCTCTAGCACTGGGGCGGGGAGAAGTCCTTCCGCGGAGGGGGTGGGGTGGGCCCCCCCAAAGCTGGACACTACCCGTGCTGGGTGTACTCCTGTTGGGGCCACGTCCTCGACCGTGCGGCTGCCGAGATGGGAAGACGGCCTTGGAGGAAGTCGGGCGGGACAGGGAAGACGCAGACGCACGAGTCAGACACTACAGAACGCCCGAGGCGGAGTCCTCAGTCCGAGGCGGAGTCCTCCGGCGGCCCTGGGACGCCCCGCACTTGCTTCGTGCCCGGTGGATCTGGCGCCTGGCGCCTGGTGCGGAGCCCTGCAGGACCACGGCGCGCTCATCCCGCGGTGTGCTCGCACCGACCACGCTCGGAGCAGGCGGGCCGCCCGGCGGCGGGAGCCCTGGGGACCGCCGTTGTCTCTGGGGGAGGTGGGAACGGGGCCTGTCCCGTCTTTCAAAGCCAAGAATTAGACTGTCCGACGTGATTGGTGTCTTTGCTCCCCTCCCGAACGCACCGGCGAGGGCCTGCTCGTGCTCAGAGCGGACCACCGCCGGCAGGACCTCTCGCGGGGTTCGTTTTGTCTCAGAGCCTCCCTGCACGGGCTGGGTGAGGGATTGTGTGTTCACTGTCCCAGGAGTGCCCTTGGGGACAGGAGGCCTGCTCTGCTCTGGTGCAGGGACCGTGACTCGGCCACTCTCAGGGCCCGGTATCTGTAAAATAAGCAGAGAACCCAGGTCTCCCTCAAGGAGAGATTCTGATTCTAGGATTCCTGGGCTCTGCGACCTTTCCTTTTCTCTTACAAGTTCCCTCCCGTTTGAACTGACTCCTGCCGAGGCAAGTTCGTCACCCTCAGCTGAGGAAGAGGTTTGAGCGTGAGGATTCCTTGCTTGACCGGTTTCCTCTCCGGAACCTCTGGCCCCCCCTCCGAGGAGTCTCCGGAGCAGAGGCGTGGCCGGCTGCCAGGGCTGGAGCGCTGGCCACCTGCGTTCGCGGTCCCTGACCGACTGGGAGCCCAGCGTAAAGGGACCTGGGATGCATTGAAGTGGGCCTTCCCGCCCTGGCCGGTTTGGCTCAGCCGTTAGAGCGTCGGCCTGCGGTCCGGAGAGACCTGGGTTCGGTTCCCGCTAAGGGCACGTACCTCGGTTGCAGTTTGTCCCCGGCCCTGGTTGAGGTCGTGTGGGTGGCAGCCAGTCGATGTGTCTCTCTCACATCGATGTTGCTCTCTCTTGCTTCCTCCCTCTCTTCCTCCCGCTCTGTCTGAAGATGAATGCAAAAGTGTCCTTAAAAAAAAAAAATGCTAAAGTGGGCCCTCCAGGGTGAACCAAGAAACGAAAGGCGGATGAACTGGACGAAACCTCCGCTCCATCCCTGAGCGGAGCAGAGACGCCCCCACTGGGGCATCATCTCAGCGTCGCACTTTCCCTTTCCTCCAGGGTCCTCACGTCGTCGCCCTGTGTCTGCTGCCCCAGATTTGGGTGGGGGTGGGGGAGCACATCGGTGCTTCTCACATTGCTGCTTCCTGGCAGGGCCGGTGGGTGCTCAGGTGGCCCGCAGGTGACCTGGTCTCGGGTGTGTCACCTGTGGACTGGTTTGGTGACTGGTCGTCAGCACTGCGGAGCCATCAGCTCGGTGAGTGTCCTCGGGTGGACATGTCCCCTGAGCTGAGTGACAGCTGGAACATCGGGTGGGCCGGGGAAGAGCAGAGAACGCACACCATGTCGAGGGCCCCCGGTACCCGCTCCCCGTGAGCCTTCCCCAGCGGAGTTTCATCCCATGGCTGGTGACGCGCATCCGGCCGGCTGAACCCACATATCCTACCTGTACAATCCGCGTCTCCGTTTCTGGTAAAAAGCACTTCACGGATTGTGTGGGTTCCAGCGAGGATGGGACAGCAGGTGGTCTTAGTCTGTTTGCTGCAGTGAGACAGCGCAGACAGCCTGAAACGGGGGATTCCTCCCCACAGCTCTGGGGGCCGGAGAGCTGAGGTCAGGGTCCCGGATGGGGGGTTCTGGTGAAGGCTGTCTTCCGCGTCTCGCTGTGTGCTGTGTCCTCCCGGGGTGCAAGGGCGAGGGAGCTCTGAGGGGTGTCTTCCATAGGGCACCAACCCCATTCGTGGGGCTCCACCCTCATGACTGAGTCACCTCCAAAGGCCCCGCCTCCAGTCACCATCACCTGGGGCTTTAGGATTTCAGTGTGTGAATTTTGAGGGGCGGTACGCGGGAGGTCAGATGCAAGCAGCACCTCCGTTCCTCTGCACCACCCCTAGACCCGGGGCGGCTGCTCCCCGTGGGCTCTCCCCGTCTTCTTCCCGTCCTGACTGCCTGTGGTTTGCTGCCTGCAGATGGTCTCAGACACCCAGGTCCTCCCGTCTGCCCCCTGGGCCCCGCAGGAGGTGGACCGTGTGGGCTGTGAACCGGCCTCACAGGGGGTTTGTGGTCCTGACTTTCTGGACTGCACTCGAAGGTCATTCTGTAGCCGAGTCTTTATCCCTCTGGGAAGTCTGAAGACCCCCCAGATGGTGGCTGCTCCCGGCAGGGGTGGGGCAGGGAGGGAAAGGAGGTGAAGGAAAAGAACAGCCACCCCCGAAACACCTATATTTCTCATATTTCTTTCTTCTGCGAAGGCTCAGCACTGATCGCCTCTCCGGGGATGTGTGTTATTTATTATTTGTATCTGTAAGTGCCCCCTCTCCTCAGGCGAGTCTGAAATTTCATCATTGTCTCCTAAAAGCGGGCGGGGGGTGTATCCGTCTCCTCGGCTGCCACAAGGGGTGTTCCTGGTCCTTGGCTTGCAGGGGCATCAGCCCATGTGCCCCGCCGTCCTGTGTGTCTGCGTCTCCCATGGCCTTTCCCTCTCTGTGTGTCCCCTCTTCCTAGAAGGACCCCAGTCACAGGATTACGGGTCCACCCTCCAGTACCACCCCCTCTTAACTATGGCATCTGCAGTGGCTGTTTCCTAATAGGGTTTGTTCAGCCATAGAGAGGCTTAGGTACTGAGCCCCGGGGGGGGGGGGGGGTGGCAGCTGCAGGGCCGCGATCCCCACCTCACCTGCTCTAGCCGGTCAGGACCGCCCCGAAGGCAGTGTGTGACCTGCAGGTTACAGGTGAGGAGACTGAGTCTGAAGAGTTGGGAAGCTGGGCGGAGCTCCTGCCCCTTCCTTCCCTGCCGCTGCCCTGTGGGAAGGCAGAGAGGCACCCCAGGGACGTGGGCGGTGCGCCCCGCCGCTCATCATTCAGCTGGTCTCCCTCCACCAGGCGGAGAGCCCTCGGTCCGCTGACGTCCTGGGGGGAGACCCTCTACTCCGTCCACGTCCTGCTGTCTTACTCTCCCTTGTTGGTCACAAATCCCCGCCAGCTTTCTCAGGACACTGCCTGTGCGATTCCAGGCAGGACACACAGGTGTGCCACCCGAGTCCTCTCCAGCACACCGGAGACCCAGCGGGGAGCCGAGACCTTGCTCTGAGCTGCCCTGGGTCTACCCCAGGGATGACAGGTGCCTGGTGTTCTGACACAGGAGAGAGCCAGGGGAGCCAGGGAGCTGCCCACTGTCCCAGTCTGCCTGCCTTCCCCGCAATCCCAATCTGCCTTCCCCGGGTCCCAGTCTGCCTTCCCCGCCATCCCTGTCTGCCTGCCTTCCCCACGTCCCAGTCTGCCTGCCTTCCCCGGGTCCCAGTCTGCCTTCCCCGGGTCCCAGTCTGCCTGCCTTCCCCGGGTCCCAGTCTGCCTTCCCCGGGTCCCAGTCTGCCTTCCCCGGGTCCCTGTCTGCCTTCCCCGGGTCCCAGTCTGCCTTCCCCACGTCCCAGTCTGCCTTCCCCGGGTCCCAGTCTGCCTTCCCCGGGTCCCAGTCTGCCTGCCTTCCCCGCCGTCCCAGTCTGCCTGCCTTCCCCAGGTCCCAGTCTGCCTTCCCCACGTCCCAGTCTGCCTTCCCCACGTCCCAGTCTGCCTTCACCACACAGTGTCTTCTGGTCTCTCTCTTGTTGCCAATCAGTCCTGTCACTTTAACCCGGGCGAGTCTGTGCTGCTCAGAGTTTCATTTCCCGTCCTGAACTGCCAGACTCATGGTTGTCTTGGGAACCCCTAAAAATACTGTGGAGACCCAAGAGTGCCTTCACTTCAGCGACAGGCCTGTGGCTTGCTGGCCGTCACCTCCTGGGGGGCTGCCGGTGGAGGCGGGTGCTGTTTACATTGGGGTTCCCGCCGGCCCCGAGCTGCTCCCCAGGCTGTGCTGGCAGATGCAGGACAGTCGCCTGGGTGTCAGACGATGAAATCTCAGCAGTATCAGCTTGCAGAACAGGGCTTCTGGGGCATCGTCCGTTGTAGGGAAATGACAGTTCATTTCAGGCGAAATTTCTGTTCAGTTTCTGCTGAAATTTGATAGGCTGAGACATGCTTTCCAGGCTCAGCTCAGCTCCTCTGGAAGAACCCTTTCTGAACGGGCCCTTCTGCGAGCCCAGGGGCCCGAGGGCACATCTGGCAGCACCTGCCAGGGGGCGTCAGTACCCCTTTCTCTGTGTCCTTGGTCTCAGTGACCCAAGTTCATGTGCTTGCACCATTATTTTCCTTTAACTTTTTAAAATTTAATTTTATTATTATTTTTTTAATTCTCACCCGAGGATATTTTTCCATTCATCCTCAGACAGTGTGTGTGTGTGTGTGTGTGTGTGTGTGGAGGGGGAGATCGATGTGAGAGAGACACATCTACCGGCTGCCTCCCGCACGACCCTGACCAGGGCTGAGGACCAAACCGCAACCGAGGTACGTGCCCTTGACCGGAATCGAACACAAGACTCTGGCTCACAGGCTGACGTTCTAACCGCTGAGCCAAACCCTTTAACATTTTTAACATTTTAAAGGGCTCCTTTAACATTTTTAAAGGTAATTTTATACTGTTTATTTATATATTTGATTAAGTAATAAATTCACATGGTTCAAAATTCGAAACACACGAAAGAGTGGGGTGCTCTGAAAATGCCGGGCCACCTAATTCTCCATCCTCAAAGATGTTTCCAATACCAGCTCTCACCAAGGCTCCCTTAAAATCCTCAGCGTAATAAGCTCTCTTCCTCTTTCAAGTCCTTTCCCATTTCCCATCTTTTTAGTCATTGCTTGTATGCCTTGTGCTGCGTATTTGTGTATTTACCCCTCTCCTCCTGCGTAGACCGCACACTCCTGGAAGGTTAACTTCATCCTCCTTCCTGCGTCCCACAGGGCTGCCTCAGAAACATAGTGAGTTCTCTGCATACCTGTACCACACCAGGTGTGTAGTTCACAGCCAGGTAATTGCAGGACCACGCTTTCTGAAAATAAGAAGGCCCCTGAGTGCTTTTGTTAAGTTCACAGTTTCAAGAACTGGGGATGCTCATTCATCCATTAACAACTTACACACCTTCCTTAAACGAAGTTCACCTATTAACTGCCAACCTCATAAAAAAGGCAACTTCATTAAAACACACCTTCAGGATTTTTACCCAAATTCACCTCTTCTCTTTCCGCTGGGCACATCTGCACTTTTGTCTGGAATCACTGTGTATGTGACCTGATACGTGGGTTTTTGTTACTTAACATGTCATATGTATACATAGTAACTATTTTTAATGCTTAGGTGGTTTCAGAAACTGGTTCTTGAAGAATAAACTTGTAGGCAAACAGAAGAGAGATTTTCTGTTCATCAGATGGTGGCGTTTGTTACGTGTCTGTTTTCTGAGAGAGCGACTTACGTATGTTTGACAAGATGATTTATGTCCTACTGTCTACCGCTTATGCCTCTCACCAACTTCCATTCCTGAAAAAATTTGCTTTGAAGCCCCCCCGCCCCCATGTCTCATAGATTCATGTATGAGCTGAATACTCCAAATCTGGGGAGGACTTTCGGCAGTCTCTGGATTGCTAAGGCAGAAGAGATTTACGGGTGAGATGTTCTGAATCCTGGCTTTCATCGCTGTTGTCGGTGCCCTTGGAGGACATGCTTTCCACTCTTGAATGTGTCTTCGGGTGTATCAGTTGCTTTACCTTCCACTGGAGGGAGCTACAGTCAGGGTGTGGAGGAGGCAGAGTTGGGAAACAGCCTAGAAATGGACAGGAAGTCATAGTGGGGTGCTGACCGCCTGCCTTCCCACTGGCATCTGTCTGTCCCCATTTCGGTGTCTGTAAGAACCCAGGCTCTTGGTGGCGAGCCTCGGGGGATAGGGCTCCATCCGCCAGGACGTTTCGGCTGCTGGAGAAAGGCCCAACGACAAGTCTCTCCAACAGTATGGGGTTTAGCATCTCACACGGTGGTTCCAGGGTTGATTCATGAGTCCGGTGATCGCATCAGAACCGGGGTTTAGCATCTCACACTGGTTCCAGGGTTGATTCATGAGTCCGGTGATCGCATCAGAACCGGGCTTTAGTATCTCACACTGGTTCCAGGGTTGATTCATGAGTCCGGTGATCGCATCAGAACCGGGCTTTAGTATCTCACACTGGTTCCAGGGTTGATTCATGAGTCCGGTGATCGCACCAGAACCGGGAGCTCTTTCCTGCTTTGGGAGGCGGTGCCCCAGGTACTTGCCAGCTCCCTGGCCTTTGCGCAGAGGCAAGGGCGCCGCTGGAGTTGCCCCCTGCAAGCTGCTAGGTGCAGGACAGGTGCAAACCCGCCCCAGAACCGCCCAGCTGGTCCCATTGGCTAGGGCTGGGTCACATGGCTGTGCTGGGCCCAATCACAGGCCAGGATGAGTGGGGTGCTCCTGATTGGTTCACAACAGGCCTCATTCCGGCTGGGGGCGGGGCGTTCTCCCCGAGCACGTGGTCCCGAGTGGAACCTCCGCCGCCGGCCCCCAGGGCTCAGCGCCTCTCTGCGCACGTGCGTGGTGGGCCGGGATCGCCGAGTCCTGGTTGTAAGCAGCTTGAGGTCCAGTTCTGTGTTTGATGTAGTCCCAGAGGTGACCTTCCGGCTTCTCTCTGCCTCCCACCCCGGCACTCTCAGGCAACAGTGACATTGAACATTTCGGCCTCTTGCTTCTGGATCACCATCTGAGTCCTCCAGGCTCCTAGAAGATGCCTCAGTGAGCTTTATTTTTTTAAAATTTTTTTTTCATTGATTTCAGAGAGAGGGGAAAGGAGAGGGAGAGAGATAGAAATATCCACGAGAGAGAAAATTGATTGGCCGCCTCCTGCATGCCCCCCACTGGTGATCCGGCCCACAACCTGGGCATGTGCCCTGACCGGGAATCGAACCAGCGACCTCTTGGTGCATGGGTCCACCCTCAACCACTGAGCCACAGCAGCCGGGCGCCTCAGTGAGTTTTAAAATGCACACTGCAGCCTCTTGGTATCTGAATCACTGCGTAGTCTCTGTATGAGCTGTGAGCATGAGAATGGCTGGTGTCTGGGACACACCGGGGCTGCTTCCCTGGGACCAGCTGGAATGCAGGTGGGCTATGGCGCGAGTCGTGGGGAGGCAGCTGGGTGCCCCAGACTTGCTCTTAACCCCGTTCCTCTGTGGAATTATCATCCCAAGGGCAGCCTTTGTGGTCTCTGGTCTCTCCTCTGTCTTGCAGAAGCAGGATCAATCCTGGGCATGGACGGCAAAAGAACGGAGGGTCGCTTTCCAGCTCATTACCTGGCCTTGCCTGGGGAGGCCTTGGAACGTGAAGAAGACATGGCTGGGTCAGGGTCCCCTCCCTGGGAATGCGAAATTTCAGGACCCGCGGTGCGGAGGGCTCAGGGGCTGAGGGAGTGGTGGGCCCTGTGCAGGTGTGCCCAGCTGGAACGTGGTGGGCAAAGGCTTTGAAACCGCAGCGCCTGCCCCTTCCGATTGCCCAGATTCTGCTCCGCTCCGCTCCCTGGGTTGCACGTGGTAAGAAGAGCTGACACTCACGTGAGGTCCTCGCCCCGGAGGCAGGGGGCCTGGAGGTCACAACGGTGCCAGCGCCAGTTAATTCACAAGCAGGTGTGCAGTTTTGATGTAACCTGTCAGGTGTGTGCCCTCAGGTGAACCAGGACACAACAGGCACGGCCCCTCCCTGGCAGCCTCCTGGTGGGCGGAGTCCCCGGGGAGATGGAGGGTGCCAGGTGGTGGGGTGCAGCGTGCCTTGCGGGTTTCTGACTCGTTTTTCACATTGGCCAGGGGTCTGTAATGTCCCGCTTCACTCCCTTTCTCAAGGTCGTCTCCATTCTGCGTGGGTGTCCTCAATGCTGGACTCTGCTGTCCAGCCGCTGGGACAAGGGGCCCTGTCTCTCTCTCCGTGCAGGTTGGCCTGGCTGCTGCTTGACGAGACTGTGTGTCTCCCGGGCCTCGAGTTTGCAGACCCCAGGCTGGTGGGGCCACAGTCCTGCTGCCCGGGGTGTGCCAGGAGCTGTGCCCTAGGGTGGGGGCACAGTGAGCCGAGAGGCTGTCGGGGAGCAGCGGCGGCTCTCAGCCAGCCACAGAGCAGTGAGTGTCACCATGCTGAAACTGGGACATGTGTTTGGAAATAAAGCTGTAATTAGAAGGGGCCTTTCACAGCCTTACCCTGGTGCTGGCTGTCTTAACATCGAGACGGAAATAAACCAGCTCCCACTGCCTGGCGCGGGAGCCTCTGCCTTCACAGGCCGGCTCTTTGCGGCGGGGGCGCGGCGTGCAGCGGCGTGCGTGTCCTCGAGGCCTCAGTGTCCATCCGCGGGGCAGAGGCACGTGTGTGTCCCAGGGTGGCGGGGTCTGCGGCAGCGCCTGCTTCCGGACGTCCTGGTTTTGTCCTAAGTAGTTCACTGATGTTTACGAAATGCCTCCTCCTTTATAAACGTAGTCTAGGGACTTCGTGGGAGGAGCCACGAGAGACAGCGTCGCGTGGGTGATGCCACATACACGTGGGTTCATTCCTTCTTCAGTGACCAACTGTGTGGTGGGTCCTTTGGTCTCCGAGCCTCTGCACCCTCACTGTGACACTGCTGTGACCCCTCTGCCAGTTTGACAGTGATGATAGATCATAGATGACAGGTTATAGATGCACAGCGCCTGGCACAGTAGCAGTCTGACAAGTGGCATCCATTGTTACAACCTCGTGGACAGTATGGTCCTTCCCTTCCTCTGGGCCGCCGCCAAGGTCTTCGTGATGTTGTCAGCGATCGGGGGCCTTGGCTGGAGGTGCTTCGGGTTTAGTGAAGGGCCCGCAAGCCTGAAGGTACCTTCGCCAGGTGCTCATGGGCCAGCAGGTGCGTGTGTCCCCGCAGGGCAGCTTGCGTGTGGCATCTCCCTTCTGTCCGGTGTCCTCCTACCTCCCAGTGACCGTCCGCCCAGGGGCTGACACAGAAGGCCTTTCTTGGTTTCCTCATGGGGGGACATCCCAGTGGTTGGAAGGACAGATCTTCAGGTTTGTGTGCAGGGCAGACTTTCTGGTCGAGAGGCGTGACAGCAACAGGTCCCCCCAAGGGAGCTTATGGCTCCAGTTGGAGACATTGATGGTGCCCGTGGCGTCTGGGTTGGTTTTATCGCTGAGCCGAGAAGGACATTGGTGGCCAACCAAACTCACTTCCTTCTTAATGCAGGACCCCCTCTTAAACATCCTGTGCCCCGAATACTGCTGGAGACCCAGAGTTCTACCCTTTTCACTTTGGGGGCGTCTCTGATTTCAGCTAACACTGAGCTGAAATCCCTCTTCCAGCGACTCCCCAGCTGGGGAGGAGCCCCGCAGTGTCCGAGGGCACCCCTGTGCGCACCCTCTTCCAGGTTGAACGTTCCCATTTCCTCCCGCTCTCACTCCGTGGGCTTTGATTTCAGACCAGACAGGGTTCTTGCTGCTTCCCTCTGGGGTGGTTCTCCAGGCGGCCAGAGGCCCCCTGAAGCGGTTCCGTGCCCTGTGGCTGGGGCCCGATGGCGGCAGCTGTGCTCTGCCTGTCGACTGCCCGCTCCTCACCCGCTCCTGGCGGCGGCCACGTCTGTCCTTGCTCCTTGGCAGCCACGCCGCCTGGCTTTCGTCACCGCGCTCTGTGGCGTCCCGGCGGTACCCTCGTCCCCGCCCATCGTCCTGCGGCTGGTGTGCGCAGACTCGATGTGGAGGTTTGTGTGGCTCTGGACGAAACCCTTGGAGTGTCTGTATCGTCCCGTCCGCAGCCATGTGCCCTCCAGTCCGACAGGCGGGACTCAGAGTGGTTTCTTCGGAAGCCAGTCCTTTCCGGGCCCTCCCGCCCCTGTCACCCCAACGTTAACGGCGCTGGCTGCCTCCAGCCAGGGCAGACTGTTGGAGGCACGAGGGAAGAAGGGGCGAGGAGGAAACATGGGTCTGTGACACACACACACATGTATTCTCGATCACTGGCAGCTCCTGGCGTCTGCAGGCCGGAGCCGGGTCTGTCTGCAGGGAGCTCCGGCTTGCCCTTAGGTAGGAAGGTACTCGAACCCGTCTCACTAATAAGCCAGAGAGGGTCAGATTCCCCCCCACGTGGACCAGCCGCTCCTTTGGGTGGGTTTGGAGGTGGTGGAGGACCAGCTGGCTTGGAGGAGCCCAGGCCTGTCACTTGTACCAGCTCTGTTGGTAAGGAACGGGATTTTCCCTCCCCCTGGTTGAGGTCTTCGCCCCAGGCACCTTCCTTTCCCGTCCGGCCGCGGCCCGGAGACAGATCCCCGCCGAGGCTCAGCTGCGTCCTGCGCGTGAGCGTGACGGTGTGGGAGGGGCCGATTGAGGGTGGAAGGGTGATCGTTCATCGCCCCCTTCTCTTCCCAGACTTCAGAGCCGGCTGGGGGATGTCACGGAGACTTCAGACAGATGGCACAGGAACATGTCAGCCTGGCAGATAGAGCTGGTTGTGGGACGGGCTCAGAGGCGAGGGCCCGAGGGCCTGCTCGCCGCCCCCCCCCACGCGCTGGCCAACCGGGAAGGCGCAGAGGACGGACAGGCGAGTCCTGAAGGCGATGAGCTCCCGAACAGAGTGCACAGAGCTCCAGGGCACGGGCTCAGCATCTCCGCCTGCCAACCAGGGGATTCTCTTCCTCCCTGGGAGGACTGCGTTAGGGGATGGTGAGCGGGGACTTCATTTCCTGGGGCTGACATGAGCAAGCACCACACACTGGGCGGCTTAAACAACGGAAATTTGTCGTCTCAGTTCCGGGGCTGGATGTCCGAGGTCAGGGTCCCTTCTGAAGGCTGTGGGGAGACTCTGTTCCATCCCTTTTTCCTAGCTTCCAGCAATTTGCTGATAATTTGGTTCCTTTCCTCGTCACATGGTTCTCCCTGTGTGTCCGTCTGCATCCGGATGTCCCCTTATAAGGACACTAGTCACACTGGATTAGGGACCCAGCCCACTAGACTATGACCCCGTCTTAACTAATAACATCTGCAATGACCCTCTTTCCAATCAGGTCATATTCTGAGGTCTTGGGGGCTAGGAATTTGATATGTGAATTGGGGCGATGTACAGTTCAACCCAGAACAGAGGTCTAGTTTTTTCCTTCCAGGAGGCTGGAGAGAAACTGCCTTGTGAGGATGGGGGGCCTTAGGGCCCAGTAGGTCTCAGCAGTCGTGACTGAATTGTGTGCCCCCAAATGTGCATGTTGAAGGTCTACCCCTGACGTGGCCGAATTCGGAGCTAGGGCCTGTAAGGAGATAATCAGGGTTAAACGAGGTCAGACGTGTGGGACCCTGATCCAACAGGGGTGGTGTCTTTGTAAGAGAGTTAAAGACACCAGACTCCTTCTCGCTGTGCGTGGGCACAGGGGAAAGGCCACGCGAGGATGCAGTGACTGACCACGAGCCACGGCAGAAAGGTCTCCCCAGAAACCAGCCCTGCCGATACCTTGATCGTGGACCTCAGCCTCAGACTGTGGGACATGGATTTCTGTTCTGAGACATGGATTTCTGTGGAAGCCGCCCAGTTGGTGGCGCTGTGTTACAGCTCCCCGCGCGGACCCAGGTATGTTCCTTGGAAGGTGACCGCCGGAAGGTGACCGCCGTGGCGGCCCCGTTCGCAGTAACAGGGCGTCGTTGGGGTGAGGGCTGGGGGCCTGCCTTCACTCTGCTGGACAGAGCTTCTCGTCTGTGTTAGTTCCAGCCCCCTGTCCTCACTGAGTGAACTGGAGAGCTAAGGCTGGGAAAGCTTACGCCGTCTGTTCAAAGCCACTTGAGTGGATCAGGCAGCGGCCCCCGAGGTGAAGCCCGAGCTCTCAGAGCTCGCTCGGGGAGATCCAGGACAGAGATGCTTCATTCTCCGTCTAAAATGCAATTCCTAGTGACACGTGGGTGTCATTGAGCAGCCGAGCGAAGAGAGCGGGTCAGTCACACGCTGCAGTGTTGTGATCGGTGTAGGTTACCTGACGTCATGGAAAACCACAGTCTAAGGGCAAGTGGACTCGGAAAACCAGCTGCCCAGTTCTGAGGAGGGCGGGGCGAGCGCGGCTGTCTGATGCCACGCCTTCTATCAGCGAGCGCTTTGCTCTGTCCTGCACTGAAAACCACTCTACTTCCCAGTGTGTCTGCGGGGGCGGCTGTGTGTTTGGCTTTGTGCTAGGCGGCGAGCACCCAGAACGGAAGTGCATGGTCGCTGTCCTGAGCTAGCCGACAGCTTTGTGGGGCTGGCTCAGCGGACAAGGACCACACTGTGTAGGTGCTACCTGAGAGCACACACTGAGGGTAGGGAGGACTTCGGACAGACTGAGAGCAGACACGGGGGATGCTTCACCAAGAGAGAGGTGAAGCTTGAGCTGAGTTTTGGGAAGAAGCCCTGGTTACTCAGGCTAAGTCAAGTCATGGTGCTTGGTTTCAGGTAGAAAAAATAGTGTGTCTTCATGGAGGACTATGAACACAGGCCCTTCCCCTTCATCTCCTCTCTCTCCTTTCCCTCCAGTTCTGTTCTGGTAAACTGACTCCATTGGATGAATAAAAAGGCCTGATTGGTAGTTTTTGCCAATTTCCATGGTGTAAATATTCCCACCATGGCCGATTTCAAGGTATCAATATGATGTCAACTGGCCCACAAAATTTCTAAAACTGGAACAGTTGGTCACAAGTATGTACAGTTCTACTCAGTAGATCACTGCCTCCCATTCATCCATCCATCCAACCAACAATCAATCCATCCATCCATCCATCCATCCATCCATCCATCCATCCAACAATCCATCTATCCATCCATCCATCCATCCATCCATCCATCCATCCATCCAACCAACAATCCATCCATCCATCCATCCATCCATCCATCCATCCATCCATCCATCCATCCAACTGTCTATCCATCCATCCATCCATCCATCCATCCATCCATCCATCCATCCATCCATCCATCCAACTGTCCATCCAACAATCCATCCATCCATCCATCCATCCATCCATCCATCCATCCATCCATCCAACAATCCATCCATCCATCCATCCATCCATCCATCCATCCATCCATCCACAAACATAATTTTAACCGAAGAGAACCATAGGAATAAATCGTGTTAAGGTTTTAGCATTTCTTTTGTCGAGCCCTCTCATATTATACAGAAGAAAACTGATATCTACAGGGAGAAAGTGACTTCCTTCAAGTCTGCTTGTAGAACTGAGATTAGGACCCTGGTCTTCAGAATTTAAGTTTGCCGCCACCTCCCATCAGTAACACACAAACCCAAATAGTAATTCCCGAGTTGGAGCATCGTGGACTTCATGTGGTCCACACAGCAGTTCTGTCTCATGAAAGTGTTTTGGGTGTTTCTGTCTCAGTAGCTGCTGGTTCACAGTTTCCTTTGCAGGGGATCAAAATGTCCCTGTTGAAACAACATTCTTTTCCCAGTGGGTAGCAGTGAGTTTCAGAATTCAATTTAGCAGTTGGCTCTTGATATTTATTCAGTCTTTGGTGTTTCTGGATTTCATTCGTCTCTTTGTGTGCGTGCTTATGTGTGTGCATGTGTGCGCGTGTGCTTGTGTGTGAGTGTGCATGCATGTGTGCTTGTGTGTGTGCATGCTTGTGCGTGTGTGTGCATGTGTGTGCTTGTGTGTTCTCGTGTGCTTGCACTTGTGTGTGCACGTGCATGTGTGAGTGTGCATGCGTGTGCATGCTTGTGTGGGAGTGCGTGTGCATGCTTGTGTGTGAGTGCGTGTACATGCATGTGCGTGTGTGTGCATGGGTGTGTGACAGACATCTCTCTCCTTTGGGACTCCAACTCAAGTCACCCATATGTGGGGTTGACCAGCTGCTTTCTGGAACCCCACTGTGTGGCTGAATCTCCTCGGACACACCCGTGGAGCTGAACATCCCTCCCTTCCCTCCGTCCTGGGCTTCTCGCTGTGTGTTTTGGAGCTCTGGGAGAGGAATAATTCATTGATCCTGTGTTTGATGGTCCTCACCTTGTTGTAAAGTCTGAGAGGGGAAGGGTGACTCTGGCTAGCTGAGAAACTTTATTTTAAAAGTGGACAAATTGGCTGGAGAGTCGAATGCTCCAAAGGATTCCATTTAAAACTAGCTTCTAGCCTTGGCTGGTTTGGCTCAGTGGTTAGAACGACGGCCTGTGGACCAATGAGTCACGGGTTCGATTATGGTCAAGGGAACGTACCTCGGTTGCGATTTGTCCCCGGCCCTGGTTGGGGTCGTGTGGGAGGCAGCCACTTGATGTGTCCCTTTCACGTTGATGTTTTTCTCTCTCTCTCCCTCCCAGTCTATCTGAACAAAAATGGAAAAAAAAATGTCCTCGGGTGAGGATAAAAAACAAAACAAAACACAGTTGAGTGAAAAACAAGTTGCCCCTGTTGTAAAAGGTAAGCAAACAAATTGGTCGTTACCTCTGGGGAGTGAAAATGAGGGTAGCAATGAGCTGAGGAGAAAATGTTCATTTTTATGTGTTTCTAGTTTATTTAAAATTTTTTTAGTCCTTACCTGAGGATATTTTTCCATTGATTTTCAGACAGAGTGTGAGGGAGAGAGAGGGGGAGAGAGAGAGAGAGAGAGAGAGAGAGAGAAACACCGATGTGAGAGAGATACATCAACTGGTTGCCTCCCGCACAACGCCAGCCAGGGCCAGGGACCAAATCACAACCGAGGTACGAGCCCTTGACCAGAATCGAACCTGGGCCAACGCTCTAACTGCTGAGCCAAACCGTTCAGGGCTAAATTCTTTTTCTTTTTAATTACAAGCAGGTAGTAAAGCAAATCCGGACTAAATAGGAAGCCTGGTTATATTTTAATTGGACTCATCTGGATGTGGGCGGTAAACTTTCTGTTGTCTTCTTAAGACAGTTTGCCATTTGCCCACTGTGAAGTTTACATGTGCCTAGTGTATACATCGTAACGTACTAATTTTAGATATAGTTAATTTTGGTTGCTAGAAAATTGTAACTAGGTGGGTATTCAAACCTGCGCAATGCCACCAGACGTTTAAACGTCAACTTCACTGTGAAACGTGATAACTTTTACCAGTTTTTCCTTAATGAGCTTAATCTTCTTGTGTGTACCGCCTAGGCTGGCCATTAGTCGGGGCTTCCAACAGAGATTCTAATTAAAAGAAAAAGTTATTTATTTATTTTTAGAGAGAGGAAGGGAGAAAGAGAAACATTGATCGGCTGCTTCCTGCACGTCCCCTACTGGGGCTCGAACCCACAACCTGGGCATGTGCCCTGACTGGGAATCGAACTGGGACTTCTCAGTCCCTGGGATGATGCTCCATCCACCGAGCCACACTGGCCGGGCCCAACAGAGATCGTAAAACCCAGAGATATTCTGTGGACTGCCGTAGGGCTGTGACATTTTCCCAGCTCTCCGCGGCTGTGGCGCTTGCTGCTGGGGACACACACAGTCGCGAGAGTTTCCCGGCTTCCCCGGAGTAGCACCGTGTCCACGATGCCCGTGATCCTGCCCGCCCTCCTCTTTCCTCTTAAATAAACTTCCTTCACGCACTTGGCGCGTCTGCTCGTCGCGAGGACGACCTCCGGTGTCCCTGATCTCCTTCGGAACCTTAATTCAGCCCGTCCCCGGTGGCTCTGAGCGTCTGAGGAGTCGGGGAACGTGTGGGTGCTGTGCTCGGAACAGCCAGGTGAGTGTGGTTCAGCCGAGAATAGAAAACCAATGTGACCTTGTTTGTACATCATGAAGGTCGCCTCTCCCGCCGACTCTGATCGAAAGGATTTCCGGAACTGAGTTGACCAGGTACACGATGTTATCGACGCGGAGAACAGTTGTTTTTACCGTCGTGGAGGAAAACAGTTCCTCTGTTTCAGTCTGTGCGAACTCTTCAGTTACTGGGTTGAACTAGATGAACTGCCGAATTGAGCGGCCCGGTGTCCTCCGGGTCGGCCTCGGAGAGCTCCTTTGCCGAGTGGCGAGGTGCCGGGAACTGGTGTCCGCAGCAGGGGGGCCGTGAGCGGACGTGCGCCTTCGGGCAGGTGGCGGCCTTTCCCCCTCGGACGCCGTCTGGAGCGGTTAGTGTTCACTCAGCTGACACTCGGCGGCTGCCTCACTCGCTTTCTCAAAGTATCCAGAGCAAAATGGGTTGCCTAGCAACGTGTTCCAGCCTGGGCGGTTGCAGAACGGGTCAGTGATTAACAATGAGGTACAAGCGAGTTTGCAAATGCAGCGTGGCACCGTGCTCCGGCCACCGGGACTTGGCGGCGGTCAGCTGGCCCGCGTCAGGGGGCTGTCGTGTGTGGATTTATTGCATTTGTGGTCTGAGCCTCCTGGGTGCAATGAAGGAAATCTTCGCTCTGGCCCAGAACGGGCTCCGGGGCCCCTCTGACCATCAGTCCGCTTTGCAGACGCATCTGACACCGTCGAGCGGTTGGCAGGCTGTCCGGACGCTCCTCCCCTTTGGAGAGTGAACAGGGAAAATGAGGAATGTGGGTATTTGTGATTGTTGTCATCTCGGCAAAGTGGCCCCTGTTAGTGAATCTGTCACTTGCCAAAAACAAGGACTCATAAAATGAAGGACAGCAGCTCCGTCACCCAACCCAAGTCATTCGTTCAGGAATGACGAGTCCTGCCCTGGCTGGTTTGGCTCAGTGGTGACTGCTGGCTCGCGGACCAACGAGTTGCGGGTTTGATTCCGGCCAAAGACAGGTACCTCGGTTGTGGTTCGTCCCTGGCCCTGGTTGGGGTTGTGCGGGAGGCAAACAGTCGCTGTTTCTTTCTCTCTCTCTCTCTCTCTCTCCCTCCCTCCCACTCTATCTGAAGATAAATAGAAAAATATCCTTGGGTGAGGATTAAAAAAAAAAAAAAGAATTATGAATCCTGGGCGGATGTTCCCCCGGAAGCAGCCCAAGCCCTTAGCTGTTTCTCTTCCTTCCACTCCAGCAAAAGACAAGACGATTTTGCGTCACCGAGTCCTCGCGTCACCGAGTCCTCCCCTCGTCTGTGAGCACAAGTATCAGTGTTATGAATCCCGAAACCGGCCGGGGAGCGAGGGGGCGTCATAACCCTGGAAAGCCTGTAAGGCACACTGCGTCGCTGACAGCCACTGAGGGTCGTCGGCTAATCAGTGTCAAGGCCCTGTCCACGTGCATTTTGTTCACTCAACAACAGTACATCGCCAACCCTGAACGCTCCCCGTGGGAGGACGGCGGCACGCGTCTCGCCTGCCTTGCCAAACCGCTTTCCCCCAGAAGTCGTCTTAACGGAAGACGATCGGTATCCCGGCCAGCGCTGTCACTCGTCTGAGGAGGAAGGGCGTGTCGGCGAGCTGCGGCCTGCTGTCGCGGCGTCATTCCTGACCTGCATCGGCGTCCTGCATTCCTCGGGCGTTCGTATAAAAACAACCTCTTCTGGTTTTAGTAGCTCCGCTCCTGGGGTCGCTGTCGAGGGTCCCCAGGGCCTTGGCTTCCTCGGGCGTGCTGAGGGCGACCTGCAGAACCGGCCCGTCCCCTTCCTGCAGGTCCTGCTGCCCTGACTCCTGCTCGCCGGCCTGGGGCGCACAGTGGCCGCCGCGCCGGGCCCGAGGACGCCCGCCCGCCCGCCCGCCCGGGGAGGGGTCGCGCTTGGTGGTGGGACAGCCTCACCAGCCCTGGCCGACAGGGACTCGGGCGTGGGGCTCCACCCTGGGCGGGTGACAGTCGTCCCTGAGAGTCACCAGAGTCCAGATTTTGCCTTCGCTGTGCTCTGGGGCGGACGAGAGGACAGAAGTGACATTGATGTGAGCCCTGCACCACGAGTCCTCGTTTCTCACCCTGCGAGGGAGCTCGGCCCCTGCCCGGGGTGGGAGATGAGCTCAGAGCAGAGCAGTGAGCTCACGGTCACCAGCTCACAGGTGGACGCCGCCCCTCTGTCTCCCGTCTTCCCACCCTCTCGCTGCTGGAAACTGGAAGAAGACCTTCCCCTCCCAGGGTCACTGAGGCTGGTTTCCCGGTGGGGCCCTGGGGCAGAGACTAACACGATGGTGGCTGAAGCACCTTCCCGAGAGCCCCTGGTGCACTCATGCATCAGTCCTGTTAGCCACCACTGACGGGGAGACAGGCACAGAGTGGGGGGCTGGCCCAGGCCACGTGGCTGACAACTGGAGATCTGGGCAGGGTGACCCAGCACCCACACCGAGGGCTCTGTCGTCACTGAGCACACCGTTGTTTGCTGAGCGCTCTGCCTCAGAGCAGCTGAGGGGCAGGACTGTAAGACAGACGGCCACGAGAGGGAGCTTGTGCCGGACTGGGGACAGTGGGGACAGTGGGGACTGCCGTGGGCCTGCGCCTCAGTCTCGGGTCTTACATCCGTCTTCAGCCGCACTGGGTGCCCTTCCTCTACCTTCGGTCCACTCTGGTTGGCTTCCCCATGCCTCTGCTGAAGGTCTGCCTTCCAGGGCCTCTCAGTCCCATTGTTCCCCCGGGGCCACCAAGAAACCAGCAGCGGGACCTGCAGATCCCTCCCTGGGCAAACATTTTCTTAAATAAACCCAGGAACCAACGACTTCTAAACAGTGTCCTGGAAGCAGCCGGTTCCAGGGGCCCCTAGAATGGTGCAGACCCGGCGAGTGCCCGGACCTCTGAGCTGTGTGTCCTGGGGCCGTGGCCCCTCTCTCGGCAACCCCAAGCCCCGGCGTCCTCGGGGACCAGGGACCCGTGCCCCCGGAGCAAGATGGAAGAGGACGCAGTGGGAAGGCCTGCAGCGGGTCAGACCAGTCAGTGTGGTGACGATAATTCCCGCAGGAACGGTTTCTGGTGCCAACCCCTGTGTTCTGAACGTGTGAATCCCTAACCGTGCACCAACCCCGTTAGGTAGGTGCTGTGATCATCCCCATTTTACAGACGAGAAAATCCACTCTGTGAAGTGTGTGTGTGTATGGTAATTCTGGGAACACATGGCTCGTGGCGGGTGGTGCCAGTCCGCGCGGCTCTTTGGGGCACAGGTGTCCTCATCAGATGGGCCTCGGAAACGAGCTGAAACGCCTGGGCAGCGCCTCTGCCCTCATTTACTGAGTCCCCCCTGCTCGCCAGGCACCCTCGTGAGGACCTAGGGGACCCTCACACAAGCAGGTGCTGTGACGGTGGGTGGGCCTAGTGTGCAGCTGAGGAAGGCCCGTCACAGGGGCCCCAGGACTGGCCCAAGGCCACCCTGTTCGTATGTGGCAAGACCAAGGTCGGCCGAGGCCACCTGGCTCCCAAGCTCTTCACCACAGTGGCCTCTGCCTCTGAGCTGAGGCCCTGGACAGGCGGGACAGGGACAGGACGGGGACAGGACAGGGACGGGGAAGACACAGTCATCAGCTCTGTGCGGGTCAGAGGCTCTGTCCTTCTTGCCCAGGTGGTCGTGGCTCCCTCCGGGCACTCGCCCTGGTGGAGGTTGACCTTGTAGGCTTCCGCTGGCTGGTACCCGGGGTCACCCCAGTGCTGAGGGAAAGGACAGGACCTGTGATAGGGACACAAAGTGGCGTCTTTGGGTCTCGGAGGCGCATTTCGTGCTGACCTCCCATCCTGCGAGGGTGATTTCGCATGGTCATCCCATGTTCCACAGGGGGAACCAGCCCAGAGAGGGTGAGTCACAGATCCGCAGTCACACAGCGAGAGGGGGCCTGTCAGGTCAGGGCTGACTCCACAGTGGGGGCCCCGCTCCGGAATGGGGTGATGCGGACAACTCGGGGCACTTCCTGTGGTGGGGGTGTGTCAGAGTCCAGGCTGCTGTTCCCGGCGCTTTCCCTCCGAGGTTGCTGCCTCCACACTCTCCCTGCCCCGGCGGCCCGGGGCTCTGAGAACAACAGGCTTCCCCACAGCCCGGAACTGTGCCACTGCGGCTTCCAGGCCTGGGCACCAGCTGAGCTGTGGTGCCCACTGGGAGGAGCTGGGAGTCCAGCAGGGACACCGTCCAGTCCAGCCGCCTCCTCGGGGTGGTGGCGGGCCGAGGGGCCCTGGCTCCCCTCTGAGGGCAGAGGCCGTGGTCCTGCCCGCACGCCTGGCACAGGTACCATCGCCCGCCTGGGCATTTCTCCGCTGGGCAGACGGGCTAGTTCCGTGCCGATTTGGCTCTGCATTTTTGGGGTCACCTTCTGAGAATACAGTTCAGTTTTTGACCTTTTCTTTCTGGATTTGTCTCGTTATAAGAATGCTCACCTATGCAATCCCGTATGGGCTCTGGGTTTTCATCGGGCCCTTACACGCAGAGCCCCCTTGGACGCCCCCCCGCCCCCCATCCCACACACCGTGAACTCTAGCTCAGAAATCGGGGTTTCTGCTTTGGTGTCCTGCCCCTCCCCCTTTCCATTGTTGTCCTCAGAGGCCCGCAGGAAGGTCTCCTCGCTCAGGTGATGAGTGTGGTGAAGGTGTGCCCCATGGTTAAGACGCGAAGGGGTGAGGGCCTGGGGCCGCGGAGGAGTCCCCTCGGGCCTCATCAAGTTCAGATGTGGTCACAGGACAGGCGGGACCTGGGGACAACAGAGTCGTATGTCTCAGTCTGAGGCTGGATGTCCCAGTCCAGGGGCGGCTGGGGGGTCACTTCTGCCGTCTCATCGCGCTGTGCCCCCTGGAGGAAGGGCGGGCAGCTGGGGGGAGGGGCCTTTCTAAGGACACTGCTCCGTGTATGAGGGCTTCACCCTCACGCCTGCTCACCTCCCAAAGGCCCGCCTCCTGACACCGTCACACTGCCGGCCGGCTTGGCCGGAGTCAGTCCGGGGAGCCCCCAGCCCTGGCACTGGGCACGGAAGGAGAGGGTCGGCCAGGGAGCTGGGTTTGTGGTGGGGGGACCCCAGGTGACCTGCAGGGAGACAGCTCCCTGGCTCCTCCCTCTCAGGGGCCCGAGGGCAGGATGCCCGGCTGGTGCAGGCCCCGGAGGTGAGCCTCTCGGGCACGGACCCGGGCGCACACGGCAGGAAGGAATCTGGGGAGTTCTAGAACATTCCGCACATGGCCCTTCGGCGTCTGAAATAACGCCGCTCAGCAGATGGCGCTGTGGAGGGCGAGGGCAGGGCTCTGTGCCTGGCACCTGGGCAGGCCGTGGAAAAGCTCTGATCGCGGTGGAGGGTTCGCCCCATGGGGATGGGACGCCTCCGGGCTTCGTCACAAGCTCTGGGCTCCAGTCTTTGATTTTTTTCTTTAATTTATTTGCCTGTCATCACATGGCCGATTTGAAAGGTCTCGCTTCCGTCTGCCTAGTGTCGCAGGGACTGCGTATAAGTCACTGTGTTCAGAGGTCGTGTTCCCTCACCGGAGGGTAGCTGGATGTACAGACGTGTTTTAACATGGACATTCCACGGGGGTGGGGGTGGGGGGGAAGCAGTGGAGACATTAGCAAGTGAGGTTTGGTGAGACAGCTTGGACCTGGGGGTGTGGTCTGCTCCGGCTCCCTTTCCCACTCCTCTGAGACACCACGTCTTCCTGTCAGCCTCTGTGTGCAGGCGGAGTGACCATCGCTGACCATCGCTGACCATCGCTGACTGCTCTCCCTGAGCAGACTTGAGTCTGGCTCCTCTGCGCCCTCCTCTGGCCGAGCCCTGGGCCTTGGTCCTCCTGTCTCCAGCCTGCCTCAACCATTTCAGCAGGAATCTCGCTGAGTCAGGGTGGCGAGAGGCCCCCCCCAGTTTCAGCAGGAATCCCGCTGCGTCAGGGTGGCGAGAGGCCCCCAGTTTCAGCAGGAATCCCGCTGAGTCAGGGTGGCGAGAGGCCCCCCGAGTATGATCACCCAGGTCTGCCTCAGCAAGCGTCCTGCTGTTCTGGTTCAGTGAGAATCCCCTGCCCTTGCCGTTTTCTCTTAGTTTCCGTCCACTGACCCCTCGCTCTGCTTGTTTGCGGGAAATCCCCAGGTGTCCGGTCTGTGTGCACCGGAGCCCATCTCTCTCCCCATCAGTAAAGCCTTTCCGACCTGTTTATTTTTATTTATTTTTGTTAATCCTCACTCGAGGATATTTTCCCATTGCTCTTTTTAGAGAGTGGAAGGAAGGGAGGGAGGGGGAGAGAGAGAGAAACATCGATATGAGAGAGACACATCGATGGGTTGCCTCCCTCACAACCCCAACCAGGGCCAGGGCCCGAACCTGCAACCCAGGTACATGCTCTTGCCTGGGAATCGAACCTGCAGCCCTTCGGTCCCTGGGCTGACGCTCTAACCGCTGAGCCACACCGGCCAGAATAAGTTTTTAATGTTACTCAACATAAAACCTTGGACCTGTTTGGGTCCTCGAGGCTCCAGCCCGACCTCAGCCACCGTCCAGGGCCGTGGGAGCTCACTGTGAGGCCTGCTCACCCGTGGGTGGCGGGTCCGCATTGTTATGAAGCCCTGTGTCGGTCCCGGGCTTGACATCTGCCTTTATGTTTACTCGGTCATCTCGATTCTGCCTCCTACAAACCTCTTCTCTCCTCCTCCAAGAATACATCGCCTCTTAGACTGTAACCGTCCTGGTGGAAGGCACGGTAGGCGGCACCTCTGTCGTCCGTCTTGCTTTGTCGAGCAGGAGTCCGAGCCCGGTTGGACCTGTGCCGTGGGCTCTGGGGTGCTGTTGCTGTTGAAGGTTGTGCTGGGGTGACGCCCGGGGGTCCATGTGCCCTCGTCTTTATTCTGTAAACTCCTGCATCTCTCCGCTCCCTGCTTCTGCCTCCGAGTCCTTCGTGCTGTCCCCTGCTCTCGGCTCCTGCTGATGCCTTGTTCGATAGTGTCATAAATGGTGTGCTTTTTTCTCCCGTGGATAAAGTGCACGGGCTTTGTGAAGGCTGCTTGTCACCCACAAGTCTTGTTTTTAGTTCCCACGGTGGTGGCTGTGTTCCAGGATGTTAACACCGTCGGAAGCCTGGGCCCACACGGCGAGCAGTTTGCACGCTCGTGTGCCCTGGGTGCTGTGGGGGCTGGGGCATCAGGCGCGTATGCGCACCTGCGGTTTCCGTCCGTCCTGTGTCTTAGAGCCGAGCCCTGTGCTGGTGTCGGTGCTTCTCGTCCCTGTTTCTCGGCGTCCACTCGTTCATGGGTGTCCAAAACAGCGAACTTCGGCGGGATCGGAGCAACCGAGGTCATCTGCTTGAGCTGTCCGAGAGGCTGTGGAAGGAAGGGCAGGCTTCTTTACACATACTCCAGTCTGGCTCTCTGAAAAGATAATAACTATTTTAAAATATGTTTTAATTGATTTTTGCGGAGAGAGAGGAAGGGAGAGATAGAAACATCGGTCGGCTGCCTCCTGCACGCCCCCCACTGGGGATCGAGCCCGCAGCCCAGACATGTGCCCTGACCGGGAATCCAACCGGGACCTCCCGGTCCATGGACGACGCTCCATCCACTGAGCCACTGGCCAGGCGATAATGATTACTTTTTAAACAACATAATACTATTATCACACGTCAACGCGAACAGTAATTTATTTTTTAATATCACTAAGCATTCACTTTCAGATTTCCATGATTGTCTCATAAATGCTTTTCTCAGAATTAGTTAAAAATGCCTGGAGGTAATCAAAGGGTTTAAACAAAACCCACGCATTGCACTTGGTGACGCGTCCCCAGGTCTGTTGGTGGGTAGGTGCCCGTTTCTCCTGTTCTCTCTTGCAGCGTGTTTCCTCACGAAGCCGGGCCTTGCCCTGGCCGGTGTGGCTCAGCGCTTAGACCAACGAGTCGCGGGTTCGATTCCGGTCAAGGGCACGTACCTCGGTTGCAGGTTGGTCCCTGGCCCTGGTCGGGTCGTGTGGGAGGCAACCAGTTGATGTGTCTCTCCTTCTTTCTCTCTCTCTCTCTCCCCCCTTCCTTCCCTTCCAGTCTCTAAAAAAAAAAAAAAAAAAATCAATGGAGAAGTGTCCTGGGTTGAGGATTAACAAAAACACAAACAAAACCAAACAGACAGAAGGAAGCTGCCCTGCTGTCCTGCTGCCCCACAGCACGGAGCTCGCTGCCCACACCCCTGTGTTCCCTGCCGTGTCCCACTGTCCCCCAGACCTCCTGGGAACAAAAGGCGGGGTCAGAGTCAAGTTGTTTATTGGTAAAAATACTTCTTACGTGATAGTGTCACTTCCGTCGGGTGACACGTTCCGTCTCCTTTTTCACTGTTGACATTGGCAGTTGCCGTGGATCTGGTCGTCCTTCGGGGTCCCCGTCGTTTGTCCCTCCCAGTCCCAGCGGCCGTCGGTGACCCATGGCGGGTGCCCAGAGCCGTCCTCTGTTCAGGGTCTGCAGAAGGGGGAGCTCCCTCTGTCCTCGTTCTGTATCTGTTAGCTGGGAAATCCTATAAAGAAGAACTTTATTTAAATCTTTAAAAAAATGACCTTGAGGTACAGTCTGTGCCCAAAGGCGGAAGAATGGTTTTATCTTTCCTCTTACCTTCCAGGTAGTGAATTGATTCCGTGCGGTCCTTTAAGGTCATCAGGGAGTCCTCAGAGAGGCACCTTTGGGAACTCTCGGGTTGCCAGCGTGGGTGACACTGGGGTAAGGATGTGTGGGGCAGTCGTAAGGAGTAGCCTCTCTATTAGCCGTCTAAACCCCACTTCGATGTTTCTAGATAGTGAGAGAAGGGAGGGAAGGGGGATATGGGTGAAAGAGAAAGAATGAAAATCTCTTAAGTGTAAAGTAATGAGGATAGAAATAGGGTAAAGAATAAGGGTGCTCAACATTAGAGATGGAGCAGGAACTTTCTGCAGAGGTGAGGACAGGGTGGTCAGGGAGGAGACGGTGGGATTTGTGAGGAGGTGAGGACTGAGGGTGGTCAGGGAGGAGACGGTGGGGTGTCAGGAGGTGAGGACTGAGGGTGGTCAGGGGGGAGATGGTGGGATCTGTGAGGAGGTGAGGACTTGGGTGGTCAGGGAGGAGACGGTGGGATCTGTGAGGAGGTGAGGACTGAGGGTGGTCAGGGAGGAGACGGTGGGATCTGTGAGGAGGTGAGGACTTGGGTGGTCAGGGAGGAGACGGTGGGATCTGTCAGGAGGTGAGGACTGAGGGTGGTCAGGGAGGAGATGGTGGGATCTGTGAGGAGGTGGGGACTGAGGGTGGTCAGGGAGGAGACGGTGGGATCTGTCAGGAGGTGAGGACTGAGGGTGGTCAGGGAGGAGACGGTGGGGTGTCAGGAGGTGAGGACTGAGGGTGTCAGGGAGGAGATGGGGTGGGGGTGTGTCAGTCCTAGTTGCACGGGGCCTGCCAGGTGTTTAAGGCTGTCGGGGGCCGCCAGATGGCCATGGTCTCACAGTTTTTCACCTGACTGTGCTGTTGAGAGGGGTCAGGGGCAGAATCAGAGCCCAGTTAGGGGCTTATGCTCGAAAATGCCTGAGAAGCCTCCTCGGCTCATTCTGTGGACCCAGCCCCTAATCCGTCCCGTGGATCTCATTGCTGAGATGGCCAGGCATGGTGAGCCCAAGGAGACACACCACCAGGAAAGGGGAAGGGGCGAGCTCCAAGGCTCAGAGCCCGAGCCTCAGTTTCCCCGTGGCCCACCTTGGCACTAGTCGGCTCCCTGAGGATTGGGGCACCAGGACACGTAAGCTCATAGGTAAAAGTATTGGGGACAACATTCCAGGAAGACACGCTTCTGCTCACTGCTCGGTGACCTCCCTGTCCAGGCTTCTCGAGAGGCAGGGTGGTGCTGGGTGCTGTTCACATCGCTGGTGCTGAACACCTGAACCCCAGCCTGGGGGGCATGAGCTCTGTGTGTCTGTACAGGGGCTGTTGTCAAATCCCCACCGGAGCGCTTCCCTTTGGAAAGACTCATTTCGGGGCGGGGGTGGGATGGCACTGCCCAGGACACTAACTTGAGAGGCCACTCTGCTCAGAAACCTGGGGCCTCTGCTTTGGAAACAGCCTTGAGAGTCTGGGTGCGTTCTGTGAAGTGTCTTCGCCGGTGGCTGCTCTCTCTTTGGGTGGTTCTGGTCTCCGGCACAGTCCGGAGCGCCGTGGCCCTCGGGTTTCTGCTTCTGTTCTTTGCTCGTCCAGAGTAGTCGGAGGGCTCCGAGCAGCCCGAAACCCGGTTCCGCTGCTCGGAACCTCCTGTGGATCCTGCTGGCACGGCGTGAAAACCAGGCTTCAAGGGGTTTGCCCGCCCCTCTCACCTCCTCTCAGCTGTGGGCACCCCCACGCCTTTGTGGGACCAGAATGCCACCCGCCTCAGGCCTTCCCTTCCTGCAGGGCTCTGACCAGCCTCCACACACACCGCCCCTTCCCCGCTCGCACCTGTCCCGCCATTGCAGTGTCCTTGTCACTGCCGTGTGCACTGCCCGCAGTTCCCAAGGTCACCGGTGCCCCTGCCTCAGTCAGAGACTGCCAGGGTGTGGGTGCCATCATTCGGAGACAAGTCGGCTGCACAGGGTAAATCCTCTGGCTGGATAGTGTCTAATAAATGCTTTTCCAAGGTGACTATACTTTTCCCACCTGCAGGGGAGGGGAGGGGGCTGTGCAAGGCTGAGGATCACTGGGGCCCCCTGAGGTTGTGCCCTTCAGAGATGGCTCACTGAATTGGGAAATTCAGCCTCAAACTGAACTCACCATCCTAGTTCTTCCAGCTCTCTGATACCTGTTTGTGTGACCACTGTCCTCAGCCCCGACATTTTTCGCTTTAGTATTTCACACGTGCACATACATGCACAGACACACGCACACACATGCACACACAGACCATGCACACAGACACACATACAGACCACACACGGATATATACACACAGACCACGCACACGGATACACACAGACCACGCACACGGATACACACACAGACCACGCACACGGATACACACACACAGACCACGCACACAGATACACACACACAGACCACGCACACGGATATATACACGCACACACACACGGATACACACACAGACCACGTACACGGGTACACACACAGAGACCACGCACACGGATATACACACACAGACCACGCACACGGATATACACACAGACCATGCACACGGATACACATATGCACACAAAGACCACGCACACGGATACACACACACAGACCACACACACAGATACACATATGCACATGATACACACACAGACAGACCACGCATATAGCAAGTGGCTCCCTCCCGCACTGCCTGGTTGGCTCAGAGCTTGTCTGCCCTCCGGGAGTGTCTCAGCACCCACTCCAGCTCCTCCCGGCAGCTCCCCAACTCCAAGCCCCTCGATGGCTCCTTTCTCTGAACTCTGCTCACACCGGCTGTGTCCCACCCACTCCACATTGGACTCGTCAGGTCACTCGAGTTGCATTACTCGGCTGTGTAGACTTGGCTAACTTCCTTCACACACAGGGTTTTTTTAAACTAAAGTAATGCTGGGTGAATTATCCGAGCTGGAAAATTCATGGAGAAATATGATATATGAACGAAGCATGCTGTTTGGCAGTCTGAGTCACCCCGGACGCCTGTCCTTTCGGCTGGCTCTGCCTGGGGCTGGGCACCCAGACGTCGGCTGGTGTGACGGATGGCCAGAGTGCCTGCGGCCCGGGCCTCGCTGCGGTCGCCTCACAGCTGGCCCTGGCCCTGGGCCTTGGCCCTGTCCATCTGTGCGGACGTCCCTCCTCTCCATGTCTCAGCTTGGCTTCTTAGCTCGACTGACGTCCGGATGGACGAGGGGCTGCTGAGCCCTGTCTGAAGCCCCAGGACCGATGGATGGATTCTCAGGGGACACGGCATCCGGTCCTCCATGCTCCGTGGTCCGTACACTGTCGTGGGGGGGCGCCCACGGGGTGCTCTGCTCCTCCCGAGGCCTGGGACCGAGATGCAGAGACAAGGCCCTGGCTCTGGCTTGAAGGCACTCGGCCTGGGAGGGAACAGGTGTGGAGAGAAGGCACAGCCCAGGGAGGACCGCCGGGATCCACAGGAGTAAGGTGGAGCGGCCAAGTGGACCCAGGTCCTTCGAGTAAGACCCCGAGGCCCCGGAGTCGAAGTGTTTGCTCCACGCTGGGATCTCCTGTGGCCACAGACTGTCACGCTGGCCTGTGGCGTGGATGCTGCAGTCCGTGAGCTGGGTGACATTTCCCACGGACAGGTACCCACTTGTTGCTGGTGGTCCATGCTGCTGAGAACAGTCCGACTCCTGGTGACCCTGTGAGGGAGTGACGTCCACGGTGCCCTGTCCGCACAGCCCGTTCAGCCCTGCAGACTCAGCGTCTGGCTCCTCTCAGGGATCCGTCCACCTCACGCTGGTCCCCTTTCCTGCCGCCGTCCATTTGTCAGTGTTCAGTACGTAACGGCTGGACTCCAGTTACTGTGCACGTTAGATCATCATTTATCTGCGGTCCTGATAAACAGTCCGGTCTCATTTTCCTCAAGATGACAAATTCCGCGTGGGCGCCTGCGGGGAAAGTAAAGACGGAACTTATTCTGTGGCCGCCAGTCATTCAGCAGCGTGTACCCGCAGTCCACTGGCCGAGACTGCCACACCCTAAAGCCACCACGCCGCTGCAGACCGTCCCCCCCCTTGAAGGAATTCAGTCGGAGCCCGCCTCTGTGCACCTGCTTCTAACCGGGAGCCGTGTCCCCAGCTGCTTTCCGGTGCCGATGCCGGCCCACTCGGCCCCGTGCCCTTTCAGGAGGAACGCCAGCGAAAGTTCTCAGTGTTCGTGCCTCCTTGTAGGACAGCGTATTCGAGTTGGTTGATGACCGCCGATCGTCAACGCTGTCCCTGCAGACACGGGTCCCGCCGCTGGGAGCTAAAAATCAGAGTAGATTTTTATGTCATTTTCCACGTGATGGAATCTCATCCGTGTACATCCTCCTGGCTGTTTTAATTCGAGGCTGAGGAGGGAGGGCCCAAGGATGAAGGGTTCACAGGCCGAAGCTGCTCTCTGCTCTGGGGAGGCCGCACTCCCCGAGGTCGGGTTTCGTGGGTGGTTCTGAGTGACTTGCGTGGAAGCCACTGGCGGGTTCATGTCGGTCGCGTGGCGGTCAGGTCTGGGTTGCCTACGGAGAGCTCCCAGCCCAGTTTGTAGTGACTTGCCAGAGGGTAGGGATACTTGAGAATAAAAACTTGGAAAACTGTAACGGTTTAGGGCTCGTTGCAGAAGCCATAGCTATAAAATATGATTTTTTCTGTTTTTGTCCCTGACAAGCACATCAGAAATTACCCATTGAGAGCTGAGCCATCCACCGCGTGGGCCTCAGGAGTGTGCGGTCTGGGGTTTTAGTCCACCGGTGGAGGTGGGCCAGTGAGACTTCTCACTCAGCTTCCTGCTGAGGCCTCCTGCAAGGGGACCAAAGTTAGAGGACCTCGCCCCAGAGAAGTGCGTGTACCCGACACACAACTTACTTTTTTTAAAAAAATTTTTTTCTTCCCCGTTATTGATTTTAGAGAGAGAGATAGAAACATCGATGAGAGAGAACATCGATGGGCCGCCTCCTGCATGTCCCACACTGGGGATCGGGCCCACAACCTGGGCATGTGCCCTGACCAGGAATCGAACTGGCAACTTCTTGGTGCGTGGGTCGATGCTCAGCCACTGAGCCTCACCGGCCGGGCTGATATACAACTTTCTGTATACGCTTTGAGAGGTTCAGGGGCCCCTGGTGTTTATTTGTGTCGTACACACTTCAGTTTTTTTTTTTTTATCCTCACCCGAGGACATTTTTCCATTTTTTGTTCAGATAGAGTGGGAGGGAGAGGGAGGAAGAGAGAGAGAGAGAGAGAAACATCGACGTGAAAGGGACACATCGAGTGGCTGCCTCCCGCACGACCAACCAGGGCCGGGGACAAACTGCAACCGAGGTACATGCCCTTAGTGGGAACCGAACCCCGGTCTCTCTGGACCGCAGGCCGACGCTCTAACCGCTGAGCCAAACCGGCCAGGGCACACTTCACTTTTTATTCTGGAATCATGGTGCCTGTTTCTGTGCCGAGCTGTGTAGTCCCAATAGAAGTTTGGGTCTTTCTTTTTTTTTTTTTTTGGTTAATCCTCACCTGAGGATATTTTCCCATTGATTTTTAGAGAGGGAGAGAGGGAGAGAGGGAGAGAAAGAGAGAGACATTGATTGGTTGCCTCCTGTACGACCCTGACCGGGCCTAGGGATCGAACCTGTAACCCAGGTACATGACCGGGCTTGAACCCGTGACCCTTCAGTCCTCAGGCTGATGCTCTCACCGCTGAGCCACACCGGCCGGGTCTTTCTCCATGTTCCTTCCCAGGTTCAGTATTGACGCGCTGACCTGCGGTAGCGGGAAGAACTTACCCTCATAAGTGAGAAGCATTAAATAAACTTCACTGGACAGTTTAAATACAAAGAGTATTAAGTAAACTGCATGTTTCATTAAAAAAATAAAAAACCTAGGCAGATTGGCAAGGCAGGGAGGGGAGCAGAGCAGGAGAGCGGGCAGGAGGGACATGGGCCCTGAGCTGTGTGATTCTGCCCTGCAGACGCAGGCCCTGCTGGGGGGGGGGGTGCCCAGGACGCCGCGGGGTGTGCCGCGGGACCCCAGCCAGCTCTGTGGGCACTTGGCTCTTGCGGGGGGTTGTCTGTGGGAAAAGGTGCCCCTGCCCTCCTGCCGTGTCTGTGCTGACTGTGGGTGGGCAGGAAGCCGGGGACTGGAGGGTTGACTCATCCCCGTGACACAGCCCTGGGGAATCCGCAGGCCTGGCCCTGTCCTGCCCGGGCTCCCGTGGCCCCGCCTCCCACCTCCCCTCCTTTGTTTTTCAGACTTGACGCTGAGAGATGAAGGGGAGAACCCCTGGTTTCTACTCTGTTAGGTCGGGGTGCTTTCTGCTGTCTTTAAAATTTTTAATTTTTTTATTAATTAATTTTGTTACAGATGTTTCTCCTTTTTCCCCCGTTGACACCCTCCTCCCGATTCCCCCTCCCCCCGCCCTGTCCCCAGCATTGTTGTCTATGTCCATGGTTATGCATACATGCATGTAAGTTCTGTGGTTTATCTCCCCCCACCGCTCCTCCGAGGTTTATCAGTCTGTACCCTACTTCTATGTCTCTGGGTCTATTTTGTTCATCAGCTTGTTTTGCTCATTATATTCTACAAATAAGTGAGATCATGTGGTATTTGTCTTTCTCTGGCTGACTTATTTCACTTAGCATAATGCTCTCCAGGTCCCTCCATGTCGTCTCAAAGGGTAAGAGATCTTTCTTTCTTACAGCTGCATAGTACTCCATTGTGTATATGTACCACAGCTTTTTTTTTTTTTTATCCTCACCCGAGGACATTTTTTCATTTTTTGTTCAGATAGAGTGGGAGGGAGAGAGAGGAAGAGAGAGAGAGAGAGAAACATCGACGTGAAAGGGACACATCGAGTGGCTGCCACCTGCACGACCAACCGGGGCCGGGGACAAACTGCAACCGAGGTACATGCCCTTAGCGGGAACTGAACCCGGGTCTCTCTGGACCATAGGCCAACACTCTAACCGCTGAGCCAAACCGGCCAGGGCTGTACCACAGCTTTTTTATCCACTCATCTACTGATGGACACTTGGGCTGTTTCCAGATCTTAGCTATTGTAAATAGTGCTGCTATGAACATAGGGGTGCATATATTCTTTCTGACTGGTGTTTCAGGCTTCGTAGGGTATATTGCTCTCTGCTTAAATTGCTCCAAGGTAGTTAAAAGTTGCTTTCGTCCCTGGATAATGCGCATGTCTGGAGGTACCATGACTGGTATTTAATGTGTCAGTTCCTGGATTCACACCAGAGCCATCACCGGGGACTTCGAGTCCCGACTTTTGGTCATGGCGTTTGTCACGGCACCTTCATTGGCTTACTTTCCTCCCTAAGGCTCAGAGAGGCTTGTTTGTTTCTGTTTTTTTTTTAAAGTTTTTATTGTCCTGGCCGGTTTGGCTCAGCAGTTAGAGCATCGGCCCATAGACCAATGAGTCGCAGGTTCGATTCCAGTCAAGGGCATGTACCTCAGTTGCGGTTTGTCCCCAGACCTGGTCAGGGTCATGCAGGAGGCAACCAGTCGATTTGTCTCTCTCACGTCGATGTTTCTCTCTCTCTCCCTCTCCCTCCCTCCCTCTCTCCACTCTTATCTGAAAATCAATGGAAGACTATCCTTGGGTGAGGTTTAAAAGACAATAATAAGAAATAAAGTACATGAGTTGATCACTGGGGGACAGGGTGGTTTGTTTGGGAGAGAGCCCACCCCAGTGAGCGAGTGCTGGCGGAGGGACAGGTGTACTCCCGATGGGCTGCAGCGGCAGGAGAACCCAGTGTCCTACAGACAGGAGGGAGGGTCCGCCAGCGTTCGGAGGCAGAGCAGGGCTGGGAACCCCAGGCCGGATTTAATTGCTCCCCGAGCTGCGCGGGGACTGCCTACCCGTCTGTCGTGAGTGAAGGTTATTACCACACCGCGTGTGGAGGACGTGTGAGCCGCCCGGCCTTCTCCCACCGGCCCTCTTCACGCGACAGCTGGATCGATGAGTTCCCGGAATGGCACAGTTCTTCTGCATTAGGTGACAAGGTGTGCTGCGACTGCGTTCCTGGCCGATGGGAGTGCCCCTCCTCACCGAGGGCCAGCGCCTTCCAGAGCTCACTGGAAGTTTGGGGACGGGCCGACTCTGACGTTGGAAGTTGCTGTTGTGAACGTCGACCCGATTGTTCGTCCATGAACAGCTCAGTACGGGCAGAGGCCGCCAGTCACCCCCATGTCGGTGTGAGCCTCGGGGATCCCTCTCAGCGAGGCCGCGAAGAAGGAGCCGCTCGGCACTGACCGTTCTGTTTCAGTTGGTCTGAACACAGAGAGATGGTGAATTTGGGAAAGAAGATACGTGTGCTGCCTGACTTGTCACTGTAATCCTCGATTCATTCACTAGTGGACGAATCCCTTCATTCAGTGAGTATTCCTCGTGGGCCTCCTGTGTGCCTGGCCCGACTCGACTCCGACGACGCAGAGAGTCGGAAAGGTCAGGCTGTCCCCACCGGTGGTATAACCGTCCCCACACCTGCTCTCGGCCCCTCCTGGGGAGTCGCCCTGGGTCTGGGGCGCGGAGGATGCCGTGAGCTGTGGGGTCTGGGGCGCGGAGGATGCCGTGAGCTGCGCCTGCTGGGAAGTGCCTCACCTGGGGCTGCTGTGGGCGGTGACGCCAGTGCGAGGACATCGGAGGTCCTCCTGAGAGAGGCCTGGACTGCAGGAGGTTAGCGGCGCTGAGATGACACCGGTCCGGCTCTGAACGGTGGTCCCCGTGGTGTCAGAGCGAGACGTGAAACGGTGGACGCTGTCACCAGGAGACAATCGCCCTGGGTTCCCCACTCCGTTCCGATGGCAGGCGGCAGGTGGTCTGTCGTCGCTCGGCTCCTCCTCGCTGGGGTCCTGGGCCCCGCCGGCCCCTCTCCTGGTGGCTGCAGGGCTCCCCTCGCCTGTCGGGTCTGTGGGGTCCCCGCCCTGCCTCCTGCCCGTGCCTGGGGCCCAGGTTCACATAGGCTGTTCTAAGACAAGTTCCGCCGGGTTGTCTGCACCTGCCCTGCCCCTCCGTCCTGCGGGTGGGGGAGTTCCGGGGCCTGTTCACAGGCTCGCTCCCTTCAGAGTAGAGTCTAAGAAAGTAGAGGCACGTGTGAATGTTTAAAATCCAGCTCCCATTCCTCGGCGCACTCGCCTGGCGGCCTTGGATGGCGAGGTCGCTCCTGGGTCTGAGCTCAGAGACACGCTGTACGGGGAGGGAGGCTGTCTCCACCCTCACTTAGTTAAAACCCGTCTTCTCGGCCACCAGGGGACAAGTCCTTTTTAAAATTTTCTGCCTCTTTTTCATGCGTTTTGAGAAATAAAGGGAAGTACGGACGGATCGTCTGGATTCCTGTAACTTGCTCACAGCCTGGCCGAGGGTGTGTCTGGACCCTCCTGGCAGGTGCGTGGTTTATCATCCTGAGAGACACCTCGACTGGTCGCCACCCACACGACCCCAACCAGAGCCGGGGACGAACCGCAACTGAGGCATGTGCCCTTAGCGGGAACCGAACCCGGGACTCTGGTCCGCGGGCCGACGCTCTAACCGCTGAGCCAGACTGGCCAGGGCTCTCATTGTAATTTTAATTTGCATTTCTCTGGTGACATGTGGAACATCTCTTCATCCGCTTATTTGCCGTCTCTGTATCTTCTTTGGTGAGGTGTCTGTTAAGGTCTTCAGCCCATTTTTCAATGGGGTGGGTTGTTGTCTTATTGTTGAGTTTCAAGAGTTCCTTGTATATTTTGGAGAACAGTCTTTTAATCAGGTGTGTCTTCTGCAAATGTTTTCTCTCAGTTGTGACTTCTCATTCTCTTGACACCTTCTTTAACGGAAGTTATTAATTTTAATGAAGTCCAGCTTGTCAGTTTTTCCCCCCGTAGGTCGTGCCTCTGATATGTCTCAAGAATCATCGCCAGACCCCACATCATCTAGGGCCCCTCCCGTTCTCTCTTGTGGTTCTGTTTCTTGCTTTGTGGTTTCACAGTTTGCATGAGTCACTTTGCGAGAGGGGTAAGGTCTGTGTTTCCTTTCTGCACGCGGATGTCCAATTGCCGCAGCATCCTTTGTGGGAAAGACTGTTTTCTTCACTGTTCTGCCCTTGCTCCCTCAAAGATCAGTTGACTGCATTTACGTGGGCCTGTTTCTGCGGTCTCCCTGCTGTCCCATTGATCCGTCTGTGCATTCATCAATACCACCCTGTGCCGATGACGGTAGCTTTACAGAAAGTCTTGCAGCTGGGTAGCGTCAGTCCTGCAGTTTTGTTTTCCTCCTTCAGTACTAACCTGGCAAGTCCTTCTGCACCAGGCAGCTGATTGCCGTGGGTTTCCTCCGGGTCGGCGGGGACTCCCTTTCGGCCGTGTGGATTGACCCTCTGTGTGAGCAGTCGGGTTGGGCTGGGGTGGTCACGGCCTTCAGGGAGCTTGTAATTTGCTGTGGCAGGTGGACATGGTCATCAATAATAACAACATCGGCCTTGGTATGCGTCAACGTACAGAAAGTCCCCAACCTAAGAGTTGTTTGAGTATATGGTGTTTCGACTTACAGAGGTTCGATTTCCGATTTTTTGACTTTGCTGTGGAGTGAACGCGATATGCAAACCGGACTTCGATGTGTGAGTTTTGATCTCTTCCGGGGCTAGCGCTGTGCTTTCCGATACCTCACGCTGCCGGAGTGCCGCTCAGGGGAGCCCGCAGTCTCCAGGTAAATGACCGACACTGCAGCCTCGCTGTGTGAGTGCTTTGCAACTGAGCATGCCTGAGGTTGGCGAGGCTAAGCTATGAGGTTCAGTGTATTAAATGTATTTTTAAAAAATCCTCACCTGAGGATATTTTTTCGATTGATTTTTAGAGAGAGTGGGAAGGAGGGAGGGAAAGGGGAAGAGAGAGAGAGAAAGAGAGAGGAACATCGACGTGAGAGAGACACATCAATTGGTTGCCTCCTGCACGTTCCCCAACTGGGAACCAGGGATCAAACCTGCAACCCAGGTACGAGCCCTTGACTAGGAATCGAACTCATGACCCTTTGGTGTGCAGGCTGATGCTCTAACCGCTGAGCCACACGGGTCAGGGCGGAAACCGCTGCTTTAGAGCAGCACCTGGGCAGCACAGGAAGGCAGGTTGGCTGGTGGGGGTGGTGCGTGGGGAGGCCTGTTAGGAGCCTGTTTCCTTAACCACGTTAGCGGTGACCTTGATCCCCGCGGGGCCAAGAATCCGTCATTGGGAGAGCAGGTGGAAGGGACAGTAGGAAGAAGGCCTTCTGTGGGGTCACGGACACAAACACAGGAGAGGGGCCAATTTCCTCCGGAATCACGCAGGAGTGCAAAACACCGAACTCCCTCCCCAGCCGGGAGGTGGAGCTGCGGGGCCTTGGAAGCACGCACCGTGGGGAAGGGAGTGGAGCCAAGGGCGCTCAGACCGCGCCGGGAGGGAAAGGTCAGAGGAGGCAGGCGGGCGTGCGTCTGGTCGCGTTGGGGACACTGGTCTCCGGCGGCACTAACTGATCACCCACGGTCCTGATTCCTGGATTAGCTCCGGGAAGGTAAGAAGTCACACACACTTCAAGGTCCACACAGCGTGTCCTAGACTTGGAGAGAATTAGTGAGACATTTTAGATTTGTAGAGAATGATTTATTAACTCACTCCATGGTTTTGCATAGGTGGTAACTTAGTTTTCATTTCTGGAAGAAACACTGCAGGAACAGCGTGGATATTGTTATGGGTGTTGATACAATGACATTCTCGTAAGTTCTAACTAACTACTAAGTATCCCCAGCCTGCGCTGAGCACTGACACATGTGTCTTATCTACCACGGGATCCCTGCTTTCTCTTCGGGCTGAAGGGAGAAGACCCCGGAGAACCGAGGCTTTTCCATTTGTTTCATTACCGCCCGCGATTTGGGTGAGTTTTGGTTTTATCGGCGGAAGGAGACGCTCATTGTTGGGGGAGCGCCACAAGCCATCCGCCTCTCAGATGCGCGTTGTCTCGAGGCTTCCTGTCCTCGTGGCCACGCAGGGCCCTGTGCAGGGAGGCCCTGGGAGCTGTTCCACATCACGCCTGCGGTGGCTTTCTCCTGCGGTGGGCAGTGTGTCCCCGCACACTCAGGGTCTCTCCTAGTGTGGATGTGACCTTTCCCAGTGCCTCCTCCCTGGGTTGCTGCCTGCTGAGGAAATGATCCTCGAATCCCTTCCATCTGTGCTGGTCGCAGGAGAAAAGGGATTTCTCTTTCCTGTGGTCCAGGGCCAGCCGCGCAGACACCTGTCCTGCGGAGGCCCGCAGTGTTCTGCTTGGTGTCCCTCCTGACGCGGAGACGTTTGTACGGCCTCGCTCTGGAAGTCATCAGGCTGGACCTGAGACAAGGAGGAGGCGGCAGAGGGTGTTGGCTGACCCGGGGTGCTTTCATCGACCGTGGACCGGATACTGGGGAGCGCCTCCCCACGCTCCGCACTTGGCCCTGTTCGTGAGCCTTTCCCGTTTGTGCCTGATTCATTCTGAGCTCCCCACGTCCTCTGGGATCCTTCACGGTTAGATCTGAGAAGACAGAGGACAGCATCTCTTAAGTCTGATGGAAACCATCTGAGCAGACTGTGGACACGTTGCAGACCCAGCTGCCTGCTCCGGCTGCCGAGGAAACGCGCGGGAGGAAGGGGCCCTCACGGTGCGGTCCTTAGCCTGCGTCGTCGTGGTCTAGAGAAAACGAGTTCCGGCCATCTCTGAGGCTGGTCAGGGGCCTTTTCTCTGCGGCTCTGGAGCTTTCTGTCTTGTGCCTCAGAGTGGCTGCCCCCTGGGCTCGGCCCGCTGAAGTCCTGGCTCTTCCCCAGGCCTCGCCATCCGCCCAGCGCCCCGTGCGCAGCCCCCACGAACTCAGAAACATGCTCCCTGAGCACCGCTCCCACCCGCCAGGGTCGCTCTGCGGAGTCCCAGATGTTGACCCTGTGCAGGTGACGTCACCCCAGCTGGTGTCGCAGGGGGGCCGGCTGAGTCACGCTCACCAAACGGCAGGAGTCCTGGGGCGGGGGTGCCTGTGTGCGTGCGCTCCGCCTGGGCCTTCCCCAAAAGGGGGTCCGGACTGTGTCAGGTATGCGCACGTGCGTGAGGAGGGGGCGGGACAGCCCTGGAAGGTGCATTGCGTCTGGTTTTTCTGGGCAGGGACACAGAGGGGGGGCTTGGTGGTCGAGTCCACAATGAACTCTGCAAGGAAGATACAGGTTAGAGCTGGAGGGGAGACCTTCCCCCAAACACACAGGAAAGGATTTACTGCATGGATTATCACCTGGCCTCTTGAGCAGAGCGGATGAGTCGTGCCTTCTGGTGCTCCGCCACCCGCACTGGCGACTTACCTAGACTCATACCCAGTGGACAGGAAACCAGTCTGGCCTGCCCCTGTGTTTAAGGAAAGGTTACTGGAACACGGTCACGCCCATTCATTTTGGTGGCTGCGTTCTCAGTTTAAATGCCAAGCTGACCCTGTGCACGGGCCCCAAAGCTTCAAACCTGCCCTCTCCGGCTCCTCACAGAAGTTTGCCCATCTCCGCTCTTTATCTGGAGGCGAGAGCTGGGCCATCTCTCCACTTAAATCTCCAGGGTTTAAATTTGCTGCTTGTAAATGAGCCTACAGCCCCTGGTTCCTCTTTTCCTGGCCAGGGATTGTTTCCGGAGTGTCCCGGGGTGCTGTTCCCTTCTGGAGGATATTTGGAACTGTGGGGGCGGGCTCTCAGGTGCCCCGGACTGCGGGCGGCCTCCCCTCGGCATCAGGGCGCATGCGCGTGGAGGGACACTTACTTGGTGGTTGTTTTTGTCCAGAATTGGTTCTCAGGGGTCTTTGCGACACTGGCTTTCAGGCGCCGGTGGCAGCTGCTGTCAGACACAGGGACCGCGGGCGACTCGCCTGCCCGGTGTGCTTGGAGGGCTGCCTCCCTCTGCGCTCGGATGCACACCGCCCTCCGCCCGGGCTGCCCCCTCCCCACCGAAGGCTCTGCTGCAGGTACCGCCTCCCCGGACAGGCCCCCTTTGACGTCTCTGGGGCCTGTGTGGGCCGGAGGAAACGGGCATCTCCTGTTCTCTCTCCTAGGAATCACCAGCCTCTGTAAATCCTGCTTTTTTAGGAAAGAGTCTTCTTAACGGTTCAGCCCTCACCTGGCCCTCACTGCTTCTGGGACCAGGCGTGCAGCGTTCAGTCCAAAGACGCCAGCGAGTGGGGGATGCAGGGGTCCCGCGGCCCGAAGAGAGGGTGCATGGCGGAGGCGGGGGAGGGCCAGGGTGGAGGTGAGAGTGGGGGCCACAGTGTATCCGAGTAGCAGATCGTTGTCGAGTGACCACAGGCCATGGAACATGCATCAGCCTGGAGAGACGGGTGCAGCCACTGGGGCAGGGTGGACAGTCTGTGAGAGGCCCCCGATTCGGAGACTCCCAGAGACCCAGGAAAGGAGAAAGGCGGAGTTTCTGCCATTGCAGGGGGTGACGGACATGAGTGGGCAGGGGTAGACACCCTTAGGCCCACCACCCTGGTGAAGCCAGGGGACAGTACAGGGGCACAGGTGATGAGGTGTCCCTGGCCCAGGGCGGTGGCGCTCACACTTTAGGGGGCATCAGAATCACCTGGAAGTCTGGAGGACCTGAAGAGTCCCCCAGAGTTTGTGATTCAGTGGGTCTTCTGTGGGGGTGAGAATGAGCCCTTTTAACACGTTCCCAGGAGATGCTAACGCTGCATTCTTGGGGTCCACGGACCTCGTGTAAAGAGATAAACTGAAAGCCCCTTAGCATCGGCAAAATGAAACTAAACGGCCCTGGCTGTTGTGCTCGGTGGTTAGAGCACCGGCCCTGCACCCACGGGTTCTATTCCCCGAGCTGGGGGGCTGGTGGGCAGGAGGCAACCAGTCGATGTCTCTCACACCGACGTTTCTCTCTCTCACACTCTCCCTCCCTTCCCTTCCCTTCCCTTCCCTAAAAATCAGTGGAAAAAATATCCTCGGGTGAGGATTCACCCAAAAAAAGAAAAGAAACTAAATGAAGACATGATTATAAGGTGGAGACGAAAGACCATCGCGTATGAACCACAGTAGTTTGGTCCCCGCGGGGTTGATCGCTGTGTTATTCCAAGGTTCCAGGAGGGGTTAAGCCGGGGTCGCCAAAACGCTATTGAGCAATAACACCAGAGTAGAGACTTTCATTAAAATCGAATTCCCCTGCATTTGGGGAATTTAGTCACTGTAAACAGGAAGACTGTTTCGGACGGAGTCCTGGCTCTCGCTCCCTTGGATCCTTCCCGCTGACTCAGCAGGGCTCCTCACTTGAACTTTCATTTGTGAAAACATCATTCAGGTGCCCGGCGGCTTCCTCCTCTCGGCGCCGGGTTTGTCCTCGACGTCAGGACCCCGTTTCCTGGCACGGACCCGCACTTGCAGTTAACACATCCTCATTTCTTTCCTTTTCAATTTCTTATCACAACGGGTACTTGCTACAGTATTTTGGCCACAAAGGTAAAAAGAACTAACACATAAACAAAAGAATGCTAGACAGACACATACTCAACAGAATCATGACCTGCTGTACACGGTCCGGAAGGGTCTGGAGTGATCTGGAAACAGACTGCAGGCCCCCAGCAGAGCGGACCTCTGCGCCCGGGCGAGGGTTTTCTCTGTGGACGAGGGAGACACGTCCACGCTGCACCTGCCTCGAGAGCCCCATCGCGCAGGGTTCGGAAGAGCTGAGCGCTTCTGTGTTCGCCAGCCCGTCAGTCCTTCTCCCAGGCCTTTCAAGGGCTAATGGCGGTGAAGAGACTCATTTGAAGAGGACGGTATTTATTGACAGCCTCGACCTTGGAGTTGGAGTTCGTCCCCAAGGTATCCGTCTCGTCCCACCTCAGTGCAGTGGTGGCGACCGGGTTGGGGACCGAGCAGCTCTTTTGGGTCCTTTAAAGCTACATTTGTTGACAGGTTGTGGGATTCTGGCCGCCGCCCTCCCACTTCTCCGTGTTGGGGTCTCGCCATCCGAGACCCCACCGGTGGTGTGTAAATCCGTAAAGGACGTCGAGCCCGGGGGTGCCAAGAGGGACAGAATGCATGTTAAACAGCTCCAGGGATTGGAACAGTATGGACCATTTTGGCTTCACACACTTAGGGATTGGGAATCATTTTAATAAAACTGCCTTGATCCCTGGCTGGGTGCTCCGTTGGTTGAAGTGTGTCCCGCACACCAAAAAGGTTGCGGTTGATCCCCAGTGGGGCGCGTGCGGGAGGCAGCCGATCAGTGTTTCTCTCTCACATCGATGTTCTCTCTCCTTCTCCCTTCTCTTTCTCGCTGGGATCCATGAACATACCTTTGGGTAAGGGTTTAAAAACACAGTGGTTTTGCCCGGCCGGTGTGGCTCAGTGGTTGAGCGTCGACCCATGACCAAGAGGTCGCCGGTTCAACTCCCAGTCAGGACACATGCCCAGGTTGTGGGCCCGATCCCCAGTGGGGGGCATGCAGGAGGCAGCCAGTTGATGTTCTCTCTCATCGATGTTTCCATCTCTCTCACCCTCTCCCTTCCTCTCTCTAAAGTCAATAAAGAAAAAAAAATTTTTATAAAAAACAAAAAAACCCAATGGTTTTATATCCCACATATGAGTGGAATCATATGGTTCTTAGCTTTTTCTGCCTGAATTCTTTCACTTAGCACGATACTCTCATGCCAGAGGGCAGGGTGGGCTGTGGGGGTGAAGGGGGCCTAGTGTGCAGTGACAGAGGGTGATGTGGCCTTCAGGGGTGGGCACACAGTACAACCTACAGACCTTGTAACATAGACACTCACACCTGAAACCCACGCGATCCTATTGACCGATGTCACCCCAATACCTTTGATTAAAAAACAACAAAACAAGCTTGAAAACCACACATCGGGGTTCCCTGTGCGATTGGCAGCATTTCAGAAACCTCAGGGACCCCTATTCTCAGACTGGTGTTGTGTGAGCTCATCTGTCTGGGTGGCACCTCTGCCCCTGCGAGGCGGCCCCTCCCTGGGCCCCTCCCTGGACCCCTGCGGGAGAGGAACCCTGGGGGAGAGAGTGGCCAGCAGCTCCGGTGTCCCCAGCGGCCGGTGTTCCGTGAGCATCGTCTGCAGAACTGGAAGAAGCTGCTGGCGGCCGGGTGGGTGAGAGACCGCGCTGTTTCTGGGAGCTCCTTGGTTTTTCAGGAGGAAGGTGGCGGGGGGGCAGGCTGTGTCCACCACCGCCGTCCACGTGTCTGCCCCGCTGGGCTTCTGCCCAAACCTTTAGACTTCTCAGTCTCAGGGCCTCGCTGTGACTCACAGGTTCTGGATCTGACGCGCTTCAAGCGAAATAGAAGCTGAAGAAAGTATTTGGCCAGGACGCCTGCGTGTCTGCTCCCTCCTGTCCCCACGTTTGGTGACGTGCGGATTCTTCCAGAGCAGTGGCTGCATTTTGTTTTCTCTTGGATTCGTAAAGTTTGGGACCTAGGCACTCAATAGAAGTCTCCTGAATTCATCACAGCAGACGGCGGTGTATTGCCTTACTCTTAATGATAGACAATGAGTTTTATTGCAATAATAACACTAATACTCCACGCCGTAAGGGAGCCCGCCACACGGCAGGCCCTGTTCTGAACGCCTGACGTGGAATCACTGAACCCTCACGAGATCTCGGCGGCTGAAAGTGTCAGCGACTTGCCAAGGTTGTCCGGGCGGTGACGCGGGGCCGTGCGTCCAGGGAGGCTGGAGGACTCAGATCTCGGCAGCCTCGCGTTCTCGGGTCTCAGTCATTGTGCCCCGGACCAGGACGGAAGTTCTCACAAGGTTCCTAAGCACAGAGATGCCTGCATTTTGTCTTGGGTGGTGCTCAGGAGCGCCCGTGTCGGGCTGATGACATTCCCTCCAGAGACCGAATCTGTGGGGCCGCGGCTCTCATTCCTGCCACCTGACCTGGGGGGTGGGGTGAGTGATGTGAGTGGCGGCCGCGGTCTCCAGGCGGGCTTGCTGGGTGTGTCTCCCCGAGAGTTCTCGCCCCGGGCTCTCTGAGTACTTCTTGTGCTTTGAATTCCGTACAGTGCAGTTCTTTTAGACTTTCATAGCCAGACTTGTTGAGGTTCATTCGAATGAAGTTTTGTGAAGATGGAAGTGAGTTCTGGGTGAGAGATTCCGCTGGGTTTGCTTTTCTTTTTTTAAAATCCTCACCCGAGGATATTTTTTCCATTTATCTTTAGACAGAGTGGAGGGTGGGGAGACATCGACGTGAGAGAGACACATCCACTGGTTGCCTCCCACACGACCCCAACCAGGGCCGGGGACGAACTGCAACCGAGGTACGTGCCCTTGACCGGAATTGAACCTGTGACTCTCTGGTCTGCGGGCTGACACTCTAACCGCTGAGCACACCGGCCAGGGCTGGTTTTGCTTTTCTTAATGTCACCTTTAATGCCTCTCGTCAGGGTGGCATGTCGCGGGAGTGAGCTGGGAGGGGGGTTGGAGGTGGAGCAGAGCAGCGGTTCAGTGGGGAGCTGGTCCGTGGCAGAATTTGCCGACACGGTGAACTTTGTGGGCCCTGCAGACAGTGAGAACTTGTGTGGAAAGGCCCTCTGGCTGGCTGCCCCTCCCGGGACGGGGGGTGTGTGTGGAACTGTATCTGCAGGTTCGATCTCCCATTCAGAGGGTGAGGGTCTCGGAGGACAAGGGCACGGTGGGATGTGGGTGGAGCCCTGCAGAGCCAGCTGTCCATGTGACAAGTGGCTTCTCTTTCCAGCCTAAATCACAGACACACAGGAAGGTGAAAACAGTGCAGAGGCCCCGTGGACCCGTCACCCGGGTGACCTGTTGCCTCACTCTCTCTAGTGCTCTGTCAGACTGAGACGCGCTGGTCCGAGGCGGGACGCAGCGGCCGACCACACCGGGCATGCTGGGGCTTCACCGCGTCACGTGTGCCTGGCTTCGGGTGGCTGTGCTTCCTGCAGTATCAAATAAACACAAAAAGCATATTCCTTTTTCATGCTTAACTGTCAACACCTAGAAGAACATTTAGCATTCTGACTCGTGGCTGCCTCGCCGTGGTCCTCGGGTCTGACCTCTCCAGACTGTCAGCGACGTCGCGGGGCCTTGTTGTCTTGGAGACCAGTTTTCAGCCGCTTTTCCTAACAGGGCAGTAAGGGGGGGGGAGCTAGGTTTTGGGGATCATTTGGTTGTAAGGAGATGGAAAGAGGTTCTCAAACAAACTCCTATGAAAGCTCGGCTGCTGGGGGGACGTGGGAGGGTGGTGGGTGGCCCGGGTCGCAGGGGTGTGTGGAGGGTCCTGGAGGATCGGAAGGGGCGCCGGCCCCCCGTTTTCCCGAGGCCCCTGCAGCCCGTGCTTGTGGGTTCGCCTGGGCTCCGACCGGCTGTCTTGCTGCATCCCTGGCTGCTCAGGTTCTCAGATCGCCTGGCTGCTGACGGCTGTGACGGGGCGACCGTGCTCGGTCCGTGCTCGGCTTCCTGTGGGTGGCTTGGCCTCCCAGCCGCTCAGTTCCACATTTTCACGTGGGAGTCTGCGCCTGGATCGAGTCCCGTGCCGGCCGCGGCCGTGGCTGTTGCTGGGATGGGGGTCTGTGTACGCAGTGGTGCAGCGGGCTCTCGGGCGGAGCTGGTGGGAGGCCGCTTGGCACCGCTTCCACATCCCAGCCAGGAACAATCCCCCATTGTTCCCGTTGGCTCCCGGTTGCCGTGGGGAAGCAGGCCGGCCCTCTCGGGCCTGTCTCAGCCCCGACTTCTCCCAGTTGGAATTTCAGGCCTGGCCGCAGGACAGAGGGGATGCAGGCTGCTGTGGTCTGTTTGTGGGGGTGAAGAGCTGGTTGCTAAGACTAACTGAAAACAGAGGTCGTTGGAGAAATCACCAATCAATATGTAACTGGTGATTAGATGCCTTTGAGTTAAATTAATGTATCTGCATATCTTTCTGGATGCACTTGTGTACTTTTTGGGTTCTTACCTGTGACTTAAAGAAACCACACATGAACTCATTGTGCAGAGATTCTAGTGTTACAGCCACGACTTGTGTGTGGGGCTCCGGGTGACGGGCACAGTGACAGGGCAGGGGGTGCTGCATCTCCACACTAACTACCTGTGTCACCTTGGTAACTGGTGCTCTGAAGCTTGGTTTCCTTACCTGTGAAATGGGGTAAGGAAAGTATCCAGCTCACCCAGGTCGGTGTGGCTCAGTGGCTGAGTGTCGACCCTGCACCAAGAGGTCGCCGGTTCAATTCCCGGTCAGGGCACATGCCCAGGTTGTGGGCCCGATCCCCAGTGGGGGGCATGCAGGAGGCGGCCAATCGATGTTCTCTCTCATCTCTCTCTCCCTCTCCTTTCTTCTCTAAAATAAAAAAAAAAAAAAAAAAAAAAAAGAGGCAACCAATCAATGTGTCTCTCTCACATCGACGTCTCTCTCTCTCTCTCCCCCCCCCTCTCTCCATCTCTCCCTCCCACTCTCTCAAAATCAGTGGGAACAATATGCTCGGGTGAGGATCAACAAGACCAACAAAGAGAGGTGTATCCCTCTCACTATGTCGTTGAGAGGATTCAGTAAGTTACATATTCAGAGGCACTTTTTGGGCACTCGGGACCGCTGCGTGAACAAACACACACAGGTCCTGCCCCCGGGAGCGGGCGTCTCGGCGTGCCTGCCTCCCTGTAATCCAGAGAGGACCACGTAGCAGACGGTGGGCTTAGTGTCCTGAAAATGACAGCGTGTGAGCGCCCGTGTGTGAGTACTTCAGAATCGATGAAAATGCCAACATTCTTGGAACGAGGTCTGTTTTCCAAGGCAGATGTTAAATGACTTTACTCGAGTTAAGGGAGTGAAGAAAACCTGTGGGAGCCCTTGGTGCGAGTCCTCTGGGCTCTGCTGCCCGGGAAGGGCGCTCCTCCCTGTGCCGGGCTAGTCGTTCTGCTTCCATGAACCCAAAGTTAGGAACCTTCATGACCCAACATCCTACTGAATTTAAGTCTGGACGGTTTCAGGCCACGCCTCTTTGTAATTGCTGTGGTTTACTCCTCTCGGATGGTCAAACCTCAAGACATAAAATCTTCTGTTTTCAACACTTTTCATAGTTTGCAACTTTTGCTGTGAGAAATAGAAAATTTCGGAGGTGAGCTCTTTTATTTTTTAAAATAGGTGTTTATTGACTTTTTAGAGGGGGGGGGAGAGGGAGAGATAGAAACATCAATCGGCTGCCTCCTGCACGCCACCAGCTAGGGGTGGAGCCTGCGACCCGGGCATGTGCCCGGACTGGGACTCGAACCCGTGAGCTCTTGGTTCATGGGGTGAGGCTTGGTCTGCTGGGCCACACTGGCCGGGCGGCGGCCGGCTCGGTTAGATGAATGGACGTATTTCCTCCCAGTGAATTAACCGAGTCATTCTACATGCCCAAAAAAGCCACTTCCTTTCTTTGCTTTTGGATTTGAAGTAATAACAGATTATATCCAATGATTTAATTTCATGAACCTAAATTTAATTTATTCTTTGGTTAGCACTTACAGATTGTTTTATACCCCAATTCCATGGCGGTTGGAAATGGTGCAAAGAATTTAAGGAGGCACTGGTAGGAATTTCGAAGAGGGACGTTACCCACGCCAGTTTAAAAAAGAATTCCGTTGCTTTCTAGGCCCGTCGCGTGTATCTCTGTGGGCATCGTGTCACACCTGAACGGCTGAAGGAAGACCCGGAGGAAGAGAAGGTCCCTCTCGGTCACACGTAGTTGGGATGAACGAGGAAGGCACCCCGCCGCGTCTCCGTGGACCTCGCTTGGTTTTGCCGTCTCTGGCGGTGTCTTGACTTGCTCGGGGAGAGACAGAGCTGGGTAAGAAGGGGTGCTGTTCACCTTGCCTCCATCGGGGACACGGGACAAGGGGTCAGCCCCAGTTTTACTCTAGGAAGTTTCCCCAAAGTGGGGAATGCCCTTATCACTGTGATTAGTCCTCATTTTTCGCCTTCACTGAGGGGACACCAGGTGCTCCCCGGGCCCAGGGACCTGGAACGCTGCTGTGAGGACCGGGAGTTGGTTGTGCGGGTGGCTGGCGCTTAGCGGTGGCAACACTCCTGCCATTTACCCAAGTGCAGGTGTTTGGATGGGGGCGCAGAAGAGACATGGGCTGCCTCCAAGGGTTCTGTTAGTTTCATTTTTAGTGGATTAAAATTATTGACGGTTTGCTCCAAAAACCTGCACGTGTTCATCATTAGTGTGAACCATTCCCCGTGTGGGAAGCTGGCCAGGTCTCCCTCCGGCCCGTGGCCTCCCTCGTTACTCATTCAGAAGGAAGGCATAAAAAGTAAGATTGTGTAAAAGTTTCCACGCCACGCCGAGAACAGGTACTTCCTTTGTGAGCGAGTGAGTGAATCTATGTGGTCGTTTCAACGCAGTGGAAGCCCTGGTTCTCGGGAACAAAGGCATGTTTTTCGCCCCGAAGATTGACATTTGCTTGCGGAGGTCAGGCACTTCCCGTGACCCTGGGTCCCGTTCCTCGGAGCCGTCAGGTGGGGTTGGGAGGTCAGGGGAGGTCAGGGGAGGTCAGGGGAGGTCAGGGGGGGCCTCCGAGCCCCGCGTTGCCCAGGCAGGCTGCGGCTTGCTCAGCGGCTGCACCCACACTGTGCGCTGGCTGGCGAGGGGCGGCTGCACCCCTGTGGTTCTCAGGGGTGGCCAGTGTCGGAGCCGTGGCCTGTGCCCCTCTGACCCCCTCCTCCCGTCCTGTTCCATTTCTCTCACTTTCTCTGGGAGAAAGGAGCCCAGCATCTTCGTAGTCTCACTGCTGGAGTGGAATGAAAGGGTTTCTGTATGGAGAGGTTTGTTTTACACAGAGCTGCCTTTGACAGGAAGCCCCCCCTCCCCGCCCCCCAGCAGATTTAGAACATACAGGGGTGGCTCGGAGCCAGAGGAGACAGCCAGACATTGTAGTCTGAACGAGGTTTCGTCAAGTCTTTGTCCTGACATCTCATTTCTGGCAAGGCGTTGTGGTCCTTCTGTTGACCCAAGAGCTGCTTTGGTCAATGGGAGCGTAATCCTTGAGAGACACCACATTGAGATGGACAGGACGAAGTTCAGGTATTCGGGCTGTTATCAAACGAGGCTGGGAATGCCGAGTCCATATTGACGCCAAGGAGTGCTTTTAATCTGGACACGACCGCGGTCTGACAAGTGGCGAGATACCTTGCCAACTGTCTAAACTGTGACAGAGAATTGGTGATACGCTTTCTGGCTCATTTTAAACAAGAGGAGAATGAGCTTTCTAGGCAATTTTAGTTTGTGTTTAGGAAAAAAGGTGATCTGAAGCAAACTGAACAACATGTAGTGTGTTCGTTTTGGGAGGCAGGTATAAAGATGTTTGCATATTGACCTCTAGTTTTTGGAAACCCCCCTCCCCCCAAAAAAGAAGGAAGAAAAAGAAAGTGGTAGAAAAAGAGGAGGAGAGAAAGGAAAGGTGCTTTTTGATGCAGACAGACCTGCGGAGGAGTTTGGTTCTGGTTGCGCGGCTCTGGCCACGCCCACGCTCCGCCTCGGTCGCAGGGGGTGTTTGTGAACCGCGGAGATTTTTGGTTAAGAGCTGACACCAAGCTGGGCGTCCACCTCTCAGTTCCCTGCATTGCCTTTTCTCAGGCTGCACGTCGGACCTTCTGCTGGATGTGCGCACACCCTTGTCTGCCTGGGCCTCATGGACGGAGTTGCTCTTAGACGCAGTAATCCGAGGGTCCCTTTGCTCAGTTTCTTCCTACAAAGCTGGTAGGACAGAAAATGTTGCCCCCCCCACGCCCCCTTTTCGTTTAATTTACTGAGGACCAACTCTGAGCCAGGGTGTGAGAGTGGGGATTGGACACACCGAATCCCTGACCCCACGGAGCTGCCACCGCAGGGAAGACAGTAAAACACGCGTCAGGTGGTGGTGACGGGGGAAACGCAGTGGGGTAAGGGGCTGGACGTGGCAGGGCCGATGGAGGATCCACACGAGACAGAATGTTCTGGAAATGCTTCTCGAGGGCTGTGCCGTCTTGCCATGGGCACGGAGGGCGGGCGGGAAAGGACATGCCGGGCACGGGAACGAGGGCCGTGCTGGAGGACCACGAGGGGACAGGAGGCGGGGGACCCCGGCTTCCACGGGTGCGCGATGGGAGGCCACGCAAGCTGAGCCACCGGCCGGGCTGCTGCGCTTCTCACAGGAGCACTGCCAGACCTGTTTCTCAAGAGAAGATGGAAGACAGGGTGTCCGTTACTTTGATTACAATTCCCATCATCTCATAATTAACTGCGCGCTGTAATTATAGGACTTGCTCTAATTCGGTGTAGCCCGCCGGGGACCTCTATTAACCTGTGTCCCAGACAGTTTCACAGCCGCCAGGGGAGAACCTGTTCCCGTGGGTTTGCAGTGTAGCCGAGAAGGACCCCTCGGTGCTCACGCCGCGAGGCTGCCTGCCTTGTCCGGGGCCTCGGGGCCCCCTGCGCTCAGGCGTCATCCCGCGGCTGGTTCAGGCCTGTCGCGGGCTGATTTCCTCATTAGGAAACATCACCGATAGCTGCTAAGGAATCAGTTCTGTGCAGCTCTCGTCCGTGTAGTAACCTCTCAAACTCGTGTGACAGTGACTTTCAGCCGACAGCCACGGACACGCACCCCTCCCCGAGACAGATGCTCTGGCCTGTATTCATCTGCGCGTCTGGCACCTGCCACCACCCGTGCCCTGCGCGCGCGTCTGAGAGACGCAACCTCGGCTGTGCCCGCGCCCCGAACAGCGGGCGCTCCTGTCGCAGAGACACCGGACGCCTCCCTGTGCCCCATCCCTGACTTGCTGTGTTGAGATAACCCTGCCGCTCTGTGCTGAAGGCCACCCACGGGACGTTGCTGCAGAGGCGCGCCTGTCCCCGGCGGGGCTTCCGTGTGTCCGGCCGTCGGTTCCTCCCTGGAAGGAGCCCTGGAGGAGCGGGCCGCCGGGACAGCTGGGCTGCTCCTCCTCGGCGCTCTGTAGGTCTGTGGCCGTGGGCGGCCGCTGGAGTCGCTCGGCCGAGTCCTGCGCGTGTGCACGTGCATGTGAATGAACGGACTTCACTTAAAAAATATGTATTTTTATTGATTTTTCTAGAGCGAGAGGAAGGGGAAGAGAGAGAGAGAAACATCGATGGGCTGCCTCCCGCACGCCCCCTACCGGGGATCGAGCCTGCAACCTGGGCTTGTGCCCTGACCAGGCATCCAGCGGGACCTCTCTGTCCACTGAGCCACACTTGATTCCCGTCCAGGTTTCGGGCTCGCTCCCCAGCAGGGGGCGTGCAAGAGGCAGCCCATCGATGTTTCTCTCTCTTTCAAAAAATTAATATAAACATAAAAAAAAAAGGAATAGTTTTAGGTTCACAGCAATACTGAGTAGAAAGCCCAGAGACTTCCCACAGTACCCCTTGGTCCCACACCCCAAAGCCCCTCCCCTCCTACCAGCAACACCCAGTGTCCCACTCTCCAGATGGTACCGTATCACAGTGAACCCACATCATTGTCACTTTGAGTTCATAGGTCCCACTGGGGTTGTACATTCTGAATTCTGACAAATGTCTGATGACATGGACCCGCCGTTGTATTGAATGCAGTAGTTCCGTTGTCCTAAGAACATTCAGCGCTCCACTGCTCATGCCTCCCTCCTCCTAACCCGTCGAGCCCCTGATCTTGTCACCGGCTCCCTAGTCCCGCCTTTTCCAGAATGTCATCCGCGTGGAATCACTCAGCAGGCAGCCTTTTGAGATCAGCGTCTTTCAGTCGGGTGCATTTTAGGCTCCTTCGTGTCTTTTCATGACTTCAGAGCTCATTTCTTCTTATCACTGAAGGATATCCCATTGTGTGGATGGACCGCGGCTTATTTATCCATCACCTGCTGAGGGCCGCCTCGGCTGCTTCCAGGGTTTGGAGTTAGGAGAAAAGCTGCTGCAGACATCTGTGTGGAGGTTTCTGCGTGGATATGATACACCCCTACAGACATATGTGTGTGTATACTTACATATATTTAATGCAGATTCATGTTTTCCTGATTATGATAAAAACATGTTCAATTACATAGTGTTTGGAAAGTGTAAAAAAGAAAAAAGCTTGAACATTCAGTTCCAGTCAGTTTATTAATGTAATACAATAAAACCTGGGGTCGCCCTGGCCAGTTTGGCTCAGTGGTTAGAGCATTGGCCCGCGGACCAGAGTCCCAGGTTTGGTTCCCGCTAAGGGCACGTACCTCGGTTGCAGTGTGTCCCCGGCCCTGGTTGGGGTCGTGTGGGTGGCGATCACTTGATGTTTCACATCGATGTTTCTCTCTCTCTCTCCCTCCCACTCTGTCTGAAGATAAATGTAAAAATGTCCTCGGGTGAGAATAAAAAACAAAATAAAACAAAACAAAAAACCCCTGGGATTGGAGCCATCCTGGACAATGTAGGACATGTGGTGGTGATACATTGTAACAGTCAGTGGTGACTAGGACATGTGGTGGTGATACATTGTAACGGTCAGTGGTGACTAGGACATGTGGTGGTGATACATTGTAACGGTCAGTGGTGACTAGGACATGTGGTGGTGATACATTGTAACGGTTAGTGGTGACTAGGACATGTGGTGGTGATACATTGTAACGGTTAGTGGTGAGCAGGACATGTGGTGGTGATACATTGTAACGGTCAGTGGTGAGCAGGACATGTGGTGGTTATACATTGTAACTGTTAGTGGTGAGTAGGACATGTGGTGGTGATACATTGTAACTGTTAGTGGTGAGTAGGACATGTGGTGGTGATACATTGTAACTGTTAGTGGTGAGTAGGACATGTGGTGGTGATACATTGTAACGGTCAGTGGTGAGCAGGACATGTGGTGGTTATACATTGTAACTGTTAGTGGTGAGTAGGACATGTGGTGGTGATACATTGTAACTGTTAGTGGTGAGTAGGACATGTGGTGGTGATACATTGTAACTGTTAGTGGTGAGCAGGACATGTGGTGGTTATACATTGTAACTGTTAGTGGTGAGTAGGACATGTGGTGGTGATACATTGTAACGGTTAGTGGTGAGCAGGACATGTGGTGGTGATACATTGTAACAGTCAGTGGTGACTAGGACATGTGGTGGTGATACATTGTAACGGTCAGTGGTGACTAGGACATGTGGTGGTGATACATTGTAACGGTTAGTGGTGACTAGGACATGTGGTGGTGATACATTGTAACGGTCAGTGGTGAGCAGGACATGTGGTGGTGATACATTATAACGGTCAGTGGTGAGTAGGACATGTGGTGGTGATACATTGTAATGGTTAGTGGTGAGTAGGACATGTGGTGGTGATACATTGTAACTGTTAGTGGTGAGTAGGACATGTGGTGGTGATACATTGTAATGGTTAGTGGTGAGTAGGACATGTGGTTGTGATACATTGTAACGGTCAGTGGTGACTAGGACATGTGGTGGTTATACATTGTAACGGTCAGTGGTGACTAGGACATGTGGTGGTTATACATTGTAACGGTTAGTGGTGAGTAGGACATGTGGTGGTTATACATTGTAACGGTCAGTGGTGACTAGGACATGTGGTGGTTATACATTGTAACGGTCAGTGGTGAGTAGGACATGTGGTGGTGATACATTGTAACGGTCAGTGGTGAGCAGGACATGTGGTGGTTATACATTGTAACTGTTAGTGGTGAGTAGGACATGTGGTGGTGATACATTGTAACTGTTAGTGGTGAGTAGGACATGTGGTGGTGATACATTGTAACTGTTAGTGGTGAGCAGGACATGTGGTGGTGATACATTGTAACTGTTAGTGGTGAGTAGGACATGTGGTGGTGATACATTGTAACTGTTAGTGGTGAGTAGGACATGTGGTGGTGCTACATTGTAACTGTTAGTGGTGACTAGGACATGTGGTGGTGCTACATTGTAACGGTTAGTGGTGACTAGGACATGTGGTGGTGATACATTGTAACGGTCAGTGGTGAGTAGGACATGTGGTTGTGATACATTGTAACGGTTAGTGGTGACTAGGACATGTGGTGGTGATACATTGTAACGGTTAGTGGTGAGCAGGACATGTGGTGGTGATACATTGTAACGGTCAGTGGTGAGCAGGACATGTGGTTGTGATACATTGTAACGGTTAGTGGTGAGCAGGACATGTGGTGGTGATACATTGTAACGGTTAGTGGTGAGCAGGACATGTGGTGGTGATACATTGTAACGGTTAGTGGTGAGCAGGACATGTGGTGGTGATACATTGTAACGGTTAGTGGTGAGCAGGACATGTGGTGGTGATACATTGTAACGGTTAGTGGTGAGCAGGACATGTGGTGGTGATACATTGTAACGGTTAGTGGTGAGCAGGACATGTGGTGGTGATACATTGTAATGGTTAGTGGTGAGTAGGACATGTGGTTGTGATACATTGTAACGGTTAGTGGTGACTAGGACATGTGGTGGTGATACATTGTAACGGTTAGTGGTGAAGACAGGAAAGAGGCAGGGCATCCCAAGTGCTGGTTTGTTTCCATTGCAGTTGCTTCTCAAGTGACTTTAGGATAATCAACATGCAGACAGACCCTGCCAGCTCTGTGCAACCACTGACCTAGGAGTCTGTTCAGCAGCCGACCTCTGGGAGGCACTGAAGTTGATTCCCTTGAAAACCCAGGTGGACTTGAGCGACGGCCTGTGCTGGCTGGTGGAGGGAGAACCCAGGGAGCTGATGCACGGGCTCTGGGCACCTTCATCTGTCCTGGGCGTGTCTGGGCGGGGAGGGGAGGAGGCTCCCAGGCAGCTGGGGCACGTGGAGTAGCAGTAGCTGGGCAGCAACCCAGCCGTGGACCGAGGTTGACCCAGAAGTCCTGTCCTCATTGTTCATGTTTGACACGCAAACTGAACCTGACTCAAAGCTCTCTTTTCATGATTTCTGTGAATGGGAGTGCATGCCTAGCTGTCTTTTCAGTTTTAAATATCCCTTGTCTTTATGGTGGAAGAAAGCAGGTTTATTTAGGCTCATAGCACCTGTGTCTAAACGTGTAAAAAGTTGTAAATCAAGCTAGCAAATTGTAAAATGTAACAAGTTTTAGTCTCCTAACTTGACAGAGAAACTTTCATGACCTGGAGAACTGAACTCAGATTCAGAGCGATCAGACTCCTGGAAGTGCTGCTGGGGTCACAGAGGTGGGGGGAGGCTGGCCCCAGCCCATGGGACATCTTTGCGTTCCCACCCCAGGCTCCCTCGGACGCGATGACCTACACAGACCAGCTCCGCCTACCGCTTCGCTCCTGTCTGCCCTTGTGCACACGTGTGCACATGTCTTCCCGCCCTTGTAGGACAGGACTAAGAAACCCGTATGGAGGGTCAGGCATGGGTCCTGGGCCAGGGCATGACCTGGAGAGGGGTGGGGCTAGCCTCTGGGTGGGGACATCTGTTTTCTGTGAAGGGTGTGGCTGGTGGACGGCCAGAGAAGGCACTCTGATGGGCATGCCCAGGTCAGGGGCCCCTTTCCCCTGGGAATTGGGATGATTCTGGAAAAACAGATCCTAGGTTCTTTGCAACCAGGAGTTTCTCAGCTTTGGTTTTTTGTCTTAAAGTTCATCATTACTTGTATGTGCTGAAAGGACAGTGAGATGCAGCCCCGGGTACATGTGTTGGGATTCGGCAGCACGCAGCTCGAAAGCGTGTTCTGTTTCGTTGTCAGATAGGTGAGGATCACTGTGTCCTGGCACAGGTCACCTGGCGAGGTCTGGGCCTGCTCTGATTGTACCATTCTGGAAGCTTCCCTGATGCTGTTCTTAGAGCTCACACCACCTGCAGTTGCATAGAGGTTCCCGTGATCTCGTTCTTGTTTTGAAGGGGCGTCTCGGGAGAAGAGCTCATTTCAGTACACGGGCAAAGCCAAGCCAAGTCACGGTTGGGGTGTAGTCAGAGGGCGGCAGTTCTCACCTATACGGTTGACGTTCTCATGGGTACGGAGTCGCTGCCTGTCCTGTTTGGTAACAGTGGTACAGAGGTCTTACAGACTTTATCAGTGAGGATCTCAAGATGCTTTAGAGCAGGGGTGGGGAACCGTGTTCCTGCCAAGGGCCATTTGATATTTATAACATCCTTCCAGGGCCCTACAGAATGATCGACTCAAAAATTGCCTGCTGTGTTTGGCCAGGCTCATTTGGTGAGGCGTGTGCTGTTCGCCGGTATTGACTTCACGGGCCTTATGTGGCCCGCGGGCCGGATGTTCCCCTACTTTAGAGAACGTGGATGGTGAGCAAAGTTGGTGTCCCGGCGTCTCTTTTCATGGTGATTTGAGACTATTTAAGTAATGCTTCATTTTTCCATCATTAACTAATCAGACTAATGTCCGTTAGTACTCGATGCAGAGAGGTGGGTACCGAGCAAGTCTCCCAGGTCCACGCTGCTCACTCACGGGTCGCTCACCCTTTAGGGTCTGTGTGCTGTAGCAATGTTTCCAATAAGTGTGTAAGATTTGGAAGCGTGTGCAGAAGAGGCCATGTTCCAGGTTCTTTCTTCCCACTGCTGGAAACAGTCCTGGTTCCTGAACTGAGTGAAATGAACGAAGAGACGGTGCGGCGGGCAATGTGTGTGGCGTGTGCTTAGCACACGGGCTGGAGACCTGGGGCCCCGGGACCCAGCCCAGCCCCTGCCTCTTGCTTGTCCCTCAGGCCAAGAGCCGGCTTTACACTTTTAAAGGAAAGGGTTGAACGCATTCATGTGAAGAAGAATACTCTGTGATACGGGAAAACGGTGTGAAATTCAGATGTCAGTGTCCATGAATAAAATTTTACTGGGATGCGGCCACACCTGGTGGTTCCTGGCCGGCCCTGGCTGTTGTCCCACACAGAGGCCAAGCTGGGTCGATGCCGCGGGGACCAGAGGCCCGAAACCTAAAACATTTACTGTGGTACCCTGGCCGGTTTGGCTCAGCGGTTGGAGCGTCGGCCCATGGACCGGAGAGTCCCGGGTTCGGTTCCTGCTAAGAGCACGTACCTCGGTTGCAGTTTGTCCCCGGCCCTGGTTGGGGTTGTGTGGGTGGCAGCCAGTCGATGTGTCTCTCTCACGTCGATGCTTCTCTCTCTCTTCCTCCCTCTCTCCCTCCCGCTCTATCTAAAGATAAATGCAAAAATGTCCTCGAGTGAGGATAAAAATAACAAAATGAACATTTACTGTGGGTCCCTCTGCAGAACTCGTTCCCGGCGCCTGGCTCGCTGCTGCTGGCCGCCGTGTCGCTTGGCCGCCCTCCTCTGTTCCCAGCATGGGCGACGGGCGCTTCGTCACAACGAGTAACATGTACCCCGCTGACTGTAACACGTACACAGTGACTCTGATGTAGGTACAGTGGTCATGCCCATTTTTCAGGAAAAGAAACGTACGTGTAGGAAATAGCAGACAGTCAGCGGTTGAGATGGACTTCTGACTTTTGGTTGATTCTGAGTTTTAAATTTAAGACACACTGTGCAGTCCTGAAGTACAACATGAAATCTGGAGTAATTGAAGGAAGTTGGAAAAAAAATTAAATATTTAGGTACCTTCGTCCCTCCTCATCCTTGACACAGTCGTCCTTTGCTGTGTTTGCTTGATCACTTCTATTGCTAAACCCGTTTGATGGTCCGTGTTTCCTCATCGTTGGATGCGTCCCTTTGACCCCGACTCGCTGTGCTGGGTGCCGAGCCGGGTGCCAAGCCGGGTGCTGTTCTGGGTGCTGAGCCGGGTGCCGAGCTGGGTACTGTTCTGGGTGCTGTGCCGGGTGCTGACCCGGGTGTTGTTCTGGGTGCTGTGCCGGGTGCTGAGCCGGGTGCTGTTCTGGGTGCTGTGCCGGGTGCTGAGCCGGGTGCTGTTCTGGGTGCTGTGCCGGGTGCTGAGCCGGGTGCTGTTCTGGGTGCTGTGCCGGGTGCTGTTCTGGGTGCTGTTCTGGGTGCTGAGCCGGGTGCTGTTCTGGGTGCTGTGCCGGGTGCTGTGCCGGGTGCTGTTCTGGGTGCTGAGCCGGGTGCTGTTCTGGGTGCTGAGCCGGGTGCTGTTCTGGGTGCCGAGCCGGGTGCAGGCACCTCTGAACGTCTGGATGTGGTCTTCTGCCAGCAGGTGTCTCCCCCACTCTGCTCAGACCTCAGCGATGTGCATCTCAGGTGTGACTGGAGCAGCAGGTCCCGACAGGTACCGGAGCAGCTCAGGAAACCTGTCTGTTGGCCCATATGTCTCTTTGGGTTTGCAGCATGACCTTGGAAGCGTTTCATTTTCCATTCCAGAGTTTCATTCTGGAAAGTGGAAAATAACTGGCAAGTGTAGCTGGGCTTCACGCGACCGAGTGCCCAGAATGGCCTTAGGAGCTCTGCTGTGTCTCGCCCACGCTGGCCTTGGTCACGAGGATGCAGCTTTGGCGGTAACTGGGCAGCGTGGGGGCACGCCCCTGGCACACAGTCTCAAGTAGAGACAGGACTGCAGATGCCCAGGTGTTCCTGGGCCCGCAGTGGCAAGGCGGCCTGAAGGAGGTGGGTTGCAGCCCCTGTCGAGCGTGTTGGCGAGGCTGCGAGAAGCCTGGGTTGTGACGAGGCGCAGGGACGGGGCCGTCCTCCCTAGTTTCGAGTTCCTGGTGAGGAACAGGATAGGTGGTCACTGAATGTCCTTCTGCAGTCTTTTTGTTGTTGTTTTGGTTAATCCTCATCCAAGGATATTCTTTCCATTGATTTTTAAAGAGAATGGGAGGGAGGGAGGGAGAGAGAAAGACATGGATGTGAGAGACACATCGATTGGTTGCCTTCTGCATGGGCCGGGGATCGAACCTGCAACCCAGGTACATGCCCTTGACCAGCAATCAAACCTGAGACTCTTCGGTTTATGGGCCGATGCTCCAGCCACCGAGCCACACCGGCCAGGGCCGAACCTTTGTGCTCTTAATTGGCGTTGCCCCAGTGTCCCGACTCCCGCCCCGGCAGCCATCATTCTCTTCTTTGCTTTCATGAGTTCTGCACTTTTTAAGGATTCTGCAACGTGAGAGCACGCCGTGTGTGTCTCTCTGGTCCGGCTCACTGCACCCAGCAGTGTCCTCCAGGTCGACCCCGTGGTTCCCAGCGGCAGGCGCTCCCGCTTCCGAGGCTGAGTGTCATGTCTGTACAGGGGCAGGCAGAAGCAGGTTTATGGGAGTTCGTGTGGGAAGTCATACCGTCATTAATAAATAATACAGGAATAAACTCCCCGTTTCCCGTAATCACAGCTGTAAGCCTCCTTTTGCCCAGCCTGTTTATACAATGTGAGCTTTGTCTCGCGCTTTCTTATCCGTTCATGTCTCCGTGGCGCTGAGGTTGTTCCCGGTCTCGGCTGTTGTGAGTGATGCCGCGATGACTGTGGGTGCAGGTGTCTCTGAGAACCCCCATTCTGTTGCCTTTGGCTGTATACCCGCAAGTGGGATTGCAGGAGCGTATGGTCGCTCTATTTTTTTTCTTTATTGATTTTAGAGAGAGAGGGAGAGAGAGATAGAGACATCGATGAGAGAGAACATCGACTGGCCACCTCCTGCATGCCCCCCACTGGGGATCGGGCCCACGACCTGGGCATGTGCCCTGACCAGGAATCGAACCGGCGACCTCTGGGTGCAGGGTCGATGCTCAACCACTGAGCCACGCCGGCTGGGCTGGTTATTCTCTCTTTAGTTTAAGAAAGCTCCTCGCGTTTTTCAGAATGGTTGTGCCATTCCCACAACAGCATGCAGGCTTCCCCTTTTCCACAGCCTTGCCCACACTTACCTTCGTCCTTTTGGTAATAGCCGTTCTAACAGGTAATCGGAGACCTCTCATTGTTTGCTTTTCCTCTCCCCGATGGTCGCTAGTGTTGAGTGCCTTCTCCGAGACCTGCTAGCCCTGAGCACAGCTTCGCTGGGGACATGCCGACCGGTCCTTCAGCCAGCTGGTTGTGTGTTTGTTTCCCACCGGAGTGCCTGAGGTTTCATGGGTCTCGGGTGTTCGCCTCCCACTGGGGGTGGCCGTCCAGCGTCCTCTCCCGCCCCATGGGCTGTGTCCTCTGTGTGGCTGTGTCCTTTGCCAGGCAGATGCTCTTAGTTTCTCACTGTCCCACTTGTTTAGTTTGTCTTTTGTTGCCCGTGTACCAGGTTCGAAACGTCACTGCAGACCAGCGTCGAGAAGCCCGCCTTTCTGTCCTCGGTGTTACGGTGTCAGGTCTCAGTTTGGCTCACGTGGAGACGGTTTCTATAGAGGGTGGGAGACGAAGGTCCCACTTCCTTCTGCATGTGGCTATACAGTCCCCCAAACTGCCTAGAGTCGTGCCCCCCTTATCTGCGGTTTTGATTTCCTGTTTCAGTTGCCTGCGGTCAGCCACAGTGTGAAAATATTAAACGGGAAATTCCAGAAACAAACAATTCACAATTCTCTATGAAAAACAGGACGCGATTATATTTACTACAGAACGTTGGTACAACCAAGAAATAAAGCACGACGGTCAAATAATAACAAAAGACATGAGAAATGGTTCACGTCTCCATGGTAAACGAGCCCTTGGAAGCCAGCGAGGGGGCGCTGCAATCCGAGGGAACCGGGAGAAAGGAAATGAGATGACACGCGTGACAGCGAAGGGGCCAGAACACCATGCTGAGCTGCACAGGAGCAGAGACGAGTTTCTCCGCAACGTCACCGTGTCAGAGAAGGAACACCCAGCACGTGGTGACATTCGGCTTTGAGCTGTGTTGTAGTTGGAAGTCTGTTGAACGAGCACTCGGAGACAGATTGATGAGCGTCTGCAATTAGGGAGGAAGCTAAATGTGACTCGAAATATAAAATTTAAATATCCTTCGCCCTAGCAGTCCCAATTCATTGAAAGTATTTCTTTTTTTTTTTTCATCCTCACCCAAGGACATTTTTCCATTTATGTTCAGATAGAGTGGGAGGGAGAGAGAGGAAGAGAGAGAGACACATCGGTTGGTTGCCTCCTGCACGACCCCTACTGGGGCTTTGGATCGAACCTGCAACCGAGGTATGTGCCCTTGACTGGACCCCGACCCTTTGGTCCTTGGGCCAATGCTGACCCAAACCAGCCAGGGCGAGTATATTCTTATAATTGTTCTATTTTATTATTACTTACTGTTAATGTCTTACTGTGTCTAATTTATAAACTAAACTTGGTCAAAAGTGTGTATGTATAGGAAAATACCTGGTATATACAGTGTTTAGTATGGTCTGTGGTTTCAGGAAGCCACTGAGGGTCTGGGAACGTATCTCCATGGATAAGGGGGGGACGACTGTATGGAAACTATTCCTTCCTCATGGTATATTGTTGGCTCTTTTTTCAGAAATTAATCGACTGTGTGGGGGTTTAGTTCAGGGCTCTCTATTCTGTTCCATTGGCCTGTGTGCCTGTTTTTATGCCAGTACCATAATGTTTGATGACTGTAGTTCTGTAATGTGTTGTTTTTTTTTTAATCCTCACCTGAGGATATTTTTACATTTATCTTCAGACAAAGTGGGAGGGAGGGAGGTAGAGAGAGAAACATCGATGTGAGAGAGATACATTGATGGGTTGCCACCCGCACGATCCCAACTGGGGCCAGGGACTAACCACAACCGAGGTACATGCCCTTGGCTGGAATTGAACCCGGGACTCTTTGGTCCACAGGCTGACACTCTAACCACTGAGCAAACTGGCCAAGGCTGTAATGTATTTTGAAATCAGTAAGTATGATGTTTCCAGTTTTGTTCTTGTTCAAGATGGCTTTGGGTTTTGGGGGTCCTCTGTGGTTCCATATACATTTCAGGTTTCTTTTTTCCATTCCTGTGAAAAATGCCGTTGGAATTTTGAATGGGGCTGTACTGAGTCTGTCGATAACTCCGGGTAGCATGGAACATGCTAACAGTATTAGTCCTGCTAATCCATGAACATGGGTCGCCTTTCCCTTCATGTCTGTTTTCCATTTCTTTCACTTGCTTGGTTACATTTATTCCTACGTATCTCATTGTTTTTGATGCATTGTTTTCTCACTTTCTTTTGGATAGTCTGTGTTTGTGTATAGATATGCAACTGATTCTTACAGGTTTATTTTGTATCATATCTTGTAACTTTACCTAACAATATTTTGATGGAATCTTCAGGGTTTTCTATATATAAGAACATGTCATCTGCAAATAGGGACAATTTAACTTCTTCCAGTCCCACTTAGATACTTTTTATTTATTTATTTTCTTACCCAATAGCTCTGGTTAGAACTCCCAGTCGTATGTGGAATAGAGGTGGAGAGAGTGGGCACCCTTCTTGCTCCTGATCTTGGAGGAAAACCTTTCGGTTTTCACCATCCAGGATGATGTTAGCTATGTGCTGGTTATGTATCTATACCTAATCTGCTGAGAGCTTTTATCCCGAGAAGATGTTGAATTTTGTCAAATGCTTTTTCTGCGTCTGTTGAGATGATTATATGTGCGCCCCCCCCCCCCATTCTGTTACTGTGGCATATCTTATTTATGAATTTGCATATATTGGATTATCCTTGCATTCCGGGGACAAATCCTATTTGATCATATTTTCTGATCCTTTGAATGTCCTACTGAATGTGGTTTGCTAGAATTTTTTTCACTTTTATTTTTTTAAATCCTCACCTGAGGACGTGCTTAGAGAGAGGAAGGGGCAGGGGAGAGAGAGAGAGACAGAGACAGACATTGATCGGCTGCCCTCCGCATGCGCCCTGACCAGGGATCAAGCCTGCAACCCAGGCACGTGCCCTGACTGGGAGTCGAACCGCCAGCCCTTCAGTGCACGGGAGGACGCTCAGCCCGCTGCCGCGGGGGCATTTCTGCTAGTATCTTATGGAGGATTTTTACATCCATTTCATCAGGGATATTGGCCTGTAATTTTCTTTGCTCGCACAGTCCTTGTCTAGTTTTGGTATCAGTAATTCTGGCCACCTAGAGTGAGCTTGGAAGTGTTTCTCCTCTTTCGTTGTTTGGAAGAGTTTGAGTTGGGTTGGCGTGAGTGCTTTCAGTGTTCGGCGGAATTCACCAGTGAAACCAACAGATAGACCTTGACTTTTATCATCTGATTTTTCATGTCGCCAGCCGACTCGGTCTCTCGGAGAAGTGCGTCATACAGCACAAAGAGAAAGCTCCAGAACGTCAGCCCTGTCTCGCCCAGTGGTCCCGTCCCTTGCTCCCTGGGCACCGCTCCGAGAGCGTGTCACTGCGATTATTCTGTCTCCGGGACGGAACAGACCAGAGACCAGCCAGGAGGCTGTCAGGCCGTGTCTGTGAGGATTTATTCTTTTACGTCTTCAGCAGCACACAGAGCAGCTGATAGTAGTCAGCGATGTTGAAGTGGGAACTTCTGTGTCTTTGATGTGCTATTGGGACTTTGACAAAATAATCTCCCTGCTGTTCACGTCCTCCCGGCCTCGGGTGGGTACTCACCAGGCGGGATTCCAGGCAGCGCGTGCCGTGTTTCCCGTGGTTCTCCATACAGGTGCGTGGTGCTCGGTGGGGTGCCGGGCAGCGATGGCAGCGCCTGGCAGGAGCCTCTTCCCTCCCCCCCACTTCGATCTCTAGCTCAGGAGTTTCCACCCGGCTCAGCTGAGCTCCTCCTTCCACACACACCTCGTCTCACAGTGTGTCGTTGGTCTGGTTGGTGTAGTGGAAGGAGGGTCTGCATTTCCTGCGTCCCTCCAAGGGCTCGGTGCGGGGCCCACGTGTGCGCACTGGCCCGGTGTTAGCTGCACGCGTGCACGAGTCTGCGTGTTCATCGCGTTCGTGTTGGAGTGGGCCCTGCGCCAGGCGCTTGCTTAGCGGTTTATGTGGGTTATGTCATTTATGTTTCCAACAGCCCAGTGGTAGAAGGGCACGTTATTTTTCTTGCTTTACACGTAGGGAAACTGAGGTTTGGGGATGTTAGGGGTGGGGGGGCATTGAGGGGTGGGGTCAGGATTCAAATCGGTTCTGATTCCAAAGCCCCGTTCCTGACCAGTCTGGTGTCATGCTAAGTTCTGTTCAGTTGGATGTATTACTGCTTCGTGAACATTGTATTGTTAAATTTAGGATTTTGACCAACATTTTTATGAACTAGAAAAACGAGGGTACCTAGTACATGTTTTTAAAATACGTTTTTATTGATTTCTTTTGTTTTTTTTTTTTAAGAGAGAGAGGAAGGGAGAGAGAGAAACATCGATGGGCCGCCTCCTGCACGCCCCCCCTGGGGATCGAGCCCAGACCCTGCATGTGCCCTGACCGGGAGTCGAGCTGGGACTCCCTCCCCGGGCCATGCGCCATCCACTGAGCCCGCCGGCCGGGCTGTTTCTTTTCTCCATGTCATGACTAGTGGGGGGATTGATGATCTTGTCATAGACTTTGTTTCACACAACAGTGAGCTGTCCTGCCCGCACCCCATCATTCACCGTGTGCAACCGTCCCCACAGTCAGTGTTACACAAAAGAAAGTCTGTACCCATTACCGGTCCCTCCTGACGTGCCCCCAACGCTCCCCACCTCCTTCCCACCCCAGGCGACCTTTAACCTACCCTGTCTCTAGCGGGGCCGGTTCTGGTCAAGTCATGTCCACGGAACCACACAGCCCCTGGTCCGGTGCCTGCTGCCCCCCCTGAAGATGCTGTGTCAGCTGTCACCCCGTGGCTCCTTCTCCCAAACACCCTCGTGCGGCGTGGGTGCAGCCAGAGTTGACCCGCCCTCCCCTTCCCGGGCATCTGGGCATTCCTGTGCCGTCTGTCACACTGCTGCTGCGACAGGTACAGGGACGAGCTCTGTGTGGACACGTCGCCACGCACTCGGAGCGGACCTGCTGGCACACGGCCCCGGGCTACTGCCAGAGCAGCGGCCGCACCGCTCGGCCCCGGGGCTCCAGTTCCCTTGCTCCCTCGCCCGCTCCCTTGCTCCTTCACCGTTCCCTTGCTCCCTCACCCGTCCCCTTGCTCCCTCACCCGCTCCCTTGCTCCCTCACCCGCTCCCTTGCTCCCTCACCCGCTCCCTTGCTCCCTCACCGGTTCCCTTGCTCCCTCGCCCGCTCCCTTGCTCCCTCGCCCGCTCCCTTGCTCCCTCGCCCGCTCCCTTGCTCCCTCGCCCGCTCCCTTGCTCCCTCACCGGTTCCCTTGCTCCCTCGCCCGCTCCCTTGCTCCCTCACCCGTTCCCTTGCTCCCTCACCGTTCCCTTGCTCCCTCACCCGTCCCCTTGCTCCCTCGCCCGCTCCCTTGCTCCCTCACCGGTTCCCTTGCTCCCTCGCCCGCTCCCTTGCTCCCTCACCGGTTCCCTTGCTCCCTCACCCGTCCCCTTGCTCCCTCACCCGTTCCCTTGCTCCCTCACCCGTTCCCTTGCTCCCTCACCGGTTCCCTTGCTCCCTCGCCCGCTCCCTTGCTCCCTCACCGGTTCCCTTGCTCCCTCACCCGTCCCCTTGCTCCCTCACCCGTCCCCTTGCTCCCTCACCGGTTCCCTTGCTCCCTCACCCGTCCCCTTGCTCCCTCACCCGTCCCCTTGCTCCCTCGCCCGTCCCCTTGCTCCTTCACCCGTTCCCTTGCTCCTTCACCTGTTCCCTTGCTCCCTCGCCCGCTCCCTTGCTCCCTCACCGGTTCCCTTGCTCCCTCGCCCGTCCCCTTGCTCCTTCACCCGTCCCCTTGCTCCTTCACCCGTTCCCTTGCTCCTTCACCCGTTCCCTTGCTCCCTCACCGGCTCCCTTGCTCCCTCACCGGTTCTTGCCGTGGCCTGTCGGTTGTCGCCGTGGCTGCGCAGGTGGGTGCCTGTGGTTTGGGTTTCCCGGTGCCGAGTGCGCAGGTTTTCTCGTGCAGGTGACTCTGGGGCGTGGTTTGTTTACGTGTGCTCTCACTGGTGAGTCACACCTGTGCTCGCGCGGCCGTGTCTCCTCTCTGCTGGGCGACCTGGAGCGAGTCTGGACTGCAGACACCTGCCTGACGTCCCCCTTGGTGGTCTTGGTGAGGGCACAGCACCGTGTTTTGGGAGCAGATGTTATTTCGTTAACGTCAGTGTTGTGCTCAAATTGTGTGGCTGAGAGCCCGTGGGAGGAGGATGGGCGTCAGGAACGAGGGGAGCCCAACGGAAGGTGGGAGTGAGACGGTTTAGGAGCCTCGGGGGTTTAAAAAAAATTTTTTTTCCCTTTATTGATTTTTTAGAGAGAGAGGGTGAGAGGGAGAGAGACATGAGAACATCGATGGGCTGCCTCCTGCACGGCCCCCACTGGGGATCGGGCCCACAACCTGGGCATGTGCCCTGACCGGGAATCGAACCGGTGACCTCTTGGTGCAGGGTCGAGGCTCAGCCACTGAGCCACACCGGCCGGGCTCTCTCCTTCACCTTCAGTGATTTCTTTCTTGTTTCTGAATCCACACGCTGAGAACGTGGAAGCCGACAGTCTGAGAACGTGAGGCTCACACCCAGATGGGAGACCTGAGGGCGTTCAGCACAAACGCAGAGGACGGGCAGAGACCTGTTGCATGACGTTCGGAAAGCAGAGTGTCCTGTGCTACCCAGGGCTGGGGGGAAGCCAGCGAAGGCTGCTGCGTACGTACCCTAGACCAGGACGCTGGGCCTGGGGCAGTCCCTGTGCACAGACGTGGGTGGGCCGTCGAGGCCAGGGCATGGCGTCTGGGTCCCTCGCCGGTGGTGCGGCGGGTTGCCTGGCACCGAGGGCCGCGTCTGGCTCCCTGAGCTGCACTGTGGGACAGGCTGGGAGCGCGGGAGGCAGGGGAGCAGGCCGAGTGACCGCCTGGGCGGTGGGAACAGTAGCAGGAAGCCCGGATGGCCCCTTCCTCCCGCGATGGGAAGGATTGGTGCAGAAGAGACAAGTTTCGGCTGCGTTCCTCCCGGCCGCCTGGGAGCTGCAGAGGGGCGGCTTTCCAGCCCAGATGAGAGCACTTCTCCAACTTTCAGGAATGGAGGAAGGAGTTGCTTCCTAGGTTGTGTCTGTCTTACCACGCATGCGGGCTGGTGCAGACACAGCAGGTGCCCTCCGTTTCCTGGGTACTTTTTTGTGTGTTGCTCCTCACCTGAGGATATTTTTCCATTGATTGAAAAAAAATTTTTTTTTAGACAAGAGTGGAAGGGAGGGAGTGAGACACACACATGGATTGGTTGCCTCCCACACGTCCCTGACTGGGGCCGGGGACCGAACCCACATCCCAGGCCCGTGGCCTTGACCCTGCGGTCCATAGGCCGACGCTCTAACCGCGGAGCCTCGCCTGCCAGGGTCCTGGGTACTTGTAACAGCGCCTGATGCTGGCGGCACTGGCATTGGGCGGGTTCCTGGGCCACCGCGCCCGGACAGTGTGCACGCACCGGACACGCGTCGAGGTCGCCTGAACGGCTCCCGGGCCGCAGACACGGAGCAGTTCTCTCCGTTGATCTGGTGCATCCGCCCCCAGGAACCCCTCCCGCTGTTGGTCCGCCCGCCGCCTGTGCGCCTGGGGAGCGCGCACTGATTCTGATGGTGGCCTCGTAACGCGGTCAGGAGCTCTCGGGCGCAGCGTCTGCTGTGTACCTAATGTCCACACACAGAGACTGCAGTTACCCGATGTCGCTGCTTATGCTATATGCATGCTCCGAGGTTGGTCTTCAGGACCCCACGCACTTGGGTTTGCTCTGACCCCCATGTGGCCTCTCGCAAGCAAAACGCAGCCGAGGGGCAGCTGGAGGCTGGCGCCCAGCGCTGCCCGCGGGCACGGAGGTGGGGGGGTGCTTCATCGGACAGGGGCAGAGGTGCAGATGTCCCAGAGGCATTGTTTGGGCGACTGGCATCATGGTCAGGACTCACATGCACGGATCGGGGCGTGTGCCGCGTGACGTGGAGAACGAGAGACCCGACAACACGGGGGATGATGCGAGTTCTATTATGAAACCGAAAGGCTGTAGATAGTAATGTTGATACCAAAGGGCTTCCTTTTGTCCCCACTCTCAGTAAACAGATTCGGTTTAGAAAAGAAGCTTTTTTCTTTTTTACTGTATGGATTATTTTGGTGCCGGAGGGTGTGTGTAACTCGAGATATTTAGTATCTGGCTTTTTTGATACAAGGAAATGAATGCATGTTGTAAAAGCCTAAATGCTTATTATATAGGAGATAAAAATAGTTGTTTTTCCTTCTATGTGTATGCGTGACCTTGATGGGAAGTTTGAAGCAGCAGGAAAACATGGAGACAGGCAGACTGGTCTCTTCACCCAGGACTGTTCTTTGTTATTTGAACATGTAAGCGTATAGTGACAAGTGGAGATGTGTGCACACACACACAGGTGTGCCGGATCTCCACACACAGACGGCCGTTACCCGATGTAGCTGCTTATGCTGTATGGATGAGTTTCAGTAAGTTGGTGGTAATTGGAGGTCACTTTTTCTATTAAATGCTGACTTTGGATATTTTATTCATCTGAAATTTCAGTTAAATGCAACCCCAAGCCGGACGCTTCTCAGAATATCATTTAGTCGTGAAGCGTGGATGAGGAGCGGAACTGGAGTTCAGAAGTGGACGTGTGTCCGTGCTGTGTGGAAACCGCACAGAGTTCAGGCTCTCGGTCGAAACGGACGAGTGCGGCTCGCTGGTCTGCAGGGCAGACCGTGGTTTTCTGCAGACGAGAGGTGGCCCCTTTCGCTGGCATTTCTGTGAAGTTTCTCCGTACTCCCTCTTAGCACCTAGGCCAAGCGTCACTTTTAATGGTTGGCAATAGAGTTTTAACCTTTTTCGGGGGTGGGGGGAGAATAAATATATCGAAAGGTCAGAGGAATAATGCATGTTTGTTTCCTTTTGTGAACACATTCTACAGTTATCAGCAGGCTGGATGTCGCTTTGGCCCTACAAGGTGAACAAATAAATACATTCTGGGATTAAAATCTTGTCCCGTGTTACTTTGCAAACAGTTTCTCCCTGCTGTCCCTGTCCTCCCCACCCCCCACGATGCTCTGACCGGTAGCCTTCTGGCCGAGGCTGAGTGATGGACAGGGCGTGCACACCTGTGTCAGAAGGATGCACGGTGCCGCTTTGTCCAGCTCTGCCGTCCACCCTGAGCTCAGGGCAGCCTGGGGGCATGTCCTGGGGTGCTGAGGTGTGGACGGGGGTGCTTGGCGAGGTTACAGGAGTTCCCCAGATGCTGTCAGTCTGGTAAGAGGTGGGCGCCCTGTGACCAGTTAGGTGAACGCTCGGACAATAATCTGTCCGTAGGCGCTCACACTCACACAGAGGACGGGAGGGGAGTTTGAGAAGAAATGGTCACAGCTGGAGGAGAGAACACAGACGCCGTCCTGGGGAGTTTTGTGATTGTCTGCTTAGCGTTCGTCCCCTGACTTGTCACCAGACCAGTGTGGGAGCTGTGGGAGCCAGCTCTGCCCAGTGCCCAGTGCCCTGTGCCCAGCGCCACGCAGTCTGGGGCAGACTGATGTCACGCCCAGTGTCTGTGTCCCTCGGTGCCGAGTGCTGGCTGCGTGGGCCCGAGGCTCACCCAGAGCCCCTGTGATTGCAGCAGAATTCAGGACGCCTCCCGCACCACCCCGACCAGGGCCGAGGACTGACCCCAACCGAGGCACGTGCCCTTGACCAGAATCGAACCCGCGACCCTTCGGTGCTCAGGCTGACACTCCGGCCAGGGCAGAGGGGTTTTTATTTTAAAAGACGGGAGAAGAGACCATAGTTATGCAGCTACATGTCAAAATCTGGTCATTTCCTTGACTTGCCCATTAGACTTGCCCTCAAACGTGGCATCTCTGAGCCCCCCAAATCCTGACCCACGGTGCTTGTTTCCGAGTCTCCTCATTCTTCTCTGCTCCTGCTGTGTCCTCAGCGTTTGATGCGGTGCCTGTCACATGTCCGCTGCTCAAGAACTGCTCATGGCACGAGTACAGGGAGGCTGCTGTCCGAGGGTGGCGCCTCCCGCCGCCGGTTTCTCAGGCTCCTCCCTCCCCCTCCCCTCTGTGGCTCCCGTCCCCTCTGCTGTCCTCACCAGACTGACTTTGGGCGCTCTCCCACGCTCCGGGGCTCTCCGGTTCTGGCCGCGCAGGGGTTGAGCGTCCTCGGAGTCTCGTGTTCCGAGCTGGGCACGCAGTTCCGATCTTTCCAACTTGCAGCGGCGGCGATCACCACCCACACGTGTCTCAGGCGCTTCTAACGGGCTGCTGGGCTGGCCATCCAGGGTTCGCTTGATCCCGATGCCGAGCAGTAGGGGCCCAGGGACCGCTGTGTCCTTGGACCTCGGAGGGCCGGGCCGGGATGTGTTCCTGAATTTCAGCGGGAGAAGAGAGCTGATGGGCACGCTGGGAGCTACGAGGAAGCCAGTGAGGTGTTGCTGGTGGTGGGGTCCCGGGGGGATGACAGAGCCGCCCATCAGGGAGCTGGGGTATGACTTCACCACAATCGTATCTGTCTGTTGCCCTGGCCTCGTTCGTTTTGCTTGTTTGGACTTGTCTGCAGTTGAATTAATTAAATTTCGAGAATAGTCTGTTGGGAACTGGGTAAGCTCACTTTGGGGAGAACCTCGGGTCACAGAAAGTTGGACCTGCAAATAGGGTGGTCACTACCTGACCCTGAGAACATCCTTTGATCCAGCTCGGGGAAGCTGGGGCGGACGGCTGGGACCTGGCCATCTCCAGGGCACCCAGGAGGTGCAGGGACGCCGCCATCTGTCTCGTCGCCCGATGAGGAGGCGGCTGGCTGTGCGCGGAGGAGCGTGGTCAGCTGCTAGGTCTCGCTGACCGTCCGGCCACATGGCGCGTCGGCTAACCAGGGATGCCAGAGCCGTGGGTTCAACCTGGGCTTCAGTGCCAGGCTCGGAACCCGCGTTTTTCCGGGGAAATAGTGCCCGGCTCCCTTGTGCTGCCGGAGGGTGCCCCGCAGGGACTGGAACGGGACGGGGTGTCGTCCAGCAGCAGGAGGGGCTGTTCCTACTCCTCACTTTACAGTCCTTTTCCTTCCTTCCTCTAATGACCCCTTGGCAAACCGTGGGGTGGATTACTCACCCCCGCTGGCTGACCCTCAGCCGCAGGGAGGGGGAGGGACGCAGGAGCGCGGCCCCGTCCTGTCTGCAGCCCCCAGTCTGGAGCCCGGCGAGAAGGCGCGGCCAGAGGGCCAGGACTCCAGAGTTTTCTTTCTCAGCGTCTTGACCATCCATGTGTTTTCAATCATCGTTCTGTTATATAAACGGAAACTCTCCAGGCACTTGGGCGGAGGCTGTTGTCAGGAGCGTTTGGTCACCGGGCAGAAAACAGCTCCTGTGCTGTGGGCCGACGGGCAGCGGCCGGAGACCAGGAGGCCGGCAGCCGGGAACCCGGCGACACAGAGCTGGGAGGCCGCCCTGGGGCCAGTGGCTTCGTCCAGAATCGCCAGAGTTTTGTATTTTCCAATAGAAGTTGGGAAGCATGGTTTTACGTGATGTCTTATTTTAGATGTTGGATCAAGAAGGAAAAAAACATTTTTGCAAAACAGTCCCACAATCCAAACAAAATATGTGTGCAGGCCACACACCCTCAGGCCACCCGGAGGCGTTTTCTGTGTATAGAGACCACATTGTTTCTCCTACATACTCGTTTTTAAGAAACTCTTTATTAAGGACAATTTCAATCATTTCAGAAGTGGAGAGACTCGTATGATGACGCCCCGTACAAACTCCCGTGCACCCATTGCCCGGCGTCAGGGGTTATCATCCATGGAAGTCGGTGCTCAGCTACAGTCAACACGCATGCATTCACATGCAAAGGTGCACACGTACACACACATGCACACACATGCACACGCACACACACGCACACATGCACACCCACGCATGCAAACGTGCACACGCGCACATGCGCGCACACACACATGCGTGCACACGCACACACATACACACATGCAAACGTGCACGCGCACACACGCACGCGTGCGCACCCACACATGCACACACATGCAAACGTGCACACACGCACACGTGCACGCACACACGCGCACCCATGCACATGCACACACACGTGCACACGCGCGCACACACGCACACCATGGATTATTTGGATGCACACCCCATTTTATCCTCTCATTTGTAAATATGTCAGCACGTGTCCCAAAATGACAAGAACACAAAAATCCGTATGGACTGGAACTCCTTCATCTTACCCAGTGCCCGGTCCGTTTTCAATTTCACCCTCGTGTCTGATCATCAATTAACAGCTTACCTTTTTTTTAAAATTTATTTTTTCCTTTATTGATTTTAGAGAGAGAGGAAGTGGGAAGGAGAGATAGAAACATCGATGAGAGAGAACATTGACTGGCTGCCTCCTGCATGCCCCCCACTGGGGATCAGGCCCACAACCTGGGCATGTGCCCTGACCGGGAATCGAACCGGCGACCTCTTGGTGCATGGGTCGACGCTCAACCACCGAGCCACACCGGCCGGGCAACAGCTTACCTTTTTGAATCGTGATCAGGTGACTCCAGTACGTCGCAGCTGGTGTGTCTCGTCTCCTACGATCCGTGGGGTCCTCGCTCCCTCCCCCATTCCCCTGTCACTCCACTGATGGAAGGGATGTAAGTCTCCGACCTGGAACGTGCCCCAGGGTCTCAATCGGCTGATGGACTCCCTGTGGATTTGTTCCACATTTACACGCTCTCGTGTGTCTTTAGTTTCATGCTGTGGCAGAGCCTGGGTCCTCGTGTTGTACCCCCTTTCCTCTCGCTCCTGTGCAGTTCACGAGCACCCGTGTTAGGGTTTTCTCTGGTGATACGGTGCTGTGACTCCTGGCCGACACCTGGTTTCCTTCCCACACCATGGAGGTAAAGTGGGGTGACGGGTCCCGTCCGCCACGCTGACCTGGGGTCCATCTGTTCACGCATCTGGGAGCCTGGGTGCTCTTCTGCAGTGGGTGTGCTGCCTCTCGGCGAGAAAACCTGGCTGCTATTTTGAGCTTTTCAAACTCCTGGCGGGAGTCGGAAGCCTGCAGAATCGTCTCAGGGGGGCCTGAAGCCGCGGCACACTGTGGCGTGCTGATGGAAAGGGGCATGGGCGCGGATGAGCTCAGACGGGTCACCAGTGCAGCTGCGGCGGGGACAGAGTCCCGAGGCGGGGCCTGGGTGTGAGGAGATTTGGAAAGCTTAAAGTCAGTTATTTTGAAATATTAAAGGTTTTGAAGGAACGGAGCCCCAGAAACAAAGTAAGGAGGTATTAATGCCCCTCCTGAAGCTAAATGATGAACTTACTTTGCTCGTTTGCCTTTGAGTTGGCTCGAGTCCCGTGCCGTATTGTAGAAACGGAGTTTGAATTTAGAGAAAGGGTTTCAGGAGTAGTTCTTTGAACACCGACCTTTGCGTGGGGCATCTGCTGAGGCGAGTGTCCTGCGAGGATCCCTGGGGGGCAGTGTTTGCGCTTCTGCACATTGGTTCACGGGGACTCAATGTGGGGACCCAGTGCGCATCCGTCATGTTCCTTAGGACTCCTCTGTGGCCCTCGCGGCAGGCAGCGGAGACACATGACTAGCGGAGTGATGTTGATGTTACGATTCCTAGTGAGCTGTCATACGGAGTAAGATGTTCTGGTCCAGTGGCCCACGAGGAGGCAGAAAGTGCCCCGGGCACGGGCAGGCGCGTCATCGATGTGAGCAGGGAGCCGTCCCCGCCACGGTGTGAAGGGTGACGGCGTTCCTGGAGCCGTGAAGCCCTGGAGAGCTGCCCCCTGTCTCTGGCTGTCTGTCCTCGAGCCAAGGAAGGAGCTGCCGGCCCCTAGACTTCCGGGCTGCCCGGCACAGCGCTGTGTCTCAGGAGGAAGAAACCCTCTGGCCAGACCCACGGGTGAGCGGGAGGAGCACCAGGTGTGCAGGTCGACTTGCTGCGGACCCTTCACCAAGGAGTGTGAGCGCTGCTTGCAGTGGGTAGCGAGGGCCCTGACAAGGTCTCTGCTACTGGGCCTGCCTGCCCGGCGCTTCCGGGTCCTTCTGTGGACGGGGAGACCGTCCCAGCGCCGCTGCAGCCAGCCCAGTGGTTACCGACAGGCCTGGGAGGAGCGTGGTGTCCGCGCTCTGAGCTCTGCACCCTGGCTGGTCTCAGCACTCAGTCCCGGAAGACTGACCAGCACCTTTATCGGGGTGGGAAGGGGGGCTGGGTGCTGGAGCAGCCCAGGTGGACAGTGTATCTTCCCTCCCTGTGCCCTCCCCCCTTTCCTCGCTCTCCTGCCGCCTGCCTTCCCGCCTTGGAACCCAGTGAGGTCACTTTGGCTCTGTCCACGTCTCGAGTCATCAGTCATTTCTGCGCAGGGTCTCCTGTGGTCCCTTCTCTCCCCTTTGCACGCAGGTTTATTTCTGACTCACTGCGATTCAGATTTCCAGTGATGTAAAGCTTTAACAAAGTCTCCGAGCACGGTCTCTGTGCTGGCCTCTGCCTCTGCCTTGCTGGGCGACAGGTTTCGGAGGGAGGCTGGGGAAGGGGTCTGGCTGCTGGGCTCACCGGGAGGGGGCGGGAGCAGCTCCTGGCCCGGGGTGGGGTGGATGAGACAGGCAGGGAAGGGGCTGCTATAGCGTGTTCCTTGCACCTCGACCCCCAAGCTCGGGTCAAGGGCGACCTGTTTCTGGTCCTCGGCTCAGTCGGGACAGGCCACGGCAGGGGCGAGGTGCCTGTCTCTCTGCCTGTCTCAGTGCGACAGGCTGAGACCTGCTCCCGACAGAGGGCCCATTCCAGCTGCTGGCTGATGTGTGCGGCTCCTCCTCTGCCTCTGTCAGGCGTCCGCGGGGAGCATGGTCGCAACTGTGCTGACGGGCAGGTGGGGGGGCCGGTCCCGGGGGCTGTTCCTGCCTCACACCTCCGGTCACACCTGGTGTTGGCAAGGACTCGATTCAGGGGATATACATCGAGCCCCCGTCATGTCCCAGGAACTGTGACGAGTGCTGGAGATAAAAACGTGGGCGCCGTGGACGCTGCCCGCAGGGCGCTGAGCCCGGGCGGCACGGCTCGTGCTCAGCGTGGAGAGGGAAGGTGTCGCAGGCGCAGGGCAGGGAGCTGGCCGCTGTGCCGGGGTCGGCGGGAGAGGCCGTCTTCTCCGGGGCACCATCCTGAGTGTGTGGAGACCGGACCCGAGGTCTTCACACCACGGTCTGAAGGTCAAATTCTGCTTGCTTCCTGGTTCTCGTTTTTTAATGGTTGGGAAAAGTCAGTGTAAGAATACTAAGTTAGAACATAAAATTGTATGGCGTTAAAGCGTCTGCCCAAGAAGAGAGCTTCGCCGGAGCGAGGCCGCGAGGCTGGTGTGCGAACAGCTTGCCCAGGACGGAGACCGACTGGACGGTGCTGCCGCTGTCGGTCTGCTTGGCGGCTGACGCGGTGGCCGAAACAATATAAATCACTTTCTTACAGTTCTGGAGGGTGGGACTCTGAGATCGGGTACTGGAGGCCCCTCTCCTTGGCTTGGAGACAGCTGTCCTCTCCTCATGTCCTTGCAGGGCCTTCCGTCCACAGCTGTCTCCTCACAGGACACCGGTCATACTGGATTAGGGCTTTCGCATATGAGTTTACTTTTACTTAATTACTTTAAAGACCCTTCCTCCAAATAGTCATGTGCTGAGGTCCCAGGGCTTCGTACTCCAACGTGGGAATTCTGGAGGAACACGGTTCAGCCGTAATACCCACAAAGCCTAAAATAGTTATTATTGACCTTCCATGGAAAACATTTGCCTACTTTGGACTGTGCCGTTACTCAACGGCTATGGCGTGGTCTGTCCTCTGTCCTCTCCCATTCATCAATACATACCCTCTTGTTGTAGGTGCTACCATTCTCCTCTTAGCCCATCCATCCATCTGTCTGTCTATCCATCCACCCTCCCATCCATCCATCTATCCACCCATCTAAATATCCACCCATCCCTCCGTCTGTTCATCCTCCGTCCATCCATCCACCCTTCTCTTCATCCATCCAAACATTCATCCATCTGTCCATCCACCCACCCGTCCATTCATCCATCTATCCATCCATCCATCCATCTATCCATCCATTCATCCAAACATCTATCCATCTATCCACCCATCCATCCTCCCATCCATCCATCCATCCATTCATCCATCCATCCATCCATCCATCCATCCATCCATCCATCCATCCATCCATCCTTCCATCCATCTATCCATCCATTCATCCAAACATCTATCCATCTACCCACCCATCCATCCTCCCATCCATCCATCCATCCATCCATCCATCCATCCTTCCATCCATCCATCCTCCCATCCTTCCTTCCTTCCTTCCTTCCTTCCTTCCTTCCTTCCTTCCTTCCTTCCTTCCTTCCTTCCATCCATCCATCTATCCATCCATTCATCCAAACATCTATCCATCTACCCACCTATCCATCCATCCATCCATCCATCCATCCATCCATCCATCCATCCATCCATCCTTCCTTCCTTTCTTCCTTCCATCCATCTATCCTCCCATCCATCCATCCATCCATCCATCCATCCATCCATCCATCCTTCCATCCATCTACCCACCCATCCATCCTCCCATCCATCCATTAATCTATCCATCCACCCACCCATCCATCCATCTATCCACCCACCCACCCATCCATCCTCCCATCCATCCACCCATCCTCCCACTCATCCATCCATCCATCCATCCATCCATCCATCCATCCATCCATTCATCCATCCATCCTCCCCTCCATCCATCCATCCTCCCCTCCATCCATCCATCCTCCCACTCATCCATCCACCCATCTACCCACCCATCCATCCTCCCATCCGTCCATCCATCTACCTGTGCTTTTTGGCCACTGTGGTATCAGCTGCTCTAGGGCTTGTTTACAGAGCACACAGGACTCTCAGCAAGGATTCCGTAGGTTGAGCTGCATTAACTCCCCACCTGTGGCTGATGTTCCAGTATTTCTTTGGTTCCTCTTCCTCCCTCCTCCCCAACACCCACTGCAGCTGCAGGGCCTGCGGGAGGCCATCCATCGCCGCCCTGCAGGCACGGGAGTGCTGAGTGGGTGTTCACCGGGGGCTCTGAAGGGCTTTGCACTTGATGCCAACTGTAGACTGAGAGTCGGAGCCCCTTCCGTGCAGCTGTGGGAGAGGTCTCTGCAAGCAGGTTTATTCTTAAATGGCCCTTGGCTTAACGCATGTACTGCACCCAGGTTCCTTTTTATTTACTGTGGCCCCTGGAAATGCACAGTGATGCCGGGCCGGGGCCTGTCACCTGGGCACCCTGTGACGGGGCCACCGTGGAGCTGCCTGCGCGAGCTGTTGGCTGGCAAACTTCTCCGCACTTTGCCTGCCTGGAACATGCGGCCACGATGCACGATGACGGGCAGACCCGGAGCGATGTCTGAAGGCCGTGCAGAGGGCTGCGCAGACCGGGCCCTGTTGTCACGGAGCTGTTTGCTCTGCACACTTCCTCACGCCGCTCCGCCGGTCTCTCTCTCTAAGCGAAATGCTTCAGAAACTGCACAGGAAGCGCTCCCCACCCTGCGGCTCCGCTGCACCCGTGTGGTTGCCAAGGCACTTCCTCTGGTGGCCCCGGCCTGGAGTTTCCTCCCCGGCAGAGGGCTTTCTCCTGGCAGAGCGCTGAGGTCCAATCGGGGTGCTGCCCAGGCACCTCCGGCCTCTGTGCTGTTTTCGGTTCTCGGTTTTGGTTCTCCATTCGGTCTCCCTTCTCACAGAAGAGAAAACCTGAGGCTTTCACCAGGTCCGTGCGGTGTTTGGGGAATCAGGACTGAAGAAAGAAACAAGGAACTCGGGAGAAGGTTCCTGTGGGGAGGTTGTAAAGAGGTACAGAGACAAAGGCCATGGCCCACAGGACACTCTCACACAGAGGCCTCGAGGGAGCGGCTCCTTCAAACCAGGGAACCAGGACCGCAGGGGAACCCAGCCCTGTGGGCCTTGGGGCTGCAGGGTCAGAGACCCAAGGTGACTGAGACCAGAGCGGACATGTTTCGGCCCCTGGGAGGCCCAGGGAAAGCTGGACCCAGGGAGCCCGCACAGGGAGGCCGCTCCCCGTCTCCCTTCCTGCCCCCCTGGGTCAGAGTGGGTTTCTCGGCCGAGCTCAAACCTCCCGGCGAAGTGGCTGCTGGCCACTCTGGGCAGACAGGCTCATACGGCTGATCTACACCCGCCACCGTGTCCAGGGGCTTGAGGGTCGGTCATCACCCCGGCCTGGACCCGTGCCTGTCCCGGTGGCTGGGAAGGCGAAGGAGGAAGTGTGGCCTGGTACCATGCTGAGCCCTTCGTGACCGATGGAGGAGGAAGGGAACCGTCCCACCCCCAGTCCTGGGCAGAAGGGCCACCAGAGAACTTGATGTCCTTGTTCTCTAGGCTGGAAACTGCTTAGAGAATAAAACAACCTCCTCGCGGTGCGGGTAGGAGAATGGACACCTCACCCCATGAGGTGACGAGGGGCCTTTCTTTACAAATGAAAACGCAGCGTGTTCCTGGGTCACGGATCCGGGGAGATGAAGGCTCAGTGTTGGAGGGCGCTGGACTCCGGGCTCCGTGGGGGCGCCCGCCTGTCCTGCCCACTGTCCCTCTGCTGCCCTTGGGTGGTAGGGGTCAGGTCCACACCGAGTCCCGAGAGGCAGTGGAGGAGGGTGGGGACCTGAGCCCACTCTTCAGTGCTTTGTACATTTTTAAATAAAGTCACGGCAGCGGGTGTGTTCTTATGCTGGGCGGCATATATAGGGTGTCCCCCAAAATGTATACACACACAGTTGTGGATCCTATTACAGTTTTTTCATTTTGAAAATGGAATGTGTTTGAATAAACTCTGCCTTTATAATTATTCAAAGTGTCTATATATATGTCTAGTATATCTAAGTATGTGGGTATATGCATACATCAATATATTACCTATCCATCCGTCCAGCCAGCCATCTTTCTGACAGTATCCCTTGCAGGAGAGTCACTGAACCTGTGCCCATGTGACTAGCTGTTAGCTGAGTGGTGAGAGGAGAGGCCTTCGTGAAGCCAGCGTCTCCTGTGAACAGGTGTCTCATCCGATGGGTCCTCACCGTCTCACCGTTGAACCTGTCAGAGATTTTAGGAAGCAGTGCTATTTATACAGGTTTTTCTATCTAGAGCTAAATTGACACACTTTCTATTTGGGGAGGGGTTGTGAATACTTGGTGGGAAATACTTTCCTCAAAGACGTTAGTTTTCACGTGGATTTTATTGCTCGTCTCGTACGGCAAACTGTGCCACGCGCCCGAATAGGACCTGACGCGTGGGTGTGCAGCCGGTGGGTGGTGTGGTCATCGCCAGCTCAACAAACCTGAGACCCGTGGGTTTGTTTCTCCCCCCCCCCCCCCCCCCCGGCCATGGGTGGCCTTTTGGACACAGGTGCAGCCCAGGACGTTGGTATTTAACCAGGCTGGTATCTTTGCCAAACAGACGTGACCAAGTCCTGGAGGGGCAAGGGGGTTGGAAGGGAATGTGATGGCTGACCAAGGCACACCCAGAGGCCGCAGGCTGTAGGGCCGGCGGAAGGTGGGGGGCTCGCTGGGTTGGGGTCCAGAGGGCGGTCTGGAGAGGGTGACGGGGTTCGAGTGTCTGCAGAGGTGACCGGTATCTCTCTCGTCAGCTCTGTGTACGTCCGAGACGTAGCCTCGGGTGTCCTGAACAGGTAGTGAGTGCTCTGGTGTAAGTCGCCGAGGCCAGGTGTTCCTGGAGTGGGGTCTCTTACCCGCTCCTCGTCCCTCTTACTGGGGTCCGTCATTGAGGGAGGCCTCTCAGGTCTGAGCGGTGTGAATCGTGCGTGGCCTTGGTTGTCGTCACGAGGTGTATTTGCCTGAAGGCCACAGGTGCTTGTTGCGGGTCTGCTGTGTGCTGGGCGCTCTTCCCGGCGCTCAGGCAGCGTGGGAGTGCGCGGACGGGGTCCTGCCGCTGGGGGGCGTACAGGCTGGTGCGGGGAGAACAGGCCACCAGGCACAGGGTACAGTAAGGAACGATCTAGCGAGCGCAGAGAGGGGGAGAGCAAAGCGGGGAAGAGAGGGCAGTGTGCTGGGGGGAGGTGGTGGGGGCGTGGCTGGGAGGGCTCACTGGGAATGCGACCTTGAACGAGGAGCTGGAACCTAGGGTCACAGGCTTGTGCAGAGCAGAGACGGTGCCCACAGGAGCAGAGGAACTGGCTGTGTCCTGATGAGAACTGAGCCCACCTCGGGCCGCAGGTCGGCGGCGGAATGAGTCAGTAGGACCTCTGTGCCAGTAGGTGTCTGTGAGACTGTGGGGCGGGCGGTCATCATCAGCTACGTTTGACTTTTGGGGGAAGGGCCCCTGGTTGGTGTTTCTCGGGAGGCTGCTGACCTCAGACCCAGCCGGCCTGACTTATTGTTGCCGACGGAAAGTTCTGTGCTGTGGGGTGAATGGGCTGTTCCTCAGTGGGCTGTTCCTCAGTGGGCGGAGTTCCTCAGTGGGCGGAGTTCCCCCTGGGCCAGAAAGAAGAACCGGTCCTGGGAGATGGTCCTGGGAGACGCCCGTCCTCCGCCGCAGCCAGCCAGGGCCAGGTGTGTGACTGTTGAGGGTGTGAGGCTGGGAAAGGTACAAGTCAGAGGTGGCTTCTTGGTCCCCCGGCCGGGCGGTTGGCATCACCGGCTCCGATGCCGGGAAATGCCTTCCTCAGAGGCCTGTCACCGGGGAGTGGGAGGTCTCCGGGGATCTGGCAGGTGTTTGCAGGCTGGGTGGCTCTGGTCCCCCTGCCAGAGTGTGTCACCCGTGACTCACCCGTCTTCCTGGGAGTCAGCTGAGCCCAGCAGGGCTCTGTTCATTCTGCGTTCCTTTCGACGGTGAACCGACTTGGTAAATAGGTTGGAATTTCCACCCAGCAGCTCATGACCTCCGTCCGACTGGGCTCTGTGCGGGAGACCCTGGCTCTGCGCAGGCCCCGGGAACGCGCTCGGGTTCCTGCCCCGGCGTGTGCATGGTCTCTGCCGTCGCCCCAGTGAATGTGCTCGTCTCAGATCCCTCCTCCAGTCCTCTTGCTCAGACAGGGTGGTAACCACCTTCCAGGACCTTCAGGATGAACCCTAATATGTGCTGCTCACCTGCCAGGTTGCCTGGAGGGGGGAGGCCCGTGAGTAAGGGTGGGCTTCGGGAACCAGCCTCAGCTCGCTGACCCCTCAAGGTGACGATGTAATAGACAGACAGACAGTGTGCGGGTTCCCAGGTCGGTGACGGCACCGAGACTAAAGGCCAGATGGAGCACCGAGTCGGGGGGCTGGGTCCCCGCCTCGCAGAGGGATTTCAGATCTGGCTTTTGCTTGTTAAGCGGCCGCAGGCAGTTCACTTACTTTTCCCGCGCCTCAGTTTCTCTGTCTCTGTAAATGGTCTGAAACTAGTGCCCTGTGGACTTACCACGAGGACCTGGACACCCAGTGCTGTGGTTGTTACAGAGTGAGTCCCCGGCCGGCGACGGACTCGTCCTCACACAGCCTCACGCTGTTATGGCATTTACAGACGAGGGGCCGGCTGTGTGGAATTAGGTGGTGGGCTTCTGACAGGCAAGGAATTCCTGGCCAGCCCAGTTCCGTTAAATGTGGGCCATTGATATTCTCAGGTGGCCATTCGCGTTTGACCCCCTCCCCCCACATGTGTGGTACTGGCTTCAGATGCAACCCTTTCTGGTTTCTTCCTCGGCTTCGAGATGGGGGACTGGGACAGGTTGGGGAGGAAGCAGACCCACAGCGAGAGGTGTTCTGTCCAGGTGCGACACCTGGCATGTGTGAGAGCCATCGAAGGGACAGGTGTGCCTGGTTCTGTCTTCGTAATTACAAAGGTTCACTGTGACAGGTCAGACGAGCCCACTGCACCTCTCACGGCTGGAGAAAGTCGCTCGTCCAGGGGCGTGGTGCAGGTGAGGGCGCTGTGACGGACGATGTACGTGTGAGGACTCGTCGGTGTGGCTTAGAGCCTGGTTTTACTGCCTTTGCTGTTAGCAGCACTACCTTGAAAAGCAACTCATATCCGAGCCAAAAGGTTGAAAATGATGTGGGATTTTTAGCCTTTAAAAAAAATTGTAGTGAACTATATAACGTAGAGCTTGCCATTTTAACCACATTTGAGTTTGCAGTTGAGTGCGTTAATTACATTCCCAACATTGTGCAATGACCACCACTGTCTATGCCCCAGACTTTTTCATCACCACAGACAGAAACCCTGTAGCCGTCAAGCAGTGACTCCCCATCATCACCCCAAACAGAAACCCTGTAGCCGTCAAGCAGTGACTCCCCATCATCACCCCAAACAGAAACCCTGTAGCCGACAAGCAGTAACTCCCCCTCATCACCCCAAACAGAAACCCTGTAGCCGTCAAGCAGTGACTCCCCATCATCACCCCAAACAGAAACCCTGTAGCCATCAAGCAGTGACTCCCCATCATCACCCCAAACAGAAACCCTGTAGCCATCAAGCAGTGACTCCCCATCATCACCCCAAACAGAAACACTGTAGCCATCAAGCAGTGACTCCCCCTCATCACCCCAAACAGAAACACTGTAGCCGTCAAGCAGTAACTCCCCCTCATCACCCCAAACAGAAACACTGTAGCCGACAAGCAGTGACTCCCCCTCATCACCCCAAACAGAAACACTGTAGCCATCAAGCAGTGACTCCCCCTCATCACCCCAAACAGAAACACTGTAGCCATCAAGCAGTGACTCCCCCTCATCACCACAAACAGAAACACTGTAGCCGTCAAGCAGTGACTCCCCCTCATCACCCCAAACAGAAACACTGTAGCCGTCAAGCAGTGACTCCCCCTCATCACCCCAAACAGAAACACTGTAGCCGTCAAGCAGTGACTCCCCCTCATCACCCCAAACAGAAACACTGTAGCCGTCAAGCAGTGACTCCCCCTCATCACCCCAAACAGAAACACTGTAGCCGTCAAGCAGTGACTCCCCCTCATCACCCCAAACAGAAACACTGTAGCCGTCAAGCAGTGACTCCCCCTCATCACCCCAAACAGAAACACTGTAGCAGACAAGCAGTAACTCCCCCTCATCACCCCAAACAGAAACACTGTAGCAGACAAGCAGTAACTCCCCCTCATCACCCCAAACAGAAACACTGTAGCCGTCAAGCAGTAACTCCCCCTCATCACCCCAAACAGAAACACTGTAGCCATCAAGCAGTGACTCCCCCTCATCACCCCAAACAGAAACCCTGTAGCCGACAAGCAGTGACTCCCCATGCTCTCCCCGCCCACTTACCCATAGCACCTGGCAACCTCTAATCTCCTTTTGTCTCTATGAATTTGCCTGTTCTAGACATTTTCTGTAACTGAAATCATATATTGTGCTCAAGGTTCATTTATGTTGTAGGATGTATTGAAACTTCCTTCCTTTTTAATGGCTGAGTAATACTCCACTGTATGGGCATGCCACCTTCTGTTTATCCATTCATCTGTTCATGGACCTGGGTTGTTTCCACCTTTCGCCTGTTGTGAATAATGTTGCAAGGCACGTTCACGTACCAGTGGGAGCGAGGGTATTCTGCAGTGTCTGTAGAGACATATTTTAATTACTTGGGACTCTGGGGTAGGACTTTTGTAATTGGGGGAGTCCCTGTCTTTGTCCAGGGTACCCACATGACCCCTTGGGCATGTGTGAGTTTGTCCTGTGTTCCCACCAGGCTCTGGCAGTCTGGCCAGGCCTCTCACTGTAATTTTTTTTTGGGGGGGGGATGCTGGTGGCCGATGAGGCAGGCTGCCCTCAGCCATCCCAGCTTGACCTCAGCCCTCCAGCACGGTCGCCCAGTCTCCTGTTGGCTGTCTGGGGCTGAGCTGGAAAATGTGTCCTTCTCTCAGTTATTGCGGTTTGCTTACTAGTTCTAGATAGGCTCAGTTTATAGCTTTCAGACTTACATACTGCGTTACTGTTTGTGTCAGGGAATTTTTAGGAGGCAGTCATTGTGTTTCAGTAGCTCTGGGTTCCAGACCACATCTGCCATTATCCCATGAGCCCCTCTGGCCTCCCAGGACGAGCAGGTAGTGAGACCCCCGTCTTTCCGTGCTCACATGTGTCTGTCGTCCTGCCCCAGGTCACCACTGTCGTGAGGTCACAGCTCGTCGTGTTCCCTGCTGGCAGCCCATCTTTGCAGGCAGATTGCTGTTTATGTTGGGAGGGGCACCGGTGGTCCTAGAGACCGTGCAGTCCAGCGTCGGAGGGGACGCCAGGCGAGTGGGTTGTCCTTAGCACGTCCCTCCTGACCTTCAGAGTCACCTCATTGTAGTTGATTCTGTGCCTGTCACTCGGAGGACTCTGAGGTGTCGGGCGCTGGAAACACAGCGACGGGGTGTCCAGCCCGTCCAGCCTCATTCCCCCTCCCTCCCTCCAAGATGTCTTGGTCCAGAAAATATGAAATGACAATTGCCAGTGTATTTTAATATAAAATACAACTGAAAACTGTTCTCCAAGAATAATGAAACCACATGCTCACGAGGCCGACCGCTACGAGGGGCCGGCGGCTGCCCCACAGTAGGGCCTTGCTGGGGGCAGCTCAAGGCTCAGGGGGTCTCTCTGTGGCCCCAAGGTCTTGGCAGGGCCCCCACTCTGTCCGGCACATAACTGGTATCCATTACCGAAATAGCACGTTCAACTTGAAAACATCCAGAACATTCTGAACACGAACATAGTTTGAGACATGATAGAGAGTCGTCTGTGTGTTCTGTCCCCGTTACCGGTTAGGGGAAGTGCTGGGCGTGTGCCCATAGCCAGCGGGCATGCGCCCTCTCCCACTTCGCCGAAGGGGTCCGCCTGGCTCGTGCTGAGTTATCCGTCCGCTGGCGTTGGCGCCTGGACTTGGACAGCGTCGTCATGCGTCCTCGCTTCTCCCGTGACCAAACAGGTCTCCGCGGTGGGCCGCGCCCTGGCCGGGTCTTTCCAGGAGCGAGACTGAGGACTGCGGGCAGAGCCTGTCCTGGCTCCACGGCTCCCGGGGAGAGAGCAGGACTGAGGTGAACTTCACCTTTCTCCTCACACGAGGGATTCGGCATGACCTTCCTCTTAGAGCCCGTAATGATCACTGTCATCGTTGCTGCCACGCAGAGAGGTGCCTGATGGGTCCCAAGGCAGCGAGGCCTGGATGCTGTGGCTTCTACGAGCCACGTGGGCCCCGGGAGCCAACGACCTCGCGGGTGGGGTGCGTGGGCTAGTCCTCTGCCGTCTTAGGCAACTTTGTCCTTGCTTTCGAGTCCTCCCTCCCACCCACCTTCCATCCACAAGTGTGGGCCCCCCGTGGGTCCAGAGCAAGGGGACGTCTAAGGAATGCACAGCTGGACGCTGCAGCGAGGAGGCAGGAGAAAGTGACCCTGGAGCATCGGTTCAGGTGGAGACGAAGGCCTCCGGGGCCGCGGCCGTCGCTGGCCTGGCCGCCGTGTGCCCGAGGGGCTCTCCAAGGCTGTCCGCGTTTCCTCGGCCTCTCCCCGGCAGACTGTAGTTTTCAGGAACGCTCTGCTTGTTTGTTAGGCGCTCGTTTTCAGACAAAGGCGGCCGTGGAAAGTGTCTCCAGGCTTGGGTGGCTCAGGTCTCCATTTTCAGTGGCGAAACATTCTCGTCTCAATCAGACTTAATGAGGGCCCGAACTTGGAGACGTCGCCCCCAAGGGCCAGCCTTGTTCTTCTCCCGGAGAGAAGCAGCCTTGTTTGGGGCCGAACCCGGCTTTTCAAACGTGTCAGCGTTCCTGAGCAGACCCCACGCCGCCCGGCGCGGAGTGGGCAGGACGGATCCGTATTTAGACTTCCAATCAGTTTCCAACATGGAAAATGGATTTTGGCAATCAGTCCGCAGCCAAGCGCAAAATGTGTTCGTGGAGCAGCGTCAGAATCCCCATAGCAACGCTCGGGATGCGCGGGTCTGAGCTGGGGACCGCAGCGGTGCCGGGTCGGGTGTGTATTTGGATTCCGATCACCTGTGTTCACTAACACCCCACTGGGCTTCACCTGACCCCAAGGGGAGACCCCCCTCTCCCCAGCTGGCTGCTGACCGCATTGCTAGGGGACACGGGCAATGGCTGGCCGGCGTGGTCACTTCTTACCTGGTTCCCGAGGACCCTCGGCTCAGCCGATGGCAAAGCTGCCTCCGTTCCCCGTCAAGTTGGTTCTGAAGGCCCCCCCAGCACACTTCCAGAAGATTCTTGCGGAAGGAGGGCGTTTGTGCCGTTGAACACACAATTTCAAAGGCATGTTAGAAGTCGCCTGTGGTCGGTCTAATACATGAAACAGTGAGCTGAAGACTGGGTTAGTCTTTGGGGAAAAGAAACTTCCCGTAGTTTTTGTTTCTGAGAGTAAACCCCACTGCGACCAGGGAGAGGAGCCGCTTAGCCCTCTGTGACGCCCCCACCCCGTGTCGTTTTCAGCAGGTGCTCACTTCGTGTGTGCCCCCCCGGGGTGTTGGTCGGCTCGTGTGAACACACCTCATCAGGCTGCCGTGTTCATACTTTCCATGGTTTTACGTACACCTTTCCGTCTGTGCAATGTGGGGTTCTTTCCGTGACCATCGTGCCCAGATCTGTCCCCGTCCGGGGAAACCCTTAAGAGCAGAGCTCACCCGTGCCCCTCTGATGGTTGCCTTTCTTTGGAACAGAGATTCTCCATCTCACGCGTGAGTTCGTTGCTTTCGGTCGGGCTCATACCTGTGCTCACGTTGTCTCGTCCCAACTTCATACGGCTTCTGAGAAGCAGAACCAGTGGCTGTCAGAGCCGGGGACCTCAGGACGTGTGAAGGGTCTCCCTTCCCGCCTGCTGCCCAGCGGGGTGTGGCCCACAGCCCGGCAGCTCCAGGAACACGTCTGGGCCCCTCTGTGCCCACTGCCTGGCATCGTGCTGACGTCGCTGGGCTTTGGCCTGGGTCGGGGCTTTTGAAGTCTGTGAAACTGAATGAGGCCGACGGGTCTTACCTGTGCCCACAGATCCTTCAGACGCCTTTTTTTAAAAAAAAAATCTTCACCCGAGGATATTTTCCAATCTATCTTCAGATAGAGTGGGAGAGAGAGAGAGAGAGAGAGAGAGAGAGAGAGAGAGAAAGAGAGAGAGAGAGAGACATTGATGTGAAAGAGACACATCGACCGGTTGCCTCCTGCACGAGCCTGACCAGGGCCGGGGACAAACCGCAACCGAGGTACGTGCCCTTGACCAGAATCGAACCCGAGACTCTTTGGTCTGCGGGCTGATGCTCTAACCACTGGACCACACTGGCCAGGGGATATCATTCAGGCTCTTCATGGGCCCTGTGGATTCCTCCAGAAGCAGCAACAGGCCCGAGAGCTGGTCAGTGAGGTGGGGATTCATGTAGTTCAGCCCAGCACGAGGATCCCTGGGGAGCAAACCCACTGCCCCCTTCCCCCTCTTGAGACACACTGAGCACCCCCTCCCCCCAGCAGAAATGAAATAATATCAGAAAGAACAAAACCCATACGACGCTCAGGTTTGAAGAAGGACGTCTCCGGCAGTGACCGGATCGGAAAGCCCGGAGACGAGGTGTCTTCCCTTGACGGCCCTTCGCCCTAAGTGGCTCTGGAGCTTCACCTTTTCCTGTGAGTGATCTGAACTCGATAAGCTGGAAGGAGATTAGCCGTCCTTCCTCCTGTCTTCCGAGCGCCTCCAGCCGCCGATGGCAGTCGAGAGCTGACTGATGTGGCCGATAAGCCTCCTTGGTGTGCGTGTCTCTCTCTCGTGACAGCTGTGCTCTGATTCTGCAGCTGATACTCTGGCTTACATCCTCCCCCACCCCGGACTGGCTGCTCCTCTTCCCCCGGCCAGCGCGAGCTCTCAGCGCCGTGCGGTCCTGCAAAGGGAGGGAGACAGGCTCTCTGGTCCCCACAGTCTCTTCACAGTGCTGTTATCCTAAGCAGAGCAAATCCACCAGGTGACGGTCGATGGTGACAGTCGATGGTGATGCCTCTGCCCCAGGGTTCAGATAATTCTCTGGGATAGATGATTCTCTGTTGTGGGCGGGGGCTTTCCTGAACATTTTGAGATGTTTCGTGGTGTCCTTGACTTCTGCCTACTAGGTGCCAGTAGCAGCCCAGGTCATGACATCCAAAAATGTCCCCAAGTCACCTCCCGTGAAGGAGCCCTGCTCCACCTAAACACGCCTTCCGAGGTCTTGGTGGGCATCCTTTGGTTCATTTGTGTCATTCATTCACCAAAGAGTTACTAAGTTTCTACTTTGCAAGGCGCTAGGACCCAGCGCTTCAGGTGTTACGTATCTGATACATGTATCAGGTACCTCTGTGTGAATGTGTCTCTTTGAGTCCATTTCGAATGTATCACGCTTCCCACCTTTGCGATGTTTGTCATTACTGTCTTGAAAGTTGCCTTTTCCGGGCATCGCTCCCCGCCTGTCACTCTCACAGGACTTCTTGAACGAACGCCGTGCTTCTGTTTCTGCAGCTTGTCTTTGAGGACAGCCCCTGGGGTGTGGGTCAGTGTCCCCGGCTTTGGACACAGCTGCTGACCTTGGAAAGGATAACGCTATATTAATCCATCAATTTCACCCATGAATGCGCACCTGTACCAGCTCCAGGGCTCTGTTAACTACCCTGCGATTTCTTCCGTTTTCTTCAAACGCCGAGGCTGCACTTAGGGTGCCGTCATTTCCAGCCCAGCCGGCGGGTGTCCTGTGGGATGGTTAGTGGGAACTCATGGACGGCAGGTCCGCTTTAGGAGGAGGGAAGTGTGTTCCAGGCAGCATCTCGGACGGCTTCCACTGGCTGGTAAATTTAATTTGTTATGCTGCGTGTGGCTCATGATGTTATTTCCGAACCTGTTGTTGTGTATCTGAAATATTTGATAAGTTTTAAAGGAGAGCCAGCCCGTTGCAAGTTTGTTTTTTGCTCTCCTGCCCTGCAGTCTTTTAAAATAGCGTCTAGGACTCAGGTGCCCACTTGCTAACGCGCCCCTTTCCTGCCCGGGAAGCGGGGGCCTTGCGGTGATTTAGGTTTGAGCTCTTGGTCACGTGCTGAGGACCAGCACTCGCAGGACTGTGCTCTGTGCAGGTGACGGGGGATCTTCTGGGGGACGGGGGGACCCGGTGGGAGCCCCTCTTCCCCCAGGACTCAGGGCAGCTGGGACTCAGTGACAGCCCTGCCAGAGCTTGACGCGGGGAGGGAGGCGGGAGGAGGGAGGGAGGTGGGTGGGGAGGAGCGGCACTCCCTCCTGACTTACCCGGAGGGCCAGCTGGGTCTCGCACACACTGCTGGGCTGCGCTGGGCTGCGGGAGCTGCTGCCTGGCTGCTGTCCGCGGCTGTCACTGGCACTTGGGGATGGGAGGCAGGACGACCGAGGGACCAGCGCGTGCCTGCCGGGCAGGGTGAGCTTCAGTTTCCAACTGTTTGTTCCACCGGGAGTTTCTGTGCTGGGTGGGTGGTGGCCCTAGACCTGGAGGCGGGGGACAGCCTGGGGGCAGCCCTGTGTGCGCCTGTGCCCCGGCTGCCCTGGGACCAGGGGACAGGTTCTGGTGGCGAGCGAGCGCGTCACCTCCCCTGCCTTCCACAGCCGGGACTGGAGGCCACCCAGGGTGGGGAGGGCACTGTGGCATCCTGTTACCCACAGAGATGCCGCCTGCCCGCCTGTCCCAGGCCGTCCTGCTGGGTCTTCAGCACCCACAGGTCCATGTTGTGGAAACAGACCCCATGGAAGGCTTGGGAGTGGGTGGGGGCTTCCCAGGAATGTTCAGCAGTGGGGGGGCGGGGGCTCTGCCCTGAGCCGTGGGTCTGGCTCCCCTTGGCTCTGTCTGGTCAGTGAGGTTGGCTCAGGCGGCTGGCTGTCAAGGTGTTTCTCTGAGACGTTTTGGAAAAGGTTGTCTTTCTGTGGCGGCTTGTGTGTCTTCAGAAGGATTACCCAGGTCCATGTGGGGGCACTCGGGTTGGGATCTCTGACGCTCGGTGTGTCCCAGCACGAGGTACACTTGGCCCAAGGTGCAGTCCCTGGCAAACATCCTTCAGCCGTGAACTCCTCAAGGAGCCTCCACAGGGCACGGTGACATTTGCTCCTCATGGGGTCCGAGGGAGGCTTGGGGAAAGTTCTCAGCTATTTCATATCTGTGCACCAGGTGGGTGCAGGGCAGTGTGTGTGTGCGTGCGCGTGTGTGCTCGCCTGTGTGTGTGTGTGTGTGGGGCGGGGTCAGGAGGATCTGTGCTGCTTCCATTCCTCCCAGCAGCGGAAGGAAGAGCCTGGCTGTCTCAGGGCTCCTTCCATGTGAACTTTGGGGGTCAGGGGACAGGTCTCCGTGGCCACTGTTTTCTGATTTTTCGTAGTTGGGTTTCCCCCCGAGCTCCCCTGAAGTGACCGACACAGAAGTAGAACGAAGTGACTTTCAAACCAAGCCAGACACGTCCCAGAGAAGCACAGGGTGGGTGGCTCAGGCTGTCACAACCGCCGGAGCCGGTTTCAGCCTCGGTCTGGCTCCGAGAGAACCCGGCAGGGAGACTGAACTTGACTGATTCCCCCACCCCACCCCACCCCGAGGAGCCTTTAGCAAGTCACCCGGCAGGAAAGACCAGCAGACCGCAGATGCTGCTGAGGGTGACTAACCGGTCCCCGTGCAGGCAGCTGCCGAGCTGGCCCCCTTCGCAGAGAAAGGGGAACCGGCCCTCCACAGAGCCGGCACATGGGTGGAGAGAGGCCGTCAGCACGCAGGCTGCTTTTCCTTCAGTTCAGGCCGATTCGGTTTGTTGTAGGGCCATTAAAATGATCTTGTTCGAGCAACTAAAACAAGGCTGGCCCCTTTCGTGTGAGGGTTAGACTGTGCCGGTGTAGAATTGCACAGTGTTTGACCACCTTTCTGAGCACCGCTGCGTCTGTGGAAATGTTTCCTTTCCTTCCTGGCGTTGCGGATGCTCGCCTTCTCCTCTTCGCGCGTGTAGAGGTCGGCCTCACCGGGCTTCCAGAGCACCAGCCGTGGGTGTTGTTTGTGTTTTAAATGGAGCACAAGGAAACAGCACCTCCTCACTTAAGCTTATGTGCATCTGAAAAGTCCTGCCCTGTGGAACTCTGTCGAAAAAGATTTTAAGGGCCTTTGAAGCCAAATCAGGAGCAGGACGTTATGTGTTTAGCCCTGGCCGGGCAGCTCAGTTGGTTAGAACGTCGTCCGGATAGACTAAGGTTGTGGGTTCGATCCCTGGTCAGGGCACATACAGGAATCAACCAGTGATGCAGAAGTAAGTGGAATGACAAGTCAGTATTTCTCTCTCTTTCCCTTCCTCTCTCTCTAAAATCAATTTAAAAAATGACAGAAAGACGTTATGTATTTAAGTGTCTCTGACATCACGTTTGTTGGTTTTCTTGCAGTGAGCTAGTCCTCGCGTATCTCACACCACGGCAGATGGTCCCGGGGTGGCTGTACCATTGTTTTAGAAACGGCTGGAAGTTGCATAGCACTGACCGGCGGTTTACTGGGAATTACAGGGCTTTCCACCCTCCTGACCATGTGGACTTGCTCTGTGCCAGGGCAGGGCACGTTTGCTGATGACCTGGGAGGATGTTTTATTTCGGTTCATGTGGACGCCGGGTCCCGGCCTCGGGGAGGTTTCTCGGGAGATCTGAGTTGTGGCCACAGGGGAACAAGGACCTCAGAGTCCGAGGGTTTGAATGCGTGCTCTGCTTCCCCCCCAGCTGTGCGGCCCCAGGAACGTTGCCCAGCCATGAGCTCTGTGCCCCTTCCGTGAGGTGGGAATGATGGAAACTGGGTGTTTGAGGTTGCTGTCAGGGTTCAGCACATGGTAGACACTTAGTTCTTTTTAAATTATGTTTTCTTTATTGATTTTAGAGAGAGAGGAAGGGAGAGGGAGAGAGAGATAGAAACATCGATGAGAGAGAACATCGATTGGCCGCCTCCTGCATGCCCCCCCACCGGGGATCGGGCCCACAACCTGGGCATGTGCCTTGACCGGGAATCGAACCGGCGACCTCTTGGTGCATGGGTTGACGCTCAACCACTGAGCCACACCGGCCAGGCAGCACTTAAAAAATTCTTTTTTTTAATTTTTAATTTTAATTTTAATTCTATTTTTTTATCCTCACCGGAGGACATTTTTGCATTTATCTTCAGATAGAGAGAGAGAAACATCGAAGTGAGAGAGACACATCGACTGGTTGCCACCCACACGACCCTAACCGGGGCCGGGGACAAACTGCAACTGAGGTACGTGCCCTTAGCGGGAACCGAACCCAGGTGTCTTTGGTCCACAGGCCGATGCTCTAACCGCTGAGCCAAACCGGCCAGGGTGGTAAATTCTTGACAGAGTATTTTCTCCTCCTACCCTTTCTTTCTTCTTCTTTTTTTTTGTTAATCCTCATCTGAGAATATTTTTTCTATTTTTTTTTTTTTTAAGAGAGTTGAAGGGAGGGAGGGAAGGGGAGAAGAGAGAGAGAAACATCGATGTGAGGGAGACACATCGACTGGTTGCCTCCTGCACGCACCCCAATCAGGGCCGGGGAGCGAACCTGCAACCCAGGTACGTGCCCTCGACCGGGAATCGAACACGCGATCCCTCGCTCCTTGGCTGGCACTCTAACCACTGAGCCACACCGGCCAGGGCCCCTACCCCTTCTTGTCCTGTTCTCAACCTCACAGCTTCTCTCAGTATTTTCCTTCCAGAAATGTGAAAGTTTATGAATGGAATTCAACACAAACACACTCACACACGTGTGCACACAGGCACACACACTCACACAGTCATGCACACACACACACACACACACACACACATGCGCGCACTCACAGTCTCACACACGTGCATTCACACACACCCACACTCACACAGCCACACACACACACACACTCTCAGACTCACACACACACACACACACACAGCCACACACACACGCACACACACTCACACACACACACACACACTGACACCCACACATGCACACACACTCACAGTCACACACACACACACACTGACACCCACACATGCACACACACTCACACACACACACACACAGTCACACACACATGCACACACACTCACACTCACACACACACACACACTGACACCCACACATGCACACACACTCACAGTCACACACACTGACACCCACACATGCACACACACTCACACTCACACACAGTCACACACACACACTGACACCCACACACTGACACCCACACATGCACACACACTCACAGTCACACACACACACACTCACACACACTCACAGTCACACTGACACATTGATACACACTCACTTCTCCCATTTGTTCTTTGCTATGGGCAGATGTGGTTAACCTGGGTCACTTCCCATATTTCCATCCTACCCTAGTTGCTTGTTGGGGAACTGGCCGAATATTTCCTCTCCAGTGTTTGTCTTCCCTTCATGGGAACTGTTTTTTTCTTCACTTCATCTCACCCCCTTGAGGGTCTCACTGCTCTGTTCTTCTTTTTATTCCCTTTTTCTTTTATCCTCACCCAAGGACATGCTTTTCCTGATCTGAGGGGCGGGGAGAGAATGAACGGAACGTCGATTTGAGAGAGGCACCCGTTGGTTACCTCCTATAGGACCCCGACAGGGAATCGAACCCACAAGCTGTTGGTGCACGGGATGACGCTCCAGCAACTGAGCCACCCGGCCAGGGCTCGCTGCTCTTTTCTTACCCACCCCCATCCATAGGGTGGAAATGAAATGGGTCCAGAGCTCGGAGCTTGGCAGGGACGGGGAGTAAGTGGTGAAGGCAGGCTTGTTACATCCGGAGACTTCAGACTGAATGGGAGGCGGCGCTGAGGGTGCCCCGTGCACTGGGCATCGCCGTGGCATTCCCTGGGCATGTCTGCACAGCTCGGAGTTCCTCAGAAGTTTGGGGGAGTGTGGGCTGGTTATGCTGTGGCTGACCTCACCTCCAGGAAGGGGAACAGAAAGCGTGGGACGGAGGGGCCTGGCTCGTCTTCCTCCACAGAGGGGTGCACAAGCCCTCACTTCCCGTCCTGGATGGAAGTGGCCTCAGCAAAGCAGTTTTTCCGGAGGCCGACTGGTATACGCAGGAGGTGAGGGCCTGGCCGGGCTGGCTCAGCGGTAGGGCCTCGGCCCGCGCACCAAAGCGTCTCGGGTTCGGTTCCCAGTCAAGGGCACGTACCTGGGTTGCAGGTTCGATCCCTGGCCCTGGTCAGGGTGCGTGTGGGAGGCAACCAGTCGATCTCTCTCTCTCTCTCTCTCTCTTTCTGTTTGTACTCGCTCTACAAAAAAATCAATGGAAAGAATATCCGCTGGTGAGGATTAACAACAACATAAAAAACAAACAAACATAGAAACAAACAACCCTAACAGAAGAGACGAGTCCCACGACGTCTCGTCAGCGATACGTCGTGTCGTATCGTAGAGCTCACCAGCCTTGCGTGGTCGGCTCTCCCTGGGTCTGACCCTGGCATAGGCCCTGGGGAGTGTGTGGCAGTCAGTGATCCGTACTGAACTGTCTGGCGCTGTAGGAGGCGGACCTGGGGGAAGGCCCCGTGAGCTCGGCAGGGGCGCTGTCTGCGGAGCGTGCCGTGTCCGCACTCTCTGCCCGAGGGCTGAGGCTGGGTGTCTACTTGCTGGAGTGAATCGGCCTCAGCTGTGGAGTTGGTTTTACGATGACAGATTGACTTGCTGTCCTTGGTCTGGCCTGTCTGCTGTGACCCGGTGTCTGGAGTCACGGCCTCAGCGCCGCGGTCTGTTCTGGTCCATGTTTCATGTGAGTGGAGAACTCGCAGGTGCGTCCTCTTCCCGTGTTTCGCCACATTGCTTCTCCGCTTTATTTGAATCGTGTTCTCGAATACAGCTATCGGCGTGGTGTTCACCGGTAAAGCTTTTGGAGAAAGACCATCACTTCGTGTGGTGGTTGGGGTGGGTTTGTGACGCCTTGGTCGTATGTTCAGTGTTGAGGATTCTGACTCCATCAGTTACGAGATTTCGGGGGGCGAGGATCAGCACGGCCACGGATCAGCACAGCCACGGATCAGCACCAGCCACGGATTAGCACCGGCCACGGGTCAAGCGCGGCCACGGATCAGCACGGCCACGGTGCTCTCTACCACGCCACCGTTCACTAAGGGCCTGCTAAGTGTTTCTGGATTATTCAGATGCTAAGCACCAACTTACTGAGTGTCTACAACATTCGAGGTGCTTTTCCTGTGTTACCTCCTTACTGTGTCCGAGGGTGAGCTTGGGATCCCTAGAGGTATGTGAGCCACGAGCACAGACCCACTGTCCCCCGTGTCTGCTCCTGTGGGCAGAGCCCCTGACCTCTGGCAGCCAGGAGGACGAGGATGGTTGGTGCCAGGGGGTGTGGTACCCCGAATCCTTGTCTCTCACCGAGGGAGCGAGCAGCCCCTTTGGACAGTGAGTCTGGAGATCCTGAGAAGCCTCTTCTGTTTGGGGTGGGGTGAGGGGGGCACTTGGGACCTGAGGATTCAAGCTTTCAAAGTCCTCGTCTGAGGGTCCCGCTCAAATCCTCCTGTTTCGGGATGACAGGAAGTTCGTGATCTGTGACTGTGGTTTTGACGGGAACTGGGGTTGCTGGCTCTCCCCACTGACTGGTGGAGACTTGGACGTGGATTTCTGGGAACCTTCGGATGCTGAGGGCCCCGTTCTTGTCGGGTTGTCCATGGATGAGCCTGTCTTTCCCACTTGGTGAGGAGGGTGTATGGTGCACCCATGACACCAACATAAGGGAGGAAGGGATGGATGGCCCGCCGCAGGGACTCGGGGTCAGGGTGGGCTGTGTCTGTTGGACATGCACTCCTGTTCCTTTGAATGGGGAGAGAGGGTGAGCCTCGATGTAGACTTCGAAGTGGATTGGATAAAGGGGGCTATTTCAGGGGCCTTGCTGCGCGGTGGCCGGCAGTGTCCCCGGGAGAGGACAGGTGGGGAGTGAGCAGCACTCCCAGGCCCCCGCGGAGACCTGCAGCTGAGACACCGTCTCCCTCCTGTGTGTGGCTCACGGCTCTTTGAGGAAAGTCCAGACCCCCATGTGTGCCCCCTGCCGTCCCTGTTCACTCCTGGGGGGAACCGACCTGGACCCAAGGGGCCGTGCGGCTGTGGAGACGTTGCTGTGGTTCAAGTTGGCCGCGTCCCGCGAATGAGCCCACCCGAGCCTGTCCGTGGGGACGCGAGCAGGATCTGAACGACGCCTGCGGGGAGGCAGACTCACAGGTGTTCCTGAGGCACCCGCCCTGCCCTGGTGTTTTAAAATTTCGCCGTAGGGAGAACACTCACCAGGAGGTCCCCCCCCGCTAACAGAGCGTTAAGGGCACACACCGCTCTTAGCTGTGGGCACAGGCTTTGCAGCCGATCTCTGGAGCTGACTCACCTGGCATCACCCCCGTTTTATGCCCGTCGATCAGCCTCCTCCAGCCCCTGGCAACCGCCGTTCGGTGCTCGGCTTCCCCGAGTCCGGCGGTGTCGGGTCCGGCGCGTGGGCGGACGCTGCGGCATCGGCCTCCCCGTGACGGCCTGCGTTCCCGGCAGTGGCACCGAGGCTCGTCCGTGGTGGTGTTTCCCTCTCTCAGGCCGACTGCTGTCCCTCCACGTGGCTTGTGAAGATGGGATGTTTCCAGCGCTCGTCACCGGACACTGAGGTGCCGCCCGCGTCTTGGCGCTTGGTGCCCAGGGCTGCAGACTGGCCTCCGTGTCTGTTGGGTGAGACGCTCACAGGCGGGGTCGCTGGGCCACGTGGACGCTCTGTTTGCACCTTTTTGAGGACCCTTGTGCTGGTTTCCGGGGTCCCACTGGGCGCCCAGGCCCTGCTTCGCAGACCTCGCGGGGACCGGTCCCTCCCGTCTTTCCCGTTGGTGCCGGCGGCCTGGAACCAGACGGGCAGCCGCGGCCGCTCCCTTCTGGGCCAGTGCCCGGGGCACGGCGACTTTCTCAGGCTCCGCATCCATTGTGTGGTTATCGTGAGTATTGACCTTGGTGAGGGCTGAAAGTAACGCAGCTGATGATGGTGCCGGCCGGGCAGCTGCTGCCCACTCTGCCAGCCTTTACCCCGCCGCTGTGGGGCACGCCAGCCCCCGCCTGCTCTCACCCTGCGGCCAGCAGCCCCCCCTTGCTGGAAGCTGCCCTCAGGGTGGGTCCCCACGTTTGACCAGCAGAGCTCATGTGTTTGGGGCAACGCTGAGGTTCCCTGGGCAGTGACTGCCCTGGGGTGTTTCAGGGGCTCGGCTGCCCGGGCACTGCCCCCCGTCAGCCGGACCGAGTCCTGTCCCTGGCACATGCCCTCGGTTTCCCTAGCCTCCCGCGCCCTCCTGCAGGGCCAGCCCGTCCACGGCGTCTGTCCCCTGGGTGTTGTCTGTCCCGTGTTGCCTTTGTCTCCTCTCCGCCCCGCCTGCCAGTCCTGGACCCAGAGCCGGGCCTCCTGGACGCATTCCTCGGGGATTAGTCACAGCCCGGTCAGAGCTGTCCCCACATGCCGGGCCGTTTCCGGTTCTGCGAGTGGAGGGAAGCAGGGAGCTAAGGCGAATCGAGAGGCCAGAAGCGAGGTGCCTGTGAGCAGCTGCCGTGCCTTCAGTGCCAGGCCGTGTGTGCCCGCCGCCGGGAGGCCGAGACCGCGTGTGCCCGCCGCTGGGAGGCCGAGGCTGCGTGTGCCCGCCGCCGGGAGGCCGAGACCGCGTGTGCCCGCTGCCGGGAAGCTGAGGCCGCGTGTAGACTGAGGCCGCGTGTGCCCGCCGCCGGGAGGCCGAGGCCGCATGTGCCCACTGCCGGGAAGCTGAGGCTGCGTGTAGACTGAGGCCGTGTGTGCCCGCCGCCGGGAGGCCGAGGCCACGTGTGCCCGCCGCTGGGAAGCTGAGGCTGTGTGTAGACTGAGACCGCGTGTGCCCGCCTCCGGGAGGCCGAGACTGCGTGTGCCCGCCGCCGGGAGGCTGAGGCCGTGGCCAGCCACTGGCCGGTGGCCGCCTCCTTCCCGGGCAGCAGGCAGGGTCCCTGACAAGTCGTGTCGCTCCTCCGTCCCGGGGCCACGGGGTACAGACTTTGTGCCAGTGGGCACTGAAACGTGTCCCCACCCCCACCTGAAAGATAACATGTCACTGAGCAGGGCTGGTGCCCAGTCCTAGCTCGTGGCTGGGCAGACAGCCCACAGTGACCTCTCCATTTGGCCGACGTAAACAGGCGTCTTCTCCTGGGTGGGTCCCGGCGTGCAGGGCAGGCTGGAAGAGGCGCAAACATTGAGCGCCTACTGTGTGCGGGCGCTGGGCCACGAGCTTCTCAGGACATGACCGAGCCGCACACCCACCTGGTGGCACAGCCTCCTCTCCGCATCAGGGTGGGACCCTGTGACTCTGGTGCCGTTACCCGGTGACCTGGAGACTCCGGTCTGACCCCTCTCATCTGTTCTAAACCGTGGCCGTCCCCACGCCCCGCGACCTTCCGCTCCAGGTGTGACGGGTGTGGAGAGGGAGGTTCTAATGGCCATGTCAGCGTTCGGTTCTGGTCTCCGCCTTTTCCACCCGAGCCGGCCCCCTCGTCACTTCCCTCGGTGTCACAGAGTCTGTCAGCGCTGCCTGAAACGCCACGTCTGGGGGGACTCCTGGGGTGAAACGTGTCATATTTGAAAAACGCAACCTTAGGGTCCGATGCTCATCACAGCTGCAGCTCAAGCCTGCTCCCCGAGCACCAGGGAAGGTCGCTGCTTCCTTCTCTGGAAGAGGCCGAGTCTCTGCAATGCTCAGGGCTTGGATGCGGGTCCCGAGGTGTGATGTGGCGTCACCCCGGCCTCCCGCTGCCTGTCCCTCTCCTGCCCATGTTGCGTGAACATCAGCTTGGCAGGGACAGATGGCCGCCCCGGACCCCTTTGAGGCCACATTTGCTCGCCTGGGTGGGGGTCGGGGCGGGGAGGCAAGGTTGACTGGGGAACACCCACCCGATGGGCACACAAAGGCTCACCGCGCGGGAGGGCAGCGCGCCCGTGCCCGAGTGGCTGGGCGACGGCCGAGTCCGGTTGGCAGGAGTGTGTTTGGCTTGGGATGGAGCCAGCCGCTCACAGCGCGGCCCGTCTCTGCTCCTGATTGATGCGCAGTGTCATTTGCTGTGGGACCCGGAGTGGACGGGGGAGGGGGGCGGGAGAAGGGACGGAGGGGAGGGCAGGTAGTTTGCTGTCAGAGCTCGAACACGTGTCATTCCGGAGGCCGGCCAGCTCTGCGGGAGGCTCGGCTGGAGTCCCCGGAGCCCTGGGGGAATCAGGACAGAGCGCGGCCTGGTCACCGGGACCCCCTGGCCCCTGAGCCAGTCTGTGGAGAGAGGAGGAGGACCAGCGTCCGGACGGGGGCATGAGGCCCAGGAACCAGCCTGAAGGGGAAACTAAGAGGTGACCGTGTGGACAATCGGGGTTTGTCGTGGCTCCGTGGCAGGGGTGGGGGACCTCTCGGGGGCCACGGGGATATTCACAACGTCATTCGCGGGCCATACAAAGTCCTCGCCCTCAGAGAGCCTCTCGTGTTGGGTCAGCCTCATGGGGAGGCGTGTGAGGTGAGCCGGACCTTCCCCACCCCTGAGGGGCAGTGCGGGCCCCCGTGCCCACCAAGCTCAGAGTTCCAGCAGGTGGACAGCCAACGCCACAGGCCTGATGGGAAGTTTGCCTGGCCCGCCCCCTGGGCTGTCACTTACAAAGTCCCGACAAACCTCATTAAGGTAACGGAGCGACATTCCTGTTGGTTGGGAGGCTGGAGCGTTAGTTCATTTATTCGTCTTTCCAGCGAGCCTGTCCCTGGGCACCGTGGGCGTGGTCCCGTCGTCAGGGGTCAGGGAGGAGGGACGTAGCCCACACCCCTCAAGGAGTGGGCCGTGTGGAAGGGAGGGAAAGGACCGGCCACAGGAAAGGGGCCAGGTGAGAGGTCGCCACTGGAAGTCTGGTGATTGGAAGGGTCAGCATGGCACGTTCCGTGGAGGGATGATCGGTGCAGCTGACAGGATGTTATCACTGATTCCTGTTCCTCACGGAGGGCTCACTCAGCCGGGCCCCGCTCTGAACACTGAGGGTGCGCTGACATGTCCCTCCTCCGATGACCCACCGAGCTGTTATGGTCCCAGCTTCACGCGGGGGAAACTGAGGCCCAGGGAGCGCCCGGCAGGCCCGGGCAGACACCGTGTCCGAGTTTCTGTCTCGCTGGTGCAGTCGGTGCCCCTGCGGTGGGACGTGTTCGTGCGGGCACAGGGCGGTGTGGGTGCTCAGGGCCTCGGCCGCACCGTCCCGCGCTCGGGAATCGGGTTTGTCATGGAAAGAGCTCCCTGCCCGACTTCCTCCTGGGTCCTGGGAGGTGGTTTTAAAGATCACGGAAGTCGCGGGCGGAAGAGAGTGGGAGCTTTGTGGCTGAGTTCCTGGGTGGTGGGTCCAGGCTTTCTCTGGCGGCCCTGGTGTCCGTGTTTATTCTGCCAGAAGTTGTGTCCTGCTGGGACATTGTGATTTTTCTCTTTTGGTGAGTAGTCCTTCTTTACTTTTTTTTTTTTTTAAATCCTCACCTGAGGACATTTTTCCATTCATCTTCTGATAGAGTGGGAGGGAGAGAGAGAGAGAGAGAGAAACATCGACGTGAAAGGGACACATTGACTGGCTGCCTCCCGCACGACCCCAACCAGGGCCGGGGACAAACTGCAACCGAGGTACATGCCCTTAGCGGGAACCGAACCCAGGACTCTCTGGTCCGTGGGCCGACGCTCTAACCGCTGAGCCAAACCAGCCAGGGTTGAATAGTCCTGTCTTAAAAAACATCACACGAGGGAGGCTATTTATAGCAAGCTCAGTCATTTGTATTTAAACTAAGTGATCACAGTTGTTTGTCAGTCAGTGTTTATTTCATAAAATACGAGGGCGATCCCGGCTGGTGTGGCTCAGTGGGCTGAGCGGTCCCGATACCCGGGGTGAGCTGAGCAGTGCTCCCAGTACACGGCTCTGCTGAGTCGGCGACCGTCTGTAATTTGAAATCAGATTGAAGTCCTCCAAGGGGGAGCCTCAGTTCGGGGGATCCCTGTCCGTGTGCCCACCTGGCCTCCCTCCTGTCCTCTCCCTGCCTCCCAGGGGGTGGGCGTGAACGTGGGAGGTTCACCGCAGAAAGCCAGCCTGGGGCAGACCTTGGCGGACAGCTGCGTGAGGGACGGAAAACGGACGCCTGCTCAGGTGCCTGTGGTCGACCTCAGATCTTCGAGCCGGTGGTGCCCGTGGGATCCCGTCCTGAGTGGCGTGGGGGCGGGTCTTCCTACTGGGAATCAATTTTGACTTGAGAAGTCACTGAGAAGTGGTAGGTTTTGGCGTCTCATGTCTTCAGACGTGTTGGGCTGTTGGACGTCCCCTTGCTCCGGGGTCCCCGAGAGTCGCTGTGGCCAGTGGGCCTTGGAGCAGCGTGGGCCGGGGGCCTGCGGTCTGTGTTGATGGGGGGGCTCCTCTTTCCAAAGAGATGCATCTGACTGGGGTGCCCGAGTTTCTCTGGTCTGGGTTTAGTAATTAGGTGGGTTTTGAATAGATGTGTACTTTCCTAATCCATTTCTTTACCTGTGTCCTGGAATATTTATGAAACTTCGTTTTTAGCTTTGTCATAATCTCTGTTGACTCCTTGGTCGAATGTCCAAGATGAATTAGCAGTGAGCAATGTCTGAGCGCCTTCTGTGTGCTGCGTTCATGAGGGGCTCGTGGTTCTGGTGTGGCCGTGGCAGGGGGTGGTGGCTGTGGCGGGGTGGTGGCTATGGCGGGGGTATTAGCCGTGGCGGGGTGGTGGCTGTGGTAGGGGTGGTGGCTGTGGTAGGGGTGTTAGCCGTGGCGGGGTGGTGGCTGTGGTAGGGGTGGTGGTGCTCAGTGAACTCACGGGCTGGTGGTACCAGCCGGGAAAATGGGTTAGTGTAATGGACTGACAACAAAATCCCACAGATTTTCTTAACAGGGGCAAACGGAAATGCTCAAAGTAGTTTAAATTTCAACATTTATAAATCCATTTGAAGTACTTGCAAAAACCATGGTGTTAGAAATGGATTTGTGTGATATAAAATGAAAACCAGACTTATTCGGTAAACTTAATTTCTCAATAATGTCCTCAAAGCCCTGGCTGGTGTATCTCAGTGGATAGAGCCGTCAGCCTGAGCACCAGAGGGTCAGGGGTTCGATTCCCGGTCAAGGGCACGTGCCTGGGTTGTAGGTTTGATCCTCGGACCTGGCAGGGTGCATGTGGGAGGCAGCCAGTCCATGTCTCTTTCCCTCTCTCCTCTCTCTCCCCTTCCCGTCTCCTTCCACTCTCTTAAAGATCAGTGGGAAGAATATCCTCCGGTGAGGGTTAACAAATGAAGTCCCCAGAAGGAGGGACTTCCTCGAAGGTCTGAGCCTTTTTCTCTCCTGCTCACGAGGCCACGCTTCACAGTCCTGTCTCTGTCTCTGTGCCCCCTGAGGTGCCGCCAGGAACACGTAGCATCTCGCAGAACCCGCCCACTCATGGCCCTCAGCAGCTGTGGTCAGAGTTGCCAGAGCAGTAGGTGATGGACAAGGCAGCGGGGTCCATCGGACAACGGAGTATTACTCAGCTCTCAAGGAAACGAGCGAGCTAGCCAGGAAAAGACACGGAGGAACTCGACTCCGTGAAAGAGGCTAGTCTGAAAGGCCGCCCATGCGGGGTCCCAGCGACGTGATGCTCTGGGAAAGCCCACACTGTGGCAGCAGGGCGTCCGTGCTGCCCGAGCATGGGGGAGGGAGGTCAGCGCCAGGGGGCCGAGCACAGGGTTTTTAGGGCAGGGAAATTATTCTGTGTGACAGTTATCATCACGGTAGGTGTAGATGTCCTCGGGCATTTGTCCAAACCTGTGGAAGGCACCACACCGAGTGTGTGCTGTGATGGGGACTGTCGGTGTGGGGTGCTCACGATGCGTGCCTGGAGGTTCATCGGCTGTAACGCGCCCGGGTGGGGCGTGGCTGATGGGCGAGGCTGGACCGTGGGAGCAGAGGACCTGGGCGGAGTCTCTGGATTTCTGCTCCGTTTTGCCCTCAGCCTTGACTGCTGGGTGAAGTCAAGTCTGTTTGAAAACAAGAACGTGAAGCCAGGTGGAGACGCTGTGCGTCCGTCCGTGTGTCCAGGACGGCGCCTCCTGGCCTGCGTGGCTGGCGGACATGTGGAGCGCCCCTCTGGCACGAGGCTCTGATAAGGTCCGGCACTTTCCCAGTGGCTCCGTCGCCGCGCGAGGTCCCGTTTGCAGTCCCTGTCCTTGTCTTTCTGACCGCGTGTCGGGCCAGCGCTGTCGATGGTGAGGGGCAGCTTTCGGTGAACGGATTCCTTCGGTAGGTTTCACGCCAGCCAGCCTTCCCTGCGGTGGGCACGGATGGTGTTTAAAAGGGCAGAGGGACCTTGATCCTGTTACCTTCCCTGGAAAGTTGCCAGGGCTCTGCACGCAGGGGGCACGGAATCGAACCGTGATGAGGACTTTCTGGGCGTTTCCGAGTTTCTCCTTGCCAGCTGTCGTCTGCGTTTTTGGAGGCATCTTTCTGTCTCTAGCAGATGTTTACTGAGCACTGCTCTTCGTGTCCCGCCCAGCTCCGGGGACGGGTGCGGTAGCAAAGGAGACTTAGAGACATCGTTGTGATGAGAGCGACGGGGCAGAAGGGGCCAGGAGGTGCTGGGCGCCTGAACTGTTGAGCGGGGGCCGCAGTGCGTGGGTGCAGAGACACAGGGGCGGAGGGAGGTCTTTGGTGAGCAGGTCGGCAGCAGTCTTGGTGGAGAAGGTCAGGCCTGGAGGGTGGGAGAAGCAGCATCCAGGCCCGGGGCTTGGTGGAGGGAGCCAGGGAGAGTCGAGGTGAGGACAGAGGAGCAGGTCAGGGCGGCGCCAGCAGGAGGCGGTCTTCGCAGGGTGGTGGAGGGAGACAGGTCTGCTTCAGGGTCTGGTGGGGTCCCTCCGAGGGGTGGGGAGCAGGCCTGGTGGCCTTGTCATCGGCACCCCTGGGGCCACTGGTCCTTGGTCTGAGCCGTGGTTCTGCTTTGATGAGGCTGACGCAGCCCCTGTCCTGCTGACACCGTGGGGCTCCGTCAATACGTGTTTTTCTGCAGACGCAAATCTTTCTTTACAGTGGGTGAGAAAACGGACTGTCACCAGAGCGGGTCGCCTACACGCTCTGGAATGAATCACAGGGTGTCTGGGGTTATCGGGGTTCTCTGCAGCCCGGTGTCTCCCTCACCTTCCAAGCAGAGGAGCCGCCCCACGCTGACCGCGGTTTGCTGCCAGAGCCCGTGTTGCTGGTCACCAGAGTGGACTCCCCTTGGCATTTCCCGCACCCCTCTTTGGTCTGGGCTGCTCGGCTGAGTTCTGGTTCTGGAAGAAGTGAACCACTTGTCCTGGGTGCCACCGAGAGGGACCACGGCCCGAGCAGCACCGGCGGGTCTCCGAGCCTTTCCAGAGTCCAAATCGGAGTGTTTTGGCATTTGCCTCTTGTCCGCCCGGTTCAGTGGCGTGCGGTGAACTCGGCCACCGACATCAGTTTGCCTGTGCGCTTCGAGCAGAATAACGACGGCTTCACCTCTGGTCCCCTTCTCACTGGGGGTCTCAGACCCCGAGTGCATGTTAGTTACGCCTCACTGCTGACGGGTGGGGACAGGGTGGCGGCGAGGGCGTGAGTCAGCACCGCACGGAGCTCGGAGGGACGGCGGCCGCGCGACGGACAGGCCCTCCGCGCTTCCCCAGTGCCTTTCAGCTGGCGTCCGACCTGCTCAAGTGACCCTCGGTGGGCACATGGTGACGCACACCTGCCTGAGTGTGATTGTCCCGGGGCGAAAGGACTCCCTCGCCGTTCAGGTTCTTCACTTCAGGGACGTCTTTCTTCCTCGTTCGTGGGTTCTCAGGGTTCCTGGGGACTCTCTGGGGACTCCTGATGTGCACCCGAGGCTGGTGAGGCTGTTGCGTTTTCTTTGCATCTTCTGGGTTTGATACGCAGATGGGTAGGGAGCTGCTTTTTGAATTCCAGCTGCCTTCCGAGGGGGGTGGGTATTCTCATATGGGGCCTGGGACATCCCCGGCATCTTCACCTTCTCACCCCAGAAAGTTTCCCAAGTGAGTTGGGTCAACAGAAAGGCAGGAGGGCCCAGCCGGTGTGGCTCAGTGGACTGAGCGTCGTCCCACGGACTGAGAGGTCCCGGTTTGCTTCCCGGTCAGGGCACATGCCCGGGTTGTGGGCTCGATCCCCAGTAGGAGGCGTGCAGGAGGCAGCTGATCCGTGTTTCTCTCTCACATTGATGTTTCTCTCTGTCTCTAAAAATATCAATAAAAACATTAAAAAAAAAGAAAGGCAGGAGAGAGGGCTCCCATCTTCCACCGGTAGAAGTCAGTTTGAGTGCGTTCCTGGTAAACGAGAGAAGAAAAAACCAAGGGCGAAAGTGTGGGCCTGTTGTTAACAGGTGGGGCCCACCGCTCCCCTGGGAGGGCGTTCGGAACAGCCCCTCTGCGTCAGTGTCTCCAGGGACCACACGGCCTGCCGCGGGTCCTTCCGGGGACACTGAGGGGCAGCGGCGAGGGGCATGCCTTCGGGTGGGAGATTCGCAGAGGGCCGGGCTCCAGCCCCAGCAGAGACGTCAGCTCTTTTAGAAAGTACCCAGGTGCCAGCGCCACCCACGTGGACCCTGTAACATCGTATCGCCTTGTTTGGATTCGCTTGTGGAAATAAACAACGTCCATGGAGAACGGGAGCAGGGCGGGTTGTTCGCACGCCCCCTCCCGTGGCACCTCCCGGCCCCCGAGTTCTGGCTTCTTTTTAGCTGTGTGCATTAAGACATAGAAAGATACCCGTTTTTATTTTTACAGATTAAAGATCAGCATCCCTGTTATTTTATTTATTTATTTTTTATCCTCACCCGAGGACATTTTTGCATTTATCTTCGCATAGAGTGGGAGGGAGAGGGAGGACGAGAGAGAGAGAAACATTGATGTGAGAGAGACACATCGAGTGGCTGCCACCCACACGACCCCAACTGGGGCCGGGGACAAACTGCAACCGAGGCACGTGCCCTTAGCGGGAACCAAACCCGGGACTCTCTGATCCGCAGGCCGATGCTCCAGCCGCTGAGCCACACCGGCCAGGGCCGTTCATGTTACTGTAGGCAGGCTCTGCGGTGCGTTCTGAGAGCACACTCACCCCGTGGAAACACGTTCCCCGTGGCTGCTCCCTGAGAGCACCGAGCCGTACTCCCCCCGTTCCCCATTTCACTGCTGCAGTGCTGGGGTGTGTGTGATCTCAGTGGACTCCCCGGTGGAAGCATCACCTCCAACTCTGTGGTTGCGGGTGGGTCCTTGCGCCGTGGGGCCCTCCTTGGCCGGAGCGCTGCTGGAAGGTTCCTGAAATAGATCAGTAAGTGGAGCAAAGAAGTGACTCGGGAACCCACACTGTTGGAGGCAAAGCCTTCAGCCTGACGTCACCCTTGCGTGGTGGGCAGTGGGTCCCCGAGCTCAGGGCGGCCCGGGGCCTGCAGGGGGAACCCTGGGGTTCTGCGGTGGCCGCGCCCCGTCCGCAAGGAGGTGGCGGAGAGGAAGGCCAGGGCAGCACCCTGAACAGGGCTCCTGGTCGGCCGCGCTGGGCGGTGCGGCGGAGTCAGACTCCGTGCCAGGGACTTCCCGTGTGTAAATTGGGGGTGACGCTGTCCTTCTCTCCTGCTAAGCCTTGCAGGGTTTAACCGTCCCCACGGCCGTCTCCCTTGGTCCCTGCCTGTGGAGCTGGGGTCTCGTCTCCAGTGACTGCAGCGGTGGCCGTCTTGGGGGTGGAAAGGGCTGTCCGGCCTCCGCTTTCCGAGTCCCCTTCTGCGTGTCTGTGGCTCTGCCTTGCCCGGGCTTCGCTGTGAAGGCCAGTGGCACACCGGGTACCCTCACCCCACCCCGGCTCTGTGGGCGAACACGGAGGGGCGCACTGCCCAGGTGACCAGCTTCGTGTCACCCTCATAGGGACAGAAACGGGCCCCTGGTGAGTGTACAAGTGAGTGAGGTGATCCGGTCGACTCAGACGTGACACCCGTCAGTCACTCGGTTCAGTGGGTGGGCCCGGAGCCGGGGGGATGGGCACTCCAGGGGGAGTCCCAGGAGGCAGCCCTGTCTCGTGGGGCACGTGCCGAGGCCAAGAGGGCGGGCTGCGGAGCCATGCGGCCTGGGTTTGAGGCCAGCCCTGTCGCAGGTGACCACAGTGTCTGTGGGCCAGTCGCTGCCATTCTCCAGTCTCCCCCCTGCAGGGTGGGGTGATGACCCCCCCTCCCAGAGCTGCAGCGGGCAGTGGGCAGGAGGGTGTGTCGGACGAGGCGCCAGCATGAGCCCCTCCCGTCCAGGTGAGCTAGACCGTCCTCCACGTCACCCGGGCCGCGGTGCTCTCTGGGGGGAGTGCAGGCGGGGCCGGGAGGACAGAGAGAAGGTGGGCTGCAAGCTGGCCTCTTGTTGCTCTTAGGTACGAAATACTTTGTCATGTCCGTGCACATCCGTGATCGGAAACTCAGAATATTTAAATAAGCGAAAGACGGACATTCAGAACGAGCGCCCGGCCTGCTCCCCGAGGCGCCCACGGTCCACATGCGGGTGACCTCCTTCCGGCGACCGCCTCCGGCCGAGTGGGCTCTGGAAGGTGGTCGGGGAGGGCTCGAGCCTTTCTGCACTCATTCCACCCGTGGGGTTTCTCGTGTGTCATGCGAGGGGCAGTGCTGACCTGCTCTTACAGTTCCGCCCTGAACTCTCGAATGTCCCGGAAGAGCTTGGGGAGGCCCCTCTACGAGGCCAGCGTCAGGGCACCCTGAGTCTGGGGGGGCGCAGGCCTGAGCATCCCGCGAGGTGACTGTTCCCTGACGGCAGCCCTGTGAGGTCGGTCCCCCTTCCCGGGCCGGTCGGGAGGCTCAGAGCTCGGAGGGTTTGCCCGCTGTCGCGGGGAGGACGGAGGTCCTGGGAGCCCGTGCCATGTACCCCAACTCGGCTTCCAGCGTTCCCGCCGTCCTGCCCAAAGCCACCGTGATTTTATGTTGTGGACAGTCTTCCTGACAGTTACGTTGGGAAGTGTAAGAGGAACATTGAGCGGCTTCTTTCCTGGGTGTGTGGTAAAATATACCATGTGAAATTTGCCATTTTGACATTTTTCACCGAAGAGTGCAACGAATTCAGTACACGTATGATGTTGTGCAATAGACCGGCACCACAGTCTATTTCTAGAACTTTTTCTTCATCCCAAACAGAAACGCGACTCGTTAAGCAACAGTGCCCCACCCCCACCCAACTTCCACTGTCCGTTCTGTCCATGAACTTGCCGTCCAGACAGCCACGCCCCCTCTCGTGGGACCGCGGGACACCTGTCCATCTGTGAGGCCATGTCACTCGCCGTGACGTTTCCAGGTTCACTCGTGCTGTGTGTGTCGGAAGTGCGGTCCTTCTTACTGAGTAACTTCCACGGTGTCCACAGACCACACCATCTGTTCCCCGGCAGGGCACTTCGGTCCCACGGTGGGCTGTTGGGCACCGTGCTGACGCGGACACTGGTCCTGGAACTCGGCAGCGACAGCACGAATACAGCTGACCCAAAACCCGGCACACGGCCCGGCCGGTGTGCTCAGGGGACTGAGCGCCGTCCCACCGGCTCTCCGTGGGGCTCGCTGGGCCCCAGGCACAGGGTGGGGAGGAGCCTGGCACTTTGGGTTAATGACCCTTTGACTGGAAATGCCATTGCTTGTTTCTGCCCCCGAAACACTCCCCTGTATGGAAAGGGGGCGCCTCTGCTCATCCCAGGGGCTGGCTGTGTCTCGAGATTGTCTAAATCACCGTGAACTTTTTCTTGAACTACCTTGGCTGTTTAATTAGGAACAAGCAATGATGAAGCAGTGATTTTTTTTTTTTTTTTAATCCTCACCTGAGGATCTTTTTCTTTCTTTCTTTTTTTTTCTTTATTGATTTTAGAGAGAGAGGAAGTAAGAGGGAGAGAGAGACAGAAACATCAATGAGAGAGAACATGGATTGGCTGCCTCCTGCATGCCCCCCACTGGGGATCAGGCCCACAACCTGGGCATGTGCCCTGACTGGGAATCGAACCGGCGACCTCTTGGTGCATGGGTCGATGCTCAACCACTGAGCCACACCGCTGGACAGGATATTTTCCCATTTAGTTTCAGATAGAGTGGGAGGAAGGGGGACAGAGAGAGAGAGAGAGAGAGAGAGAGAGAGAGAGAGAGAGAGAGACAGAGAGACATCGATGTGAGAGAGACACATCAACTGGTTGCCTCCTGCACGACCCCAACCCGGGCTGGGACCGAACCTTAACCGAGGTACGTGCCCTTGACCAGAATCGAACCCGCGACTCTTTGCAAGTCCGAGGGCTGACGCTCTACCTGCTGAGCCAAACTGGCCAGGGCTGAAGCAACGATTTTTATTCGAATAGTTACGTTAACATTCTGTTGGCTCTCGGTGTGAGACAGGACATATCGGTAGGTGAGGATCTCCGACCAGAACTGCAGTATGAGGACATCAGGGGCCCTCGGTGCCACCAGGGTCTTCGCGCGGCCCCTCCCTTTGGGGGCGCCCGGCTCGTAGGCTGAGTGCGTGAAGGCGGCGTGTGTCCTGCCTCTGCCGCTCTCTGCTTTGTGCTGCAGCGCCACGGCCTTGGTCGAGGACGGTCTCCTCTCCTGACACGTTCAATTCATGTGTACGTGGCGGAAGCGTGAGTGGTTTTGTGGCCAGCTTTGGTGACCCTCCAAAGCAAATGCATTCATACGTAAAACTTGTGGGTCCCGCTCATTTGCAAAGCTGGTTTGAAAAGCCAAAGAGTCGCCCCTTATGTGCACACAGATGCACCCGTTCCTAATTTTGGGTTGAACTCCGGAAGGTTTGAGGCCTGTGGACGGGCTTCGGGAACCCCCGCATGAGGTGAACCCCCAGGGCCCCTCCACATGCTGACGGCAGCACGTCAGCGTGGCCTCTGCCCTTCCAACGCGTGAACGTTTCCAAAAAAGCAACAGCTCCCCGTAAAAACACGTGGCTTCCATGTGGCAGTGGTTTGAGCGGAGCGGTGGGGCTCTCCTGGGCTTAATAAAACCATTTTAGCGGTTTGGGCCAGTGTTAGGAAAACAATGAAACCGGCTGTGTGTCTGCAGGTCTGCGTCCTGGGTTGAAATGAAAAAATACGGGCCCCAGTTCGAGAAAACGCTTCTTGTGTTACTGTGTCGTATTTGGGGTATTGGGAGCAATTTAAAGAAATTCCGGTTTTCTTTTTATGGTGTGGTCTCGCTCTGTTGGCTCTGTTTCTTCCGTATAGGAAGGTTCAAGAGTTCATTGTTCCCACTAACAATTTTATATCTTAACATCCTACAGTTGGTCTGAGGGTACCTCTCATGAAAACAAGCTCAAATCCTACCTAAAGGGGGCTGACTCTCCTGATTTCCCTTAATGTTCAGTCTCTTCCCCACCCCCCTCCAGCCAGGGATCAGTGTGATCTCCGCCCTGCCTCTGCAGGAGACTTCATGGGCCCTGGACTCAGTTTCCTCATCTGTGAAATGGTCCTGATGATGATACTGTCCTTCCAGGATCGTTGGAAGATGAAATGAGCTGTGTGTGTACAAACGCATCGCCGAGACCCCCAGGGGACGTCACTCGGCGTTCTCAGTCCCGGCGAGCTGTCTGTGAGCCGCACAGGGCTCACACTTGGGTCTTCCTGTAGAACCTCCCAGAACCAGTTTGTTCCGGATGCTCTGACCAAGCCGTGAGCTCTCTGGGCACAGTGGTGTCCTCGTTTTAAAGGCATCTGCTTAATTCTTTTTTTCCTAATTTGGTCTACTTGACTCCTGCTTTTTCCTCCTTACATTTTGTACACATCGTAAATGACATTAAAAGAACAACCCGTCTCTCCTTTCCCTGTGTCTCGAACCAGCGTTCCGTCTGCTTGCAGATGCTGTTGTCGGGGACCCAGATGGGTGTCTCCGCGAAGACTCGGTACCCCTGAAACTCAATCGCCGGGCTGCGTTATTAAAGTTAAAAAACAAATAAAAAAAGTGCCTGGGAGAGTTAAGAAACTTTCCTGGTGTTTCCCGCCCCAGAATTACTCTTCGTACGTATTGTGTCGCTGTCTGAAGAAAAGAAGAAGTTTGTTGACTTTTCAGGGTGACCCACCATATTCAAAGCAAAGGTTTGCCCCAAATAAATGTGTTCGAATTCTTAGGGATGGTTCTTCCTGGACACGGTGCTTCTCCCCCACTCTTCACGGACTGTCAGGGGAGTGTGGTTTACCCTGTTGTGTCTCATAAAATAATACACAGGACAGACTCTGCATGTAAACATCCTCGCTGCACCGGCCCCCGAGGGGCTGCTCTGAGTGAACGGCCACGTGGGTTGGGTTTGAGAAGGCTGCTGACCTGTGTCCTGGGGCTGCTGGTGGTTAACCTCATGCTTCCCACACCGCTGTCTGCGCGCTGCCTTGTCCGCTCATGCCTCCTGTTTACGTGATGTGTTCACATTCTCTTTCGTTCCTTTCACTCTCTGGCTGCAGAAACTTTCCCGTGGGAGGGAATTCCAGTGCTCGTACCTGGCAGATTTCACAGGACAGGGGCAGGGACCTAGGGCCACACGGACCTGGTGGAATTTCCTCCTCAGCCGCTTCCAAGAGCTTGGGCGGCTCGGTTGGACTCTCTGAACTTCAGTTTGCTCATCTGTAGAATGGGCCTCTTGCTCTCTGTGGACTCAGTGCGCTCTTCATAGTGATGAGGCTCGAGCTTCCTTCTCTGAAAGGTGTGTGTTTTGTAAGAAGAGAAATAATTAAAAATAAACATCTAACAGTGAGTTTTTTTTTTGGTTACTGTTCATCTGGCTAGGGGATGCATTTTGTGAGCAGGAGGGTCTTTTTAGAGTCCCGGAAATTCTACTGTTTCTCACTCTCCCCACCGTTTGCAAGGGTCCTGACGTTGTGGGCTGGGTAATACATTCTAATGGCGATAACGTTCACTGGGCGCCCATGCCAGGTGTTCTGTGCTTCTGTGCTGATGGTTCACTGGGGTAGGGTGGGGGTGTTCGTGGGCTGTTTGCAGGAAGGCTCACTGGGACTGATTTCTCATCATTTCAGGAGAGAAATGGAATTTTAGGGTGTGAACTCAGGCCTAGTCCTCCTGGCCGCAGGGCCCGAGCTCCCCAGCCTGCCGATGCCCTCTCTGTGCAGAGGTGGACACAGGTGCGGCGGCTGGTGTGGCAGGCGCAGCCTCCTCCTGCAGGGACCCACTCTGCCGTGGGGGTGGGGAGCGCTGTGACATTTGTGCACAGACCCAGGCGTGATGCGAAGGGTCTAAAATGAGGATTCGCAAAGTTGTGTCACTGGTGATGGGAAACCAGCTCCTGCTGCTGTTTGGGGCAAAATCTATTACCCACATGTCCCTGCAGCCTTGATGGGTATTTTTATTGTTATTATTATTATTATTATTATTTTTTTTTTTCCTCACCCGAGGATATTTTTCCATTGCTTCTTAGATTGAGTGGAAGGGAAGGAGGGAGGGAGGGGGAGAGAGAGAGAGAGAGAGAGAGAGAGAGAGAGAGAGAGAGAGAGAATGAGAGAATGATGTGAGAGAGACACATGGATCGGCTGCCTCTCACACGACCCCAACCAGGGCTGGGGATTGAACCTGTAACCCAGGCACGTGCCCTTGACCGGGAATCAAACCCGATGCTCTAACCATTGAGCCAAACCGGCCAGGGCGTGGTGGGTGTTTTTAGAGTAATTTCACGTTGGTTGTTTAAAGCTTTAGTTTTTCACTAGGTAGTGTCTTAAAGAGAAAACAGTTTCTTAGAGAGATGACCTGTTTTGGACAGAGTCTGGCCCCTTTCTAGAAAACTGGCCACTTGGTTCAGGCCCCCTCTCTCGCTCTGGACGGTGCTCATCCCCGAGGCCGCAGTTTTGGACCATGTCCCTCCTAGTGCCTCAGCGAAGAGCATCACACAGCATTTCCTGACCGTGGGGACCCCGGCAGGCAAGGGAACCCAGGTTTCCTCCTTGGTCCCCGTGATCTCCGCACCGAGGGAGTCCTGAGCCGGCCAGGGGCTGGCTTGTCAGGACACGTGGACTCTCCATTGTGTTCAGAAGAGGTGGAATGCGGCCCTTGTCAGAGGATCGCACTGAGCTGAGCACGAGCTGCAGGTCAGTGCAGAGAAAGGCTGTGCTTGGCTGTGGGTCAGCGCTCGCCATGCTGCCTGGAACAGTTCTCCGGCGACGATGGCCGGTGCACTCGCAGCCTGGCTGGGCCACCCTCCTGCAGGGCTCTGTTCCCTCAGGCGGAACTGGCTAATTTGATACAAACTTTCATCAACCACCTGCTGAATTGTCTCATTGTTTCACCGTATGGGTCATCCTCAGCGTTCTGTGCTTGGGTCTGTGACTTAGAATACGTACGCTCTTGTGGTTAACATTTTGTTTTTATTTTGAGATTGTAACAAACTTTGAGGAAAGTTGGCAGTTAGTACAGAGGATTTTATTTTCTCCAAGTCATGGGAGGGGACACTGGTAGCACCCCGACGGGAGGTTTTTCTGTGGACAAGACCACTTGTACCCCACCCCCCAGGAACCCCCAGTGTGTCCTCCGCGCTGCGTCTCCCCAGGACCCCCCAGTGTGTCCTCCGCACTGCGTCTCCCCAGGAGCCCCCAGTGTGTCCTCCGCTCTGCGTCTCCCCAGGAGCCCCCAGTGTGTCCTCCGCACTGCGTCTCCCCAGGACCCCCCAGTGTGTCCTCCGCACTGCATCTCCCCAGGAGCCCCCAGTGTGTCCTCCGCACTGCGTCTCCCCAGGACCCCCCAGTGTGTCCTCCGCACTGCGTCTCCCCAGGACCCCCCAGTGTGTCCTCCGCACTGCGTCTCCCCAGGAGCCCCCAGTGAGTCCTCCGCACTGCGTCTCCCCAGGAGCCCCCAGTGTGTCCTCCGCGCTGCGTCTCCCCAGGAGCCCCCAGTGTGTCCTCCGCGCTGCGTCTCCCCAGGAGCCCCCAGTGTGTCCTCCGCACTGTGTCTCCCCAGGAGACGTTTTTTCCCCAGGCTGCCACTGACTGATCACTGCTGTGGTTGAGACAGCAGGCTGTGGTTTCCAAAGCACTGTTTTCATTTACTCCTGTTCCGAGGGGGAAACTGAGTCCTGCTGGGGGAAGTAGCTCTCCTCAGTCCTTTGGGAATGACGGTGGCTGAGGCAGAATCCCCCCGGCCCCCGCTTCTGTGTGGCTCTGAAGTCCACTCTGAGCGAGGTCTCCCGGTCCAGCCACCTGACGGCTAATGCCGGGCAGGTGAGCCAGAGGCGGGCCTTGTCTGGGAACAGACCTGCTTTTGGCTCATGCTGTTGGGTGGTGTCTCACCGTTGCTCAAGACCTGATCATTATCTTTCCAGATTTCATTTTGAGATTGATAATTAACCCTTGAGGGCTTTTCCCATTGTGTCAAGTTCAAACAAAAGAGGCTGACAGACTCCCATTATGAACTGAACCTGTGTGGCAAGCACGGCGCAAGCCCCGACACGAGGAGCCGTCGCAGGCCGGTGCTGGCCGGGGCCTGGCCGAGGCCGCGCGTTCCCAGGGCCGAGGGGTCGCCCACACGGCCAGGTGTGTGCCTCGGCAGCCGGCTGATCCTCCTCTGGACGGGCGTGGAGAAGACGGATTTTTGGCCGAGCCCCAGAGGGGATCCCCGTCTTCCTGAGAATGCGCCGCATGGCAGATCCTTTCGGGCGATCGTTGCTGCGTCCTGAGGTTTCTGGGCGCCCTGGGTTAAGCACAGCGAGGCAGCAAGCCCGTGGCCGGGAGTTCTGGTTTGCGGTGGCTGACGTTTTCAGTGAGTGGGAAGAAACTGCTGATGAGATCAGCGGAGTGCCGGTTCTGAATTGTTGCTGCATAGAATCACCTGAGAAACCGGTGTTCCTCCCCCCGCCCCCCGCCCCCCGCCTCCCTCCTCCGACACGCTTCGTCATGTATGTGCTCCTCTCTGACTCAGACCAGGGCTTGTCAAAGAGGGTTTGGGTGGGGGCACGGAGACCATTATCTCTCCAGTTATCACACACACGTGAACCCCGGGATGGATCTGGCGTGGCCCGTGCCCGCTGAGTGAGAGGTCTGAGAGCCAGGAATGGCGCGGGGTCAGTCACGGCTGCCGTTCTCAGGACTGGGCAGGTGGGCACGGCCGAGGGACGGCGACCAGGTGAGGACAGTGCTGATGGCGATATTGACACTTGGAAATGCCCATTAAGGAAACACCTCGATTCCTTGGTTTTTTAATTTTTTTAATATGTTTTTCATTGATTTGTTTTTTAGAGAGAGAAAGGGAGAGAGAGAGAGAGAGAGGGAAAGGGAGGGGGAGAGAGAGAGAGAGAGAGAGAGAGAGAGAGAAACATCGATCGGCTGCCTCCTGCGCGCCCCCTACTGGGGATGGAGCCCGCAACTTGGGCATGTGCCCTGACCAGGAATCCAGCGGGGACCTCTCAGTCCCTGGGATGACGCTCAGTCCGGCCTCAGTCCCTGGGATGACGCTCAGTCCGGCCTCAGTCCCTGGGACGACGCTCAGTCTGGCAGGCCCAGGGCCCGGGCTCTTTCTTCATCCCGCAAGGAGCCGATCCTGTCGGGGAGAATGGGCACGTCTGTGAGGGCGCTTTCCCACAGTGGTCACTGCACACACGTCCCCCGGGCTGTTGGTAGGCGTCCCCCAAAACCAGCTTCCATTTTGCAGGGCGTGTGGGCAGCGCTGGGGCCCGTTCTTCCCGGCGCTCGAGTGCGGGTGTGCATGTCGGGAGACGGGGTGGTGAGAAGGCAGTGGTGCTTTGAAGGACACGGCCCGGGCAGGGGCACGCCCTCACACGGAAGTGGGTGTCGGAGGGAGACCGTGCCCCCCACTGGGTCCGGTGACAATGACCTGACTCGAGGTACGTGGAAACCCTTTCTGATGTTAGTTTTCAGTACACCTCTGTGTTTCACTGTGGTGTAATAGCTAGGACATGAACGTGACCTTTTCCCCATCCTTAGGTGGGCTGTTCAGCGGCACCAAGTACGTTTACCTGGTTTTTACAGCCGTCACCGCCGTCATCTCCCCAGCTGGAACTCTGTCCCCATTCAACGCCCGCCCCTCGCCCCCCAGGCCTGGCCCGCACGTCGGCTTTCTGTGCCACTGACCAGTCCAGGCGCCTCACGCGTGGAATCCCACAGTATCTGCCCCGTGTCTGGCTTATTTCACTTCGCGTAGTATCTTTCAAGGATGTGCTCTGCTCTCCGATGTGCATTTTAATTCTATTTTTCTTTCCTCACTCGCCCTGGTGTCATCGAACACCCAGCACAGTCACGTTCAGGGATTCCCAGGCGTCCCTCCGCTGGGAGAGGCCTTCTTACGGGTGCGCCGTGGGCCCGGCCGGTGTGGCTCAGTGGGTGAGCGTCGACCCTGCACCAAGAGGTCGCCGGTTCGATTCCCGGTCAGGGCACATGCCCAGGTTGTGGGCCCGATCCCCAGTGGGGGGCATGCAGGAGGCGGCCAATCGATGTTCTCTCTCATCGATGTTTCTCTCTCTCCCTCCCTCTCCCTTCCTCTAAAATCAATAAAGAAAAAAAAAGGATGCACCTTTGAGAAGAGCTGAATGCTCTCCACCCTGAAACACGAGCGACAGGGACCCGCTGTCCCTTAAATCAGTATTTAGAGTAGAAGAGGCGTGAGCCCGACACTGAGGAGTTGTCTCTGTATCGCATGGTGACGGAGGCACAGGCAGGATTCTCTGAGTGTCTGCGTCCCCTTTCCGCCGTCTGAGGTCACGACGACGTGGCGCTCTTTTGGGGAAATCCTCTGTAGCTCTTCGGATGAAAAGCCTCTATTTCTAAATGAATCAGCCTGCAATCTGAAATGACCATTCTTGTTTATTTTAATAGGGCCTTGGAATGTTTTTTTTTTTTTTGGCATGAGTATTCTCTTCCATACTGTGATTTTATAGTAAAATTATTTCCAACTACCTCTGTTAACCCCCTACAATTGGAAAAGCTTCCTTTCCTGAGGATTTCAGCAGGATTTCGATGATAGATTCCGCGAGACACCAAAACCGTCACCGTTTTCCCCCCGAGTAGCCGTAAAATTCAGCTCAAAAAGTCGTAGTCAGAGTGAAGTGCCATCTTAGCCTGTGGTGTATTTTGTCAGAATCTCAATCCGTCTGTGACCTTTGCTGGTGTGAGCACCTGTTTCGTGTGAAGACTGTCGGCCTCGTCCGCGTGTTCTCGGCGTAAAGAGCCATCCCTCCCTCGCGGCGCCCTGGGCTCGCCGTAGGCACCCGGTCTGGGGCCCTCACACTTACACTTTGTGGGCCCGTGTCTCCCTTCTCCTCCCCGCTGTCCCCGTGAAGATGCGCAGGACTCTGAGGAGCCTCCTGCCTCCCGGACTCAGCCTCCCGGAGGCACCTGGGACCGAGCGGCCGGCAGAGCAGGTGCCCAGCACCCGCCGAGCTCGAACCCTGTCCCGTGGAGCTGGAGGTCTGGAAGCGCTCATCGAAGGCGTTCTCCGAGATGAAAATCGACGCCAGGGCCTCGTGTACCTTCATGGAACACTGAGCCGAGCCTGGGACACACAGATGGCAGCCTGTTCCTGTTTCCGAGGGGATGAGCGAGGGAAGCAGAACAGGACAGGTGGCCTGGCGCCGGGACCCTGGCCGCCGCGGTGCCTCCGTGCCAGCGAGCCCTCCGAGCACTCGGTCATGTGCGCTTGGTCAGCCCTCTCCCTCCTCTCCCGGGTCCTCCCGGACGGAAGCCACTCCTGGAAAAGCAACTCCCCTTGCTGGTGTGCACGGTCCCTGCCTCTGTCCCTTTGTCCGCCGTGCCTGCCCCGGGAAGCCCAACGTTTTTTTTTTTTTTTTTTATCCTCACCTGAGGACATTTTTTCACTTTTTGTTCAGATAGAGTGGGAGGGAGAGAGAGGAAGAGAGAGAGAGAGAAACATCGACGTGAAAGGGACACATCGAGTGGCTGCCTCCCGCACAACCAACCAGGGCCGGGGACAAACTGCAACCGAGGTACATGCCCTTAGCGGGAACTGAACCCGGGTCTCTCTGGACCGCAGGCCGACGCTCTAACCGCTGAGCCACACCGGCCAGGGCAAGCCCAATGTTTTGTAAACACTTAATTGACAAGGTGCTGGACTCTACTGAGGAAGAATCTGAAACCACAGAGAAATTAAGTGACTTGCCCAAGTTAACACATGACCCTGTGCTCAGAGAGGGGTACCCGTTGCCCCGTTGTGTGTTCCTGCCCTCGAGAATGCAAGCTCCCACCCTCAGGGAAGCAGAGACAGGACCCCTGAGCCGGCACCCAGCCTGCTGTCTCTCAGGGTGCGAATCTTCGGAGGGGGCACCCAGGGGAGGGCTGTGGCGACTTCTGTGCCTTCCCAGGATGCTTTGCTTTCAGGGCGACTCATCAGCCCCCCGCTAGCTGGGGAGACGGCCTTGCCCAGCGGGAGGCATTACTCAGGAGCAGGTGTAGGAGGCTGTTGAACAATCCTTCTGACCCTCCTCCCCTCGCAGGCTTTCAAGCCCAGCTGCGTGGGAATTGAGGCACCCCCACCCCACCGGCTGTGTGCTTGAAGTCTTGGCTGGGGTTGGGAGAGGGTGGTGATTGCAGATCAGGGCCAGAGCGGGACGCTGAGTACCCAGGACTCCATGTACGGGGGGAGGGGCTGGGGGAGGCGGCTGTGTGTTGGTATTCTGCTCTCTGCAAGTACCTTTGTCCTGTTTCCATATTGAGCAAGAGAGCCGCAGCTGGTGATGATGTTGGCTACCAAGAGCCATGAGCTCGGAGGGATGTAATGGTCTAGCAAGACATGGCAAAGATGACATCATGGAAGTCAGGCCACTGTCCTCAGTGACCCCTTTATGTCCTGGAGCCTGGGGCTACCAGGAGCTCCCCACATCAGCCTTCTTGCAGAGCTCAGATGAAGTGGGCGTGTGGGCTGCTCGCCCGCCGAGCCCCCGCCGGATGTCCCGTTGTTGGCAGTCTGTGGGGGAATCCATGGGACTCCTTTGTCCCTTTGGGTGATATCGATGCATGACTAGGAGCTGGAGGAAGTCTGGCATGGGATGGTTAATTTTACGTGTTAACTTTGCTCTGGTGCCCACCGTTTTCAAATGACAGTTTAGATGTTCCAGTGAGATATTTTTTAGATGTGATGAGCATTTAAAACACTCAAACATTGAGTAAGGCAGAACATCCCCCATCCAATCACTCGAAGGCCCTAAGATTAAAGACAGGTCTTGCCCTGGCCAGTTTGGCTCAGCGGTTAGAGCATTGGCCCGAAGACCAAAGAGTCTCAGGTTCAAATCCAGTCAAGGGCATGTACTTCCTTTGCGGTTCCATCCCTGGTCCTAGTTGGGGATATGCGGGAGGCAACCAATCGATGTGTCTCTCTCACATCAATGTTTCTTTCTCTCTCCCTCTTCCTTCCTCCCTTTCTCCCACTCTATCTGAAAATCAATGGAAAAATATCCTTGGGTGAGGATTAAAATAAATAGAGGAAGGAAGGATGAAAGACAGGTCTTGATGAAGGAAAGAATTCTGCCTCCAGATGCCTTTGGACTCAATACTGCAGCATCAACGCTTTTCTCGGTCTGCAGCCTGCCTGTGTGCCCTGCAGACTGTGGACTTCTTAGCCTCCAGTCACTTGAGGCAGTTCCTTAAGTTATCCATCCACCCATCCATCCACCCATTCACCCATCCCCCATCCATTCATCCACTCACCCATTCATCCATCTATCCATCCATCCATCCATCCACTCACCCATCCACCCATCCCCCATCCATTCATCCACTCACCCATTCATCCACCCACCCACCCATCCATCCACCCATTCACCCATCCCCCATCCATTCATCCACTCACCCATTCATCCATCTATCCATCCATCCACCCATTCACCCATCCCCCATCCATTCATCCACTCACCCATTCATCCACCCACCCACCCATCCATCCACCCATTCACCCATCCCCCATCCATTCATCCACTCACCCATTCATCCATCTATCCATCCATTCATCCACTCACCCATTCATCCATCCATCCATCCATCCATCCATCCATCCATCCATCCACTCACCCATCCACCCATCCACCCATCCATCCATCCATTCATCCACTCACCCATCCATCCACCCATCCATCCACCCATCCATCCACCCATCCATCCATCCATCCATCCATCCATCCATCCATCCATCCACTCACCCATCCACCCATCCATCCACCCATTCATCCACTCATCCATCCATCCATCCATCCATCCATCCATCCACTCACCCATCCATCCATCCATCCATCCATCCATCCATCCATCCACTCACCCATCCATCCATCCATTCATCCACTCATCCATCCATCCATCCATCCATCCATCCATCCATCCATCCATCCATCCATCCACTCACCCATCCATCCACTCACCCATCCATCCATCCACCCATCCATCCATCCATCCATCCATCCATCCATCCATCCACTCACCCATTCACCCATCCACCCACACACCCATCCACCTCCTATTGGTTCTGTTTCTCTGGAGAGCCCTAATGTGAGGGGCATATGACAGGGAACATAACACTAACAATAAAAAGCTCTGATCCCTTCTCTCATGGGACTTGTGATCCTACCAGAGAGGAGATGGGTTGACAAGTCTTAAGCGAGGTGATAACTGGGGTATTCAGAGAGACAGGTGATGGAGAAAATCTCAGAAGAGTAGAGACTTGTCAAACTTGCCAACGGAACTCTCTACCACACGCAGAGAATTCACTCCTGACCACTTTGTGTGCCATTCTATCTTGCGGGGGGATGTGGGTATTTCATCTTAGAAAGTAATACACATTAAACTCTGGCCGGCCGTTAGCCGAGCGGCAGTCTACGCGGTGGCGTTCTCCGAGGACACAGCGCTCTGAGGGTGCATTGGCTTGGTGTCGCGGTGATGTGTGCGTCGAGTGGTCTGGCAGAAGAGGGGAGCGTCCGCAGTGGGGTTAGAGGCAAGGAGCCCTGGACTAGAAGGGGAGGGTAGATAGGAAAGATACTGCAGGGACCTCAAAGGAAGGAAAGAGGGAGATGGAAAGGAGGAAATGAGCATTCATGAAGCTGAAATGAAACTCCAGAGAAGTGTTTTCCACATGCATTGCTTCGTTTGGTCCCAGCACAAACCCGCGAGGCAGACGACCTGTTTTGCGGAGGAAAAGGTCCACGGGATGTTCCTGACTGGCTCTGGTCTCAGAGCGGGCGATCTGTCTGAACCCAGTGCTTCTGTTCCGTCTGTCAGTCGTGCTGCCTCCTGGGAGGACTCCCTGGGTGGGAGACAGACCTGAGAGTGCGTCCGATTTGAGCTGTGAAGGGGGTAGCTTCGTGGAGGTGTCCGGCGGGGGACCAGAGGAGGTTAGGAAGAGGCACTTGTCCTGAAGGCTGAGGTTCAGGTCGATGAGAGTGTGGAGGGAAGTGAACAGATTTGTTGGAGAGAAAAGTTCTCCATACGGAGAGTCGGGGAGAAGGCTGGGCAGAGCCCACAGGTGGAGGAAGAGGACGGTCCGAGTCCAGGGGCGGGGGCGTTTTTTGGAGGGAGACAGACCAGCAGGGTCAGATGGCCGGCGGGAGGCACGGCCCAGACCTTCTGAGTGGGCGCTCCTGTCTGCTGGGGCCGTCCAGGTCGGAGGCGGGCCCAGGAGAGACGTTTTCTTCCCGGAGACGAAACCTCTTCGTCACACCACGAGGACCAGAGTTTTGCTCGGAAACCTCTCTGTACTGCTGTTGCGTTGGTCCTTCCGGGCTGTGGAGTGGGGTCCCCTGGCCTCCTGTCCGCGCTGGCCGACGTGAGCCCCCAAAGGCAGGCGGGTTGGAAACCAGGTTCCTAGCCTCTTGCCCAGTGGTTGACTGTCTTGTGGGTGGGGTGAGGCAGTAGCACCCAGTCCTTCCTCCTTAGATCCTTTCCTTGTCTGCTGGTGGCATTGTTCCCTGGGCTCCGGGGGCGGGATGCCGATCGCTATCTTGATTGCAAGTTCAAGGGCCCCAGTGAGCTGAGGCTCCGGGCGGGCAGGTCCCTCGGGGTCCAGCTCCTGTCCACAGACCCGGGCTCCTGGGCGGCCACACGTCACTCTCCTGACCGTGCTGGGAGCTTCGACCCTGCTGTCACACCGCCTCATAAAAAGGCCGAGGGGTGGGGGACATTTAGATTCTACCTGTTAAATGGGGAAACGGAGGAATTAGTCAATAAATAGGCTCAAAACACAAACAGCCACAGATTTTGGGGTAGCTTCCCCTCCCTTCCCTTCCCTGTTCCTTTCCTTCCCTTTCTCTCCCTCTCTCCCTCTTCTTTTAACCACAGGTGACCTTTTCCTGCTGCTGCCAGTGGTTGCACCTTGCAGAGCCCACCTGCCACCCCGCCCATGGAAGACACAGTCACCCCCTTAGGTGGGGTGAGGCGGGGCATCAGACTGCGGGGGCGGGACATCAGACCGCGGGGGCGGGACATCAGACCGCGGGGGCGGGGCATCAGACCTTGGGGGCGGGACGAGGGCCGGTCCCGCGGGTGGGGGGCGGGGGGCGTGCCCACGCACTTGCTGCCCAGTGCTTCCCTCACCTGTCCTCGGTGGCCAGGTGGGCTCCCTGTCACACAACGGTGGTCTTCAGTGTGGACGGACCTGCGACGTGATTTCGTTAGGGTGTGGGGAGGAACTACAGAATGTCTGTTGCATTCTGTCTTGTGTATTTACATTTCTGTGTATTGCTGTTCGATTCAGATGAGCTAGGCACATCATAAACCTACACAGAAATGCCGGGCGTGCGTAGTTATTGGCACAGCGGCGCGGTGTGTCATCCATACGTTAATTAAGTGGTGATGCACGCCCCGTCTGGGGTGGCATGCTCAGAGCGACCTGGTCGCTTGGGGGTGCCCCCGAATCCGTTTGCACGCCAGCGGCCTGGACGGGGGTGTCCTCGCTCATGCCTGGGAGCAGGGCGGTGTGGTCCGCCGGCTCCGTGTGTGGTCCCAGAGATGTTACTTGGCAACGAGCCGCGAGCCTTCTCAGCGAGTTGCTGTCACACAAGAAACAGATTTGCCTCATGATGGTATGGATCGGTTTCCTGCGTGGGAACGCGATGCCTCACTGTGCAGGGACGTTCCCATGACTTCCCGGCTTCATGTCGAAAGAGGCTGATTATCCTCTCCTGACCTCAGGGAGGGGCGAGCACGCTCCTTGGATTTCTTCCTTTTTTTTTTTCCGTTTAAAAAAATCCAGTCGGCAGCTGCTCAGGGCGCTCTCTTCGCCTCTCCCAAGGTGTCGTTCTGCTAGGGTGACTGTCAGGCATTACTCCACCGAGAGCCTGCAGCGTCTGGGCGGAGGGACGGTGGTTCCATCCTGCCCGGCGGCCCTTCCCCGCAGTGGGCTCTGTTTGCTGTCAGAAGCCAGCGTGCTGGTCCCCATGCCATGCTCCGGGGTTTCGACTTCAGCCGGCAAAACAAACACGATTTCTTTCTGAGTGTAGGGAGCATAGACGTTCCCGGACCACCCTCTTTACTTTAACGAGAAAGGGTAGTCAGGCAGGTCGGACTGAGGTACCTGTGACCCGTGGTCAGTCCCGGTCTTCCCTGCCACCTCTGTGCCCATGGCCTGCGGCTGCTCCAGCTGTCCCCGTCATGACCAGCGCGTCCCCTGAACCCGCCTGGCGCCGGGCAGCCGTCAACTTCTCATTTCACTGCTCGAGGGAAGGGGACGGTCCTCTGTTGAGTGGCTCAGGGGCCTCCCTCCTGCACTGCAGCTGCGCTCCCTGTCCTTCCGTGGGCTCTGGAACTGGAGCCTCGCCGCCCCCACGCCTGTTTAAATGACACACCAAAGCCCAAGGTGTGAGTAAGGAGCGGAGGGGTGTCCTGGGGGCTGGAGGGGTGTCCTGGGGGCTGAGGGGGTGTCCTGTGGACTGGAGGGTCCTGGGGGCTGGATTCCACTCTGATTTACATTGGGCGTCACGGCACCAAACCCGCTGCTCTGTGCTGTATTTTTGTGTTAAATTAATTACCCACGTGATTGAATCCGTTTATTGTTACAGGTGTTGGCTTGGTCAGTGAAAGTGTTGCCGAGAAAGTGCTTTACACTGTGGCCTCGCACACGTGGCCGGATGTGGGCTTCTAGTTTTCCAGGCTCTTGGATCGTACGGTGGAATTGGCCAATGTTTGTGTCTCCATTTTGATGTCTTTCCTGCTCGAAGCCATTAGGGAGGGTCCCCTCTCTCCGCTGGTGTGCCCCAGCTGTGGCCCCCGTGCTGAGACCGGGCGTGGAGCAGGGAAACTGCGAGGGGAGCCGGCCTCTCCTGGACAAACGTTTTGGATTGATGCCCACTTGCCCTCACGGTGGAGGGGGTTGTCACCTGTGGTTTCAGCTGTTATCAAACTAGCAACCCGAGGGGCGTCTCTTCCTTCTTTCCCTTCCTCATTTCTCCCGTATGTGGCCACCCAGTCCTGGGGGACCCTGCCTTTCCTGTTCCTCCAGGGCTCCTGCTGTCCCAGGTCAGGCCACCTTGCCCCCTCCAGCCACCGCCTGATTGCTGGGTTGCAATCAGCTTCTCTTCTCTGGTACCCAGGGAGCGGGGGGCACATGTTTGATGGAGTCACTCCCCTAAGAAAGCCCCCTCGCCTGCTCCCTGACTCACAGCGACATCCAGGTCCTTTGAGTAAGCCCATGCTCAGCCTCATGCCCTCCAGCTCCTGCCCTGCCCTGCCCTCTCTCCGTCTCTCTCAGTCTCTCTCCTTCTCTCTCAGTCTCTCAGTCTCTCTCGGTCTCTCAGTCTCTCTCGGTCTCTCAGTCTCTCTCCATCTCGGGCTGGTGCTGCTCTGAGTCCTCTGAGGCTTCGTCCTTTCCTTGAATGTTCTGTCCCCTCCCCCCATCGTTTGCTACCCCTGTTCATTCCCACCCTCCCCAGCTAAGCCAAACCCTGTTAACCCTTCAGGACCAGGTCTGACTTGGCTTCCTGGCGGAATTAGCCCCACCCCACCCCCCTCACTGTTAATGATGGCAGGTTAGCCGTCCGGCTCCTTCCCAGGTGGGTGAGTGTCCAGTGTGTCCTCAGACGGCGGGCATCGTAAGGAAACGCTCTATTCTATTTCCTCGTCCCACACATACTGTAGGTGCTCGATAAATATTGGTGGTGTTGGACGGAATGGGTAACAGTTGGTAAACTTCTCAGGTATAGACTCTGATTTTCCCAAACAGTTCGCAGGCAGTTTTTAAGTAGTCCTAAGTATAACAGACAAAAATCTGTTCTTATATACTCTACTTCGTAAGAGGCTGTCCGTTGGAAGACGTACCACAATTTTAAGGCTAAGAGAGAGAGGAGATGGTGCCGAGGAAGCCACGCGGCACCACTGTGATTGAGAGATTCGTGGGTTCAGTTTCCAAGAGGCCCAAAGTGAAAAGGTGTTTCTTACGGTCAGTGAGATAGGAACTGTGTTTTACCTGGGTAGAGCTTGTAGTCTGCTTTGTATAACTGCAAACCGATTAGAGCTGATTTGCAAATGAAAAATTGAAGTCATTTTTAAAGGTTCAGAGCCCGGCTGGTGTGGCTCAGTGGACTGAGCATCGTCTCATGGACTGAGAGTCCCGGTTCACTTCCCGGTGAGGGCACATGCCCGGGTTGCAGGCTTGATCCCCAGTGGGGAGCGTGTAGAGGGCAGCCGATGGATGTTTCTTTCTCACATCGATGTTTCTATCTCTCTCTCTCTCTCCATCTCCCTTCCCTTCTCTTGAAAAATCAATAAAAACTATTAAAAAAATAAATAAAATTAGCAGAGAATGAAGGAGTGTGTGGCTCAGTGTGGGGCAGGGATCTGGGACTCCAGGCCTCTGACAGGTTGTTCACTTGTCTTATGACAGAGCCTCTGTCTCTTCTCTTTGAGAAAGTGAGGACTTACGGGTAAAGAATCCCCCCATTTAAAAATCCCTTGGGAGGTATTCCTTTAGAAATTAGAAACAATTATTTTATTTGAGTGGAAAGTGGGAGACTCTTTGCTGCACTGAACGTTTTTGCTTCGTCTTTGATCAGATCCTGTGTTACCCCCTAAACACGTATCGAGATGGGTGTTCACAGTCTCCCCTCAGCGACGGCTTCATACCGGACCCGTTCGGGTGGCTCTGACGGAGGGCAGCTGCATTTTCCAACCGTTGCACATGCTCCCTGCCTTTCAATTGTTAAATGAAGCGCCAGCCACACACCTACACACTTTGTGCTTCTAGCTTCTCTACCTTCTCCAGCCGTAGTATCTGAACGGCCCAAATCCCTCTCGAAACATTTTCCCTTAGAGACTGTTACCATCTCACACACGCTTCCTGCCGACACGGGTGCCACGTGGCAGGGACAGAGCCAAGGAGGAAAGAGAAGGCCCCTGGGGCAGCGACGCTTTGTGGTGGACCCTCGAGGCTCAGAGACGAGGGGTCTGCAAAGTGGGTTTGATGTGCCCAGCCCGGTGCTCTCTCCAGAAGGGCTTGTGGTATTTTCTCAGCCCTGCAGGTCGTAGGCAGTTCCCACCCACCTTGAGGTGTGCTTGCCACACCGGCAACCTGGGTGTGTGGCCTCACCCCAGGCTCCTCCCTGACTCACAGTGGCCTCCGCTCTGTGTGGGGCAGGCACTCCGGGCCCGGGAAGGAACTTGCCAGGTGCCCAGGTCTCCCTCTGCTTCCTGAGGAGGAAAGAGGGCCCCCTGATGTCCCGACTGCTCTTTGGGCTGAAAGACTTCCTTCTCGGCATCTCGGTGAGACAGCAGGTGAGGGGAGAGGCAGGCTGTGGGGCGGAGGCCATCCTGGCACCTGCAGGGTGCACCTTGGTGCTTTGAGTCACCTGGGTGGGCCTTGGGTCACCTGGGCGGGAAGCAGCTGCGGAGTCTGAGCGTCCCTCACCTTCCAGTGCCGTCCCCTGGACTGCTCCCACGAGGTCGCGTCCTCAGAGTGAAGGTCCCTGTCTCCACTTTGTCTCAAGGCTGGAAGCCAGAGAGTCACAACCAAACTCCCTCAGTGAGGGCTGAGCCGCCCTGACCCACCTCCCACTGTGCCCCGATGCCTTGGGGGAGGGAGGCCTCCTCCTTCCTGGGCCTGCTGAGGCCTCGGCAGCCAACCTGGGAACGGGAGGCAGGTCTGCCACGGGAAGAGAGCTGGGTGGCTCGATTTGGGGAAAGTGTGGCTGGATTCAGTGACTTGACTGTGAAATCCCTTCTGAGCTAAGGCACGGATGTGTTTTCAGAGGATTATTGTGTTTCCACGGAGTGCTGTCCCCCCACTGGGCTCGCTTGGGCACCTTGATAACCTGTTCCCACTGAGGACCTGGCAGTTAAGCCACAAGGTGGGGGACAAGGAAAGGAGCGGTTCAGCATTAGAAGTTACCGCCGTCCGCTCCTTCCCTCTTCTTCGGGCAGGTTCCCTTCTCTCTTCCCGTGACTCGAGCGTGCTGTTCTGATGTGACCAAAGCTTGAAATGGAGACTTGAGGAGCCTGAGCCCAGAGCTGGCTCTGCCCTCACATGGTCACCGTGTCAGGGGGCCGGGTGGACTCTTGTGTCACTGGATTCGTGGCTTCTGTCGGCCATGAGTCTGCATAGAGTCTGAGAAGTCTCGTGATTCTTGTGGTCCGGTGAGCTGGGCCTCCTCTGGGCCCTCGCGAGCCCAGGCTGGGGTGTTGGGGGGACTTCATGGCCAGCAGTGTGAGAGCCCTTGGGGTCTGGGGATCCCATGCTCCCTTCACTGTGAGGGACGCCGTGTCGGAATCGTGTGCCCTGGCTGTTGCCAGTGTCCAGGTAGATGGTTGCAGGACAGCAGACACCGAGAATCTGGGGAGATTTAGGTGAGGTTTGGCCCGCAGCCAGGCACGTCTGCAGCTGACCCTAAGCACCCCGTCCCTGGCGGGTGTCCCCGAGCTGGGCTAGAACGCAGAGCTTCCCTCTGAGACGCGCTGACTTCACTCTTGGGAAGCACGGCGATGTCTGTCTTTCCCAGCAAACCTGCTGGTTCGGTGTTGCCCAAGCTCCACTGTGCTGAGATTAACGTGATTATGTCAGTAGAAAGTCCCCGACTTTTAGCTGCCTGAAAGTACTGGCCCTGTGACTGTTCCTCCCCAAGTCACCCGAGGTCCGTCTGGATGCTGAGCCAAGGAGCAGCCCTGCTGCGGACGGGGCGGGCTTCGGACGTGGGACCTTTCAGAGCTGGCCTGTGGCTGCCCTGGGCGTCCGCTTTCACCGGCCTTGCATCACAGCTGGGCTGACACCGTGCCATCTTGCTGTGTGGAGCAGGAATTTGGAGTCCCTGTTGTGGCCCATTCCTCTGAGGGAATGACTTTTCACTGGGAGCCCTGGTCCCACCCAGGGCCCTCCTGTGCTCACCTCGAGGGAAGATGGGCACCTGTGCCTCCTGTGGGAGTCTTGTAGCCTCAGCTTCCATAGGAGCTGAGCTCACCCAGGTGGGACTGCCCCTCTCTGTCAGATGGGGCGTGGCCCCGGGCAGCAGGCCCAGCCAGCTGTGCTGGGCATGAGCCTGGGGGCCCAGCTGTGCTGCAGTGTCCGGGAGGGCAGCCGCTGTTCCAGGAGGGCCCCGGGCGGTCCGCGGCCTGTCCCCTCTCCAGCAGTGCGGTCTCCCCAGAAACTAGGTTGACAGGCGCTGCACTTTCCCTTTGAGTCGCTGTCACACGGCTTCTTGCCCGACGGAGCTGGCTCCGCAGCTCCTTAGGGTGAGCTGTTCCGGTGATTCTTCCCTCTTCGCTGTGTCTCAGCCTGCGGGTTCTGTTTCTCTTTCCAGTAGTGGTTTCTTCCATTCTACGTTAGATGAGGTGTCCTTCGAAGTCCCTCCTGAGCCTTTTGATGGATAAAGGAATGGCTAGAAACGAGTACAGAAAGTGACTGAGGAGTTTACTTTCACCTTAATTTCGGAACCATTCGAAAATTTCCAGTGACCCAGATCTGTCCGTCCATCCGTCCATCCGTCCATTGGTCCACCCACCCACCCATCCATCCATCCAGTCCTGATTTTTGGACTCAGTATGACTACTAAAAACTCAATCCTTTCGGTGCTTATTACATAGAAAGTAAACATTCAGGACTCTGACTCGTTGAGGGTGTGATTCCAGACCTCCACGTCGCCCGCCTGAAGGTCCAGGGTGACGCTTCCCGGGAACTCACTCGTTGTAGAGCGTTTGGGGGCAGGACTCACCTGGAGCACGTCACCGTGTTTTCAGGTGATTCTCTAATTTCCGTGGGACAGCCATCTTTCCCGGTTCAGTGAAGGTGGGTATTATGTCCTTAAGCAGCTGTCGAGGTTCAGAATCGCCCGAGATCGTGTGAGTTAGGAGGTGACGTAGCCGGGCACGTGCACTTGGGTATTTTGAGGCAAGTGCAGTGTCATTTCCTCCTAGCACTTTGATCCTGGGACAGGTGAGGACTGAACACGTCAGGATGTCCCGCGGAGAGTTTGAAGACGAGGAGGACAGTTCCGGCCTGGCAGACCAGAGGGTGCGGACTCGCTGCCAGGGACACTGTGTTTCTGTTCGTCCTGCCTCGGACTGCGGGTTGGGCGCGGGGCTGCCCTGCCCGTCTGCTTCCTTGGGCTCTGAAGCCCGGGACTGGTTCAGGAATCCCCGCCCCACCCCCAGGACACACACTCTTCCCGGTGGAAACCGGCGACTGGACCCCTGACCCAGAAGCGGGCGGTGTGGGTTGAGTCTGAGTCAGTGTCGGTGAACTGGGTCCCTGCCGCGTCCCCCACACTGGGCTCATCCTGACGGGGTGCAGGCAGGCGACCGGGGCTCAGCGGTGTGGCTGTGTGTGCGGGAGCTGGGCCACCTGGCAGACCTCGTCCTCGTCCCCCACTCATGCCCGTCCCGCAGAGCCCCGGTCTTGGGGGCTAGCATCACGTTTTAAGGAAGCCCCCCGACAGTGGCCCTCCCCGAGCGCTCCGCGTGGTTCACAGACGTGAAGTCCCTTGGGAACAGTGGCCGACATTTGTTGAGACCTGACGTGGCGCCGGTGCCGAGCTGATCCCGCCACAGTGGCCTCACGGAGTGCTCACGACAGCTGGTGGCTTGGGGACCGTCGTCACTCCCGGGAGTAGAGCAGCGAGCTGACAGCGTGGCCCCGGTCCCCCGCTCGCCGTGTGCGCCTGAGGGTCGCCCCGATGCTGCGGCAGGGCGCCAGGTGTGGGCTCACCACCACGCGTCCCGTGGCTGCCTCCCACCCACACCGATTCTGGAAGGAAACAGATCCTGGCCGTTCTCGAGTTGCCATGACATCCCGTCACCAAGCAGAGTGAGTCATGTGTCGGCCGACAGCAGGACAGACTGGGCATCGTGGGTCAGCGCCACAGCCGGGTCCCAGGTAGAAGTTTCCCACCGAAGTCAGAAAGAGACTGTACCGAGTATATTCAGTTCTGCTCTGCACGGGTCCAATGCCCCGGGACGCTCCCCGCGCCGTCTGTTCTGAGCGGGGCTCGAGTCGAGGTGCAGAAAGCTTTCAGTTCTCTCGGTGGAATATGTACCCTTTTCGGGTATAAAACATGCACCCCCAGACTCCGTGTGCGGGGAGGAGGCCAGCGCCCGCGGGCCTGTCGGCAGCCGGCGGCAGCCTGGCGGTCACTGGCAGCTGCCCGCCACGAGCCACGTGGGCACCAGCGGGCTGCTGCCTGCTGATTCCTGCCAGTTCCTGAGCAAGTCCGGAACGGCCTCGGAAATTTGAAAATTTGGAGACAGCAGCTTACGGAGGATGCCCAGGAGAGGGGAGCGAGCAGGACGGCAATGGGGGATTCATGGAAAGGGCACGTATTTTGGGGTAATCACGGTGTTTGCTGAGAAGTCATGTTCCTCCCCTGCACGCGTGAGTCACCGGCTCCGTTAAATAGCACGTTTCCAAGACAAGAAAGAACAGTAACTTCGCTTATTGTTCTGCTCTCGTGTGTGTGTGTGTGTGTGTGTGTGTGTGTGTGTGTGTGTGTGTGTATTTATTTATTGCCTCGGTGCGGTCACCTTCCACAGAGTAGACCGTTTTCTCCGTGTCTCTGCTCCAAGTGCCTGTCATCACAGGGGCAGCCCACAGAGGACTGTCCAGCGGGCAGGAGGGTCCGGGGGTGCAGCCTCCCCAAGGGACCCCGTCTTTGTTCTCTCGCAGCACGTGCAATCTCGAACCCTGGAGGGCAGGCTTAAAAGAATAATAATAAAACTGCTTGTTTGTAGAGCTGTCCTTGCCAGTTTATTTTCTGAGTAAGGGACAGTTTGGGCCTTTTTTACCTAAATTCTTTCCTGTCTCTGCACCTGCTTCTTGAGTTTGCTCGGAATTTGCTGTTTGGCAGCCCGTGAACGCAGGTACACGGTGGAAGTCTCTTCTGCTGACGCTCAGCATTTTCTTCAGCTCCTGTTACAGACAGAGCTCTACTCGAGAAGAACCGAGATTCCTTCTTGTATTTCATCTGTGTGTGTTTGCTGAGACCTTTAGAAGATTAGGAGGGAACCGTGGAAATGATTTCAGAGGGACCTGTTTCTGTCATCCAATCCCTTAATCTATAGGAACAGGTTAGAATGATACAGTAACTTAGTTTGCAGGGCTACTTATTGCTACAAATGTAAGCATGCTTGTATTTGTTTATTTATCTGATGATGCATGTCATTTTATACCTGTGGTGAAATGTTGCATTGTTAGATCAGGGGTGTGGTATTTCACCCCAAATGGGTGCATCGAGGAGAATGCCTGTCTCCTGTGTTATGGCTGACCGTTTCTTTTCTCTTTGCCTTCTCTCTCCAGGTTCATGGCGCCTTCTTGTAGCCGCAGATGAGACCTCGATGGCCGTCCCGAGGTGGAGGTGCTGAAACACTTTCAGCCCAGTCAGTGTTCGTCCTGCCCCCATTTCTGGTATCGGTACCTAAATGCCACAGTGCTCTTGGGGCAGCTTGGGCTGGGAACCGCTGTTGCCTTGTGAGGTAAGTTCATGTGTGCACCTCTGAGCCTGTGGGCACCCTATGAATTAATGGAACTGCCTCAGAGCTACAGGGTCAGACACATTTTAATACAATCGGAATTGCTGTGTTGTATGTAGCTCGTGGGAAAAAGAATTTGGAATCACTTCTTTGGATTAAGGTCACACCCATTTCATAACTGAAAAGCTTTAGCATTAGAACTTGAAAAAAGAAAATGAAAAAGCGGGTATACATGAAATCTTTTTCCCTTGTGAATTGCCCTCAGGACCTTTTAAATTTATCCGTAAGCTTCACCATCTTCATACGGGATTATGTTTGAAAAGGCCAAAATCCTACTTCAAAACAATGATATATTTTGTTTCTGGTTTGGGTAATCTTTAAAAAGCAAAGTAAATATAGTCAAAATAATAATCTTTCTAAATCAAAGATCATCTTTTATTTGTTGCAAAACTTTCCTGTTTAGTCTCTTGTGTTGGGGTATATGTGTGTGACCTGGCAAAGTACTTTTCATGGGTTTGTGAAGATTTAGCAAAAACTTTCAGAACTTTATCTCAGTTTAATCTTAGCTCTTGTTTCCCCCCTGTATTCAGGCTCAGCCTCCAGCAAGGGAAAAGCAGGCTGGAAAGCAAGCCCTCCCACTGGAATCTAATTTTAAATGTGCAATCTGTTGTCTTGTGATTTTCGCTTCAAATTTAACTTCGAAATAAATACAGTTCATTCTTTCTCCTGCCGTTCTGGAGGTCTGTTTGCAAGTTATAGAAGGGTAATCATTATGTTTATTTTAATAAGTTTTTAAATACCTCAGGGGAGTGAAAAAGTTTATTATTAACAATTATAATTTATATACATCATTAAGTGCCCTTCGCTTGGCTTTCACGATGCCCTCAGCTACGGCAGAGAAAGCGCCTTCCTCGTTAACTTCTGAGTGGGGTACCGTGTGACGTAGGTCCTCCTGGGTCCACGAAGGACTGAACGTTTTATATTTTTGAAGTGCCCGGTTATAAGGCCAGCTGAGCAGTGAGCGTTCCCACTGAGAACAGCTGTGTTAAAACTTCAGTGTATTCATTTATTTTAAATACATTTTTCTTGATTTTCTTAAAGAAAGAGGAAGGGAGAGAGAGAGAGAGAAACATTGATGAGAGAGAAACATGGACTGGCTGCCTCCTGCACGCCCCCTACTGGGGATCGAGCCCACAACCCGGGCTTGTGCCCTGACTGGGAATGGAACCGGGACCTCTCAGGCCATGGGATGACGCTCAGTCCACTGAGCCACACTGGCCGGGCATGGTTATATTTTTGAAGTGCCCTGCTTATAAGCCAGCCTGAGCAGTGAGCGTGCCCCCTGAGGACAGCTGTGTTAAAACTAGTTTATTTAGGTGACCAGTACACGGATGGGTAGGGCATAGTTTCTGCCACTGGGAGATGATCATAAAGTGGGAAGGGGGTGTTGTATATAAAGGAAGACCAGTGTGTCAGTGAGCAGATGACCTTGCCACAGACTCGAGGTGAGGAGGTCAAGCACAGTGCCGGGAACGCAGAGAGAGGCACGAAGTCCTCGCCAGGCAGCGTTCTCTTCATCAGCGGTATGCCCCCAGACCATCTGCTTTCCGTCTGGGTTGGGGCCGCTTTGTTGTAGCCTCAGGGCACCCTCACTCGCTCTCCTCGGCGGCCCCAACCCAGGGGCTCAGCACGTGTGAGCATGCTGCATTCATTTATTGTCCCTTAAAATGAATCACAGGGTTAGTGTAGAAACTTCAGAAAATACACACGCACAAGTGTCGTTGTGAAAGTTACCCTTAATTACTTTGTCCAGAACAGTTACTTTTAAAATGTTTACTCACATCTATTGTGTGTGTTTCAGTGAAATGTTATTAATATTCTTTTTTTTTTAAATCCTCCCCTGAGGATATTTTTACATTTATCTTCAGACAGAGTGGGAGAAAGAGAGAAAGAGAGAGAGAGACATGGACTGGTCGCCACCCACACGACCCCAACCGGGGTCGGGTACGAACTGCAACCGAGGCACGTGCCCTTAGCAGGAACTGAACCCGGGCCTCTCTGGTCCGTGGGCTGACGCTCTAACCACTGAGCCAAACCAGCCAGGGCTATTAATATTCTCAAAGAAAAATTTAATCCGCTCCAAGCCAGTATCTTGGATGTGCACGTTGGATTTCAGTTTTTACTTCCTGAGAACAAGAATTTTGCTCTGGAGATGTGTGACCCAGCAGTAAAATGATCTCTCCAATCGTCTGACCTGCAGGCTGGGCTTTGAGGGCGTGAGTCTGTCCTGTTCTCCAGGGGAAGGGAGGGCGTTCCCTGTCTGTGTGGGGTACTGTGGGCCCCTCTGGTCTCAGCCATCAAAATAGGAACAGGCCCTGGCCGGCGTGGCTCGGGGGTTAGAGTGTCAGCCTGCACAGCAAGGGGTCGCGGTTTGACGCTGGTCAAGGGCACATATCTGGGGAGCAGGTTCAGTCCCCGGCCCCGGTCAGGTGCATGCAGGAGGCAACCAAGCGATGTGTTTCTCTCACATTGATGTCTCTCTCTCTCTCTCTCTCTCTCTCTCTCTCTCTCCTTCTCTCCCTCCCTCCCACTCTCTCTAAAAATCAATGGAAAAAAATATCCTCGGGTAAGGATTAACACACAACAGCACAAAATATTAGAACCTCCTGAGTCCGGGAGGTGGTGAGCTATTTCTAGTCCCCTTGTAACTTCTTGTTCTTCCTCTCCCTCTGCACAGTCGGAAGTTACAGTAGTGTTTGTCATCGCTCCTCTGCTGAGAGGCCGTGGCCATGGGTGGCTTTCTGTTGACTGGGATGTTCTCTCCTGCAGTCCTGGGGGAGCAGAACGCAGGGCGACGGACAGATGCAGCTCACGTGTTATCTCTGGGGTCAAAGCGGTTTCACCTTTCTTCTCCCCTCGTGCACGATAGCTGATGTTCACAATGACCTTGTATAGGGATGGCGAGCAGTTAAGCTTTTCGTTTATTTCAGGAGTGTTCACTGTTACTCAGGGAGCACAGTGATAATCGCAGCTTTAAAAGTCTTTGTTAAGCCCGGCCGGTGTGGCTCCGTGGTTGAGCGTTGACCCATGCACCAAGAGGTCGCCGGTTCGATTCCCGCTCAGGGCACATGCCCAGGTTGTGGGCCCAATCCCCAGTGGGGGGCATGCAGGAGGTGGCCAATCGATGTTCTCTCTCATTGATGTTTCTGTCTCTCTCTCCCTCTCCCTTCCTCTCTCTCTAAAATCAATAAAAAAAAAACTTATTAAAAGTCTTTGTTAAGCCCTGGCCGGATTCGCTTAGCAGTTAGAGCGTCAGCCCGCGGTCCAGAGAGACCCGTGTTTGGTTCCCGCTAGGGGCATGTACCTCGGTTGCAGTTTGTCCCCAGCCCTGGTTGGTCATGCGGGTGGCAGCCACTTGATGTGTCCCTTTCACGGCAATGTTTCTCTCTCTCTCTCTTCCTCTCTCTCCCTCCCACTCTATCTGAACAAAAAATGGAAAAATGTCCTCGGGTGAGGATTAAAAAAAAAAAAAAGTCTTTGTTAATTTGCCTGGCCAGTGTGGCTCAGTGGATTGAGCATCGTCCCAGGGACTGAGAGTCCCAGTTCAATTCCAGGTCAGGGCACATGCCCAGGTTGCGGGCTCCTTCCCCAGTAGGGGGCGTGCAGGAGGCAGCTGATCAATGTTTCTCTCTCACATCGATGTTTCTCTCTCTGTTTCCCTTCTTCTCTCTCTAAAAAATGAATAAGAACATATAAAAAAATAAGAGTGTTTGTTCATTTCAACTTCCCCGTCACCTTGGGGTTGGTGTCTATTGACTGTCTTTCCCTTGAGCGCTGGCTGGATTTCCTGGGTTCTTCAGAATGCGTCGGGAGGGTGCTGGGGGCCCCAGGTCCTGTTGCAGGCGTCGGGAGGGTGCTGGGGGACCCCAGGTCCTGTTGCAGGCGTCGGGAGGGTGCTGGGCTGCCCCAGGTCCTGTTGCAGGGTCGGGAGGGTGCTGGGGGACCCCAGGTCCTGTTGCAGGCGTCGGGAGGGTGCTGGGGGACCCCAGGTCCTGTTGCAGGCGTCGGGAGGGTGCTGGGCTGCCCCAGGCCCTGTTGCAGGCGTCGGGAGGGTGCTGGGGGACCCCAGGTCCTGTTGCAGGGTCGGGAGGGTGCTGGGGGACCCCAGGTCCCGTTGCAGGCGTCGGGAGGGTGCTGGGGGCCCCAGGTCCCGTTGCAGGCGTCGGGAGGGTGCTGGGGGCCCCAGGCCCCGTTGCAGGCGTCGGGAGGGTGCTGGGGGCCCCAGGCCCCGTTGCAGGCGTCGGGAGGGTGCTGGGGCCCCAGGCCCTGTTGCAGGGTCGGGAGGGTGCTGGGGGCCCCAGGTCCCGTTGCAGGGTCGGGAGGGTGCTGGGGGCCCCAGGCCCTGTTGCAGGTGTCGGGAGGGTGCTGGGGGCCCCAGGCCCTGTTGCAGGTGTCGGGAGGGTGCTGGGGGCCCCAGGCCCTGTTGCAGGTGTCGGGAGGGTGCTGGGGGCCCCAGGCCCTGTTGCAGGTGTCGGGAGGGTGCTGGGGGCCCCAGGCCCTGTTGCAGGTGTCGGGAGGGTGCTGGGGGCCCCAGGTCCTGTTGCAGGGTCGGGAGGGTGCTGGGGGCCCCAGGTCCTGTTGCAGGCATCGGGAGGGTGCTGGGCTGCCCCAGGCCCTGTTGCAGGCGTCGGGAGGGTGCTGGGGGCCCCAGGTCCCGTTGCAGGCATTGGGAGGGTGCTGGGGGCCCCAGGTCCCGTTGCAGGCATTGGGAGGGTGCTGGGGGCCCCAGGTCCCGTTGCAGGCATTGGGAGGGTGCTGGGGGCCCCAGGTCCCGTTGCAGGCGTCGGGAGGGTGCTGGGGGCCCCAGGTCCTGTTGCAGGCATTGGGAGGGTGCTGGGGGCCCCAGGTCCCGTTGCAGGTGTCGGGAGGGTGCTGGGGGGCCCCAGGTCCCGTTGCAGGTGTCGGGAGGGTGCTGGGGGCCCCAGGTCCTGTTGCAGGTGTTGGGAGGGTGCTGGGGGCCCCAGGTCCTGTTGCAGGGTCGGGAGGGTGCTGGGCTGCCCCAGGTCCGGTTGCAGGGTCGGGAGGGTGCTGGGGGCCCCAGGTCCCGTTGCAGGGTCGGGGAGAGCTCTGGTTTTTCTGTTGCTGCTCAGCAGTGTCTCCCTGGCTGGGTCCAGACGCAGGCTCTGCCTGGCCCACGGTGGCGGCTCCCCCCTCAGTTCCGTTTTCAAAGCCTGTGCTCTGCCCTGTGGGTGTGGCCCCCACAGGTGCCACCCGGGAGTGGGGTGTGGCTGTGGTTCGTGTCGTTCCGTTTTCAAAGCCTTGGCTGTCCCGCCTTGGCTGTCCCGCCTTGGCTGAGTCCCAGGCGGTGCCTCTGAGTGGTAAGCGTGGGACTGACGTGGACGCGACGATTCGCTGCTCCTGCTCCTTCCCGGGAGATCCCGTCTCTGTGGCCTGCAGGCGCCACCTTCTCGGTTCCTTTGGACAGAAGGACAGGGCGCGTCTTGGGAGTTGCTGCTCCCGGTGCCTCTGCTGCGCTGGGTGCCCCCCCTCGTGCCAGGCTGGGCGAGGAACTGGAGGAATCAAAACAAAAATGGGAACCCACTCCCCTCGGGGCGCCCTCTTCGGGGGTTGACCCCCTTCCACAGTCCACCTGCCTCCGATGACGCCTCGGAGTTCCCAGGTAGCTGCTTTTCGTTTGGCCCAGAGTTTCTGTGTTTATCAGAGGGCGAGGGGTTGGCCGCAGTGCCCCCTCTTGGCTGGCGGGGGCCAGCCCTTCAGTTTTGCTCCTACGTTGAGAAGACAGAAGGTCTGCCCTCGGCTCCTCTGCTGTCTGCCCGACCTCTGTGGGCACTGGCCTGTGTTCACTCTGTGTTCCTTGATCACAGGATGCCAGACGGTGCCCATACATGCTTGTTTTTTATTGCCTGATTGGTTGAGATTATATTAGACTGTTTTAGGTGGTTTTTAGCTACAAAAGGGCATGAAAAATGTTTGATTTGGAAGAATCCTCATTTAACCTGAATATGGCAGTTATTAAGGCTTTGCTTATTTTTTATTTTATTTTTTTTAAATCCTCACCCGAGGATATTTTTCCGTGTCTCTTCAGATAGAGTGGGAGGGAGGGAGAGAGAGAGGAAAACATCGACGTGAGAGAGACACATCGACTGGTTGCCACCCAAAGGACCCCGACCAGGGCCGGGGACTGAACCGCAACCAAGGTACCTGCCCTTGACTGGAATCGAACCCGAGACTCACTGGGCCTCGGGCCGATGCGCTAACCGCTGAGCCACACTAGCCAGGGCCAGGCTTTGCTTATTTTTACTGTTCCTTAGAAATAACTTTAGATTCACAGGAAATTGTGCAGGGGAAGGATACCCTGTGCCCGGTTTCCCTGAGGATGCATGTTACATGGTTACGGTAACCTACCGAAGCCAGGCAGGTGCACCCTTCCACACGTGAGGCCTAGCAGGCAGACCAGGACACAGCAGCAGCCTGAGCAGTGACCGCCCGATGTGGTGGCCCCCCAGGGGCTGTCCGTCCTTGTCGGTGAAGTTCCCTGAGATGCCCTCTGACTCGCTGTAGGGGTCTGGTGGGCTCAAAGGAAGTGACTGTGGTTACTTGGGAAACGGAACCCGTCACTTTCAGAGAGAGAGCATGGTGTTGGGACACCCCCTCTGGCGTCCCTCTCTGTCCCTGAGAACCCCGGTTTCCCGCCCCTGTCCTCCTTCAGACATTCCTGCCCATCATGGCGCCGTGCCTCCTTCACCCCCATTTCTGGGCCGTCTTAGGCCGGCAGGTCGTACTGTCTGCCCCGACAGTGGGGAGAGGTGCCCTCCCAACCCCGGACCCCAGTCCTTAACTTCCGCAGGGACAGCTCCAGGCGGGGATTCCGGCAGGAATGAGGGCAACAGTGTAGACGGTGAGTCAGGAGCATGGCCTGTCTTTCCCGGTCACTGGGCGTGGGGTGCACAGCGGATGGGGCAGCGGACCCCTCTCCTCAGTTCCAGGTCAGGCGTGAGGGCGCTGCGGGGTCAGCTGTGGGAGGGACCCCGCGGGGAGGAGCCTGGGAGGCTGGTGTGCGTCTCCGGTTCGCGTCGCGGGCCGTCCTCGTCTGGACCTTACCACAGGTGCGTGAGGGGTACGTCCTGGGTCGGTGTCGTTTCGTGGTTCGTGCGTGGTGAAGGGCGTTCACAGAGCGCCTGCTGCCTTTCAGACTGTCCCGGCGCCGAGGGTCCCCGCGAGCAGAGCGTGCGGCCCTCCTGGGGCGGGTTCCGGGGGTCGTGGGGAGGAAACGGGATTCGCCAGGGAAGCACGCGGGTTGTTACAGTCCTGGTAACTGCTGAGGAGGAAGAGAGGAAGGAGAGCGAGGGGAGGAGAGGAGCTCCCAGGGAGGGGTTGTCCTTTTGGACAGGGATGCCCGGGAAAGGCATCTGCAGGGACTGGAGACTGAGCCAGGTGCAGGCAGAGGGGAGCGTGGGCAAAGGCCCTGGGGCCGCCAGGGAAGCCAACCTTAGAGGATGAAAAGAAAGTGTGAGAAGCCAGACTTGAGGTTTAAATGCGGAGAGTTGTTCTCACACTGAAATCTTGGCCACCGCCTCCCGCTAAGTGCCCGGAAAGTGCCAGCTTTCTGGAAACCGAGACTTTAATGGGCTTAAAACGGAACGTTTTCCGGCTTGAGATCCAATACCCGTTTTCTCACCCTCTTTTCCGTCACTTTTTTTGTTGTTGCGTTTCAGCCGGTCGTCCTCCCCTTCCCCTTTCCCCTCGTCCCTGTGACCCTGTGCTGAGGGGCTGATCGCTGAGCTCCTGCCTTGGTTACGAAAGTGCACGGACATTTACCGACTCCTGAGCGTGGGGGGAACACGCTAGTGTCCGTAGTGGCGACAGAGACGCCAGAGCCACTTGCTGTCCCGATGCTGCTTCTAGATTCACAGGAACCAGCAGGGCGTGCGCAAACGTAACACGCAAACCAGGGTTTAAATTTGTTTGTTTTTTTTTTTTACTTTTTATTTTATTTTATTTTTTATCCTCACCCGAGGACATTCTTCCATTGTTTGTTCAGATAGAGTGGGAGGGAGAGAGAGGAAGAGAGAGAGAGAAACATCGACATGAAAGGGACACATCAAGTGGCCACCACCCGCACGACCCAACCAGGGTCGGGGACAAACTGCAACCGAGGTACATGCCCTTAGCGGGAACCGAACCTGGGTCTCTCTGGACCGCAGGCCGACGCTCTAACCGCTGAGCCAAACCGGCCAGGGCTGTTTTTTTAAAAAAAATAAAACTGCATGCTAAGGGTCAAGTAGGAGGGAACAGGGAGACACGCAGAAGCTGGCTGGAGCTGGCATTCTCCGTTTGTATGTGAAAAGGAGGACCGTTTGCAGGTCACCACCGTTCTGGGGTTGCCGGGGGGCAGGGCTCGTCCCCAAAGGGGAGAGTGTGTCTGCTGTGCGCCCCGACAGTGTTACTCTCTCACACTGACGTTCCATCGGTCCCCACGCAGGCTCTCAGGGGTCTCGCTGGCCTCTCTGGGAGAGCTGTCCACGTCGGCAGCTTCAGCCAGCCTCCAGCTCCCTGCGGACTCTGCCTGGTCACCCCTGAGCCTTTCTCCTGAAGGGTTTAGGACACTCTGTCCTCGCCGGACTGCGGTTCTGCCCGGCGGGCTGGCCCCGGGCTCAGGCAGCGCCTTGGGGGCCGCACAGTGACGAGGGACCGGGAGGCTGGGCCCTTGGCTCCAGGAGCTCGCCCCCGAGGCTTTGAACTTGATTCTTTTCTGTTGGCAGGGACAGACCTGAGCAGAAGCCTGTCGCTGAGAAACGCCTGTCAGTTTATGTTTGCAGACTTTCGATGTGTGACAAGCGGGCGCGTCCATGTGTGGGGGGCGGTCCTGCTTCCCCGCGTGGTCTCTCTGACCTCAGTTCTTCAAATGGGACTGTGGGCTGACTGTTGCTCTGAGCTTCTTCTTATTTATGGGCAAAGCATATGGATACAAGACACATTCGGGTATCAATGCACAATTTGAAAAAAAAATCAAGGTTGCCTTGACCGGTTTTGCTCAGTGGTTAGAGTGTTGGCCCGCGGACGAGAGAGACCCGGGTTCGGTTCCCGCTAAGGGCACGTACCTCGGTTGCAATTTGTCCCCGGCCCCGGTTGGGGTCATGTGGGTGGCAACCAGTCAATGTGTCTCTCTCGCATCGATGTTTCTCTATCTCTTCCCCCCTCTCCCTCCTGCTCTATCTGAAGATAAATGCAAAAAAAATGTCCTCGGTTGAGGATAAAAAAAAAAAAATTAAAAAAAAACCAAGGCTTCTAGGAAACTGGTCATGGCCTTCAGTGTTACCGAAACGCTCGTTTGTTTTACTTACAAGTGTGCAGCCCAGGGTGTTCTTAGGAGTCAAGGCAGTGCTCGGTCCCCACGGCTGGCGCGTCTGGTTTCGGGCTTCCTCTGCTGAGTGGTTGTCATCCTGTTCCTCGTCTCTCAGAGACGCCAGCCCGAGAGGCGGCACCGGTGGCTGTGGGCGTCCTGGCTGCCCGCGAGCGAGGGTCTCTGTGGGACGGTGTCTCTGAGGGCCCCGTGCATGGGGCCTGGGAGGGAGCCTTCAGTAGGCAGGAGCTCCGCTCCGTGTCTGCCTGAGTCCCCCGGCCTCAGTGGGTCGCTGACCCGAGGCTTTCCCATCCTCTTCGCGGCAGATTTCGTTTCTGTCACGATGACTCCTGAGAGCCAAGGGGACGGTTTAGGCGGAACGGAGGGGCACGGAGTGACTCGCGGAGCAGCTCCCGTTCCGGGGTGTCTCAGACTGTCCTTTGCAGTCACCGCGAATCCCGCTGTTTCCCTCTGGTGCCGGCGGGGACCGTGCCTCCTCCGCTCACCGCCGGACGTCAGCTTCGGGAACATGCTGGGTCTCAGTGTCTGTCTGAGTGAATGACTGTGTCAGTGGCCGAGGGAACCAGCCCAGGGACAGGCCCAGCCGCCTGGTCTCCTTTCCTTTCTGGCGTCCTCTCCTGTGTCTGCGGGTGGAGACACCTCATGGCGGAGCAAGGAGGTCAGGCTCCAGGGACACAACACTGAGCTTTTCGGATCTTTCTCTCTCTCCCGCTGTGGGCTCCGTCATCAGGTCCAGAGACATGGGGTGTTGGGAGGACTGGAATGAACCGGGGAGCTGGAGGCGAGCTCGCAGTCCCAGGCTCTGCAGCCTGAGTTTCTGTTCGGAGAGGCGAGGGGGGATTGGTCTCAGACGCGGGTGCGCAGGCTGCATTTGCTCCCGGAGAAACCCTTTTTCCCTGCTGCGCGGGGAGCGGACTTGCTCTTTTGTCCGGCCTCACCCCACCTCCCGGTGGAAGTCAGGGTCTTCAGGTTGCTCTGGGATGAAAGGAGGAGGCCGCGTTCCCTGGGACTGATTTCTCGGGAAGGGTCCGCGGGACTGACTTACATCTTGAGTGTTTCCACTTTGGATGGGCAGTGGGATCTGAACGAGGCAGATAAACTCCGGGGGGGGGGGGCGGCTCTGGGCTCTGTTTTCCGAAACAGTTTCAAGCAGAAGGCACTCGTGGGCAGACTTCAGTGTATGAGGTGGGACTCCAAGTCTGTGGCCGAGTGACTAGGGGAGGAAGACCAGGGTTGCCGCCTCTGAGAGCAACACTGTGCCAGCCAGGTGGGCAGCGCCCTCTGGGCAAAGACAGGTGATTCCCTAGTGATCTCCTTTCCTCTTCCTCATCCCCGAGGGGCCATCCCAACAGATGGTGACTCTCACCTGCTCCCACGTGGGAGTCCAAGTACCCGCCGGGGGCATGCAGGATGGCGCCCTTCCCTGGCAAGCCGTGTGCCCTCCCTGCGTACTGAGCTCTTCCCGGTCACCTGCCCGTACCCACCGATGACTCAACTGTCCCCTCCTTTTTTCTCTCTCTCTTTGCTGCAGACCCTGAAACCATGGGAAACGCAGAAAGCCAACATGTAGCGCATGAGTTCTACGGCGAGAAGCGTGCCAGCCTGGGGCGCAAACACACGTCCCGCTCCCTGCGCCTGTCCCACAAGGCGCGGCGCGCCCGGCCGGCGTCCTCGGGGAAGGCCGCGCCCCGGAGCTCCGAGGTGAGCACGCGCTCCAGCAGCACCCCTAGCATCCCGCAGTCGCTGGCGGAGAACGGCCTGGAGCCCTTCGGCCCCGAGGGCGCCCTGGGGGACTTCGGGAGCCCCATCTGGGTGGACCGCGTGGACATGGGCCTGAGACCCGTGTCTTACACCGACTCCTCCGTGGCCCCCAGCGTGGACAGCAGCATCGTCCTCACGGCGGCCTCGGTGCAGAGCATGCCGGACTCGGAGGAGCACGGGCTGTACGGGGGCGACGCGCCCTATCCGGCCGAGGGAGGCAGGCACCCCTACGCCTGTGCCGGCCCGGCGTTCCCCGAGGCCAGCAGCTTCAAGAAGAAGCGCTCCAAGTCTGCAGACATCTGGCGGGAGGACAGCCTGGAATTCTCACTGTCTGATCTGAGCCAAGAACATTTGACGAGCAACGAGGAGATCCTGGGCGCCGCCGAGGAGAAGGACTGCGAGGAGGCCGAGGGGATGGACGCCCGGGCGGGCGCGCGGCCCCCCGGCACCTGCCAGCGGGCCAATTCCCTGAGCGACCTGTACGCCCAGAAGAGCCCGGGCGCCATGGCCAACGGGGGCCCCAGGGGCAAATGCGCAGGCCACTGTCGGAACTTGCTGTCCGAGGGCCCCCACCTCGCCAGCCGGAAGGTGCCCGCCGCCGCCGAAGAGGGCCCCCCCTGCAGCAACTACAACACGCTCCCCTGCAGGAAGTCCCACTGCCTGTCCGAAGGGGCCGCCAACCCGCAGCTCAGCCACGGCAGCATGCAGGGCCGGAGAGCACAGACGACCCAGGTAGGGCGCCCGCAGCTCGTGCCGGGTTTGGAGAAGGTGCATGACCTCAGCGGTGAGCGTTCCCTCTTGTCCGGCTCCCATCCCTCCGGCGGGTTCCACCAGCCTGCCTGGTGGCGGTGGCCTGATCATTTGCCTCCTCTGCTCTGAGCTCAGGGGTGGGCACTAAGGAAGGAGTGGGCGGGGGCTGGTGTGATAGGAGTGGAACGGCTGTGAGTTCACGCTGAGGAGTGGCCTCTCCGACCCGACGTTCAGGAGCACCTTGCTCTTCTCAGCGTCCTTCCTAAGGTGGTCCTGTCGGGGGGCGGGGGGCCCTCGGAGCGTCCTTCCTGGGCACTGCGGGAGGGCGAGGTGAGCCGGGGGAAGCTCTCGGAGGAGCGTCCTGGATGCGGGCGTGCTCTGGTCCTCTGTCAGCCTCTCGGAACTTGGCAGGCTCCCTCCTGTACTGGGAGTCACTTCAATTTCCTGTGCCTGGCGAGCCAGCCAGCCCTGTCCCCGGAGGGAGGGGGAGCGGAAGGAATCGCACGCGGGTTCCAGGTCCGAGTTTGCAGCCAGCTGGTTGTCTGTCCTCGGGCAGACCCCGGCATCTCGTTGCTCCTAGGAAGGGGGGTGGGGGGAGATGCTCTGCCCGCCTGCTTCCAGGGGAGGGTGGGTGTGGAAACGTTTTCAAAGATTTAAAAAGTATCTTACTGTCTCAGAGGAGGGCCCTTCACCCAATTGGTCGTGATCGTGAACACAAGGAAGGAACCTGTGGAGCGGCCCGCCTGCCCCGGTCCCTTTCTGTCCCCTTGCCGAGTTCCCGCGTCCTGGCTTGTGCTGAGGCGGGCCGGGGTTTGCTGGGGAAGGGGGGAGGCTTCAGAGCAGAGGCCCACACTGAGCCCACTGGCCTTGAAAGGCGGCTCGGGCACCAGGGTGACCAGGGACCCACCGAGGCCAGCGGGGGAGCAGCAGGTGCACCCTGACCTCGGCCCAGGGCCAGCCAATGGGCGTTTCGAGGTTACGTTCTCCCCGAAAGGAGGTCTCAGCGTGCAATGGGTAGGTGGGTGGCGGAGGGCCTGGGGAGGGGAGCAGCTCGGTGATCGCTTTCGGGATCCTGCCCAACAGCAGGGTTTTTTTTTGTTTTTATTTTTCAAAATCTCAGGTTTCCAGTTTTATTTTGGAATTTTAGATGCTTACAGACAACCATTGGGGGTGCAGGCATTTTACTTATGTATTCGTTTTTAACCACCCTAGATTTGTTTACTAGAATAAAATCAAAACGTATCATTGTAGCCCTCCCGGTTTGTGTAGGTTAAAGGAGTCTGGCCTTTCCCCCTTCTTTTTAGAAAAATACTATTATTGTTATTTTTAAAATGTATTTTTATTGATTTTTTTAGACAGAGAGGAAGGGAGAGAGATAGAAACATTGATGAGAGAGCCCTGGCCGGTTTGGCTCAGCGGTAGAGCGCCGGCCCACAGACCAATGAGTCTAGGGTTCGATTCTGGTCAAGGGCACGTACCTCAGTTGCAGTTTGTCCCTGGCCCTGGTCAGGGTCATGCAGGAGGCAACCAGTAGATGTGTCCCTCTCACGTCAATGTTTCTGTCTGTCTCTCTCTCTCTCTCTCTCTCTCTCTCTCTCCCCCACACACTCTATCTGAAGATAAATAGAAAAATATCCTTGTGTGAGGATTTTAAAAAACAACAACAAAAAACATTGATGAGAGAGAAACATCGATGGACTGCCTCCTGCACGCCCCCTACTGGGGATCCAGCCGGAAACCTGGGCATGTGCCCTGACCGGGAATCAAACCCGGACCTCTCAGTCCCTGGGATGACGCTCAGTCCACTGAGCCACAGCGGCCGGGCTAAAAAAATTAATTTAAAGTGTGGTACAAGCACACACAACACTTACCGTCTCACGTACATTCACACTGTCTGCAGTCATCGCCGCCTTTATTCCTCGGAGCTCTGTCCATGTGGCAGAACAGAAACAGTACCCCTAAACACCAGCACCCCACTTCTCCCTCCCCCCAGCCCCTGGCACCTGCCCCCCTACTCGCTGTGACTGCTCTGGGCCCCTCCTCTCCTGCAGTCACACTGTCTGTCCTTGGTGTCTGTGCCCTCAGGGCCCATCCGCGTGGCAGCCTGGGCCAGAATCGCCATCCTTTCCGCGGCTGAGTCATGTTCCACAGTGTGTACGGACCACTTCTCTTTTTTAACCATCCGTTGGAGGGCAAGTTTTGCTGACGGCGTCCACGCCAGGCGTCCCGGCTGCCCCTCTTCGTACCTGCGTGACGCTAGCACGGTGTTTAAGTCTCTGGAAGCCGTGATTTCTCCATCTGTTAAATGGGGATAATAACAAGGCTTTTTGAGGGAACGGAATGAGATAACACGGGAGCCTGGTCCTTTGGAAGCAGCCAGGACGGAAGCCGTGTCCGTCGTTGGAACGTGGATTTGCGTCCGTGGTCGTGAAACGCCGGCCGCGCTGGGAAGCTGAGCGTGAGCTTGTTTCTGGGCGCACGAACTGCGTTGGCACCGTCTCCTTCCCAGAGTGACGTGGTAACGACGGAACAAAGCCCTGTGGCCCCTCTGCCCGCCCTGTGCGGGCTATTCCTGCACGCTCAGCGTGGGAGCTCGGGGTCAGGTGAGACAGGTGAGACAGGTGACCTAGTAAGGGTCGCCCGGAAGCCACCGCAGGCTCTGTGTTGGAGACGCTGCTGGATTGGTTTTGCAGGACTGATTCAGAGAGGTGGCATGTGGAGACGGGCACATCCCTGTGGACTGCGGAAAAGGAGCATGACCTGTGACTGTCCCCTTTACCTGGGACAGTGCCAGGTTAGCACCGACTCACTGTAAGACCTGAGAGGGGTGCCCCTGTCTCCAACAGTGGACACAGCTGGACGTCCTGCTGATGGGGTGTGAGCCTTTGGTCAGCGCTGCCCGAGAGGGGCAGAGCGGTGCCCCCTTCAGAGCCCGGGGCCCTGAGCGCTCTCGGGTGTGGCTGCTGGAGGAGATTGCCGTTGCTGGCTTGTCTGTCGCCTTCTAAGATTTCGAGTGCACGGGGGTGAGATCATCTGAGCTGTCTCTCGGAAAGTCCCTGCTGAGCAGCCTGTGGGAGGCACAGAGCATCGGCCGAGGAGGCCCCGGGCCGTCTGCACCCTGGCTGGCTCCTTCCTGACCCTGGGCAGGTCGCCCTGTCCTGTGTGCTCAGCGGGCCCTTCCCCACCGTCTGGTGAGCGGCAACTGCTCCAACAGCACCCCCAGGAGGACCGTGGGGTGCGGGCCTTTTGTGGAGCCCAGAAAATGAGCGGAAGTGTTTTCCGTGAGGCCTTCGTGTGTTGAGTGAGGATCTCTAATGACTTGAAACAAACCCCGGAGTTTTGCACAACGCGCTCGCTGTGCCTCCCACGCGCCCGGCTGCGCTCGCGTGTTCTTGCCTCCCCAGCGCCCTGTGTTCCCAGCGGCGTATTCGGGAGGCGTGGGTGCGGAGGCTCCCTGGAAAAGCACTCTCTCTGTCTTTTCTCCGGGTTGACGTTGCCGACCCCGGGGACCGCATCGGCTGCTTGGGTCTCAGGCTGAAGTCCCTGCCCTGTCGATGTCCGGGCTCTGGTTGTCCTGGGCGGTTCCCGCCCCAGAAAGGCGCCCCCGGAGGCACTCGGCCGGAGCGTGGCCTCTGCCGGGGAGAATAGAATCCGTCCCTGAGATCACCGAAACGCTTCCCTGTGACCGCCCCCCGGTTCTGTTTGTCCAGCAGTCGGATGTGTTTCTGAAACACGAAGTCCCCGATTCTGAGGTTGTCAGAGTGCCGCCCATAGTGCCGCCCACGCGAGTGCCGCCCACGGTGCCGCCCACGCGCGTGCCGCGAGCACCTGTCCCACCCGGCGTGTTCGAGTGTGTGTGTGCCGTGCACACCTGTGTGTCCGCGAGTCCGTCTGGTGTCTCCGTGGGGGGTTACCCCGGTATTTAAGGCAGAGGTCACTGGTGTTGGTTTCTATGGAAACGGCGCCGCTCGCCCGGTGGCTCCACGGTCTCCCTGGTCTCCGGCCTGCACTCGGCCCCCGTGGTTCCCAGGTCCACAGGCAGGGCAGCCTGGGTCAGCAGAGAACAGGTTCTGAAGTCCAGCGGCCCGTCACCGCCGCCCACGTCGCTGGGGCCGCCTCGGTGACGGTCCACACGGGGACGCCCGCACAGGCCCCGCCCCGAGCCTGCACAGAGCGGACGCTCGGGAAACGGTGGTTATTGGTGGTGATGGCAGATTTGCCTTCCTGTCCTGGAGTCCGGCTCTCCCGTGTCTCCAGCACCTCCCGTGGTGAGGCGGACTTCCCGATGGAGCGTCTTTTCTCCGGGTTCTGGGTTTCAGAGGGCGGCCATGGCCTGGAGCCACCGTGCATGCCCGGGGTCGGGGGGGAGGTGACGCTGTGGGTGAGCTTTGTGTCTGTCCAGTGTGAGCCCTCCGCGTGCCCAGACGTCCTTCACCTCTGGGGACCAGGTGAGGCGGGGCTCAGCCAGAGCCTCGCGCTACGGGCCCCCTGGGGGTGCAGACCATCTCTGTCCAGCCCCATTGCTCTCCGGGGATGAGAGTGGGTGACAGGGTCTCACAGCTGCATTGAAACCCACGTCTTCTCACCCAGACCAGGGCCCATTCTTCAGAAGCCCGCCCCCCACACTGCTCCCCCTCCCCATGTGCTCTCAGATTTTAAGATCAAAACCCTTGATTCTGGCACAGAAGCAGGAAAGGAGGTAGTCGCTGGCACCCCGTGGCCGGAGCGGTGGCCGCCCTCAGGGAGGAGCAGGGTGGCTGTCGGGCTATCCGCCACTTCCCCCCGATATCCCAGGACTAGGGTGGGGGGTCAGTGAGGTCAAGGTGCGGCATTACCAGCCGGAGAACCTTGAGTTCCCAGAACAGTCGTGCTGATCGTCAATATTTTGCTTAGTTTTACAACCTAGTTTGAATGGCCCGGGAATAAGTGTTTCCCCTGAGCCGAAAATCGACATTGGCGTTTAAGAGATTCTTAACCTTTGGTCCCAGAGTCCTTCAGGAATCAGGTGAAAATTCGGACCTTTTCCTGAGATAAACGCATGGCCCACCCTCATTTAACCCCAGTGGCTTCCTGGGTCCCACAAAGCCCACTGAGAACCTCGTGGTTGAGAACTGAGGCCCATTCCTCAGGAAACATATTCTCATAAAATCCCCGTGCATACACCCTCGTCCATCTCCTCCCCTTCCTCTCTCGGTTCACGCTGCTTTTTCGCTGCGTTCTTGACTTTTTTCTTTTTCTGGCATGTAAGCTAAACAATGAGGTATTTGTTTGGAAAGCAAGCCTGTCCGTTCTCAGCGAGAGTGTCCATCTCATTGCCAAGGTCGCCTTTTGGGCAGTGGGAGGCTGGGAGGTGCCCGCGTGCTCAGCCCGCTGCGCCCCTCCGAAGCTGGGCCGGCTCCGGGCTCCTCGCGCGTGACTCATGGCTGCAGATACTTGTTGGGTTAGAAATGGAACCCGATGGGGAAAAAACACTTGTTAACTCACTTTAAAATAGCAGCACTCAACCCATTACCGGATCATGTCCATTATTTAAACGTGGTTGTTTTTAAAAATAAAAGTGAGAGAGGGGTGGTTTTAGATTCTTGCGAATCCCTACGCTTTCCGCGTAACGAAGACACGGGTCTCATTCCCACGCCGCGTTCGCTGTGCGGCGCTGGGCTTGGCTTGGTTTTGTCAGGAACTGAAATTCAGGACAGTTTGTCCACACCAAGAGCTGCTCTTTTGTGCTGATATTGGTTGGGACGTTCAGGCCTTTGGAAGGCACAGTCTTAGTTTAGTCCACGAGTCTGTGTCCCTCCATGTGAGTTGGTCACAGGGTGTGGGCTGCTGGCATACCGGGGCAGGAGGGGCCGGATCTGGGCTCAGTCCTCTGCTGTCCGCCAGCTGCCCACGGAGCCCTGGGCGCGTCCTGGAGCGGCCGTCACTGTGTCGCGGGCCCCGGGCTGCCCCTGGAGGTCCAGTTGGCTGCGGTGTGCAGACAGGAGAGAGGGCTGCCTGCTGAACCTGGGGTGTGGCCCTGGAATGGAAGAGGGGGTGTGGGTGTGACAAACCGCAGGGAGTGAGGAGGGTGTCTGAGGCCCCTACGTGGAAAGGTGAACGCAGATCCGAGACCTCGAAGCAGCACCTCAGGGTTCTGCATTTCAGCACCAGTAAGAGCCTGTTCCCGGGGTCCTGCCTGAGAACTTGAGTCCCTGCCGCTGGGCATCGTGAGAGAAGAGGGAGTCGGTGTTGGCAGCAGGAGGGCATGGGTGGTTTGCCCAGGAAGGAGGGAGAGGGAGGCAGAGCTGGTGTTTGGAGATGCTCACAGGTGAGGACGCATGGAAAGGGGCCAGTGGGGGGAGGCCAGAAGGTGGAGTTTACAACCTTCAGAAGTCAAAGTGTAAAGGGCACTGGGCACTTGGGTAGAGAGGACAAAAGACGTCCCGTGGTGGAAGAGCCCCCTGTGATAGTGCCAGCAGGCATGGCCATCGAGTCAGCACAGTCCTTGCTCATCGGCAGCGGAGAGAAGCGCTGTTTTCTTAGTTCTCGGCGCTGTGCTGTGAGTGTGAAAGTAATTGAAAGAGACTTCATAAGCTCTCACCAGCCTCGTCTGCCTGTTTCCCCCTGAGACCGTTTTTCTCCAGGTTCCTCAGAAATGAACAACATGCTCCCGTGTGAGTGCAGGAGCAGGGCTGGCCGGGCCTTCTGCTGTGAGTGGGTGGGGACGGAAGCCGCGCAGTTATTGAACACCCGGGGCAGGGCCACAGTGAACACCCGGGCAGGGCCACAGTGCACACCCGGGGCAGGGCCACAGTGCACACCCGGGCAGGGCCACAGTGCACACCCGGGGCAGGGCCACAGTGCACACCCGGGGCAGGGCCACAGTGCACACCCGGGCAGGGCCACAGTGCACACCTGGGGCAGGGCCACAGTGCACACCCGGGCAGGGCCACAGTGCACACCCGGGGCAGGGCCACAGTGCACACCCGGGCAGGCGTGGTGGTGAACACCCGGGGGAGGGTTATAATGAACACCTGGGGCAGGCACCGTGGGCACACCCGGGCAGGCGTAGTAGTGAACACCTGGGCAGGTGTGGTGGTGAACACCCGGGCAGGCACTGTGGGTACACCCGGGCAGGCGTAGTAGTGAACACCTGGGCAGGCGTGGTAGTGAACACCCAGGCAGGCACCGTGGGTACACCCGGACAGGCGTGGTGGTGAACACCCAGGTAGGCACTGTGGGTACACACGGACAGGCGTGGTAGTGAACACCCGGGGCAGGGTTACAGTGAACACCCGGGCAGGCGTGGTGGTGAACACCCGGGCAGGCACCGTGAGTACACACGGACAGGCGTGGTGGTGAACACCCGGGGGCAGGGTTACAGTGAACACCCGGGGCAGGGCCACAGTGCACACCCGGGCAGGTGTGGTAGTGAACACCCGGGGCAGGGTTATAATGAACACCCGGGGCAGGCACCATGGGTACACCCGGGCAGGTGTGGTGGTGAACACCCGGGCAGGCACCGTGGGTACACCCGGGCAGGTGTGGTAGTGAACACCCGGGCAGGCGTGGTGGTGAACACCCGGGCAGGTGTGGTAGTGAACACCCGGGGCAGGGTTATAATGAACACCCGGGGCAGGCACCGTGGGTACACCCGGGCAGGTGTGGTGGTGAACACCCGGGCAGGCACCGTGGGTACACCCGGGCAGGTGTGGTAGTGAACACCCGGGCAGGCGTGGTGGTGAACACCCGGGCAGGCATGGTGGTGAACACCCGGGGCAGGGTTATAATGAACACCCGGGCAGGCGTGGTGGTGAACACCCGGGCAGGTGTGGTAGTGAACACCCGGGGCAGGGTTACAGTGAACACCCGGGGCAGGCGTGGTGGTGAACACCGGGGGCAGGTGCGGTGTGCCCGGCACAGCTCTGGGAACTCTGTTTGGTTACCTCATTTTCACAGCATCTCACAAAGTGTTTTAAAGAGTAGATGCTGTTTTCACCCCCTTATACAGACGGAAACTGAGGCACAGAATGGTTCAGAGCAGCTGGCCTAGAGTTGGTCTTGCTCTGCAGCGATCACCGAGGGAGTGGACCGAGCGCTGGGCCAGCCGAGGAGAGAACCCCGGGGCCCCGACCGTGTGCGTGGGTGTGGGTGGGGTGCTTACATTCTGGGGGTGACGAGATGAGAAGCCAGAGGAAGAATAGTTTAGAACTGAACAAGGCAGAGGCTGTTCTAACTCCAGGCTGCTGCAGGTCAGCCTTCCCCCCTGCTGGAGCTCAGTGAACTCTCCTCCGGTACACAGGTGTGCAACGCGAAGATGGATTCATCAGGGAAATTAAACCAAGCAGCCGACCAAAGAGTTTCTAATTGCATTCCGAGTGTAACTGCAAGTGGCCAGTTGGTCCTACTCGTTTCCGAGTTGTCCCTGGGCCCTCGAACTTGGTGGCTAATTACCATTTCAAATTTGTGTTCCCCATCGTTAAACCCCAAAACGTGTCCCTCCGAGGATAGTGACCCTTGGACACAGCAGGGGACATAGGGGGGAGCCCCCTGCCCAGTCAGAAATCCAGCTATAACCTGGACTCCCCACAACTTAACTGTTGAGTGGATGTCTCACCAAGAACACAAACAGTCGATCAACACATATTTTGTATGTCGTAGTTACTATAAACTGTATTTTTAAGTAAACAAAAGAGAGATGTTATTAAGAAAATCGTAAGGAAGAGAAAATACATCTCCTATATTTATGGGGAAACACCTACATATAAAGGAACCCACGCAGTTCACTTGGAAACAGCCTGGGCCTTGACACGGGGTGTCCTCTGCCCACATTCACGCCAGGTGACCCCCAGGTGTCAAGGCAGTGAGAACAGGTGGGAGAGGCCTTGCAGCCCCAGGGCTCATCGAGGCCCGTGTCGCCCAGCTAACGTGGTAAGGACGTGCCCGGCAGCTGCTGAGCGCTTGGGGCTGCAGCTGGCCACTTGTGCGCCCAGGGGAAGTGCGGACGGAAGGGAAGCTGGTGAGGGCGCCGCAGACCCGGCGGGAGGGAGTGCCTGAGGGCAGGGTGAGGGCCTCGGGACCGAGAATGCTGTGATGATCGGAAGCCTCTCCAGTGGAGTGTTTCTCACACGCAGGGTTTGTCTTGAGCCGTTTCCAGGAAATCTCAGCCCACATCATGGGCCACGTGGGTGTTCCCTCTCCATGTAGCTAGGTAGGGTCTTACCATTTTCCTTATCTCTGACGTTTGGATGAACACTCAGTATTTGGCTCGGTATTCCAGGGCTGAGCAGATGCTGAACCATCTAACTGGATTATACGTGCGTTGCGTTGGCTTCAGAGACGCCGAGGATCCGGGGCCTCTTCCCTGGAGGTGGAGGGCTGGATTCCTGCCGCGGGGAAGAGTGGGGAGGTTCTCGGGGCTTCTGAGTGGGGGGAGGATCTGTTGCGCGGGTGTGAAGTGTCTCAGACAGGTGGGTGGGAGGAGGAGCCCTGGAAAGATGACCCCCAGGAATGTTTGATCACCGTGGCGCTGCCTTTCTTCTGAGCTGTCGGAGCTCACAGCAGCGAGGTATGCGCCCCGGCGGCAGAGAATGACCGGCACCTGGACGCAGCCTCCCAGGGGTGGCTGTTGTCTTTCAAAGTGGGACCCAAGAGCCTCCACCGGAGAGTATCTCGGAATCTGGGGCGTGTACACTGGCACTCTTGCGTGGAGCTTAGACGTCTGGCTGGAACGGCCCTGCTGCTGGGGCGCTGGCATGTGGAGCTCGGAGCCCTCGCTGACCCCCAGGTGTCAAGTGGCGCCTCTGGCTGGCTCGTCATCATTTCCCACGGCGCTGAGCACGGGCTTCTGGGTATTTGGAGCATCTCAAGCTTCATGACCAAGGAGGGGCTGGGTCTGGGCAGCCAGCACTTCTTTCCCGACAGGCTGGGTGACATATCACTGGGGAGGTGTTTACTACGGAGCCTGATTAACCACCCACGGAGGCGAGGTGGAGCCAAGCGGGATCTTGGACGGAGAGCGCTGGTTGACACGGGCTGTGTGCTCTCGAGGTGCCAAGTTCAGCTGGGGCCAGCGGGCATCTCACCCGGAGGGACCGTGCCAGAGTCGAACACACACAGCGGGGGTCCCTGTCAGGTGATATGAGCAGATGTTCAGCTCCGATGAGGAGGTGAGTGTCTATCAAGGCCTTTCCTCTCAGATTCAGTGGAGACCGCAGGGTGTTCTGCAGAGGGGCGGATGGTCTGTGGGGATTAAGAGGCATTTCCTTGCCGGTCTGCCTGTCTGGTGTCGGCCTGTGTCATCTGCTCTCCGCCACGCTTGGGTCTGGGACACCTGGAAGGGGCGCCGTGGCAATCAGAGCAGGGAAGACGCCAAGTTGACTACTGAGGCAGAATCCGACCCTGGCCCGTGTGGCTCAGTTGGTTGGGTGTTGTCCTGTGCACCGAAAGGTCACTGGTTCAATTCCCGGTCAGGGCATATGCCCTGGTTGTGGGCTTGATCCCTGGTAGGGGGTGTGCAGGAGGCAGCTGATTGATGTTTTGCTCTCACATTGATGTTTTTCTTTCTCCCTTCCTCTCTCTCTAAAAATCAATTAAAAAAACAATCTTAGAATCTGTTCGGATGCCACCTGAAACTGAGTGGAGTCCAGCTATAATAGTGGGAGCAGAAAGTGTGCTCCAGCCTGCAGTCTGCCACCAGCCACCAGCTGGGCTGCTGGGTTTCTGAGCCCGGGCACCCTCATCCATTCAGCAGGGGGTGGCTTTCCCAGGCTCCTTCCTGTTCTGGAACTGGGGACTCACGTGCCTGGGGTCCCTTCTGTCCTTTGTCCTGAAGTCTTCTCTCAGACACAGCCTTCCTCTGCCTTACGGAGAACTCCTCCCATCTGTGGGGTAGAGTTGACAGCTGACTCCTTCCCTTCTTTCAGAGAAGAACTGAGCGTACGAACGTGAGTCAGAAGTCTGGGAAGTTCAGTCTTATTTCTCACTATTCATGGTTACCTTGAACAATCAGCGACGGTCAGACTTACTGTCTTGCCTCACAAGGGGAGCAGAGCGGAGAACTGGTTGGAGGACAGTGTGCCCGTTTGTATGGAGCATTTGTACCCACTGATCGGGGTGCTTCGTGAGCGTCTGGGGGTCACCAGGCGGGACGCAGATACGGGAGGGGACCAGTCGCAGTCCGCATCTCAGCTGCACCCACACTTTTTTCGTTGTCCTCGGGCCCTTGCGATTCCATTGGAAATGTAGTTAGTCTTTAGAAGATTTCTTAACTACTTCTTGTTACTGTCTTTGCCTCGTTTTATTTCTTTTCTTTTTTAGTAACAGTTTTAGATAGTGGAGAGGATCCGTGTAAACCGTGAGCACCTGGCTGAGGTAGTACTCGCCAGGTTTTTCCCCTACAAAGTGACTCTCTTCCCACCATTTGCAAGCTGTTCTGTTTTTTGAAGATGTGCAGTGTGATGACTTCATGTACACGTAAAGTGTGAAATGACCACCACAGTCAAGTCTTAGCCTAGCCATCACCCCACGTACGGACTTGGGTGGTGTGAACACTTAGGATCTACTGTCCCAGTAGATTTCAAGTATGAATGCAGTGTTATCGACTGGCGTCACCATGCTGTACGTTAGATCCCCAGAACTTACTCCTGTCATTGCTGGAGTTTGTACCCGGTGACCAGCATCTCCCCGGCCCTCAGCGGGTCCTGGGTGCCGGACATTTTCAGATCTCGCACGGGAGTGAATCATGCTATGTCTCTGGCGTGTTTTCCTGTGCTATGCCCATCTTCTCACTGTCTATTCGTGATGAAGGTGAAGGCTGGGCCCCGACGGTGGGATTGACTGCGGTGTGCAGAGGTGTGGGCCCGCACCTGTCGGCCCCGCCCAGGACTGGATTCCTGTGTGCCTCTGTTCATTCCGCGCGTGGCCTCTCAGCATGTGTGAGCCCAAAGCATTCCTTTTTAAGGCAGTTCAGAGTATCCTGGTAGTTTTTATATATTCAAAGCATAACTGGCTATGTATGAGGCTGGATTCTCAAAAACCGGTGGAGCCCCAAACCATGATCTTGCTTTGCCATTTCTTCTGTGCCACTCATGTTCCCTCCCCTGCCTTCGAGAAAAGTCCACACCATTGCGGAGCTATCCAGATCCTTAATTAGTGCTCTCTGTAGCACCGAGAGCAATTAAAATTCGGAGTTCGGCCCTGGCCGGTTTGGCTCAGCGGTTAGAGCATCGGCCTGCGGTCCAGAGAGACCCGGGTTCGGTTCCTGCTGGGGGCACGTACCTCGGTTGCAGTTTGTCCCCGGCCCTGGTTGGTCGTGCGGGTGGCAGCCACTCGATGTGTCCCTTTCACGTCGATGTTTCTCTCTCTCTCTCTCTTCCTCTCTCTCCCTCCCACTCTATCTGAACAAAAAATGAAAAAATGTCCTCGGGTGAGGATAAAAAAAAAAAAAATTCGGGGTTCGGAGCAGACCTGTCTGTGGCCCGGAAATGTCCCTCCAGAGCTGGGGCAGTGCTCTGGAAGTTCCAAATGGGCTGGGACTGGGAATCGATACCCCCAGCATCTTGGCAGGTGCCCCAGGCTGTCACTTGGCCCAGGGGCAGCGAGGAGTTTGCTTGGGCTCTGAAAGGGCGAGGTAACTGGAGAGCGCTGGAGCGGAGGGCCCCACAGACTTATTTAGCTCAATGCAGTGAGAGGCTGCTTGTTTTCAAGAAGCCGGCGATTAGGCCATGAGGGCTGTTGCCTGCCCCTGGGATATGGGGCCCTGCTGGGTGAGTGGCTGCGGCCGGCCCTCGCTGTCTTTTTAGTCACCACACTATAAAATAGCCTCCTAACCAGGCCCTTTATTTAAAAAAAAAAAAATGCTGTCAGCTGTATCCATTGTATCCAAGCCGCAACCTCGTTACCCTCTGGAACCCCCACGCAGCTGATCAGCCCGCGCTCGTTCCCAGAGTTCCCGGCGGGCCGATGCGGGTGAGGGCGCGAGCCTCGGCTGGTGGCGGGAGAACCTCAGTAGCTCATTTGCCAATTAGTTAATTACCTAAGTCAGATAAAGGACTAGCTCTCTGCAGTGTTGCTTCTTTAATATTTCTCGGACACTTAAGCGGCTTGGGTTGGCACTGGGGCGGCGTGATGGTGTTGCCGGTTTGTGCGGGTCCAGGGTGGAGGAACGTGGGCGCGGGAGCGGCCGGGAGGCAGGGCCCCGTGGGTCGCCCGCAGCCGCACAGCCCTGGCCGGCCCTGCGCAGCCGCCGGGTGACTTCTCCGCCTGACGGTGTCTTCTCCTCCCTTTCGGCCCCCAAGGATGTCAACGCGGGCGAGGGCAGCGAGTTCGCGGACAGCGGGATCGAAGGGGCCACCACGGACACGGACCTGCTGTCCCGGCGCTCCAATGCCACCCACTCCAGCTACTCGCCGCCGCCCGGGCGCGCGTTCGTGGGCAGCGACAGTGGCAGCAGCACGGGGGACGCGGCGCGCCAGGGCGTGTACGAGAACTTCCGCCGCGAGCTGGAGCTGAGCGCCGCCAACTGCGAGAGCCTGGAGGACGCGGGCTCCGCGCACAGCGACGAGCACTCCAGCGGCGCCCCCAGCTCGCCCGGCCGCTCCGACGTGCTGCGGGCCGCGGCGCGGGGCACGGTGCGCAAGGCGGGCGCGCTGGCCGTCAAGAACTTCCTGGTGCACAAGAAGAGCCGGAAGGTGGAGCCCGCCGCGCGCAGGCGCTGGAAGCACTACTGGGCATCCCTGAAAGGTGAGCCGGGACCCCCTGCGGCAGCCGGGTGAGCCCCACGTGAGCCCCACGTGCCCCCAGGTGAGCCCCCAGTGCCCCCAGGTGAGCCCCACGTGAGCCCCACCATGCTCCCCAGGTGAGCCCCACCATGCTCCCCAGGTGAGCCCCACCATGCTCCCCAGGTGAGCCCCACCATGCCCCCAGGTGAGCCCCACGTGCCCCCAGGTGAGCCCCACGTGCCCCCAGGTGAGCCCCACCATGCTCCCCAGGTGAGCCCCACCATGCTCCCAGGTGAGCCCCACCATGCCCCCAGGTGAGCCCCACGTGCCCCCAGGTGAGCCCCACGTGAGCCCCACATGCCCCCACGTGAGCCCCACGTGCCCCCAGGTGAGCCCCACCATGCTCCCCAGGTGAGCCCCACATGAGCCCCACCATGCTCCCCAGGTGAGCCCCACCATGCTCCCCAGGTGAGCCCCACCATGCCCCCAGGTGAGCCCCACGTGCCCCCAGGTGAGCCCCACATGCCATCCATGCGAGCCCCACGTGCCCCCAGGTGAGCCCACGTGCCCCCAGGTGAGCCCCACGTGCCATCCATGTGAGCTCTGTGTCCCCCAGGTGAGCTCTACCGTGTCTCCATCCCGTTCCCTGTGAGCTCCGCTGCGCCTGTGCGGAGGATGGCGCCCTCATAGATACTGGCTTAAACATCATTGCGTTGTGCCTAGAGTACGTCACAGCTCGCGATGTCTGCCCACTGACGCAGTGTCGGGTTTCTCCCCGCGCTGTGGACCGAGGCACAGGGCTGTGCAGCTGGTCTCCGGGACCCAGTTGTCTTCCTCCCTGGAGCTCTGTCCCCGGGTCCTGGCCCCAGTCCCCCTCCCGGGTGCTGCTCTGTGGTCTTGATCTTCCACAGTTGAGCTGCAGGAGCATCTCAGGGCTAGTGTCCTCCTGTGTACAGCTGGCTCTGAGGACGGTTTCCGGGATGCCCTGAAAAAACTCTCATTCCAGTTAGTCAGGTGCCTCCCAAAGCTGCCGTTTGAGAGGGGGCTCATTAGCTTGAATCCTCTGGAATTGCCTTTTTTTTTTTTTAGGTAAAAGCATAATAGAATGTTGTGTATTTTATAGGGTTCAACTTAGTGCTTCATGGAATGTCTAAGCCAGCATGTTTGTGAAAAGTCACCATTTCACAGTCACACCTTGGGCATTTGAGAGGGTGTGTGCATAGATCTGTTTACGCGTATGTATCGCTGTCTCCGTGGCTTGCGTCAGACTTGTGTGTGTGGCTCTTGTCATTTCCACACGTTCCGAGTGTGCGTATAGGTGTGTATTCTTGTGCATGTCTGCACGTGCTCAGTAGTGTAGAAATCGTGACACACCTGGGCTGTGGTCTTAAAGGAGAATAGCACTCCTCCGGCCCCTTAGACTTCTGTGTGAGCAGTCTGGCACAGGGTGGGGTAGGTTAGGCGGGTGGGTGACTGCAAAGGACACGCACAGGACGAAGAAACCTGGGCTTACCTGGTTGGTGCACACACTGGATCATGTGATACTGGATGCCACCCACCGGCTGGTGTGGGACAGCCACGCCCAGAGGCATGGGACTGGGAGAGCTCTGTGCACCCTGGGATGAGCAGGGTTTGGGGGTGCATCATCCCTGGGTCAGCTGTTCCTTCCCGCCTGGGGAAGCAGGAAGGGAGCATGTTAATTAGACAATGGGTCTTGCTGCATGTCACAGTGACCCGCAGTTACAAGGTCTTAAGCAAGACAGAACTGGATTTCCCTCCCACCTCCCAGAGCCGTACCACCCAAGGCTGGTGTTCTGCTCCTTTCCTGTGGCGTCATCAGGGGCCGGGCCTCCGGGCCTGGTTCTCAGCTGTTCCTAGAGCATCGTCTCTGTGCGTCTGGTGGAGCTCGCTCAGCAGCAGGTCCGCGTCCAGTGGGAGAATGGGGAAGTCAGGGCACTGCCTGGCAGATGCCCGCCTCTGTCTCGCTTCCATTGGAGTGAGTCAGGCCTAGCTGCAAGGGAGGCGGGCACGGCGGCGTCCCTCCTGGCGGCATCCCTCCTGGCGGCGTCCTGGGGGCACCAGAGGACTCTCTTCCTGCGTGTCCAACGCTGCTGCAGTTTTAGGGTGGGATGCTCCTTCCTTTTCATGCCCAGGTACCAGGCGCGTGGGTGACGGCTTCTCCTGGCTCCCCTTCCTAGAATGTCTCCGGACAGTCAGGTCCTGTTCCACGTCCTGTCCACTCTCAGAGTCTGCCTCAGCGACTGGACGTTGGAACAAAAAGCAGAATCCTGCCAGTCACAGTATTTTCTGTGGAAAACTGCATGGGATGTGGATATTAGACTTTGAATTTTACCCGCTGAGCTCAATCAAATGCCCCGTTATACTACACGTGAAGTACGTACTTAAAGTTCAACACGCGCTCAGTGAGGACGTTGAACTTGGGGACAGTCCTGTTGGTTCACACCCACGCACGCTTTGATCTTTGGTTTTCACTGTGAGTTGGAGCGAGACCCGTTGGAGGGGTGCTCCCTCTGGGGGAGCACAGAGGGTCACCCCGTGGGGGCTTCTGAGGACTGCTGTCCTCGCTCCTGTGTGACCGGCCCGAGTTTGGAGGGCCGTGACTGAAGGGGCCTGGGTCGTGCCGGCTGCTCTGCGGCTGTGGGGATGGGGTGAGAGGAGATGAAGGAGAGAGACGGACCCTCTTCAGCCCCTGCTCCCCCAGCTGTCCACAGCACTGGCCCCGCAGCCTCTTAGCAGCCGTCCTGCTGTTAGTTTTTGAAATTCGTGCCGAGTTTAACGGCCTGAGAAGGACACCGCCCCCGCCCCACCCTGTCATGGTCACCTGAGGTTCTGTCTGGGTCATGCCCACACCTGTGGAATCTCCGAGTTCCGAGATGGGGCCCTGTACTAGGGGCACTATAACAGTACCACAGACGGGGGGGCTTACACGGAAGAAGGGTGTTCTCTCCCGTTGCTGGAGCCCAGAAGTCCAAGGCCAAGGTGCCAGCAGCTTCGGTTTCTTCTGAGTTCTGTCTCCTTGGCGTGCAGATGGCCATCTCCGCTGTGTCCTCACGTGGTCGTTCCTCTGCACCTGTCTGGGTCCACGTCCCCCTCCTGAGAAGGGCAGCTATTGTCTTGCAAGGGATCCGCCCACATGACCTCCCTTTACCGTAACCGCCTCTTTGGAGCTCCTGTCTCCTCACTGAGACACCTGCTGAGTCCTAGGTTAGAACTCCAACCTAGGACTCTGGGGAGGGGTATAATCCAGCCCACGACAGGCCCCGGATTTGCGGTTTAAACAAGCTTCCCGGTGGTCCTTGCAGTGAATTTGAGGGCAGCCGTGTCGGGATGACAAGCATGAGGTGTTTTCTTGTTCACTTGGGACGTGGGGGAGGGGCTGCTCTGTGTCTGCTGTTGCTGTAGGGAATGGACAGTAAGGAGGGCAGAGCCGTTAGAGGAGGGAGCTTCCTGCTGGTGGTGACCCAGATCTGAGTGACCATCTGTCGGGATCCAGGGCACGGAGCCCTGAGCCCTGTGCTGCTGCGTCCGGTCGGGCTCCACACACAGGGACACACTCGGGCCGTCCGCCACCCAGTGCGGGTGCTGCTGCCAGCTTCTCAGCGACCCGGATGCCGAGGATGAGAGCTCAGAGCACTGGGGAGCTGGGGGCGGAGATTTCTCTGAAGATTCTTTCACTTTAGACGGAATAATTAATTTTAAAAACGATTTCATTTGGAAGTAGTCTGTGGAGCGTCTTGAGCGAGCGTACAGACGGCGCCCAGGGGCAGACGAAGGCACAGGCCTGTGCCCAGGGAGCGTGCGACTCCCCCACTTGCTGCTCCGCGCTGGTCTTAAGTGGGAGCAAGTAGGTAACTGAGGAAAAGCCTGCTTGGACCACCCGCTGTCCTGGTGAGGGTAAGCCAAGGTGGAAACAGTTTAAAAGCAGCAGTTTGGGAAGGCCACGGAACGTTCAGTGCGCGCACACACCAGGATTTGTGGGCGCCCCTGTTCTCAACCCCTGGCTGCTCGCTGCTGCCTTTCTGTCGTGTCTGCTCATCAGCGTGGTGTGAGGTCTGAGGACCCCTGGAGCGGGGTTCTCAGCAGGGCAGTGTGGCGTTGCCCGGACAGTTCTTTGCTGTGGGGTCTGTGTCAGGCATTGTGGACGTTTAGCGGCACCGCTGTCCCCTGCCCACTGGGTGCCCACAGCCCCCCTCACCCCCTTCATTCCCACACCTGCAAAGTAGATAGAAAAGACCTGAGACGAAAACCCGACCCTTTCTTTCCTGGTCCTGAAAGCACCTGAAGCCAGCGTAGTACCTTGTTTTCTCCGAGGGGGTGGTCCAGAAGCCCAGTGCATTGCGTTTCCTGGTTGCCTGTCTCGTGACACGCACAGGGAAGGCCAGCCCCTGCCCGGCGCTCATCACCGTTCTGTGGACATGAGTTCACCGTCACCCGTGGCCAAGGAGCCCTAAGACCCCGATATGCCTCTGAGACACCCGTATAAAATATTCTAAAACAGAAACCCGGGGTCCTAAAGCCCCGAGGGCCTGCGTGACAATCCCGTGGGGTCGAGAAGCCGAGGTTTCAGACCTTGGCTTTCCTCCGCGCCCACGCATGCCTTCCGGCCCCCTCCTTTCCTCCCGGACCTCGCCCGCTCAGTCTGCAGCCCTTCCCGGCGCTCACGTGGCCTGTTCCGTCCCCAGGGTGCACGCTGCTGTTCTACGAGAGCGACGGCAGCTCGGGCATCGAGCCGGCCAGCGTCCCCAAGCACGCCGTGTGGGTGGAGAACAGCATCGTGCAGGCCGTGCCCGAGCACCCCAAGAAGGACTTCGTCTTCTGCCTCAGCAACTCCCTGGGCGACGCCTTCCTCTTCCAGGTTTGTTGGGTTCTTCGTTCGGATTCTAACCAGATCCTGCCCCTCCGGCCTGTGCTCCCCACCCTGTTCCCTTTCGTGGTGGGTGTATCTGTGGCTCCTTGGAGACGCAACAGTGAGGAAAGACAGACGACACGTGGAGACGGAGTTCCGGGAGTGGCTGGACCCCGGGAGCTCCCCGTGCAGGCCCAGGAGGGCGTGGAGTGGGGGACCTGCCCTGTTCACCGCGTGGGCTGAGGGCTTTCCCGTTATGGTCTGGATATCGTGTCTGTAGCACTTTAGAATCCCTTGATTTACACAGGATTGGATGTGTCCTTTTTTCCATTATGGTATGTTCTTTTAATAGTACTTGTAAAGTAAAACAATGACATTTCAGAAGGGACTGGCTAGTCCCAAATCATTTCTCGTTTCCATCTGATCAAATCTTTGTACCTGATGTTCTGGAAGTGTGGCTGTTACTTGTGTTAAACAGTGCTGACCTGCTCACGACTTCAGGGTTCCCATTTGCTTTTGTAGGGACTCCTTGGAGTTTGCCCAGTCGTGATGCGCTGTACGTACCAGAGCTTAGGGCGTGGTCGATCCGAAGGCTGCCTTCAGTAATTGCCATCGTCGGGCTGCTCGAGCCTTGATTCTCACTTCCTTTATGCTGGCACATTGCTCTTGAGAAACCAAGAAGACTTTGGCATAGTTCCTATACTTAAAAGTGTTTACTGCCCTGGCTGGTTTGGCTCAGCGGTCAGCAGTCCTCAACCTGTGGGTCGCGACTCCTTTGGGGGTCAAACGACCCTTTCACAGGGGTCGCCTAAGACCACCGGAAAACACATATTTTCGATGGCGATTCATAACAGTAGCAAAATTACAGTTATGCAGTAGCAACGAAAATAATTTTATGGTTGGGGGTCACGGCATTAGGAAGGTTGAGAACCACTGGGTCAGAGCGTCAGCCTACGGACCAATGAGTCACAGGTTCTGTTCCAGTCAAGGGCACGTACCTCAGTTGTGGTTCGGTCCCCTGCCCTGGTCGGGGTCATGCAGGAGGCAACCAGTCGATGTGTCTCTTTCACGTCGATGTTTCTCTCTCTCTACACTGCACCCTCCCACTCTGTCTGAAAATACATGGAAAAATATGCTCAGGTGAGGATTTAAAAAAAAACAACCCAAAAGTGTTTACTTATTACACTAGAGACAGACACAGAGAAAGATCTTTATGGTGTGGTCAGGTCTGACAGTGGATGTTAGAGAGAGAAGGGGTGAATGGGGAGAAATGGGCAGTGGGGATATTCCAGCAGAAGAGACAGTTGGAACAGAGGCATGGAAGAGGGTAGTAGGTTATTTCACTGAGTTTCTGGGTTTGGGCCCTAAAGTTATTTCCATTTGGGAAATTACAGCAATGAATGTAAAGTAGTGATTTTGTTCGTGAACAGAAAAAAATCTGTTATTCTTTCTTTAAATTAATGATATAAAACACACATACAGAAGACTACACAAAACATAAATGTTTTGTTAAATGAAGTATCACAAAGCGAATCTGTAACCACCACCCAGGTCAAGAAGTAGGAGTCTCTAGCATCCTGTCAGCCACCCACTGCCCACATCCACGCATGCAGCCTACTCGTTGAGTAGAGTGACTGTGTATTTTATCATCCAAGCCAGGACGCTTGTTTATCTGGGAATGTCTTTATTTCTCCTTCATTTTGAAGGATAGTTTTGCTGGATATAAAATTCATGGTTGACAGTCTTATTTCAGTGCTTTGAAAATATCATTTCACTGCCATCTGGACCTCCGTGGATTCTGATGAGAAATCAGCTGTTAATGTTATGAGAATCCCTTTTATAGAGGAATTGCTTCTTTCTTTCTGCTTTGGGGATTTTGTTTTGTCTTTAAACAGCTGGGTTATATTATGTCTATAACTATTGATTTCTTTCAGTTTATAGCATCTGGAATTCATTGAGCTTCTTGGATGTGTGTGTGTGTGTGTGTGTGTGTGTGTGTGTGTATAAATGTTTGTGTTTTAAATCACATTTGTAAAGTTTTCTGGTGAGATATCATTCTCATACTTTACTTTTTAAGACATGATTTTCTTTAGTTCTTTGAAAATATTCAAAGTAGTTGATTGAATGTCTTCGTCCAGCAATCCACCATCTGAACTTTCTCGGGGACAGTTTCTACTGACTGTTTCTTGTCTTGGGTACATGCTATACTTTGTTGTTTCTTTCCATGTCTCATACTTTTCTGGTTGAAAACAGTACATTTTAAATATAGCAGGTCCTTAAATAACATCATTTCATTCAATGTTGTGTTGATACAACACTGATGAGGTGCCATGGGAACTTAACCCTTGTTTATATCAATTAGCTTATGGTAAAAGTGGTTTTGTTGATACATAATTTTGGAACAGTTTCAAGAGTCCGTCAGTGGCGTTCAGTGATGACTTACTGTCGTATACTATGTCAACTCTTGAAATCAGAGCCCACCCCCTCTCTGGGATTTGTTGCTGTTGGTTGTTATTGTTGCTTGTTTATTTAGTGACTTCCCTGAAATGTGTAAAATCTTTATTCTTTGTCATGTGTGGCCACTGAGCTGTTAGCTTAGTGGTCTGCTAATGATTGGAGAGATTTCCTTACGTGTCTCCCAGTCCTGAAGCGCTCTGTGTATATGTCTTCAACACTCAGGTAGCAAGTGAACACCTCTGCCTTGGGCTTCACCTCTGCTTACACAGAGCTTCGCAGTCAGCCAGAGGGGTGAGCATAGGGCCTCCTCAGGGTTTTCTGGGTATTTGCACAGTCCTGTACATGTCTGTGACCTTCTAGAGTCTCAGGACCATGGCAATCTTATTCTCCAGGTCTTTCCTAAAGTTTCTTGGTCAGCTTCTTTTTTTTTTTCTCCACTGTTATCACAACCTCAGGCAGCTGTGATATTAAGCAATTGTTTCTGATTGTTTATCACAAACCCCAATGGAGTAAAGGCTGTTTTTGAGAATGAGTTCTGAGTCAGGTCAACTAGCAACAAGCTCCATGAATGGGGATTTCCTGTGAACTGCCAACGAGGTCAAATGATGACTATTCCCCGAGAATGGTGCTTCAGAGGCTCCAGATCCATTCTGCCCTGTTTAACGGTTGCTAGACTGCTGGTTTTCACTTGATTGTGGAGATAGGGGCGATGAGGATGGGAACGGGACATACTAACATGCCCCCAACTTGGCTGTTCGTACTGAGATTTGGCCATTTTCCCAATAAGTGTACCTCAGATTGTTGCAAGACCTAATTTCCAGACATCTGACAAATTTGATTTTGACAGTTTTTGCCAGTGTTCTTAGTGCTTTTACAGAGGAGTGATTTTTTGAGGTCCTGACTTTCCCATTGCCCTGAGGGCCATCACCAGGACACTGAGAAACTAGATAATTTGGGGGAGTTATAGCAACACTGTTAACAGTTATGCCAGGATAACAGGTATAAGTTGCAACGGCCCCAGGACAACTGCGACCTTTTCATAGGTGCGTTTGGGTGGGTATAAGTTCTGGGGGACCGCGAGCAGCGTTACTGTGAGTGCTGTTGTACCTGTGTTCAGGATATGCGTCTACCTTTCTGTTGTGTGTGCCCACGAGAGGCGTTGCTGCGTGATGCACACCTTCAGGTCCCCCAGATGCGGCCGAGCAGTCCCCTGCGTGGTGGAAGTCATCACACTCCCACCAGCAGCTTAGGAGAATTCCGCTTGTTCTTCATCGCTGCCCACACTGGTACTGTCAGATCTTTTTTATTTTTAATAATTAATTTATTTTTGTTACAGATGTTTCTCCTTTTAGATCTTTTTTTTTTCTTTTTAAAGCCATTAGTGTGAGGTTGAGCACTTTTTAAACAAAAATGCTTTTATTTATTATTATTTTTTTAAATAAAGGAAGGGAGAGAGAGATAGAAACACCGATGTGAGAGAGATTTTTTTAAAAAATGTGAGAGAGAAACATTGATCGGCTGCCTCATGCACCCCCCTACTGGGGATCGAGCCCAAAACCCGGGCATGTGCCCTGACCAGGAATGGAAGGGGGCCCTCTCAGTCCGTGGGACGGCGCTCAGTCCACAGAGCACCCCGGCCGGGCGAGGTTGAACACTTTTTCGTGGGTTTCGTATCATCTTTGTGAAGGGCTTATTTCTCCGTCCTGCCTGTTTTTCCGTTGGATCGTCGTCTCCTAATGGTCCACGGCAGTTTTTCGTGTCGTGTGTGGCGTTCCCTTGTTCACGATATGCGTCGCCAATACGGGTTTCCACATGGTGGCTTGCTTTTTAGTCTCTTCACGGTATCCTTTGTTAGGCTGAAGCTTTTACATCTTAATGGATTCTCCCATTTCTCAAGTCTTCCTTCATGGGTAGTACTTGTGTATTGTATTTAAAAAATATCTAGCCCTGGCCGGGCGGTTCAGCCGGCTGGAGCATTGTCCTGTGCGGCAAAAGGTTGCGGTTCGATCCCCAGTCAGGGCATTACCTAGGCTGCTGGTTCGATCCCCGGGTGGGGCACATACGGGAGGAAAGTAACCAGTGTTTCTCTCACGTCGCTGTTTCCCTCTCTCTCTCAAATCAATAAAAACATGTCCTTGGGTGAGGATTAAAGAATAAAAAAGAATGATTTTAAAAAATCTGTATGCTCTAAGTCATGAAAATATTCTTCCATGTAGTTTGTAAACTATTTTTTCTGCATCTGCATAGCTTTAAAAAAAATTTTTTTTTTTTATTGATTTTAGAGAGAGAGGAAGGGAGAGGGAGAGAGAGGGATAAAACATCGATGAGAGAGAACATTGACTGGCCGCCTCCTGCACGCCCCCCACTGGGGATCAGACCCACAACCTGGGCATGTGCCCTGACTGGGAACTGAACCGGTGACCTCTTGGTGCGTGGGTCGATGCTCAACCACTGAGCCTCACCAGCCAGAGCTGCATGGCTTTTTAATAGTTAAGTGGAAATCTTGCAAAGAGAAACTGCCTAACCACTGCAACAACAGTAGCAGTAGCATGCCTGTCATCAGCAGCTGTTACTGAGTAGCTCCTGTAGGCCACCATCTGGAAAGTTTCACACTGTGAATCACATTGAACTTTTATAGCCACCAGTGAGTTGGATTGTGTATCCATATTTTAACCTATTGATATGGATCGTGGTCCCCACTTGGTGACGCTGAGGCTTACAGAGGCTAATAACTGGACCCCAGGTCACACAGTTGCTGAGTTTCGGGTCTTGGTTTAACCCAAACTTCTCTTTCTCCAGAGCCTCTGATCATCTAGGTACACAATGTATCCATCGCTAACACAGCCTAAAGTGACTTTTTCTCATGCCTAGTTAGAATTAAGCCACTCACTGGGAATATTTCTAAATCATACCTCAATTTTGAACATTCCGGGCCATTGCACAGGCTGTATAATAACTGACTGATTTCAGGAAGCTCGCCTGTTTGACTTACACACCTCTGCTGTGAATTCCTTTGGAAACAACCTTCCTGGCCTTGAAATTGCTGGTGGAACCTAACCGCACATTTGGTCACATTGAATGAAATTCTTTTGTGGCAGTATAGGCCGTTATTCATGTGAACCTTGAGTCTCTTATATGGTGAAGTTTTTATGTTTCTTACGTGGGGTAGAATGCAAAAAAGACCTTTTCAGAGAAAATTACTGCCGCTCGGAGTCCATGAGGCCCTTTTCTACCTTCCACTGATTATAAGCCTCGTGACTCAGGAGGGGCTGCCTTGGAAGGAAACCGTGGGCAGGGGCTGAGGTCGAGGCAGGGGAGGTCGGCCACGATTGTGGAAATAATTTATAGGTTATTCCAGCCCCAGGGCTCAGGTCAGCGCAGTTCCCAGAGCCCGCGTGCTGCTGATTGGACGCTGCTATTCGGATTCGCCACGGAAAGGAGACCCATGGTACCAGCTACAGCAGAAAAGGGGCTTTGTGTGTGGGTCGGGGGTGGGAGCGGCCGAGTGTCAGCAGCTCGGACTCACAGATGCTGTGCTGTGTGCCCGCAGAGGCCGCAGCTCGGCATTTAAACTATTTTAATTACAGTGCCTCCCTCTGACGGGAGGCCAGAAACTGCCGCCACCTGCAAGTCCCCTTTCCTCTCGGCCGTCATCCGTCCACGCCTGCGGGATGGCACATACATTCTAAAAAGCTCCTTGGCTGTTCGAGTGACATACCCCAGGATGAGTGTTCAATTCCTACATTAAACACCTTGGCGACCAGGGACGGCAATCATGATGCCTGAGTGGGTAGGAAATCATGCAGGTTTGTATGTAAGGAAGTGTAGGAAATGTTATCTTCAAGAGTTCTTGTCTTTTCCTAGAAGAGTTTCTTCTTAGCATTTAGAAGGGATGTAACAGGCATATTTGAAAAGACTGGTAAGAAAAAGAATAGTAAGTGTTTTCCATCGCACTGAATTGGGGATTAAACGTGATAAAGGTAGTCAGGTGTCTGACAGGTAGCTGTGCTTGGTAAACGTTACTCTCAGTTATCAGTTTAATGATAAAGAAGAAGACGAGTTCCCTGTGCTCTGCTTAAATAACTCTGTTTCCAGAAGTTGAGCGCGGCTTCCCTGGGGATGTCTGAGGATTTGAGTTTATAATATACTCTGGAGAGTATCTTGCAATGCCAAGGTTCTGTGTGTAGACTGGACAGAGGTCATTAGGACAGGTGCGGCCATCGCGGGGCAAGACTGGCGGTCAGCCTGTCCCACATCCAGGGGCACGTGGGAGAGACTGAGGGGCCCCGGCACCTGGGCGTCAGCCCGCCCATTGCACAGGACGTCCACACCGGGAAGCTCCCAGCTTTCCAGCAGTCTGCACTGTAAGCTAACACCACGTTCTAGAAAATTCTCTGTCATGTTGAGTAAATGCATTCTTTTTTTGTTGTTGTGAATCCACCCGAGGATATTTTTCCATTGACCTTTTAGATAGAGTGGAAGGGAGGGAGGGGGGGAGAGAGAGAAATAATCAATGCGAGAGAGACACATCAATTGGTTGCCTCCTGCACGACCCCGACTGGGGCCGGGGCTCGAACCCACAACCCTTCAGTCTGTGGTCCGATGCTCGAACTGCTGAGCCAAACCAGCCAGGGCTAAATGTGTTCTTTTTTTTTTTTTTATCCTCACCTGAGGACATTTTTTCATTTTTTGTTCAGATAGAGCAGGAGGGAGAGAGGGAGGAAGAGAGAGAGAGAAACATCGATGTGAAGGTGACACATCGAGTGGCTGCCACCCACACGACCAACCAGGGCCGGGGACAAACTTCAACCGAGGTACGTGCCCTTAGCGGGAACCGAACCCGGGTCTCTCTGTACCACAGGCGGACGCTCTAACCGCTGAGCCAAACCGGCCGGGGCTAAATGTGTTCTTTCTAACAACGTTTGCTGTATCTCTTTTGTTTCTATTTTTTTCCCCAGAGTCTAGGGCAGCAACTTTAACCTTTTCCATCTCATGGCACACACAAACTAATTACTAAAATTCTACGGCACGCCAGAAAATGTGTATGTGGCCTGTCTGACCAAAAAATAGGTATACGTTTGATTCATGCACACGGGATGGCTCGCGTGTGGGCTGCTGTCATTTCTGTGTTTGACAGTCTGAGGGAAAAGAAGCCAGTGCCGCTGACTGAAGCAGTCAGGTGCCGCATGGTTTAGAAATCCTTGCGGCACACCAGGGTGCCGTGGCACACCGGTTGAAAACCGCTGCTCTACAACAAGGCCGCTGGTGTTTTCTCGTGACCTTTTCTCTGTCTGCAAACAGCTTGCGTTCGCCTCCTGCCATGATTGAGGCATCCCGCCGAAGGCGCCCAGTCCGCTCCGCTGGATCCGGTTCCTGTCCTCCTGTCCCCCTGTCCTCCTGTCCTCCTGTCCCCCTGTCCTCCTGTCCTCCTGTCCCCCGGCCCCTGCAGAGCCCACGCAGAGCGGCCTGCTGCTGTCCTTCCTCTGCAGGGCCGGGGCCAGCTCTGGGTTTATTGGGAACCACCGCAGACTGTGGGCCGTTCTGGGCTCGCGGTGTGTCAGACCCTCGGCCTCGCTCTCAGCCGAGAAGGTGTTCTCCACTGTAATGTAGTAGATTTTTCCGACACTCCAAGTGCAGAAGTTGAAGATGCCTCTTTGGAATTTTATCTCTGTGGTGTGTTTCTCTTCCAAAGAACACGCTGCAATCCTCTTGGATACACGTCGCTCTCCCTGGTGTTTATACCCCTCTGCACTCCCCGCCGTCTGCACACACGAGCTGAGTGCCCGTCTTCGTTCCAGTGGCCCTGCCTCAAGCCACACACGTCGGAAGTGTTTACCTTTGGTTTGGGCGTGGGATAGTTGTGGACAAGGGTCACGTCCAGGATGTGGGGAGCCCCAGCCAAGTTTCCTGATCTGTACAAAGAGTTGGCCTCACTCCAGTTCAGCTTGTCAGCACCGTTCTCATAGCTCAGTCTCCTGCAGCCTCGTGAAAGCAATACAGACAAGCTACTGGGAACGACCGCCTAGCCGTAAATTCATATCTAAGAGCACCTTCGGTGTCCCCGTGAAACCACACGTGAGAGGCACGGTCCGAGAGCTCCCCGAAGGGGAGACAGTGTGTGGCCCTTCTGCACCCTGAGACTTTTCACAGGGCGCCCCCCGGCCGGGCTCCTAGGCGAGGATGGATGGAGAGGATGGATGTTGACGTGCGCGGTGAAGACACGGGACTGGGAACCATTCGCAGAGCGGGCCCTGCTGTTTACTGTGCTCCCAGGTGCCCCACGCACGTTCGAAGTACGGTGCCGACCCGTCACTGGCCGCGCTAGATTTTAGTATATAATTCGTATACTGTTGTGTATCATCCAAATAGTAGGTTACTACCAGTATTTGTCTTTCTTTTTACATTATTTAAAATTTGTATTAAGTCACTGTGAGCACAGAGTTTTAAAGAATCCCATGAACTTTGAAACACTTGTAGTGAAATTCTCTGAGTCCTCCCCTCACTTCCCCCACTGCCCCAGAGCAACGAGACGCGGCTATGTTAGCCGGGTGTGTGTTTGTTTTCAATCCCTTTTGCCCCCGTTTTTCATTCACATACTTAGGACCTACTTTGTGACTTCAGGCCACAGCACTGACTGTGACGATAGGTGCGCACTTAGCTGTATGGCACACACTTCCTCCTTCCTCGCCTCCTCTGTCGTCGTGCGAAGCTGCAGGATTAGGTCTGCATTCCCGCCTGTGCTGGGTGCGGTTCCGTGGCTGTTATGACCGTATAAATAGTATTAGCTGAAGCCAAAAGGTGTATTCTCATTTTATTGCCTTTTTTAAACCTTTTTTTTTAACCCCCCGTAGTTAATGACTGCCTCCCTTTTTCTCCTGCCCAATTTGCTTATTTTTCTGGTTACTTAGCAATGTTGTCCAATTCTCCAGTGTTTCCCCCGAGCCATGCCCTTCCCGGGCCCTCAGCCTGCTGCTCCCATCTGGCCGTTCTCAGGACCCCCGCAGAACAGCCGCCTGGGGTTCCCCTCAGCACCGTGGTGAGATTCCCAGAATGCAAGCCTTCCTCCTGTCTTACTAATAAACGCCTTTACTTCCATTAGAAAGCCTGTAGCGACTTCTACAGAAGGGCTCATACTTGAGAACGTCTTCATTCTGCCTTTGACTGGAGTCATCTTTGAGTGCTTTGGAATTTTGGTGTAGAAATCATTTCCCCTTTGTTTCCTTCTCTGCCGACACCATCTCATTTCTGAACATCTTGCTGGTTCTTTATTTTCTCTTTTGAAGCTTTTCCTATCCCTAATTTTTTAAAAAAAGTTTTTATTGATTTTGAGAGAAGGGAAGGGAGAGGGAGAGATAGAAACATCGATGAGAGAGAATATTGATCGGCTGCCTCCTGCATGCCCCCCACTGGGGATTGGGCCCACAGCCTGTACATGTGCCCCAACCGGGAATTGAACCAGCGACCTCTTGGTGCATGGGTCGATGCTCAACCACTGAGCCACACCAGCCAGACCCTGACCGGGAATCGAACTGGTGACTTCCTGGTGCAGGGACCTTGCTCAACTGCCACACTGGCCGGCCTCATCCCGATGCTTTGAGTCTTCATAGTGATCTGCTTTCTATTGAGGTTTTAATTTTGGTTGTGTATATATTTTTCATTCCTAGAAGTGTCCCTCCCTGCCCCCCTCACCCCCGATCTTCTTGTTCCTTCCCCTCCGTGGCCTGTGCATTGTTTGTCCACAGCTCTGTGTTCTCTGTGTCCCTGAGGACGAGGCAGACTTCAGGTTTTCGGGGCTCGGTGTTTCTCTTTTCTCCGGATGCGTTCCCGCTGTGCGCCTGGGCCTGGCCTTTCATGCTGGCTGCTGTCATCGTCGTCCGGCGGTTCCTGGCCGTCGGATCATATTTAAGTGTGAGAGGCTTGGGTGTTGTCTGTGCACTGTCACCCGCTGGGGACTGTTGTTGCAGGCACCAGTGGTCCGGCCTGTGTGGTGAGGGGCCCAGCTGGCAGCATTGGTTGGCCGTTCCTGTGGGGCTCCTCAGTGGTGCCAGCGACGGGTCCCGCCGTTGTCGCTCACCAGGCAGCTTCCGTTATTGTCCTGTTTGCAGCGAGTTTGTGCTTCCTGATCCCAGAGCCCGTCTTCTCCAGACAAGTCACCTCGGCGGGGTGGTGGGGTGGGGGGCAGGAGGGGCTCTCAGAGGGTGACTCTCCAGTGGAGGAAGGGACCCACTGTACAGGGACAGGGATGTCTGTCATTCTCTTTACAGATATGAAAACTGATAGCTTCATGAGGTCTGTGCAAATAAAACTGAACTATGTCAACACCTTTGAGACCCAGTGAGGAGAAAGACTTTCAGGAATTCACACGGGAACTGTGTTCCCAGCTAGCCTCTTAGAAACGCGTGGCTTCCTTCTCTTTCCTGTGTGTCCTTTCCGCGTGGAAAGGCCCCCAAGTTACAGCTATAAAGTCAGATCATCTGCCATTTTCGTTCCCTAACCCTGCCATCCAATTGCTAGTGTTTCTCGTGTTTAAAATGAATGTCCCTGTCCTGCCGCTCACGTCAGCCACCGATGACCTGCCCACGAGGAGCAGAGCCTCCGTTCCGTGGGGTGATGGGAGCAGGTCCCCCTGAACACACCGCGAAGCCCTGGGCTCCCTCCTAACTCAAAGGGGCTCTTGTGCAAAGGGCTTTTTTGCTGATTACTTTCCTCTGTTGGCAAGAACTGGGCTTCCTGCCCTCGGCGGACTCCATGCGGTATTTGCAGCGCCCCAGGCAGCGGGGGAACCCCGGGGCGGGCCCTCTACCTGTCTGCTACAGTTTGCTCAGCGCAAGGTGATGAGAGGGGCAGAAGTCCCAAGGGGACCTCGGTGGTGCCTCCTTCTGCCTGTGACCACAGGACCCTGCTTTTAGAGAAGCTGATTGTGGGTGGGGGCGGGGGGGAGTGATTCAGGAACAGGATGGCATGCTAAAATATGTACAGGATGGCAGAGATTGGGTCTCATAGTAAATGACTGTGCCAGCCCCATGGTGCCTCCAGTCCCTCCCCTCCCCCACGCGGCCGGCTCCTCCACCTCTCGCGGATGCATGAGTATCGCCATGTCCGCATGTCCCACAGCGTCCTGCCGTCTGTGCTCTTGTGTGTCCGGCGTCCCCCCTCCGAGGGTGTGAGGTCGGCTGCAGTGTGTGTGGGCGTGGGGCCTTGTTCTCATCGCTCTAGCGCATTACCATGTTCTCACACCACACGGGACGCGTCCCTTCCGCTGTCCACAGGGTGGGGACACTCTCCCGTTTGGCCCACGACAAGTTGTGCTGTGTGGGCATTTTGCTGGGTTCATTCTGGGGCGCGTGTGAATGCATGTGTGCTGGGTGTGTGCCCAGGAGGGCCTGTCAGGCCACCGGGGGTCCAGGCAGCTTTCCCGGCACCTGCTCCAGCTCCTCTCAGCCGGCTGCCGACCCATCCGGGTTGCTCCCTGTTTTTGCCAACGCTTGGCGGTTCCTTCTTGGGAATTCGTTTCTTTTAAAATAGAATCCTGCCTGGCCCTTGTGGCTCAGTGGGTTGGGCATCACCCCATGGACTGAGAGGTCCCGGTTCAATTCCTGGTCAAGGGCACGTACCTGGGTTGCAGATTTGATTCCTGGCCCAGGTGAGGGTCATGCAGGAGGCAACCAGTTGATGTGTCTCTCTCCCTGTCTCTCCCTCTCCCTCCCTCCCTTCCACTCTATTTCTATCTAAAAATTAATGGAAAAATATCCTTGGGTGAGGATTAACAAAAACAAGCAAACATAAAAAACCGGGGATCTTAGTCATGTAAAATAATATTGACTGTCCACTGGAATGGAAAGATTAGAAAGAAAAGGATGCTCCCTGCCCATGTGCACTTGCCCTGACTTTTCCACCTGCAGGTGTCTACCTTGAAGGTCAGTGTCTTCCTCTCCCCGTCAGTCTCCCCACACGCTTCCCTTGGCCGTCCCCCCGGCGCTCCGGCTCCGTAAGAGAACGTCTAGCACATGGACCCTCTTCACACACAGGCCCGTTTTGTTACAATGTAACACTTATGGAAGTCTCTACACACACAGGCCCGTTTTGTTACAATGTAACACTTGTGGAAGTCTCTACACACACACACAGGCCCGTTTTGTTACAATGTAACACTTGTGGAAGTCTCTACACACACAGGCCCATTTTGTTACAATGTAACACTTGTGGAAGTCTCTACACACACAGACCTGTTTTGTTACAATGTAACTCGTGTGGATGGGTCAGGTCTGCCCCGTGTGCGGGCTCTGTGGGCTGACGCCGGTGCAGTTCTGTGTGGAATGCAAAGCCGGTGAGATCCGGAGCTAGCAGAGTGACCGCGGGGGGCCTTGACTTCATTTCGGTCGCCAGCGTCGTGTGTGCTCAGGGTCCTGGAAGCAGAGGTTTGTCTGCAGACCATCACCCGCACGAGTCAGGAAATGAAGAAGGTGCATCAGAGGAAAAGGAGTCAGTGTTCTGCACGTGAAAAATGACATTGGCGGCTGCTTGCGTGGGGAAGTGGCCGGGCGGGGCCTCTTTCAGGTGGTGTCCCTTGGCCTCCCTCTGGCCTTGGAGCTGACGGGTCCTCTCCGGACACGGCCCTGGGCTTCACAGCGGCCCCTTGACTAGACTCGAGTCCGTCTGTGGAGGGTTATCACAAGCGTGTCTGAGCTCGGGCCAGTGACACACAACCACCATAGCCTGGTGTCAGGGAACCCACGGGATTTCTCGTGTTGTGGAGACTGGAAGTCTGAGCTCAGGTGCCGGCTGAGCCAGGCCTGGTCCCTGACTCAGAGACCGTGGCTTCTTGCCATGTCCTCGCGGGGTGGAAGGAGGCACTTAGCTCTCTGGTCTGTTGTCAGAAGGACACAAATCCCCGCCCGAGGGCCCCAGCGTCATGACCTAGTCATCCCCAAAGGCCCCACCTCCTAACACCGCCACGTTGGGGTGGAGGGTTTCGGCGTTTGGATTTGGGGGACATAGACATTTAGTTCAGTGCCACAGTGAGCCCAGTACGTACGCCGGGTGAGCAGACACCTGGCTTCACTGGTGAGCCCCAGATGCTGGTGATGGCGGTGTCCGACTGAGACTAGCTTATGTTATCAGTGGTCCGCAGCGGGTACCGGGAAAGTGAGCCGTCCCCGCGGGTCTGTGGCCCTGTCCCCGTGGTCCAGCGGGCTCGTTGGGGAATGCGAGGCTCGTGCCGATAACCTAAGAGGTGCTGTCTGTCCTTGGCCCCCTGCAGACCACCAGCCAGACGGAGCTGGAGAACTGGGTCACCGCCATCCACTCGGCGTGCTCGGCGGCCGTGGCCAGACACCACCACAAGGAGGACACGCTCCGCCTCCTGAAGTCGGAGATCAAAAAGCTGGAGCAGAAGATCGACATGGACGAGAAGATGAAGAAGATGGGCGAGATGCAGTTGTCTTCGGTCACCGACTCCAAGAAGAAGAAGACTATCTTAGACCAGGTGAGCGCCCTCCGGCGGGCTCGGGCGGAGCCCTTGGGTCTGGGACGGACTCCGGCCGCCCCCGTTCTTCCTGGTGATGGGCGGTGGTGAGGAGCCGCCTGGCTTTGGGAGGCCTGCCCCTGCACCCCGACATGGTCGGGGGACAGGGCTGCGCCGTGGGGTCCCCTCGGGACTGCCTCTGATCGCTGTGTCCCGGCGTCGGTGGCGCTCATGCTAACAGGCAAGTTGGCGAGCGGCCAGGACCCTCCGCCCTGCTCCACTGTTAACCCTGTGGCAGCCATGACGACCACACTGGAACCTCGCCCGTTTAGGAAGCGGCTCCGTGGGGGGTGCTGTCTAACCCTCGGGGCGTGATCTTCCCTGGCTCTCTCCCCTGTCATTTCCTCCTCCACCTGACCCTGTGTTTTTTTTTAAATTCAGGTGAAATTCACATAACATAACATTAACCGTTTTACGGTGTACAGATAACAGTGCTGAGCAACCGGAACCTCTGTCTCGTTCCAAAGCCTTGTCACCCACCCCAAAACGAGCCCCGCGCCTGGTGGGCACACGCTGCCCTCTGGCCCGGCTCTGGCTCTGGATGGACCAGTTTGGGATGTTTCTGTCAGTGGAATCGTCTAGTGTGTGACCTGGGTGTGACCCCGTCCACCTGGCTCACTTTCTGGAGACTGAGCCACGCCAGCCGGTGTCACATGGATGTCATTCCACTGTGGATCCCCCCGGCCGGGTCGCCCCTGGGGCTGCTGTGAGTGGGGCTGTGGGCACCCGTGGGCACCACACTGTGTTCTCAGCCCAAGTACGAGGTGGACCATCGATCATTGTCCAGAACATCGTTAACGGCAAAGCTGCCGCTGTACGCGGACCCGCTCCAGGTCCTGCTCATACGTGACCTCACTCATCACATCAGCCTGGGGGGGGTCTCATTTCGCCATTTTATTATAATTATTATTCAATCCTCACCTGAGGATATTTTTACGTTTATCATCAGAGAGAGTGGAGGGAGGGAGAGAGAGCAACATCGACGTGAGAGGACACATGGACTGGCTGCCTCCTGCGCGCCCTCAGGGCCGGGGACGAACCGCAACCGAGGTACGTGCCCTTGGCCGGAATCGAACCCGCGGCCCATTGGTCCGCAGGCTGATGCTCTAACTGCTGAGCCACACTGGCCAGGGCTTTTTGACACTTTAAACCAGGAGGAACCTCTTGGATCTCCCCTTTGTTGGAACTACGTCCCCAGAGTCTAGGCCTCCACCGTCCAGCATTTCCACACCCCACCTGGTTCTCCACCCCCCGCCTCTTCCCGCACCCCAGACTCTGTTTGCCTCTCATGCTTAACTCACCCCACTTTCCTTCTCCTCATCTCTGTGAAAAGCCAGCTCTTGGTAAGTCATACCATTTTCCCAGTGCTGGAAAACCCACATTTTTTACTTCTCCCTGGGTTTGTGGCCCAGAGACGGTGCGGGTGGCCCGGAGCACCCGCAGACGTGACCTCCGTGCTCGGAGGACACGGCGGAGCTGGTGATCGGTGTCTGTGCGTCACCGCGAATGTATGGCCACAGATCTTTGCGGACAAACACGCGGAAGCCAGTGATACTCGACTTGCTCTTACCTGAGAAACGTCGGCGACCTTCTGTTTACCCCTTAGGGGGAACGTCAGGCCTTTGTAGCCCAGAGATCTGTGACGTCTGTGAAGGATAAAACTGCTAACGTGTTTTTCCTTTGCCTCCCCTTTTCTCGTCCCCGGTTCTCGCCACCGCAGATCTTCGTGTGGGAGCAGAACCTCGAGCAGTTCCAAATGGACCTCTTTCGTTACCGCTGCTACCTAGCCAGCCTCCAGGGCGGGGAGCTGCCGAACCCCAAGAGGCTCCTTGCTTTTGCAAGCCGACCCACGAAGCTGGCCATGGGACGCCTGGGGATCTTCTCCGTGTCGTCTTTCCACGCCCTGGTGAGCAGCACTGGGGGCGCCGGAGGCCGGCTGTCTGTGGGCGGCGCAGGGCTCGACCGGAGTGGGGGCGTCTCCGGGCCACCGCCGTGTGTTCTGCCGCCGTCTGTCTGCGGGGCTGCGAGTCCGCCTTTGACCCTGTTCTGAAACTCACCACTTATACCTGTGGACAAGGCGCATTGCAGAGGAAACGGGGTCCGGATCGTCTGAGCGATCTCTTTGCACGTACTGTTTGTGGTGACTCGTGTCACCGCTAGGTCTTGTTTGAAAAAAATTTTTTTTCCCTTTATTGATTTTAGACAGAGAGAAAGTGAGAGGGAGAGAGAGATAGAAACATCAATGAGCGAGAACAGCGATTGGCCGCCTCCTGCATGCCCCCCACTGGGGATCGGGCCCACAACCTGGGCATGTGCCCTGACCGGGAATCGAACCGGTACCTCTTGGGGTAGGGTCGACGCTCAACCACTGAGCCACACCAGCCGGACAGGTCTTGTTTTTAGATTTTTTTAAAAAAAAAAAATGTGTGGCTCAGCAGTTAGAGCATCAGCCAGGATATTTTTTCATTTATCTTCAGATAGAGTGGAAGGGAGGGAGGGAGGGAGAGAGAGACATCGATGTGAGAGAGACACATCAACTGGTTGACTCCCCAACGACCCTGAGCAGGGCTGGGGACCGAACCGCAACCAAGGTACATGCCCTTGATTGGAATCTAACCCGCGACTCTTTGGGTCGATGGCCAACGCTCTAACAGCTGAGCCAAACTGGCCAGGGCCCAACTGTATAGTTTTTTGTATTAACCTTATGGAAATGGTGAGTGGAGGCCTCTCTCATACATGGGTGTCTGTCTGTCTCCTTCTCTCTCTCCCTCTCCCTCTCCCTCTCTCTCTCTCTCTCTTTCTCTCAAACTCGTACAGAATATATTAAACACAGATGTCTTTCGAGGCCCCCTTTTTCATTCATTTCCCTCTCAGTCTCTGTGACCATAGATACCTAATGCGTTAGAGCAGTGGTTCTCAACCTTCCTGACGCCGCGACCCTGTAAGACAATCCCTCATGTTGTGTGTGGGCGTATCTGCATGTGGGCAGACCCACCTGGAGATGGATAGAGGGGCGGTGTCTCGGTTCCTAAGACCATTGGAAATACGTGTTTTCCGATGGTCTTAGGCGACCCCTGTGAAAGGGTCGTTCAACCCTCAAAGGGGTCACGACCTACAGGTTGAGAACCGCTGCATTAGAGGAACACGGAGTCCTCCCCGGACCTCCATCCCAGCGTGAGCACTGGCCCGACCTCCGAGGGGCCGGCACGCAGCTGTGCCGTGTGTTTGCAGTCTGCAATTCCATGTACTGGCCCAATCGCAGATGGCTGTGTGTACGCTGGGTTCCTTTTCTTCTCAGAAATTGCTAGGCGAGTACCATGCTGTTGGGGGTCCCAGCCAGCACCTCCTGAGGGTGTGCTGCCCCCGGCAGGGCCCACAGGCTGCTTGGAACCGCGCGGCGCCCCTCTGGCCTGGGTCCGCTGTCCTTCCGTGGGACCCCGAGGTGGGGTCCAGCCTGCGTTCTTTATAAGTACGTTAGCATCGTCATGCAGATGGGGGGGCAGATTTACACGTTTAAAGGAGCCCTAGACCCACTTCGGGGGTCAGTACAACTGGCATCCTGGTTTGTTCTGTGGTGACGTCACAGGGCGTGGCCTCCCTGCTCCCAGGGTGTCAGGGCCTGGGGTTAGTGGCACTGCGTGAGGGTGCTGGGGCGGGTGCACCTAGGGTGCTGGGGCGGGTGCACCTAGGGAGCTGGGGTGGGATGGGTGCACCTAGGGAGCTGGGGTGGGATGGGTGCACCTAGGGAGCTGGGGTGGGGTGGGTGCACCGAGGGAGCTGGGCAGGTGCACCTAGGGAGCTGGGCGGGTGCACCTAGGGAGCTGGGGCGGGTGCACCTAGGGAGCTGGGGTGGGATGGTTGCACCTAGGGAGCTGGGGTGGGGTGGGTGCACCGAGGGAGCTGGGCAGGTGCACCTAGGGAGCTGGGGTGGGTGCACCGAGGGAGCTGGGCAGGTGCACCTAGGGAGCTGGGTGGGTGCACCTAGGGAGCTGGGGCGGGTGCACCTAGGGAGCTGGGGTGGGATGGGTGCACCGAGGGAGCTGGGCGGGTGTACCTAGGGAGCTGGGGTGGGATGGGTGCACCTAGGGAGCTGGGCGGGTGCACCTAGGGAGCTGGGGTGGGTGCACCTAGGGAGCTGGGCAGGTGCACCTAGGGAGCTGGGGTGGGTGCACCTAGGGAGCTGGGGTGGGATGGGTGCACCTAGGGAGCTGGGCAGGTGCACCTAGGGAGCTGGGTGGGTGCACCTAGGGAGCTGGGGCGGGTGCACCTAGGGAGCTGGGCGGGTGCACCTAGGGAGCTGGGGTGGGATGGGTGCACCTAGGGAGCTGGGCGGGTGCACCTAGGGAGCTGGGCGGGTGCACCTAGGGAGCTGGGGTGGGATGGGTGCACCGAGGGAGCTGGGTGGGTGCACCTAGGGAGCTGGGGCGGGTGCACCTAGGGAGCTGGGGTGGGATGGGTGCACCTAGGGAGCTGGGCGGGTGCACCTAGGGAGCTGGGCGGGTGCACCTAGGGAGCTGGGGCGGGTGCACCTAGGGAGCTGGGGCGGGTGCACCTAGGGAGCTGGGGTGGGATGGGTGCACCTAGGGAGCTGGGGCGGGTGCACCTAGGGAGCTGGGGTGGGATGGGTGCACCTAGGGAGCTGGGCGGGTGCACCTAGGGAGCTGGGTGGGTGCACCTAGGGAGCTGGGGCGGGTGCACCTAGGGAGCTGGGGCGGGTGCACCTAGGGAGCTGGGGTGGGATGGGTGCACCTAGGGAGCTGGGGTGGGTGCACCTAGGGAGCTGGGGTGGGTGCACCTAGGGAGCTGGGCGGGTGCACCTAGGGAGCTGGGGTGGGATGGGTGCACCTAGGGAGCTGGGAGGGTGCACCTAGGGAGCTGGGGTGGGTGCACCTAGGGAGCTGGGTGGGTGCACCTAGGGAGCTGGGGTGCGTACACCTAGGGAGCTGGGGTGGGTGCACCTAGGGAGCTGGGGTGGGTGCACCTAGGGAGCTGGGGTGGGATGGGTGCACCTAGGGAGCTGGGGTGGGATGGGTGCACCTAGGGAGCTGGGGTGGGATGGGTGCACCTAGGGAGCTGGGGTGGGTGCACCTAGGGAGCTGGGGTGGGTGCACCTAGGGAGCTGGGGTGGGATGGGTGCACCTAGGGAGCTGGGGTGGGATGGGTGCACCTAGGGAGCTGGGCGGGTGCACCGAGGGAGCTGGGGTGGGTGCACCTAGGGAGCTGGGGTGGGATGGGTGCACCTAGGGAGCTGGGGTGGGTGCACCTAGGGAGCTGGGGTGGGTGCACCTAGGGAGCTGGGGTGGGATGGGTGCACCTAGGGAGCTGGGGTGGGATGGGTGCACCTAGGGAGCTGGGGTGGGTGCACCTAGGGAGCTGGGGTGGGTGCACCTAGGGAGCTGGGGTGGGATGGGTGCACCTAGGGAGCTGGGGTGGGATGGGTGCACCTAGGGAGCTGGGTGGGTGCACCTAGGGAGCTGGGTGGGTGCACCTAGGGAGCTGGGCGGGTGCACCTAGGGAGCTGGGGTGGGTGCACCTAGGGAGCTGGGGTGGGATGGGTGCACCTAGGGAGCTGGGGTGCGTGCACCTAGGGAGCTGGGGTGGGTGCACCTAGGGAGCTGGGCGGGTGCACCTAGGGAGCTGGGCGGGTGCACCTAGGGAGCTGGGGTGGGTGCACCTAGGGAGCTGGGCGGGTGCACCTAGGGAGCTGGGGTGGGTGCACCTAGGGAGCTGGGCGGGTGCACCTAGGGAGCTGGGCGGGTGCACCTAGGGAGCTGGGCGGGTGCACCTAGGGAGCTGGGGTGGGTGCACCTAGGGAGCTGGGCGGGTGCACCTAGGGAGCTGGGCGGGTGCACCTAGGGAGCTGGGGTGGGTGCACCTAGGGAGCTGGGCGGGTGCACCTAGGGAGCTGGGGTGGGTGCACCTAGGGAGCTGGGGTGGGATGGGTGCACCTAGGGAGCTGGGGTGCGTGCACCTAGGGAGCTGGGGTGGGTGCACCTAGGGAGCTGGGCGGGTGCACCTAGGGAGCTGGGGTGGGTGCACCTAGGGAGCTGGGTGGGTGCACCTAGGGAGCTGGGCGGGTGCACCTAGGGAGCTGGGGTGGGTGCACCTAGGGAGCTGGGTGGGTGCACCTAGGGAGCTGGGGTGGGATGGGTGCACCTAGGGAGCTGGGGTGGGATGGGTGCACCTAGGGAGCTGGGGTGGGATGGGTGCACCTAGGGAGCTGGGGCGGGTGCACCGAGGGAGCTGGGGCGGGTGCACCGAGGGAGCTGGGGTGGGATGGGTGCACCTAGGGAGCTGGGATGGGTGCACCTAGGGAGCTGGGGTGGGATGGGTGCACCTAGGGAGCTGGGGCGGGTGCACCGAGGGAGCTGGGTGGGTGCACCTAGGGAGCTGGGTGGGTGCACCGAGGGAGCTGGGGTGGGTGCACCGAGGGAGCTGGGCGGGTGCACCTAGGGAGCTGGGGTGGGATGGGTGCACCTAGGGAGCTGGGGTGGGTGCACCTAGGGAGCTGGGATGGGTGCACCTAGGGAGCTGGGGTGGGATGGGTGCACCTAGGGAGCTGGGGCGGGTGCACCGAGGGAGCTGGGCGGGTGCACCTAGGGAGCTGGGGTGGGGTGGGTGCACCTAGGGAGCTGGGTGGGTGCACCGAGGGAGCTGGGCGGGTGCACCGAGGGAGCTGGGCGGGTGCACCTAGGGAGCTGGGCGGGTGCACCTAGGGAGCTGGGCGGGTGCACCTAGGGAGCTGGGTGGGTGCACCTAGGGAGCTGGGCAGGTGCACCTAGGGAGCTGGGCGGGTGCACCTAGGGAGCTGGGCAGGTGCACCTAGGGAGCTGGGCGGGTGCACCTAGGGAGCTGGGCGGGTGCACCGAGGGAGCTGGGCGGGTGCACCGAGGGAGCTGGGGTGGGTGCACCGAGGGAGCTGGGTGGGTGCACCGAGGGAGCTGGGGTGGGCTCGGTGCTGCCGGCCTGGTGGGGCGGCTATGGGAAGGCGAGGTGGGTGGGGTCCTTGGGGAACGGGCTCGAGGTCTGACGTCTCCCGTGTGCCCCCTTGCCGTCCTCAGGTGGCAGCCCGCACAGGCGAGACGGGAGTGAGGCGGCGGACTCAGGCCGTGTCCCGGTCCACCAGCAAGCGGAGGGGCAGGTTTTCCTCCCTCTGGGGTCTGGACACGACCTCCAAGAAGAAGCAGGGCCACCCGAGCATCAACCAGGTGGGTCGGGGGCGGAGGACGCCCGGCTGCTCCCCCAGCACCTCACTTCGGGGCGCGTGCGTGCGTGAGCTTCCCCCTGACACCGCGTGTTATTGAAGTCAGCTCGTTGACACACGTGTGAGCCGTGCTCCAGGCCTCGCACAGAGGACCTGTGCCCCTAACGCTGACCTCTGCTGTGAGGCCAGCCCTCTCCCCCAGCGCCAGGCTCCTCCTGCATCCTGTCCAGACTGCGTAATTGTAGAGTTGCTGGAGGCGAGGGACAGACTCTGGGGCCACCTGGTGGTTTGCCCTCGGCGTTCTGGCGTCGACATTGCACAGAGTGCCCACGCCGCGTGACTGCCCTTCTCCCAGGTTCTGGGGCTCTGGGTGCCCTAGGAACGGCTCTGCCTACGGTGGGCGGTGACCTTGCTCATTTCAAGGCCACCTTCCTGCTGGGACTGGGGAAGTGAGTCTGCTCGAGCTTCTAGGACCGAGGGAACGTGGGTGTCTGTTTGGAGGAGAACAGGATGCCTGGTGCATGGACCGGGTGCCTGGGACCGAGGCCCTGAGCACGTGCGGCCGTGGCGGGGACTGACCTTCGCCCCGAGCCCCATGCCGACCCAGGAGCTGACGGACTGCCTCGGTGGAAAGGTCCCTCATTATTCATTGGCACGATTCCGCCGCTCGTTTACGTAGGAAATGTAAAGAGGAGGGAGCCCTGAACGCCGGCGTGCTGAGGCCTGTGCTGACCACCACGCTTGGCACTAAACCTGGGCGTCTGCCTCCTCCGTGGGACCTCAGGGCACCAGGCGGGGGGGGGGGGGACCGTGATGGGGCCACCGTGGGTTTTGCTTCTGTGAAAATCGGAGGAAATGGGGGCGGGGTCAGTATCTCGTCGGAGGAAGCACACGAGAGGTCTGATGCGGTGATCAGACTTGGAAGGGGGCGCTGACCGTCACCAGGGCCTCCCTTAGGCCGTGTCGTCGGGCAGCATCCTCAGTCCTGCCAGGTGACAGGCCACCGCTGTGCACACCTGTGGGGCCTTCCTGGCTGCTGCTTCCAGTCTGTTGGAACCAGGCTGTTGAAAGTCTGACCGAATTTAAAGGCTTCCAAGAAAACGTTTTCACATTTGTTGTAAATCAAAGGACAAATAGTGTCTTATACGCAATTCTTGCTATTCTCTCTCGAAGGGAGTTGCTAAAAGTACTTCTTGCGTAGCCGTAAGCATACCCATAGAAACACACTCAGTTCAGTCCTTGCAGACGGACAAAAATCACGTTTCTCCTTTTTAAAAAATTTTTTTCCTTAATTGATTTTAGAGAGAGAGGAAGGGAGAGGGAGAGAGAGATAGAAACATCGATGAGAGAGAACATTGACTGGCTGCCTCCTGCGTGTCCCCCACTGGGGATCGGGCCCACAACCTGGGCATGTGCCCTGACCGGGAATCGAACCGGTGACCTCCTCATGCAGGGTCGACGCTCAACCACTGAGCCACACCGGCCGGGCAGCCGTATGTTTCTTGATCTCATTTGCTCTGGGACGAAGGCTGGTTCTGGATCTCGAGTATTAATTATCCCAGCAGTGGCCTCACTGAACAGAATATCCCTCTCGGCCGCGTCTCTGGGTTCTGAGCCCCCAGGGGCGTCCTTGCCCTGTTAGGATCTCGGTCACATCTTCACGTTAGCGGGGCTCCTCTGCTTCCCAGGAATAGGCAGATTTCTGTGTTATATATTAAAGAAGCCTTTTCTCTGGTGTCGTGGTTAAACACTACGTCAGCCTGCCCCTCAGTGTGTCCTCCAGAGTGTGAGAAAGCGAACCGATTGTTACCGACCGCTGTCGGGTCCGGGATTGGAGTCTAGCAGAAGTTCGTCCCCGTGAACGACTCAGTGCATTGCTTCTGCAGCTCACTCGTTTACAGCGAATGCGTCGCCCAGACGTCAAAGCGGGCTGCTTTCGTTGTCGGAGACGTGGGCGGGGTTCTAGGTAGACGACCCTGCTCTCCGCGGTTTCTGAAGGTTCCTGCAGACGGCTGTGACCTGGGCGGATCCGAGCGTCTGATGCTCGCTCACAGCCGTGCCGTTGCCCCCCTCCCGTCCGTCCCCCCCATTTCTCACACAACACTGTTGTGTTTGCAGGTGTTCGGGGAGGGGCCGGACGCTGTCAAGCAGTCCTTAGAGGGCGTGTTTGATGACGCCGTCCCAGATGGCAAGGTAAGAATAAATGCACGTGTCTCTTCTGGAAGCACCGCCGATGCCCCCGCGTGGCACAGGGGGGCATCCCAGAATTAAGTAGACTCGGTATTCCACGCCGAAAGGATTCGTTCTCTAAAGTTGGGTGGCATGTCCACGGGAGATGGCATTGCACGTGTAAAACGTGGCCGTACGGACATGCTCCTGCTGGCGTTACCTGTCGGGACGTCTCTGATTGTGAGTCTCCATCCAGGATGTGAGGGAAGTGGGTTCTGGGAGCTGTTGCTCATTCGTTGTCTGTACGACGTCCCCCCGCAGAGGTGAGGTTTTGCCCCCGTCTGCCCACACGTGCTAGTTTATTCCCATTAATTCCAAAGAACTCTTCTGATCGTAGGTTCTTTAAAAAAAAAACCCAAAACTGCATTAGCCTCCGCAGACAAGTATTCAGGGAACGAATTGCAGACTTGGGTCAGCCTTGTGCTTGGATTTAACAGCGGGTTCTAACTGCTTGGATGAAAGGCCCATAGAGGATTTTAATTTCATTTTTTTCTAGGCCACTTTTTTTAGCCTCTAAACAAATGGACACCCCGAGTTTTAAGACCCTAACAGTGATGCCAGCAGCCTCTTTATTCGGCGCTGTGGCGCTGCGACCGAGGGGTCCCCTGGTTCTGACTCGGGTCGGTGCGGCAGGGTTTGGCCCTGGCGGCTCCCGACGGCTGAGCCCCTGCAACCGAGCGCGGTGGGGTGTTCCGGAGGCGGGGAGAGCAGAGTGGCCGTGGGCAGACCCAGACCCCTCCTGGGCGATGTCCTCACCAAACAGAGGCAGCTGCCCTGGCGAGCGCCCGTCCGTGGCGTTCTCCGCGCACCCGTGTCCGATGCATTTGGGTCGCTGGACCTGCTGCGGTTCAGCAGTGGCGGTTTCTGAGGTTGGCGTGATCACCTTGCTCTGCACACTTTCCATGCCGGGGTGTCCGCTGCGGGCACAGACGCGGGAACCGCACCAGTGTATCCGCTGGATTTCCTTGTTGCTTTTTTAGTTTTTTCCTTCCTTCCAAGATCCCCTCTGCCCCACTTCTTGGCTGGAAGGCCTGTTCCCAAAGAGCGCTGAGAGGCAGGACGCGGCTGCCCCGGTGCGGAGGGGCCCACGGGGGCAGGGAGGGGTCAGTCGCGTCTCGGTTTGGACGGTTCCTGTCCTGGGTTTCCATGTGTCTGCAGAGCAGAGCTGAGACGGCCTCCTGCCGACCAGGAGTGTCTCCCTCGTTCTGGGGACGTGCTGTCCTGCGTGGGGCTTGTGGCGGGGCCGCTGCAGCTCCTGTTTGGAAGCTTGCTTCTCTCTGTGACGTGTTGCTTCCAGCCGGGTCTTGGTCACCCGTAGGTGCGTCTACCTGGTTCTAAACCGGCAACCGAGACTCGCTCCTCAGCGCGTGTTGAGACTCGGGGCTGTGTTCACCTTGCCGAGGTCTGACGTGATTCTCGCTTTGCCTGTTTCAAACAGACGAGGCTCCCGTATTTCTTCGGTCCGTGGACCGTTTCCTACTTTGGCTGTTGAACGTGCTTAGATAGAACCAGCTGCTGAGCGTGTCTGTGACACGTCCCTCCCGGCCCACACTCGGAGCTTGTCCTGACCCTCGGGCGGGTGGCACAGGCTGGAGAAGAGGCCGCAGCCCCAGGAGGCCCTCAGGCTGGTCCCCACGCTGCTCCCCGAGGGGCTCTGACCCCGCCGGCTCTCGGGTTGTGCTAGAGGTCCCGTGGGAGCACAGAGTGATGCTGCTGTAAACAGGCAGCCCCGGGACATCAGCCTGAACGTTCCCTCGGGCCTCGTGGCTGCCTCTGGAACGTGGAGCTCACGGGGCCTCGCTGGAGGTCTCTGCTCTGAGTTTGAAATGGGTTTATTGGAGAACCGATAGCAGTGAAACTGAGCTGGATGGATGGGTTAGATTTCTCTCTCTCTCTCCCCCTCCCTCCCTCTCTTCCTCTTCCTCTCTCCCTCCCTCCTCTCCTCCCCTCCCCTCCTCCCTTCCTTCCTTTCACATTTCCCTGCCCACTCATTCATGCACGCGGGCCTGTGGGTGTCCTGGAGCAGGTGTGAGGTCTGAGGACCCCCCGCCCCCTGTAGTGCTCCTTCTCAGTACCCTCTCCCTCCCTGAGGAGTCCCTTGTCCTTCACCCCTGCACCCCCTCTGCGCGGGCCCTTTGCAGGAGCAGACAGTCCCTGTGCCCCCGGGACCTGGGATCACTGGGCGCCCCGTGTGGCCCGCGCTGACTGTGTTCCTTGTTGTAGCTGGAGAAGGAGATGGGCTTGCCCAGCGTCCGCCAGCAGACTCCCGACTGTGACATCTGGGCCCACGAGCACTTCACGCCGTCCTGGTTCTGTCTGCCCAACAACCAGTCCGCGCTGACGGTCGTGCGCCCGGGAGACACTGCTCGGGACACGCTGGAGCTGATCTGCAAGGTGAGGCCTCGGGCTGGTGTCTGAGGAAGTGGGGGTGCCTCGGGCTCTTGGGGTGCAGCTTCGATCCCTGTGATCGGGTGAGGCCTCGGGCTGGTGTCTGAGGGGAGCGGGGTTGCCTCGGGCTCTCGGGGTGCAGCTCGGATCCCTGTGGTCGGGTGAGGCCTCGGGCTGGTGTCTGAGAGAAGTGGGGGTGCTTCGGGCTCTTGGGGTGCAGCTTCGATCCCTGTGATCGGGTGAGGCCTTGGGCTGGTGTCTGAGGGGAGTGGGGGTGCCTCGGGCTCTCGGGGTGCAGCTCAGATCCCTGTGGTCGGGTGAGGCCTCGGGCTGGTGTCTGAGGGGAGTGGGGGTGCCTCGGGCTCTCGGGGTGCAGCTCGGATCCCTGTGGTCGGGTGAGGCCTCGGGCTGGTGTCTGGGGAGTGGGGGTGCCTCGGGCTCTCGGGGTGCAGCTCGGATCCCTGTGATCGGGTGAGGCCTCGGGCTGGTGTCTGGGGAGTGGGGGTGCCTCGGGCTCTCGGGGTGCAGCTCGGATTCCTGTGATCGGGTGAGGCCTCGGGCTGGTGTCTGGGGAGTGGGGGTGCCTCGGGCTCTCGGGGTGCAGCTCGGATCCCTGTGATGGGGTGCAGCGGCAGGAGTTCTTCGCCTTTGGGGGGCAGGTTCTTTTTCTTTTAAGCAGCTTCTTTCAGTTCTCAGCACACCACGTGCTCACTGTGGAGTTCGTTAGAGAGTTGAGGTAAGGAACCAGCCGAGTGGAGGCCGCTCTTTCTCCAGATCGGGAAGAACCCTGTGACCCTCTCGGCCTTGGCCTTCCAGTCTGCTCTGCACACTGGCCGTGTGAGTGTGTGTGTGTGTGTGTGTGTGTGTGGTGTGGTGTGTGCAGTGTGTGTGTTGTGTGTGCGGGGGGTGTGTGTGTGTGGTGTGTGTGTGCAGTGTGCATGGTGTGTGTGTGTGTGTGTGTGTGTGTGTGTGGTGTGTGTGGTGTGGTATGTGCAGTGTGTGGTGTGTGTGTGTGGTGTGTGTATTGTGTGGTATGTGTGTTGGGGGGTGGGGCGGTGTTTGTGACTCGTCCTGATTGGAAACTGATTCTCTGTGGGCGTCTTTGGGTAAAAACTGAAATCGATGTAACTGTGCCGTCCGTGATGGAAATTCCTCTTCCTTTGCACATAATTAGTGTTATAGTTTTAGTTTTCATTTTTGTGACGAACGGTTGAGCTCCCTCTCCCTCCTTCCCCTCAAGCTGTAGGAACTTCTCTGTCCTTTCCCAGGGAGCCTGGTTCCACAGGTCCCCCTGAGGGGTGCTCAGGTGAATGGCTCAGGGAGGGAAGAGGGCAGAAGGAGCTCTCTCGGCCCGTGTTTAACTCTCACACAATTAGCAGCCTTGGCCGCCTTCTGGAGATGTCATTTCAAGTCTGGGAAAGAGAGTTACTGCCCCATTAAACAGACGGACAAGGTGAGGCTCAGAGGCCCTCAGTTCCCTGCTGCAGCTCAAGTCACAGTGCAGAGGGCGGACCCATATCTGGCTGCTCCAAACGTGGGCGCTCCCCTCTGAGCCAGGGGGGTGGTGACGTGGGTGCTCCCCTCTGAGCCAGGGGGGTGGTGACGTGGGTGCTCCCCTCTGAGCCGGGGGGTGGTGACGTGGGCGCTCCCCTCTGAGCCAGGGGGGTGGTGACGTGGGTGCTCCCCTCTGAGCCAGGGGGGTGGTGACGTGGGCGCTCCCCTCTGAGCCAGGGGGGTGGTGACGTGGGCGCTCCCCTCTGAGCCAGGGGGGTGGTGACGTGGGCGCTCCCCTCTGAGCCAGGGGGGTGGTGACGTGGGCGCTCCCCTCTGAGCCAGGGGGGTGGTGACGTGGGCGCTCCCCTCTGAGCCAGGGGGGTGGTGACGTGGGTGCTCCCCTCTGAGCCAGGGGGGTGGTGACGTGGGTGCTCCCCTCTGAGCCAGGGGGGTGGTGACGTGGGTGCTCCCCTCTGAGCCAGGAGGGTGGTGACGTGGGCGCTCCCCTCTGAGCCAGGAGGGTGGTGACGTGGGTGCTCCCCTCTGAGCCAGGAGGGTGGTGACGTGGGCGCTCCCCTCTGAGCCAGGGGGGTGGTGACGTGGGTGCTCCCCTCTGAGCCAGGAGGGTGGTGACGTGGGTGCTCCCCTCTGAGCCTGGGGGGTGGTGACGTGGGCGCTCCCCTCTGAGCCAGGGGGTGGTGACGTGGGTGCTCCCCTCTGAGCCAGGGGGTGGTGACGTGGGTGCTCCCCTCTGAGCCAGGGGGTGGTGACGTGGGTGCTCCCCTCTGAGCCAGGGGGGTGGTGACGTGGGCGCTCCCCTCTGAGCCAGGGGGGTGGTGACGTGGGTGCTCCCCTCTGAGCCAGGGGGGTGGTGACGTGGGCGCTCCCCTCTGAGCCCGGGGGTGGTGACGTGGGTGCTCCCCTCTGAGCCAGGAGGGTGGTCACATGGGTGTTCGTTTTACTGTACAAAATCGGTCTGTCGGGGATTTCTGCACTCTTTCACTTAGTAGCACGTTCTCTAGGGAGCATGAACCCTGCAGAGCCGTGTGGGTGACTCCAAACTGCAGCTGAAGGTGTCGGGCATCGGGGGCAGTGGGTTCCACTCCCGGGCAGTGCCCACGGGCCGTGGACTCAGGCAGGAGCTGCAGTGAGGGCAGAGTTTTCCCGTAACACTGATGGGTGGGAAACGGAGCGGCAAGTGGGTGAAATAGTGATTGCCCGATTTCAGATGGTGGTCAAGCCTTTGCTTGGATAGAAACAGGAGGAATGAGGAGCGCTGGGTCTCTGCATCTGAGTGAGTGGGACCCGCTCCCTGGGAGGTGTTCATCCCCCTCCCCAGGAAGGCCTCCGATGGCATCATCAGGGCACGCGTCGCGTCCCTGGACCATGAGAGGCCACCCCGCCCGATTGTCCATGGAGCCTCAGCTCTTGTTCCCAAAGCAAGGAAAAGAAGACAAAACAGTATGTTGTGGGACAACGTTTATGTCTCATGAGTTGAAAAACGGAAAACTTGGGTGTGCACTTGAGAAATGTTGGCCTCTGAGTGCTCACCCACGTGGGAACAAGTCCCCGCGAGCTCAGAGCCAGGCGCCGAGAGCTGCTGCTGCTTTGGAAGGCGCCGTCGATGCAGCGGGAGCTGGGCTTCCTCTTCGGACGGTCAGACGTAATGGGGAAGAGTGAACCGTGACACCGAGGATCTCAGTAATGGAGAGTGTTTCTGTTTGTTTCTTGGAGGAAGATCTGAAAACAAGGATGACGGTCAGGACGTCTGTCTTTGATTATTTATTGCGATTCTCAGTGTCGGCGCTGGGTGCTGTCTCTGATACGTAGTAACCGATCTCTCTCTCCTGTCCCTCACATCCAGCTCATTCTCTTTCCTGTTCTGTCTGACCCACATCATTTCACGTCTGTTTGTCATCTGCCACCCGAGCGTCCGCCGCGCTCTGGTCCAGTCCGTTTCAAGATCTGCATTTCATGTCCAGTCGTGTTGTGGATGTTACGAACACGCTTGTTGCTACACAGAGCGGGTAACCGCGTCTGCCTGTGGGTTTTGCATATGCTCTGGTTGTTGCAGTTACTGAAATATTCGTGAGAGAACGTCGTTCGTTCCTGTGCACGGTTCCTGTTGACGTGTGACCGTGGGGTGGTTTTATTCTACGTCTTCACTGTGTTGGCCCGTGGCTTTGGGTATTCTGATAGCCATTGGCTTAGAAAGCCTGAGGAGGTCACCTTGAAGGGGAGGGTGACTCGCTGTGGCGTTCCGGGTGGCGCCTGGCGTGTGGGCGTGGGTGTGTGCCTGTGGGGACTGCATGCGTGGTGCCTCCCTGAGAGGTCTGCCTGAGCCGGGAGAACGGGAGGAGGAGCTGAAGTCTTGTCACGTTATCGCTTTTGATCGGCTCCAACACTGTGCTGGGACCTTGTGTTGTCCTGTTTCGCCCTTTGAAGTCACCATAGTGAGATGCAGATTGAAAGAGAAAAATAAGCCAACTGAAGTAACTCGTCCCATAGACACGTTTACCTTCCGGGACGGTGTCCAGCCATGTGGTCTCCACGGGAACGAAACGTGCTCAGTCCACCGAAGCCACGTCCGTGCCTTCCCGCCTCTTCTCCCCCGAATTTCTCGAGTGAGGAAATTTTCTCTCAACGTTTTACACGCCTTGAGCAGGCCAGACGTCCAGAGTTGCCGCATGGAACTGTGCGCTCCTGGGTGGCAGCCCCGTGCACGGACGCATGCTGCGGACCCGGGAGGTCACTCACCTGCCTCGGTGCTGACCCGCAGGTCCTGGGGGCGCAGGGCGTCTTCCCAGGCTCCTGACAACCCGAGTTCGTTCACTCGTTAGGGTTTCCTCTTCAGGGCAGACCGGGACTGAACGAGGCTCGTAACAGAGTCACGGTGATCTGAGCCAGGGTCGGGTACCGGGCCCCGCCCCACGCTCAGGGTGACTTTGCTGACCACGCTCGCTGCTCCTGGGGTGCACGACCGTTACATGTTTATGTCTGTTGCTCGTGCTTGTTTATTATTGCAAAGTTAGGAAGATGTCATTGTGATTTAAGGAAGATTGGACAATCTGGTGGTGGAGGGGAGCCTGGGAGAGTCGCCCTTAGAGCTGGTTATGTTCGTCCCGTTCTCTTCACTGCTGCTCACTGCGTGGGGGGCCGACAGTGGCCTGCAGCCCCCTGTGTGACGTCTGCGGGAGGTTTCCCGCACGTGAGCACCTCAGGGCGCTGACGCTCTCCCGTCCCCATCAGGACACCCAGACTGGGGTGACTGCCAGCGGCCTCTCCCCGAGGCTCCAGGGACCCGACGCTGCTAGTGAGGCTGCTGCCCAGTGTGTGTTCAAGGGGCTGCCTCGCTGGGAGTGTCCAGCGTGTCGACCACCGGCGACACCAGGTTTCCGAGTGGACTTGTTCCCGTTCACCCAGACGCCACCACGCTTCATTCCTCCTTTCCTCCCGTCTCGGTCGGAAACAGATCGTGAGCCAAACATTTCTGCATCTCATTCAGGATTTCAGGGAGGACCTGGGGAGACAGAGGCGGGCGCAGCTGCTGTCCCGGGGCGGACGTTTCTCTCGTCCCTCGCTGCACACCACGTCGTGTCTGTCACGGCAGCTCCGGGGGCAGCAGGCGCCACCCTTCCTGCCCGGGCATCAGCAGCCTGGGCCTGCGCCCCGGGTTGACCCACCTTCACGCACACGGTGGGCGCCGGGGCCGGGGCTCGGGACTCGCTGGCTCCGATCGTCACTTCCCTCCCGAGGCCGAGCATCGGCCCCCGAGAATCAGCCTAGAAAACGCTTTACCCTTCTGCTCGGGGTTCAGAGTGAACTCGCATCCACTTTCCAGAAATGCAGGATGTCCGTCTCCCACGTCTAGTTGTGGAAAGAGCCCGCCCCACGCCGCGTAGCCCGAGGCCGCGTTCACGCCCGCGTTTCCACGTGTGTGGTGCTTCCCGGGGTGTCGGCCCGCCGGAGAGTGTTTTTTCCCTCTGAATCCATGACTGTTATTGAGACAAGTATTGAGGTGTTCTTAGTTTGGCCTTAAAAATGTATTGAGTGGGGGGCAGGGTAAGTGCAAAGAGTCTTAAACAAGCGAATTAATTTCACTTAGGTTGGAATAACTGAAATAACTGTTAACAGCCAGAGCTTTCGGTGTGACGAGGTCTTACACGTATGAAGAATGTCAGACGTGTATGCAAGGAGAGAATGACGAGCGCCCCGGGGAGCTCGCCACTGGGTCTCCAGTGATCGGATTCTGTTCCTGTGAGTCACCCCCACCCCCAGCTCTGCGTTCTTCTGGAAACAGATTCCAGACGCCGGCCTCTATCTGCCTTATCTTTACAACGATTCTCCGAAAGATAAGGATGCTTTAAAAACGTCTGGCTGCAGCATCTGTCTGCGGTCCCTTGGCACGCTGCCACGGAGCTCTCCAGGGCCATTTTCTTTCCCTCGTCTTCCTGGCTGGACGTGGGGAATTCTTCGTAAACGGTGTCGCTGCTCTCGCCTTTTCCGCGGTGTTCGTTCAGAGCTCTCTCCTCAGATGGGAGAAGCCGGCGGGAGGAGGTCTGGGCGTCGGAGTCCGCGGCTGTTTCAGACTTGTTTTCTTTGGGCCGGTGGCGCGGAGTGTTCCGGAGCTGGAGGCGTGCCTGTCGGCTGCCCCTCGGGACTCTCCCTCGGGCGCACACGAATGAGCCGGGATCCGGCTGTCTCGTCCTCACGTGGACTGTTAACAACGGTCCCACGTGGCCGACAAAACAACGTGGGCTGGCACAGCGTTTCCCGTCGGCACCCTGGCCTTTCTTCTCTCGTTTCCTCCGGTCACCTCTGTGTGTTTGGAGTGACGTCTGAGGGCCGCCGTGGTCTGGTGGGTTTCGTCGCCAAACCCGTGTTCGAGGGTGTCCGTGACTCAGAGCGGCAGAAGTGGGTCGGGGGGGCCCGTGGCGTGTTCGTGGTACGTGCAGTGACAGTTATTTGAGTTTTAGGTGGAAACCTTTCAGGAAGGATGGGGACCTGGTACCCCGCCCCTTGCAGGAAGGGCCTCTGCCGTTCTGGGGAACCCGAGACGTGTCAGCGGGGTGCCTGACTCCTGCTGACGACTGAGTGTTTCCTCTGCTTGTCCCTCCTTCTGTCCTAGGCACACCAGCTGGATCACTCCGCGCATTACCTGCGTCTGAAATTTCTCATCGAGAACAAAATGCAGGTGTACGTGCCGCAGCCCGAGGAGGACATCTTTGAGCTGGTAACGTGTGTGACCGTGTCCCCGTGCGTTCGCAGGGGGTGGTTTCCCATGACACGTGGGCTCCTGCTGCTGGAGGGGGCGAGATGGACGGAGCCTGCGCAGAAGGAGGTCGTTCAGCGCGCAGAGTGCGTGGGCGCGCCGTGGCCTTACTGCGGGGTGGAGGTGCCGCCCGCCTGCAGCGAGCGGGCAGGCTGCCTGCCTCGCGGACCTGGCGCCAGAGCTGCTCCCGGACGCGACCCCGCTTCCCTGTGGCTCGCCGGGGCTTGGCTTTCAGGTGCCCACTCAGGTCAGCTGGCTGTGGTCGGGGGAAAGCACGGACTCCAGTTCTGTGCGACCTGCATATTGAGACCGATGGGTTGAGTCCTGTTGAGTGAAAAGGCTGCCCTCCAACGACATGTCCCAGCCTTTCGTGATTATGTTTATCTGGGTTCCCGGAGCCCTCGTGCCGGTCTGAGTGTGGCTGTGGGACTTGAGTTCTTGGCACATCTGGGTCTGTGCATTGTCCCTGATTATTAGTATTGGCACAGAGTGAGGTGATGATATTACTGGCGGGGGTTTCTGTAAAGATAAGAGGTAATGAGCCCTGGCTACTTTGGCTCAGCAACTAGAGCATCAGCCCAAGGACCACAGGGTCTCGGGTTCGATTTCCGGTCAAGGGCATGCACCTCGGTTGCAGGTGTGATCCCCAGCCCCGGCGGTCGGGGTCGTGCGGGAGGCAGCCGATCAATGTGTCTCTCTCACGTCGATGTTTCTCTTTCTCCCTCCCTCCCTTCTACGCTCTCTAAAAATCAGTGGGAAAAGATCCGGGTGAGGACTGACAGCCTAGTAGCTGCTCCATAAGTTGTCGTCACGGCAACACCGTAGTGACACGTCCCTTTTTTGTTAGCCAAGTGGTACGTTTCCAGTTCCAGGACAGGGACATGGGGGGCTTCTTCCTGGAGTTTGTCCTTAGTCGTCCCTCCGGGGGCCACCGGGCTGCCCGTCACGGACGCACACATGGTAACTGTCTCCGCAGAGCACGGGACCGAAAGCCCCGGCCTGGGGAGCCTCTCTGAAAGGGGAAATGTGGTTGAAAGTGTAGCAGGAATTTTGTTTTTAATCAATGCTTTTGACGTCTACTCAACGTCCAATAAAACTCAGTGGTTGTCAGCACACCGGTGACTGAGCTCTGAGTGCATGCAGTCATGCTGTAGAACAGTCCCTCCTCCCAAAGCGTTTCCTCGTGCCCTTGAAGCGTTTTCAATGACAAGCGAGGACGGCTGTGTTTCTGTGACACTCCCATCATGCCTTGCAGTGGGTGATCTAAAGGATGGGCCCATTTTCACCGTCACTGAAGTCAGTGGGAGTGAACCGAGGAACTGGCACTCTTACTTTGTTTTTCAAAATGTTTTTACTGATTTTAGAGAGAGGAAGGGAGAGGGAGAGGGAGAGGGGGAGAGAGAAAGAGGGGGGGGATGTCAATTGGTCACCTCCTGTGCACACCCCGACCAGGGACTGCACCTGCAACCTGGGCATGTGCCCCGACCGGGAATCGAACCAGTGACCTCTTGGTGCATGCATGGGTCGACGCTCAACTACAGAGCCACACCAGCCGGCCTCCATTGAATTTTTTTAGATAGAATGGGAAGGAGGGAGATAGGCTGGGGGACAGAGAGAGAGATATTGATGTTAGAAAGACACATTGATTGGTTGCCTCCCACACAACCCTGACAGGGCAGGGGATTGAACCCGAAACCCTTGGCCGTATTTCGAATCCGACACTCTTTGGTCCGCGGGCCGACGCTCTAACCGCTGAGCCACACTGGCCCGGGCTGGAGCGTTCTTTCTTAACTATTGCAAATGGGCCCCACTGTAGCCGCTTGGGTGCCAAGATACACCCCAAAATGTCTATTCCTTCTAGAAGTGACTTTCAAGTTTGTGGACAGATACTAAAACATGTAAACACATGTAATGTTTTAGGGGATGTTAAGAGCTTGGAAAGAAAAAGTTTAGGCAGAGAGGGATGGGGCATCTGGAGCCCTGTTCTGCTCTCTCAGATGTGGTGCTGGCACTGGGACTGAGCGAGCGGACAGGTGTTTGGGAGGAAGGTGTGTGTGGGGGGGTCCCTGGGCAGGTAGTGAGCAGGCTGGGGGCCTGGGACTCAGGAGACGAGGGGGAAGGGAGCAGGCCAGGCTGTGTAGGGCCTGCGTGAGAAGGGAAATCTCAGGCCAGGAAGGAGGTTCCTACCTTGTGCTTTATTGGGCTGGCCGTGGCTGGCCGTGGCTGCCGTGGCCAAGGGGATCTTAGGGCGTAAGAGCAGCCGGGACAGACGGGAGGCAGGCGAGCCGTAGCTCAGGCTGTGGGTGACGGTGGCACAGACCAGGGCACCCTAAGGAGACGTGGTAAGGAATGGTCACGATTGTGTCGTAACTCAGGTCCTGAGAAATCAAGTGATTCCTTCAAACCCAACGACCTTTGAACCTGGCAGTGGAAAAGAGGCAAACACAACATTACTGACTTGATGAAATAAAGGGCGTGTGTGTGACATGGTCAAAAGTGTGCACGTGCGATAAGGCGAAATTTCAAAACTTCTAGTTTCAGATCTTGTGGGGACATGGAACATACACTTTCAAACACAGGCCCTTCTTGAAATTTTACGTATTCTATGAGTGCTTTTTATTAAGCTGAATTTCAGTCTACTAAGGTGTGGTGGCTTAGGGCCTGTCCATATTGTTCTAAATTAATTGTCTGAGATTGGTAGAAACACCCAGAGACGTTCAAACCAGTTACCAAGTAGGAGGAACCCTGTGGGGAGCAGGACAGTTCCGCACAGAGCTCTGCCCCGGGCCCAGGGAGAACCCGGAACGGAGAGGAGAGAGCAGGGATATACCCCCACCTAGGGGAGAGGCTGGCTAGCTCGCCAGGAAACGAAACATCAATCTGAGGCCCCAGATAAGTTACACAGACGGCATTGGACTGACATTCTGTGGCGTTACGAGATACACTGTATACTTTATTACATTTGGTACTTACCATTTTGGTGAACATATTTTCTGAACTGAAGATCAGTATTATAACTGATTTCTTCTCATTTCAGAATTTATTTGTATAAAAATGTTCTCTAAAGTATAACAGTAAAACCCCATTAAGTTATACCTTTAACCCACTGCACTCGGTGGGAGTTACGTGGGATGGGGTGCTGAGGAGCGGGCTGTGTGGCCGAGTTCCCAGCCCCCACCTCCCCGGGCTTGCTGGTGCAGACCGGCTTTCGGTCTTCGGACTCCCAACGGTTATGCTCACCTGCCACCTGTCCAACGCCCGACAACAGTGGACAGAGAGACCCCGCCTTCTCGTCCACTTCCCCGAACAAAGTGATTTCTGAATGAAGGACTGTGTGGTCCGATGGGGGATGTTCAGACAAGCACCCCGACTTCTGTTCAGTGTAAAATCGAATGACAATTTAAAATCCTCGGGAGCCTTGGGGACATTCAGTCCTGGAACCTTGGTCATCAGTTTGGAAGTGGCCGTTGGCCTGGTTACACAGCGAGGTGTCCCCTCCCATTGGCGCTGAGTCTCCGCAGGAGGTGGCCGGGAGGCGCCGCGGTGCCGCGGAGAGAGCAGCTCTGGGGCGAGGAGACCCGGGCTCGGACCCTCTGCCCATCCAGGCAGACCCGGGGCAGGAAGGTCCTTTCTCTGCGGTCCCATGTTTTCAGCGGTAGAACGGGGTGCCCCGCTGTCCAGAGAGCGAGTGTGAAGGCCAGGGTCCCTGGTAGGACCTTCAGACGCTGTGGTCCATGCCGACCATAGCCCCAGGCAGACGCGCGTGACTAGGTTCACGGAAACAAAGTTTCCAGCGTGGACACAGTTTCTCTCACCCCTGTTCCTAGGCTTTCTCGAGTTTCTCGAGTTGACTGAGGTGCGTGCAGACGTGTTCTAGGTAACGTTGGCATAATCCAGTGGCTAACAGACGGTGCCCTCCGTGTGTGGAGCGGTGTCCGTTCCCTGCTGTGATTGTCTACCTGTCTGTCCTGCCATGAACGTTTGGGGCGCAGTGGTGTGTGAACGGGAGGGAACGCGGACGCAGAGACCACCCTGTTTCCGTGGATCCCACGGCTGGATCTCGAGGCCTCCTCTGGTCCTTTCCTTTGATATTTATTTAATTAGTTAACGTTTTATCCAGGTAACTTGGCTAATAACATGATGTGTCAGGTGCTCAACATCATAATTCGTTAGCTTTGTTTTTGTTGTTATTTTTCTAAATGCTTTCTTTTTTTAATTGAATTTTTAGAGAAAAAGATAAAAACATCGATGTGAGAGAGAAACATCGATCGGGTGCCTCCTGTATGCCCCCTACTGGGGATCGAGCCCAAAATCTGGGCATGTGCCCTGACCAGGAATCGAACTTGGACCTCTCAGTTCCTGGGACGATGCTCAGTCCACTGAGCCACACCGGCCGGGCTGATTTTTGGCTTTATACACCGTAGTGTGCTCACCACCAAAAGTCTGATTTCCTTCCAACCTCTTCCTGATTTTACTAATTTCGCTTCCAGTACTGGAGATTTTCAACGACTTCAGCATTGTTTTTCAGGTCTGTGATAACCACAGGCTGAGAAAAGACAGCTCGGGCGACCTGGAGTTATGTCGAGGAATCATTTGGAAGCTGGAACGGTCGCCGGGTTTGGGAACATGAGCGACAGGTTCCCGCCCTGGCTCCAAGGGCTTTGGGAACGACCCTGGGCTGCGATGAGCGTGTGCTTCTGAGTGTCAGTCATGAGGAAATAGATTTCCAAAAGGAGGGCTGCTTCTAAAATGTATTGATCTTGAAATCCTAATTGGACTCTTCTTTGTGATTTTCAGCTGTACCAAGAAATCGAAATTTGTCCCAAGGTCACTCAGAGCATCCAGGTGGAGCGGTCGGACACAGCCGGCGAGAATTACGGTGCGTCCGTCCTTCGATCGTGGGTGTCTGTCAAGGTAGAGCCGTTCCTGTGTGAACACAGCCCGTTTCCAGTCGGCGAGACCCTCGGGGCCGCTCGGACCGGTGGCCTGTCGGGTTCTTGTGCTGTGAGGGCAGCCCCGCGGGGGCAGGGAGAGCACGCTGGGTGCGGCCAGGACGTGAGCTTCGAGTGTCATGACTGATCCTCGGGGCTGTGCTCTCATTCAAGAGGAAATAGATTTATTGGGAGTGGATGGTTTATGTAACGATGTACCCCATCGTGAAGACACTCCGCATCCCTCTCCCAAAACATGCATTATTCTCCCTCCCCCACAATGAACTTGTTGTGGTGCTGTGGGGGTCCCCGAGACCCCCTCGTGCTCACGGACTCAGTGAGGACCCACAGGCCTCGGTACATGGTCGTGGTCGTGATGCTAACTTGCTCCAGGACATCTGTACGAGGCAGCGCTAGTAAAGGAGCCAGGCACCGGGCGAAGTCCCAGGACACGGCGCCAGCCTCCAGGGTGCTTCCCGCAGGGCCACAGGACATCCCCGACCCCCCACAGCGGGCTGTGGCCGTGTGAAGTGTAGACCCACGGCCGGGGTTTTACGGAGGCGGATCACGGGGGCCCCTCTTTCTGGCGTAGACCACAGCCCCAGACTCCCTGAGGAAAGCAGGTGTTCAGTTCAGCCGCGGGGAGGGTGTTGGGAGCCCTGCAGGACCGTGTTCCTGGTGCCAGCGGGGGCAGCCTCGGAGGCAGGCGGGCATGAGGCCCGCTGCTGACCCTCTCGTCCGCGCCGTGGTCTGCGTTCAGGCTGCGTCACATACGGGGGCCGTCTTTGCGTGGCATTCTGTGCGCCTCTCGGTACCTGAGGGGATTGGTTCCAGGACCCCCGAGGGTGCCAGAGGCGGACATGCTCAAGTCCGGTGTAAAGTGGGGGATATTTGCCACCCTCCCGTCTCCTTTCCACCCTGTCCGGCTGGGATGCCCAGGACAACACAGGCGGTGTACGGAGCTGTCACAGGGTGGTGGTGGTCCATGGGATGATGCTCAGGGGTTAGAGCATTGGCCCTCGGACCAGAGAGTCCCAGGTTCGGTTCCCGCTAAGGGCACGTACCTCAGTTGCAGTTTGTCCCCGGTCCCAGTTGGGGTCGTGTGGGTGGTGACCAGTCGATGTGTCTCTCTCACATCGATGTTTCTCTCTGTCTCTCTTTCCCCTCTTTCCCTCCCGCTCTATCTGAAGATGAATGCAAATGTGTCCTCGAGTGAGGATAAAAAATATAAATTAAAAAAAAAAAAAAAAAAAAAAAGAGACTGGAGCAGGGGACCCCCGGCGTCTCCACGACTCTGTCTTCAGGTGGTTTGTGCTCTCGGCACCTCCCCTGTCCTGACACCGTCCACCCGAGCTGGCCCCCGGCATCTGGTCGGCGCCTGCCCTTCATTTCTGATGAGAAAAACATTTCAATCTCAGAAGTTTCTGCACGGTCGCATTTAGAAAGGAAATGCCCGTGTGTGAATGAATTCCATCCACTTTTTCCGTCGACGTAGCCTGGATACTGCGTCAGTGTGACATTTTGCTCATGCATCCAATTAATTTCATTTGAGTGGGGGTTTCTCGAAACGTAATCTGAAAGTCACAGGTTGCCATGAGAATGGAATTCAGAATAAGAGAATGAAATGAAGACGTCGGAAAGTCCGCAGGGCGTGGCCTGGGGCTCTCCCTCTGAGGGATTCCGATACTGCCGTGGGCGGGGCGGTGTGGCCTCCTGTGGGCCTCTGCTTCCTGGGCCTGCGAGAACTAGACAAACAGCACGCGTTCGTGAGGACGCAGCCTGAGCGGCTCGGGCTCTGGGCCCCGCCTGTGCTCAGTTTTCCCTGGGTGTCTGCACCCGCATTCTCGCCCTGAGCCTCTAGACGGGTCTCTGCGACGGGACTGTTCCTCCCAGAGCTGAAGTCACGTGGCGTCTTAACCGCTGCCCTTTCCGAGTGTCTGCCAAGGGCTGTTATCCTGAGGGAACGTGTCGGGGGCACTCCATTGATGGGACGGAAGAGATTTTACACGAGACTTTCCGGACGCGTGGGGACCAGGGCTTGTAGCCCCAGGAGTGAGAACACCCACGATCCCCAAAGCACTTAATATTATGGGGCCTGTTCTGCCCTTTTTCTGAAGGATGTAGCCAAGCCCAAGATCGATTAGCTAGTGGGCCCTGAGCTCAGGATACGTGGGCCTGGATCAGGTAAAGTCCCACGCCTGGAAGGTGGGATCAGTCGGATTCCGTAGCAGCCTGGACTTGAAGGGACTTGTGCTTGAACCTGTCTGTGAGTGTTGATCCTGGAGCCCTGAGCACCTGTGCTCGGCAGAGACGTGGGGGGAGGTGGGGCCAGGTGAGGCGGGCGCCGTGCGCTCTGTGCTGTGAGGGAGGAGGCCGAGGAAGGCAGCCCCGTGGCGTTCCCTAGCCGCGAAGGTCCCACGAAGCACTTATCTTCCATTTGGGTCGACAGGCAGCGTGGGGCGCGAAGGACCTGGGATGATTGTTCTTGCAGGGAGCGACTCCTTGCAGAGCGAGGGGAACGAGGCTTTTCTGCTCGTGACCCAGTGCGCGCAGGAGAACCAGCTGCTCCAGACCGCAGGTCCTCCTCGTCTGCTCCGCGCCCCGGGTGACCCACCTCTCTGTCTCTGCTCCCAGGGTTCTTGCTGTCCTCCGTGGAAGAAGATGGGGTTCGAAGGCTGTACGTGAATAGTGTCAAGGAGACAGGGTTAGCCTCCAAGAAAGGTAAGTCACTGTCCTCGTCTGTCTGTCTGTCTGTCTCAGATTGCCGCTGGGTTTCCTCGAGTGGGCGCGTGAGAAGGGTCTGCCCAGGTGCTCTGCAGAGCATTTGAATGTTGTCTCATTGAGACCCTTCCAGGAGCTGTGGATGGTCTTCCATCAACTCCGGAGTGTAAGAAACCTCACGGTTTTGGATTTTTTTTTTCTTTATTGATTTTAGAGAGAGAAGGAGAGAGACATAGAAACATGGATGAGAGAGAACATCGACTGGCCGCCTCCTGCATGCCCCCCACTGGGGATCGGGCCCACAACCTGGGCATGTGCCCTGACCGGGAATCGAACTGGTGACCTCTTGGTGCATGGGTCGATGCTCAGCCACTGAGCCACACCAGCTGGACACAATTTGGATTTTCAATCTGATTCCCAGTCCATTGCCCCGGGGCTGGTGGGAAATGCGCTGCCGTCCAGGGCGGCGGGGTCCCGGGTCCTCCTGGAGCAGCCCTCGGGGAAGGCCGTCGTGCCTGGTGCTCGCTGTCCGAGCAGGTGTGCGTGGCCGCTGCTCCCGGAGGAGTCTCTGCGGTGAGAATGCGGGCTCACGATGTGGCTTTCCTGTCCCCTTGGGGTGCTCTTCTGGCCTGCACCCCTGCGAGGGGAGCCCCGCCTCCAGCCGCTCTTTACCCTGAGGGCATCATTTCAGCCTGGACTGCCGGCTTCCTGGGCTGGAGAAAGCCGTGGCCCCACGCTGGGTGATTAAAACACCAGAAATGTGACCTCCTGCAGCCGAGGGGCGTGGGCGGGCAGGTTTGTTTCCTCCTGGAGCCTCCGAGGGGAGAACCTACATTCTTTGGCTTGTGGGTGCATCCCCCCGTCTCTGCGTCCGTCTCCTGGCCTTTCCCGTGTGTCTGTCTGCGCTGTCATGTGACCTCCTTATGGGAACACTGTCGCTGACTGAGGGCCGCCCGAAGCTGATTGACATCTGCCAGGACCCTCTTCCCAGAGACCCCACATTCCGACGTTCTGGGTGGACGTGCATTTCAGGGGGACACGGTTGAACCCCCCGTGCTCGCCCCCCACACACTGGGCAGGGAGGTGGGGCTGAACGAAAGGCGCCAGGTGGGTCCGTGTGCGTGGGGGAGGCCCGCGTCTGCCCCCTGGGGACCGCTCGGCCGCTGAGGGGAGCAGCTGGGACGTGGTGGTGCTGACCTTCACGCCACCGTGTCTGGTCAGCTCGGCCCTGGCATGCAGTGCCCTGGCCGGGAGCCCCGAGGAGCGGCCTGCAGGCTGGGTGGTGGCCGAGCTGGGACCCGGGAGGTGAGGTCAGAGTCCCCGGTGCTCAGCTTCCTGTCCTGAGAGGTGTTCCCTTCGGCTTCCTGCCGCCCTCTGGGCCAGCGCCGGACACGTCCACAGCTGTGCCCACGAAGCGCAGGCGGGTCGAGGTTCTTCCCCTCAGACGTGGAGCCGAGCCGTGTCTCCAGCCCCGGGAGGGTGCCCGTGGGCGGGGGCTGAGCCTCCCTGGGTTCAGTCACATCCTGTGTAGTTCTTTGAATCCAAGAAGCCGGTGTCAGACGAAACCACACGGCCGTCTGCCCCTCGCCCTCACGCGGCACAGCCGTCCCTGCAGGTGCCGGTGTCGGCCCTGGGCTCCGCGTGGAGGCCCGTACTGGAGAGGGGTTCCTGCCCACGGGGCTGCGGCCCCTCTGTGACACGCCCCCCCACCCCCCAGCGTCAGCCACGCTGTCTCCCTTCGGAGCAGCCTGCTCACCCCTGTGGCCTGGGTGTGGTCTGTCCACGCCCGTCACCCAGATCCCTGCACAGCTCACGGGACGGGGGACACGGCCTGGCCGTCGCCCTCCGGACAGGCCCAGCACCACGGAGCGTGGCCTCCTTAGACCCGAGTGTTCCGCTGGCGCCTCCTTAGACCCGAGTGTTCCGCTGGCGCCGGTCCAGCCTGCGTTTGGTTTTTGTTCGTTCAGTTTTATGAGCTGTCGTGGGTTTCAGCTTGTAAGGGGCCCACGCGCGTCCTGTGGTCCTGCCCCTCCCGCCCGCACTCGGCTGGGCTTGCTGCGGCTGTGCCCCTGCAGGTGACGTCGGCACCAAAGTGTGGGGCCCTCTCTGCTCACACTCTTCCAAAGTGTGGGGCCCCCTCTGCTCACACTCTTCCAAAGCATGGGGCCCCCTCTGCTCACACTCTTCCGAAGTGTGGGGCCCCCTCTGCTCACACTCTTCCAAAGCATGGGGCCCCCTCTGCTCACACTCTTCCAAAGTGTGGGGCCCCCTCTGCTCACACTCTTCCAAAGTGTGGGGCCCCCTCTGCTCACACTCTTCCAAAGTGTGGGGCCCCCTCTGCTCACACTCTTCCAAAGCATGGGGCCCCCTCTGCTCACACTCTTCCAAAGTGTGGGGCCCCCTCTGCTCACACTCTTCCAAAGCGTGGGGCGCCCTCTCTGCTCACACTCTTCCGAAGTGTGGGGCCCCCTCTGCTCACACTCTTCCAAAGTGTGGGGCCCCCCTCTGCTCACATTCTTCCAAAGTGTGGGGCCCTCTCTGCTCACACTCTTCCAAAGTGTGGGGCCCCGTCTCTGCTCACACTCTTCCAAAGCGTGGGGCCCCCTCTGCTCACACTCTTCCAAAGCATGGGGCCCCCTCCCTGCTCACACTCTTCCAAAGCTTGGGGCCCCCTCTGCTCACACTCTTCCAAAGCGTGGGCCCCCTCTGCTCACACTCTTCCAAAGCGTGGGGCCCCCTCTGCTCACACTCTTCCAAAGCGTGGGGCCCCCTCTGCTCACACTCTTCCAAAGCGTGGGGCCCCCTCTGCTCACACTCTTCCAAAGCGTGGGGCCCCCTCTGCTCACACTCTTCCAAAGTGTGGGGCCCCCCTCTGCTCACACTCTTCCAAAGTGTGGGGCCCCCTCTGCTCACACTCTTCCAAAGTGTGGGGCGCCCTCTGCTCACACTCTTCCAAAGTGTGGGGCCCCCTCTGCTCACACTCTTTCTAAGCGTGGGGCCCCCTCTGCTCACACTCTTCCAAAGCGTGGGCCCTCTCTGCTCACACTCTTCCAAAGTGTGGGGCGCCCTCTGCTCACACTCTTCCAAAGTGTGGGGCGCCCTCTGCTCACACTCTTCCAAAGCGTGGGGCCCCCTCTGCTCACACTCTTCCAAAGTGTGGGGCCCCCTCTGCTCACACTCTTCCAAAGCTTGGGGCCCCCTCTGCTCACACTCTTCCAAAGTGTGGGGCCCCGTCTCTGCTCACACTCTTCCAAAGTGTGGGGCCCCCTCTGCTCACACTCTTCCAAAGCGTGGGGCCCCCTCTGCTCACACTCTTCCAAAGCGTGGGGCCCCCTCTGCTCACACTCTTCCAAAGCGTGGGGCCCCCTCTGCTCACACTCTTCCAAAGTGTGGGGCCCCCCTCTGCTCACACTCTTCCAAAGTGTGGGGCCCCCTCTGCTCACACTCTTCCAAAGTGTGGGGCCCCCTCTGCTCACACTCTTTCTAAGCGTGGGGCCCCCTCTGCTCACACTCTTCCAAAGCGTGGGCCCTCTCTGCTCACACTCTTCCAAAGTGTGGGGCGCCCTCTGCTCACACTCTTCCAAAGTGTGGGGCGCCCTCTGCTCACACTCTTCCAAAGCGTGGGCCCCCTCTGCTCACACTCTTCCAAAGCGTGGGGCCCCCTCCCTGCTCACACTCTTCCAAAGCGTGGGCCCCCTCTGCTCACACTCTTCCAAAGTGTGGGGCCCCCTCTGCTCACACTCTTCCAAAGTGTGGGGCCCCCTCTGCTCACACTCTTCCAAAGCGTGGGGCCCCCTCTGCTCACACTCTTCCAAAGCGTGGGGCCCCCTCTGCTCACACTCTTCCAAAGTGTGGGGCCCCCTCTGCTCACACTCTTCCAAAGTGTGGGGCCCCCTCTGCTCACACTCTTCCAAAGTGTGGGGCCCCCTCTGCTCACACTCTTTCTAAGCGTGGGGCCCTCCCTGCTCACACTCTTCCAAAGTGTGGGGCCCCCTCTGCTCACACTCTTCCAAAGTGTGGGGCCCCCTCCCTGCTCACACTCTTTCTAAGCGTGAGGCGCCCTCTCTGCTCACACTCTTCCAAAGCGTGGGGCCCCCTCTGCTCACACTCTTTCTAAGCGTGAGGCGCCCTCTCTGTCACTGTGTCGGTCTCGGCCCTCATTCCGTCCTGGTCCGCGGAGGGCAGGCTGGCACCTCCCTGTCGCGTGTTCTGGTGTCTGCTGTGTGCCCCTCGCTCTGGGCAGCTGGGACGCTTGGCTGCCTCTGCCGGACGCGTGCTGAGGCCGCGGTTCTCTGTGAGCAGGGACGTGTCCTGCTCCTTCTGCCGGGTGACGGGTGGGTGGGCTCACCTTCCTTCTCGGTCCGGGGCCCTCGTGCTGTTTGCTCTCAGGGCGCCGTCACCCCTCACACGGGACTGGGTCGGGAGATTTGGTGGTGTGCTCACTACGGCTGACCTGTCACTGAAGTCCTGACAAGGTCCCGGCCAGGCCCGTCATTGCTCGCCCCGCCGGCCGCCCCCCCTCCCTCCGGGAGCCCCGTGTTCATTTCCTGGGGCTTCTGTAAGAAGCGAACACAGACTGGCGGCCTAAAGGAACTGGAATTCACCCCTCACGGCCCTGGAGGCCAGGAGCCGAGCCCAGGGCACAGCCCTGCTCCTCCGAGGCTCTAGGTGAGGGTCCCTCCTGCCTCCCCGGCCTCTGGGGGCTGCAGGTGACCTGGCGTGGGCCCGCCCTCCGGCCTCTGCCTCCCTCTCCATGTGGCCTCTCCGTGTGTCTCTCCTGTGTCTCCTACGAGAACTTTGTCCGTTTCGGACCATCAGACAGGCCAGCCCAGCACAATCCCGTCTCGCGATCCTTCATCGCAATCGTGAAGTTCGTTTCCAAGTGAGGTCACGCTCAGGCTCCCGGACATGGGCCTGTCTTTCTGGGTCCACCCTGCCCCCCGCCCCACCAGCGACAGCGACCCTGGACCTTCGTGAACAAAGTCCCAGGCGCCCGCGCTTCCCGGTCCCCCCTCGTTTCTCCGTTTACCTCTAGTGTCCAGCCTAGAGCGTGGTCTCCAAGGGAAGACTTTAAAACACAAACACACACACAAAACTACTACTTTCCCCAAGTAGAAATCTTGTATTTTCAATTCAAATGTTGGGGTGCCAAAATCTTTTACCTAAACACGGGCTGGTTAGCACCCCGAATTCCACCCGCAACACGGAGAAAAACGCTCGTTTCTCCTCCGTCTCCCCCCGCTCCCCAACTGTTTCTTGGCGTGTTTCACGATAGACGCGTGGACACCGAGTCCGGAGGGCCGGGGTGTGGGCCGTGAGGCTGTGGAGTCCTCTCTCTGCGGAATCGGGGGGATTGTGGGGGCCGAGGCCCAGGGGCCTGTCATGTCCGCAGTTCATCGTGGGTCTGTCCCTGGCTCACTGCCTCTTTCGTTTGCTTTTCCACACGAGTCTGTGAACTACAGACGTCTGTCTCAGCCGGCAGGCACCGGCAAGTCCTCCCCTCACCTCTCCCTCTCTCACTCTCCGGACCGTTCTCTTAGCAACGGCTCAGAGCCCCGGTCAGCCACAGCGTCTCGCTCCCAGGCCGGGCTGCTCCCAGGTCCCCTCGTGGGCAGCTGTCACCTGCTCTGCAGAGGTGGCGGCCCTTCGGGGACTTTCCACAAGGTGCGCGCCCCTCGGTCCTGAGGTGGTTGCCCCGGGAGGACCACGGGACGCTCTGCCAGCTGCCGTCTCACTGTGTTTGGAGCAGGGCGACCCTGGGTTGCCGAGGCCAGAGCGAGCTCATTGCATTCGGGTTCATAGGAACGATCGGGGACGTTGGCGGCCGGCTGCACAGGCAGCGTGAATCCGGACAGAGCGTGGACGCCGCAGTCCGAGGACGCGCGTCTGTGAGGGACGCTGGCAGATGCGAGGAGCGCAGACTCGGGAGGGAGCCAGTGTCCAGTGGGCGTGGTCAGGGCAGGGCAGGTGCATCCGAGCCTGGAACCTCCTGCACCCGAAGCCCCTGGGCCCTGCCGCCACCCCGAGGCCGTGTGCGGGGGCTCCGCGGCGGCGGCTGCGGTGTGAAACTGAACATTTTCCGTCCCGTCGCAGGTCTGAGAGCAGGAGACGAGATTCTCGAGATCAACAGTCACGCCGCCGCCTCGCTGAGCTCTGCTGCGCTCAGAGACTTCCTCTCGCAGCCCAGCCTGGGCCTCCTGGTGAGGACACGCCCCGCGCTGGAGGGGGGCGCCCAGCTGCTGGAGAGCCCGCCCCACAGAGCCGACGGCCCCGCGGACCCCGGCCAGGGCGCCCTCGCCCTGCTCGCCAGCAGCCCAGGTAAGGCGGGACCTGCGGCCGCGTGCCTGAGCCCGGCCGCCTGCTTCGGGGACGGGGTGTGAGCAGATGAGCCGATTGTAGAACCGGCATTTCTGGTGCATGTCACAGGCAGGAGCTCTTGTTCTGGGGGGTGGGGGAATGCTGTTCTGCTACACACCCACCTGTCACGTGGAGGGCTTCACGCCGCTGTGTGGCATTTTGGAGAAAGACGAATGGGCGGAGGCCACCGTCTCAGGGCCGTGGACAGAGGTGTGGACACAGAAGTGCCCGGAGTCATGGGAGATGCTGGGCTCTGGGTCGTGCCCCTGCTGTCCATGTCCCCGTCCCCCAGCCACCGAGCCCGTGTCCCTTCCGTGTGACCGAGGACACGAGGCCCCAGAGCGGACGTGCACTCGGAGCTCTGGTTTGCTGCCCTTGTCTGGAGTCCGAGGGGGAGCCTGTGGGCGGAGCCCCCGCCCTGCGCACCTGCTGCCTCCCTCCTGGGACACCCGCCTCCCTCTCCCTCCGGCAGCCCTGAGCTCAAGCCAGAGAAGCACCGTGAACGCTCCCTGCCTGTGAGGCCGTCCTGGGGGCCGCGGGGTGCGCACCCTCCTCTGGGTCCCCAGGCCCCGCGGAGGCACCTGCCGTCTCCCTGGCCCTGTCTGCGCTGAGCTCAGGTCTCCTCCAGGTGGCGCCCTAGGACGAGAGCGTCCTGAGCAGCCGGTCTGGAGTGGGGCGCACTGCGTAGGTTGGGGTTTTGAATTTATTTTCTTTGAAAAACTTGGGTTGAAGAAGAAAGACTTCAGTTTCAAAATGCGCGTGTGGGCGGCGTGTGCAAGAAGAATCATCGCTTTGTTCTCGGCTCCCTGGGAGACTTCCACCAGCGGAGGCTTCGGAAAATCAGCTGTGCTTAATGCTGCTGGCGTCCCAGACTCCTGTCGCCAGGGTGGCGCCCACAGCCCGTGAGATCCCCAGAGGAGGACCCCAGGAGCCGAGAGCCTGCGCCTGTATTGATAGGCGGGGACCATGAGGGCTGTTCCTCGCTGTGGCCACAAGATGGCGGGCACGAGCCCGGAACCAGCTTGGGCAGGTGCTTCTGTGAGGGCTTAGAATGAATCCCTGTTAGATTCCGTTACTTAAAGGGTCTTATTAAGTCTGGACGGACGTGATGCAGACAACGGTGTGTACTCAGCTTCCTCTGGACCTTTTTAACTGTCTGAGCCCTTCCTGGGGGTTCTGGATGGAAAGCTGAGAGGGGCAGACTGACGTGCTGGCCAGGTCCCGCCTCAGGCCTGTTTGTTTTGTTGTTTTAATCCTCACCCGAGGATATTTGTCCACTTATCTTCAGATAGAGTGGGAGGGAGGGAGGGAGGAACATCAATTGGTTGCCTCCCACATAACCCCAGGGCTGGGGACGAACTGTAACCGAGGTGCGTGCCCTTCACCAGAATTGAACCTGAGACTCTGGTCCAGGGGCCGACGCTCTAACCACTGAGCCAAACCGGCCAGGGTCTGGCCTGTTATTCTGTAAATGTGGTTTCCTGCTGGGTCATTCATGCCTTGTCTGTGGCCACCGTCCCCTTGCGCGGCAGAGCTGAGCGGCGTGACAGGGACCCGGGGTCCGCAGAGCCACGGTGCTGACTGGTCCTTTACAGACCAGTCCGCCGAGCCCTGAGGTCAGGGTGGGTGAGTGGCTCACACAGTCCGTTCCTTTGAAGATGGTCACTGCGTTCGTGAATTTCTTCTCTAAAGATGGTGGGCGGGTGCACTTTGCAAATTCAAAATTGTTGTTAAATTTTCTGAAGATGAAAAGTGTATTTCTGTGTAGATGTGTGTTCTGGAAATATATGCATGTATATAGGTCCCATCTTTTATACACTGGAGTTTTAAAAACATGTTTTCATTGATTTTTTTTTTTAGAGAGAGGAGGGGAGAGAGAGATAGAAACATCCATCTGAGAGAAACATGGATTGGCCGCCTCCTGCATGCCCCCACTGGGGATCGAGCCCACAACCCGGGCATGTGCCCTGACCGGGAATCGAACCGGGACCTCTCAGTCCCTGGGACAGCGCTCCATCCACGGAGCCACACCAGCCGGGCACATGCTGGAGTTTTAAAGTTAACCCCCCACCTTCTGTCCCATGTCACGTTATCTCCTCTGACAGATGCCTCTGAAGGCAGGTGCTGAGCCCCGGAGCTGCCGTTGGTAAAACCCATGGAAACCTCCATTTGGAGCCGTGCTGGGGGGTGTGCTCCTTGCCCTGGCTCCTTAGACGGTCCTAGCTGACCCCTGAGTGGGCTCTGGAACCAGGCTCCTGGCTCCTGGCTCCTGGGGACCGAGTCCGTGCCTCTGTTGATTAGCTTCAAACAGGCCACGCGTGATGCCTCGGGGTCCTCATGCGCGGCCGGGGGTGACTGGGCGTGTCAAGGGTTGATCGAGTTATAAAAGTGGTGTTAGGCTAGGAGCCAGGACACGCAGGAATGGCTGTGGACCCGGACGGGCCTCTGTGGGACGAGCAGCTCTCTCCCTGTGACCGTGGTCTGGGAACGCGTTTGTGAATCGCACCCACACGGAGCACTTCCTTCCGGCGGGAAGAGATGCCGTCCTGGGGGGAGACCGGCCCGTCCCCGCCGTGACGCGCGCTCTAGGCCGCCCGGTGGGCTCCAGCTGGGTGGTTCCTTAAACTCCTGGGGTTCCAACATCAGCCAGGATGGGGCTGCGCCCTGAGGCCACCGGCTGCTCCTGGTTACTGACCCTCGTTTTCCGTCGCGGTGGAGCGGCCGGTGGTGGGGATGCCGTGGTCACTGTGAGCCGCCTGCGTGTCGCCCGTGGATCGCGCTGTGTGGCTGCGTCCTGGGGATTTCTGTGATAAACTCTGTTGCGTGACGGGGCGACTTCCCGTCGCTCTGTGGGGAGGAGGCACCGGGGCCCCGAGAGCCGGCCTGGGTGAGGAGAGCCGCCTCTTCTCCTCCCGGACTCAGCTCCCGTCCCTGCTGTTGGCCGTCCGTGAGTCCTTGCTGAAATCCTGCTGGGGCCACTTTCATCTGTATTCCCTAACCCCCACTTGTGTAGGTACCCACGGGCAAAAAACGGGGGGATGTCGAGACAAGAAGTTAGTCCCGGGGGGGCTGGTACTATAGGGAGAACCCGGGCCTGAGGGGGGACCGAGCGGGAAGCGGGGAACCTGTGAGGACCCGGGGAGCCTGGGGCGTCCCCACACCGTTCACTGTGCGCACGGTCTCGTCCGGCACCGCTCACCTGTGGGCCAGGTGACTGTGTGCCGTGGGGCCGCCCCGCGCTTGGTGTCGGGCGTGGTTCTGCCCATCCCTGCCGGGTCGTGCCAATCAGCGTGACCTGCGGACGCCCAGGTGCGCCCGAGTGGCAGTGTCTGCACCTCGGTGGCCCCGTCAGGGAGACGCCACCGTGAACCTCGGTGCACGAAGGAAATCGGCGTCCGAGACGGCTTGTAAAAAGTACGGATTCCAAAGGATTCCCTTTGCTGGCATCTGACTTTTCCTTTTCGAGACGAGGGACGCGCCCAGGACAGCACAGTGCGTGTCCTGAAGTCTGGCTCTGTGCCCCAGACGCGAGTGAAGATGTCCTGGCTTCACGTCCGTGTCACTAAGACGAACCCTTGAAACGAAGGTGTTTCCGTCAGCAACTGTACGAAACCCCACACCGTGTGCCGGGATCACCCCCAGGTCACGTGGCGTCACGCTGTTGCATTCCCAGTTCCAGAAGCTGCCGGCCGGCTGGAGCTCAGCGCCCGCTGCCCGGACTCACCGGCCCGCGTGTGTTAGGGCCCCCAGTGGGTCTGGAGACTCAGCCCCTCGATACACGTGGGCACAGCGATCTGATGCCCGGCGGAGGCTGCAGTCCACAGTGAGTCCAGACGTCCCTCCTGAGAGTTGAGGTCCTTGGTCAGCGCAAGGACTGGGCCAGCGCCCCCCACAGACAGCGGCCCTTTGATGCCGGGCACAGAAGGCTCCGTGTGGGCTGGTGGTCCACTCACACCGTCCACAGCTCGTCTGGGGCTGGTGGTCCACTCAGACCCTTTGCAGCTCGTCTGGGCCTGGTGGTCCACTCAGACCGTCCGCAGCTCATCTGAAGATGGGTCAGTCAGGCAACAGGGAGGGGCTGCCGGGGAAGGCAGTGCACACTTTCTCTCCCACGAGCGCGATGCTCAGTTCTGCCGACTCTCCGAGGCCCACAGATACCAGTGGCATGTGGCACGTGGCCCATGGCCCGCAGTTGGATGTCGAGAAGTCGGGAGCCACAAGGGCTTTGCAGCTGTGCTCAGTCTCCCACGCGGGGGTGGGGCCCGGGCCAGGTCCTGACCTTCAGCTGGATCGGAGGGACCCCGTCCAGCCCTGCGGGTGGGAGATGTTTCAGAGACACTCTCCGTGTTTTAATCTTTGAAGAGTGTAATCAGGGTCCTTGTGGTGTTTGCCGTCCACGCGAGCTGGCGGGATCGTGAGGCCTCTGTCTGCAGCTTTTCTGGAGTTAAGTCTTCTCGTGGGAAGACAGGCTGAGATTTTGTGAGTGAAATTGGGCCAGAAAGAGCTACTATTTTCTGTTTACCAAGTTGAAGTAATGTTTTTCCTCTCCCAGTCATTTTTTTTTCTGTAGTTGTTCTGTTTTTGTTTCTTAGCTTTGTGGGGGGCCAGGTGTCTGTGTGAATCTCACATGTTGTGAGTGTTTCTGTGGAATCCGTACACTCAGAGGACAGTCAAGTTGGAGAGCAAAGACAGTCACGGCCCGAGGACAGCCGGTCCTCAGGGGCGGAGTCCGACCCTTTCCAGCCCTCCCCCTCAGTCCGCTTTTCCTGGCGGAGGTTTAAACGCCGGTGTTCAAAGGGTCTTTAAAATAAATCACTGTCGCAGTTGGTTCCCTTGGGAAAGGCTGCAGGGCTGCTTCGTAAGGGACGCTGGTGACTCGCTGACGGAGCTCAGAAGGCCGAGGCTCTTCCTTCCTCCTTCACATCTGAGCCCCAGAGGGACCTGGCAGTGGACATCAGAGATGTTCCAAACGCGAACTTCGGGAATGGGACCGCCCTGTGCCCCTCCTGTCTGTCCTGTGCTGGCTGCAAGCGTGTCTCTGTCAGGGGAACGTGGTTATGAGAGCGTCGTTTAGAAAATGCAAGAAAGGCCCGGCCGGTGTGGCTCAGTGGTTGAGCATTGACCCTGCACCAAGAGGTCGCCGGTTTGATTCCCGGTCAGGGCACATGCCCAGGTGGTGGGCTGATCCCCAGTGGGGGACGTGCAGGAGGCGGCCAGTCGATGTTCTCTCTCATCGATGTTTCTATCTCTCTCTAAAATCAATAAAGAAAAAAAATGCAAGAAAATCCAAGAAAGGGAGCAACACACAGAAAGCGTCATGGACACACTCACCTCAGTGGCCCCTCATTCTGGGGTGGGGGGCCCAGGACGGGGCCCTGGGGCAGAGGTTGCTCAGAGGTCGGCTTCCTCTTGAGGTTTCTCCGCCAGCTTAGAACCTGAGACAGAGGAAGGCCCAGCGGCCACGGCGGTGCAGGTGCCACTGGGGTCAGGCAGCGCCGGGCAGAGGGAGGTTTCCACCCCTGCCCCTCCCCCTCCTCACTCCCTCCTTCCTTCCTTCCTTCCTCTCTTCCTCTCCGGCTCTCTCCTCTGGTTAAGGTGACAGTACCTCAGGCCCCGGTCCCGTGCCAGGCAGGTGTGGTCACCACAGGCCTGTCAGTCCCCTAGAGCTTGGTCAGGGGCCCGGCGCCTCGCCGCTCCAGGTGTGGTCACCACGGGCCTGTCAGTCCCCTGGAGCTTGGTCAGGGGCCCGGCGCCTCGCCGCTCCAGGTGTGGTCCCCGCCTGGCGGTGTTGCCAGCGTCGCCTGCAGAGTTCTCGGTCCAAGCACACGTCCGTTGCCTCTGCGTCTGAGATGCTCTTCACGTTTGGGGCGCCCTGCAGAGGAAGGGGATGCCCACGTTCTCCTCCTTCGCGTGTGCGTGGATGTGGCTGGAGGTGGGGACTCGGGTTGCAGGTGGCTCTGGCCTCTGGGCTGGGCAGACAGCCCTCGGAGCTGTTGTGTCCTGGGTGTGTGTGTACCTGGGTGCGCGTGTACCCGGGTGCGCGTGTACCCGGGTGTGTGTGTACCCAGGTGTGCGTGTCCCGGGTGCACGTGTACCTGGGTGCGTGTGTACCTGGGTGCGTGTGTACCCGGGTGCGTGTCCCGGGTGTGCGTGTACCTGGGTGCGCGTGTACCTGGGTGTGTCTCTAAGTGCATCATCCTGGGGGTCAGAGCCTCAGCGTCTGGATCTGGCGGACCCCATTAGCTGCCACAGCGTATTATGATAATAAAGTATGCTGTCCTATACGGTAATGATGGTCGTAGTGACGATAAAAATACAAACCACCGAGCAGCGACACGCGTGCACACCGTGAGCTGGGCACCCGGCCCCGCGCACCGGCTGGCCTAGCCGTCACCGTCCGTGCCACCCATGTTTCCGTCTATTCCGTCCCGCAGGGCACAGCCCGGGCACGCAGAGCGGCAGCGCGGAGACCACCGCCTCCGAGGAGGCCGAGGGGCCGGACGCGGAGTCCTCGGATGACACGGACCGCAGCAGCAAGGTGAGAGATTTTCATTTTCACGCCCACGCCTGGCGCCATGTCACCTTTGCAGCTGGATGTGGCTGGGAGCCTCTCCAGGGGACCCAGTGTTTGCACTTCTGGGGTGGCACCAGATGAGATCCGAAACCCGAATTACGGCCCTAACACACCCGCGGGCGAGGGGGCCCCAGGCCCTGTCCCCGAGCCGGGCTCTGGCTCAGCCCTCGCGGAGGAGGAGGCGGCTCTGAGCCGTGTGCGCTGGGCTGCTCTGTGGCCCGGAGGCTCGTGGTTTGTGTGATGCACTGTCACACGCGCGTGCTCGGCTCGTGTTGAGTGAGCCTCTTGCACACTGAAGGGAAAGATACAGGGTCATGGGGTCTGTTCCTCCGTGGGACCAGCGCTGAGAGCGCGTGCGTGTTCTGGTCCTCGGTGTGAGACCGCGATGGTCCCCAGGCTTCCCCAGTGTCCATCACGCCGCACGGAGCCCACGTGGACCATTGTTGTAAAAACCACGTATCCCCGTGCACTCTGTCTCTGTGTTTACATATCTCTGTGGGACTTTCTTTCTTTTAATGTTTTTATTGATTTTTTTTTTTTTTTTTTTAGAGAGAGGAAGGGAGAGAGAGAGAAACATCGATCGACTGCCTCCTGCACGCCCCCTACTGGGGATCGAGCCTGCAACCCAGGCACGTGCCCTGACGGGAATCAAACCAGGACCTGGACAACGCTCAGTCCACTGAGCCACACTGGCCGGGCTAGATTGTTCCCATTTTAAACAGAGTGAGTCACGGAGAGGAAGGAAGGGGCCCCTGGGTTTTGTCCGCTGACCCCAGGCGTCTGTCTGACTTGGTGGTTCTTTGTCCAGGAAACTCACCTGGACACACAGGGTCGAATGTGGGATCAGGTGATGCTGTTCTCGGGTGTCACTGCAGAATTTCTGCACGTGATCGACGACTTCGGGTGACAGCGTTTGTATGTCTGGGGTCAGACGGGCTCCAACTCCTTTTGCTCTGCTGGGGGCACTCAGAAAGGCTCCCTAGTTTTTGTTTGTTCAGACATGTCTTCTTTATTTGAGTTATTTTGTTATGCAATCCAGGTTCCTTAACTAAATAGCCTTTTGTGAATTAAATTTCTCCCTTAGAATATTTAGAAGCAGAAACTTTACGTCGAGCGAGGGAGTCTTGGAGACCGGGTCCTTCTGTGTATTATTAATAATAAGCGAGAGCTTGTACTTCTCAGTGGCTTGTGTATCCTGGGCCCTGTCCCATGGTAACGCGTCTCCTCCTCCCAGTGCCTGAGAGACTGTGTTATTCCCTCTGTTTATAGGTGACAGTATGGGAACAGAGAAGTTAAGCAACTTATTGAAGGTCACACAGCGCTGAGGTGGCAAAACCAGGCCTGTGCTGCTAACTGCTTTCCCAAAACTACCTTCCCGCTAGATTGTTACGGTCTGGAGTTAAATACCAGGTTTCTAAAAAGGAAGGAATTAATTAGCGGTGGTGCAAGCCAATTAGATACATGCTCATTACCTACTCACATATTTTTCTGAGACTTAAGCATTCTAGGTCTTTTTTTTTTTTAATGATTTAAACTCAGAGCAGGTACCCATCTTAAGTCTCTTGATTAAGTTAAATATTGTCTTGATGCCTCTCTTACGTCAGTGTGTAATTTTTCTTGAGAATAAAGTGAACACTTTCGCGTTGTGAACTGCCCCAGGTACGGCAGGGTGACTTTGAATGCCGCAGGTTGGGTGTAGAGATGTACGAATAAATGAACAAACAAACATATGAATGAAATACAACAAGCCGCCATTTTTTCATCCTGGCTCAATGTGTGACAGCTGTTGATGGAATATTTGTGGTTTTTCCTAAATGAATGGTTTTAAGAAACTTCGGGCAGGATAAAGAGGACGTGTGTGTCGGAATTTTATGTGTTTTTTGTTTTTGTTGTTAAGTAGCGTTTGCTACAGTCAGCCTTCTGGGGTTGAGCAAGGAAGTCGTGAACTTGCTGAGAGGTGGTGGAATGTCTCATGGGGGGGGACTTGAACCCCTGGGGGCCGGACGTCCGGGGGGCGGTCGGAGGCCTTTCTCTCTGTGAGCAGACCCCCTCGGAGGGCTGCCTCCCCACTGGCTACTTGTTTCTCTGCGTTTAATCCCAAAGGCTTGTCTGCAGCCTGGTGCTCGTTAGCCCAGGACAGCCGTGTCCTGCCTTCGGCCCTGGGGCAGCTCTGAGGATGTTTGCCCGCAGCAGATGCATTAGAATAATTTCCAGAACATTTTCGTTCTGAAAACCCTCTTTTCCTTTTTAATTCACACTGTGATTGTCTAGGAAACGTCTGCTTTGCAGACAATAGCAGAAAGTGTGAAAATATAAACTGTTAAAAAAAATAACCCAGTGTGCGTTTTGGGGCCTGTCCGGCTCCGTGGGGGGTGTCTTCAGAGCAGAGCCGGGTGGAGTCGGGGCAGCGCAGGATGCTGGCCAGTCAGCTGACGAGGTCTGCACAGGGGACACTCATCCGGGAAGCGTCTCTGCTTTGTCTCGGGTGTCTGCCCCTGGGTTCTCCCTTTCGGAACTTCACTGGCTCTCCAGGTGCAGACAGGGCGCGCCTTCTGGTCCCCTGTGCGGCCTTTGACTCCTGTCCCTGCCCTCTCCGTGTGGACGTGTGGCCGGGGGTCCTGCTGGGACAGCCGGGGCTGTCTCCATGGGAGCAGGCTCTCTGGGGAGCAGCGGGAAGGCTTCGGGAGTATTTTAGGGACCCCTGGCCTCTGAGCGAGCAGGTCCCCCCCGGAGGATGTGTTCCCATGCTGTCTGCACTGCGGAGAACCGAGCGGGAGCCCAGGACTGAGAGCCGGGAACCGTCCGGGGACTCTGCCTGTCAGCCCCTTGATCTGGTGAGCGCGTGTGGGTTGTTGCTGCCTCCTTCAGGCTGCGGCCTCCGCTGCATCGGGTCCCAGGCGGAGGCTGGTCTCCGGGCCCCGTTGCCCCTGGGATTCGGCGTGGGGGCAGGGCGCCAGTAATGCCGGGAAGTTAGGTGTGCCTTGGCATCTGCATGGATCTGTCTTTTCTCTTAGGTGGCAGAGAGATGTCTTTGTGCTTGTTTTTTTTTAAACTGTCGTTTGAATTTTCCCCGTTTCTTCCTGTTGAGATCCGAGTGTCTGTTTCACCGGAGGACGGCCTGTCTGTCCCGCTCCAGCCGCAGCTGGCGTGCTCTCGGGCGTCCCTGGGGAGGCTGCTCGCTTGTCCCCTGTGGACTTGCCCCCCGTGGACTTGCCCCCCCGTGGACTTGCCCCCCCCGTAGACTTGCCCCCTGTGGACTTGCCCCCCCCGTGGACTTGCCCCCCCGTGGACTTGCCCCCCCGTAGACTTGCCCCCCGTGGACTTGCCCCCCCCCGTGGACTTGCCCCCCCCGTGGACTTGCCCCCCGTGGACTTGTCCCCAGTGGACTGGAGCCTGTTTCTTTGTGCTCGGGAAGGAGCTGGGGTCGGGGTGCGCCCACAGTTCCCTGTCAGCGGTCGGTGTCGTCGGAGTCCGCACGTGGGTCCCTGGGGTCCGTGTGGACTCTGGGTGAGAAGTCGGTGGGTCAGGGGTACGGAGCAGTCGCCCACAGTCGAGTGAAGCTTTCGGCAGTTTCATTCTGACGTGCCGGCTGGTTGACTTCGTGCTGCTGGAGGGCACTTGGACCCTGGCGGTGGGGGTCCGATGTGTGTACCTGGCCCTCGTCCTTGGACGGGTCTCCTGCACAGTTGGCTCAGAACGAGGCTGAGGGGCGGCGGGGACCTGGAGGGCCGCCCCGGGGGTGGGCTCTGAAATCAGGGCGTGCTTCGCTCTGCAGCTTGTCTCCGAAAAGCCTCAGGAAAGGCCGTGGATTTGGGGTCACCGTGCCCGTTTCAAAGCCACGGGGTGTGTGAGCTGCGGAGATCAAAGGGACGGTTTCAGAACCAGAGCTGAGGCAGCTGCCGCCTCGCTGCTGGCAGGGGCTCCCGGCGGCAGTCGGTCGGTGCGGGCCCTGCAGAGCCCGGCCTTTGTACTTCCTTCCCATCTGGGCAGAAAGTGGCACCGCAGACAGCGGCTGCCGGGTCCCTCCGCCACCGTGTTCTCTGTGTGTCTGCGGGGCTGTTCTCTGCCTCACCGGGACAGCCCTGAGCGCCGGGAGAGCGGTTCTGTTTCCAGGGTGACCGGCTGCATCACCGGCGGGGCAGGCTTGTCCCCCTCCCGCCGGCTGGCTGCGGGAACCGGCCCCTCCTTCTCGAAGTCCTTCCCTTGTGCCCAGTCCGGGGAAGCTGGCTTTCTGGGGTGTGTTGAGAACCCCCCAGGGCAGCTCCCCGGCTCCGATGCTGGGTGGGGAATGGCCAGGATGCCAGGTCACCCTCAGTGTTGGGCGGGGACAGCTGTGCTGGCTTCTCCTGCGTCCCAGTCACAGTCATGGCCCCGCCACCTGGGGACGCCCCCACCCCCATGGACTTTGCTGTCCCCATCTCTAGATCAGGTGTATTCTGGAGCAGACCTCTGTATCTTGCTTCCTTCTCAGGATTTTTGGGGGTAATATTTGAGTAAAACAAAATCCTTGATGACTTCTTTTTAAGTTAATTGTTTCCAAGCCAGATTTTATTGAGAGCCTCATAAATCACACCCTTTGACGAGTCGAGCGTGCTGACTCGTGAGCCTGCGTTTCTGATGCTTTCCGCACATGGTGATTGACAGGACAGAGATTGCATCCCCGGGGCCCAGTTCCCTCCTAACCCCGAGTTTGCCCTGGAACCAGAGATCAGTGTTGTCCGTGGCAAACTGCTTTGCCCGCCTCGACTTGAGACTTCCTCCGTCTGATGAACTGCCCTCAGATCGGGGGTGTCTGAGAAAGAAGGGCTGCCTAGGGCTCTGTGGGGGCGGGAATGCATCAGACCCGTCCCTGCCCCGCGGGCGTGCAGTGTGTGGGCGTGCAGGGTGTGTTAGCGGTGGTCCTGATGCTTGTGAGCTCCTCTGTGGGAGCGGTTCGGGGAAGGAGAGGTGAGGCCCGGGTGTGGCGTCCTGGACGGGGGAGCACTGAGGAGGGGCGGCCGCCGGGCAGGTGGCCGCAGTGAGTGCTGGCTAACTTCACCTGCCCCGCCCTTCCACCTGTGCTCTGGAGAGCACGGAACAGGGGGCCGCGTTCTGCCGCAGTCTGCAGGAGATGAACCCCAGTGACTCGAGCCCGTCCCCCCAGGACTCCGGCGGGCCGCAGCCGGCCACCACGAGGCAGCTCACGGACGCCGACAAGCTGCGCAAGGTGATCTGTGAGCTCCTGGAGACAGAGCGCACCTACGTGAAGGTGAGTGCCCCCTGCCCGCCCTGGAGGACTGTTTGCACGCGTGACCACAGCAAAGCCAGGTCCCAGAGCCAGGACAACCCGGTCTCCCCTGTAGAGTGTGGCCTTTATTCTGGATGTTGAGATTTCCTTTTGCATTTTAAGCACACACGTCAATTCTTACAGCCATTCACTGGGATGCACAGGGCGGGGCCCACGCAGGCTTGCAGTTGCTCACGTGGAAATAATGCAGTGATTAAAAGTAACGCAAGAGTAAGGTCTGCGTGTCGAGTCCTCAGAAGTATAAAGCTACTCTGCCCCATCTATATATCTGTGGTGATGGTGACTGTAAGTGACCTTCTGACCTTTCCAAGTAACATTGTTGAGCTGACACTGAAATTGAATTTACTTTTGGAAAATTTATCTTGGTATTAATACTTGTTCTGACATTCAGTTCTATTATTTATGTCTCACATAGAACATTTATAACACTTCCTGTAACTGTTATAATTACATACTCTTAGATATGACTTAGTTGTATTTAGTTATAACAGTGTGATCTGTTCTGAGTTATCCGTTTGGTCTGTAAATCAAGGGTCAGCAAGTGATGGCCCTCAGGCGCGTCCCGCCCCCGCCTGCTCACCGTTGAGGAGCGGTGGCCCGGCGCCTGCAGACCTGAGGTGTCCAGGACGTCTGCTCGGCCCTGTCGTGGGCCTTCAGTGGCCTAAGACTGTGGACTGCTGACGTTTGGAACATAATCTGTCTTTTTGCCCTTTAGATTCTTTATAGACTTTCAGACTGTGTGTTGATGAGATATTCTTTCAACCCTTAGGACTTAAACTGTCTCATGGAGAGATACCTACAGCCTCTTCAGAAAGAAACCTTTCTCACCCAGGATGAGGTAGGGTGAGAGCGCAGCTCCCCTGGAGGGCAGGGCGGGGCGTGCACGGGCGGGAGCCATGGATTCACGGTGGGACTCGGACCTCTGCCCTGGGAGCCTCAGGGGCTGTCCCTCCATCATCCTCACGGATACGTATCAGTTAACATCAGAGGCAAAGAGAGTTTCTGAACACCCAGGAACTATGAAACCGATTAAATTCTGTTTCATTTTCCAGCTTGACGTGCTCTTTGGGAATTTAACGGAAATGGTTGAGTTTCAAGTAGAATTCCTTAAAACGCTGGAAGATGGGGTGAGACTGGTGCCGGACTTGGAGAAGCTGGAGAGAGTGGATCAGTTTAAGGTGGGTCTGCCTGAGGTTCTGGCGGGCCTCCCTCCTGCAGGCCCTGTTCTGAGTCCGTGGGTGTACCGGGCGTCTCCCCGGCTGCTGTGGGGCCTGCCTTAGGGGCGGGAACCGGCCGCCTCTTGCTGGTCCGACTGAGCTCAACCCCGCTGCGGTCTGCTGGCTTCTGCGTGGGCCAGCCTTGACCTTCTGTGTGGTTTCTGTGGGGGCCTCAGTGCCCGCAGTTAGCAACTCAGACTAGCACCCTGCGCCCCCCAGTAACAGACTAACTCACCCTGTCCTGGGAGCCCCTGCTGAGTGGACACGCATGTCGTCACTCCGAGGAAGCCCGCCTGGCAGCCTCCGTGAGCACCGAGGAGGGGCCCCTCGAGAGGTGCCAGGCTTGTTCCCCAGGGTTGGCCGTCCTTCCCTGTAGGCGTCCCCTGCGTTCACTTCCGATCACAGTTTTGGCAAACGTGTCCCCCTCGCTAGTGCAGAGAACAGATCAGCTGGAGTGTGACGGCCGCACAGCCCTCTGCACAGGTGACTGTGTAACGCGGAGAATTGTGGCGCGTGTCCGCACCTGGGAAACCGCAGCCGCAGGCCCGGGCGATTCCTGCTTTTCTGTGGCTCCCGTCTCAGCCACAGGCGGCCACGCCCGCTCTCTGGGACCCCCGCTTGGCGGGTTCTGGAATTCGTCCTCCATGAGATCGCGTGGGTGTGGTGGTTCTCCTGGGGCTGCTTTTACCAGCGCGACGGCCCAGAGCCCCGGGAACTAACCGCACCTTTCTCCTGAAATCCAGAAAGTGCTGTTCTCCCTGGGCGGCTCCTTTCTCTACTACGCCGACCGCTTCAAGCTGTACAGTGCCTTCTGCGCCAGCCACACGAAGGTCCCCAAGGTCCTGGTGAAAGGTGAGGCCGCGAGGACGGGGTGCGCGTGCTGATCGTCCGTCCAGTCACAGTTTTGTGGCCGACTGTGGTTGGGGGTTTTGGGACCAAAATCGAAGAGTCATCGGTGTGGCAGGCAGGTGTTTCAAAAGCCACAAATGGGCCACAAATGGGACACTGGGAAGTGAGACGCATCATAGCTCGGATGAACAGTTGGTCAGTTTTCTGGCAATGACAGTCTTGTCTTAGCTGTCTGGGGCCCAGAATGGACGGGTCACTCTGCAGAAACAGGCTGGGATAGCGAGTCTCTGCTTCTCACCGATTCCGCTGCCACTGGCCCGTTTCACGGCCCTTTGGGACTCCGCCCCTCTGCACCTGCCGCTGCTCGGTGTGTGGCAGCAGCCGCCGCCCCAGTCAGGTCGCTCCCGTCACAGGCGGATCTCGCTCAGGCCGCAGTTGTCTTGCGGGGAACAGAGTAGAATGAAATCGGCAAGCCCCGCCCTGGGCCTTCGGAAGGGGTGGGGCATCTGCGAGTCCCCACAGAGCGGTTTTGCTTCCACAGTTCAGCCTGTGGTTGTTGGGGACAGATAGAAGGACAACCAATAGCCCTGGCCGGTTTGGCTCAGTGGTCAGCGCGGTGGCCGGCGGCCCAACGAGTCACAGGTTCGATTCCCGCAAAGGGCACGCACCTTGGTTGCGGTTCGTCCCCGGCCCTGGTCGGGGTCGTGCAGGAGACAGCCAGTCGATGTGTCTCTTTGACATCGCTGTTTCTCTCTTTCTCTCCCACTCTATCTGAAGATAAATAGAAAAAAATATATATATGTTCTCAGTGAGGATAAAAAAAAAAAAAGGACAACCAGCGGAATGTTGGATTTGAGGGAACCTGTGGAAACCTCTGCTGTCCCTGACACCTCCCTGCGGCTGCCGGGAGTGGCCGCTGACGCGGAAACGCTAGGTGCACACGGTGCTCGGCTGCCGAGAGAACGGGCTCGGCTGAACTAAACGCCTGTCGTAACACACGTCCACGCCACGCAGGTCTCGGGCCAGACACGAGCCCACCCACAGAGTCAGCCCGGCACAGAAATGGAGAGGGAGCCTGGGAACCCCTGTCTCGCCGTCTGGTCCCACGCGCGCCGTGTTGAGCACACGGTTCTCCGCGTGTGTGTCTCTTCACACTGGCGCCGAGCTCTGACTGTTGTGAGGCAGTGACTGACCATGTTAGAGCTCTCGGCTCCTTGGTGAATGCGTTTATACCCAGTTCAGCCCTTAGAGTAGTGTGTGTTATTTTTAAACGTTCAGTTAGATTAAATCCTGCCCCTGTAGATTTTTCTTAATTCAGTAATCTTCTGCGCCTGAAAAATATCTTTTCAGGTATCTTTCAAATGGTCCCCTAAGCCATGAGGTTTGACCTACATTTTTCTAACGGCCGAGGGTGAAGGGAGGGTGAAGGGACGTGGGGGGGGATAAAAGTCCCTGCCTGTGGGTTTCACCGACTGGCTGGGGTGATGGAGTGACCGTCCAGCAGCTCACGAGGCCGAGGACCCTGCCCGCTCTGCCCTGGCATGAGATAACAGTCGATGGGTTGAATGCCCACGGCCATCGTTTTGGACTTGAGCACTCAGGATTCCTGGGCCCCTTGTGGACCGAGACTTGGGATGTCCCACGGACGCGTGGCTTCTTCCTGCGTTGGGGGGCCTGGCCTCCCTGTCCTGGCGTGGGTCCGGGTCACTCCCTCCCAGGCCCCTTTCCCTTCAGGGATCTATTCTTTGTGAGGGGGAGTGGTAGGCAAACCCATGGAGGGAGCCTGATTCCTCCTGATGGGGCCGAAAGGGGTGGGAAGATGGGTCCTTCTGAGGATTTCCTCCGTGATGGCGGTTTTCTTAACTGGCTGGAGATGACGAGCAGAATCACTCTACAATTTCACTCCGCCCTGTGACAACATCTCCTCCCCTTGGCTCTCACTCCTGATCCCTGGAGAGGGAACCACCCTCTTCCCCTCCCATCACACGCGTGCCCACTGTGAAGTCACGTGGATGCGTTCTCCGGGCTCCGTCCCGCCTCTGCCCTCGCTGCTTCTCTGTCTCCTCCACCCCTGCACCTGCAGGCACCGGCCTGGCCTTCTTCTCCGCCCTCTGCTTGTCTGGGGGCACAGCTCCCCAGGAGTCTCCACCGCCCGGACACGGGGCAGCCACCAGTGGGGCGGGGCCCGAGATCAGGAGGTCTGGCGTGGGCGCAGGCCTGCTCCGAGCTGGTGGCCCAGCGCCGGGTTAAGGGAGAACAGGTGTTGGAGATGTTCACTGCGGGAGACCCATCGGATCGGGTCCCAGAGCTGTGGGTGTGGCTGCTTCCGGGCTTTCCTGCCTTTTCTCGGAGGAGCCCTACCCGCTGGAGAGACTGGGGAACGGGAGCATGGAGGGCTTTCAGATGCGGCTTTTCACTAGATGCAGCGAGGCCGAGAGCGGGAGGCGGTCGCCATCAAAGGGACAGTTCACCTCAGTTCCCTGGAGGAGGGTCGTGCCTGGCCGCGCAGGGCCACGGGGGTGGGGTCACCAGGGTGGGTCAGGAGACGGACTGAAGGGACCCTGGCAGGAGCCTTTATGGAGGATTCTGCGAGGAGGACGGAGAGTGGGAGCAACGCAGTGGCTCTGGGTGCAGGCTGTCCTGCTGTCCCTGCCGGGCCCTGGGCTGATGGGACGGGACAGGGACAGTGTGAGAGCTGTCCAGGGTGAGAGGGGGTGGGTCGGATGGGTTGTCCGATGAGGAAGGTGTGGTCCAGGGGAGTCCTGTGCTGTCTGCAGGAACTGGCCAGCCCAGGGGGACAGTCTCCCCAGGGTCTGTAGACCCCAGGCGTCAAAATACCAGAATGAAAAGACACTCTCAACGCCAGGAGGGTGAAGAGCACCCCCCAAATCAGCCGCGTAGGGGTCACAAGCCCTGTGGGTCCCTTAGGGGCTCAAACCCTGGTATGCCCACAATACACAAACCGAGGGGCCCCTCCGCCCAGCCCTGCCGGGGGCCCCGTGGAGCGGGCCGGGGACGTGTGAGGGTGCCCTGGGCGCCCGCCGACCGCTGCGCCCCCCTTGCAGCCAGGACGGACGCGGCCTTCAAGGCCTTCCTGGACGCGCAGAACCCGAAGCGGCAGCACTCGTCCACGCTCGAGTCGTACCTCATCAAGCCCATCCAGAGGGTGCTCAAGTACCCGCTGCTGCTGCGCGAGCTGTTCGCGCTCACGGACGCCGACAGCGAGGAGCACTACCACCTGGACGGTGAGCCGCCCGCCCCGGGAGCGCCGGGCCCCGCCCCCACCACGAGAGCCCGCCGGGCCCCGCCCCCACCCACGAGAGCCCGCCGGGCCCCGCCCCCACCCACTAGGCCCGCCGGGCCCCGCCCCCACCCAGGAGAGCCCGCCGGGCCCCGCCCCCACCCACTAGGCCCGCCGGGCCCCGCCCCCACCACGAGAGCCCGCCGGGCCCCGCCCCCACCCACGAGAGCCCGCCGGGCCCCGCCCTCACCCACGAGAGCCCGCCGGGCCCCGCCCCCACCCACGAGAGTCCGCCCTGGCCCCGCCCCCACCCCACAAGAGCCTGCTCCTGGGTGAGCCCACCCGCACCCCACCCACCACCCTACCTGAGCCCACCCGCGTCCCGCCCACAGCCCCCCCCACCACCACCCATGGTTTCCCCACGCCTGAGCCTGCCCACAAGCCCCGCCCACATGCCCCCCCCCAGCCCAGCCCCACAAGCCCTCCCCAGGGCCCCGCCCCTCTCTAAGGGCCTCCCCACTCGCCACGTGTCTTCCAGTGGCCATCAAGACCATGAACAAGGTGGCCAGTCACATCAACGAGATGCAGAAGATCCACGAAGAATTTGGGGCCGTGTTCGACCAGCTGATTGCCGAGCAGACCGGCGAGAAGAAAGAGGTAAGGCCCCGCTTCCCGACCCTGGGCTCTGCGGTGCTGTTTGTCACAGAAACAGTCACGACGAAGCTGGCATGTGGGCAGAACTGGTGTCCTTGGCCCCAGGCTGCGGTGTGAGTGTTCGCCCTCCGCGGACTGATTTCTCAGTGAAGGAGACTGTGGATTCCCACCCTCGGCCGGGACCCGAGGGGCGTTGTGAGTTAGGATCCTAGCCCTCCTGGCGGGTGCTCCGGCATGTGGCTGAAATCAGTTTTTAAAGTCCACCTGGAAACCTGCTGGGGCACACCTGGCAGGAACAGGTGCGCCTTGGGGATCAGGAGGGAGCCGGGCTGTCTCTCAGTCCTGAGGAGAGCTGGTGTGTGTGAGGCAGGGCTGATGCTGACACCCCTCGGCCCCCTGCGCCCCTGTCAGCTGGGTCGGTCCTGGGTTCGCTTCTGCCCCACGGGGGCGGGGGGCTGGGGGGATCAGGAGAGCCCTCCCCTGTGATGAGAAGGGGTGACTGCCGGTGGGTGGGCAGAGCTGGTGTTTGGTGTAAAGGACTGGGGTCCACATCCATTTCGTCCTCAGTGAGACAAGGTTTTGGATGTTTGAAAGATAATTTTCAGAAAGAGGTAAAATCATGACGTTTCACGTACATGGAAAAGCGAACACAAGTGAAGGAGTGTGTTTTACCCCTGGGACGTGTGGGAACCAGGCAGGTGTGTGGCAGTTCACTGGAGAAGCCGCCGGAGCAGCTACGTGGGGAGTGAGGTCGTTTGTAAATGGGGACAGGGCAGTGACGTCACCACCACACTGGCCGGGAGGGACTGCTCACCTGTCCCCGGCACCTGTCCCCAGGTTGCAGAGGAAGTAAAGGCGCTGAGCAGGGTGGGAGTCTGGCACCCCCAGGGTGTGCTGGAGTGGATGCCTGTTCTCCACGCAGAACACGACCTAGTGTGTCCCCGTGGGGCTGGCAGAGGAGCGTGGGAACACCCGAGGTCCGCTTGGCCACCATCTCATCAGCCAGATGGGGAAAGATGAGCCTGCTGCTCTGCGTGGACCTCTCATTTTCTCACACAACTTTTATAATGAGAAAAACATGTGCTTATTAAAGATCCAGAAAAAGGCACGGGCAGTCTGCAATCTCAGTGCTTATTCGGATTAAGAATTATATGTGTGTATATGCCCTAATCTATTTCGAAAGGAGTTTTGTACATTGGTATTTTTATATTGAGCAAAGAGTGTGCGTGTTATTTTAAATCATTCACGAGGGTCACTTAAATTATTGTGTGATATTTCCGTGTGTGGCTGGACAGTGGTTTACTGCCTTCCTGTCGCTGGGTGGTTTTTCCTGTCTTCATTTATTAAGTACTAGGAACAGTACTGCGAACACTTGTGATCGTACGACTTTCTCCTCCATGGTTATTTCATTGTGACAGAGGTGAGTTTTACTGGGTCACGGAGGTGAAGATTTTCGTTCCATCTCGTTACACGTTTCGCTGCGAGCCAGATTGAGGTCTGGATTCGCCGATCTAGGTGTTGTGGGCAGTGGGTCGCCAAGGATTTAGGAAAAAAGGTGACCGCGATTCAGAAGTGGGAGACCACAGAAGCAAGTGGGGCTTTTGGGAAAGCCCGTGTCCTCTGAATGAAATTCTGACAGTCCAGTAAGACCTCTCCCCCGCGAGGAGCAAGGACAGTGTTCAGAGGAGCCTCTTGCGAGCCGAGGTTTCGTGCAGAGAAATGTGTGACCTTGGGCTGCTGCCACTGTCGAGAGCAGGACCGTCCCCCATCAGTATCAGGGGGTTCAGAGCCCAGAAAACGTGAGGCTGGGAAGATGCCAGAGCGCGACAGAAGGCATGTCTCCGCCCTGGAAGGAGAAGGAAGAGGGAACCCCCCAAGGGCCGGAGGGGTACTAGCCAGAGACAAGGAGTACTCAGGGAAACAAGTTCCTTGCAGCCCTTTCTATCTCTTTAGGCCTCCCTTGAGGAGAAAGATGGAATGGGCTGGATTCCACAGAAACAACCCCCGAGGGAGAGTGGGTGGGGTGCTCCCGCCCCGCCTGAGCAGCCCTGGGAACAGAGAGGCCGGCGGCCGGAGGCGCCCAGGTCCAGGCCTGGTCTTCACAGGGGTGTGGTCTCTGGTTCTTGTAGTTCCCGTTCAATGTGCAGTGAAGCCTGGGATGTGTACACAGATGGGATTAGGAGCCCTTAGTGCTGCTGGGAGTGATAGGTCTGTAGTGAAATGGTGACGTTCCGGGGACACGGGGCACCTGGTGTGTCCACAGAGAGCAAGGCTGCAAAGAGACACAGAGCGATGAAGCTGGGCCTCCAGCCTCCCACCCGGGTTCACGCTCGGGCGTGGGGACTGGACCACGAGCGGTCCCTTCACTGAGGACGGAGGAAGGCAGGCCACAGAGGGCGTCTCCCCGAGGAAGGAGGCCCAGCCCTGGCCCAGCGGGACCTCCCGGGCTTGTAGGATGTAGGCCTCTGCAGGACAGTCGTGGGGTTTGGGCGGAGATTCCCAAGGGCACAGTGGAGAGGCTGCGGGGGTGGGGGGCAGCTCAGACCCTTGTGACATCTCTGTGCGGGAACTTCTCAGAGGGCACCCCCAAGCTCTCGGCCTGGATCCCCACTTTTACTGTGGGGCAGACAGCTCAGCCTCCGAGTTCGCCAGCCCAGTGCCGGCCAGCTGAGCTAGGGCTTCTGTCCGTGAGCTGCAGCCCTCGGCCCCGTGCCCTGCGGCCGTGGCGCCCTGGCCTGGCCTGGCCATACTGGAGGGCATGGGGTCTGTCCACGGCAAGGCGCGTGGCCAAGCCCCCGAGCACTAGCCCTCGCCTCGTCTCTGGGGGCCCTAGAACACCCCATGGCGGAAAGTGCCGATGTAGTTCCATTAGGGGAGGAAGTGGGGTTTGGAGCTTTACCTGATGCCCCTGAGGCTGTGCCCCCGAGCGGTGCCCGGAATCTGACTGGGGTGCTGCATTAACCGTGTGCGTGGTTTGCAGAAGTCGTGGACAGTGACGGTCCCCCAGCTGATCTCCCCCTCCAGGGTGGGGGCGGCTGGTTGGCTAGTTACTGTTTGTGTAAGCGAAATACTATGATTGCTGAATTTGTTTTAACCCCTGGGTTTATTACTAATACAGCTCAGTGTTAACTCGAGTAATTGTTATTATGAACCTGGTCATTATAGTGGCAACGAAGCCACGTCTCAGCACTGGGGCCTGGTTGGTGGCTCCATGTTGGAAAGGGCTGCTGGGTGGCTGCCGTGGCCACAGCCCCGGTGGGACCCTAAGCAGCAGAATAAACCGGAGCCATCGCCTCGGAAGCTCACTGTGCGGACGTTCGAGGTGCTGCCTCCGGGACGAGGGCTGCTGGGTGCAGGGGTACAGGGCTGGGGCACGGCGAGGTGCTCCCCGGTGGGACGGGCCACGGACTCGGCTGCAGAGTCTTGTCCTCAGAGGTGTCTGCACGAGAGCAAGTCCAGGCCGGGTGCTCTTCCCCCTGTGACTGCGCTGTGGCCTGGCGGGAGGTTGGGATTCTGACGGGCTGGGAGATGAAATGGGCCACAGGCTCGGGTGGGAAAGGCAGACGGGACCTTTGTGAGGCTGAAACACTGGACCGTCGTTCCTGGGTGGCAGCGGTTGTGCGTTTGATCTTCGGGGGCCTGTGGCCAGACCTCCTGGCCGTGAGATCCCCGAGCCCCTGCTGTGTGTACTCAGAGGCCCCCTTCACGCTGCTCGGCTGCCTTCTCTCCCTCCTCCACAGTGAAGTAAAATCTTCAGAATGAGCTGGAAGCAGAAATAGTTGACCCCACTGTTTCCCAGAAGGCAGGGCTCCACGGGGGTTTCGAGTCACAGGTGGAAAGGCCTCGGGTTCCTGGGTGGGGGGGACCCTCGTCCCCATGGCCTTCGTGTGTCCTCGGGAAACCTCACTGTTTGAATACAGCCCGCCTCCCACGTGGCAGGTGACCTGCGACAGATCGCTGCGTGTGGAGTTCAGAACCCCAGTTCGTACCTTGTGTCCCACTCGAGTATTGGAATCCGGTAGAACGGAGCAAAGGGGGGAAGACGAGCAGATGTGTTTGGAGACAGTGTTTCGTGACGTAGCGCGGACATCAGCCTGCCAAAGCTTTGAATGTGCACATCGCGGCGTCTGTGACCCCGCCCGGTGACCCCGCCCGGTGACCCCGCCCTGTCCCTGGCCTCCAGGTGGTGGACCTGAGCATGGGGGACCTGCTGCTGCACACGACCGTGGTCTGGCCGAACCCGCCCGCCTCGCTGGGGAAGTGGAAGAAGGAGCCGGAGCTGGCCGCCTTTGGTAGGTCTCGGGAGGGGCGGTGGGTGGGCCGGGGCTTCTTTCTCAAAATAAGATGACCTCTTTTCCAGGACATCCTTGATTAAAGTAAAGTTAATTACAGGCATCAGAATAGGTCACCGACACTTGATTCCAGTTACGTGTGTCCAGTGGGGCCACCTTGCTGTGGGGGGAGGGGTGGCCGTGCCCATGTCTGCCCAGGTGTGAGCATCCGGGCGGGACGATGGCCTGATGGTAAACCAGGAAGACAGACAAACACCAGCGGGGCCCGTGATCCACAGGGACAGGCAGGTGACCGCGGCCGAGTGGCTCGGGGGATGCAGGGGCTGAGTTAGCTCGCGCGGTGGTGCTGTGATTGCTCTCTGAGAGACGGGCGGGCTGGCGCTGGGCTTGGCATCCCGGAGGACGGCTGCCTGTGGGGACACAGGCGTCCGGGGCCTGTGGTGGCGTTCCTGAGCCCCACACATCCACAGCTCACGCCTCCCTTCTTCTTGTTCCCCAGCCTCTCCCAGCAGCTTCGTGGGCGGGAACACAATGGAAGGGACTGTGTTCCCATTCTCTCACCTTGCTTCCCGGGGCGGGCGGGCGGCTGGCACTGCCCGCGCTTCACCCTCCACGGTGTGGGCGGAGCATTCCCAGGTGCAGCGCCCTGTGCTGTTAGATCAGAGGGTCTGACACAAAGATTCACTGGGGCCCAGCTGGGGGGCACCAAGAGGCGCCGGTTCAACTCCCAGTCAGGGCACATGTCCGGGCTGCAGGGTTGATCCCCAGTGGGGGGCGTGCAGGAGGTGGCTGATCCATGTTTCTCTCTCTCCCTCTCCCCCTTCCTCTCTCTCTAAAAATCACTAAAAACATATTTAAATGATAATAAAAGAATGATGGGGCTTCCTACCTAGATGACTCAGCTGTCATGGAGATGCTTGGTGATGCTCTTGACATTGTCAAAGAGCCATTTCATGGAGAGTCCCAGGCGCCTGGCGTGCTTGGGAGAAGCGCGGACAGAAGGAGATGCGCCGAGGAGGCTGAGAGTCTCACGTGGGGGCGGTTTTTGGTTGGGGTAGGGGCTTGGCAGGGGGCGGGGTGGTGGGTGGGATGCGTTTTGTTTGTTTGTTTGTTTTTAAATTTTTCTTTCTTTATTGATTTTAGAGAGAGAAAAAGGGAGAGGGAGAGAGAGAAACATCGATGAGAGAACATCGATTGGCCGCCTCCTGCATGCCCCCCACTGGGGATCAGGCCCACAACCTGGGCATGTGCCCTGACTGGGAATCGAACTGTCGACGCTCAGCCACTGAGCACACCAGCCGGGCAGGATGTGTTTTCACCATTCCGGATGTGTTTCCCGTGTTGCATTTTCTTCTTGGGGAGCTCGGGGAACTCCCGGATGCTTCTCATTTGGTCACTTACGGGCTGTAGTCCCGAAGGAAGTGACCCAAGCCATCTGCCTGCGATCTGGGCTGGGCCAGCAGCTCGGGTCGGCGTAGGGCTCTTCACGACTCCCCCGCACGTCAGGTTTCCTGCAGTTAGGGAGAAACAGATCTGGAATAAGGCAGTAGTTTGAGGAGGTAGGGTTGGCAGACTTTTTCTGCAGAGAGCCACGTACTAAATACCTGAGGCTCTGTGGGCCGAGGCCAGTGGAGCGAAGGGCAGCTGGACGCCACATGAGCAAATAGCCCGGCGCCAGCAGGTCCTGGGAGCAGCGGGCCCCGTCTGCCACAGAGGGCACGGGACAGTGCCGGCCGGGGCTTCAGGTCACCATGCCGCACAGGCTCAGGTGGGGCCACGCGTCACTCTGCCCCCTGCCCCGTGGGTTGTTGACGAGGTGGGTGGGGTCGGTGGCCCCTGGGAAGGCAGCCCGCAGCACCTGCCCTGGCCGCCCGGTGGTCGCCTGCGCCAAACTGCACAGCCCGTGGTCAGCAGGGGCCTGTGACAGGAGCAGGCTGGCCGTCGCTCAGAGTCCTCTCCAGAGCTGGCGCAGAGCAGGGCGGGAGTCAGGGCTCCGGGTCCGAGGTGCTGGCCACCGCGGGGGCGGGTGTGCGAGTCCCAGACCTTGGAGGGGCCGTGGCAGGCAGTTCCTCCGTGACTCCCAGAAGCCAGGCGGGCCGGCAGAGCCTCAGACGCGCTCTGAAACCGGCGGCATCACTGCGAGGGGGGAGGCGCCCACTGAACAGGTGTCTTTGGTTCGGGTTGGTCTCCAGTCTCAGGAAACGGGGCGGCTTTCTCCTGAAACAGACGTGCGCTTCCTGCCGCCGGCACCTGGCGTCTGACTCAGGACAGCCTCCCCTGTGCCAGGAAGGAAGTAGTTTGTTCAGGTTTCTGCCTGGAAAGGCGTTAGATGCTCGCCGTCTGGGGTGGAGAGGAGGCTTCCGGGCGCAAGGGTCACGAGTCTGGAGCTCAAGGCCACGTCTAAGGGATCAAGCAACTGCGGAGTCCATGGGGTCAGGACAGCCCTGAGGGTCAGGGTGGGTTCAAGGGGAGGCAGAGGTGTTACAGCCGAGGTGGAGGGTCACTCTGGTCCAACCCTGTGATCCAGGGAGGTGGAGGTAAACTGAGGCAGGGCCGTGGCAGCCATGCCGCTGAGTTGCAGTTCCAATAAGGAGATGGGTCCTGTGAGACTAAGGGCCCCGGGCGCCCTCTCCTGGGCGGAACGTAGGCTGCTGTGATTTCCGAAGCTTTACGGTGGGAAGGTCAGTGTCCTCGGGGGACAGCCCTCAGCGTCCACGCCGCGGTCGGGGGGAACCTCGGGGAGGGAAGTGCCCGCCTGTCCTCCAGGATCCTCGAAACATCGGGTGTTGTGGGGCGTGAAGGCGAGCGGCAGCCCAGACCCAGTGGCTGGGGCCGGTTTCTTTGTGGTGTGAGGCTTGTTTTCCGTGGCGGGGATTAGGGTGGAAGGCCGAGCCATCCCCAGTGGGAGAGGACATGAACCAGGTACTAGGGCTGGTCTCTGGAGGGCCCGGGGCCCCGGCCTGAGGCTTTGCTGGACCCTCGATCCCTCTGCTGTTTTGTGTGTCTGCACCAGGCGCTCGGGGCTGGGTCCCTGCGATGCCTCGGGCAGAGAGGGAAGAGAGACAGAGAGAGAGTTGGAGAGAGCTGGACATTGTTCAGGGATGTTGGCGGGAGATGATGCCTGACTGCGTCGTATCTGCCCTCCCCTCGAAGGGTGTAGAGCCCCCGGCCGCCTGCCCTGCGGGCTCCCTGTGTTTGTACCTGTGGGGGGAAGGAACTGCCTTCTACTCCAGAGACTGCTCAGATGACTCTGAAGATAAATCGTATTTCTGACAATGAACGCTCTGTGTGATGTTAGCCCGCCGTGCATAGATATGAGTCCCCTTAAGCGATCCTGTTCTTACCAAAGATGTTTGCATTCCTCCAGCTGCCGAGTTAGTCCATTTTGGTTAAGTACGTTATCAGCTGAAGTTTTAAAACGGTGCCCTAGTTAAAACAGTGTATTTTACCCAGAAGTGTCCAGGCGGGCAGGATGGGCCGTTTCCAGTATCTGCGTTTCCTGTGTTTGTTTTGACTCTGGGAAATTCTGTCTCAGTAGGCTTCTGGGTCTCGCAGATGTGAGGGGTGACCGGAAGGGGGAGGGGGTGTTGGGGTCTGCCTGCGGGTGTGTTGTCAGCATGAGTCACGGGGTGAACGGGAACCCCACACACTGTGCGCCACAACCGCCTTTGTCATTGCTTTCCAGTCTTCAAGACTGCCGTGGTCCTTGTGTATAAAGACGGCTCCAAACAGAAGAAGAAACTCGTAAGAAATCACCCCCTCCCCCCCGAGGGTTTTCCTTCTGCTTCTCCATTGTGTCTGTCGTTGTAACCCTGCCCCTTGTCCTCCGGGAGCCTCTGGGGTTTATTTTTTCTCTTTCTTTTTGTTTAATGTTGGTAAGGACTCAGGACATCGCCTGCCCTGCCCCCTTTCAGGCGGGCCCACGCTGAGAGCGTGGCAGTGGGCAGGCCGTGGCTGGGGCCCTCCTCGCACTGTTTACCTTCTCCCCGTTGTCCCCATCGTCCCCATCCTGTTGTGGGGACCCCCCTCCCTCTTTCCCGTGTCTCCTCCTGGATTTGGGTAGCAGACTTATTTGCACCCCTCGGCACATGGTCACGTGGCCTCTTGCTTTCTGCCGAGAACAAATGAGCACGTGGGTTCAGTGTGGGTCCAGTCCAGGCTGGAGCGCTTGTTCTCACCCCCTGGCTCCTTCTCCTGCAGGTGGGATCTCACAGGCTCTCCATCTACGAGGAGTGGGACCCCTTCCGATTTCGGCACATGATCCCCACGGAGGCTCTGCAGGTCCGCGCCGTGGCCACTGCAGGTAAGCCCGCGCCGGCTGCTGGCTGCGTGTCTGCGCCCACGCTGCCGCGTGGGACCAGCTGTCTTTCCCCGGCCCTCCGCTGCCTCTGCTCACCCCGCTGTTTACTAACCGTGTTCGGGAATGAGCCGAGGAAGGGAGGAGTGAGTGGCTGGGACGCCTCCAGCGTTGTTCCCGGAATTCTGGTCGCGCTGCTGTTTACGTTAATGTTACAGGGACGAGCACCTGAGCAGCACTGAGTCTTTCGGAGAGTCCTTGAGCCCATGAGCAGACAGAGCCCACGTAAATAGCTCACGTGCCTTTTACCTGAGAGACCCCAAAAGACCACCAAAGCACAGAAAAGCCCCCCGACAGAAATCTTTGTGTTAGTGTGAAGGCTGTGAAGCGCTTTCTTTGCTCCAAGTAGCAGAGAAGCGCGTCGTCGGGGAACAGTGAATGTGCTCGAGCCCCGACGACACTCAGCTCGGGGAGGTGGGCCGCAGGCGTTGGCTGCCCCTCGGAGGCCCCACCCAGGGCCTCGTCTGAGGCAGGGGCTCTCCTGGGCGCATCCCGGAAGGAGCCGGGGTCAGGTGCACGCTCTCGGGGGTCTGGCTGTGAAGAGCGTGGGCGTCTGCGTGTCTGATTCCCGCTTCTGACGTGAGCGTTGCGTCCTCAGTGTCCGACTGGTGGCGCTTGCCCTCTCCCTGTTTCTGTTTTATAATTTTTGTTTGCTTTTTTGTTTTTTAGAGAGGAAGGGAGAGAGAGAGAGAAACATCCATGAGAGGGAGAGACATTGATCGGCCGCCTCCTGCACACCCCCCACTGGGGATGGAGCCCACAACCCAGGCATGTGCCCTGACCGGGAATCGAACCGGGGCCCCTTAGTCCATGGGATGGCGCTCAGTCCACTGAGCCACACCGGCCGGGCAAAAGCTTTTTTTTCAGTGGAGTCATGAAGACCAGCCGCCATGCCCCTCGCCATGGAGTACAGTGCGTGGATTTGAGAACCAGAGCGTGGAATGCCTAGATTTTTGTCTTAGTTTGGGAGGGTTTGTGAAACTTCCTGCAAATGCATCTGGGTTGGGGTTACAGAATGTGTCCCAGTGAGGGTTTGTGACCAGGTTCTGAACTACGGGACAAGGACGAGACCTCACAGGTGCAGTCTTGACGTTTGTCGTGAATTGTTCCTCCCGCAAACACTTTATCCATGACTTCAAGTGACATGGCATTGCAAGGCTTATAAAATAATAAAATAATGTGGTGTTTCAAGGCTTAGAAATGACCTTAAAATGGAACCGTTCCCCACCCTCTCGGCATGCTGTGCTCACCTCACTCAGGATGGGCACCCTGCGTTCCCCGGACCCGCTGCCTGTCCAGGGCGCTGGGCCTGCTCTCTCGGGCGGCCCCCCACAGAAGGGAGGGACTGGGGAAACCTTCGTTGGAACCCTGGGCTCTGTCTAGTCCAGCTGGTGCCCAAACCCCCAGTCACTTCAGAAGTGGTTCAGCCAGACGTGCCGTGCAGCTCACAGGCCAGCTCCTGAGTCAGTGAGATGGGCCGAGCGTCCTTTCAGACCGTCAGAAGGGACTCCTGCAGCCGGAAGTTTTCCAGGCGTCTCCCCGCCCTCGCTGAGCTCTGAGCGCGATGTCTCTGGGCCATGGGATCCTTGTGAAGTTCCTTCCTCTTGGTGGCTCTGCTCTGTATCGTCACACGCCAAAGCCGGAAGGGGCTTTTGTACCGATGCAGCCAGCCCCGCTGAAGCATAACGCGTTCCTGCTGTTTGTTTATCCAGATGCAGAAGCCAACGCCGTGTGTGAGATTGTTCACGTGAAGTCGGAGTCGGAGGGGAGGCCGGAGAGGGTGTTCCACCTGTGCTGCAGGTGAGCCTGGGGGGGGACAGGGTGTTCACCTGTCTGCAGGTGAGCCTGGGGGGGGGGGGCCGGAGAGGGTGTCCACCTATGCTGCAGGTGAGCCTGGGGGGGGGACAGGGTGTTCACCTGTGCTGCAGGTGAGCCTGGGGGGGGGCACAGGGTGTTCACCTGTGCTGCAGGTGAGCCTGGGGGGGGCACAGGGTGTTCACCTGTGCTGCAGGTGAGCCTGGGGGGGGCACAGGGTGTTCACCTGTGCTGCAGGTGAGCCTGGGGGGGGCACAGGGTGTTCACCTGTGCTGCAGGTGAGCCTGGGGGGGGGCACAGGGTGTTCACCTGTGCTGCAGGTGAGCCTGGGGGGGGGCACAGGGTGTTCACCTGTGCTGCAGGTGAGCGTGGGGGGCGGGACAGGGTGTTCACCTGTGCTGCAGGTGAGCGTGGGGGGGCTGGACAGGGTGTTCACCTGTGCTGCAGGTGAGCCTGGGGCCGTGCAGGGCGGGGTGTTCACCTGTGCTGCAGGTGAGCCTGGGGGGGCGGGACAGGGTGTTCACCTGTGCTGCAGGTGAGCCTGGGGGGGCGGGACAGGGTGTTCACCTGTGCCGCAGGTGAGCCTGGGGGGGCGGGACAGGGTGTTCACCTGTGCCGCAGGTGAGCCTGGGGCCGCGCAGGGTGGGCTGTGGCGCGCCCGGCTCCCAGCCCTCGGGGTTCTCAGACCAGCCTGGCATCTCTAGGATCTCTGTGCTCTTTCTTATACATCTGAGGAATTATTGAACACATTCACTAACAGTGATTGGATAAATTGAACTAGTTTTATTAGAATATAGACAGTAACTTAGTGAATTGAATGTCTTTCTGAAGAAAAGAGGAATTTTCAAATGTATTCAGTGCTCACAGGAGGATCTCTCTCCACAGTGCATATGGTAGGCCAGAAAGATGAGGTTGTGTTACACTGTGTTTGGGTGAGTGGATACATTGTTTCTCCTGGAGCAGCTCTGAGCTGCGGCCGGTGGAGAGTGGAGCGGGAGGGGTGACGGTGTGCAGGTGTCACCAGGATTCCGTGTCACACAGAGACACGGCAGCACAGAGCCACTGGCACGCGTCACCCAGGTCCCCCTGCCGACCTTGAGGGAATCTGAACTTGCATGTGGCTTGTGCTGATTTCGACTCTCCCTTCCCCCAGCCCTCTCCCCTCTTCCAGGGGAATTTGAGGCCTTTTCTCAAATGTAGCCAGTTCTCTCTCTCTCGTTTTTTGCCTACAAATATCCAGATGATGGTCCCACCAGCCGCACTCTGATGTACTTGGCTGTGACTGATCTGGACTCCGTTAGGCTTCAGTGGAATCAGGTCGTTGGTGGTTGCTACAGTGTTTACCCCGGACCCCACCGTGGATGGGCGTACGCTCCGGGGTTGCCCACGGGAAACAAAGCAGTCAGTGTTGTGACAGTTATTGACTACTTTGTAACGTCATTGCCAGTAAAAGAAGGTGCACTTCCCAAGCGTGAGCCGTGCTAGGCGCTGGGTGCATTGTTTCAGTCAGACTGCGCTCCCATTTTGCAGATGGCACCAAGACCCACAGGGGCACTCTGCCCAAGACCTCCGAGCAAGTGCACCCCGGGTTCAGACTCGGGTGGGCTTGGACTCGCAGCCCATGTGTTGTGTCTCTCCGCCATCGCCATGTGTTGGGGGACAAGGGTTGACAAGGTGCAGAGCCAGGACGCTGTTGGGACGGGAATTGAAGTTCTCCCAGGTGGCCCACGTGTGGTGTGAGCAGTCTTTACCGTGGGCTTAGGCTCGTCCCCTCGAGGTGCTGTTGGTAAAGACCGTGGTGCCAGTGAGTGGGCCCTAGAGAGGCCGTGTTGTTTGTCAAAGAGGAAACCAGGTGGACTTACCTGGGTGAAAATGCGTGGCTCGCCCAGGAAGTGCTGGTTGCTATGGGGACGAGGACGGGGGGAGACGTTTCGGTTCCTAACCGTGTAACTTTGCTGTGTCCATGGTGAAGTAGTCGTGGGCGGAGTTCATAGGCAGCAGAACCCAGCTCTGGAGGAAGGGATTGGGGTGTGGTCTTGGGTGCTCTGCACAGACTCTTGGGGTTCATTTGTCCGTGAGGCATCTCAGAAGCAGCAGCTCTGGCTTCAGCCCCAAGGGTGGAATTTGGCAGCTTCTTGGTGCAGAGCCATCCACCCGTCGGGCTGTTGGTGACTCGGCTGCTTTGTCTCAGAGCGCGGGAGAAGCAGCCGGGGCCCGTCCCCCGAGATGCAAACACAGCTCCAGCGGGCCGCGTCCTCAGCCTCCGGTCCTCTGGGTTTTGCTCGCGGTTCCTGTGTGCGGTGCACTGTTTCCCTGACGCCTGTACCCTTCTTCCCACAGCTCCCCCAAGAGCCGCAAGGATTTCCTCAAGGCCGTGCATTCGATCCTCCGCGACAAGCACCGAAGGCAGCTTCTCAAGACCGAAAGCCTGCCCTCGTCCCAGCAATACGTCCCTTTCGGAGGGAAACGGCTGTGCGCCCTGAAAGGGGCCAGGCCAGCCATGAGCAGGGCAGGTACTGTGGGCGTCCAGATGTTCAAGGTCCCTGTCACCCCCGCTCCACCGTAGAGCCCGAGCCGCCCGCCGTCCTTGTCAGCAAGACGGGGCTGTGGCCTGCGGGCCGACGCTGGAGCGCCGCTCTTCCCTGGCGTGAGGTCCTCGCCCTTGCCGGGGGCTCCCTGGGGACCGGCACTGTGTTCACCCCTCTTGCCCGCCTTGAGCTGTCCCTCCGCTCCTCCTCCTGGCCCGTGAGCCCCTCTCCATCCCCGAGCCGGAACTGAGCGCTCTCCTCCAGGCTCTCCCCGGCCCGCGGGATGGGGGCCGCCGCTTTGCATGACCGCCAGCTTTGTGGGCCGGGAACCGCGTCAGGTCTCAGCAAGGGCACGGCCACCCTCTGGGGAGCACGGTGGCTCTGCGGCCAGAACGCGGCAGCCCTGCCGTTCTCAGGAGGGAGGCCGAGTGCGGTGGCCCCGGTGAGCAGGTGTTTGCCCGGCCTGTGCCTGCAGCCTTCCTCGGGGCCCGTGTTGATTTGGGCGTGCCTTCAGCTGCTGCTGGCAGAGGGGACGCAGAGCTTAAATGGCCCCAGGGAGATGTTCCCTTAGGACTGGAGTCCTCACCAGGGAGAAAGGAGGGTGGATACGACCACCTGTAGATGGCCGGTGGGACATGCCCAGGAAGGAAGAGGTGGAAGGACATTGGGCAGCCCCGAGTTTTGCAGGGAAGGGACCAATAAAAGAGGCTCCTTTGTGCCAGAACGGTGTCGCCCGTGTCCTGCCCGTCCCGAGTGGCGTGAGGAGGCCCAGCCAGAGCCGTGGGCGGGGCTCAGACCTGACCTGCTGGCTGCTGTGGGCCCTTGGTGTTCAGGCCCCTTCACTTGCACTGTTGGGGTGGTTGTCCTGACTCCGTTCTCTGCTCAATGTTTACTGGAAACCTAGTGGGGCGCACAGCCAGCGCACCCCAGCTCCTCCACGTCCACAGTTGCTCACGATCCCCGTGTGAGAGAGCCTCGGGGGCCCACCGTAGGGAACTCTTCCTGGGAAGTGTCTCCCCTCCCCTCCCCTCGCACTTGCCAGGGAACGTTCAGCTGTTTACTCAGGGTCCGGAACGCGTGTCCCAGCCTTGGGACCCCTGCCTGTCATCGGCCCAGTTCCAGTTGTCAGTCAGTGCACCTACGTTTACTGGGAAGGAAGAGTTTCAAGTCTGTAGGACCTCTCAGTGCTCCTTCTGAGGCCCCTCTGGGGAGGAGAGCTCAGCAGCCCCGCCCCACACCGTCATCACGAACCCCGAGACAAAGGCTGGCGTCAGAGCCTGTGTGGTGGCCGGTGGAGAGTGTCCCACTGGTGGCCCGTTTGTGGCCGAAGAGTCTTCCTCAATCCTGCGTCTGGAGCCCTCCCTGTCGGGACCCTCGCGTTCGGTGGTTTAGAAAGGGCGCTGGTCGGTCTGAACAGTGGGCACGAGAAATACCTCCGAGCGTCTCCCTGAGCCCCACGAGGCTGGCAGGTCGTCAAGTGTCCTTTTAGTTCAGGAGAGATGCTCTCACACGCTATTCATTGTCGCGAGTACCCAGGCCATTCATTCCCCTTGTTCTGTGTGAATAGAGCCGAACCCCGGCCTCAGCCACGGCAGCTCCAAGTAGAGGCTGAAAGTCCTTTGTGTCGGCCGGGAGCCCAGTTAAACACTGTTCGTTCCGATGTGTTCTGAGGACATTTCCAGACGTGTAGAACAGCTGAAAGGATCGTGCATCTTCACACCATCAGTAGTTGGCATTTTTCTACATTTCCGTTATCACACATCTGTCCATCTACCATCCATCAACTCGTCTCACTTTTGACACATTTCAGAAACGCAGACATGGGCACACTTGACCCCTAACTGCTTCACGCCCGTCATCGACGGCAGCCCCCTGTGGGACGGAGGTGGCTTCCGGGGTGGTGTTTGGGGACAGCCCGGCTGCTATTGATAAAACAGAGCAGGACTTTTTGCTTCTTCTCAGCAGAGTAGAAGCAGGTTTTTCTTTTCCATTTTTCATGGAAACAGTTTTCATTCCCCTCCCTGTGCCACATTCCGTGTCCCACGTTCCATGTCCCACGTTCCATGTTCACATTTCATGTCCCACGCTCCATGTCCCACTTTCCATGTTCCACATTCCATGTCCCACGTTCCATGTTCCACGTTCCATGTCCCACGTCACACGTTCCGTGTCACACATTCCATGTTCCACGTTCCGTGTCACACATTCCATGTTCCACGTTCCGAGTTCCACGTTCCATGTTCCACGTTCCGAGTTCCATGTTCCTGAGGGCAGGACCCTCCTGAACGATGCTGGAATCAGCCATCGCCTGGTGGATGCAGCAGCCGCGCCTGGGCAGGAGGGGTCAGCAGCGTCCCCGTGTGCCTCTGGTGTGGATGTGTGGGTGGGGGGGATAGTCCGTTTGCTTGATTGACTGGGTGGCGTTTCCTGTGTGTGTGTTGAGTAATTCTGGCTTCCCAGCAGGTGGGAGGGTGAGAGAACGAACGCAGAGATTTGGGTTTCTTCATTGTGTCACTGCTCAGCACTCTGTCCATCAGCTGCCTGAGGGTCCTGTTACTTATTTCCTGTCACGCTCAGGCCCCGGGAATGTACTGCTTTGTGAACGGAATCGCTGAGGACATTGTCAGGGGGGCTGAGGTGCATGCCAGACAGGGCAGGGGACTCACCCAGACCCAGTCTCAGGGGCCCCCTCCCCGCAGGCTCTGTAAGAGGGACCCGTGTCCTTAATCCGACTGCGGGTCCTCGGGGCATGGTGCAGTGAGTTCCCCAGAAAGCGAGGTGATGAGGACCAGCCCCAGCAAACCCTCGAGCCCCGTTCCTGGGACGTGGTCAGGGTGGGGGCACCGACTAATCCAAGTCCAGTGATCTGTGTGACCGCGGCGGGCATCTGCGGCACCCGTCTGCAGGGTGCACGGGTAGAGAGGTGCCCCCTGCGCCCCATAACCTGCGGCCCGCGGCCCTGTGTCCCCTTGCCCTTCGGTCAGTTGCTGTGACACTCTCCAAGTCCAGACGTGTGTGAGGTAGACTCCAGGCCACAGGTGACGTCTGGCCGGAAGCGCCGTGTGTCTGGTTGCTCTCCTTCGGTTTGCTCCCTGGCTCTTCCCCACGTCAAGCACGCGGGCTTTGTTTTTATGTTTTTGTGTGTGCGCAGTGTCCGCCCCAAGCAAGTCTCTTGGCAGAAGGAGGCGGCGCCTGGCTCGAAACAGGTTTACCATCGACTCTGACGCCGTGCCCGCCAGCAGCCCGGAGGGAGAGTCCCAGCAGCCCCCCGGCGCCGGGGACACCGACCGGTGGGTGGAGGAGCAGTTCGACCTCGCGCGCTACGAGGAGCCGGAGGGCGTCAAGGAGACGGACATCCTCAGCGACGACGACGAGTTCTGTGAGGCCGCCAGGGGCGCCGACGTGGACAGAGACCTGCCCGAGCGGCTCCGCGCCACCTCCCTCGGGCAGCGGGAGAGAGGCCGCCAGAGCCTGGACAGCCACGAGTCCCGCATGACGCAGCTCAAGAAGCAGGAGGCGCTGTCGGGCGTCGACACGGGCCCGGAGCGCACGGCCGAGGACGTCATCTGGGTCCGGCGGGAAGACTTCGGCCCGGCCCGGAAACTGAACACGGAGATCTGACTGTGGCCCCTCCGTGCTGTAGATACTCGTCCCCCCGCCCCCTCCTGCCCCCCGAGGACGAGGATGTCCCCTTCGGGCGCACTCTTGCACAGACAGTCTGGGAGCCGACCGCTCTGAAGCCACGCGCCCCCCGGGCGTCATTCTAACAGCCAGCGTCAGAAAGAACCGTTCTGAACCCAGATGAGCCGAGTCCCGCCTTTGACGAAGGCCGTCTGTGGACTCGGTGCATCAGGGCCAGAGAGTGAAGAGAAGGTCCGTAGCCATGGAAACAGACGCAGGAGGTCAGGTGCACAGCAGGTTAGGGGTAGCGGAAAGGGAGTAGAGAGGCCACCAGCTGACATCCGTCGCCGTGTCTCCTGTTGGGGACACGGAGCAGGAGGAAGAGAGCGCCCTGCTCCTCTCCCTCCGGTCTGGGGGTGTCTGCTCCCAGGGCGTGTGAGCGGACGGCGTGTCTCCGTGAGCCTCCCCCCTGCTTTGGTCCTGGCCGCTCTCACCAGGTCCGTGTTTGGAAGTTCTGTGTGGAGAAGGATGCAGATGCCAGTCTCCTTGAAGAGAGAGCCAAATTTCACCGGGGCGGGCGGGGGGCAGGGGGAGATGCTATTTTTTGTATTTTACCAGCGAGGTGGGGGCACAAACAGATGGAATATTTTACAGCATTCGAGCAACTCGGAGTCTGAAAATGAGGGTTTTGCCTTTTGCGGAGAGAGCGAGGCGGCGGTTTCATGTTTATAGATGGGAGCCGGCGAGCTGCTCCTGCCGGGGACTCTTCCAAGAAGACTGTGTTTGGTTGAGTGGTTGCTTGGTTGGGCCTCTCTGAGATGGCGCCTGGCTGAGTTCAGGGGGGCACCCAGAGGCGGAGTGTGTGTCTGTTCCCGTGGGGGAGACTCCCGGGGTTGCCATAGTGATCGTGGGGTTTCCGTCCAAGCAGCACCTTCCGGTAGATTGCCTGCCCTTCCCTGACCGTCCGTCCCGACCTCTAACACGTCCGTGTGGACGCTGTCTTCGTGCCCACAGAGCGGGGTGGACGGGAGGACCGCGCACAGGCTGAGCAGTTTCCACACCGGGAGACGCGAGTGAGGGCACTTCCGATTTTTGTTTTTTAAAGGTTTTATAGCCCCCCCCGCCCCCAGTCACCATGTCCACTTCCTGAGAAGGATTGAAATAATATGAACACGTTCTTTTTGGGGAAAATACCTCTCTGGTGTTTGGCCACAGCGGCACCCGCGAGCCTGAGTTTTATCGTAGTTCCAGCCCTGTTTGTAGGGTCAGTGTGACCTCGTGAGGACAGAGGCCGCAGCCTCACGCTTCACCCCGCTTGCTTCCTGCGCTCCCCCCCCCGCCCCCCGGTTCCCAGGGCTTTGAGCTTCATCTTTGGAAACTTTTACTCTATTGAACTTTTGCTGTATCTTCTGATTTTCTGAAACGCTTTAGAATTGGTGTCCGCGCCCTTGCTCTCTCCCTCCGTCCACACCGCCCGCAGCCCCGTGTGCGATGGGGATCGGCAGCCGGGCGTCGCCACGTCCTGGCCGGGCCGCGGGTCCCGAGCGCTGGGAGGAGGCGGCGGCCGAGGGGCTGCTCACTTGTACAGAGGTCATGTTGTGTCCATGTCCAGAGTTCTTATATATTTCTTTTATAAGCTGAAAGAAGGTCTATTTTTATGTTTTTAGGTCTATGACTGGAAGGTTGTAAATGCTTGTCGACAATAAAAATACTGGAAAGTGTCTGGGCGGCCTGTGCCTTTCTGGGTCGATGGAAATGGTCAGTGGGACGGAGTGTGGAGGGGAAGGTGCCTGGGGACGCCTGTCTCTTCCCCAAATAATCACACTGTCGAGGGAGATGAGCTGGTAGAGTGGGGAGTGGTTTTTTTTTTTTCTTTATTGATTGTAGAGAGAGAGGAAGGGAGAGGGAGAGACAGATAGAAACATCGATGAGAGAGAACATCGACTGGCCTCCTCCTGCATGCCCCCCACTGGGGATCGGGCCCACAACCTGGGCATGTGCCCTGACCGGGAATCGAACCGGTGACCTCCTGGTGCAGGGTCGACGCTCAACCACTGAGCCACACCGGCTGGGCTTTTTAAAGATTTTAAATTAGTTTCTGATGGAGCTGCCTTGGTGTTTGCGCACATCTCACCGCCGTGTGGGCCGTCACCTGGCAGCTGCAGGACGGTGGTTCCTGGGACGGGAACCTGACGATCCCGCCTCCTTTCTGCTCACACAGCCAGCACCACGCACGTCCCCGGGACCATTCACTTTACAACCGGGAGTGTGAGCCTCGCCCCCCCGGCCGCCAGGCCGCCGCTCTTCTCCGTCCCTGAGCTCGGTCTTAGAGTCCGTGTATCAAATCCAGTGGTTTTTGTCTTTTTCTGTAAGTAGAGCTGGACGTTTTAACCAAAAGCAAGGTATTCAGGTTGCTCGGCCTCTCGGTCTGCTGACTTGGAGAAAAGGGGCAGATCCGGGGGTTTCTGTTCCGCCCCCTCCTGCACAGCGGGCGAGGGGTGCCCGGGAGGGAGGGTGGGTGACGGGCAGAGCCTGGGCGGGCCTGTCCATCTCCACGAGTGGTCGCTGGAGGTCACGCTGCCCGGACCTTCCACAGACTCACGCACGGCGCAGGTAGGTGAAGTCCCGCCCTCCCTGCCCTCCCCAGGCCCCTCTTCCTCCTCCTCAGTCCCTTACAAGCTCCCTCGTCCACGGTGATCCCACCCACAGCTGCCTCCAGGGGGGCGGGTCCTCTCTGCCTCCCCAGACGACACGCTCCCCCCAGGGAGCCCGCGAGCGCTGGGTGCTGCTGGGCCGTCTGCTCCTTCGTGGGTCGTGGGCCAACAGCATCAGCACCCGCTCCCCGGGGCTCCCCCCAGACTCCCCCAGACACACAGTGAACCCGAACCCGCGTGTCCACAGGATCCGGGTGGTCGCCACGTCAGACTGAGAGCCTGGCTCCACGTCTCAGACGTCCTGAGGAGAGGTCTGGGCTGCTCCCCGGTCCACTCGCTGAGTCTGACGGAGGGACCGAGTGCCCCAAGCTGTGTGGGCCTCATCGTGATGCTGCTGGCTCCTGTCCCCGCAGGCTGGCCGAAAACACGTCCGTCCGTGGTCGTCACGGTCTGGGGGCACTGGGGGGTCCTCCCTCTAGTCTAGGCGTCCCCTTTACCTACAGAGGTTCCCGTGGCCGTGACCCCGTCCTTGCCCACAGGCTCAAGCCTGGCGGTGGCCTCGGGGTCCACCGTGGGCGTCTGCAGCCAGGTCCCTGGCTCCCGAGTCCGCTGGGATGTGGGGGTGCCTGGCAGGCTGTGGCCCTTCCGTGGTCCCGTTTCTCTGTCTGCCTGGACCCCACTCAGTGGGCGTGCCTGTCTGTCTGTGGTGGGGTGCGGCAAAGGGGGTCTGTGTAGACGAGCCCCTATTTTTTCTGGATGTTTTGCCGAGAGCTGGGTTTTACCTGAGTCTCACGGGCTCCTTCGTCTCATCTCGCCACAAGCCCGTCCTGAAGGAGAGGAACCTGGAAAGGCAGGGGGGAAGATGGACGCACAGACTCGGAACACGTGGCCACTCGTCTCTAAGGCGCGAGATCAGCGTTGCGGCCCCTGCGGCCCGTCACCCCCCCCCCCCCCATACCCCAGGACGCATCGCCTGTTACGTCCTTGCCCACGGTGGTCCATTCTGGTCCAGTCCACACATGCCGAGCTGCGAGCTGACTTTCAGGCCCTCGGTCCCCCTGTTCGGGTGGGGCCGCTTCTCCCAGCCCCATGTCACAGCTCCGTGTGCCCAGGTGACAGGTGCACCGCCAAGGCCTCATGTCACCGCCTTGACCAGCGGCCGGCTGTGCACGGGGGACCCTGCGCTGCTGTCCAGGGACTCGGTCACTCTCCACAGTCACTGCTGCCAGGTGTGGGGAGCATGATGGCTTCTAAAAAACCTAAACCCAGGGTCCTTAGTATTTTGAAAATCAGGAACCACCATAGAACGTGTCCCTTAGAGACATTTTATTGCCGATGTTTCAGCATGCTAGACGCCCCGGTCCTAGCCGGGGGGACCCTCCCAGAGTAGCTGTCCTCTCAGCCTGTCCCTCCTCATGGGCTTCAGGAAGTGGCCCCTTTTCCTGAGAGCGCGGGGGCCTCCTGAGCTGTGCCCGAGAACTCTGGAGCTTGGGTCGGCACCTCTCGGGACGCCCACCTCCTGCCCCGCTCAGCCCCGTGCCCAGTCTGTGCCCAGCGTCACTGCCTCGCGCTTTAGACGTCGAGGGTCGGTTGATGTTGACGCCTTTGCCTGCGGATGCTAATGTTCTTGGCCCCGTGCACGGGTGAGCACGTGTGTGCAAACTCACATGGACAGAGTGCACAGGTGAGCACGTGTGTGCAAACACGCACGGGAGAGCACGTGTGTGCAAACACACGGACAGAGTGCATGGGTGAGCATGTGTGTGCAAACACACACATGGACAGAGTGCACGGGTGAGCACGTGTGTGCAAACACACACACGGACAGAGTGCACAGGTGAGCACGTGTGTGCAAACTCTCACACACGGACAGAGTGCACGGGTGAGCATGTGTGTGCAAACTCACACACGGACAGAGTGGGTGGAGGCTGTTTTATGAACCTGATTTTTTACCCTGAAACCTAAGAACTGTGGCATTATGAAGAGGTCACATCACTAAGTCACAGTCACATAGTGACCCTCTTGGTGGGTGGACTGGCATTGGCCAGGATTTATATTCGATTCCCTGCAGACAGATGTGAAGAATCTTAGTTTTTATTCATATAAAAAAATGCTATGCGAATTATCGACAAACCCTCAAACAAGTGCTGGTGAGGGTGCGGAGAGAAGGGGACTCGAGCACATTGCTGGTGGGAATGCAGACTGGTGCAGCCACTGTGGAAAACACTATGGTGTTACCTCAAAACATTACAAATGGAACTGCCATTTGACCCAGTGATCCCACTTCTAGGAATATACCCTGTGAAGCCTGAAACACCAACCAGAAAGAATACATGTACCCCCATGTTCATAGCAGCACTATTTACAATAGCTAAGATCTGGAAACAGCCCATGTGTCCATCAGTAGACGAATGGATAAAAAAGCTGTGGTACATATACACAATGGAATACTATGCAGCTGTAAGAAAAAGATCTGTTACCCTTTGAGATGACATGGAGGGACCTGGAGAGTATTGTGCTGAGCAAAATAAGCCCGTCAGAGAAAGACAAATATCACATGATCTCACTGATTTGTGGAATATAATGAACAAAATAAGCTGTCGACCAAAATAGACCAGAGTCCTGGGAGTGGGGTGCAGACTGACAAACCTCAGAGGGATGGGGGTGGGGGGGAGATACACCACAGAACTTCCATGCACGTACGTACAACCAATGGGCACAGACAACAGTGTGGGGAAGGCAGGAGGGGGAGTGGGGAGGAGGGGGTCAGTGGGGGGAGAAAAAGGGGACATCTGTAATATTCTCAACAATAAAGATAAAAGTAAATAAATAAAAAGTAAAAAGAGCAGTGGACAAATATCCTTGGGTGAGGATTAACCATAAACGAATAGCCCTCGTGTGCAAGTCCACGGCTCGTGGCCGCAGTGCTCGATCCTGACACGTGGTTACCTGTGGGCCGCACTCCTGCTGGGTGCTGACGGCCAAGGTCCTGCTCCCTGTCGGTGCCTTCACGCGGTCACAGGCCCGCCTGTGGCGTTGCCATGGGAACTCCCTCCCCACCCCAGGGTGCGCTTAGAGTCCTGGGTGCCCCCTGCCCCTGGCCGCACGCAGGCTTTCTGGACTGCCAGCCTTTCTTCTCCAGGACGTGGGCACTTCCAGTGACGGGAGCTGAACATCAGTACGTTCTCCCTTCAGAGCTCAGGGGTTCGCGCACCCTCGCACCCCACGCCGCTCCGTGCTGTCTCCAGGTTACAGTGGTGGTGTTTTTTTTATCCTCACCGGAGGACAATTTTCCTTTTTGTTCAGATAGAGAGGGAGGAAGAGAGAGAGAAACATCGGCATGAGAAGGACGCATCGAGTGGCTGCCTCCCGTGTGACCCCAGCCAGGGCCGGGGACAAACCGCAAGTGAGGCATGTGCCCTTGACGGGAATCGAACCCGCGACTCCTTGGTCCGCGGGCCGACGCCCAACCCTGAGCCAAACTGGCCAGTGCTGAAGGTGGTGATGAAACAAGTGTATGCCACAGACACGTGGGGGCGGCCGCCGCCTCCCTCCCACCCCACACCCACGGAGAAAGGGCCCTACATGAGGGGACATACATGAGGGTTCAAACACGACGCGGTGGACGCCGAGAGGCCGCGTCTAGCTGAAGCCGACCTGAGGCTGACAGTTCACGGGTGAAGCCCGGCAGGTGGGCAAGTGGTTCTGGGTCCGAGAGCAGGACCACTCCGTGTGGGACAGGCCAGAAAGTCAGGTAGGGACGGGGGGCATGGGGTTCCTGTCCACGAGACACGAATCTCAAGGTCTTTTCCTAAGAGACACTATGGAAAAAGAAAGGTTTTCGTCCCACAGGCGGAGGGGCGGTGACGGGGGGTTTGACTGAACCTCTTCGTCTCGGGGAGTCTCTCGGGGAGCAGACAGCGGAGCAGCAGTCCTTGACCCGAGTGTGACCTTCCGGTTCAAGGACACCGTGTGGGGTCCACGTCCAGACACTCCCAAGTCCATACGTTCTCCCCTAAAGTGTGTGGTGGACGCACAGGTCAGCGGGACTCGCCCCGAGGGACTGACCCGCCGATGCCAGGCCCACCTCGCCCCACAAGCACCCTCTCTGCCCTGGGATCGAGCGTTGGGGTTTTCAAAACTTTTCATTTAAAAATGAAAAAAGATTCACGCCAGACTAGTGGAGGCCGAGCTTTTATTCACTCCGTAGGAGCGGCCGAGCGGCCCGAGCGTCTCCAAGGAACCGAGGCCCCAGGCTTCTGAAGGGCCGGAGATGAAAACATGATTCTTGTCACTTTGCACCGGACTCAGAGTGACTCACGACCACGGTCTCTACCCTGCTGGTCGGGTGATGGTGTGACGGGCTGTCCCTGGTGCTCGTCGGTCAGTGCTCTGTGGTGGCCAAAGGAACCCTTCCCTCCTGAGGTGTCCGGTCAGGAAGCACAGGGGTTGGTGACGGGCGAGCCACCTGACCCGGGGCACAGGGGACGGGCTCTGGGATCCTGTCAATGAGTTTCCCATAAGAAGGGCGGCCCTCCTGCTACCCAGAGGAGACACCTCCCGCAGAACTGGAGGCCCCAAAGCCACCTGAGCCCTCGCTGGGTGCCATCAGACGGGAACTGGGGTGCGGATAGGCTGCTGCCGCCTCACGCCTCAGCCTCACGCCCGGTCCGAGCAGTACAGGAGTGCGCCCAGTGTCACCCAGTGTAGCCCGTTCCGGACTAATGCTACCGGTAATACAGTCTAACCTACTTCTAACTTGTCTGTTTACATAAACCTTGGCTTTGGAAAACAAGTGTTTCATATTCTCACCTGAGAAAGGTGTGTACAGTACAGAATTCTTTTTTCTTTTTTTTTTCCCCCTCACCCAAGGATATTTTTTCCATTTATTTTCAGATAGAGTGGGAGGGAGGGAGGGAGAGAGAGAGAAACATCGATGTGAGAGAGACACGTCGACTGGTCGCCACCCACACGACCCCAACTGGGGCCGGGGACAAACTGCAACTGAGGTACGTGCCCTTAGCGGGAACCGAACCCGGGACTCTGGTCTATGGGCCGACGCTCTAACCGCTGAGCACACCGGCCAGGGCCAGTATAGAATTTTTAATAGCAACAGATACGTAGATGGGAGGGAGAGGGGAGAGGGAGGGGGTGAAAAAGTTAAGTAAATGATCCACTAAGGATGTCCCAGCAGCTGCACAGAGCAGGGCACCTGACTGCGGCGTGTTCAGGCGCCCGGGGGTGTCGGGCCAGCGGAGCTGGGAACCTCAGACTCCCTCAACCAAGGCGATGGGTCCTCTCCCTCTTCCAGTTGGATTGAAACCCCCAGGTCTAGCTGCCGTTCACGGAGCACCTGTCACCCACGAGAGGCTGTGGGTGGGCCTAGGTCCTCCCCGAGGCGCGTGGTGTGACGAGGTGAGTGAGGCGCCGGTGGTCCTCGGTGCTCCCAGCCCAGCGCGTCCCGAGAAGGTCACGGATGAGAACCGGGGAGCAAAGTGAACCCCAAGGACTCCCAAGGGTGTGAACTCTAACACTCAGGCATTTATTGAAGTACATTCACTTGGGTGTTTATGTTCTAAATTATGAAATCAATACAAGTGCAGATGTATCCCGTGTGTTTGCGTGAATGTACATCAGTAATGTATTAAAAGGAAGGGAGACCCATTTGGTCGTCCCATGAGCCTCTTTCTCGTTCTTCGTCTGGGAAGTGGCAGGCAGCCCATCGGGCGGGTTTGCGGGGACACTGGCCTCCACCCCGTTTCACCTGTGCGCCCCGCCCCCGCCCGGCTGTGAGCACCTGCCATCTCAGTGGGCCTCCTGCCCCCAGCTCCGAGGTGGGCACTTCCCCCGCCCGGTTAGCTCCTGGGTCGTCCACACCCTTCCAAGGCCGTTTCTAAGGGCTACAAAGATGTCTCTGTAGCGGACACACCACAGGCCTTCAGATACTTGCGGAATAAAATGAGGCTTTCACCTTGAATTCTATAATTTCGGATGCTTGGATGGGTTAGGCTTTGGGCTAGTCGTAAATAAAATGCTGAGGCGATGATCGGCCTCTGAGGTCGTCTGGCCTCCGTTTGCGTCCATGTCCTGTGCTTCAGAGCACCCTGTCATCACCCTCCGGAGCCTCCCCAGGTCCTGGGGGACGCCCTGGGCGGCACCCTCATCTTCACCTTGGGCGTGACGGGAGGAGGAGCTAGGGAACTGGGACCTGGCGGCTTCTCCTTAGGTGGGAGCAACCAGGGTTAGACCCTGGTTTCCCCCAGATAATTCACTGATGGACTATAGATAATTCACTGATGGACTATAGATAATTTATTGATTGACTATAGATAATTCACTGATGGACTATAGATGATTCACTGATGGACTATAGATAATTCATTTATGGACTATAGATAATTCACTGATGGACTATAGATGATTCACTGATAGACTATAGATGATTCACTGATGGACTATAGATAATTCATTGATGGACTATAGATAATTCAGTGATTGACTTTAATAACAATGCTAGATAGTCAAGGATCGAGACGCTGTTCCCCCTCCTTTGAAAAGGAGCAAAGGGGAGGTTCCATTACCCCAATAATAAGGTGATAACAGCAAGGGGTGCGTTAAGGGGTGCGTTAAGGGGTGCCTTAACCAGGGGTTTGGCGAAGGAGCTGATGGTACCGGGCGTGTCCTGCTGCCCCCTGCTGGGCGCTGTGGGCAGCTCAGTGTTTCCTTCACAGGTGGATGTGATCTCCCCAGCCACCAGGAGATTTTGGCCAGGGCAGCACTTGCCCTGCAGCCTGGGGCTGCCTCCCTGCTGCCCCTGGTGGAGGGTCCGCGAGGTGCCCGTCTTACCCAGACCCAGAGCCCAGCGGACAGGAGGGGCCTTCGGTCACCTTCCCAGCCCTGCCCCATGTTACAGATGAGGACGCGAGGTCCCGAGCGGGAAGTGGGTTTCCTGGGCACATGAGTGGGCTTTACCTGGGCCAGTGCTTGGGGGTGGGGGAGGGAGTTCAGGTCTCGGGAGGGGGTCAGCTTCCCCAAAGGCTTGGAGGTGAGAATCAGTGGGTCCCCGTGGTTGCTGGTGCCACTAACTGAGCATCTGGAAACTTCTTTGAGTTGTAGATCGACAAGTTCCTCGAGCTAGCTTTCTGGACTGAACCCCTCACTCCCACCCTCCCTTTAGCTTCCTTTGCCGTGACTGGCCTCAGAGCGATCACCTTCTGGGGGGTCGGCCAAGCAGGACAGCTATGACCACACCTTGGTGACAGGCTCCAGCCAGGTGCCCGGCGTCACCTGCACTGAGACCGTGTCTCACCAGCAGCCCCGTCCTGCCCTCCAGGGGGGAGCCGGCCCACCTGCCCCGCCCGCCCTGCAGCCCGCTGCAAGCACAGGTCCCAGGTTCGGGGTTTGCCGGTCGGTCCGTGAACACCTGGGGCTGCGTGAACATGAGTGTGGATGGGGCTGAGGGTGCAGCCGGCTGTTCGCAGGGCTGGAGCGTCCTGGGGGACGAGGTGCAGGCTTCTCCTGCCCGCCCAGGGCCTCACACTCTCTTGTCCAGAGTCCTCAGAAACACCCGAGCAGGTGTGACTGTGCCCGTTCTACAGCTGGGAAGACAGACTGTTAAGCGTTGGCCCAAAGTTACCCGTTTACATGAACCTGCTTTTCAAACGTAAGTCTGTCTGGGTCTCAGGGGAGCGCCCGCGCCCTCCACTGTCCTGCCCGTCACCTTGGAACAGGAAGTGTGGTCTTCGCTCCCCAGTCATCCCTGGGAACTCGGTTCACCCTGAGGATACGTTTGAGCTGACTAGACTTGGTTGAACTGTGGGTGATCCCTGTGACTTCCCGTTGGGTTTGCGGGAGCTAAGTCGTCCTCCTCGCGACGCTGACCCTGAGCTGAGCTTGCTGGTCCGTGGGGGTCACGGTCGTGCACAGGGACCGCTGTTTTCACTCCGACGGCGGTTCTTTCTCAGTGGAGAAATGCTGACGGTCCACGGACTTCGGGAGAGAGAGACTCCTGCGTTTCTGGCTGCGGCCCGCAGAGGGCGCGCTTTCCCCACGGATGTGTTCAGGGTGAAAAGCAGGCTGGGACTTGCTGCGGCCACAAGGACTGTCCTTGTTCTCATGGTGTCTCTTTCCTCCTCCCGGCCCTCCCCCCTCTTCCCTCTGCTCCCTCTCCACTCCTGTCAGTTCCGTCTCCCAGGTTCATTCACGCCGTGCCCCCGAGGAGGACCCGGGACGGAGTCGGGAGCAAACGCCCCAGCAGCAAAGACACCTCGCCTTCCCCCTGACTGGCTTTGGGGTGGAAACGGACTCCGTTTGTGTGTGTAGACGAGCCGGTGGCCCCGTAGCTGAGGCTCAGGGTTTCCTGTCCTGGCTCCGCGGTTCCAGAGATCGACCGGTCCTGACCCGAGCGAGGACATCGTGCGGTTCTTCGGGAAAATCCATCGTCAATCGGGTCGCGCTGCAGTGCTGGACATTTGATGGACCCATCTCACTGTCCGCACAGCAGCTGGGGTGTTCCAGAAGGTCTGTTATTGACCAATTGACAGGACATTTCGGGTCCTTTTCAGCGTCTCGGTGATACATCATTTTAGGGAGAACATTTCTCTTCAGTGTTCTCGCCGGGTTCCTGCCGTCTTTCCTGTGCTCCGTCCACCTGTGTTCCAGAGCCGTGTCCATTCGAAGCTTTTCACGGGCGGGGTAACAAAGTCAAATGGTATCGGTTACAAAGAAATGGATCAAAAGTTTTAGAAAAAGACGTCTTCTCTGTTTTGAATTTCCTCGGCATGGACAGAATTAACAATCCAGCTGAAGTGGGCGGTGGTTTGGAGCTCCTGAGAAATGTCGCTGGTCCGCGGAGAGCCTCGTTGTCCATCAGGCTTACTGAGACCTTCGCTGGGCTCGTGTTCCTGTCCTGGACGCCTCCGCTCCTCGGACCTGCAGCGTCCCTGGGGGTTAGGAGGGAGACAAGCGTCGCTGCTCTGATCAGTGTGGCTCCTGCTGTTCAAACTAGCAGGGGGAGGGCGCTGGGGCCCCACCGGACCGGGGTCAGCTGGGTTTCCTGTTGCTGGTGTGACCCCGAGCTGTGCTCCTCTCTCCAGGCCTCAGCAGCCCAGCCACACAATAAGGCGTGGAATCAGCCATCTGCTAGGCTTTCCAGATGCCGTTTTGGATTCTTCCTGCCTCTAGTCTTTGAAGCACGTGACCCGACTCTGATTTGCTCTTCCCATTGTGTTCGTCAGGGTTCTCCAGAGAAACAGACTCACAGGAAATACGTACATGTGCCTAGGTAAAGAGATTCATTTTCGGAAATTGGCTCACACGATGAGCTGGGGACCCAGGAGAGCTGGTGTCGTGACCCAGCCGGCGTCCGAGGGCTTCTCCAGTCACCACGGAGGCTTCCTGCCCACGACGGTGCGTGGGTACTGCCGAAGACAGGCTGAATATCAGCTCTGCCTCCGGGAATATTCCCTGGAAACATCACCTGTTGGACATGCAGAGGGAACGTGTATAAGAATCTTTCTTGCAACATTGTTTGTAAGAAAAAAGCGGAATAACAAAGCAATGTAACTGTCTGTTATCCGGGGAATAGTATACAGCGGTGAAGAGGGGGGAGCCAGGACCACATGCTCCAAGTGGGAACATCTCAGAACCGCAGGGGAGGACATGGACCCAAAGATGCCATTTCCGTCAAGTTTGAGAACAAGCCGTGTGTACGCGTGGTAAGGGTGGGAAGGTGCATGGGGACGACCGTCAACACCCAGAATATTGGGTGTTCTGGGGAAGGGCGAGAAGAAGGGAAGACGGGGCGTCAACTTGACCACTTGTTTCTCTGAAGTTGGGGAGCACGTGTGGGCGACGGTTGGGGTCTGGTAGACCTGGGGAAGGGCCCCAGTGGCCAGGGAGCCGTGCCTTGTCTCTGGGCGCAGAGTCAACACAGGGGACGCCAGGACCGGTTCTCGCTGGTGGGGCGGGGCCGCGGCGTGCTGGCTCTGTTCTGCTTTCCCATCCCCGGGGCCCTCCTTCCTCCCGCCCTCGGGCAGAGCCCTTGCCCTCGGCTGGGTCCCCAGGAGGAGGAGGTGGGAGGCCGCTTTGCGGTGCCCGGGGCGGACCTCCGTCCGAGGGACCTGGCCCCCGTGAGGCTGATGACGCCCCGGGAAGCCTGAGGTTTGGGGGAAGGCGTTGAACTCGGGTGCTTCAGTTAAAAGGCAATTACCTCCCAGAGGCTCATTCCCTGGGGCTAATGATGCTGCTTAAACACACTGATTTCCCCGGAGACAATGTTCCACCCGCTTCCTGTGCGTGTCTCCTGCTGGCCGCCTCTCCCTGGGCTGGCGTTGGGCTCGGCGGAGCTCCCGACCCGGGGCAGAGCCGGGTGGGTCATCGCTTGCTGCCAGAATGCGGCGACTTGGGATCGGGTGACCGGAAGTGCTCACGGAGCGATCGCAGAGCTCCTGACCGGGGTGGCGAATCTGAGGAGCCGACTTTATTTTGGGGAAATCTCTCGACCCCCTCCCCCCAGCTCCTTGGTGAGGTGACAGAGCTGTGTGTGCAGGGACCTGGCTCCTCCCCTCCCCCACGTGCAGGACACCCCAAATCCCAGGGTCCTGCAGCTTTGATTCCCTCCCTCCCTCCCTCACACACAGACCTGCTCGTGGGAAGGTTTTCATGGTGTGGGAGGCGGGGGGGGGGGGGGGGGGGAGCAGGGAGGCGGATCCGGGGCTGCCGGCCCAGGTAGGTGTGCCCTGTCCCAGCCACGCGATTACTGCGTCATGTTCCCCGTCCCAGTCACTCTCTGGTTATGGATCAAAGGCCTCTTGCTGCCGTGTCTGGGAAGCGGGCGTCAGGGTGGCAGGCTGGCCCAGCTCTGGTCCCCGCCTCTGGGCCTGGGGCCGCCAAAGAAGGACGCGTCTACCCAGACCGCGTCCAGTGACGTGGAGACCGCTGAGCAGGGCAGAGCTCAGGCCTCTCCCCGTGGCCACGGAGGCCGTGCTTAGACGCTGGGTGCACTGTCACCGTGAGTCCCGTGTCAGAGCCACCAGGAGGCTGGTCCACACGAGTCACTCATGCTCCCAGCCTCAGCCTCCTCCTCTGGGGCAGCCGGTTGTCCTGTCCTGGCCGCCTCGGGGCATCGTGTGACAGCGTGAAGGGAAAGCACTCACACACTGCAGAGGGTGGCTCAGACCTGAATGGCAGGGCCCACACCGCGCCTGCGCACCTGCTGTCCCGGCACCAGGTGGGACCCGGGCAGCGTCCTCCCCTCCTCCCCTGGCCCCTCGAGGCTCCGCAGGCTCCGGTCCTCTGTCCAGGCAGCAAAGCGTTGCTGTGTGCACCCCCGAGGCTGCAGGGGCCCTGACGGACCAGCGGGAAGCGGGACCCAGCAGACCTGGGCTGAGCTGGGACCACTCTGCGCAGCCAGGACGGGGTGGGGGTGCAGCTCCCGCGGGGGTGGGGGGGCCGCAGAGAACGCCGCCCTCGGGGGAGCCAAGGCGTTTCGATTTGTTCTCTCACTTTTTCTTGGTCTAATTTTAAAACCACACAGTGATAAGAATTATTACTCAAATCAATATTGACTTTCAGGCTGTTCTCAAGGAAAAATCTCTGTTATCATTTATGTTCTTGGGGTCTGTTGAGTCCAGATTTGTCAGTTGTCAGCGAAGGAAAATGATTCAACTCAAATCAGTGATAAGAGGCCGAGTTTACCTCATTGACCGGCACGCCTGGGGGTAGATAAGCCTGGCTGGGGGCCCCCAGGATGCCTCGGGGCTGGCCCTCGGCCTCTGTCCCCTGAGCGGGTCCGCCTCAGCCCCGTGCCCCTCTGTGGGCTCAAGGCAGGGAATCGCTCATTGTATCGAAAGACATAAAAATGTACACTTGGAACCTATATGATCCTATGAATCATGGTCACCCCAATAAATTTAATAAAAGTTAAAGAAGTTAAATAAAATAAATAAAATGCAAAACAAGAAAAAAAAAAAAAAAGACAGCCTTCCAGGCCGACTGAATAAGGGACGGTGGCCGTAACCCCTTCAGGGCCTCTGGGGACTCACAGGTCCCTGTGAGAGGATGAAGCTCACCGACCCCCATTCCTACAAGCATTTGCTGTCTAGTTGCCCGTGTCATTGATAATAAATTCATTCTCTCCCATCACAGGCTGGTCATTTCCCGAGACAGGCTGATGTCACTGGACGGAAGAGAATTCACAGTGATTACATGGGGGAGGCTGGATGGGGGCTGAGCAAGGGCACCTGGGAGCTCCCTGGACATCGGAGTGCCAGGTGATACCACCCAGGACAGGGAAGGAGACGGGGAAAGCGAGGCAGGGCCGCTCCTGGCCCCACGCACCCTGCGCCCTGGGGACTCGGCCCTTCCATCATGGCGGGTTGAGAGCCTCGCGCAGGTCGGAAGCCTTCAGGTGAGCGAGGCCCCGTGGGGGCCGTGCACGGTCACTCAGCAAGGGAGCGAGGTGAGCGTCCTCTGTTCACACCTGTTTTCTTTCCAGTGCATCTCAGAGCGCCTTCCTCGGAGGGAGGGCTCTCTGGGCAGCCGCGTGGCGGGCCCAGCCGCCGGGCTCGCCTCCTCGGGGTCGCGAACGAGGACCAGGACTGCGCAGTGTGGCTGCTGGGGCCCCAGGGGGCCAGGGCTTGAGGGTGCAGAGCCTTGGCCCTGGGCCTGGCTGCTCCTACAGTTTGCTGAGGCCTCAAATGCAGTCGCCAAAGACTCGGGCCTGGCAGGGCTGAGGCCCCGCTCCCCCAGGGTCTGTCCTACCGGGACAGGTACTTGTGCGTGGGGTTCGGGATGCGGGGCTCATAACATAAATGTGGGCGCACTGCGGTTTTAAGGAATCCCTTGTGTGGAAATCCACATTTACCCCAAAGATCCGTTGGCATAGTCATTATTTTCTTCACGTGAGTTTCGCATAGGCTTCCAGCACATATAAATAATGCTTTGATTGATACGTGTTCAGTTGGCAGCAAAGTTTTGTGATTCTGGCCACTGTGGGACTCCAGACGTAGCCCGGAGGCGGGCCCGGGTGTACCCACTGCTGACCCTGACCGGACTGTGTTCACGTATGCCCCACCACCCGAGAAAAGGAACCCCCTACAAGCAGACCATCCCCCCCTTCGCTCCTGCAGTTAGACCTCCCTGCTGCACCCCGTCAGCTCTGCGGCCTGGCTGCCCTTGGTCCGCATCACATCCTCAGACCTTGCGGGGTGCACATGGAGGCAGGAGCCTCGGGCACCCTCCAGAGGTCCACGCGTGCACAGCCCCGCTATGCAGGGGCCTGCAGGGACCCCTGGGATTTTGGGGATGGACTCCCGGCAGGACCGCACCAGGCGGGTGGTCACAGGCCCTTTCCGGGGGAGAGAGTGACGTGTGCCTCAGAGGACAGGGAGGAGCGAACTGTGCAGAGTGAAGGGCGTGCTCGCCAGAGACGAACCGGCATGAACGAGGTGAAGGGGGGCTCTGTCGTGTTCAGGGTCGGGACCCTAAACTCTTTTTGCCTGGCTAGGGTCTGATTCGAGTCCTTCTCAAACTAGGACAGGCCCGTTTCAGAGAAGAGCGGATGGCACGTCTGCCAGGTGACGAGGGTGGCGGTAGCTCACTGGGACGATGCCACGGCCACACAGCCACGTGTCGGCCCACACGGACCCCAGGGCGGTGGTGGTCTCCTAGGGTGATCGGTGACGTCGTGGCCCAGTGCCGTGTGTGGCGATGCTGGTGTAGGACCCACTGCGCTGCCGTCAGTCGTGTGGAGGTACAGCGCACAGTCGGACAGAACCTCAGCCGGACGAGGCCGTGAACGACGGCTCCTGGGTGTGTACTCACTGCCAGTTATCGTCGGCGTGGACTCTCCACTCCGTGAAAACACAAGTGTGCTGCGAACAGTGGCCGTGTTGCGGGCCCCAGCCTCCACCCTCTCGTGTTCACGCGTCTCGATAGCGCCGTGGTCTCTTGTGCTTCATTGACTCTCACGTTGTTTGTACAGTCACGTGCTGTCCAGGCTCGTGGCCTGGAGCCATAGACTAACCATACAGCCTAGGTGTGTCATGGGCTAGCCATCCCACGTGTGGAAGTCACCCTGTGATGTTTGCACGACAAGGGCCTCGCCGAACGACGCGTTTCTCGGGACGTGGCCCCGTGGTTAAGCGGTGCGTGCCGGCGAGGAGGCAGGTGGGCATCCGTCCTGGGAGCTCACCACCCGAGCGGTCTGCAGAGAAACCGCCATGGTAGTGAAAGGGTGGGTGACATTTCTTTAAAAAATTGTTTTGAATTAAACGCGAATCGATCTGACAGGGGAAGCGCCCGAGCACACCTGTCATGGTCTTCGGTGCAGCATTCCGTCCCCGGCCAACTAGGAGCGGACACGGAGAGATTCCCTACGTGTGAGAGTCACGCATGACGCGGACATTCTGGGCCGGAGGACGGACCGCACTGTTCAGATCCGGAACAGTGACTGCTACAATGTCACGGAGCAGGTGGCGGGCAACACTGTAGCTATTTTACTTTTACTTTATTTTACGGAGCACGCGTGGGAGCCCATGATCGGAGCCTCACTCCTCGGGGCCTACACCCTTTTCTCGTTTTCCTGGGCTTTCAACGGAACCCAAGTCTCATTCAGCAGACCAGACCGTGTGAGCTGTTACCAGTCATGGCTGGTTTAGGTGGGATTAGCTGATAAGGGGAGAAATTCTTCGAAGGCGGGGTCAGGGGCCTCAGGCGTCCAGGAGGGAGGGCTCTGGGGCCCACCCTGCAGCTTTGCCAGCAGCACTGTCCCGAGGTCGTGTGACTGGGGCCCTGTAATCGGTCAAGACTGGGTCGTTTATCATTTCAGGTACTTGGTTGCTGGCGGCAGAAAGGACTCTCGCTGATAAAAGGAGAACTAAGGACTTGTGTCGGGAGGCTGTGAGGTAGCCCACAGACCTGAAGCAAGATGAACCAATAAGCCGAAAAGGGACAGGAGCTGGGCAGAGCGGGAAAATCATGCTCGGTGCCTGTGGGCATTTTGGGGACGAGTTACTTCAGTTGTCTTCTCTCTTTGAATCTCTCTGCACAAGGTCTGAATCTTGGGTGGGGGTGGGGAGAGCATGGCCTGGCTTGTCCCTCCTGGGTCAGGGAGGGGAGGGCGCTTGGAGCGACTGCTCCTTCCGGGGCACCCAGAAGGCAAAGGGTTCTCAAAATCAAGTGACAGAGATTTGGGTCTCCAGCCCGGGAGATGCCACCTCCAGACAGACGTTCTCTGGGGTTTTCGGGATGGGAGGACAGTTCCCACTCACTTCATTGTAAACTTGACGGTCTCCACGGAAACTCGGCTTGACCATAAGGGCGCCCGGAGACCGGGCTACGAACAGGAGACCAAAGGGACGGTCCACAGAGGCTGCAAGGACTCTGAAGTCTTCCTTTTTTTTTTTTTTTTTTTTTAATCCTCACCTGAGGATATTTTTCTGTTTATCTTCAGATAGAGTGGGAGGGAGAGAGAGGAGAGAAAGGGAGAGAGAGAGAAACATCGATTGGCTGCCTCCCGCACGACCCTGACCAGGGCTGGGGACGAAACGCAACCGAGGTACGTGCCCTTGACCGGAATTGAACCCGAGACTCATTGGTCCGCGGGCTGACGCTCTAACCACTGAGCCAAACTGGCTGGGGCTCTGAAGTCTTCCGTTTGAGATGAAGACTTGCTTTTCATTCTGAAGCATAAGAAGGTAAATGAGACACAACTCGGTGTGAGTTTCTAAAAGAAATGGACCTAACATTGTACACAGAGTCGCTGTAATGGTCAACGGAAAAGCCTGGGCGTTTGAGGGTTCTTTGGGGTGGGGGCGGGATTCTTTCCTTTATGACAAAAATAATGTGGATTTCAGGGGCTTGTTCCGAGCTGTGTGCAGCTCTTGGTATGTACTGAGCCCTTGATAATGGTCGGCTTCCTTCTCTCCGAGCGCGCCTGTGTAGATGTTTCTCGTATTAAGGATTTTGAAAAATATATTTTTTCATTGATTTTTTAGAGAGAGAGGAAGGGAGAGACAGATAAAAGCATCCATGAGAGAGAACATGGATGGGCCGCCTCCTGCACCCCCTGCTGGGGATCGGGCCCCCAACCCGGGCTTGTGCCCTGACCGGGAATCGAACCGGCACCTCTCGGTCCACAGGACGGCCGGGCTTTATAGAATGTGATTTATGATAGGACTAAGGCCTTGCACAATTACGGAAGGTGCTGGAGAAGTAAGAGTTTGGGAGGAGAAGCTTCTGAAACGCTGGTTCCAGTGGGCTGGAGGGCACCGGAAATTCAGGGGGGCAGCGCCTCACTGCGGAGAGACGGGAAGAGGCCCTGGAGGGTCCAGGCGTGGCTGTGGCCTCTGCCTCCCGCCGTAGGCCTGGGGTGTCAGGTGGGTACTCGTCAGGGTTCCCCAAGGAAGCGGGACCAGTGGGTGCACCTTTAGGAAGAGAAATGGCTCGGACGGCCATGGAGGCTGGGGCGGCTGGAATCTGCATGTGGGCCCGCGGACCGGAGCCGCCCACCCTAGAGCGCCTGCTGGAGGATTGCCTCTCGCTGCAAGAGACCAGACTCTTTGTTTCTTTTTCTTCTATTCAAGACTTTGTTGTAACTCAGTAGATCAACCTCCCTCGGACACCAAAATTATAAGTTTTAGGAGCTTTATTAACCTGCGCAGGGACTGCAGCCAACCTACTCGGAGGAGAACTGCAGCCCCGAGCCTCTAAAATGGCAGATTTTTATAGCAAGCGAGCAGCATTCACAGAAGCAGATATCAGCGGTTAGCAGTTGTTTGATTAACATTTCTCAAAATCCATATCTAACAGTTGCCCGGGGGTCTCCTGTTTGTCAAGCAAACAGAATAGGCCTCCCTCCCCTCAGGGAACCAGTACAATAGTGGGAGTGACAGAGATCACAGAGGTCAAAATTAGCATTAAGCACTTGCAAATACCTATACTCAGGAAACTGCAAATGCCCCCAACACAGGGGGCAACTATAACCTTAGGCAGAAATTCCTTCCCGGCTAGGGGCAACCAACCCATTATGGGAAGAATATCGAGGAATGTCCACTGGTGACAAAATGGAGTCCTTCAGTCACCCTAACCAAAGGGCCCACATAAAATGGAATCTAGTTGCCTTAGCCTTGGGGCCCACAACAACTTCAACTGATTGGACAAGGCCCACCCACATTCTGGAGGGCAATCTGCTTTAGCGAATATTTACTGATTTAAATGTTGATCACGTCTAAAAACGTCCCCCAGGCTGACACGTGAAGTCCACGGTCGCAGTCAGCAGGGCTGGTTGTGCAGAGAGCTGGGTACAGAGGAGGGAAGACCAGGAGCCCAGACTGAGACCTTCTGCCGCCCCTCACCACATCTCACTGCGATGGTCTTCAAAGAATACCGGGCCCCGTTCCCTTCCGCCTTCCAAGTCTCACTCGTGTTTTCCAGAAGGGGATTCAGGGACTCCAATTGCTGGGCTGACATAGTATAAAACTGGCACTCCTGGCTTGGCGTCCAGGCTGGAGACGACTCCCCACTGTGGGACGTCAGGACATGTGATGTCGCCAGCCACCCTCTGGTAGAAGCAGGGGCGACAGACAAGCCAGTGTCTTGGATTTTACATTCCAAAACTTAGTGTGGCCCGTAAAAGGAGAGAAAAACAAGATGCATATCCCAGTTTTTATAAAAACCCCAAATTGCTTCTTGTACACATTTACAAATCGCCTCTGTTCATAACTCCGAATAGCCTCCATTTATGTAAGTGGCTAGCTCTCAGGCCCGCTCCGTGAGGGAATGATTTTGCCATAAATGTCAGGTCAGTGATTTCTCAGGTATGATTTACACAGATTATTGAGATATGCTAGTGCCATAGATCTGTTCTAGAATTTATAAATTCAACATCCATTCGTAATAGAAAATTTTCAACAAAAGCTGAAAGCTTTTCCTCTGAGATCAGAAACAAGACAAAAATGCCCACTCTTCCCACTTTCATTCAACATAGTATTGGGAGTCCTAGCCAGAGCAATTAGGCAAGAAAACAAAATAAAAGACATCCAAATTGGAGAAAAAACTAAAGCTGTTTCAATTTGAAGATCACACGGTATTATATGTAGAAAACCCTCAAAACTCCGCCCAAAAGCTGTTAGGACTAATAAACAAATCCAGTAAAGTTGCAGGATACAAAACTAACACACAGTTATCGGTTGTGTTTATATACACTAATAATAAACGCTCAGAAAGAAAATGAAACCATCCCATTTACAATGACATAAAAAAGTACATAGGAATACACTTAACCAAGGTGCTGAAAGACCTTTACAGGGAAAACTACACAACAGTGACAGAGGACATGGACCAGGCTTTTCTCACTGACCCAGGGTTCAGGACCACCCGGCTGCTTTCTGGGTTCCTCTCGGGGGTTCCCCTTGTGGCTGGGTGTTGCATGCGCACGTGGGCAGAGGGAGCTCCGGGAGCCTCTGGCGTCGTGTGAGGTCTGGGGTCTCAGTTTCCCTCGGACTTCCCTCTCCATCTTGTGTCTCTTGAGCAGTCCAAGCGGCCGCATCCGGACTGTAATCTCACGCTGCTCCCTGTTGCCACCTGATCCTTTTAGCCCCCGAGTTCCAGCCAAGAGCAGAGGAGATGACGGGCATCAGCTCAACGTCACAGTCAGGACGCTCCCCAGCCGAGACGCCCAGGACAGGTGCCAACATTCTCCGTGGTGAGAACGGAGTGCTTCCCACACTTGCCCATGTGGCACGATGTTTATAAACATGTAACGAAGGGCGGGCGGCTGCTGGGAAGTGAAGGAGGCGGAGACGAATGGCCTGGGTTGGGGGCTGGGCTGGGCCACTCCCTGGACTGTCTGGGCCAGTGTCGGAACCCCAGCCCCTCCCTGTAACACGGGAGCCAAGCCCGGTCTGATACGGAGGGTTCCACCGGAAGCACTAGCAACAGCATGTAACATACTTCTGTGGCTTGTGTGTGTGTGTGTGTTTAAAGTCTTTTTTTTTTTAGTTTATTAATTTATTTTTGTTACAGATGTTTCTCCTTTCCCCCCCCAGACACCCTCCTCCTGATTCCGCCCCCCACCAAGCATTGTTGTCGATGCCCATCGGCTTGTGTTTTTTAAAATTGGTTTTGAATAATGGCTATGTAGGGCTGATTCCAACCCCTTATCGTGAACACTTCATTTTGAAAAGAAAATGTCTCTCATGTTTTTTACAACTTTGTATTTCTATAAATACGGTACAGTCGATCAGGGTTTCCTGAGAGATCAGAACGACGGCGGAATCTCAGAATTTGGACAGCAACTCCTTTTCCACCTCCTGGCAGGCGGAGGTGGCGAGGGGGACAGACAGGCGCCCACTTTGACCTGGGGCTGTGCGGCCAGGGGGGCAGAGCCCGGGCCTGAGCAGGAATCTTTTTTTAATCTAAGAACCTTTCATGAGAAAGATGTCCAGGAGCCCGGCCAGTGTGGCTCAGAGGGGTCGCACCTGCTCCTTCACACCTGCTGGGTCCCTTTCCCATCGGTGAGCACGCGGTCACAGGTCTCGGAGCGCTGTCTGTCGAGTCTCCTCTCTTCAACGGAAACTGTGCTGTTCTGCACATCCCCTTTCTATTTATTTATTTATTTTTATAATCCTCACCTGAGCATTTTTTCTTTTTTTAAAAAAAATATTTTTTGTCCTCACCCGAGGACATTTTTGCATTTATCTTCAGATAGAGCAGGAGGGAGAGAGGGAGGAGGAGAGAGAGAGAAACATCGACGTGAGAGAGACACATTGACTGGTTGCCACCCACACGACCCCAACCGGGGCCGGGGACAAACTGCAACCGAGGTACATCCCTTAGCGGGAACCGAACCTGGGACTCTGGTCTGTGGGCTGATGCTGTAACCACTGAGCCAAACCAGCCAGGGCACATCTCCCTTTCTAAACAAAGCTGTTGGTTGATCCCAAATGTAAAATGATGGAGAAATGGAAAAGTCAGTGTAAACTTTCTCCACTTGACATACGATATTTTTCCTAGATGGACACCCTCCCTTGTCACTTTGAAATGGTACACACTGTCTGCTTGGTATCCCAGGGCTCAAAGACAAGCGAATTCACCTATCTGTCTGTCTGTCTGTCTATCTATCTATCTATCTATCTCCATGCAAATGGATGTTGCAAGCAGTCAATCTGCAAAATATTTTAATTTGTTTTATCTTGTAAACATATGCGAAAAGATGTTTGTACTTCCAACCTCACATTTTTAAAAGGGAAGCTGGACAGACAGCACCCAATCCCACACTAAATGGTTGGATGTATTCAGCAGTCCCTGTGCCAAGCGGCTTTAGGGACATCGAAGTAGGGACTGAAGCTGACTTAATAACAATAAATGTATTCGTTCCATCAGTACCTCGCTCAGGGTCGCCTCGTGTCTCGGCAGTTTTGATAAAGACATTCTTGGTCTTATGATAACGGCTTATGATAATGGCTCTCGGTCGGGCTTTTCCCTTCTCCCGTCTCTGTCTATGCACCTGTCCCTGCAATCGCACCACCTGCCTGGGAAACCATCACGGGCTGGTATGCTGGTAGACTGGGACCTTTTCTGAAGTTCTCAGGCAGAGGGGAGGCGTGGGGCGGAGGGAGACACGGTCCTGGGGGTGCGCAGACTTCCACCACCTTGCCCGACCTAGTCCAGGCTCACTGTCTCCGAATGCGACCCCTTCAGCAGGTGAGTCCCCGAGGAAGCGGTCCAGGTCCCACTCCAGAGGTCGTCCTGCTCTTCACTGCCCAAGGAGCACCTGCTTCCCCTCCCAGATGGCTTTCCAGCAAATACAAACGTCTCCATCTTGTTACGTCCTACCCGTGTCCTCACAAGCGTTTAGCTGATTTACAGTGAAAAACCGTCACCGTGAAGCTGGGCAGCATCACGGACAAGGGACAGGAGCTGGATGATGAAGACAAACAGCTGCTCCGGGGTCCAGGCTCGGGGCAAGCCACTGGGATGGAGCTGGGAACCTCGTCCGAGCCTGAGCCGCCGCGGTCACTCAGGAAACGCGTTCATCTCCATCGCACTCGATTTGGCAAGCTTGTTTTCTGCAGTTTTCTGTGACTCTTGGTTTTTTGTTGTTGTTGTTGTTAATCCTCACCCGAGGATATTTTCCCATTGATTTCCAGAGAGAGTGGGAGGGAGAGAGGGAGGGAGAGAGACACATGGATTGGTTGCCTCCCACACAACCTTATTCAGGGCCAAGGATTGAACCTGCAACCCAGGTACGTGCCCTTGACTGGAATCGAACCTGAGACCCTTCTGTCTGTGGGCCGATGCTCTCACCACCGAGCCAGGGCCTGATGGGCCTCTTCTTGATCTGGGCTCTGCCTCCAACGAGTGGCCCTGCCTTGTTCCGCTCCTTTCCTTTTTTTTTTTTTTTAAATTTTTTTTTCTTTATTGATTTTAGAGAGAGAGGAAAGGAGAGAGAGATAGAAACATAGATGAGCAAGAACATCGATTGGCCGTCTCCTATATGCCCCCACTGGGGATCAGGCCCACAACCTGGGCATGTGCCCTGACCGGGAATCGAACTGGTGACCTCTTGGTGCAGGGCCCATGCTCAACCACTGAGCCACACCAGCCGGGCGGCACTCCTTTCTTTAATGTGATTCTCGTGTGTCTGCGTTCATTGGTCAAGTCAATGAAGAACATGTGCAGAACAAGGCCAGGTATGGCTTTCTGGTATGTTTTGGAGATAATTCTCAATGTTAACTAACATTCATTCACTCACTCACTCATCTATCCGTCCGTCCGTCCATCCATCCACTCATCCATCCATCCACTCATCCACCCATCCACCCATCCACCCATCCATCCATCCATCCATCCATCCATCCATCCATCCATCCACTCATCCACCCACCCACCCATCCACCCATCCACCCATCCATCCATCCATCCACCCACCCACCCACCCATCCACCCACCCACCCATCCACCCACCCACCCATCCACCCACCCACCCATCCATCCATCCATCCATCCATCCATCCATCCATCCATCCACTCACTCACTCACTCACTCACTCACTCACTCACTCACCCTTTCACATACCATCACACGCTGACCGCTACAGCCCCTGGGAGCACCTAGGAGGTGGTTGGTGTGGGCGCACCTGCTCCGGAGTAGGTTGTAATCTAAAGACAGTGAAGCTCAGAGCAGTTTAGCAACTTGTCTTAATTTAAACAGCGACCCAGTCACATCACAGAGCTGGGATTTGAACCAAGTCTGTGTCGACCTAAACGCACGTTCTTAGCTTTGACCCCTCGTTCCTCTGCGTTAGGCAGAATTTCTCCAGTGGCCTCCGCAAGAGTGACCTGCCCTAATCCGTGGAAGCTGGGTCTGTGCTGAAACTGCTCCCACGGTGGTGTGATGCCCTGTGGCACGGTTGGCCTTACCATTGGTAGGGTGGCTCCGACTGACCACACGATTCTTTAAAGGAGAGAGCTTTCTTGACTGGTGGCCGAAGAGAAGGTCAGAGATTCAAAGCATGAAGGAAAGTCAAGACACGGTGGCTGGCTTTGGAGTGGCGGGGCGCCAGGTGAGGGCATGTGGGCAGAGCACCAGGTGAGGGGTTGTGGGCAGAGCACCAGGTGAGGGCATGTGGGCAGAGCGCCAGTGAGGGCATGTGGGCAGAGCGCCAGTGAGGGCTTGTGGGCAGAGCACCAGGTGAGGGCTTGTGGGCAGAGCGCCAGTGAGGGCTTGTGGGCAGAGCACCAGGTGAGGGCATGTGGGCAGAGCCCCAGTGAGGGCTTGTGGGCAGAGCGCCAGTGAGGGCTTGTGGGCAGAGCACCAGGTGAGGGCTTGTGGGCAGAGCGCCAGTGAGGGCTTGTGGGCAGAGCACCAGGTGAGGGCATGTGGGCAGAGCCCCAGTGAGGGCTTGTGGGCAGAGCGCCAGTGAGGAAACGGGCACCTCCCCCCGCAGCCACAGCCCGGATGAGCCTGGGGCTGGATGTGTCTCCAGCACCTCCAGCAAGAGCCCCACCTGGTGGGCACCTTGATTTTGATCTTGCAAAACCCTAAGGAGAGAATCTGCCAAGCTCCCTGGATTTTTGACCTATAGAAATGTGAGAGAACAAAATATGTTGTTTTAATCTGTTAAATTTGCGGTTGTTTGGTGCATAGCAGTAGAAAACTAATATATCTTCTCAGATTTAAAAACATTCATTGGTCCACCTTCTTCGGGTACTTGGATCAGTCCACTGGGAATCAAAACAGCTGTGCTTTCGTCTACCAAAATGTCTCCTTGTCTTCCTGAAGTTGTCACGAGAACATGCACGGGCCCAGTTCCAGCTGCTCGTCAGGCTCGAACGGCCCTGGCACCCAGTGCGCAGCCTCTGAACAGGTGTCCGGAAGGGCAGGTGCCTCCGCGCCCACCGCCTGGGATGAACAAGCTCAGAGGCTGAGAGACTCGCATAATGTCCCCTGAGAAATCAGTGGTGGGTCTGGGTTCAAATGTGTTTTTTAAAAAATTTTAAAAAATTATCCTTTAGCCCTGGCCAGTGTGGCTGAGTGTTTGAGCATCAACCTTGCACCAAGAGGTCGCCGGTTCGATTCCCGGTCAGGGCACATGCCCAGGTTGTGGGCCTGATCCCCAGTGGGGGGCATGCAGGAGGCAGCCAATTGATGTTCTCTCTCATCAATGTTTCTATCTCTCTCTCCCTCTCCCTTCCTCTCTCTAACATCAATAAAGAAAGAAAATAAGAAAATAAAATTGTTCCCACATTAAAAAAAATTATCCTTTGGGAAGGAAGATTTCGAGACCTCGCGCATTTGGGCAAATGGCCCGTGAAGGTGGATTCAATGTTGATGCAGTTGCGATGTGTATGAGGGACATCTTTTGTAGTTTGTTTTTCTCCTCAAGTTTTACACACATTTTGTCACCTCTCGGGCGTGGCCAGCACAGTGTCCTTCGTGAGCGCACCCTCACCCCTGACCTGTCTGCACCTCTGGCTTCCCTTCCGCGGCGGCCCCACTGGTTGGCCTTGGATGGACCCCACGTCCACTGTCACAGGCACAGGCCCCGAAAACCACTCTGATGCAGAGAAAGGAAGCGACCAGCTGAGGCCTCAGGGAAACGCAGGCTGGCTGTTTGACCCTGAGCCCCGAGGAGCCGAGCGGGAGCCCTGGGCAAGTGTGTGCGTCCTCTGACTTAGAACTGGTTCTTCTCCTTTCTGTGGGCTGGAACGGCAGCCTTCAGAGCATAAAAACACGGAATCACGCACACAAGGGACCACACCTTGCCTGGACCCCTTGGCCCGTCTCTGCCACGCCCTGTGTGGCTGCCACGTCACTCACGAGCGAGGGCCCAGGCTGGTGACAGCGCCATCCCCAGGAGTAAGCCGGGCGGATTCTATTCCTGCTTCCAAGCTGAGGGCACATCGCCTTTAGAGAAATCACTCCAACCTGTTTCAGGGTCTCTGCCTCTACATGAGAACAAGACCCTTTTCTCTTGAATATGATACAAAGACTTAGCCTTCCTTCCTCATGGCTGGATTCTCTGGGTCTTCCCTTCCATCCAACCTGCTCTCCGGCTCCGTGACCCAGGCTGCTGCCCCGGGGGCGGCGGGACCCAGGCCGATAACGCATGACTCCGTTCCGATGCCGGTTCACTGGGAGTCTTGAGCCCGGTTGGGGTCTGGTGGGGTTCCTAGTGATCTGTCCCTTACCTGTAACCTCCCTGCAGTGACTGGATCCCCAGTCCATCCGCATACACCTGGGCCTCTCCTCTCTGTTCCCACCTTCTGCCCCCCGGGGTCCCCGGGGCTGAGGTTCTCCTGGGGTGTGTCAGCCAGAACATCCAGGTTCCAGCTCTCTTCCTGTCCCACTAACTCTTGAGAGCTTACAGGTCATTCTTCAAAAATGTTACGTGTATGAAGTACTGAGATAAAAATACTTGTAAAACATGCACGGAACACAAAGACGAACAAGGGGGCGAATACTGGTGTCCCCGCCAGCGGCCAGCACCCAGGAGCGGTGCTGTTGCCTTGACGTCTCTGCCGCCCCTTCCTGTGCTACTCGGGAAAGCACTCTGCGGAGATTCGTATTCGTCACCAATCTCTCCTTGTTTTTCTCAGGTCGTATTTTCCTAAATAGCCTATTGTTCAGTGTTGCGTGTTTTTGAACTTAATACAGACAAAACATGTCTTACGCTACTGTTGTTTTAGTTCAACATGTTCCTGAGATTCATCCGTGTCTTTACAGATGTCTGTGATTCATTAAGTTTTACAAGGATACAGTGTTTCAGTGTCTGACTCAGGCAGTTTCTCTCTTCCATGGTTGACGGACATTTCGGTGGTTCCTCGTTTTCTTTCTGTTGCAGAAGGTGCTCTTATGAATATGTGCTTGTCTTCACTTGCTGGGGGTACCGTTTTCAGGAATCCTTGCCTTAATTTTCAGTCCCACCAGAAGTGTATTTCCAGATCCTGCCAAGCTGAGTTCGCCACACTCTTTGACTTTGCTCTGGACGTTGTAATGCAGAAGCTCCTTGTGGCCAAATGTTCATATTCTTGATGACCTACAAGGCTGACAATCCGGCTTACGTTTGGACATGTCCGTGTTCTCCTCCCTGGACACATCTTTTGTTTCAGTTTTCCATCAGTCGTGTCTGCTTTTTTGTTAACGATACGTAGGAGTTCTTTATATGTCCCAGATACTAGTCCTTTGTCGGTAATATATCTAACAAACACGTTCTACCAGCTGTGTCTTGTATTTTAATTTTTTAGGATATCTTTTTGTAAACAAAAATTCTTACTTTTAATTGAACTAATTTACTATATCTTCCTTTATGATTTACATTTTTTGCGTCATGTTTAAGAAAATTTTCCCCAGCCTTCATGTCACCCTATGTTATTCCTAAAAGTTTTATGGTTTCACCTTTCATATTCGAGTCTTTCGTCTGGAATTGGTTTATATGCACGAGGCAAAGTAAAGCTTTGGTTTCAGTTTTTCCACACCAATAATAATTATTCCAGTCATTTCTTTTAAATCTATCCTTTCCCTACTGACGTGCAATGCCTGCTCTAGCGTGAATCAGGTTTACGTTTGTTCCGAATTCTGCTCTTCTGTTGATCTATCTGCCTTCACCCGTGACAACGTGGAACAGTGTCGTAGCTGAAGTTCTGCAGGGCTCTTGACGTCCCGTGAAGCACGCTCACCAGCGGCTTGTTCTTCCAGACTGTCGTGGTCGTTCTTGGCCCTAGGTTCTTCCATATGTATTTTGAAGAACTTTTTGACAAGTTACACATATATACAAACTCATTGTAATTCTGATTAAAAATGCGTTTAATCTATAGATCAATTTGCAGAGAACTGACTTGTTCTGACATGGCTTCTTCCAACCTATAAACATGATATATTTTGCATATGTCTCCACTGAATGGGAACGTCTGTGAAGTTTTAAAAAATAGTTAATATCCCTATAAAGGTTTTATACATGTTTTGTTACTTTTATTCCTAGGAACACACACATTTGCTATGATTAATCAGTTGGGTAGCCTCCTTTGAAAAGACTAGATTTATTTTTCCTTTCTCCTCTCCTTTAAGTGGCTGGTGTTTCTTTTTTCTTATTGGTTAGTAGAAGTTTATAAAATTTTAAATTAAATCATGGATATAAGCTTTGTCTGTTACACATTGAAAATATTGTTCTCTCTAAAGTCTTGCCATTTTACTTTTTCATTTCTGATTAACCAAATTTTGGCATATGTATATAAACAGATAAATATATATAATTTTTACATTGCTGTTCATGAGAAGGACTGACATCCTCTGGTGTCCTTGCTAGGCCGGCTTTAGACACTTACTTGGGAAGTGTTTCTCTGTCTCCCCCCCTTCCCTTCCCCTTCCCTCTCCTCCTCCTTCTTTGGAAGATGTTTTGAACAAATCAATTTAAAAGTGTTACTAAGCACTGACGGGTGTGGCTCAGCTGGGTGTCGGCCCTGCACCGAAGAGTCGCAGGTTTGATTCCAGGTCAGGGCACAAGCCTGGTCTTGTTTTTTCACGTGACCGTTCCTCTCTGTTTTACGTTTGCTCTCTCTTATATTATTTTTGTATCTTTATTTTTCACCCTCTAATGTTATTTGGAGACGTGGATACATTTTCAGCTTTTTAACTTTTCTGTTATAATCACATTGCACTATACATTTTGTCCTAAGTGCTACTTTGCCTTTATTTCACGAGGTTTATGGGACATGTGCTATTTTTGTTATTATTCTGGTTCTAAATATTTTTTTTAAAAAATTTTCTTTATTGATTTTATTTTATTTTATTCTGAGGACACAATGTTCAAATATGTGCATTACATAATGTTTTTTGTATGTATTGTTCCAATCTATGTCCTTCCGAACTTATTTTGTCCTGGATTTAGTATGGGGAAATGTTGACACCCTCTTTTGATATGGGCGCCTAGGAGAATTGAGTTCACACAGTTGACTAGATGAGGCTGATTGTTAATGGACAATAATCAGCTCTGCCAAGATCTTTCCACGGCCAGGACTTCATGTCAACACGCGTGGTAGGCGTCCAAGAAAGCGCTGGGTGAGGGACATGGGTGTGCACTGCCAGTGGGATCTGTTGTTCGTTCTGAGGTGTTTGTGGTGGGGAGGAACTTGGGTTCATATTCCTCTTGTTGGATTCATTCCATAAACTTACCACTTTTTAAAGACACGTGATGCATTTACTTGCCTGTGACTCTGGCTCGACTTCGTCCTCCCAGAGGAAAATCCTGGCAGAGGCCATGGCCAGGGACGGAGGGAAGAGAGACACAGCACAGAAGTGGCCCCGCGGGTGACGTCTCAGCCGGAGGGGCCTCCCAGCAGCTGCCTCCTGTGCAGCTTCTTGGCCCCTTCCGGAGGCAGGAAGGACATGGGTTCGAGAAAGCTTCCCTCTCAAGGAAAATGGGGCTCAGTTTCACACCAATAACCTCATAGAGTGTGGACGCTGCTCACAGCAAACCTGGGACACCCTGACCAGCGTGTTTGAAGTCTAGCTTTGTGGCCCCTTTTATAAAAGCCAGGTTACCTTGACTCCTCAGCACGTCCCGGACAAGGTAGCAACTACTCTGTTTCTGGAGCGAAGCAAGAACAATACACTGGGAGCCGGCAGAGAGCGGATCCTTTGAAATGCTTTATCAGAATGAAAATGAGGAAGAGCGCCGAGAATATGCAAATGCGCCCCCAGCACGCAGTTAAGGCCCTCAGATGTATTTGATGATAACCCCCTTCCCTGTGGTTGCAAGTCTTCGCGATAGAAATTCAAACGGATAATTATGATGATATGATTCTCAGAATAGCTACCAGTGCTTCATTTTCATCTGCTCTTGGAAATAAAAAGAGGAATATAATACTTTAAAATAGGCAGATTGCATTTCAAACACACAGGGACTCTTTCTCGTCTCTGGCAGTCTTGTGGAGAAGCATCTTGAGAAAACCACAAGCAGAAAAGAAAAGGCTCCTGCTGTTCCTCACCCCCCACCCGCAACCTCAGAATAAATCCCAGCGCTCGGTCCAGGTCCCAACACGTTTCCAACAGACCGTCAGGAAGGGGCGCAGGTGCTCTGTGTACCTGTGACATGCAAACGTGCTGCACTGGGGCCGAAGCCCTGCTACCCAGCCCCTTCCTGAGCAAGCCTGACCTGGTGGCGCCACCTGGTGGTGGGGAGGACCCCTGCGCACACGGCCTGAGAAAGCCCTGACCTAGTGGCGCCTCCTGGTGGTGGGGATGACTGCTGTGTGCCCTACCTGAGCAAGCCCTAAGCTGGTGACGCCACCTGGTGGTGGGGAGGATCCCTGTTCCCCCTGCCTGAGAAAGCCCTGAGCTGGTGACGCCACCTGGTGGTGGGGAGGACCCCTGCGCACCCTGCCTGAGAAAGCCCTGAGCTGGTGGCGCCACCTGGTGGTGGGGAGGACCCCCGCGATGTCTCAGTTTGGACATTTATCATCAGAGGGGTCATTTTCTCTCTCTAGGGAGGGATGACTCATGCTGAGCAGACACTTCCAATTCATAAATCAGGTTGATTGCAAATGTGACAACCCTGTGGAGGTTGGCCGGGCTGGCTGGGAGGTCTGGTCTCGGGAGCTAGCTGGAGTGCTGGCTTGGTGAGGGGCAATGTCCCCCCAGATCCCCCGAGGAGGCTGCCCCAGCACTGTCGCCCGCATCTGCCTGGCTGCAGCTTGTCTTAATTTTCAAGTAGAAGCTTCACTAGTATTTGGGTCTGACTCGGATCAGGAGATGACTGCCCGGGAAAAGGCAGCTGGTCACTGGAGGGGGCACGTGGGCTCACAGGGCCCCGTGAAGGGCCAGCTTGGCAGGAGACGGAGGCAGAGAACAGTGGTCCTGCAGGAGGGGGCAGGTGGGGCAGGGTCAGCAGCCCGGGACTGGCCGGCTGGAAGGATTCCTGTGGCTCTGGGGCCGAGCTACCCTGTGTGGTCGGGACCCCGGAGAGAGAGCCTGACAGAGCTGCCTCGGGCTGTGGGCTCCGGTTGCTGAGTTTGCTGGGAGAGCAGGCTTGCAGCTCAGTCCTGGACTGTCTCTGGAGCTGGTGTGCCCTGGAGGACAGTCCCTGTAGGGTCGGCAAGGCCCCGAGAGGATGCAACACCAGGGACGCGAGGGTATGTAGTGCCTCGGTGAACACGAGTCCCCTTCCTGCCGGCACGTCTCAGGGCCTGGCACAGCTGAGTGACTGGACTCTAGGGGGTCTGTGAGCTGAGCAGACAGCGCGCATGGACCCACAGGCAGGTCAGAGGTCAGCGTGCGCCTCCCTGCCGCTGCTGGCCCCGCGGGGAGAGTTCTGCCGTGGGCGTCGCTGAACACATCACTCACCCTGTGAGACTGGAAACAGACGGGAAAGGGCAGCGGAGCACCACGCACCCCTGTGGTTCATGATGACTCAGCCGGGAAAGAGGCAGGCACCTCGAAGGAGGCGGGCACCTCGAAGGAGGCACAAAGGAGGATGGAGACCGCGCCCCGCAGGGAGGAAGTCTGCCCTTCCTGTGGGCCGTGAGCGGGGCACGTCCTGCCGTCCTAGCGGGGAGTCTGGGCGGGGCTGAGGCGGGGCGGCGGGCCGCCCTGGGACACGTGGGGGGCTGGCCAAGTCTGTGCCAACCTTCCCGGGACGTCACCGTGCAACGTCTGTGCGTTCTCGGCTATTTCTTTTGAAGTCTGATTTGGGAAATTCCCCTTTATGCCCTTAGGCCTTTTGGGTTTTCACAGAACTGTTTTCCTTTCAGTCTGGGACAAAATGCTGGAGAGACCTTGCCAACAGTGAGGGGATGGCCTGAGGGAAGGGGGCTGGGGGCAGGGGGCGGAGGGGGAAATGGGGACATGTGTAATAGTGTCAACAATAAAAATAAAGAAAAAAAATAAAGTAAAACAACTTTCTCTCACCTGGCTGGGGATCCCACCGTAGGCTCCATTCCCTCCCATGCCTGGTGGCTGACCAGTTGGCAGCTGCCCAGGGTCCGGTGAGATAACTCCAGTCCTCAGGGAGCAGTTATGGGCGGGCACAGGCAGGGTGCTCCCCACTCGGGCCTCCGGGACCCCAGCTCGCGGAAAGAGCTGACACGCACCAGCGAGGAGCCGGGTGTGTGGATGAAAACGGCAGGACTGAAGCTGAGCTCTCGGGGTCAGAGGCAGGAGGCTGGGGGCCCCGCTCGTGGGAGGCCGGGCCTCTTGTTTCCACGTGTTGTTCGGAAAGTAGACGGAGCCATCTCAGAGCACAGGACGGCCACACGCACCACCTGAGCAGTGACACCGGATCCCTGAGATGCTTCAGATTTCTCTAGAGACGCAAAATACTTCCCCTTAGAGGAAACGGCCAGATGATGGTGATCGCAGCTCCCACGCTTTCCACACGCACGATGAACCTGTCTGTGGAGCGACGTCAGTGGGAGGTGGTGTTCTCGGCAGATGGGAAGACTTACAACATAAGAACCAATGATGAGGTTTACTTTGCTGAAGGAGGAGAAAGAATCATTTTCAAAATGAAGATTAAAGAGGTCATGTCTGCCCTGCCGGTTTGGCTCAGCGGTTAGAGCGCTGGCCTGCGGACCAGAGTCCTGGGTTCGATTCCAGTCAAGGGCATGTACTTCGGTTGCAGTTTGTCCCCGGCCCTGGTCAGGGTCTTGCGGGAGGCAAACAATCGGTGTGTCTCTCTCACATCGATGTTTCTCTCTCTCTCTCCCTCCCTCCCTCCCTCCCTTCCTCCCTCCCTCCCTCCCACTCTATCTGAAAATCAATGGAAAAACATCTTTGAGTGAGGATTAAAAAAAATATATATAAAATTTTTAAAAAAGGGTCACGCCTTCCTTCTGGACACATTCGCCAGTCCCCACGCAGCCGGTCTGGCGTGGTGTGGAGTTCGGCACACAACTGTTTCAGTTCCTTAATTTCCCAGCTTCGTCCTTGCCGGTCTGTGAATGCCTTAGTCCTGGTTTCCAGGAGACTCTGGAAACCCTGAATTAAGCCAATATTTGGTGGGGGTGGATGTGGGCCCCTTGAGGGGTGCTGGGCCCCACTTGCTTTTAGGGAGCACAGTGCCAGGTTGTGGGGCTGCTGCGTGGAGTGGGCAGCTCGGGCTGGCCCTCGGCGCTGGCGCTGGGCACAGGCGGGCATTCCGGACTCCCGGCACGGAAACACTCCCTTATTTTGCTCAGAGGGTCAAATCCACCCACAGAAGCCCCTCCCTTTTCGTTTCTGAAGTTCTCCGAATGTTGGGATAATACTTTTGAGATATGAACCCAGGTCCACTTTTTTCCTTCCAGCATTTCTTCCTTTTCTCCCCCCCACGGATGCCGTCCATCGGCTCTGTGTTCACGGCCCCCGCAGAGGAATGGGCCAGGCGGTCTCGCAGCTGTGGTGTGGAAGCATCGGCACCCTAGAGAAGGGGTGGTGATGTGTGGGTGAGTCGTGAAAGGAGACAGAGTCTCACCCCCCCTCCAGTGCTCCCCAAGCTGGAGGACTCCTCTGGGCGGAGTGAGGACAGGGAGTCACGTCCCAGCACCTCGGCCGTGACAGTGAGACTGACCGGCTTTGCTCCGCCAGCTGCTGGACTCACTCAGGGACGAGGGTTCGTCCACGAGCGTTTCAGGTGGGGGTCCGGGCTCAGTCCGCTGTGCAGTGAGGCCGTCCCGAAGGCCACAGTTTCCCGGAGCGAGGACCCACCGCTGGAACCCTCCTCAGAGCAACCGACAATCATGTTGATTGATCTGCTTTTAGAAACTAGCATTTTTAGTCATTCATTTTCAACCCACTAATCAGGCTGATTAAACCTTGACAGGCGCTGGGAAATAATAACCCTTCTGCTGGATTCCGACTGGGGGAGAGCTGGGAGGCTGCAAGGGAGAATTGACAGCACTTGGAAGATAAAATCTGAAAAACAATGGGAATTTAGAACATACTTGTTTAAATACTTGTTAAAATACTGTGAGAAAGCTCAGAATCTCAACGATCTGCAGTGTTTTTAGCTTGATTAACGGGGTCGGGGGCCTTCAAGTGTCGGCTTTGACTGTTGTGTGAGTGTGTGTGTGAGTGCATGTGTGTGTGTGTGAGTGCATGTGTGTGTGCGAGTGTGTGTGTGTGTGTGAGTGTGTATGTGTATGGTGGATGTATATGTATGTATATGTATGTGTGTATGTATGTGTGTGTGTGTGTGAGTGTGTATGTGTATGGTGGATGTATGTGTGTGTGTGTGTGAGTGTGTGAGTGAGTGAGTGTGTGTGCCCACCTCCGAGTAGATGACTTTCTGATTGTGTCTCCTGTGGTCCTCGACTGGGGGCAATTGGCCTCCAGGGGATACTTGGCGCCACCTGGAGACCTTCTGGTTGCCACAGCTGGGGGAAGTGGTGGAGGCAGGGGCGCTGCTGTGACCTCCCCCCTGCACAGGACAGCCCCCTCCCACCTGCACAGGACAGCCCCCTCCCACCTGCACAGGACCGCCCCCTCCCACCTGCACAGGACCGCCCCCTCCCACCTGCACAGGACAGCCCCTCCCACCCTGCACAGCACCGCCCCCTCCAAGCCGTGTCCGGCCCTCCATGTCAGAGGGCCAGGTGCGGAGGGCACTGTTTTCCCCGTGGTTCTAGATTGAGGGGTCCCTGTGGGCTGTTTCACTGTGCCGACAGGAATCCAGATGCCACAAGGTTCACTCTGCACTGGACGGTTAGGGAATGGGTGGGTTGAGCCCGTACCGTGAGGCAGGTCGAAGGTCCTCCTCCAGACCTCTGAGAGTGGCTGGGAGCTCGTGTTCTCCAGGGCACTCGGGCTCGGCCCTGAACCCAGACGGCCCCTCCTCTCCCTGCTGCTGTCCCTCTCGGCTCCCCTCGGACCCGGCACCCTCACCATCACCTTCACAGAAACCTTCTCAGACAAGGCGTTGGTGCACCAGACTCTGCTGACGTGTTTTTGGGGGGCTCATATTTTGGGGGAAAGTATTTATCTTTTATAGTCATGAAAGGACAGATGACAGTCTGTTAAAATTGCTTAGTCATGCCTCTGTGCTGTGGGCCACACTCTTCCGTTCTTGTCCCCCCAGGTCCCCAGAGGTCTGAGCCCGGAACCTGCCTGTGCAAGGGACCCGCAGGCACGGCTCCCCTGGGCGGTGGGCATGTCCCCTGGGTGGTGGGCATGTCCCTCAGTGGTGGGCATGTCCCTCAGTGGTGGGCATCTCCCTCAGTGGTGGGCATCTCCCCTCAGTGGTGGGCATGTCCCTCAGTGGTGGGCATCTCCCTCAGTGGTGGGCATCTCCCCTCGGTGGTGGGCATCTCCCCTCGGTGGTGGGCATCTCCCCTCGGCCCTCTTCCCTCCGCCGACGCTCAGAGGGCGGTTTGGACGTCCTGATCGCTCCCGTCTTCCTCTCGGACCAGCCCCAGAGCAGGCAGACGGTTGACACCCGAGGACACACCTGTGTTGAGCCTTTCACTTCAGAGTGAGGACTGCCTAGGGTGAACCCCAGGTCAGTTCCTGGTCTGGGGCCTGAATCCAGGGGCCTGTCCTGGGAGAAAAAGACCCACATTCTGGCTCTCAGGGAACTCCCGTTGTCCCTCCAGCCGCGGTCCCCTTGCTGGAAAACAGGAGGGGTCACAGCAGACGCTCTCTCAGGTCCTTTTCGACGAGGCGGTCAGGTAATAGCACATGTTGCTTCAAGACTGAACATCCCCCAGAGCAGCAAAGTAACCCAAATCTTCTCCAGCCCTGTTGAAAAAGTTTAACTTTTCGCCCATGTGACATGTTTAAGGAAACAGAACAGGACAGGGACGGGGGCGGACAGCAAACCTAGAACGTCTGGGTGGGAATCCAGGCTCGGCCTCGTGCTAGACAAGCTGTGTGACCTTGGGCAGGCCGCTCGACCTCTCTGAGCTCTGCGTCACCATCTCCGGAAGGGGCGTGACACTCCTAGTGGCTACCCTAACGTAGTTTTGGGGACGACATGACGTCATGAAGACACGGGAAGCTGTGCCGGGCACGTCCGAGGCCCTCGCCGAGCTGGCTCCGACTGTCCTCACACCTGCAGTTGGTAGACAGAATGAGATGAAATAACTAGGTCAGAACAGGGTTAGAGGAACACACTGTCCACTTTACATACGCTTCTTTATACTTTTAAGAACCAAAGAGCAACTGAGTCCACGTGGGAAAGCCTCTCCCAGTATTATTTCAGACTCAAGAGGGAAAGCTTTTCATTTGACACCTGAGAGAAATCCCGAGGGCACGGCCGGCGCCCGGTACGGAGGGCGGCTGGACTCTGGCGGCGTGTTACCGGTTCCCGCGCGGCCCGAGGAGAGGCGGCTGCTGGGCACGGGGCTGCCAGCCTGGCTTTCTGAATGCCATCTTTCCAATCCATGCAGTCAGAAGAGAGGTGTTTTGCCCTGGGAATCCCACCTGTATTTAAATTAAATTATTTTTAATTGGTCTCAAACGATTTCCCTGGGAGCTCTTAGACTTGAATTCTTCTCTCTCCTCTCATCTCCTCAGGGAGCACCCAGGCAGAGCTACTGCCCCAACCTTGGGCAAGAGTTTGTCCCAAAGTCGCTTCGTCTTAGAACGTTTGCCAAATGAGATCCGAGGGCAGGAACAGCTTGGGGACAGCTTGGGAACAGAAGTCCCCCAGCACGGGCCCTGCCTGACTCAGTGTCTCCTGCCCGTTCCCGCCAGCCCCCCTCCCCGCCCCCCGCCTTGGAGATGGGACCTGAGAGCCAAGCGGCGGGAGGTGGGCACTACCCATTCGCTGCCTCAGCCTCTGCCAGCCAGTCCTGGGGCGAGTGGCAGGCACAGTGAGTCACAGCCGCAGGCAGGAAGGGGGTGCTCCCCGTCTTACTCAGGGCCCCTGCTGGCAGTGAAGGACAGCCAAGTCACAAGGTGTCACCTGTCACGCCAAGACGGTGTAGGCATCGATCAGTCTCCACTGGGGGGCGATCAGGTGAGAAAGGGCGGCGGCCGAGTCCTCGAGCCATAGTGCCAAGGACGAGTCTGGGCAGGCGCAGAAAGCAAAGCAGAGAAGTGTCTGAGCCAGGACGCGGCTCGGAGGGAGGGCGGGGCTTCCTCCCTCCGCCCAGGGCTCTCTCCAGTGCCCTCCGTGGTGGGTTAACTTCTAGAGTTCCTGTCCTTTCTTTGTTATAAATATGTTTTTATTTTTATTTTTTAGAGAGAGGAAGGGAGAGGGAGAGAGAGAAACATCGATGTTTCCACCCATCGGTGGTCTTCTCCACTGGGGATGGAGCCCACAACCCAGGTGTGGACTCCGTGCTGCCCTCTCAGGTCGTGGGATGACGCCCGACCTACCGAGCCACAGCGCCGGGCTCCTGCCCTTTCGTGAGCCAGTGGCCGCCCTGCTCTGTGTCCCGACGGTGGCTGTCTTCCACGGAGGTCAGGGGCTGCGCACCCAGGCCCTGTCTCTCAAGGCCCAGCTTCTTCCTTCACTAGACCCTGAATCGGACCCCAGACCCTCATTTGTGATGGCCTCAGGGGGTCCACGTGGCTCTGTGGCAACGCCATCAAGTCCCCAAAGGTAGGCCGCTGGTCTAGCGTAACCCTCCGAGGACCCTCCCAGAAAGACATTGCCTTTCTGAGTTTCGGTCCCGTAGGCGTTTCCAAGGCTTTCGGGGGGAGGTGGTCTTGGGACGAGACAGGAATGCGAGCTCCCCGCTGTGGAGCCATGGTCCGGGGCGCAGCACGGGGCCCCAGGACATGGACTCCAGAGACCCGGGAAGGAAGGCCAGCAGGGCCGTCCGCAGCTGTGGGGACTTGCATGCGACCCCGCTGAGCCAGCCGGGCCTCTGGGTTCTCCACAGACGTGCACCCAGAGCGTCTGGTCTGCTCTCTGGGTCCCTCGCTGACCGTCCGATGAGAGACCCCCTCCCTTCTGCACACTATGGTGCCGCCTCTCGTCGACCCCCTCCTGCCTCCCCCCTCCCCCACAGCTCACTACGCTCCTGGGGGGCAGTCGCTGCTTTGGGGGCCCCCACGCACCGCCCACCTGGCACTGCTGCTCACCTTTGCAGAGTCACAGACAAGGCAAAGTTCGGCTCTGCTGCCCGGTGACCCTGGACGGCAGCCTCAGGAGCCGGGACTCTGCTCCGTCCTGCCCTCCGTCCTCGGACCCCCCACGCCGCCGTCAGGTAGGTGCTGTTTGTGTGGGAAACAATGAAGTTCTCACTTCCCAGGGAAGTCGCCGTGGAAACCAGCTTAACTGAGAGCAATGACATTCGCTCGAAGATGAACATTTACTTTGAAAGTCTGATTTCTTTTTTTTAATCCTCACCTGAGGATATTTTTCCATTTATCTTCAGTCAGAGTGGGAGGGAGAGAGAGAGAGAGAGAAATATCGACATGAGAGGGACACATGGACTGGCTGTCTCCCGCACGACCCTGACCGGGGCCGAGGACCGAACCTCAACCGAGGCCCATGGCCTTGACTGGAATCGAACCCACGACTCTTTGGTCCGCAGGCTGACGCTCTAACTGCTGAGCCACGCTGGCCGGGGCAACACTCTCTAATGTTTTAAGGGGCAGGGGGTCGGATGGACTGAAATCCACGGAACGCCGGACGCTGTGCGGGGCGCTTCACATACATCAGCAAACACACCTTCCGCCCCGGCTCCTGCTGACCCGCGCCCGAGCGTTTCGCCGGTGTCGGGTTCGAGGAGTTTCCGTGTCCGAGTTATTAAATCCCAGACCGGACCGTTCTCTGTTGGGGGGCAGCTCTGGATTCCTGACTCTCGCGAAGCTGCCTTTATACGCGAGAAACCGAGTCTGCGCGCTCAATATGTTTATTATTATTATTTGTAAACATTCTTTTTCCTTTATTGATTTTAGAGAGAGGAAGGGAGAGGGAGAGAGAGATGGAAACATCGATGAGAGAGAACATCGATCGGCCGCCTCCTGCATGCCCCCCACTGGGGATCCGGCCCACAGCCTGGGCCTGTGCCCTGACCGGGAATCAAACGGGGACCTCTTGGTGCAGGGTCAACGCTCAGCCACTGAGCCCCACTCGCCGGGCCCGCACAATATATTTACAAAGATGAATGCACCTTCTGAAATCATGCCCGCAGGCACCACGCTGAGCTCCTCCGAAACGAGAGTCTCTTGTTTTTTGTTTTATTGTTGAAAACGTTTCTTCCTCTTATTTATATCCGAGGCCAGTTGTAACTCACTCCCACGGAGGGGGCGCCGTTGCCACTGAGAAGACTCAGTCTCAGCCCTCCAGGCTTTCCGACCTGGGCGGGCGTCGCCGGAGCGCCCGCATCCCCACGGACTGTCTGAGGTTCTCCTGGTCCGGGAGCCGCTCAGTGTTCCACTGCCCTCGTTTCCCCTCACGTTCACTGTTTCTAAGACCAGGAGGCCCCTCACTCTCCACGCCGGCAGTTCAAGCTTTGCCGTTTCTTCATCTCCCCCAGTGTCTCTGGCGGGTCGTGATTGATGTGTGAGAACGGAGTGCATCTAGGGGTCTTCTCCAGGACGTCCAGGAGCGTCTCTGTGGGTCCGACTCAGACTGTCCCCTGGCCAGGTCACGCCACAGCCTCGGCCGACCTTTAGCTCCTTGTCTGTTCAATAGCGCCACCCGGTGACCCACGGCTCCTGCCGTTCAGAAGACCAGGCTTCCTCGGCAGGCTGCGTGTAACGGGCTGTCTTCTGATCTCGGGACGCAGCTCGGGCCTTGAGGACTTCGAGGGAACACGTGGTGTGAGGTCAGTCACGGCCGGGGTGGGAAACTGCCGGACCCGCGTGGGCTGTGGACGCTTACTGACTGTAGGGGCCCATTGTGTCCAATCACCGCGGTGATTTTATATATGGACGTCCGTACGGCAGTACTGCATTGTACACATAGAAAATGGTATGTGTGTATGTGCGTATGCACAGGTGCTCAGGTCGGTCGTCACAGGCTGGCATGGAGACCTCTCCGCTGTGGCTGGTGCTCTGCTGGGACGCCACCCGCAGACGCCGGGCTGACCCTGCCCAGGAGCGTCGGCCTCAGCCCTGCCTGGAGCTGGCCGCCTCCAGGTTGGACACCGAGCGGGGCCTTCACGGGTTGGTGCTCCGGGACCTGTGTGCCGCCCAGCAGCGCCGCCGCGGGGGACAGGCTGGAGCAGGAGCTGCCTGCGGCCGCGCCGCCCTGGGGTCCTCCCCGGGCTCTGCACGAGTCGGGAGGGGGGGGGCAGGCCGAGGCCCCAGGCAGCACCCAGTTCCCGGAGGAAGGTCCCTGAAGGTTGAGGACTGAAGTTGCGCTGAATGTGTCACATGAAGATACAGTGTTTTCATCGCTCTAGACCTGTCCGTGAGCCAGGAGAGGCGCGGGGGGCGGTGTTCGGGGGCAGGTGTCCAGAAGAGGGGTGCTCTGCAGTCCTCCCTGAGGTCCACGTCCTTGGCTTGGGGGCGCTGAGTCTGTGTTGCTTTTGTAGATCAACGGACAAGTCAGTGAACTGGTTCTCCTAACAGCGCGAAGAAGCGCAGCCGGGGTGAGCCGGCCGCTGCGAGGGGAGCAGGAACTGCGCCTCGAGAGCCCTCGGGTTGTCCCAAGCACTGAGCGTTCCTCCCGGAGATGCCGAAGGGGCCCTGCGTCAGGACGCGAGACTCGCAGGCAAAGGGGGGCGCGGCACCTCACGCTGCCTGAGGTCTGTCTGAAGGTGCCCGAAGTGTTATGAACCTGGGGGTAGCAGGTGCACGCAGAAGGTCCCGTACAGAGCAGTGTTGTCACACAACAAACAAATCCACAGTGAGTGTGACCCTGGCGGTCCCCGGGGAAGCCAAAAGCGGTGCCCCGAACAATGTCCTTGGCCTCTAGCAGTTTATCATGGAGACAAGTCTAAATGTACATAGAAACTGGAGAAGGGACCTATCTATGCACGGCCCACATCGGCGTGGTAAACACCCAGGGCTGCTGGGCTTGGAGCAGGGTCACAGTGGAAAGTTGCGTATAGCAAGAAATAAGTACGACCCAAATACAATGCAAACCCACGTCCCTGCAGAATGCCACAATCACTCTGAGGAAAGGAGTTCGTTCAAGGAAGCAGAACATAGAGGAAACTGTGTCTGTGGACAACACCGACCACTTGACCTTCTTGAAGTCTCCTTATCCACGTGGTCACGTCACGTGGTTATCCACATGGCCACGTCACGTGGTTATCCGCATGGCTACACCACGTGGTTATCCACACGTCACGTCACGTGGTTATCCACGTGAATGATGGTTATGAGGGTGGCTGAGCCTTTGGTATCATCTAAATATTCTCTCGGTTTCTTCTTCTCGGGGCTCGGAAAGGGCCACTTTTGCGAATCCACAGATGAGACGGCTGCTCCAAATACTCCGGGAAATGGACCGATTCCCCCTGGCCGTGTTTGCACCCTCAGTGGGACTTTCAGAAGGCGTCTCAAGCGCTCAGTGGGTTTGCTCTCTCTTCGGGGCAGCTTTGCACCCAGGGCAAGTATTTGCAATGTTTTGCCCCGAGCCCTTTGGCCGTGAGTGGTTCCCTGCTGAGGCTCCCCAGTGGACACCGCTGGGACTGTTGTCACTTCCCAGAGCACCATTGTCATTGAGAACAGGTGCTCACAGAGTACTCTGTTTGCCAAGTGCTTTCCGATGGTATTCACTTATTACTCACGAAGTGTTAACGCCTAATGACAGGACACCTTTACCCAGCCCTGGAGGTTGCCTGGCTATGCTTGGCTTCTGGGGTGGGGTGCCCAGCCCCTCCTCCCCACAGGGGGGAATGGAAGTGGTTTCCTCCCTGTCTGCTCACAGCCCAGAACACCAGCAGCCCCTGCGTGTCGGAGACCTCATCACGGGACCGGAGCCCAAGCAGGAAGCCCCGCCCCGCCCCTGGGCGAGTTCGGCTGTTTGGTACCGGGTTACCCACACCAGCTGGGAAGGGGGCGCCTGTTCCTCCCTCAGCACCCAGCTCTCGGCTCTGCCGGACGATTACGGCTGCACACACAGGCGCAGTTCTGTGAAAGGCACACGGGCGGTGGAAGGATCTCTGACAGAACAGTGGGACAGGCACCTCGTGTCTGTGAAGGCGTGTCTTTCCAACGCAAGCCATTCCTCACCTATCGCCTGCGCGGACACGGCCCTCCATGTCTCTCTCCCTCCCTCCCTTTCTCTCTAAAAAATCATACGAACGTGTTAAAAAAACAAAACCAAAAAATACCGGCGTTCCTTCTCCAGGAATGTGCTGTTTGCCTCGTGGTTTTTACAGGTGGATTAGATTTATGTCATTTTGGGGCACTGTCTGCACGACAGGTTGTGACCTAGTGAATGGATGGCATTTCGGTCCCTGTGACCCGAGTCTCTGGGCGGGTGTTTAGGGACAGGGAGTGTACGTGCCGTATTCCACCCGTGTACGTGCAATTCTGTGTGCCACACACGGGGTGTGTCCCTGCGGATACAGTTTACATCAGTATCACCATCTTCAAATGTATCAAAATACCCGGAAGTATGTGACGAAGGAACACAACTGCAGTGTGAAGTGAAAAAGGAAAGTCTCTGAAAACGACAGCATTTATTCCACCGCTGCGGACGGGCCGGGCTCTTCGAGCAGAGCGGAGGCCGGTGTGAGTGCGTGCGCCCTCGAGGGTTAGCCAGTGAATGGGGGGAACTCACAGCTCCACGGGAGCTGACACTCCCATGGTGATTATGGCTCCTTGTGGTACAGTCCCCAGTGGGCATTTGCAGGTGGAAAGATAAAGCCCTTTAAAGGTGTAAGGTCTCGAGTACAATAGTCCCTGATGTCTCCAAACGAATATCCCAAGGCCAGCTTTTAATCCATTTCCTTAGTGACCCCGAGGAGGATAACAGTAGGTTCTCAAAGTCTGTGGCCTGAAAGAACAGAAACCCAGAGGCGAGCTCGCTGAGCCGGGTTTGGCTGGAATGAAGCGGGCGATCTGGCTCCATGCCTGCGGTTTGCCGGGAGCCAGAGAGGCCGGATCTTCAGGTTGTTTCTGTGTGAGAGACACAGGGCGCGTCCCTTGAACGTCTGCTTTCCTTCCACATGCATTTACTCTTCAAGGACCCCAGAGGCCCCGGGGTGTTTCCCAGGGTGCCAAAGCCAATCCAGAGTCTCCCATGGCCTTGGGCGGTGGGCTGGGACGGGCCGCCTGGTCCTGAGGGGTCCTCGCGTCCTTGGCCTCCTCTGACTCCTGGGCAGGGTGACACACCTCTTCTGTGAAGCGTCAGAATGAAGAGTCTCGGCCCGAGCCTTGGCCTCTGTCGCAACGACTCTGCCGTGTGAAATGAGCTGGAGACAGTACAAATGAGTGTCTGGGTTCCCCGGGCCCTGTATTTACAGAAACCGAAACTTGAGTTTCCTGTGCTTTCCGCATGTCATGAGCTATGTGTGTATACGTGATTCTTTTCAACCAACGGAAGGCGGGCTCGCTCCCGGCGCACAGACTTACAGGAGCAGCGGGGGTCCAGCTCCTGCCGCGGTCCCGCGATTCACCGTCTAGCTGTGGGACTCACTGGGGTGCCCCTCCGCGGGTCTCGATGAGTCTGGTTAGAGCGGTGCTCAGAGAACGTCAGCCCAGGGAGGCAGTCGTCTCGGGACTGACCAGGAGCCCAGGATTTTGGGGGTCATTTCTTCACACCCGGCATGTAGAGGGGGCCGGTGGCCCAGAGACGGGCAGTGATTCCCAGTGTGGCCGGCTCCCATGTCACCTGCCCACCCCTCTCCTCTAGGTTTATTTTGGCATCCAAGGCTGCTGGACCACGTCCCATATTTACTTTTAAAAAATATTTTTTCTTTATTGATTTTAGAGAGAGAGGAAGGGAGAGGGAGAGAGAGAAGCATCAATGAGAGAGAACATCGACTGGCCGCCTCCTGCATGCCCCCCACTGGGGATCGGGCCCACAACCTGGGCATGTGCCCTGACTGGGAATCAAACCTGTGACCTCTTGGTGCAGGGTCGACGCTCAACCACTGAGCCACACCGGCCGGGCTAGTTCTTCATTTAAAAAACATTCTTTTCCTTCTTTTCTCTTTTCTCGTATTTGAGAATGTCCTTGGCAGATGTCTGCCACCACCTGGGAAGGCAGAGCCCTGTCTGTCTAGTGACCCGCAGTCGTCCGGAGACTCCCCGGGAGGGTTCTGGGAGCAGCCCCACGTGGAGACGAGGCAGCGGCGGGAGGGCGTCAAACTGCTGAGTCATCGTTGTGGCCGCATTTACAGGTGCTGTCTGGGCGAGCACCGGGCGTGGGAGCGTACGCCGTTTACAAGGTCAAGCGCGGGTACAGCTGCCAGTGACGTCGTGCAGGGAGGATCAAAGTGAAAGCAGAGGCCTGGAGACGGAACAGGAAGCAGAGATTCAGATTTCCCCGCGGCTCAGATGCCAGCCACACATTGTGTGCCTGTTCCGTTGGCTCAGCGGGCATGCTTAAGTGGGTTATCGTGTAATTTATTTTCTATATTGAGGATTTTAAATGCCAATACACTAGAGACATTATGAGAAAACAACCTTTTAAAAAAGTCTTTATTGTTGAGAGTATCACAGATGTCCCCCCTGTTTTCCCCCTATTGCCCCCTCCACCTGGTTCCCGCCCCGCCCCTCCCCCCACCATTGTCTGTGCATGGGCTATGCATATACACATATATGTTCTTTGGTTAATCTCTTCCTGCCCCTCCCACCCCCTTCCCTCTGAGAGTCATCCATCTGTTCCATGGAACACAGTCTTTGGGCATCCATCCCGAGAGACAGATTCCAAGGTAAGTTTCACTGTGGGGGGAACCGTTCATTTCCACAGGCTCTTTCCTGTCTCGATCTTGGTTGCGACTCTGTGGCAATGTCTCGGCTGCTCCCACGTCCCGGAGTGCGAGACGGGCCCTTGAATGGGCACTTGCAGAGGACAGAGAAGGTGGGCAGGCTAGGTGCACTTACTTCATGATTCCTCTTCCGTTGCCAGGTCCAAAGTGTGACTGGGAAAAGGAGACTTACAACGCAGCGTGTTAAAACGAGGAAAGCAGGCGTGGACGCTGACGGGGCGTTGGAGGGGCCGTCCCCGTGCCTGTGCCCATGCTGAGCGGCACCTGTGTAACGCAGACGACGTCATGCTGCGAGGGCAGGGCGTCTGCACGGGGCAGGTACTCCGACCCCACGGAAGGCGGACACTGCTTTACAGTCACGCAGCCTGCAATTCGGTGGCGTCTCCGCCGCCGCCGTTCCGGACCGGGATGATACGAAGCAGCTGAGTGTTTGCTTTGTGACTTTTCCTGAGCACGACTGTTTCCTCTCCGGACAGACCTGTGGCTCTCCCAGTTCACTGGGTTGCTCTGGGTGTTAAAGGGCACGCCCCCGTCGACTGGGACAGGAACTGGTCAGCCCTCCGGTAGGGGCAGAGAGTACATGCTTTAGGGTCTAGGTAGGTCTCGGTCCTCGCCCTGCAAGGCCGCCTTGTCCGCAGAGGTAGCCATGGACCCTGGGGACGGAACTGAAGTGCCCACGCCACAGAGTGTTCACGTGTTACAAAACAGTGTTTCACGTCTGCTCTTTTCTTTCAACCATTAGAGAAGGTGAAGAGGTCACCCAAAGAACATGCATGCCGGTGGGCACAGCAGTGTGCTGGCGGCCGGAGGGGAGGGGGCGAAGGGGGGATGGGGACCTCTGTAATAGTGTCAACAATAAAAACAGCTAAACAATAACTAACAGTGTGAACGCCGTTCTTAGCTCTCTGCACAGCTCGTCGTTCTCCAAGATCTACTTGGAAACAAGGGAAACAAATGAAAGTGTGTTTTTATCATGAAACTGCTTTAACATTTTCTGTTTGTCTGGAGGGATCAAGAGGGAACTTTTTTTTATTGAATTATAGTTGACACACAGTATTATATTGCTTTCCGATGTACAACATAGCGATTTGATATTTTTATATGTTGCAAACGATCACCACAGTAAGTCTGGTTACCACCTGTCGGAACACAATCGTTACAAGGTTACGACTGCATTCCCTGTGCAGCCTGGGCTCACTTTATAACTGGAAGTCTGCAGCTCTTACTCCCCTCTGTCTGTTTCTCCCACCCCCCACCTCGCCCCTCTAACAGGAGAGTCTTTTACATTGCTACGACAGTAATAATAATAGTTAATATCTCTACAGCAACTTCTACGTGGCTGGTGCTTTCTGAAGTATTTTACCTCTATTTACTCAATTCTCACAGCGAGGCCATGGGCTGTCAGTACCATGCCCCTTGTACAGAGAGGGAAACCGAGGCACAGGGTGTTTGGATGATCTGCTCACGTTCTCAGTGAAGACGGCAGTCCCGTTCCTGCGTGGCCGTTCTGAACCAGATGCTGGGTCCTCACGGACCCGCTGCCCACCCAGCGCGCCTGCCCGCCTCCTCCGCGAGGTCCGGCCGAGCGAGCAGGTGTTTCCATGGAGCACCTGTCTTCTTTGAAGTCAGAGGGATGGGAAAATGTTGAGCAACCTTTTAGCTCACGTCAAGAGATATTTAAAATAAATTCTTGAATAACAAGGTTTTAGCAGATGAAGGATCACAGGAAGATTTCCAAAGAAATTTCAACGAGGAAAATGAAGACAGAAAGCCTTATGTGATGGATACTGAAGTTCGGGCGGGCTGCGAGGCTCTGCGTGTGTGTGTGTGTGTGTGTGTGTGTGTGTGTGCGTGCTGTGGATTGGCAATTGAAAGCGCTGTTGACTGCAGTCCACTGGGGCCCCGGGGGGACGGTTGTCCTTGGAGAAGCTAACGGGCCCCAGTCAGAGTGTTTAATGTGCACGCCCCTAAGTCGTCAACACAGGGACTGTCGGCCGTAAAGAGAAAATGGCCATCAAAGACCCAGGTCTGTGAGGATGGTCTCCGATGTATCGCTGTGGTCACCCGTCTCTGAAACAGCCACGTCCTCTGTGTCTGCGTGTCTGCTGAAGGACAGCGCCTTTCCTCTGTGTGGGGGGACAGATGTACCCCATGAGAGCCTGTGGCTCTGCCCCGTTCCAGCCGACCACTTTCCGTTGATGAATGTTTAGCAAATTCCTTTCCCTCTCTGGCATCCAGTTATTTCACTGAGGAAATGGAGATGATGGATATACCAAGCTCACAGGCCTGTTGGAAAGACGAAATGAGATAAAGTATGTGCATTGTAAAGTATGAGAGAACAGTGCATGTATTTTTTGTTTCTGTATTGATTTTAGAGAGAGAAAGGGAGAGGGAGAGAGAGATAGAAAGAAATATCGATGAGTGAGAACATCGACTGGCCGCCTCCTGCATGCCCCCCACTGGGGATCGGGCCCACAACCTGGGCATGTGCCCTGACCGGGAATCGACCTGGTGACCTCTTGGTGCAGGGTCGACGCTCAACCACTGAGCCACACTGGCTGGGCATGCACAGTACATGTATTTATCTCTTCTAATGAAGCCAAGGATTAAAGACAGATCAGGCCGTGCCTTCGGTGTCAATGCAAAGGAATGGTCCCCGCATCAGCTGCTTCCCACGAGGCCTTGGCTGTCGGTTTGCTTTTCAAGGAGACCTGGAAGGCAGGGAACGCTGCCACCACACAGACCCTGGAAAGCCGGCTCAGCCTCACCTCTCAAATGCCTTAGGGGATGTAGTTTGTCAAAATATTTGTTTTACATTCCTTTTAACGAACGAACGAGAAGCATTTCCCCAGGTTTTGATCTACACCTTTTATTTTTTGAAAGAAAACTCACTGCTCAAGTTAAGAATGTGCACGGCGGCCCCGGGCAGCTCTCACGGGGTGAGCATTCAGGAATCGTGGGAGCTTTGTCTTCCCTGTGGTGTCCTTTACAAGTGCCATTAGGTTTCCCCAGGGCCACCTCTGTGTTCACCAGCCTGCCCGGCCACCACCCGGAGCAAATGACTGGCTTTCTTTAAAGTCACCGCATGCTTCATCGGATGAAGTGCCTCCTGCGTGGTTCCCAGGGGGTGGGGTCTGCGGACACGGGGTTCACTGGAAGTGCCGACCTTGGGGCGAGGTGCTGCTGGGCGATTTCGGTTACACGTCCACACGCAGAGCGGGAGAGGGGTGTGCTGGACGCCTGTGCGTCTCAGCTCGGGGGCTGAGACCGAACCCCACCGACTGGAGGGTTAGACGGCCGACGTCATTTCTCCCGGCTCCGGAGGCTCAGGCCCAGGTCCAGGTGCTGGCCCATTGCTCTCCTGCTTGGGTCTCACCTGCTGGCTGTAGATCGTCTCTCTCTGTGTCTTCACAGGGGCGGGGGGGGGGGGGGAGAGGGAGGGGGAGGGAGGGAGAGGAGGAGGAGAGAGAGGGAGAGAGAAACAGGTGAGAGAGAGGGAGGCAGGTGAGAGAGGGAGGCAGGTGAGAGAAAGGGAGGGAGGTGAGAGAGGGAGGGAGGTGAGAGAGGGAGGGAGGTGAGAGAGGGAGGGAGGTGAGAGAGAGGGAGGGAGGTGAGAGAGAGGGAGGGAGGTGAGAGAGGGAGGGAGGTGAGAGAGAGGGAGGGAGGTGAGAGAGGGAGAGATCTGGTTTTTCCTTACAAGGGCCCCACCCTCATGGCCTGTCTCCAGCCTGCTCGTTGTGGAGACAAAGCACAAACAGTCATCCCAGAGATGGCCAAACACTCACTACCGGCGGAACCTGCGTGGAGGAACCACATACGACTTCACCCGTGATTGTTGCGGACAAGCTAAGTGGTCCGAGGGCTCCCCTGGTACAAGGGTGATGTAGGTAAGGAAGAGCTCACGAATACTGGTTAAAACTCACGGATTCCAGGGAGATGGAAGTGTCTTTGTGACATTCCAGTTGTGTTTAAATGGGACCATTAAACAGAGCAGAGAGGCGGTGCTATTTATTTGATTTAATTTACCTGATGAAGCAGCAGGTATTCCGTTTGTGTGTTCTCCCTCCCTCCCTCCCTCCTCTCTCTCTCTCTCTCTCTCTCTCTCTCTCTCTCTCTCTCTTTCTCTCTCTCTCCGTCTTTCTGTCATAACAGTTCTTTTCCATCTCTCTGTACCATATTGAGGTCCTGCCTTGGAATTGCTCTGACCCCTCGTCTGTCACTTCCTCCCTCCCAGGCCGTTCCCAGGCCGACTCTCGGGACCCTGAAGGCACAGCACCCGGACAGGAACGCACAGCTGCTGAGCCGGTGTGCAGCAGCCGAGGGCCGTGCGGACAGGGCGGTGAGCACGTCCGCTGTGCCGGAGTCTTCATTTCACGTGCTTTTCTGAAACGGCGGGCACAGCACCGAGGGTCCCGGACGTGGAAACCGGTGCGCCCAGCAGAGCTCTGAGTGAACGCCTGTGGGACCCCGGCTTCTGAGCTGCGCCCACCCCACGGGGAACTCAGCCTGTCTGCAGACGGATCCCGCGGTCTCCCTGGCCGGGGCGGGGCCTCCGTGGACCTGCCTGCGTGGCCGCGCCCCTCTGCGTGGCCGGCACACCACGGCAAGGCTGCGGCCCGCCAGGAAGAGAACCTGCGGAAGAACAGCCTGTCTACGCCACGAGCCACGGGCTGCCCTGGAATCGCGTTCCCTCCAGCCTCTAGCGGAGGGATGGTCGCGTTCGCAAGAGTGGGTGATTCCACTCCAGGAGTTTTGCCGTTTTTGGGTTGATTGGAGGGGCTCACGTTCTGCCTTGAATGAACACCCCTAATTTCCCCCCGTGTCTTACAAAGTGCACCCGAGAGCAGAGACACAGCACGACGGTCTCTCTGACCCTGTTTTCAGACGCGTGACGCCCAAATGGAAGGTTTCCCGTGACAGGACACTCGCCGGTGGGGGGCGGTCACTGCGTCTCCAGGATGGATTTTAGCCATGTGAGTTAGGTCGGGGAGGGGGGCAGTTTGTCTCTCCTGCCTACAGCGAAGGCAGCTGGGCAGGGCCCGGGGACATCTTTGCTGCCAGAACGCGGGGTGGGCTGTGTCTCGGGAGCGGGGGCCTGCGACGCCCAGGACTGTCCTCTGCGACCAGCGCCCACAGGGCTGAGGCTGAGCAGCGCTGGTGTCATCAGGAGCCTGTTTGGACGTTGGTGACGGGTGGAGTGATGGAGCCGCCTGTGCTGGGGACCCTGTGCGGCCGCCGAAGAGTGAGCTCGGTCCGTGTGGCTCCCCCTGCGGGCCTGGCCCTGGTGCAGTCAGTGAATAAACATGATACCCCGTGACGATGACGATGGTGACGATGGTGATGATGGTGCCGCCCATCTGCATTGAGAAGTTGCTCTCCTCGGGCCTTGTGCTGTGACTCCATCCCAGCCCGCTTACGGCTCCCCATGACACAGGGTCAGCTCTGTCATTACCCCCCATACATGGGCTCACAGAGGCGGGCGGAGGGAGAGCGAGTTGTCTGGACTCACACAGAGTGCAGGCCTCCAGAGTCCACGGACATGACCACCTCATCTGTCCGCAGGGAAACAGTGACAGGACACTCAGGATTTTACCACAACCACAGTCCGCTCCTGCCCTCTCTAAGCAGGAGTTCCACTCCCAGAGTCCTGTTCCGTACCTCCACAGCTCAAAGCAACTAACTGATTTAAAAAGATTAGGGGTGCCCTGGACGGTTTGGCTCAGTGGTTAGAGCGTCGGCCCGCGGACCAGAGAGTCCCGGGTTCGGTTCCCACTAAGGGCACGTACCTCGGTTGCAGTTTGTCCCCAGCCCCGGTTGGGGTCGTGTGGGTGGCGACCACTCGGTGTGTCTCTCTCACATCGATGTTTCTCTCTCTCTCTTCCTCCCTCTCTCCTTCCTGCTCTATCTGAAGATAAATGCAAAAATGTCCCCAGGTGAGGATAAAAATAAATAAATAAATAAATAAATAAATAAATAAATAAATAGATTAGGGGCTACTTATTGATTCCTCAATATGTGATAAAGCTTTAGCTCATGTGATCCCCTCCTTCTCGCATTGATTTTTTTGGTATTATTATTCTCTTCCATTGATTAACTTTTATTTCATTTATTTTTAATTTAATTTAATTTATTTTTTATCCTCACCGGAGGACATTTTTGCATTTATCTTCAGATAGAATAGGAGAGAGGGAGAGAGAGAGAGAAACATCAATGTGAGAGAGACACATCGACTGGTCGCCACCCACACGACCCCAACTGGGGCCGGCGACATACTGCAACCGAGGTACGTGCCCTTAGCGGGAACCGAACTCGGGACTGTCTGGTCTGCTGGCCGACACTAACCGCTGAGCCACACCGGCCAGGGCCAATGCACTTTTAAATAATAGTGTACACTTTGTCTTTATTCCGTACCCTGTGTGACTCCCCTCTCCACGAGCCGATCGCCCTGGCCTTCCCTGGTCCCACCTCCCGCGGTCGCCGGGTCTTCCACCCTCGCTCGGATCTGCAGACGCCGTGTCCCGTGTCCCGTGTCCCCAGCCTGGAGCGGGGGTGGTTGGGCAGGCTGTGGGTGCCAGCGGGGCCTGCTGTCCTGAGGAATGACCGCCAGTAAAGCCCGCTTCCAGCCGCTTCTCTCTCCTGCCCTCTCTGGGCCGGGTCTGGCCTCCTGGGCTCCCAAGGGCTGGTCTCGTGTAGTCTCCGCACGGCCCGTGCGTTGCATTTCCTCTCACTGATCTTCGATTTCTCACATTTAAATGGTCTCAGTGGCTGACGAGGTTCCCCCTGGATGCAGCCTCCGCAGGGGCTTTGGACGTCTTTTCCCTTCGACCGGGGACCCGGCCCAGCTCCCTGGAACATTTCGGAGGGTTAGCATCTCAGGTCCTTTTGAGGCTAGAGGAGACCTCCCGGGAGAGTGGGCAGCCACCCGGCTAAGACGGCAGCTGTGGGCAACCCCTGCGTTAAAGCTGGAGCCGTGACCCTCTGCGGGAGGTGCTCGGGGAGCCACCGGGCTGGGAGAGTCTGTGTGGTGGAAGCTCTGGGGTCCACGGGGCGTCAGTGCTGACCTCGAGCCTCCCCACGACGGCAGTGAGATGAGGGAAGTCACCCAGGAGGAGGCGCCTTGGGTCAACCTTCGCTAGCAGGGCTCGGGGAGGAGGCAGGAGCCCGCTGTCCCGAAGGGCGCTGTCATCCTGGGGGTGTGAATCGGCTGGGGGTGTTTCTGGTCCCGCTCCTGCGCCCCCACCTCTAGGTCCCCGTGATGACGTACAGAAGCGGGTCACCATCTCCTGACGGCAGCTGACCTTGAGGGAGTTCCTTTCTACTCAGACGGTTCTCAGGGCTCCTCACACGCGGGCACTCCTCCTCCTCGGGTCCCCTGGGCTCACTGGCGGAGACGGCATTGCCCCCGGGAAGGTTGGACAGTCCGCCACGCGGCCTCCAGCCTGTCTGCCGGTGGCATGTTCCCAACAGCTCCGAGGATACGCAGCCTTTTTTGTTTTTGTTTGTTTTTAGCAGTGAAGTATTTTTAAATCAAGGCATGTACACTTTGGGGACACAATGCTATTGCACATTCAATGGTCTACAGCGTCGACGCTCAACCAGGGAGCCGCCGAATTTTAACACGCGCGCCACCTGGCTGTGGTCGGGGCACTGACCCGTCTCCCTTAGACGGTCAGATAAGCACAGGCAGCAGCCACCAGGACAGCTGCCCAGGGTGGACGCCCGTCTGGACCGTGACATGCAGGTCCCACAGCAGCCACCAGGACAGCTGCCCAGGGTGGACGCCCGTCCGGACCGTGACATGCAGGTCCCACAGCAGCCACCAGGACAGCTGCCCAGGGTGGACGCCCATCCTGACCGTGACATGCAGGTCCCACAGCAGAGCTGCACCCTCCTGGTCACGTCTCATGATCAGGTTGCTTCTGATTGGTTGCTTCTTGGTCCCAGAAATCCTCACACGCAAGTACAGGCACCTGATTTAAAAAAAAGTCACTTTGGAGCAAAAAGGGTAGGTGATCACCCAAAGCAATCGTTTCCCAAACTTGCTTATATCGAAATGATTGTGACATTAAACATATATGTATATGTGTATACACCTGAGATTAGACCCACTGCACGGAGGGAGCCTCCAGCAGGTGGGCCCAGGAATCCGCATACCCCCCACCCCAGGAGTTCTGAGACAGGCACCTGTGCAGGTGAATGCAGGCCGCTGGCTTTGTTTTCTTTTCTGCAAAAAGCTTTATTGATTCCACTTGGTCCCAGACGTGCAGAGGCCCCAGGTGGTTAAAAGGCTGCCTCGTGGATTCAGGGAGAGGCTCAGGCAGGCGCCAGACACCTGGGGGCGCAGCGGGGCCCCTCGAAGGCCTCTGGGCTCCACAGGCTCCTGGGGGTGCTCGAGGGGGAGCCTTTGAAGAGACACTCCGCAGCCCAGCCTGGGAGTGAGCCAGGTGTCCCCCTCTTCTTGATGGGGTTCACCTGCTCACCCAGGAAGTGGTTCTCCAGGAATCGCAGGCTGAGGGCCCGTGGGGGCCGAACCCAGGACCGGCAGGGCCACGGTGCTGTTTCAGCTTCTCCAGGACACGCGGCTTCCCTGGCGGCCTGAGTGTCACCCGGGGCGGCTCCTCGCGTCCTGGGAGAGGGTGCGGCCGCTGCGCTGGTTTTGCATCTTGAGGAGACGCTCAGCGCCCTTGATTCTCCTCGGCCAGCTCAGGGAGAGGTGGGCCGTGACCTCCAGGGCCACAGCGTCGCGGCGGAAAGAGAAGCCAGAGAGAGGTAGGTGGAGGCCAAGGACGCAGGCTGGCCAGGCGGCCGAGGGGCCCCCACCTCGGTGGAATCATCCTGAGGATGTGGGAGCTCGTGGTTGCTTGGCAATCAGGGGTTAAGCCCAGAAAACGGCGTTGGCTGGTCTCAGGCCGAGGATGGCGGGAGGGTTCCGACGGCGGTGACTGGAAGAGGTCGGAGGGTGGTTGGAGGCTGGAAGGGGGGCGTCCGGGTCTGCACCGTCCGAACAGCGCGGAAGTGAGTGACAGATTCGGGGCTGCCCAGGGCTCTGTCACTGTCTCAGTACAAATGGACCCCTGCTGGCCGTCTGCTTACACAGCCGCAGGGTCAGGGTGCAGGGTTGGGGTCAGGGTCAGGGTCGGGGTGCAGGGTGGCATCCACTCTAAGCATGGAGACTGGGTCCATTATCTGTGGGGCTCAGTGCTAAATGGACGCATGGGGCCCCTTGTTCAAAAAGTGTTAAGAACGTCACGATGGGGACGGCAGAGGAGTAACCGAGTGTGGGGCCTGGCACTGGTTTCAGGGCATGCAGCTGGCCTGCCCAGCGTGTGACCAGCAGGTGACAGGAGGCACGAAGGCAGCAGCCTGTCCGAGACCTGCGAGTACAGCCTGAAGGAGGCGAGGGCTCAGGGACTGCACCCGGCCGGGGCAGGAAGCTTTGGCCAAACCAGGCCCCAGCTGGAGCTGGGCCAGCCTTCTCCCATCACTGCAGGGGGGAGGCTGTGTGATGTCATCCCCATCACTGCAGGGGGCCGCTGTGTGATGTCATCCCCATCACTGCAGGGGGAGGCTGTGTGATGTCATCCCCATCACTGCAGGGGGCCGCTGTGTGATGTCATCCCCATCACTGCAGGGGGAGGCTGTGTGATGTCATCCCCATCACTGCAGGGGGAGGCTGTGTGATGCCATCCCCATCACTGCAGGGGGGAGGCTGTGTGATGTCATCCCCATCACTGCAGGGGGAGGCTGTGTGATGTCATCCCCATCACTGCAGGGGGGAGGCTGTGTGATGTCATCCCCATCACTGCAGGGGGCCGCTGTGTGATGTCATCCCCATCACTGCAGGGGGACGGCTATGTGACATCATCCCCATCACTGCAGGGGGACAGCTATGTGACATCATCCCCATCCCCATCACTGCAGGGGGACGGCTATGTGACATCATCCCCATCACTGCAGGGGGCCGCTGTGTGATGTCATCCCCATCACTGCAGGGGGGAGGCTATGTGATGTCATCCCCATCACTGCAGGGGGCCGCTGTGTGACGTCATCCCCATCACTGCAGGGGGCAGCTATGTGACGTCACCCCCATCACTGCAGGGGACGGCTGTGTGATAATGGCCTGCACAACCTTGGTTGGCAGCTCTGACCTTGGCACGGGCTGGACAGGCTCCCAGGGCATTTTCTCGTCGTGGCAACGATAGAATCACAAGGAACGTGAGCAGAAACTCGTGATGACCCCTAAGGCCGAGGCTCGCACCGTTACACGTAGACTTCTGCGGCCAGGGTGAGTCACCTGGCCAAGCCGACACCACGCCCCGCAGCCCCGCAGCCCCGGGCCGGCCCTCGCGGGCAGGGAGCAGAGGACAGCAAAGCGTCTCTCCTGGGGCCGTCCCCTCCAGGCTCACGGGCTCCAGAGGGGCAGTGAGGGTTCTAGCCAGGGAACCTTGATTTAAGGGTGACCTCGCAGCCCCAGATTGCCCCGTTTCTGCCGTCTGGTAGTCACGCTCCAGGTGAACGTGTGTGAACTTTGTTGGTGCAGAGTCCTGGCTCCTGGAGCAGAAGGAAAAACCGACGACACTGATCCTGCTTTTACTGAAACTTATGAGACCCTGTCTTGAGCTTTTTGTATCAATTTTTATTTATTTTATTTATTTTTAATTTTTATTTTTTTCGTCCTCACTCGAGGACATTTTTGCATTTCAGATAGAGCAGGAGGGAGAGGGGGGAAAGAGAGAGAGAGAGAAACATCAATATGAGAGAGACGCATCGACTGGTCGCCACCCACACGACCCCAACTGGGGCCGGGGACACTGCAACCAAGGTACGTGCCCTAAGTGGGAACCGAACCCGGGACTCTCTGGTCCATGGGCCGATGCTCTAACCGTTGAGCCAAACCAGCCAGGGCTCAATTTTTATTTTTTAAAGTAGCGCGTTATTGTCATTTCTCTGATTCCCGAGTCTGTGGGGCCCGCCTTGTGGCCTGTGGACGCTGAGGTCCTCCCGAGTCCCTCCACGGCGAGTGGTTTCCGTCTGCCAGCTGGGTGCTGGTGTTACCTCCTTTGGAAGCAGTGGGGACGGCCTCTGCGGACTCATCTGGGAGCATGTACACTCAAACAAAAGGGAAAGGATCTTTTACGAGTTCAGTTTCCTCGTAAGTGGGCAGCACGTGTATTCGTTCGGAAATAATCACACTCGTCAGCAGGACCACGCAGTCGGCGTGGGCTCATGGGGGAGGCCCCAGCACCGGTCCGTTTGTGTCCCAGGTGCAGCCAGCAGTGATCACAAACACAGACAAGCAGCGATCTGACTGACGGTGTGAAAAGGAAGTCACGTATGGTCAGAGACGAGGACTGTTCTCTGATGCGTTTGTCATTGCCATTGGTTTTGATTCGGTAGAAGATGTGGCCTCGTCTGCGTTTGTTTCTGATGCCTCCGTCTTCCCCCTTACGGAAACGATTTTGTTCGTCTGGCAGTCGAAAGCCTTCTTTAGGTTCGTAAAATAGCATTGCTGGCAGTGTTGTGTGTGTGTGTGTGTGTGTGTGTGTGTGTAGGGAGGTTAAAGAGGCAGAGATGGAGACAGCTCTGTTTTCTGTTTCCGTGGTTACAAGGGTTCAAGTGCGTCCCTTTGCATTTTCAGGTCTTTCAAAGACCCCGACGAGACATGTCCAGTTAACACCACAAACTGCTTTCTCGCTCCCCTGAGTGAGCGGGTGAACTGAAGGCCCTGTGACACATGAACATGGAAAGAATACACGTCATCACGTTATCCAGGTTACAAGTTCTTTCATATATATCTGTGTATATGTATTTTATCTGAGTCTTCAAATAGTTCTTTGAGACAAGGTAGGCATAGTTATCTCCACTGTACAGATGAGAAAACTGAGACCTGGAGAAGCTGGGATATGACCAGGACGGTTCCTCACTGGTGGAAGCCGGAGCAGAACCCAGTTTCAACGGTGTAGCCCTGCGCGCACGCACACACACACACACACACAGTGCACACACACACAGTGCACTCACACACAGTGCACACACACAGTGCACACACAGTGCACTCACACACACACAGTGCACACACACACAGTGCATTCACACACACAGTGCACACACACAGTGCGCACACACAGTGCACGCACACAGTGCACTCATACACACAGTGCACACACAGTGTACTCACACACACAGTGCACTCACACACACACAGTGCGCTCACACACAGTGCACTCACGCAGTGCACACACACACAGTGCACTCACACACAGTGTGCTCACACACAGTGCACTCACACAGTGCACACACACACACAGTGCACTCACACAGTGCACACACACACATGTACACACATACACACATGTGCACACGTACACACCCCACCTTTGCATTATTGTTTACATGCCTGGCCGGGAACATGCAGCCTTGCCTGGTAAGGGCGGCATGTTGTAACAGGGAAATAGTCCTTGTTTAATCCAAAAAGCTGCTGGGGTAGCACTGCATCCAGGGGTAAAGAAAAGGAGCACTTCCTCCTGCAGGTTGGAGCTTGGCAGCCAGGAGGTCCGAGGCCTGGAGTCACCTGGATGCTCACCAAACATGTGGGCCCCCCTCCAGCCTCTGCAGCAGACGCAGTCAGCACACTCTCATCTGGGCCCCAGGTCCCTGACTTTCTCGCAGGTGATACATTGTTTCCTCTCTGTCCCTTTAACTCCCCATTGAATGCTCTGCCCACTGAGCGCCCACCAGGGTTGCCATGGCGCGGTCCCCTGCGGACGTCCTTGCTGTGGGAGCCCAGCCCTCAGCACCCCACCTCCTTCCTGCTTCCTAGTGATGGGAGGGGGGCTGTGGTGGACCTGAGACCTGCTGGGTGGGGTGGGGAGGCACGGCAGCACCCCCCTCAGCCGCTTCCTGGGGGCGCACCGTGAGGAGGGTGCGGGCGGGACTGTGACTGGGAGAGCTCAGGGGCAGGAGACTGGTAGTTATTTGGGGACGAAGATTCCTGTCTTATCCCTCTTGTAAGCAGTCCTTCTGGTCAAAAAACGACACATTTCCTTTTGCTCCTGGGACTTGCGTTCGGGATTCCGATCCTTGTCTCAGGAATCCTGCCCCTGCCTCCACCTCACACCACCTGCCCCGCCTCCCTCCCACCCAGACCCTTTGGGGTCTCAGCCAACCACAGGCCCGACGGCTGCTCTGTTGGTCAGGAGCGGCTGTGTCCTTTGCCAGTGACGGTGGAGGCAGGGTCACGCGGCCAGGGGAAGTCTGGGCGGATGCTGGACACCTGCTCTCTTCACCCTCCAGGTAGAAAGGTGCTTTCTGCTGCTGACCGAGTCCCTGCAGGTGATGCCGGGAGCTGCGGCACCCTCCCGCATGGAGGGCTGATGTGAGGAGGCCCTGCTGAGGGAGCCCCGACTGACGAACCCTGCAGTCACCTCTTCCCAGCACCTGTTGTCACAGGACTACAGACCCTCCTGTCACTCTGAGCTCGCACTTTGTGTGGCGTACACTTTGTGTGGCGTGTACTTTGTGTGGCATGTACTTTGGCGTACACTTTGGGCGGCGTGTACTTTGTGTGGCGTACACTTTGGGTGGTGTACACTTTGGGTGGCGTACACTGGGTGGCGTACACTTTGGGTGGTGTGCACGCACCCTTGTCTGTGTTCATGTGCAGAGAAAAGCTTCCTGAAGCATCTGTCAGGCACGGGAGAAAATCACTCCCAGCGGGGTCTGGACGGGAAGCAGCGCCTGTCTGAACGCATGGACCTGTCAGAAGTCCGGGGGAAGCAGGCTCCAGGAGAGTGTTTTCTAGGTGGGATCCTGACAAGGTGCAGACTTCCTGGGTTTCTCGTGTGGGCCCGGGAGACCTCTCTGCAGCGCCAGGCCTTGGGGGGCACACCGCCAGCCGGGCTGCCCTCCACCAGGCCACCCAGCCCGCAACCAGCCACTCCTCTGGAGAAATGACCTCTTTGTACAAAGTTTGGGATTGAGTTCTCCAAGGTGAAACACTGGACATGCTATTTGACTCATAAAATGGAAATCTGAGAAAGTCTCATTCTGATTTCACACCATCCTACCTCTGTGACAGAGACAGACGTCTCCCCTCCGGAAAGGAGAGGATTTCTAACAAGGGACGTTGTCTTTCTTCCGGCTGTAGGAGGCAGCGGGGAGTGGGTGGGTGCACGCCAGGGCGCGGGCGTGAGTGATCGGACAGCTGCGGAAGCCGGGCTCACGGACATCTCCACGGCCAGAGATGTGCTGGCATCTCAACCCAGAGATAGCGCCACCTCCCGGCGGGGAGCAGGGCCTTGCTGAGGAGAAGGGGGGGAGGACACCGCGTCAGTCCACGCGACCCCCACGTGTCTCAGAAGTCATGCGGGCGTCAGGTTGTCGGGGGCAAAGACTGCGCTGTCAGGAAGGGGGAGCCTCGCTGTCCATACACATGTTGGAACTGACTGAGTCTCAGGAACACTGCGACTCATCTAAATTACACGCCTTCAGTTATTCCCGAGTTCACTGAACGAACATCGAGAACCTAGTCATGCCAGGTCCTGTGATGAGCATGAGAGCTAGGTATAAATAGACAACTCTCTGAATACTGATACAGTGAGAAAGGCTGTGTGAACCTTGTATATACAGTGTACGTATTGTGCACAGTGGGGCTGTGTGTACATGCAGTGAGGGGCATTTACAGCAGCCGTGGGGCAGAGAAGTGTCCCCAGGGGAGCCTCGTTCCGGCCGAGCTGGGCCTAGAGGATGAGGAGGACGAGGCGGGGGCCGGGGGCGGGCGTTAGGCAGTCACGTGACCTTTGCTGTCATGGCCAACGCTCTAGCTCGGCGTGTATTCAGGGTGAAGCCATTCTTTTATTAGACTGAGAACACAACCCCGGAGCGCCCTGTGACTGACCCGTGTCCTAGGACAGCACTGTTTATTCTGTGTATTAAAAAACGGAACTGCCGCCCTGGCCGGTGTGCTCGTGGTTGGAGTGCTGGCCCTCACACTGAAGGGTCTCGGGTTCAGTTCCCGTCGAAGGCCCATACCCGGGTTGCAGGTTCGATCCCCGGCCCTGGTTGGGGTGCATGTGGGAGGCGGCCAGTGGCTGTCTCTCTGCCTCCTTCCCTTCCACTCTCTCTAAAAATCAATGGAGAAAACATCCTCAGGTGAGGATTAACAACAACAAAAATCCCCTAAAAACGAAACAAAACTGGACTACTACACATAACTGAATTTCCTGCAGAAGCAAAAGTTACTTCTTTCAGTATCATGCCCGTCATTTGAATCACCTCGAACAGTGGCTCTCTGACTTTCTTACAGTCCCACCCCTGTCGGTCAGGGTCTGAAGGGCAGGCCCCACCCTTCTCCACGGACGTTTGTCCTCAACGGTTGGACGATAAGGCTGTGTCAGCTTTTCCCTCTCTTTCTGGATGTCGCTGCGATGAGGCCTCTGTCCGGTATTAAGCACGTGCATTATTCTGCGTCGTGTAAACCTGGCACTCAGGGCCCCTGGAGAACATGGGCTGCGTGGCATCACACTCACAGGTGCTTTTGATTGTCCTAACCTCTCGCGTTCTTGTTTTCTCTTCGCCCCTGACGTGGGATTGTGAGTTCTCACCTTTGACCCCTCCCTCCAGCTCAGTGTTTCCTGCTTCCAGCCAGCGGTCCCGCAGGACGCCAGGTGAGCCGCCGGGTGAGACTGACCTGCAGGTGGCGAGCGCATACCTTACAGGAGAAAGGTGCCCACGTCCTGTTAAGTAGAATTATTCACCCGCCTCAGATTACTTTCTCAACTGAGATTTCAGCGTCTTGGACGAAGTTCTCGTTACTCTCCTAAATTTCAAAATAAATCTAAAGATAATAAGAGAGGGTTTCTGCCGAGGTATCAAAAAGTCCGTTGAGATTTGTGTTTGGGGGACGTACCTTCCTTTTGGGCGAGGTGGGTGAGTTCCGCAGAGCTCGGGAGGAGAGAAGCGTTATTATTTGTGGACTTGAGGGAAAGAGGTGACCAGCCTGGGCCCCTCCCAGCTCGCTCCCCGGACATGCGCTCTGCAGCCGGTCGCGTGGGGTCCGGAGCGGTCCTTTCATCCAGGGCTCCGTGGTGTTTGTTCTGGGACACGTAGAACCCTACCCGATCTATCTGGGATGTGACATATTACCAGCCACAGCCGCTAGCGCCACGCCGAGCCCCAGCGCCCCCCTCTCCTTCCTGGGTGCCATCCAGCTCCTCTCAGGGGAAAGTGCAAATTACACATTTTTATGCATGGCTCTGAACTCGTGCGAAACCCTCGGGTGGTGGTTTTGAAGTCGAGTTGGCTGAATGCAGGGCACGGAATTGCCAAGTGTGAGCGGGGAGACAGGATGCCAGGGCGCTCTCCACGGCGGAAGGCACACGGAAAGCCTTCCTGTGGGAACCAGGACACACCTTGTTAGGTGGGGGGTGGAAGGCGGGCTGGGTGGCCACAGACTTCTTTCGGAGGCTCTGTCTTGTCGTCAGTAGATCCTGTGTTTGCCAAACACTGTTTTTGCCAGAAGAGTCCCCTCAATACATTTGGGTGGGAATATGAGGTCTAGGATGTCAGTGGGTTGCCAGGATATGAGGAAATGTTATGTACTATGAGAGGATGGACTTGGGAATATTTTACTCTCTCTCTCTCTCTCCCCCCTCCCTCTCTCTGTCTCTCCCTCCCTCTCTCTCTCTCTCTCCCTTCTTCTCTCTCTCTCTCACACACACCCCCCAAACCTGGATATCTGAGTTTGAGCCTGGCTACAGCAATCATCAGCTCTTTGATCTTAAGTCATTTAACCTTTCTGTGTCACATCTGTGACGTGCATTTGAACGGATAACCTGCCACACTTTGGTTCATAGCAGATTAGAGGCCGTGCATGGACGAGGAGGTGGGTGCAGTCATTATAGCAAAGATGTGTTCTTGAACTTGCTTTAAAAATGCTGTGAAATCAGCTCTCCATCTCATTCCGTGCGTGTCCCGGGAGGGTCACCACGCGGCTACGGCCTCATCGCCTTGAAAGGAAAGAGGAGGAACAAACAAGAAGAGAAAAGCCCGTCAGCATTGTCAGACTACTTTCCTGGGTCCGTGTGTGACGAGGTGACGGCGGAGACCCCTTGGGGGACTGAACACGCATGGAACGCAGTTTCCTTGGGGGAAGGAGGGCTCTGGGTTAGGAGTCGGGCTGTGGTTACGTGGCCCCTGCGGAGGCCGCGGTCCTGGCTCTGGCCATTGTCTTGGAATAATAAACGACTGACCTCCTTCCAGGTGAGGACTTCTGTCGAGCTGACCCTGTCAGTGGCTTCCCATGGGCTGGAGTTTTGGGGTCTTTTTCTTTTTGGTTAATCCTCACCCAAGGATATTTTTCCATTGATTCTTACATAGAGTGGGAGGGAGGGAGGGACAGAGAGAGAGAGAGAAACATTGATGTGAGAGACACATTGATTGGCTGCCTCCTGTATGACCCCAAACAGGACCAGGGATCGAACCTGCAACCCAGCTACATGCCCTTGACCGGAAATCGAACCCGTGGCCCTTCGGCCCACAGGCCGACGTTCTAACCGCTGAGCCACACCGGCCAGGGCTTTGGTCTTTATAATGTAGCTTGAGGGCATCCATGCTGTTTCTGTCCTTACCTTGAAGAAGTTAAGGTGTAAGCCATTGGAAAATAAAACCTCTTTGAGAAAACTTCCTAATACAAATACTTTTATCATATTCCACATCTAACAGCTCATGTTTCTTAATCGGAAATCGTTTGTGGCTTGTTTTGGATTTTTGCATCTGGTTTTCCTTATGCAAACGTTGTAAACGCTCCTATTTTAACCTGATCAGAACTGAGTCCAGAGTCACACACGAGGCTTGTTTTTGTGCGTGGAATTTCACAGAAGATGCTGTCCCCGGAGAAAACTGTTCCAGGCGATGCTGAGGGCCGAGGGCATGAGTCTGGTTGGGAGAGAGGGACGATCCGCTCTCTAGACTATCATTTTATTCAGGACAACGTGGACGGCGCATTTAAGATTCCGGTGAACTCATGGGCTTCTGTTCAAACATCTCAAGGGGGCACTGTGCCCTGGGTCAGGCGCTTTGCCGGAGAAGTCGCTGCCCCAGCAGTCTGCGGCCGGACTGGAAGCATGGAACCCATGGACCCAAGGGACCCACGACCCAAGGGACCCACGGACCCACGGGACCCACGGGACCCACGACCCACAAGACCCACAGGACCCACGGGACCCACGGGACCCATGGGACCCACGGGACCCACGACCCACCGACCCACGGGACCCGCGACCCACGAGACCCACGGGACCCACGGACCCACGGGACCTCTGGGGAACGTTCTCTTGAAACTCCCGGTCATCAATATGCGCTGAGCTGGAAATGCCCGTCCAAGGTGACCTTGGCTCTGACTGGAGAGCAAGCAGTTGGGGAGAGTGAGGGGCACTTGGCACCGTTCTCCGGACGCCGAGCCTTTGCGAGCAGCTCGGAGAGGCCACGTGTCACCAGGAAGACTGAGTTGTGGTGGCTGAGGAGCAGGCAACCCGGAACCGGACCGTTTGGGTCTGACTCTGGTTCTGCCAATCCGGAGAGGTGACTTTGGGCAACTTATCTGAGATCTGTGCTCTTTTGTCTTCTTACCCGTTAAATGATAATAACGACAGTACCCGCACCAACGCATACGGGCTAGTAAACTGTAAGGGACAGTGACGTGTGTGGGGTCGTGAGTTCTGTGGGAACGCCATCTCCTCAGAACAGCAGTGCCCTCGGGTGCGCACCTCGAGTTTTTGCATAAACGTAAACTTCAGAGAAGAGGCCGATGGTGTTCGCCCGTGAGTGGCTTTGTTTTCCTCACCGGGTTCTTCGGGACGCCGTCAGCGCCAGGGCGCGGGCTCCGTGCTGGTTGGCGGGCAGTTCCCAGCAGAGCTCTGGGCGCACGGAAGGAAGGGGGGACTCCTTGCCCTGCTCCGTTCCCCTCTGCCCTCCTGCACCCGTCACCAGCTGGGGACGCAGGACATAAAGTCTGCCCTTTGGAAAGATCAGAGGGCAGGGACGTTCCCCTGCTCTTCCTGCCCCGTGTCCAGGCGCAGGACCCAGGCTGCCAGGTGTTAGGGTTCTGGGATGTCCCGGGGAGACCACCTGCGGCGTGAATGTCAACACCAGCTGTGTGCACATCGTTCTGCACAAAGCCCATTCCACGCGCAAATGTCAGGGCGTTATCTGCCCAGGACCAGGTGGGAGGGACGAGACCGAGAGCCAGGAGAGTAAATATTTGTCTCTTGTGTGCAAATAACACAGTGACCCTCTTTTCTCCCCACCGGCGCTTTCAAATTCAAGTGCTTTAGTAATGCTGATAAAATTAAAGGTGTGTTTCCTCCGCGTTCCCTTCCTTTAATTGCAAGATGCGTACAATGGATCTGGTGTTCTGTGTTTGTTTTTGTAGAACGTGCTCGTTCAGCCCCCGTGCTGAGGTCTGGGGAGTCGAGATATCTCTGAAACTCGAGGAAACAGCACTGATTCCCCCAGGCAGCTTTCTGCTGGGGCACCCAATTCACAGCGCGTGGAGGTATTTTCACACCTTCTAGGCAAGAAAACTTGGAATACTCTTTGGTTCTTCCCGAATGTTTATTTTCCGAATCCACAAAGTCAACAAACAGCTTCATGGGTGTCCTGGGAGTCCATCTCCCTTTCTGCTCTGTGTCCCGCTCCTGGTTCCTGGACCGCTGGGACGAGAAGTGTGTCCGGGAGGGAGGTGCACGTCCTGGCTGAGTGCGAGGCGGGACCGCGTCCCAGTGGAGAGGTCTCCGGTAGTTCAAAGTGTGGGCTGTAAGCCCACATGATCTTTCGGGACTGGCGAGGACGGCGTGGAGACGGCCCCACGCTCTGCTGCAGCCGATGCCCCTCCTGAGGGCGGTGTCCAGGGGGCGCGGGCTGGGCCACAGCCGTTCACAGCTGTGAGAACACGAGACACAGAGCTTGTTCTTTTGTTGTTGTTGTTAATCCTCGCCCGAGGATATTTTTCCATTTATTTTTAGAGACAGGGGTGGGGGGGGCATCGATGTGAGAGAGACACATGCATTGCTCGTCTCCGCCTTGTGCCTCCACTGGGGTGGGATCGAACCTGCAGCCCAGGCACAGGCCCTTGACCCTTCAGTGCAGGGTCACGCTCTCACTGCTGAGTACACCGGCCCGGGCAGAGCTTATTCTTGTATTATTATTTATTGACTGTTGTGTTATTTTCCGTGGGAACACCTGCAGACCTCTTGGCCCAGCCCGTATACTGAAGAAGGTGTGGAAGGGCCTGGAGGAGAGTGAGGGAGAAACACAGACTGCGTGTCAGAATACAAGGACGACACAGAACCACAAGAAAGGGAAAAAGTAAATTAGAGGTATGAAAAGAAAATCCCAAGTGAGAAATTAGGCAACAGAGTCAGACGGTCCAGGGAGTTAGAGGAGGGTGGTGATTCAGGGAAGAATCTTAAAGATATAAGTTAGTGGGCCCGGCCGCGTGGCTCAGCGGGTGAGCGTCGACCCTGCACCAAGAGGTCGCCGGTTCGATTCCCGGTCAGGGCACATGCCCAGGTTGTGGGCCCGATCCCCAGTGGGAGGCATGCATGAGGCAGCCAGTCGATGTTCTCTCTCGTCGATGTTTCTATCTCTCTCTCCTTCTCCCTTCCTCTCTCTAAAAATCAATAAAGAAAAATATTTATTAAAAGAATAATAAAAATAAGTTATTGTTCTCCAGCAATGATGAAGAGGGTAATTTGGATTAAACTCTGCCCAAGAACAACTAGAAAAGCTGGGTAAGAGGTTCATGAAATGGTTGATCTGTGTCGAGTTATTAGAGAAGGACCTGGCAGGCTCGCTCAGGAAGGGGGGGGTCTGGCATTTTCGCACTAGAGCCGTCTCTTAAATCTGTGAGAGGGAACCGAGAGGCGGAGACACTGGGCAGACATTTTGGAAACCACTTACGGCTAAGAACAATGAAATGAAACTCCAGAACCTTCTGTTGGGACGTGGCAAAACTCGTTCTGGGTTGAGAACCCAGATGATCACACCCTGGGAGTCAGGGAGAACTGCAAGTCACCTGCCCTTGAAGGGACTGAAATGATCTCAATTCTTTTTGTTTGTTTGTTTAAATCCTCATCCAAGGATACTTTTCCATTTGTCTTCAGATAGAATGAGAGGGAGGGAGGGAGGGAGGGAGGGAGGGAGGGAGAGAGAGAGAGAGAGAGAGAGAAACATGGATGTGAGAGAGACACATTCACTGGTTGCCTCCTGCACGACCCCACCCGGGCTGGTGCAGAACCGCAACCGAGGCACGTGCCCTTGGCCGGAACCGAACCCGCGACTCATTGGTCCGCGGGCTGACGCTCTAACCGCTGAGCCAAACCAACCAGGACAATTCTTGAAACGGAATTAAAGGTCATTCTATATGGAAATGAACCACAGAGAAAATCTGGAATTGCAAAATACAGAGCGATGTGCGGAGAGTTAAAATGAGGAGACCGGGAAGAGAGCACACACGATGGTGGAAGGATGAGCTGCAGCCCCTGGGCACCGAGGACAGGCCACGAGCCGGAGGAGCCGTGACGGGGCCGAATCGGAGCGTGTTCTCAAGTTTGCAGAAATAGTGTCGCCCGTTTACTCATCTCACCCCGAGCAGGAGAGTAACAAACCCACCGGCCAGCCTAAGCTCCTCACGATAGAACACCTGAGAGCCAAAAACAGAAAAAAAAGAATAAAAACACCCGGAGGCTAGGAAAAGCCAAACTGTTTTCAGGGGAATGACTATTCGAGTGACAAGCTCACTGTCGAACAGGAACCTTGAGCGCTGGGGGGTGATACAATGTTACCCTTCGAGAGTCTGTAGGAAATAACTGCTCCGGAGAACTCGTTCCCGGGGAAAGCACCTTCCAGAAATAAACAGCATTTTCAGGTAAGTAAAAACTGGGAGAATTTATCACCTGTATTCTACATCGAAGATACATTGTTCAGGCTGAAAATGTAAGATTCAGGAAGGAAGAAATACAATGAAAACGAGCAACAGACAAACAGCTAAATGAATAATGACAATGTTAAAAATAATAGTGGGACCTCATGAGAAAATATGACAATATAATGTAAGTGGAAGGGGGAACGCATGAAATTAAAGCCTTTCAAGTCCTTTTGTTGTTGGAGTATGGTGTGGGTGGCTCTTCTCCGTGGGAGTGTGGTTCTTGGGGTGCCGCTGGAATAAACATTTCCGGAGGCCCCCACAGGAGGACGAGGTGTGACAGAAAGCTTTATGTGCATGGAATTACATCCCTGGGTTTGCAAAGTCCCGTTCCCCTCAACCTAGTCCTGGAAGAGATGCAGCTGGGGGTTCAGCAGAGCCGGGAGCACGGCCAGAGTTTCTGTCCCATGGTGGAGCGGGGTCTGGTCCAGCACCAGGCTGGTTCCAGGCCACCAGTCCACTGTGTGGGGTCCACATGGCCGTGGGCCCTGCGGGAGAACGCAAGGAGCATGCCCCTGCCACAAGAGAGCCAGGAGCACAGGCAGAGAGACGGAGAGCTCCTTTCTCCAGGAGTTTAAATATCAAATCTTCCTGTGCTTGCAGTGGTCACACCTACTCTGGCCACTGACCCACTCCCAGGAGTGACTGACGGCAAGCACCCAGACTTACTGGGCACGTGTCCGAACTGGGGCTTCCCTCTGCTCCTGCCCTCTCACTAATAACGGGGTTATTACAACAACATCACTTTTCTATTGAGGTATAATTTAGATATAACATTATATTGGGTTCTGGTGTACAACATAATGGTCCAGTATTTGTATACATTGCAAAGTGATCACCCTTATAGGTCTAGGTGACATCTGTCACCATACAAAATGTTTTTTCTTGTGATGAGAACATTTAAGATCTGTCCTCTTGGCTACTTACAAAAAAAAAATCTTGCAAGTTCTTTGCGTTGGTCTGGAAGAGAGGAAAGTACCAATGACATCAAACTTCAACAGCTGAGCGATGGATAGGGCCCTCTCGAGGGACCCGCCGGAAGAATCATAAAGACAGATATGACTGCTAAGATAATAGTGAGAAAATAAGTGGAATAATAAAAACATTGCATCCAAAAGAAGAGAGAAAAACAATGAAGAACAGGAGACAGAGGAGACGGAGTAAACCCAACGACGCCACTAATTACATTAACGGCGAACGAGCCAATTCTCCAATTAGCACACAGAGTGTCAAATGTGGTAAAAAGTCAATGCACAACAATCAATTCCAGGTGGAATCTGGGTCAAAATAAAAAAAGAGGAACCCCAGAACTTGTGGAAGATAATGAGGAGAGTAGCTTTATAAACTCTAGATGAAAACATTTTTACAAACATGACCCCGAAGGCTCGAAACATAAAGGCGAAGTTGATGGGACAATATCACCATGAAGATATTCCACTGGGAGGAAGCACGGAAGACCCCAAAGAGCCAGAGCGATCTTCAGAGAGGAGCCCAGCGAGGAAGCACGCCACCTGAATGCACACCGTGTACACGCCCGAGTAATCAGAGCAGCACAGAACTGTTACAGACACGGACGCACAGGTCGGGGGAAACGAGCCCACACCTCTGAGGCCAATGGGTCCCTGGCAAACGAGGCAAGAACATGCAATGGAGTGACGGTCTATTAAAAAAATGGTGCTGGGAAAAAATGCAGAAAAAGAAACTAGACCACTTTCTTACACCACATAGAAGAATAAACTCAAAATGAATGAAAGACTTAAAGGTAAGACCGGAAATCCTAAAACTTCTGGAGGAAAACGTAGGCAGTACTCTCTTTGACATTGCTTTTAGTAATTTATTTATTTACTTTTTGGATATATCCCTTCGGGCATGGGAGACAAAAGAAGAAAGGAACAAGTGGGACTACATCAAACTAAAAAGTTTTCCCACAGCATAAGAAACCATCAACAAAATGAAAAGATAACCTATCGAATGGAGAAGATATTCACCAATGATACATCTGATAAGGGGTTAATATAAAAATGTATAAAGAACTCATGCAATTCAACACCAAAAAACCAATCCAATTAAAAAATGGGCAGAGGACCTGAACAGACACTTCTCTGTAGAGGACAGACAGCTAGCCAATACACAGATGAAAAGAGGCTCAACACCACTAATCATCAGAGAGATGCACATTAAAACAACAATGAGGTACCACCTCACACCTGCCAGAATGGCTGCCGTCAGTAAATCAACAAACAGCAAGTGCTGGCGAGGGTGTGGAGGAAAGGGAACCCTCCTGCACTGTTACTGGGCATGCAGACTGGTGCAGCCTCTGTGGAAAGCAGTATGACGATTCCTTGAAAAATTAAAACTAGAACTACCTTACGACTCAGCAATTCCACTTCTGGGCATTTTCCGAAGAAACCCAAAACACTTACCTGAGAAGATACTTGCACCCCTGTGTTCCGTGCAGCGCTATCTACAGTGGCGGAACCCTGGAAGCTGCCCAGGGGCCCATCAGCAAGTAGGTGCGTGGATAGAAAAGCTGTGGTCCGTACCCACTGGAACATGACTCGCCACGGAAAAGAATTACAGCTTGCTAGTTGTGACCACATGGATGGACCAGAGGGTAATAGAACAGAAACAAGCTCACAGACACAGAGAGGCTGACGGTTGCAGAGGGGCGGGGAGGGGAGCTGGGTGAGAAAGGTGAGGATTGAGAAGCACCACTGGGCAGGTATAAACGTACACATGGGGGTGCGAAGTACAGCGTAGAGAACAGAGTCAATCACATTGAAGTAACGATACCTGGTGTCGGATGGGAACTAGATTTATCGGGGGGTCACGTCCTAAGTTACATAAACGTCTAATCGCTTTACTGTACACCTGGCACTAATATAATGTTCAATGAAGTGTCATTGAAAAAAAGTTATTCCATTAATAAAGTAGCACAACACATTTTATAGAACAAGTGACTGATGAAGAACTTGTATCCGATTATATAAAATAGCACCACAAATCAATGAAAAGCAGACAACTTCTGAGAGAGATAGTCAAGAGGGTTGCACAGGCATTCTATAAAAGAAGACATTCAATGGCCAATAAACAGACAGAAAAGTGCGTTGCTTTATCTGGTATCAGGAGAGGGCACATTAGAGCCACAAGGAGGCCACGTGCCCATCGAGTGGCTCACGTCCTCGTGACAGGGGGCGAAGGCCGGGGGAGGGAAGGACAGGCGCACTGCGGGTCACCCACGGCCCTTGCACCCGGCCTTGGAAATGTCCTCCAGTCTCCAGCAGACCCCTGTGCTCGTGAGCACTGAGATTGCGCAAGAAGGTTCATGGCAACATCGTTTCTTGTGGTCAAAACTGGAAACACCCGCAACACCCGTCAGCAGGAATATGGGTACGTGCAGCTGTGGACCTGGCGTGCAAGCACACGCCGGCACGGGTGGCTCTGAGCCGTGACTCTCACCACGAGAACTGAGTGCAAGAAGCCAGCCCATTCCACAGTCAGGCGGACGTGTGATTCCATTCCCTCAAGGCGGAGACACGGAACAGACTGGAGGTGGTCTCAGGGGAGGAGGGAGGGCTCCGTGATTGAGGAGGCCCTGAGGGAATTTTTTTTTTTAATCCTCACCCGAGGATATTTTTCTATTTATCTTCAGATAGAGTGGGAGGGAGAGAAACATTGACGAGAGAGAGAAACATCGATGTGAGAGAGACACATCGACTGGCTGCCTCCCGCACGACCCCCACCAGGGCCAGGGACAAACCACAACCGAGGTACGTGCCCTTGGCTGGAATTGAACCCGTGACTCTTTGGTTTGGTCTGTGGGCCGATGCTCCATCACTGAGCCAAACTGGCCAGGGTGGGAGTGTTTTTTAAAAAGAATTTTTTTAATTGCTTTCAGAGAGGAAGGGAGAGGGAGAGAGAGACAAACATCGATGATGAGGGAAACCTCGATTGGCTGCCTCCTGCACGCCCCCACTGGGGATCAAGCCTGCAACCCGGGCCTGTGCCAACCAGGACTCGAACCGGGGACCTCCTGGTGCTGGGTCGATGCTGCACCCCTGAGCTCCACCGGCCGGCCTGCGGGAATGCTCTTGGGTGTTGACAGTGTTCCGGCTCCTGGCCTGGAGGGTGGTACACAGGGGTTTTCTTTGTGACAAATGATTGATGTTTGGTTTGGTTTTATGTGACTTTCTGCTTGTGTGTTATAGTTCCTAATAAAATAAGGAAACTCCGTGGTGACCTGTGGGAGAACAGCCTCGGCGGTGTTGCCGAGAGCCAAGCCCGAAGGCGGGCAGCGCGGCGAGTGAGCGGACCCATGCCCCTGGCGCTCGGCCTGGCAGCCGAGGGCGGGAAATGAAACGCGTTCTGTTCATCACGGCGGAACGTTCCGCTGCCCGTTCAAGTGTAGAAAGACATGAATCTGCCTTTTTATTTCCTGCGCTTCCCCGTGACATCCTAACGGTGTCGGTCCCTGCGCTTTTATCTGAATGCCTGTTCGAACGGCACCGTTAGACGTCGGAAGAAGCAGACCTTCTGGTATGAAGAGCTGCGTTTACGATTCTGCTCTTTCTACACGACACCCAGGGCTGGAAATCGAGGGGGGCAGGGGTGTCTCCACTGCACCAAGAACGGTTCGGGTTGAGTGTTTTCGTTTCCCTCTGAGGATTGCTGCAGGGACGTGATGCTGCCCTGTGGGCGGGGCTGCTGTGCGGCCTGAGTCTCCTTCCCACCCTGCTGCGAGGCATGGGCTGTGCTGATAAGAGGTCCCACTGTCAGGGCTCTTATCACACTGTGCCCTGGGGTCTGCTTCCAGTTAAATCTAAAATAAAAATAAAAGGAAAATGAGAGTTGAAATTGGTAATGCAGCAGTCTCAGAGAAAAGTGCTTAACCCTGGCTTGGAGATAAAAACAAGTGGATCGAAAAGGAGGAGAGAAACTTCGTAGATAACCAGCCGGCAGCGAACGGGCAGGAGCGGCGTGGAATTCTGCGGCCTCACAGAAGCGTTATCGTCCTGAAAATGCTTTTGCTGGAAGTGACTGTCGTAACCCTGACTTTGCTGGTTAGATCAGAGTCAGCAAACATTAGGATATACACAAAATCCAGCGATCTCCACTGAACTCTCTCTCTGAGTTGCGGCCCTTCCAGCCAGAACGTCATTAGACCGGACCTCAGGTCAGGAGGCTGGTGATGAACTGCGCCATGTCCGAGAAAGGTTATCACTGAATTTATTACAAGAAAATTAACAGTGAGAATCGGATTCATTCCATCACTTCCTGAGAAGGAAACACTGATACTATCCCAAGGAATTTGAGGTCCCTGTCTTATCAGATGGAAGTGGAAAATTTACTTCTAAATTGCAGCTCAAACATTTATCTAACCTGAGAAATCTGAGTCACAGTCAACTTCTCGGAGACAAAGTTGATCTCAAACAAATCCAGGCACCCTAAGCACCATGCATCTGGGAGGTGGGACAGAATTTTACTCCAAAGCACTCGGTGCGGATCTGACCGCGGGGACCCCGTGGCACTTACCCAGAGTGAATGGGTGACACATTTCGAATCATTATTTCGAGGAAATACATTTTTGATTTTCAATTTATTTGCGTACAGATGGTTTTGCCCCGCACTTCTAAGGATCGATTCTGTCCGGTGAAACCTCGGCGTGACGGACCGATTCAGGCGAGGGGGTGTCCATGAAAGCCGAAGGTCCGTTACATAATAAAGTAGGTTTCCCGAAGGCATAGGTTAAAAAGTTGTCAAATTAGTGAGTTTGCCTGTGTTTACTATGTGGATGCTTTTGTGTAATTAAAGTGTGATTTCACAGAAAGCTTTTCTATATGTATTACTGTAATCTTTAATTGGTACTGAATAGGTCTGGTGAGCACAGGCATCCACCAGTCACTGCAAGTGAACACAGGCACACGGCTGGGGTGTGGCTCTGTGCACATTAAAACTGCTGCAGGAAGTCACACCGCGTCCAACACAGTGCGATCCTGTGCTCATCATTCACGGAACACTGTTTATGAGCCGGAACTCTTGGGTTTAAATATGTAGCCTATAGTTGTAGATAGGTAATATTTTCGGCGAGATTACTACAGTGTGTTTTCCAACATACGGCCCATTCACTAAAATTTGTTTAAAATAACAGTGAGTTAATAACAAAAAATAACCTGTTCATTTAATTATGAGCAAATCTTGGTTAAAAGCATTTTAAGCTTGACAGGGTGTTGATTTTCACATGATGTACGGACCGGAAATTTTGTCCGTTAAATCTGATGTCTGTTAAATTGAGGTCCGCGAAACTGAGCGTCTATACGCCATTGCAGGGACCGTGTTCGGTTGCTTACATCTGTGCGTGTGTGTGTCTGTGTGTGCACGTGTGTGTGTGCATGTGTGTGCGTGTGTGTGCGTGTGTGAGCCTCCTGAGCCACAGTCCTGACCGCTCCATCCACTCCCCAGGCCTGTCTGTGTTGTGACAGAATAACTGTGCGTTTTGTCTCATTAGAACAAAGACAGATTTACCAAAGTCTCGTGTGACTGGGACATGAGCTAATCTTGTTGACCTACTGGTGATTAGATTTCATCTCCGTATACTCATAATTATTCGGTGACTGACTTTCTACTGTTTTGGGGTCAGTTGAACAGACATGCTCATGAGTGGGTAGTTTAGACTTGGGGGCCCCAAGCCAGGGATTAGGTGTGCTGCGAAGTGACCAGGCTACTCAGGGTTGCCTTGGTGCAGACGTGGACAGAGTGACGTGGAAGGTGAGCAGTGGACTGTGGCACTAATGTGCCCCAGGCTGGTGCTCTGTGCCCACTGCCCTGGCCTTGTCACCCCACAGTGCCCTCTGGGGTGCATACTCCATGCCGCTGTGTGACCTGCCTCCACGCGGTACATCAGCCACGTGACGCTCCAGGCAGAGGGCTAGATGAGGTTTGTGTATTTTTCTCATTCTCCTGCCTCTCCATGCGGCCGTGACGAGGTGCCTGGTTGCAGGACAGACGTGGTGTGGGGGCCGAGCCGGTCCGGACACCCCTTATTCGATGGTCAGAGACCTTGCGCATCTGAAAGTCAGGCAATTGTGGGCAGTTTTGGCTCAAATAAACTCAGAAAAATTCCTCACAGGTTGGAAGGTTTCTTACGTTGACATCAGCAGCAGCCTGGGAGGTAAGACTGGGTGAGATTTTCCAGGACTGGGCACTGTGGACGAAGCTGGCCCTTGGCAGAGGGTCACCAGCGAGGGTCCCCCTTCTCCGTTCCCTCAGCCTCCAAAGCAGCCAGCTGCTTGTGTCATTTATGAAACGAACTCGCCGCTCCAGGTCCGCCTGGAAAATTCGAAGGAAAATAGAAAAGTCAGAGAGCACAGCACCTCATTAAATATGGATGCACTTTTTGTACTGCCTCTCCCTGCTTTCTGTAAGCTTGGAATTTTTAAAAATGAAAAGGTTACAGCAGGAAAAGTGGACGCCCTTCAGCAGCCCAGCCCAGCCCAGCGGGCAGCCAGGCGCGTTCTGGGCCGGGCAGAGGACGTCGAGTTTCGTTCCTCAAATCGATGATTTCCACAGGAAAGAGATCGCGTTAAATGCGCTCTTTGTGCTTTCGATAAAGCTCTGGAAAACAGGAGCAGAAGCCTGAGATAATCTAACAGCAGACTGAGTCCAAAGGGAGCTGCTGGGAGGCAGGGCCGGGCGGAGTTGGGTGAGGCAGGCAGGGAAGGACGGAGCTAGAATGTAACAGCCCCTTTATCATCCGCAGGAGAAGGGCTACAATGTTCATTGAAAGGATTAAAATGGAAAAGCTTTTTCCATGATGCAAAGAGTCACGTGGAAGACACATTTAAGAAACTTTTCTAGCCCCAGCCAGGTAGCTCGGGTAGGGCGTCGTCCCGATACGCCAAGGTTACAGGTTCGATCCCCGGTCAGGGCACATCCAAGATTCAACCAATGAATGCATGAGTGAGTGGAACAACAAATCGATGTCTCTCTCTCTCCCCCTCTCCCTCTCCCCCTCCCCCCCTTGGTTCCTTCCTTTCTCAAATAAATAAATCATTTTTTAAAAAGAGGCTTTTCCAGAACTCAGATGAAGAGGATGAGAGATGAGGTTGATGCGGGAGAAGACCCAGCCCCTGCGCCCTGAACACGTAAGGAAGGGCCCTGGTGTTCTGAGCGGCCTTGGACTCCAAGTCTTTGCCCAAAACATCAACTGCAAGAGGAATGCATCAAAAATCTCAGCATTTCAAGAAAAAAATACGTTTGTCCTTAGAATGTTCTACCTAAGTGAGTTTGAGAGACGCAATTGAAATACATGTTCAGACGTTACTTGGCTACAAAAGTATCCCACTGATATTTGGCTACAAAAGTATCCCACTGATATTTGGCTACAAAAGTATCCCGCTGATAATGGACCCATGTGAAGCCATGAGAGGTATATAAAGGAAACTCCCATGTAAAATAAGACAATTTTTATGGAAAACGAATAATGGTAAATACTTAAAACATTTGAAATAGAATAGAATCTAAATGATTATTGTGATTACAAAATAAATGGAATAATTATTGAAAGTGATAAAAATAAAAAAATAGAAACATGGTCGTAATGGGAGTGGGGAAGGTTTGTTTAAACATAGTGACAGGAATAAAAATTGTTTATGTGTATTGACAATACAACGATCCAAATTAAAATATCAAAGCCAAAGAAAAAGCATTGCAAAGCTCTGTCCAAAGGATCGTATGCCTAATATTTAAAGGGCTGTTACAAATAAGGAAGAATGAATAAATGCCTTAATAGAAAACTGGGCATATTTGCAAGCAGACAATTCACTAAAAAAAAAAAAAAAAGAAAATCTGTGAATATTACCAATAAACAGACAACCTAGCTTCTCTAGTAATCCAAGCACTAGAATTCAAACAGCTGCTTGGTGTTAAGCTGTCATCAGTTCATTTTGACCCAGTGGGAGTCCAAAGCTATTTAGAAGATTTTGAGGTATTCCTGGGGTATATGCTCTCATGTCATCCCTGACTCTGGGCTGCTAGTTCCAAGAATTCTTTTGGGAATCTCTCTGATGCATGCTAATTTTGTCAACATTGAGTTGATCAAATGTGAAAATAAGGCCCTTTTCAATACACATGCACACACATACACACATGCACACACACACACATGCACAGTGCACACACAGCACACACACTCACACACATGTGCATGCATGTACACACAGTGTGCACACATAGCACCCATGCATACACACACAGCATGTACACACAGCACACACATGCACACACGGTGCACACATGCACTCACATACATGTGCATGTATGTACACACACTGTATGTGCCCTGGGAGTCTCGTCTTCTCCCCAGCACCCATGCATGCACACACATACACAGCACACACACACGGTGTGAAGCATGACAGGTATCAAGGGCAGGAGGAAGGGACTGGAGGACTCCAGGTAGCAACACCCTGGACAATTCCAGGTGGGAAACAGATGCTCCTGGGAAGTTCCTTCACACCACGGCCTTCGGAGCATCTCTGTGGCCTTCCCAGGGCGGAGCCTCAGCCTCGCGGTGCTGGATCCCTGCTGTCTCTCTCGCTCTCGGGGGCTCTCTGTCCTCTTTCTTGTCCCCCCCGGCAGTTCCTCCTGGGCTGGGGGCGGAGAAGGTTAGCAGTCGGTTGTCACCTGGGCTTCTGCTGACAAGGTGCCCTGGGAGTCTCGTCTTCTCCCCAGAGGGCTTGTCAAACCCTTAAGAAGTGGCTGCCAGCTGCCAGGACACCAATGGCCCTGCCAAGCGTGGAGACCGAGCCTCATGTTGGCTCGGCCGTGGGCTGCCTTAGGCGAGCCCGTCACGCTCTCCCCAGCACCTCCGGGGGACGGTTCTTCACTGTCGTTAGAATGACTTCAGACAAGTCTGAAAATCCCCGGGAAGGTGTTATTTACCTCTCCAGGAATCCTCGTTTAGAACTGCAGGTCATCCCTGTCATCCCGGTGACTGGAGGCCACCTAGGGAGTTGGTCCTGGCCACGCCGGGAAGCTCGCCGAGATCCACCGCACTTCACTGTCGCAGGCGCAGAACCGGGCGCGAGTGGGGTCTCGCGCTCCACTCGTGACCTGAAAGCACAGAACTGTCACCTCCCTCTTTCACGTCGCTGGGCTCTATCGTTCGTTAATGGCATGCTTGATACATACAACTAAAAAGTTATTTGTCAAAGAATCTACGACCATTTGAAACAAATTAAAATTTCTCTATGGGAAACATCAGACCCTTACAAAGACTTAAGTAAAAGGGAAAGGGCCACAGAGAACAATGATTTATTGAGTGTCTGGATGTCCCAGGTATGACCTTGTTTGACCCTCACAGGAGCTCTGTGGTTGTTCTACTACTCTCTCCTGTACGGGTGGGGACCGAGTCTTGGGGAGGTCGGTGCTCTGCCCAGGTCACCGCGAGTTAACCCCACAGCCGGCTTTCATATGTTATCCCGGGAAACGACGAGACTTGAAACATACAGGGTCTGGCTGGTTTTATCTAAATTACGCAGATCACCCGGGTGATTGGGCTTCCAGGGACGGAAATCCGGCAAGGCTGTTGAGAAACTGGAATTTTTGGAATTTCTCCAGAAGCCCCTTGGTCATCCTGAGGCTTGTCCATTGTTGCTTTAAGTGTTTTGTTATTTTTTTGCAACGATAGTGGTTGCTTTCCATTCTTTAATTCTTTGCGTGTTGCTGACTTAGACCCACACCGCGCTGTGACGGCCGCACACGGACCTTCGCCATGGGGCGCGGCCGCGGAAGGAAGAGGACGGAGGCTAGGCACGTTCATCGCTGTTAGGATATTTTCCGCACCAAGCGTGCCCTGGAGGCTCTGAAACATGGAAGTCCACCGAATGATTACAGAAAAAAATGTGCTCCTCCCGTGCGGTTATAACTCCAGGGTGACAGAAGTCATGCCGCTCAGGGGATGATCGGTTGGCGTCCAACCCTCACTGTTTGAGCTCTGAAAACGTCCCTCCCGGTGCGTCCCCGCCACCTCGTACGGGTTAGAATCTAGTTGTTCAGTTTTAATGTCCTCCCGTCTAAGAACACACCTAATAAGGCCAACTCTTCATGTACGTACCCTTAAGACTTGGAAATCGCTGCTCCGACCTCAGGACCTGTACAGTCAACATCAGATTGTCTAGACCTCTCGGCGGGCTCCGCGGGAGACGTGGAAGCACACGGTCTTACTGACAGGTCCCCAGGCCAGAGCGACACCTGCCTCCCTCACTCAGCCTCCCCCGTTCTTCCCCGTGAGTGACATCGCCCAGTCCTGTTGATGCCCACTCTGCTTTTGGGAATTCTCCGGAACACGGTGCTCCTGGAATACCTTGAGGGAGCTGAGGATTTCGTCTCTCCCGACTAAGGCAGCGGGGCAGACACTGCAGGACGGCGTGCCTTCCTGTCCTGCCTTTGATGTGAGTCGCAGAGAATCCTGCAGACTGTGACTCAGTCCCTGCGCTGCCCTCGGGAGTCCGATCCCATTAACGCCGTTTTACGAGTGGTCGTGAAACGGGCCTGGGAGTGTCACCGAGCAGCCTGAGATCGGGCCGAGTCAGTGGGAAAGTCGGGGAACATGCTTGAACTTGAGACACGCGCTTGGAATTGGATGCTGTCAGAGGGTGAGGAATCAATCAGTGAGCAAGATAAAGGAAGACCATTGAGGAACTGTTTCGCAATGAACGCAACTTGGTCTGATGAATTATTTACATTCTATCTTTGCTTAAAGGAATCTGAGATTGCAGTATATGTTTTGTCCTGGCAGCTCATTATGGCATACTTTTTTTTTTTTTTTGGGTAAATCGACCTTTAAATTTAGCGTTTAAGTTTTATATATAAATGGGAGGTTGCAGGACTCCTAGTAGGGTAATTTTTGGTGGCTTCTGATATGTGATGTAGATAATTAAAGAGGAAAATTTTAAAAATTTGCAACAGCAGGGAAGGCAGTGGGAGAGGAAAAGAGTAATTACAATGGATACAGTGTAACATTCAGGTCTGCAACAACGAACAAGGAAGAGACTGGAAGCTATTTGCACAGAGGTCTTCAGTCTGTCCAACCTCTGCCAGCCCTGAACTTGGGAGAATTCTATTTGCTAACGGTACTTGGAGAAGGAGGGCTTCACTAGATAATGGAAAATGGTCTGTGAGTGAAACGTGTCTGTCCCTCTGTTGCAGGGGAAGGACTGCCACTGAGGCAGGGAGGCTGGGCCTGGTGTGTGTGCTTGGATGGGGTCAGCGGAGACCCAGGCTCTGCTCCTCAGCTTGCCTCCCAAGCGTTTCGATTTGGGCAGGTTCCCCAGGGTCAGCAGACGGTGGAGGACCGAGGGCAGCCAGCCACACATTGGAGGCGACTGCGTAAACGAGACGAGAGTCGCTTTGAGCTCAGCTTCGCTTATTGGTGCCGGACACGCAGCGTGTTTTATTTCCAGTGGGGTAGGCCAGCTGGAGCCCCAACCTGATACCAGAATTCTACTCGAAGAGCCCAGTTCAAGAGCTGGATGGTCGGAACGGCGTGTGCATTTTGTCTGAAAAAGACGTGTTTGCCCAGCGGACAGGGAGAGCATCGCCTGGCGCGTCCCGTGCCCTGGCCGAGCCGCGTCCCCTCTGACCCTTGTCCGCTGGCCGGGCCGCAGGTTCTCTGACGACCGCGAGCACTTCACCTCTGAGAGGCCAGCGCTTCCAGAGTGTATGCTTTCTGAATCTCGTGTGTGTTTCAGATGGATTTGTATCAACTTCTATTACCGGCCCGTCTTCTGAATTTTAGCTCCGGGTTCTGGGACATGACTAAATTTGCAATTTCTCTCCTTAAATTACACACGATGCATGATTCAATCCCCCAGGGTGCAGGTTCGTCATTCCTCTCAGCTCTTGGCAGTTATGTTGCAGATGTTCTTCTCCTGTGCCGAACTGTTTCCATCACAGTTGCTCTCTGTGCCTCTCAGAGTGATACCTACAGGCGGCGGCGTTCTCACCGCGGCGCTCAGCGGGTTTCTGGGCAGAGGGACGTCAGCGGCCGTGTGCTGTCCGGCGCGGAAGGGACACCGAGGGGACGGGGCGCGAGGTGACGTCGGAGGCCAGGCCCCGCCGGCTCTTCTCCTGCCGGTCTCTCCATCAACCTTGCGTCCGTTCGTTATTTAGCGAAAGCCACTGGCTTCGGGTTGGCTCGCTTCCTAGTTCAGCATCCTAGACCTGTGGTCAGCAGACACAGGACGGCTGTTCCAGAGGAGTCCGAGAAGACCAACCCTTCGCCTGGAGGCGCGACCTCACGTGGCTGACTGCGTGTGGGGAAAGACACACCGTCCTAAAACACCAAGGATGCCTGTGTTCAGTTTCACCCTCACCCTAAGGGACGGGGGTTCAGAAACAGTAGGAGACACCCCGAGGAGACGTCCCTCTTGGAATACAAAGTCAGTGCGGAGTGGGAGGCAGCGGGCAGCTGGGAGCATCCCCCTTCTTAGTTCACACCACCGGCATCGGGTATTCTTCCAGGACCGATTCCCGTCATAATGTTCACTCCATGGAAAATTGCTCAAACGATTCCGTTTAAAATACAAGCTGACCCTTCTGCGTGGGCAGACGCCCGTTATTCAGGTGGCTGGCCCCCTCGTGGCCCCCCGCGTCCGCGGTAGGAAGCCCCGGACATGCACAGGGTCCACGGCTCTGTAGACCGACAGTGTTTAATGAGAAACACTAGAGGGAGAGGTTACTATGCCTCGCTCTGAGCTCTCCTACAGCAGAGTTTGAGACGGTTCTTTCGGGATTTTCATCCCGGGGAACGGAGCGTGTGGAGGGACACGGAGGAGGACAAGCGGCCACAGGAGGGTGTGACCACATCGCCACCATCACCATCGACTCTGAAGGAGTTTCAGAACCGTGGCCGGAGGAGGAAAGGCAGGGACACTCGTCCTCAGGCTTATTCCGGTGCACACGCGCGTGTTGAGCTCGTGGGCACAGATGTCTCTTCCAGGGCGTCGGAGAGGCCAGCGCAGGAAACGGGGAGAGGGGATGCCCCAAAGCGAAGGCTGCGGTGTCTGGCTGCACCACCCCGAAGCTGGCTTCAGCCTCCGCAAAGCAGGTGCAGTAAGAAAGGGGGTGCCCGAGGCCCCCGGCCAAGCTGCTCCTTCTCTGGACTCGGCTTCCTGTCAGTGGGACCGGAGAACCAGACCAGAGCTCCGAGAGCCAGGTCTGTGACACGGTGGTGCTGGCCCAATGCTCCCTCCTGACCTCGGCCGACAGGTCAGACCAGGACGCTGCGTGGGAAGGGCCCAGGTCAGCTCGGGGACGCTGAGACAGACCCCCCCCCCTTCGCTCCCAGCATCCTCCCCAGTGAGCGGCTCGTTCTGAACCAGGGCGGATCGTCCGGCTTGAGTGACCTGCAGCCTGACTCTCGGGCCCTGTACCCAGACATTGCTCATGTCACAAGGGGGTTCACCTCTTCACGCATTTGTTTATTTCTGATCCTCACCTGAGGATACTTTCCCACTGATTTTCAGAGTGGAAGGAAGGGAGGGAGAGAGAGAAACATAGATGTGAGAGAGACACATCAATTGGTTGCTCCCACACGACCCCAGCTGGGGTCGGGGATCGAACCTGCAACCCAGGCACGTGCCCTTGACCAGGAATGGAACCTGAGACCTTTGGTCCACGGACCGATGCTCTAACTGCTGGGCCACACCGGCCAGTGCTGGGTTCACGTCTTTAAAACAATTTTTAAAAATTTCAGTTGCTGTTGACATTCGATAGTCTCGTAGTTTCCGGTGCACAGCACAGTGGTTAGACAGTCATATAACTTAGGGAGTGACCCCACCCTACGTGGGTATGACAATATTGTCTATATTCCCTAAGCTGTACATCCTGTGTGTTCAGAAACTACCAGTCTGTACTTCTCGTCCCTTCACCACCCCCCCCCCCGCCACCCTACAAATGTGCTCTGGGTCCTGGGTCCGCGCCTGGGGTTGACAGGCCGGGATGGAAGCACACCCGGCTACCAGGGCTTTCCCGCAGGAGAGTTCGTGTGGCCCAAACACTTGGGATTTTACTCACCTTTGCGGGCGGAACCCTGGTTCGGACCCCGGTGAAGGTGCACAGGAAGGGTCCACGCATTTGAACACAGGCCTCCAGGGACAGAAGATGACGATTCCGTTCAGGATTTCTCAGCCCGGACACTGTCCGCCGAGGGTTCGTTTCTATGCAAGCCACGGAGCTGCCCACGGCTGTTTTCCAGGTTCAAAGGCAGCAAGTGTCTGGCCGTGTCTGCTCACGTCCGTCACCCCTGCTTCCCGCCGTCACCCCTGCTTCCCGCCGACGGTTCCCTCGCGCCCCGAAGGTGCAAACCCTCCTGGGACGGGTGGGTTTTGAAAAGAGTTTGGAAAATGAGTTTCGGCTCCGTTCAGTGGAGCAAATCCCCGAGCCTCTGGGGCTTTCGAACGTCCTGGTTTAATAAGGATTCTGGAGATTCAACCCAGAGGTCTTTGTGAAGTTGGAAGAAAGGCAGAATCACTCAGCCAAGATGTATTTAATTTTTAAAACGCCCATTATGCTCTGTCCTGAAAATGTTGGCTCCCTTTTATATTTCTTAGGAGAGAACGGGCGGCCTCAACGTGGAGGTGGGAGCACCCCGAGAAAGGGCGGAAGGGGAAAATCTCGTTTGGTATTTTAACATTTTTCAGCATGTTCGCCGTTTCTCCCTTGATGAGACTGTTTTTTTTTAAACTGGCATCGGTCAACGTTACTCCCAGCTCTGGAGAACTACACCTACCTGCTGCCACAGCTCCAGCCGCCGCACCTGCTCCTCCCACTCCTCTCCCAGACGCTCGGCCTTGCACGTGGCTCCGTGTCTCGTGAGGGGGGCTCCTTCCGTCGTGGTCGTCACTGTGCGAGGCTTCGATGGTTCCAGGCAAACGAGAGCAAATTACCCGTCAGTGATGATGATAATGGGTAGTAGTTCTTTCTTAAAAAATTAATTAATGTATTCATTTATTTTCCTTTATTGATTTGAGAGAGAGAGGAAGGGAGAGGGAGAGAGAGAGAGAAACATCGATGAGAGAGAACATCAATTGGCTGCCTCCTGCATGCCCCCCACTGGGGATCGGGCCCACAACCTGGGCATGTGTCCTGACCAGGAATCGAACCGGTGACCTCTTGGTGCATGGGTCAACGCTCAACCACTGAGCCACACTGGCCAGATAATTAATGTTTTTATTTTTAATCAATTTATTTTTGTTACAGATGTTTCTTCTTTTTCCCCCATTGACACCCTCCTCCTGATCCTGCCCCCCCCAGCATTGTTGTCTGTGTCCATGGTTACGCACACGTGCATAGAAGTTCTGGGGTTTATCTCCCCCGCCTTCCCTCTGAGGTTTGTCAGTCTGAACCCTACTTCTATGTCTCTGGGTCTTTTTTGTTCCTCAGCTTATTTTGTTCATTATGTCCACAAATAAGTGAGATCATGTGGTATTTGTCTTTCTCTGACTGGCTTATTTCACTTAGCATAATACTCTCCAGGTCCCTCCATGTCGTCTCAAAGGATAAGAGATCTCTCTTTCTTACAGCTGCATAGTACTCCATTGTGTACATGTACCACAGCTTTTTTATCCACTCATCTACTGATGGACACTTGGGTTGTTTCCAGATCTTGGCTATTGTAAATAGTGCTGCTATGAACATGGGGGTACATATATTCTTTCTGATGGGAGTTTCAGGCTTCTTAGGACATATTCCTAGAAGTGGGATCACAGGGTCAATGGCAGTTCAATTTTTTTTTTATCCTCACCGAGGACATTTTTCCATTTTTTGTTCAGATAGAGTGGAAAGGAGAGAGAGGAAGAGAGAGAGAGAAACATCGACGTGAAAGGGACACATCGAGTGGCTGCCTCCTGCACGACCCAACCAGGGCTGGGGACAAACTGCAACCGAGATACGTGCCCCTAGCGGGAACCGAACCCGGGTCTCTCTGGATCTCAGGCTGACGCTCTAACCGCTGAGCCAAACCGGCCAGGGCCCCATTTTTAATTTTTTGAGGAAGCACCGTATTGCTTTCCGTAGTGGCTGCACCGTCTGCATTCCCCCCAGCAGGGTGCTCGAGCAGGTCCTAGTTCTTGAACCTCCCCTCGCGCTCCCCTCACCCCGCCCTCACTGCACGCGCTGCGAGACAGCCCTGGGGAGCCTGCGTGAGCGGCAGGTTCATGGTCCACGCCAGGACCTAGCGAGAGCCGCGGGCCACATACTTCTTTCTGACATCGCAGTGAGAGGATGATGTACTGATTTCATTTAGCGACGCTGAGGAGTTAGGGTGGTGCAGAGAGTCTTTGCGGGGCTGTCCGTAAATCCGAACGGCAACGGCAGGGTCCGCGTGCCTGCATCTCACACTGGGGGCTGGGGAGCGCGGTGCTCTCCTAACTGCCAGGCAGGGGGACGCGGGCCCTCTGTCTCCCCGACAGCCGCCAGGCCGAGCCCTGAGGTCCAGTTCCTTAAAGGGTCTGTGGGTTCGGCGCCCTCTGTGATGGGAACAGCGCTACCTGTGACTGTCCTCTTCAAGGGAGTTCAGAGTTTGCAAACCCTGTTTTTCTGAAAGGCCTTGCCACCGAGACCTGAACAAGGAATTCACTTCTCTGCTGCTCAGTGACAACGAGGTGTTGCTCTGCCATCATGAACAACTGCATTTCAAATCGTCGCTTCCTGCCTCATATGGAGCGCCCTTACCTGTTATTCTCATGAAATAATTTTCAAAGGTACACAGAATGAAAAAAAAAAAAATATGAAGAGCGAGGGCACCTGTGCTTGGAACTTACTCTTCCCAAATCTCACGCCTTCTGTTGTTGCTAATCCATCGACAAAGAAACAAAGACTGCATCCTTTGCAGGGTTGTTGATGAAACACTGAGTGATCGATTTTTAAAAATAAATCTTTGCTCGAACTTGAACGGAGGCCTCTCATCATGTTTCAATAACCCTAAGGTCGCTTGACGGCGCAGGCCCTGTTTTATCTCAGTCTCAACGGGTCAAGTAGCAGCTGTGACCTTGGCGAGCCGCCCGCCCGCCCGCCCTCCGCGAACTTCAGCTGCTCCCGGGACGGGACACCCGCCGTTCAGACTTGCCGGGAGCACTGAGCGCCCTCTGCGTGAGGCCACCGGCGTGACGCCCGGAACGCAGGCATGCGCTCAGTTTTCTCCCGAAGCTGATGGAAGAGATTCCCAGGATCCTTCTATGTGTAATTTTTAATATTCAGTGCGAAAGAAGAGTGGAGACTGAGTAATGATTTAGGAAACTCGCGGCCACTCTGGGCGGATGGGTCCTGAGACCGGCTCCCTGCACCTTGAACACTGACCTCGCTTCTCCGCTTGGGTTCCTGGATTAACTCAGGAGAGGGAGTCCTTTTCCACAGCAGCCCCCGACTCCGCGTCTGGGAGGAGCCTGCCAGCCACTCACCAGCTTTGAAACAAGCCAGCCAGCCCCGTGGCCAGGAACTCTGCCCTTCAGACACCGCTGGGCCCTCCCCACGGTGCAAAAGCCTCGTCACAACATTGAGGAAAGTAGTCATCTTGTTAATTTCTCCGACACCCCAGAGCGCTGAGAGTCCCAGGGAGGGACGGGCTGATCCTGGGAAATGATGGCACCACTCACACACGGCGTCGTCCTGGCCGGGCGTCTCATTAGCCTCCGATTAGAGGCTTGGAGACTCCCCAAGTGGCTTCAGGGGCACAGACAGAGATGAAGGAGGCGTTTTGTAAAGGGACCTCTGATGAGTACGGACATCAAGCGGGTGTCTGTGGATGTTTGAAATGCAGTGCACCGGTGACCCTCAAACGTATGGAAATCCATGCTGTCCCCTCTCCAACCCCACGCGAGCCAGCCGACGCCATGAGTCAGAGCTTATGTGGTTTGGACGTGGAGAGATCACCGGCCACCTAAGCCATGGTGAAGCGACTTATTTTCCGGAGCTGAGACGCTTGTGTGCAGGTGGCCCGAAGCGTTTGGATGTCCGGGAGGGACTACTTTGTGCTGAGGTGCCGTTCGGAGAAGGGTAACCTCGTCTTTTTTCCCCGAGAACGAAAACAATAATTAAATGTTACGGCACACGGTTCACCTCCCCGCTCGTTACCAGACGTCAAGTGTCTGCTTGTCCCTCCTCCCCGATCCCTGAGGCAGACACGGCCTTGAGAGCCTCCGGCTCGTCTGTGACAGAAATGCACCCCACCTATGCACGTCTGTGTGGAAACAAGACTCTTTCGAACACATGGGGCGTCTCTGGAGAGAGACACTGCACCTTTCAAAGAAGTAATTAAAGTGTTCACCCAGCCTGTCCCACTGACATGGTCATGAGTCATCTGGGTCCCTCTCGCCCTTTGCCAGGAGGTTACAGTTTTTAGGAATAAAGCTTTCCACTTTATGTTGAAAGGGATTTGGTTACAAATGCAGCCCTAATCGATCAGCCTCTGCTTGGCTCTGGGGCCCGGACAGACCGGGGAGTCCCTGAACCTTCCCGTGGGCCTCACGCTCGGTCACCTGGTGGTTTCCCGAGCGAGCTCGTGTTCTGGGTGTAATCCCGGCTCTTTCCTCGAAGCGCGTTTAGGCAGGTCCTTGTCCCTGAGGAGCCTGCGGCTATGACAGAGACAGGATTCTGCTGGGCACCGAGGAAATGCCAACAGCAAACCACAGAGTCGGGCTGTCACTAGTCCCGGCCGGAGGAGACAGTGTGACCGGAGCATGGTGGTGTTTTAGGTGTTCCTGTCCGACGGACGCTCGTCGCAGCGCGTGAGTGAGGGTGACGTGTGGCGGGGTGGCCGACGGCTTTGAAGCTGTCCACCCGCCTTCTTGATCCTGGGTCTCAGGACAGTACAAAAGCCTATGACTTCGTTTCCAAACCACTAAACGTGCTTTATGAGGACCGAGGCTTCTCACAGGACAATTAACCTGGAGATTCACAAGATGTTCTGAGGCAGCTGGTCTGAGCCCCAGAAGCCAAGAGGGGGGCGGGGGAGCCCCACCCGCCAGCCGGGACGGATAAAAGCTCGGGAGCCTGCAGGACCGTCACAGCTCGGGAGCAAGCCTCCGCCGCCTCCGTCCTCTGCACCATGTCCTTCCTCTGCTCCACGAGGACCGGCTCGTCCCGGCTGATGCCAGGGGCCTGCCCCGTGCCAGGGGTCCCGGTGGCCACGGGCACGTCGCACGATGTCGAATGCCTGAGCGGCATCTGCCTGCCCAGCTCCTTCCAGACTGGCTCCTGGCTGCTGGACCACTGCGGTCAGGAGACCAGCTGCGAACTCCCCGTGTGCCAGCCGGCCTCCCGCGTCCCCAGCCCCGGACAGGTGGCCTGCTCCCGCCACACGGCCCGCGTCCCCAGCCCCTGCTCCGCGGCCTGCAGCCGGCCCGTCACCTTCGTGTCCAGCCGCAAGGCCCTGGGCGGCAGCTCCGCGTGCCAGCCGGGCAGCCCCAGGACGGCCAAGCGGCCCTGCGTGTCCGGCTGCCGGAGACCTTGCTGAGCCTGGAGCCGCGGGGAACGAGCGGACTCGGCGACCTGCCTGCTGTCCCAGACCTCCTGCCGCCGCCGCCGAGCACGCTCCGTCCTGCACCCGGCCAGCACCCAGCTTCCCGGGGGGTCCGCGCCTCTGGACGTCTCCGGAGACGTCCCCGCCCGCACCCCGTCTCTGGTGGTTTCGGCTTCGCTGCCGTGTCTCTTGGCTTCTGCGTTTCTGCTGCTGAGAAGAGGGACTCGCCTCGCCCTGTAGCTCTCAATAAACCGCTCCGCTTGGCATCGCAAACGTGTCTCGGTCGAGTTCTTCCCGGAGGGTGTCCGCCGCGGTATCCGGTGCCGTCCAGGGTCTAGGTGCTCTGCTGAGACTCGGGCCGGTTCCGTCGCCGCTGGTGACCAGCCCGGGGTGTCTCGCATCTGACGGTGGGCGGGGGTTGGGACAGGTTGTCCGGTCCAGTGACTCGGCCCCTGCATCTGCCTCCGTCTGGCTGGACCAAAGAGTTGTGGATTCGAGTCCAGTCAAGGGCACGTACCTCAGTTGCAGTTCGATCCCCGGCCCTGGTCAGGGTCGTGCAGGAGGCAGCCAGTCGATGTGTCTCTCTCACGTCGATGTTTCTCTCTCTCTCTCTCTCCCCCCCTCCCACTCTGTCTGAAAATAAATGGAAAAATATCCTCGGGTGAGGATTTAAAAAAAAGATTTTGAAAAAGGATTTTCCAAACAATTAGCAAACATGTTGAGAAGAAAGGTCCTTAGGTGAGGTCAGTGTTAAATGAGGGAGAGGATACAGATGTTCCTAGTCGGAAGGGGACACTGAACCCCATATATCGTTCCTCCCTCCGTGCCGTGCCCGCCTCTCCTGACCCCGGGCCACACGTCTTTCTCCGGGCACTTGACCTTGGAGCCCAAGGGACCTGCCACCTGTAAGGAGCAAATGTGGGTGCAGTGTCCTTCATTGGTTTTGAGGTTGGAAGCTGCGTTTCTGGGGTCCATGGGGGTGCTCTGGAAGTTGTGGGTCAGAGACCACGCTACAGCTGTGTCCACTGGCCAATGGCTACGGAACAGTGTGCAAGTCGATCCCGACTCTTCACGGTCTCCTTTGCTCGTACCTCGGTTTCCAGGGGTCTGCATTGTGGCTTCACGTGCTTTGTGATTCCGTGCCGCGAATGCAGATGACAGCCACCCAGAACACAGCCTGCATAATACTGGAGGCAAAGCTGCTTCCCAAATATTTTAAAATATCAGCCTTGTCTCTTCTCTTCTCATCTTCTCCTGTTTTGCTTCTGTGGTTTCTGTGCATATTTTTGTATTTCCTGATAAAAGTAATGACTCTGGTTCAGTTGACATGGTTGGCACATCTCATCATTCATCTGCATTATTTCACCCAGGGACCGGATGCCTGCCACCTGCTCAAAGGCAAACTTGGTCCGTTCAAAAAACGCAAGCTCACAGGAGCGAGTTTGCATAGGAGACGATGTGTCAGGACAGTCAGGACTGTAGTTGCATGCATTATGGACACGAAACGCCTCCTCTCTTCTCCTCCCTTAAAAGCGAACAGCAGGTGACATCAGTCTGGGAAAGGCTGGGTGGATGCAAGTTAAGCTGGTTCTTTACTGTGGAGTCTGCCTAAGGCTTTGATATGCTAAACACAGCGTGACTCTAAGTGTGGACGGAACCCGGAATTATCCTGCACATTGTTCCCCTCGAATGTCTGAGGGACCAGAGTCTCCTTAAGCACACTCTCCACAGTGGGGCGTGGAAACTTTTTGTTAAAGTGTGGCTTTCTGGGTTAGCTGTTTAATTTGGTTTTCGTTTTCAAGGCTTACAGTCACAATATTAAAAAACAACTTTTTTTCATTATTGATTTGAGAGAGAGGAAGGGACAGGGAAAGAGAGACAGAAACATCGATGAGAGAGAACATCGATGGGCCGCCTCCTGCATGCCCCCCACTGGGGATCGGGCCCACACCCTGGGCACGTGCCCTGACCGGGAATCGAACTGGTGACCTCTTAGTGCATGGGTCAACACTCAACCACTGAGCCACACAGTCCAGGCAGTTGCAACATTTTAAATAGCCATTGTATAAAAAAGCAGGATTTTCAGATTTCGAGGTTCATCCACAGCCTACCCTCGCCCTCACTCTGCCAGACTGAGAACAGCTCCCGACACTGGTGTTCAGTGTGTGCCGTGTGCCATCAACGCATTTCCTCTGAGCTCACCTGAGTACGAGGGCTGGGTGACTGACATCAAGGGCGTGTGTGTGCGTGTGTGTGTGTGCATATGTGTGTGTGCGTGCGTGCGTGTGTGTGTGTGCATGTGTGTGCGTATGTGTGCGTGCGTGCGTATGTGTGCATGAGTGTGTGTGTGTGTGTGTGTGTGTGTGTGTGTGTGTGGACCGGTTTTAACCGTAGCACCTCTTGGTCAGAGTTCATGTAGGCTGAGTCCTACCTGGTGGAGGATGACACGCTGTTGCTGGTCTTTTTGGGGAAGAAGGTAAACCAAGCTGCCTGGAACAATGGTGCCAAGTGGACAAGCAGGAAGAAGCATAGTCCAGTAGACATGAACAAAACTAATGTTTAAATAAAATCCAAAACGGGAAGGGATTTTAGACACAGGACAAAATGTGGCAGCCATGCGCACGCTGTTTAAATACGTCGGCTCGCCCTGGCCAGTGTGGCTCAGCGGTAGGGCGTCGGCCCGCGGACCAAAGAGTCTCAGGTTCGAATCTAGCCAAGGGCATGTACCTCGGTTGCAGTTCATCTCCAGCCCTGGTTGGGGTCGTGCAGGAGGCAGCCAGTCGATGTCTCTCTCACGTCGATGCTTCTCTCTCTCTCTCCCTCCCGCTCTATCTGAAGATAAATAGAAAAATATCCTCAGGTGAGGATTAAAAAAATAAATAAATAAAATAAAATACGCTATTTGGCTCTTTCCCAGTGTTTCCCTAGGGTGCTCCTGTGAGTCCGCGTGGCCACGCCTGACCTCGGCCCTTATCATCCCACACCTGACCGTCACAATCGCTGGCGAATAGGTTCCCCTAATTACAACCTAACATTCTGAATGCGCATTATCTCGTAATCAAACTCTAGTAGTTCCTGATCGCTTGTTAGAATCACCAGGGAGTAACAGACGGGCTCTGGGATTCGGAGTGAGTCACCTTTGGGCAGTGACCGCCTCGTCCACTTCCAGCAGGTTATTGAACATCCAGGGGTGAAACTAGTTCCATCTGCAACATTTCTGTAACAAACCCCTGCTGCCCAACTCGTACGTTTGCCGTAGGATTTCAGTAACACACGAAGGGGTTTTGTAAACTTTGAAAGGAAACATTCATAAAGTAAAAGGGTGTCTCAGGCTGGCACCCGATGCCTTTCCAAGTCCCACCAACCCCTCGCTTACACGGATGGGCTAAGTCATTCAACACAGAAAGCTGTCACACTGCTGTCTGTGTCGGGGGCTGTACATGTAAGTACGTGAGTTCTTTGGTTGTCTCTTCTTGTCCGCCCCCCTACTGCCCCTGAGGTATGCCCACCTGGTCCGTGCCTCCACGCCTCGGGGCTTATTTTGTCGGTCAATCCATTTGTTCACTGGATGCCACGGATAAGTGAGATCATGTGGTACTTGTCTTTCTCTGCCTGGCTTGTTTCACTCAGCAGAATACTCTCCAGGTCCCCCCATGTCTCAAAGGGTAAGACTTCCTCCTTTTTTACAGCTGCATAGTATTCCATTGGGGGTGAGGGCTGGGCAGAGGGGGTACAGGAGGGGGGAAATGGGGGACATCTGCAATACTATCAACAATAAAAATCCGTAAAAATAAAATAAAATAAACAAAAACAAAACAAAGAAAGAAAGTTACCTGGGAATGCCTTGGGCTGTAACACAGAGCTGTGCTGGTGTCCCGCCCTCCCGCTGAGAGTTCCCAGGACGCTGCCTGCGTTGGTTTCCCAGGGACGACTGGAGGGCTTGTGGCAGCAGAAACGTCTTCTCTCACACTTGTGGGCAGGGGTGTGAACTCGAGGTGCTGGCCGGACCTCTCCCTGCCCTTTCCAGCTTCCGGAGGACCCTGGTGTCCTCAGCTTGTGGCCGTGTCCCTCCAGGCGGTGACTCGGTCTCCATGTGGCTTTTTCCACGTGTTTGCATCTTCTTTCTGTCTCTTATGAGGATATTTTGTCATTGGATTTGGGTCCACCCTAAGTCAGGGATGATCTCCTCTCAAGATCGTTAGCTTAGTGACATCTGCAAAGACCCTGTTTCCAAATAAGGCCCCGTTGACGGGTGCCGGGAGGCAGGGCGTGGACAGATATTTCTGGGGCCACTGTGAGACCAGCTCCACCTCCCTAGGCCGTTCCGATTTGATTTGTTGGGCTAGTGTCACATCTATGATTGTGTGTCTTGAAATAGCTGACAGGACATGCCTGACCGGGAACCAGTTAAATTGGGGAATTCCGAGGACCCCTCTGAAGACTGCGCCTTGGTTTCTTCCAACGTAATTGCTTCTCAGCCATCGCTCTGTCTCACAGACAAGCATCGCGGTCTGACGTCCTGTCCAAGAAGCGGAATCATTCAACTCCTTCTGACAACGTCAAGAACCGGGAAGACATCGTTTCGTGTTTTTAAACACCTCACGCGTAAAATGCAGCTATGTTTAATTGCAGAACAGAGACCTCAGGGCTGAGCAGTGTAATGCTCAGGGAAGTAACGGTGTCGCACTCACGGAAGCGTCTCTGAACTGGGCGCAGATGAAAAGCCGGACCCTGACCCAGAACCTCTGCCGGGAAGACACACGACGGCGTCGCACGCACGGGGGTCCTCGCGGGTGGCGGCAAATGCCACGCCGTCCAGTTATGGCTGCGATCCACTGCAGCGTCCCCAGTCCGAGCCCGTTTCTAAAGCTCGTCTGGGTTTTTCCTTCCACAGACGGGTCCAGGTGGAGGAGGGGCGAGGTGTGTTGGTGGTTATTTTGTCTATTCACGTGGACTCCCCCAAATTCCAGAACTTGCCTCTTCAATGCACCTCGTTATTTACAATCCAGAGTCACGATCTCACCCTCTTCTGCATCACAAATCTGCCCCCCTCTGTTTTTCGGTCCCTCCCAGAAGAGAGCCAGCTAGGGGACGGGTCTCCAGAGAACTGTGTAGTTTTCCTTAACGATGATCATTTCATATGGGACACTGCCTTCATTACACGTCATCAGACGCTGACGTTTATTTCTCTCGCTCACAAGAGTGAAAACACACAGCGACTTCCTCTTGTCTTTCCCTGGGTTGGGCTGATGATGGAGACCCTCCGGACTTGCTCCCCTCACACATTTCTACTGATCACGTCCGTGAGCTTCCCCAAGTGGGCAAAACGTGTCATCTCTACCTCTCAAAACCTTCTCATTGAACGCTAACTGCTTTACTTACTCCGACCGAATTTCCCTCTGTCCAATACTCACGGCTCTTTTTCACTTTTTCTGTGTGTGGGGGGGGAAGGTCCTTGCTGAGAGATAGTGAGCTGCTGGCCAGAGGTGAAGCGTTTGTGCTGATGTCCCCGGTGATGACCTTGAAGTCTCTTGTTCCTGGGGAGGAGCGGTGACCGGAAGAGAGTCTGAGCAGGGGGGGGACACGGCCGTGCGTCGCCTCCTGTGTCAGCCACGGGAGACCCTGCCGAGTGCGGGGGAGTACCGGCGGGGTCCCCCATTCACCCACCTTGAGAAGAAGACGCGCCGTCCGCTTGACCCTGGGTTTCTGATTTCTGAACATTTACTTACTTATATGGTCGTGTGTAGAGATGACACAGAGTGAGAAATAAAATGCGGCCAAACCTAGCCAGGGGGCTGGAGAACGAGCTCGGAGGAGGGGCAGAAGGAAGCCCTGGAGCTCTGCCCTCTGCACAGACGGAGGCTTCAGGAGATGCCAGCCACGACCAGAAAACTAGCTCCGATTCCGCGGGGTCCTTGTTGCCGGAAGCCAAGGCCACGCGGACCACTCACCTGCAGGTGGCTTGCTGGTGCTGCGCTGAGAAGCTCAGGTCCTTCCGGCCCTGTGCCACACGCGTCGAGTGGCCCTCAGAGGCCCCGCCCCCGCCGCCGAGCCCCTCCCAGCTGCTCACGTCTCCTGCCCAGGGCCCAGCGTGGTGCGGCCGCGCCCAGCCACCTGCCCAAGGTGTGTCTGCATTCCTGACCCACGAAACCACGCGCGTGACAGGGCGGCTCTCGCTTCATGCCGCTGACATTCGAGTGGTCCGTTACCGAGCGACAGAGAGCGGAAACCTCGGGCACCGGTCTGTCCGTGTTCATCACCCGAAAGCGCTCCCCTCACTCCATCAGTCACCCAGCTTCCAGAAACCTGTGCAAACGTTCTGTCCTTGGACGGCCCACAGAACTCGTTCCGCGTCACTGGAGACCGTGAAAGCCACCCACCACTCCTCTAATAGATCGTAACGAACGCTCAGAAGGGAGCGGCTGTCACGTACACGGTGCATCGAGAATGTTGGATGCTCTGAAAACTGGCAGGCAGCAAGGGGATGGTGGCCACAGGCTCTCTGACACGACAGCATCTAGCTGGCTCGTGGCTGCCTACGTGTGGCTGCCTACGTGTGTCCGCTGCCCTGGCAGCCACGTGTGGCCACGTGACCAAGTGCTGACCAATGGGATGGGAGTAAAAATAATGTGTCCTTCAGCTCTAATGCTTTTTTTTTAATTAAAAATTTTTTAATTGATTTTTTAGAGAAAGGGGAAGGGAGAGGGAGAGACAGAAGCATCGATGAAAGAGAACATTGATTGGCCGCCTCCTGCGTGTCCCCCGCTGGGGATCGGGCCCACAACCTGGGCATGTGCCCTGACCAGGAATCGAAATGGCGACCTCTTGGTGCATGGGTCGACGCTCAATCACTGAGCCACACCAGCCGGGCTTGGCTCTGATTCTTAAACAACTTGGATGTGTTTCCTTGGCAAGTTTCTTGCTTGCTGAGATGTGGAAGCATCCAGGAACAGCGACAGGACCTCCCCGCGGACTATAGGAGGCAGCGCTGACTGCCAGCATTGCCTGCCTCCTGGCACGGGAGAGGAGAGCCAGCTTCTGCCTTGCAAAGTCAGGCTTCTCTCTCCTCTGCAGCAACAGCTGAACAATGACAGGTCCTGGAAGAATAAAACTAACACTGTTTGTGATGGGAACTGGGGGATGGAGGATAATAGTTATGATAATATTGATAGCGGTGCTGGCAGGTGACTGAGACTCGTCACGAGCCACCGCTGTCCTGAGAGCGTGAATGCATCCGCTCACTTGGTCCTCACGACCACCCACCCTAGGAAGAAACACGAATCGCTCCTACAGGTAGGTTTAAAGATTGCATAATGACTCAAACCTACACAGCGGGACTGAGGCAGGTGCATCTGGCCTTTGGGGTTGGAAATACATGTGATTGGGAGTCCGTTCACCGTGTGTCATGTCTGATGTTAATTTGAAAGCATTAGCCCGGCCGGTGTGGCTCAGTGGTTGAGCATCGTCCCATGGACAGAGAGGTCCCAGTTTGATTCCCGGTCAGGGCACCTGCCCAGGTTGTGGCTCAGTCCCCAGTGGGGGGCGTGCAGGAGGCAGCCGGTCAATGTTTCTCTCTCACAGGGATGTTTCTATCTCTCTCTCCAAAAAAGTCAGTAAAAAAAAAAAAAAAAAAAAAAAGAAACCATTAGTGATAAGGGAAGACTTAAGTTCATGGAGCTATGTGCCCAACATATTGAATAAATGCCATTAGACGTTAACAAGAACATCCCCGACCCACCCAAATGTCTCCCGGGAGGCGTGATTGCCACTTTATGTCACTCCAGCGATCTGTAAGTGTAAATCTCATTGACGTGTACCACGGACACAAGACAGAGCGCGTCAGAACGGCAACGCGATCACTTCTCACCCAGCGAACCATCCGCGCAATCTGTGCGCAGACCGAGAGACAGAGCGCGGCCGGTCCCCAGGGCCCCGTGTCCCTTTCCAGCCAAGCACACGGCTGAGTGCGAGGACACTCCTGATGTGTTCCGTCAGCAGCTGGAGTTCCATCATGATGCGTTCACGCCGTTTTGCCTCTTTAAACCGACGTAGGTTCGAAATAAGCAGAGGTAGGCGCCGAGACAGAACGTCCTTAGATGAAGGCGCTTTCTCCAGTGCCCGAGACAAGGGCTCTGGCTGTCTTCTGGGTCAAGAAACCTCATTTCCACTCCTGACGCAACGAGCCAAACTTCATATTCTAGAAACTTCTATTCTGGCTGTTATGGTCCCGTTCCCCCTTTGGTTCTTCCATCCTGGTTTTCTCTATGGTGATGTTCATGGTCCTCCGTCTGCCACCGCTGCGGGCTCCGCACTGTCCCTGGGGCTCTCCCTGGCGCCTGGCAGCCTTTGCTCTGCCGGCGTGGCCTTGGCTCCCGGAATACGGTCCCAGAAGACGCGTAAATGTTGGCGCTGCCACACCGAGGGGTTGGCTCCGGCCGAGCACGGGCAAGCCCCACCCTGGGGACAGATTCATGCTACTGTTTTGTGTTTTCCAAGCTCCAACGATCATTTCTTAGCTGATGACAAACTGTTGTGTTGCTCTCCCCAGTGTCACAGAGACCATCTGTAGTTGTCAGATTTCCAGATTTCCTTGACTCAGCACCGAGCTCTGTGTGCGTTGATTAATGAGTTTACTTTCCGGAGGGAGATTCTGAGCACGGTGTTAGAAAACTCAGCCTCCCTCCTGTGGTCTCCCCTACTTCCCACACCAAGGACTTCACTTCCCACCCTTCTGGAGGCCAATGTGTAGGGGTTTCACCCCACCAAGTAATTCTGCGACACCGGCTGGGGGTCCCCCAACTCAGCTCCATCCTGACCCCATCTACCTGGAGACCGTGTCAGACCCCAAGGCTCAGGGCTCAGTCCACAGGACTGCCCCCACTTCAGACGCCATTGCAAGTAGTAGGTCCCCAGGGGACCCGCAATTCTGTCTGACGTGGCTGCTACCGGGGGTTCCCGCAACCCCTCCTCGGGTTTGACTGATTGCTTGGTGGCTCAAAGAACTCAAGGAAGTACACTTAGCAGCTTGTTGAAGGATGTGCTGCAGGGTCCAGGTGAGCAGATCAACAGGATGAGGCCTGGGGGTTCCTGAGAGTGGAGTTGGGGTGTCACTCTCCCGGGACGTGGATGTGCTCACCAATCCAGAAGCTCCAAACCCCACATTATTGGCTTTTTTCTGGAGGCTCCCCCTGAGGGCGCACACTCTCATGCGTTCTATTTCAGCCTCTGGCTGAAAACTCCGGGCTTGTCATCAAGGTTCATTCTTTCTGCTGACCAGCGGCCATCCAGGAGCCCGCCCAGCGCCCAGCGCCCAGCCCCCAGCCCCCATCCGGGAGCCCGCCCATCGCCCAGCCCCCATCCGGGAGCCCGCCCAGCGCCCAGCCCCCATCCGGGAGCCCGCCCAGCCTCCAGCCCCCATCCGGGAGCCCGCCCAGCCCCCAGCCCCCAGCCCCCATCCAGGAGCCCTCCCAGTCCCCAGCCCCCATCCAGGAGCCCACCCAGCACCCAGCCCCCATCCAGGAGCCCTCCCGGTCCCCAGCCCCCATCCAGGAGCCCTCCCGGTCCCCAGCCCCCATCCAGGAGCCCACCCAGCCCCCAGCCCCCATCCAGGAGCCCTCCCGGTCCCCAGCCCCCATCCAGGAGCCCACCCAGCACCCAGCCCCCATCCAGGAGCCCACCCAGCGTGGTCTCATTGGAACAAGACCCCCCTATCACCAGAAAGTTTCCAGGGTTCGGGAGCCCTGGGCCAGGAACAGGCGCAAAGACCAACGTATACATTGTATCTCACAGTCACCATCTTTGTTTCTGTTCTGCTTCTGAAATAACTGTGCCGACTTCATCAGACTCAGAGACACAGTCATATATCTAGCTTTGTCCAGCAGGTCTCCTATTTTCCGTGGAGGAGCTGACGTGGGTGAGAAGTGAAGGGCTTGGGACGTCAGACGAGGGCTGTCTGGTCGTGACCAGGCCACTTGCCCAGGCTCTTCCGACATGCCGACATTTCAGCAGGTCTGTGCAGGCTCTTGCCGCGGCCCAGTGGGCCGTGGGTGGGGTTGCAGGAGATCTGGTCATGCCACGAGCTGTCGTGGTGAGGGACAGAAAAACCCCGGTTCCTGGAGCCCCAGGGAGACACAGGCACCGGACTCAGCGCTCCCCAGGGGCCAGGGTGTCTGTCAGACTTGCTTTTGCATCAGGATGTTGAGGTTGACATTCCCCCCAAAACACCTGAAAGGGATGGTTTTCCTCTCAGTGACGACTTGGTTGACGTAAAGGTCAGGATCACGAGAGATTTCGCCGTGGGAAGTTCCTAGTCCAAATTCCTTCGAGCAGACTTCGTGGCCCGTGGGTCCGCGTGGAGGAGGCCGGTCGCCCACGCCCTCTGGAGTCTGGGCAGAGCCCCTGCAGCACCTCTGAGGTGGGGACACCCAGCTGTTCACTCTACAGGAGCTGGTTCGGAACCAACGTGGGTCGGTGTTCCCACTCATTCAGTGTTGCTGTGTTTGGTCTGCGTGCCGTGTTCACTTTACCGCCTGATGGGGCGCAACTAGCTTGTTTAAACTCCTTCTGAGTTCTTTGCTCATGCGTTCCTTTGGCCCAGTCCCGACGGAAAGGTCATGGAGCGCTGACCAGTCGGACCGCACACGTCCTTTCGGACTCCGTCTCTGACTTCCAGACGACGTCCAGTTAAAGAGCTTGCCGGGGCGCAGTCTGAGCCCGGGTCCTGCCTTCACCCTGCTGTGCCACGTGGCTCTTCTTTTCAAGCGATTTCTAGTAGCCTTGATATCCGTGTACATTTAAAAAATTAACTCCTCACACCATGTCAGAAGTTGCTATGGTTTTCTATGTATATATATGGTATCGTTCTAAATGTATATAAAACCACTCTATCTATCTATCCATCCATCTATCATCTATTTATCTATACATCTATCTATATACCATATATATATCTTATATGTACTGAAGTTCTATGTAAAATACATATGCTTCATATAACACTTCTCTTATTTCTTTTTTTTTTTTTTTGTTCAGATAGAGTGGGAGGGAGAGAGAGGACGAGAGAGAGAGAAACATCGACGCGAAAGGAACACATCGAGTGGCTGCCTCCTGCACGACCAACCAGGGCCAGGGACAAACTGCAACCGAGGTACATGCCCTCAGCGGGAACCGAACCTGGGCCTCTCTGGACCGCAGGCCGACGCTCTAACCGCTGAGCCAAACTGGCCAGGGCCACTTCTCTTATTTCTAATTCCTTTCTGTTTCTCGTGTGTGAGAGAGAAATATATGTGTCTATGAGTATATATATGAGAAGGAGAGGCGACAAAGGGATTTAAAAGAGACGCTGAGTTTGGGGCGGGGTTAACCCTGGTGGACAGCTGGCCCGAGGCAGCTCGCCCGCCACTGTCTGGCCCGCCACTGTCTGGCCTGCTCACCGTCTGGCCTGCACGATGCTGTCTGGCCTGCTGGCTGCTGTGGGTTTGACCCGGACAGCGTTGCCCGGAGCGGGTGTTCTCCTTTTCGAGACGACCCCTGGAGCTCTGTCTTTCATCCCTAAGACTCAGGTGTTGACGTTCTTCATGAATCTTACAGGTGTTTGAGCTGACCGTCACTGCGTCAGCCTTGTAAATACAATCAACAAGCATTTTAAAATATATTGCTGGTGGAATTTCAGAATCCCGTGTGTTTTATTTCTTCTCATTCCCACTCCGCTGTGGTCCATTCATCTCCAGGCGGAAAGAGGGAAAACTGTTTATCCGTTCATTTCTTAAATCTTGAAAGGACTTCTCACGCTTACAGAATTTCGTGGTACAGCCTCACTTTTCCATCTTGTTAATTCTGCTCTCTCTTCAGAGTGGTGGAGCTATAAATCCCCTACTCTACTCTGGGTGGTAGTTAACCTCTCCAAAGAGTTCCTCCCTCACCTCATTGTGTCTTCTCACTGTTCCTTCCTTTCCATTCACCTACATTGTAAGGAGGTCACAAGATTTGCACGCTTTAATTTTTTTTCCTCTTTTGCAAAATAAACGATTTGAAAAATGCATTGTGTTCTCTTGAGTGCAATATTTTCTCCTCATCGGTTGCAGAATCCCTTCACCAGTTGTAAAGATAATTTCATTCCCTGAGATTTCAGCAAAGTTTCTAAGGCCGTCTGTATGTCGTCCATCTATGGAGAGCAAAGTTGCAAGACACTTTTCTCCCTAAGTTTATGCCACAGCTGCCGTCTATAACTTTCCTGAATGCAAATTATACTCATGGAGAGAACCCAATTCGCTGTGTGTGGAATCAGGGTTTTTCCCTCTTCAATACGCCCTGTGTCTATTTCCTCTTTCCTGCCTTTTTAAATCTTGTGACTGTCCCCTGAATAAACATACCCATTTGGGCAAACATAGCCATTTGGGCAAACCTGCGTGGCTCTGGAAGCCAGGGATTAATCACACCTCTTTCGCTCGCCACATTATTTAAAGTCAGTTTCGGAAAATAAATGTAGGTTGCCGCCAGATGGCGATTCAAACACAGATATCAGCGTTGTTACTTACACATGGGATTCGAAGGTGCAGCCCCCCACATCTGGACGGCCTGCTCCTCTCTGCTCACCCCAGGGGAAGCCCCGCAGGCCGCAGGTGGGCGGGCAGGTGGCGGGCGTGGCCAGGACAAGGTGTCTCCTTCCCAGAGGCCGAGCTCGGGCACCGCCTCCTCCGCGCGGGGACAATCAAAGCGGATGAACGGCTGGAAATGTTATTCCTACACCTGTCTCTCCCAGGAAGTGAAACTTTTATTGTTCTTAAGGAAACAGGAGGACTGGGAGGTAATTACTGTTTCTCCAGCACATGAATCATTGATTTTAAATTAGCGGTCAGGAGCGGAGGGGCGGGGTGGGGGGGCGCCCCTCTGCAGGGTTTCTCAGTTTCCGTCTGTGAGAGGACACGTGTGTCTGAGTGACTGCTTCCCTTTCATCTCCCAAGCGTAATTTCATCTCCACATCATAGAGCGACAACGGTAAACACGAAAATGGGGACCTTATTGTCTGTCTGACACCATTTCAGCTGAGGGTATTGTCTGTGTGACACCATTTCAGCTGAGGGTGTTGTCTGTCTGACACCATTTCAGCTGAGAGAATTGTCTGTCTGACACCATTTCAGCTGAGGGTATTGTCTGTCTGACACCATTTCAACTGAGGGTATTGTCTGTCTGACACCATTTCAGCTGAGAGAATTGTCTGTCTGACACCATTTCAGCTGAGGGTATTGTCTGTGTGACATCATTTCAGCTGAGGGTATCGTCTGTGTGACATCATTTCAGCTGAATGTGTTGTCTGTCTGACACCATTTCAGCTGAGGGTATTGTCTGTGTGACACCATTTCAGCTGAGGGTATTGTCTGTTTGACATCATTTCAGCTGAGGGTATTGTCTGTGTGACACCATTTCAGCTGAGGGTATCGTCTGTGTGACATCATTTCAGCTGAATGTGTTGTCTGTCTGACACCATTTCAGCTGAGAGAATTGTCTGTTTGACACCATTTCAGCTGAGGGTATTGTCTGTGTGACACCATTTCAGCTGAGGGTATTGTCTGTGTGACACCATTTCAGCTGAGGGTATTGTCTGTCTGACACCATTTCAGCTGAGGGTATTGTGTGTTTGACACCATTTCAGCTGAGGGTATTGTCTGTCTGACACCATTTCAGCTGAGGGTATCGTCTTTGTGACATCATTTCAGCTGAATGTGTTGTCTGTCTGACATCATTTCAGCTGAGAGTATTGTCTGTTTGACACCTTTTCAGCTGAATGTGTGTTACATTGAGCTGTCAAAGAAACAGAAGTTACAGAACCATGACATCTGAGTTGTAAGGGACCCTGGATGTGATGGGTGGAACTTTCCTTCCCTCCTCGTCAATATTTACGTCCCTTCAACAACATCTGCCTGTATCGCTCGCTGTCCACTCTCAGGACGAGATCTAGGCCTGGCGTTGCTTGCCATTATTTCTAATCTGTTGCCTGGGAGTGATGATAATGTCTCTTCCATATTTAGAGGAAACAGTTATTTCTTCCTTGTTTCAGAAACCCTTTAGGCCAGCGGTTCTCAACCTGTGGGTCGCGACCCCTTTGGGGGTTGAATGACCCTTTCACAGGGGTCGCCTAAGACATAACATTAGCAAAATTACAGTTATGAAGTAGCAACAAAAATAATTTTATGGCTGAGGGTCACCACAACATGAGGAACTGTATTAAAGGGTCGCGGCATTAGGAAGGTTGAGAACCACTGCTCTAGGCCCTCCTCCTCCTCCCCCACGGTAAGGTCGATCACTTTCCCTCCTATGAGTGCATGTGTGTATGTGTGTGTGTGTGTGTGTGTGTAACACAGTCTCTGTCCACTTATCTATCGACGGACTCCCAGGCTGCTTCCATACCCTGGCTGTTGTAAACAATGCTGCCGTGAGCACTGGGGTGCGTATCTCTTTTCAAATTCGTGTTTTTGTGTTCTTTGGATGAATACCCAGAATGGGATTGCTGGATCATAGGGTAGCTCTATTTTAATTTTTTGAGGAAGCTCCGTACTGTTTCCCGCCGTGGCGGCACCAGTCTGCATGCCCACCACGCGGGCTCCCTCTCCTCCACACCCCCGCCAGCTCCTGTCGTTTGCTGATTTATTGATGGCGGCCCTTCCGACAGGTGTGAGGTGAGCTCTCCCTGCGCTTTGCTCTGCCTCTCTGCTGGTTAGTGACACTCAGCATCTCTTCACGGGTTCATTGCTCATCTTTATGTTTTCTTTGGAAACATGTCTATTCAGGTTCTCTGCGCGTGTTTTGATCAAATTGTTCATTTTTTAGATATCGAGTTGTAGAATTCTTAACTTTGGATACTTTGCATTTAATTTAAGACGATGAGAAGTTATCAGAGAGTGGACTTTCTAGGTTATGCCCCACCTCATTTCTAAAACCCTCAATAGGAGACTTCAAAACTCTCTGTTTTGTTCCTTGGGCTTTAACTACGTAAGACCAATGGAATTTTATCGACTGGGTTAAAGAACTCATTCTTAGTTGTAGGAGTATTCCCACGGATTATGAGACGTTGACAACACATTGTGCTTTATTATTTATAAAGCATATTTCATTCCGATCGTCTCACCTAACTGCTGATGTTTCCACGTGAGCGCTGAGCAGACCGTGGCTTGGTGCCCGGAGGGGACGTGGGCGGCGAATGTTACGCTGGGAGCCGGCTGTGGCGGACGGAGCAGGGCCTGGCAGACAGCGGCAATGGGGAGCCGGGGAGAGCTGTCGAAGCGGCAGATGGCATTGTGATGTAAGGCTCGACAAGGACACGCGGGAAGAATTGCAACATGAGCAGGGAGAGGAAAGGGTCTGGGAGCAGAGAGACGGCGGGAGCCAGCTTGATACTGCAGGGAAGACATGAGACGTTTCAACCACTCTGACCTCGGGCCTTGAAATTCTTCACCCCGAAGCGAAGAACATTGATTTTCCGTGGTCTCACACACCGATTGAGAGCTCATGGACTGCGGCTTCCCGTTTGAACGGGTGGCTCAGATGTTAACATCTCCTTGACGATCGGGCATTCCTTGGAAAGATGTTTGAGAAGGTACACGCTCCCTCGGAAGGCGGATCACTGAGTTTACTGCCTAAGGGGGTTTTCTTCTCAGGTGCTGACTCATGCAGGCCCCTCTCTGGCCCCCCCCATTTCTGAGAAACTGTGACTGTATCTTTTAATCTTTATATTCTTAACAGTGACGAGGAAAGTGCTTTTTACATGAAGGATGCTGAGGAATAGCTGTTGACTATATGAAGAAGTGTATTAAAAAAATTTTTTTTTTCCTTTATTGATTTTAGAGAGAGAGGAAGGAAGAGGGAGAGAGAGATGGAAACATCGATGAGAGAGAACATCGATTGGCTGCCTCCCACATGCCCCTCACTGGAGATCGGGCCCACAACCTGGGCATGTGCCCTGACCAGGAATCGAACCCGTGACCTCTTGGTGCATGGGTTGCTGCTCAACCACTGAGCCACACTGGCTGGACAAATCAATGCATTTAATGACTTTTTTTCTTAGTGTAGACCGATTTTTCCAATCTTTTGCTTTCTTTAGGTAAGGTTTGCTCCTGTTGGTCACTAGTTCTGAAGTTCTCTTCCTATTTCTCTGGTTCTCGAGCTTCCGTTTTGGTGTCCACATCGGGCCGCTGTGGGAAGGATCCTGATGTCAACGGAGCCGTGTGCGCGGACGGGCCGTGGGAGTGGACGGGGCGTGGACGCGGATGGGGCGTGTGCGTGGACGGGGCCGTGGGTTCGGACAGGGCCGTGGGCGTGGTCGGGGCGTGTGCGTGGACGGGGCCGTGTCTGTTGATCTGTGTGTGAGAGACGAGTGATCCCGAGGGCGGTCACTGCAGCGGGGTCCAGGCTGCATCTTGGATGACATTCAGGCGCCCCGGCGATGGTTTTGTAATTTAAATCCGTCTGTCCTTCCACTTGGGAAGTGGAGGGAACATGTTCTGGGGCTGAGACCACAGGCAGTGTAGCCTGAAGCCCATGTCTCGTCTGTCACGCGCAGAACAGGGCCGGAGAAGGACAGGGAGAAGGATGGCCGGCCAGGCAGGACGGTGCTCCAGACTCTGCTCCAACGGGGCTGCGGGGAAGGGATTCATCCAGGGTTTGTGGGTTGCTTTTTGGCAGCCAACATTCCCTGAGACCACTGTGCTGGCCCCGGTCCGTATCATCCCCATGAGGACCCGGGGACAGTCCCCAGTGATTCAGGCTCTGTGACTCAGGCATGGCACACTGATTGGAGGTCGGCCAGGTGCCCTGGGTCCTCCGAGCGGCGCCTGGGTGGCCTGTGAGGACAGGTCTGCGGAGGACAGCGGAGGGCTGTGTGTCTGCCTTAGACGTGCCGAGTGTCAGTTTGATTTGGAACCATTTTCCTTAGGCTTTATTAGCTGGTCAGTTAGCAGCCGTGTATTAATGTATTATTAATGTTATTAATGTATTTTAAAAACACTTACTCAGCCCCCTGGGTGCCAGGCTCTCCCGGGGCTCCTCTCAGCGCCCCTGCTCCTCCCCGATCCTTCAGCTCCCCCCACTCACCCTGAGGGCAGCCCACTGCTGTCTCCTCCAGGAAGCCCTCCGAGACCAGCCGGCCCGCTGCACATCTCTGTCTCTCTCTGGGCTTCCACAGGGCTGCTCTCAGACCCTTTTGTTTTCTTTTTTAAAAAATATGTTTTTATTGCTTTTTTAGAGAGAGAGGAAGGGAGAGAGAGAGAGAAACATCGATGTGGGCCCTGGCCATTTTGGCTCAGAGGTTGGAGCGTCGGCCTGCGGACCAGAGAGTCCTGGGTTCGGTTTCCGCTAGGGGCACGTACCAAAAAAAAAGGAAACATCGATATGAGAGAGATACATCGATCGGCTGCCTCCTGCACTCCCCCTACTGGGGATCGAGCCCGCAACCCAAGAGTGTGTCCTGACCGGGAATCGAACCGGGACCTCTCAGTCCCTGGGACGATGCTCCATCCACTGAGCCACACGGGGCGGGCGCTCAGCCCCTTTCTGTGTGCCTGTGCCTGCCCCTCATTGTAGGGCTTACACTTCTGCCTCAGGAGGACGAGGAACTCAATACACAGCTTTCCTGCTACATTGTTGCTTATCGGGAGAGTGGGAGCGTTTAGCGATGCATTCCCCATTCTTCGTCAATGGCATCTGTAGTGGCTGAATAGTCCTTCCAAGGACCGTTATAAAAAGTCCCCGCCAGAATTTAGTTCCAGAAAATGTGTCTGTAAATGGATTTTTGGAGAGGCAGCATAATACAGTGGGAATTACCCTGGAAATGTATTGTATCAAAACGACCGGCTGCACACGGCCAGCTGCTCCAGCGCCTCCCTGGAAATGGGGAACTCGTCGGTTTCGGGTGGCCACTGTGCAGTGTGCAGTCATGGACATGGGAAGTGTACGCTTCAAGCTGACGTATGCCATTGACCCAGGTCACCCCAGTAATAAGTTAATAAAAAGTGATCATTTCTTTTGATCAGAAGTCAAATATGCACTCCTGGAAGCTGGACTGCGTTGGGGAGAGCAGAGCGTGACTCTCCGTGGAGGATGGAGGCTGCCCGGGCAGGGCGGGGTGCCCGAGGCTGTGCCATGGCACCCGTGCCAGGTGAAGACGCCTACTGACCAGCAGGGGGGGAGCTGAGCCGCTCCCCTTGTCCTGCCCCGAGCCTGGCGCAGAGGAGGCCACGCCGAGTGTGGACAGGGAGCTGGGAGCCCAGAGATCGAGGCTGTCGGTGGCTGGTGACAGTGGTGATTGGATCTGTGGTGTGTGTGTGTGTATCTTTGAGTGTGTGAGTGTGTGTGTGTGTTCACATGAGTGTGTAAGAGGGTATATGTGTGTGAGTGTTTTTGTATGTTTGTGTGTTTTGTGTGTATGTGAGTGTATGTCTGTTTGTGTGTGTATGTGTGTTTGCATGAGTGTGTATGTTTGTGTGTGAATGTTTGTTCGCATGAGTGTGTGTGAGTCTGTATGTGTGTTTTTGTGTATGCTTGTGTGTGTGTTTATGTGTGTGTGAGTGTGTTTGCATGAGTGTGTGTAAGAGTATATATGTGTATGTGAGTGTTTGTGTGTGAGTGTGAGTGTGTGTGAGTGTGAGTGTGTGTGAGTTTGTGTGAGTGTGAGTGTGTGTGAGTTTGTGTGAGTGTGTGTGTGAGTTTGTGTGAGTGTGAGTGTGTGTGAGTGTGAGTGTGTGAGTGTGAGTGTGTGTGAGTGTGTGTGTGTGAGTGTGTGTGAGTGTGTGAGTGTGTGTGTGTGTGAGTGTGAGTGTGTGTGAGTTTGTGTGAGTGTGCACGCACTGTCTTCTCTGGCTGGTAGTGGCTTCAGCACCAGCGGGGTGGTGTAAAGCAGCGCACTATTCCCCCCCCCCCCCCCAGTTCATGTGGGTCGGACCACAGAGCGGCTTTGCCGGGCCTTGTTCAGGGTCTCATGAGAAAGCTGCTGGGGCTGCAGGCTCCCCTCAGGACTTGCGTGGGGCAGAGTCCACTCCCACGATCACCTGGTTGTTGGCGGGTTTGATTCCGTGCAGCCTTGGGTTGATGGCCTCGGTCTCTTTCACTGGGTGCGGGCTGGGTGGTGACACCAGCTTCCTCCACGTGGCCTGCACAGCGAGGTACTGCCTTGTTTCTCCAGCAGGGGGAGCGTCTGTCAGCGAGGCATGCCACCGGTCCCTGCAGTGCAGCCACAGAGGGGCATCCCGTCATGCTCGGCACATTCCCTCCTTGGAAGGGTCACCGGTTCCTCACACACTCTGGGCCTTTCTCAAGGGTGTGCCTACCAAGAGGCGGGGTCACGGGGCACCTCACTTCTGTCTGTCCTCCGCAGGATGTGAGGTGCAGAAAAGAAAGAAAAAAACATGTGTTTGGCAATTGGTTGGATTCAAGTCTGAAATGGACAAGAACGCAACAGCTCTTGGTTTCCGGTTCAACAACGTCTGCACATCGGATATTTCGGTGTCTTCCCCGAATCTCACTTTCCTCGTGCGTAAGACGAAGACGGACCTGGATGAACGAGTCCTCCATCTCTCACTACATTTCCGGGAATGAAATGTCTGTCACCTGATGTCTCTGAGAGTGACGTCCGTCTGAGACACCGGCCCACCTGAGAGGGATGAGCAGTGATTCCTAGCACCGAGATTTTGGGTTGTTTGTAACCGCGTCGACATCTAGCCTTTCCTTACTGATGTGTTCTTCCAGAAGACGAGTGGTCGGAGGTGCCTGGCTAACAGGCCTTTCCACTGCGGATAACGTCACGGGCCGCGGGACGGCGGCTAAGACGAGGCTTTGGGGCTACCTGGGGGCGGACATGGAGTTTGAGTCTGCTGATCGGTGACCACGTGACATTGGGCAGCTCTTCGTGTCTGTTTCCTTATTAAAAATCATGATGCCGCCCTGGCCAGGTTGGCTCAGTGGGTAGAGCATCAGCCTGCAGATCAAAAAGTCGTGGGTTCGATTCCGGTCAGGGGCACGCGCCTCGGTTGCGGCTCAGTCCCTAGGAGGCAACCAATCAATGTGTCTCTCTCGCATTGATGTTTCTCTCTCACTCTCTTTCTCCCTTCCACTCTACCTGAAGATAAATGGAAAAATATCCTCGGGTGAGGATTTAAAAAAAAAAATCATGATGCCTGCCTCATAATAAGATCATTGCAAAAATTAAACGAGCATTTGTTAAGAGCTTGGAGAGGTTCCCTTGCCACAGACGTTAGTAAAATGTATCAGTGGTCCGTGGAAAGTGCTAGAACGGAACCTGGCGCAGGGTAAGCCCTCTGTGAATATTCACCACTCATTACATTCAAAATAATAACAAATGCTGAGTCATAGTTAAATATATAGCTGATAATTTTCTCTGGGAAAGGCTAAAAGGAGATAGGAAAATAGACACAAACAAAAGCGTATCTATCTATCTGTCTGTCTGTCTGTCTGTCTATCTATCTATCTATCTATCTATCTACCTACCTATCTCTATGTACTTTTTAATTGATTAATTTTTTTCTTATTTGGGGGTAACACATCCGTAGGCCGGTGGGTTTTGCCTCTGGGAAGATGTTTGTCCCCTTTCCATTCAGGAGTGTCCTGGAAAACTCAAACAGAGCCGCCGGGTGGACTGTCTGTCACCACCTGTGACCGGTGCTGAGCACGCCTGTGAGGGGGTCGTGCAAAGGACCCGGGCTCAGGGCCAACTCACAGCCAAGCACGGACACATCCCCTGAAATCTCACCAAAGAGTGGCCTGAAAACATTGGGTGGTTTATTCTGGAGAATCACCTGAGATACTCATGAAAACATACAGATTTCCAGAATGTCGTGGGGGTGAGGGACGAGGACAGAGCTGTGGAAATCTGAATTCCGAATAAGCTCTGTGTTCTTTTGCAATGTTTCCAGGACATTCTTAGAGCGACCGTCCTGCAGTTCAGACCCCTCGCCACTGGCCCCCGGTGGCAGATGATCCAAATGACAGGCTCAAACACCATTGCACTGGTTTCAGCGGTGACCTTTCCCGGTACCTGTCCACGTCGCAGTGAAACGGGGTGGCCAGCCCTGCTCTCGCTCCTCGCAGACACCCTCTGAGTGTCCCAGGTCGGCCTCTGCAGCGTGTGTATAATTTGGACCCTTGAGGCCACAACATCTTATCATCTCAATTCATTCCTTTTGAAAACAGATCTTATCTTTGGATTCCCTCCCTCTACAAACCCTCACCGCCAGCAGTCTGTTTGCAGAACAGAGGAAACCACGTCCACGTCCACAGAAGGGTCCGCCGGGAGCTCTCCTGGGAGAGAGCCGAGAGGGGCGGACTCGTGGCAGGGATCTGACGGAGAAATGCGTTCGCCTGTGGGCTCCGTGGTGCCCACCATGTGGGCAGTAAGCAAGAGGAGCTGGTGTCCGGGAAGTTTCTGTTTCTGCTTTCAGAGAATCCAGTGCTTCGTCACTAAGGCTCTGTCCACACATTCGCATTGGAAGATTCTCAGCGTCGCTGAGCTCAGAGTCCGTCTGGTTTGCCTCGGTTGTGAGACGTGGCCTCCAGGGCATGAGACATGGCCTCCGGTGCATGAGACGTGGCCTCCGGGGCCGGGTGCGGGCAGCGGGCAGGGCTGTGTTCTAAACGTGACTGGTATTCTGCGATGAATCACGGCACCCAGGCTGTGTCACCAGGAGTCAGTCCGCAACACGCCCGACGTAACGCGGCTTTGAGACAGGACACCTGTCCCCTCAGCCTGGCGTGGCCTCTCCTTCACAGGCCAGAGGTCATGGTGATTGACAGCCCAAGATTGCATGTTCTCCACGAAAAGCACAAAAACACGTTAACGAGGAGGATGCCCAGCAATGCAGGAAAATTGCTGGGTGGCCCCTCACGGGCATCTTGTGATCGGGTGTCCACGCAGCCTCTGCCAAAGGCTTCGCGCGGATTGGTATAGCAATGTTTTAAAACTTTTGTTTCATATATGTATATATATTTTTGTTTAATCCTCACCAGAGGATATTTTTCCATTTATCTTCAGATAGAGTGGGAGGGAGGGAAGGAGAGAGAGAAACATCGACGTGAGAGAGACACACTGACTGGCTGCCTCCTGCACGACCCCAACCAGGGCCGGGGATGAACCGCAACCCAGGTATGTGCCCTTGACCGGAATTGAACCCGAGACTCCCCAGTCTGTGGGCCAACACTCTCACCCCTGAGCCAAACTGGTCAGGGTAATGTTTTAAAATTTCACAAAATATCATGGAGGTGAAATTTACCTGACGTGAAGTGAACCATTTCCCAGCGCCCACCAGCAGTGTTCGGTGCACCTACAGTGTTTCCCAAACACCACCTCGACTCCGAATATCAGAGTGGAGATCCCTTTCTCCGGAAGAAACTCCACACCCGTCCAGGTGGGCATACGAGGTCTCTGAGCGGCACGTGGGGAGAATTTGAAGAAGCTGCAAAAGTGATTCCGGTCTCGCCCCAGCCGAGGGGAAGGTCACGGGCGGGATGTGGAGGTCTGAGATGCTGCCTTCCGAGCAGCAGGCAGAGTTGGGGTGTGCCAGGCCGGCCACCGGCGTTGATGACACCGCACATTCCTTTGCGAACAAAACGCCAACAAAAATGTGGGCTGCGAGTCTGCGTGTGCCTTTGTGTGCGTTTTATTAGCAAACACCCGAGTTATTTATGCAAATGAGGGGGAGAAGCCTGGGCAAGCGTGTCACGTCCACCAGGCGGAGGTATAAAAAGCCCCGAGCGGAGGGGAGCTGCATTCCCACCCGGAACCTGCTCTTTGTAGCCTAACCAACCCCCTCTGCTGCTGCACCATGACTCGCTTCTTCTGCTGCGGAAGCTACTTCCCCGGCTACCCCTGCTACGGGACCAACTTCCACGGGACCTACAGGGCGACCCCCCTGAACTGTGTCGTGCCCCTGGGCTCGCCCCTGAACTACGGCTACGGGTGCGGCTACGGCTCCCTGGGCTACGGCTACGGGGGCAGCTGCTGCCGGCCCTGGGGCTGGGGCTCCGGCTTCGGCTACAGCACCTACTGAACAGCTCCCAGCGACCACGGGCCGCCAGCCACCTGAAGGGCAGGGCGGCCTTCCTGCCTCCAGACGTGCTGGGGAGAGTCCTCGGACTTTCTGCTGACCTCTGGTCTTTGGTGATGCTGAGCGGGTCACCCCGGCATCCAACGCTGGGCTGATGCCTACCTGCAGCCGAAGAAAGCGAGACGCCTTTCTCCCACGTGCTCGATTTCAGGGGCCAAGCCCGTGGCGTGCGGTGAATTTCCTCGCCGACATCTGGGCACGGCAGGCTGGGTGTGGGGGGAGGGTGTGTGCTGCCGGCCCTCAATAAATTCAACTGATTCAGCACCAATAGTTTTGCTCTGGTTGTTTCTTTGCTGTGCTTTTATGTTTTTGAACTCAACGACCAGTTTCCACCTGTCCCAGTCGAATGGAACCAGATCTTATCCTGGTTTCCAACAGTCCATGAAGACAGGGTGATGCCCTACACGGTGCTGCTTTCGTTGGAGATTTCGATTTTTAAAAATTTCATTAAAACATACTAAATTTAGCCCTGGCCGATTGGGCTCAGCGGTTAGAGCATCGGCCTGCGGACCAGAGAGACCCGGGTTCGGTTCCCGCTGAGGGCACGTACCTCGGTTGCAGTTTGTCCCCAGTCCCAGATGGGGTCGTGTGGGTGGCAACCAGTCGATGTGTCTCTCTCGCATTGATGTGTCTCTCCCTCTCCCCCCCTCTCTCCCTCCCGCTCTATCTGAAGATAAATACAAAAATGTCCTCGGGTGAAGATAAAACAAAAAACAAAACAACATACTAAGTTTAACCCAAATGTAGTATAATGGTTGGTGTTTCTCTGTGCTCATTGTTAAGAGGGACCTTTCCCAGCGGCCACCTGCTGGAAGGGTGTCCTTTCATTACTGACAAATCCATTTGGGTTCTTTCCCGGAACTGTTCATAGAAGTCAGCTCGAGAGAGGCTTGAACCCCACAGACCTGGAAGAATTTCAGCTAAATGGACTTAGTTCCGACTCTCTGTGGCTAGGGGTTTCTGGTCCAGAAAGAGGAGACGGCAGCTGCAGTCCCATGGTATTCCCCCTTTTTCATAGATGGGTTCTCTGCTTCCCACCCTCTCCTCTGGGAACACCTGCAGCTGCATTAAAAGTGGATCTTTTACTCTTTGGAACAATAGTCGTCATCAGAAGCCCTTGACACGGTATGTAGCCTGCACTTCGAAATACTCCCTGACGCTGACTGAGAAATCTCCGCTTTATCGAAGCAACATCCTTTACGCTGGGATGGAAGCGAACGCATCCATGACTAAGTGTTAGGGGGACCGGAAAGTAATGTCATTAAAGTAATGACACGTTAAGGGTGGAAGTGGAAGCAAATCCGTGTCAGACAATCGAGGAACTGTCAAACACTCTTAACCAACCGTGGTCGACCATCCAAGAACATTTGCAGCAGATTGGTAAAGTAAGCAGAGCAGGTGTTTGGGTCCCGCATAATCTGTCCGAAGAAAACAAAGCTAACCGGTCCACCACATGCAACTTATTGCTTCAGTGGCACAATACAGAAGCGTTTTTTGATCGCTTGATCACTGGAGATGAAAAATGGGTCCTCTATGATCATCCAAAAGGCAAAAGGCAGTGGCTCTCTCCAAAGGAATTGCTGCGAAATACAGCTAAGCCAGGTTTACACCCCAAAAAGGCACTTTTGTGTGTTTGGTGGAGTATTCGCGGGGTCGTTCATTTTGAAGTGCTGAAACCTGCACAAACTGAATGCAGACCTTTACTGTGAACAATTGGATCGAGTAAATCAATCTTTAATTGAAAAGTGCCCAGCGATTGTCACCAGAAAAGGCGTTATTCTGCAACACGATAATGCAAGACTGCACTGCGCAAGACGAACCCTGGAAAAAAATAATGAATTGGGGTGGGAGGTATTGCCTCACCCACCATACTCGCCTGATATTTCGCCATCGGATTTCCATTTATTCCGATCGCTGCAACATTTTCTAAGTGGCAAAAAATTTGAAAATTTGGATGATGTTCAAAATGCCATCTCCAGATATTTTGCTCAGAAATCCATTGATTTTTATCGATCCGGCATTGAAAGTTTGCACACTAGATGGCAAAAGGTTGTTGATAATGAGGACGATTACATCATTGATTGAAAATAAAAACTTGTTAAAAATTTATCTGTTTGAATTTAATGTAAAAAAAATGACATTACTTTTCGGTCCCCCTAATATTTACTGCACCCGCCTGTCTCAGGGAAGATGCTCGGTGATCGCTCATTGACGGACTTGCTGACTGCTTTATGGGCACAGAGTACTGTAGAGGCCAATGGGAAGGTCCTTCGGGTGTGTATGGATGAAGTGCCACGGGCTCGGGCCACCAGGCCAAGAATCGGGGCCTGTGAGAGCCCACGGCAGAGACTCGGGCCTGAGAAGCTGACCACCGTCAAGAGGGTCTCATTCGATAGACAGTCACCAAACACTCAACATTGTCCTAAGATTTAGGGACAGAGAGGTAATTAACCCTTGCCCTCAAAAGTTAAATACACTGTGTTTAATATTTAAAGGACATTTACTAGTCCTCTATTTCATGTCAATTCATGTGCTATAAATAGTTATCCAAAGGTAGATATTCCTTATTTATGTCCTTCCAAGGACTCAAAATAAAAGCCTACAATAAGATTTATCTATGTATCCATGCTTCCATGTCTCTATCTATCTATCATCTATCTATCTCTATCTATCTATCTATCTATCTATCTATCTATCTATCTATCTATCACCTATCTATCTATCTATCTATCTATCATCTATCTATCTATCTATCTATCTATCTATCTATCATCTATCTATCATCTATCTATCTATCTTTATCTATCATCTATCTATCTATCTATCATCTATCATCTATCTATCAGTCAATCATCTATCTATCTATCTATCTATCATCTATCTATCATCTATCTATCTATCTTTATCTATCATCTATCTATCTATCATCTATCATCTATCTATCAGTCAATCATCTATCTATCTATCTATCTATCTATCTATCTATCTATCTATCTATCAATCAATCTATCTATCTATCATCTATCTATCTACCTACCTATCTACAATCCCACTTACCCTAGGAACAAGGGAAGTGTAATGATTAGAATGAGAACATTCGGTGTTGACATGACGCTATCAGCTAACCCACGGTGCACACTTCAGTTTTGCCCACAGTTCCAGTAGCGCCTCGTCGTTGTTTTCACCCGGGTCCGTGTGTGCGTGCCGTGCCCAGTGTGAGGGCGGGCACAGCAGGGCGGCGTGGGTGTGACGGGCCGAGCGTCCCCGTCAGGACAGATGCGGCCGTGCAGGGCTGTCGGAAGGCCCGGTGCTCTCACTGACAAAGGCCCACAGTCCCGGGTGCTGGGAGGGCTCCTTCCAGGATTTGGGCTGGAATCTGTTGATTTCGGAGAGGGTTAGAGGAGGCAGGGGGCTCTTCTGGCCCAGCCACTGTCGTAACAAATGTCTACAAACTTAGGGGCTTAAACCGACGCAAGTTCATTCTCCCACGGTTTTGGAGCTCAGCAGCCAGAGGGTGGTGGTGGGCTCGGCGGGAGGTTTTGGGGGACGGCCTTCTGCGCAGGCCTAGAGGAGAATCCACGCCCATCTTTCCCAGCATCCGGTTCCCCAGGATGTGTCCCCGTCTGTCCAGCGCCGATCGTCACATGGCTCTCCCTGACTCTGACTTGGACCCTCTGCTGTTCTGTCTCACCTGAAGGAGCCTTTTGATTGCACTGCCCCAGGCAGAGAAGCCGGGGTACCCCCCGCTCAGGGCCGAGAGATCAGCACCCGTTTGCCCCCGTGCACCCAGTGGGAATATTCACAGGTTCTGACTGCGGGGTGACGTCCTCGGGGCCCCGGCTCTGCCTCCCACAGGCACTGTGAGGAGTGGGTAACTCATGTTTATTGTTAGAAGGCAGGAGAGGAGCTCGACTCCCCCAGTTGCTTGTGGAAGTGGGGTTCTTGGGGTACCACAGAATACGAATTTCCAGAGGCCCCCACAGGAGGAGGAGATGTGGCAGAAAGCCTTATTTTCGTGGAATTAAATCACGGAGGTTCCAAAGTCCCACTTCCCTTCATCCAGGCACAGAGAAGTGTAGCTGAGGCTTCCGCAGAGCTAAAGTCAGAGCCGGTGTCCAGAGTTTCTGTTCCACGTGGGAGCCGGTCCGGTCCTGCGTCAGGCTGGCCTCGCTGTGTTTCCCGCCGCAGACCATCGGTCCCCTGCGTGAGGGGCGTGCCTGGCCGAGGACCACGGGGGGAACGCGAGGAGGCAGGAGCAGAAGAGCCCACAGACCGGGAGTCAAGAGCAGGAAGAGAGAAAGTCTTTGTTTGGGGGATTCTGTGTTCCCACATGTTCAGGCCTGCTGCGGCCACGCCCGTCCTGGCCAGCCCGCTCTGTCCCCAGGTTTGATTGACAGGCAAGCACCTTCCTGACCCCCCGACTTTGCTGGAGGGAACATGTCAGTGAGCTGCAGCTTCCTGGCGCAGCTGCATGAATGGTGCCTGTAAAGAAAGTCGGGCCTTCCTCTGGCTCCTTTCCTATTATTAATAACTGGCTAATTACAATGCTATCATTGCCATTTAATTTTATATTTTAACGTTGCCTTCTCGTTCACAAAGGGAGTTCTCCACGCTGTAAACGTCAGCGCTCCAGGACCCGGACCCGGCCGTGAGAACCTGGGTCCGAGGGATGCTCTCTCGGGCGCCGCGTGGGACCACGCCGGCGGCTCGCTGACTTGGAATGACGCGTCCGGAAATAACGTTTCCCCCTGAAATATTCTTGTGTTGGGATTGTCTGTGGCATTTCAGGACACAAGTGAAACCCCGTCCGCGGGGTTCATGTTTTTAAAAGACGTCATGTTTAATTTGTATTCACGATTACTGCTCAGAGACAGGGTGTTTCGTCCCGGAGAGCAAAGCCGGTGTCCCAGACTGGCAGGCGGGGGGGAGACGCTCCTTCAAACCGAGCCTCGTCCCTGAACTTGGCGTTCATTCAAATCCTTTTTCCCTTGTCTTGCACAATGCTACCTTCTGCTTAACTTTTCTGTCCTCCAATCGTTACCAGCTGTTTTCTTGATGAGGCGGGGCCGTGTGACGGCAGTAGACACACAACGTCAGTCATTCCGTGGTTTTTAGGGGGCGCCTGGTGCTGGATTTCTTTGTATTTTACGAGGGAAGCTCATCGAAGTCCCTGGCGTTGCTCGGCTGTAAGTCACAGAAAGCGCGTACACTTTAGTGCCGAGTCACCCTCGGTGGCCGCAGCCTCGCGGTGGAGCAGGGTGGTGGGCAGACCTGTCTGCGCTCGGAAATGCCTTTGCTGTAATTAAACGATTAGTGGTTAGAAGCCTGGCATAGTTTTGTATTTTTTCCAAGCATCTCACTTCGCCCTTGGACTCAGCCTGTGATCTCTGTGCGCTCCCAGAAATTTCGTCTCAGCTGCTCCAACAGGGAGGACAGCCACCTCTGAGACCTGGAGTAAAATTCGGGGGTCAGTGTGTGAAACGTAGCTGTTCATGGTCTTCTAAGACGGAGGCCTCATGCTCTGTGCCCTGGTAGCACTGAGCCCCGTGCCCCGCCAGGGGGTCTCACCGCGGGGCCTGGGGACAGTTTGTTAGGTCCTGCGGGACCCAGATAGTTCCCACCAGCCTTGTCGCTCCTTCACTTCGTACCTGAGAACTCAGTTTCTGTTCAGAGAGGAACAACTTTTGCTCCCTGTCCTGGCTGCAAGTTAACTAATGTTGATTCGATACGGTTACTTACTGGCCTTCATAGGACCGTCAGATTTCACAGGTGATTGGGCTTTATTTGTCTAATAGAAAAATATATATACAGCCCGGCCGGTGTGGCTCAGTGGTTGAGCATCAACCCATGCACCAAGAGGTCGCTGGTTCGATTCCCGGTCAGGGCACGTGCCCAGGTTGTGGGCCCGATCCCCAGTGGGGGGCATGCGGGAGGCGGCCAATCGATGTTCTCTCTCATCGATGTTTCATCTCTCTTTCCCTCTCCCTTCCTCTCTCTTAAATCAATAAAGAAAACAAAAGAGAAGAAAATTATATATACATTTTAGTGTAACATTTCCCATTTGTTTTCCGGTTTTTCACATTGCTATTATTTTCAACATTTACTTCAAAAAGTAAAGTGTATCAGACCAACGAATCATGGCTGTTTGACAAGTCATTTCTAGGATCCATTCACAAACTCCTTTGTTTTTACAATGACGATTCGATTCGCCTGGGCAGTGGTCTGCAGTCGTGATGTTAGACCATCCAGGTGAGGTCTGTAATTAAGCTAAAATGCTTGACCAGTTCCCTGCACAGGGCAATGAGAAGCAGAGAAGAAAGATGAAAGGCGTCTTTCTGGTGAGCCCACTCGTGTGCCTGGCACAGTGCCCAGAGAACTCCTACCCAGCAATCCAGCGCCTGGATGCTGAGATGGGCTCACTGTGTGTTTACGATGCGACCGATACATTTATTCCCCACCTGCTTACTGAATCCCAGCTGTGTGTTGCTGTGGAAATTCGGGGAGCAAGGGGCCCGTGAGTGAAGGACCTCAGACCACCCCCCGGGGCCGCCGGCCTGGCAGGGCACCTCGCCCCCGCACCAGGTCCCGCCTCGGTCCCCACCTCCTGGAGCGTGGACGTCTCTGCCACGCTCTTCTGAGGGAAGGGACACACTTTGTTGGAAGGACTCCTGCCCAAGGAGCGCTTACTTAAGCAACTGTAAAGACATCTTAAGCAAGAGTAAAACAAGTTAATGAGCTTTTGGGGGTGCAAATTGGTGTCAAGAATGAAAATGAGGGCCCTGTGCGCCAGGCCACACCCCTGGGCCCGGGTATTTAAGGGAGGCCGGGAGCTGGGGCACCATCGACCCAGCAAGGCATCCACCTGCTCCGAGCCCTCCCCTCCGACAGCATGTACTACGGCAACTTCTCCGGGGCCGCATTCCCAGGCTGCTACTGGGGGAGCTACGGGTACCCCCTGGGCTACAGCGTGGGCTGTGGCTACGGCAGCACCTTCTCCCCCGTGGGCTACGGCTGTGGCTACGGCTTCGGCTACAGGAGGTGCTGGCCCTACACCCTGTACTGAGCCCGGCGCCGAGGTTCAGCGTCCAGCAGGCTCGTCGCCACCCCGGCCGGTCCAGCTCGGCCCCGCGCCCGGAGCCCTGGGGATGAAGATGAAGACCACGGCGGCTGCCGGCTGCCTGCCCTGGGGGCCGTGTGCTAGGACACTCTCGGGAGCTTGGACCCCAAACCTGTTTCCCATCCCCACGACCCTTGTCACAGCCGAGGGGGGGCTGGGTCTGTCAGATCCTCAATAAACGTGTCTGAATCCGCATAACCCGGCACCCGAGTGCATTGCTTTGTGGGGGGGCAGCCGTGCTGGTGCACGGAGTGGGGAGGGGGTGGATGTGTTTTTCTCATGGGGGGGGTTAGAAGCAGCGAGAAACCAATGATCCTTCATCTTGTGTGATCAGCAGGCAAGAGGGGGTGCTCGTGTTGAATAAACACACCTGTCTTTTCCTTCCCTGAGCCCGGTGGCATCCAACCCTGTTCCAATATGACAGCGTCATTGCCGGGCACCCTCCTCCCGCGCCGCTCCGCCTCCCCTCGGGGAAACCGACAGCGGGCTGTTCCGGTGATTTCCACGTTCGTGCACGTGAGCCCCCCTGTGCTCCCCAGCAGGGACCACCGAGTGCGGGCTCGCGCCCCGTGCCTCCCGTGTGGGCGTCGGAAGCATCCAGCAGGCACTGGCCGTGTCGTGGGGTCTGAGCGTCTTCGGGGAGGGCTGAGCCCCTGTGTGCCACCACCAGAGATGTTTGCGTCCCGGCTTGGGCGCCAGGTTCACACGGCGGAGGAACGCCGCTCAATCTTTGCAGAATCCACGCCAGGTCCTGAGTTTCGCTCTTCGAAGGTACAAGCACCTTCCCGGAGAGCTGGAGAGAGGTCGCGAAGACGAAGAAGCGTGTGTGACGCGAGCCGGCCTTTCTCTGGTTCCTGCAGAGCAGAGGGCGATAGTTCTCTTCCGAGCCGGATGAGAAAGGTCTCAGTCCTCCGGCCGAAAGGTTCTATGCGGAGTGGCCGGAGGCTGCGGTGGCCGCTCTCCGGAGTGTGTCATGCGGTTCCGTGGCACACCGGTCACCTGTGGCCGAGGCTATCTGCAGAGGTCATTTTGGAAGAGAGTATTTTCTCCACCACGTTACATCCAGTGGTTATCATCTTCCTTTCAAGGCATCCCGTCCCAGGATTTATTTCGTAGATTCTTTTCCTGTAGACGACTGGGATAGCCAGTGAAATCTCCAGTTTGTTAACTCAGGCTAAAGATTGTAGCTTAATCAACCACACAGGTTAGAACAGAAGAGCAAAAGAGAAGAGGGAACTTTCAGGAACTAGAAGGTAAAATGGGGCTCAGATGGTGTCTATTTGTGCTGGAGGGGTCACTGACTTTGTGCTTGAAGAGACCCCAGAGAGCCTCTGATCCCGGGTCCCCAAAGCTTGGTGCGCAGGAATTCTGATTCGGTGCAGCTGACCTGTGGTCCAGAAATCCCAGCGTCTTTCCAGCTTCACTGAGGTATCATCGACAAAGAAACATTGTATCTACTTGCACGGGACAACGGGCTGATTCGATACGTGCACACATTGTGAGATGATGACCACACCACGCTCATTAACGTATCCAGCACCGCACTGAGCGACTGTGTGTCCGGGTCCATGAAAAGGTGCTCAGCAGCACGAATCGTCAGAGGAATGCGCATCAAACCACGTGACCTCACACCTGTTCGACTGGCTGCTTTGATACCGGACAAGACACAACACGTGTCGGCAGGAATGCGGCGGAGAGGGAACCCTGATGTGTGGGTGGGAACGTCAGTCGTGCGGCCACTTACAGAAATCAGCACGGAGGTTTCTCAAAGAACTAAAAATAGATCCGGTAGCTGACCCAGCAGGCCGCCCTCTGGGGACATGCCACAGGAAATGAAGTCACGGTTGTGAAGAGGCAGCTCACTCCACGACCACTCCTCTGTCACCCAAACAGCCAAGAGATGGACGCAGTCTGCGTGTCCACAGCGCGGAGAAGAACAATGGGGCGTATACGCGATGGCATAGTATTAAATCATAAAACGTAAGAAGTAAAAAGTTTAAGAATTATTTTAACTTATAATACTTTCATTTATCATTATTTAAAAAGAAGGAAATGTTGTCATTTGCAACAGCCTGGGTAAGCCAGAAATCTGAAGTTTCAGGAGTGCCCCAGAGACTGTCCTTCAGGGGAGCTGAGGGCCACACTGTAGGAAGCACTGTTTCAGGCCAGGACACCCCCCGCCACATGCACACACATACAACACACCCCACGCATACCCCCCTACACACCCACACGCACACATATTTATTTATTTACTTATTTATGTGTGCTCAGGAAACTGAGTCTGATAAGAAAAGTTATTTGCATCTCAACAAGATAAGGCAGAGAAGAAATTTTATTTTTTATTGTTGAAAGTGTTACAGACGTCCCCCTTTTCCCCATGGACCCCCCCCCAACTCCCAGGAAGATGTACACGGCGTGCACGGAGCACCTGTGCTTGCGCCCTCCCTCCCACACCAGCTGGAGGTCTGAGCCACGCCTGCTCAGAGTGAGGGCGTGTCGTCAATGACTTGCTGAGCTCATATTTCCCTCCGCAGTGCGAGCCTGGGCCACATGACTCGGGGCCGTGCAGTGAGTTTTAAAAAACATTCTTTCCTTATTGATTTTAGAGAGAGAGGAAGGGAGAGGGAGAGAGCGGTAGAAACAACGATGAGAGAGAACATCGATGGGCCGCCTCCTGCATGCCCCCCACTGGGGATCGGGCCCACAACCTGGGCATGCGCCCTGACCGGGAATCGAACCGGCGACTCTTGGTGCAGGGTCGATGCTCAACCACGGAGCCCCTGCGGCCGGCTGTGAGTTGTAACTGGAATTCACCCTTGGCAATTCCGATGAGAAGATTTTCGTTGGGGTCTGGGATCTGCGTTCAGAAAATACCTCTGAGTCACGTGCCCGCGTGCTAGCGATTTGGAGCACTTTATGCCCATGCTTTTCCGCTTCCTATTTAGGAGCCACACTACAAGCAGAATGGATCCGTTTCACGGATAAAGTGGCAAGAGAGGAGGAAGAACAGTTGACGCCACAGTGGGGCTCAGCCGTGGGCTGGGGCTGCAGGCCCGGTGTCTGTCTCTACGGTAGGTCCGCTTCGGTACGGAGTGTCTGCACACGGAAGAAACCCAACAAACACGGTGGGGCTGTCTGATCTCCCCAGCACACACGAGCAGTGCGTGGGACGGCCATCTGCCGGCACCGGGACTGCTTGGCAGTTCGTGGACACTTGCAGACGGGACGCCGGATCCGGTGTTTATCCTTGGGTTCATCTCGGGAGGTCACACAGGGAGAACGGTATTGTTTTCCTTCCTGCTTCCTCCTTCGCTGTTCATTTCTTCTAGTTACTTGAAAAACTAAGCTTTTCCTGCTGAATAGCAGCCTGTGGAACTGAGAAAGGTGGTTTGAATACTAAAAGCATCTTGGCTACAGAAGAACCTCAAAGAGAGAGGGAGAGGGAGAGATGTTTAATTCCTCTATTTTAGGGTGGCCCAGAGTAGTTTTTCCTGGATGAAAGGTGTGGCTGGGGCCTGGCGCGTGTGGCTCAGTGGTTGAGCGTTGACCCATGCACCAAGAGGTCGCTGGTTCGATTCCCGGTCAGGGCACATGCCCAGGTTGTGGGCCCGATCCCCAGTGGGGGGCATGCAGGAGGCGGCCAGTCGATGTTCTCTCTCATCAATGTTTCTATCTCTCCCTCTCCCTTCCTCTCTCTCTAAAATCAATAAAGAAAAAGAAAGAGCTGTGGCTGGGGAACCTTCTGAGCTCCCTCCTGAACGACCAGCGTGGGCGACTCGGTGTTGCCTGACAGCAGCCCATGCGCAGCCTCACCTGAGCCGGGCGCGGTGCTGTGTCTGCTCGGTGTTCTCGGAAGGACTCGTTTCCATAACCAGCTCATCCGCGTGAAGCAGGGATCTCAGCGCTGGAAGGCTCCCTACACGTTTGTTGGTAACATTTCCCGCCCTGAGGATCAGCTCTGTCGCTCCGACGGCTCACCGCCCGCTTTCCGCCGCTCCAGGACTCCCTTCTCCGATAGCTGGGCGTCTGGTTCCCGGGTTCCGTGGAAGTGCGGCGTCCTCAGTCATGGCTAGGAGTCTGAATGCCTTTGGATATTAGCATCTGGTTCACGGGAGAGGTTTGAAGCCAAAGGCTTTTCAAGGATAACCTCGATGGAAATGGGCCATCCTGGTAAATCAAGAGTCCTGGTGTCCCAAGTATTCTCTGACGGATACTGCAAAGGCTCCTAACACCCGCCCTCTGTCGCGGGCTTGGCTGACAGAGGTCCTCCACGTGGCGCTCTTCCTGCCCCAGGTGTCTGACGGCACCGTCCGGGGAAGCTTCTGGCCGTGACATTGCGGCTCTCACGGTGCGGAGGGCAGAGCCGTGCTAGTCTAACGCACGCCGGTCTCACACCATCTGCACACTGTCCCTGCAGATAGGAAAAGATGAAATGGGTTTTCCTCCTTCCCGTTTTCTTTGTTAATTTACAAAATTTTTTCATCCTCACCTGAGGCTACGTTTATTGATTTTTTAGAGAGAGGAGAGAGAGAAGCATCGGTCGGTTGCCTCCCCTGTGAGCTGAGCCGGGATTGGACCCACGACCTAGGTATGTGCCCTGACGGGGAATGGAGCCAGCGACCTTTGTGGCGTACTGGACGACGCTCCAAAGGCTGAGACCGGCCAGGGCCCTCCTTCCTGTTTTCCTTCGCCGGCGTGTCCTTCTTGCTCCTGCTCCCGCAGGTCTTGCTGAGGCCGGGTCCACCCTCAGTGATTTATGAGTCGTTTCCCAGGGAGAAGAGAGGTCAGGACCAGTGCGTCTCAGCAGGAGAATCTCAGGAGCAATAAACCTGCTTTTCCAAACACTGATCCCGACTCTGCCTTCCACCCTTCAACGAGCTTCCAGCAACCATGAAAACAGAAACCACGGAGTCGGGGAAGCCTGGCTCCTCCCCTCGGAGGCACCAGGGACACATCCCGGTGGAGTCTGCCGGGGATGAGTGACCACATGAATGATGACGATCCCGGCTGAGGCCGTGCTAAGCCACCAGCCCCGGACAGCCTGCAGCTGACCTCAGACAGCTGAGTGAGCGCAGCTGCCGGGCCTGCTAGATGGGCCAGCCGTGAAAAATAAACAGCTGCTATTTTCAAGCGACTAAAAAAAAAAAAAAAGGAAGATCGGCTGGCTCTGTTGCCAGTAGGTTCAGGCACAGGAAACAGAAACTGGAATTGCTTTGGGTGTGGTTTCGATGTCCCGTAATCCTCCTTCTGCCGAGGGGCGGCCTCTGTCAGAGGCCCAAGTCGTGAGACCCGCGCCCCGCGCCCCGCGGAGGGTTCAGCTCACAGCTCCCTGGTGGCTTATGTGCAGCTAAATCACACTTAAAACCAGCCCACCACCCTGAGGACATCCCTGCACACGCGTGGTCACTGTTTCTTTTTGTCAGTCCTCACCTGAGGATACTTTTCCATTGATTTTTAGATAAAGCAGAAGGGAGGGAGGGAGGGAGAGAAACATCCATGTGAAAGAGACACATCGATTGGTTGCCTCCTGCATGACCCTGACCAGGGCCGGGGATCGAACCTGCAACCCAGGTACCTGCCCTTGACTGGGAATCGAACCCCTGACCCTTCGGTCCTGGAGCCAGGGCCACATGGTTCCCTTCTGAGCCAAACGTTTGGTGAGCTCCTGTTTTCATCCCGTTGATCTTTTATGACACTGAAAAGCTTCTGAAGTCGCTTTGTGTGAGATTTTAGGTGAGGCTGTCGCGCTCATTGCTACCCGAGCAGGATTTTTTAGTCATTTCCACGGTAGAAGTAATTACGAGAAATAACTGCTATTTAATGTTTCTGGACTTGTAGTCGGTCATTATCCCTCTTAACAACCTCCTGAGGTTGGTTTTATTCCAGGTTCTATTACCTCATTTTACACACGAGGAAGCTGGAATTCGGGAAGTTCAAAGGCGCGGTGCTGGTCCCCGGGGCACGGGGAGAGCGCGGGCAGCGTTACTGCCCGGGCGTGTGTGCCGCCCGCCGGCTGGGCCCCTGCCCGTGGAGCCAGCCTGGAGCACCCGTCCTTCCTGTCCCTGCCGTGTCCCCACATGCAGCCCAGCAGGGGCTCCCATTGAGCCCCCAGTGAATATCTCACAAAGGAGAAGACAGGATGTTATGTTTCTTCACATTAAAATAAAGATTGCCTGATGATGGCAATGAGATCTTTTGAAAGTCATCTGTCCAGATCTGCAGCTGGGACTCTGTGGTTCCGGTGTTTCAGGACGCCCAGGAGAGATGCCCGAACGTGCGGACTTCGAGCCCAGAAACGGCGTCCTGAGGCGGAGGAGGCTGCGGACGCCCTCGGATCAGGACCCCGAGGGGACGAAGCGATGACCTCAGGCGGTGACTGCCGTTCCTCCAGCCGAGCGGCATCCACCCAGTCTCTGTATTTCAGAGACGCCACACAGACTGTCTTTTCCAGGGCAATTCTTCACAAATGTGAGAGATGCGTTGATGTTTCTGCCTTAGGGCGACGAGTGAGTTCCACACGGAGCAGAGACAGAGGCCAAGGAAGGAGGACGAAAGGGGAAGGGAAGACTTCTCCCCGACGGAGGTGTCCTCCCTGACCAAACTCAAGTCCGGCTCCCTGCACTCTCCCCGCCGGGCTCTGACCTCCACACGCGTCTCTGCGTCGTCGTGCACAGTGAGAAACCTGCTGTCAGTCACCTGGACATCCTCTGCTCGGCGTCATCGTCTGCCCCCTCACCCAGGGGATGTCGGATGACTCTGCCTGCCAGGTTGGGATAGCCTGAAACCAGCCCCGAAGTCTCCGTTCAGTGATGCTCTCTCCCGAGTCTCACCCTGCGCCTGGGCTGCAATTCTCACTGTCCCTTGCTTTCGAGCCGAGCCGCCCTCTTGCTGTTACCCAGCCCCTTCTCGCGCCCGCAGCGGCCCTGCCCTTGAGTGACACCGGCCTCTGTCTTTAGAACGCGTCACGAGTAACTTTTTAGCACATCTCAGCTCTCGGGGTTCCTTGTCATCTTCACATTTGTTTTTGAAATCTGTATAATGAAGAGAAACTTTCCCTGTCACCGGGGTGCGAAGCTACACTCTCGTCGGTCCTGACACCCGTCACACAGTTTCAGTCGCCCGGACCATCCGGGACGCGCAGTCCGGCTGGCCTCCCGCCCACTGCGTCCACTCAGGGCTTTATTGTCACGGTGGTCAGCCACACAGGTGTACGCTGCTTGCAGGCTTGTCCTGCCTCTAGCTTTAAAGGTTTGTTAGATCTACGTGCCCTTTGATATCTCACCCGCAGCCCTGCACACGGTTTTATGGAGCAGGGATGTCCTGTCAGCTCACGGCTGGTGTCGCAACCATCAAGCTTTCTGTTCCTGCGAAGTCTGAAAATTGGAGTCTGATTTAACCCAAGACTTTGAAGACACGGCAGTAACTTCTCATTACAGGGACACAACCCATAAAGAAGAACCCTCCTCTGGCCTTGGCAGTTAATCAACTCAAGCTTCTCTCAGTCACAAGGATCTCTTTTTTCAGTGAGATCGAGGAGATGAATGAGAATGTGAATTCTGTGTTAAGGGACAGAGGAGTTTTTTTTATCACAGCCCTTCGCCGAGCTTATGTGAGTCACGTGGGAGGAAGGGTCCTATTATTTGCTGCAGCCATCAACCCAGTTGCCGGATCCAACCTTTATCTCCTGGGCAGTGCATGAAGCCTTCTTCCCTGACAACTTCAACCCCAGTGGCTGCTGGGAAGTCCTGGGTATGCCCTGGGCCCAGAGCTGACTGTGGGTACAGAGCACCTGTGGGCCGCAGAGGTCACCGGCCACTTGTCTATGAAAGATACGGTCAACAGAAGTCTAGTAATTGATCTGGGTACCTGAGACCTTCTGGGACATTTTGTTCTTCTTTTCTTTTAATCCCCACCCAAGAATATGTTTATTGATTTTAGAGAGAGAGCAAAAGTGAGAGAGAGAGAAAGAAACATAGATGTGAGAGAGAAACATCGATCGGTTGCCTCCCATACGCACCCCAACTAGAGGGAGAACCCGCAACCTAGGTATGTGCTCTGACTGGGAACTGAACCCGAAACCCTTGGTGCGTGGGATGACCATCCATTCTATGCTTCTGTTTTTAGTCTGAGTCTACTTCCTTGGGGTCCCCGAGGCCGCTTGGCCAAGCCCAGCTCTGTGCACCCCATCAGCCTTGCTCAGAGCCCCATCACCTCCAGGCGGGGGTCTCCAAACCTCTCCAGAAGTCCATGGCACCGCCTACAGGTGGGGGTCTCCAAACCTCTCCAGAAGTCCATGGCACCGCCTACAGGCGGGGGTCTCCAAACCTCTCCAGAAGTCCATGGCACCGCCTACATGCGGGGGTCTCCAAACCTCTCCAGAAGTTCATGGCACTGTCTACAGGCGGGAGTCTCCAAACCTCTCCAGAAGTCCATGGCACCGCCTACAGGCGGGGGTCTCCAAACCTCTCCAGAAGTCCATGGCACCGCCTACAGGCGGGGGTCTCCAAACCTCTCCAGAAGTCCATGGCACCGCCTACAGGCGGGGGTCTCCAAACCTCTCCAGAAGTCCATGGCACCGCCTACAGGCGGGGGTCTCCAAACCTCTCCAGAAGTCCATGGCACCGCCTACATGCGGGGGTCTCCAAACCTCTCCAGAAGTTCACGGCGCCGTCTACAGGCGGGGGTCTCCAAACCTCTCCAGAAGTTCACGGCACTGCCTACATGCGGGGGTCTCCAAACCTCTCCAGAAGTCCATGGCACTGCCTACAGGCGGGGGTCTCCAAACCTCTCCAGAAGTTCACGGCACCGTCTACATGCGGGGGTCTCCAAACCTCTCCGAAGTCCACGGTCCAGGCTCGGAGGCTTACTGGAAATGCGTTCCGCTCTGACTCTCTGTCAGTGGTTTTTCATCGTGAGGACACCTCTGTCTCCTCCTCAGAAACTTATCTGAGTGGACACAGGACATGTGGCTTGAGTATCTTTGTTGTTGTTTATTTTTATTTATTTATTTTGTTAATCCTCACCCGAGGATATTTTTTCCATTGATTTTTAGATAGAGTGGGAGGGGGGAAGGGAGAGAGAGAGAGAGAGAGAGAGAGAGAGAGAGAGAGAGAGAGAGAGAAAGACATTGATGTGAGAGAGACACATGGATTGGTTGCCTCATGCACGGCCCCCAGTGGAGCCAGGGATTGAACCTGCAACCGAGGTACGTGCCCTTGACTAGGAATCGAACCCGTGACTCTTTGGTCTTCGGGCCGATGCTCTAACCACTGAGCAAAACCAGCCAGGGCTGTTGTTGTTGCTTAAATATGTTTATGGTGGTCATATTTTCAATGACATTTCACAAAACAAACAAAAGTGTTTAAATCCAGTGAAGTCCAGATTGATTTTTACACATGACCAAAGGCGTTAGCCCCAACATCTGGGCTATCTGAAATGGGGATTAGTGATGTCTGGGTGACTGTGATTTGCCTATTCATATCCAAAGCGCAGTAATAAAATCAGACCAGCTGAGGCTTAGGTCCCAGACCACGCAGAATGACTGTCTCCACTGAAGTGTACACTACGTACTGCTTGTTTGAAGTTCAATGAAAAGTTAATGGAACGGTTGGCAGGTGACGTCTGCTACTGTTCTCTGCAGCTTCCTCTCAGCTCTGGACTCCTGTGGTTTCTGGACCCGCGGCTTGGGCCTTCGGGGAACATTTGCAGGTGCGTCAGGAAGTCCCGGGGGAGATGCTGCCCGAGCCGTGTCTGCGGGTCTCCGGGTCGCCGAGCGCAGGGCTCGTCCAGCTAATTCAGACCAGCACGCCTGGCCACCCTAAGCGTTCGGCTGGGAACAAGCCAACACAGCGATTTTTACAAACGTTTCCATTGCCCCTGCGGTTTCACTGTACATCCTTCTGCAGCACCCTCTCAGAGCCTCACAGAACTGCCTGAGCTCAGAAGGGCAGCCGCCTCCTCTCCCCAGCTTCGCAGTCGAGGCGCAGAGTGGGGGTGTCGTTGTCAAAGGCCAGACAAACCACGTGCATCTCTCAGACCAGAACTCAAATCTCCCGATGCCAGCACTGTGGTCCTTTGGTTATAGCACATAGCGACCAAATTACGTTCTGAGAAGTGATGAACACAGAAACCTGAGTAAGTCCCTGCAAGGTTTAGTGCCTTCTTGAACGTTTTACACAGGTTGCTGAAGGAAACGAAGAAGTCCGTTAGTGCATTATCCTTTTATTTATTTATTTTCTTTATTGATTTGAGAGAGAGAGAAAGGGAGAGGATAGGAAGAGAGAGACAGAAACATCGATGAGAGAGAACATCGATGGGCCGCCTCCTGCATGCCCCCCACTGGGGATCGGGCACACAACCTGGGCATGTGCCCTGACTGGGAATCGAACCGGCGACCTCTTGGTGCAGGGTCGAGGCTCAGCCACTGAGCGCACCGGCCGGGCAGTTAGTGCATTATTCTATCTTCCATGGCCAACACCCTGTCCTTCCTCCTCAGGTTAAGTGTGTCTCTGATAGAGTTCTTCATGTGACTGCAGTCCCTGTGCCACGGTGCCTTTGACCGTGAGCAGCCCAGGGTTAAACCACCGCGAGCAGGTGCTTCCCGATAGCCTTTCCGAAACGCATCCACCCTCCATGCGTCATTTGTCCAGGATTCTAAGCAATGGGGCGTTTCACGGAATTAAGTGAAGATCGGAAGTGTTCTTTCTGTTTTAACACATTTGCACTTTGAGAGCATAACCGATGATTTCCCGATTTCAGCCATCTCGCTGGGCCTTTCCCCAGGAACGTGGCTCGCATCCGAGGGAACAGTTAAATACGTGGGAGCCAGCTGGCCTGATGGTCGAACTGTGTGTGCAGCGTGGAGTCTGTGGAGAGGCGGGTGTCGCTTTCTGAAGCGCTTTTCTCATCCCCGTGCAGGCTGTCGTGCTCCCTGAGGGCGGAGTATTGGGGGAACATGAGGGAGCCACAGCCCACGCTCCCCCGTGGGCGACCCTGTGAAATACCCCCTCATCCACGACCCCGTCCCTCTGCTGGCAGGTCGTGGTCCGCGTCGGTGTTAGTTCACACACGTAGATCTTAAACGTGACGAAGGGGGAACGGTGAAGAACGTTCATGAAAAAGGTGGTGGAGGCGGTGGCCGTTCTCAAAACGAATTAAATTCTTGTAAATATGAAACACGTCTCCTCACCACTCACAAGCATCAAGTGGTGGCTGAACACTGAACAGTTGCAGGTGAATGCAGAATAGATTCGTAACACTTCCGAAGCTCCGAGGTACGACTAGCAGGGGGTTTGCATCAATTCTGCCAGCATCTCTGACGGACTCAACCAGGCAGCAGACACTTCTCGGGAGAAGGCTCTTTGGGTATCTCTAACCTCTCGGTGTAGACGGTGTTTATACACCTTTTGCATGGCCGGACAACACCTGTACGATCACAAGCAATGTTAGATAATATCGTAAGAATATTTCTGGTTGTCTGGAAGCCTGGTGTTTGATGGTTAAGTTGGAAATCAGCTTTGGACAAAGGCGGAGCGGACACGCCAGTCGCTTTGCGCTGACAGGGACAGAACTTATTTGAGGGACCCAAGGAAGCGGGTCAGCTTCAAGCAATTTCGACGAGCGTTGAAGATGCCAAGGAACGCAGGGGCTGTTTGTCCCGCGCCCTCTAGTGGGGTGTACAGAGAGACTGGGGACAGACGGACAGATGGAACACGTCATTCCATGGGGTTTTTGCTAGTAACCGCTCAACTCCTAAAGCATGTCCCCCCGGGGCAGGTGGGGCCGTGGGCTGTGGCTTTGAATTTGGCAGCTTCCAGCCACTTGACTACAGAAGATACTGGACATTTGACCTCTATAAATCAACCCTGACCACGGGAACTTCATCAGAATACGTGTCCCCAGGAACCAAACTTGAGACACTATTTTTTGGAGAATGGATGGTTTTTACTGGCATGGAGTTACATTTCCGGGGCTACAGAGTCCCATCTGCCTCGGTCCAGTCCTGGAAGAGGGGCAGTTGTGGGTTGAGCAAGGGTAGAAATAAAGCCAAGTGCAGAGTGTCCGCTCTGGGATGCAGCTGGGCCCAGGTTAGGATTAGTCCATATTCAGGCCATTGATCCGCTGTGTGGGTCCACCTGGCCGTGGGCCACGTGGCAGGTGCAGGGCACGGGAGCCCCGCAAGCCGGGAGTGTGGCTGGAGGCATGAGAGAGAGAGAGAGAGAGAGAGAGAGAGAGAGAGAGAGAGAGGAGAGAGAGAGAGGAGAGAGTTTCTTTTGTCTACGGGATTAAATATTCAGGTCTCAAGCCCTTGCAGTGGCCACGCCCATTCTGGCCACTGACTCCCTCCCAGGTGTGGCGGACAGGTAGGCACCTCCCACGTCACTCAGACCTCACTGGGCATGCGTCCAGACCCCCTTTGTCCAGGCCCTTCCCCCACCGATCAGCAGGGAGCAGACCTGGAGTGTTAACGGAGAGCTTGCTGGCGAAGCTTGTACAAATGGCCCATGTTGTCTGGTCTTCCGTTTGCTCCTTTCCTGATAAATTATAGCCAGGTCATTGCCCCAATATCACCCCCCTCAAAGGAGCCTCTTTATAATCGTATAAGGGGGAATGGACAAAGGTCTCCGTCTTCTGTAGCTGCTTCCGGCTGACGTAGGGGCGTAGGCCTGCCTATCCCAAGGCCGAGAGGGTCTCCCTGTCTGACAGAAAAAAGGGGAGCAAGAAGGGAATGGAGTCTTCACGCAGGAAAGAGAGATTCTGCACCATCCAGGTCAGTCTGGTGTCCCTGGCAGATGGCGTGTGTGATGTCCAGGAGGATGACGCTTTGGACAAGCGGGCATCCTTGTTGCCGTCTGGGCAAACTTGACAAGAAGGTTAGGAGGCAAAATTTAAAAAGTGAGGCGACTTAACAGTGAAGGCTTAGTGAGAGGTCGAGCTCATGTGACGAAGGGGAGCGTGAACGGACAGTGTACCCGGTTAGGCTGGAGGACTGGGTTCCCTGGGGCAGGTGCGTCCCCTGTCTGAAGTGCTTTTGTCCGTCGTGCCCTACCCGAATGTGGCTAAGGGAGAACCAGTGGGCCCTTTCTGTCTGACCTGTCTGGACAGAAAAGGAAAGCAGTTTCCAGTGAAGCCGATAGACTGTCCACGTCCCACTGACTCAGCCGTGTGTCCAAGCCGTTGAGTCTCATTTCAGAAGAGCGTGGGTGGACGATATCCAGAAGGTAGAATGTGCATTTCAGGTTCCCTACGTGGTAAACCGCGAACGAGACCGATCACGAACTGTGTGGGCCGAGCTCTCAGTGGAGGTCTCAATTTTTCCTGATAGAATGCTGGACCTTATTTTAAATTCTCCCAGTAAATGATTTTCATGTTTCCCCCTAAATCCTGGTCTTCAGTAGTCTCCTAAATTTGCTCAACTCAGTCTGTAAATACGACTTTCAGTGTTGTTCTTTCCTCTTGATTCCTTTGGTGCGTGGATATATTTTCTCTGCAATGAAGATAGCACTTTGATATTTCTAAGCATTCTGTCTACAGGAAGGATGTTGACTTAAGGGACCTGTAAACATTCTCTGGTGAGTCTGCATGGACTCCCCCAATAGTTTCCTTATTCCCATTACACTCTGGAGTAGGAAATCCGGGTGTTAACGTGAGCTCTGACCCCTCCTCTGTCCGGTGTGGTCTGTGCCTCCATAAAGGGTTTTTAGCGATGAGGACATCTGGCTCGACGTTCGCGACGCCACCAGGGGGCTGTCCTGGTACTTACATCCCTGCATGTCCCATTGTGTGGTTTCCAGTCGCTCTTCGTTTGTATGGCTCATCCCTTCCGTCTGCTGTTGCTGGACAAGGACTGCGTTGTACATGAAAACAAGTCCCCGTGGTGTCGGGTGGTCCTGGCCTCACCCCGAGGGCGAAGGAGAGGGTATTCTCTTGCGCACCCTCCGCTGACCACATTCAGGAAGGTCAGCGATGCCTGTGTCACTCCCTTAAACAGGCACGGTTAAGAAAGGCGGATTTTGCTACAGTGAGTCGTGGTTGATTCCTGAATCACTAAACGTGGCCTCTGAAAAGTGGATGCAGAACCAAAAGGCAGAGAACTCTCTGCTCCAGGGGGTCCACCCCGAGCCAACCCACGGCCCCAGAATGATGCTCGCATCTCCCTGGGCTCCTAACTTTGCGGCTTCATGATCTTGCCTCAAATTAGCTAAATAATGTGTATATATATATCGAATTATCATAGCATTATTTTTTATTATTATTATTATTTTTTAATCCTCACCCGAGGACATTCCTCCATTTTTTGTTCAGATAGAGTGGGAGGGAGAGAGAGGAAGAGAGAGAGAGAGACATCGACGTGAAAGGGACACATCGAGTGGCTGCCTCCTGCACGACCAACCCGGGCTGGGGACAAACTGCAACCGAGGTACGTGCCCCTAGCGGGAACCGAACCCGGGTCTCTCTGGACCGCAGGCCGACGCTCTAACCGCTGAGCCAAACCAGCCAGGGCTCATAGCATTATTAAATATCACTTTAAGAACACTCAGGAATTAACATTATAATGAGTTCCTAATGTCCATGTCTTACAATCTCCTTCCACGCAAGCCGAGTGCAACTGCAAAGCGACATCCAGTGTAAGGCATTTGTATAGGTAGCAAAAGAGTGTAATGTTTGTTTGTTTGTTTATTTATTTAATTTTTTAAATCCTCACCTGAGGACATTTTTGCATTTATCTTAAGATAGAGTAGGAGGGAGAGAGGGGGGAAGAGAGAGAAAAACATCGATGTGACAGAGACACATTGACTGGCTGCCACCCACACGACCCCAACCTGGGCCAGGGACAAACTGCAACCGAGGTACGTGCCCTTAGTGGGAACCGAACCCAGGACTCTCCGGTCTGCGGGCCGATGCTCTAACCACTGAGCAAAACTGGCCACGGCTGTGTAACATGTATTTAAAGCTCTCTGGAAAATGTAGCCTCACAAGCGGAGATAATCTGGGCCATCTAAGAGAACGGAGGGTTTTTACACTTGCAGGAAAACTCTTCCTCGAGACAGATTTTAAGGGTGTTTACATCAACATACAGTCAAGTTGTGCACATGTGTTAACACAGGTCCGTATGTGAGCCATCGAGACATAGAACATTTCTGTCGGCTGAAAACACCCTCCTGTGCTGTTTTTATTTCGGTCGGACTCGCCCTTAATTCTTGACCGCCGCTGAGCTGTTCTCCTTCTCCGGAGTGTTGTCTCTGTGGCAAGGTCATACAGAGGGACGTATACGGCGTGTAACCCTCCGAAACAGGCTTAGCTATGTCCTTTACGGAGTTTGCGAAGTTTCTGGGACCTGTCTTGGCTAAGAGCGGAATTGGGGGAGGCCAGGTTGGTTGGTGTAGCCGCTGGAAGGGAAGGAACGTGGGGAGGAGAACCAGGCAGTTTCCCAAAGCGTCTCAGCAACCTCGACAGACACATAGAAGACGTGACATTTACTCCACAGTGACCTGGCTTCTGTGGTTCCCTAATCTGAGCGCGCTGAGAAAGTCTAGCCCCGCCGTTCAAGAATGCCCGTTTCGGGGTCCCGTTGCCACAGATTCGGGCTCAGACATCCGGGGCACAGCCGATCCTGCCTTTTTAAGCAGCACAAAAGGATTACGGAGCGGATGGTATCAGAATCACGTTTAAGAAACATTGATCCAGAGAGAAAAATCAACACCGACTCGAGGGGTGTTTCCAAACCTCGAAGGCTCGGAGTCGATCGTGGAGGCGAGCTCAACGTGAGTGAGGCGGAATTGGAGGGGGCACGAGGGACGGTGTTGGAGCGGTGGGAGCTAGGACAGTGAAGTGTGAGGACAGTGGTCGGAGGGAGGGACGTGCCGGCAGCCCCGTGGTGGACAGCGGTGAGGTCACGGCAGGTGAGGAGGGGGATGACTCTTTCTCGTTCACCGTCCAGGTTCTCGGGCGCCTACGGATTCTTTCCTACGATCCGCATTTTATTAAGGACCCGGGAATCTGAAGCAGGGTCTAGAGAAAAGCCATAGAAATGATTAAAGGCGGAAAGAAATGGAGCTCCGCCGGACAGGAGCAGATGAACCTGGGCCCTGATGCACTTTTGCAGAAAAATAAACAATATTCTATGAATAATTGGGCATTGCCGGCAGCACGGAAAATAAAGAAAGTCAGGACGAACATAAATATGAACTTTTAATCAGGAACAACATCTCATTTCCTCGGTGACTGGAAGCAAAGTCGTTTTATAGTCTTCGTGGCGTGATTATTTTTGAACGCTCTCCTATGTGATTAAACATTATTTAAAAAACATAATTAAAAAAAGGGCCGCGTCCTGTTTTCCTGCATAAACACAGCGCAGCTCACGTATTCCTTCTCAGCCTCACTTAGTTGAGATGTTTCCAAACACCCGCCCCTTGAAGCAGTGTTTTCGTGAACATCGCTAAATAATCACTGTTCTCATCTATAATAATTCCCTTGCTTTAGATTCTAATGAGAGCCAAGACACTAAATCAAGGGCTGGAGATATTTCTCAGGCTCGGGACACCTGTCGCCCCCCAGCGCCAGGCGGCCGCAGTGATGTAACCCCTGAGAGACCCTTCCTGAGTCCTTCCCGCAGTGACTCTGCTCACAGCACTTCTCCCCTTTAAATGATCTTCTGCATTCGTAGTTACTCTTGAAACGACCAAAGCATTCGATGGATCGTTCGAGAGAAGCCTGTACAAGAAAACGGACAGCAAAATAATATCCCCTCCGACCTGTCCCTGCCCCCTGCCATGTCTCCCCCGGCGACCTGCTGCAGGTCCAGACACTTTCTCCTGCGTAAGCATTTCCGCCTAATTTTACTCGGCACGTTTTGGCTTCTCAGTTTCACACATAATTTATTATTGGCTTCTGACTATACGAAATGAGAATTAAAAAAATATATATCCTACATTCAAGACAGACACACCTCTCCCACCCCGACCTTCCACACGGCTGTATCACAGTTTATTTACACGAGCATAGCCAAGAATACCGATCCCAGCCCGGCGGGGTAGCTCAGGGGACTGAGCGCCATCCCAGGGACTGAGAGGCCCGGTTCAATCCCAGTCAGGGCACCTGCCTGGGGTGCGGGCTCGATCCCCAGTGGGGGGCGTGCAGGAGGCAGCCGATGTTCTCTCTCATTGATGTTTCTCTCTCTCTCTCCCTTCCTCTCTCTTTTAAAAAAATCAATAAAAACATTTTAAAAATTAAAAAAAAAAACACAACTGATCCTAAATCCATGGTCTACTGGAATCTCGTTTCGTAGCTGTCTAAACTCCCCGTAAGAAGCCCTGTCTAACCCTCTTGTAGAACTAAGGGTCCTCATGGGGTGTGCACCCATCAGAGACCCATCAGGCCCCTCCCCCCCGAATTCCGCCCCCCCGGAGCTGCCTGTCCAGCCTGGGCTGCGGCCCTGGAGGCAGCCCCCCCCCACCCTCCTCTCAGCACCGTCTCCTGGGCTGGGTCTGGATTTCGGGGTGTCTGGTGGCACGCCCGTCTGGGCTTTCCTGAGCTAGCGGTGTTGGGTGGACTTCCTGAGACCCTGCGTGTCTGGGATATGTGAGTTTCACCCTGACAGTTAGCTGATGGATGGACTGGCTTTCCAGGTTCGACTTCACTTTCTTTCATTTTTCTGAAAACATTGCTTTCTTGTCCGCTGGCGTTCAAGTTTGCTTTCGCCATCGCTGCTACGATTCTGCTCCCAGTCCTGGTCTGTCTGGTCCCCCTCCCCGCAGAAGCTTCCGGGCTCTGCTCCTAGAGCCGCCGGCTGGAAATCCCGTTGAGATACATTTCACACCAGGTGGACCATCCAGATTCCTGCGTTTGTTCCTCTAGAATATCCCATCTATGGAGACATTTGTGTTCTCCTTTAAATACTGCATATGCTGATAGTCAACCTATTTAAAAAAATATTCTGTTTCCCTTCAAGGACTCTGGCCACCGGTCACGACCCACATCACAGCGCAGTAAAGGAAAATGAAAACAAGGACAGTGCAATTACCCACGGGGCGCGGAGACGTGGCGGGTGGCAGCTGCCTGTCCTGTACACTGACGTGGGGTGAGCCAAACACTGTTTGTCCGTCAATAAAGCGGTGAGGGGGCACCCGGGGCCACGGGAGAGCGTGGCCTGCGACTCCACGGGGAGTGAGCACAGTAAACACTCTTCACTGATGTGACAAGAGACAGGATCGGGCAAGAGACCAAAGAGGTGTCAGCAAACCTGTCAGGGAGATCGGATTCAGACACTTGCCAAAGTGTTGTTTCTGGTAACCCCATAAACCCCATCTGGGACTCCCCTGCCCAGGGACCCTGCAGGTGCACTGACCCCATAAACCCCATCTAGGGCTCCCCTGCTCAGGGACCCTGCAGGTGGCATTAACCCCATAAACCCCATCTGGGACTCCCCTGCCCAGGGACCCTGCAGGTGCACTGATCCCATAAACCCCATCTGGGGCTCCCCTGCTCAGGGACCCTGCAGGTGGCATTAACCCCATAAACCCCGTCTGGGGCTCCCCTGCCTAGGGACCCTGCAGGTGCACTGACCCCATAAACACCGTCTGGGCTCCCCTGCCCCAGGACGCTGCAGATGGCATGACCTCTCTCCTGCCAGCCACCTGCTCAGGGGCCGGGCTGCTGTCATTATGTGACTTTGTGACCATGAGGTTGAATCTGCCCTCGGTTTTCTCTTTGCCTTGATAGTAAGACGGCCTGCATCTTTACTGAATTTACTGAGCTCCGTGTAGTCATTTCTCCTTCGGTCTGAGCTTTTATTTGTGGTAACATAACTGTCTACCCTACAATTCCACGGCCATCCAGAGTATTTTACTGACTTATTCCCTTTGGTGGACCCCTAGGAACATGTCAGGCCTTTGTGGCTCTCAGAATCAGATAAAAACAAGAGCGAGTTAAAATGCGGGAGCCAGGAGGGGAGTTTTGTATGCGTCCAAGTCCAGAGACCTTCTGAGTAGCTAATGTGTATCTGTTTCTTTGTTGTAATGGCGAGAGATCGGTGCAGAATGACTTCGTTTTCAAACGTGCTTCTGGGGAAGGCCCTGGTGTCTCTGCTGGGGCTTTCCTCACTCGGGCCAGAGCGACGATGTGAACCAGAACCCAGAGCACAGGCGTGCACTGCAGCCCGGCGCCTTCGGAGGGAAACGGCGTCAGGCTCGCTCACGCTGGAGGTCACCTTGGCTGGGGTCTGTCCATGCCTCTGGGTAACACCAGAGGCAGCCGATACATTTAGACGTCCTGCTGGTCACTGAGCTTCTGGAGAGCAGGTGTGTGTCACTCCCAGGGCCCTGGGCGGGACAGGCCACACCCTCCGCAGGTGACTTCCCCAGAGATTCCCAGCTTACAGGAAGGTTCACCTCATCAAAGATTTTGAGAGGGGACATGAGATCTTATTAGAGGACAAATAAAGAGAAGAAGAATAAAAATATGAACAATAAAATGGCAGTTAATACATATCTATCAACAATTGAATCTACAAACAGAATGAGCAAGCAGAACAGAAACAGACTCATAGACACAGAGAACTTTTTGTTGGTTGCCAGATGGGTGGGGGCTGGGGGAATGGGTGAAAAAGATGAAGGGATGAAGAAGTACAAATTGGTTGTTAGACTGATGAACCTCAAAGGGAAGGGGGGAGGGAGGGTGGGATGAGATAAACCAAAGAACTTCTGTGCATATATGCATAACCAATGGACACCGACAATAGCGTGGGGAAGGCAGGAGTGGGGTGGGATTGGGGAGGAGGGGGGTCAGTGGGGAACAAAAGGGGGGACATCTGTAATACATTCAACAATAAAGATGAGCTAAAAAAAAATAAAAAAAAACATGTTAGTATATTTGAGAAAACCCACCAGTTCCGAGCCCACACCCTCAGCCAGGTGCCGTACTTGGCTCTCACACCCAGGGCACCCCAGGGCCGGGCACCAGACAACTAAGAGAGTTCCTATGCCCCTGAGCCCACGGACGTCACCTTGCCACTCCCAAACCTGCCTTCCAGCCTCACCCTCCTTCCCACAGAGATGCCCCTGTCCCCTCACCCTCCAGCGTCTCCCTGTGCCCTGGAGAGTGGCGTGGCCCCTCTTCGTGGAAGCTGGGAATACATCACGTTCTTCTTCAGTGGCCGCTGGCCTCACTACCCGGATGACAATAAAACCTATATTGTAAAGCAGCAAAGATATCAAGAACTGATTTGCTATAAAAGCGAGGACAGAAATCTTAAGTCCATCTCGGAAAATCCTCCGAAAGCATCACCCTGCGTTTCGGTCGGTGAGGCGGTGCGGACGCTTCCCTGCCACGGCCACGGTTTGGTGTCCAGTCGAGCGGGCTGCCTTGCCCTCCGGTCCCGGCTGAGAGGAGGGGGAGTCTCGTGCCGCGACGATGGTTTCCTCAGCGCCAGGGCCACCCCGAGTCTTCCCCGCGGCCTGGCAGGTGCTCCGCGTGGCCCCACGAGCGGCCATACAGGCGGTGTTCGGGGGAATTGCTATTCTGAGCTGAAATAGTAAACTTTGTCCAAGTGACATTTTAAAAAAGAAAAATTTTTTAAATCCTCACCTGAGGATATGGTTATTGATTTTTAGGGGAAGAAAGAGAGAGAGAGAGAGAGAGAGACGTCAGTCGGTTGCCTCCCTGTGTCCCTGAGTGGGGATCAAACCTGCGGCCTGTTGGTGTACCAGGTGATGCTCCAGCCAGCGGGGCCGCCGTGGCCAGGGCTGTCCACGTGGGTTTTACTACGATCCTATTTTAAAAAATTTAGATGTATCCCTACACGTCAGAATGAGTCTGTGACACCGATGTTTCATTTCCGCGGCCAGCCCCGGTGTTTTAGCGGTGCCCACTTGGCTTTGGTCCAAACAGGTGCGTGGCGCACTCGGGACACCAGCTGCATCACAAGTGCGCTGATGATTGCTGTCAGGGCATCTTTACAGCGTTTTCTATTCACTCAGGCGGGTTGAAATCGAATAGAAACACGTTAATGATGAATAACGGAGCTCAAAGGGATAACAAGTGCCACCAAGAGGGAGATTTGTGGCCAAATAAACCACGGATTTGCAGCCCTGGCCGGTGTGGCTCAGTGGTTAGAGCGTCGGCCTGCGGTCCAGAGGGTTGTGGGTTCGATTCCTGTTCAAGGGCACGTACCTGGGTTGCAGGTTTGATCCCTGGTCCCAGCTGGGGTTGTGTGGGAGGCAACCAATCGATGTGTCTCTCTCACATCGATTTCTCTCTCCCTCCCTCCCTTCCACATTATCTAAAAAATTCAATGGAAAAATATCCTTGGGTGAGGATTAAAAAAAAAAAAAGAATGGATTTGCAGTGTCCGATGCATTTTTCAAAAAGTTAACAAAAATATTTCTCCTTTGTGTCTCAAAACCTGTTTAAGAAAACGTGTACCATTAGCTTACCTCTGGTACACGACCTTTGACTTGAAGACAGTATAGTGTTTACTGGAAATAAATACGGAAAAATTCTTCCTTGTCATTGATATCACTCAAAATGTGCAATAAGACATAGCCAAGCTATTTTAAGCTCTGAAAGGTGCATCGATAACTTCGATATCTGTTTTCTGACCCTGAAGGCCCAGGTCGCTGTCCTGCCCTGCGGGTGAGCTGTCCTCAGGGGTCTCAGAGCTGCGTCCAGCTGAGTTCAGGCTCTCTTCAGGCCCGTTCACCCCCCTGTCTGCTGGGTCAGAGAGCAACCTCCCGACAGGCACCCCCCAGGGGCAACCCCCCGCATGGGCACCCCCCAGCATAGACCCCTCCCGTCCTGGCCTGTCATCTCTCCAGCACAGTGAACCCTGATTCCGCGGACAATGTCATAGTCTTTTTACTCTCGTGACGCGTAAAGTATTACTGGGTTTATCAGTTCCGGTCGCCTGAACTGCCTTGAACACTAGTTAGTGACACTCGGGGCCGTGGGCTTGCAGTTCAGCGGGTGTGTTACACACTGGCTTGCAGAGGCCATCGCGCACCTGAGGGTGTCCCCTGACCTGTCCCGTGCTCGGACGAGTCTCCTCCTGGAAACACGGCTGCTACTTCACTGACTCGAGGAGACTCTTGGAGCGGGCAAGCCCAGGTCTTGGAAGAAGTAAAACGAGAGATTCTGAATACACATGGGAAAAAGCGGCATATTAAAAGTGAAATGTAGAAGGGAGTTTTTTTCAAGGCTTTGAAAAATACCGTGTTCCAATAAACAGCGAATTTCACAGCAGAAGTTCGCTCAGGAACCCAACGCTTGTGTGCACGGCGCCACGCGCTGGGGCCGTGCGTGTGTGTTTCCGTTTTTACCGAAAGCAAAAGCAGCAAAGCAAACACACGGGTGGGGCTGCCTCGGCCTGAAGTGTCCCGCACGGCAGAGGCGGCGTCAGCGAAGCGACACGCAGCCCACTGAGCGGGAAGAGACATGCGGCTTTATCTCGACTCTGTGAGGAACTCTTACAACTCAAGAATGGAAGCGAAATAATCCGGTTAAGAATGAGCATGAGCTCTGAGCAGACGTTTCTCTGAAGAAGGGCATGAATGGCCCATGAGCCCACGAGAGGTGCGGGCCTCATTCGCTGTCAGAGACACGCCAATCAAGCCTCAGTGGGCGGTCACGTCACGCCCAGGAGGGCGACTTCAGAGTCAGAGGATCCCAGTGGGGGTGCAGTGGTGGAGGAAGCGCCCCCACGCAGTCCTCGTGGGAGCGCAGAACTGGGCAGGTGCTTTGGAAAACCTCTGGCAGTTTCTCAGACGTATTAAACATCAGGTCCCGTATGACCCAGCAATTCAACTCTCAGGTCAGTGTCCAGAAGAAATAGAAACACGTCCTCACAAACACTCGTCCTGGGACCTGCAGGGCGGAGCTTATACTGGCCGGAACGTGGCGACAGACCAAACGTTGCCGACGGATGAGTGGGTCAGTAAATGTGGTCTGTCCGTGGAAACAGGTGTCCTTGGCAGCAACACGGAGTGAACTGTCAATACGAGGAGACGCCGCCGTGCCCCTCCAGCCACGTGATGCCTGGGCATGTGCCCGGTGGTGCGTCCCTCCCGAGACCCGTTGTGAGCTGTCCTCCGGGGGCCCCGACGGTCCCGTCCGCGTCGCCCTTCACAGGAGGGTGTGTCGGCTCCCTGCCAACACGGCGACCTCTGCTGTACAGAAGCTGGCGCCTCCGCCCGCTCCTCGGCCTTCTGTGCACCCCCTTTTCCACGTTTCTCGGGACTCGGGCAGTTTCTTGCAGAAGCTCGTGCTTCTCATCCACCGGAGATACCGGGACAGTCAAGAGAGACCGTTAAGTAATGTGGCCGTTCCAGGAGCGGAAGAAGCGGAGGCTTCATTTCGTGAGCTGTTCTTGGCACCGTTATCCTGTGGGTTCCGAAGGAGGTCAGGCTGCGGCTCAGCTGTGTGTGTGGGATCTTTCCCTCAGTTATCACTTTCTGCGTGCCCGTGTCTCGGTGTGCCCGTCTCCACAGATCACCCCTTATCTCGCATGGACTGCGTACCAGACACTTTTCCCTCCTGAAACAAGATCTGTGAGATCGTTAATTCTCTCAGAGGTCCTCCTCAGCAGCGAGCTGGAGTTCTTACGTCGCCCACGGAACCCACGAGTGCTCTGCCTAACGGTCTGGTTCTCGACCGACCGCATTCATCACTGCCCGCGGGCTCCCTGGCAACGGGCGTATGGCGACCTCACACAATCACACTGGGATTTTTTGGACCATGAGAAATATTTGAAAATTAGAAACCTGGGCACAAGTAGACACTTCTGTGTAACAACTAAACATTCAAATATTCGAAGTAGCGAGAAGACTGTCTTTTCCCAGGTTCCAGTGAAGAACTGGACCACATGAACACAGGACTCGGTATGTTCCCGCTTAAGTTGGTGAAACGCCCAGGCATTCTGAGTTGGGTCACCTAAGGTGCCAAGGAGAGTGATACTTTCTGTATTTATTTCGACGTATCTTTATTTAATCGAGCACCTGTCTGTGATGTTTATTACCTGACGTAACAGTTCCACACGTAAAATGAATGCAGGGAGGTGAGCTCTTGCTGGTGTGCTAGGAAAGGGAAGAAATGCTGGTATGAATGTGAGTCCACCTGCCACACGCATCAGTTCATTCGTGGGAGGGAGACGCCAGCAAGGAGGCGGGGAGAGGAGGTGAGACACCCCGGGTTCCGCTCGCTTACTTCTCCTTGCCGGGGCAGACAAGCGCGCGGAAGTGGCAAGGATGGCACTTGGGGGTCGTATCCGCAGGCTGGCATCCTGATGGGGGTGTGGATGCTATTTTCTTTAACTGGGAGAGTCACTGTACCCTGCTGAGGCCTCGGACAACTTGGAGTCTGCCGTTCTGTTTCTCTAATTATTCTTCATTAAGGACATCTGACCCCCCAGAACCTATGGTTTTGGTTTTTGACAATGTACTGTTATCCCTCCAAAATACGTTACAAAAATTAAGCAATAATCTCGGCCTGTCTCTTCTCCTGTTTCCTCCCACCCAGCTCTTGTCTGTCTTTTGACTTAGGTTTTTTTTCTATAACTGCTCTTGGTGAGGAGACGTTGACTCTATAGGGCATCTTGCAAATTGATTCGGTCTGATTTCTGCAACAGTTTTTAAATTAAAAAGTAACCAACTTGGTTGCATTAAGGTGAACCATGAGAAGGAGTCAATGATATCCTACGAAATGTAGCAAGTTGGAGCTTTGTAATTTCTTTGTGAGTTTCCCAAATTCTGGGGACTTGCAAAAAAGAAAAGTTGGGCTTGGATGAGTTATTTCAATGCCCTGTTAAAATATTAAGACTGTAATTTGCTCCGGACTTAAGCCATTTTTGTGCAGCGTACCTGTCCTCTGAGCGTTTCCGGCTGCTGTGATTCATCTCCGAGGGACTGTTCGTCTCCTGACTTGCATGTTCCTGTTGGAACTGGAGGGTCCTTCTCAGCTCTGCGCCAATAAGACCAGGATCCGTTCGCTCAAGGTAGAAATCCAGGGAGGACACAGGTCAGTCCACAGCAAGGACCTTCTGCTAAGTGGAAAATTGGGCTGGTGACCGTGTCACAGAGAGCCGCCACGGATCCTCTGGCTGCCCGTCTGTCCCGGGTCTTCTCACCGGTTTCAAGCCTCAGCTACACACAAACATTTCATAGGGTAGTCGGGGCACAGCTGTGTCCTCTCTGAGATAAGTTTCTTTTATTTTTCAACATTATATGCAAAGTATCGCCGTAGACGTCTCCTGAACGCCCGGCACAGCCATGCAGTCGGCACCGAAAGTGTACCAGCTATAAAATATCACACAGGGTGTGATTGGCCCTAATGTTGGAGAGCCGGTGATTGTGAACACTCTTAGTACTTGTGAAAAAAGTGCTTCTTATTTTCCTAACATCAGCATCAGCCCAGGGCAGCCCACAGGGCAGGCCCTCCCCGGGTTCTGCTCTGCACGATCTAGGGACACAGCCACGTACTGGCTTCCCTGGACCGCCCTGTCATTTATAAAAAGTAATTTCCAGTCACCGCCGAAATCCGTGTTCTCCTGACGTTTAGCCGTCACAGCTTGCTGGTAACCCAGAGCTTGCGAGAAAGGAAGGGTCTGAGCAGAGCGGTAGGGTCGTCTCTAACAGGAGCACAGAGTCCATGTTTACACCCGTCCCGGGGACCCCGCGTGCCGTCGCTCCAGGCTAACAACACAAATGACGTAAGGACTGCCAACTGTGCAGATAATAGGGGCTGTAATGGTTGCCACCGTAGCCAGAGTGTGAAGTTAATAACTAGATCGTTCTTTTTACGAGCGTCTCCTGGGTGTGGAGTGCCCCACGGAGCCCCTATCAGGGATTTCATCACCCGCCTTAATCACTGTGATTGCCACGTTCTCACTGGGCGTTGTGGGAAACTGTCCTCCCTTCCGCAGAGCTCACAGGTAGAGAGCAGAAAGCGTCTTAGTTGTGAGGAAGGAACTGACAGACACCGAGAGGGTGCCAGCGTCGCCGGCTTGCAGAGGTCTGAGAGCTTCATGTCTCGTCCACTTCTCCCTCCCTTCAGCGCCGGCGCCCGCCTCTCGCAGGCGCGGCGTCTCTCTCACACCTCTGCCTTCTTGAGGGTGCCGCTTCCAGGGCTCTGGCCACAGCTTCCTGCCTTTGTCTCTGCGATAACCTCCTGCCGGTTCTCCACTGCCTCAGTGTTTCTCCTGTCCAGTTCATGCAGGACACGCTGCAGGAAGTAACTTTGTGTTCCATCCAGTTCCCTTCCCTCCTCTCCCCATTCATTCCATTCCGTGCTTGTAGCAAATCATCAATGAGATTTTATACACACCAGCTGCTGCGTGTCATGGGCAATGGGAGAATACGAGATAAATACAAAAACACTTTATTGCACCCCGGGTATCCGTGGACTTTATAAGAAAAAAACAGAGAGTCACAAAGTAAAGCCAGGGTACTGTGTAGTTGTCATGAAGACACGTGCACGAATCTTCACTTTGTGCGTAAGACTGGAAAGGAACACTACAGAACAGAGGAGAGGACACCTCTCCGCGCACCCGCCACTCCAGGCGTTTGTAAAGCCATTAATGGGGGACCTGCCAGACACTCCCTGGCATCAAAGGAGGTGATGACGGAGCCATTCGGGCAGGCAAAGAGGGGTGTGGAAGGTCAGGGTCCCCCCAGCCAGCCCGCTGCGGCAGTTACTGAGGGGGACCCCTGCAGCCTGGGAGCCCCCGCTGCGCTGCGGGCGGTTCTCCAAGGATAAGGACACAGCTTTCCGCGTGGGTTCAGCACTTGGGCTTCACTGTCTGGAATGAGTGAAGACACCAGACTCGTCAATCAGAAAGTGGTGGCCGTGGTTTGCAGGAGGGTGGGTGCCAGGAGGGTCAGGTGACTGACAAACAATGCAGGAACGATGACGGTGACGACACGGCTCGTGCACGGCCCGAGGGGCTGGTCCTGACTCCGGAGACTCATGGGGGAGGCAGAGCCGAGGCCTGCTGACCGCCCGGAGCTGGGGTTGGTGGGGATGTTTCTGTGAAGCGTGGTGCCCTGGTGTGTGGCTTGGGCGTGAGACAGAGTACAGGAGACCCCCTCTGACAGGGCGTCCAGATACGTGGGGAGGGAAGAAGCGTTGACTCTGGGAGGTGGGCACACAATGCAATACGCTGACCATGTATCACAGACTTGAACACCCGAAACCTGTAAGATCCTATTAACCAACGTCATCCCTATACATTTAATAAACAATACGTAAATAAAATAAAGTCAGGAGGCCAGAGGGCGCCCTCGTGCACGGCCTCTCGGCTCAGCGACAAAGCCGGTAGGAGACATCGCACAGACGCCAGCAGGAAGCACCCAGCGCAGACCTGACGGGAGACCCCTTGTCCAGCACAGGCCCGCCGGCCGGAAAGGCCACAGCGCCCGGGCGCTCGGGTCCCTCCCGTGGACTCGTTCACACCCGCGTCCCCTACTCCTGTGGACTCGTTCACACCTGCGTCCCCTACTCCCGTGGACTCGTTCACACCCGCGTCCCCTACTCCTGTGGACTCGTTCACACCCGCGTCCCCTACTCCCGTGGACTCGTTCACACCCGCGTCCCCCAGCTTCCTCCTCCTCCTCTGAAAAGTAACGTCCGCTCCTTGCTCAGCTCGCCGACACATCTCACCACCTTTGCTCGCCCTGAATCGACTTCTCCTGCTGTTCCCAAGTACACCCGCTTTGCTGGTGAAGAAACTGGCGGTTTGGTGTTGGAAGTCGACGTGGTTTGGGGACCGATCCCGAGAACTTTCCTGAGACCGCTGAGCGAGGGGTGAGGGTCCCACGGAGCACCGGGCTCACCCCTTTCCTGCGACCCCGGGCTGGGAGGGCGCGGCCGGTCCCGGGTCCCAGCTCTGCTGTCTGCCCTTTGAGCCTTTGTGTTTATTGGGAACCTTACTCTGTTTTCTCACGAGGCCATCGCCCTGCGTGGTGGGTTCTCATTTGCTTTCTGCTTCTGTTTGTCGAGGCCTCTGGGTTCCGTCAGAGGAGGGACCCTGATTCCTGGGGTTTTACAGCTGCCAGGACACGGGGCCCCTCACGGCGAAGGCGTTTAGGGCTCCACAGGCAAGATGGGTTCCCCCTGTCCAGGGGCTGGCATCTGTGTCTTTCCGGAATAATGGCTGAATTTGGGGGGAATCTAGAGATGCAGTGGCCATTGTGGGGACCCTGGTTTAGACACACCCACCTTCAGGTGCACCCTTAAAAGAGAGAATCCCACACCTCTGAGACCATGGGTGCCTCTTTTTGATGGTATGTAGAAACTCCTTAAAGATAAAAGGACCAAATGGAAAAGTTCTAAAGGATCTGTACAGCATTCAAATAAAAAATCTTTAGAGAAAATAAAATAAAAACAAAACAAAACCTTGGCCATCTGAGCAGGTAACCCTAACTTCGTACCTACGGCAGAAATACAATTTGGATCCAATTCTTTGGAGTTTGCATCTGAGACATGACTAAACTCTTTAAAATGGGAGCTCCGAGATCTCTGTCTGTGTGTTCCGTAGGTCCACGCATGCATGGCATACAGATATGTCTGTCTTGCTGTTGTTGTTGTTTTAAATCCTCACCCGACGATATTTTTCCATTGATTTTTTTTTTTAGATAGAGTGGGAGGGAGTAAAGGAGGGAAGAAGGGAGAGAGAGAAAAAAAAGATGTGAGAGAGACACATCAATTGGTTGCCTCCTGCACAATCCCGACGGGAGCCGGGGATCGAACCTGCAACCCAGGTATGTCCCCTTGACTGGGACTTGAACCCAAGACTCTCTGGTCCGAGGGCTGATGCTCTAACCGCTGAGCCAAACCGGCCAGGGTGAGAGGTGATGTCTTTCTCCCTCTAGATGGTGTTCCCAACATGAATTTGTAAAATTAATCTATTTCTTTGGCTTTAGGAGAATCAAGTGCTTGTATACATCAAGTATTCCTAAAAATCCTCAGAAATAGGATAGAAACTGACCCAAATGATTTTCAGTTGAACGTGATCTGAGACAGTATGTAGCATTAAAATGAGTTTGGTTTACTTGAAACTGGCATGCCTTTAGACTTGTCAGCTTGAGTAGGATGTTTTCATTCTGCCTGCGTTCATTCATCAAGTCCGTGTTACCTCTGCTGCGGATTCGTCAGCAGGGACATGCTCGTGCGAGGGTGGCCCGCTTCGTCTGCTGTCTCGGAAGCTTTGTGAGCAATCTAAATATAATCCACACAAAGCATTTCGAATAGATAAAAATGGGAGAAGAGTTTAGGTGCAATAATCGTGTTTTATGGTGTGTGTGCTTAAAAACCGAGGGAGTCCGTGGGGGAGAAAGGGGTACGTCTGCAATACTTTCAACAATAAAGATCAGAAACACCCAGAAGCCACACATTTTTTTGGGTAACTTAAAGTTTAGAGTTTTTCTAAGTTAAATAAAGGACAGTTATTGACTAGATTATTCTCCAAACAAGATGAAAGACTAAAACATTAATTGCTGAACTTCCCTAATTGTTTACCTGTGTCCCCGGAATTTAGAGTTCTGAGGGGCGAGCGTGATCACAGACGGAAGCAACGCCACGGGGAATCATAACGTAAACACCTCGCGTGCAGGGAAAGTAAGACGCGTGTTTTTGATCAAAGAGGGCACGAGACACGGAAGCACATGTTTGTTGAAGAAGAAGTTGATTTGTCCTAAAATAAAGCCGAAAGAGGAGTGTGTGACACATAAACATTCTCCGGAGAAGCAGGGTGGGACCAGGGGGCACTTGTCAGGAAGCTGGCGGTGGCTTTGGAAACGGACACGGTCAATGGAGTTCTGGCCAGAGCAGGTGCCGTGGAGGGGGCGGAGTGGGGGGTGAGGACGAGGTGGCAGCAGGAAAGAGGGGTGCCCCGCGGTCCAGGCAGGCGGCCCGTGGGGTCAGAGGGGAGCTCCTGAAATAGGAGTGTGACGTTGCAGACAGGGACACGCATTTATAAAATTTGACATCCTGATGCCTTTTATATTACACGTGGTCACTGAAGGCTCCCCTGCCGTCTACGGCCACGGAAAAGCAAGCCAGAAACCTCGTGCAGGTGACGATCATAAACCTCGTGCAGGTGACGATCATAAACCTCGTGCAGGTGACGATCATAAACCTCGTGCAGGTGACGATCATAAACCTCGTGCAGGCAAGATCACTGCAATAAGACCCGCGCTGTGGTAATGGCAGTGGGCGTCCGCTGATAACACATTCTGCAGTCTGGAAGGATTGACGTCCCGAAGATTGTTATAGGAACGTGTCATCAGCACCGTGCCAGTGAACGATGGCTGGGGACGTGTGACTACCGGGCACGGCTCTCCCCGGGGGGTGGGTTTGTGATGCTTTATCAACTAAGATTTAAAGTGAAAATTGCTGGAAACATTATTTTCTGTGTCCCTGACTTCTAATGTTACGTGACTCCTTGTCGTGAAAAGAGTGGGGCCCCTCAGAGCGTCACGCCCAGTCTGAAGGGCCGTTTGCAGCAAATGTCAGAGCTAGTTAAGGCGGGTTAGTCAAGAAGTGTTTGTTGTACAGCCACAGCGATGAGGGTCAGAAGGAAATGAAAAACACTGGGATGTGAAAGGAAAAAGTCGTCAGTTCTGTTACTTCAGAGAGGTAGTGGCTATAAGCTTTATAAGGAAAAACTCAGTAATGGATGATTTTATTTTTCTTTCTCTTGTGTTGGGACCTCAAGAAAAAGTATAGACGTTAAATTACAAAGACCCGACGGAGGTTCTGATATGGGGAGCTGAGTGACCTCGTCAGTGACCTCGTCTCCCGTACCCGTCTGTTTATGTCGAGTGAGAAGAGCAAATTATAGAGCATTTCTCACGGGACACTCTTGAGAAAAACATGGGCTAACGTGTTTTATACTTTATAATCAAATACAATTGTTAATATTTGCAGTTACTTTAACTGTTATTATTGAATTTAATCTGTATATTAGAATAATCAAACTAGAATATTAGACTGGGAAGGGACTTCATTGTATCAGATCTGACGATTGTCTTTCATGAATCGATGGATTCATTTTCTTATTCATTCTTTCACTTATTAAATTGCATTTGCTCAGTGCTTTTAAATCAGGTGCTGGGCGAGGGCTTAGGGATAAACAGACAGAGGCATTCCTGGTAAGTAAACAGCATTCAGTAAGGACGGCAGATACTCAAAGAGAAAGTACTAATGTGTCAGGGTCAAGACCGAGATCAGAGAGAGCTGTGGCCTCAGAGGAGGCCTATGTGAATCGGGCCGAGGGACCCACGGAGGGCTTCCTGGAGGAGGCGGCGTCTGTGCTGATTCTCAGTGCCGGGCTGGATTTCGCCAGGTTTACTCTGGTGGGAGTCTGTCATGTGATGCTCATATAGGAAACGTGAATTTAACCTTTAATGTTCCTGAAAGTACTCTGGAGAGGTTAACAAGGAGAAAGTAAGAGGCAAGTCATAGGCTGGTAGAACACATTTGCAACATGTATTTATATTTGATGAAGGACTTGTATCCAAAATATATAAAGAATTATACATGTATCAGGAAAAAGAGATAACCCAGTAGAAAAGTGAATGGAAGGCGTGGACAGTCCACCAAATAGGACATTGAAACAGCCAACCGGCATCTGACGGTGTGAACCTTCGTTAGTCACCGGGATGCGCAGGTTGAAACCACAACACGATGCTGTTGCCAGACGACGCGAGTGCTCAGACGGACGGTGCCAGGGCTGTGAACGACGTAACAAACGCGTTGCCGTGTGCTGTGAGAGAGGACGCACAAGGGGACAATTTTGGAAAATTTCTTGGCAGTGCCTTTTAAAGTGAGCTCACGCGTACTCTGTGATTAATTCCTCTCCAAAGACCATTCCCAGAGACATGTGTACTGTAGTTATTAAAGGGCACGCGCAAGAATATTCCTGGTAGCGTTCTTCTTAACAGCCCAAACCTAAAACTACGCGAATGCTCGCCAACAGCACAATGCATAAATAAAACATGGGGTTTTCATAAAGTTATCTACTACGGGGAAATGAAGACAAAGAGATTCCTTCAATCTATGCAAAACGGGAAGGAACTGCGCAGACCTCTCGATGGACCAAAGGCATGGATGGATGGGTTTCCATCGATGTGAAATGTAACAACAGCTAAAACTCGTGTGTGGTACTGAAAGTCGTGATGCTGACTGCACCTTGGTTTCCCTTTTTGGGAAGAGAACGGAAAGAATCGGGGCATCACCAGGAGGAGGAAACGGGGGGCCTCAGAGAAACTGATGCTTCATTTCTTTAAAAAAATGTTTTTAATATGTTTTTTATTGATTTTTTTTAGAGAGAGAGGAAGGGGGGGAGAGAGAGAGAGAAAGAAACATGGATTGGCTTCCTCCTGCACGCCCCCTACTGAGGATCGAGCCCACAACCCGGGCATGTGCCCTGACCGGGAATCGAACCGGACCTCACAGTCCCTGGGACGACGCTCCATCCCCTGAGCCCCACCGGCCGGGCGATGCTCACACCTGTGCTCACGTGAGAGCCCCTACTGCTCAGCACACTGAGGTCTGCACTTTTCTGCACGTGTTATAACACAGCGAGAGCTTGATCAACATTCCGCCATCCGCCGCAGAGGCCATTTCTGTCTGGCCCACGGTCTCTCATTGACCCTTCCTTCTGTGGTCTTGGTTCTTCCTTCCCAGATAATCCCTGCTCCTCTTCATACGCAGACTAGTTTAGCTCTTTGTGCCCATCGCCGAGGCTATGCTTCTGGGACCGTCCTTTTCTCTGCTGAAAATGAAACGACCGACAGTTGCATTTCCAGCCTAAGCCACCATCCACTTCCTGGACAGGAGTTCCCTCCGCCCCTCCTGCCCCCAAAGGTCTGGAATCAACCCCCGCGTTTTAAACTGTGGTAACCTTTGGGATTTCTACTTTTACTTAGTAAAATTTATGATGGAATTATTTAAATTAAATAGGTATGGATGTGGATTAAACAAGTCTGTGGAAAGCGATGAGGAGAGCAGAGGGAAAATGGAATATTCCTAGCCCTGGGGCGTTTGTGATATGCTGATTCATGGGAACCTCTGTCTTGTGGGTGAATTTTAAAGGACGCATTGATCACCATTAAAGTCTCCTGTTACAAGAAATAGTGATTTTGCTTCATTAAAATTGGACATTTCTAAGCCTAAATTTATTTGGCACACAGTGATTAAAGTTCCAGGGTCGGGCACGAACGTTCTGACTTCGAAGTTTTAATCTTCTCTCTGTCATTTATTTGATTTGTGATCTTGAAAAATTTACTTTCTTCCCTAAACTGTATTTTAAAAGATAAAGGCTAGGGCATAACGGTGTCTGTCTGATGAGAGGGTTAAATGCGGCTTTCAGACCAGGTGACTACGGTCTAGGATTTAATCACCTGCATGTCATCAAGATCAGGCAGTGATAACAGACCTTCGCGGAAGAAGTACAGCTATTCACTGTCCAACAGACGGAAACGCCTGAGCCCGGTGCCATGGAAGGGAGCATGCTGTTCGTCCCTCCGCCACTGCGCTGCAGAGTATTATGTGATACCCGACCGATTTCATGACATTTTATTTTATTATTTTTTGTTTTTTTCTATCCTCACCCGAGGCCTTTTTTTGCATTTATCTTCAGATAGAGCAGGAGGGAGAGAGGGGGGAAGAGAGAGAGAGAAACATCGATGTGAGAGAGACGCATCGAGTGGTTGCCACCCACACGACCAACCAGGGCCGGGGACAAACTGCAACCGAGGTACGTGCCCCTAGCGGGAACCGAACCCAGGTCTCTCTGGTCCGCGGGCTGACGCTCTAACTGCTGAGCCAAAGCGGCCAGGGCTGATTTCATGAGATTTTAATAATGAATGATTAGAGGAGTACGGCCACTAAAAGTAAGAGCTTATATTTCCATGGTTGGGCCCTTTTAGTGTTCTGCTTCTCCATATAATCATACAGTCATTATTTCAAAACATCAGTTGGGGCTGACAAGTACTTCAGTTATGGCGACCTTAACGGGAATGTTGATACGATAGCCAAGTGGAAGGAATGAATAATAAGCAGCGACCCGATGCATATAGGCTCCTGTAGGAAGACGCTTCGTGGTTCAGAGAGGGAGGAAGATGGATGGCCACTGATGGAGGGTGACCTTCCGAAAAATTGTATCTGGTGACGTGAGACTAAGAACATACCGGCTTCACGTTCGCAGCTCCCCGGGGCTTTGCATGTGCATCCATTACCTATTGCTGTGCAGCAGATCACCGCAAGCCAGCCGCGTAGAACAAGATACATGTATCACCTGCCAGTAGGTCAGATGTCTGGGAACCAGGTAACCGGGTGTCCGGTCAGGGTCTCACAAGGCGAAGCGTGGGCTGTGGACGGCCTGAGTTCTCAGCTGGAGGCTCGACGAGAATGATCTGCTCCAGTTTCTCTCCAATTTGGGGCAGAATTTGTTTCCTTATGGCTGTGGAATATATTTGCTTCTTTAAGCCAGTGGAGGAGAGAGAAAGAGAGAGAGAGAGAGGGAGAGAGAGAGAGGGAGAGAGAGAGAGAGAGAGAGAGGGAGAGAGAGGAAGAGAGAGAGAGAGAGAGGGAGAGAATGCTGCTGCATTAGGTGAGGCTCACCCAAGATCATCTCCCTTTCGATGAACTAAAGTTCAACCAATTAGGGATCTTAATTGTGTCCATGAAATCCTTCACTTTTCCCATACGAGGGAGCATAATCCTGGGGGTGATATCACATCACTTGTGCACATTCCACTGGTCAGAAGGATGCTACAGGTCCCCCTGTAGAGTGGTTCGTCCTTACCCACAGGGGACACGTTTCAGGACCGCTGGTGGAGGCCTGAGCCCATGGATAGTAAGGAACCCCATATACACCAAGCCCTTTCCTATCCATACATCCCTATGGAAAAGTGCAAATTTCTCTAGTGCGTTGGGGTCATCATTAAGTGAAACAAGGGTTAAGAACACAAGGCCCGCGACTCTGTGACCGTCCAGCTGAGTCGGCCACCAGGTGACCAGCCGGCAGGTAGCTTACGCAGCCCGAGGTCTGCACCAAGGGATGGTGGATGTCCCAGGTGGGACCGAGTGGGATGGCCCAAGATTTCATTGGCTGCTCAGAACGGCAATTGAAAACCTGTACGTTGTTTATTTCTGGCATTTTCCATTTAATATTTTTGGGCCGTGGTTGACCGCAGGTAACGGAAACCCCAGGAAGTAGAACTGCAGGTGAGGAGATGGCCACGGTGTGGCACCGTGACTGTCCCACGGAATGCCCGCCTCATGGTGTCTGCTTCGTAAGGGCTGTTGCTTATTAAGACAGCCAAAAATATTGACTCAAATATTGCCATTATAAAGCCACTCGAGAGAGAAAAGGGATGTAAGAACACGCGGAAAAGGCCCGCCATCAGGAAGAGCGGAGGGAGGAGGGCTCCTGCGGCGTGGGGAGGCCGTCACGCTCACCAGTCGTGGCTGAGCGACAGAACTTCTGCGCCTCGCTGAGCGCTTGCGGTCTGTTTCAGGAAGGGTGCTTCTGATCTTTGGTGGTTAGTACACACTCCTTTGCTGTAGGAATAACAGAGGGAACTCCTGGGGAGATCCCACGTTTTCTTTCTCGATTGCTCCCTAATTTAACTGTTTTGAAGGAACAGCAGTCGTGATGATGCTCTGTTTGTGAGCTCGTCACAGAGACCTGCTTCCAAAAGGATCCGTGGTTACATACACAAAAGCAAAAATATAGAAGAACAAACTATGTACACAAAGAGAAAATTTATTTTTTCAACATTTTTTTTAATCCTCACCCGAGGATATTTTTCTATTTATCTTCAGATAGAGAGGGACGGAGAGAGGGAGAAACATCGACGTGAGAGGGACACATCGACTGGCTGCCTCCCACACAACCCGACCAGGGCTGGGGACGAACCACAACCGAGGTACATGCCCTTGACCCGAATTGAACCAATGACTCATTGGTCCACGGGCTGACGCTCTCACCGCTGAGCCAAACCGGGCAGAGCCACAAAGAAAGAATTTGGTGTCATATTATCGAACACGAACACTTAGGAGAAAAGATGCCTGTTTTCACGTGTTGTTCAGAATGACAGACACGGGCAGAACACCGTCTGTGGTGCTCCACGTCTGACGACTACCAGACGACTGCGTTCTACTTGCTTTGTCCAACCTAAGAGGCCACGCTCCTGAATACATGGGAGATGCAAGGGGTTCGTCTTCTACTTTTTTAAAAAATTAATTTATTTTTGTTACAGATGTTTCCCCTTTTTTCCCCATTGACACCCTCCTCCCCATCCCCCCACCCCGTCCCCAGCTTTGTTGTCCATGTCCATCAGTTATGTGTACATGCGTATAAGTTCTGTGGTTTATCTCTTCCCTCCCCCCACCCCCTCTTCTGAGGGTTGTCAGTCTGTACCCTACTTCCACATCTCTGGGTCTACCCTGTTCCTCTGACTATATTCATTATATTCCACAAATAAGTGAGATCATGTGATATTTGTCTTTCTCTACTTGGCTTGTTTCGCTTAGGATAATACTCTCGAGGTCCCTCCATGTCGTCTCAAAGGATAAGAGATCTTTCTTTCTTACAGCTGCATAGTATTCCATTGTGTACACGTACCATTGCTTTTTTATCCATTCGTCTACTGATGGACACTTGGGCTGTTTCCAGATCTTAGCTATGGTAAATAGTGCTGCTATGAACATGGGGGTACATGTATTCTTTCTGGTTGATGTTTCAGGTTTCTTAGGATATATTCCTAGAAGTGGGATCACTGGGTCAAATGGCAATTCAATTATTAATTTTTTGAGGTAACACCATAGTGTTTTCCACAGTGGCTGCACCTGTCTGCATTCCCACAAGCAGTGTACTAGAGTCCCCTTTTCTCCACACCCTCGCCAACACTTGTTGTTTGATGATTTGTTGATGGCGACCATTCTGACAGGGGTGAGGTGTTGTTTAATTTGCCTCATTGTTGTTTTAATTTGCATCTCTCTGATGATCAGTGATGTTGAGCATTTCTTCATATGTCTCTTAGCCATTCGTATGTCCTGTTTGGAGAGGTGTCTATTTAGTTCCTCTGCCCATTTTTTAATTGGGTTCTTTGTCTTCCTCTTGTTGAGTTGTATGAGCACTCTATATATTTTGGAGATAAACCCCTTATCTGATGTATCATTGGCAGTTATGCTCTCCCATACAGTGGGTTCCCTTTCCATTTTGGTGGTTGTTTCTTTTGCTGTGCAGAAGCTTTTGAGTTTGATGTAGTCCCATGTGATCATTTTTTCTTTGTTTCTGTTGCCTTAGGTGATATATCAGTGAAGATTCTGCTGCATATGATGTCTGAAATTTTGTTGCCTACATTTTCTTCTAGGATTTTTATGGACTCACGAGTCACATTTAAGTCTTTTATCCATTTTGAGTTTATTCTTATGTATGGTGTACGTTGATGGTCTAGTTTCAATTTTTTGCATGCAGCTGTCCAATTTTCCGAACACCATTTATTAAAGAGGCTGTCTTTACTCCATTGTATGCTCTTACCACCTTTGTCAAATATTAATTGAGCATAATGTCTTGTGTCAATTTCTGGGTTCTCTGTTCTGTTCCACTGGTCTATATGCCTGTTCTTGTGCCAGTACCAGGCTGTTTTGATTACAGTAGCTTTGTAGTATAACCTGATATCTGGTATTGTGATCCCACCGACTTTGTCCTTCTTTTTCAAGATTGCTGTGGCTATTTGGGGTCTTTTTTAGTTCCATATGAACTTTTGCAGTATTTGTTCTAGTTCTGTGAAATATGTCGTTGGTATTTTGATGGGGATTGCATTGAATCTATAGATTGTTTTGGGTAATATGGATATTTTAATGATGTTAATTATTCCAATCCGTGAACAAGGTATGTGCTTCCACTTTTTTATATCTTCCTCTATTTCTTTTTTCAATGTCCTGTAGTTTTCTGCAAATAGGTCCTTTACTTCTTTGGTTAAGTTTATTCCTAGGTATCTTAATTTTTTTGCCGTGATGGTAAATGGGATTGTTTTTTTAGTTTCTATTTCTGTGAATTCATCATTGGTGTATAAGAATGCCGTCAATTTCTTGACGTTAATTTTGTATCCTGCTACTTTGTCAAATTCATTTATTAAGTCTAGTAGATTTTTGATGGAGTCTTTAGGGTTTTCTATATATAATATCATGTCGTCTGCGAATAATGACAGTTTCACTTCCTCCTTTGCAATTTGGATCCCTTTTATTTTTTCTTCATGTCTGATTGCTGTGGTTAAGACTTCCAGTACTATGTTAAGTAAGAGTGGTGAAATGGGCATCCCTGTCTTGTTTCTGTTCTTAAGGGAAATGTTTTTAGTTTTTGCCCATTGAGTATGATGTTGGCTGTAGGTCTTTCATATATGGCCTTTATTATGTTGAGATATGATCCCTCTATTCCCACATTGCTGAGTGTTTTTATCAGAAATGGGTGCTGAATTTTGTCGACTGCTTTTTCAGCATCTGTTGATATGATCATGTGGTTTTTATCTTTCATTTTGTTTATGTGGTGTATCACATTTATTGATTTGTGAATATTGAACCAGCCTTGCATCCCTGGGATGAATCCCACTTGGTCATGGTGAATAATTTTTTTGATGTATTGCTGGATCCGATTTGCTAGTGTTTTGTTCAGGATTTTGGCATCTATGTTCATCAGAGATATTAGCCTGTAGTTTTCTTTCTTTGTAGTGTCTTTTTCTGGTTTTGGAATTAGAATTATGCTGGCCTTATAAAATGAGTTTGGAAGTCTTCCTTCTTCTTGAATTTTTTGGAATAGTTTGAGGAGAATGGGTGTTAGTTCTTCTTTGAATGTTCGGTAGAACTCCCCCATGAAGCCGTCCGGGCCTGGGCTTTTGTTTGCTAGGAGAGTCTTGATTACATCCTCAATTTCCTTAGCTGTTATTGGTCTGTTCAAGTTTTCTATCTCTTCCTGGTCCAGTTTTGGGAGACTATGTGTTTCTAGAAATTTGTCTATTTCTCTTAGATTGTCGAATTTGTTGCCATATAGCTGTTCATAGTATTTGTTAATGATCTTTTGTATTTCTGTGGTGTCAGTTGTTACTTCTTCTCTTTCATTTCTGATTTTGTGTATTTGGGTTCTCTCTGTTTCTTGGTGAATCTAGCTAAGGGTCCATTGATCTTGTTTATCTTTTCAAAAAACCAGCTCTTTGTTTCATTGATCCTTTGAATTGTTTTTTGGTCTGTATGTCTTTTATTTCTGCTCTGATCTTTACTATTTTCTTCTTTCTACTTGCTCTGGGGTTTTCCTTTTGTTTGCTTTCTAGTTCTTTAAGTTGTGAGGTTAGATAGTCTATTAGAAATTTTTCTTGTTTCTTGAGGTAGGCCTGGAGTGCTATGAACTTCCCTCTCAGAACTGCTTTCGCTGCATCCCATAGATTTTTATGTTGTTGTGTATTCATTTTCATTGGTTTCCAGGAAGTTTTTAATTTCTTCCTTGTTCTCCTAGGTAATCCATTCATTGTTTCATAACATGCTATTTAGCCTCCATGTGTTCAAATGTCTTTGCATGTTCTTGTTGCAATTTATTTCTAGTTTCATGCCATTGTGGTCTGAGAAGATGCTTGATATGATTTCAATCTTCTTGAACTTGTAGAGACTTAGTTTGTGTCCTAACACGTGGTCTATCTTTGAGAATGTCCCATGTGCACCTGAGAAGAATGTGAATTCTATAGTTTTGGGGTGTAATTCTCTGTAGATATCTATTAAATCCATTTGGTCTAGTGCTTCATTTAGAGTCTCTGTTTCCTTGTTAAATTTTTGTCTAGAGGATCTATCCATTGATGTCAGCAGGGTGTTGAATTCCCCTGCTATGATTGTATTGCTGTCGATTTCTCCTTTGAAGTCCTCCAGAAGATTTTTAATATATTTTGGTGCTCCTATGTTGGGTGCATATATGTTTACCAAGGTTATATCTTCCTGTTGGATAGATCCTTTCAATATTATGTACTGACCTTCTTTGTCTCTAGTTATGGCCTTTATTTTGAAATCTATTTTATCAGATATGAGTATTGCTACCCCAGCTTTTTTTTCCTTTCCGTTTGCTTGGAAGATTTTTTTCCATCCCTTCACTTTCAACCTATGTGAGTCTTTTGTTGTGAGGTGGGTCTCTTGTAAACAACATATATATGGGTCATGCTTTCTTATCCAATCTGCTACTCTGTGTTTTTTTATTGGAGCATTCAATCCATTTACATTTAAGGTGATTATTGATATGTACTTATTTATTGCCATTTTTGTTTAATGTGGTTCTATTTTCTTTCCTATTTCTTCTACTGATTACAGCAGTCCTTTTAACATTTCTTGCAGTGCTGGTTTGGTGCTAATGTATTCCCTTAGCCTTTTTTTTTTTTTTTTTTTTGGTCTGGGAAGCTCTTTATTTGACCTTCTATTTTGAATGATAGCCTTGCTGGACAGAGTAGTCTTGGATTCAGATCCTTATTTTTATGACCTTGATTACTTCATGCCATTCCCTTCTGGCCTGTAGTGTTTCTGTTGTGAAGTCAGCTGATAGCCTTATGGGGGTTCCTTTGTAGGTATCCTGTTGCTTATCTCTTGCTACCTTTAGGATTCTCTCTTTGTCTTTAATTTTTGGCATTTTAATTACTATGTGTCTTGGTGTGGGCCTGTTTGGGTTCTTCTTATGTGGGGCTCTCTGTGCTTCTTGAACTTGAATGCCTTCTTCCTTCACCAAATTAGGGAAGTTTTCTGTCATTATTCAAATATATTCTCTAACCCTTGCTCATTTTCTTCTTCTTCGGGGACTCCTATAATGCAAATGTTATTACATTTCCAGTTGTCCCACAGTTCTCTTAAGCTGTCTTCCTGTGTTTTAATTGTTTTTTCCTTTTGGTTTTCTGATTGGTTGATTTTTTCTACCCTGTCTTTTAATTCATTGATCTGGTCCTCAGCTTCCTCTACTCTGCTGTTTAGTCCTTCCAATGTGTTCTTCATTTCTGCTATGTCATTCTTCATTTCTTTTTGGTGCTTCTTCATTTCCAATTGGTTGATTTTCAATATATCTATGTCTTTATGCATGGTGTTGAGCTTCCTCAAGATCATGGCTCTGAATTCTAGCTCTGTTAACTTGCTTAACTGCATTTCATTTATCTTATCTTTGGTAGAGGTCTCTTGTTCTTTCATTTGGGATTTGTTTCTTTGTTTCACCATTTTGGCTATCTCTGTGGGTTTTGGAGCCTGCCAAATTTTCCCTGTGGGTGTTGGTGTTCTGCTGTTTGTGGCTCCCTCTACGGGTTTGGATGAGCATGGGAGGACCCACGTTAAACACCACTGTCAAGTCTTACTTTCCTGAGTAGATTCACAAGCTCAGGAAGGGTTCAGTTATCCTCTAGCTTTTTGCCTAGAGGCTATTAGTCTTGGTTACTTGAAGAGCCTTGGGTTCTCAGTTGAATGAAAACCTCCCTCAGGTGTTCAGCGTGAGAGGATTTCCTGAGGGTGGGGCAGATGCTGGTTGTTAATGAGCCTCAATTCGTATTTCAATGGCCCACCCGGGTAGAGTTTAATCTCCGAGGGAGGGGCTGCTGCCTCTCCTCAGAGCCCTGGGAAGGAGTAGATGGCCACCATCCTGTGTGGCACCAACTCAGCAAAAGCTCTGAGCGCCCTCCAAATCCCGAGTGTCCCCACACAGTTCCAGTCCAGTCCGCCCTCCCTCTGCCGGAGCCCAAGGTGAGTGGCTGTGGCTATTTTAGAGCTTTGTCCTGGCCCTCTGCACTGTGGAGCCGGCTCAGGGTTTAACCCCGAGGGCGGAGCGCTGCTCACAGCTAAGACCGCTGCTGTCCGTGGGCTCCCAGCCCCCCTCTCGCACCTCCACAATCCTACCAGGATCGATTCACTGTCCCTGGTTGTATGGTCCTCGCAAGCTGCTTTTCTGTTGCTTTTTTCCCAACGATTTGTCTTTATTTTAGTTGTAATTCCAGTTTGGTCCTGGGAGATGGTCTGTGTAGCTTCCATTCACTCCGCTGCCATTTTGGAACCTTCTCAAAGTCTATTTTTTAAATGTGCAATTTGAGTCCTTCTCCATTTCCACTCTTGCTCTTGGTTTTCTCTCCCTTTTGTCGTTTCTCCAACAATTTGACCTCGGAGCCTTCCCTTCCTGTCTGCCTCTGGGGTTCTCCTTCCTGTTGGCAGTTTCGGCCTCAAGTATTTGAAATACAGGTTTCCCCTGTTATCCGAAAGTGGAGCGTGCCTGCATCTTGCTGAAGGAGGCACAGAATCAGGAGGTTCGTCTTCCTGACATCAGAAATTCCTCTAACATCTCGTTCTGTCCGAGAACAGAGTGGCCATCTGCCCGGCTGTCTGTGGAGGGGACAGGGCCGCGGAGTCACCAGGGCGTGAGGTGCAGGTGGCTTGGCCGCGTCCGGGAGGGGGGCAGAGCCGGCTGCCCCGCGTGTCTTCTTGCTGTGGTGCTCTGGGGTTCTGTGAGCCAAGAATGGCGTTGAGATATGAGGGCCGAGAACAAGCATTGTGGGCACAGAAACAGAAAATGACACGAGTTTGTACAAGTGTCTGTAATAAAGGGAAAGAGAAAGTCGACTGGTTTGGAAGCCTTATCACATGGGGGACTCATCTAGCATCGAATACGGTTGATTCAAATCGGGGTGCAGAGTGTATGTGTGTGTGTGTGTGTGTGTGTGTGTGTGAAAAGACAAAAATTTAGCTCTGGCAGGTGTGGCTTAGGTGGTTGAGTGTCATCCTGTGCTCCAAAAGGTCAGCGGTTCGATTCCCGGTCAGGGCACATGCCCCGGTTGTGGGCTCCCTCCCCAGTGGGGGGCACGCAGGGGGCGGCTCATGGGTTGGATCAGTGTTTCTCCCTCATATCGATGTTTTTTCCTCTCTCCCTCTCTAAAAAAACAATTGCCCTCCATGAGCCAAAAATCGACCCTCGACGGGCCACTCTCTGTTTTAGGTTGTGAACTATAAATAGTCATACATCAAACGTCTATAAAATGTGATGTTGGGCCTCACCGGGGCTGTGGAGTCAAGGATTTAAGGAAAGTCCCGGACTCCCTGGAGAGGAAGGCACACTCCATTTCATATCGCTCTCTGTACCTCTCAGAGAGGACTTCCCACAGGCCAGAGACGCCGCTGAGTGGTATTTACTCAAATTCGTTCAACGACTTTAAGAGGCAGACACTGTCCTAATACTCAGTTTACAGATGAGGAAACTGAGGCACAGCAAAGTGCAGGGAATTGACCCCGGAGCCGGGACGCAGGGTTCGGTGCTGAGAGGCCCGTGTGCAGAGCGAGCCGGAGGGGCCCGGACTGCGATCGGGGCCGGGCTGTGCTCACCCCCAGCTCTGCTTCAGGGACCCGGTGTGGGGGTTTGAAATCGGCTCGAGTGGAAACACCTTTTTAGTTTATTTCCCGGGGCATCTGTTTACCAGCACCGCGCTGGCAGCGTGTGTACGGGTGAGGTGACTGCAGGGATACACGGGGTGAAATTCTAGAGACGTATCAAAATCCGATAAGACGGGGAATGGGACATCTTAGGGCGCTCAGGTTGAAGGGGAGCGGGGGACGACTGGGGAAACGTCCCTGGGAGCCACAGGAGGGAGGAGGACTCAACGTCGTGTCATCTGCTGGCAGCTGCGGTTTCACTGGCAGCTGCGGTTTCACTGGCAGACTGCTGAGAGGCACCTCGGGCTTCCCTACGACATCCCAGAGCCCGGGCGTCTGGAGGCCTGGCTGGGAGACGTCCTGTCAGCTCACCTGCAGCAGCCCGTGGGCCCGCCTTGTCCACCAGGAGCTGGGCACAGAGAAGGACCCAATGAGCAGGGCGGTTGCATCACGACTCATGACAAGTGACTCAGGGGAATCCCGTGTCCACAGTGACATCTCCACCAGGGGCCTCGGTGCACCGGGGACTATTCAGCATGAGCGCTGAGACGCTGGGCAACCCCAACGCCGGAACTGTTTCTCGACGGTGTAGATTTTCTGGGGACTAGTCACCTCTTTGTCGTGAGAGTCTTCGGTAAGGAGCTGGGCGGTCGCCTTGTGTGGCGGGGATCAGGAGACGCGCTCGGATCTGAAGGCTGCTCTGAGCAGGGACATGTTGGGAAAACCCTTTCTTCTTCAGCCTCTTACTTTCCTCTTTGTAAAACGCGGATTAAAACAACCGTGCTACCTCATCCGTACCATTTTCACTAGGATAGAATCATTTCACTTTCATTAAAAAAGTTTTTTTTTCTTTATTGATTTTACAGAGAGAGGAAGGATGAGGGAGAGAGAGATGGAAACGTCGATGAGAGAGAACACCGACTGGCTGCCTCCTGCATGCCCCCCACTGGGGATCGGGCCCACAACCTGGGCATGTGCCCTGACTGGGAATCGAACCTGCGACCTCTTGGTGCAGGGTCGACGCTCAACCACTGAGCCACACCGGCCGGGCAGATTTCGTTTTAATTTTTAAAGCCCTGCTTAAGTCACTGAGCATGCACAGATTTTTCGGAAGGAGCGTACTTTGAGAATGACAGTGGTTTCCGGACCCCGAGTTGCTCCGAGGAGAGAGTGTCCTGAGCGTCATCACAGGCTCTGCCCTCGCCATGGAACGTGTCCAGGTGAGAAGTCTTCCGCAGCAACACGCGTGGTGTGACGTGAAGGAGCTCCAGGCTCTGCCGATGCCCAGCCCCCAGCATGCTGCGTGGCACTCATTTCCGTAACTTCTTGTTCGAAACGCTCCAGCACTCCTGCTGTGAAACATCTAAGTTTCTCCTCTGCGTGGGTGGTCTTGCCTGTTTCATTTTTTATCAAAATAGTAATTAAGACACTAATTAACTCCATCTATATTAAAATCTGGTGATCCTATTGTAACTATAGGGTGTCCCCAAAAATGTCTACAGGGTGTCTGTAGATTCTATTACATTTTGAAAATGGAATGTATTTTAACAAACAAACACCGGCTTTATAATTATTCAAAGTTGTGTAGACATTTTTTTGGGACACCCTATATTTACAATAGAATCCCAGATTTTTTTGGTTAATCCTCACCCAAGGATATTTTTCCATTGAATTTTAGAGAGAGTGGAAAGGAGAGGAGGAGGGAGGGAGACCGAGACAGAGAGAGAGAGAGAGAGACATCGCTGTGAGAGAGACATATCAATCGGTTGCCTCCTGCACGACCCCGACCAGGGCTAGGGATTGAGCCCGCAACCTGGGCATGTGCCCTGACCGGGAATCGAACCGGGACCTCTCGGAGCATGGGACGGTGTCCGACCAACCGGGCCACAGGGCTTTCTATTTATTTTTTAATGGGAATGGACACATACAATACTGATGAAAATCTGGGCCTCAAGATGCCTTTTGTTTTATGGCTTAATTTTATATGATCATGAAATAAAGTTAATATAATTTTACACAGGCTTAGATCCAGGATTAAAACACTTATAAACAGCCATATTAATTCTCTCCTAAACCTATTTTTACCTTCCTTTTCTTTTAGAAAGAGACTGGTAGGCAAGTCTGACCTTAGGGACGGAACCTAGAGCAATGTTGGGTGCGGAGCAGGTACTAATGGCCCTTGGTTTATTCGGGGTCACCAGGAACCCACAGAAGCCGAGTGAACGCGATCGACTTGCATTTGGCCTATGCAGACCTGCGGAGGTCAACGTGAAATGTAAGAAATGATCTCTTGGTATAAAAACGCGAGGCAGGGAGGTTGATAATGTGTGAAACATGAACACTGGCATTTTGGTGTTTTTAACGGAAGCGACTTTGTTAGAATCGGCCTTTCCTTTGAGGTCAGACACAGAGAACGTGGAATCCAGCCAGACGGCCGAGTGACGCCGGCCAGTTCAGGGCCGCGAGTGGCTGGGCCTCCTGCCGCCTCGGACCTCGGCGCTGCCGCACGGTCGTCCCCTGACCCGCGCTCTCACTCTCTGAGCGTGGCCCCGGTCGGCCGCAGTCCAAACATGTTAAATGGTAAATTCTAGAAATAAACAAGCCGGGTTTTAACTTGCGTGCTGCTCTGTGTGGCAGGATCAGGTGGCACCCCGTCCCGCTGTGTCCCGCCCGGGACACGACTCATCCCTCTGTCCTGTCCCCCTGTCTGCGCAGCACCCCCGGGAGGCTCCGTGACCAGGTGGCTGTCCTGGGGTCGCCGGGCTCGTGCCACGCAGCTCTTCTCTTACTGGACACGGCCCCTCAGCACGAGGGCGGAGGCGGGTGGTCCCGCCGTGCCACGGGGAACAGAGGGCACCCCCTTCCCGCGCACGGTGAGTGTGAACGCACACACATCACATGGGGAGGGTGTGGGACTGTCCAGTGTCTCAGGCACCACTGGGGTCTTGGAACAAACCCCCCACAGATGCGGCGCTATTTCTGTGAAGTGAGTTAAATGAAGATAATGATAATAACAGTATGATCTTGCCTAACAGGGTACACACACACACACACACACACACACACACACAACATCACACACAGACAATTTCAAAGCCACTAAATTTATTAAAAAAAAATTTTTCCCTTTATTGATTTTAGAGAGAGAGGGAGAGAGAGAAAGAAACATCGATGAGAGGGAACATCAACTGGCCGCCTCCTGCATGCCCCCCACTGGGGATCGGGCCCACAACCTGGGCATGTGCCCTGACCGGGAATCGAACCTGTGACCTCTTGGTATGTGGGTCGACGCCCAACCACCGAGCCACACCAGCCAGGTGCCATGGATAGGCTTTGATGTCAGTGGAAGAAAGGAGATAAAATTCCCACTGTTTTCTGGAATCAAACCTTTCATTCACGGGTTCTGTCCAGGCCGTGGCCGTGGGCGTTAACGTTCCACACGGGGGCAAATCCGTTTCCCCAGGGGATGCTCAGTCTCTGCCGTCAACTTCACCCTAAGTCATCAGTGCCCACACGTTTTGTAACTTCCCTGTTTTTAACCTTTTCAGACCTTTGTTGTGCTTCCTGGTGACTTCCCTGGTTCTCCCAAACATTCCTCACGTATGAAACCACAAATCCACACTTGGTTCGCACACACAGGAGTCGGAATTGTGCTCACGGAAAACGAAGGCCTTGCAGACTGGCTGGGAGAGGAGACACGAGGCTGGAAGGGTCCAGGGAAGATGTGACGAGCCTGAGCTGAGCTGGCATCCGTCAGGGGAGGGTAGCATAGCCCCCAAACCCAGCTTCGGGTCGAACCTCGAATTCTGGACAAGGTGAGGGGGAGAGAGAGATGTCCAAGGGAGAGGAACTGAGTGGGAACGCATGTCAGCGCTGGACTCGGGGGCAAGCGTAGCGAGCTAGCAGGACACTGAGAGTCTATGTGGCAACAGGGCTCCGTGGGCTCCTGGGCCCAGAGATCACAGGTGGGGCAGAGGGTGACAGTTACTGGAAGAAGGACTTTACAGGTGAGACAGCTCCCCGACAGCCACAGCTGGGGTCCAACGGCTGTCCTGTTGGAACGTGTGTGGGGGAAGCTGCCCGAGCGCAGCGAGGCCGGCAGGATCACAGCCGCTGGGTCCAGGATGGGCGCTGACCTGGTGACACCTGGCCTGGGAGCCGGTGACCTTTCCATCAGGAAGGGCTGGCAGAGAACAGGATGCTGGCCCCGCAGAGACAGGAACGTGAAGGGCCTCCCCCTCTGTCCCTCACTGCCCCCTGTGTTTATGGCAGAGTCGGGAGTGGGGATAAAGGGAGGAGTCAGCTTTTCATTCTGCAGAGTGTGATCGGAAAATGGGAGAAAAACACTGTGGCTGGAGTGAATCTCACTCTTCCTCAAATAAAATCAGGCCTTCTGCGTGCTCTGTGGTACAAGACAGGAGCTGTTATCCCATTTGGAGGCCAAGGAGAGAGAGGAAAAGCTGTGGGATGGGAGCTGTGGGAATTCTGCCTGTCTGTCTGTCCGTCTGATCTACCGCCCTCTGTCTATCCGGATGGAGCCCATTCTCGGTGCAGCCACAGTGTCAGGTGGGGGTGATGCAATGAGATTAGCAGCAGAATGAGGTCATTGCTTTCACAGGGCGATGTTACAGGGCTGTAAACGACAGTGTGGTTATTTACGAGTGTGAGAGTCAGGATGACGTCCAAAGAGGGCGTTCGCGTGGAGCCTGAGCCGTGCGGGGGAGCTGGCCAGTCAGACAGGTGTCGGGACAGCATCTGTGATGGCCGCTGGGAGGGCTGGGATGGCTCACCAGATCCGCAGAGGAATTCCTGCCGCCCCCGGAAGCCCACTAACCCACAAGCATTTTGGGGATTGGAGGTTAGAAAAAAAATACTATGCCATAGCCTGGCGGGTGTGGCTCAGTGGCTGAGCGTCGACCCATGCACCAAGAGGTTGTGGGTTCGAGTCCCAGTCAGGACACATGCCCAGGTTGTGGGCCCGATTCACAGTGGGGGTCATGCAGGAGTTGGCCAGTCGATGTTCTCTCTCATCGATGTTTCCATCTCTCTCTCCCTCTCTCTCCAAAATCAATAAAGAAAAAATATTTTAAAAAATACTATACCACAAGGGGAAGATTTGCGTACATCCACATTATGGGAATTCTAGGATGTATTTCATGTAGATAGTGGGCATGTACTGTTGAACAAACCTTCGACCAAGATCTCTTATTAGCTGATGATACTTAATGAAGGTATCAAAGCAGATGTCGTCCTGGAAATAAAGAGGATTTCTACTGTGGACTGATCTTTTCACGCGTCTGGAATTTCAAAGAAATCGCACCAATTTTTCACATGCTATGCACCCAGTGTTCCCAAACAATGTGCTCTGTAAACACACCCGTGTCGCCCTCTAACCTCTGGACTTGAACACGCGGGGCACAGTGTGCGATGGTGTAACGCTGACGTCACAGCTTTAGTAACTAATTAGGAACACAACGGCTCAGTCAGGGCGGAAAGGGCCACGAGGACAGGCATTTATTTTCTGAAGGGTTTTGCTTCTTCGTCACAAAAACGTTCATCACTGGAGCGTGTGTATGTGTGCCAGGGAAGAACCACCTCTAGACTGCAGACTTATCACATAAAATTAAAACAAAATCAGCACTTCGGTGCAAAAAGATGAATATTTTAAAAATGATTGTTCGACGAGGATGCGAAGCCATCGAGTGAAAAGCGGGAGGAAGGGAGTGCCGTTTATGGAGTGCAGTTTCAACGGACCAGGCGGGACACGTGTGGGGCGGTCTGTACATGCTTAGACACAGTTTCCGAGTAAAGAAACGTGTGTGTCTTCCTTTCCGAGTGGCAAATATTCCCTTACGTGGGATTCACGGACCTGATGTGCCTGCAGGGCAGCGATGTGAGGTGGGTACAAGCGCACCGGGACGCCACGGAGCAAGGATTTCCCGTCTGGGTGATTCCCACGGCGCCTTCTGCCACGTTCGAGGGAGAAGGCTGGCAACATGGGCTGCTGAATTTTTCATTGCACTTCATTTTCCACCAAGTTCTAGACTTTCCGCAAAGACCACGGCCTAGGAATGAGCGTCTTGTCATTACTTCCCGCGGATCTGGGCCCCTGGCTCACTGTGAGGAAAAGCTGTCCTGACGGAAGCCCGGGAGTTCTGCCCCAGCCCTTGGTGCATTATGGGGGTGGGTCCACTTGCAGTCCTTTCGTGACGGGGATTTAAAGTGGAAGTTCATTGACAAATACATTTTTCCTTATGATTACTTTGCCCATCCACGTTCCTTTCAGTGCATCAGAAAGTACCCTCCTGGGGATCGAGCCTGCAATGCGGGCGTGTGCCCTGACAGGGAATCGGACCGGGACCTCTCGGTCCATGGGAGGATGCTCAGTCCACTGAGCCACACCAGCCAGGTGACAAATAGTTTTGAAAGGGCCACATCCTATACACTCAAGACGAGGCAGGGAGATTACAAACAGGTCTTTTCGAAGTGTTTGTATTTTATCCAGTAAGGATAGAAAAAACGGCTGTAAAATCATTAAGATAAATTGAGGCCGACATATTATTGCTCCGGAGGGAATGAGCCCAGTAGCTGGGATGGAGAGGAAGGATTTGTGCGGAGAGACATAGCTTGGGGTATTGGACGCTGTGGCCATGAGCTGGCCCTGCTGTAAGGGAAGATTAGCAGGACAGCAGCACGTGTAAGAGGTGAAGAGAAACCATGATCATTTGTCGAAGGGCCAGGCTCCTCAGTGGGGCGGGGCAGGGATGGAGTTAAAGCCTGGTTGACTTTCTGAGCTGCAGGGCCCGTGGCTTTGTTGAGTTAGTGCCCTATTCTCATCTGACCGCCCAGCACTGTAACATGTAGCTCCCACAACCGAGGAACCTTTTCAGACTCAGGTTCAACCGACAGTGAAAAGTGTGTCCCTCTGTCTCCTGCATGACCAGCCCCCCCCCGCCCCGTGAAGTCACTCCCCTGAGGTCCCTGGCAAGGGCAGGACCGTCCCCCAGCAGGCAGGCGTGTGTCAGGCCCAGACCTGAGGGCTGACTGGACTCTGGGTAACTCTGCAGGAAGGGAATTCTAACAGTCACAGCTCTCTGGAAATTCAGCTGATTGATATTTCTTGTCATGGAAGGCATTCTGACAAAAAGGAGGGATACTTGTTTAGGCTTGTGTAAAATACTTTGTATATCCAGGCAAGGGTCTTTGCACACTGCCATTTAACAAAGAGTATTTGAGACTTTCAGCTGAGTAGAATGCAAAAGTGGTGTCGATGTAAGAGAAGAAGGGGTAATGAAAGCAGAAAAAGTATGTGTGTGCGTGTGTGCATGTATGCATGTGTGTATGAGTGTGTGTGCATGTGTGTGTATATGCATGTGTGTGCATGAGTGTCTGTGTGTGCATGTGTATGCACGTGTGCATGTGCATGTGTGCGTATGCATGTGTGTGTGCATGAGTGTGTGCGTGTGTGCACGAGTGTGCGCATGTGTGTATGTGTGCATATGCATGTGTGTGCGTGTGTGTGCGTGTGTGTGCATTGTCTGTGCATGAGTGTGTACATGTGCATGCGCATGGTTCTGGAGAAGGTTGAGAAAAATGAAGACAGCATCTATCATGTACTAGTTACAATATGGAGGAAAGGAGGACCATCAAGATTAGTGAGTACCTTCTATAGTCAGGAAATGATTTAAGCTTTAAAATGCCTTTATGAGGAAACTGATTCTTTTCTTTGACAAGCTATTGCATATTCTAGAAGGTCTAAGTTGTAAAATCAGTTACTTATTATTTCAGCCATTTAACAAACTGAAAGATCCATGTTCTAGCTCTGTGTTGTGATTGGTGCTGGCCACATAGAGATAAAACACAAAGTCCCTTCTTCTAAGGGTAAAAAAAGCTTTACATGGACACAGAATGGTATATCAGTCATTCACACTATAGTAAGAATTTGCAGGTGTAATGAGGCTCCCAAGGAAGAACTCCAGTGGGGAACCTGAAAGAGTCAGATGTGGGAAGGAAAGTCTAGACACCACTCAGAAGTTGCCTCCAAGGGAGAGTGACCTCTGAGCAGAGCCACACAGGAGGTTGAAATCGGTCAGTTCTGCGAGAGGAAAAATAGGACTCAAGGCAGAGGAATTTAGGGAAAGAAGCAGATAAGCTGGCAGCTTATTGCTAGTGTAGAAACCTCTATTGGAAGAGCTGGAATTGATGTCCACGCCGGAGAGAAGTAGAGGAATTCTCAGATTCTCTCCAGCTGCGCTGTCCGACGTGGCAGCCGTGGGTGCGATGTGGCCACCGAGCCCTCGCAGTGTGGCCTGCCCACGGCCCAGTGCACTGTCGGTGTCCAAGCCACACCGGATTGTAAAGACTTGGTATGTAAAAAACAGTGAGAACCATCTGAACTAATGAACATACATCGATTACATATTACATGATTGTATGTTGGAGGTATTAGGTTAAATATGATATGCGGTAACACTGCTCACCTTCTTTTCATTGTATTCAAACGTGGCTACAAGGACATTAAAATGCCGCGTGTGTTTCATGATCTGCTGCTGCTGTGCCGTTTGATTCCAGAGGTCACAGCAAGTCGGCCAGGAGAAGACTCTGGCTAGGGGAGGAAGCATGGACCTGGCGACCTGGCCGTGTCCTCAGGGCCTGGCGAGGGCATCGTTCTGAGGTGGTCAGACCACGGTAGCCAGGGTTCAGGTGCCAGAGACAAAGATTTCATCTGATGGTTTATCCAGCAAATGTGATTGATCAATTTGTCATATCCGTTCAGACACAGAAAAGGAGATACCTGCTTCACGGTATACACAAAAGAAAGTCTATATTGATTAAAGTTCTAAACAAATAAGTTAAATAATCCAAGCACTAGCAAATGGTATAGACGTCTAGCAATTTTCTAAGCCAGGTGTTAAACCATTGGTAACGTGCACTCAGTCACGCTACAAGTATTTACACCGTGGAAATGGGCAAATCACACCCCCCGCCAGGGAAGTCGCCCTACAGTGAAGGGGACACCACCGCCCATCTCCCTCCTGTCGCTGAGAAGAAGGCATTTCTTTGAAAGCTTTGCAGTCGGTATGTGTTGAGGTCCTCAGATGGCATTGTCAGTAGGTTCTACGACTTTCAGCGAAACAACATTTCACGAAAACAACTTTACCATGAGCTGATTGATACAATCGAGAGTTAAGTTCTAGGGCATCTCATCAACGTTACGAGGAAATGACATCCTTCGAGGACCTGCTGTATGATGAGCCCAAGAAACGAAAGGAAAAAGAAAAAGAAATCCATAGAAATCAACAAAGAAAAGCTGTAATATTGCCCTGTCACCAGAAAACTCGGTGGCCACATCGCGCCCACGGCTGCCACGTTGGACAGTGCAGCCTGTTCTCAGCTGACACCGAATTCCCCTGTGAATAAGACATGGTCTTTAACGCACTCTTCTGTGAGATGGCATTTCCTCCGGTCACTGAAGCGACCACACTTCCCAAACAATGTCTGGACAGGGGCTGAGCCGCAGAGCCCGGGACAGGCCCTTTCGAGTCTGCGTGGGTGTGGGCGAGGTCTCACTGCCCCGAGCCCGGTGCGGTCACAGGTGAGGGGCAGAGGGTGCTACGGTAGACTGTTGAGAGCCACAAATAAATAAAATATACGCAGCCCTACCACTGTGACAACTCTGCAGACTTTTGTTATTAAATTTATTATTAGGTTGCTCCATATGAAATTGCTGACAGTTAACCATATGTAACACGCAAAAATGACATTATTTTTAACCCGAGGATATTTTTCTATTTATCTTCAGATAGAGTAGGAGGGAGGGAGGGAGAGAGAAACATCTATGTGAGAGAGACACATCGACTGGTTGCCTCCCGCACGACCCCACCAGGGCCGGGGATGAACCGCAACCGAGGTACGTGCCCTTGACCAGAATCGAACCCGCGACTCATTGGTCTGCAGGCCCACGCTCTAACGGCTGAGCCAAACTGGCCCGGGCTGGACTATGTTTATTAACATTAATATTTGGACAACTCCCAGAATTCTAATCAATAGTCTCAGTTTTCTCATCTCAAACACGTAGGCACACGCCCGCGGTAGGTGTGTTGAGCACGTCACACGTGTATTCCACCGCTACGGACTCGAACACAGCCTGGGACCAGGTAAATCGACATCCTGTCTGTCAGCGTATTTTTAGTAACAAATTAGTGGGTTTTAATGGAGCCGCTTATGTTCCGATGATTCGGTCCTGCTTTTTACTTTATCATCAAGTGGTATGAACGGCTAGAAGTTTCCAGTGGGTTTGGCAGAAGGTCTGAGCGTTGGGGTGAGCTCCGTTTCTCTGGGGTGTGGGAGCAGCAGATACGGCCGCCGTGCCTCCTGTCCTGCGGGCAGAGAGGAGGAGGGCCCATCTGTCCTGTAGACGGGCGACACGGCGGAGGGACGAGCTACTGGCCCCCCCGAGAGTTCCTGCAGCACAGACCTCCTCCTTGGGCTCTCGCTGTGCACCTGTCACTCCACGGTCTGTGCCCAGGGATAGAGCCGGTGGATGCAGGTCCTCAAACATTCTTGTAAAACTACCTTGTGCGGCGCTGTCACTGTCGAGAGAGAACGTGGATGGGATGATGCAACCAGGTACGGTCACGCTGAGGCCGTGCTGGGGAGAGGGCAGTGACGTGAACTGGGGCAGGCTGGGCGTGTGCAGGAATGGGGCAACGTGGAATGTGTTTCAGTGGGGAGAACTGTAAAAATGGGCCGGTCGTCATCCGGAGGCAAACCTGGAGACCGAGGTTTTGATTTTGACGTGGAAGTTGCGGATCTGTAGTACTTTTTCCCGGTAATGACTGCAATTTGAGATGTCTGGAAAAGGCATCATCGTCTCTACTCAGAAGCTGTGGTTTGCAGAATTCGCCGGCGGAGAGTTAGGGTTTTACTCTCAGCGGACAGAGAATGCGACCCTTCCACGAGGGGGCCCCTGGGGAGAGCCGTGGGCAGGTCTGAGAGGGCTTGAGCTGTCTGCTTGGAGTTGTCCCCAGGCTGTGACTCGGACGGCGAAGACCACACAGAAGGGAAATCCATGCGATAGCTGTGTGAGGCAGAAATCCCGAAACGTGCGTAATTTTAGTCGGATGAAGTGAGTATTTTGCACTTGAAGACCATAGGAAAGATAATTTGTGGATTCTGCCCCAGCTTTTCTGTAAGAGGAGTTGAGTTGATTCAACTCTAACCCTGAACAGCTGGGGGTTCCAGGGCACGACCACGTCCTCGGGCGCCACTCCGCGTCCTCGCGCACGACCACGTCCTCGGGCGCCACTCCGCGTCCTCGCGCGCCACTCCGCGTCCTCGGGCTGTTGTCTCTGTAGAGTGTGTACACGTGTAAGGGACACAGCTTCTGCCTTTACATTGTTTTTGTAAGAGTCAAGCGAAGCTATCAACATGACTGTGCCCCAGAGCTATAGAGGGAAATATGTGTGATAACAGCATTTTATAGTGCATCCTATACAATAAAATAACAATTTTACAGGTGAAAAATACTATAGGCCCTCATTCCACAGCTAGCTAATACCTAGTTCTTCAGGTTCACAGAAAACAAAGACAGAGTCATTGGCCTTAAATAGCTCACAATGGACCGAGGGACTCAAGTGATTAAAACAGAGCTGATAGCCCGGCCAGTGTGGCTCAGTGGATGGAACATCATTCCAGGGACTGAGAGGTCCGGGTTCGATTCCCGGTCAGGGCACATGCCCGGGTTGCAGGCTCGATCCCCAGTAGGGGGCGTGCAGGAGGCAGCCGGTCAGTGTTTCTCTCTCATATCGATGTTTCTATGTTTCTATCTCTGTAAAAATAAGTCAATCAATCAATAAAAAGCCCAGAGCTGACAGCACACACTCAGGGCTCAGGGGCTACGGCAGAGCGGAGGAGTTATGCCCCAAGCATGCTGGGGATCCAGGAATGTGTCTTATCTGCGCTGTAGCCTAAGCTGTGCTTCCAAGAGTCAGTGGGTTTGGACAGCTAAAAATGTGGTGATGTAAGTGGGCGAGATGTTTCAAAGGAAGTCTCAGACGGAAAAGCTGCGAGAACTCTGAGACAGAGTGGGTTCTGCGGCGTGGGGCGAAGTCACAGGCTGCTTTCGTTCTGGTGCATTCACCTGACACCGGCTTTGCACCAATTCAGGTCTCCTTCGCCTCACCCGCCTCTTGCCGGCCACCACGGCCGTGGCCGCCCTTCCCGGGTGCCACCTGCTTCCGCGCAGGGTGGACCTGAGAACGCCTCACCCCTGCCCTGGCCGCTGGAGTCTGCCCCAGGCCAGGTGCTTTCCAGGTGCTGAGGTGGGAGGCGCCGGAGCACCGCCCAGTGCCCCGTGTGTCCCTGGAAGGAGCTTCCTGAGGTGTGACGCCCCTCCCCAGGCATACTTGTCTGATGTGTGGGTTGTGTCTGTTTGGTACAATTCTCATGACTGGCTGGGCCCAAGCCTGGGCATAACACTTGGGAAAATTAGCACCAGAGTGATGAGCTTCCTAAAAATGAAAATTGCTGTGGCAATGAGGCCAGAGTCTGTGCTGAGGGCCACACCCACGTCTGGGAGCATATAAGGTCTCGGGGCAGGAGCCGGCATTCAGACTTCAGAAACCTTCACCTGCTCCTCCATCGAACCCCTGACCCAGCTCCAGACACCATGTGCTGCAACTACGGGAACTACTACGGGGGCTGTGGGTATGGCTGTGGGTACGGCTCCGGCTACGGCTGTGGGTACGGCTCCGGCTACGGCTCTGGCTATGGCTGTGGGTACGGCTGTGGGTACGGCTCCGGCTACGGCTGTGGGTACGGCTCCGGCTACGGCTGTGGGTACGGCTGTGGGTACGGCTCCAGCTACGGCTGTGGGTACGGCTCCGGCTCCGGCTGTGGGTACGGCTGCTATGGATACCGACCATTTGTCTACAGAAGATGTTATTCTTGCTGCTAGAATCTAGCTGCTCCTCACCTTTTCTTCTAAAAGTATGCTTTCAAAGGCCTCGTCCTTCCCGTCCCACAGTCCCACTGAGCAGAGCGTGGTCAGAGGCTGCAGAGAGCCGGTTGTCTCCGTGGAAGCGCGGCTGCTCGTGGAGGGCCCGAGTCACTCCCTGACGTTCCTGGAGGCACAGACCTCATGCTGACCACAGTCCACGCGTCACCCCCTCCCGTCCTGTTCTGTGCTTCTGTGTTGTGACGATTTCCCAATAAACGTGGTCCACTGGCCCTGACAAGTTCATGCGCCTTTGTCGTCAGACACGCTGTGAGTCGGCGGCCCCTCGTGTTTGTCTTCCGTCTCCGCGCCCTCGAGATGGGCAAGGCTGGTGGGCCGCTGTGCATCCCGCCCGTGTCTGTCCTCTCTGGTCGGCCCGATGCACCGAGGGTCACGCATCTCGGCTTCATCTCTGAGAAAGGGCTTCTCCGTGGCCGAGTGTTGTGTTCATTCAAGTCACTCAGGGTTTGTTCTCAAGCACGTGTGTCCCATGATCGGGGTCTGTCCATCGCTCTCTCCACGTCAACCAACACACTCTAACGCATGGAGCAGAAAGCCTGCTCTGAGAACACGCTCGTGGGGAAAAGACAGGAAGCCCGTGAGTTAAGTTTACAAATGACCCAGAGACCCGCTCAGTGAGCCGGGGTTGGGTGGTGTCATAGGTACTGAGCGGGGACAGAGGAACAGCCCAGACTCTGTGAAGGGGCACCTGTCAGACCTTAGACGTCATCAGTGACGAGGGGAGAACACCCTAGAGAAGATCATTTCTAAAGTGAGTCTATTTCTTCTTAGCCCTTCGAACGGTGGGGCTTCGGGGAGGTCTGTGCAGTTACAGACTGGCAGGTGGGCGGTTCAGTTAGTAAGTCCCACACTGCAGGTCTGCTCTGTGCCTGGCGAGATACCGAACAGGTGGGTGAGGGTGATCGGGACACACGACCCTCTTTCTAGTCTGTGACACCGTCTGGAACAGGACGACTTCCTCATTGGTGCTTTCCCCTGGGTGTGTCTACCAGACAGGGTCGCCCAGCACTGGGTCATCTTAGGGGGAATGACAAACTCAGGGGGAGGGGGATGGACGGATTTCACACACCCTCTTCTGTGCCTGCCCTGTCCCAGGACACCGGGCTGGGAGTGAAGATGGGCTCTACAGCCCGATGGGGGTGCTGGTCCCAGGAGAGTACGGAACCGGAATCTCTGTCACTACATCTGGGAGGGGAGGCCGGTCTCTGTAACACGTTTTGCTTGGAAACATTTAATCTTCATAGGATTTAGAAAGACTACAGGAATTGAACTCAAGATTAAACCACCATGGTTGAATGAATTCATTGTTCCTAGACACCCTTGAATCTTGAAAGAAATTTTAATCTTAGGAAGAGGAAGGCAAAAGGAGGGCAGATGCCTGGATTGAGTGCTATTCCTGGAGAAATAAAACCAATTTTTATGAAATAGATATGTGAGTAGTCACCAAACATTTGCTAAACTCGCAACAGAGGGTTCTCTGTACACGCTGTGAACAGAGAACTAAAATGTTTAATCCCCGCTTTCTAAACGTATGGGGAAGACAAAACATCCGCAAGCTGGCCAGATTGGATCCCTGCTGTACGATAACTCCACACAGGGGTGTTTGGGAAACAGAGGAAGACATCTGAGGAGAGGCCGCGACTGAGAGTAAGTAGAGAGAAAGGTCGGGAATCTTTCTGAAAAAGAGACACACTTCCAGCTTAAATATGAAGGGGAGGAATAAGAGTCGGTCAATCATAAAATCTGTTTTGGCTGTAGAAATCCAGTCTTCGTGTGGGACATAAAAAAATCTTCAAAAACGGAAGTCAAAATGTAGTCGCCCTAGGTTCAATAAATGCAGTGTTCCCGGAGTCCCCTGAATCTGGAAAGAAATCGCAGTCTGGAGAAGGGGAAGGGCGGAGGAGAGTGGTCAGCGTGGTTGCTTGAGGAAACAGGACCTTGCTGTGGGTTAGCTGAGGGAGGGGCCTCACTCATCACGCTTACTGAGCTTCTAACGAAGGACATTGCGTTAGGGGCTGTGAGCAGAGGACTGAAATATGTCACACCTGTTTTCTAAAGTGTGGAAAAGACAAAAGAGCCCACAAGTTACAAAGATCAGAGTATTGATATCATGTAATGACACGCAGGGGTGTCTGGGAAACACAGAGGAAGAAATCACAGGTGAGGCCAGGACGAAGAATAAGTAGATGGGTCAGAAATGTTTCTGAAAGAAAAAACAAGACAAAGTTCTAGCTCAAAAATGAAAGGGGAATAGGAGTCGGTCAATCGTAGAAGAGAAATAGCCGTCTGAGCAGGGGAGGAAGAGGAAATACATTTTGGAAAATGTCCCTATGCCGGATCTTATTGCAAGAGCTTACCATCTGTCCTGGAGGAAATGTAATTATTAGTTGGGCTTAAGGAGTAAATTCACAGGTGTGGGTGTGAGAAATCGAAGATGATCCCAGGACATACCCCTCTGATCCCTCCCCCTTCATGGTGGAGACCACTGGTAACTTCTCACCTTGGCAAAGATGATGGGATGTCACTTCTGTGATGATGCTATGTTTCATTCGACACATAAAACACAAGTTGGATACATTTGAATTTCAGATTCAAAAATATATTTTAGTATAAATATGTTTTATGCAATATGTGGGTCACTCTTATGATATCTGGCAACTCTATTTAATTTATAAGGTAAAGACATTGTTCATATGTCCCGGCTGACAACTTGGTTGTGATATTGTGAGATTCTGAGCAGAGATCCCAGTTAGCTTGAGCTAGACCCCTGATCCACTATGACTGTGATTTAACACATGGGTGTTGTTCTTAGCGGCTCCTATTGTGGTGATTTACAACAGACTTCCTCTACTGTTCTCCAAATTATCTGGTCAGTGGTGTGGGTGACTTGGATGACCTGGATGACCTGGATGTCCTATCTGCATATCAACAGAGGTTAAGAGACCAGTCATCAAGATGGATGTCAAGATGGAAAACAATATGGTGTTTCCTCAAAAAATTAAAAATGGAACTGCCATTTTACCCAGTGATCCCACTTCTAGGAATATGTCCTAAGAAGCCTGACACACCAATCAGAAAGAATATATGCACCCCTATGTTCATAGCAGCACTATTTACAATTGCTAAGATCTGGAAACAGCCCAATTGCCCATCAGTAGATGAGTGAATAAAAAAGCTGTGGTACATATACACAATGGAGTACTATGCAGCTATAAAAAAGAAAGATCTCTTACCCTTTGAGATAACCTGGAGGGACCTGGAGAGTATTATGCTAAGTGAAATAAGCCAGTCAGAGAAAGACAAATACCACATGATCTCACTTACTTGTGGAACATCATGAACAAAATAAGCTGTTGACCAAAATAGATCCAGAGTCATGGAAGTAGAAAACAGACTGACAAACCTCAGAGGGAAGGGGGATGGGAGGAGTAGGAAGAGGTAAACCAAAGAATGTATATGCATATATGCACAACCAATCGACATGGACATTAGGCTGGGGAAGTTGAGGGGTGGGGGTGGAAGTGAGAAGGAGGGGGTCAATGGGGAAAAAAGGAGGATATCACCCATTTAATACTTTCAATAATAAAAAAAAAGAATAGACTCCCCCCTCCTGGAGTGACAGGGAGAGGGGAGAGGTTCTATCAGCCATTCTTGATGCAATTGGCTTGTGAACAAAATGCTGAAATAAAGTTTATCTAGGACCCAAAATGACGATGGGAATAATGAGAGACTCTGAAGCATGTAGGGACTTTATAACAGAATAATTTCACAATGAATAGGGTCACCATTAGAAACAAAAAGCTCCCTGTCACAGCAAGTGCTCGAGCCTCCAGTGACTAGAAAGGGAGACCTAATATAGCATAACGAAGAGCAACACGGACTTGATCTTGGTAATGTGTTAGCTGTGTGAATTCTAGTAAGTTCCCTCACCTTTTTGGACCTCAATTTCCATATGGTAAAATACCTATTGCATTTTCAATTTCACTGTGATCAAACAGATGAACATCTCTGAAATCTGTGGTCTAAAAAACATTCAGCAGTATTACAATAAAGGATTTGTGTATGTGGGTTATTTTGAAGTAAATGACCACCTAGAATTGATAAAAATTTACTGAGGAGTGGCCTTGGGGTAACAATAGATAATCAGAATATGATTTTCACATGTGCTTGGATTCATAGGAACTCTATGACATTAAATGTTGAGAAGTTTCCATGGAAGGCAGCATTGTGTTCCAGTGAAACAACCTAGGAAGTAATTAGTGTATAGGGAGCTAGTCAAGGAATTAGTCAAGGTCATTGGAATAGTTAGTTGCATTCCCAAACATAAACTCTCTTCCCCACCACAGAGCCTTGTTGTATAAAATACATCTTTGGAATCATGTGTTCAGATAGCTGGATAATTGATGAGAACGTACCTTATAGATTTGTAATTGGCTCAAGACGATGCCCAGGTGACAGAAAACAAACTCGGTTCCCCAGTAAAAACTGGAGACTCTATACTAATGGGCCATTTAAGGCAGATGCTGTAGCTATGAAAATACCAAGTCCTCTCATTATCAATTGACAGAAGTGACTTGCACATACCAGGTATTAAATAAATATTTACCACGTGAATCACAAAATTGATGGCATTCCCTTGCCCTTCCCATCAGTATATAAGGCTTCCAGGGTAGTAGGTGACATTCAAACTTCAGAAGCATCCTCTGAACTCAACTGAAACCTTACCCTCTGCCAGCATGTGCTGCAACTACTACGGGAACTACTACGGGGGCTGTGGGTACGGCTCCGGCTACGGCTGTGGGTACGGCTCCGGCTACGGCTGTGGGTACGGCTCCGGCTACGGCTGTGGCTACGGCTCTGGCTACGGCTGTGGGTACGGCTCTGGCTACGGCTGTGGGTACGGCTCTGGCTACGGCTGTGGGTACGGCTCTGGCTACGGCTGTGGCTGCTGTTCCTTCCGACCATTGTGCTACAGACGATGCTATTCCACTTGCTGCTAGAACATCAGCTTAGACCGTCCTAGGCCTCTAACATAATATATCAAGAGGAACACTTTTCTTCCAAAGGATGCCCCATTTTATCATCTCGACCTTCAAGCAAGGATAGGATACCACCTGTATTTACTTCAAAGAACCTGTTTGTTTTTGAGGAGTTTTGAGTGCTTCCATTATGTGACCCGAAGACAGAAGATTTGATTGTGATTATGTTCAAAATGTCAATTTTTGGTACTCTATTCTATGGTTTTGCATTGTTCATGGGTATAAATACTCCATTGTGTGAAAAAATTATATTTTTTCAATAAAGAAATTTCATTTGTTCCTTTAAGTATTTGTGTTTTGGGGGGCTGGGATCACCGCTGATATTAGTATTTGTGATGTTTCTGCAAAGTTAGGCAACCGCTGCGTTAGCAGATCCTTAGGTTCGTGTGCTCCTTCATCGACCACAAGTGCTCATTCCTTCACCAAGGCCACTTGGTTTTGTTTGCCGCCGGGCTGTAGTAAACCTTAGCATTGGGTGATGTGAGTACCCCAATACTCCGCTGCAAAATTATTTTGGCTATTTTAGTTTCTCTGGTTGCTATCTAAACATTAAAATAGCTTGTCAGTATCCATAAATACATCCTGCTGAGCTTTTAATTGTGGCTGGGTTGAATACAGATCAATTTTGGGAGGACAGACAACTCGACAATATTGAGTTTTCCAATCCCTGAACATGGTACATCTCTGCATAATTTCCATCTTTGATTTCTGTGGTGGGCTTTAATGTGACGTAGATCAAGAATGATTCTCCTTGATTTCAAAGAGGGCATTTTCTAGTGGTGGATTAAGACAAAATTTGAGAAACAATAGACATTTAAACAACTCAATAAAAATAAATAATTATAAACAGTTTCATAATCATTAAGAAACAGTTACTTGCTGTAAAATATCACATGGTCTGCCGAAACTGCAAGGAGAAATAGAAAACCTCAACAGGACTATATCTGTGAGGGGAAGTGAATCAATAATCAATAATATTCCAAAACAGACAGCATCAAATCAGAATGAGTTCACTGGTAAATTCTTGAACACATTTAAGAAATAGGTTATACCACTTCTCCACAATCACCTCCAGAAGATAAAATAAAGGGATACTTACTAACGCGTTCTATGAGGTCAATGTTGCCTTAACACCAACAACAGGTGAAGGCTCGCAAGAAAAGAAAGTCACAGACCAATATCTGAAATGAATGTAAATGTAAAAATTCTCAACAAAGTATTATGAATTTGCATCCCACGATGGATGAAATGAATTATACATCATAACCAAGTGGGATTTGTCCCAATTACGCAAGGTTGGTTCCACCCTCATCAACTGGTGAATGTCATTCATCACATCGACATCCTACAGAAGGAAAACCACACAATCATTTCAATAGATGCAGAAAAAGCATTTGACAAAGTCTAAAACTCATGCATGATAAAAATGCTCAGTAACTGAGCATAGGGAGAATCTTCCTCAGTTTGATAAAGAATATCCACAGAAACCCTGACGCTGACAACACTTGGTGAGAAACGAAAGCTTTTCCGCTAAGACCGGGAAAGGGCAAGGGTGTCCGCTTCACCTGCGGCTCCTCAGCACCATCCTGGAAGCCTCTGCTGGTGCAACGAGACCGACAAAGTGATACTGGTAAGAAAAGAAGAAATAGAACTGTCTTTTCCCACAGATGGCATGATTGCTTATTTAGAATATCCAACTGAATCTAGAGGCAAAAACTCCTGGAACTAAAAAGAGATCACAGCAAGGTTGCAGGATATCAGGTTAAATACACAAACGTCCCTGCTTTTCTGCCTATCCACACGGAACGCACGGAATGTGAAACTGAAAGCAGAACACCACTTCCAATGGCAGCCCCCAAAATGCAAAACTTGGACCTAAGTCTAAAAAAATATGTATTAGATCTAGATGACGAAAACGACAAAACTCTGTGAAAGAAATCAAGGAAGAACTGAAAATATCAAAATATATCATTTCCTACTCACGGGCAGCGAGACTCGATATTGTGAAGATGTCGGCTCTTCCTCCTCACTTCGTCGACAGAGTCAAAGCAACCCCAACCACCATCCTGGCAAGTTATTTTTTGAATCTCGAGAAAGAGATTATACGTGTCCTAGGGAGAGGCAAAGAGCCCGGAACAGCCGACGCAGTACTGAAGGAGAGCGAGGCTGGGGACTGACTACTTGACGTCAAGTCTCACTGGAAAGCTGCGGTCATCGAGACGGGGTGGTGTTGGTGAGAAAACAAAAGCACAGATTGATCAATCAGGCCGAATAGAGAGCCCAGGAATAACGCACATGAATATGGTCAACTGATCTTGGGAAGGGAGCAAAGGAAGTAAAATGAAAAATGAAAAAGTATTTTGAACCCATGGTACCGGAACAGCGGGGCGTCCTCCTGTGAAAACACTGAGTCTGGAAACTGAGTCTGGAAATGGACCTCGCACCCTTCACTCAATTCACTCAACGTGGATCGCAGACCTCGGCAAAATCACACCACTTCTGGAAGATCGCGCAGGAGAACATCTAGATAACGTTGAGCTTGGCAGTGGCTTTTTGATCCAAAGCCAAAGACAGGATCTGTGAAAGAAAGAAGGGTAAGCTGGACCACACTGAAGTAAAAACGTTTGCTCTGTGAAAGACCGTGTCCCGAGAAGGAGAAGGCAAGCCACAAGAGGGGAGAAAATATTTGCACACGACCTACCTGATGAAGGACAGCATACACAAAGAACCCCGAAAACTCAACAATGAGAGAACAAACCCAATTCAAAAATGGCCACAGACCTAACACCTCACTGAAGAAAGGTGCACTGTAGGTGAGAAATAAGCTTATGAAAATGGCACCAGCGGACCGTCTGGTGAAGGATGTTGTCAGCCGGGAGGCCGTGCCCGGTGCACGCAGAATCTCTGTACTTTCTGCTGAGCTTTGCTGTGAGTGCAAAGCTGCTCTAAAAAGTAAAGTTTAATTTAAAAAAATCACATAGGCCGGCCGGTGTGGCTCAGTGGTTGAGCGTCGACCCTACACCAAGAGGTTGCTGGTTCGATTCCTGGTCAGGGCACATGCCCAGGTTGTGGGCCCAATCCCCAGTGGGGGGCATGCAGGAGGCCAATCGATGTTCTCTCTCATCGATGTTTCTCTCTTTCCTTTAATCTCTACAATCAATAAACAAAAAATATTTTAAAAATCACATACGACGATCAGATTAAGTGTCTGAAGACGTGAAAGCGAAGCTGAGTTTGAGCGGCGTGGGTGTGGGAACGGGGTCGCAGCTCTGGTGGTAGTTTCGTGTGCGTCGGGGCCAAGTTCCACGCGACAGGGCCAGAAAGGTCGAGGCTGCAGGCGCAGGCCGGGGCGGGCCGCCTGTGTCATAGGGACCTACAACCGGCTTGGATTTTGTTCTACGTTATTTATGGGTTTATCCAGACACTTCTTCTTGTGTTTACGACTTCTTCATTCTTTTTCTGCTGCTTTGTCATGTTTCACGCCCACCGCAAACACAGTCTCCATGTGTGTGGACGGGCTGTGGAGATGAGGATTAGTGGTGTTTGCAGCGGGTCTCAACCTGTGGGTCGCGACCCCTTTGGGGGTCAAACAACCCTTTCACAGGGTTCGCCTAAGACCATCGGAAAACACATATTTCTGATGTCTTAGGAACCGAGACACCACTCCTCTATCCGTCTCCAGGCGGGTCCGCCCACATGCAGATACGCCACATACAGCATGAGGAACTGTATTACAGGGTCTCGGCGTCAGGAAGGTTGGGAACCACTGGCTTACAGGCTATCGGAATAGTTGGGGGGCAGGTTCTGTGGTCTGGACTTGGACGTTTGCAAGGACAGCTCAGAGGGCGAGGGGAACAGAAGAGGAGGCTAGGAGAGGGAATCCTTAGAAGTGTGTCCATTTTGTATTATGGACACTAATCCTCCCTCCCCCACATACATTTTAAAATAATTGTTACAGAGAAGACAGATTAATGCTGATCTCCTGGTTCCAGGAGCCAGAATTAGAGGAACACATTTGAAATAACAAGGAGGTAATCTTTTCAACACCTGGCAGTTTTATAAACATAATAGCCAAAAATGGATTTTTGTGCCCAAAGGGCTTCTCCAGCTCCGAGGGTGTCTGAGCGTGGGTGACGCTACTACGTATTCTGGATATCACGAGGAAATTAAAGCACACGGGAGCCAGAGAGATCTGTCTGACCCTGAAGACTTTTTTTCTACTCCAATTTTAAAAAGTTGATATCATTTAAACAGTGCCTTCAAGGCATAGAGTGAGAGTCACTGAAAAAGTGGAAATGTTCTCAAAAGTAACAGGAAGGAGGTTTTGGAGGTGGCCAGAGATGGCGAGTGTGTTTTGAATTTCTGATGGAGAGACAAGGCGTGGTGACCGAGGTGAGGTCATAGCGACCATGTTGGCAAAGGAAGGTCCTAGGGTGGGCAGAGCCTGACCCCAGAGAGCAGGACAGAAATATGTCCCATGGACCACAGGACATAGGAGAGACTTCATGGGGGGGTGGGGGTGGGGGTGGGGGTCCGGAAAGGCAGTACTACCTGTAAGCTCTGTGCACGCAGGGCCCTAAGTGACACCGGGAACGCCCAGGGGGGTTCGGAGAGATTTGGGCTGTGTAGAAACAATGAACAAAAAGAGATCTCACAATGAAGTGGAATCATTTCAAACAAGACATGGAGAGTTCCCCAACACCGAACACATTCGGGAGAGCTCAGCTGCCTGTCTTCGGAGCTGCCTCAGATTACACGTTAGACCCGGGAATTTGGAAATGACCCCTCTGAGCTCGGCCTCTGCGGAGTGGCGTGCCCAGCCCAGACCCTGCCGCTGCACCGACGGCTGTCCGTCCGTCCGTCCGTCTCCAGCGAGTCTGCGAAGGGGATTTGCTTTCAGCGCATCCAGCGTTTGAAAGGAGAGGACACCGCCAGCCGCGCGGGACTCGGACCAATCGCACTGGAGTCAGACTGGACGGCGTCTGAGTGGTGAGAGCGGAGAGGGGTCCTCGGTCCTTCAGGGTGTGACCGCGTGACCCGGGTGGACGACACACTGCTCCCCTCTGCCGACGCTTCAGCGCGCTGAGCCCACACGTCCGCGCAGACGGACGTCCTTCCTCCAGAGCAGGCCTGTGGCTGGGGTGCAGGGCCCCCCCAGCTCGGAGGCCGTGTTTCAGGGAGGGGTGGGGTGAGGGGGGTGGAGTGCAAGGTCTCTCCCCCCCCACAGCTCGTAGGCCGTGTTTCAGGGGGGGAGGGGTGGAGTGCAGGGACCCCCACAGCTCGGAGGCTGGTGGGGGTGCTGCACCCTCAACACTAGTTCAGGACTACTGAGCTTCAACACAAGCCATGCAGCTGAATCTTGTGACGTGTGGCTTGATTCTGAATTTTTACAAAAATATTATTGTTTAAAATGCTCTAGGCAAGGGGCAGTGAGGACAGCCACACGCACAGAAGGTCATCTTCTAGGGACCGGTCACTTTTGAAAAGCCACATTGAACCCTGTGAACACACACACACATAAAACCATAGCAACAGTAAACAGTACACTCACATTGTTTGGTATAACAAATAGATCAGTACAAGTAAACGTAGATACTGGAAAAGCCGTTTGTTTGGGAACACTGATGCTTGGATAAAATAAAAGGGGAAAATAAAAAGAAGGTGTCTCCACTATAGAGTGAGGTCTGGGCACCCTCGGTGTTTCCTGTGCCTTTTCTACCGGCCTCTTGGCAAGCTTAAAATACCATGTGGGTATTTTTATTTAGCAATTGCAGAAACTGAGGTTTATACCTTTGAGGACACTTTCCACGGTCCAGTCATCAGTGACCAGGAAATGAGTCTGTGCGCCATACCTGGGAGGTTTCGTTTCCTCTTCTCTTTTCCTTCCCCCTCCCCCCCCTTTCTTTCTTTTTGTCTGATAATACTTGAATTTCAAGACACTTTTCCCCCTCCACTTTCAAAAATTACATTACTGGGGTGACAGGTTATAGGGTCCGGTAGGTCCCTGCACAACTCTGCGACCCCCCATATCAGACCGCATGTCCTGCCCCCACCCACACACCTCCCCTGGCCAGTACCACCGGGAGCCCTGGCCTTGGAGACGGGCAGTTCTCAGCCCCGCCCCGCCCCGCCCCGCCCCGCCCCGCCCCAGCCCCGCCCAGCCCCGCCCCCAGCCCCGCCCCGCCCAGCCCCAGCCCCGCCCCCAGCCCCACCCCGCCCAAGCCCCGCCCCGCCCCGCCCTTCAGCGCATGCTCTGAACGGAGGGCTCCTTGCAGCTTTGCTCCAGGGGCAGCTGCCTTAGGCCCCGGGGCGGCACGGCACTGGGCACCAGCCGGAGGCACAGGGCCAGAGGGCTTTCCTAGCGTGGCTGTGGGGCCCCGGGCCCCAGCGCCTTGAGAATTCTCATCCATGAGTCCTCGTGGGCCACCCACTCACACGGTCACCCAGTTCCCTGTCCAGGCTGCCCACCCAAGGTCAGCCTGTTCCAGGTCTCCCCAGACCCTCTGCACGTCCACACTGCAGTTCTCCCTGTCTGTCCACACCGCGTGCTCCCTGTCCGTCCACACCCTGTGCTCCCTGTCCGTCCACACTGCGTGCTCCCTGTCCGTCCACACTGCAGTTCTCCCTGTCTGTCCACATCGCGTGCTCCCTGCTCCTTCACTGGCCACACCCCAGGTTGTCTGCTGTGTGCTCAGCCACTGGCCCCACCGGCTGACTTCTCTGCTGCATCTGTTGGGCCTCCTGCACGCCCCCCGCTGGGGATCGGGCCCACAACCTGGGCATGTGCCCTGACGCGGAATCGAACCAGCGACCTCCTGGTGCATGGGTCGACGCTCAACCACTGAGCCGCACTGGCCGGGCCAGTAATGTATTTCACGTAACTTATCCATCAGGAGGTCACCACATTTTTTCCCACAGGAGGGCATGCCATAACCTGACTGGAAAAGTGGGGGTTGGACATGTTTCCCTTGCCAGAGAAAGAGGCTGTTTCGGGGAGTGTACCTAACATGTTGGAATACTCAGTTCCTTGTCCAAATCCATGAAAAGTACTTCAGGAGTGATTATAATGAAATAAAACACCCCCAAATATTAGGAAAGCCGAAAGCAACCAGGTGATATGATGATGATGATGATGATGGGGATGATGATGGGGATGAGAGGGCATTAATAGCAGTGGGTAGAACCTCGTGTTTAATGGGTGATTTCTGAGACGTTAAAAGAGCAAAGTAATAAACATATTTATAGGTCAAATATATTTTGTTGCTGGGTTATGTCATGGACATTTAGTGCAATTACAGAAGATAAAATTACGGTTGCATAAGCTTGGGCGCTTGGAAATGTATCCTGACTTTGTTTTAAGGCTTGAGAAAATGTCCAGGATCGCAGTAAATAAGTTATGACATCCTAACAAGATCGTTGTACACAGAATGAGCTCACCTTAGGCACACAGGTGTAAAATGACGGGACGGAGGCACGTGGGGGTGACGCAGCCAGGCCATAGGTGTACTGTGGAGACGCCTGGGGGGCCGGGGCTGTGTGGCCCCTTCTCTGCAGCGTCCTCTTGCTGCTAATGGTCATGTTGTGCCTTTGAGATGATCACTCCAAGTCCAAGTGACATGCCCGTGTTTGCACCTGTCACAGCAAAGTCAGGATCAGGATCGTGTCAGAATCCTGAGCTCACTTCCCAGAAGCTGCGGGCAGGTGGTGGGGACTGATAGCTCTCTCCCGTCGCCGAAGACAGAAGATCTTGTTCTGGCCATTTTTCAGAAGTCAGTTCTCACGTGTTTTTTTCCCCCGGTCTGCACAGCACAGGGCGATCCAGTTGGAGTATACTAACACAGGACAAAACAGCTGTTCCTTCACGAGGCGTTATTTCCCGAGACATCTGGTCCCCTGTCTATCAGCCATCCTTGACGTCAGGGGTCAGGGAGGCTGGTGACCCGGTGAAGGCTGAGGCTTAGAATGAGTCATGTGTTTTTGTGGGGTGAGTTCACATATTGGTCCTTTACGTATTTATTAATCCATGTATATCCATTCATTATGCTGTATCCAAGCATAAACACCAACATCACGGCCGACGTTCCGTGTCTCCCATGGGTGAAGGATTAGGACAGGAGGTCGGTGGAAGCGTGGCGGACTGGTCTGGGACAGAAGGGTGGTCTGGGTCTTGGTAACGAGGTGGCGACAATGTTGACGTCAGCGTCATCATCACAGGGAGCCCACCCTTCCGTGTGGGGCTCCGGCCTCACTCCTCTCCGCGCCCAGCCGTCCCCACACCATGACGAGTGCCCATCCTTGTCCGCGACGGGTTGGCCGCGTATGACTTTTACGTATATGTGAGTCCGTCTCGGAGCTCACTACCACAGTTCCTTAGGCGTGTATCTCCTCATCGCGTTCAAACGCTTTCTTTGTGGGGCAGAGAAGTAGGTTTGTTCTACTCTGTGTTTCCACCGAGGAGAACCAGACCCAGTGGGTGGACCGTAAGGACAAACAGAGCTCCTGAGATGAGGACTTTCCTAATGGGCAGGGGGTGAGAGAGGGACTGGCTGCCTCCCGCACGACCCTGACCAGGGCCGGGACCGACTGCAACCGAGGTGCGTGCCCTTGACCGGAATCAAACCTGCGACTCTGGTCCGCTGGCCGAGGCTCCAACCACTGAGCCAAACTGGCCAGGGCGGTAAAGAAAATTTACAGTGAGGCCTGAGCAGCCTGGATGGGAGTGATGTGGCCGGAAGCCAGGCAGAGCCCCCTGCAGGGACAGGAGAGCGTGGGTCAGAGGCACACGGGGAGGCGTCTACCTGCCGAGTGCCTGTCCGCGTCTCTGGATTCCTGGGGGGCAGCCTGGATGTGATCCCCAGAGCAGGGGAGAGCAGACTCAGCAGAGCCTGAGGAGAGCTCCTGGGCGGCTCGGAGGTCAGTGATGAGGACCAGTCGGCTCCAGCTCTCGAAGGGACACTGGGGTCTGCTCACGACAGGTGCGACGCAGTGATAGCTCAGTTGCCTTGAGAAACAGGCGTCTCGTGGCCATACTGTCCGAGGACAGGTGAGCTGGCCGCCCTCCAGGAGCAGAAGGCAGGACGGCTTCACACAGCGCCGCTTGTTGGCTCCGTGTCTGGTCCAGGAACACCCTTCAACCCGTTTCCTCCCGTGGAAATGTGGCGCAAGATCTACCGGCATTGTGGGCGGCTCAGATTCAATAACCTTTTCAGAGGCAGTTTGTATAACGTGAACCATTGCATGGAGCTTCGTGGGATGGATTTCTCTGCTCTTTGGGACGCTGGAAAGAGAAAGCGTCATCAGGGCTGTAGGAGATTAATTAATATGTTTATCCCTACACGCTCCAAGATGCATTCCCTGTAATTACTGATGGGTGTTTTTTTAGATATGTTTTTATTGGTTTTTGAGAGAGAGAGAGGAAAGAGAGAGAGAGAGATAGAAGCAGTGATGTGAGAGAGAAACATAGATCGCCTGCCTCCTGCACACCCCCCAGGGGGTTCGAGCCCACAACCTGGGCATGTGCCCTGACCAGGAATCGAACCGGGACCTCTCAGTCCATGGGACGATGCTCAGTCCACTGAGCCACACTGACCGGGCTGATAGATGCTTTATAATCAGCATTTATATTCACTGAAATCTCCAGCTGCAAGATTTAAAATTCTGACTACATTTAAAAATAGTCATCCTCTCAGACAGAGTCTGTTTTCCTACGATGCTAACCTTTTGGTGGTACCACGTTTTGAAATAAGAATCTCAACACGTTTGACTTGACTGCTTTCAAGTCAAAAGTTTTATAGGTCCAAACGTATGTTACCCATAATTACAGAATGAAATACACACTTTCACGCCCAGCCCAACGAGCCGACGGCTTCAGTCACGTTACGGGTAGCTTAACGTTAGGGCAATTAATGCTCTCAGGATCCGATTGTATTTTCTTTCCTCGTGAATGTCCCATGGATAAGAAATCGCATAGCTACATGGAGTGTCCATGATGTTCACACACGTTTTTTGCTGATGCTTATTTAGCTTAAGAATATCTCAGGTTTGTACACAGTGGAGCTAGGGTTCTGACCCATGGTGAAATCAGGTCTCTCTGATTCCAGAAGATTTTCCACGTTAGCAAGTTGTGTGACTTCACCTGGGAATGAGTCATGCTATGTAGTTTTTAGAAGAAGCCATCAGAGGACAGACAGGCAGACCGGGTGTGCAGTACACGGCTCCAAACGGCAGTCTGAAGGGCCCTTCAGGGACTGCATTGTTGCAGGTGACGTGATGTGTCGACGGGGACGGCAAAGAGCCCAGAAAGGTTTTGTATTCACACAGAATGCGATGACATACTGTAATATATGTAGGTCTAATTTTGAATTGCAATTGTATAGGAAGACAGGAAGTCCTGGAAAGAGAATAAACAATTCACGAAAGCCGGTTTTTGGCAATCGTGGAGTGGCTTCAGCGACTAAAGAGAAAAACGCCCCACGTAGAATAAATCACAGCATCTTCCTTAAATACAGGCGGTTGAAAAGCTGTGACAAAGGCTGACCGATGGGGATTTGAAATGAAGTCAGAAGGTCCCTGCTTGGGGGCTTTTGAAGACAGGATCAGCACCTGTCGGACAGTTCAACTTACTCCGAGAGACTTGAAGTGCAGCCAGGGTTTAAATCAATGCAACTAGACATGAAAACATAATTACACCTTTATCACGGACATTTGTCATCGAGGACATCTCTTGAGATGAATGGGTTTCTGCGATGGAGATACAAATCTCTCTGGACAGCGCTGTCGAGGCGAGAGAAGCTGGGGGCACAGAACTTCCGATTCACATGCAGCCACGGGCCAGAAAGGAAAGGAGGACCCGGGAAAGAGGAGCCCTCAAGCGGGCGAGCCCTCAGGGGGGCCGTCAGCGTGCTGGGGCGTCGGTAGCGTGACTGTGTTGGTGGGACCTCCTTGGGCTCCTGGAAGGGGGGCTGGGCTTCCCACTCACTGACCGAAGGGCTGCGTGTGGCCACAGCAGTCACACTGACACAGTCGAGACAGCCCTGGTCACAGGTGCCCTCCACCCTCACCATCAAGTCTCAAGGGTGCAGCTGGCATTGGACCCAGAGGTGTTGGGACCGCGGGGACACAGAGCACCGAGGGCAGCCACAGGAGCGCCAAGTCGACACGTTCTTCTCAGGAGTAGCTGTGTGTTTGCTGTGTGTGATCAAGACATTATTTTAAGGAACATGAGAAAGACCAGATGGCAAATGACATGTGTGTGCTATATCATCTATCATCTATCATCTATCTATCTATCATCTATCATCTGTCATCTGTCTATCATCTATCATCTATCTATCTATCTATCTATCATCTATCTATCTATCTATCTATCTATCTATCATCTATCATCTGTCATCTGTCTATCATCTATCATCTATCTATCTATCTATCTATCTATCATCTATCTATCTATCTATCTATCTATCATCTATCTATCTATCAATTATCTATCTATCTATCTATCTATCTATCTATCTATCACCTGTCATCTATCTATCTATCATCTATCATCTATCATTTATCTATCTATCATCTATCTATCTATCTGTCTATCTATCTATCATCTATCTATCAATCAATCATCTATCTAGCATCTATCTATCTATCATGAAATTATATGAGTGATAAAAATCACAAGCCCGGTTGCATATCAGCTATTCACACGGGTCAGGAATCCGCGGTGGGTGAGTGAACAGGGGGAGTCATTCTGTGTCACGAGGACTGTTTGTAGGTGCAGTGGAGCCAGTCAGATGCTGCAGAGGTCATGCACACAGCTCGTCCAGCGTGAGGTGCGGTGGGAGCCAGTCAGATGCTGCAGAGATCATGGACACAGCTCGTCCAGCGTGAGGTGCGGTGGGGCCAGTCAGAATGCTGCAGAGCTCATGGACACAGCTCGTCCAGTGTGAGGTGCGGTGGGGCCAGTCAGAATGCTGCAGAGCTCATGCACACAGCTCGTCCAGTGTGAGGTGCAGTGGAGCCAGTCAGAATGCTGCAGAGGTCATGGACACAGCTCGTCCAGCGTGAGGTGCGGTGGGAGCCAGTCAGATGCTGCAGAGATCATGCACACAGCTCGTCCAGCGTGAGGTGCGGTGGGAGCCAGTCAGATGCTGCAGAGGTCATGGACACAGCTCGTCCAGCGTGAGGTATGGTGGGGCCAGTCAGATGCTGCAGAGGTCATGGACACGGCTCGTCCAGCGTGAGGTGCGGTCACTGTGGAGCAGGCAGCTGAGGAGTCAGCCACGATGTGTTCGCAGGCAGAGAGGGCGGGGCTGGGCCAGGGAGGAGAGGGCCTGCTTTTCTGGAATGGTGCTAAACCAGGCAGGTGTCTGACAGGTTCCGAGACGTGCAGCGTGTCGGACAGTCACCTGCTTGGGACAAGCGTGACAGCAAGTGTGGACAGCCTGCGTGCATACAACTACGGCCAGACGTAGAGTTAAATTATGTCTCTTTAGGTTTGGACTCAGGAACTCTTTTGAATGGTGTTATTGGTGATTATTGTATATTGATTTTTAAAATAAAACTTTTAAAAATATGTTTTTATTGATTCTTTTAGAGAGAGAGAGAGAGAGAGAAAGAGAGAGAGAAACATCAATATGAGAGAGAAACAAGGATTGGCTGCCTCCTGCACGCCCCCTACTGGGGATTGAGCTCGCAACTCGGGCATGTGCCCTGACTGGGAATCGAACCCGGACCTCTCAGTCCATGGGCTGGCGCTCCATCCACTGAGCTACACTGGCTGGGCTTAAAATAAAACTTTTGAATCAGATGATTGACTAATCAATATGTTCCAATTTGAAGTTTCTGAATCTGTAAGCGTCTACTAAATTAGTAATGGAGCCCTGGCCAGTTTGGCTCAGCGGTTGGAGTGTCGGCCTGCGGACTGAAGAGTCGTGGGTTCGATTCCAGTCAAGGGCACGTACCTTGGTTGCAGTTCAGTCCCTGGCCCTGGTCCGGTTGTGTGGGAGGCAACCAATTGATGTGTCTCTCTTGCATCGATGTTTCTCTCCCTCCCTCCCTCCCACTCTGTCTGAAAATAAATGGAAAAATATTCTCGGGTGAGGATTAAAAAAAAAAATTAGTAATGGAATCTGTGAATTACTTTTTAACATTTCTAAAAACCTTTGGGATATCATACATATTCCTGTGTGATTACGTTCAAAGGGCACTTAGAAATGTTTCCTTGCTTTGATGATACTTAAATCAATTTATTGCAGTAATACTTTATCTTACGCTGATACACAGCCCTGACTGGCTCCAATATGTCGTTGATTAGTGACACATGAGAAGATGAAGAATTACTTCGTGAGTTCAGTGACCCTAGCAAGTTTCCTTGCTGTTGTCCGTGAGCAGGAATGGAGAGCTCCGTAGTTTTAAAATCTACAAGCCTTTGAAGAAAACCCATGTGACGCGCGAGGCCATGGCCCCCTCTGGGAAATGTTCATCTGGGGCGCAGGGCCCTGGAAAGGGAGACACCTTCGCTGGAATCCACCTGTCCTCACGCCTTTATTCGGTCATGACAACCACTGGGTCGTCACTGGCGAAACGTAGGCTGTGGGTACACGTGTGAGCAAGGGGTCATTTTCCTGGAATGTAATGGAGACTGCACTTGGGATTTGCTGCATCTGCACGGAACAGGACACGTCCAGGTAACGCCGGTCTCTCCGCCACAACAGCCAGGGGTGGAAGCAGCCCAGACGGCCGTCAGTGTGCATGGTAAGAGACCGGCACACACTCAAAACAGGATGGGCCTCAGTCCGTGCAGAGAAGACAGAGCAGCCACCGTGACCACAGGGAAGAACCTGAGGCCACGGAGCACGCCGTCCCAGGAGGACAGGTAGCGTGGCGTTCGATGGCCTGAGGATCTAATAGTCCAGCTCAGCGCGGAGAGGAGGACGGGGCAGCGGGCCGGAGGGACGGGCGCTGGACCACGCTGCCCCGCAGACGCAGGTCTCGAGCTCTAGATGCCCTGAGCGTGGCTGGTGTGGAGGCCGAGCTCTCGGCCAGCGCTCACCACAGCGAAACATAGAATAAAGTGAAATGAAATCATAAAAAATAATAATAAAATATAAAGTAAACTAATAAAATATAATAAATAATATAATAAAATAAATACAATAAAAAACATAAACAGGTCTGGACGACACAGGCCCTGTGCGGACGACCCAGCTCAGACGGGGTCACGAGGGCGGGCCCTTGTCCCACAGGACTGTGTTCCTACTAAAGGGAAGATTCAGGTGCAGAAACACAGACCCGCAGAGCAGGGAGAACGTGCTCCATCAACCAAGGACGCCAGCCGCCAGGAGCTGGGAGGGGCCTGGACCTGGTCCTCGGCACGCCCAGGGATCGCGACAACGCCCAGGTGTGGGATTTCCGGCCCCCAGGCTGTGGGACGGTCCCTCTGCTGTCTAAGCCTTTGCTCTGTGGCTCTTTGCCCTGGAAAACGAGCAGCCTCGGAGAAGGTGCCAGCCGCTGTTCAAACAGGCCTTTCCTCTGATCCACGCCCCTCGGTGTGTGTTCCTGACGGGGGCACACAGCGAAGGGACAGGGAAATGAATGCCCGGAACATGTAAAAGGGTTCTTTCTTACATGAATGCGGCTTTTATTAGATTTACCGAAGAAAACCTTAGATAACGTACCTTTTTCATAATGTTTAGTTCTTATTACCAAGGTTATATTTTTTCACTGTTTTTCATTTATAAATTTCAGAACATTTAAAGAAATTAAAATAGCCCGGCTGGTGTGGCCCAGAGGGTGGAACGTCGTCCCAGGGACTGAGAGGTCCCGGTTCGATTCCGGTCAGGGTGCATGCCCGGGTTGTGGGCTCGATCCCCAGTGGGGGGCGTGCAGGAGGCAGCTGATCGATGCTTCTCTCACATCGATGTTTCTATCTCTCTCCCTCTAAAAAATCAATTAAAAAAATAAATTAAAATAAACCATAATTACACTAGAGAAAATGACTTCTCTATTCATTAGAAACTCTATTCATTTTGCTCCTAGTCTTTTAAAACTCTGTGTAATATGTATATATATTGACTTCACTCTTCTGAAAAAAATAGTTTTTGTTACTTGTTGTTTTGAAATGACAGGATCACATGGCTCCCGAGGGGCTACTGTGCAATTCTCACAGGTGATCCACAGGAGGGACCTAGGCTGGTGATTGCTCGGGACCTCGCCTTCTAACAGCACCTGCACCTGCACACCTGTGTGCCGTTCCCCTGAAGCAGATGCTTTTAAAAGCACGCCAGGCGCCTGTGGACCCTCAGTGCTCACTTATTTATTCTTATTTTCTTTTTCATTATTGATTTAGAGAGAGAGGAAGGGAGAGGAGATAGAAACATCGATGAGAGAACGTCGATTGGCTGCCTCCACACCCTGGGCATGTGCGCTGACCGGGAATCGAACCGGCGACCTCTTGGTGCGTGGATGGACGCTCCACCACGGAGCCACACCGGCCGGGCTGCAGGGCTTTATTTGGACCGGAATAGAAGGCCGTCATGCAGATGTGTCCTTAGGAAATAATCCGAACAACTCCCCAGCCGGTGCTTTGTAAAGTGGTTTGTAAATGCCTCCCAGCCAGAATGCAACCAAGTCCGGACCCCACGGTCTCAGTGGAGAGGCAGCCGGCCGAGGGTGCTTCACGGACCCGGCCGAGGACTCACTCATGAGATCACTCCCTCCGCGTGGCTCTCTCAGAATGACATATATAAACTGCATTTAAGCGGCTTTGATGACCACTGGCAACGAATAATGGCAGCTGAAGGCGTGGTTCGGTTCACGCAGAGCGGGCTGTGCCAACGCTCAGTGGGCTCACTCTTAGACCAGGGTCACTCACACCCGTGACATCTCAGAGTCCTTACTCACACAGGGTGCCAGATTTAGGAAATAGAGACACAGGATTCCCGTTCCATTCCGATGTTAGGAAAACAGCCGATGATGTTGTACGTCTGTCCCCGATGCTGCGTGAGTTCTACCGGACAGTTGAACAGCGGTCTGAAACTCAGGTCGGGGTCCCTGTATTTCATATGGTCGTCCGCAGGTACCCCAGGGCCCTTCCGAAACGCACACAGCGACACAGACCTGTCCCAGGTGAGGTGTGACAGACAAGTTGCTGTTAGACAGTTTGTGGCAGAGAAATGGTCCCTCTGAGACGGTGATGGTTACGTAGAGAAGCTGAATAAAGAGAACAGGCAGTGGGACAAAGTCCATTTTCTCTCTCTTTTTATTTTTCAGTGTGAATTCCTCCTTTTTGGGAAATTAAGTTCCAGGCGACCGATTCTATACTTAATTTGTTTATAAAGGACTCTCCCTTCCAGAAGAAAACGGGCCTTCAGAGCTCTGTGGTTCCTCTGCCACGTCCCATGGGCGTGGATTCTTGGGTTGGCAGCAATAACGTAAAAAAATTATTTTATTGAATTTATTGGGTGACACCGGTCAGCAAAACCATACGGGTTCCAAGTGTCCAGCTCCACCCCATGTCATCCGCACGGGGCATCGTGTGCCCACCACCCAGGTCCAGTCTCTTTCCGTCCCCATCCCCCCCTTTGCCCACCTCCAGCTCCCCGCCCCTTCCCTCTGGCCGTCACACTCTTGTCTGTGTCTGTGTGTTACGTATATTTTTACTTCATCTCTCCACCTTTTTCATCCGGCCCCCAGGCCTCTCCCCTGACATCTGTCAGCGCGTCCTATGGATCCACGCGCCCATTTCTATTTTGTTTGTTAAATTATTTTGTTGATTGGATTCCACAACAGCTACTAACGTTTATAGGAACTACAATGCGAGTGTGTACTTGCAGGGGTTATGTATAATTCTAGATTAACGAAGAGAAAGGCCGTGTGTTACCCTGCGTATGACGCTTGTGGAATGTACACTTGGGTTCACTGGGGGCATGGGAGTGGAGTACACGTTATTTCTGAAAGCTTATGGTTGCTTTGGGGGAACGGAATTAAGGTCCATAAAATGAGAGGGCTTCTTGTGACATTAAATAAAACAACAATAAGCTTTTCAAAATATAAATAGTGTGGGAACAAGGAAGCAAAGTGTGATGTGTACTCTGCAACTTCTGATTAGATAGAAAGATTCCAAGGTGGAGTGACGGTGAACCCCCAAACCCTTCATTCTAACTGGCCAAGTTCTCATCTCCTGCCGCCACCACGTCCGCCAGACAGAACTGTGTGTGGCCCCTCTGCCGGGGGCTCTGGCTGTGGCTCCTAGGGGATGTAATGGTCATTGTGGTCATTACGACTATCGGGTGTTCTGTTAGGGAAGAGTCTATGCATTTTGCTTCCAGAGCATCACCGCTGAAACTCCCTTGTCTCTTACTTAATTCTTCAGGATCCATTGTGCTGTAGACACCTTCACACCAACAGCCCTCCACTCGAGAAAAGGTACTCACTGCCCGGCGAAGCCTCATTTGTCTTTAAAATCCCTTTTAGTCCCGGACATGGTGTGGTATCACCTCGAAACTGAAAATGTCTCTCATTTGGTTGTTGATTTTCCTTCACATAGTTAAAAGCTGAGGTCCCGTTCTGTTTGGGTTCCGCTGTTAGCCAGGCGGCGGGGTCCCGAGTGTGCCAACGGTGCCCGGAAGGCGCCGCCCGCCCGCGTGAAGGGGAGAGGAGGGGAGGGGAGGGGGTCCCTCCCGCAGGTGTGTCGGGAGGAAAACGCGGGCCCCAGAATACACGTCCCTGCACGCCTGGCGCTGTGTTCTCTGCGAAGCCTCTAACTAGGGAGGACACTTTAGAAAGAGAGAGCTAGGCACTGTTTTCTTTAAAACAAAATCTCAGTGAAGAGGAGAGAAATGAAGGTAATGGCGAACAGAGGTGTGTGACCCTGTTTAATTCTTCTTATTTACCGCGGTGCTGAGAAGGTTTCCCTGTCGTCTCAGTCAAAGACAGTCGTAGCCAAGAGGTCACGGACTTTATTGGAATGTTCACGTGTGGATACTACGGAATTTAGACTTGCATGTGATAACCTAAATCATTTATGGTTTGTATTGTTTCTTAGTATATAACCGGGAAACATGATAAAACTTTAACTGACAATGGTGGGGGTGGGACAAAATTGTTTTTAAACCCTGTTTCGTATTGTTTTGTTTTTGGTTGATTCTGGGTATATAAATGGGAAAAATAATTGTGAGACATCAATAAAAAAAAATGGCGAGGCTGTTACAGAAACACCTGCTTACCTCACCTGGTGTTTGCACCTGCCCTTGAACTCCTGCTGGAGAAGAGAAAGGTGGCAGCGACCAAAGAGACCTTTTGCTGTGGTGTTTCCACGGCCGCAGAGCGGGAAGAGGATCTAGCAGAGTTGTTACCGTGTGTGACTATGCGTATTCTGTGTTTTCTATTTCGAACTGAAGTTTTTATTATTGCTGTTGTTTGTTTTCAAAGGAAGGGTGGATGTTCTAATTTACAGGTGGTGGGTTTGTAGATCAAATTTTTATTTTCTATTTTAATAATCGCTGGTGGATGTGAATTCCATATTGGTTGTAAGTCCTTGCTTTTCAGCACTTAGAATATTTCTTGCCTTTCCCTCTGGCCTGCGAAGTTTCTGTTCAGAAATCGGCCGACAGTCTTATGGGAGCTCCCTTGTAGGTCACTAACTGCTTTTCTTTTCCTGCTTTTAAGATTCTCTCTTGGTCTTTAACCTTTGGCATCTTAATGATGATGTGTCTTGGTGTGGGCCTCTTGGGGTTCATCTTGTTTGGGACTCTTGAAGTTGTCCCAGAGGCTCCTTACATTATCTCTTTTTGTTGTTGTTGCTGTTCTGATTGGGTGTTTTCTGCTTCTTTATCTTCCGAATCTCTGATTTGATCATCTGCTTTATCCACTCCACTGCTGATTCCCTGTGATGTATTCTTCATTTCTGACGGGCTCTTTTTAATGTTTTCTAGTTCTGTTTTTTTGCTACCCATCTCTTTGGTGAAGTTCTCACTGAGTCCATCCATTGTTCCCCTCAGTTCCTTGAGTGTCCTTATAACCAGCGTTTTGAACTCTGCACGGCGTAGATTGCTTGTTTCCACTTTGTTTAGTTCTTTCCCTGGAGTTTTGTTCTGTTCTTTCATTTGGGACATGCTTCTTGTCTCCTCGTTTTGGCTGCCTCCCTGTTCCTGTGTGTTAGGTAGAGCTGCTGTGTCTCCCGGGCTTGAGCAGCAAATGTAGCCGGTGCCCTGTAGGGCTTTAGTGGCGCAGCCTCTCAGATCTCCTGAGCTGGGCACTCCAGGTGCCCCCCTTGTGGACCGTTACCCCCTTCCACTGTAGTTGAGCCTTGATTGCTGTTGGAACCTCAGCGGAGGAATTTACCCCCGGGTGGATCAACTTCAAGGACTGGCTGTGACCACGGTGGGGGACCAGCCGTGCAGGGCTGACCCCACGGGATCAGACTCACTTCAGCAGGGCTCTGGTGCCCACTGAGTCCGCCCCTTGAGTGTGTTGTTGTGGAGGTGTTGGGGTGGTGCTTCGATGTGGTCTGAAGCTGTCCACTGGGTGCTCTGGCCCTGGGGCCTCCTGGGAGGTGCAGGCCAAGGTCAGCCTCTGCCTGGGCCCTGCCTGGGGCCACCCAGCATGAGCTGCATGGTGATCTGTGATGACTGCCACTTGTGCTGGGCTGGGAGGTGCCCAGGGGAGGCCCTGCTGTGAACCATGGCCAGCTGCTGCTCGTGCGGGCCTGGGCCCCTTAGTGAGAGGAACAGGGCACGCTGAGGCCAGCAGCCGCTTGTTGGACAGATTTTAGGAAAGATCAAAGCCTGAGCCAAGAGAGGCTGTTAGTGTGAAAAAGCCACTGGAAACAGCCTGGGTGGGCCTGCAAGCTGGGTGGGACGGGGTCTCAGGGAATCACCAGGGCGGGGCGAGTAGTGTTCATCAGGTTGATGGAGACCCACCTGCTGGCTCTGGGAGGAGGGCTCAGCACAGGAACAGTGGCCTCTGCCGCACATGTGTCCGGGAGAGAGCTCCCCTCCAGCCCTCGCTCTGAGGCCAGACAGTTCGGTTCCTCCCCATGTGGCCCTGGGGGCTGTTGAGCTGCTGCCCCAGCGCTGGAGCCCGAGCCCGTGAGTCTGAGTAAGCGTGTGTGCTGGCCCTTTAAGAGGAATGCCTGGGACTCCTGAAGCCTGCGTCTCCCTCAGCCCCCATCCCCGCTGGTTTCACAGCCAGACGTTAGGGGGATTTGTCTTCCTGGCCCTGGAACCCTGGGCTGGGACATCGTGGGGGGCTGGGGCCCCTTGCTCCTCAGCAGGGACCTCCACAGCCAAGATATCCCTCCCAATCTTTATCCGCCACACGTGGGTTGGGACCAGGACGTCTGTGTCTCTACCCCTCCTGCCCATCTCCACGTGGCTGCTTCTGCATGTCCTTAGTGGTAGGGCTTCATTCAGCGAGGTGTCAGACGTCTGCATGGTGGCCTGTAGTTCAGCTGTCATTCTGAGGTGGTCGCGGGAGGAGGCGGGACGGCGCCCACCTGCTCTGCTGTCTTGACCCAAAGCCCTCAGTGATTTTCAAGACCATTAGTGAATACCATCCTTGTTACTAAAGTAAGTAAAAGTAAACACACACACACACACATTACGAGTTTACACAAATATGGAAGCGATGGAGAGCGATCCTGACGTGGCCCTTGGTTACCTGAGTGGTCACCTTGGTTACCTGAGTGGCCACCTTGGTTACCTGAGTGGTCACCTTGGTTACCTGAGTGGCCCTTGGTTACCTGAGTGGCCACCTTGGTTACCTGAGTGGTCACCTTGGTTACCTGAGTGGCCCTTGGTTACCTGAGTGGTCACCTTGCTTACCTGAGTGGTCACCTTGGTTACCTGAGTGGCCCTTGGTTACCTGAGTGGTCACCTTGGTTACCTGAGTGGCCCTTGGTTACCTGAGTGGTCACCTTGGTTACCTGAGTGGCCCTTGGTTACCCAAGTGGTCACCTTGCTTACCTGAGTGGCCCTTGGTTACCTGAGTGGTCACCTTGCTTACCTGAGTGGTCACCTTGGTTACCTGAGTGGCCACCTTGGTTACCTGAGTGGCCCTTGGTTACCTGAGTGGCCACTTTGGTTACCTGAGTGGCCCTTGGTTACCTGAGTGGCCACCTTGGTTACCTGAGTGGCCCTTGGTTACCTGAGTGGCCACCTTGGTTACCTGAGTGGCCCATGGTTACCCGAGTGGTCACCTTGGTTATCTGAGTGGTCACCTTGGTTACCCGAGTGGCCCTTGGTTACCTGAGTGGCCCTTGGTTACCTGAGTGGCCACCCTGGTTACCTGAGTGGCCCTTGGTTACCTGAGTGGTCACCTTGGTTACCTGAGTGGCCCTTGGTTACCTGAGTGGCCGCCTTGGTTACCTGAGTGGCCCTTGGTTACCTGAGTGGCCACCTTGGTTACTCGAGTGGCCCTTGGTTACCTGAGTGGCCCTTGGTTACCCGAGTGGTCACCTTGGTTATCTGAGTGGTCACCTTGGTTACCCGAGTGGCCCTTGGTTACCTGAGTGGCCCTTGGTTACCTGAGTGGTCACCTTGGTTACCTGAGTGGCCCTTGGTTACCTGAGTGGCCCTTGGTTACCTGAGTGGTCACCTTGGTTACCCGAGTGGTCACCTTGGTTACCTGAGTGGTCACCTTGGTTACCTGAGTGGCCCTTGGTTACCTGAGTGGCCCTTGGTTACCTGAGTGGTCACCTTGGTTACCTGAGTGGCCCTTGGTTACCTGAATGGCCACCTTGGTTACCTGAGTGGCCCTTGGTTACCTGAGTGACCACCTTGGTTACCCGAGTGGTCACCTTGGTTACCTGAGTGGTCACCTTGGTTATCTGAGTGGTCACCTTGGTTACCTGAGTGGCCCTTGGTTACCTGAGTGGTCACCTTGGTTACCTGAGTGGCCACCTTGGTTACCCGAGTGGCCCTTGGTTACCTGAGTGGCCCTTGGTTACCTGAGTGGCCACCTTGGTTACCTGAGTGGCCCTTGGTTACCCGAGTGGTCACCTTGGTTATCTGAGTGGTCACCTTGGTTACCCGAGTGGCCCTTGGTTACCTGAGTGGCCCTTGGTTACCTGAGTGGCCCTTGGTTACCTGAGTGGACACCTTGGTTACCTGAGTGGCCCTTGGTTACCCGAGTGGTCACCTTGGTTATCTGAGTGGTCACCTTGGTTACTTGAGTGGCCCTTGGTTACCTGAGTGGCCCTTGGTTACCTGAGTGGCCACCTTGGTTACCTGAGTGGCCCTTGGTTACCTGAGTGGCCACCTTGGTTACCTGAGTGGCCACCTTGGTTACCTGAGTGGCCCTTGGTTACCTGAGTGGTCACCTTGGTTACCTGAGTGGTCACCTTGGTTACCTGAGTGGCCCTTGGTTACCTGAGTGGCCACCTTGGTTACCCGAGTGGCCCTTGGTTACCCGAGTGGCCTTGCAGGCTCCCAGCTGCACCCGGACACATATGTGGAGTCCAGGTGCAGGTTCCCGTAAACTGCTCGGACGGGGATTGATGACGTGATGCTAGACTCTCCGAAGCAGCAGTTCAGTGTAGGTGCCTACCTGCGTGGAGACAGCATGAGCAGCTCCCCTCTCGTGGGCGGGGGACCCCGACAAGGTCAGAGCACTCAGCCTGATGCAGAGCTCAGGTTGATGCTGTTGCTCGGAGGGGGTGCGTCCAGGGTGCCTGTTATCACGGTGCCTCACAACCAGCACACAGGGGACGTGCGTTCCTCTCTGCATCGGCGTCACATGCTGACTCTTTAGAAAGAACGATACACATTTATTTTTGCCTCTGGTCTGTGAAGGATTTGGGGACGGGGATCCTGATTTGAGGGTGAGTCATCAGTGTTCAGATCCACACAGCTGTGTGTGTTGAGGAAAGCATCTTATCTATCTGATGACGTTCGAGCTGGTGGGACAGGAGAAAATAAATCCAACATCTGGAAAATCACAAGAGAAACACATGCACTTCAAGTGGAAACGTCATTTAGTCTTTTCTTTGCAGCCACCTTAAAGGGGCAAGTTATAAACCCATAGCAGAGGAGTGGTCAGAGCTCGGCCCCCTGCGGACGGATTGAGGGACACCTGCTGGGCTGGGACTCAGCCTCCGACCTCCTTGTGGTCAGAGGTCCTTCTGGTGCCTGCCAAACGGCCCCTGTGGGCTCAGCCAGGCCTCCCTCCTGCTAAATCCACAGACCCTCCCCACGGTCAGCCTCCGGGCCCACCCCAGCATTTACCAGTTCGTTATTTCTTCCTCTTGGAACATCTTTTTGCCCCCAACGTCCAAGTTTTCATTCTGTCTTGCCTTTCTTCTACTTTCCTGGCAAATCTGTCTCCTGTCTCATGCCTGTCCTGTCCTTGCCATCATAATATTCGGGTGTCCTTGTCTCCGTCCGTGGCCCTCTTGGCTTCCCCATTTCTATTGGCCTCTCCATCAGGCTGAGGGCTCGTTCGGCTTGGTAACGTCTAGTACCGTCTCTAAAAGTGGGATGACTTACAGATCTGTATGCCTGGCTTGTATCTCTTTGCTGATTAATGTAGCCAGCTGTGTCCATGAAGTCCCTGATCAACAGCTCGGTGTGTCCTGTGTAACACTGCGCTCCTGAGCTCCCCCCTGAAATCTGTCTCGCCCGTGTCTTTTCATTTCCGTGAATGGCAACTCCCCCAGTCCCGGCTCGAGGGGTTGACACTCGGGAGTCACCCAGGACTCCCGCCTCCCACACTCCTTATCCCACTCCCCGGAAAACAGTCTGGGCTTGACTTCAGTGGGTGTGGAATTCTCACCTCCGTGGTCTCACCCTCGGTCACCGCTCACCGGTCGCTGCAGAGTCATCGGCCCCCTGCACCTCCTCCCCGTCTGAAGTCCATTTCTGATACCGCAGCCAAAGGGGACTGGCTGTGTCCGTGTGGTGGACTTGTATGTCTGTTTCCTTCATCAAGTTAGGGAAGTTTTCTGTCATTATTGTTTATTTTTTTATCCTCATCTGAGGACAATTTTGCATTTTTCTTCAGATAGAGCAGGAGGGAGAGAGGGAGGAAGAGAGAGAGAGAGAAACATCAATGTGAGAGAGACACATAGAGTGGTCGCCTCCCACACAACCCCAACCGGGACCGGGGACAAACTGCCACCGAGGTACGTGCCCTTAGCGGGAACCGAACCCGGGTCTCTCTGGTCCGCAGGCTGATGCTCTAACCGCTGAACCACATCAGCCAGGGCAGTTACACGGGTTCTGACAAGGGCAGCGGGTCGTGTGTCTGTGGATACAGTCTCTCGTGCAGGTGGGGTCACTGCCCTGGACACAGCCCCTGCGACTCCCCCGTGTTCCTCCATCTGAACCCTGGAAACTCTGGCCTTCACCGTCTCTGTGGTTTCCTGTCTAGGATGTTACAGCCGGAATCGCACACGGTTGTATCTGATTTGCTCACATTTGGGGGGAGATTTTTGCAGCGATGTTCCTGAGGGATGATCTTGGGCGGACTTCTCTTGTGGTATCGTATCGGACTGAGGTGTTCAGGTAACGCTGGCGTCCGGGCGTGAGTTTGGAGGGTCCCTTCTGCTGCCGTTTTGGGGAAGGTGTTGTAGAGAGTCGGCATCATTCCCCTCCTCGATGTTTGGGAGCAGTCCCTGGTGAAAACAGTGGGCCCTGCTGTGTCCTTTTATGGAAGATGATGTGTTAATTTTCGTAGTTTGCCTCTTTCAAGAAATGGGTTCACTTTGGTTTTGACAGAGACACGTTCTGGTATTCTTTGATTATTCTTTGAATGTTCACTGTGTCAGTTGTGATAATCTCTCGCTCGTGTCTGAGGCTGATCGTTGGTGCCTTCTCCCTTTCTTTCTGTGTTTGGCTGTGATGAATGAAGATTTAGCATTTTATGAATATTTTCAAAGAATCAGATTTTGTTTGTTGATGTTCTTTCTTGTTTTCTTCTTCATGGATTTCCGCCCCAGTTTTCACGATCTCCGTTCCTGTGCGTGCCTCAGGCTCCTTGTTCTTCTCTCACGGTGTCCTAGGGCGAGTCTGCCCTTCTCTCTCCAGGGTGCCCACGCCGCCAAGTTTCCTCTCGGTCCTGCTCTCGCTGTGTCCCGAGCATTTTGCTAAACTGTATTTCATTTACTCAGAGCACTTTGAAATTTCTTTTGAGAGTTCTTTGACCCACGCGCTATTTAGAAGTGTCTTCTTTGATTTCCAACGATTTAGGGATATCCCAGCTATTTTCTGTTACTTGTCTCTACTTTAATTCACTCGTGGCCTGAGAACAGTCTCTGGATAACTTAAACGTAACGTTGTGAAGGTGTTTATGGTTCCGATAATGTCTCGCAGCAGGGGCACAGCACAGCGGCAGACACTTGTCGAGGTGACGCACTGCCCCCGCTGATGCAGGCGCCCACCTGGCGCCGCGCGTGGCTGTCACAATGTTGCCCGTGTCTCCCGCTCTCTCCCTTATCTGCCGTGCCGGTAACCATGGCCTGCCTCTGCTCTCGTCTGCTGTAAGACCATCGTTCGAAGTTTCGGCCACTTCTAATCGTTTCTGTCTTTGTCTAGTGATGTGTAGGCATTTTCATTTTTTGTACGAATCCTTTTCCATAGATGCACATTGTAAATATCTTCTCCCCACCAGTGGCTTTTTTGCTCTCTTAGAAATAGACGTTCTTAATTTTGGTGAAGTTCAATTCCTTATGTTCTTCCACAGCTAGTGCTCTTTATCTCCGACTTCGAAGGCAGAGACCGCCGTACGTCTTCTCTCCACGCAGCTGTGAGTGGAGGTTCACCCTCCGTCACGTCCTTGTCGAGGCAATCGCTGTTTGACCGTGTCTTCCACCCGGACACGTTCCCCGGCAGTGTGCCCCTGGGGACCCCTGTGCGCGAGGCTGGGGACCCAGCACGCGGCCCAGGAACCAGTACCAGCTGTTTCACCACATACCAGACCGTGTCGTTTGTTCACGGTGACAGGGGCGCACTTTCCTCCCAGCCATAGCTACAGTTACGTATTTATTTCCATGTCACTGCACGGGCTGAGACTTCTGGGGCAACAGCTGCCGGAGTCCCACACACTTGACCGCGGTGTGATCGTGGCCGTCCCGACTCGCTCCCGACGCCAGGTGGAAATTGGTCTGCATTTCAGCATCAGGTATGATATATGAGCTGTGGGTTTTAGGTAGAGGCCATTTATCAAATTATGGAAATTATTTTCTGGTCCTAGTTTACTGAGATTTTTAAAAATTCATGAGTGCACACGGCATTTTATATTTTATCTGAATCTGTTAGGATGTCCACGTGACTTGCTTTTTTAATACGATTAATTGCGCTGGCGGAGTTTTCACGTGTTAAACTGATCCAGGGTTTCGCCATCTGGGAACACAAGGCAAAGGCTCTGGTTTGGATAAGACATTGTTTCGAATTTTTATAGCTGTGTGCACAGGAAACAGTCCCTTTCTAGTTTATCCGTGTTCAGTGTTGACTTCGTTAGTGTTGCCCTTTTCCTGTTCTGTGGAAAAGATTCTGTATAATTGCTGTCTTTTTAAAGTGGTTTAAACAACACCCCAGTGAAGCCATCGTGGCCGGAGTTTTGTGGTTGTGTGTGTGTGTTTTCTGCCTGAATGTTTACGGTGCAATCTGACTTGGTTTGGCAGGTGCCAGACTCTTTGGATTTCCTGTTCTTCTGGTCTCTGCGATGAGTAGGATCTCCCCAGGTGACATTCCTTCTCTCCCGCGGTCCCTGTGTGAGTGGGGAGCGATCAGATGAGTGAAAAGGCAGGCGGTCGTGACTCCAAAGCCAAAGCTGAAGCCGTGTACCGGAGTCGGTGGGAGGAGAGCCGAGGCGCCCGCTGTTGAGGCTGCGTGGGGGCCGGGGCTCACGCCTGGAGGACTCAGCGTGATGCTGTCGGGCGGAACTACCTTGTCAGCAGCCAGGACGCATGGCAGATGTTCAGCTCTTGTCCCTGAGCTCCAGAGGGGCGACCAGGAGACCGTGGTGTGGAAGGCCCGGCCGCAGTCACACAGGCCGTGGGGCATCGGGGAACCGCCGATGGCAGGCGCACTGAGAACACTGCTGGTTTACAGGCCGTGCCCCACTTAGACCCCACAGAGGAGGAGGAGGAGAACTCCCCAAGCAGCTGGAGCGGGTGTGAGCGGCTCAGATTTACATAGAAGATGTTCATTTATGTGAGCAGTTCAGACAGAAGTGGAGATCCAATCTTGGTCTTGTCTTTTCTAAATGTTTGGTATAATTTGTGTTAAAATATTTCAAACAGAGAAGTATGAAACCAGTGGAAAACTTTCTGTGTTGTCTTTACTCATATTCCTTAACTGTAAACATTTTACTACATCTACATTTCTCTCTCTATGTCTATCTATCTACCTATAATCTATCCTATCCATCCATCGACATCTATGTATCTATCCATCCATCAACCATCCATTCACCATCCATCCATCATCCATTCATCATCCTTTCATCATTCACCCATCATCCATCCATCCACCATCCATCATCCATCCATCATCTATCCACCATCTGTCCATCATCCATTAATCATCCTTTCATCATTCACCCATCTATATCACCCATCTATCATCCATCCATCCATTTTTATCTGACTATACTTCTCTGTATCATAATCTTGTAAAGTGCCACTGTCCCTGCTGTGGGTAGTGCAGAGGTATCTCTGACAACTCAGTTCTAGGATTTGGGCTCCTCCAGATACAGTTCTGCATCATTGTGGGGTCACCTTTGCGTAGATTCGCCCTGGGCTTGCTCTGCGCGTTTCTGGACAGGAGCAGAGTGCACACACCATGAGACCGCTCTTCACCCTCCTCGCCTCGTAGTCGAGAACACAGGTGCTTTATGCAAGTGGAGAGAAATCTGTGCTCATGCAAAGTCTGAACCAGCAGTTAGGATTTTCTTCAAGGTCAAATGCTACACTTGACATGTGTGGTATAGTTCAGCACGGAGCCAGGTGAGGAACCTGGACATGCAGTGATGACAGGTGAAGGACAGCGAGGGGAGTGAGGGACTTAGCTGTGGAGGACTCGGTGCAGGGCATTCTTTAAATGATCCGTCTTATGTGTGTCTGCGGGTGCATCAGTAGTATTTCAACAGGTATTAAAATGTCATTTTACTCAGTAACCTATTATTTATTTATCACATGTATTGGACTGACATTGGTTAAGAAGATCATACGGCTTTCAAGTGTACAGTTCTGATACATGGTCTGTGTTTTCCACTGTGGTCCCACCACTGAAAGTCAAATCATCTCCTGTCATCATAGATTTGGCCCCCTTTACTACTCCCTCACCCCTCTTTGGGTTTGCCAAACAAAGCGATCTATATAAATTACACATCTTTACTCTTGAGGGCCATCAAAAGGTTGAATGAGGGGCAGAAAATGTCTGAGCTTTGCATTGTATTCTGCACTGAACAGAGTTTTCCCTTTCAACTGATGAGCTAACCCATTCACACATCAACATGTTACTGTCCAGACTCCCTAGAGGTGTATCTTTAAATCAGTAAAGGTTCCTATCCCCCCCCCCCCGGGTGCCCTTAAATGAAATGGACGCACCCAAACCTACACATACAAATGGCAGAGAAAATAAATATAAATGCAAAGCATTTTGCAATGAAAGAGCAATTTACTGAAACATAAACTTAAAAGCTTTTTTGCATCCAAGTTGTTAAGTTAAAATGAAGGCTGAAGAAATACAATATGAAATGTAGACATTTTTATGACTCGTGAGGTATTACATGTGACTTTGGTCCATCAAGGTGAAGCGTGGTGAAATTGTAACATTCAATCTGAAGTCGAAATAATCTAGGGTAAAATTTTCACTATCTGGAAAGACAAATAAATGGCGTGTAAGGGGAACCCTGGACAGATCATTGGGAAGCACAGGAGGAGTTCTACAGGCTGAGCGGCTCTAGAAGTTTCTCAGTAGAATCCATAGGACCAATATCCGCCACAGCAAGATGGGCGGCCGCCATATCCATACCTGCCACGGCCACGGCCACGGCCACAGTAGTAGTTGCTGTAATAGCGCATGGTGTCAGGAATGGAAGGTTCAGTTGAGGAGCAGGTAATCGATTTCCTCTGAGTGTGAACACCCTCCTTGGTGCGGACCTAACCACAGGCGGGGGCTAGCCTCCTATTGTACGTTAGTTTGCCTACTTTCTAATCTATAGTTGGTTCGGCAGAAAGGCCCTCATGACTGTGACTCCTCTACTACTGTGTCAGGAGTCCCACAATCTAATCAGGTGCCTTTGACCAGCACACTTGACTCTGCTGCTTATGTTTTCGTTAGTTTAAGGTCTATGGTGAGTTTCCACAGGAAGCACATTTTTCTCATGTCCTTCGTATGATACTTTTCATCTCACGGTGAAATGCATGCTTAGGATTTATGAACGTCTGTATGTGGGTTCAAGGCTTCGTGGGTTGAAGACATTAATGAAGTCACAAAACTGCGAATTTACCTATTTGCTTTGTACAAGGAGCACATATATTTCCCCTGGACACGAGCTTCCAGTGATGACTTACAGCAGTGACTGTGGTGCATTGTTTTGTGGTCTGAATGCGGCCTTTGCTTTGACCTTGAGACGGGTTATTCAGTACTCTTGCTTTGGTCTAGATGACTTCATCATTGAACCATGCAATTTGCCATTTACTTATTCATTAATTTCCCTCGAAAGGTATTAATGCTCAGATGACTTAGTACTGGATTCTGATACTGTCTATTTTTATACTCACCGTAGAACATTGCAAATTTGCTAGATCATTAGAATAATATTTACCATTTCCAGAAAAAATGAAAAAAATTTGAATACCTTGTTAAAACTAAAATACATGTTTTAGCATAATTTTGAATAAATATGTATTTGTTGGTATCCCAATTACAGATATTTTCAAATAATGAACATACATGTTCAATATTGAAGATGTTGGGTGGACTGTCTCTTGTGAGAATAAACCAATTTTGCAATCATATCATTTGTATAAGGTATTTCCCATATTCACTTTTTTGAAAGGCACATTTTCTAAAAAACTTGTTTGATAAAGATGGGATTTAACCTCACTTAAATCCACATTGAACTGGTCACTTCTACATGTTCCATGTGCACAGAGCTAATAGAGAGAAATGTAAATAAAAATGAAATGATGTCAATGAGGACATATGAAGAAAATGAAGTTAAACCTTTTTGCACATGGGATACATTGAATTAAACCTTACACAGGAGTAAAATGGTAGCACAACATTAAAAGGAAATGTTTCTTACTAATTGGGAGGTTTTCTGTGTGATTTTTGTCAATAAAGAAGACAAGGTTGTATCTGAATTTCCCTAATCTCATACTCAGGAAATTAAGGCAGATTGTCCATTTTGGGAAAGAGGATAGACTTACTGGAAGCAGACTTAAGGAAGTCAGGATTCATCCAAGGGGCTGACTTGTCCTGGAAGTTCATCCATAGCGTCGAGGCACCAGGGTCTACCACAACAAAATGTGGCAGCGGTGTCCTCACCCACCACAGCCACAGCTCGGGCACCACAGTAGAGTGTGTAGCACACAGTGTTAGGGCTGCAGCTTCAGCAGAAGAGCAGGGACTCCGTTTCCGCAGACTGAGTGTCACCGTGGGTCCAGACCACTCTGTAGTGGAAAACCACAGGCGCTGATGGCCTAATGTGAATGAGAATTTTTGAGTTTTGATTCATGATGTAAAGAAAGATTGACTCGCTACCACACCAGCGTTGCCAGAAATGCACCGTGCATGTGCCCAAAGCAATTTCTCTCCTAGTTCCGAAACTTCCCGAATTCTATGTTTGGTAATAAACATGTCCAGGTTAGAAGAGAGAACATAAAACATAAAAGCCATCTTCCAGATGTGTGTTTTAGCGCACAAAAACTCCGTTTTAAGTTAGACCTACACTCTGACAGTTCAGATTGTACATCATGAGTTTGTGGGTACATGAAAGGAGAAGTTATTTGACCTCACACACCTGATAAATTTGCCGATCCATTTCCTCAGAGATAGCAGGGCTCCACGTTTCAGCTCTCTGAGGGTTACAATGACCTAACACAGTGCTTTTTTACTTTTTAAAGTAAACTTGTACTGAAATTCCACATACACACAGAAAAGACCATAAATCATTACGTAGACATAGATTAATATTCACAAAATAACCATGCAATGTAGTTGGCATTCAGACCAAGACATAGAACAGCAGCTGGACCCAGACCGACTCCTGTCTTCCCTTCACCATCTGCTCCCCAGGCACTGCTCTCACCGTTGGAAATGATACATCTGTTTTACCGCCTTTGCCCTTTGTGTAAGTGAATTCAGAGATAACGCACTCTTTTTACCTGGTTTCATTTCCTCAGCATTGTGATTTTAGGTTCACGCGTTTCGTTTGTGTAGAAGTTGTTTATTTTCATTGCGGAATGGTGCTCGCTTGCATGATAAACCTCAATTTATCGATCCATTTCTTGTTGGTGGAGAGTTGGGCTGTTTCCAGTTTTGATCATAACGATATGACTTCATGAATATTTGTGTACACATCTCTTGGTAAATTCATGCATGTCTCAGACAGATAGCGCCGCAGTAACACTGCATAAGAAATTGATCTAAAGCACGGTTTTATGTTAGCGTCAACGTGACTGGCCCTCGCGGGTCTGCCCGTTGTCTGTGGTTTGGCTGATGCTGGGTTTGAACCCGGCTGGGCTGATGCTGAGCCTCTGGGCTGATCAGATAGGGAAGGGGATGAAAGGAGCATGAGGAACTCACATTCTGCATGGACTGAGGTCACGCTCTTGTCATCCTGGCATCGCTGTCCCCTCAGCATGAGCCCAAGACAAGTCTTCTCTCCTTCTCTCGTTTATTCTTCCCCACCTGTGTTAGTCGGAGTTCTCCAAAGAAATGGGACCAACAGGAGACAGACAGACACAGGTGCCTCTGCTATGCCTCATGGGGATTTATTACAGGAGGGGCGCACATCACTGTGGAGGCGGAGAAGTCCCACCATCGGCATGGCATCTGCAAGACCAGGAATCATGAGAGCCACGGGTACAGTTCCATCTGAGTCCAAAGACCTGCGGACCAGGAGTGCTGACGTCCAAGGGCAGGAGAAGATGGACAAGCAAAGAAAACAAAATGGCCCTTTCTCTCGCTTTTTGTTCCATGCAAGCCTCCGTGGATGGATAATGCCCACCTACAAGGGCGAGGGCCCTGTTCTGTATTCTTTCTACGGATTCAAATGCAAATCTCTTCACAGACACACCCAGAAGTAATGTTGTATCAGCTCTCTGGGAATCCCTCAGCCCAGGCAAGTTGACAGATGAAATGAACCATCGTACCATCCCACTGGTCAACATAGCAACACACACACACACACACACACACACACACACACACATGCACATGCACACCACGTGCACACACTCACATGCACACACGTGCACACTCACATGCACACTCACCCACTCACATGCACACACTCACCCACACACACGTGCACACACATGTGCACACTCACATGCACACACCCACACACATGCACACACGTGCACACACGCACATGCACACACACACTCACATGCACACTCACCCACACACATGTGCACACACTCACACACTCACATGCACACACATGCACACACTCGCACACACATGCGCACACACGCACACACACATGCGCACACACTCACACACTCACATGCACACATGCGCACACACTCACGTGCATGCACTCACCCACACACACAAACGAAGAAAATTTATTTAAATGCAGTAAATCAATATTTAATGAGACATTTATTAAAACTAACTTAAACCTTTCTCAATGAAAGTTATTGATCAAAAATGTAAGAATTTTAAAGTCAATAAAATATCAAAGGAAAAGATTTTTAAAACATCGTGAAACATTCGGATGATCTAGTGACTCCAGATGAGGCTCACAGAGTCTGACCGATTTCTCTCAGAGACGTTAGGATGGTGTTGACCTTTCCAAAGAGAACATTGAAGTGTCCGTGGGAAGAGCTGTGGTGGCAGATCCTGGAAGCCTGGGTGGGTCAGTTGGTTGGGATTCTCTGGAAGTTTCTCAGTAGAACCCATATGAACAGTATCTTCTGCAGTAAGATGGGCGGTTACCACCATATCCGTATACGCCACAGCCCCAGCCAGAGCCCCAGCCCAGGCCACCATAGCCACAGCCCAGGCCACCATAGCCCCAGCCCAGGCCACCATAGCCACAGCCCAGGCCACCATAGCCACAGCCCAGGCCACCATAGGCACAGCCCAGGCCGTTGTAGCCGCAGCCCAGGCCGTTGTAGCCGCAGCCCAGGCCTCCGCAGTAGCTGCCGTAGTAGCTCATGGTGTCCGCAGTGGGGGTTGGGTTGAGGCAGGGAGTCAGTGTCCTCACTTGGAGCATCCCCACCGGTCTCTTTATATGCACCTCCGTGTGGGTGGGACAGGTCACAGGACTGTTAATGACACATTTCCTACTAATTCACGTTCGCACACTTCCTGAAGCTTTGTTTTATTGGACAATGTGAGGCCCTCGTAAGAGAGATGACTTGGTCCTTAAGCTGGCATTCCTGTGACCAGACCATGTGCCTCTAATGTGTTTGTCTTATTCTCATTGTACAACCCTTACTCACCCTTCCTTCACCTAACTGGAAATATTTGACTACGTTTTTTATCGAGTTTAGTCACTGACTAACTTCCAAGATGCTGAGTTTTAAATTCTGTCCTGACATTTGCATGTATTACATGAGGATCTCCTACAAAGGGGACAATTATCCCCAGGGCTAAATCAGTGGTCACCTAAGCTGTCCTGTGTCTGTATTTCCTTAATCAGCAAATTCCATGCAGGAGAAACATACATAGGACTGTATTTTAAAGCTTTGCAAACACGTCTTCAGGAGTTAATAACTGTCAGCATTCCACATTAGTTCATTTTCTCCCCGTATACTTTTTATCTGACTGTTCTTTCTGCGGAATATGTACAAACAAATCCAAGACAAGGTTATTGTTTTTCTTATACGGTTCTCACTGTGTACCTCTGTGACGAAGTGAGTTCAAATACAATACCATAATCACACAGAAATGAAGAAAAAGCGTCTTAGAATCCTCGGATAAGTTCATCCGCAGGTGTCCTTGGTTGGTTCACAAACATATTTTTATAGCTAATTTATTTTTCACATTGGAACTCATATTCCATTCACACGTAATGTCAGTTAACTGTTTCTAAACATATAATAGTTTTTTTCCAATTCTTTCTTTCATGCATTTTATTTTATTTATTTTTAATATGTTTTTATTGATGTTTTAGAGAGAGGTAGAAACATTGAAGTGAGAAACATCGACCGGCTGCCTCCTGCACACCCCTCACTGGGGATTGAGCCCACAACCCGGGCATGCGCCCTGACTGGGAATCGAACTGGCAACCTCTTGGTGCAGGGTTGATGCTCAACCACTGAGCCACACCGGCCGGGCTCATGCATTATATTTTTTGAGGAAACCATATTATTGTCCTGTAGCATTCTTATCTTTTATATATGGCTCAGGTCTTCCTTGATTTTTTTATTTCTGCACGTCCCTCTAGGGCTCACACCATCAGTGACTCCACGGGAAAATGTCGAGGGTTGCTGCGACTCTGGTCACTCTTCTTGGTTTTTAACAAGGAAAATACTTTATAGGTGCTCTGTGTACTTTCTTTTTTAATTTGCATTTATTAATTTTACGATTAAGAATTATTGAATTTATTGGGTTGACATTTGTTGGGAGCTGGCTACGTGTCTGACAGAGTCCACGGAGCCTGGAGGTCTTGAGTCAGAGACTCGACCTCCCCCACAATCTCAAGGAATTAGGCTTGCACTGTGTTTGTGCAGCTCGGGGCTAAGTGTGACCCAAGGTACCTTGAAATATACCTGAGATAACAGCCTGGGTGTTCCTGGGTGCTCCTGTTATCTGCAAAGCAAACTAATTCTCTACAGCATTGATGTAGCCCTGGGCATTATATCAAGAAGATCCTGTTTTCTTATATCACTAAGCTTTTGCTGTGAGCTATAAAAGGCATGTAGTAAAGCACATCGAGGCTGATCCCACTGAGGACAGTCCTCCTGAGCCCACATTCGTGTCGTTGTCTTCATTCCCACTGCTCAAACTCAGTGACTCTGCTCTCCAGGCTGGTTTCTGGCAGACATTGGTTAATAAAATTATATAGGTTTTCAGGTGCACAATTCTGTGTATTGTACTGTGTGTTCACCACCCCAGGTCCCGCTCCTTCCATCACCACGTATCCCCCTTTTACCCTCTCTATCCCCCCTTCCCCTCTGGTAATCAGCATGCTGTTGTCGGTGTCTGTGGTTTGTCTTTTTGCCTTTTTGCTTCATCCCTTCACCTTTTCCTCCCCGCCCCCACTCTGTTCTCTGTGTACTTTCTTCGTCTATGTGGAGACACAGATGTCTGGGGTCCCAGGCTTCACACCCAGCAGTCTTGGGATTGGTAATGGGGTCCATGTTACACATTTCCCCATCCATTTGTACCTACTAATTTCTGCACTTGATAATAGTTCCCTAGCCCCACGATTGCTAGAAGTTCTGTTGATTTTTAAAATTCGATCACCCCCTCCCAGACCACGTGACTACAGCCCAGGCCACAGGAGTAGCTGCAGCAACACGTCCTGCGAGGAAGGTGCCATCGGGCAGCAGGAACTGTTCCGAGTCTGAACGTCACCATCTTCAAAGGACCTTTTACGCAAAGTTAATAGCAGGTGGCGCAAACCACAGTGTTGACTTCATGTTTCAGACTCGTGTGCAAGACAGCTGCTCGTGAATCTCTTTCTCTTTTGATGTGAAGTCAGTTCCTCAAGCCGAGATCACTCAGCTCTGATGCCTGGGTTCTCACGGTGGGTCCCCTGTCTTCATCGGGAGTCCGCCCTGTGTGAACAGCTCCATAAAACAGACTCACTGTCCGTGTGAGTCCCCGAGCAGGCCCACGAGCACACAAAGCCTCGTTTCTTTCCCTTTCCCACGTGAAGATTCACTTTCACGCACAGTCAGCGCTGCGGGTGGACGAGGAAAGTTACGTGAAGCCACGTCCATAAATGTAATGGATTGTTTTCATTACAGAAGATTTTTCATCCCAAGATAATGTTACTCACTGATGAATGGTGCTGATTAATTGACTAACTGCAAATCCATCTCTACCCTGTTACAAAGAGGCCTGTTCTTTCATTATGATGTTACATTCATTTTTTTTAACTTTATTTTTATTGGTGACACTATTACAAATGTCCCCTTACCCCCCCCCCCCGCCCTTTGCCCACCTCCACCCAGCCCCCAGCCCCCTTCCCTCTGGTCATCACCACACTGCTGACTATGCATGTGGGTTATGCATACACATCGTTCTTCACCTTCTTTCATCCAGCCTCCCGCCCCACTCCCCTCTGACAGCTGTCAGTCTGTCCCATGTGTCCATGCCTCTTTCTGTTTTGTTTGCCAGTTTATTTTGTTCATCAGATTCCACAAATAAGTGAGATCGTGTGGTATTTGTCTTTCTCTGACTGGCTTATCTCACTTAGCATAATAATCTCCAGGTCCACTTATGCTGTCGCAAATAGTGAGATTTTCTTCTTTTTTACAGCTGCATAGTATTCCACGGTGTATGTGTACCACAGCTCTTTTCTCTACTCATCTTCTGATGGGCACTTGGGCTGTTTCCAGATCTTGGCTATTGTAAATAATGCTGCAATGAACATAGGGGTGCATATATTCTTTCTGTTGGGTGTTTCTGGAATCTTAGGATATATTCCCAGAAGGGGGATTGCTGAGTCATGAGGCAGTTCCATTTTTAGTTTTTTGAGGTAACTCCATACTGCTTCCCACAGTGGCTGCACCGTCTGCATTCCCACCAGCAGTGCACGAGGGTTCCCTTTTCTCCACATCCTGGCCAACTCTTGTTATTTGTTAATTTATTGATGAGAGCCATTCTGAAAGGTGTGAGGTGCTATCTCATTGCAGTTTTAATTTGCATTTCTCTGATGGTTAGTGACGTTGAGCATTTTTTCATATGTCGATTGGCCATCTGTATGTCCTCTTTGGAGAAGTGTCTATTCAGGTCCTTGGCCATTCTTTAATTACTTTTTCATTTTTGGGTTTGATTACATTTTTACCCATGCTATTTAGCATTTATTTTATATTCCTTTCCATTCATGGATGATGGTGCCACATTCAGGGAGTGTGTGATCTGTTTCCTGGTAGGAAATGTTGGCCTTTTGTGCGCTCACCTGTCACAGTGAGGTCAGGTCCCACTGGCCTCCATGTGGGTGGCGAGGAGGGCGTGTTGGCGGTGAGCTCTCTCCCTTCCTTCGTCCTCACTGCTGCTGGGTTCCCAGGGTTTATTTGGCTGATATTTCTGGGCGTTTCTAAGGACGCTCACATGGCTGAAGAGCGGCAGGGGGGGCTCCCGTGACTCCGGGCGTGTTTTCATGCTTGAGAGTCAGCTGCTGCAGTTCTCCATGTGTATAGACACAAATTCCCTGTCTACAGGACAATGTGCTCTGGGTTTTAAATTTTCAATTAACATTTAATTTTCATAACTAAGTTGTGTTTTTAAGCTGACATCGGCTGGGTCCGGCCGTGAACCACAAAGGGACAGCGTCCGTCTCCAACTGGCCGGCAGGTACCGTCAGAAGGGCGTGTCACAGGAGCATGTTTCTGAAGATGTTTCTCCAGCTAGGTATAAAAAGTAATTTATCCTGTTTTACTAGATGATGTAAAGCAGACAGTTGTCCAGTTCTCTCACTGGAATCCTCTGAGGGCTCAATATTGTGGACTTGTCTCCCAGGGATTCGTGGCCACAGGTGTGTAGGACGGGTGGATGAGTACCAACCCTCTGCTCCACGGCCGCGAAACCCAAGGCCCCCCGACTGTGGCCAGGCACTGTCCAAGGTGCTGGAGCCATGTGAATTTTGTCAGTGGTACTGGGTTCTTAGTATTAGTTGATTTCTCTATCCTAACCTAGGCTGTGATTTCTTTAGAGGGCCCCTTGAAAAAAAAATCCCATTGCACTGCAGGGCTACATAGATGAAAATGCTCTACACACTGAGAAAGCATGATATTACTTCTAATACTTTATGACCAACCATAAACAACCTTCTTTAATCTTATGCTCCCAACACTGCAGCCTGGCATACTTTAGGAGCCGAGTGTTGAATGAATGAATGAGTGAATAAATATATGAAATGGACTTCAGAATAAAAATGGTCAATCAGCCCGGCCGGTGTGGCTCAGTGGTTGGGCGTCACCCCATGCACCAAGAGGTCGCTGGTTCAATTCCCGGTCAGGGCACATGCCCAGGTTGTGGACCCGATCCCCAGTGGGGGGGCGTGCAGGTGGCAGCCAGTCGCTGTTCTCTCTCATCGATGTTTCTGTCTCTCTCTCCCTCTCCCTTCCTCTCTCTCTCAAATCAATAAGAAACAATATTTTTAAAAAAAGGTCAATCACAAAGAGATTTACTGAAGGGACAGCAAGCCTCTGAGAGTGGGCACAACATCCCCTCTGCCCCATTTTAACCTGGACAGGAGTCTGTATCGGTGACATCAGGCAAAGCTTCCGGAGAGAAGTCAGAGGGCTGACACCTGCAACTCCCACAGAAATATGACTTGAAATGTGGGTGCATCCCCTGCATTCTGGGGAAACAAGTTGCCAGTCAGCCCTGTGTAGCCAGCAGGCTTCAGGTGTGTTTCGAGCTGTTTTGTTTGTGAATTAAAGAGGAGAAGCCAAACTGATGTGAAGAGGAATCAGTGAACCGTGTCACGTGGAAGCTTAGCTTTAAATAGTATGAGAAATGTGTGGGGGACAAAAGATAGAGATAAAAAGGTGGACAAAAGTTGTGTCCACCCCTTGAGGTAGTAACCATGTGCAGGTCCCATCTTATGAGCATCCCAGGCAAAGAGGACCGTGAGAATGAGTAAACATGAAAGCACACTGTTTGCAAACAGGTTACCTTACTGAAAGGCACACGCGGAGATCAGAGGAAAGCCGTGCATTCTGCTCTTGCGCAGAGGAGCCGGAGGAAGGGGACCTCGGAAGTTCTTCCACGATAGCCTAGATGGCGATTTTTGCCATTTAGAAGGGACAGGATGGGATGAGCAAGGCCAGCAGCAGACTCTGTGTCTCACAGGAGGACACATATGGTGGGTTGAGTGGCTCTAGAATTTTTCAGTAAGATCTGTATGACCAATATCTTCCATAGCAAGATGGGTGACAGCAGCCATATCTGTAGCCACAGCCAGAGCCACGGCCAGGGCCCCAGCCAGAGCCACAGCCAGAGCCACGGCCAGGGCCACAGGCAGAGCCAGAGCCACGGCCACGGCCACAGCCAGAATTATAGTCAGAACCATGGCCAGAGCCACGGCCAGAGCCACAGCCAGAGCCACAGCCAGAACCATGGCCACAGCCAGAGCCACAGCCAGAACCATGGCCACAGCCAGAGCCACAGCCAGAGCCACAGCCATGGCCACAGCCAGAGCCATGGCCAGAGCCACAGCTGTGGCCACGGCCCCCATAGCAGTTGCCGCATCAGCTCATGGCATCAGCAATGGATGGTTCAGGTGTGGAGGAGGAAGGTGTTTCCTGAGTTGGAATGTTACCACCTTCACAAGGTCTTTCAAACCCCCAGTAGTAGGAGTGGCAAGCCACAGAGAGTGTTGCTCTCATGGCACATTACTTTGTTTGAGCCACAAACATCACAATAGCAAAGCGCTCCTAAACCTCTCATTTCACTGGGCATGGTGAGGCCTCCCTGCACAAGATTCCTCCGATGCTGAGTCAAGATTTGCACAGTCAAATCACAGGTTTTGAATGATAGCTTTCTGACTTGACTTTAAAGCCCTCTTCAGCAAGGGCTCGCATTTAAATTCCGTGATGAGATTTGATGAAATCATAAAAAGCGCAAACTGCAGAGAGTTTTGAGATCCCCAGTGCCCCCAGTTCATGTGCCCGCTGCAGCTGAGGCCGTCACTGTTGAGCTTTGGGGACGTGGAAATACCATGGACAGGGTTTCTGAAAGCAGGGCATGCAGTCTTTCATAGACAAAACAATTCCATTTAAATACGGAATTCAGGGAACATTTTACAAGATACTTCACAGGTGCATACATATACTTTAATTGTTTTATATTTACCAAAGCTGTCTTGAGTCACCATGCCCACCAGCTGGACAAACATTTATTCTTGTTCCTTCCAGGTCAACTCAACATGATTCATTTAACTGTAAACACAATAGAATTTAATCTTGGAACTTGATTAGTCAGGATTAAAACTGAATTGGGTGAAAGGGTTCACACTCCTCCTGTTCGTCCTGAGGTAGGCAGCAAGATGAGTGGATGCTGCTGGCTGGGGCACACCTTCTCTGTCAGTGCTGACGTGTGGCTGGGATGGTGAAGATGGCCACTCTCCGTTACCTGGTCAACCCATTACCTGGTCAACCCATTACCTGATCAATCCATTACCTGGTCAACCCATTGCCTGGTCAACCCATTACTTAGTAAACCCATTACCTGGTCAATCCATTACCAGGTCAATCCATTACCTGGTCAACCATGACCTAGTAAACCCATTACCTAGTCAACCCATTTCCTGGTCAATCCATTACCTGGTCAATCCATTACCTGGTCAACCCATTACTTAGTAAACCCATTACCTGGTCAATCCATTACCAGATCAATCCATTACCTGGTCAACCCATTACTTAGTAAACCCATTACCTGGTCAATCCATTACCAGGTCAATCCATTACCTGGTCAACCATTACCTAGTAAACCCATTACCTAGTCAACCCATTTCCTGGTCAATCCATTACCTGGTCAATCCATTACCTGGTGCTTGGCTGCACCCTGTGGCTCTCTAGCCAGAAAAGTCTTTGGTTGTGCTAGGAAATCAGTGAGTCTGCACTCAGGTCCATCTGGGTGGGAACCCACTGCTTCCTCTATGTGTTTGTGTGATGTTTGCAGTTAACTGAGGGGACTTGCTCCTTCTCAGGAAAATCAGAGGTGCCTTTCTCTGCTTTTGGATGCACAGCCTTAATGTAGGGCTTGATCCAAGGCCCCTGAATGAGGACTTAGCCCCGCCTGAGTTCTGTTGTTCAACTCACCAACTCTCCACTACAGCTTGTATCTGGGGAAACGGTGATGGGACGAAACAAACAATATAACAAACATTGTTCTAGCACCTATGTGCCAAGTGCTTGACACCCATTAACACATTTGACTCTCAAAATGGTCCTGTGGGGTAGGCATTATTATTATCACCCCATTTACAGATGAGGCAACTGAGGCTCCCAGGTATAATGGTCACACGCTGTAAGTGATAAAGATCAGATTTAAACCCAGAGAACCGATTCTAGAACTCTCCTCATGTCTACCACGCTCTTCTGGAACCTATGATGTCCTCTAAGGATATGAGTTAGAGCAGTGGTTCTCAACCTTCCTAATGCCGCGACCCTTTAATACAGTTCCTCATGCTGTATGTGGGCGTATCTGCATGTGGGCGGACCCGCCTGGAGACGGATAGAGGAGCGGTGTCTCGGTTCCTAAGACCATCGGAAATATGTGTTTTCTGATGGTCTTAGGCAACCCCTGTGAAAGAGTAGTTCGACCTCCAAAGGAGTCGCAACCCACAGGTTGAGAACCGCTGAGTTCAGAGGGCTCCTTGACTTGATCATTGAATTCAGCTCTGAGCTTCATAGCAGCGACAGAATGGTCCCTAACGATGGTCCTCATCGTCCGAGATGGTTCTCCGAGCACCCTGGTGTGTTGACAAAAATGCGCTACTGCCACGAAGGTGTCTTTCCAAAGGTATCACTGCTTACACGTACCTTGGAGCCAGAACACAAATATTACAGCTATGTTGAAATGTAAAGAAAACTCTTTCGTGAAAATGCAATTTCATACACAAAATCACAGCGTTTCTGTTTTCTGGCTATAGAGTCAGGATATACATTCGAAACCATGGGGAATAGATTGGGTGTTTTAAAAATAGAGTCATAATGCCCTGGCCGGTTTGGCTCAGCGGTTAGAGCGTCGGCCCGCAGACCAGAGAGTCCCAGGTTCGGTTCCCGCTAAGGGCACGTACCTCGGTTGCAGTTCGTCCCTGGCCCTGGTTGGGGTTGTGCGGAAGGCAGCCACTCGATGTGTCTCTCTCACGTCAATGTTTCTCTCTCTCTCTCTTCCTCCCTCTCTCCCTCCCACTCTATCTGAAGAAAAAGGCAAAAACATCCTCGGGTGAGGATAAAAAAAACAACAACAACAACAAAAAAACAGAGTCATAAGAGGAGATATTAATGTAAGTGAGAGAAATGCCGTTTTATCAGCACTGCTGTTCTAGAATTTCAAACTGTGGGCTTTCTGTCTCGTAAAGCTAAGTAATAACTTTTGGCTTTTCATATCAACCATCTCTTACGTAAACACGAAGACCCTAGCGGGAGAGCTGGTATGGAGCGCAGGGAAGCGTCGCAGAACCTGAAGGTTACGGTGGATTGTCGTGACCAGTTGAATGTCGGCCAAAGAAGCCCGGTTGTGGCTTGTCCGGAGCAGGTCAGTGTCCACTGACACGCTGTTTCTGCCATAAAGGCTGGTTACAAAGGGGCAATTGGATGAGCTCGGGTGAGCAGGTTTCTAAAAATGAGACATTCGATTCTTATCAGTGACTCACAGATGACTCAGATGTGACTGAACAATAGTGGACATTACAATGTCCCCTGAGGCCAGACCTTGAACCCAGAGTCTACAAATTACTCAAATGGCTCTGGCAAATTAGCCGGTCTCACGGCTTGTGTTGTGGCGTCCACCCCACTGAGGGCGTATAAAAGGCTCCCTGCTGGGAGAGGGGACCAGACAGAAGTCATCCTCACACCTTCTCCACCCGACACACCCTCCTCACCCCGCACCATGTGTGGCTACTACGGAAACTACTACGGGGGCCTCGGCTCCGGGTGCTGTGGCTACGGCGGCCTGGGCTACGGCTGGGGCTCCTACTACGGCCGTGGCTACGGCTGTGGCTGTGGATGTGGCTACGGCTCCTACTACGGCCGTGGCTATGGCTCTCTCTGTGGCTGTGGCTATGGCTGTGGCCGTGGCTATGGCTCTGGCTTCGGCTACTACTATTGAGGACGCCATGGGGACCCACCCTGCACCTGCTCAGGACACACGGGTCTGAAGGCCACAGGCTCAGAGCCTGCTGACGCCCAGCCCTCCGCTGCCCTCCGGGTCGCACACACCACCTGGTCCCGTCCTGTGTCTGACGCGGGGGAGGGAGCGTGTGGAGTGCACCCCAAGGACTCCCGTGGCTCTCCCGGGGATGATGCTGTCACAGAGCCCGCCCCTGGACCCCCTGCGGGAACCATTTCTCTGCTCTCCTAATAAACTTGTTCCCCCGACAACAAGCCTGCGCTGCTTTATTCAAAGTCCAGGATGGTCCCTCTGGCTTTTCCCGCACTGAACAAGGGAACAATGGCCTGACTGAGGGGACAACCTCAGTGATATTTCTACTTGGTGGCTCTACCGAGTCCCTGCTTGGTGGTGGGAGGGAGGCTCTAGCCCCGGGCCCTCACCTCCCTCCTCAGGTGGGGCGGAGCCGACCTGCGGTACGGGGTTCGAGGTGAAGCAGGAAGCCCTCCGATCCGCCAACATGGCCTGGAAACACGACACAGCCGAAGGCTTCTGCCCCGAGACCCTGCCCTGTGGGCACCCCTCAGGGGACACGCACGTTGACAGGTAGCCCCAGACTCTCACCTTCGGGGCGCATTGGGACAGGGAGAGTTCCCGAAGCGCCCCCCCCCCCCCGGGAGAGGCAGAGGCCTCAGGCCACAGCCCCTCACCTGCTGTCACGGCCTGAACCCCACGGGGTTACGCAGTGACCCTTCCTGACACTCACGACATCATTAAGTCCAGAGCCATCTGGTGGCTTCTTACTCTTGTCCTTCCCTGCGCTCGTTGCGTGTCCACGGCTGTAGCTGTCAGTCACTGGCGTGTCCACTCATTTCCCGTGACTCGTGTGTCCGTAGCTTGGCAATTATCATCCCCGGATATGGGATTCCTGGCTCTGGGGGTGGCCGGGAAGGAGGGGGCGGAGGGTTTTAGAGAAAGAGAAGCCTGGGTCCCAATTCATTCGGCCCGGGCGAAGGAACTGAGACCCCAGAAAGATCACAACCCAGAAGACAGAACTTCTTTTCTTTTTTAAAAATATGTTTTTATTGATTTTTTGAGAGAAAGAGGAAGGGAGAGAGAGATAGAAACATCAATGCGAGAGAGAAACATCGATCGGCCGCCTCCTGCACGCCCCCTACTGGGGATAGAGCCCAAAACCCGGGCATGTGCCTGGACCGGGAATCGGACCCGGACCTCTCAGTCCATGGGACAACGCTCCATCCACTGAGCCACACGGCCGGGCAGAGCTTCTGCTCCTTAAAGTCAATCTTTTGTAAAGACTTGTCTTTCCTACTTACTCAAGTCAGGAAGTTTATAATCTCCCTTCTGAGACTGTGAGAAAATCCAATGGTCTTTGTTTATCTCGGGAAATAGATTTTTAAAACTATTGGAACCACTCTGTGGGTCATTACAGTTGAACACAGTAAATTCAATACTGAATCAAATTAGATAATAGACTGAATTATGCACCCAGAGCAAACATGTGTGTGGTCCCCATGTTCTCAGACCGGCTCCTCACACGCGTGTGAATGGAGAAACGCTGGCTGACCTCTGCGCCCTCCTGCGTGACTGGGGCTTCAAGGCCACCACTCCCAGCCCAGGCAGACCTCTCCCCGTGGGCCTCACACTGGCTCGTTCACGGCTGCAAAGCCTTCAGACTGTGGATCACTCACCTGAACTGGAGCACGGGGGTGTTTCAGCCCGGACCCCACCGCCCCGTGGTCTCCTCCTCGCAGTGAAACTTTGGACCCAGCTCCTCACTGCGCTGACTCCAGTCAGTCTTTCCAACAGGAAGCACTTACCTCGAGGGTTAGAGGAACGACCCCCTGCCGATGTCACTGCTCCAAACACATGTGTCCAGATATGCATTTATTGCTCCCAGAATTTAATTCTGAAGAATGTCAAACCCGCAATCTGGGGGGGACAGCAGTGCAGTGAGCACCGCACCCCCTCACCTGCACTCAGCAGGGGGCAGGGTCTGCACTTTGTGTTCTGTCACCCCAACACCCACACCCACACACACTCCCACACACACACTCTCACACAGAAACACATGCACACTCATACACACTGTCACTCCCACACACACACATTCACACACACACACACACACACACACTCCCACACTCCCACAGCCACACACACTCACACCCACACACACACCCACACACACTCCCACACACACTCCCACACACACACTCACACACACACACACACACCATACACCACACACACTCAATCGTTACTGTTCAACCATGGACACTAAGCTGTAGACTTCATGACACTATGTGAGATGAGGAGGGACGTTCTCTAAGACACCACAATCCCATGGTCACCAAAAGAAATCCAGTTTGGACACAACACTGCAGTGTAATTCGTAGTCCACGTTCAGCTTTAGTGAATGGCCTTTTTAAACTATTTTTGATACAGATCTATTGGTGGGAATGATCATACTTTGCAATTTATTGTCTGTGGTGACCCAGCATTTCATGAAATCTGGAGCATTTTCCCAGCCTTTGTTAGTCCATGATGCCAATACACCAATACATTTTCATCATTCAAAGACAATTATTCACTAGAAAATGCCACAATCTGTTTTTATTGCATCAATTATAATGATCATATGTTTTATAAATTAATACTTCTAAGACAAAGATTAAGATCATCAAATACGCCCCAATTAGGAAAATTTGAAAGCTTCATCAAGCAGGGAGTGGACATGTGTTCCAGAACAAATTCGAAGACCGAACGTACACATGCGCTGTAGGGACCGACCCCGTGAGAACGCACACATGCGCCTTAGGGACCGACCCCGTGAGAACGTACACATGCGCAGTAGGGACCGACCCCGTGAGAACGCACACATGCGCTGTAGGGACAGACCCCGTGAGAACGTACACATGCGCAGTAGGGACCGACCCCGTGAGAACGTACACATGCGCTGTGTGGACCGACCCCGTGAGAACGTACACATGCGCTGTGTGGACCGATCCAGTGAGAACGCACACATGCCCTGTGTGGACCGACCCCGTGAGAACGTACAAATGCGCCGTAGGGACCGAGCCCGTGAGAACGCTGTGTGACAGGTGAGGACGACGGGTCAGGACAAACCGTGGGAACGGGTGACTGGGTCACTCCCCACACGTGTCGGCTCCTTGAGATGCTGTGCATCCCCGTGGTCCCCTCGTCTGGAATGACTCTGTAGAACAGTCCCCGTCGACTAGGGTGCCGTCCACCGGGTTCCTCTGCAGCGGGGAGGACATGGCCCCCCAGGGCTGAGGGGTGCGGGCAGAGGCCTCCACCCGAGCGCCGCCCCGGAATTCGCTCAGCTGAAGCCCCTCCACAGGGTCCTGCCCATTCCGGGCACCCGCCTCCAGTGGTTGGCAGTGCGGACACGAGACCCACCTCCCGTCCAGCCCCAACCGCTCTGCAGGACGTCCCTCCCCAGGCCCCCCTGTGCTTCCTAAAGCCCCACTGACCTGCACCCACTCGACCTCCCCTCCCCCGGTCTGCACCTGCTCTCCCTTTCACACTGTCCAGCGCAAGAACTGATGGCTCCAGTCATGCTCTTCCGGACGCACAGTGGGGTCCGGGCCCAGCCAGGGCCCCGCCATGCTGCCTGGTGGCTCCCAGGACTTCAGTATTTGTGTAGACGGCAGCAGCTTTTGTTCAGTGTTCTTCAGTTTGGTCTGTCTGGCAGTCCTCATGAGGAGACAAGGCTGTGCTTGTCGTCAGGCAACGAGGGAAGGGATCAGGTTTGCTGGTTCTGTGCCCACCGGTAGGGACCTGAGGGTGACTTGTTCCATCACGGAGGGTGGTACCCTTGACCACTTGGTTAAAATGGTGAGCACCAGATTTCTCCCATCAAAACTTACTTTAGGAACCTTTGAACAATTAAGAAGTATTTTTGTGGGGTATTTTGTGACTGTGTGAATATTCCACTCGTATCCCAGCGCTTACCCCTAGTCGTGACATTTACTTTCCCTCCTTGCCTGAATTATTTATGATGATGATGGATTGCAAATGTTGAGTTTTTTGATTCTCATCATTTAAAAAAATATATTAGCTTGTGTTCTACTGCACAGAAGTTTTCGTCCCACTTGATTGTTCATTTATTTGTATCCGTCTAAATGTACGGATGTCTACTTAAATGATCCATTACCACTATGACAGGGCTAGCCCCTCCCCACTCTCTCACGGGCCAGAGAGGACATAGGAATACATTGGCTCAGGGTCTGTCCCTCGCAGCCCATGACATTAGCAAATTACCTAACTCCCTTGGGCTTGGCATTCTTACCTATGAATTAGCACCTATTTCCTAGGTTTGTAACAGAAGCAGCCATGTTAAAATATGCAAAGCACTTAGAACATGCACAGAATTTGGTGCCTCCTTTGTGTGTCATCACTTACTGTTTTATGCATCGTTTATTTTCTGCTCCTTTGTAGTAAGAACATGCTGTTTACCTGGCAACCTGTTTGTCATGAAATGCTTATGTCCAAACTCCAACAATAGTCATAATTAAGTAGCATTTGTTAGCTGTGGACCATGAAGCAATTACTGGGCAAAGTCTCTTGCGTGCATTTTCTCACGTGCTCTTCAGAAGATCCCTAAGATGTGGTGAATATCCCTGTTTCATTACGACAAACCTGCGCTGACATGATGTAACACATCCACCGTCGGGTCCCCTCGCTACACCAGTGTCATCTCTTTGTATACGACTATAAACATAGTGTTTCCCAGCTAGCCAGTATTTTTTCCAGGAAAGGCAATGGAATTCCCAGGATAATTCAGATATTTGCATCCTTCAGTTCTTAACGCCGGATGCTTCCCTGAATATATGAGAAGGTCACGTCTGTAATCAGGACTCCCCTTAAAACTGTCTTTCATCAAATCCCCTCCTCCTCTCTTCTCCGCTGACCGCTCTCCTTGTGTCTCGGATCTACAGTCTGTGGTGACAGCCCTTACGTCTTGAATAATTTTTCTTATTACACTTTTACTTCAAGTTCTAGAAGCCTTTGTGAAATTGGCCCCATCTCACCTCATGTTAATACTTTTCCGCCTTCAGTGAATGTTTACGCTGGAAATCAACTCTTTCCTGACCAGTGTCCATTTCCTCCTTCCAGAGTGGGCCGTGTACATGTACGCCTCTTACACTTCCCATAAATACGTGGCTCTTGAACATTTGTGAACTTTAAAATGTTATCAAATGTGTGAAACGGATGGACCTTCTCCTGCAACTGCTCCACTTGAGAGCTGGGCTCGTCCTGAGTCCTCAGACTGACCTGGTTTGAACAGTCCGTTGCTTTCCCAGGTTGTACCTTAGGGAGAAATGATGGACACTCACCCGGGACTGAGACTAGAGATTTGTTCTATCGGAACACAGGTGTGTTCAGGTGGAAATCTCTCCTATGCAGACAACTTTAAAGAAAAGTATTTAGATTTCTCATTTGGTTGTGGAATTTGAGCTACCTTGTTCTCAAGGAGACGGAAAGTGTGGCGGGCAGAGCTGGTCATTCCTGACACGTGCCACCTGGAGAGGTTGTATCCGGGGACCTGATGTTCTACCTCGGGATCTTTCTGTCTTCTCCTGAAGTGAGAGCTTCTGTCTTACACACAGCATCCTAAGAACATCGCATTTTTCTCAGATCCCGTCTTTGTGTAGGCACATCAGAAAACAAGGCCCCAGATGCTTGTAGGACAGCGATTCACCAGTGTGCCCCCAACGCTGCAGAGCCTGCTCTACCTGGCCATCCGTCAGGGGCACTGCCCTCTTCTCCCTCAGGTTGTCAGAGAAAAAAGTGACAGCAGCCAACACAACAGTAGCTGTCCAGTGTGAATGAATAACATTATACCTGTTTTTTTCAGATTGTCCATAGACACAGTATACTTTTGTTGTGCCGCAGAACTCAGTAACTAGTTATGTGCCATGAGATGGAGAGTTTGAAAGTCTCTCTTGTGAGAGCTGCTTGTCGCTGTCTCTGCCGTGGTCACCTGCGTTAATCCTTGTGGTCATGTCGGTGCCCCAGCTGCAGCCTGGAGACGTCAGAGCCAGACCTTACCCCTGAAGCAGCAAAGTCTTCATGCCCTCAGGTCCCCTCAGCTCCCCAGAGAGGAGCAGCCACACACACACACACACACACACACGGGAACTCCATAGAGGAGCAGCTGTGCACACACACACACACACACACACACACACACACACACGGGAACTCCAGAGGAGCAGCTGTGCACACACACACGGGAACTCCATAAAGGAGCAGCTGTGCACACACACACACACACACACACACGGGAACTCCATAGAGGAGCAGCGCTGCACACACACACACACACACACACGGGAACTCCATAGAGGAGCAGCTGTGCACACACACACACACACACACACGGGAACTCCATAGAGGAGGAGCTGTGCACACACAGACACACACACACACACACGGGAACTCCATAGAGGAGCAGCTGTGCACACACACACACACACACACACACACACAGGAACTCCATAGAGGAGCAGCTGTGGGCGCACACACACACACATACAAGCACAGGAACACAAACCACAGACACCCCCTGATACACACGTTCACACAGGACATGGTGGCGACAGTGAATATACATTTGTATTGTGCTCCAAAGGGGCGTCCATAGGGAGAGGAGAGCCGGGTCTCCTCCTGAGAACACGGGTGAGGCTGAGCAGACAGAGGGACACGGGCTGCTGTCACCTGCAGGGGACAGAGGGAGGGCACAGTGGCTCCTTGGAGAGGAGTGCCGTGAGCACGTGCCCACAGGGACGGGGCTGTGTCCCCACATCACACCAACTGCCCCCACAGCTCCCCGATCGGCACTGACCCAGGACTCACTGCGTCTACGGACTCGGACGTTCGGCTGCTCCACGTCCTCTTCCGTCACCTGTGAGCGTCAGTGAGGTCACATTGTGGTCCTTCTGGGATTTCCCACAGGTGGGCATTTTATAAAACACTGTTGACAGGGAACGTCAGGTCGGTTCCAGGAAAAGGAATGTCTGTCAACAAAGGTGCTTTACGTCAATACCATGTCCTTTAATCCTTCCCCCAGGACACTTTTCCATGTCTCTTCAGAGAGAGAGATGGACTGGTTGTCCCCCTCATGATCTAACTAAGGCCGAGGATGAACCGTAACCGAGGTCCGAGCTATTGACTGGAATCGAACCCAAGACTCCTTGGTCGGCGGGACCACACTGTGACCGCTGGGAAAGTCTTTCACGTTTTAAACATCAAGTATTAACGTTTAGGAAATATTCACATGAATGAGAGAAAAATCCAGTTGTCTCAGCCTGAATTCAAAGTGTGTGCTTCTCCCCCAGCTCGTGGGCGGAGGGGTACCCTCGTCGGGCAGAAGCAGCCCTGGAGGGACAGGGGAGGCGCCAGAGGAAGGTGACTGTCGGACAGGGAGCGGGGAAGCAGCAGCCACAGTGAGGGCACAACATTCTTACCTCTTCACTGTCCACACATGTCGCCCGTGTGTGTCCGCAGCACGTCCGGTTTGCCCGTGAAAATGCCGTTTGTGCCACAAAGGTGGGAGGTCAGGGGAGATCTCACGAGCAGGGCTGTCAGGCTGAGACCGTGTCATCATCCAGGGCCCACCTGGGCCACACGTGGTGAAGGGAGCACGTGCCCTCACCGCCCAGGAAGCCGTGGGACCCAGGCGTCCACAGTGACTCACGCTGGTCCCACAAATCAGCCAAACACCTGAGCACGTGGGCGGGGCCCGACCACACTGAGGGCGTATAAAAGGCTCCCTGCTGGGAGAGGGGACCAGACAGAAGTCACCTCACACCTCTCCACCCGACACACCCTCCTCACCGCGCACCATGTGTGGCTACTACGGAAACTACTACGGGGGCCTCGGCTCCGGGTGCTGTGGCTACGGCGGCCTGGGCTACGGCTGGGGCTCCTACTACGGCCGTGGCTATGGCTGTGGCTGTGGCTGTGGCTACGGCTCCTACTATGGCCGTGGCTACGGCTCTCTCTGTGGCTGTGGCTATGGCTGTGGCCGTGGCTATGGCTCTGGCTTCGGCTACTACTATTGAGGACGCCATGGGGACCCACCCTCTGACTCCCCAGTAAATGATTCCCCGGACCTGAACCCCACGATTCGATGCCTCACCCTCAGCTGAGTTCATTCCGCACAGCACTGCCCACCTCTGACACGGTCTGTCAGGGCCTGATGCCTGGCCCTGAAGCCACCTGACATCTGGAAGATGCAAAATTCATCCAGTGAATTCATGATGCTCTCAACATCAGCGTGACACTGGAATAGCTCCTAATTCTGAAATTACTGCTAAATTTGCTTTTCTGTGTTTCTAATAAATTTTGAATTTCCTAATAAATCTGAAAGAGAAAATGTATGTCATCTCCTTTCACTTACTATGCGACATTTGCCCTTGCTTTGGGCTGTGAGCAGGGTGACAATTATTTTTCTGTGGGAAATATGCTTCCTCAATATTACTGTTTCCTTTGCTATACTGATGCCTCGATTGTAACCTCAGGAAAACTGGCGTCCTTTGTAAATCTCAGCCCTTGGTCTGGTGATCAAAGGGGACTTTCTTTTCTTCATCATGATTTTAGCTCTTTAGAGTTTTTGCTCTATAGATTTCTATAGCCTCTCACTTGGGACTTGAGGCCATATCAAAAATTAAACAACATGTACATATCTAAGGACAATTAAAGACAGAGGTTGTCAAATTGACTAAAACCAGACTCATCTATATATTTTTATAAGAACATCACTTTAAATATAAGTATGTGTGTGTGTGTGTGAAAAGGAGAATTTTTAGGGATATAAAAACTTTTGAACTGAATATCCAACTTTGTGAAATGCAAATGAAGCAGTGCTTAAAGGGACATGTGAGGCAGTCCGTGTTCTGTCGAAATACAGGAAAGTTTCCAAATCAGTAATACAAGCTTCCTCCCTAGTCGTCAGTAAAGAAAGACCAAACAATAAAGTAAGGAAATAATACAGAAAACAGCTCAAGTCAGTATCATTTTAAAAAGAAAAGAGAGAAAATAAATGAAACCCAAAGCTGATTCCATGAAAAGTTTTCCAGTTGATAATCCTCTAGCCAACTAACAAAGGAAAAAGGAGAGAAGAAACATTGTATCGAGAACAGGGACGAAATGGAGGCATCACTACAGACCCTGCTGCACCACAAGACCAGCAGGGATCAGGGGCGTTCTCCCTTCTCCTCGTTGATAAGGTGCTGGCTCCCTGGGCCTGGACCCTGCAAACAAGGTGGTCTTTGCTCACTCTTTTCCCTCTGGGGGTCTGGAGGTTCCTGGTGTCTTTCTGATCTCAGGCACTGGGTCTACTGTAGGGGTTTCTGGGGCAGAAATACTAACACACCCAGAATGTTCATTGCCGTTGCTGGGAACAGTGAGCCCCGTGTGGCCCCCGGTGGAAGGAGAGAGCACAAAAGTTCTGCACACGGACCCTCCTGGAGCTGCCGGGGTCTTTTCCCTCCTGACCCAGCCGAGTCATTGACTGCTTTGTGCAATAAATCTTAGCCAGAGCACAAGTCTGTGCTGAGTCCCGTGAGTCTTTCTATCAAACTCCCCAGAGAAGGAATGATCGTGGGGACCCCACACAACACCACCTCCTGGGAGAGCAAAACCATCTCAGCACAGAACAGGCAGCTCTTTGCAGAGATTCGGGGTCGGCAGGTTGAGTCTGGAAAGGGCTTTGAAAGAGGACTGAGGAGTTTGGAGGGAGGGGAGGCACCGTTTTGTAAGTGATCAGGGTGCTTGTACCACAACACTGTGTGCTTTTCAAATCACAGAACTGCAGGTTGGAAGAGTGGGGTTTTCTGTCCATAAGTTAAAAAATATTACTAATAAAAGACAGGGCAATGCAGACTTCACAGATGATAGTTTGTGGAGAAAAGTATGAAGAATTGTTACCACGAGCTACACAACAATTCAACTAAGTGGCAGATGGGATCTCACTTAGTCTGAGAACTCCCAAACACAGACATCGTCCTCTCTTCAACAGAGGAGGAAATTGATGAACTTTAAATGCTTTTCTTTGTTTTCTTCCAATTTTACTTTATTTTCTCCCATCAGCATTTATCCCCCATACCATCGTCCACCTCCACCCATCCACCTGCCCCCGTAATCAGCACCCTGTGGTCCTGTCCGTGAGTGCTTTTCCTTTTTTTTTCTTTTTCTATTTTGCTCAATCCCTCCACCCCCCTCCCCTGGTCATGGACCTCCCCCAGGACTGCCAGCCTCTGTCTATCTATGAGTCTGTCTCTATTCTGCTTGTTAGTTCAGTTTATTCATTAGACTCTACATATGAGTGAAATCATATGGTACTTGTCTTTCTCTGACTGGCTTATTTCGCTTAACATGATGCTCTCCAGGTCCCTCCATGTGGTCAGGAAGGGTAAGATCTTCTTTTTAGGGCCGAGGTATACTCCATTGTGTAAATGTACCACGGCTGGTTTATCCACGCATCCACTGATGGGAACTTGGGCTGCTTCCAAATCTTAGCTGTTGTAAATACCACTGCAATTAACACAGGGGTGCAAGTATTCTTTTGAAGTATTGCTTTGTGTGTGTGTGTTTTTTTTTTCAGATAAAATCCCAGGAGTGAAATCACTGGGTCATAAGGCAGTCCCATTTTCAATTATTTGAGGTCACTCCACACTGTTTGCACTGTGACTAAAGCAATCTGCATTCCCACCAACAGTGCCCGAGGGCTCCCTTTTCTCCACATCCTCCCCAACACCTGTCATGTGCTGATTGATTGATGGCAGCCATTCTGACAGGTGTGAGGTGATATCTCATTGTGGTTCTAATTTGCATCTCTCTGATGATGACTGACATTGAGCATCTCCTCATCGGTCCTCTTTGCAGAAGTGTCTATTCAGGACCTTTGCACATTTTTTAATTGAATTGTTTGTTTTGTTGCTATTGACTTCTATGAGTTCTTTACAAATTTTGGATAGCAATCTCCCATCAGACAAACTGGTGAATGTGTTTTCCCATTCAGTGGGCTGTCTTTCCATTTTGTTGATGGTCTCCTGTGCTGCGCAAAAACTTTTTAGTTTGATGCCTCCCATTTGTCCATTGTTTCTTCTGGTTGCCTAGCCCTAGGAGATGTGTCAGAAAATACTGCGATGAGAAATGTTCGAGATTTACTGCCTGTTTCCTTCTGGGATTTTTATGGTTTTCAGCCTTACATGTAGGTCTTTAATTCATTTGGAGTGTGTTCTTGTGTGTGGTGTAAGAAGGAGGTCTAGGTCCATTTTTGCATGTATCTGTCCAATTTTCCAACATCAAATGCTCTTCCAAAGTCACACCCCTCGAACTGGTAGAGCAGCTGTAGCAGAAATATGAGGAGGGACATGTCACAGTCACACACTGACACCTGCCTGGAACCCAGCAGATGAAAATTCCAAAACTGACACTAAAGTCTATGACAGACACAGAATAGAGAGAAACCAAGCTTTATTTCAGGTTGACCAAGTTTATTGAGAACACGGGAAACAGCATGGAGCATTAACCATGGCAGGTGGGACCAGGAGCAGCTGCGCTGGTGAAGGAGATGAGGGCGTTTCAGGGTGAGGTCACACTGTGCTCCCCATGAGGCAAAGGGCGGGGATAAGGGTCGAGAGGGTTAGGACTGGTAGGGGACACCGGATGGCAGGGAATCGGAGATCACACCCAGGTCTGTGGTGGGAGGACCAGCCCAACCTCGCCTGCTGACCCAGGGCATAGGATTCAGGGCTGGTGGGTTAGGATGTTACGTGGGTGGGAGATAAGTCTCCAGTGGCGTCCTCAATAGTAGTAGCCGAAGCCAGAGCCATAGCCACGGCCACAGCCATAGCCACAGCCACAGAGAGAGCCGTAGCCACGGCCATAGTAGGAGCCGTAGCCCAGGCCACAGCCACAGCCATAGCCACGGCCGTAGTAGGAGCCGTAGCCACAGCCACAGCCACAGCCACAGCCATAGCCACGGCCGTAGTAGGAGCCCCAGCCGTAGCCCAGGCCGCCGTAGCCACAGCACCCGGAGCCGAGGCCCCCGTAGTAGTTTCCGTAGTAGCCACACATGGTGCGCGGTGAGTCGGGTGTGTCGGGTGGAGAAGGTGTGAGGATGACTTCTGTCTGGTCGCCTCTCCCTGCAGGGAGCCTTTTATAGGTCCTCAGTGTGGGTGGGACCCACGTGTGACCCACCCCGTGTCTCATGCCATTGGCCGATCTCATGACTAAGCTAATGAGTTTGTTGTTTCTCAACCAGAAGACAAAGCCCTCGAGCTACAAAGGAAGCTGGTTTTGCTTGACCACAGGGTCTGCCCTGAAGCAGTGTGGGGCCTGGAGGACAGGAGACAGTCACAGGTTCCAGTCCTGCCATCTCCGTCCTCCCCATCCTTCCTCCCACAAACACGCATCCATTAAGAAGTGTCATTTTCTGCCAGCTTTGACTTGCTCATGGCCCAGAATGAAATCTAGACTCTTCCCCTTGTCTTTCCAGAACCTGCACCCTCACTTCTAACCCTTGGCTCTTGCTTTGCCTGGTTTCAGAACCACGTGTCTCCTCTGCGGTCCGGCTGGCTCTCCCCCTGGGGAGGACATGGCGGAGGAACCGGCTCCCGCCGTCTCTCAGCACATTCAGGGAACCAGCGCGTTAACTTTTCTGAAGAACCAGCCTGAGCCAACTGCATGGGTGTTGTCCTTACACCGCTGTTTTATTTCCTTGTGCCTAGTATTCTTCAGGACACTAAACAGAGCTTCTCCATGGGGTCCCCTCTCTCCGGAGCCCCCACCAGGAAGAGTGGTGATGACGCATTCTGTTGTATTGATATTTCTGTCAATTGCCACTTTCAATAAATGCAATATTTTAACTTTTTAGAAGTCTACAAATCTTTGATAATCGTGCACTTACTAACTTTATCTGCAACGTCCATTCTCCCCAGACTTTTTTTAATTCCTCATAGTAAACAGGGAGATCTATTCACATTGGAGATATAGGAGAATCAGTGAATGTCAGCCTCACTTGTATCTTTCCCGTCAGGTTTCACCCATCAGACAAGGGCAAACTCCTTAGTAGAGACAGAATGTTAAGCAGGCAATCTATTTTTAATCAGGTACACGGTTGAACAATTATTGATTTGTTTTACTTTATTGTTTTCACTATGATGATCCAAGGTATTAAGAAGCATAGGAAAGACAAGAGAAAGTTGTTATTGTCTGAGAGCTACTGGCGTTGATGTGTGGGAGGAATGGGGAAGGTGTGTGGTTATGCACACGAGTCCGTCATGGTGGACCAGGGCGCTGACACCTCTGTGCTCTGTGTTCAGAAGTGGTTAGGACACACGTCCTCTCAGTCAGAGGTGGGGCTGAGTTGTGCAGCAATGGGTGGGGGCACGAGGGGGACCCTGCCTCAAGCTTTCCCTGGAATTCTGGACGCAGAGCTTCGAAGTTCACTCGACTCACCTGCTTTGATAAGTAACTACATTAGTCAAGAGTGAAAGAGCCAGGGCAGAGGACAGAGCTGTGTTCTCCTGCTGGTCCACAGGTCAAACACAATCATGTATCCATACACCATGCATTCTTTAACGTATTTTCCATTTTTATTGAGAAGTATATTTCTGTAAACCAGACATGTTATTATGGTTACATATTAGTTTAGCCCCTCTTTCATTAAGATGATAACTGAGCCCAGCCGGTGTGGCTCAGTGCTTGAGCGTTGACCCATGCACCAGGAGGTCGCCTGTTCAATTCCTGGTCAGGACACATGCCCAGGGTGTGGCCCCGATCCCCAGTGGGGGGCATGCAGGAGGCGGCCCATCTATGTTCTCTCTCATCGATGTTTCTATCTCTCTCTCCCTCTCTCTAAAATCAATAAAGGAAAAAAAAAAAAAGATAACTGGGAGGAAATCTCTACTATATCAGGTACTTTAAATTTTTCCCTAAAGAAAATGTCAGCTGTTTCAAATTATCATACTTGAGACTCCATCAATCAGTTATCATTCAACTGAGATTTTTAAAAAAATTTTTTGTTCTTTATTGATTTTAGAGAAGGAGAGAGACAGAAACATCAATGAAAGAGAACATCGACTGGCTGTCTCTTGCATGCCCCCCCCCCCCACTGGGGATTTGGCCCACAACCTGGGCATGTGCCCTGACCGGGAATTGAACCGGCAACCTCTTGGTGCATGGGTCCATGCTCAACCACTGAGCCACACGGGCCGGACCATCTGAAATTTAACATCACCAAGACAGAGCCCCGAGTCTCTCCTGAAAATCATTGTCTTGTCTTCCAACATCTTGATCTCATGGCTCCACAAAAATCAAAGGATAGCCTTCCCCTGGATCACGCAGACGTGGACTTCCTCTGGCATTCAGAAAGAACGTCCGACAGTAACCTATGTTATCCCTGACATCACCTCCTACCAGTTTCTTCTCGTTGGCCCCGGACACAGCTGTTCTACCAAATCCCTGATTTATGACAATAAGAAAGTAACAGTTATTGTAGCCTGTGGGTTCGGTCCTCTGCTTGTGGGTAACCACATGCTTCCTGTTGGGCTATTGTTGAGATGAACAAGGTAACATTTGTCAACTTAGTGAAGCACCATCTGGAAACAATGTATCCCAAGTGCTTTTAATCAGAATCTTCACCTACGTGAAATTCCTTAGGATATATAAGGTTGACATATGGTTCCTGGTTCAAGTCTTTGGTTTGGGTGTATTGAAACAAGATAAGTCTTTCTTGTGCTTAAGAGGTAGAGAAGTTCAAACCGGCCTGGCTCCATCTAACTTTTACGAGCCTAACTATGATTTAAACATTTGTTTTTAAAAGACGTCATCTCTAAACCCCATTAAGTGTTTGTGTTGAGACTCCTTGCTGGCATTCCACCGTCTATTTGTCGGGAGATTTCTGTGATTCCACAGCTGTGTGGCAGGCACTTACCTTTCCACAAAGTCTCTGTGACTCATGTATTTGTAAACTTGGCAATTATCTTTTCTTGGAATGGGATTTCATTGTTGGACATGAGAGAGTGTAAGTGCTGTGTTTAGTTAAATGTAATGGACGTGCCCTAAGTCATGTGGACAGGTTCCCTGTCTAACATTTTTCACCGTAAAGAAGGAATTAAGAACCAGAAAAAGCTCAAACCCCGGAACAGCACCTATTGAAAATGGCAATTGACAGAAATCTCAATACAACAGAATGCGTCATCACCACTCTTCCTGGTGGGGGCTCCGGAGAGAGGGGACCCCATGGAGAAGCTCTGTTTAGTGTCCTGAAGAATACCAGGCACAAGGAAATAAAACAGTGGTGTAAGGACAACACCCATGCAGTTGGCTCAGGCTGGTTCTTCCAAAAAGTTAACGCGCTGGTTCCCTGAATGTGCTGGAGAGACGGCAGGAGCCGGTTCCTCCGCCATGTCCTCCCCAGGGGGAGAGCCAGCCGGACCGCAGAGGAGACACGTGGTTCTGAAACCAGGCAAAGCAAGAGCCAAGGGTTAGAAGTGAGGGTGCAGGTTCTGGAAAGACAAGGGGAAGAGTCTATATTTCATTCTGGGCCATGAGCAAGTCGAAGCTGGCAGCAAATGACACTTCTTAATGGATGCGTGTTTGTGGGAGGAAGGATGGGGAGGACGGAGATGGCAGGACTGGAACCTGTGACTGTCTCCTGTCCTCCTGGCACCACACTGCTTCAGGGCAGACCCTGTGGTCAAGCAAAACCAGCTTCCTTTGTAGCTCGAGGGCTTTGTCTTCTGGTTGAGAAACAACAAACTCATTAGCTTAGTCATGAGATCGGCCAATGGCATGAGACACGGGGTGGGTCCCACGTGGGTCCCACCCACACTGAGGACCTATAAAAGGCTCCCTGCAGGGAGAGGCGACCAGACAGAAGTCATCCTCACACCTTCTCCACCCGACACACCCGACTCACCGCGCACCATGTGTGGCTACTACGGAAACTACTACGGGGGCCTCGGCTCCGGGTGCTGTGGCTACGGCGGCCTGGGCTACGGCTGGGGCTCCTACTACGGCCGTGGCTATGGCTGTGGCTGTGGCTGTGGCTGTGGCTACGGCTCCTACTACGGCCGTGGCTATGGCTGTGGCTGTGGCCTGGGCTACGGCTCCTACTATGGCCGTGGCTACGGCTCTCTCTGTGGCTGTGGCTATGGCTGTGGCCGTGGCTATGGCTCTGGCTTCGGCTACTACTATTGAGGACGCCACTGGAGACTTATCTCCCACCCACGTAACATCCTAACCCACCAGCCCTGAATCCTATGCCCTGGGTCAGCAGGCGAGGTTGGGCTGGTCCTCCCACCACAGACCTGGGTGTGATCTCCGATTCCCTGCCATCCGGTGTCCCCTACCAGTCCTAACCCTCTCGACCCTTATCCCCGCCCTTTGCCTCATGGGGAGCACAGTGTGACCTCACCCTGAAACGCCCTCATCTCCTTCACCAGCGCAGCTGCTCCTGGTCCCACCTGCCATGGTTAATGCTCCATGCTGTTTCCCGTGTTCTCAATAAACTTGGTCAACCTGAAATAAAGCTTGGTTTCTCTCTATTCTGTGTCTGTCATAGACTTTAGTGTCAGTTTTGGAATTTTCATCTGCTGGGTTCCAGGCAGGTGTCAGTGTGTGACTGTGACATGTCCCTCCTCATATTTCTGCTACAGCTGCTCTACCAGTTCGAGGGGTGTGACTTTGGAAGAGCATTTGACGTTGGAAAATTGGACAGATACATGCAAAAATGGACCTAGACCTCCTTCTTACACCACACACAAGAACACACTCCAAATGAATTAAAGACCTACATGTAAGGCTGAAAACCATAAAAATCCCAGAAGGAAACAGGCAGTAAATCTCGAACATTTCTCATCGCAGTATTTTCTGACACATCTCCTAGGGCTAGGCAACCAGAAGAAACAATGGACAAATGGGAGGCATCAAACTAAAAAGTTTTTGCGCAGCACAGGAGACCATCAACAAAATGGAAAGACAGCCCACTGAATGGGAAAACACATTCACCAGTTTGTCTGATGGGAGATTGCTATCCAAAATTTGTAAAGAACTCATAGAAGTCAATAGCAACAAAACAAACAATTCAATTAAAAAATGTGCAAAGGTCCTGAATAGACACTTCTGCAAAGAGGACCGATGAGGAGATGCTCAATGTCAGTCATCAATGCAAATTAGAACCACAATGAGATATCACCTCACACCTGTCAGAATGGCTGCCATCAATCAATCAGCACATGACAGGTGTTGGGGAGGATGTGGAGAAAAGGGAGCCCTCGGGCACTGTTGGTGGGAATGCAGATTGCTTCAGTCACTGTGCAAACAGTGTGGAGTGACCTCAAACAATTGAAAATGGGACTGCCTTATGACCCAGTGATTTCACTCCTGGGATTTTATCTGAAAAAAAAAAACACACACACACAAAGCAATACTTCAAAAGAATACTTGCACCCCTGTGTTAATTGCAGTGGTATTTACAACAGCTAAGATTTGGAAGCAGCCCAAGTTCCCATCAGTGGATGCGTGGATAAACCAGCCGTGGTACATTTACACAATGGAGTATACCTCGGCCCTAAAAAGAAGATCTTACCCTTCCTGACCACATGGAGGGACCTGGAGAGCATCATGTTAAGCGAAATAAGCCAGTCAGAGAAAGACAAGTACCATATGATTTCACTCATATGTAGAGTCTAATGAATAAACTGAACTAACAAGCAGAATAGAGACAGACTCATAGATAGACAGAGGCTGGCAGTCCTGGGGGAGGTCCATGACCAGGGGAGGGGGGTGGAGGGATTGAGCAAAATAGAAAAAGAAAAAAAAAGGAAAAGCACTCACGGACAGGACCACAGGGTGCTGATTACGGGGGCAGGTGGATGGGTGGAGGTGGACGATGGTATGGGGGATAAATGCTGATGGGAGAAAATAAAGTAAAATTGGAAGAAAACAAAGAAAAGCATTTAAAGTTCATCAATTTCCTCCTCTGTTGAAGAGAGGACGATGTCTGTGTTTGGGAGTTCTCAGACTAAGTGAGATCCCATCTGCCACTTAGTTGAATTGTTGTGTAGCTCGTGGTAACAATTCTTCATACTTTTCTCCACAAACTATCATCTGTGAAGTCTGCATTGCCCCAAGTCTTTTATTAGTAATATTTTTTAACTTATGGACAGAAAACCCCACTCTTCCAACCTGCAGTTCTGTGATTTGAAAAGCACACAGTGTTGTGGTACAAGCACCCTGATCACTTACAAAACGGTGCCTCCCCTCCCTCCAAACTCCTCAGTCCTCTTTCAAAGCCCTTTCCAGACTCAACCTGCCGACCCCGAATCTCTGCAAAGAGCTGCTGTTCTGTGCTGAGATGGTTTTGCTCTCCCAGGAGGTGGTGTTGTGTGGGGTCCCCACGATCATTCCTTCTCTGGGGAGTTTGATAGAAAGACTCACGGGACTCAGCACAGACTTGTGCTCTGGCTAAGATTTATTGCACAAAGCAGTCAATGACTCGGCTGGGTCAGGAGGGAAAAGACCCCGGCAGCTCCAGGAGGGTCCGTGTGCAGAACTTTTGTGCTCTCTCCTTCCACCGGGGGCCACACGGGGCTCACTGTTCCCAGCAACGGCAATGAACATTCTGGGTGTGTTAGTATTTCTGCCCCAGAAACCCCTACAGTAGACCCAGTGCCTGAGATCAGAAAGACACCAGGAACCTCCAGACCCCCAGAGGAAAAGAGTGAGCAAAGACCACCTTGTTTGCAGGGTCCAGGCCCAGGGAGCCAGCACCTTATCAACGAGGAGAAGGGAGAACGCCCCTGATCCCTGCTGGTCTTGTGGTGCAGCAGGGTCTGTAGTGATGCCTCCATTTCGTCCCTGTTCTCGATACAATGTTTCTTCTCTCCTTTTTCCTTTGTTAGTTGGCTAGAGGATTATTAACTGGAAAACTTTTCATGGAATCAGCTTTGGGTTTCATTTATTTTCTCTCTTTTCTTTTTAAAATGATACTGACTTGAGCTATTTTCTGTATTATTTCCTTACTTTATTGTTTGGTCTTTCTTTACTGACGACTAGGGAGGAAGCTTGTATTACTGATTTGGAAACTTTCCTGTATTTCGACAGAACACGGACTGCCTCACATGTCCCTTTAAGCACTGCTTCATTTGCATTTCACAAAGTTGGATATTCAGTTCAAAAGTTTTTATATCCCTAAAAATTCTCCTTTTCACACACACACACACATACTTATATTTAAAGTGATGTTCTTATAAAAATATATAGATGAGTCTGGTTTTAGTCAATTTGACAACCTCTGTCTTTAATTGTCCTTAGATATGTACATGTTGTTTAATTTTTGATATGGCCTCAAGTCCCAAGTGAGAGGCTATAGAAATCTATAGAGCAAAAACTCTAAAGAGCTAAAATCATGATGAAGAAAAGAAAGTCCCCTTTGATCACCAGACCAAGGGCTGAGATTTACAAAGGACGCCAGTTTTCCTGAGGTTACAATCGAGGCATCAGTATAGCAAAGGAAACAGTAATATTGAGGAAGCATATTTCCCACAGAAAAATAATTGTCACCCTGCTCACAGCCCAAAGCAAGGGCAAATGTCGCATAGTAAGTGAAAGGAGATGACATACATTTTCTCTTTCAGATTTATTAGGAAATTCAAAATTTATTAGAAACACAGAAAAGCAAATTTAGCAGTAATTTCAGAATTAGGAGCTATTCCAGTGTCACGCTGATATTGAGAGGATCATGAATTCACTGGATGAATTTTGCATCTTCCAGATGTCAGGTGGCTTCAGGGCCGGGCATCAGGCCCTGACAGACCGTGTCAGAGGTGGGCAGTGCTGTGCGGAATGAACTCAGCTGAGGGTGAGGCATCGAATCGTGGGGTTCAGGTCCGGGGAATCATTTACTGGGGAGTCAGAGGGTGGGTCCCCATGGCGTCCTCAATAGTAGTAGCCGAAGCCAGAGCCATAGCCACGGCCACAGCCATAGCCACAGCCACAGAGAGAGCCGTAGCCACGGCCATAGTAGGAGCCGTAGGCACAGCCACAGCCACAGCCACAGCCATAGCCACGGCCGTAGTAGGAGCCCCAGCCGTAGCCCAGGCCGCCGTAGCCACAGCACCCGGAGCCGAGGCCCCCGTAGTAGTTTCCGTAGTAGCCACACATGGTGCGCGGTGAGGAGGGTGTGTCGGGAGGAGAGGTGTGAGGTGACTTCTGTCTGGTCCCCTCTCCCAGCAGGGAGCCTTTTATACGCCCTCAGTGTGGTCGGGCCCCGCCCACGTGCTCAGGTGTTTGGCTGATTTGTGGGACCAGCGTGAGTCACTGTGGACGCCTGGGTCCCACGGCTTCCTGGGCGGTGAGGGCACGTGCTCCCTTCACCACGTGTGGCCAAGGTGGGCCCTGGATGATGACACGGTCTCAGCCTGACAGCCCTGCTCGTGAGATCTCCCCTGACCTTCCACCTTTGTGGCACAAACGGCATTTTCACGGGCAAACCGGACGTGCTGCGGACACACACGGGCGACATGTGTGGACAGTGAAGAGGTAAGAATGTTGTGCCCTCACTGTGGCTGCTGCTTCCCCGCTCCCTGTCCGACAGTCACCTTCCTCTGGGGCCTCCCCTGTCCCTCCAGGGCTGCTTCTGCCCGACGAGGGTACCCCTCCGCCCACGAGCTGGGGGAGAAGCACACACTTTGAATTCAGGCTGAGACAACTGGATTTTTCTCTCATTCACGTGAATATTTCCTAAACGTTAATACTTGATGTTTAAAACGTGAAAGACTTTCCCAGCGGTCACAGTGTGGTCCCGCCGACCAAGGAGTCTTGGGTTCGATTCCAGTCAATAGCTCGGACCTCGGTTACGGTTCATCCTCGGCCTTAGTTAGATCATGAGGGGGGCAACCAGTCCATCTCTCTCTCTGAAGAGACATGGAAAAGTGTCCTGGGGGAAGGATTAAAGGACATGGTATTGACGTAAAGCACCTTTGTTGACAGACATTCCTTTTCCTGGAACCGACCTGACGTTCCCTGTCAACAGTGTTTTGCAAAATGCCCACCTGTGGGAAATCCCAGAAGGACCGCAATGTGACCTCACTGACGCTCACAGGTGACGGAAGAGGACGTGGAGCAGCCGAACGTCCGAGTCCGTAGACGCAGTGAGTCCTGGGTCAGTGCCGATCGGGGAGCTGTGGGGGCAGTTGGTGTGATGCGGGGACACAGCCCCGTCCCTGTGGGCACGTGCTCACGGCACTCCTCTCCAAGGAGCCACTGTGCCCTCCCTCTGTCCCCTGCAGGTGACAGCAGCCCGTGTCCCTCTGTCTGCTCAGCCTCACCCGTGTTCTCAGGAGGAGACCCGGCTCTCCTCTCCCTATGGACGCCCCTTTGGAGCACAATACAAATGTATATTCACTGTCGCCACCATGTCCTGTGTGAACGTGTGTATCAGGGGGTGTCTGTGGTTTGTGTTCCTGTGCTTGTATGTGTGTGTGTGTGCGCCCACAGCTGCTCCTCTATGGAGTTCCTGTGTGTGTGTGTGTGTGTGTGTGTGTGTGCACAGCTGCTCCTCTATGGAGTTCCCGTGTGTGTGTGTGTGTGTGTCTGTGTGTGCACAGCTCCTCCTCTATGGAGTTCCCGTGTGTGTGTGTGTGTGTGTGTGCACAGCTGCTCCTCTATGGAGTTCCCGTGTGTGTGTGTGTGTGTGTGTGCAGCGCTGCTCCTCTATGGAGTTCCCGTGTGTGTGTGTGTGTGTGTGTGTGCACAGCTGCTCCTTTATGGAGTTCCCGTGTGTGTGTGCACAGCTGCTCCTCTGGAGTTCCCGTGTGTGTGTGTGTGTGTGTGTGTGTGTGTGTGCACAGCTGCTCCTCTATGGAGTTCCCGTGTGTGTGTGTGTGTGTGTGTGTGGCTGCTCCTCTCTGGGGAGCTGAGGGGACCTGAGGGCATGAAGACTTTGCTGCTTCAGGGGTAAGGTCTGGCTCTGACGTCTCCAGGCTGCAGCTGGGGCACCGACATGACCACAAGGATTAACGCAGGTGACCACGGCAGAGACAGCGACAAGCAGCTCTCACAAGAGAGACTTTCAAACTCTCCATCTCATGGCACATAACTAGTTACTGAGTTCTGCGGCACAACAAAAGTATACTGTGTCTATGGACAATCTGAAAAAAACAGGTATAATGTTATTCATTCACACTGGACGGCTACTGTTGTGTTGGCTGCTGTCACTTTTTTCTCTGACAACCTGAGGGAGAAGAGGGCAGTGCCCCTGACGGATGGCCAGGTAGAGCAGGCTCTGCAGCGTTGGGGGCACACTGGTGAATCGCTGTCCTACAAGCATCTGGGGCCTTGTTTTCTGATGTGCCTACACAAAGACGGGATCTGAGAAAAATGCGATGTTCTTAGGATGCTGTGTGTAAGACAGAAGCTCTCACTTCAGGAGAAGACAGAAAGATCCCGAGGTACAACATCAGGTCCCCGGATACAACCTCTCCAGGTGGCACGTGTCAGGAATGACCAGCTCTGCCCGCCACACTTTCCGTCTCCTTGAGAACAAGGTAGCTCAAATTCCACAACCAAATGAGAAATCTAAATACTTTTCTTTAAAGTTGTCTGCATAGGAGAGATTTCCACCTGAACACACCTGTGTTCCGATAGAACAAATCTCTAGTCTCAGTCCCGGGTGAGTGTCCATCATTTCTCCCTAAGGTACAACCTGGGAAAGCAACGGACTGTTCAAACCAGGTCAGTCTGAGGACTCAGGACGAGCCCAGCTCTCAAGTGGAGCAGTTGCAGGAGAAGGTCCATCCGTTTCACACATTTCATAACATTTTAAAGTTCACAAATGTTCAAGAGCCACGTATTTATGGGAAGTGTAAGAGGCGTACATGTACACGGCCCACTCTGGAAGGAGGAAATGGACACTGGTCAGGAAAGAGTTGATTTCCAGCGTAAACATTCACTGAAGGCGGAAAAGTATTAACATGAGGTGAGATGGGGCCAATTTCACAAAGGCTTCTAGAACTTGAAGTAAAAGTGTAATAAGAAAAATTATTCAAAACGTAAGGGCTGTCACCACAGACTGTAGATCCGAGACACAAGGAGAGCGGTCAGCGGAGAAGAGAGGAGGAGGGGATTTGATGAAAGACAGTTTTAAGGGGAGTCCTGATTACAGACGTGACCTTCTCATATATTCAGGGAAGCATCCGGTGTTAAGAACTGAAGGATGCAAATATCTGAATTATCCTGGGAATTCCATTGCCTTTCCTGGAAAAAATACTGGCTAGCTGGGAAACACTATGTTTATAGTCGTATACAAAGAGATGACACTGGTGTAGCGAGGGGACCCGACGGTGGATGTGTTACATCATGTCAGCGCAGGTTTGTCGTAATGAAACAGGGATATTCACCACATCTTAGGGATCTTCTGAAGAGCACGTGAGAAAATGCACGCAAGAGACTTTGCCCAGTAATTGCTTCATGGTCCACAGCTAACAAATGCTACTTAATTATGACTATTGTTGGAGTTTGGACATAAGCATTTCATGACAAACAGGTTGCCAGGTAAACAGCATGTTCTTACTACAAAGGAGCAGAAAATAAACGATGCATAAAACAGTAAGTGATGACACACAAAGGAGGCACCAAATTCTGTGCATGTTCTAAGTGCTTTGCATATTTTAACATGGCTGCTTCTGTTACAAACCTAGGAAATAGGTGCTAATTCATAGGTAAGAATGCCAAGCCCAAGGGAGTTAGGTAATTTGCCAATGTCATGGGCTGCGAGGGACAGACCCTGAGCCAATGTATTCCTATGTCCTCTCTGGCCCGTGAGAGAGTGGGGAGGGGCTAGCCCTGTCATAGTGGTAATGGATCATTTAAGTAGACATCCGTACATTTAGACGGATACAAATAAATGAACAATCAAGTGGGACGAAAACTTCTGTGCAGTAGAACACAAGCTAATATATTTTTTTAAATGATGAGAATCAAAAAACTCAACATTTGCAATCCATCATCATCATAAATAATTCAGGCAAGGAGGGAAAGTAAATGTCACGACTAGGGGTAAGCGCTGGGATACGAGTGGAATATTCACACAGTCACAAAATACCCCACAAAAATACTTCTTAATTGTTCAAAGGTTCCTAAAGTAAGTTTTGATGGGAGAAATCTGGTGCTCACCATTTTAACCAAGTGGTCAAAGGTACCACCCTCCGTGATGGAACAAGTCACCCTCAGGTCCCTACCGGTGGGCACAGAACCAGCAAACCTGATCCCTTCCCTCGTTGCCTGACGACAAGCACAGCCTTGTCTCCTCATGAGGACTGCCAGACAGACCAAACTGAAGAACACTGAACAAAAGCTGCTGCCGTCTACACAAATACTGAAGTCCTGGGAGCCACCAGGCAGCATGGCGGGGCCCTGGCTGGGCCCGGACCCCACTGTGCGTCCGGAAGAGCATGACTGGAGCCATCAGTTCTTGCGCTGGACAGTGTGAAAGGGAGAGCAGGTGCAGACCGGGGGAGGGGAGGTCGAGTGGGTGCAGGTCAGTGGGGCTTTAGGAAGCACAGGGGGGCCTGGGGAGGGACGTCCTGCAGAGCGGTTGGGGCTGGACGGGAGGTGGGTCTCGTGTCCGCACTGCCAACCACTGGAGGCGGGTGCCCGGAATGGGCAGGACCCTGTGGAGGGGCTTCAGCTGAGCGAATTCCGGGGCGGCGCTCGGGTGGAGGCCTCTGCCCGCACCCCTCAACCCTGGGGGCCATGTCCTCCCCGCTGGAGAGGAACCCGGTAGACGGCACCCTAGTCGACGGGGACTGTTCTACAGAGTCATTCCAGACGAGGGGACCACGGGGATGCACAGCATCTCAAGGAGCCGACACGTGTGGGGAGTGACCCAGTCACCCGTTCCCACGGTTTGTCCTGACCCGTCGTCCTCACCTGTCACACAGCGTTCTCACAGGATCGGTCCCTATAGCGCATGTGTGCGTTCTCACGGGATCGGTCCCTACAGCGCATGTGTAGGTCTCACGGGGTCGGTCCACACAGCGCATGTGTACGTTCTCACGGGGTCGGTCCACACAGCGCATGTGTACGTTCTCACGGGGTCGGTCCCTACGGCGCATGTGTACGTTCTCACGGGGTCGGTCCACACAGCGCATGTGTACGTTCTCACGGGGTCGGTCCACACAGCGCATGTGTACGTTCTCACGGGGTCGGTCCCTACGGCGCATGTGTACGTTCTCACGGGGTCGGTCCCTACGGCGCATTTGTACGTTCTCACAGGGTCGGTCCCTACGGCGCATGTGTACGTTCTCACGGGGTCGGTCCCTACGGCGCATGTGTACGTTCTCACGGGGTCGGTCCACACAGCGCATGTGTTCGTTCTCACGGGGTCGGTCCACACAGCGCATGTGTACGTTCTCACGGGGTCGGTCCACACAGCGCATGTGTACGTTCTCACGGGTCGGTCCCTACGGCGCATGTGTACGTTCTCACGGGGTCGGTCCCTACAGCGCATGTGTACGTTCCGTTTTAGAATTTGTTCTAGAACACATGTCCACTCCCTGCTTGATGAAGCTTATATTTTCCTAATTGGGGCGTATTTGGTGATATTAATCTTTGTCTTAGAAGTATTAATTTATAAAACATATGATCATTATAATTGATGCAATAAAAACAGATTGTGGCGTTTTCTAGTGAATAATTGTCTTTGAATGATGAAAATGTATTTGTGTATTGGCATCATGGACTAACAAAGGCTGGGAAAATGCTCCAGATTTCATGAAATGCTGGGTCACCACAGACAATAAGTTGCAAAGTATGATCATTCCCACCAATAGATCTGTATCAAAAATAGTTTAAAAAGGCCATTCACTAAAGCTGAACGTGGACTACGAATTACACTGCAGTATTGTGTCCAAACTGGATTTCTTCTGGTGACCATGGGATTGTGGTGTCTTAGAGAACGTCCCTCCTCATCTCACATAGTGTCATGAAGTCTACAGCTTAGTGTCCATGGTTGAACAGTAACGATTGAGTGTGTGTGGTGTATGGTGTGTGTGTGTGGGAGTGTGTGTGTGTGTGTGTGTGGGAGTGTGTGTGGGTGTGAGTGTGTGTGGCTGTGGGAGTGTGTGGGAGTGTGTGTGTGGGGGTGTGTGTGGGAGTGAGTGTGTGTGGGAGTGTGTGTGTGTGTGTGGGTGTGGGAGTGTGTGGGAGTGTGTGTGGCTGTGGGAGTGTGTGGGAGTGTGTGTGTGTGGGTGTGAGTGTGTGTGGCTGTGGGAGTGTGTGGGAGTGTGGGAGTGTGTGTGTGTGTGTGGGTGTGTGTGTGGGTGTGAGTGTGTGTGGCTGTGGGAGTGTGTGGGAGTGTGTGTGTGGGGGTGTGTGTGGGAGTGAGTGTGTGTGGCTGTGGGAGTGTGTGGGAGTGTGTGTGGCTGTGGGAGTGTGTGGGAGTGTGTGTGTGTGGGTGTGTGTGGGAGTGTGTGTGGGGGTGTGTGTGGGAGTGAGTGTGTATGTGTGTGGGAGTGTGTGTGGCTGTGGGAGTGTGTGGGAGTGTGGGAGTGTGTGTGTGTGTGTGTGGGTGTGGGTGTTGGGGTGACAGAACACAAAGTGCAGACCCTGCCCCCCGCCGAGTGCAGGTGAGGGGGTGCGGTGCTCACTGCACTGCTGTCCCCCCCAGATTGCGGGTTTGACATTCTTCAGAATTAAATTCTGGGAGCAATAAACGCGTATCTGGACACATGTGTTTGGAGCAGTGACGTCGGCAGGGGGTCGTTCCTCTAACCCTCGAGGTAAGTGCTTCCTGTTCGAAAGACTGACTGGAGTCAGCGCAGTGAGGAGCTGGGTCCAAAGTTGCACTGCGAGGAGGAGACCACGGGGCGGTGGGGTCTGGGCTGAAACACCCGCGTGCTCCGCTTCAGGTGAGTGATCCACAGTCTGAAGGCTTCGCAGCCGTGAACGAGCCAGTGTGAGGCCCACGGGGAGAGGTCTGCCTGGGCTGGGAGTGGTGGCCTTGAAGCCCCAGTCACGCAGGAGGGCTCAGAGGTCAGCCAGCGTTTCTCCATTCACATGCGTGTGAGGAGCCGGTCTGAGAACATGGGGACCACACACATGTTTGCTCTGGGTGCATAATTCAGTCTATTATCTAATTTGATTCAGTATCGAATTTACTGTGTTCAACTGTAATGACCTACAGAGTGGTTCCAATAGTTTTAAAAATCTATTTCCCGAGATAGACAAAGACCATTGGATTTTCTCACAGTCTCAGAAGGGAAATTATAAACTTTCTGACTCGAGTAAGTAGGAAAGACAAGTCTTCACAAAAGATTGACTTTAAAGAGCAGAAGCTCTGCCCGGCCGTGTGGCTCAGTGGATGGAGCGTTGTCCCATGGACTGAGAGGTCTGGGTTCGATTCCCAGACAGGGCTCTTGCCTGGGTTGTGGGCTCGATCCCCAGGGGGGGCGTGCAGGTGGCGGCCGACCGATGTTTCTCTCTCGCATTGATGTTTCTATCTCTCTCCCTTCCTCTCTCTCTCCAAAAATCAATAAAAACATATTTTTAAAAAAGAAAGAAAAGTTCTGTCTTCTGGGTTGTGATCATTCTGGGGTCTCAGTTCCTTCGCCCGGGCCGAATGAATTGGGACCCAGGCTTCTCTTTCTCTAAAACCCTCCTCCCCCTCCTTCCTGGCCACCCCCAGAGCCAGGAATCCCATATCCGGGGATGATAATTGCCAAGCTACGGACACACGAGTCACAGGAAATGAGTGGACACGCCAGTGACTGACAGCTACAGCCGTGGACACGCACCGAGCACAGGGAAGGACAAGAGTAAGGAGCCACCAGATGGCTCTGGACTTAACGATGTCGTGAGTGTAAGGAAGGGTCACTGCGTAACCCTGTGGCGTTCAGGCCGTGACAGCAGGTGGGGGGCTGTGGGCTGAGGCCTCTGCCTATCCTGGGGGCGGGGGCGCATCGGGAACTCTCCCTGTCCCAATGCGCCCTGAAGGTGAGAGTCAGGGGCTACCTGTCAACGTGTGTGTCCTCTGAGGGGTGCCCACAGGGCAGGGTCTCGGGGCAGAAGCCCTCGGCTCTGTCGTGTTTCCAGGCCATGTTGGCGGATTGGAGGGCCTCCTGCTTCACCTCGAACCCCACACCGCAGGTTGGCTCTGCCCCACCCGAGGAGGGAGGTGAGGGCCCGGGGCTAGAGCCTCCCTCCCACCACCAAGCAGGGACTCGGTAGAGCCACCAAGTAGAAATATCACTGAGGTTGTCCCCTCAGTCAGGCCATTGTTCCCTCGTTCAGTGTGGGAAAAGCCAGAGGGACCATCCTGGACTTTGAATAAAGCAGCGCAGGCTTGTTGTCGGGGGAACGGGTTTATTAGGAGAGCAGAGAAATGGCTCCCGCAGGGGGTCCAGGGGCGGGCTCTGTGACAGCATCATCCCCGGGAGAGCCACGGGCGTCCTTGGGGTGCACTCCACACGCTCCCTCCCCCGCGTCAGACACAGGACGGGACCAGGTGGTGTGTGCGACCCGGAGGGCAGCGGAGGGCTGGGCGTCAGCAGGCTCCGATCCTGTGGCCTTCAGACCTGTGTGTCCTGAGCAGGTGCAGGGTGGGTCCCCATGGCGTCCTCAATAGTAGTAGCCGAAGCCAGAGCCATAGCCACGGCCACAGCCATAGCCACAGCCACAGAGAGAGCCGTAGCCACGGCCGTAGTAGGAGCCATAGCCACAGCCACAGCCACAGCCGTAGCCACGGCCGTAGTAGGAGCCCCAGCCGTAGCCCAGGCCGCCGTAGCCACAGCACCCGGAGCCGAGGCCCCCGTAGTAGTTTCCGTAGTAGCCACACATGGTGCGCGGTGAGGAGGGTGTGTCGGGTGGAGAAGGTGTGAGGTGACTTCTGTCTGGTCCCCTCTCCCTGCAGGGAGCCTTTTATACGCCCTCAGTGGGGTGGGACCCACCACGTGTCTCATATTATTGGCTAATTTACGATGATATAATTAGTTTGTTGTTTCAAGCCTAGAGCATCACCCGTGGGCATTGCAGAAGGCTTGCTCTGCCCCACTGAGAACCTTTAATATGGTGATACAGTCACACCCCTGAAACTCTCTCTCCTGGAAATGCTCACGGTTGTCTTCTGTGACCAGGCCGTACCCCGCAGAGGGCATGTCAGCAGTGTCCACTGGCCTGCTCTTGACCTCAAATAACTTCTTTTTCTCTTTGACCTCCCCAAATTATACTCCCTTCCATAAGATCATGTCTTTGTAGGTGTATTTTTGTAAACAGATATGTAAACACACTGTCTTCTTCTTTTCTGTTCCTTGCACTTAAAGCTCTACGTTACTTTGCAATCACTGCTGGCATACGATGCCACAAATCCTGGTATTTTTAAAAGTTGTCCTTGTCATTTTTTACACATTGTATTTTAACTTCTTGTGCTTTGTATTTGATCGAGTCGATGGTTTGGGGGAATTTTCCAGCTATCTGTGTGTTCTTTATGTCTAATTTAATGCCAGTAGAATTTATTTATCTTAATATATTGAATTTAATTTATTAGAACTTATTTTATAGCTTTGTAAAATACGATAAAACTGTCTTCCCCAGTGGCTGCACTGGTTTGCTTCTGCCAGTGAGGGTGGGAGTCTTACTTGTTCCGTGCTGGCCTCGGCAGGGGTCAGTTGGGCCATTAATTGTTATTTTAGCTGGCATTTCCCTGGGGACATATCCTGTGAGCCGCCTTTTCATGTGCTCATGTGAAATCTTCTTTGGTGAGGTGTCTGCTGAGGAATCTGGCCCCTAGTTAATAAGGTCGTTTGCTTTCTCATTGCTGAGTTCTTTGTCCATTTCGGAGCACATTCCTGGAGGTGTTCTGTACGAAGGTGTTCTTCCGGGTTGTGACTTGTCTGCTTCTCTTGTTGACAGTGTCTTTCGCAGAGCAGAAGTCACCTTCTAATGACGTCTGGCTCGTCACTTCTTTCTGTAATGGATTGTGCCTTTGGTTTTGCAGCTAAGTCATGGCCATTCCCAAGGTCGTCCAGGTTTTCTCCTATGGAATCTTCTAGAAGTTTCATAGTTTTTCATTTTATATTTATGTCTGTGATCCATTTTGAGTTCATTTTCATGAAGGGTGCAAGGTCTATTTCTAGATTTTTTTGGGGGGGCAGGGGGGCCAGTTTGTGGATGGGCGGTCGGTCCAGTGCCATTGGTTGAAAAACCGTCTTTTCTGCATTCACAGAATCAGCTGACACCTGTTTATGTGCGTGTGTTTAGGGTCCCTGCTGCTCTGTGGATCTCCGTGGATCTCCTGTCTGTTTCACCAACACCACGCTGCCCCCGTGACTGCAGCTTTCCAGTGAGACCTGTGGTCGGTTGTTCCTTGTCCAGCCTGTTCTCCTCTTCTGTGTTGGGTGGCTGCTCTGGGTCTTTGCGTCTCCCTGTACACTTGACAGTCACCTTGTTGGAACCCACAAAATGACATGCTGGCACGTTCAGTGAGACTGCAGTGAACCTAAGAACTGACACTCGACAACACTGACCCATAAACCCCTGCCCAGAAACACAGAATACCTGTTTACTTAGCCACTCCTCGATTTCATCAGTTTTGTGGTTTTCCTCATAAAGATCCTGTACACATTCCTTTTACATTTAAGTATTTTATATTCTGGCTGCTGTCGTACATGGGATTGTCATTTAACTTCAAATTTTACTTGTTCATTATTAATATATAGAAAAGCAATGGACTTTGGTATGTTGACATTGTATACTGTATTCTTGCTTTGATCACTCAGTAGTTACTGGAGTTTTGTTTTGTTTTGTGTTCGGTTGTTTCTTTTGGATTTTCAACACAGACAATCATGACTTATGTAGAAAAAGACAGTTTTCTTTCTTTCTTTTTATCAGTGTACAGTTGATCTCCTTTTCTTGTATTATTGCATCAGCAAGGTCTTCCAATGATACTGAAGAGAAATAAAGAGAGAGGGCATCCACGCCTCGCCCTGATCTCAGCAGGAAAGCTCCTGGTTTCTCATGGTTGAGTGTGTATGATGCTGGTCACAGGTTTTTCTGTATATATTCTTCATCAGATTGAGGGCCTCCTTTATTCCTGATTACTGAAACTTTTATCATGAACGGTGTTGAATTTTGTCAAATGCTTTTTCTTTTTCTCTTTTTAATCCTCACCCGAGGATATTTTTCTATTTATCATCAGATAGAGAGGGAGAGAGGGAGGGAGGGAGAAGGGAGGGAGAGAGAGAAACATCAGTGTGAGAGAGACATATAGACTGGTTGCCTCCTGCATGACCCAACCAGGGCAGGGGACAAACCACAACCGAGGTACATGCCCTTGACTGGAATCAAACCTGTAACTCTTTGGTCCATGGGCCAGCGCTCTAACCACTGAGCCAAACCGGCCCGAGGCCAAATGCTTTTTCTGCATTTATTGAAATGATCATGTGATTTTTCTCCTTCAGGCTGTTGATGTAATAAATTAACATTAATTCATTTTTGAATATTGAACCAGCCTTGTATAACTGGGATAAATTCCACTTGGTTCAGGTGTATAATTCTTTTTGTACAATGCTGGAGTCAAACTGCTAATATTTAATGGAGAATTTTTGTCTCTCTCTCCATTTAGATATTTGTCTGTCATCTCTATTGTTGTCATGTCTTTGTCTGGTATTGTATTAAGGTAACATTGAATGAGTTAGTAAGTATTCTCTCTGCTTTTTAATTCTGGAAGTGATATTAGAGAATTGATATAACTTGTTCCTTCAAAGTTTTGTAGAATTTTCCAGTAAAGCCGTCTGGGTCTGGTGCTCTCTGTTTTGGAGTGTTATGGCTGATTCAATTTATTTAACAGTTAGAGGCCTATGACGATTGTCTGTCTCTTGTCCTGTGGGTTTTACAGGCCGTATGATATTTCACAGCCAGCTGCTGTTTATGTTATTAATCATTATACTTTCCATGGTTCTGTTCAGTTATTATTTTTGTTTGGTTGGTTACATGTCTCATGGGTTTCCAGGCTTTTGTCTGCCTCCCCACCAGGATATGTCTTCTTGAGTGCGGAGCCAAGTGTGCTTGTTGAATTTTGTACGAGAACCCCCGCAGAAATCAACGAAGACCGACGTATGTGCAGAGATATACCATGTTCATGGATCGAAAGACTCAAGAGTGTTAAGAAGTCCATTCTCCCAAAACTGATGTATAGAGTCAATTAAATCCAAATCGAAATCTCAACAGAATGTATTTTTAGATGTGGACAAGCTGATTCTAATGTGAAGGTGGAAGGCAAAGACACGAGAATAGCCAACATAATTTTGAAAAGGAGCGAAGTTGGAGTACTCACATCACCTAACGCTAAGACTTACTACAACCCTGCAGTAACTCAACCACGTGGCACTGGTGAGGGAATGAGCACGTGGGGTGGATGAAGGAATAAATAAACCCGAGGATCAGCTAACACAGGGGTTGATCAGCCTTCTGGAAGGGCCACAAATACAGGGATGGTTCTGACACAAAACACAGTTACTTACAGGAAAAATAAGATTTGTTTATTGAGAATGCATAATTTCTTCCAATACAAAATCATTGAACAGGAAAAGCAAGAATTTACATTTTGGACACAATCACAATCAAATCTTCTGTCTTCAGGTCACATAGTGGGAGTATTTCTAACTCCTCAACAACAAACAAGAATTTGATGGAAACGCAGGTGGTGTCTTTTCCTTATTGAAAGCAGAGATGACAAATGGGGCATCCTTTGGAGGAAAAGTGTTCCTCTTGATATATTATGTTAGAGGCCTAGGATGGTCTAAGATGATGTTCTACCAGCAAGTGGAATAGCATCGTCTGTAGCAAAATGGTCGGAAGGAACAGCAGCCACAGCCGTAGCCAGAGCCGTACCCACAGCCATAGCCAGAGCCGTACCCACAGCCGTAGCCAGAGCCGTACCCACAGCTGTAGCCAGAGCCGTACCCACAGCCATAGCCAGAGCCGTACCCACAGCCGTAGCCAGAGCCGTACCCACAGCCGTACCCACAGCCGTAGCCGGAGCCGTACCCACAGCCCCCGTAGTAGTTCCCGTAGTAGTTGCAGCACATGCTGGCAGAGGGTAAGGTTTCAGTTGAGTTCAGAGGATGCTTCTGAAGTTTGAATGTCACCTACTACCCTGGAAGCCTTATATACTGATGGGAAGGGTCAGGGAATGCCATCAATTTTGTGATTCATGTGATAAATACTTATTTATTGCCTGGTACGTGCAAGTCACTCCTGTCAGTTGACAATGAGAAGACTTGGTATTTTCATAGGGACAGCATCTGCTGTAAATAAACGCACTATTATAGTCTCTGGTTTTATTGGGAAGACATTTTTGTTCTGTGTCACCCAGGCATTGTCTTGAGCCAATTACAAATCTATAAGAGTAGTGTCCACCAATAATCTAATCATCTGAACACATAATTCCCAAGATAAGTTCTAGGTATCAAGGTTCTGTGGAGGATAGGGAAGTTATGTTTGGAATGCAACTATTAAGATGAGCTCCACTAAATTCTTTGACCAGCGAAGTAATTGCTAATCAGTCTATAGTGAATTTCACTGGAACCCAGCACGGTGCCCCACTGAAACGCCTCAGCATCCTGTGTTACAGAATTCCTGTAAATCCAATTCCTCATCAATATACTGTTGTCAGGGTATATTTTACTCCTACAGCCATTCCTCAATACATTTTTATCAGTTCTAGGTGGTCATTTAGTTCAAATCAGAACACCAACATGAAAAGAATGCTTTTTACAATAACATTGCTGAAAATTTTGTGGATCACAGGTTTCCTCAGACATTTCATTTATTTGATGCCCATGAAAATGCAAAATGTTAGGTAACAAATAATATGGAAATTGAGGTCCAAAAAGGATAAGGAATTTACTAAAATTCACACAGCTAACACATTACCAAGATCAAGTCCGTGTTGCTCTTTGTTATGCTATATTAGGTCTCCCTTTCTAGTCACTGGAGGCTCGAGCACTTGCTGTGACAGGGAGCTTATTGTTTTTAATGGTGACCCTATTCATTGTGAAATCATTCTGTTATAAAGTCCCTACATGCTTCAGAGTCTCTCATTATTCCCGTCGTCATTTTGGGTCCTAGATAAACTTTATTTCAGCATTTTGTTCACAAGCCAGTTGCATCAAGAATGGCTGATAGCACCTCTCCCCCTCTCCCTGTCACTCCAGGGGGTCTATTCTTGACATCCCTCCTGATGACCGGTCTCCTAATCTCTGTTGATACGCAGATGGGACATCCAGGCCATCTATGTCACCCACAGCACTTTCCAGATAATTTGGAGAACAATGGAGGAAGTCTGTTGTAAATCACCACAATAGCAGCAGCTGAGAACAACACCCATGTGTTAAATCACAGTCTTAGGGGATGAGGGGTCTAAGCTCAACCTAACTGGGATCTCTGCTCAGAATCTCACAATATCACAGCCAAGGTGTCAGCCAGGACGTGTGAAAATCTCTTTGGTGTAGAATGTAACTGGAGTAGCCAGATTTGTGAGTATGTCCCTAACATCTTAGGAAACATGTTTATACTGAAAAGTTGTTTTTTAATTGGAATTCAAATTTATTCATCTTGAATTTTATATACAACCCCAAGCATAACATAATCACAAAAGTGACTCCCCCGCCAGTGTTGGAGGCAAGTTATAGGTCCTTCCCACTTGGCAGCGTGTCATTGGGGACCATCTAGAATTTCACCTGCCCACACTGGTAAATCTATTCCTTCAGCCAAACTAGTGATTACTTTTCTTCCAGGATAGATGCAAGCAATTGCAATGAGGTTTCAGCATATAGGCATTTTCTTTAATGTATGTCTCTCTCCTGTCAAGAAAGCTATTTCCTTTCTTTTATGATTGACCGACTCTTATTCCTCCCCTTCATATTTAAGCTGGAAGTGTATCTCTTTTTCAGAAAGATTCCCGACCTTTCTCTCTACTTACTCTCAGTCGCGGCCTCTCCTCGGATGTCTTCCTCTGTTTCCCAAACACCCCTGTGTGTAGTTATCGTACAGCAGGGATCCGATCTGTGTAGCTTCCGTATGTTTTGCCTTCCCCATACGTTTAGAAAGTGGGGATTAAACATTTTAGTTCCCTGTTCACAGCGTGTAATGGAACGCCCTCTATTGCGAGTTTAGCAAATGTTTGGTGACTACTCACATATCCATTTCATAAAAATTGGTTTTATTTCTCCAAGAATAGCACTCAATCCAGGCATCCGCCCTCCTTTTGCCTTCCTCTTCTTAAGATTAAAATTTCTGTCAAGATTCAAGGGTGTCTAGGAACAATGAATTCACTCAACCATGGTGGTTTAATCTTGAGTTCAATTCCTGTAGTCTTTCTAAATCCTATGAAGATTAAATGTTTCCAAGCAAAACGTGTTACAGAGACCGGCCTCCCCTCCCAGATGTAGTGACAGAGATTCCGGTTCCGTACTCTCCTGGGACCAGCACCTCCATCGGGCTGCAGAGCTCACCTTCACTCCCAGCCCGGTGTCCTGGGACAGGGCAGGCACAGAAGAGGGTGTGTGAAATCCGTCCATCCCCCTCCCCCTGAGTTTGTCATCCCCCTAAGATGACCCAGTGCTGGGCGACCCTGTCTGGTAGACACACCCAGGGGGAAGCACCAATGAGGAAGTCGTCCTGTTCCAGACGGTGTCACAGACTAGAAAGAGGGTCGTGTGTCCCGATCACCCTCACCCACCTGTTCGGTATCTTGCCAGGCACAGAGCAGACCTGCAGTGTGGGACTTACTAACTGAACCGCCCGCCTGCCAGTTTGTAACTGCACAGACCTCCCCGAAGCCCCACCGTTCAAAGGGCTAAGAAGAAGTAGACTCACTTTAGAAATGATCTTCTCTAGGGTGTTCTCCCCTCGTCACTGATGACGTCTAAGGTCTGACAGGTGCCCCTTCACAGAGTCTGTGCTGCTCCTCTGTCCCCGCTCAGTACCTACGACACCACCCAACCCCGGCTCACTGAGAGGGTCTCTGGGTCATTTATAAACTTAACTCACGGGCCTCCTGTCTTTTCCCCACGAGCGTGTTCTCAGAGCAGACTTTCTGCTGCGTGGGTGTGCCATGCGTTGAGTGTGCTGGTTGACGGGGAGAGAGCGATGGACAGACCCCGATCATGGGACACACGTGCTTGAGAACAAACCTTTGAGTAAAATGAATTAAGAGCACAACCTTAAGCCAAGAAGAAACAATTTTTTAGAGATGAAATCCAAGCTCTTCTAAGATCGTTATGTGTTCATTCAAGTCTCTGTGGTTTCTTAGTTTTCTTTTCCTGACTGATTTTGTTCCCTAGTCACCCTGTTCTTGGCTTGTCTAGACATTTTTTAACACGTGCTAGACAATGGTAATGACCTGTTGTTTAGAACGTGGATTTTGTTGTTTTTCTTTCGATACTGTGACCGTTGGTTCCGCAGGCACTCAAGTTGCCGTGTAGTTCTTCATCTTCGCACAACTTGGTGAGTCTCACACAGCCATAAGCACTGGTTTGCCCGACGAGCAACGTGTTCGCCATGTGGGGTCTGCCGTTCAGCGACATCACTTCGTTCTGGCAGGTGGAACCAGGTGTCTCCCAGCCCTGCCTGCTCTCGGGGGATTGCATGGCTCAGAGCCGCAGGCGGTCTCCCGTGGGACTCTGCTCGTGGGCGAACGTCTTCGTGTTCAGTAAACAGGTGCAAGGGGACCACTGCGCCAACGTCTGGAGTTCTTTCTCTGAATCACTCTTGTTACTTTTCTGTTCTCACCGAAAAATGACAATCACTCCATGAATTCAATCTTTTTCCAGTCAGCCCAGTATTAACCTTGTGTTCTCCTTGGGCTTGAGGAAATCACAGGCAGACAGCTAATGTCAGAGTAGGGCTCACACAGTGTGTTTCCTGTGTGCAGCCATGTGGCCCTGGGCTGCCTGGTGTACAGTCTCTGACCATGGCTTTTATATATTCTGTCAAGTTTAATGTGATGGGAGGGTAAGTCTGGTACCAGCTACTCTGACATCGCTCCAGTGAAATTTTCTCTCTATGCACACGTTAAAAGAATAAAATAAAACTTTCTATTATTTTAAATAAAAAGTCACGTTGCATTGTAAGTGAAGAAACAAGTTGAGTAATAATATGTAGGATGATCATATTTTTAGTAAAAAGCATGTCATATTTGGCATGTACGAAGACATTATTCTGATATAACTGATTTCTTCGAGGGTAATGAGACGTAATTCTTAGAACAAGAGGAGGAAATAGTTTTTAATACGTACTTTCTTATAAACGCTCAGCCTGCTCCGTCTCTCTTCACACCCAGAACGCTACATGAGCGGGGGCTTTTCCAGATGTGTCCAGAGCACAGCCGGGCTTGTCCTCCGCTGCTCGGGGGAGTGGGCAGGCGGACCTCCCCCTGTGCAGCCGCGTCCCTGATGGTGAGCCCTGAGTGTCCTCAGGGGAGGCCTGTGTCAGATCCTCCTCATTATCTCCTCGAAGAACAGATGTCGTGTGCCCCGGCGACACCAGCTCCCACACTCTCCTCATTTCCTATTCTGAGGCGCGTCGTTAGCATCCTCTAGTAGAAAAGCAGTTAATGTGCAGTGTTACCCCGTCCTCGCTTGCAGAGCCCTCCGTCTTCTGGGAGGACAGACACATCTGGGAACAGCTGCTCACGAGCAACAGCAAGTCGCTCCAGATGTTCACGTCTCAGTGGAGCAGGAACACAGCTGGTCTCTGTTCCCGGACGGATTCCCCGTGGGCTGAGACGCAACCCGTTCCTCAGTACAGAATTGATTTGAAAGTCGTAAAACTCATGGAAAGCCCCTGGAGTCATTAAAATGCCCATTTAGAAAATATCAATGCCATCAGAAAGCATTACCTAAATAATACCAAGAGAAAAGCCCAGCCTCAAAAATGCATACACTATTTCTCCAAATATGTTAACTCCTTAAAAAATATATTAAAACAAAAGTAGGAAAGTAGAAGAGGGACATACATTGTAACGCCGGCATCGGTCACTGTCGGGCGATGGAAATGTGTCCAGGTTTTATTTCCTTTTGGTTTCTTTTTTGTTCTTCTAAAAAAGCCTTTGTATTTTACCCATGATGCATGTCCTTTATGTAAAACACATCATGTGTAAATTAACCTGAAAGGTTTATTTGAATCAAATTAAGACACATTCCATACCACAAAGAGAGACTGTGACCTGGCTCACCTCAGCGAGACCCTTCTGCCGAGTCCATGTCCCTCGCTAAGTCTGCGGCGTCCGACATGGGCAGGGACGTCAGCTTTTACTTACTTATTGATCTATTTTACAATCGTGTTCTTTGGGGATTTTAAGTTCAGTCCTAAAGATACTAAAATGCTCCATCTAGTTTCGTTTCCTTCCATATTTCATAAGAAATAACAGTAGAGAAAAGGAGCAGGTGGCCCTGCTGTGGGTTCTCTGCTTAGCAGACAGTGAAAGCCGGCTCTCTGCTTGGGTCCCTGGGAAGATGATGAGACCGGCTCTCCTCTCACTGGGTGCTGCTGGGCTTCCCCTCAGGTCCCTGACTCTTCCTCTCTTTCTAGCCTCTTCCCACGTGCTGATGTCTGTCACTGCCGTCACAATCTGGGTCTCAAAAGCCTTGAAGACCATGGTTCCGGCACTGATTCACTCCACTCCGACACTCGACACTCGGCGCATTGAGTCATCACACAGGCCCCCGGGCCACGGCCCCTCCCCGCCACGACCTCAGGTGCGCACCAGTCAATATCCACTGCTCCCTTTAAAAAACGAGACCTGTTACCCCCACTGTCCCTGGAGCAGGGCCCCCTGAGCCCCGGGCACAGCACCCACAGCAGGCCCCCTGAGCCCCGGGCACAGCACCCACAGCAGGGCCCCTGAGCCCTGGGCACAGCACCCACAGCAGGGCCCCCTGAGCCCCGGGCACAGCACCCACAGCAGGGCCCCTGAGCCCTGGGCACAGCACCCACAGCAGGGCCCCTGAGCCCTGGGCACAGCACCCACAGCAGGGCCCCCTGAGCCCCGGGCACAGCACCCACAGCAGGCCCCCTGAGCCCCGGGCACAGCACCCACAGCAGGGCCCCCTGAGCCCCGGGCACAGCACCCACAGCAGGGCCCCCTGAGCCCCGGGCACAGCACCCACAGCAGGGCCCCCTGAGCCCCGGGCACAGCACCCACAGCAGGGCCCCCTGAGCCCCGGGCACAGCACCCACAGCAGGCCCCCTGAGCCCCGGGCACAGCACCCACAGCAGGCCCCCTGAGCCCCGGGCACAGCACCCACAGCAGGCCCCCTGAGCCCCGGGCACAGCACCCACAGCAGGCCCCCTGAGCCCCGGGCACAGCACCCACAGCAGGGCCCCCTGAGCCCCGGGCACAGCACCCACAGCAAGGCCACCTGCAGCCACAGCTTCGGGTCCGGGGGAGTCCTGGGCGCCCTGTGCTCAGGCCCCTTCCCTTCCCTGGGGCCTCCCTCCCTGGACCCGGGTCCAGAGCTCCCTCTGCCCTGTCCTTTCCCGTCTGCAGCGCTGGCTCCTTATCACGGAGCAAAGACCATCTCCCAGGGAGACTCTGCCCCTTCCCACACACCTAGGTATGTCTGCGTCTGCTTCTCGTTCTTCCATCCTCGTCTCCCGGGGACTCTCTCCTCTCTCCTGGCCCCGTCCTGTCTTCCCCTGGGCTGCAGACACCCCCCCCCCCGACGCCTGGCTTGGTAAATGGTCCCCTCTGCCTCCTGTGTCCTCAGCTGCTTTTTCCCACTGACAGGTCCTTTCAGTCCCTAAACACGCTCAAGTCTTTTGATATTAAAAAGGCTGTCTCAACACCAGGTCACTGTTGGCTAGCTTTTCTTTCCTTTTTTTCCTCCAATTTTTATTATTTTTTTTTGTTACAGATGTTTCTCCTTTTTTCCCCTAGACACCCTCCTCCCGATCCCCACCCCCCAGCATTGTTGTCCATGTCCGTTGGTTACGCACACATGCATATAAGTCCTTTGGTTCATCTCATCCCTCCTCCTGCCCCCCTCCTCTGAGGTCTGTCAGTCTGAACCGTACTCCTTTCTATGTCTCTAGGTCTGTTTTATTCATCAACTTATTTTGTTCATTATATTCCACAAATAAGTGAGATCATGTGGTACTTATCTTTCTCTGACTGGCTTATTTCACTCAGCATAATGCTCTCCAGGTCCCTCCATGTCGTCTCAAAGGATAAGAGATCTCTCTTTCTTACAGCTGCATAGTACTCCATTGTGTGAATGTACCATAGCTTTTTATCCACTCATCTACTGATGGACACTTGGGCTGTTTCCAGCTCTTAGTGATTGTAAATAGTGCTGCTATGAACATGGGGGTACATGTATTCTTTCTGATGGGTGTTTCAGTGGCTAGCTTTCCCTCAACTTCTTTTCCATCTGCAGTTTTAAACAGTTTTCTCTGATGCCTCCTATTTAGTCTTTGGTCCATTCCAACCCATCTGCCATTGTCAGCATAACCCAGGGGTGTTCTCACTCAGGTCACCCACAGCCACGAGGCACCCCGTCTCCTTGGCATGTGCCGCACTGCACGCTCTGTGCAGCGGCGTTGACACAGACGGCCACGCCTTCCGCTGCTCCCGCATCTGCTGGTCCTGACTCTACTTTGTGGGGCTTCTCACCAGTCTGCCCGGAAGGCGGCTCTCCCTCTGGCCGCTGGGGCACCGCCCTGCATCTCGGATCCATCACCGAGCACACACGCTGCAGTCTCAGCAGCAGGACATAGCATCCCTCCATGAGACAGCCCCCGGTGCTCTCTCACGCCCCATCCCCTTCGTCCTGTTGTCCTGCTCATGTTGCTGATAGCGGCGTTCTCAGACAGGGCGTCTCTGGCCGGCTTAGGCAGCCTGGGCTGACGGCTCCCCCTGTGTGCCGCTGCGTTGGAATCAGCTGTCCCGTCTCGACCTGAGCGTCACATCAGCTGGACATCGTCTTGTCTGCTCCCACACGTCTGCGTAGTCATGTCCGCAGACCTGGGCGGTCGCTTCACTCATCACCCACAGCCTGACCGCAGGGTACCTAGGTCTTAGATTGTTTCATAGCTGTTCAGTGCAAGCCCACTCCACTAGGGTCTACTAATTCACTAATTCGTGTACACGATACAAACTAGACCCATCATAAGGAGAGAGCATCTGGAAGCTTGAGCCAGGTGAGTTAGAGAGGTGAGCCTAGACAGGTGAGCCTAGACAGGTGAGTGAGACAGGTGAGTGAGACAGGTGAGTTAGACAGGTGAGTGAGACAGATGAGTTAGACAGGTGAGCCTAGACAAGTGAGTGAGACAGGTGAGTGAGACAGGTGAATTAAACAGACAGATGAGTGAGACAGGTGAGTGAGACAGGTGAGTTAAACAGACAGATAAGTGAGACAGGTGAGTGAGACAGATGAGTTAGGTGAGCCTAGACAGGTGAGTGAGACAGGTGAGTTAAACAGACAGGTGAGTGAGACAGGTGAGTGAGACAGGTGAGTTAAACAGACAGATGAGTGAGACAGGTGAGTGAGACAGGTGAGTGAGACAGATGAGTTAGACAGGTGAGCCTAGACAGGTGAGTTAGACAGATGAATTAAACAGACAGATGAGTGAGACAGGTGAGTGAGACAGGTGAGTGAGACAGGTGAGTTAAACAGACAGATGAGTGAGACAAGTGAGTGAGACAGGTGAGTGAGACAGGTGAGTTAGACAGATGAGTGAGACAGGTGAGTGAGACAGATGAGTGAGACAGGTGAGTGAGACAGATGAGTGAGACAGGTGAGCCTGCACTCCGGGTAAGTGCTCTGAGAGGGGGCAGCTGTCACAGGAGCTTGAAGAACAGATGTAAAAACGCATATATTTTGTTTTCTATGACAAGGACGGTTTTTCAAGAAATATGTATCATTAAGAATTCTTTAAGCATCGTATCTTGCCTTGTTTATTTTGGTATTCTTGGCACTTAGAATTTTTATAACAGAAGTCTGGCTCCTAAATGAAAAAAATTGAGTTAACAAATCAATGAAAGAATTAGAGAGAGAAATGATATACATAGAATGGGGCAAAGGTAAGTTTACTGTTTGGACGGAAAATAGTACAATAATGAATAGACGGCAATATGAGAATAAACTGTGCTTTGCAGACTCACAACTAGACACCTACCGCGCCCCCCGCATGTACACAATGATGACGATGGTGTAACTCAGCACAGCAACGCGTGCACCCAAGTGGCTTCCACAGGGCATGCAGTCACTGGTGTTTCTTACCCCTAATCACACAGGCTCTCGGTCTCACTCAGTCACAGCAGCACCAGTGTCATTGTCCAAAACAGTGTCCTCACTGTCCCTCGCACGCCCGAGCCGGACCCGCCGTGGCTCAGTCTCCCTTCCCCGTCCTTCCGCCTGCTGTTCTCCCACCTGGTATCAGATCGGAAAGCCACGCAGCGTGCCTCCTGGATTTGCAGCTGCGCGGTGAACTGGCTCACTCACGCTGGGAGGAGTGTGCCCTTGTGTGGAGGTGACTTTTCGGACGACTTAAGAAAGGAAACATCCAGCAGTTGCTGCCGTCGGAACCTTCCTGAGTGGGTGGTGAGTAAATTTCCACACACGGGCTCCCATAGGGCCCGACGAAGTGTGTCGGGGAACAACATCCCGAATAGTCCACGTGTAGTTTTCCAGGGGAGGGGCAGGGATGCCCACGGTGGCATGGACGCAAAACGAGAGCAAAGGCAGCGAGCCAGGACCGCCGCGCGGCGCATTTGCACGGGAGCCGTCACTGACTGTCGGTGTGACTGGGGACCCATTACCGGGCCTCTCTGCTCCTCGATTGTTTGATATGCCACGCTGGGGATACGTCCATCTCTCAGAGTGTTGTGACATTTTGATGAGATAAGACACAAAATAGGGCCCAACACATGTCAGCTCCCCGGGAGGTCTGGATGTCGGGAAAGGGTCTGATAGCTTCAGAGCCAGGAGAAGATGACATTTCCTGAATCCGACATGTCAGCGCCACGCGGCAGAGGGAGGGGTTTGGCAACGATACATCAGCGTTGTGATGGTGATGCCATCGTCATTAACCGGCTATTAATGAACAGGAAAGGAGCAGAGCTGCAGTTTACAAGCATGCCCAGTGACGTGGGAAGGTGTACCTGTCAGTCACACCTGGGAGCAGGGCTTTGGCTGGAATGGGCGTGGCCACTGCAAGGGCAAGAATCTGAGATACTTGACTTATTTGGTTAAAAAATTTTTTTTCTTTATTGATTTTAGAGCGAGAGGGAGGGAGAGGGAGAGAGAGATAGAAACACCGATGAGAGAGAACATCAACTGGCCGCCTCCTGCATGCCCCCCACTGGGGATCAAGCCCACAACCTGGGCACGTGCCCTGACTTGGTATTGAACCAGCGACCTCTTGGTGCACGGTTGATGCTCAGCCACTGAGCCACACTGGCCAGGCATGAGATACTTAACTTCCAAATAAGGGGAGTTCTTTCTCTTGGCCTCTGGGTCCTCTTGCCATCCTGCCTTACCTGTTGCAGGGGGCTCGCTCCCCTACATTCGCCCACGTGGATCACAGCCACGTGGGACCCACACGATGGACTGATGGACTGAATCTAGCCTGATGCTCTGCGGGACCCAGCTCCACCAGGAACGGAAACTCTGGACACTGGTCCTGCTTCTAGCTCTGCTGAGTCCCCAGCTGCCCGTCTTCCAGGACTGGACTAAGAGAAATGAGACTTTGCAAACCGACGAATATAACTCCATGAAAATAAAGCTTTTTAGCACATCTCATTCTCCTGTGTGAGTCTCAGAAAATTTTTTTCTCTCAAGGTGTCATAAGAACCCCACTCCCTGCAGCAACAGAGAAATTCCACCCGGGCAATTCTCCGGGAACAATAGAACTGTGATTTTGTGGGATGCATAAAAAACTATGCTATAGATTTTTTATTTGTAATCAATATAATGCACGTACATGTCTGATGTCTCACACATCCTGTTTCTTAGATCAAAATATCACTTTTCTTTTTTGCCAAAATGAGCTGCCTGGTCACCGAGGCTGCTGAAGGCCATGGCAGGCTGAAAGGTTCTATGAATAAATTCCAGCATCCTGGCTCAGTGGCTCCGTGGCTCCGTGGATTGAGCATAGTCCCATGGACTGAGAGGTCCTGGTTCGATTCCCGGTCAGGGCACTTGCCTGGGTTATGGGCTCTATCCCCAGTGGGGGGTGTGCAGGAGGCAGCTGATCAATGTTTCTCGTTCTCTCCCTTCCTTTCTCTCTAAAAAAAATTAATGAAAACATATTAAAAAATATAAATTCCAGCAAAGCCTTATGGTGCGGACACCTCTGGAGGGGAAATTGCAAAAAAGAACTCTGTTGCGTGTAGCTGTCAGCTGTGGCTCAGTGGGATGGTCAGGTGCCAGAGTACACTGAGGACAAACTCGTCCTGCGGGGCTGACGTCCAGCGCAAGGGGGCCGTCCCTAAAACACGACACCAACTCATCAGAATCAAGAAAGATGTCACTGTTGCAGAAACGGCAACCCTTGGGTTTGCTTGGTTTGTGAGCTGTCCTTATAGTCCACCTACATGTAACCCCAAAGATAATCCGATCATTTACGAATTTACAGAGACAGAAGTACTGTCACGGGGAAATGGAAATGCCCCTTTCATGACCACTTCATCTCTGTTTCATATGAGGGCACAACATCGTAATCAGAGACCCGCTCATTGACTCACCTCGGGAAATCGCTGGCAGGAGGGCTCACACCCAGAGCCCGCCCCTTCCCCACTGGGGAGACGGATCAGACTCAGACACATGTGCTGAGCCAGGACTCAGAACGCAGGGGTCCCATACGCTGAATGTTTAACAATATCAGGCTAGGATACCTGAATAGTCATTATGCAACGTGTCATCGGAATGTCACCAGACGCCCTTGAAGTGCTCTATTTAGGTCACTTGGCCCGAAGAGGACTCAGATTCCTCAGGCGCTCCAGCGTCCCGGAGAACCACACTGACGGCTCCCAAGTGCCCCGTCTGTGTCCTGGAGTCTGCTGGCCAGTCCTTTGCACCCTCTGCCCAGAAACGAGTCAAGACTTTCCCTAGTAACTCGAGTTATTAGCAGAGGAAGACGCCACCCTAAGCCGGTCAGAAACCGAGACACGTTTTCTTTCTAATAACCCTAGTTTGGGCTTTCAAGTGGTCGATCTGGAGAGCGCTTTCTGGAAGTAAGCTGCCTGTCAGAGTACGTAGGAGAATGAGAGTCTTCCTGAGTCTGCGGTGAAGGGAAATCGGGGACAGCAAGAGTCATTCCTGCTATTTAAAGAACCCCTTTGATAGATACCTGGGTAGTGCCCGATGGCTGCTTGAATTGTCGGAAAGATCACTTTGTAAATCGTACGATTGTCTAATCACGATGTTGCGCACCTGAGGCTGACAGTGTATAAAATAATGTCGAACATCAACTGTCACTGAAAAATAAAACTTAAAAATATCCTTTGCCGTCTCAGTACTTTAGTCATTTGAATGTGCCACCCGAGGCCCCAGGATGCCTCGCCTATGAAGTCATCCAACTTAGCTTTTATTAACTTCAGGTGCTTTTAATTATTGGCTGTTTATATTTAAAACGCTGTGTTTGTACACTTTTCTCTGTGAGAATAATATCTATAATTTTCGATGATTTGGTACTTTGAAGGGTACGTAACTTCCAGAACATTGTGACAGTGACTAGGGCATCATTACTTTATGGTTCCGAACGTAATAATTATCTAATCAGTAATAATTCCAGCAAATAATAGAATCACCTCATGCTTTTGCAGCATGCTGCCAGCAGGTGTCAGTAGCGGTCATTTGCTTTCAACACAAAAAAGAGCAAGTATGTATTTTAAAGAAGGTAGCCAAATATATAAAAGGCAAGATGGGATAAAAACTCAAGCAGCAAAAGTCTTCTGCGATAAAATATACATTGGAAATGTGGCCGAGTCCAAATGTATTGCTACACATCGATAGCAGTGCCTTGGGAATGAAGCTACAATCGTGTATCACACAGCCATCGGTTAGGAGATAACGACATCGTAGGTGACATAACGAATACAGTGATGCTGCAGGTAGTATTCGTAACCATCCTTGTCAGTAATTTGTAGGATATTTAGAAAAACAGCAAGCATATTCTACGTTTCAGGAAAAGCTCAAGAACTTACAAATATTTTAAAAAATGGTATTTCTCAATCCATGACAATAAAACACTAGAGACTGGTTTAATAAAACCTTTATTAAAATATGTATTTTAATTAAGTAGTAAGTAGAAGGAAGAAAATCAAGGACAGAACAATTAAACAGAAAATCTGTTTTATTTCATATGACAATTTAAATTTATATCTCAGCATGTGAAAAACATTCCGTGCTTTAAATGTGTTTCTTATGTAACATTCACAATTAAAGAAATAAAATTAAAGATACATTTATGAAGTTCAAGAGTTTGGATAAGGTCAAAAAGATGATCACAGTGCATGGGAAGACACAGTGACAAGAATTAGAGCAATAAAACACTAAAACATTAGAATATAGAACGTTAGAGCTGATAAATAGATCCGTTCATTGAAGAAATAAAAAAAATAGAAAACTATGATGTAAATTTTGTTTATCTGTATGTGTATAAAACTTTAAGCAGGAAGGTATGAAATGGTCACAGAAGGGTTTTTTTTTTTTTTTTTAATTTATCCTCACCCGAGGACATTTTTGCATTTATCTTCAGATAGAGTGGGAGGGAGAGAAGGGGGAAGAGAGAGAGAGAAACATCGATGTGAGAGAGACACATCAACTGGCTGCCACCCACACGACCCCAACCGGGGCCAGGGACAAACTGCAACCGAAGTACATGCCCTTAGCGGGAACTGAACCTGGGGCTCTCTGGTCCGTGGGCTGACGCTCTAACCGCTGAGCCAAACTGGCCAGGGCAGAAGGGTGTTTTTTTAAATCACAAATTATAACGCCATAGCATTCAGGTTGCATGCTAAGAAATGGAAAATATCTCAATAAAAGTCATGCTTTAGGTCTATAAATATTTCAAGAAGAAATGGGCAATTTAATTAGAGCAGTAATTATAGGAGCAAATAAAAATATATCCGATAAATCTTTCAAAGATATTTTTTCTAGATGTTCAAAGATTAGATAGACCACTATGGAAATACATTGTGTAAAGTTAGTATTACTTTTGTACTTAAACTTAAAAAAAGACAACTAAAAAGTTAATGCCCCTTTTTATATTCATGAAAGTCCTAAAGAAAATACCAGGAGATAAATGAACATAAAGATAAACTGAACATTTTGGAGCATTCTCATGAACTTTTAATTCTAACAATGGCACCATGCTGCTTTCTTTGATATATTTTAATACCTACTGGAAAAGTTCTAGTGTGGAAAACTATATTCTTTTTTTCAGGTAAATATTACGCTAATTTTGGAAATTTCCCCCAAAATCACACTGTGGTATAGATGAGGACCCCATTATATTTATAAATTACAACAGGGAAGGTTGTGATCATTTCTGTATTGTATGTTCTCATACAATGAAATGGATGGTATAACTTCGTTCATTCAGGTCTTCTGTATCTTTTTATAAAGTTTTCCCACCAATGCCATGTACATTCCTTGTTAACTCCCTCGCTCTATTTGACATGGTCATTGAAACTGGAATAAGCTGTTCACTCAATTATACTTTCTGGAGGACTTTGTTACTGTACGTGGAAGTCTTTAAATTCATGTCTATTTTATAACTATGCATCTAATTGTAGTTTTTTGTAACTCTCACTGGTGGTTGATTTGAATTTCTTGTATTGTCCAAGTGTGATCATATACTCAATCTGACAGTGATATTCACATTCCACTATAGTATCTGTTGGTCTGTTATTCTTTCCCTGGGGTGCTGACATCCTCTACAGAAAGCATTTCAGTGTTCATTTGCAAAGTCTATGCCTGGTTTTCACACTGACAATAAAGTCTGACAGTGTACTTACTTTGAAGCAATCATCTGGGAAAACACAGACGCAGAGGATGGTGAGTTTCTCTGTAGCCCAATGTTCATCGAGTTATTTAATAATGAAATGTTGTGCCTTTTTCTTTTCCAATGACCATCACCATTGGGATTGAGTCAAGAAAATGATCTAGAGATTTTGTATCAAATATTTTTAAAAATCCCCATCCATAAAAAAACTAAACGTGTTTTGTCTCTAATAATTCCATTTCATAAGGACTCTCTGATCCTGTCCTGGGTAAACAGAGCCTTCTTGCCATATTTATACATCACTCTTTATACTGCCACCATTCCTTATAACACCAGCAATAAACAGAGATGGAAACATATTTCACTAACAGAAAGCGCCCGGTAATTGGCTACCGTGTACGGCAATGAAAGGAGAACGTGAAACTTTGTAGGGCGGCGCAGACTGTGTTGCTGGGAGGGCTCAGTGGGAACGTGGCGTGCTCAACACTTGTACACAGTTACAGTCTCCTCTCTAGCTCTTCAATTTCACGGGCGTCCACACTGCCTTATTGGGGCTTCACGTGATCTGTGCAGCGCTGGGTCAGTGTTTCTTGATGTGTCTTTCTCTGGACCCAGGCTATTACAAAGAAATAGTCAGGACATCAGTTAAAGAGAGTACTAGAAGTGATTAATTAACAAAGGATAGGTGTATTTTAGACATTGCTATCCTAAATACACCTCTCAGTATATACGTGTTACTATACACGTGTTACATGAAGACAACACACATCAATGTCACACGCACACATTATAAACATACTTGCTTTTCACTGGCACACGTCTTTTAGATCTCCCATGCTTACCAAACGTGGATACATATAAAACTCAGCACCGGGTGACCACATGAAAACACCCTCCCAGTAACAGCGACCGTGCTGTGAACTCGGCTGAACACATTGTTGGCAACCAAACGTCAACATCCATCCTGCCAACGACCTAAAACAAGAGGGACAGCAGTATCTGTCCGGACATGTGGGGTCTCCCCAAGACGATGTCGGTGACGGAGAGGAGTCCTGCCCCCACCCCTGGGGTCCCCGCGTCTGCCTCCAGGTCTGCAGGGATGACGCAGGTTCAAAGCCGGCTTCAGCACCTGTGGTTTCCAGCTGTGCAGTCAGGCGGCTCGTTCCCGAGCGTAAGCATGGCCGTGAGTCTGGCTTTATTACCAAGGTGCAGGTACACCTCAAAGAATGTAGGGGCCGCAGTAAAGGAATTCTGAAATTAATGGGTGTGACGGCCTCTTCTCTAAACCAGCACCATGTTAATGACATCGTTTTCCCGCAAATTAGTTGCCAAACACAAACAGGATGGCTTGCTGTTGGTCACACCCACTCCAGAGGGGGTATAAAAGGCCCCGTGGAAGCCAGACGTTCATATTCTGCAAGGAAACACTCGGTTCTCTCCTGAACGCTCCACTCCCTCCACCATGAGCTATTACTACGGCAACTACTACGGAGGCTACGGCCTGGGAGGCCTGGGCTGCGGCTACGGCTGCGGCTACGGGGGCCTGGGCTACGGCTACGGGGGCCTGGGCTACGGCTACGGAGGCCTGGGCTGCGGCTACGGCTGCGGCTACGGCCGTGGCTACGGATACAGCTGCTACCGGCCCTGCTGCTATGGGAGATACTGGTCCTCCGGCTGGTACTGAGAAGCCGGCCGGGACTGCAGATGCGGCCGTGCCCTGTGCTGATGCCACCCTCGGGACCTCGCTCCCTGGCACCCCTCTCAGAGTCTCAAGGGATGAGCCATCTGGGTCACTGTGATAGGCCGTCGCTTTCAGCAGCCACGCGGACTTGACATGACTCGTCGGAGCTGCGCAGTTCGTGGGGGCGGGCGCAGTGTGGGAAACGGTGTCCGGGTGGGTTCATGCTGTGTTGGGCAGAGCACTCGGTCCAAAGTGTCCACGTGAGATGTGAACATTCACTTCCCATTAAACTCACCCTGCCTGGATCTTGATTGTGTCCCAGTTTCTTGTGCACGCCTCGTGGACAGGTCTCGCCTGTGTGCATGCAGCAGGTGCGTGCACGCGTGTCCGTGCACTGCGCGTGTCCGTGTCCGTGTCCATGCGCTGCATCCGGGCTGTGGGAAGCTCCTGGCGTTCCCACTGGGACCGTGTCCCCGGAGGGTGCGGCCTCAGTCCTCTCTGCACTCGCGGACGGGCATCCACGTGGGTCTCCGCGTGCACAGCGGGGCTCAGCCCGCTGTCCTCACTGCCCTGCTGCCCTCGGCTTCCCAGCACGACACGCGTGACAGTGTCCTTGGAGGCTGTGTTGCTGGTGGATTTCTCCTGCGGCGGCTGCTTTTCGGGACTCACTGACATGGCCACGGAAGGCGCTCAACTGCCTTCAGGAGTGGAGCCCGAGCCAAGCGGATGCTCTGGTCTCACAGGCGCAGAGCCGTAGGTCGGTTTGCGGCACAGGGCTAGGTCCTTGGTCGGGGTTCAGAGAGACACCTGCCGTACTGCGGGGGTTTGCCCTTGATAATCAGACGGATTCTACTGATGCACTCAGGTTGTGATCCCATGTAAAGGGCCGAGGCCCAGTCCAGGGTGTGTGTGTGTGAGTGAGTGTGTGTGAGCGTGTGTGAGAGTGTGTGTGTGTGTGTGTGTGTGTGAGTGTGAGTGTGTGTGTGTGTGTGAGTGTGTGAATGTGTGAGCGTGTGTGTGTGTGAATGTGTGTGAGTGTGTGTGTGTGTGAGCGTGTGTGAGAGTGTGTGTGTGAGTGTGTGTGTGTGAGTGTGAGAGTGTGTGTGAGTGTGTGTGTGTGAATGTGTGTGTGTGAGTGTGTGAGCACGTGTGTGTGAGCGTGTGTGAATGTGTGTGAGTGTGTGTGTGAGTGTGTGTGTGTGTGAGTGTGTGAATGTGTGTGTGTGTGTGAGTGTGTGTGTGTGTGTGTGTGTGAGTGTGTGTGTGTGGGCACCTTCCCGTGTCTGGGCTTCTGCAGATGCCCACACTGTCCCAGCCGTGGTTTGCCCACTCTTGGACCCCTCGGTTGCTCTCTTCACCTTTTATTCACTTAGAAAACACACACATGCACACAACTCACCTCGCTGGTGATAAAATCCTGCAAAGTAGATTTCTCTGATCTCTTTGAGGAACCTTTTTTCAGTTGTCAGGCCGAGTACTCTCTTAAAGTATCTTCGCATGGATGACAGCTTCTGGAAGACAGCTGCCTTCAGGCCACAACCACAGCACAGGTCAGCGTGTGACCTGCCTGGGGACTCGTTTATGACAGCAGCATCCTGAGCTTCCGATCCTGTAACCCAAATAGACCAAAGGCAGAAGCACATGACGTTTGGAAGAAGGGGGTGAAAAAAAAAATCTCTGCAAGATGCCACCTTTAATTTCTTTCTGCAGTAGCACCTCCACTTGTGTTAGTGAAGTTTCAGTGGGTGCCCTCAGCTGCCCACTCACAAGGCAGTCAGAGCGGATTTCAGTGGCAAATGGTGGACATGAGCATGCTTATCGCCCGCAAGTCCCAGGAACTGATACCAGCGTTCCCATACACTTTACAAAACAATTAGGCATTAGTCCACATTTCTAAAGAAGTCCATGTCACTAGCTGAGCTGGGTTTGGGCAGCTAAGAAAGGCAGCCATGCTAACTGGGCCAACACGCGTGGTGATGCCGTGGCGGCTGGTGCCTCCCGTGACGGGTGCGATCGTTCATCTGCTCATCCATCCACCCAAAAAGGACGTGGTCGCTTGTGTCTGACATGCACCAAGCACCAGAGGTAGAAAGACAGAAAGTTTCCTGCGATCTCGATGAGCTTACAGGTCAGGTGGAAATATAATTACAAGTCTCTGTGTTAACTTTCCTTTTTTAATCCTCACCAGAGGATACTTTTCCATTGATTTCTAGATAGAGTGGGAGGAAGGGGGGGGGGAGAGAGAGAGGGAGAGAAACATTGATGTGAGAGAGACACATCCATTGGTTACCTCCCACATGACCCCGATGGGGCTGGGGTTCAAACCTGCAACCCAGGTACGTGCCCTTGACTGGGAAGCGAACCCGAGACCCTTTGGTCTGCCAGCCGACAGTCAAATCTCTGAGCCAAACCTGCCAGGGCTCTGTGTTAACTTTTAAGAAAGATGTTCTTGCCCGGCTGGTGTGGCTCAGTGGACTGAGCGTGGTCCCATGGACTGAGAAGTCCTGGTTTGATTCCCAGTCAGGGCACATGCCCAGGTTGTGGGCTCGATCCCCAGTAGGGGGCGTGCAGGAGGCAGCCGATCAATGTTTCTCTCTCACATTAATGTTTCTATCTCTCTCTCTCTTCCTCTCTCTCTAAAACATTAATAAAAACATAATAAAAAATAAAAAGAAAGATGTTCTATTGGGTGCAATGAATCTCTAGGGAGGACCATCTGACCACAGCCTTGTGTAGTCAGAATGAAGGAGCAGGACAAGAAGGGGGGTTAGACTGTGCTGGGGTGCAGTGTGTTATCCCGAGGACTGCAGGCCACCGTCCCCGTAACCGATGTCTGCATGCAGGTGTCCCTGGGATCCATGGACTCCACATTGCCAGGAGACGTCCATTTAGAAACAGAACCGGAAGGTGGATAGATCGCCGGGAAGCTCTCCTGACTTTGTGGGTGATCACTGCCATCAGACATCATGGGGTATCAGGACCTGCTCCCGGTTGGCCATGCAGTTGAACAGAGGAGACGTAGGAGAATCAGTGCCGGTGTTGTAGCCGTCATTGGCCGACAGAAGACCAGAGCTACAAAGCCAGAGAGAAAGACCTGGTTTTAACGGCCGTGGGTTTTCATCAGAAAGAGATTGCTGCCCTGGCCGGTTTGGCTCAGCGGTTAGAGCGTCGGCCTGTGGTCCAGAGAGTCCCGGGTTCGGTTCCCGCTAAGGGCACGTACCTCGGTTGCAGTTTGTCCCCGGCCCTGGTTGGGTCGTGCAGGAGGCAGCCACTCGATGTGTCCCTTTCACGTCGATGTTTCTCTCTCTCTCTCCCTCCCACTCTATCTGAACAAAAAATGAAAAAATGTCCTCGGGTGAGGATAAAAAAAATATAAAAAAAAAAAAATAGAGAGATTGCTGCAGGCTTTCACTGAATTCCCCTGAAGCGAAATGCTATTTCAGAACATTTTTATTTAGTAAAGAGTATCGTCTTCTTTTCAAAGCACTTTACTGTACCTTTTCTCCTTCAATGTTTACAACGGCTTTTTAGAATCATGCAGTCATTTCTCGTCTTCAAAATGATTCATCAGGTGGGTGGTTGTGGGATGGATTGACCACTACAGAGCCCCTCAGGCTGCCTTGGCAGGCCCCCCCTCCAGAGCTGGTCGTGCAAAGGACAGCCCTGCAGCCACGATGCCCCCAGTGGTCCTACGGCACCAGGAAAGTTCCTGTGTGTCGCCGTAGTGCCCTCTCTGAGCTGGCCTGCGTGTCTCCAAGGTGGCCTGCGTATCTCCGAGGTGGCCTGCGTGTCTCCGAGCTGGCCTGCGTGTCTCCGAGGTGGCCTGCGTGTCTCCGAGGTGGCCTGCGTGTCTCCGAGGTGGCCTGCGTGTCTCCGAGCTGGTCTGCGTGTCTCCGAGGTGCCCTGCCTGTCTCCGAGCTGGCCTGCGTGTCTCCGAGCTGGCCTGCGTGTCTCCGAGGTGGCCTGCGTGTCTCCGAGGTGGCCTGCGTGTCTCCGAGGTGGCCTGCGTGTCTCCGAGCTGGTCTGCGTGTCTCCGAGGTGCCCTGCCTGTCTCCGAGCTGGCCTGCGTGTCTCCGAGCTGGCCTGCATGTCTCCGAGGTGGCCTGCGTGTCTCCGAGCTGGCCTGCGTGTCTCCGAGGTGGCCTGCGTGTCTCCGAGCTGGCCTGCGTGTCTCCGAGCTGGCCTGCGTGTCTCCGAGGTGGCCTGCGTGTCTCCGAGCTGGCCTGCGTGTCTCCGAGCTGGCCTGCGTGTCTCCGAGCTGGTCTGCGTGTCTCCGAGGTGCCCTGCCTGTCTCCGAGGTGGCCTGCGTGTCTCCGAGCTGGCCTGCGTGTCTCCGAGCTGGCCTGCGTGTCTCCGAGGTGGCCTGCGTGTCTCCGAGCTGGCCTGCGTGTCTCCGAGCTGGCCTGCGTGTCTCCGAGGTGGCCTGCGTGTCTCCGAGCTGGCCTGCGTGTCTCCGAGGTGGCCTGCGTGTCTCCGAGCTGGTCTGCGTGTCTCCGAGGTGCCCTGCCTGTCTCCGAGGTGGCCTGCGTGTCTCCGAGCTGGCCTGCGTGTCTCCGAGCTGGCCTGCGTGTCTCCGAGCTGGCCTGCGTGTCCTCCTCACCTGTGAGCACACCCCAGGGCGCTGTGCAGAGCCTCGTTCGCGGCTGGAGATGCATCCTCAGGGCGAATTCCCGAGGAGGCTGGTTCACAAGTTCGTGACCTGTAGCTGTTGCCAGCTGTTCTGTGCATCCGTTCTCTGTGGCCGTCACAATAAATATACAATCGCAGTGGCGCAGGCAGTCCAGAGTTACATCCTGCAGTCCTGCTGTCCCACACCCCACGCGGACTGGGTGGGGCTGCGCTCCCCGCAGGCTCTCGTCCGCAAGCTGCCCGCCCTCGTCCTCACAGCAGCAGATGCCCTCCTCAGGCACCGTCTCTGAGTCTGCTGTTGAGAGCCAGGTGGCACACGGGGTCCACCAGTGACCAGGACAGTCTCCCGTCTCACGTCCCGTGGCTGCAGTCACATGTGCGGTCTCCCTGGCCATGTGAAGTGAGCACAGTTTCAGACCATGGGGCAGGGTTTGGGCATCGTAGGGGGACGTCATTCCTGTACGGCATGCTCCGCGGGGACCTTCCCGTCCGCACGCCCGTCAGCAATGTGGGAGTGACTGTCCGCAGCCTCACCAACACAGTTTCGTCCGTCTGCCCTTCTGCCCAGTTCCCTCTGGCTCTTTAATTTCTTTTCAGCCACACAGTCTCTGTTTTTTTTAATCCTCACCCCAGGATATTTTTCTATTTATCTTCAGAAAGAGTGGGAAGGAGAGAGAGAGAGAAACATTGACGTGAGAGCCACATCGACTGGTTGCCTCCCGTATGACCCGACCAGGGCCAGGGACGCACTGCCACCGAGGCACGTGCTCTTGGCCGGAATAGAACCCGCGACTCTTTGGTCCTCGAGCCGACGCTCTACGCGCTGAGCCACACCGGCCAGGGCCGGGCACCGTTTTACTGTCTCTGCTTCTCCTCGAGGCCGTCTGTGGTTTTCACTTGAACCCAGGCCTCTTCAGCATTTTGGAACTTGGTCTTCATGCTGATACGATTTTATCTTTTCCTTTTCTTTTGTTTTCCCACTTTTTCATCTCATTCCATTTCTTCCTCTCTCTTGAACATTTAACTTTTTAATATTTAATCCAAAGTGCAGTGCTTTGTTAAAGTTTTCTTCTCCGTTTGTTTGTTTGCTTTGTGTGTGGGGGGGGGTAAGCTAACCGCTGTGGTCGTCACTTAGTGTGGCTGCTCTGTGACACACCGGGGACAGTGCAGACTGCCCGCCCGAGTCCGTGCAGGACTGTCCGAGGGCGTGGGACCCCAGGCTGGCTTCCTCTCCTTCCAGTGGGTCAGGCTGCTCACGCCGTGTGGCCTCACGTGGAGGGGACTGGTCGTTTGTTCCTCCATTTTGTTTTGTTTTCTCTGCCGTCTACTAGGGTCCTACATCACCTCACACTTTCCTTCACTGTCACACGTCCTAAAGGACTTTCCTTTTCCTTCTCACATCGTCCTTCCCAGAATCATGGTCTTTCCGAGACTGACGGATCCTTGCTCCCTTTTCTAAAGCACGTCCTTGCAGTCTGCCTTGATCTAGGAATGTTTTAACCTCGTGTTTCCTTTGAGGAGAAAGTCGTGCGGTCTTTGGGATCCTCCTTCTCTGTCGGTGTCGCTGTCGTCCCTGAGGGCTGGGGAGGGGCTCGGGGATGTCCACTGGGAATGCTTCTTCCGTGTCCTTGCGTGTCCAGCCTGAGGTCTGCAGCCTCCTGCGTCTTGCAGTGACATGGAAAGCGTGGACGTTGTGTGGTTTGTCATTTCTTGTTGTTGGACTATGCATCTGTTAGGTGATAGATTGAGAGATTCAGACCCGTGGACTTGCTACCTCGCCTACCCAGGAAATCTATGGCGCTAATTACTCACAAAAAGCAACTCCAGGGTTACTCATCCATTTCGATCAAGTCACGTAACAGGGGAAGAGAACATTGAAGAAAATGATGGAAAACCCGCAAGGTCCCCGAGGCAGAGTTTGCAGAGTTGTTCTTTATGAGTCTGTCCACTTAGTAATGTCTTCATTCAACTCACAGTGCGTCGCCTGCTCGCGTCCGCCCACTAATGTCATAAAGTGTGATGATGATAAACGTCCCTGCAATCAAGCAGCAGGGAGAATAGTGGACACAAGAGTCAGCCACCTAATGAGCCCAAAATCTGATGAAATGCAAACACAGGGTTGTGTCCGGGAACTTGGAAGCTGCAGGCCTGTTGGACTCAGACAGAGGCAGAGTAGCCTGGGATGTCCCCGAGTTCTCTTAGACAAGGGGTCACCTGACCCATGTTTGGGAGGATGGGTTGGCATAAGATGGGCAAAGGAGTAAAAAGAGGATTCCCGAATGTAGAAGGAGCTTCTGTAAAGTCTCCAAAGCAATCAGTAGGTACATGCCTGTGTGACTTACATATAAAATAAAGGAAAATATATGGTAGGTTGTCAATGACCTGGATGAAGAAAAATAAATTAGGTGATAAAAAAAAAAATCACGTTTGTAAATTAAAGAGTTTAGTCCTTTCCTTGATGGCTTAAAGGGATAATGGCTGGAGAAGGAAATGATTCAGTTCGATTTTCAGAATGTTCATTAGGACTTAGGACAAACAACAGATCGGACGAGGGCCCTCCCGGGGGCAGTGCGACCAGAGAGCAGCCCGTACGTGAATCCAGGAAAAGTGCTAAAAAGACTAAATGGATTGATGACGATAGACTTATGAGTCACATTCATGAAATGTCACGTGTATGGTTCGGGTGGTGGCCGACTGGGTGCCTGACGCGGGTGGTCAGAGTAGGGGAGATGTATTTCGGGAGCACCACGGGCGAGTTCCCAGGTCACACCCTGCCGTGTGGCTTGATTGACTGATACACAGAAAAGAGGACGTTTTGTAGGAAGAGGTTTCCACCGGACACAGAATCTGAGTGCCATTGAAATGGGAGAGAGTCAATAAACAGTCAAGTAGACGGAGCTGATGTTCACAGAAGCGTTTTGACAGTCATCTGCATGAGCGCGGTTACTGAAGGCAATATTCCATCAAATCCCACGGGAACGTGCACCCATTCAGTGTGGAGGAAAACGGACGTTCTTAGAGCTAATGGAGGGATAACAGCTGGGAAGAAGACAAATCATCGAGGCAGAAACTAGCCAAGCATTTGTCATAGAAAATCAGGGGAGAAACCTTTACAAAAAGAATGAATGGATGAGGGAGGCAGTGATACCAAACACCAAGGAAAGTTAAAAAAAACAACAACAAAACAAACAGCAACCCAAACAAATCTAAAGTCAGAAACCAAGGACGCACCCTCTTACTTTGTCCAGAAATCTCTAACGATTCTGTGGCTGTGCCCTGACCACCACGGAGAAAATTCCTTGGGTGCGGGGAGTAGCCAGTAGCTAAAACAATGGAATGCAAATTGAACAGAAAAGCCACCTGAGGTTCCTAATTACAGGGCTGCTGGACACCACCGAGCAGATCAGACCGTGTTGAACATCAGCACGGCCTTTGAAGAGGCTGTCCTCATTTTTCATCTTGGAAACATTTTCTTAGGAATGCAAGCTCATTACAAATGGCCATGATCACCGAAGTCTTTTAGTAAGAATCTGAACCCTTTGGTAAGTAAGTAAAAAACAATTTAAAATAATGTTTGGACTTTAAATTATTCTGTTGTCTGGAAATGAGGTCACCTGCCTTCATTATTCACCACACCCACTGCTGAGGGTATAAACACCCATGGGAGATGGAAGACACCTCGCTCAGGAAACTCGTCTTCAGCACTAAGCCGAACCCTCCCCCCCCCACCACCCGGACACTGTGAGCTACTACGGTGGAGGCCTGGGCTCCGGCTGGGGCGGCTCCGGGGGCCTGGGCTGGGGCTCCGGCTGGGGCGGCTCCGGGGGCCTGGGCTGGGGCTCGGGCTTCTACTGAAAACATACAGCTCCTCAGGCTCCTTCTGTCCCCATGCTGTTGCCCACGTGTTTCAGCGACATGAACACTTTTCACTGACCACTCATTGGCTTCATGCTCCAGGAGGAACTCACCCGCCTTCCCTGGAAGAGTCTGGACTCTTCCACTGAATCAGGGCTTTACCTGTGACCCCTTGGTTGCTAAGATCGGCTGTGACCGGGTGTAGCTGGGACTTTAAAATACTGTTAAATACACAGCGTTAACTGGCTTTGTCAGTCCATTTCTAAGGGGTGTATGGGATTTCGATCAGGGCGATACCCTTTCTCCTGAGTTGGAGTTTTGATACAATAATGTTTTCTGTTTGTTTTAATCCTCACCTGAGGATATTTTTTTCCATTGACTTTTTTAGAGAGTGGAAGGGAGGTGGGGAGAGAGAGAGAGAGAGAGAGAGAGAGAGGGAGAGAGAGAGAGAGACATCAACCAGTTGCCTCCCCAACACACCCTGGCCGGGGCGGGATCCAGCCTGCCCAGGTGTGTGCCCTTGACGGGGAATCAAAGCCACGACCCTTTGGTTCTCGGGTTGGTGCTCTAAGCGCGGAGTCACTGAGTCACACGGCCCGGGTGCTGATGCAATAATGTTTCACTGAATGATGAACTTGATTCAACAAAGGGTCCCTGTGTGTGTCTGTGCTGGCACCGTGTAAGCCTGGGGGTCCGGGAGAACACGGGGGGCAGGACCCCTGGGTACACTCATGTGCCTTACCTTCAACCGTCTTCATTGTTTTCTATGTAATGGTTTCATTTTTATAACATAATTCTGTGCAGTATTATTTTCATGACTTCAAAAAAAAAAAAAAATAACTGATGGCAAACTTTATCCCAAGAGCATGATTTGTATTCTAAAGTTTCTTCTGGGACAGTAAATCTACGGCGATCAAGGAAAAAAACACATTAAGCTGATATAAACACATTTTTATATGTAAGGTACAAAGAACACTGTAAAAAAAACCCTGTATCTAACAATGAATTTTCAGATTTCTAATATTCACGGAACATTTGGAAGGTCTGTGCTCATTCCCACTGCAGCTGCTCTGGGGAGGCCCCCGCCACAGCGAGGTCACGCAGGAGCCCCGGAGGGCAGGCGGGCTGAGTGCCCAGCGCAAAGCCGGTCCGGCACGGAGGGGTCCCGGTCTGCCCCCAGGCAGCGGGTTAACTCATACCCAAGGCAGAGAGCAGCTCCCAGCTCCTCCCACCCGGAGAAATGGTTTGAAAAGTGGAGAGTGGCCTGGAGCGGCCCCCTTCTTCGTGCCCAGGCGAAGGCGCTGAGACGCAGCCGCACCCGTGGCTCCAGCCCCTCGGACCGCAGGGCTGCGGAGAAAGCTGTGCGGAGGCTGGTGTCGGCGGAGGGAGCAGCAGGCAGAGCCGCGGTCTGGGGTCTGCGGCCAGCGCCCGTGGACCGGCTGGCAGGGTCCGGGGTGCGCGCTGTCTGGGGCTCAGACAACCCACGCGGAACTTCTCCGGCCTTCGAGCTGCTCTCCCGCTGTGCCTGGGCAGGGACACTGATCCGTGGCCTGGCTCGGTGCCGAATGGAGCCCCCAGCCTGCCCGACCCGGGAAGCGAAGCAGAGCCCACGGGAACCCGCGCAGCGTCCAGCATCTCTGCGCACGGGGCAGCGAGCAGAGCGCATTTCCCGTCCGCACAGCGGAGATGGGGCCGCGTTGGGCCAGGGAATTCAGTGCACGCTCTGCCTCACTTGGGATCCCAGACAAGGAGCTGTACAGGCCCCGGGTCCCATGCTGGTGCGCTGCGAGGCCAGGGCAGCTAATTCATACCCCATCTACCCACACCCGTGACACCGGTCCGGAGCATGTGAGTGAGTCTGAGCAGAGAAGCCGGCAGCTTTGGACACCGTCCTGCAGCCTCACTTAGGCAGGGAACCAAGTCAGCGGTCCACCCTAACGATTCCCAGCTGGGGGTACATCCTACCCCCACCCTCGACCTCAGCGTTCACACGGCTGCCCTGGCCCAGGGTAGACCACGATGGCAGGACAAGGACATTACTGCCAGAAGCCCAGACGGAGCCGCCAAAGCATCCCTGGGAGGTCTGGAAGAGGAACCGGACCACCGAGATGTGCAGACACCAGCTGAAGGAATCGGGCTCAGGAGAAACCAGGTAAACGGACCCTGCCGCAGGGTAGTGATGAAGCTCTGTGTTACATAAACGGGGACCTGGGAGCTGCCAGAGAAGGAAGTCAGGGCGGCCCTCCCAAAGAAGCTCGGGTAACCACAGGAACACACCATGCTGCACAAAATGAGACCCACAGAGCAGCAGAAACTATTAAAGAAACAAACAAAAAAACGTAGAAATCCCAGAGTTTAAAAACATTATCATTGAATTGAGATTTTTCAAAAGCAGACTCAACCATGCAGAAGAAATGATCTGCTCAGAGGAGGGAGAAGGAGGGAGAATAAACAAGAGGGAAGGAAGCCTACGAGACCCCGAGGACACACTGAAAAGAAACTCTGTTCTGCTGTGGGGACCCCAGAAGGAGAAGAGAAAGCAGTAACGGCTGGAAACTCCCCAAACTTAGGGAGGGAGATGGACATCCAGATCCCTGAGGACCAGAGGACTCCATGCCCTTTGAACTTGAACAGGCTGGAATTGTCCAAAGACAAAGAAAGAATTTTAAACGCAGAAGGAAGAGACAGAGAAGTTACTCGCAAGGGAATCCCCACAAGACTGTCGGCAGATTTCTCAGCAGAAACATTTCAGCCCATGGGAGACTTGGATGACACATTCAAAATATTCAATGAAAAAACACACCAAAAAACCAAAACTTTTCCACTAAGAATACTACGATGGTCAAGCTTTCCCTCAGAATTAGAGGGTGATGTTCCCCAATAAACAGAAGCCGAGGAAGTTCATTAGCAGGAAACCTTCCTTGCAGGAAATGCTGGAAGGAGTGTATTCAATGAAGTAAAATAATGCTAATTAACACCATAAAAACATGAAATGATGGCCTGGAACTCACTGGGAAGGGGAAATATATAGTCCAAATTAGATTCTGTCATTTGGTAACGGTGGTGTATAATTCACTTACAACTGAAGTTTAAAAGTTACAAATAGTAAAATCAGCCATAACTATTAATACAATAATCTCTCAGTTATACCATACTGAAATCTATAAATTACAACAGCAATAGCCTACCATGTGAGGAAGGGAAGAAGTAAAAGTGTAAAAATTTGGAATTCTACTGAAGTTAAGGTGTCATCTGCTAAAATAGGGGTTGTAAATCTAAGGTCTTTTCTGTAGCTTCGTGGTAACCCAAGGGAAAAACCTGCAGCAACTACACAGAAGAACACAATAAAGACACCAAGGCGTGCTGATATCAGAAGACCCAAAACACAAAAAGGCAACGAGATAAGAAGTGAGGAATAATGGACGTACAAAATAAGAACCCAATCAACAAAATGCCAATAATAAGTCCTTACCTATCAATGGTTACTTAAAAAAATTTTTTTCCTTTATTGATTTTAGAGAGAGAGATAGAAACATCGATGAGAGAGAACATCGACTGGCCGCCTCCTGCATGCCCCCCACTGGGGATTGGGCCCACAACCTGGGCATGTGCCCTGACTGGGAATCGAACTGGCCACCTCCTGTTGCCACACCGGCCGGGCTCAATAATTACTTTAAACATAAATAGATTAAATTCTCCAATCAAAAGACAAAATGGTTGACTGTACTAAAAACAAACAAACAAATGAAAGCAAACCATGATTCAGCAACACGCCGCCCACGAGAGACTCACTGCAGCCTTAGGACACACAGACAGAGAGCGAAGAGATGCAAAAAGTCATTTCGAGAAAATGATAGCAACAATAAAAAGTCAGGGGTAGCAATACTTATATCACATAAAAAGGACCTTAAACTAAAAATAATAAAAAGAGACAAAGAAGGTCATTATACAATGACAGAGGAGCCAATCCATTTAGAAGATAAAATAATTATAAATGTGTATGTGCCCAACCTTAGCACACCTAGATATTAAAGCAAAAACTAACAGAGCTAAAAGGAGAAATAAATAGTAATGCGACAGTATCGGAGGCCTGATTTTAATACCTCACTGTCAGCAATGGGTAGATCGTCCAAATACAGAGTCAATAAGGAAACAGTGGATTTGAACAACACTGTAGGTCAATAAACCTAATAGAAATACCCAGAACATTCTATTCGACAACACAATGCACATTCTTCTCAAGTGCACATGGAACATTTTTTAGGATAAACTGAATATTAGGCTGCGAAACAAGTTGCAGCAAACGCAGGAAGGTTGAAATCCCATCAACCATCTCCTGCGATCACAGCGCTGTGAAACCAGAAACCGACTAGAAGAGGGAACCTGTGAAGTTCGTGAACAAATAAAAATGAACAACACTCTCCTGGACGGCCAAAGCACCAAAGACAAAACGAAAGGGGAAATACAAAGCTTTCTGAGGCAAACAAAAATGGAAACACAACAGACCGAACTTAGGGGATGTGACGAAAGCAGTTCTAAGAGGGTAGTTCATAGCAATAAACACGCACATTAGAAGCAAGAAAGATCCCAAATTAACAACCTGACTTTATGCCTTAAGGAACTAGAAAAAAAGAACAATAAATCGAGCTCAAAGTTGGCAGGAAGAAAGGAAATTAAAAGATTAGAGCATCAATAAGTGAAAGAGGAGAACAGAAAAAGGAATACAAAAGATTAACTAAACTAAGAGTTTGTTCTTCAAAAAGATAAAAAGTTGACAAAACTTTAGCTAGATTAACCAAGGAAGAGAGAGAGAGAACCCAAGTGAAATGAAAAAGGACACATTGCAACTCGAACCACAGAAATATAAAAGATCGTAAGACACTACTGTGACCAATTCCATACAGCCACCTGGACAAACTAGAAGAAATAAAAAGATTTCCTTGGAACCTCCACTTACCAAGACTAAACCAGGAAGAAATAGAAACTCTGAATAGACCAATTACTGGAAAGGAGATTGAATCATCAAAAACCTCATAACAAAGAAAGCCCCAGGGCCAGATGGCTTCACTGGTGAATTTTATGGAACATTTAAAGAAGACTTAACAGCAATCCTTCTCAGACTCTTCCAAAAAAAAAAAAAAAAAAAAAAATCCGAAGAGGTGGGAACACTCCCAAACTCATTTCATGGGGCCAGGGTAATTCTGATACCTAACCCAGAAAGGGATACTACCAGGGAAGAAAACTTCACGCCATTATCTGTGATAAATAGAGATGTAAAAATGCTCAGGACAACATCAGCAAACCAAATTCAGCAGCACATGGAAAGGACCCTTCCCCATGATCAGGTGGGATTTATTCCCCGGGGTGCAAGGATGGTTCAATCAAGCAATCAGTGTGGTAAATCATATCACAGAATAAAAGAAAAGAATCATATGATCATGTCGACAGATGCAGAAAAGGCATTTAACAAAATTCAGCATCCATACATGGTAAAACTCTTGACAGATTGGAAATGAAAGAACAGATCTCAACGTAATAAAGGCCATATCACGGTGTAGTCCATAATGAAGAGTTAAAAGCTTTTCTGCTATGACCAGGAACTCTCCTGCTCAGCATAGTATTGGAAATCCTAGCAATCAAGTAAGAAAGAGAAAGAAAAGGTATCAGAATTGAAAAGGAAGAAGTAAAATAGTCTCTGTTTGCAAAGTACATAATTTTATATTCAGAAACACCTAAAAACTCAACCAAAAAAGCTATTAGAGCGAATCAATGAATTTTGTAAAGTTTCGGAATACAAAAATCAGTAGTGTCTCTACACACTCACACTTATCTGAAAAAAAGAAAGAAAGAAATTGGTCCTGTTTACAACAGCATCAAAAACAATACGATACTTAGGAATAAATTTAACCAAACAGCACACGTCGATTTCGTCTTGTTTGAATTTGACACAATGATATTATGGTTTTTAGTAATATCTGACCAGTAAGTATATTCAATGGGTACAACTCCCTTTCCTCTGTTTCTGTATTGTGTAATCATTTTAGCCAGAGAAACGATTTAATAAATTGGGTGGAAATAACGCTAACTCAAACCTTTTGTAAATGATTATGGAGTTGCATTATTGTACTTCCAAATTCAAAGTATTTTTTATAAAATTAAGAAGACATTACACAGCGAAAAGTCAGAGTGGTTACAGGACCCGAGAAAGAGTGTATGTCAGAGTGTTTTTATATTGCTCCTTTTATTGCAACGAATTAGGTTGCAAAAGTCTGTTCCTTGGAACTTATTCATAAAGTTGTGTAGTTGTTAAACACATACAAATTTACTTGTATTGAATGTCTCTTTCAGATGAAATTTTGTTCCCTTGAACAGTGAACACTCTGATCTCAGATCTCCTGCTCAAAGAGCTCCATGCTCATTTCCTTGGGTGACTCCTGTCATTGGCACCTTTTCAGGACTTTTCACATTAGGGCTTCGAAAGGTCACGTTTGCTGGAGGGTTTGCGTCTGGAAGTCTTAGCTGGCTGAGGCTTTATAATACGGACACGTCTGCCGTTCACACAACCACAGACATTCCTTGCTCCGTAATGTATTGATACAGAAAAATGTACTCACCTATAAATCAAATAATTGATACATAGGTAGCATGGAGTGTAAGCCCTGACAGTTACTTTTGTATTTTTGTTTAATTTTGTAGTGTAAGCGCCTGCCCTGATCTCAGGTTTGAATGAGGAGGCATCCACCTCAAAGCCGGCCGTCTCCGATATTCCCCGGGCAGCCACAGGACCAGGTACCGAGCCCGCCCGCCTCCCCTGCCCAGCTCCTTTGTGTTTTTAGAGATCTTGGTTGATTACAATAGCAGACTACTTGTATTCTCTCTTCCTGTGTCTTAATTTCCTGCTCTTACGATTTAAATTCACCAAAAGAGTGAGTCTGAGAAAACCTAGGCGTTCACCCTAGACCCCAATAAAAGTTGTACCCCAGGCCCCTGTTCTCTCTCTCACCCCCACCCCACCCCCTGCAACCCGGGCTGTGTGGCCCGGGTGTTCTGTGTACTTTCCAGGTCTGATACGTAATAAACCTGTATCTTCTCAAAGTTTCCTGGGGGTTACTGCTGAGGGCATCTTGCAGTCATAGGGAGAGTCACAGGGCTGGTTATTGAGGGGCTGAGACCAGCACAAAACGTCCCATTTTGTGGATTGAATGGAAATCTGGTTCTTGTGGATCAATCAGCAATGACACTGCTGTTTGGGGCGATTTTTATAGTAGTTATGACGGATAGCCACTGAAGAATTCAGGTCCTTGTTTTGTTGATACTTTTATTGTAAAATGAATCTTGAAAGGTTGGTCCCATCTGTGGACAGTTAGCAGAGGAGCCCTGCCGATCTTACGGACACTGGTTCTGTTTCTCTGGTTTCGGTTTCCTTGGCTCATGAAACTCCAGCAGGCCCCCACGAGGCGCCCACGGCGGGGCGCACCGCCTGCGTCTCCGAGGATGAGCACGGGATGCTGGTCACCGGGACGGAACGATGAGTACAGGTGAACGAAAACCACCAGCTCCCCAGGGTCAGCTGTACGACCCCTAGCCGTCAGTTTAAACACAACCATTCTAATCAGAGTCATCGTTTCCCTTCTCCAACCTCTTCCTGTTGTAGGAAGAGACGCTTCGGCTTGAGGGAAGAATTTCAAGACAAATCAGAAGGCTCACGTTACATCATCAGTTTCTGTTCTATCATCTAGAGGGTCGAAATGAAGCGATGGACACACGACGTGAACCACCACACGGGTCGAATCGTTCCCACCCCACAGATGCAGGAGACCGGACCTCACCCCCCATCCCCGTGGACGTCTCCCTTTGGAAATCGGGCCTGTGCGGATTTAATCGAGGGGAGATGAGGTCCAGAGGAAGTCACTGGTGGGCCCAGTTCAATGTCATTAGTCAGCGTGGCGGGTGTGTAAATGTGGAAGAAGGGATTTGAACACAGACACAGACACGCATCGAGGGAAGGCCGTGTGGTCCTGAGGGGGTCGGGGGTGAGGCAGCCGCAGGCCAAGGAGCACCAGCAGACGCTGGGAAAGGCGGAGGATCCCCCCGTTTCAGAGGGGTGCTGCCTCATCACCGCCGTGCTTTGGGACCTCTCGCCTCCAGCGCCGTGACAGTCATTTCCCTTGTTCCAGACCCGTCAGTGGCACTCTGTAACTGCAGCCCTGGGGGGTGGCCAGGCGGCACCATCACCTGCGTCCTCTCCTGCAGCAGGACACGGTGGCGTGTCGTCTGCACGCGTGTGTGAGCGTGGGGAGTGGGTGTGTTTTCCCTCCTGGGAAATAACACTAGCCGTCTAAATTGGTGTTTAAGGAAAAAGCAAATTTTAAAAAGTTAACAGACACTCATTATGTCGACTTTCACAAGGTATTCAGTTAGCCTCAGGGATGTCAGTCCCCACCGCCCCGCGGGCAGGCCGGCCGTGCTCACCTCCGAGAGCTCGCTTCCAGGTGCAGAGCCAGTAAGGCCTGGAGGGCGGGGGCCCGGGCATCCGGCCCGACCAAGATGACCGAGGACGCTGTCAGAACAAGTTCACGGCGGATACAATGTCCGGGGGAAAAGCTTAGAGCAGGAAACTCCACGGACGCTTGAAGAAACACGGGAGAACCCACCGAGGCAGAGTGGATGCTTCACTGAGGGTTTCAGCGGAGAAAGTGCTGAAATGTTCGGCTTTGGTGATCGTGTGACAAGATCGGAATGTCGTCTGCAAACAGGAAGGGACTTGAGCAACTGTGAGAAAAGAGTCACAAGCAGGAGACAAAGCACGGACGCTTTTGCAATATAAATACAGTGTTTGTCAACGTGAGAACAGCCCTCGAGAGATGTTTTCCCGTCATCATTACTTTGGGAAGTGACTCACTGGAAAGAGAGAACACCCTTTAATGAGAACCCTCTGAGACAAAGTGAAGCAGACGTAATTGGCCGGCGATTAACAACCTGGGTCTCTGTGAGATAAGCCGACATCACAGACTGAGATGTGGAAACTATGTAAATGTCGGCTTTGAAGTTCAGAACAGAGTTACTTATTACCCAAACTGGTTCTGAGAAGTGAGAACGCGATTTCAAAGGGAAGTGTTCTTCCTGCGTCTCTGAAACTCCCCTCAGGAGGGAAGGTGTGGCTAACGGGACTGTTTTTCACCAAAGATACTATTTCAAAGAGAATTCACAGTACCTTTCACCAAAGAGAATTTTCAAGGAGAAGTCGCAGTTCCGGAAGCTCACGGACTGTCGTTTGCCGTCAAGTCCAGGTGCACATTGTGATATGAATTCCCAGGACAGTCACCTTAACATCCAGCCACATCTTCGAACTTGCGAGCTCTCCGGCAGCCGGCGTGGCGGCCTCGGCCTGGCCTGGTGTTTCCGTGGCCTGGGCTGTGTGGTCCAGCTGGGGCCTTGGGGCCTCTGGTGGTCATGGATGTGGCTAGTTTCGTCCCCTGTTCCATGGAAGATGCTGGCCATCCTCTGGACTCTTCTGAACACTGGTCAGTATTTGGACGCTCAAAATGTTTGTCTAACTTTCGTCCCCTACGACTTGAATTCTTCAGAGGAGACATCACCGTGCACTGGGAAGTCACTCCATCAGCAGACATTTCCTCTGGCGCAAATCGGAATGCTCGGCTCAGACACAGGCACCTTTCCCGGAGAACGACCTACCTTTTTCTTTTTGCGTCTGCGGTCTTTCTGGGCTCACTCTCGGGGAAGACTCCCCTGTGCACGTTCAATGTCAATCTTCACTTCTCCCAGCCTTTCCCAAGCAACAGGGGTTTGCGTTTCCCAGCCCTGATCAGTGTCTGTGCCGTGGAAAGTCGTTCCCGTGGAGCATTTCACTCCGACGCAGGTGGTCTGGGAAATCACTCGTGGCTCGCCTCCCCACGCGCCTCATTCAGGTGACGATCGTTCGGTTTTGCCGAAGGACGTCCCCTTTTCTATGTGGCATCCCACGGAACCAAATAAATTCGGATGTTTCTAATGCCATGGAAATTAGGTCCTTTGTCCACAATATGCAAGTTGAGGGAACATGGATTCTCTCTGTGTCACGAAAAGCTGGAGGGACCCGGCCCTGGGTGAGGGAGCTCGTCTCGGCTACTCAGCCGGGGACGTTGGCCACACGGGTGGGCCGTGTTCTGAGCTCACCTCGGAAGCCGTGTCCCCGAGTGCTCGGGAACGCACCCGAGGCAGCGTGGGGGTGTCTTTGTGGCACACACGAGTCCGTCCTTGAGACGAGACCGCAGCTTCCCCCTCACTGCCCGAGCGGGCACGTCCAGCACCCAGGACAGGGGTGACCCGAGGGGCCCCATCTGTGTCTACTTCAGTCACTTACATGTTTAGATTTAATCCTGTAAAATGAAGGAGTTTAGATTCTACCGCAACTCTGATACTGTCGAGTTAGAACACATACACTTTCTTTTCTGTTTATGTTCCATAATAGTAAATTCCACAACAGTAAGAACCAGGTATCATTGATCTTTTATTGTCCAGACATATTATTTAGTTCCTAAACACCACAGTGAGGTTCAGAGCAGGGATGGAAAGAAGAAAGGAAGGAGAAAGGTGAAGAAAGAAATATCTCTGCGCAAACAAACTACAGATGAAATCTAATGTGTCCTTTAATAGCCAAATAAGACTTATTATAAAATTATAAAATTGTTTAGGCAAGTGAGAAAAAAAAAGATTTTAGAAGAAACGCTTTGTTTTTTATTACTTTTTTTGTTACTGGTTTTTGGTATGAGAGTTGAAGCCGTATTGCCAGAAGAACATGAAATTCACGATTTCTACCTAAACGTAAATGACACTGGTCCTGTGGCTGCGTACTAGAATGCCAAGCTCAAAGCCCCCACCTGTCAAATACCGTCGTCTTAAAACATAGCTCAGGAAATGCTAAAATGTGACACGAGGTAATTTATAAAATTTGAACAATAAAAAATATTTAAAAGGGTGTGTTACTAAACGAGTGTTCCCTTGTCCTGTTCAGTGAAGCAGGGTTTGCAGATATTGCAGCTTCCGTGACGGATGGGCCTAAGAGGAGAGAGAAATAAAGTGCATCATTTAATTTGGTGAAACACAGGTAGCCAAGGAGACGGGCTGGACTGAGAGCCCCTTGCTCAGGGGACGTCATCGGCGGCGGCCCGCGGCCTGGGCGCCTGGTGGAGGGTGGGCGTCCCCACGTCGCGAAGTCCTGGTGGCCTTGCAGGACCACCGGCTCTTCTCGGTATGGGCACGATAGGTTTTATGGAAAACAAACTCAGCATAAAAAAATCAAATTTAAAATTGTAAGCTTCGTTAATTGGATCTGTTCTAACGAAGACAAGAGTAACGTGGTTTCTGCGGCAGAATATCTTGGTTTGGAGTAACCTGGAAGAGAGCAGCGTGGATCGCCACACCTGCCGCTGGGAGAATCCACGAGGCTCTCCGCACGCGTGGGTTCACACGCAGAGGAATTAGCCTTCAGCCAAACCCACGAGTCCTGCACTCGAGCTGTGTGGGGCCTGGGCGTGGGCAGTAGTGGCCTGGACGCTGGGTCTGGCTGTGGCGTGGGCGCCACCGCCCAGCTGTGGCTTCGGCTCTCGCCGTGGAGGTTCCGGTCCTGACTCTGGCCTCAGAGATGTGGATTTGACTTCCACCGAAAACTCACTGATGTTTCTGGGGCTTAGAAACAGGAAGCTGACTTCTAGATGCTTTGCTCCCGAGGGTTTTCTAATCTGCTCTTCTGGGATGCTATAAAATTTCCTTCACCCTGAGGGGACATTCCACAGGCTCCGGGAGTGGCAGGTGCAGCAAAACTGTGCACCCGGTGTGGACCCGGGACTCCTCTCCGGACCATTCAACCACACACCTGTGGTCCCTGCTCCCGTTTCTGCAGATTTCCCAGGGGAGACTTGTAACCCCACAACTTCTCTTCTTCTCTGCACCCCCACTGCCCACAACTGAAGAAAAACAAAGGACATATCCAGTCGGTAGAATAAACTTTCTGGAGTGATGATCGCTTCCTTGGCTGTGACCCTCTGCAGTGACTGAGCCAAGATATTCCAAGGAATGTTTGGACCCTACCTGTGATGCTAGTTATCTTTAAAAAGAACTACAAATTAAGCGTGCTAAAAAGTTCACTTCTTTGTGATACAAGTAATGATGACATTGACTCTCCCTTAGAAATGCACCTTAGGTCTCAGATGATTTTTTTTTTTCCAGTGTAGAATAAGAGTAAACAGGAAAATTACAGCACGAAAAGAATTCCATTTTTTAGTGCATTCCAGGCCAATCCAAGGGAACATTTTCTCAGCAATTTTTTATTCTAGTGACTTAGTTTGAGGCTTACAGACGAGGAAGGAGAAGAGCAGCTCTTGGTTCGGATGGAGACATTACCTTGGAATGCCAGGGAAGACAGTTTGACTTTTCCAAAGTGAGTCTTCGTGAACTCTGAACTTGGGGTGAAAAGCAGAAGGTCATCACGGCTCGGAGTGCCAGGTGCACGGCCAGGGCGATGGGGTTTGTGTGTGATCGAATCAGGTGAAAGTGTGCTGACTCAGACCCCCGAGGCACTGGCCGGGTGAAAAGGCAAATCCCACGTGGACTCTGCCAGGTCTGACACGTCACCGGGAGAGCTGACCTGTGGTCACAGAGCGACAGCAACACCTGATATGATCAGGGGAGGAGAGCAGTGGAAACAGGTTTGAAATGGGATTCAATGAAACCATGGCTTTTTTCCTAAAAGAAAAATGATAATATAATTGATAGGGTGAGCACAAAGTGTCCCCAACACATAGATGCAGGGCTACTGGCACCTGGGGATTTTGCTTTCTGATCTTTGAGACATGCTGAAGACGCCTTATCAGAAAACATTTGCAATAATATTTAAAGGCAGATATATTATCAGGGGCCCTTGCAGACCAAAGCGTGGAGTCTGAACTGAGGGAGAATATGGAGCAAGCAGAACTGAAACCTCATGGGGCTGACTGGGAAACTCCGACTGAGCCACCAATGCAAGCCTGGTGCAGTCGAGGTGAGGCCCCTTCTTACGTCAGAGAAAACACATTACGGAGGTTTTATCATGTGTGTTGTCGGTGTGAACATTACACTTAGAGTAACTAAGACTTGTCACACGTACCACTGAAGACATTCCATGTGTTTCACATTGAACCTCAGCGCTTCACGCAGTAGGCTCATGGGCTGGGCCGTGGCTTGGTGGCAGGGCCGTGGTTTGGTGGCAGGGCCGTGGCTTTGGTGGCAGGGCTGTGGCTGTGTCCAGACGTGGCAGCTGTGGAGAATGGGGCGTGGCTATGACTGGTCACGGTGGTCGGAGGGATGAGTGCTATCTCCCAGTTTGTGTGGAAGACGTTGGACCTGGGTTCTACTAAGTTTTAGGATGATTCTTGGGAGAATAATCCAACCACCAAATCCAGCTTTTCACGTGTGCTGTCCTGTCAAACGTCCTTCCCGCGTGTGCTGGAGAAGAGGAAGGGCAGGCCTGCGGACTCGGGGGGCGGGGTGCACAGCTGTGTGCACCTGGACAGCTGTTCAGCAGCCATTCGGACCGAGTCTCTAAGTGCTGGGTGTTTACCACGCGGTTACTTCTGCTTTCACTCTCCAGGAACGAAGTTTCCGTCGGAGACGCCTTCAGCGTGTTTGGTCTGCGAGGGTGCTCCATAGCCATTGCCGTCAGCGAGGTTGAGAGGTGACGTGGGTCATCTCTCCGCGTGCGTCCTTCCTCTCACACATCTCAGAGGAAGACGACGGTGTCCCTTCCCGAGGATGCACGTTATGTGTGTGATTAAATCCGTGAAAAACAAATATCGCAGCCTGAGCGTGAGGGGGAGAGGTTGCTGGCCTTTCCTGGTCCCTGTGCCGCGCCTGAGAGTCAGAGCCCAGACGGCCCGGCCCACGCAGCCTGAGTCAGCCCGTGGGACTCACCAGGCAGTTAACAAGGCTGAGGTGGCCTCGAGCTCTTCATCAAAATTTGTATTCGTGGGAACTCTGAGTGATGGCCGTGATTTGGGGTGCCAACATTCCTGGGCTGAGATTCTGGTTATAAATAGTCTTGATTATGACTTCAATTTGCTTGGCCACGCAGACTCCGTGTACATCCCTGGTATTCGGGGTCACCCAGGGAAACGGGTATCAAAGCACTTCATATTGAACTCGGAACCCAGGACCTCGTCATACACAGCCCGTCGCTGTTCCTCTTCCAAACCGGTGCCTCCTGAGTCACTCGGTCGGGTGAAGGCTCATCTCGCCAGCCCGAGCTTGGGGGACTGGCTGTCTTTCCTAAGCCCTTCGCTATTTGCACTTTAAAATTTTTGCTTTACATGTTAACATAAGCGTTGGAAATACAGCCTCAGGTACAAAACCTTTGACTTATCTCTTGGAAATCTGTCATACGGCAACCAGCTGAGCTATTCTATTAAAAATCACACTAATGTAAGAACATCTTTATGTTAGAAATATTATGTATATCACAACTAATGATAGCAAGATTTATGTACATCACAATGAATCTAACTTCACAGTCCACCGAATAAGAAAAACGTGTTTTTGTCATATTAACCCTTCCAGGGGGTGAGTGGTACGTTATGTAATCGCAGTTTTAATTTGCATTTTCCTGATAACTCCGATGACAAAGATGTTGAACACGTCACTCACTTTTCAAGCATTTGTTTATCTTTCTTGCAGTGTGCCCAGCGTTGGAGGGCGTTTGTCTGTGGACATTTGAGTTGTAGGAGATCTTTACATATGATGGACGTGTTTACCTCCAACTCCAATGTATCTCTTACCCTGATAAGATAGATATCTTTAGCATATCTCTTTCACCTAGACTTGTATCATCTGTATCTGTATCAGCATCCACGTATCTATTCATTCCTCTCCGTAACGTGGTAACATAGCATCTGCTTATCTGTAGGCATCGTTTTCTTCCCATCCGTGGCTTGTGCTGGTGACGTCCACGGCACAGCGTTTTCCAGCGTTTTCCGGCCAAGTGTCTTACAACAGAACAGAGCGACAACGAAACACACTTCTGGACGCTTTAGAGCTTTAGCATTTCTGCTCATGCCTATAACACGTTTTTAAAATCAATTTTTATGTACAGTATGACCAAAGTAAAGTCATTTTTATTATTCCACACAGATTTTCCATTTTCCAATACCATTTGGTGACATGTCTTTTGTTTTGTTAACCTTGAGAAAAAATGTCCAGTTCTAGAATCCCCAATAGTATCCATCGACTCATTAGGGTATCTTTATATCAATATCACACTCTTTTGATTATTCTAGTTGAATGCCTTAAAATCATTTAATGTAAAGTTATTGTTTTTCTTTTTTAAGATTGCATTGGAAATTCTAGGTCATTTCAGTTTCATTACATATTACAAAATCTTTTGTAACTATTTACAATATACTGGCATTTTGATTAAAATTTTGTTTAATATATAGTTTTGGGGATATTCAGTATTGCATATTTTAAAAAATTATCTGTATGTTGTGTTTCCTAATAATGTTGTTAATAATATTTTTGTGTTTTATTTTTCATATATAATTGCATCCTAGATTGAGTTTACTTTCTGACAGAACCTATAAAATTAATATTATTCCTTCCTTACATAGTTGTTACAAATCACCATTAAAGCAACGTGGACCCAGAGTTCTCTTTCTTAGAAGTCTGCTTTTTATTTCTTTACACAAATTTAATTTCCTTCAGAGATACAGTCTTTAAAGTTTTTATTTCTTCTTGTGTCAGTGTTTAGTAAACTTTTCATTTTGAGGAATTTGTTGACGTCTTCCAAATATTATGAGTATATTTCAGTACAAAATATCAGTGCCGAAAACTTGATTCTGTCTTATTTGGTATGAAGAGAGCCTTTGGGAAATGAGGTTACTTTCTTTGACAGACAGTGTCAGTCCTGCCCGGGGTCGAATCGGTGGGGCTGTTTTGACTGATGGCCTCATCCGTATCGCCGTTCATGGCACAGCTCAAGACAACCAACCTGAGGCTGTAGACTGACAACGGCATACATGACATTGTGATTTTCCAAAGTCACCGTAATCATCTGGAAGCTTTGTGGAAGCCTCCCCTCAGGAGAACTTCAAACACACCTCTCGCCGTTAAGCGGCAGGTTCTCAACGGCGAGCTCCTGGATGTGGGCGGTAAACATCAAACACCCTCTCAGTATCATGTGCAAATCCTTACCCAATATTTCTGTAAATTCCGCATCCACTGGTGGTGACGAGTTTTAAACGTGGGTCCAAATGTATAAAACATTCACACTGTCAACGATGTCCTTAGCGCAGTCTCTGAGGAAACCCATTTTGACTCACATTGTCTTGATTTTTGCTCCTCGCCCCCATTCTTGCAGAAGATTAGTGGAGACATTTGTATCTCCCCAGCATGATGTCATCATCCTGGGTCCCAGAAAACATCCTTTATTGCCAGGGTGCTCTCTGGACCCTTTTGAGTTTAATCATTGTAAAGGAGCATCAACATTTATTTAACTGGGGCACATCAGTTTTGATTAGGCTTCAATACAGGGGACAGGACATTTACTGTCATGTTTTCTCTCTCTCTCTCTCCTGTCTGTCTTTTCGAGTTTGAAAATGTCTTCTTTCCCCCCCCATCAACATTATCCTCATGACATTAAAGCCTTTGCAACTATAGCTGATGGGAAGCAAATGCCCGCATATCAAGAAGTAGATCACTCTTGGCTTTACTCAGTGAGAATCATCATTCATTCAAAAGCCTTGTTTGTTTTTTTTAAGTGGAATTTCAATCAATAACCAATCACCAAAATGCAAGCACTTGATCATTAGAATTTCACGTAATAGAATATATGAGAGATGTAATGAAATATATTGCCTTTTAAAATTTGAATGGTGTGGACAGGTAATGGTATAAAGTGAATTTTTGTGTTTGTTCAAGTTGGTGGAGTCCAATAATCCAAGGACAAAGTGAGACCAGGACCTGGCATCAAAGAATGTGCAGTGCTGCCCCCTAGGGTACAGGTGAGGCACTTCAAAAGTAAGTGATGCCTTTGAGTCCCAAGCATTTTGAGTTTCAGATCCAAGAGCAGAAGGCTGTGTTTCACCTGCGTCCCAGCGCTGTCCTCCAGCACACTGTTTGCTTACAAGTCTAGACACCATCTGGGAAGTTCTTCATAGTTCCACGAACAGCTACAATTTTATAGCTGAGTTTATGGACATTACTTCCTTCTGTTAGATTAACTAAGTCTTACTGTGTTTTCTTTAACATTTTGATTGTTAACATTTTATTTTATTGTAGATAATCCCCTACATCTCAGTTTCTAATTTAGTTGCACTTCAAGGCAAAAAGAATAATGTTAAAACTCAATTTTCATGAGAAATATTTGGATTTGTTTATACAACATGAAGATAGAAAGAAATAAAACTCGGTCAGCCCTGGCCACTCGGCTTCTCAGATGTATTGTCACAGGAGAGAACACAGAAGGGAGATAAAGATCGAACCCCATTACAGGAACTTTGACTGCACAACTACGTGTTATTTGAAATTATCTTATTCTCACACAGCCTGAGTGTGGTGTTACAAAGTTGCCAAGAAAAAGAATTATAAACATAATTAGACTAAGAAAAAAGCTCGTGGGATACTCCCAGTATAATATATGTTGCAGTCTACATTTTCGCATTTTATTGTGTCTTAGTCACAGGAAAACCTTTGTAATTTATAACAAAAGTTTCCATTGTATATAGGTAAAGGCTCTTACTCCAAGTGAAACATATTTTCTTCTTTCCTACCATTATCATTGGTTATTCAGTATTTCAAAGGATACTTGTTAACAGTGAAAAGAAGGATAAAATAGAAAGATCACTGTTCAGTCTACTGTGGGCCTAACAACTGAGCATAAAACCGATATTTCCACAAAGAAAAACATGTCTCTCATTTCCAGTAGAAACTTCTGTCCTGATTTTTTTCTTTCACTTAGGATATAACAAGGCAAATGTTTATTCTATATATTTTATAACATGTTAGTATTAATATTTTACTGCTAGTGATCACTGATTGGCTTTGTGTGAAACTATTGTGGTTCATTCCAGGTGGCTGCATTCTTTTCCATCCCAAGCAAACAAGAATCACCCATTAATCACGCTCATGAGTTGTGACTGAGTTTTATGGGCAAAATGTGATGTGTTGACTCCAGTCTGAGTTATTTGGGATTCTGTGTCTTCAGAAGTCCTCACTGAGAATTAAAAAATTCAGCTGATCAGCTGTTTCTAGTTTGGGGTGAGAAACAGTTAAACAGTATTTGGACAGAAGAGACGTGGGGTTACGGCGTATTGAGCCTCGTTTTGGCCTCACAAAGGTGGCTTGCTAAGGTGTCATCACAGCATTGCCCAGATTGTGGTTCCCTGGTTGTCCCTGTAAATCGACTTGTAATTTCGACATTAGCTCCATAAACCATTTTAACTCCTTATTTTGCTCTTTCAAACGGAAACTGCCATTGAGCAAATTCATCTTTGATAAAAGGCTTGGAAATCTCACGAAAACTCAGTGCATGGTCAAGATCATATAAACTGAATACGTTTTTAGTGGCCCAAGTCATGAGGCAGGTGCTGCTGGAGAGTAATCAGGTGTAGGGTCAGCCTTGGCCCCAGGTGATGACTCAGTGACGTGAATCCCGGGAATCCACGAAGCCCAGGCCTGATGTCCTCACGTGGAGGCCTTGGTGCTCTCTCATGGCACCTAGGAGAGCTTCAGTTGTAAGATATTCCTTTAACATTCAGAAGGCGTAGGAGTTGTTGTATGGTTTTAAAAAGCTGTGGTGCATTTACTCTTAAGGGAATGCTATGCAGCTATGAGAAAGAGAGATCTCTCTCGTATCCTTTGAGACGACATGGAGGGACCTGGAGAGTATTACACTAAACGAAATAAGCCAGTCAGAGAAAGACAAATACCACACGATCTCACTTATTTGTGGACGATAATGAACAAAATAAGCTGTCGACCAAAATAGATCCAGAGACATGGAAGTAGGGAGCAGACTGACAGACCTCAGAGGGAAGGAGGGTAGGGGGACAGGAAGAGATAAATCAAAGAACTTAGATGCACAACCAATGGACCCAGACAACAGTGTGGTGAAGGCGGGGGGGCAGGAGTGGGGAGGAGGGGGTCAATGGGGAAAAGGGGGACACCTGTTATACTTTCAACAACAAAGATAAACATAAAAACCAGTCACAATGAAGTGTGGTCGGCAATGCCTTCTGCATGTAGTCGGTGTCCATACGTCAGGTGTACTAACACCGCTCAACGTCTCACCTGCGGAAGCCTGCAAGCCGACGCCTGCGCTGCTCATTCTACGAGACGCTTTGTGAAGATGAAATGGAAACGCTGCGGAAGCGCTTTGATCTCGCACCTGTTGCAGAGCCATTAGCGCATTCTCTCAGAGGGAGGAGGAGGAAGAAACAGCATCGGAGCACAGACCTAGCCGTCCCTGAGAGTGCCACTGCCCAGAGCTCGTAGGAGGGCTGCTTCCTATCCGCTGAGGTCACAGCTGCGGGAAGGTGTGGGTGATAGGGAGGAGAGGCAAAGTGTTCCGTCCAGGGATGTGCCGAATCTCCCCAGGAGGCAATTCTTCCACCCGGCCCAGGGCCAGATAAACCTGAAGTCCACAGGGCCAGAGCTGCATGCTGCCCAAGTCACCTGAACACCCACCTCCTGGGTCAGGTCACCTGGAGTACACACACCTCCTGTGTCAGGTCACCTGGAGTACACACAACTCCTGGGTCAGGTCGCCTGGAGTACACACAACTCCTGGGTCAGGTCGCCTGCGGTACACACACCTCCTGTGTCAGGTCGCCTGGAGTACACACACCTCCTGTGACAGGTCACCTGCAGTACACACACCTTCCTGTGACAGGTCACCTGGAGTACACACACCTCCTGGGTCAGGTCACCTGGAGCACACACACCTCCTGGGTCAGGTCGCCTGGAGTACACACACCTCCTGGGTCAGGTCACCTGTAGTACACACACCTCCTGGGTCAGGTCGCCTGGAGTACATACACCTCCTGGGTCAGGTCGCCTGGAGTACACACACCTCCTGTGACAGGTCACCTGGAGTACACACACCTCCTGGGTCAGGTCGCCTAGAGTACACACACCTCCTGTGACAGGTCGCCTGGAGTACACACACCTCCTGGGTCAGGTCCTGCCTCTAGAGGACCCTTTCAGAATACAAAAGCAGTGAAAGAACACCTGTGGCTAGTATACTATGTCCTTTTGTGAATGGAGATGTTGGAGCAAAGGGGTCAGTCTGACCCCTTCTTGAGCTTCTCTTTTGAGATAAGAGTCTGCAAAAGGAGGTTCGCCCGGGATCACTGCCCGTTGACCTCCACATCGAAGAACTTCAGCTGGGACACTCCGTGAAGGGTGTGCTGTGTCCCCCAAATGCATTCTCTGCTAGCTCTCTTTCCTTCTTAGTGTGCTGGGGCCCGTCTATACCACCCAGTGCTGTTCCTCGTTCATGTCATCCCACCTCAGTAGGCAGTGCCAGGCTCCAAACCCCACTGTCGTCCGGCTGTGGAGCACCTATGATTCTCCCACCAAACACCAGCCAGTGGACACACGCTTCAGAAAATGCTGCAGAGAGCGGCCAACACCGACTCTCCTGTGGGAGTGACTGAACGCAGAATCTCCACTTTAGGAGGGACCTTACCTACGTCTGTGCAGCACCATATCCAATATAGGCGTCTCTAAGATTGTTTTTTTGCTTCACCAATAATATTAGCTATCTATAGATTTAGGTCCCCCTCTTTTCTGTTTTTGGAATTTTTTATTTAAATTAATTTTTTTTTGTTACAGATATTTCTCCTTTTTCCATCATTGACACCCTCCTCCCGATCCCCACCCCCCCCCAGCATTGTTGTCTATGTCCACTGGTTGTGCAGACATGCATATAAGTTATTTGGTTCATCTCATCCATTCCCCCCGCCCCCCTCCTCTGAAGTTTGTCAGTCTGAACCCTACTCCTTTCTATGTCTCTGGGTCTATTTTGTTCATCAGCTTATTTTGTTCATTATATTCCACAAATAAGTGAGATCATGTGGTATTTGTCTTTCTCTGATTGGCTTATTTCACTTAGCACAATACTCTCCAGGTCCCTCCATGTCCTCTCAAAGGATGAGAGATCTTTCTTTCCTACAGCTGCATAGTACTCCATTGTGTACATGTACCGCAGCTTTTTATCCATTCATCCACTGATGGACACTTGGGCTGTTTCCAGATCTTAGCTATTGTAAATAGCGCTGCTATGAACATAGGGGTGCATATATTCTTTCTGGTTGGTGTTTCAGGCTTCTTAGGACATATTCCTGGAAGTGGGATCACTGGGTCAAATGGCAGATCAATGAAAGTGGGATTAACCAGTACATTTTAGAGGCTGTGGTGGTATTATTTTAAGAAACAAAATAAAAAGATCATTTTTAAGAAAGAGAGGGGCCTTGAAGGACCATGAACAGATTAGCAGGTGTGTTTAGACATCACCTTGGCAGGGGTGGGGCAGAGCAGGCTTGTAGGAGCCGAGGGAAAGGTGTCCTGGTGGCTGTGAGGAGGAGGCAGGCAGAAGTCATTGAAACAAGCAAAGGGAAGCCTGGGGTGGGGTGATGCTGTCACCTTTAACATGTTACCCAGTTGTTCGCAGTGGGTATTGAGAGAGAGCGACAGCGAGAATGTAAACACAGGTCACCCACGGGTGGCTGGAGAAGGTGGAGAGAGGAAGAAACTGGCTAGCGTGTGTGAAAATGGACCGGGGGTTTGATGTGTGCAGTTGAGGGGGCCTTTGAATAGAACCAATTATGGAGGAGGGGTTGCAGATTTGAAGCGAAAGCTGAACAGCTGTTCTGATAAGCCTGCTTTCGAGATGGAGTTTGTGCCCACAGTTTCTGAAATTAATCGTGCCGTGTTTGGCAACCAAAAGGCTCTGGAGCTGGTGTGTAAAGGCAAAAATATTACAGAGGTTATTATGATGAAAATGCTGAAAATCAACATGTGCCTCTTTTAGAAAAAATTTCGATATTTTTATAGATTCTACATAGAGGCACTATTTTCATTCCTCACCCTGATAAATAAGTTTGCTTTTTGATAAATAGAAATTTAACATCTGTAACTGAACAGCTATCTGTGAATTTATTTGTAGAGGAGTCTGCTATTCGGGAGATAAAAGAGCAGAGGAAATGATTAATTATAAAAAGAACGCCGTGAAGTGTCCATGAGGTGACATACCTGGGAGTGAGCAGCTCGCTTTAGGGTTTGGAATGCACAAATACTGAAAAGTAGGCTGTTTCTTTCCATGAAAGCAAAGAAACACGCTCAGGATTCCTAAGCAGGAAGCTCAGCTCAGCTACTTTAATGAGAACGAGGCCTGTGTGTGTCAGGAGACAGGGCTTAGTGAGTTATAACTGCACAGAGAATATGTGGACCCAACGGAACGAGGGACACGTGACTGACCGCGTGCTGAGCTCAGGGTACATAAGCCTCCCTCTCACTCCCTGACATTCACTCTCAGGATCTCGTCTTGACCAGCTCACAACACCCCCTGACACCATGAGCTACTACGGCGGCTACTACGGAGGCCTGGGCTACGGCTGGGGCGGCTTCGGGGGCCTGGGCTGGGGCTCGGGCTGGGGCGGCTGCAGATACGGCTGCTGGCGGCCTTGCTGCTGCGGCCGGTACTGGTCCTCCGGCTTCTACTGAGATCCTGCTGCAGGGACCAGCATCTGAGGCCGTAAAAGGATGATCCAAACATGACTACGATGCCAAGCCAGGAGCGAGCCAAGATCAAAAGCATTTAGTGCACAAGATTTTAGGAATGTTTATCATTTCGTAATTGTCTGCTTTATGTCCCCTGCTGTCCCTTATTTGTGTTTTCACAACTGTGGGATTCTCTATTCTTTGTGCAATAAATCATCGTAAGTTGAGACAGTGTTCACGGCTTTTACTTTTCTACTTAACTCCACATATCAAAGTGATTATCTGTGTCTGCACCAAGAGACAATGAAGAATGAAGAAAATAAAGTACTCCGTGAAAAACTAAAGCAATAGGGTCTATGTGCAGAACACACAGTCATACCCACACACACTCACACACAGCCACACTCACACACAGTCACACCCACACACACTCACACACAGCCACACACATTCACACAGCCACACTCACACACAGCCGCACACACAGCCACACAGTCGCACACACACTCACTCACACAGTCACACTCACACACAGCCACACTCACATACACACAGTTCCACACACAGCCACACACACAGTCTCACACACAGTCGCACTTACACAGGAGTTACACTCTCACACACTCACACACAGTCACACTTGCACACAGTCACACCCCCCCACACACATTCACACAGATACACACACAGTTACACCCACACACACTCACATATACAGTTATCCTCACTCACACACAGTTACACTCACACAGCCACAGCCACACACAGTTACATCCACAGCCACACATGTACAGTCACACTCACACACACTCACAGTTACACTCACACTCACACAGTCACACTCACACACAGTCACACATGCACAGTCACACACACAGCTACACACACACTTGCACACACACATTCAAACATATAGTTACACACACACACTTTCACACACGGTTACACTCACAATCACACTCACACAATCACACACACTCACACAGTTGCACATGCACAGTCACACACACACTTGCACACACACTCACACACAGTCACACATACACATTCACACACAGTCACACATACACACTCACATGCAGTCACACACGCACAGTCACACATGCACAGTCCCATGCACAAGTCACACACACAGTTATACACACACACAGTCACACAGTCACAGTCACACGCACACACTTGCACACACACATTCACGGGCAGACAGGTAGATGTGAGCCACACCACTCCATTGAAATGAAGTTTTTCCTTCTAAACACTAGACCAGATCTTATTCAATGTTTTTAGTTAGACAATGTTAATATTTAAATTTAGCACAGAAATGTCAGTTCTATATACTTTCATATCTAACGTGAGGCCAACATGAAGAATAAGTACTTTTCTGTTTTGTTAAACATTCATTTTTATTTAGTGATAAGAAAAAGAAGGGACAGAATGAAATGTGTCTACACACCGAAGATGGACGTCTCTGTGTGGCCTGTACCCTGCTCCCCTCGCGGCCGCCGCACCGGGACGTGGCCCTGTTCTCGGTGTGAGCACACACCGAAACATTGCGATTCAGCAGCAAAGGGAAAGCACGTCTCACGGATTACCTGCACGGAGCCCGTAGCTGCTTGTAGAGATCACTTATCACCACGGATTGACCACCTCTATTTGTTTTGATTTTTAAATATCCTGATGCAGAATCTTGAGTTATCCTTTTCTAATGTGGCTGTATCTTTGTAAAAATAACTAATACGCTAATAAAATAGACCCAGAGACATAGAAGTAGGGATCAGACCGACAGACCTCAGAGGAAGGGGTGGGGGAGGGAGGAGATAACCCTGAGAACTTCCATGCATGTGTGCACAGCCAGTGGACACAGACAGCACTGCTGTGAAGGGAGTGGGAAGGAGAGTGTCAATGGGGGAAAAGGAGAAACATCTGCCACAAAAATAAATAAGTTAATTAATAATAATTTAAAAACTAGTAAATAGTGCTAAATCCAAACTCTGTTACAAGTTATTATAGTGCACATGAAAGCCTCAGACTGGTTTACTGAACACAGGGATGGACTTGCTCAGTGGGACCTTCCCACCAAGCGTCTGGGCGAGCTCAGGAGGGGCAGAGCCTTGCAGTGAGTGCTGTGCTCAGTGCGGGGTGGTCCAGGGCCACCACTGGACGGCTGCACGATTTAGTTTGACTGCTAACAATTTAAAATTTTTTTTTCCTTTATTGCTTTTAGAGAGAAGAAAGAAGAGGGGGAGAGAGATAGAAACATCGATGTCAAAGAACATTGATTGGCCGCCTCCTGCATGCCCCCCACTGGGGATTGGGCCCACAACCTGGGCATGTGCCCTGACCCGGAATCAAACCAATGACCTCTTGGTGCATGGGTCAACGCTCAACCACTGAGCCACACCGGCCAGGCTTGGCTGCTGACAATTTTGCATAAGACTATTTACTGCCTACCTGGATAGTGGTATCACAGTCTGAAGAAAGACTTTATGTATCTAAAGAAAAACTAAAACCAGCCCTGGCTGGTGTGGCTCAGCGGTTAGAGCGTCGGCCAGCACACAGAGGGTTATGGGTTTGGTTCCCGGTCAAGGGCACATACCTGGGTTGTAGGTTCAATCCCTGGCCCCCGCCCCAGTTGGGGTGCGTAGGGAAGGCAACCAATCAATGTTTCTCTCTCTCTCTCTCACGCCCTTCCTCCCTTCCACTCTCTCTAAAATAATCAACAGAAAGATATCCTAGGGTGAGGATCACCACCACCACCAACAAAATAATATAACTATTTGGAGAAATTATTTAACACTCTTAGCATAACTGGTTGTATCGTATTGTTAACCTGGCACTGAGATTGTATTGACTTGGTGGGAGTTGAGAGGAGAGTTCAGAACACATTGCAGGGGGAGAAGCGACCCCCCGGTCGGGAGAGGGCGCATCGTGGGCTCACCAGACCACGCAGAGGCCGTCTGACGGTCACCTGCGGCAGCATCCAACCGCCGGGTGACTGGTGGTCCTAGGCTCCCTGTGGGCTCCATTGGAACGAAACATTGAAATTAACAACTGCCTTTTAATTTCGAGTGAGTGGTGGCGGTGATCCAAGTTCCAGAGACAGGGGACCAGGGCATCCAAGAGTAGGATTCGAGGCAACCAGCCATTGTTAATTAGGACCAAGCATCAAACGTGAAATTAAAAAATTAATAAATTGGACTTCATTCTGTTAATAAATTTCTGTTCATATAAAGACAGACACCATTTTAAAGTAAAAAACACATACAGAAAGGAAATATTTTCAAAACATATATCAGAAAAAAAAAATACCTATACCCAAGTGTATAAAGAGTTCCTACCCTTCCTCTCTATCTAAAAAATCAATAAAAACATATTTAAAAAAATTTCCCAGCACATGTGGCTCAGTGGATGGAGCGCCATCCCATGGACTGAGAGGTCCCAGTTTGATTCCCAGTCAGGGCACATGCCCGAGTTGCAGGCTCGATCCCCAGTAGGGGGCATGCAGGAGGCAGCCGATCCATGTTTCTCTCTCAACAATGTTTCTATCTCTCTCTCCCTTCCTCTCTCTCTAAAAAATCAATGAAAACACATATTTTTTAAAAAAGCTCCTAAAAATAAATATTAAAGTTTTAAAAAGAAGCAGGGAAGAGGGGCAGGAAGAGATTAACCAAAGAACTTACGTACATACAGGCATCGCCATGGACACAGACGCTAGGGTGGGGAAGGCCTGGGGTGGGCGGGAGCTGGGTGGAGGGGGGCAGTGGGGGAAAGGGGGGAGGATCTGTAATACTCTAAAAATAAAGGAAAAACCCCCCAAAACAAAGTCAATTAAAAAAGAACAAAATACTTGGACATTTCAAGAAAGAAGGTATCTAAATGGTCAATAAGCACATACAATGCCCGATATCATTATTCAGCAAAAACAAGTAAAAGAATACTCAGATATCGCCCGGCCGGTGTCGCTCAGTGGTTGAGTGTCGACCCATACACCCAGAGGTTACCTGTTCGATTCCCAGTCAGGGCACATGCCCAGGTTGTGGGCCCGATCCCCAGTGGGGGGCATGCAGGAGGCGGCCAGTCGATGTTCTCTCTCATCCATGTTTTTATCTCTCTCTCCCTTCTTCTCTCTGTAAAATCAATAAAGAAAAAATATTTTAAAAAAGAGTACTCAGATATCACTGTATGCCCCCAAGAGCGATCAAAACTAAATAGTCTGAAAATGACAAATATCACCCCTGGAACGCTTTCGCGGGGCTGGTAGGGGTTGTACATGTAACAACCACTTCGGAAAACTGCCGAAGCTGTTGTTGAAACCTAGAAGGAAGGTGTCCTCTAGGCAGTCACATCGAGGGAAGAGGAGCAGGGCGGACGTTCTGGGCACTGGATCCGCTTGGGGACAGTAGCCTGAGCACAGGGTCACGCTGGGGACAGTCTGACACGGGCATCCAGGGCAACTTCATCCCGGGTGACTCACACACCTGGGTGGTACAGCCTGCCACACACCAGCTGCACGGTGCAACGTGGCTCCCCGCCTACAGTCCTGTGCAGCTTTTGCCACACTGCGTGCTGGGGGCCGTTGTGACACAATGTATCTGCACATATGTAAATGTGGAAAGGAGTAAAAACCTGGCATACACGGCAAACTTGTTTCCTGTGTGCAGTGGCGCCCGTGAATAGAGCCTGCAGGGCTGGGCTGCTCTGGGTGAGCCAGGGCGGGAGCCTAGGACGCGGCCGGACAGAGCTGCGGCCCCAAACCACTGTGCGTTGGGCTACACTGTCCATAAAACACGGTTTCTTTCTTCATTAATAAATGAACCTCAGCTTTCTGTAACACTTTTCACTTCAGGAACTTGAAACATTTTTTTTCATGGTTTCTATTTTTTATTAATTTGTCTTTGTTACAGATGTTTCTCCTTTATCCCCCACTGACACCCTCCCCCCTCTCCCCCCACTCTGTCCCCAGCATTGTCTACATTCATGGTTACGCATACATGCGTGTAAGTTCTGTGGTTTATCTCATCCCTCCCTCCTTCCCCCTCTTCTGAGGTTTATCAGTCTGTACCCTACTTCTGAGTCTCTGGGTCTATTTTATTCATCAGCTTATTTTGTTCATTATATTCCACAGATAAGTGAGATCATGTGGTATTTGTCTTTCTCTGCTTGGCTTGTTTTGCTTAGGATAATACTCTCCAGGTCCCTCCATGTCGTCTCAAAGGATAAGAGATCTTTCTTTCTTACAGCTGCATAGTACTCCATTGTGTACATGTACCACAGCTTTTTTATCCATTCATCCACTGATGGACACTTGGGCTGTTTCCAGATCTTAGCTTTGTAAATAGTGCTGCTATGAACATGGGGGTGCATATATTCTTTCAGATGGGTGTTTGAGGCTTCTTAGGGTGTATTTCCTAGAAGTGGGATCACTTTAAACATTTTTTAAACTTTTTGACTCCTGTAGTAACACTTAGCTTAAAACACACATTGTAAGCTGTACAAAAATATTTTATTTCTTTATATCCTTCTTCTATATGCTTTTTTTCTATTTTTAAATTTAAAAATTAAAAAAAAAAACTTTAGAAACTTCCTGGTTGAAAACCACAACACAGCCCTGGCTGGTTTGCTCAGTGGTTAGAGCATCCACCCTCGGACTGAAGGGTCTCGGGTTCGATTCACGGACCTGTGTTTCAGGTTTGATCCCTGGCTCTGGTCAAGGTCGTGCGGGAGGCAGCCAATGGATGTGTCTCTCTCATGTAATCAGTGGAAAATATCCTCAGGTGAGGATTAACAAAAATCAATAAATGAAAAACAAAACACCACCACACACACCAGCCTGGGCCCCCAGGGTCAGGATCATCGGAATCACTCTCCCTCCCCACCTGTCCCACTGGAAGGGCTTCAGGGACAGCGACACGTGGAGCCGCCATGTCCCACGGAGACAGCGCCCCCTCCTGGACTGTTCCTGCAGGACCTGCCTGAGGTTCCTGAGGGTGTCACTGCTCAGAAACACGTCCCTGGTGGTCGGCTGGTTTACTGATTTATTTCCCATCAGTTTGCTTGTAGGCAGGTGCGCACCACGGACGCTCCTCTGCGTGAACGAACCTCTTGCGGTGTGGGGCTCCATGTTTTCAAACTTTCTTTCTATTTGCTTTTAAATCCTCACCCGAGGATATATTCTTCCATTTATCTTCAGATAGAGTAGGAGGGAAGGAGAGAGGGGGGAGAGAGAAAGAGCGAGAGAGAGCAACATCTATATGAGAGAGACATCGACTGGCTGCCTCCTGCAAGACCCTGACCAGGGCCAGGGACCAACCGCAACCGAGATCCGAGCCCTTGACCGGAATCAAACCCACAGCTCTTTGGTCCATGGGCTGATACTCTAACTGCTGAGCAAACCGACCAGGGCTGTTTTCAAACTTTCTAAGGAGCTTGCTGAGTTCCGCAAAAGCTTCTGCTCAGCCCTTCACTGTGAATTTTCTTGGGGTTTCTCTCTCCTGCCTCTTCAGCTCTGGTTCTCATTCCAGTCCCAGCCCCTCCTGGTTGGTGGGCTCCCGGGAGCCTCAGTCCTCCTCACCGGCACCCAGTGATTCCAGCTGCTGGCCATCTCCGCCACGGCCTTGGTGATGTTTGTAAGCTCCTCATCCTTGGCAAATTCTTGGAAGTCAGGGAGAAAATTCTTGCCTGTCTTCCTTCTGAGGCCAGTCGCAGGCTGCTTGGTGACATCACCCCAAGCCGAGGAGGGTTCCTGATGCAATCGCAGAGGCTGTGACCCTTTCGGAATTGCATCACTGTCTTCTCGGCGTCTTCCCTCATTGCGGCAATAGCCTGGCAAAGGTCCTCCTCGGGTAATTGGCTGTAAACGCTGCTATAACTCCGGGGTGCGCCGGCTGGATCAGAGGGGGGTGTTCGGAGGGAGAAACCTTACTTTGCTATCACGGTGAAAATCCCCAAGGGAAGGAGGGTGCTTGGGAGCGTTATCAACAATAAGCAACATCTTGACAGGAGTGTTATTCTACGGAAAATACTTCGGTGCGTGGATTCGGGAGGGCATCTGGGAGGAGGAGCTGGGTCATTGTGACTTCTCACTGCCCCTGGAGGACACGCAGGGCGTGTGCACACATGATGAAAGGCCCTGGGTTCCCAGGTGCCACCTCACAAAGGGGTTCAGTGTGTGGTCTGCAACCTCGCCCCAAGCGAGACTGCTCTCCTGTCCTCGAAGGCCTTCCGACCTGGCCTCCTCGCCGATGCGAGTCCCTTTAGGAATGTCTTTCCGGAGCAGGGAGATTTCGTCCCTATTGCGTCTCTGCTCTGGAAATGCCGTGTTCCTCCACCATCGCTCACCTGAGTTTCAGCTGCCCCACGTCGGCACACGCAGGCCACCGCTCACCTTGGACTGTGGAAGCCACGCAGCGCCGGCAGGAAAGCCCGCGTGGAGCCGGGTCAGGCTTCCCCGCAACCTCACCGACAGACCGTTCGCTTTGGCCGCGGTCGTCGTGGTGCGGAGAGGGACACCTGTTGGCGTCTGGTCTGCGGCCCGGTCATCAGAATCTCTCCAGGCCTGATGTAGGCCCTTATCACATGTTGGGTGGTCTCGTTGCTTCACAGAAGCAGACCCTCAGCAGTTCCCATCGCTTGGCTGTCGTCCCTGATCGCAGCCGTGGTGGAGGGGACTCGCCGGGCTGCCGAGCGATGACCGTCCTTGACCTGGTCACTTTTCCAGGTCGGTCACTCGGCGTGTCTCTCACTGGCGACACTCGCAGTGGATTCCGTGCACGTGCCAGGCGCGATGGAAGAGCCAGCAGCAGTGAGATGTCCCACCCGAGGCTGCTGCCAGCGCCCGGGCGATGGTTACAGGAAAACCACGCACGCGGCGGGAGTGGGTGGGGGCGAAGCGCAGGTGAACAGTGGGGCGTTGGGCCTGGACTTGATTCTGTGTGACGGTGTGTTGCTGGTCATACAACACGCCCCTGTCAAAGCCCGTGGACTGAGCGCTCATGTGAACTGGGGACTAACGAATGACAACGTTTCAGTAGCGGTTCATTCATTCTAACTAACGCACCACAGTCATTCATATACTTACCGACAGGAGAGAGGGTGCGGACGGGGGGCCGTGCAGCAACCCTCTGTAGTTCCCGCTAAGCTTCTCTGCCAGGTCTCACTGTTCTAGAAGTAAAATCAATGCCCCTGGAAAGGAGGCTGTGTCCATGCGGATGCACGGGTGAAGAAACGGGAAGAGCGGGTGTGGGGAGAGGAAGACTCGCGTGGGTGTGGAGGGGCCTCGTGCCAGAGAGAAGGACCGGAATGCGGGAAGACCACTTTGAATCGCTCAGCTTCCTCCGAAAGACGTTCTTTGAGCGCTCTCACGTGCTCTTAGTTTCCAACAATTGTATCCCACACTTGTCAAAGCCCACGGAGCAAGCAGAGACGAAATTTAATAATGGGTTAGTTTACTAATCACATATCAATATTGGCCATCAATAGTAACACCTAACACGGCTTCTATACGACAAAGTAGTATGAGACCTAAAAAGCACGCCCGTTAGGATGGCCAAGGTCCTCAAAGGAAAGAAAAACGGATCTTGCTTCCGTCCTCAGTCCCGCACTGGCTCACAGGAGTCCGGCGGTCCTAGCGGGCTCCCGGGTCTGTGTCCTTGAATGGGAAAGAGAGAAGCTCACTTTTAACCGAGGGAACAGGGGCTATGAAGGGGCGTGATACACTGCAGAGCTTGGAATGTGACCTGCTTCTTCGACCTGATTTGTAAGTGAAGTCTAGCACCCAGAGAAAACCAAGTTACAAAGCATGTGATTGAAAAACATAACCAAGCGTGACTGGTATGCGGGGCTGCAAGAGTTCTGTTTGGGGTCTGGTGTGCCCAGACTTTAAAACATACCATTTCTTCTCATTCCACGATGAAACAACATTCTCCTGAGGCTTCCCTGAGTATAAAGGACAAGTAACATATATATTTATCGTGTGGAACATGATGATTCAATAAAGTGATATAACAACTATAAGGGTCACTCTCACAGAACAACAAAGTGATTCCAAACATTTTAATGAGTGTGAGGGCCCCTCCCTGAGTCAGGGAACAAAGAATGAATAACTTATGTAAGTGTAATAATAATAAAAATCACACAAAATGGGGATACACGTGACTGACCGCATGCTGAGCTCAGGGTACATAAGCCTCCCCCTACACTCACTGACATTCACTCTCAGGATCTCGTCTTGAACAGCTCACAACTCCCTGACACCATGAGCTACTACGGCGGCTACTACGGAGGTCTGGGCTACGGCTGGGGCGGCTTCGGGGGCCTGGGCTGGGGCTCGGGCTGGGGCGGCTGCAGATACGGCTGCTGGCGGCCTTGCTGCTGTGGCCGATACTGGTCCTCTGGCTTCTACTGAAATCCTGCCAGCAACTCAGCATCTGAACTTCTAAGGGACTTCCAAATGTGATCTCAATAATTGGACATCAAACATCAGGCTGGGGTTATTTGCACTAACGCATTCATCTTCTCAGAATTATGACAGTTTTTCAACTATGCCTATATCTCCATCATAACCCAGAATCCTCTGTTTCTGCTTTATAACTGATTGGATTGTCTGTTCACCATCTAATAAAACATTGAATTGCAAACAGAGTATGGTTTTTGTTTTGTTCATGACACTCAATTATGTGGAAGTGAGTTTGGGTACAGTCTACTCCATTGTCAAATAACAATCATTTTTTTCACATACCTCACCAGCATGCGTAGAGATAGAAACATAGATACAAAGATTAAATACTCTACTCTGAAAGGAAAAAAAAGTTCTAAAATATTAGCGATTTTATATTTATCAACATCTTGCCTTTATTTAGATAGTATTCAGATTTCTGTCAACAAGAAAAAGTGATGATGATGTAACATCTCTGTTTTCTTACCAAGTATGTGTTTTATTTAACTCAGCTACTATTTCTCAGCTCAGTCCCAGGGCACAATACTCCTTCCATTTGTTCACATGTCACAGAGCAAAGCCCATCACGGGCTTATGACCAGAGTAAACCACCTGTCCAAGAATTTCCATTCCGCACAATCTCGTCCAGCGCCTCAGACTCTTCTGCGCATCATCTCACTCGACGTTGTCCCCGAGCAGCTGGTCGGAAGCCAATACGGAATTGGGGCAAATTTCTTTCCTATGAGGTCATTTTTTAAAAAATTCTAACCCGAGGATATTTTTACCTTTATCATCAGGTAGAGTGGGAAGGAGGGAGAGAGAGAAACATCAATATAAGAGAGACACATCCCGCATGACCTGACCAGGGCCGGGGATAAACCGCAACCGAGGTACGTGCCCTTGGCCAGAATCAAACACACGATTCATTGGTTCGTGGGCCGACGCTCTACCACTGGGTCAAACCGGCCAGGGCTTTCCTATGAGGTCATTTAACTCAAAACATTTGAGCTCAAATTTTCTGTTGGCTTCTTTTGTGTTCTTACTGTATGTTACAGGCATTCTTCACCACCGCCGTCACACTGAGGAATTTGTGTCAGGCCACCAAGCTGAGGCTGATGACGAGCACTGCTGAATCCTAAAAGTCTCATACATTTGATTTTCAGTGAAATCTGAATTTCTTTTAATAAAAATGGGCATCACGGAACACTTATTTTTGATGAAATAAATGATAATGGAGGCAAATACCAAAGTTTTCCTGGAATCAAATCACATATTCAGGTAATAATATAAAATGAAGATATTTGATTGAAATTGATCACCTAAGTTTGTTTAGGCGTATACTCCGTCTTCGATATTTCTGACAATTTGGGGAATGCAGAACTTATTGTTTCAGTCATTCGACAAACATGTTTTGTTTGAAAGAACAGTGAATAAATTCAGATGGGCACTGTATTATCAAGAATGAACCTCAAAACAAAATGAACCCGGCACCACCAACAAAACAAACCTTCAGAGGCACGTTAGAGTCACGTCAAAAACATAATAGTAGAGACCCAAGCCCAAGACAGGGGCACAGTCCACTGGGACTTATATTTGGACCCTGGGCCTGAACTTGGGTTTCCTTGACTATCGTCACAGAGTGAGCTGAGAGGTTCCCAAAGGCTGCCCACGACCCTTACGTCCTGTCTGTGGTCTCAGTCATCTCCCCGCTAAGGATATATTCACTATAGACTTTCCAGGCATCAAGATTATAAGAGGGTTTGTTTAAAATATCACATACTAAGAGTATAGAAATATTTTTAATTTAAACTTCCATCAATGAGATTATCTTATTAAAATGTTTCAGGGTGGTGACCATATTACTGAATATAGTCAGTAATATTGTGATGTTTGCACAGTGACAGATGGCTACTAGATTCTTACAGGGTGATGACACTGTAAGGTACAAAAATGTTGAATCATGATATTGAACACCTGAAACAAATATACCCGTATTATTGTACACCAACTATTCTTAAATATAAAATTAAAAAAATATTCACTGATTACTTAAAAGAAAATAAGAGGATGGACACAGAAAGTTGGGATGGAGTATAATGCTAGAGAACATCACGCTAAAATTAAAAATATGAGTAGAGGGATGAGATACTGTTGAAAGAAATGGATAAGAGTGAAAGACCAGCTGGTGCAGGTATGTACTGGGTATCAGTGCAGGATGGAGACGTAAGGAGGGTGTGATGAGACGGATGATGTGTGGATCATGCAGAGGAGAAGAGAAGGAAGAGAAATAGTGTCTAGAAAGCAGGGAGCTCAGATTATGTGTTTAGATAGTACTTTTCTGCTGTGGAAAGAGGGTAATGTTCGAAGAGAATTTTTGGAACAGGTGTTCAGACTGGTAATAAGTGTGAGTTTGCTCTTGTGGGTAGATCCTCAGGTTCTGAAATACATTTCACTATGTTGAAACCCAAAAAGATAGTTTTCAAGAGGAAATATAAAATCAAATTAGGGGTGTGTGTGTGTGTGTGTGTGTGTGTGTGTGTGCATATTTTATACTTGAAAAATCAATTTGACAAAGAGTTTGACAGACCTCAGAAATTCAAACTTACTGCTGTATTTGAATCCACATGGAAGTAAAATACAAGAATCCAAAGAATGATATGCAAATTAGTAATGACAAAATATTCGATGAGAAAACACCATCAAGTTTTAATGATGCACTGTGCTTACTAATGAAGAATTCTATTTAGGGAATACTTATTTTGTGACTTTGAAGACAGATATTTTCCCCATAAAAACAAGGAATGCACTAGGTCCAGGTGCTCTAACCAGGCAGCTGAGCAAGCTCAACATTGGATGAGTGTGAGCCTCTCCTCCTGTCAGCAAACCAATGGAAGAGTTGCTTCAAGTGAACAAATGTTTGGAATGACAAAAGAATGGTCATGTGACTGAGTACGTGCTGAGCTCAGGGTATATAAGCCTCCCTCTCCACTCCCTGACATTCATTCTCAGGATCTCGTCTTGAACAGCTCACAACTCCCCCCTGACACCATGAGCTACTACGGCGGCTACTATGGAGGCCTGGGCTACGGCTGGGGCGGCTTCGGGGGCCTGGGCTGTGGCTGCGGCTGGGGAGGCTACAGATATGGCTGCTGGCGTCCTTGCTGCTATGGCAGATACTGGTCTTCCGGCTTCTACTGAAATCCTGCCCAGGAACTCAGCATCTGAACTTCTAAGGGACTTCCAAATGTGATCTCAATAATTTAATATCAAACATCAGGCTGGGGTTATTTTCACAAAAGCATTCATCTTCTCAGAATTATGATAGTTTTTCAACTATGCCTATATCTCCATCATAACCCAGAATCCTCTGTTTCTGCTTTATAACTGATTGGACTGTCTGTTCACTTTCCAATAAAACATTGAATTGCAAACTAAGTATGATTTTTGTTTTGTTCATGAAACTCAATTATGTGGAAATGACTTGGGGTACATTTCACCTTATATAATCATTTTTTCACATACCTCACAAGCATGTGTAGAGATAGAAACATAGATATAAAGATTAAACATTCTACTCTGAAATAAAAATTTTGTTTAAAAATGTTATTGATTTTATATTTATCAACATCATGCCTTTATTTAGATAGTATTCAGATTTACATCAACAAGAAAAAGTGATGATGATGTAACATCTCTGTTTTCTTACCAAATATGTGTTTTATTTAACTCAGCTACTATTTCTCAGCTCAGTTCTAGTTCATAATAGCTCCTTCCATTTATTCACATAGTAGTAGAGAAAAGCCCATCACAGGCTTATGCCCAACGTAAACCATCTCTCCAAGATTTTTTATTCTGTGCAATCTCCTCAGGTGCCTAAGACTCTTTTGAGCATCATCTCACTTGACGTTGTCATGGAGTTGGTGGTCTAAACGCCAATACTGTCTTGGGGTAAATTTCTTTCCTATGAGGTCATTTCACTAAAAACATGTAAACTCAAATTTTCTGTTGGCTTTTTTAATGTTCTTACTGTATTTTATGGGTATTCTACACCACCACTATCACATTGAAGAATTTGTTTCAGTCCAAAAAGAATTTGTTTCAATCCAAAAAGCTGAGGGTGATGACAAGCAAAGCTGAATCCAAAAAGTTATCATATAAATCTGAATTTCAGTGAAATCTGAATTTATTCTCATAAAAATGGGCAACATGGGGCATTTTCTTTTGATGAAATAAAAGATGATATCATCAAATAATAAGGTTTTCCTGAATTTAAGCAATATATTCAGGTAATTATAGAAAATGAAGATATTTGGTCAAAATTGGTCAAATAAGTTTGTTTCAGTCTACACTCCATCTTTGATACTTCCTACAAGTTGGAGAAGGTAGAACTTATTCTTTCAGTCATTCAACATATATGTTTTGTTGGAAAGAATAGTGGATAAATTCAGATGGGCGCTCTATTATCAAAAATTTTACTTAAAAACCTCAATACAAAACAAAAACCAGTACCACTAACAAAACAAAACTCTCAGCTGCATGTTAAAGTCATGTAAATTACCCAGGAAACTAAGACTAGACAGTGGTATTTAACATGCATCCTTTCACACTCATTCAAACATGGTAGAGAAAGCCACAATTAGTGGAACACCAACACCCACAGGGAAAATTGGGCAGGCTCCAAAACCTACTGTGACAGCACAAATGGCTAAACAAAGAAACAAATCCAAAATTAAAGAACAAGAGAATTCTACAGAAGGAGAGATAAATGAAATAGAATTAAGCAAGTTATCGGAGGTAGAGTTCAGAGTAATGATTATGAGGTAGCTCAAGAGCATAAGTAAACATATAGAAACATTGAAAATAAACCAAGTAGAAATGAAAAACCACCAAGTGGAAATGAAGAACAAATAGCAGAAATAAAGAACACATTGGAAAGAATAACCAGCAGAGTAGAGGAAAGTGAGAATCGGATCAGTGAATTAGCAGACATCATAGAAAAAAATCACCTAATCAGAGAACCAAAAAGAAAAACACAATTAAAAAACAGGAAGACAGCTCAAGAGAACTGTGGGACAACATGAAATGCAAAAATATCTGCATCGTAGAAGTTCCAGAGAAGAAGAAAAAGAGTAAAGATTAGAGATTATATTTGAAGAAATAGTGACAGAAAACTTCCCTAACATGGTGACGAACAAAGGCATAGAAGTTCAAGAGGCACAGAGCACCCAAAGTAAGAAGAACACAAAGAGGCCCACACCGAGACACATAATAATTAAAATGCCAAAAATTAAAGACAGAGAGAATCCTAAAGGCTGCAAGAGATAAGCAACAGGTTACCTACAAGGGAACCCCCGTAAGGTTTCCAGTTGACTTCCCAACAAAACACTATAGGTGTAAAGGGAGTGGCATGAAGTAATCAGTATAACAAAAAAGAAGGATCTGAATCCAAGACTACCTTATCCAGCAAGGCTATCATTCAAACTAGAAGGTGAAATAAAGAGCTTCCCAGAAAACAAAAGGCTAAGGAAATATATTAACACCAAACCAGCACTGCAAGAAATGTTAAAAGGACTATTGTAAACAGCAGAAGAAATAAGTTGAAAAACATAACCATAACAAAAATGGCAATTAATAAGTACATATCAGTAATATCTTTGAATGTAAATGGATTAAATGCTCCAATAAAAGTCACAGAGTAGATGAATGGATAAGAAAGCATGACTCATATATATGTTGTTTACAAGAGACCCACATCAAAAGACTCACATAGGTTGAAAGTGAAGAGATGGAAAAAAATTTTCCAAGCAAACTGAAAGGAAAAAAGAGTGGGGCAGCAATACATATATCCAATAAAACAGACTTCAAAATGAAGATCATGACTAGAGACAACGAAGGCCACTACATAATATTGAAAGGATCTATCCAACAGGAAAGTATAACCTTGGTCAACATATATGTACCCAACATAGGACACCAAACTGCATTAAAAACTTTTGTAGGATTTCAAAGGAGAAATCAACAGCAATACAATCAAATTAGGTATCTTAAACACCCTGCTGACATCACTGGATAGATCCACTAGACAAAAAATTAACAAGGAAACAGAGACTCTAAACAATGCCCTAGAGCAACCAGATTTAATAGATATCTACAGACAATGACACCCCAAAACTGTAGAATCCACATTCTTCTCAACTGCACATAAGACACTCTCAAAGATAGACCACATGTAGGATACAAACTAAGTCTCTACAAGTTCAAAAAGATTGAAATCATATTACGTATCTTCTCAGATCAGAATGGCATGAAACTAGAAATCAATTACAATAAAAACACTCAAAAGCATTCAAACACATGGAGGCTAAATAGCATGTTATTAAACAATAAATGGATTACCAAAGAGATCAAGAAAGAAATTAAAAACGTCCTGGAAACCAATGAAAATGAACACACAACAACACAAAACCTATGGGATGCTGTGAAATACATCCTGAGAGGGAAGTTCATAGTACTACAGGCCTATCTCAAGAAACAAGAAAAATTTCTAATTGGTTATCTAACCTCACAATGTAAAGAACTAGAAACAAACAAAAAGAAAAACCCAGAGCAAGTAGAAGGAAAGAAGTAGTAAAGGTCAGAGCAGAAATAAAAAACATAGAGACTAAAAAAAATTCCAAAGATCAGTGAAACAGTCAGCTGGTTCTTTGAAAAGATAATAGAGATTGATGGACCCTTAACAAGACTAACCCAGAAACAAAGAGAGAGGACTGAAATAAACAAAATTAGAAAGGAAAGAGGAGAAGTAACTACTGACACCACAGAAATATAAAGGATCATTAAAAATATTATGAACAATTATATGATAACAAATTAGAGAATCTAGGTGAAGTGGACAAATTTCTAGAATCACACAGTCTCCCAAAATTGAACCAGAAGAGACAGAAAACTTGAACAGACCAATAACAACTAAGGAATTTAAAGATGTAATAAAAAAAACTCCCAGCAAACAAAAGCCTGGGCCCAGGCGGCTTCATGGGGGAGTTTTACTGAACATTCAAGAACTAACACCCATTCTCCTCAAACTATTCCAAAAAATTCAAGAAGAAGGACGACTTTCAGACTCATTTTATGAGGCCAGCATAACTCTAATTCCAAAACCAGATAAAGACACTATAAAGAAAGAACACTAAAGGTCAATATCCCTGATGAACATAGATACCAAAATTCTTAACAAAATATTAGCAAATCAGATCCAGCAATACATTAAAAAAAATTATTCACCAAGACCAAGTGGGATTCATCCCAGGGATGCAAGGCTGGTACAATATTTGCAAATCAATAAATGTGATACACCACATAAACAAAATGAAAGATAAAAATCATATGATCATACCAGTAGACGCTGAAAAAGCATTCGACAAAATCCAGCACCCATTTCTGATAAAAGTGCTCAGCAATGTGGGAATAGAGGGATCATATCTCAACATTATAAAAGCCATATATGAAAAACCTACAGCCAACATCATACGCAATGGGCAAACACTAAAAGTATTTCCCTTAAGAACAGGAACCAGACAGGCATGCCTACTTTCACCACTCTAATTTAACATAGCACTGGAAGTTTTAGTCACAGCACTTAGACAACAATAAAAAATAAAATGGATCCAAATTGGAAAGGAGGATGTGAAACTGTCATTACTTGCAGATGACATGATATAGTACATAGAAAATCCTAAAGATGCCATCAAAAATCTACTAGATTTAATAAATAAATTTGGCAAAGTAGCAGGATACAAAATTAACATCAAGAAATCAACTGCATTCTTATACACCAATAATTAATTCACAAAAAGAGAAACTAAAAATATATATATATCCCATTTACCATTGCAGCAAGAAAATTAAATACCTAGGAATAACCTTAACCAAACAAGGAAAAGACCTGTTTGCAGAGAATTACAGGACATTGAACAAAGAAATAGAGGAAGACATAAAAAACTGGAAACATAAACCTTGTTCATGGATTGGAAGAATTAACATCATTAAAATGTCCATTCTACCCAAAGCAATCTATAGATTCAATGCAATCCCTGTTAAAATACCAATGACATACTTCTCAGAAATAGAACAAATACTCCAAAAGTTTATATGAAACCCCGAAAAAGACCCCAAATAGCCACAGCAATCATGATAAAGAAGAACAAAGTAAGAGGGATCACAATACCGGATATCAGGTTATACTACAAAGCCATTGTAATCAAAACAGCCTGGTACAGGCACAAGAACAGGCATATAGATCAATAGAACTGCACAGAGAAATTTACCCAAGACATTATGCTTAATTAATATTTGACAAAGGTGGCAAGAGCATACAGTGGAGTAAAGACAGCCTCTTTAATAAATGGTGTTGGAAAAATTGGACAGCTACATGTAAAAAAATTAAATTAGACCGAAAACTTAAACCATACACAAGAATAAAGTCAAATGGATAAAAGACTTAAATGTGATTTGTGAATCCATAAAAATACTAGAAGAAAATGTAGGCAACAAAATTTCAGACATCACACGCAGCAGAATTTTCACCGATATAATTCCTAAGGCAAGAGAAACAAAGGAAAAATTAATAAATGGGACCATCTCAAACTAAAAAGCTTCTGCACAGCAAAAGAAACAAGCATCAAAATGGAAAGGGAACCCACTATATGGGAGAGCATAATTGCCAACAATACATCAGATAAGGGGTTAATTTCCAAAATATATAAAGTACTCACCAAGGGAAGACAAAGAATCCAATTTAAAAAATGGGCAGAGGACCTAAATATTAATAGAAACCTGTCCAAACAGGAAATACAAATAGCCAAGAGACATATGAAAAAATACCCAACCTCACTAATCATCAGAGAGATGCAAATTAAAATGACTATGAGGTATTACCTCATACCTGCCAGAATGGCCGCCATCAACAAATCATCAAACAACAAGTGCTGGTGAGGGTGTGGAGAAAAGGGGACTCCAGTACACTGCTGGTGGGAATGCAGACTGGTGCAGCCACTTTGGAAAACAATACGGTGTTTCCTCAAAAAATTGAAAATGGAACTGCCATTTGACCCAGTGATCCCACCTCTAGGAATATAAACTAGGAAGGTTGAAACACCCATCAGAAAGAATATATGCACCCCTATGTTCATAGCAGCACTATTTACAATAGCTAAGATCTGGAGTGAGACCAAGTGTCCATCAGTTGATGAATGGATAAAAATGGTGTGGTACATATGCACAATGGAACCCTATGCAGCTGTAAGAAAGAGAGATCTCTTATCCATTGAGACAACATGGAGGGACCTGGAGAGTGTTATCCTAAATGAAACAAGCCAAGCAGAGAAAGACAAATATCACATGATCTCACTTACTTGTGGAATAAAATGAACAAAATAGACCTGGAGACATAGAAGTAGGGTTCAGACCGACAAACCTCAAAGGAGGGGGGCAGAGGGGAAGGAAGGAAAAAAAGAAAGAAATACAGTCATGTAAAGTAAACATAATGGTAAGCCCAAGCCCAAAATAGGAGCACATTCCAGCAGGACTTACATTTGGACCCTGGGCTTGAACTTGAGTTTCCTTTACTATTGTCACAGAGCGAGCTGAGTAGATTCTTAAAGTCTGCCCACTATCCTTCACATCCTATCTTTGGTCTCAGTCATTTTCCCACTAAAGATATATGTATTTTTTTATAGATTTTTCAGGCATCAAGATTGTAAGAGGCTTTGTTAAAAATATCACATAATCTTAAGAGTATGGAAATATTTTTAATGTAAGCTTTCATCAATGAGAATATCTTATTAAAATGTTTCAGGGTGGTGACCATATTACTGAATATAGTCAGTAATATTGTGATGTTTGCACAGTGACAGATGGCTACTAGATTCTTACAGGGTGATGACACTGTAAGGTACAAAAATGTTGAATCATTATATTGAACACCTGAAACGAATATACCCATATTATTGTACACCTACTATTCAATATAAAATAAAGAATATAGAAATAAAAATGTTTGCTGAGTACCTAAGAGAAAATAAGGGGCAGGACACAGAAAGTTGGCATGGAGTATAATGCTAGAGAACATCATGCTAAAATTAAAAATATGAGAAGAGAAATGACATACTGTTGTAAGAAATAGATAAGAGTGAAAGACTGGCTGGTGCAGGTACATACTGGGAATGAGTGCAGGATGGAGATGTACGAAGGGATTGATGAGACGGATAATGTGTGGATTATAGAGAGGAGATGAGAAGGAAGAGAAATAGTATCTGGAAAGCAGGGAGCTCAGATGATCTAAGTGTTTAGATAACACATTTCTGCTGTGGAAAGAGGATAAAGTTTGAAGAGAATTTTTGGAACAGGTGTTCAGACTGGTAATAAGTGTGAGTTTGCTCTTGTGGGTAGATCCTCAGCTTCTGAAATACATTTCTCTATGTTGAAAACCAAAAGGATAGTTTGCAAGAGGAAATATAAAATCAAATTAAGTTTTTTGTGTGTGTGCATTTGTGTGTGTGTGTATTTTATACTTGAGAAATCAAATTGACGAAGTGTTTGACAGACTTCAGAATTTTAAAATTACTGGTGTATTTGAATCTAGATGGAAGTAAGATACAAGAATCCAAATAATGATATGTAAATTAGAAGTGACACAATATTCAATGAGAAAACACCATCAAGTCTTAATGATTCACTGTGCTCACTAATGAAGACTACTATATAGGGAATATTTATTTTGTGACTTTGAAGACAGATATTTTTCCCATAAAAACAAGGAGTGCAATGAGTCCAGGTGCTCTAAGCAGGCAGCTGAGTGTGAGCCTCTCCTCCTGTTAGCAAACAGATGAATGAGTTGCTTCAGGTGAACAAATGTTTGGAATGACACAAAAGAATGGTCATGTGACTGACCACGTGCTGAGCTCAGGGTATATAAGCCTCCCTCTCCACTCTCTGACATTCACTCTCAGGATCTCATCTTGACCAGCTTACAACTCCCCCCTGACACCATGAGCTACTATGGAGGCTACTACGGAGGCCTGGGCTACGGCTGGGGCGGCTTCGGGGGCCTGGGCTGGGGTTCCGGCTGGGGAGGCTGCAGATATGGCTGCTGGCGTCCTTGCTGTTGTGGCCGATACTGGTCCTCTGGCTTCTACTGAAATCCTGCCCAGAAACTCAGCATCTGAACTTCTAAGGGACTTCCAAATGTGATCTCAATAATTGGACAACCATCATCATGCTGTGGTTATTTGCACTAAAGCATTCATCTTCGCAGAATTATGATAGTTTTTCAACTATGCCTATATCTCCATCATAACCCAGAATCCTCTATTTCTGCTTTATAACTGATTGGACTGCCTCTTCACCTCACAATAAAACATTGAATTGCAAACAAAGTATGGTTTTTGTTTTGTTCATGAAACTCAATTATGTGGAAATGATTTGGGGTACATTTCACTTTATAATAATCATTTTTTCACGTACCTCACAAGCATGCGTACAGATAGAAACATAGATACAAAGATTAAACAAAGAAATGAAAAAAAATTGTTTAAAAATGTTGATTTTATATTTATCAACATCATGCCTTTATTTAGACAGTATTCAGATTTATGTCAACACGAAAAAGTAATGATGATGTAACAGCTCTATATTTTCTTACCATATATGTGTTTTATTTAACTCAACTACTATTTCTCAGCTCAGTCCTAGCAAAGCCCATCATGGACTTATGACCAAAGTAAATCATCTGTCCAAGAATTTTTATTCTGCACACCCTCATTCAGTGCCTAAGACTCTTCTGTGCATCATCTCACTTGACGTTGTCCCAGAGCAGGTGGTTACAAGCCCATAATGTTATGGGGTAAAATTCTTTCCTATGAGGTCATTTCACTCAAATCATGTGAGCTCAAATTTTCTGTTGGCTTTTTTTTATGTTCTTACTGTATTTTACAGATATTCAACATGACCATCATCACACTGAAGAATTTGTTTCAGTCCAACAAGCACAGCCGAATCCAAAAAGTTATCATATAAATATGAATTTCAATGAAATCTGAATTTCTTCTCATAACAATGGGCAACATGGGGCATTTATTTTTAATGAAATAAAAGATGATATAGGCAAACACCAAAGTTTTCCTGGATTCAAGCTATATATTCAGGTAATTATATAAAATAAAGATATTTGGTCAAATTTGATCAAATAAGTTTGTTTTGGTCTATACTTCATCTTTGATACTTCCTACAAGTTGGAGCAGGTAGAACTTATTCTTTCAGTCATTCAACATATATGTTTTGTTTGAAAGAATAGTGAATAAATTCAGATGAGAACTCTATTAGAAAAAATTTTACTTTAAAACTCAATACAAAACAAAAACCAGTACCACTAACAAAACAAAACCCTCAGCTGCATGTTAAAGTCATGTAAATTACCCAGGAAACTAAGACTACATGGTGGTATTTAACATGCATCCTTACACTCTCATTCAAACATGGTAGAGAAAGCCACAATTAGTGGAACACCAACAACCACAGGGAAAATTGGGCAGGCTCCAAAACCCACTGTGACAGCAAAAATGGCGAAACAAAGACACAAAGCCAAAATTAAAGAACAAGAGAATTCTACAGAAGGAGAGATAAATGAAATAAAATTAAGCAAGTTATCAGAGGTAGAGTTCAGAGTAATGATTATGAGGTAGCTCAAGAGCATAAGTAAACATATAGAAACATTGAAAATAAACCAAGTGGAAATGAAAAACCACCAAGTGGAAATGAAGAACAAATAGCAGAAATAAAGAACACATTGGAAAGAATAACCAGCAGAGTAGAGGAAACTGAGAATTGGATCAGTGAATTAGCACATCATAGAAAAAAATCACCCAATTAGAGAACCAAAAAGAAAAACACAATTAAAAAACAGGAAGACAGCTTAAGAGAACTGTGGGACAACATGAAATGCAACAATATCTGCATCATAGAAGTTCCAGAAGAAGAAGAAAATAAGCAAAGGTTAGAGATTATATTTGAAGAAATAGTGACAGAAAACTTCCCTAACATGGTGTCGGATAAAGGCATAGAAGTTCAAGAGGCACAGAGCGCCCAAAGTAAGAAGAACACAAAGAGGCCCACACCAAGACACATAATAATTAAAATGCCAAAAATTAAAGACAAAGAGAGAATCCTAAAGGCTGCAAGAGATAAGCAACAGGTTAACTACAAATGAACCCCCATAAGGTTATCAGCTGACTTCTCAACAGAAACACTATAGGCCTAAAGGGAATGGCATGAAGTAATCAGTATAATGAAAAAGAAGGATCTGAATCTAAGACTACTCTATCCAGCAAGGCTATCATTCAAACTAGAAGGTGAAATTAAGAGCTTCCCAAAAAACAAAAGGTTAAGGGAATATATTGACACCAAACCAGCACTGCAAGAAATGTTAAAAGGACTATTGTAAACAGCAGAAGAAATAAGTTGAAAAACATAACCATAACAAAAATGGCAATTAATAAGTACTTATCAGGAATAACTTTAAATGTAAATGGATTAAATGCTCCAATAAAAGTCACAGAGTAGATGAATGGATAAGAAAGCATGACTCATATATATGTTGTTTACAAGATACCCACCTCACAGCACAAGACTCACATAGGTTGAAAGTGAAGGGATGGAAAAATGTTTTCCAAGCAAACTGAAAGGGAAAAAGAGCTGGGGTAGCAATACTCATATCTGATAAAACAGACTTCAAAATGAAGGCCATATCCAGAGACAATGAAGGCCACTACATAATATTGAAAGGATCTATCCAACAGGAAGGTATAACCTTGGTAAACATATATGTATCCAATATAGGAGCACCAAAATACATTAAAAACTTCTGGAGGACTTCAAAGGAGAAATTGACAGCAATACAATCATAGTAAGAGACTTCAACACCACACTGACATCACTGGATAGATCCACTAGACAAAATATTAACAAGAAAACAGAGACTCTAAATGATGCCCTAGAGCAACTGGATTTAATAGATATCAACAGACAATTACACCCCAAAACTGTAGAATTCACATTCTTCTCAACTGCACATGGGACACTCTCAAAGATGGATTACATGTTAGGACACGAACTAAGTCTCTACAAGTTAAAGAAGATTGAAATCATATCAAGCATCTTCTCAGATCAGATTGGCAAGAAACTAGAAATCAATTACAATAAAAACACTCAAAAACATTCAAACATATGGAGGCTAAATAGCATGTTATTAAACAATGAATGGATTACCAAGGAGTTCAAGGAAGAAATTAAAAACTTCCTGAAAACCAATGAAAATGAACACACAACAACACAAAATCTATGGGAGCTGTGAAATAAGTCCTGAGAGGGAAGTTCATAGCACTACAGTCCTACCTCAAGACACAAGAAAAATTTCTAATTGATTATTTAACATCACAATGTAAAGAACTAGAAAGCAAACAAAAAGAAAAACCCAGAGCAAGTAGAAGAAAAGAAGTAGTAAAGGTCAGAGCAGAAATAAATGACATAGAGACTAAAAAAACAATTCCAAAGATCAATGAAACAATGAGCTGGTTCTTTGAAAAACTAATCAAGATTTATGGATCCTTAGCCAGACTCACCAAGAAACAACGAGCAAGGACCCAAATAAACAAAATTAGGAAGGATAGAGGAGAAGTAACTACTGACACCACAGGAATACAAAGGATCATTAAAAAATACCATGAACAATTATGTGACAACAAATTGGACAATCTAGGTGAAGTAGACAAATTTATAGTATCACACATTCTACAAAACTGAACCAAGAAGAGACAGAAAACTTGAACAGACCAATAACAACTAAGGAATTTAAAGATGTAATCAAGAAACTCCCAGGAGACAAAAGCCCAGACCCAGGAGTCTTCATGGGGGAGTTTTACTGAACATTCAAGAAAAACTAGCACCCATTCTTCTCAAATTGTTCCAAAAAATTCAAGAAGAAAGAAGACTTTCAAACTCATTTTATGATGCTAGCATAACTAATTCCAAAACCAGATAAAGACAGTACAAAGAAAGAACACTAAAGGTCAATATCCCTGATGAACATAGATACCAAAATTCTTAACAAAATATTAGCAAATTGGATCCAGCAATACATTAAAAAAATTATTCACCAAGACCAAGTGGGATTCATCCCAGGGATGCAAGGCTGGTTCAATATTCGCAAATCAATAAATGTGATACACCACAGAAACAAAATGAAAGATAAAACTATATGATCATATCAATAGACGCTGAAAAAGCATTTGACAAAATCCAGCACCCACTTCTGATAAAAACACTTAGCAATGTGGGAATAGAGGAATCATACCTCGACACAAGAAAGGTCATATATGAAAAACCTACAGCCAACATCATACTCAATGGGCAAAAAGTAAAAGCATTTACCTTAACCACAGGAACCAGAGAGGGATGCCCACTTTCACCACTCTAATTTAACATAGCACTGGAATTGTTGGCCACAGCACTTAGACAACAATAAAAAATAAAATGGATCCAAATTGGAAAGGAGGAAGTGAAACTGTCATTACTTGTAGATGACATGATATTGTACATAGAAAACCCTAAAGAGTCCATCAAAGATCTACTAGATTTAATGAATGAATTTGGCAGTGTAGCAGGATACAAAATTAACATCAAGAAACCAACGGCATTTTTATACACCAAAAATTAACTCACAGAAAGAGACACTAAAAAAAAAAAAAAATTCCATTTACCATTGCAGCAAGAAAATTAAGATACCTAGGAATAAACTTAATGAAACAAGTAAAAGACCTATTCTCAGAAAACTGCAGGACATTGAACAAAGAAATAGAGGAAGACATAAAAAAAGTGGAAGCATATACCTTGTTCATGGATTAGAAGAATTAACATCATTAAAATGTCCATACTACCCAAAGCAATGTATAGATTCAAGGCAATCCCCATTAAAATACCAACAGCATATTTCACAGAACTAGAGCAAATGCTCTAAAAGTTTATATGGAACCAAAAGAAGACCCAGAATAGCCACAGCAATCATGATGAAGAAAAACAAAGTAAGGTCACAAAACCGGATATCAGGTTATACTACAAAGTTACTCTATTCAAAACAGCCTGGTCCAGACACAAGAACAGGCATATAGATCAATGGAACAGCACTGAGAAACCAGAAATTGACCTGAAATTACACTTAATTAATATTTGTCAAAGGTAGAAAGAGCATACAGTGGAGTAAAGACAGCCTCTTTAATAAATGGTGTTGGGAAAATTGTACAGCTACATGTAAAACAATAAAACTAGATCACCAACTTACACTATACATAAGAATAAACTCAAAATGGATAAAAGACTTAAATGTGACTTGTGAATCCATAAAAATCCTAGAAGAAAATGTGGGCAAGAAAATTTCAGACATTACATGCAGCAGAATTTTCACTGATGCAATGCCTAAGGCAAGAGAAACAAATAAAAAATTAATAAATGGGACTATATCAAACTGAAAAGCTGCACAGCATAAGAAACAAGCATCAAAATGGAAAGAGAACCTACTATATGGGATAGCTTAATTGCCAACAATACATCAGATAAGGGGTTAATTTCCAAAACATATAAAGTACTCATACAACTCAACAGAAGGAAGACAAAGAATCCAATTAAGAAAAGTGGTGGGGAACTTAAATAGACACCTCTCCAAACAGGAAATACAAATGGCCAAGAGAAATATGAAAAAATGCTCTACGTCACTAATCATCAGAGAGATGCAAATTAAAATGACTATGAAGCATTACCTCACACCTACCAGAATGACTGCCATCAAAAAATCATCAGACAACAGGTTCTGGCGAGGGTGTGGAGAAAAGGGGACTCTAGCACACTGCTGGTGGGAATGCAGACTGGTGCAGCCACTATGGAAAACAATACAGTGTTTCCTCAAAAAATTAAAAATTGATCTGACCTTTTGACCCAGTGATCCCACTTCTAGGAATATATCCTAGGAAGCCCCAAACACCCATCAGAATGAGTATATGTACCCCTATGTTCATAGCAGCACTATTTACAATAGCTGAGATCTGGAATCAGACCAAGAGTCCACCTGTAGATGAGCGGATGAAAAAACAGTGGTACATTTACTCAACAGAATACTATGCAGCTGTAAGAAAAAGATTTATCCTTTGAGATGACATGGAGGGACCTGGAGAGCATTATGCTAAGCAAAATAAACCAATCAGAGAAAGACAAATATCACTTATTTGTGGAATAAAATGAACAAAATAGATGTGGAGACATAGAAGTAGGGTTCAGACTGACAAATCTCAGAGGAGAGGGGTAGATGGGAGAGAAGGAAAAATTTTAAAAAGAAATAAATACAGTCATGTAAAGTAAACATAATGGTAAACCCCAAGCCCCAGACAGGGGCACATTCCAGCAGGACTTACATTTGGACCCTGGTCTTGAACTTGGGTTTCCTTGGCTATCGTCACAGAGTGAGCTGAGGAGATTCTCAAAGGCTGCCCACGACCCTTACGTCCTTTCTGTGGTCTCAGTCAATTCACCACTAAAGATATATTTTTTATAGATTTTCCAGGCATCAAGATTTGAGGAGTCTTTGTTAAAAATATCACATAATCTTAAGAGTACAGAAATATTTTTAATGTAAACCTTAATCAATGAGAATATCTTATTAAAATGTATCAGGGCGGGGTGACCATATTACTGAATATAATCAGTAATATTGTGATGTTTGCACAGTGACAGATGGTTACTAGTTTCTTATGGGGGTGATGACACTGTAAGGTATAAAAATGTTGAATCATTATATTGAACACCTGAAACGAATATACCCACATTATTAAACACCAACTATTCTTAAATACAGAATTAAAAATGTAGAAATAAAAATGTTTTCTGAGTACCTAAGAGAAAATAAGAGGCAGGACACAGAAAGTTGGCATGGAGTATAATGCTAGAGAACATCATGCTAAAATTAAAAATATGAGTAGAGGGATGAGATACTGTTGAAAGAAATCAATAAGAGTTAAAGACCGGCTGGTGCAGGTGTGTACTGGGAATGAGTGCAGGATGGAGATGTAAGGAGGGTTTGATGAGACGGATGATGTGTGGATCATGCAGAGGAGAAGAGAAGGAAGAGAAATAGTAACTGGAAAACAGAGATCTCAGATCACAAGTGTTTAGATAATACTTTTCTGCTGTGGAAAGGACGGTGATGGTTGAAGAGAATTTTTTGATCAGTGTTCAGACTGGTAATAAGTGAGAGTTCTCTCTTGTAGGTAGATCCTCAGGTTCTGAAATACATTTCTCTATGTTGAAAACAAAAAGGATAGTTTGCAAGAGGATATGTGAACTCAAAATAGGTTTCGTGTGTGTGTGTGTGTGTGTGTGTTTTCTATTTGAGAAATCCAACCAACAAAGAGGTTGACAGACTTTTTAAACTTGATTAGTGAGTTTGAATCTAGATGGAAGTAAGATACAAGATTCCAAAGAATGATAAGCAAATTAGAACTGACAACATATTCAATGAGAAAACACCATCAAGTTTTAAAAAAAATATTTTTTCTTTATTGATTTTAGAGAGAGAGAAAGGGAAAGGGAGAGACAGATAGAAACATTGATGAGAGAGAACATCTATTGGCTGCCTCCTGCATGCCCCTCACTGGGGAGCAGGTCCACAACCTGGGCATGTGCCCTGACTGGGAATCGAACCTGCGACTTCTTGGTGCATGGGTCAACGCTCAACCTCTGAGCCACACCTGCGGGGCAACACGATCAAATTTTAATGATATACTGTGCTTAGAAATGAAGAATTCTATTTAGGGAATTTTTATTTTGTGACTTTGAAGACAGATATTTTCCCCATAAAAACAAGGAATGCAATGAGTCCAGGTGCTCTAAGCAGGCAGCTGAGCAAGCTCAACATTGGATGAGTGTGAGCCTCTCCTCCTGTCAGCAAACCAATGGAAGAGTTGCTTCAAGTGAACGAATGTTTGGAATGACATAAAAGAATGGTCATGTGACTGACCACATGCTGAGCTCAGGGTATATAAGCCTCCCTCTCCACTCCCTGACATTCATTCTCAGGATCTCGTCTTGAACAGCACACAACTCCCTGACACCATGAGCTACTACGGCGGCTACTATGGAGGCCTGGGCTACGGCTGGGGCGGTTATGGGGGCCTGGGCTGTGGCTACGGCTGGGGTGGCTGCAGATATGGCTGCTGGCGTCCTTGCTGCTATGGCCGATACTGGTCCTCCGGCTTCTACTGAAATCCTGCCAGCAACTCAGCATCTGAACTTCTAAGGGACTTCCAAATTTGATCTCAATAATTGGACAACAAACATCATGCTGGGGTCATTTGCACTAAAGCATTCATCTTCTCATAATTATGATAGTTTTTCAACTATGCCTATATCTCCATCTTAACCTTAGAACCTTCCATTTCTGCTTTTATAACTAATTGCACTGTCTGTTCACCTTCCAATAAAACATTGAATTGAAAAAGGTATGGTTTTGTTTTGTTCCTGACTCAATTATGTGGAAGTGATTTGGGGTACATTTCACTTTATAATAATCATTTTAAACATATCTCACAAGCATGCATAGAGATTCAAACATAGATACAAAGATTAAACATTCTACAGTGAAATGAAAAAAATTGTTTTAAAATATTATTGATTTTATATTTATCAACATCATGCCTTTATTTAGATAGTATTCAGATTTACATCAAAAAGAAAAAGTGATGACGATGTAATGTCTTTATATTTTCTTATCAAAAATGTGTTTTATTTTACTCAAGTACTATTTCTGAGCTAAGTCCTAGTGCATAATAGTTCCTTCCATTTGTTTACATAGTAGTAGAGCAAAGCCAACCACTGGCTTATGACCAAAGTAAATCATCTGTCCAAGAGTTTTTATTCTGCATAATCTCATTCAGTGCCTCAGACTCTTCTGCGCATCATCTCACTTGACGTTGTCACTGAGTAGTTGGTCTACAAGCCAATACTGTTTTGGGGTAAATTTCTTTCTGATGAGGTCATTTAACTCAGAACATGTGAGATCAAATTTTCTGTTGGCTTTTTTATGTTCTTACTGTATTTTATGGGTATTCTACACCACTGCAATAACACTGAAGAGTTTGTTTCAGTCCAACAAGCTGAGGGTGATGACAAGCACAGCCGAATCCAAAAAGATCTCATAGAAATCTGAATTTCAGTGAAACCTGAATTTCTTCTCATAAAAATGGGCAACACGGGGCATTTATTTTTGATGAAATAAAAGATGATATAGGCAAATACCAAGGTTTTCTTGGATTCAAGCGATATATTCAGGTAATTATATAAAATGAGGATATTTGGTCAAAATTGGTCAAATAAATTTGTTTCAGTCTATACTTCATCTTTGATACTTTGTACACGTTGGAGCAGGCAGAACTTATTCTTTCAGTCATTCAACATATATGTTTTGTTTGAAAGAAAAGTTAATAAATTCAGATGGGCACTCTATTATAAAAAATTTTACTTAAAAACCTCAATACAAAACAAAAGTCAATACCACCAACAAAACAAAACCCACATCTGCATGTTAAAGTCATGTAAATTACCCAGGAAGCTTAGACTAGACAGTGGTATTTAACATAGGTCCTCTCACACTTATTCAAACCTGGTAGAGGGAGCCACAATCAGCAGAACACCAACACCCACAGAGAAAATTTGGCAGTCTCCAAAACCCACTGTGACAAAAAAAATGGTGAAACAAAGAAACAAATCCCAAATGAAAGAACAAGAGAATTCTACAGAAAGAGAGATAAATGAAATGGAATTAAGCAAGTTATCAGAGAGAGAGAGTTCAGAGTAATGATTGTGAGGAAGCTCAACAGCATAAGTAAAGTATAGAAACGTTGGAAATCAACCAAATGGAAAGGAAAAATTACCAAGTGGAAATGAAGAACAAATAGCAGAAATAAAGAACACATTGGAAAGAATAACCAGCAGAGTAGAAGAAACTGAGAATCGGATCAGTGAATTAGCAGACGTAATAGAAAAAAATCACCCAATCAGAGAACCAAAAAGAAAAACACAATTAAGAAACAGGAAGACAGCTTAAGACAACTGTGAGACAACATTAAATGCAAAAATATCTGCATCATAGAAGTTACAGAAGAAGAAAAGGAGCAAAGGTTAGAGAATATATTTGAAGGAATAGTGACAGAAAACTTCCTTAACTTGGTGAAGGATAAAGGCATAGAAGTTCGCCCTGGCTGGTCTGGCTCAACGGTTAGAGCGTTGGCCTGTGGTCCAGAGAGACCCAGGTTCGGTTCCCGCTAAGGGCATGTACCTTGGTTGCAGTTTGTCCCCAGCCCTGGTTGGTTGTGCGGGTGGCAGCCATTCGATGTGTCCCTTTCACGTCGATGTTTCTCTCTCTCTCTCTTCCTCTCTCTTCCTCCCACTCTATCTGAACAAAAAATGAAAAAATGTCCTCGGTGAAGATAAAAAAATAAAAAAATAAATAAATAAAGGCATAGAAGTTCAAGAAGCACAGAGAGCCCAAAGTAAGAAGAACACAAAGAGGCCCACACCAAGACACATAATAATTAAAATGCCAAAAATTAAAGACAAAGAGAGAATCCTAAAGGCTGCAAGAGATAAGCAACAGGTTAACTACAAAGGAACACCCATAAGGTTATCAGCTGACTCCTCAACAGAAACACTATAGGCCTAAAGGGAGTGGCATGAAGTAATCAGTATAACGAAAAAGAAGGATCTGAATCCAAGACTACTCTATCCAGCAAGGCTATCATTCGAACTAGAAGGTGAAATAAAGAGCTTCCCAGAAAACAAAAGGCTAAGGAAATATATTAACACCAAACCAGCACTGCAAGAAATGTTAAAGGACTATTGTAAACAGCAGAAGAAATAAGTTGAGAAACATAACCATAACAAAAATGGCAATAAATAAGTATACATCACTAATAACCTTAAATGTAAATGGATTAAATGCTCCAATAAAAGACACAGAGTAGATGAATGGATAAGAAAACATGACTCATATATATGTTGTTTACAAGAGACCCACCTCAAAATAAATGACTCACTTAAGTTGAAAGTGAAGGGATGGAAAAATGTTTTCCAAGCAAACTGAAAGGGAAAAAGAGCTGGGGTAGCAATACTCATATCTGATAAAATAGACTTCAAAATGAAGACCATATCTAGAGACAATGAAGGCCACTACATAATATTGAAAGGATCTATCCAATAAGAAGGTACAACCTTGGTAAACATATATGTACACAATATAGGACACCAAAATACATTAAAATTACTATGAGGCATTACCTCACCCCTCCAGAATGGCTGCCATCAACAAATCATCACACAGCACATGCTGGTGAAGGTGTGGAGAAAAGGGCACTCTAGCACACTGCTGGTGGGAATGCAGACTGGTGCAGCCACTATGGAAAACACTACAGTGTTTCCTCAAAAAATTAAAAATTGATCTGCCATTGGACCCAGTGATCCCACTTCTAGGAATATATCCTAGGAAGCCTGAAACGCAATTCAGAAACAATATATGCACCCCTATGTTCATAGCAGCACTATTTACAATAGCTAAGATCTGGAATCAGACCAAGAGTCCACCTGTAGATGAGCGGATGAAAAAACAGTGGTACATTTACTCAACAGAATACTATGCAGCTGTAAAAAAAGATCTCTTATCCTTTGAGACAACATGGAGGGAAGTGGAGAGTATTACGTTAAGCAAAATAAACCAATCAGAGAAAGACAAATATCACATGATCTCACTTATTTGTGGAATAAAACGAACAAAATAGGCATGGAGATATAGAAGTAGGGTTCAGACTGACAAATTTCAGAGGAGGGGGGCAGAGGGGAGAGAAGGAAAAAATTTTAAAAAGAAATAAATACAGTCATGTAAAGTAAACAACATGATAAAGACCCAAGCCCCAGATATGGGCACATTCCAGCAGGACTTACATTTGGACCCTGGGCTTGAACTTGGGTTTCCTTGGCTATCGTCACAGAGTGAGCTGAGGAGATTCTCAAAGGCTGCCCACGACCCTTACATCCTTTCTGTGGTCTCAGTCAATTCCCCACTAAAGATATATTTTTATAGATATTCCAGACATCAAGATTTGAGGAGTCTTTGTTAAAAATATCACATAATCTTAAGAGTATAGAGTATTTCTAATGTAAACCTTAATCAATGAGAATATCTTATTAAAATGTTTCAGGGCTGGGTGACCATATTACTGAATATAATCAGTAATATTGTGATGTTTGCACAGTGACAGATGATTACTAGATTCTTACAGGGTAATGACAGTGTAAGGTAAAAAATGTTGAATCATTATATTGAACACCTGAAACTAATATACCTACATTATTGTACATCAACTATTCTTAATACAAAATTAAAAATGTAGAAATAAAAATGTTCACTGATTACTTAAAAGAAAATAAGGGGCAGGACACAGAAAGTTGGCATGGAGTATAATGCTAGAGAACATCATGCTAAAATTAAAAATATGAGTAGAGGGATGAGATACTGTTGTAAGAAATGGATAAGAGTGAAAGACCGGCTGGTGCAGGTGTGTACTGGGTATCAGTGCAGGATGGAGACGTAAGGAGGGTGTGATGAGATGGATGATGTCTGGATTATGCAGAAGAGAAGAGAAGGAAGAGAAATAGTAACCGGAAAGCAGGAAGCTCAGATCATAAGTGTTTAGATAATACTTTTCTGCTGTGGAAAGGACGGTGATGGTTGAAGAGAATTTTTTGATCAGTGTTCAGACTGGTAATAAGTGAGAGTTTGCTCCTGTAGGTAGATCCTCAGCTTGTGAAATACATTTCTCTATGTTGAAACCAAAAGGATAGTGTGTAAGAGGAAATATAAAATCAAAATAGGTTTCGTGTGTGTGTGTGTGTGTGTGTGTGTGTGTGTGTGTGTGTGTGTTTTGTACTTGAAAAATCAATGTGACAAAGAGGTTGACAGACCTTTTAAACTTGATTAGTGAGTTTGAATCCAGATGGACGTAAGGTACAAGAATCCGAAGAATGATATGCAAATTAGAAGTGACAACATATTCAATGGGAAAACACCATCAAATATTTTAAAACATTTTTTATTGATTTTCAAGACAGAGTAAAGGAGAGGAAGAGATAGAAACAATGATGAGAGAACATTGATTGGCTGCCTCCGCCAAGCCCCCCACTGGGAATCAGGCCCACAACCTGGGCATATGTCCTGACTGAGAATCAAATTGGGGACCTCTTGGTGCATGGGTCAATGCTCAACAACTGAGCCACACCAGACGGACAACATCATCAAATTTTAATGATTCACCATGCTTACAAAAGAAGGATTCTAATTTTGGAATTTTTATTTTGTGACTTTAAAGACAGATATTTTTCCCATAAAAATAAGGAATGCACTGAGTCCAGGGTGCTCTAACCAGGCATCTGAGGAAGCTCAACATTGGATGAGTGTGGGCCTCTCCTCCTGTCAGCAAACCAATGGAAGAGATGCTTCAAGTAAACAAATGTTTGGAATGATACACAGAATGGTCATGTGACTGAGCATGTGCTGAGCTCAGGGTATATAAGCCTCCCTCTCCACTCCCTGACATTCATTCTCAGGATCTCATCTTGAACAGCACACAACTCCCTGACACCATGAGCTACTACGGCGGCTACTACGGAGGCCTGGGCTACGGCTGGGGCGGCTTCGGGGGTCTGGGCTGTGGCTGCGGCTGGGGAGGCTACAGATATGGCTGCTGGCGTCCTTGCTGCTACGGCCGGTACTGGTCCTCCGGCTTCTACTGAAATCCTGCCAGCAACTCAGCATCTGAACTTCTAAGGGACTTCCAAATTTGATCTCAATAATTGGACATCAAACATCAGGCTGGGGTTATTTGCACTAATGCATTCATCTTCTCAGAATTATGATAGTTTTTCAACTATGCCTATATCTCCATCATAACCCTAGAATCTTCTACCTCTTCTTTTATAACTGATTGGACTGTGTGTTCTCCTTACAATAAAACATTGAACTGCAAACAAAGTATGGATTTGTTTTGTTCATGAAACTCAATTATGTGGAAATGATTTGGGGTACATTTCACTTCATATAATCATTTTTTTCACATACCTCACAAGCATGCATAAAGATATAAACATCGGTACCAAGATGAAACATTCTACTCTGAAATGAAAAAAATTGTTTTCAAATGTTAGTGATTTTATATTTATCACATCATGTCTTTATTTAGATAGTATTCCGATTTGTGTCAACAAGAAAAAGTGATGACGATATAACATGTCTATTTCCTTACCAAATGTGTGTTTTATTTAACTCAACTACTCTTTCTCAACTCAGTCCCAGTGCATAATAGCTCCTTCCATTTGTTCACATGTAGTAGAGCAAAGCCCATCACGGGCTTATGACCAAAGTAAACCATCTGTCCAATAATTTCCATTCCGCACAATCTCATCCAGTGCCTCAGACTCTTCTGCACATCATCTCACTTGACGTTGTCACCAAGCAGGTGGTCTACAAGCCAATACTGAATTAGAGTAAAATTCTTTCCTATGAGGTCATTTAACTCAAAACATGTGAGATCAAATTTTCTATTGGCTTTTTTTTTATGTTCCTACTGTATTTTATGGGTATTCAACACCACTGTCATCACACTGAAGAATTTGTTTCAGTCCAAAAAGAATTTGTTTTATTCCAACAAGCTTAGGGTGATGACAAGCACAGCCGAATCCAAAACAATCTCATAGAAATCTGAATTTCAGTGAAACCTGAATTTCTTCTCATAAAAATGGGAAACATGGGCATTTATTTTTGATGAAATAAAAGATGATATAGGCAAATACCAAGGTTTCCCTGGATTCATGTGATATATTCAGGTAATTATATAAAATGAAGATATTTGGTCAAAATTGGTCAAATAAGTTTGCTTCAGTCTATATTCCACCCTTGATACTTCCAACAAGTTGGAGCAGGCAGAACTTATTCTTTCAGTCATTCAACATATATGTTTTGTTTAAAGAAGAGTGAATAAATTCAGATGGGTACTCTATTATAAAAAATTTTACTCAAAAACCTCAATACAAAACAAAAATCAGTACCACCAACAAAACAAAACCCTCAGCTGCATGTTAAAGTCATGTAAAATACCCAGGAAACTAAGACTAGATAGTGGTTTTTAACACACGTCCTCTCACACTCATTCAAGCCCTGTAGAGGGAGCCACAATCAGTGGAACACCAACACCCACAGGGAAAATTTGGCAGGCTCCAAAACCCACTGAGACAGAAAAAATGGTGAAACAAAGAAACAAATCCAAAATGAAAGAATAGGAGAATTCTATAGAAGGAGAGATAAATGAAATGGAATTAAGCAAGTTATCAGAGGTAGAGTTCAGAGTAATTATTATGAGGTAGCTCAAAAGCATAAGTAAACATATAGAAAAATTGAAAATCAACCAACTGGAAATGAAACACCACCAAGTGGAAATGAAGAATGACATAGTAGAAATAAAGAACACATTGGAAAGAATAACCAGCAGAGTAGGGGATGCTGAGAATTGGATCAGTGAATTAGAAGACAGAGTAGAAAAAATTCTCCCAATCAGAGAACCAAAAAAAACAAAAAACAAAACAAAAAAAAAAACAAACCCACAAAAAAAAAACACAATTAAAAAACAGGAAGACAGAGGATTCCAAAATATTGGCAGAATAAATGAAGCTTCACAGACCATCTCCCAGGACCGAACTGGAATTACAATTAATATAAAGACGAATCGTTGGGAAAAAAGCAACAGAAAAGCAGCTGGAGAGGACCCATATAACCAGGGACAGGAAAAAAGGACACTGAATTGAGCCTGGTAGTCTGCAGAGGTGCAAGAGGTCAGGCTGGGAGCCCACAAAGAGCAGCTGTTTTAACTGTGAGCAGGACCCTGGGAGTTAAAATCCCAAGCCGGCTCCACAGTACAGAGGGCCAGGACAGAGCACTAATTCAGCTACAGCCACTCACCTTGGTCTCTGACAGAGGGAGGATGGACTGGACTGGAACTGTGTGGGGAGACTTAGGATTTGGAGGGTGCTGAGAGTTTTTGCTGAGTCGTGCCTTCACAGGAAAGGGGTCATCTTTCTCAGGGAGCCCCTTCTCAGAGCGCTGGGGAGAAGTGGCAGCCCCTCCCTCAGAGATTTAACCCCACCTAGCTGGGTCAGAGAAATGCAAATTGAGGCTCATTAACAACAAGCATCTGCCCAAGCCTCGGGAAATCCTTTTACCCTGAACACCTGAAGAAGTTTTTCATTCAAAAATCTCATCAAGTAACTGAGACTAATAACCTCCAGGCGAAAAGCTAGAGGATAACTGAACATTTCCTGGGCTTGCAAATCTACCCAGGAAAGTAAGACTTGACAGTGGTGTTTAACGTGGGTCCTCCCACACTCATCCAAACCCAGTAGAGGAGCCACAAACAACAGAACACCAACACCCATAGGGAAAATTTGGCAGGCTCCAAAACCCACTGAGATAACCAAAATGGTGAAACAAAGAAACAAATCCCAAATGAAAGAACAAGAGAACTCTACTGAAGATGAGATAAATGAAATGCAGTTGAGCAAGTTATCAGAGGTAGAGTTCAGAGTGATGATCTTGAGGAAGCTCAACAGCATGAGTAACAAGCTCAACACCATAAGTAAAGATATAGAAACATTGAAAAACTACCAAGTGGAAATGAAGAATGACATAGTAGAAATAAAGAACACATTGGAAGGAATAACCAGCAGAGTAGAGTAAGCTGAGGACTGGATCAGTGAATTAGAAGACAGGGTAGAAAAAAATCAATGAATCAGAAAACCAAAAAGAAAAAATAATTAAAAAACAGGAGATTAGCTTAAGAGAACTGTGGGACAAGTGGAAATGTAATAATATTCGCATCATAGGAGTTCCAGAAGAAGAAGAAAATGAGCAAGGGTTAGAGAATATATTTGAAGAAATAGTGACAGAAAACTTCCCTAATTTGGTGAAGGAAAAAGGCATTCAAGTTCAAGAAGCACAGAGAACTCCAAGTAAGAAGAAGCCAAACAGGCCCACACCAAGACACATAGTAATTAAAATGCCAAAAATTAAAGACAAAGAGAGAATCCTAAAGGCAGCAAGAGATAAGCAACAGGTTATCTAAAAGGAACCCCCATAAGGTTATCAGCTGACTTCTCAACAGAAACTCTACAGGCCAGAAGGGAATGGCATGGAGTAATCAAGGTCATGAAAAACAAGGATCTGAATCCAAGACTACTCTATCCAGCAAGGCTATCATTTAAAATAGAAGGTGAAATGAAGAGCTTCCCAGACAACAAAAGGCTAAGGGGATATATTAGCACCAAGCCAGCACTGCAAGAAATGTTAAAAGGACTGCTGTAATTAGTAGAAGAAATAGGAAGGAAAATAGAACCACACTAAACAAAAATGGCAATAAATAAGTACATATCAATAATCACCTTAAATGTAAATGGATTGAGAGCTCTGATCAAAAGACACAGAGTAGCTGATTGGATAAGAAAGCATGGCTCATATATATGTTGTTTATAAGAGACCCACCTCACAACAAAAGACTCACATAGGTTGAAAGTGAAGAGATGGAAAAAAATCTTCCAAGCAAGTGGAAAGGAAAAAAAAAGTTGGGGTAGCAACACTCATATCTGATAAAATACATTTCAAAATGAAGGCCACTACATAATATTGAAAGGATCTATCCAACAGGAAGATATAACCTTGGTAAACATATATGGACCCAAAATAGGAGCACCAAAATATATTAAAAATCTTCTGGAGGACTCCAAAGGAGAAATTGACGTCAATACAATCATAGCAGGGGACTTCAACACCCCACTGACATCACTGGATAGATCCTCTAGACAGAATATTAACAAGGAAACAGAGACTCTAAATGAAGCACTAGATCAAATGCATTTAATAGATATCTGCAATTACACCCCAAAACTGCAGAATTCACATTCTTCTCAACTGCACATGGGTCACTCGCAAAGATAGACCACATATTAGGACACAAACTAAGTCTCTACAAGTTCAGGAAGATTGAAATCATATCAAGCATCATCTCAGATCACAATGGCATAACTAGAAATCAATTACAACAAAAACATGCAAAGACATTTGAACACATGGAGGCTAAATAGCACGTTATTAAACAACGAATGGGTTACCAAGGAGATCAAGGAAGAAACTAAAAACTTCCTGTAAACCAGTGGTTCTCAACCTTCCTAATGTCACAACCCTTTAATACAGTTCCTAATGTTGTGGTGACCCCCAACCATAAAATTATTTTTGTTGCTACTTCATAACTGTAGTTTTGCTACTGTTATGTCTTAGGCGACCCCTGTGAAAGGGTCATTAGACCCCCAAAGGGGTCACGACCCACAAGTTGAGAACCACTGCCTGAGTGTAAACCAATGAAAATGAACACACAAGAACACAAAATCTATGGGACACAGCGAAAGCAGTCCTGAGAGGGAAGTTCATAGCACTACAGGCCTACCTCAAGAAATAAGAAAAATTGCTAATTAACTATCGAACCTCACAATTTAATAAACTAGAAAGCAGACGAAAAGAGAACCCCAGAGCAAGTAGAAAGAAATAAATAATGAAGGTCAAAGATCAATGAAACAATGAGCTGGTTCTTTGAAAAGATAATCAAGATTGATGGACCCTTAGCCAGACTCATCAAGAAACAAAGAGAGAGGACCCAAATAAACAAAATTAGAAAGGAAAGGGGAGAAGTAACTAGTGACATCACAGAAATACAAAGGATTGTTTAAAAATACCATGAATAATTATATGCCAACAAATCGGATAATCTAGGTGAAGTGAACACATTTCTAGATTCACACAGTCTCCCAAAACTGAACCAGGAAGAGACAGAAAACTTGAACAGACCAATAACAACTAAGGAATTTAAAGATATAATCAAGAAACTCCTAGCAAACAAAAGCCCGGGTCCAGACAGCTTCATGGGGGATTTTACAGAACATTCAAGAAGAACTAACACCCATTCTCCTCAAACTATTCCAAAAAATTCAAGAAGAAGGACAACTTTCAGACTCTTTTATGAGACCAGCATAATTCCAACTCCAAAACCTGATAAAGACACTACAACAAAAGAAAACTAAAGGTCAATATCTCTGATGAACATAGATGCCAAAATCCAAAACAAAATATTAGCAAATCAGATCCAGCAATACATTGAAAAATTATTCATCAAGACCAAGGGGGATTCATCCCAGGGATGCAAGGCTGGTACAACATTTGCAAACCAATAAATGTGATACACCACATGAACAAAATGAAAGATAAAAACCACATGATCATATCAATAGAAGCTGAAAAAGCATTTGACAAAATCCAGCACCCATTTCTGATAAAAACGCTCAGCAATGTGGGAATAGAGGGATCATATCTCACCATAATAAAGGCCATATATGAAAAACCTACAGCCAACATCATACTCAATGTGCAACACTGAAAGCTTTTCCCTTAAGAATAGCAACAAGACAGGGATGCCCACTTTCGCCACTCTAATTTAACATAGTACTGGAAGTGTTAGCCACATCACTTAGATAAGAATAAAAAATAAAATGGATGCAAATTAAAAGGAGGAAGTGAAACTGTCATTATTTGCAGCTGACATCATATTGTACATAGAAAACCCTAAAGACTCCATCAAAAATCTACTCGATTTAATAAATGAATTTGACAAAGTAGCAGGATACAAAATTAATATCTATAACTCAAGTGCATTCTTATACACCAATAATGAAATCACAGACAGAGAAACTAAAAAACAATCCCATAAACCATTACAGTAAAAAAATTAAGATACCTGGGAATAAACTTAACCAAAGAAGTAAAAGACCTGTTCTCAGAAAACTACAAGACAATGAAAAAAGAAATAGAGGAAGATATAAAAAAGTGGAAGCACATACCTTGTTCACAGAATGGAATAATTAACATCATTAAAATGTCCATACTACCCAAAGCAATCTATAGATTCAATGCAATCCCCATTAAAATACCAACAGTATATTTCACAGAACTAGAAGAAATACTCCAAAAGTTCACATGGAACCAAAAAAAGACCCCGAATATCCACAGCAATCTTGATAAAGAAGAACAATGTAGGAGGGATTATAACACCAGATATCAGGTTATACTACAAAGCTATTGCAATCAAAACAGCCTGGTACTGGCACAAGAACAGGCATACACATTAACGGAATAGCACAGAGAAACCAGAAATTGACCTAAGACATTATGCTTAATTGATATTTCACAGTGGTGGCAAGAGCATACAATGGAGTAAAGACAGCCTCTTCAATAAATGGTGTTGTGTAAACTGGACAGCTACATGTAAAAAAAATGAAACTAGACCACCAATTTACACCATACACAAAAGTATACCCAAAATGGATAAAAGACTTAAATGTGACTTGTGAATCCATAAAAATACTAGAAGAAAATGTAGGCAACAAAATTTCAGACATCACACGCAGCAGAATTTTCACCGATACAATGTCTAAGGCAAGAGAAACAAAGGAAAAATTAATAAATGGGACTACATCAAACTAAAAACCTTCTGCACAGCAAAAGAAACAAGCATCAAAGTGGAAAGGGAACCCACTATATGGGAGAGCATAATTGCCAACAATACATCAGATAAGGGGTTAATTTCCAAAACATAAAGTACTCATACAACTCAACAAAAGGAAGACAAAGAATCCAATTAAAAAATTGGCAAAACCTAAATAGACACCTCTCCAAAAATGACATACAAATGGCCAAGAGACATATGAAAAAATGCTCAAAGTCACTAAACATCAGAGAGATGCAAACTAAAACAACTTCTAGGAATATATCCTAGGAAGCCTGAAACACCAATCAGAAGGAATATATGTACCCCTGTGTTCATAGCAGCACTGTTTACAATTCCTAAGGTCTGGAAACAGCCCAAGTGTCCATCAGTAGACGAATGGATAAAAAAGCTGTGGTACATGTACACAATGGAGTACTATGCAGCTGTAAGAAAAAGATCTCTTATCCTTTGAGACGACCTGGAGGGAACTGGAGAGCATTATCCGAAGCGAAACAAGCCAATCAGAGAAAGACAAATATCACATGATCTCACTTATTTGTGAAATATAATGAACAAAACAAGCTGAGGAACAAAATAGACCTGGAGACATAGAAGTAGGGTTCAGACTGACAAATCTCAGAGAAGGGGGGCATAGGGGAGGGATGAAAAAAAATTAAAAAGAAATAAATACAGTCATGTAAAGTAAACATAATGGTAAACCCCAAGCCCCAGATATGGGCACATTCCAGCAGGACTTACATTTGGACCCTGGGCCTGAACTTGGGTTTCCTTGACTATCGTCACAGAGTGAGCTGAGAGATCCCCAAAGGCTGCCCACGACCCTTACGTCCTTTCTGTGGTCTCAGTCAATTCACCACTAAAGATATATTTTTTATAGATTTTCCAGACATCAAGATTTGAGGAGTCTTTGTTAAAAATATCACATAATCTTAAGAGTATAGAAGTATTTTTAATGTAAACCTTCATCAATGAGAATATCTTATTAAAATGTTTCAGGGCTGGGTGACCATATTACTGAATATAGTCAGTAATATTGTGATGTTTGCACAGTGACAGATGGCTACTAGTTTCTTACGGGGGTGATGACACTGTAAGGTACAAATTGCTGAATCATTATATTGAACACCTGAAACTAATATACCCACATTATTGAACACCAACTATTCTTAAATACAAAATTAAATAAAACAGAAATAAAAATGTTTGCTGAGTATCTAAGAGAAAATAAGGGGCAGGACAAAGAAAGTGGCATGGAGTAGAACGCTAGAGAATATCATGATAAAATTAAAAATATGAGTAGGGGGATTAGATACTGTTGTAAGAAATGGATAAGAGTGAAAGATTGGCTGGTGCAGGTGTGTACTGGGTATCAGTGCAGGATGGAGACGAAAGGAGGGTTTGATGAGACGGATGATGTGTGGATCATGCAGAGGAGAAGAGAAGGGAGAGAAATAGTATCTGGAAAGCAGGAAGCTCAGATCACAAGTGTTTAGATAATACTTTTCTGCTGTGGAAAGGAGGGTGATGGTTGAAGAGAATTTTTGGAACAGGTGTTCAGACTGGTAATAAGTGTGAGTTCTCTCTTGTAGGTAGATCCTCAGGTTCTGAAATACTTTTCTCTATGTTGAAAACAAAAAGGATAGTTTGCAAGAGGATATATGAAATCAAAATAGGTTTCGTGTGTGTGTGTTTTCTGTTTGAGAAATCCAACAAACAAAGAGGTTGACAGACTTTTTGAACTTGATTAGTGAGTTTGAATCTAGATGGAAGGTACAAGATTCCAAAGAATGATATGCAAATTAGAAGTGACAACATATTCAATGAGAAAACACCATCAAGTTTTTTAAAAAATATTTTTTCTTTATTGATATTATAGAGAGAGGAAGGGAGAGGGAGAGATAGATAGAAACATTCATGAGAGAGAACATCGATTGGCCGCCTCCTGCATGCCCCCCACTGGGGATTGAGCCCACAACCTGAGCATGTGCCCTGACTGGGAATCGAACCTGCGACCTCTTGGTGCATGGGTTGATGCTCAACCACTGAGCCACACGGGCTGGGCAACATGATCAAATTTTAATGATGCACTGTGCTTACAAATGAAGAATTCTATTTAGGGAATTTTTATTTTGTGACTTGGAAGGCAGATATTTTCCCCATAAAAACAAGGAATGCAATGAGTCCAGGTGCTCTAAGCAGGCAGCTGAGCAAGCTCAACATTGGATGAGTGTGAGCCTCTCCTCCTGTCAGCAAACCAATGGAAGAGTTGCTTCAAGTGAACGAATGTTTGGAATGACACAAAAGAATGGTCACATGACTGACCACATGCTGAGCTCAGGGTACATAAGCCTCCCTCTCCACTCGCTGACATTCACTCTCAGGATCTCGTCTTGAACAGCTCACAACTCCCCCCTGACACCATGAGCTACTACGGCGGCTACTACGGAGGCCTGGGCTACGGCTGGGGCGGCTTCGGGGGCCTGGGCTGGGGCTTGGGCTGGGGCGGCTGCAGATACGGCTGCTGGCGTCCCTGCTGCTATGGCAGATACTGGTCCTCCGGCTTCTACTGAAATCCTGCCAGCAACTCAGCATCTGAACTTCTAAGGGCCTTCCAAATGTGATCTCAATAACTGGACAACCATCATCAGGCTGGGGCTATTTGCACTAACGCATTCTTCTTCTCAGAATTATGACAGTTTTTCAACTATGTCGATATCTCCATCATAATCCAGAATCCTCTGTCTCTGCTTTATAACTGATTGGACTGTCTGTTCACCTTCTAATAAAACATTGAATTGCAAACAGAGTATAGTTTTTGTTTTTTTCATGACACTCAATTATGTGGAAATGACTTGGGGTACATTTCACCCTATATAATCATTTTTTTCACATACCTCACAAGCATGCGTAGAGATAGAAACATAGATACAAAGATGAAATATTCTACTCTGAAAGAAAAAAAAAGATCTAAAATATTAGCGATTTTATATTTATCAACAACTTGCCTTTATTTAGATAGTATTCAGATTTCTGTCAACAAGAAAAAGTGATAATGATGTAACATCTCTGTTTTCTTACCAAATATGTGTTTTATTTAACTCAGCTACTATTTGTCAGCTCAGTCCCAGGGCACAATAGCTCCTTCCATTTATTTAAATGTCACAGAGCAAAGCCCATCACGGGTTTATGACCAGAGTAAACCATCTGTCCAAGAATTTCCCTTCCGCACAATCTCGTCCAGCGCCTCTGACTCTTCTGAGCATCATCTCACTTGACATTGTCCCCGAGCAGCTGGTTGGAAGCCAATACGGAATTGGGGTAAATTTCTTTCCTCTGAGGTCATTTAACTCAGAATATGTGAGCTCAAATTTTCTGTTGGCTTTTTTATGTTCTTACTGTACTTTACGGGCATTGCTCACCACCGTCATCACTCTGAAGAATTTGTGTCAGTCCAACAAGGGACAGAAACAACAGAGTGAGAGCTAATTCCTGGCTTCGCCGAGGCTGATGACAAGCACAGTCGAATCCAAAAAGGTCCCTTATAAATCTGAATTCCAGTGAAATGTGAATTTCCCCTGATGAAAATTACAGGAACAGATATTGTATTAATAATTTTTTAAATGTAAGGAAATACCAATGTTTTCCTTAAAATCACGTGATATAGCAAAGTAATAATATAAAATTAAGAGATTCGTTTAAATTGGTTGAACCGGGTCCAGCAGGTTGGACTTCGGGAAGCAGCGCTATCCTCACAGAGGTGCGGAGCAGAGGGCAGTGAAGGCAGAGGAGCCCAGCACTGCGCGGGAGAGAATCCCAGGGAGGTGGCCTCTCCGAGTCCTGTGGGGCCAAGGTGTTGGGACTCTAACTGCACGTTCTCCCTTCTTTTTTTTTAAAAAAAATTTTTTTTCTTTATTGATTTTAGAGAAGAAGGGAGAGGGAGAGAGAGGTAGAAACATCAATGAGAGAGAACATCGATGGGCCACCTCCTGCGTGCCCCCTACTGGGGATTGGACCCACAACCTGGGCATGTGTCCCGACCTGGAATCGAACCAGCAACCTCTTGGTGCATGGGTCGACGCTCAGCCACTGAGCCACACCAGCCAGGCACACGTTTTCCCTTCTTTAGCCAAACATCAGATCATCTCACAGTGCCCTCAGCCTCCGTGAGTGTAACTGATTTACGCGAGATGGGAAGGGGTACCTTTCTCAGACAGAATCAGCTTCCCTAACATTCATTGTTTTGATTAAGAGAAGTGAAGGTCTTAATTTCCATGTGAGCTGTAGCTGAGAGTCACCCCTATCTGTACGCATCTCTGTGTCCATGTCCCTCTGCATACCTGTGAGACCACTGACAGGTGTAACTCACCTGGCCCACACGGGGATCCAAGCCCAGCCGGGAGGGGGACGCTCTGTGAGGGGCGCAGGGGGGCTGCAGGCTCGGCTCCCCTATCTCACACATTACCTGGAACTAGTTCTCAGTCTATGGACGTGCCCCACAGGGCTGGAAATCAGGACGCCCGTCCTGTCGTCAGCCGGAGAAGCATGGTGTGTGGCTCTCCCACTAAAATACACCAGCGCCTTTTATGACATCTCACTCTATGACTTAATTAGTTCTGATTGGAGTCAAGAAGAAGCATTGTGACTGTATAGCAGATGGGCCCTTACTCCACAAAAAGCCATCATTTGGCCAATAGAAAAACATTTTTTCCTTATTTCCTACACGACAGAGGGTCTGAATATCATCACCATCCCATTGTCTTGGAGAACGCTCTCAGAAACAGGACGACCAAGGATTGTTAAAATCTTTGAGTTCACTGAATCAAGAGTAAAAAGAAATGAATGTCTCAGTTTTCAAAAATAATAAGTATCCAGAAATATTACTCTTGTTCTATTTTTTGATGCAGAAAATAAATTAATAAATTAAGTTTATATATTTCACAACTTTTTCTTAATATTATATATGTAGGTATATGTATATATGTATGTTTCTATCTGTGGATATAACATAGAGATACATAGCACACTATTTTTTTTTCCTTTGAAATTACACAAATAAACAGGGTATATTTCACTACTGGGCTTTAAACAACGTTTTTTAAATCTACTGGTTTCTATCTCATGTGGACATAGCTGTTTGCATCAGAAACAGTAATAGAAATTAGCACAATCAAGCGCTCTAGCAAATTTACTGAACCTGGAGTTTTAAGGCACGAGGACTTTGTGAAACACTGTTAAAAACATTATAGCACCTTAAGAGTATAGAAATATTTTTAAATTTAAATCTTAATAAATAAGTAATATCTTATCAAAAACATTTACTGAGTACCTAAGAGAAAATAAGGGGCAGGGCACAGAAAGTTGGCATGGAGTATAATGCTAGAGAACATCACGCTAAAATGAAAACTATGAGTAGAGGGATGACACACTGTTGTAAGAAACGGATGAGAGTGAAGGACCGGCTGGCGCAGGTACGTACGGTATCAGTGCAGGATGGAGACGTAGGAGGGTGTGATGAGACGGACGATGTGTGGATCACGCAGAGGAGAAGAGAAGGAAGAGAAATAGTGACTGGAAAACAGAGAGCTAGGATCATCTAGGTGTTTATTTTTTATTACTTATTTATTTTTAACATCGAATGTTTTGGGGTGACATTGGTTCACAGCACCATACAGGTTGCAACTGTACAACCCAATAAAGTATCACCTGCACGGTGCACGGTGCACCATCGCCCCAAACAAAGGCTCTTTCTGTTCCCGTTTCCTCCCCACTTTGCCCACCTGCCCCCAACCCTGCTTCCCTCTGGCCAGCACCACACGTCTGTGTCTGTGTGTTGCATATTTATATGTATTTGCTTAACCCCTTCACCTTCTTTCATCCACTGCTCCCAGCCCTCTCCTCTGACAGCTGTCAGTCTGCTCCATGTGTCCGTGCCTCTGGTTCTACTTTGTTCGCCAGTTGACGCTGTTCATTAGATTCCACGTACAAGTGAGATCTACGGTATTTGTCTTTCTCTGGCTGGCTTACTTCACTCAGCATAATAATCGCCAGGTCTATTCACGCTGTCACAAAAGGCAAGATTTCCTTCTTTTTTGTGGCTGCCTAGTGTTCCATTGTGTACATGTACCACAGCCTTTTTATCCACTGATGGCACTTGGGCTGTTTCCAGATCTTGGCTGTTCTAAATAACACTGCAATGAACATGGGGGTGCATATATTCTTTCTAATTAGTTCTTCGTCATTCTTAGGATATATTCCCAGAAGTGGCATTGCTGGGTCCAAAGGCAGTTCCATTTTTAATGTTTTGAGGAAACTCCGTACTACTTTCCACAGTGGCCCATATACAAGATAAACTCAGAATGGATACAAGGTTTAAATGCAAGCTGTGAAACCATGAAAATCTTAGAAGAAAATATAGGCAGTAAAATCTCAGACATCTCTCGTTGCAACATTTTTGCTGATATATCTCCTCAGGCAAGAGAAACTAAGGAAAACATAAACAAGCGGGACTACATCAAACTGAAACACATTTGCACGGTGAAAGACACCAAGAGAATGGAAAGGGAACTCACTGAATGGGTGAACATATTTGCCAATGATATATCTGATGAGGGATCAGTTTCCAAAATATATAAACTTATATAACTCAACACCAGGAAGACAGATAACCTAATTAAAATATAGGCAAAGGATCTGAATAGACACTTCCCCAAAAGGATGTACAGATGGCCAATAGGCATATAAAAAAAAATGCTCAACACCACTAATCATCAGAGAGAAGAAAATGAAAACCACAATGAGACACCACCTCACACCTGCCAGAATGGCTATCATCATCTCTGTTTTTAGAGAATACTTTTAAATTCTGGAATAGACAGTATTGGTATAAAGAGCATATTTTTGAAAATGTGTTCAGACTGCAGTTATAAGTGTGAATTTGCTCTTGTGGGTAGATCCTCAGCTTCTGAAACACATTTCACTATGTTATAAACCAGAAGGGTAGTCTATAAGAAGATATATAAAATCAACATAGTTTTCTTATGTGTGGGTGTGTGTATTTTCTACTTGAGAAATCAATCCGACAAAGAATTTAACACATTTTTAGAATTTTATACTTGATTCGAGTATTGGAATCTAGATGGAAGACACAAGAATCCGAAGAATGATTTGCAAATTAGAAATGGCAAACTAGTCAACGAGAAAACACCGTCAAGTTTTAATGATGCACTGTGCTTACTAATGAAGAATTCTATTTTGGGGATTTTTATTGTGTGACTGAAACAGATTTTCCCCATAAAAACAAAGAATGCAGAGTTCCAGGTGCTCTAACCGGGCAGCTGAGCAAGCTCAGCATTGATGAGTGTGAGCCTCTCCTCCTGTCCGCAAAGCCATGGAAGAGTGCTTCCAGTGAACGAATGTTTGGAATGACACAAAAGAATGGCCACGTGACTGACCGCATGCCGAGCTCAGGGTACATAAGCCTCCCTCTCACTCCCTGACATTCACTCTCAGGATCTCATCTTGAACAGCACACAACTCCCCTGACACCATGAGCTACTACGGTGGCTACTACGGAGGCCTGGGCTATGGCTGGGGAGGCTTCCGGGGCCTGGGCTGGGGCTCGGGCTGGGGTGGCTGCAGATACGGCTGCTGGCGGCCCTGCTGCTGCAGCCGGTACTGGTCCTCCGGCTTCTACTGAATCAGCACCTGGACATCTGTAGTCTGCGGACCGAGTCTCCCACGAGATGGTCCATCCAGAAGACTCCCCTCCATCCTGCATGCCTCATTCATCTTCCTTCCACAGCCTGTCCTCGGACCACGTGGTTTCAGTCCTGGGAAGAACACTCCGTAACCTGGCGTGGACATTAGATTAGTGATGTCCTTCGGGGACCCAGTCCCGAGTCGGAGGGACATGCATTGGCTCTTAGTGAAGCTGCCTCTCTCATTATCTGGTGTCTACTAACAAACCCTCTGACACAGCATGGGTTTGAGCCTCAGTCTCGCCCCCAAAATAAATGTGTGAGACGCATGAATACGGTTGTCAACCTGGCAGCGTGTTCTTTGATCAGTGTAGTGTAGTTCCTGTGCATTTATTCCTTCCTCTTCTTTCTTTCTTCTTCCTTTTACCCCTCCTCCTCCTCCTTCTCTCTTCTTCTCCTATAACTCCTCCTCCTCCTCACAATCACTGCCTGTCCTCTCTTCCTACCCAGACAGGGATTTCAGGTCTAAGAAAGGCTCTGTGGTGACAATCAAACTTCAGTTAAATTTTTAAATTTATTATTCCTGGTCCCTCCATGTCATCTCAAAGAGTATTATCCTAAGCGAAACAAGCCAAGCAGAGAAAGACAAATATCGCACTTATTTGTGGAATATAATGAACATAACAGTCTGAGGAACAGGGTAGACCCAGAGACATGGAAGTAGGGTATAGACTGACAACCCTCAGAAGAGGGGGTGGGGGAGAAGGAAGAGATAAACCATAGAACTTATACGCATGTATGCATAACTGATGGACATGGACAACAAAGCTGGGGACAGGGCGGGGGCAATGGGGAGGAGGGTGTCAGTGGGGGAAAAAGGAGAAACATCTGTAACAAAAACAAATTAATATAAAATACAAAAATAAACAAAAAAATAAAATCAATAAAGAAAAAAATAAAAAATAAATAAATTTATTATTCCTTGGAAATTACACAGTTAATTTCAAAGCAAAATAACAAGAAGAAACTTTAAATTATTTTAGAACACTTGAGAAAGAAACATGAAAGAATTATATCCAAATATTAACCATTGTAAACTCTAGGACATGGGTGTGTGATGTTCGCTTTCTTCTTTTGGGTGTGTTTAAAATATTTCATAAAATAAAAATATGTAAGAAAAAAGCAAAAAACTATTTATCCTGGTCTCCTATATATTATCATATTGAATTTATAAAAATTGATTCAGGAAGAAAAAAAATCTGAATAGTTTTATCTCATAGGGAAATTAAATCTGTGATAAAAAATCTTGCTGAAATCTCAGTTTAAGGTCAGATGGTTTCACTGGTGAATGTGAATTCTAAACATTTTCCATTCCAGGGAATAATAGAAACACTTCTATAATTTTTGCAACATCTCAAAATAAAAATATAGTGTCATCAGCAGGGAGAATTACAAGTCAGTATATCTCATTAACATACATGCAGAATTCCTAAGAACATATGAACACATGTAATCTAGCAATGTATGAGGCAGATAACACATTATGACCAAGTGGGTTTTATTTCAGGAATTCAAGAAAAGCTCAGCACCAGAAAACCGTAAGCAGAAGTCAGTAGATTAACCGAGTAAATGCAAAGAGTAGAAGAAATCCACAGATTATTTTAAGTTCTCAGCCTTATAATTCCACTGTCCTTGTTATACTGAGTCTAGCTTGATGGTTTATTTCTGAGTGTCTGTTCTTACCTTTTGGCATTTCATACATATCTGTGTGTGCACATATTGTTGTTGTTGGAAGTCAGATGTTTTTCACGGGTACTTGGGACAGACTCAGCCTCAGCGTGAGAATTTGAGTTAGTCTTCAGGAGTGCTATGGAGGATCCGATTCCCTGGCTTCTACTGAAATCCTAACCTGGGAGTCCATCATGTGAGGCTATAAAGGGTTAATCAAGTTATCCAAAATTTGAACCAAACAAGATCAGCGGGACCAAGCCCAGGGCAAAACGTTCAGCGTCGGAGATTTTAAGAATGTCCCCATCTAATGTGTGCCTGTCATGTCTTCTGGAGTCTTCCCTTTGTCCTTTCAAACTGCCAGTCCTTCTCTTCCCTCTGCCATGAGTCACCCTCGTGTGACATGGCACACGTGACTTTGTCGTTTATTCGTTCAGTGAAATCCTCCTGCCCCTCTGTCTGCGCGCCTCCCTCCCGGAGCTCTTCCAAAGACACAGCCCTGCGCTGTGGTGCTCTGTCCCTCCACGCGGAGCAAAGTGTCCCCTTTCCCCACGCCTCGCCCCGTCCGCTCGGCAGCGCTCGTTCTGATTTAGATCCCCCATCTGTTAACCCCCAGTTTAGCTCGATCTGAAAAGCAAAGTAGTAAACAAGGTTGAGTATCAATGCCATTAAAATATCCAGATGGATTTTCATGACTCAGACTTGTTTACGCAACACAAGATTTGTCCGGCCCCCTAGGAAGACCTGCCCTTGGGGTCAAGGGGGTCACAGAGTGTGTGCTGTACAGTGACCAGAGCTGAGAAGCAACAGCCCCACGGCCACTGGACAGCCGCAGGGTGGGCCAAAGTAGGTTTGTACGAACCATGGTTTATTCTTATATTATTATTTTATTTATTTATTTATTTATTTATTTATTTATTTATTTATTTATTTATTTATTTATATTGGCAATTCCAGAGTCATATCTTTTGAAACCTAGAAAGATTAATCCTCCATGGATTTAATATAATGCTTATTTTAGATTAGTCTTGCATTATTATTTATTAATTATTGTATTGTTTATTATTATTAACCAACTTCTGTGCATCCCTGTATACGACCGAGCATGACGGAGCCCAGCGATAAGCATTCTGTGTTTCCGTGGTTAGTAGCATTTCTCCACAATTTGAGGAAAGGCCTCAAAGAAGAGCCGTCCCGAGGTGATAGGTGTGGGGCACGCCTACGTAAGGCGGTGTGAACGCAGTACTGGGACTGGAAGTTACTGCGCTTGGAAGGAAAGACACTGCATTCCGCCTCTCCTTCCGGGGAGAAGCCGTTTCTCATCTTAGGGGACAGGCTCACCCCCGAGGTGAACGCGCACCCGGCGGAGGAAGCGGGCGGAGCGCGGCGTCGCACACCTGTCCTTGCCATCCTGTGTCTCCAGCTCCACTTCGTGAGAACGAAATCCTCAGATTACCAACTGCCTTTGGTTTCTAGAACGATCCGTTAACATGGATCAAGCTCTGAAGAAGAAAGACAAACACAAGTAAGTAATAGCGTGCGAGGTAGTGAAACATGTTTCAGCTAGAACAAAAACATTAAACACAGGAAAAAGGTGATGGAGATGGATGTCACATTACAATGTTCTGATCATATACAGACACCATTTTAAAGTGGGAAAAAGTCAAACCCAATACTGGGTGACATATGTTCATTACATCGTTGCACACCTCGGACAAAACGCCAGCACCCAGAAGTGCGAAGAGCCGCCGCCAATCGATAAGGAAAATGCTGATTAAAGAAGCCCAGTTAAACGTGGACAAGACAGTCGAACAGACACGTCAACAAGAAGGATCTGTAAGTGGCCCGTAAACCTTTGGAAAGATGCCCGGTGTCATTGCCAAACCAAATTAGTACGATACCCAGATGCCGCCGCAGGAACGACCACAGGGGAGTCTGCGGCCCGCGTGGGGGAGCGGCGCCGCTCTGACCCTCCTGAACCGCGTGGGCCCCGTGGGTTAGCAGGTGTCCTGGAGCTGGGGCAGACGCTGCCTCAGATCCTGTGTCGCTGCCTTTGCAACCCAGGTCCTCTGTGCTGTGTACGACCCAGGGAAGGATGTCTAGGAAAACAGAGACCTCTATGAAGAGGCACGCTTCGGGTTTCTTCAGGCGTGTCAGCCAGAAAAAAGGAAAACAAGAAAGAGGAAACAAAGAAAGAAAAGAAACGGCTCAAAAACAAATTTTATGCGAGCGCCGATTTTGCAGCAGTGAAAACAGTGCCAGTACTACGGGAACCACGGAGCCGCGTCTCGCACAGACCGGGGCGCACGGCCGGGGAAAGGTGCGTGATTCCATCCGCGTGACGTTCGGAGCAGGCGAACTTCTAGGGGCTAACCCTGATTGGTCGAGTCCAGAGGAAAATGTGGGGACTTTGCGTGTGGTTGCTCAAGGTGATCTGTGAATATATGCAAAATACCCACGAACTCTTACATTGAACGTGTATGCATTTCACAATGTTTTAAACAACAACAAATACGTGAAATGACGAGTTACATGTTTTGTTTTGTTTTTTTTTTCCCCCAAAAGCAATGCAGCTATTTGAGACAATTCTGCCTTTAAAGTCTCGGAGCCTTCATAGACTTATCCATGACTATGAACGACAGAATCCTTAGCAGTAAGGACCTTGGAACGCATTCATCCACTCAGCACTTACTTGCTGAGTTTCTACTGCAGGCTAGTCTCTGAAGAGTAGTCAACACGTCCCACTGGGAAAATGCAGCATTGGATAATTTCTCATAAACTCAACAAAAGATGAACAGTCTAGTTGCGGTCAGCAAAGGTCAACAAGAGTTTAGAAGCTTAATTTGAGGTAAGAGAGGATCTGGAGGGCTTGCAAGGGTGAGGGGCGGCCCTGGCGTGGGTGGTTAACTTTGTGGAGTAAGCTGAAGAAATTTTTGTCTTCAGACAGTATTTTTTCCACTCTGCTTTTTTTTAATTTTTTTTTTTTACATTGTACACACATGTTTTTGTGATTCTGAAACTATTTTCAGTGTTACCACGCTCTTACTAAATTTTCCAGGGTCTTTGATAATGGCATATATTTCAATATTAAACGTGTTCATGAATATTTCGTATTTTATTAGAGACGAGTGAGCTATTTTTTGAAAGGAGAAGCATGAACACGCAACTGGCAAAGAGAATGCAAAGGCAAAAACATTGTGGTAAAAGTGCAGTTATGTGAAAGTATTGAGTAAGAATTAAATAGAAATGTATGGGAACCCTGGGGAAATCGTATATATTTCACTATTTAACTTAGTGCCAGACCCTAAAGGGAGCTGGGAGGAACTGAGTGATATTTGGAGGTGATATTTGAAGATTAAATACGAGGGCAGACACATGGGTTCGAGAGAGGCGGGAGATGGAGGTCGGAGTCGGGAGGCAGAGGTCACCTGGTTTTGGCAGCACTTGGAGCAGATGACATGCCAGACGGAAGCGAGGCTGTGATAAAAAGGATTTTGAACAGTGTTTAAGGCTGCTTATAAAACAGATTTTTGGTGACTGTGATTCGCCCGTCATCTATGAACAATATTACCCCATTTATGAATCCAAATACTTTTTATTTTCCAAGCTGATCTGCAAAACCAAAAGGGGTATGTTGTGGATGAGAACCGATGTCATGGAATAACGGAAGAGGACGGCTGTATGTCAGCCCTTCGTTCTGAGGTCGGCCAGAGTCCCCGCGGCGAGCTGGTCCCAGGCTCTCCTGTGCTTCCTCGGCTCTGACGAGCAACTTCACTGTGAGGCAGCAGGTGTCTTTGGAAGCACACGATTACTCTGGACTTGATCCGACCCATCTTTCAGTTAACCACAGGGAACCGTTCGAATCCAGGGCAAGCCAGAAAGGAAGCAGCACTGACTTTTGAAACAGAACACCATCCAGTGTGTTAGGCGAGATGCTTGGCTACGAAGAACTGTGTTCAGTGTGGAATGTCCCAACTTTGAAGACACAGCAATTTCTTCTCATAAAAGAGATGCAATATGTTTAAGGCACACCGTAACTAGGCAGCAATGCAGGCTGAAACATTTTAATGAGTATGAGGCCTCCCAAGACGCAGGATTGCATCAACTAGGGGTAACGTGGGGTGACCCAAAATAGCTGACTTGTGTTTCATCACATGCCGAGCTCAGGGTATATAAGCCTCCCCCTACACTCGCTGACATTCACTCTCAGGATCTCGTCTTGAACAGCTCACAACTCCCCCCTGACACCATGAGCTACTACGGCGGCTACTACGGAGGCCTGGGCTACGGCTGGGGCGGCTTCGGGGGCCTGGGCTGGGGCTCGGGCTGGGGCGGCTGCAGATACGGCTGCTGGCGGCCTTGCTGCTATGGCGGATACTGGTCCTCCGGCTTCTACTGAAATCCTGCCAGCAACTCAGCATCTGAACTTCTAAGGGCCTTACAAATGTGATCTCAATAATTGGACAACCATCATCAGGCTGGGGTTATTTGTACTAACGCATTCATCTTCTCAGAAATATGATAGTTTTTCAACTATGCCTATATCTCCATCATAACCCAGAATCCTCTGTTTCTGCTTTATAACTGATTGGACTGTCTGTTCACCTTCTAATAAAACATTGAATTGCAAACAGAGTATGGTTTTTGTTTTGTTCATGACACTCAATTATGTGGAAGTGATTTGGGGTACATTCTACTCCGCTGTCAAATCACAATTATTTTTTTCACATACCTCACAAGCATGGGTAGAGATAGAAACATAGATACAAAAATTAAATATTCTACTCTAAAAGGAAAAAAATATTTTTAAAATGTCAGTGATTTTATATTTAGCAACATCTTGCCTTTACTTAGTATTCAGATTTCTGTCAACAAGAAAAAGTGATGAAGATGTAACATCTCTATATTTTCTTACCATATATGTGTTTTATTTAACTCAACTACTATTTCTCAGCTCAGTCCCAGTGCACAATAGCTCCCTCCATTTATTTAAATGTCATAGAGCAAAGCCCATCACAGGCTTATGACCAGAGTAAACCATCTGTCCAAGAATTTCCATTCCGCACAATCTCATCCAGAGCCTCAGACTCTTCTGCACATCATCTCACTCGACGTTGTCCCCGAGCAGCTGGTCTGGAAGCCAATACAGAATTGGGGTAAATTTCTTTCCTATGAGGTCATTTAACTCAGAACATGTGAGCTCAAATTTTCTGTTGGCTTTTTTTATGTTCTTACTGTACCTTATGGCGTTCCTCACTACCATCATCACTCTGAAGAATTTGTTTCAGTCCAAGCTGAGGCTGATGACAAGCACAACCGAATCCAAAAAGGTCTCTTATAAATCTGAATTTTAGTGAAATCTGAGTGTCTTCTAATAACATGGGCAACACAGGACATTTATTTTTGATGAAATAAATGATAATGGAGGCAAATACCAAAGTTTTCCTGGAATCAAATAATATATTCAGATAATAATATGAAATGAAGATATTTGGTTGATATTAGTCAGATTAGTTTGTTTGGATCTATACCCCACCTTAGATAGTTCTGATAATTTGGGGGAAGGCTGAACTTATTGTTGCAGTCATTTGAAAATTATATTTTGTTTGAAAGAACAGGGAATATATTCAGATGGGCACTGTATTATCAAAAATGTTACTTATAAACCTCAAAACAAAACAAAAACTAGCACCACCAACAAAACTAAACCCTCAGCTGCACGTTAAAGTCATGTAAAGTAAACATAATGGTAGAGACCCAAGCCCAAGATACAGGTACATTCCAGTAGGACTTGCATTTGGACCCTGGGCCTAAACTTGGGTTTTCTTTATTATAGTCACAGAGTGAGCTCAGGAGATTCTCAAAGGCTGCCCATTAACCTTCACATTCTTTCTGTGGTCTCAGTCATCTCCCCACTGCACATTTATTTTTTATAGATTTTCTAGGCATCAAGATGGTAGGAGGCTTTGTTAAAAATATCACATAATCTTAAGAGTATAGAAGTATTTTTAATGTAAATCTTAATCAATGAGATTATCTTATTAAAATGTTTGAGAGCTGCATGCAAAGGGGAAGGGGATATAGTCTGTAATATTGTGATGTTTGCACAGTGACAGATGGTTCCTAGATTACTGAAGAGGTGATGACAGTCTAAGGTACAAAAATGTTGAATCATTATATTGTACACCTGAAACTAATATACCCATGTGATTGTATACCAACTATTCTTAAATACAAAATAAAAAATAGAAATAAAAATATTTGCACATTACTTAAGAGTAAACGAAGGGCAGGACACAGAGAATTTGAATAGAATATAATGCTAAAATTAAAAATATGAGTAGAGGGATGAAATACTGATTAAAAAATGGATAAGAGTGAAAAACCAGCTGGTGCAAGTACGTACTGGGAATGAGTGCAGGATGGAGACGTAAAGAGGGTTTGATGAGATGGATCATGTATAGATTATGGAGAGGAGAAGAGAAGAAAGAGAAATAGTAACTGGAAAGTAGGGGGCTGAGATCATCTAAGTGTTTAGATAATATTTTCTGCTGTGGAAAGGAAGGTAATGTTTGAAGTGAATTTTTTGAACAGGTGTTTAGACTGGTAATAAGTGTGATTTTGTTCTTGTAGGTAGACCTTCAGCTTCTGAAATACATTTCAGTATGTTGTAAACCAAAAGATAGTTTGCAAAAGGATATATAAAATCAAAATAAGTTTTGTGTGTGTGTGTGTGTGTGTGTGTGTGTGTGTGCATATTTTCCATTAGAGAAATCAATTTGACAGACTTCAGAATTTTAAACTTATTGGTGTATTTGAATCTACATGGAAGTAAGATACAAGAATCCAAAGAATGATATGCAAATTGGAAATGACAAAATATTCAATGAGAAAACACCATCAGGTTTTAATGATGCACTGTGCTTACTAATGAAGAATTCTATTTAGGGAATTTTTATTTTGTGACTTTGAAAACAGATATTTTTCCCATAAAAACAAAGAATGCAATGAGTCCAGGGTGTTCTAACCAGTCACCTGAGCAAGCTCAGCATTTAATGAATGTTGAGCCTCTCCTCCTGTCAGCAAACCAATGGAAGAGTTACTTCAAGTGAACGAATGTTTGGAATGACACAAAAGAATGGTCTTGTGACTGATCACATGCTGAGCTCAGGGTACATAAGCCTCCCTCTTCACTCGCTGATATTCACTCAGAGGATCTCATCTTGAACAGCACACAACTCATCCCCTGACACCATGAGCTACTATGGCGGCTACTACGGAGGCCTGGGCTACGGCTGGGGCGGCTTCGGGGGCCTGGGCTGGGGCTCCGGCTGGGGCGGCTGCAGATACGGCTGCTGGCGTCCCTGCTGCTATGGCAGATACTGGTCTTCCGGCTTCTACTGAGATCCTGCCAAGCAACTCAGCATCTGAACTTCTAAGGGACTTCCAAATGTGATCTCAATAATTGGATAACAAACATAATGCTGGGGCTATTTTCACTAAAGCATTCATCTTCTCAGAATTATGATAGTTTTTCAACTATGCCTATATCTCCATCATAATCCCAGAATCCTTTATTTCTGCTTTATAACTGATTGGACTGTCTGTTCACCTTCCAATAAAACATTGAATTGCAAACAAAGTATTGTTTTTGTTTTGTTCATGAAACTCAATTATTTTGAAGCAATTTTGGGTATATTCTACTCCATTGTCAAATAATAATCATTTTTTCCACATACCTCACAGGCATGCCATGGAGATAGAAAAATAGATATAAAGATTAAATATTCTACTCTGAAATGAAAAAAAATTGATTTAAAATGTTAGTGATTTTACATTTATCAACATCTTGCTCTTATTTTGACATTATTGAGATTTACGTCAAAAAGAAAAAGTAATGACGATGTAACATCTCTATATTTTCTTATCAAATATGTGTTTTATTTAACTCAACTACTACTTCTCAGCTTAGTCTTAGTACACAATAGCTCGTTCCATTTATTCACATGGAGTAGATCAAAGCTATCACGGACTTGTGATGAAATAAACCATCTGTCCAAGAATTTTTATTCTGCATAATCTCATCCAATGCTTCAGACTCTTCTGTGCATCACCTCACTTGATATTGTACCCAAGCAGCTGGTCTGAGCGCCAATACTGAATTAGGGTAAATTTCTTTCCTATGAGGTCATTTAATTCAGAACATGTGAGCTCAAATTTTCTGTTTGCTTGCTTTTATTACGTTCTTATTGTATATTATGGGCATTCTTCACAACCATCATATTACTGAAGAATTTGTTCATTTTGCAATAATTTGTTTCGATCCAACATGCTGAGGCTGATAATAAGCATGGCTGAATCAAAAAAGTCTCTTATAAATCTGAATTTCAGTGATTTCTGAATTTCCTCTAATAAATATGGGCAACATGGGGCATTTATTTTTCATGAAATAAAAGATGATGGGGGCAAATATCAAAGTTTTCCTGGAATAAAGTGATATATTCAGGTAATAATATAAAATGAAGATATTTGGTTGAAATTGGTCAACAATGGTCAAATAAGTGTCTTTGGGTCTATACTCCATTTTAGATAATTCCTAGAAGTTTGGGCAAACAGAACTTATTATTTCAGTCATTCAACAAATATGTTTTGTTTGAAAGAATAGTGAATAAATTCAGATGGGCACTGATTATCAAAAATGTTACTTAAAAACCTGAAAACAAAACAAAAACCTGCACCACCAACCAAATGAAACCCTCAGCCGCATGCTAAAGTCATATAAAGTACTCAGAAAACTAAGACTTGACAGTCGTGTTTAACGTGGGTCCTCCTACACTCATCCAATCTCAGTAGAGTGAGCCACAATCAGCACAACACCAACACTCACAGGGAAAATTTGGCAGGTTCCAAAACCCACTGAGACAGGAAAAATGGTGCAACAAAGAAACAAATCCCAAATGAAAGAACAAGAGAATTCTACAGAAGAAGTGATAAATGATATGGAATTAAATAAGTTATAAGAGGTAGAGTTCAGAATAATGATTATGAGAAAGCTCAACAGCATGAGTAAAGATATAGAAACATTGAAAATCAACCAACTGGAAATGAAAAACCACCAAGCAAAAATGAAGAATGACATAGCAGAAATAAAGATCACATTGGAAAGAATAATGGGTTCAGTAGAGGAAGCCAAGGATTCGATCGGTGAATTAAAAGACAGGGTAGAAAAAAAATCACCCAATCAGAGAACCAAAATGAAAAAAATAATTTAAAAACAGGAAGACAGCTTATGAGAACTGTGAGCCAATATGAAACAGTGTAACAACATCCGCATCATAGGAGTTCCAGAAGAAGAAAATGAGCAAAGGTTAGGAATATATTTGAAGAAATAGTGACAGAAAACTTTCCTAACTTGGTGAAGGAAAAAGGAATAGAAGATCAGGAAGCACAGAGAGGCACAAGTAAGAAGAACCCAAAGAGGTCCAAACCAAGACACATAATTACTAAAATGCCAAAAATTAAAGAGAGGGAATCCTAAACACAGCAAGAGGTAAGCAACAGGTTACCTACAAAGGAGCTTTCATAAGGCCAATTAGCTGACTTCTCAACAGAAACACTACAGGCCAGAAGGGAATGTCATGAAGTAATCAAGGTAATGAAAACCAAGAATCTGAATCCAAGACTACTCTATCCAGCAAGGCTATCATTCAAAATAGAAGGTGAAATAAAGAGCTTCCCAGACAAAAAAAAAAAAAAAAAAAAAAAAGCTAAGGGAATATATCAGCAACAAGCGAGCACTGCAAAAATTGTTAAAAGGACTGCTGTAAACAGCAGAAGAAATAGGATGAGAAACATAACCATAATAAACAAAAATGGCAATAAATAAGTACATATCAATAATAACCTTAGATGTAAATGGATTAAATGCTTGAATCAAAAGACACAGTGTAGCTGAATGGATAAGAAAGCATGACTCATATATATGTTGTTTACAAGAGACCTACCTCACAACAAAAGACTCACATAGGTCGAAAGTGAATGGATGGGAAAAAAATTTCCAAGGAAAGAAAAGCTGGGTTAGCAATACTCATATTGGATAAAGTAGACTTCAAAATGAAGGCCATAACAAGAGACAAAGAAGGCGACTACATAGTATTGAAAGGATCTATCCAACAGGAGGATACAACCTTGGCAAACATATATGTACCCAATATAGGAGCACCAAAATATATTTTAAAACTTCAGGAGGATTTCAAAAGAGAAATTGACGGCAATACAATTATAGCTTGCAACTTCAACACCCCACTGACATCACTGGGTAGATCCTCTAGAGAAAAAATTAACAGAGAAACAGAGACTCTAAATTATGCACTAAATTAAATGGATTAAATAGATATTATCAGAGAATTACACCCCCAAATTGCAGAATTTACATTCTTCTCAAGTGCACATGGGACATTCTCAAAGACAGACCACATGTTAGGACACAGACTAAGTCTCTACAAGTCTCTACAAATCAAAAAGATTGAAATCATATCAAGCATCTTCTCAGATCACAATGGCATAAAATTAGAAATTAAACAATAAAAACACTCAAAAACATTCAAACACATGGAGGCTAAATAGTCATGTTATTAAACAATGAATGGATTACCAAGGAGTTCAAGGAAGAAATTAAAAACTTCTTGGAAACCAATAAAAATGAATACACAACAACATAAAATCTCTCCTCCGGACCGCAGGCCGACGCTCTAAGCGCTGAGCCAAACCGGCCAGGGCACAACAACATAAAATCAATGGGACAGCAAAAGGAGTCCTGAGAGGGAAGTTCATAGCACTACAAGCCTACCTCAAGAAACAAGAAAAATTTCTAATTGACTATCTAACCCTACAACTTAAAGAACTAGAAAGTAAATCAAAAGAAAAATCCAGAGCAAGTAGAAGGAAATAAATAGTAAATGTCAGAGCAGAAATAAATGACGTAGAGACTAAAAAATCAATTACAAAGATCAATGAAACAGAGAGATGGTTTTTTGAAAAGATAAACAAGATTGATGGACCCTTAGCCAGTATCACCAAGAATCAAAGAGAGAAGACCCAAATAAATAAAATCAGAAACAAAAGTGAAGCAACAACTGACACCACAGAAATACAAAGGATCGTTAACAAATACTATGAACAATTATACGTCAACAAATTGGACAATCTAGGTGAAATGAACAAATTTCTAGAATCACACAGTCTCCCAAAACTGAACTGGGAAGAGACAGAAAACTTGAATAGACCAATAACAACTAAAGAAATTGAGGATGTAATCAAGACTCTCCCAGCAAACAAAAGTCCTGGCCCAGATGGCTTCATTGGGTATTTTACTGAACATTCAAAGAAGAACTAACACCAATTCTCCTCAAACTATTCCAAAAACTTCAAGAAGAAGGAAGACTTCCAAACTCATTTTATGAGGCCAGCATAATTCTAATTCCAAAACCAGATAAAGACACTACAAAGAAAGAAAACTGCAGGCCAATATCCCTGATGAACACAGATGCCAAAATCCTTAACAAAATATTAGCAAATTGGATCCAGCAATACATTAAAAAAATTATTCACCATGACCAGGTAGGATTCATCCCAGGGATGCAAGGCTGGTACCGTATTCACAAAGCAATAAATGTGATACACCACAAAAACAAAATGAAAGATAAAAAACATATGATCATATCAATAGACACTGAAAAAGCATTTGACAAAATCCAGCACCCATTTCTGATAAAAACGCTCAGTAATGGGGGAATAGAGGGATCATATCTTAACATAATAAAGGTCATATATGAAAAACCTACAGCCAACATCATATTCAATGGGCAAAAACTAAAAGCATTTCCCTTAAGAACAGGAGCAAGACAGGGATGCCCACTTTCACCACTTTTATTTAATGTGGTACTGGAAGTCTTAATCACAGTAATTAGACAAGAAGGAAAAATAAAAGGAATCTAAATTGGAAAGAAGGAAGTGAAACTGTCATTATTTGTAGATAACATCATATTGTACATAGAAAATCCTAAAGGCTCCATCAAAAATCTACTAGACTTAATAAACGAATTTGGCAAGGTAACAGGATACAAAATGAACATCCAGAAATTGGCAGCATTCTTACACACCAATGATGACCTCACAGAAAGAGAAACTAAAGAAAACAATCCCATTTACCACCGCAGCAAAAAAATTAAGATACCTAGGAATAAACTTAACCAAAGAAGTAAAGGACCTCTTCACAGAAAACTACAGGTCATTGAAAAAAGAAATAGAGAAAGATATAAAAAAGTGGAAGCATATACCTTGTTCATGGATTAGAAGAATGAACATCATTAAAATGTCCATACTACCCAAAGCAATCTATAGATTCAATGCAATCCCCATGAAAATACCAACGATATATTTCACAGAACTAGAACAAATACTCCAAAAGTTTATATGGAACCAAAAAAAGACCCCGAACAGCCACAGCAATCTTGAAAAAGAAGAACAAAGTAGGAGGGATCACAGTACCGGATATCAGGTTATACTACAAAGCTATTGTAATCAAAACAGCCTGGTAGTTTGCAAAAGGATGTATAAAATCAAAATAGGTTTTGTTTTTGTGTGTGTGTGTGTGTGTGTGTGTGTGTGTGTGTGTGTGTATTTTCTACTTGAGAAATCAATTTGACAAAGAGGTTGACAGACTTCAGAATTTTAAACTTGAGTAGTGTGTTGGAATCTTGATGGAAGTAAGAGACAAGAATCCAAAGAATGATAAGCAAATTAGAAATGACCACATATTCAATGAGAAAACACCATCAAATTTTCATGATGCACCGTGCTTACTAGTGAAGAATTCTATTTAGGGAATTTCTATTTTGTGACTTTGAAGACAGATATTTTCCCCATAAAAACAAAGAATGCAATGAATCCAGGGTGTTCTAACCAGGCAGCTGAGCAAGCTCAACGTTTTGATGAGAGTGAGCCTCTCCTCCTCTCAACAAACAGATGAATGAGATGCTTCCAGTGAACGAATGTTTGGAATGACAAAAGAATGGCCACGTGACTGACCGCATGCCGAGCTCAGGGTACATAAGCCTCCCTCTCACTCCCTGACATTCACTCTCAAGATCTCGTCTTGAACAGCTCACAACTCCCCCCTGACACCATGAGCTACTACGGCGGCTACTACGGAGGCCTGGGCTACGGCTGGGGCGGCTTCGGGGGCCTGGGCTGGGGCTCGGGCTGGGGCGGCTGCAGATACGGCTGCTGGCGGCCTTGCTGCTGCGGCCGGTACTGGTCCTCCGGCTTCTACTGAGATCCTGCTGCAGGGACCTGTGGCCGAGCCAGGAGCGCATTTGCTGACCTGTTATTCCCTCAGTGGACGGAGTTTCCCAGACCTGTGGTGGAGAGAAATCTCCGAATTCCAGGGAATTCTTCATTCATAAGCATGTTTGCTTCCTCTCCTGCTGTGCTCAGCTCCGGGCTCTACCCGCTGGTTGATGCCGAATACCCAATAAATGATCCAATTTGAAGCAGTATATATGGCTCTCTTGATTCATTTAACTCAATTATGTGTACATACTTATATGTAAATTTTACGATTTGTTGATTATAAGTACAATACACACCTGGAGGTATGAATCTATATACATTATAAATACATAATTAGTTTACACATTTTGCGTTTTATCTATTTTTATTTCTTAATGGAGTTCAAATTTCAGAACAAATTCTCTAATTTTGTCTTCTTTTGCTTCTTTTATATATTTTTTTAATAAAAACATGTGGTGTTAGGTATACCTACTTATGTTTGCTAGACATCCATTTCAGAAAAACTGTAATCATAGCAAACTTTTTTCCCCACAAATCTTATAAGATTAAAAATGCACATACACATTTTTAGAGAAAGTGAGCTCTGTTTTTCTATAAATCTTTGAATTATATATCATCTTCCTTTGTTCCCAATCTTCTGCTTTTATCTGATGTGTCGTACGTGTAAAAAGGACTGCCCTGAGAGTGGTTCGTAAGCTGGATAATGAAATGAGACCTTCGGCCACTCAACTAGTCTCACGGTCCTCTCATGGGGCCCTTGCTCTTCATCACCTTCGTCATCCTTCTGAGGGACACGTACTTGAGGCAGGACAACACACATACAGAAATATCATCACGAATCAAAACATTATGTGGCTTTAAGTGACTAAAATACCATTCACTACATTAAAAAATTGTATAAACATGAGTTTCAGGGATAAATATTATCCCTTCAAAAATGACCATTTTACCAGCAGCATGAGGAACAAGGAATAGAACATAAATATCTACAAAAATACTATTTTCCGAGAACTGAGTGTTACCTTCAGGTAACGATATGACCCCAGTGATTGACATTTGGTGTAACCTGGGCAACTGTAATAAACAAAGGAAACAACATGAAACCACAGAATTGAATCCCTGAATGGGCCATTAAAACTCTGTAACACTGTCCATACTTTCACAGCCAGGGAAACGCGGAATACGTGATTTCCCTGCTAATCCCTGCAAAGACTGGTCAGAACCGTGCTGATCCGAGTCCCGGGTATTTGACTGCATCGTTGACGTTCTTTATGTATTTTCTCCTTGAAGGTTGTAAAAAAAATTTTTTTTTGAAAGTTATGGTTGTGGTTATAGGAACTGAATGATCACAACTGTGTTCACGGATATTGATCCCTTTATATAGGTTAACACCTTGTTTTTCTAACCGTTTTACTGTTTTGATAGGGAGAATGCTACCTGTCCATTGCTAGCGTATCTGCTTTTGACTATGACTAAATGTTTTTTAATCAAAAACGTTTAAAGTTGACACTATTGCAGACATCCCCTATTCCAGCCCCTGTAACTAAGCAATGAATAGCGTTAAAACTCAGCTCCACAGGGGGTCCAATGTAGGGTGGCTGAAGATTTGACTTTGGGTGGTGGGCACACAATGCAATATCCAGATGACGTATCATAGAATCATGCACTTGAAAACTACACAGTTTAATTAACCAATGTCACCCCAATACATTTAATTAAAAACTCAACTCTGGGTAAAAACGACACATAAGCAAAGCCAAAACGATACTGAACAAAACCACCAGGATTAACTCTTCTTTTGGTCAACGTTTCTAGGGTCTGTATGTCTCATCACCGTGGCTGAGCAAGGGTTACAGCCCAGTGACTCTGCGGAAGGCTCAGGTTCTGTAGTTTTAATCCAGCAGAATAAGATTTCTAATTTCCTCTCATTTGGCTAATTTCTCCAGGGACAGTTTCCAGGGGGCTGACAAGCAGTGATCAATAAAATTATTACCACTGTAACATTCTTAGTACAGTCAATATTACCATAATTTTGTTCTATGCAAGATTGTACCAATCTGTATGCAAAGTGAGAGAAAATTGTTTGAATTCATAACAAAAGATTTCTTTACTTTCAGGGAAATGTGAGAACATTTTCTAGTCCTGCGTCTATCAACATGAATTGAAACCTGGTCATGAGGTAAAACTTCATAAAACTAATAACAATCTAAGTCTCCTCTTGATCCACTGAACAGACAGAAAAATAATCCCTCCCCCCAAAGACATTTCCAATGTGACTTTTTCCCTTGTTCATTTAGGAAAAGAATCAAGGATTTGTTCCATATTTCTCAAACTGTTATTTTTTTCTAGTTTTTACAGCTAAAAGACATTTATAAGTTATGCAGGTCATAGTCATGTGTTTTCTTTGCTTCTATTTTCTGTTTATTGGTGTTATTAAAGTTGTTTATTTGCACCCCATATAGAAACAGTGTTACACATAAAAAGAAAACATAGCCCTTGAGCGTGGTCCCTTGCTCTGATGCGCCGTGTGGAAGTCTCACGGAATTGATTCATGATTCTAAACGAGTCATTTTAAGTGCAAATACCCGTTTCACCAATTGGCTGATTTCCTAACATGAGAAACAGAAATGAAATGACGTTCGGTTGGAGTTGCGGGAAGGTAGACGTCTCATACTGGGTTAAATGCTGCTGGTAACCATAGAGCCTGTGGGAACCTGGGTCAGCCGTACAGCGTTTCCTCGAATGGCCCGTCGGGGGCTCAGATTACAATATGCATGATTCCCGCTTCAGTGTTGGTTCAATTCATATAATTCTTTCAGAGAATATTGTTGACTGACAACAAAATGCTTGGTGCTGCTTAGACCCTAGTGAGTCAGTGAACAAGCCCACCCCAAAATGCCATCCAAGTATTATGTATGAATCTCAGCAATGTGGCTGCAGTTACACGACACAAGTGTTTTGAGTCCTAAGTTTCAAGATATGGGCACATTTGCTTGGGGCTTAATCAGCTGTGGGAGCCTCTCTGGGGGTCGGTAGCTGATTCTCTGGGCTCTGGTGGGGGGCTTCGAAGACCAGGCCAACATGTCTCCAGAGAGGGTTTTGTTTTTCCCGTCTTTTCAGTCATTGCTCCACACATCAGAGAATTCCTTAAGCACTCCAGGCTGCACGAGTCCTTTTAAAATGTCAGGTGATTTTAACAGTTGAAATATGTTTCGAACAAGTAACAACCGGATCGATGTCTTAGAGAGGTCTAGTGATGTCTTAGGAAAGGTTAGTTAACGGGCAGAGGTTAGGGGCGGGAAGACAGGGACGAAGGTGTTCTGACTGAGGAAGCCCTGGGGACGGGAGGAGCAAGGTGCTGCACTGAATGCACAGGTTGGAACTGAAACCATGTCACCCACCTCACAGTTTACCTGAGTGAGTGATGGGTCCCGGAGGAAGGTGGCTGCGTGATGTCTGAAGTGTGATTTGGAAATGATCTCACAGACATGGATAAATGATGCGGGGCAGAGAAAGAGGGAAAATGGTGTGTGGGGCCACGTGAACTCTGCCTCTGTGGTAGCAGTGGGGTGAGTACTTATTCTGGGGAAAGGCCCCAGGACACAGAGAGAGGACCATGGGAGGGCTTCCCACAGGGCGGGTTTGTGATCACTGTGAGGGTCTCTCCACTTCTGAACCCAACTGGGCTACACTGTTAATACCAAACCAAGTACACCAGTGTGTAAAGCCAAAAATAAATCTATCCTCTGTGTCTGGTAGAAGTTCTAACCCTCTAGAAATCGGGGCAGCTTCTGTTGTTTTCTGGTTCACGCAGCCGGGGAACCAGGTCCGTCCTGACACACAATGCTCATTTTCTAATCCTCTGGACAGAGGCACACCCTTTGCTTCTTCTCATGTTCGAAGGGTGTGCTTTTCGAAGAAACTGATACATTTAAGAGTTTCGACTTGGATTATTTCTTGATATTTGGTAGCATCGATAACAACAACTCCCCAAAGTGCCTGTGATGAGAAGCTATTCCATTAGAAATTCACAGCTCAGGGACGGGCGGTGAAGAACTTTCTGTCGAGGGCTTGGTATGTCTATGCTTTGAAGACGGAGGAACTCCTTCTAACAAAATTAAAGCACAGGCTCAGAAAACACTTAAGGAGGCAGCCAAGCGAGATCAGACACTCTTAATGAGTGTGGTCAGGGGACCAGAGGTTTAACGAGTTGTCTCAGGCAAGTGTAATTCATGGAATGACACAAAAAAATGGTCACACGATGGACCATGTGCTGAGCTCAGGGTACATAAGCCTCCCTCTCCACTCGCTGACATTCACTCTCAGGATCTCGTCTTGAACAGCTCACAACTCCCCCGACACCATGAGCTACTACGGCGGCTACTACGGAGGCCTGGGCTACGGCTGGGGCGGCTTCGGGGGCCTGGGCTGGGGCTCGGGCTGGGGCGGCTGCAGATACGGCTGCTGGCGGCCTTGCTGCTGCGGCCGGTACTGGTCCTCTGGCTTCTACTGAGATCCTGCTGAGAGTGGACACGGATGGAAAACCTGCCCATGTGTTCGGTCCTATCTTGTGCTCTGATTCCCCAAACATTCACCCCATCTCCTGCAGGCTGCACTGAGCCCCTGGAGCCTCCTTCCCCACAGGGCCAGCACCTAAACGCCTTCGTGTGCATATCCCATTCCAGCCCGAGCTCACTGTGGGTGGCTTTTCTCGTCACCATCACCGTGGCGTGGTCTTTCTAGCTAGATGCTAGAGACAGCTCACGTTTGCTTTCATCTAATAAATCGATCACCTGAAATACAAACGAATTGGCTTGCTGTGCTGTCCCTCTTTTAATCCTTTGGTATAGCACGCTGCAAATGTTTCTAGTTCGCCACAGGATACGAGCTTGAGGACACAGAGGGCGTCACAGTCACACCACGTGGAAACAAGTTGCCCGTCTGCTCGCTGGGGTTTCAGCCTCGTCACGCCCCTCGCGTGTGATCCTGCCAGTCTCTCATGCGTCCCTTCGCTGTCAGCTAAATATCTTCTTTCTGTGACTATTTGTTAAGAGCAGTGTTCGGGTTCTAGAAAACTGGAGAAGGTACAGAGATGTCCCACACTTCCCGCCCCCCCCACAGGCACAGCCTTCCCCACCGTCAACGACCCCGCCAGACGGTGCACTTGTTACAGCTGATGGACCTCCATCCGCACATGCCCCCAGAACCAGTGGTTTTCCTGGGCTCATTCCTGGTGCTGTCCATTCTGTGGGTTTGGAAAAATATATAAGTACATGCACCCACCATGACAATACACAGAGTATTTTCACTGCTGCAAACAACCTCTGTGCTTCTGCCATTTATCCTGAATGTCGTGCTGGTACCACTGGTCTGGGCACGGACGCCTTTGCCTTTGACTACTTTCGTCTGGAAGCACCAGAGGTCGGACGCGTCCCTCACGTCCTGGGCAGGAAGGACACTTCATAGTTGGCGTCGACGAGGCCCATTGTCCCTCCGAAGACGGACCCCCCGAGCTCGGCCACCGTGCGCTGGAAGCCAGGGGCACAGTGCTCTATGGAAACGTTGGAGGAGGCTTCCCTGGTGTCTTTTTACACTGTATTAGAGGCTCTGCGTGGTCTACAGACATTCTCACGGGGGACGAAGGCACACAGACGCTTCACAGGTGGGAGTCTCCCATGGAGCTCAACTCAGTCCGGGGACGGAACCTGGCCCTTTCTTCCTTCAGATGTATTCTCTCCCTGAAAACCCATCCATTTGTCCAAAGGGACTGTCGCCTAGGCTCCTCCCCGTTCACCACTTGAAACAAGCCTCTTGGGACATCAGCCGGGAACCCAGGCGGGGCTCCCACGGAGGGTACTTGGCCAGCTCCTCCGTCATCAGCCAGCCGGCCTCACCGGTTTGTCCGCCGTGAGCGGACCTGTCTGAACCCACGTAATGCCACACTTGCACCCCGACTACTTATCTTCTGAGAATTGCTTTTATCCTTCCATAAACCTAAGAAGGAGGAACATTACCATCTGAACCATTTCCCACAGGGAAACTGTTACCTTGTCACCTACCCTGTCGTTTAAATTTCAAATCAGAAAAACCAACAAGGAAAGCCAGAGGAGAACCTAGAACAGAAGCATTTATAGCTCAAGGGCCCAGTCACTTCCCCAGAACACGCCTTGGGGACTCGTGAGGGTGACATGAGACGCAGAGTGAATGCACGTCCCAGGGAGGTCACACGGAAGACGTGGGCGCCATGGATGCCGAGTCCCCTTCCCGGCGACTTCCCTGCCGCCGAGGTTTGCAAATCTGAAGCTGAGCATGTTCTCAATCCCCGGGATAAAACAGGAGGCTCTTCAGGTGATCATTTAACACTTTAACCGAAAGGAGTGGTGACGTGAACCACAGGTCAGCTGCGATGACTACTCCATACCATTTTTATCTGTGATTATTTTTCATTGTTTAAAACTTAACACTATGTGAACCCGTTTGATCTCGAAGCGCAGAGTATGCAGAGCGTGACCTGATGAAGAAGCAGCTGTGGGCCTTTTCGAGAACCAGGACTTGGAACATGTCATGTGGGATTCCCCAACAATGTTCTCCAGACAGACGGGACACCACGCGTGCTAGGTTTCAGTGTTGGTCTTACTTGAAGGTCTTGGTTTTGATGTGAACCATCGAGAAGCTATTGGATTTGATTTGTGCTGAAATATGATTAGTGATTCTCCTGAAGGTCATGGATTTAGGGAGAATATTGCAAATGCCACGACATTTATGTTCTGGGTCTGATTGTCAAAGAATTGGGAGTTGGGAACATAAAATACTTTGGTAAATTGCAATCACTAAATCGTTCTGCTGGAGAATTTTTAAGTATTTTTATATCAGTAAGACATCTGAACGTATCTTTCTTCTCAATAAAAGCAGGGGAGAAATCTGATTAAAAATATGGGTCTTAATTTCGAAGAAGTCGTAATAATGTGAAGTGTCGCCCTGGGTGCTGGTGAGCAGACACTGCATAATTCAGGATCCAGCATTCACGTTAAAGGACACGTTTGGAGGGAGGGTAAGTTTTTGAAATATGGATACAGAAGTAAAAATTCTCACCTCCACTGAAAAGGGGTTTAGAGACGTAATAATCATAGTCACATCTCATTACTGAGCTCACATTGGTCGTAGGCAATCTAATGATGAAAGTCAATATAAAAACTCTTCCATCAATGAAAAATGCCCTATTACTAGGAAAGGACAGGGTAGGGGATATTTTATCATGTATGTGTATAGAATAGAAATTCAGGTTACAGGATGCATTTTCCAAGTTTGAAGAACATGGTTTCGATCTACATCCAACAAATACATGTGCTGGTCTCCACATTTTATAGGATGAGGGTGAAGTTATGAATCTAAGTATGGCTGCAATGAACTTGGAGATTCTGAGGCTTACTACTGATATATTTGCAGTCATGCTTCTGCCCAGCCCCCTGCCATGGGCTGCGGGAACCACGTGGATTCTGGGTCCGGCGGCTGCGAGGGGCACCACGGGCCGCACGACCACGCAGCTCAGACCCGGAGAGGCGGCCGCGTCTCTTCGCTCGTCTCCGCGCCCAGCAACGCATCCAAACACCGTGACGTTTTGTGCTACCTCCTCACGTATGTCTCACTGACCCACTGTCCAGTGTTCACCTCCTGCCAGCTGGACTCCGGCCGTCCCTTCTCATCTATTCTTACCCGGTTTCCAGGACTCAAAGCCCCTCACCCCCGAATTCTTTTGGTCAAATGGCTCCTTCCTGTCTTCTTGGCACGACTCGCAAGGCTGCTCCTACGGCTCAGAGCTGGCGTGGGCGGACACGCGGGAGAATGCCGCCGGAAGTCAGCGTGCAGGAGCGCAGGGGTCCTCGCGTCGGCCCGCAGATGTGGCTCCGTCCCTCCTAACGGAAGTAACATGTGTGACCCTAGGAGTCCACGACCTCCCGCAACACTCGCCTCTCTGCGCGTCCCCGTCTCAGCTCGGGAGATGCGCCCCTCACTTTTCACAGTGGATCCTTCTCACCTTCAAAAATCCGCCCCTCACCCTGCTGCGTGTCCGCGTCATCCGGCAGGTGCCCGGGGGCATCGTTCCAGGAGCCCAGGGGGCATCGTTCCAGGAGCCCAGGGGGCATCGTTCCGGGAGCCCGGGGGCATCGTTGTGGGAGCCCAGGGTCATCATTCCGGGTGCCCGGGGGCATCGTTGTGGGAGCCCTGGGGCATCATTCCGGGTGCCTGGGGGGCATCGTTCCGGGAGCCCAGGGGCATCGTTGCGGGTGCCGCTCCTCACACCGCCGGCCGCGTCCCTTCCTGGCTCAGGTCTCGGGCACCCGCTCCAGTGGGTCCCACACTCACTGTTCACTCCATCAGCCCCGTGTGGACAGCCACTTAGTCGGCTTCACCTACCGAAGAGCCTCAGAGCCTAGAGCGCCGAGTTCGTAAAGTACACACTGAGAAAAGCCATGATACCTCCAGTCTGTTAATGATTTACTGATATGCCAGACTCCCCATAAAATGAGTTCTATTAATTATAATGCGATTCTATTAATAAAACATACGCACTTGTTTCATTTTAAACACCTTCCGTGGCAGCGCTGCTGGCCTGCCCCGATCACAGCTGAGCTGCGAGGTGGTTACTGTTGCTGCAGCGAGCAAGGGAAACGCGGCGGCGCGGAGAGCGGGGATTGCTGCTCCGAGTCCTGCCATAGTGGGAGAATGAGCAGGGATCGATTTGAAAGCCACGGGTTTTCAACCTAAGCAGAAGTCCATGCTCCTGGGAACACGGGACCCAGATGGGCGTGAGAAGGCGGCGTGAACGAGCACCCCTGGAACGTCACCGCGTGCGAAGCAGCCACGAACCCCAAGGTGTACAATCGTGAGTCTAATGCTCACCCACGCGGGAGCTGAGGGAATTGAGGGGCTTTCCTGGGTTCACCAGCGTGTGCGGGGCTGGTCCAAGCCTGGCTTAGGTCAGTGGGTGACCAGGCTCACGCCTCTCATTCACCACGGCGACACCAGCTGTGTTCTCGTGGCGATGACGGGGTACGAGCGCAAAGGAGACCCTGCAAGGCTCTGGGACACCCACCCCGGAAGGGCGCAGCATTCGTCCTGTCTCGGTTTATTGGGCGGAGCGTGCTGTGTGGCTGAGCCGGAGTCAGAGGGGACGACACTGCAGGGATCTGCGGTGAGGAGAGTGAATCAGGAGAGAGGCACAGCTGTGCGCTCTGTCCTAGTCCCCACCGCTCAGAGATCTTTTTCTGGGGTAATGCCATCCACCCGGAACCATCAGGGTCCCCTCTGTGCGGTGGGCGCCTCTCCAGTTCACATCTCCGGTCTGCTGCCGCAGCAAATACACCACGACCTGCGGAATTTGAATCTCAGAGAAACAAAAACATGTTTTCAAAACAAGGACGTGCGAAACATCACACGGAACGTATCGAAACTAGACATTTTATTTATCTGAAATGTAAATTTAGCGGGGACTCTGTTTCTATTTGCACACGACGGCATCCCTTCCAATCCGGCCTTTCTCCTGATAGCTTCTGTCTGAAGAATGTTTGCAGAGGAGTCCACACGAGCAGCTGAACCGTCACACGCTCTGATCCATAGATTATGCTTCTCGTCCTTTCTGCTCCCTGACCTCCGCCCTGGCGTTTCCATGCCCTGGACTCCAAGACGGAAAACTCAGTCACAAAACAATTCTTAATTTATCTCCTCTCCTCATTAATTGATTCCTAGTTATCCTCAGTCTGCCGCTGAAATCTTCCTCAGATCCATCCTCTCCATCACTAGTTCTCCTCTCTTTCCAGTCTTTTCATCTCATCATCAAAAGATTCTCTACTAAGTGTTTTCCTAACTCGCCTGCACCCCATTCACATTTCAAGGTGCTCTATCCTTCACGTCATCTTACGAGTTAGAAATCCCCAAAGTGAAGTCAGTTGGCTTGGGCTGCACTGTCAACTCAACTGCTGATCAAATCCACGATTTGGGGCAATTTGTTTTACCTCATTGATTCTCTTCTCTGTTATCTGCAAAGTGGAGATGACCTTATTGTTTTCTTGTGGTGTGGTGAGGATTTAATGAGCTATGTTTGCTAAGCTCAAAACAATAGCCAGACACAGAGTAAATAATGGACAGTAACTTTATTGCTACTATTACAGTAATACCTTTATATCCTTACAATAACTTTTTTCTCTGTTTCATTTCATAGAAACACCTCTTCATTCTTTAAGGCTCAGCACATAAAAACTACTCATATCATGGTTCAGAAAAAAAAAGAAAAAAAAAGCTCGTCTGGGCTCAACTAGGTTCTCTGCACGTGTTGATTTTGTCCACAACCACCCTTGCTCTGTGAGGTGGTGTTTGCTCCCCTTCCTCCCCTGCTCACGAGTGAGCTCCGTCACTGAATCTGGACTTAGCTCCACGCACCCACTGAAATTCATGACCCACTCATCAGTGAGATGTCCTACTTTCTCATTTCACTCATGGCTGGATTGCTAGATGGCTATGAAACTTGATATGTTCTCATTATAAGTTGTATTGATTTTTACGTTACATTTTTATGGTAAAAATTATAACTAAAATAATTTGCTAAAAGTTTTTAAACTCATATAGAACAGAGCCTGCTTCCTAGGCGGACAGTAAATGCATAATGAAGTGCAACGAATCACGAGAACCCATCCCGACAGGCGTGGGGCCCATGCGGAGGGGCCCACCTCGACTTCTCTCCACCAGCCTACTCCAGGGCTCTCTGCGGAGATCTCAGGAAGGCGAAGAAGGGAAAGGGAATTACTGTGCTGTCATCACTGTCTTCATAGTATACAGTATACAACAGTATAATAGTTTAATAGTAATACATACACATATATGTATACGTATGTGTGTGTATATGAGAGCGAGCAAGGCTTGGTGTGCACACTAAGCTATTGGTGTATTTTGTCTGGAGAACCCTGATGGATACACCTGCCCAACAGACCCTCCAGTTTTCCAGAACGGCGATTTTCAATGGGGTGTGCCGCGAGAGTTTTTAAAACACTTGATATGTGACTATTTACTCAGGGGCACTGACCTCTTCTCCCTTAGATTGTCAAATAAGAAAATGACAACAGCCAACACAACAATAGCTATCTGGTGTGAATGAATCAAAATTATACCTCATTTTTGGCGAGATAGGCAAAACATATGTATTTTTTGTGTACCGCAGAACTTTAGTAATCAGTTTATATGTGCCACCAGATGGAAAAGGTTGGAAATCGCTGCTATAGATGATGAAAATTCCCCTAAATTAAATCAGATCGGCATTGAACACATCTGATGTGGTTAGGACTGTACCTCCATGGCCTGGGTTCTGAGAAGACAGGTGTACATCACTCATAACCTCTCGCCAGAGGAAGGAAAACAAGAAGGAGAAAACGAAGGGACAAACCTGGACTCGACGTGCGGTGTCAAAGGGACAGGCTCATGTGAAGTGACCGAGACCGGAGGCACGGGGAGGGAGCTCCTGGGAGGACGTGCGGGTGTCGGCTGAGACCAGGAGGAAATGGACGAGGAGCAGCAGAGATCCATCCCCCATAAAACCGGTGCCCGAGCTTTTCGTGGACCTGCACGCGTTGTGAAAACTTCATAAAGAAGTGTCCACCTTACTGCCTTCTGGAAAGAGCTCTAAGCCAGCATCGCAGGCACACGGACGCACCGGCTCTCGTCTGCTTTCCTGAGTTCAAGCCCAACGTGGGCACTTAATTAACGGCTGTGGGGCCTCTGGGGGTGTTATTGCTCAAGCTCGCCCAGCCTTCTGTGAAGTGGGGGTAGCACAAGTATTTACCTCCCAGGAGGATTGCAGTAAATGAATTAACACATCTGAAGTTCGTGCCACACAATAGGTATGAACAAACACTGTTCTCCCCATTCTCACTGCCCAGGTCAGAGGTGCGTCTGGCCCAGACACTCCGTTGAAGTGGTTAACCCTTTCACAGCGGCTGGTTTTGAGTCTGGCAGGTACGTCATGGCATTTGCTCAACAAGTCTCCTCCCGGAGGATGTCAGAGGCAGTCAGGTGTAATTAGCAAGCCAAAACGATCTTTTGAAATACGGTTGGGATGTTACCTCATGGCACAGAATGAGTTTATGGGAATCTGAGTGGGGTCAGATGAAAGCAAGGCTTTGAGGATGGGACGACCTCTAAGAGGCACCAAGCTGATTAAAGGACCCGAGATGGACAATGCTGACATGCATCGCCCCCTGCTGGAACCAGGGAGCAGTGAGGGTCTGGGGATGCCATTTGAGATGGAGGAGCTGTAGGCTTTACCAACCCCCTTTCTGAGGATTTGCAAAGTCACGGTGCAGAGTGATGTCTGAGCTGAAGCAACGCAGCTTTGATTACCCAACTGAATTCATTCCTGCCGCAGAGTAAGGTGCGGCCATTGACCCTCGGGGCCTCTCGGGGCTTCCACAGCCGCGACCTCGCTGGTTTAAGTCACTACTTGTATTTTGTCCATGGAGATGAGGACTTTGGAAGACGAGGTAAAGATAGCATTCTGGCTTCTGTCTGGTCATGAAGGGTATATGCCCTCCGTAATCACCTCGACACTCATTAACAAGATGCTACATTTTGCATTTGTTGAGTTCACACCATCTTGGTCCCATCACAGGGACTATTTTGACTTTTGTAGACCAGGTTCTCTAACGATAGACATCCCCGCCCCCCAAATGCTTTTAGTGTGACTCATTCAGTATTGAATTGTAGAGTCTATTTCAACGTTGATACCTTACAAATCACACTGCAACCTTCCAGGCTGCTGAATTCCCACCTCGGATGTATCGTGTGGAAGAAATGAAATCACGAGGCCTCTCATGCCCAAGTTTTTAGGTGTGATAGTTATCCAAAGGCCGTGATTGTTGGAGGTCCTATCACAGTTACATCACTGTTATGCTCTGTCCAATGAGGGCATCTGGTTGCTGTGGACAGTATTTTCTTTATTCTGAGTGGTAGGAAATATCTTTAAAACCCAAGAAGCAAAGGTATGACTGGTACTTGGGAGCAGCATAGGACGCTAGTGAAAAACCAAGTCGACTGAAGTTAAAACAAGCCAGCCCAAGCAAACACTCAAAGAAGTTGATTTCGCAACATCTAGCAATACTCAGTTATTTTTTAATTTTTCTCTAATATTTTTGATGCATTAAATATTCAGTGTCTGGGCCAAAAAAAAATCTATGTGTATGACAAAAAAAACTTGCAAGAAGAAATAACAACCTCTTCTCAATAAAGATTTCACAGCAAAAAACATCAAGACTATGGCATCATCTACAACCCACCGCCCCTGGTGGACTGCCCTCATTCCTCCAGTTAGAAAGTCAGTTTTGCCCGCGGCTCACTTTGCTTTGTGGTTCCACTCGTGCCGTAACTTTTTGAACATCTGCTTGAACTTGACCCCAATATTCAGTTTATATCTTTCATAACGACTGCGTGCGACATGATTTTCTCTTTGTATTTTCACATGGAGTCTGCGTATTGTTGCAGAAAGCAATGATTTCTGAGTATTGTGCTTCTGTAGTGCTGATTGGACCTTCTAGATGAGCGAGGATTTCTTATTTTTAGTAATAATACATGTCGTTCCCGTAGACACCTGATTATAATGACTGGGTAGACACAACTGTTTTCAAAGCCAGTTTAAGGGATGAAGCTGATGTAATCATCGTTAGCTCTTCACAGAAACATGTTTTCTGGCCCCCTGTAGAAACATCAATAGTCTGTGGTACCTTCAGCTGTGACGGTGTCCATGGCGTTAATTTTTTCAGCTTTTATTCCAAAGAGGAGCACAGGGCAAACATCATCCATCATTCCCACGCCTGCTCGTGTCCTCTGTTCAATTTTCATAGTTAACTGGGCTCCACTCTCCGCATCGACGGAATAGGGTGTGACCAAGGGGTCTGTGCAAGTCATGATCCTGTCTTTGCCATTACTACTGAGCAGAATTTCTTTAGAAAATAAAGCCAAATACCTTTAAAAAATGTCTTTTTGAATGAAGACCAATGGTTAAGAACTCTTATTTCTACTACAAATTATTACAGAATATATATGCTTTTATAATTTTTTATTTTATCTTGAAACATTTTTTTTCAATTTTTTTCCTTTATTGGTTTTTAGAGAGAGAGGAAGTGAGAGGGAGAAAGAGATAGAAACATCGATGAGAGAGAACATCAATTGGCTGCCTCCTGCATGCCTCCCACTGGGGATCAGGCCCCAAACCTGGGCATGTGCCCTGACCGGGAATCGAACCAGTGACCTCTCGGTGCATGGGTCGATGCTCAACCACTGAGCTCACCAGCCGGACTTGAAACATTTCTTAAATGTTATCTGTCTCGGTTAGTTGTCTAATGATCTGAGAAGCAGCCTACAAAATCCATAAAGAAGATGCTACAATTTTCAAGCCCTATATGTTTCCAGCTTTACGTGCAGTACAAAGCCATGAAAATACAGTTCTCCTGCGTTGGCAGAAGAATGTAGTGAGTATTTAAATTCATGACTTGCAACTGCAGAGTTTCATTTTCAAGGCACTTCCTTTCCCCTTTATGAATTGATATTTGTTGCTAAAAATAAAACAAGTGAACATATGCTTCTGGATGAGTCTGAGTTATACAGTGCTTAGCAATGAGGCGGGCGGGCTTCACATGTAATCACCTGGGCTGAATTTATCTGAATTTCAATAAAGGATCCACCATTTAAGACTGAATAATTTGCAACAACATGGATAAACCCGGAGACTATTATGCTAAGTGAAATACGCCAGACAGAGAAAGAGAAAGGCTTCATAATATCACTTCTATGTGAAATCTAAAAACCTCGAACCCATCGTAACAGAACAGAGTGGTGACCGGGGCCTGGAGGTCGTGGGAACTGGGAAGGTGGGTAAAGAAACAATGTTGCAGTTAGTTAGGTGGGTAAAGAAACAATGTTGCAGTTAGTTAGGTGGGTAAAGAAACAAAGTTGCAGTTAGTTAGGTGGGTAAAGAAACAATGTTACAGTTAGTTAGGTGGGTAAAGAAACAATGTTGCAGTTAATTATAAGACGAGTAAGTCCCAGAGACTTCATGAATAGCATAATGATTATGGTGAGTACTAACGCAGCGTATATTTGAAATCGACCGTAAACCTTGAGGTAGTGAAGATGTTTGTGGGCTAGATCATGGTAATCACTTCACAATATCTCTGTATGTTAAAATAGCACATTGTGCACCTAAATATATATAATGCATATTTGTCACTCATATCTCAGTAAAGCTGTAAAAAGTTCACCACCTAAGCGTGTATTTTCACACACCGCGTTCTGTTCTCACCACGTCGTGTGCACATGTCCGGAAGGAAGTGAGAGGCCGCTCCTTCAGACCTCAGCCAGCCCCTGTCCCTCCACCACGGGCCGGAGCCGTCCAGAATTCTCTCGGTCTCCCCGGCTTTCTTTTCCTGTCCCTTTCCTTCCCCATTACATGTGCCTGACGTCCCTTGGTCTCTCCACCTCTGCCCACATGTCCTCCTCCTTCTGACGTCTCATTACACGTGTCCTCGACGGAAACAGACAGAGGATTTCCCATCCTACACGTTCTCCTCCTTAACGCCCTCCTGCGGTAGCTCTCTCTCTAAACTACGGGGAATGATAGAAAACATACAGCCAACCTCAACGTTCTTTGGTGGAATAGACAGAAAGTGCAAGTGTGAAGACATCTCCCTCTCCTGGGACCGTGGGGCGTGGGTGTGCGTGTGAACAAGTGCACGTGTGTGCGTGTTTGATTCTGAGCTGGCGAGGAGCGCCCCTCGAAGGCATTTCCCTGTGGAATTTGTCTTCATCTTCATCAGCCTCAACATGAGGGGGAATGTGCTCGATCTTAGGTGGCTGGAAGGTTTTTGAGAATTAAATCTAAAAGAGGGAAAACAGAAGGATGTACTTTTATACGAGTGGGTAAAGGATTGAAGTCCAGTGTCTCAGCAGGTGTTTCTCAGCTGCGTCACTGAATGATGAAGACACAGTTTTAAACACACCCCTTCGGTGTCCCTTCTTTGAGCCTGCAGACATCAGAGGCACTTCGATGGGACATGAACAGGAAGGAGAACGCTTTGCTCGGTCGCCTTCCCTCGTGGGAAAGTGGGAAAGGTCACGGCAGGAAGGGTGAGCTGGTTTCTCAGACCCCCCGATGGGTCACCGGGAATCAATCACAAACTTCATCCTTCCTCTAGTGTTGAAAATCCAGCTTCCGGCCAGTTTAATGAACTTCTGTTTATACGAGCCATGTTCTTATAACAGTGCAAGGTGCCCTGACCAGGGCCTGACCTTTGTATACACTTCTAGACCTAAGGAAACATCTTATGTCTCTGTTAGTCCTTAGTGCAATTCTTCTCTGCTTTTCTTTTTTACAAAACCACTCTGGTGAAGTATGATTGAAATACAGAAAGCCGTCCGTGTTTAATGTATGCAGCTGGCCGAGTCCAGACATACGTGGACACTCATGAAGTCTTCACCGAGATCTGTGCCAGTCTGTTCATCACCTCCCAAGGTGTCCTCCCTCCTTCTTCCCGATGATGGTGATGAGGAGGACCCTTCACACGATCTCCCTCTTAGCAAATTTTAAGTAAACAACACGACGTGAACTCCAGCACTGGGCCACGCACATCTCTAGGATTTATTCATATTCGTATTTCACAGCTACAATTCTGTGCTCTGACTGACACCTCACTCCCCCTCCGCCCAGTCCCATGACCCCCAGTCTGCTCTGTCTCCATGAGTCTCCGTCACCCAGACCCCCATTTCCGTGTGACAAGCATCATTTGCTCCCCTGTGTTGGTTTATTTTACTTTACAGTGTCCTCCAGGCTCATCCATGTGGTCACAAGTGGCGAGATTTCCTTCTTTTTAAAGGCTGAAGGAGCCCTGGCCAGTTTGGCCCAGCGGTTAGAGCATCGGCCTGTGGACCAATGAGTCTTGGGTTCAATTCCGGCCAAGGGCACGTACCTCAGTTACAGACCGTCCCGGCCCTGATTGAGGTCGTGCAGGAGGCAACCAGTCAATGTGCCTCTCTCACGTCAATGTGTGTCTCTCTCTCTCTTTCTCCCTCTCACTCTATCTGCAGATAAATAGAAAAATATCCTTGGGTGAGGATTAAACATAAATAAATACATAAATAAATAAAGGCTGAATGATGTTCCATTTTTTGTGGATACCACCTTTTCTCGACCCGTTCATCAGCTGATGGCCATGCCGAGAGCCTTATCTCTTGCTCACTGTTGATAATGCTCAATAAACACGGACAGCAGGTGCGCTGCTTCTGTCCGGAGGGACAGGTGCTGACCCACTGTGCGTTCCCACCAGCAGGGCATGGGTCCCTTTTCCTCCTTCACCTCCCAACCCGTGTTTGTGGATGATGGCAGCCGTTCTGACAGGTGTGAGGTGAGGTCTCAGCTGTCTTTCAGTCTGAGGTGTGCGATGTCACGGACATCAGTGACCTGGGGCTGGACCACGGTGTAAGAGGGATTTTGTTTCAGTGACTGGGAGACAGCGAGACGGTGGCTGTTCTCGAAGGGAGCAGTTTCTGGGACGAGGTCCAGCTGGAGACGGGAACTGGCTGCTTGGATGCCTCCCGTGTGGGGTGATCTCCATCGCGAAAGCGCTCAGTGTGTGTCTGGTGTCATTATCCGCTCACCACATGGACTTACAGACGACGTATGTGCTTCTTCTAATGGGGAACATTAGAATAGAATGAGATGGGATAGAAAATGTCTGTCATCTCATGCTTTTTTTTTTTTTTTTTGAAAGTTTGGTTCTCCAGGGAGAGAGAGAGAGAGATCCAGGTCTGAAGCGAAACGTGTGTCTGCGTGGGTCAGGGTCTGCGCACCGAAAGGCTCTGCTGCCCCCCCCACCCCCGCCCACGGCTCGGGGCCTGCGCCAGGGGAGCTGTGGGCGCTCTGCCCCGAGAGCTCTGGGCACCGAGTGAGGCTCGTCCAGAAGGAGAAGTAACAGGATCCCACGCAGAGCGGCCGTGTTACCCTCGCGGCACCTGGAAACGCCTTTCTCTGGGGCTGCGTAGAGGCTGTGATCCCCGCGCGTGAATGCACCGGCTTCTCCTCCTCTCCACGGCTTGGCTGAAACTCCACGAGGCTGTTTGCAGTAAGAGCTGTGAGACTTTTAATCTCTGTGAACCCAAGGCTGGTGCCGTGTCTCTTCACACCGCCGACTCGGTCAGTGTTTGTCAACTGTCCACCCGAGAATTCTGTGTTTGAGGAGAAGTGAATTAAAACGAGTACAAATAACGGTGGGTCTAACATTGGCCAGCTGCTTCCAATTCGAGAGCAAGGTTTTGTAAATATACAATACCTCTTTTAATCCCCAGACTAATCCCTCCAAATGCACGATTTTATCCAATTATAAAATGAAGAAATTGAGGTTAGGAGGTAAGTCACCAAAAGTCACTAGCTCGTATGACAGAAAAAGCACCCTGTATAAGTAAAATTATCAGAAAAAAATTTGAGTAGATTTCTCAAGAATAACGTGTGAAGACTGAGAAATGAAATCTTAAGTCATCCTTCCGCAATAACCCAGCTCAGCAGATACTCAGAATCTCAGTCTCTCAATAACATTTTCCCTTCCTCCCTCCCTTCTTTTCTTATCAGTTTAAGAAAACATTTTTAGAAGAAGAAAACATTTCTATTCTTTCTAGAGCTCATGTTAAGTTTTTTTTTTTTATCCTCACTCGAGGACATTTTTCCATTTTTTGTTCAGATAGAGTGGGAGGGAGAGAGAGGAAGAGAGAGAGAGAGAGAAACATCGACGTGAAAGGGACACATCGAGTGGTTGCCTCCCGCACGACCAACCAGGGCCGGGGACAAATTGCAACCGAGGTACGTGCCCCTAGCGGGAGCCGAACCCCGGTCTCTCTGGACTGCAGGCCGACGCTCTAACCGCTGAGCCAAACTGGTCAGGGCTTAAGTTTTATTCTTAATAGAGCTTATTTAATATATCAAATATAAAATGGTTCTACATGTAAAATGGTTGTAGATACAACAGAATTAAACATATAGATTAATAATGAATACCTATGCATACCCACTGAAATGCAGCGTATCTTTGGGGGTTGGGGAGACAATGGATAAACTAAATAAATCCTAATTACTCATAACAGAATTTGTACAAAATGGGCAGATCAGCTGATGTTTAAGGGAACGAATGGATTTGCAGTCAATGGCCCCCAGCTGCACGGCAGCCTGGTGCTAGGAGCTTGAGCAGTTTAGAATTCATCGGTGTAGACGGTCACTACCCTGTCTCAGTATGAAGCAAAAATATTCGGAGCATGACATTAAAAAGTCCCCTATTCTTAATTTTCTTGCAAGTTCCTTTTGCGTTCCCTCGGTAATTATGTGAAATGCCATCCCTGCAGTCAATACCCTGACAGTCAGAACTCTCTCACTGGGCATGCGCGCGTCTCGGGGACCCTGCTCTGGACTCAGGTCTTCAGGCTCCGTTTGGAGGGGTCAGCGTGCGGCCGACATGCTCTGGTCACGCGGCACTGTCCGTTCTCCGAGTCCTTTCATGTCACCATTCCTGAGTTTGTCCTCCACTCGCTCAGATAAATTCTTGGATACTTCATCGCGTGTACTGCTTTATCCACGGGGAATATTTTCCAGCGTTTATTTTACCTTTTACTGGACTTCAGAAAATAAATTTGTAGGGATGCAATTGGTGAATGGTGAGTACTCTTCCACTGATTAATTTTAGTCCTTGCATGAGGTGATATGAATAAAAAGAATTTTGAAAGTAGAACTGAGTTTTCAATAAGCGACTAAGTAGCTGTGTGATCTTTGGCAAATTAACTTCTCTGCACCTCAGATGTCTTATTTAAAAACAAAAAATAAACAAAACAACAACAAAGAAGCAGAAGAAAAAACAGTTGAACCAGTACCCAGCCCAACTCTTCATGCTGTTCATGGATTATAAGACTGTCCCTATAGCAGAGAAAGACATAGACCAATGATTTCAATTTTCATAAGTAACTTTTTTACTTTAGTGTTGACACAGTTATGGATGTCCCCCATTTCACCCCCTTAGTCCCTTGCACCTAGCAACCCGCCCCAGCTCCTGCCCCCCACCCGGGCCATCACCACAGCGTTGACTGTGTCTATGGGTTATGCATATATGTTCTTTCGCTAATCCCTTCACCTTCTTTTATCTAGTCCCCCACCGTCCTCCCCTCTGACAGCTGTCAGTCTGTCCCACACTTCCATGCCTCTGTTTCTACTTTGCTCATCAATTTTATTCATTGGATTCCACAAATAAGTGAAATCATATGGTATTTGTCTTTCTCTGACTGGCTTATTTAACTCAGCATAATATTCTCCAGGCCCATCTATGCTGTTGCAAAGAGTAATAGATCCTTCTTTTTTACAGCTGCATAGTACTCCATTGTGTAAATGTACCACAGCCCTTTTATCCACTCATCTACTGATGGACACTTGGGATGTTTCCAGATTCTGGATATTGTAAATAACGCTGCTATGAACATAGGGGTGTGTATATTTCTGACTGGTGTTTTGGGATTCTTAAGATGTATTCCCAGAAGTGGGATCACTGGGTCAAATGGCAGTTCCATTTTAAAATTTTTGAGAAACCTACATACTGTTTTCCACAGTGGCTGCACCAGTCTGCATTCCCACCAGCGTGCACTAGGATTCCCTTTCCTCCACATCCTCACCAAGACTTGTTGTTTGTTGATTCACTGATGGGAGCCATTTTGGCAGGTGTGAGGTGATACCTCATTGAAGCTTTGGTTTGCATCTCTCTGATGATTAGTGATGTTGAGCATTTTTTCATATGTCTATTGGCCATTTGCATGTCTTCTTTGGAGAGGTGTCTATTAAGGTCCTTTGCTCATTTTTAAATTGGACTGTTTGTCTTACTGGTATTGAGTTGTATAAGTTCTTCATGTATTTTGGAAATTAACAATGTATCCGATGTATCATTGGCAAATATGTTCTCTCAGACAGTGGGTTCTCTCTTCATTTTGTTGATGGTTTCTTCTGCTGTGCTGAAGCTTTAGTGTGAGGTAGTCCCATGTGTTCACTTTTTCCTTAGTATCCCTTGCCCTCAAAGATATATCAGCAAAAAATATGGCTATAAGAGATGTCTGGGACGTCACTGCTTTCTTCTGGGGTTTTTATGGTTTTGTGACTTACATTTAAGATTTTTATCCACTTTGAGTTTATGCTTGTGTATGGTGTTTACATGTATTCTCATGTAAGTTGATGGTCTAGTTCAGTTTTTTTGAATGTACCTGTCCAATTTCACCACTCTTACTCAACATAGTACTGACAGTCCTAGTCACAGTGATCAGACAAGAAAGTGAAATAAAAGGCATCCACATTGGAAAGGAGGAAGTAAAACTGTCATTATTTGCAGATGACATGATATTGTACATAGAAGACCTTAAAGACTCCACCAAAAGACTACTAGATCCTTTTTTCTTAATTAAAAAAATATTTTTTCTTTATCGATTTTAGAGAGAGAGGAAGGGAGAAGGAGAGAGATAGAAATACCAATGAGAGAGAACATTGATTGGCCGCCTCCTGCATGCCCCTCCACTGGGGATTTGGCCCACAACCTAGGCATGTGCCCTGACCAGGAATCGAACTGGTGACCTCTTGGTGCATGGGTCATCTCAACCACTGAGCCACACTGGCTGGGCAACTACTAGATCTAATAAATGAATTCAGCAAAGTAGCAGGATACAAAATTAATATCCAGAAACTGGTGGCATTTTTATACACCAATAATGAGCTCTCAGAAAGAGAAACTAAGAAAACAACCCCGTATACTATTGCAACAACAACAAATAAGGAACCTAGGAATAAATTTAACCAAAAAGGTAAAAGACCTGTACTCGGAAAACTATAGGACATTGAAAAAAGAAACTGAGGAAGATACAAATAAGTGGAAGCTTATACCATGTTCATGGATTGAAGAATAAACATCATTAAAATGTCCACACTACCCAAAGCAATCTATAGATTCAATGTAATTCCTATGAAAATACAAATAGCGTATTTCACAGATCTAGAACAACTATTCCAAAAATGTATATGAAACCACAAAAGACCCCAAATAGCCTCAGCAATCTTGAGAAAGAAGAACACAGTTGGAGGGATTACAATACTGGATATCAAACTATACTATAAGGCCTTTGTAATAATAATAATAATAATAATAATAATAATAATAATAATAATAGCCTGGTATTGGCATAAGAACAGGATTATAGATCAATGGAACAGAACAGAGAGCCCAGACATCAATCCACCCCTTTATGGTCTATTAATATTTGGCAAAGGAGGCAGGAACATACAATGGAGTAAAGACAGTCTCTTTAAATGTTGGGAAAATAATTTTTATTTTTGTCTACAATAAAACTTTTAAAATGTTGTGATCTTGTTTTCAGCCTGCAATGAAAGCCTACCAATATAATTTGGTATTAACTAGGATATATTCTTCAAACTATTGTTATTCCTTAACACGCAAGCGTGCTTGAAATTTTCATTAATAAAAGTATCAGCTGCTTGTGAGATGGACATCTGTCTCCTTGGAGGGGATTGGGTCGTCTCCGTAAGGTTTCCTCTGTCCACCAGGACGCATGACCTGTTTGCTACTTAATGAAGACAGAAACACTGAAGAATTGTAGCATTTTGTTGACTGGGATAACTTCCATGGATAGAATGTATCAAGTTAGTTCTCCGCATTCAGTAAATAATGTATATTCAAGCTGCTGTGTTCCCCTGACAGAAGAATGAAACAATTGAGAACGTGTTATTAAATGATTCTCTGAACGGAACACTCCCTGTTTGGGGAGTTTCTGTCAGACAAGCTGGCAAGAGTTGGAAAATATAGTCCACAAACTACAAAATATTTCTAACACCTTTCTGGCCAAACGGATTCCAAATGATAAAACATGAAGAAAACGTGAAATGAAACTATTATTGCAAATGGACTGTGGACAAAAACAAATCAAAGGGCTTATTTAAACATCTGCTCCCAAAAAGTATATTAAATTTAGGTGAAAGAATAAATTTCTAAAATGACTACTCAGAGTAGTTTCTTTTCGTTTCTTTTTCTTTTTAAATCCTCACCTGAGGGCATTCCTCCATTTATCTTCAGATAGAGCGGGAGGGAGAGAGGGAGGAAGAGAGAGAGAGAAACATCGATGTGAGAGACATACATTGACTGGCTGCCTCCCACATGACCCCAACCGGGGCCGGGGACAAACTGCAACCGAGGTACGTGCCCTTAGCGGGAACCGAACCCGGGTCTCTCTGGTCTGTGGGCTGATGCTCCAACCGCTGAGCCACACCGGCCCGGGCCACAGTTTTAAACATCATGTCATAATTATGAACACAGTCATTGTTATGTAAACAAATCACTACTACATTCATGGCGGTAGTGGACTGCATTTGCCTAGTTGACAGGCGCGGTCTTTTAGATTTTTGAAGTATAAATGCATTTATTGGCAGTCGCCACGCACAGCCCTGCATGCGTGCACGAGTGATCTGTGTTGAATGAGACTGTCTCCCCACTCCAGAGGGACAGGTCCAGTGCTCATGCTCAGAACGTCCCCGAACAGCTCAGGCCCACGATGCTCATATAAATGAATGGCTGTGAACAGGGAATGATTCTGGCGCCAGAGAGCAAGTGGCCGTGTCTGGAGACATCATCATCGTCTCCCCTGGGGTGGGGCTACTGGCACCCAGCGGGCAGAGGCCGGGGATGCTGCTGAGCATCTCACAGTGCCAGGACAGCCCCGTCCCAGCAAAGGCGTCCCAGCACCCCGGTGGCCCAGTGCCCGGGGGCCTGGAAGCTGCGAAGAGGGTGAGTGCTGGGTGGGAGGGCAGGAAGCCACCGGGAGGATGAAGAATGAAGGGAACATGGATTATGTGATGACCAGGAAATCAAAGATGATGCCCAGTTATTCTCTCTCTCTCTTTTTTTTCTTTGTTGATTTTAGAGAGAGAGGAAGGGAGAGGGAGAGAGAGAGAGAAACATCGATGAGAGAGAACATCGACTGGCCGCCTCCTGCATGCCCCCACTGGGGATCGGGCCCATAGCCTGGGCATGTGCCCTGACCGGGAATCGAACTGGCGAGCTCTTGGTGCATGGGTCGACGCTAAACCACTGAGCCACACCGGCTGGGCTGCCCAGTTATTCTCAATTCTTTCTCATATTCAGATGTAGATGGTCAGTCAATGATTTCTGGATAGGGCCTGATATAGTCATTTTTTTAACCAAAGTAAGTAAAATAAAGCCTACTGAACAAAACTCATGGAAATCCCATGGTTTCGTTGATCATTTTACCTTCATTACGATTTTGGCTTATTTAAAATCAGAGCAAACATCACGGGCAGAGAAGGCATGGCTGTCCAACCTCCCCTGCAGGGCGCATGCGTGGCTGACGGCCCAGCTGCCGGTCTGTGGTCTCCTGCAGCCGCCACGCCAAGGTCGTGCTCTGCCCTGCTCTCGCCAGTGACTGAGCTGGGCAGGGACAGCAAGGGAGGCCCCCCTCTGTGATCAGGGGATTCCTTGAATGAGGGGCTTACCAAACTTTCTTGAATAATATAATTCTAACTTAACTTCCTCCCTCCCTCCCTCCCTCCCTTCCTCCTTCCACTCCTGCCTTTCTTCCCTCCCTCCTGCACTGAGTTCAGACCTGCACCGTGGTCTGATGCTCTCCCAGAATTCTCCAGCTACCTCCCCATCCCCCGCCATGGGTCATCACTGACAAATCTCCCTCATGTCCAATCCTATTGGGCAGCTACTTCTCAGGGGACCTCGACGGACGCCTGAGATCAGCAAGATTTGTTTTTATGAAGTGGTAACTTCGTTTCTCTATGGTCAGGAATGAGCTTTACCTGCTTCCCTATGCAGATTTGAAGACCCTGGCGTTTGCATTCCACCTGAAACTGGCCATTTTTGTCCCCTTCCTCGCCCTTGCCACGTGACAGTGAGCTAGAACTGTGCCCGTGGCTCCGTGCCGTGGCTCCGTGCCGTGGCTCCGTGCCGTGGCTCCGTGAACGCGGGGAATTCCAGTCTCTCTTCAGCTCAATGTCTGCTCTGCAATCAGAACTCAGAAAATATTTTTTCTGCGCATGCCTAACTAAAGATGCCATTTCTGAAGCAATTAGATGAACAAATGCACCCGTGAGGGGTACACATCTCTTAAGACATCAGATTTGCCTTACAGTTAATTCTCCTCGAAACTTCCTGCTTCCTATCCTGCAAAATATTATAAAACATACGAATCCAAGAAAACAAAAAGAAACGTGACAACGGCGGAAGGTAGGTACAGCATCCCTCACGAATGCGGCACACGGACAAAAACGGAATGCCTTATTCATCCGAGAGAGACACATTTATTCGAGATACCATATGCATTTGAAATACAGCCATGTGAAGGAACCCTGGGGGGAAGGAAGACAAACATCTTAGAAAGAAACAGCAGAGATGGTTCTGAGCCTCGGCACAGGGCGAGCATTCGGTCCATCTCAGACGACTGGTGCAGGGAAGGTCACGGCAAGGTCCTCTGTCCGCGTAGCCAGGGGCTTCCAGGAGGCGGTCCCGGTGACGCAGACAGTCAGCCACGGCAGGTACCGGACAGGATGTGTGTTCGAGTGTCACGCATCGCAGACGTCCCGTGGGACAGCTGAAGACGTTCAGTACGTTGGCCCAAAATAGCGAGAGTTGCAGGCTGGCTGGAAACAGGGCGGCTGGTAGCTCCGGGAAGAAAAGGAGCCCGGACGGCCGAAGCTGGGCCCACAGCCCACAGCCCGGACCCGGCTGCTTCGGTAACCAAAGGGCCCGAGGCCAGAGCTGCCGCACCCCGCCGGCCCGGGACAGGCCATCTGGCAGGGACCGCAGAACGTGCCGGCCCTGGGCCCGTAGCAGGGCGCCTGGCAGCTGGCGGGCTCGTAGCAGGCCTCCTGGGGGCCCCCGCAGAGGGCGGGGCCCTGCTGGCAGGTGCCCGGGGAGAAGACCACGCTGCCGGGGCTGAAAGCGTCGCAGGGGGACCCGGGGTAGCGGGCGGAGAGGCCCCCGGAGCTGAGGCGGTAGGACATGCCGAGGAGCGCGAGTTCAGCCGAGCCGCGGGAGCAGCCTGGCACTGCCTCAGGCGCGGGGCCCTTTATACCCTGGCCCTGGGTCGGACGGAGCGTGGCGCTTAACGAGGATCCTCAGTTCGGCTCCGGTCAACATGAAGGACATCCACCTTCAAAGACCTCCCTTCATGGACGCAGACTTCTAATGAAAGCACCTCATTAGCCCTTCAAAGCGGTTCTGGGGAAGCGCACACGCGCTCCTTCATCTGGCTTGGCGCAGGGGTGTGAGCGCGCGTAATTGCGCCCATAACACCCTGTTCTGTCCCTGCTCTTTGAATACCTCGCATTGAATGGCTCACGTAATGATGGTTTCGTTGTGTTGAAAGCTCTAACAGTACTTTGTAGTCTGAGTGGGGCATTTAATTTGTTCCAGTTTAGCGACCCAAATCAGGAACAGAAAAAAAAATCCTCAGTGTTTGTTTCATCTCCCAAATCTGTGCACCTTAAAGGAAAAGAACCCAGGAATGACCCTCACTGGTGGACACGCTCAGTGAATGTCCAACACATTGGATTCTCGTGTTCTTAGAGCACAAGTACCCCAGCCACTGTGTACACGGATTTATTTTTAATTTTATTGTGATTATTATTTTTGGCAATTAAAGTTTACATCCAGTATACTTTATATTAGTTTCAGGTGTACAGCACAGGGTCAGACAGTCATAGGCTTTACAGAGTGGTCCCCCCGATATCTCCTGTGCCCACCTGGCACCGCACCTCGTTATTACGTCATCATCGACTGTGTTCCCTGTGCTGTACCTCACATCCCTGAGACCATCCTGCACCTACCAGCTGTGCTTCTCAGTCCCTCCCCTCTGGAGACCATCATCTGTTCTCTGTGTCTGTGAGTCTGTTTCTATTTTGTTTGTTTATCTACTTTGCTCTTTAGATTCCAAGTGGAATCATATGGTATTTGTCTTTCTCTGAGTGACTTATTTTACTTAGCATAATGCCCTCTGGGTCCATCCATGCTGTCGCAAATGCTAAGATTTCCTTCTTTTTTGTGGCCACGTAATATTCCATTGTATATGCACATATGTACCACAGCTTGTTTTTTTTTAATAATAATATTTTTTCTTTATTGATTTTTAGAGAGAGGAAGGGAGAGAGAGAGACAGATAGAAACATCAATGAGAGAGAACATCGACTGGCCGCCTCCTGCATGCCCCCCACTGGGGGTTTGGCCCACACCCTGGGCATGTGCCCTGACCGGGAATCGAATCGGTGACCTCTTGGTGCAGGGTCGATGCTCAACCACTGAGCCACACTGCCTGGGCATACCACAGCTTTTTTACTGACTTGTTTATTGATGGACACTTGGGTTGCTTCTGTATCTTGGCTGTTGTAAACAATGCTGCAATGCACATAGGGGTGCACATATCTTTCTGAATTTGTGTTTCCGATGTCTTCAGATATATACCCAGAGGTGGAATTGTTCAGCCATGAGATAGTTCCATTTTAAATTTTTGATTTGAGACTAAAGGGGCTACTATTTGCAGGAGGGCTTTGAAATTTACATTGTAACATTACTTAAGTGAAGGAATAATTGTTCTGAAGGTGACTTGCTTCTTTTTTTTTTTTTAATCCTCACCCTAGGATATTTTTTCCCCATTTATCTTCAGATAGAGTGGGAGGGAGAGAGGGAGAAAAAAACATCAATGTGAGAGGGACACATCGACTGGCTGCCTCTTGAATGACCCCAACCAGGGCCGGGGACGAACCACAAAGGTCCATGCCCTTGACCAGAATCGAACCTGCAACACTTTGGTCTGAGGGCCAACACTCCAACTGTTGAGCCACACTGGCCAGGGCTGACTTGCTTCTTGATAGAAGTCATCAATAAATTAAATTATCAAAAATTCTCCATCCCCATACATTTGAAGTAAACGTTTGGTCGTGCTGATGCTGTTGAGGACAGAATAGTGAGCACCACACGTGGAAAATAGGCCTTTCCTCCTCTCACAGGGTGGGCGTTTTACTAACAGAAGGTAAAGAAATTCAAGGAATTAGAAAATATCTACCCCATGGACTTCACAGAAAGGTCAAGTATTTGAAGAACTGATAGTTACAAATGACCTTTATAAACGGAAGTGGGGAGGGTACCGAATGAATGATGATGTGAAATAGAGAATCCGCACCTGTGGGACCTCTGATGTGGTACACGAATCGAGTTACGTATACTCTGCTTGGCGGGCTGGTCTCCCAACGTGTTTCCTAGGCTCTCTCACAAAGCTCCGCATCACTAACCGTAAATAGAGAAGTGCAGGGCAGGATGTGGCTTCCTTCAGCCTGTGGGATGGACAGCCCCTTCCGACATCATCGTCCATAACTGAGATGAGCTGAGACTCATTCTGTGAAGAGCTGAGATCACTGGGTGGAAGGCCTAAGGGAAGACTCAGCTAAAACTCGAAAAGGAGCTACTTCTGCAGGTGGTGAGATTTCATCTTGAGGGGGCTGGAAATGCGGAATTGCAGCATTGTTGTCATGGAATCCACTCCGGAGAGGACCGGAGCTAATTGCTAAATGCTATTTCAGATTGTAGACTTTATAGTCTGAACATTTTTGAATAGGCGAATTGGCCTTCAATCATGTATCATTTATTAGTTAACAGAGTTTGTCCTCTGTCTATAAAATAAACAATTCCTATTTATCAGGCTTCTTCACTCTGCACAGCAAAAAGCACCCAAGCAGGTTCCAAACCTCCCTGTTTTATTTGTCAATAAAATATTGAACATCAAAGCATCCATATAAACACTGAACTCACCTACGTGGAATTTGCTTTAATGTCATCCTTACACAATGTACTTCTATGGAAGAATACTATGAGGTCGGATATTAAGGGATATTGAACATTCTTTTCTCAACAAAAGGGAGGCTTTGTACCCAAATGCTTTTGTTGAGAGTGTGAGGGAAATGATTTTCTGTCAAATGAATACATCAAACCACACAGAGCCCCAGCCAAGAACCCTTCCCAGTCTCTCCTCTTCTCAGTGTCGGTCTTCCTTACTCTGCCGCACAGAGCTGGAGAGCAGGTCGTAAAACAGGAAAAGTAGGACCATTACTTAAGAAATTGTGTAATACTCGCCAGAAACACCCGAAAACAATTTAGTTCAAAGTGACGTGTGTTGCTTTCCGAAGCAAAGAAAGAATCTCCGTGAGAGGCTCCTCTGGCCCCAGACTTCCAGGCAGGGACCCCACGAACTTTCTTTAGAAGGAGAACACCATGCAGAGTCTGGGGAGCCCTCTCGGGGGAAACACTGCCTCTGAGGAGAGACAAAAGTACCCCGGGCGTTCTGCCACTTGTTTCTGCGCTTAGTTTTAATGCCCCTTTGAGCATCTTAGATGAATAACCTTTGGCATTCCAAAATCGCAATTTAAAAAGCAGTTTATAATGTTTAACTCCTACCACAGTTGACGCGAAAAAGAAAAGCTAAGATTGACGTCCATAGCATTTTAAGCTTGAGCGTAGGAAATAAGGAGGGTCTCGGTTCATATTTCACCAAAGCAATTCAAGCTGAGATCTGATTGCACAAGGTGCCCCTATGTCTTGTCGATCCCATCTCTGCTTCCTGGGGACACCATTCCCTCAGGCAACCTTGACTACCAAGGCATGTTTTTGTTTAGAAGAAAGGAGTATGAACACATCAGTTAGCAGCTTTGCTCTCCAGATGGCAGCGGTTTTGAGACAGATTGTGACAGACATGGCAATTATTTCTGATTTAGCCGGCTTCCCTGGGCCGGGCACCCTGTACCTTCAGAGCAGTTCTCTGCGTGATCTTCTGGGTGACCTTCGGGGGAGGAAGATGACTAAGAGCTTTGAAGATTCAGCGCTGTCACCCGACTTCCCAGGCACACGCATGACTGCCTTTCCAGCTGTACGGCCACGGACTCCACACGTGTGACTGGGATGGTCTGCTCGACGCAGTTAAAGCAGAAGGGACTATAACCTGGCTTTATGGGTTACGGGATGACACACCCAACGGAAGGGTGTATAAATGCCCTAGTCCAGGAAGTCACTTCTTATTGTAAGTCACACCCGTCAGCATGGCCCACAGCTGCTGTTCTGGAACCTTCTCCTCCCGCTCCCTTGGCGGCTGCCTGCGCTCCCCGGGCTCCTGCTGGGGCTCTTCCTACCCCAGCAACCTGGTCCACAGCCCTGACCTGGGCTCCCCCAGCCCCTGCCGGCGGGGCTCCTCTCTCCACAGGGGCCAGGAGACCTGCTGGGAGCCCCCCAGCTGCCAGACGTCCTGCTGTGGCCCCAGGACCCCCAGGCTCTGCGGTCCCTGCTGGACGCCCCCGGGGGCTCTGGGCTGCGGGTCTGGGGGTTTCCAGTCAGTGGGCTGGGGTATCAACGCTCTCTCATCTCTCAGCTGTGGACCCAGCTTTTCCCGGCCAACCGGCTGCTCTTTCGGAAGCTGCCCATCGTTTCTCGCCAACCAGCCTGGGGGTCTGGCTCCCACCAACTCTAGGTTTGAGCACAGCGCCTACTGTATCTAGAAATGCAATCCCAACTGTGTCAAGATCCAGACTGTCTCTCGGTGGCTCTCCTGTCCTATTTTTAGCTTACTAACCTGACTTTTCCTGTTACCTGCTATGGATTCAGCATAATTTGAATTCCAGAGAGCGGACAATGTATCTGCTGAAGGAGGAGGCCCACACCTTCCCTGCGGGTAGGAGGATATACAATGTTGCAGCAGATTTCTTTTTAAATACCTCTCCTATTCCTTTCCCCTAGTACATCTGCTTTACAGTTTACAAAGTGGGAAAACCTTGTAAGTTTAAATAAAAATGCTACGTGACATTCACAGATTTGCGTGAAGATTACTTGTTTACTGTGCTCAAAACTACTTATAAATCATCTGGGTCGATATTTCCGTAGCTTACATTTATCATTTAAAAATGTTTCCTTTAAAAAGGAAAAATTGTCCAATGTCTTTTTGGTCTGGAAGAAATTATTTTATCTTTTATGTTTACTGCACTCATTAATAACTTCATATGACAACATCTAGAATCACATTTTTAAGACACGGACGACCTAATGTGGCCTTTTGTTCTGTGGGGAGTTAGAAATTTATTATTTTATGTATTTATTTATTTTGTAATTCTCACCCAAGGATATTTTCCCACTTATCTTCAGATAGTGGGAGGGGGAGAGAGAGAGAGAAAGAAACATCGATGTGAGAGAGACACACTGACCGGGGACAGGGATCGGACTGCAACCGAGGTACATGCCCTTGACCGGAATCGAACCCACAACTCTTTGGTCCTTGGGCCGATGCTCTAACCACTGAGCCAAACTGGCCAGGGCAGAAACGTCATTTTTCACATAAAATAATTACTCATTGTAAGGAATATTAAATGGACTGAAGGACATACTTTTGGAAGAAAAATTACTCATAAAATATATCCTAAAATCTTGAGAGGTTGAAGTGAGGATATCCAGGGACCCCAGCTTCCCACCAGAACCCAAGTCCAGCCTCTCAGTGAAATAGCAGCACGTTCCGATATCGATCAGCCCGTAGGCACGACACGTTCCGGATACCCAGCGCGGAGTCTGACGTCGTCCTCGCCTGCTCCCGTTTTCTTAGGTGTTTAGTTCATAGCGTTATTTGGGGAAACAAGGACCGAAAACGAATGCACAGGATCTTGGTAGAGAGTTCCGCTGCAGGTCCCGTCGGGGGAGAACCCCGGAGCCAGCAGCCACGCCCCGGACGTCCCGCCTAAGTCAAGCGGGACTGGAGAGCCGGGACTTGGCTGCACAGGGACTTCCAGACATCAGCAAAGGAAAGTAACTCAGGAAAGAAAGACCAAGGTGGATTCCACTAGACCTTTGATTTCTAAACTTTGGCAAGTTCCGAATCCTTCTGGACTGTTCATTCCCTCCTGTCTGGAACCGTCTCTGGGATATTACGCTTGTCTTTCTCGCAGGGACATTTGAGCATGGAAAAGAGGGTGTATCTGAGGCCCACGACTCCGTTACACCCTGAGGCTCTCGCCTGTGACCCTGGGCACAGCCATGATGAACAATGTCCTCTGCACAGAAGGCATCTCCCTCACACATCGCTCCTTCACCTTTACCTGGGCTGCTCAGAGGTCACGGCTGGACACAGAAGGAGCCCGCTGCTCTGAAGCCTCGTGAACTTAACACACACCTGAGACTGCATTCAACCCACGGGACACGGAGCCAGTGGATAAATGCTTCTCCTAGTAATCAGGTCTGGGGGTGGACAACTCCAAGAGTCATTCTGTAATCCCTAAAAGGCCCTGAAGGATAACTTTTGATTGTCCACTTTAAAACCAACTTAAAAATATGCCCTTTGCCCAGCCAGTGTGGCTCAGTGGTTTAGCATCCCCCATGCACCAAGAGGTCGCTGGTTCGATTCCTGGTCAGGGCACACGCCCAGGTTGTGGGCCTGATCCCCAGTAGGGGGCATGCAGGAGGCGGCCCATCGATGTTCTCTCTCATTGATGTTTCTCTCTCTCTCCTCCCTTCCTCTCTCTCTAAAATCAATAAAGGAAAAAAAATTTTTTTAATTAAAAAAAAAGCCCGCCCTGGCCGGTTTGGCTCAGCGGTTAGAGCGTTGGCCTGCGGTCCAGAGAGACCCGGGTTCGGTTCCCGCTAAGGGCATGCACCTTGGTTGCAGTTTGTCCCCGGCCCTGGTTGGTCGTGTGGGTGGCAGCCACTCGATGTGTCCCTTTCACGTCGATGTTTCTCTCTCTCTCTCTCTCCCTCCCACTCTATCTGAACAGAAAATGAAAAAATGTCCTCGGGTGAGGATAAAAAAAAAAAAAAAGATAAAAAAAAAAAAGCCCTTTTATGGGGTTTTCCAACTTGATGGATAAAACTTCCGTGGTTTCTGCCAAATAAACTGTCTGCACCCAGGTTCTTGACCTCAACTCTGACTTGGGGGGCGGGGGGCGTCCAGACTAAGACTACTGGGTGTAATGTTTGCCGTGGCTCAGGCGTGGGGCTCCTGTCTCAGGCTGAGCCTTGGAGAAGCAGCAGGAGGCACCCACCCTTCTTCACTAGCTCCTCCCGCCTGAGGTCCTTGTGGATCTCACACAGCGACAGACACGGCGCAGGGCAACCTCGCGGGGGGGAGGCGGGCCCGGCCTTCACCTGAACCAGCCAAGAGCCCAGCGCCTGTTCTTGGAGCTGCTGGTTGGAAGTCTGTCCTCAGATACGCGGCTCAGGTAAGCTTTTGTCTGTGTATAAACTCACTGTGCACGTGTGGTTCACGTCCGATTTCCCGTTTTCCCTCATCGGCAGAAACGCGTGTCCCCCGTCTCAGGCACTGACACTGAGACGCGCACACTGTGGCCCGAAAATGACGACGTCTCGTAGGGGACAGTCAGCGCCAACAGGGTTCACTCGACCTGTCAAACTGTGTGTGCTCAAAACCAGTTTCAAAGACATCTCGATCTTTACTTAACGCTTCCAAATCCTTGACCACAAAAATAGGCAAGACAGAGAAAAAAGCAATAAGAAGAAGAACGATACCTTTGGAAGCCGGATTACATACGTTTATTAGATTAAAACTCATTTTCAATCGCTCTTCGATGGAAACTCAGTAGCATATATTTTAACAACAGTACAGATCTTAGGAATAAATGTTGGGTTATCATGAATTTCAGGGCCTGTCGAAGGTTGTAATGCAAGACACTGCTGGGTTGCGGATGACACGACGGGGTGACCAGGGACCAGGAGAACAACGGCTGCGCTGAGTGGACTCTGACCTCAGCACGGGGAAGAACCTGCACCTTCACAGGTCACCAGCAGCAGCCAGATCCAGAGGGCCGTCTGACACACCACGACTGCCCGCTCCCAGGGGCCAAGTAGGTTGGGCAGTAGAATCCGGATCCATAGCTCTGGGAGGGGAGCCCACAGACTCCGTAAGCCAGGGGTCTGGAGCCCCGGGACCCACAGCCCAGGGAGCAGCTGCTGGGCCCACAGCCCAGAGCCCCCGGGGGCGTCCAGCAGGGACCACAGAGCCTGGGGGTCCTGGGGCCACAGCAGGACGTCTGGCAGCTGGGGGGCTCCCAGCAGGTCTCCTGGCGCCTGTGGAGAGAGGAGCCCCTCTGGCAGAGGCTGGGGGAGCCCAGGTCAGGGCTGTAGACCAGGTTGCTGGGGTAGGAAGAGCCCCAGCAGGAGCCCGGGGAGCGCAGGCAGCCGCCAAGGGAGCGGGAGGAGAAGGTTCCAGAACAGCAGCTGTGGGACATGTTGACAGGAGACGGGAGTCCAGCGGAGTGACAGTGGCAAGTGTCTGGGTTTGAAGGTCACTCCTGGGCTGAGGGTTTATATCCTCCCAGCAGCGGGCGTGGTGCACGAGGGGATCGTGGCTGCTGCCCTGGGTTTGCCCGTTCTCGGGTGTGTGACTCAACCATCTCCTCGTAACTGCGGTGACATTGGAATGGTTTTCCAGGTCTTGCATTTATGAGTGCCATAATTGTGTTGAGACAACCCAGAAATGCTGTGACTGGTTCACATGAATGCGCATCCATCGTGACCAGGACAGCATCTCGGCGAGGACGCTCTGCCCTGTGCCTCCCGCTGCGTGGGGCTGCCGGGGGCGATTCTTCCAAGGGGGCGGAGGACGAGGTGACATCCACTTCCTTCCGGGACATTGGACCAGAGGCACAGCGTCCGACGGGATGGGGGCCTTCCTGAGGCTGTGCGTCTGGACCTCACTGATTCCCAGGCTCCGAAAGCGCGTGGAGGGCGTGAGGGCAGCGAGAGGAAGCTGCCCCAAGCAGGGAACCCGTCTGATGGACACGACACCGGGGACGCCACCCCTTCCAGATGCTTTCCGTTTGCAATCATACCTCTTCCACTTCCTCTTGACGTTGCTCGAAGGGTACAGGGCTTCATTTACGGCAGAATGAATTGGTTTGGAGATCCAATGTGAAGTATGGTAACCAGAGTCAGGGATACGACTAACACCACCTTGCAGACCTGGAATCGGCCGGGAGAGGCGGCCGGGAGTGTTGCCGCCACGCGCACAGAACCGCGACCGTGGGAGCGACGGGTGTGGAGTCGTCGGATTCGGTCATCTTTTCACCGTTCATACCGACATCAAAACTCCACGGCACACCTGAGATGTTTACAGCTTTTATTGCCGTTTAAACTTAAAGGAAAATATTCTCGAAGATAAAACTTAAGAGTTTGCCCTGGCTGGTTCGGCTCAGCAGTTAGAGCGTCGGCCCACAGACCAAAGAGTCTCGGGTTCGATTCTGGTCGGGGGCATGTACCTCGTTGCAGTTTGTCCCCCACCTTGGTCAGGGTTGTGGGGGAGGTGACCAGTCGATGTGTCCCTCTCACATCGATCTCTCTCTCTCTCCCTCCTTCCCTGCCTCCCTCCCTCCCTCCCACTGTATCTGAAGATAAATGGAGAAATATCCTCAAGTGATGATTAAAAAAAATAAAATAAAAAACTTAGGAGTTAAATGAGGAGCACGATTTATGAGACAAAGCTGGGAATTTGGTTAGTGTGTCTTCAGTGACTCCAGCGACCTTGTCCAAGGACCTCTGACGAGCTGTACCCTTCTCTCCCTTTGCCTGTAACGTCAAACTTCATCTACATTAAGTTCATATAAACGTAAGAAGGATTGTAAACACCCCAACCTTGCACCAAACGAAGCCCCAAGATTATATTGTTTATTCTATATAAGAAAGATCCATCGTTTTTTCCTTGTAATCGGGCTGTTTATCGGCAAGTAAGAACGGACACATGTCACATAAACAGTTCCACTCTGGGCTGTGCACCGGGGGCGACGGCTGTTTTGGTTGCTCGGTGCCGTCACTGGGCTGCGAACGAAGTGGTTCTGATATCTGAGCTGTTTTTCCGAGGACTCTCATCCACGGTTAAAGTTGCCACTTTCGACGGCCACCTTCTGCTCTTCTCCAGATTATGAGCAAATGTGTCGCGGACCTGCTGGGACCATGATTTCACTGATCATCTCGGGCAGAGGCTCAAGAAACAAAAGGAACCCGGCTCACAGGAAGGTTCTCTTCAATCACTGTGGTTCATCACCAGCCATAGGACAGGTTCCTTCTTCTCTCCAACTTAGATGAGAAGACTGACTCCTGCTGTAAGGAGGACGTTTCTTGGGCGACGTCAGCTGCTCTTCTTCAATGTGTAGCCACGAGCAGTAACACTAACGCACACTTCTCTCGGTCATGTATTCTCGGCATTTTTCCCTAGGGATCTTTCTATTAAAATTTTATAAGGTGGAGGAACATTAAAGGTTTCTCAATAAACATATTAATGAGGCATCCAGGTGCGTGCTTTTCTATGAGCTATCCGGCAACGATGGCTGAGAACATGAACTCAAATGCAAGCTGGTTGTCTGGGAGGTGACCCTAATACATCTCTATGGGGCGTGGGGACAGGGAGTGAAGGAAGGAGCAGCAGGGATGAGGCTGTGCTGGTCCCCAAGTTAGAAGCTGGAGCCCCCTGCCCGGTGAAGCAACAGGTCCTTAGAGTTTACGAGTGTCCCTAGTAACCAGCCTTCAGAGTGTACTGATCTTATGTCCCCTGGGACTCAGGCAGGGTGTTGACAGAATGGGGTGTGGCTCAGAAAAGCCAAACTACGAGGAATGTGGAAAGAAGACCACGAGGGTTGGATGATGAGATGAGAAAAGGGAAATGGTACAAGCCTCTCTGTGAGGGCAAGCCACAGTGTAGTGAGGTTAAGACACACTGTAGTGAGGTTAAGACACACTGTAGTGAGGTTAAGACACAGTGTAGTGAGGTTAAGACACATTGTAGCGAGGTTAAGACACAGTGTAGTGAGGTTAAGACACAGTGTAGTGAGGTTAAGACACATTGTAGCGAGGTTAAGACACAGTGTAGTGAGGTTAAGACACATTGTAGCGAGGTTAAGACACAGTGTAGTGAGGTTAAGACACAGTGTAGTGAGGTTAAGACACATTGTAGCGAGGTTAAGACACATTGTAGTGAGGTTAAGACACATTGTAGCGAGGTTAAGACACACTGTAGTGAGGTTAAGACACATTGTAGCAGGGTTAAGACACATTGTAGTGAGGTTAAGACACATTGTAGCTGGGTTAAGACACATTGTAGTGAGGTTAGGACACATTGTAGTGAGGTTAAGACATGGTAGCAAGGTTAAGACACATTGTAGCGAGGTTAAGACACATTGTAGTGAGGTTAAGACGCATTGTAGTAAGGTTAAGACACATTGTAGCGAGGTTAAGACACATTGCAGTAAGGTTAAGACGCACTGTAGTGAGGTTAAGACACATTGTAGCGAGGTTAAGACACATTGTAGTGAGGTTAAGACGCATTGTAGTGAGGTTAAGACACAGTGTAGCGAGTATAAGGCAAGTGTACCCAGCATGCAAATAGCAGACAGGGTCAGAAAGAAAGATGAATACCCACAACAGCAGCTTTGCAATTTTTTGAATTTTGGTGACATCTGCTATTATTTAAACAACTGTAATAGACTTTTATTTATTTATTTTTTTCTCTTTCTAAATATTTCTACTGATTTTCAGAGAGAGAGGAAGGGAAGGAAGAGAAAAAAGAGCAACTCAGAGCAAGTGGAACATGGATCGGCTGCCTCCTGCACAGTCCCCACTGGGGATCGAGCCTGAACCCAGGCATGTGCCCTGACCAGGAATCGAACCAGCAACCACCTGGTGTACAAGATGACGTCCAACCAACTGAGCCATGCTGGCCAGGGCCTTAACAGACTTTTAAATGGTCACCTTTACTGCAGCTAATCACTTATTTGAATTTTCAATGGATTTGGAAAATAAATCTTTCAAAATTCCATAAAGTTAGCAAGTTAATATTGCTTAAAATATTGAACCATTCCTCCCAACAAGAACAGAAAAGCTGGAGAAAATACAAACAGAACAAAACAAACCAATAATTCAATTTAAAAACTTCAGAGACATAACAAAGAATTCCAGAGTCACAGAGATACCATACGGGTCAGAACTGGGGTCAAAGGAAATGAGCCTGTATCAGGAGTTGCTATTCCCTTCACACTATACCCTGATTTTCTTTTTAATCCTCACCTGAGGATATTTTTCCATTTGTCTTCAGATAGAGTGTGAGGGAGGGAGGGAGAGAGAGAGAGAGAGGGAAACATCGATGTGAGAGAGACACATCCATTGGTTGCCTCCCGCAGGACCCCAACCAGGGCTGGGGACTGAACCTGCAGCCCAGGTACGTGCCCTTGACTGGAATCAAACCCAAGACTCTTTGGTCCTCGGGCCTACCCTCTAACCGCTGAGCCAAACCAGCCAGGGAATGTACAGTGATTTTTAAAGTGGTGACTAAGAGGCTGATCAGATTCTCACAACATGAGGGGGCTAGAGAAACATAATTGGAATTGTCGGCCGACCAAAGAGCTGGGACCGTGGAATGTATCCCAGACCCTGGAGAGCCAATTCCTAAAAGTGAAACTGAATCGCTAATGCACTCTCTCCTGTAAGGGCTGACTTCCAGGTTTGAAGGATCTCAATTCTTGATGGAATTAAAATGATCTAGGAAGCTGGTGTCCTTACTGTAGCAGCTGGAAACATAGTCAGTCCTCTGTGGGGAAAGGTGAAATCATCCAGGCATTTCATATATTTATATACATATATGCATATTTCTCTCTCAAGATGAATCTCAGAGAGAAGGGGGGCAGGCGGGAAGAGATTAACCAAAGAACTTACATGCATGTATGCACAGCCCATGGGCACAGACAATAGGGTGTGAAAGCCTGGGTGGGTGGGAGCTGGGTGGGGGGGCAATGGGGGTTACATAGAGAGGGACATCTACAATACTCTCAACAGTAAAGATAAAAAAACAGGAATATGAGACAATGAGACTGAAATAAAAGAGGACACTAGGGACTAGAATCTGAAACACACCATCCATGCACATGTCAAAACCAGACATTAAAATACCTGCGTGAAGACATCAACCATAGGAAACAGGAAGGGATTATTATCAAGATATAATCATGTTCGCAGAATTAAAGATAACATTGAGAATTTGGGCAGAAAACGGAAAACCGCACAGCAGAGCCTAATTGAAGTTTCAGAAACTTACGATAGCATAACTGCAAACCTCACTCGATGCGTTTGGTCAGGAGACTAAACGCCGCTGAACAGACAGTCAGTGCTCTGGAAGGAGATTCCCGACGGAAGCAGAACGAGACCGAGACGGACACGGAAACAGAGCGCGAGAGGCGGCTGCATCGTTTGATGGTGGGCACCCCTCAGATCTAGAATCTCAGGAAAAGAGAGATCAGAGTTCACCCAAACGGATGACAGTCACATCTCACACGGACACGGTGACGGACCACGAGCTGGCCTGAGTGGACGTGGCCGGAAGGCGGCTGGAGCAGACGTCACCCAGACGTCACCGTGGGCACACACGCACCACAGCAGGACTCCCCTGGCTGCTTTCACATGACACAGCCGAGGCCATTTCCTGGGAGGCCTGGTGGGCGGGCCCAGGACGGAACGTCCAGTCTGCGTCCTTTAATCCTTCGACCAATCTGTTTATTTTCAAAAACAGGATTCTGTCTCCTCAGATGCCGTGCAGTTTTCTCTCTCCAGAATCTTCCCGTTACATTGTGTGTGTGTGTGTGTGTGTGTGTGTGTGTGTGTGTGTGCATGTATATATATTTTAAGCAGGAGGGAGAGAGGAGGGAAGAGAGAGAGAGAGAAACAACGATGTGAGAGAGACACATCGAGTGGCTGCCACCCACATGACCCCAACCAGGACCGGGGACAAACTGCAACCGAGGTACATGCCCTCAGCGGGAACCGAACCTGGGATTCTCTGGTCCACCGGCCAACTCCCTAACCACTGAGCCAAACCGGCCAGGGCCCGTTACATTATAAATGTATGTCACACTGTTCCTTAAAGACAAAGTCCATGCCTGTCACATTTGAGCAAGGTGAGGAGAGATAACACATACCCTGAAGTTCTGGGTCTTTGACTCAGGTTAGGGAAGACCTGCACACCCCAAGCAGGATACGCACGAGGAGAAAGGGGACTCGGTCGCCACACGAACGATGACAAGCTATAAAGAGAAATGTGCAAATCCACACGTACAATGAGAGGGTTCGACGCACCTTCACTTCAGACGGAAACGGAGGACCGAGCGTAAGGACACAGGAAACAGCCGCAGTTGGATCAGCAGTTCTGCCCTAAGTCACAGGGAGGACACAACCCGGCGGAAACCTCCAGAACACCATGCTTTCCACGGGCCAAGGAACAGGGATCGAGATGCTCACAGGCTGACCACGGGGCTCAAGCCGAAAGGCACAGCAGCAGGGAGCGGCGTGGGCCAGCGAGCCCTCGTGTGTTTGGAAATGAGCACGATGCTTCCGAATAGCCCAGACCAGGGAGAGGGCGTGGGGCACACAGAGCACCCGGATTAACGATGCTCGGCGGGAAGGTCACAGCCTCAGCTACAAACACTGACTTACTGTGCATATTAAGGAGGGAAAATGGGAAAGGACAGTGATTTCAAATTATGTGAAAGAGTGAAATAATAGAAGCGCAGAAGTTACTGTTAAAAGAAAAAAGCAGCCCGGCTGGTGTGGCTCAGTGGTTGAGCGTTGACCCTGCACCAAGAGGTCGCCAGTTCGATTCCTGGTCAGGGCACATGCCCAGGTTGTGGGCCCGATCCCCAGTGGGGGGCATGCAGGAGGTAGTCAATCGATGTTCTCTCTCATCGATGTTTCCATCTCTCTCACCCTCTCCCTTCCTCTCTATCTAAAATCAATAAAAAATTATCTAAAAAAAAAGCAAATAGAAAATGGAAAATCAATCAAGCCAGATAGATTTCTTCCTCACAAACTGGCAATTTCTAGAAGAGACAAAGGTGGGAACGTCAGTCTCTCACGTCATGTGTCACCAGGTCACTGCGAAGCACACACCACTCCAGAATGAGAGGGACGAGGGTTTTATTTGGGGAATGTCACGACAGGAAGAGTTGGGGGGTGGGGTGGAGAGGCAGGGGGAGCCCTCAGACCATGATGCCAGTCTGACCAGAGAGAAGAGAGAAGAGAGACGATGCCCGAGGCCGCCGCACACAGAGGCCAGTGGAGAAGCCCGTCCTCAGCCACCAGAGGACGCCCCTGGGTCCCAGGGAGGGACACTCCCCGCCATCCTCGCTGTCCTCCGCCCATGGGGAAGGAGGCTCCAGGTCGATGCAGTGCTGGGTTTCCACCATCCTGTGGGACCTTTGGTCAGCGACGGCCCCAGTTTGAAGATCTGAGAAGTAAATCTCAGGCTCCTACACATACAGATGCAGCCCTCACATCCGCTCCGCTGACCCCACACCCAGCTGTTTCCTCTGCAGCTCAAGCGTAGCTCTGACGCTCCTCACAAGGCTCCAGATCAGTCCCCACTGGTGTTGCCTTGGTTCGGTCCCTTGTGGTCACGTCTCCAGACAAGCGTGCCGGCGTCCGCGGCTCCAGCCGTCGGCGACGCCCCCGGTCTTGGCTGGCGTGCGTTCTCCCCACGGGATCCGAGACCCACCGGTGCCGGGTGGACAGTAACCCTGGGGCAGGAGAAGGCGTGTGGACGAGACAGGTCAGTAGTTAGCAGGTTCCCCGTTACAGCCAAAGCTGTGCCTCGGACCCACAGACAGAGAGGAAAAACACTTTTACCTCGTTGTCCATCATTGGAGAAAACTATTCGCTCATTGTTGCCGGAAGGAAGACCTGAACCTCACGACCGGCCGGAGAGGAGAGGCCGTGCTGGAAGCATGTCTGTGGGACAGTCAGGGCACGTCTGACAGTTCACAGGCGTGGCTGTGACCCCCACATTGTAGCACCCATAAACACAGCATGTGGGAAACTGTTCACCTGCAATTACAGAGCCTGAGTGGCACATGCCAGACAAGGAGCCCAGGGAGGTCAGGGTGACCCTGTGGGCACCACGCCCGCTGCTGGGAGGATATAAACCCTCAGCCCAGGAGTGACCTTCAAACCCAGACGCTTGTCACTGTCACTCCGCTGGACTCCCGCCTCCCGTCAGCATGTCCCACAGCTGCTGTTCTGGAACCTTCTCCTCCCGCTCCCTTGGCGGCTGCCTGCGCTCCCCGGGCTCCTGCTGGGGCTCCTCCTACCCCAGCAACCTGGTCTACAGCCCTGACCTGGGCTCCCCCAGCCCCTGCCGGCGGGGCTCCTCTCTCCACAGGCGCCAGGGGACCTGCTGGGAGCCCCCCAGCTGCCAGACGTCCTGCTGTGGCCCCAGGACCCCCAGGCTCTGCGGTCCCTGCTGGACGCCCCCGGGGGCTCTGGGCTGTGGGCCCAGCAGCAGCTGCTCCCTGGGCTGTGGGTCCCGGGGCTCCAGACCCCTGGCTTACGGAGTCTGTGGGTTCCCCTCCCAGAGCTATGGATCTGGTTTCTCCTGCCCCTCCTATTTTCCTTCCAGAAGTTTCTGTTCATCTTGTTACCGGCCACTCTGGAGACCTTGTTTTTACTGATGCATTTGCAGAGGAGCCCACCCCATCTGGGAAATGCGGATTCTGTGCTGAGAAGAGCTATCTGAATTTCCCGTTCCGCAGTGTCCTCATGTTCCCTGGCCCCGGGGGCGCGCTCTCCGCCGTCTGACACGGGCTGACAGAGCAATTCTGTGAAGGACAGATCCCCGAGCAGCCCAGACGCATCGCTGACGACTCTGACTGAGCATTTCTCCCCAGACAGATGGAAATACACTAATTTTACCTTAATAAACCCTTCATTCTGTTCTCCAAATATGCTGTTAATTTTGTTATTTACGGGCGACATGTCAGCTAGGATTTCTGTGGTCTCTGTTTCTGTTAGTGGCTTCGGAGCGCTCAGATGGGGGCTGCGCACCGGTGTGAGGGGCTCGGCGCTCTCCCCCTCGCAAAGCAGGCGTTTCCCTGGATGCCCACGATTCCAAGGTGCAGCCTTTCTCAATACAAACATAAAAAGACCTGAACATTGTCGTTCCCACAGTGAACAGGGATCGTGTGTGTCCGAAGACGTTATCTGGCAGAGAGGTTAATGGGTGCAGAAACCAGACTCAGATTTACAGGAGGTTGTGCAGGACGGAACTTAGAGCAGAGCCCCAGCGTGTGGGTGTGAAATTTGAGGAAATAACACCCGTTAGATTTAGGTAATCACCGTGCAGGAAATATCTCATATGTCTAAAATCGGCTAAATGCCTGTACCTCCCTCCCCCCAGCGACTATTTTCCATTTGTTCGAATGATCTCCTTTCCTCTAAAAAGTCAGCAACAAGCAGACGTGAAGGACCTTGTCTCAGCCGCTGTGAAATTGCACCCGGTTCTTTGCCCCTGAAGTTGCGAATGAGAATCCTTTACCATCCCCCAAAATGCCTGTTCCAGGCAGATACTGAAATACAACTGACTGTCCTTTATGTAAACCATTCCTCTCCCTCACGTCCCAGTGCTCTGAAAGGTAAGGCACCAACACAGACAGGACAGTGGTAACCGAGACACAACCTTCACAGGGAACCAGCAACATGTACGGTGTCTCCTGTGCCTGTGTACAAGGTCCTCGGACATCCCGAGCGGAGCGCAGAGCCGGACAGGCCGGGCAAGATCACCCCATCTTACAGCACAGCCGTCTCCTCTGCGGTCCCCCCGCCTGCCCCAGACCATCAAGCACAGAAGCAAGGCGGGGAGTCCGCCAGCCTCAGCTGAACGCAATTCTCCATTGAAACACAGAAGAGCTAGAACTTGACAAGGTCACGCAGCAGTGACCGGGTTACATGCTGACCTGCTCGATGCCATCCGATGGTCCATTTCTTCACATGTCCCCTTTGCTCCCCCTTTCCTCAGCCAAGTTCACAAAACAGTCACCATGCTCACACAGAGGAAAGAATAAAGGAATAATGAAAGAAACTTTTGGGGAAAAAAATCAGCCTTTGCATTATGAAATGGTCCATAGTAAACTCCTGTAAACGGTTCAGCTTGTGAATTTTCACGCTGCAAGCTGGTCTCAGACACACTCTCCGACCAAGAGAAATAACGAGATGTTTACCCCCAGACACGAGCCGAGGAAGCTGAGGCCTCCGTCTGTGTGCCCGGAGTCGGGTGCAGGAGTGGGGATTGCATCCGGGGCAGACTAGTGACAGCTTCTCCTGGGCCAGGACAACTGGCATCCACACCAGTGGTTCTCACAATTCTGTCGGTCAGACGCCACACACGACCTCCCTGGGCTGAACTCAAGGTGCTGGCCGGGCTGCACTGCCCCCAGAGGCTGCAGGGGACGCTCTCTTCCCTGCCTTGTTGTTTCCTGGGGGCCACCTGGGTCCCTGGTCCATGCCCCCTTCCTCCACCTTCCGGGCAGCAAAGGCGGGTCAAACCGTGCTCACATCCATCAGCCCCCTGCTCAGACACCTCTCTTCCGTCTTTCAGGCTGTTTAAGACTATATCCTCCGGGCGCTCTGCCTAGTCTCAGGTCGGCCGGTTATCAACTTCAGTTCAAGACACTGCCTTACGGACCCACAGGAGGCAACACATGGACACGCTGACAGGTAGGAGCCGGGTATCTGGCGGGGCCAGGATGCTGCCTCCCCACACCAGCACTGAGCTCGCCCACACAACCAGTCGGCGTGTCCAACAGCCATGGAAATACATTGTTACAGTTTCAAAAATAAGAGGGCAGGTGGGTGTCACTCCACAACGAAAATACATTAAGACATGTGTGGTCTAACTCCGCTACAGTCTAACAGACAGTTATTTAATGACAATAATAATGAGCTGCGAAGGCGTTTTTGATGTTACAGTAGGTCAGGTTAACGTGTCCCACCCAGACTGAGAAGGACGGAAACTTGGCCAGAGGAAGGCATTTGAAATGGGGTTAAATGTGGGGATGTATGGGGAGTGCTGGGAGAAGAAGTGTTTGAAGGACTGGAATCTGGAGATGTCATTATAAAACTGAAAACCATTTCGGGTGGTCGTCGATGGACAAGGAAAGAATGACGTGACATCAGGCTGGAACGATCGGGACCATCCTCCACGGTCCGCCCTGCTCCATTCAGAACCGCAGTCTTCTCAAAGCAGCGGGTTTTAACTGAAGTATAAGATTGTCTGATGTGTTCGTTCTAAAAATCGTTTCATTCGTTAGTATTTACATAAAACGAAGTGAACAGATTTTAAGAATAGAGTTGACGGTGTTGACACACGTGTACACCTATGTTCCCCTGCCTGGTGAGGACACAGCACATCTCCCCACCCGAGAAACACCCTCCTCCTCCTCATCGACCCTGCTCCCTGCCCCCAGAGCCAGCCACTGCAATTCCCGTCCCAGGGAGCCGTCTGCCTGTCCTAGGACCTCACAGACATCAGGTCCTGCTGCGTGTTCTCACGCGTGCAGGTGCTTCCGCTCCCTTGACGTTCCTGAGATGCGTCGCGATGCTTCTGTGGGTTCATAACCTCTATTGCCTCATCTCTGGCGGGCATTGAACCATTTCAAGATTTAAAACATGTTTTTTTGTTTGTTTGTTTGTTTGTTTTATGAAGAAAGCTGCAATGAATTGATTTGACCCCTCAAAACTGACAGCAGACAGGTGAGTCTCTGGGGGCACTCGGCTCTGTTCCATTGATGAATCATCTATACGATTCCAGTGCAATGAGACCCTGATACCTCTCACCCCAGCCAGCCTGGGCACTCCATTTGCAAACTCTCCCCGGCCCAGGAAACGGGACCTTGACACATAACAGTGTACTCATGACATTTCTTCTGATTCAAGATTGCTTTCTTCACACTACACCTTGTTCCTATCACCTCTTTAAATTTCAGTGTGATTCAGCTGAGCCCCAAATTTCACAGGATCCAGAGAAAACATTTATTCGGTGATGGAAGTTCTAAAGAAAATGGCATTTACGTGCCCCTGCGCGGCAATTGAACCCTCAACCCTTTAGTTAGAGGGCCGACGCTCTAACCGCTGAGCACACCAGCCATGACTACAGAAAATGACATTAAAAAGGAATCTAAGCCCTGGGCAGTGTGGCTCAGAGGTTAGAGCGTCGGCTTGTGGACCAAAGAGTCACAGGTTTGATTCCGGTCAAGGGCACGTGACTTGTTTGCGGTTCATCCCGGCCCCTGTCGGGTTCATGGGGGAGGCAGCCAGTTGATGTGTCCCTCTCATGGCAATGTTTCTCTCTCTCTCTCTCTCTCTCTCTCTCTCTCTCTCTCTCTCTCTATCTCTCTCTCTCTCTCCCTCCCTCCCTCCCTCCCTCCCTCTCTATCTGAAAATAAATGGAAAAATATCCTCGTGTGAGTATTAAAAAATGAATAAAAAAGTTGGGAGTATCTTAACTTATCCAAAACACACGCACTAAGAGAGGTGAAGGGACGTGTGAGAAGGTGAGTCCAGTGGCCGAAGCCAAGGGAGGATCTGTAGATGGACAGAGAGAACGTTGGGTGGGCTCCTGTGGACAGTCTGACTCCTGGGTCCCGTCCATCGTGGGCTCACCAGCGACGAGTGCAATCATCTTCTAATGGTTGTCTTTCCTCCAGTTTCAACCACAGGTGAGCTGTGTTTCCTCATTCTCCAGACTCAGCTTGTAAAATTCCGTCTCTGGGAAGCTGTGCTGACTTCTAAGGTGGTTGAGGTCTCGCAGTTAAACTGCACTTACACTGAGGAACTGCCCACTTACCGCTTTAATTGCTGTCATCATTGAGTAGTTACTTGGTTAACCTCACCAGGGGGATGTTCAGAGACACAGGAACCACATTTTTTTAAAATTGTGTTTAAATGATCTCATTATGGAGTCACATATGAATGAGTGAGCTCTTCTCGGAAATATGTGATAGAACGTTTGTTCATAAGGCATTCCCTAAACGCAGAGCTGGATGAACACTATGTGGAGAACTGACGGTGCCAACATGTTGTTTCACAAGGTGCCTCAGAGGTGTGACTAATGAAAATATGAGCATTGAGGTTTGGGCAGGCGGAGCTGTTCTTTGTAATCACTAGTGTGACAAGCATAAATAATAGAAATTGGTGACTAAATTGCATGGAAATGACTCCTGAGTTTCCTGAGAACCGGAATGCATCAATTCCTAAAAGTTAGAACGACATGCTGGCTGGCAATAGGCTGACCGGCAAGTCCTGGACATAGAAAGGCTTGGGTATCAGGGGCTTGGGACATGAACCCCTGAATTAAGAATGCACAGATCCAATTATACCTGTGAGAGGTCAAATGGGAACATGGAAGGAACCTGGGGAGCACAGGCAGCCACCAAGAGAGAGGGAGGAGAAGGTTCCAGAACAGCAGCTGTGGGACATGCTGACAGGGGATGGGAGTCCAGCGGAGGGACAGTGACAAATGTCTGGGTTTGAATGTCACTCCTGGCCTGAGGGGTTAATATCCTTCCAGCAGCGGGTGTGGCCTCCTGCCAGGTCAACTCTTCCGTGCTTGGGGTCTCTCATTTCCATGTGTCATTCAGTAATATTTTCTGTGACTGCAGGTAGGTGACTCCTTCCATCTCCGTCTCTTGGAGAACTCACCATGTTTTATCGTACTGAGCCGAGGAACTATTTCAGTGTCAGAAAGGACATGACATATGGTGTTAGTGCCCTTGACCAGGACCTGGGAGCCTGCACACTTCTCTTCAGCTAGGACTCAGGGTGCCTCACCTGGGGGCTGGCAGGGGGTTGGAACGCAGTCACTTATGTCTGCGTCGGTGGAATACAGATACCCCGGTTGTCAGCTTGGCTTTCTTTCCCTCCATGTGTTTCATTTCCTAAAATGATTTTTTATGCATTTCATTCTGTAATATATTGCTTCTCAGATTCATTGGAAAGAGGGAAACAGAGAAGACAGAGATGGGTCGGGCCAGTGTTTGGGGTTGACATGACGAGGAGCCTTTGAAACAGACCCAGCGGGTCCCATCTGTGCTCCAGTGGAACGGTTCTTCAGCTGGAGGAAGGTAACGAGCGACTCGATGGGCTTTCCCATTGCTGAGCAATTTAAATAAAAAAGTTCAATATCGATATAGTTTATGGCTTTTCATGTGTACCCTGTCTCCTCTGCCACTGACATTCACAATCTGTCTTGGGACCCTTCTCTGGAACAAGCCCCCCACATGGTACCTCCTGGGCATTTTTATCTTCAAATCCTTGCACAGAATGTTCTCCTTCATTGTAAAAAATACCTTTCCCCTGCTCTACTTTTTAAGTTTATTTTTCCACTGTAAAATATCCAAATATCTTTTTTTTTTTATAGACTCTCTATTTCAGCCAACCTGAGCTGAAATGAATACTGCAGAGTCTCCTCCAGGTAGAAAGACAGTGTCTAAAACAGCCACTTGGAATTGCAGGAGGGAAAAGAGGGCAGAAATAGGGGAATTATGTCTACATACTCATTGTTCACAACACTAATAAAATGCTTTGTGGTTCTTCTAAACAGGTAGAACTAACCAGTAATAAATTAAGAATGTGCACAAAAATGTATTAAATTACTTAAAAATAAACTTAGAGATTCCAAAATGGCGGCAGAGTGAATGGAAGCTACACAGACCATCTCCCAGGACCAAACTGGAATTACAACTAAAATAAAGACAAATCGTCGGGAAAAAGCAACAGAAAAGCAGCGCGAGGACCATACAACCAGGGACACTGAATCGATCCTGGTAGGATTGTGGAGGCGTGAGAAGGGGGGTGGGAGCCCACGGACAGCAGCAGTCTTAGCTGTGAGCACCGCCCTCAGGGTTAAAGCCCAAGCCGGCTCCACAGCGCAGAGGGCCAGGACAGAGCGCTAAAATAGCCGCAGCCACTCACCTTGGGCTCCGGCAGAGGGAGGGCGGACTGGACTGGAACTGTGTGGGGACACTCGGGATTTGGAGGGCGCTCAGAGCTTTTGCTGAGTTGCGGCCACGCAGGACGGTGGCCATCTTACTCCTTCCCAGGGCTCTGGGGAGAGGCAGCAGCCCCTCCCTCGGAGATTCAGCCACACCCAGGTGGGCCATTGAAATGCAAATTGAGGCTCATTAACTACCAGCATCTGCACTACCCTCAGGAAATCCTCTCACCCTGAACACCTGAGGGAGGATTTAATTGAACTGAGAACCCAAGGCTCTTCAAGTAACCACGACTAAAAGACTCTAGGCAAAAAGCTAGAGGATAACTTAAACTTTTCTGGGTTTGCAAATCTACCCAGGAAAGTAAGACTTGACAGTGGTGTTTAACGTGGGTCCTCCCATGCTCATCCAAACCCAGTACAGGGAGCCACAAACAGCAGAACACCAACATCCATGGGGCAAATTTGGCAGGCTCCAAAATCCACTGAGATAGCCAAAATGGTGAAACAAAGAAACAGATCCCAAATGAAAGAACAAGAGACCTCTACCGAAGATGAGATAAATGAAATGGAGTTGAGCAAGTTAACAGAGCTAGAATTCAGAGCCATGATCTTGAGGAAGCTCTACAGCATGAGTAAGGACATCAACACCATGAGCAAAGACATAGAAACATTGAAAATCAACCAATTGGAAATGAAGAATCACCAAGAAGAAATGAAGAATGACATAGCAGAAATGAAGAACACACTGGAAGGACTAAACAGCAGAGTAGAGGAAGCTGAGGACCGGATCAGTGAATTAGAAGACAGGGTAGAAAAAATCAACCAATCAGAAAACCAAAAGGAAAGAAAAAAGAAAAAAACAGGAAGACAGCTTAAGAGAACTGTGGGACAACTGGAAACGTAATAATATTTGCATCATAGGAGTCCCCGAAGAAGAAGAAAATGAGAAGAATATTAGAGAATATATTTGAAGAAATAGTGACAGAAAACTTCCCTAATTTGGTGAAGAAAGAAGGCATTCAAGTTCAAGAAGCACAGAGAGCCCCAAGTAAGAAGAACCCAAACAGGCCCACACCAAGACACATAGTAATTAAAATGCCAAAAATTAAAGACAAAGAGAGAATCCTAAAGGCAGCAAGAGATAAGCAACAGGTTACCTACAAAGGAATCCCCATAGGGCTATCAGCTGAATTCTCAACAGAAACACTACAGGCCAGAAGGGAATGGCATGAAGTAGTCAAGGTCATGAAAAACAAGGATCTGAATCCAAGACTACTCTATCCAGCAAGGCTATCATTTAAAATAGAAGGTCAAATAAAGAGCTTCCCAGACAAAAAAAAAAAAGGCTAAGGGAATACATTAGCACCAAACCAGCACTGCAAGAAATGTTAAAAGGACTGCTGTAATTAGTAGAAGAAATAGGAAGGAAAATAGAACCACACTAAACAAAAATGGCAATAAATAAGTACATATCAATAATCACCTTAAATGTAAATGGATTGAATGCTCCGATAAAAAGACACAGAGTAGCTGATTGGATAAGAAAGCATGACCCATATATATGTTGTTTACAAGAGACCCACCTCACAACAAAAGACTCACATAGGTTGAAAGTGAAGGGATGGAAAAAAATCTTCCAAGCAAATGGAAAGGAAAAAAAAGCTGGAGTAGCAATACTCATATCTGATAAAATAGATTTCAAAATGAAGGCCATAACTAGAGACAAAGAAGGTCACCACATAATATTGAAAGGAACTATCCAACAGGAAGAGATAACCTTGGTAAACATATATGCACCCAATATAGGAGCACCAAAATATATTAAAAATCTTCTGGAGGACTTCAAAGGAGAAACTGACAGCAATACAATCATAGCAGTGGACTTCAACACCCCGCTGACATCACTAGATAGATCCTCTAGACAAAAAATTAACAAGGAAACAGAGACTCTAAATGAAGCACTAGACCAAATGGATTTAATAGATATTTACAGAGAATTACACCCCAAAACTGTAGAATCCACCTTCTTCTCAAGCACACACGGGACATTCTCAAAGATAGAGCACATGTTAGGATACAAACTAAGTCTCTACAAGTTCAAGAAGATTGAAATCATATCAAGCATCTTCTCAGATCACAATGACATGAAACTAGGAATCAATTGCAACAAGAACATGCAAAGACATTTGAACACATGGAGGCTAAATAGCATGTTATGAAACAATGAATGGGTTACCGAGGAGATCAAGGAAGAAATTAAAAACTTCCTGGAAACCAATGAAAATGAACACACAACAACACAAAATTTATGGGATGCAGCGAAAGCAGTTCTGAGAGGGAAGTTCATAGCACCACAGGCCTACCTCAAGAAACAAGAAAAATTTCTAATAGACTATCTAACCTCACAACTTAAAGAACTAGAAAGCAAACAAAAAGAAAACCCTAGAGCAAGTAGAAGGAAGGAAATAGTAAAGATCAGAGCAGAAATAAATGACATGGAGACCAGAAAAACAATTCAAAGGATCAATGAAACAAAGAGCTGGGTTTTTGAAAAGATAAACAAGATTGATGGACCCTTAGCTAGACTCACCAAGAAACAAAGAGAGAGAACCCAAATACACAAAATCAGAAAGGAAAGAGAAGTAACAACTGACACCACAGAAATACAAAGGATCGTTAACAAATACTATGAACATTTATATGGCAACAAATTCGACAATCTAAGCGAAATGGACAAATTTCTAGAAACACATAGTCTCCCAAAACTGGACTGGGAAGAGATAGAAAACTTGAACAGACCAATAACAACTAAGGAAATTGAAGATGTAATCAAGACTCTCCCAGCAAACAAAAGCCCAAGCCCGGACAGCTTCACAGGGGAGTTCTACCGAACATTCAAAGAAGAACTAACACCCATTCTCCTCAAACTATTTTTAAAAATTCAAGAAGAAGGAAGACTTCCAAACTCATTTTTGGAGGCCAGCATAATTCTAATTCCAAAACCAGAAAAAGACACTACAAAGAAAGAAAACTACAGGCCAATATCCCTGATGAACATAGATGCCAAAATCCTAAACAAAATACTAGCAAATCGGATCCAGCAATACATCAAAAAAATTATTCACCATGACCAAGTGGAATTCATCCCAGGGATGCAAGGCTGGTACAATATTCACAAATCAATAAATGTGATATGCCACATAAACAAAATGAAAGATAAAAACCACATGATCATATCAATAGACGCTGAAAAAGCATTCGTCAAAATCCAGCACCCATTTCTGATAAAAACGCTCAGCAATGTGGGAATAGAGGGATCATATCTTGATATAATAAAGGCCATATATGAAAAACCTACAGCCAACATCATACTCAATGAGCAAAAACTAAAAACATTTCCCTTAAGAATGGTAACAAGACAGGGATGCCCACTTTTGCTGCTCTTATTTAACATAGTACTGGAAGTCTTAGCCACAGCAATCAGACATGAAGAAAAAATAAAAGGTATCCAAATTGGAAAGGAGGAAGTGAAACTGTCATTATTTGCAGATGACATGATATTATACATAGAAAACCCTAAAGACTCCATCAAAATTCTACTAGACTTAATAAATGAATTTGGCAAAGTAGCAGGATACAAAATTAACGTCAAGAAATCGATGGCATTCTTATATACCAATGATGAACTCACAGAAAGAGAAACTAAAAAAACAATCCCATTTACCTATTGCAACAAAAAAATTAAGATACCTAGGATTAAACTTAACCAAAGAAATAAAGGACCTATTTGCAGAAAACTACAGGACATTGAAAAAAGAAATAGAGGAAGATATAAAAAAGTGGAAGCACATACCTTGTTCATGGATTGGAAGAATTAACATCATTAAAATGTCCATATTACCCAAAGCAATCTATAGATTCAATGCAATTCCCATCAAAATACCAATGACATATTTCACAGAACTAGAACAAATATTGCAAAAGTTCATATGGAACCAACAAAGACCCCGAATAGCCACAGCAATCTTGAAAAAGAAGGACAAAGTAGGTGGGATCACAATACCAGATATCAGGATATACTACAAAGCTACTGTAATCAGAACAGCCTGGTACTGGCACAAGAACAGTCATATAGACCAGTGGAACAGAACAGAGAATCCAAAAATTGACCCAAGACATTATGCTCAATTAATATTTGACAAAGGTGGCAAGAGCATACAATGGAGTAAAGACAGCTTCTTTAATAAATGGTGTTGGGAAAATTGGACAGCTACATGCAAAAAAAAAAAAAAAAGAAAGTAGACCATCAACTTACACCATACACAAGAATAAACTCAAAATAGATAAAAGACTTAAATGTGACTCATGAATCCATAAAAATCCTAGAAGAAAATGTAGGCAACAAAATTTTGGACATCATATGCAGCAGAATCTTCACTGATACATCACCTAAGGCAACAGAAACAAAGGAAAAAATGATCACATGACATACATCAAACTCAAAAGCTTCTGCACAGCAAAAGAAACAACCATCGAAACGGAAAGGGAACCCACTGTATGGGAGAGTATAATTGCCAATGATACATCAGATAAGGGGTTACTCTCCAAAATATATAGAATGCTCATACAACTCAACAAAAGGAAGACAAAGAACCCAATTAAAAAATGGGCAGAGGAACTAGACACCTCTCCAAACAGGACATACAAATGGCTAAGAGACATATGAAGAAATGATCAACATCACTAATCATCAGAGAGATGCAAATTAAAACAACAATGAGGTATCATCTCACACCTGTCAGAATGGCCGCTATTAACAAATCATCAAACAAGTGTTGGCGAGGGTGTGGAGAAAAGGGGACTCTAGTACACTGCTGGTGGGAATGCAGACTGGTGCAGCCACTGTGGAAAACACTATGGTGTTATCTCAAAAAATTAAAAATTGAATTGCCATTTGACCCAGTGATCCCACTTCTAGGACTATACCCTAAGAAGCCTGAAACACCAATCAGAAAGAATACATGTACCCCCATGTTCATAGCAGCACTTTTTACAATAGCTAAGATCTGGAAACAGCCCAAGTGTCCATCAGTGGATGAATGGATAAAAAAGCTGTGGTACATGTACACAATGGAGTACTATGCAGCTGTAAGAAAGAAAGATCTCTTATCTTTTGAGACGACATGAAGGGACCTGGAGAGTATTATCCAAAGCGAAACAAGCCAAGCAGAGAAAGACAAATATCACCATGATCTCACTTATTTGTGGAATATAATGAACATAACAGTCTGAGGAAAGGGTAGACCCAGAGATGTGGAAGTAGGGTATGGACTGACACCCCTCCGAACAGGGGGTGGGGGGAGGGAAGAGATAAACCACAGAACTTATGCGCATGTATGCATAACTGATGGACATGGACAACAAAGCTGGGGATGGGGTGGGGGGATGGGGAGGAGGGTGTTAATGGGGAAAAAAGGAGAAACATCTGTAACAAATATAAATTAATAAAAGAAATAAATAAATAAAATGTTGAGAACACTGAAAAAAAAAAAGCTTGGAAAACATCAACTCCAAAGGGCCATTTTATACATTGAACTATGAACCCCCTGAAGCCGGAAAGGGGCACAGGAGGAGCACGGACGGGTCGAGCGGCAGCGAGGCGGTGAATGTCCGGGTGGAAGTCTCAGTGTAGCAGGTGAAATATGACTCAATTTCAGAGGCTATCAGACTGTGCTAAAAATTATTATTATTTTTTTTACTTAAAATAGCTTTTCTTAAATAGAATAAAACAGAAAAGGGGAAAAAATAAAAAGATCTATCAGCCAAAACATACAAGCAGAAAATGCTGACTGTGCCTTATTGATCTCTGCTGTGTGATAAGTTTATTAGATCTTTCTTTATTTTTTTAATCCTCACCTGAGGATATTTTCCCCCTGATGTTTAGATAGAGTGGAAGGGAGGGGGGGAGAGAGAGAGAAACGTTGACATGAGAGAGACACATCTATTGGTTGCCTCCCACATGAACCTGACCAGGGCCAGGGATCGAACCACAACTGAGGTGCAGGCAGGAGCCCTTTCCTGGAATCGAACCTGAGACCCTTTGGTCCGCTGGCCAGGGCTATTAGACATTTCTTCACCATCATCCTGCCAGCCGCCTTCCAGGTGAAACCCAGTATTTCATTGTTCATTTAGAGGCTCCCCTACAGCCATGTCTTTCCCTAGACAGCCATTAAGCGCGTGTCAAGTTTAAGTCACATGAATTAAATCAAACTAACATTCAGTTCCTCAACCTTATTTGCATATTTCAAGTGCAAAAACAGATACACGTGGCTAATGTCTACCAAAGCTCGGAAAGTGAGGATAGCAATATTTTCAGCATCACAGAAAGTTCTGTTGGACGAGCCCTTCCTGAGACACACAGCATGCGGTCTCGGTTCCTGGAATGCAGGAATACTTCCACTATTTCCTCCAGAAGGCAAGCATGTGAGACACCGTAAGGCCGCTCATCTTTACCCCAGTTCCTGTATTACTACGTTTTAGGAATTTCTGTATTTGAATTCCATGTGTGCTTATGTAGATGGATGTATATTTGTCCTCATGTTTTCATTGGGCAACTTTTCTTAAATGTATCCAATATATCTCTTTTCTTTATTGTTCATTCCTGCCTACATTTTTTTTTTTTTTTTTTTTTTTTTTTTGCTAAATTCTGGGATCATTTTCCTTTTGACATTTACTGTGTGTTTTCGTGCTGGAAGGTCAGTGACAGGCTCGGTCTCTGATGGTCTCAAAACGTCTGTATTTCCCCATTATTTTTGAAACAAATATTCAGTGGTCAAGTCTTCTAAAGTCTTCTTTCTTCAGAAATTGAGGATATTTAATTATTTTCTACCTTTCTTTTTTTTCTGTTTAGAATTCAGTTGTCAATCTTATGTCACTTTTTACAAAGTGACGTGTATTTTCTCCCTCTGGTTGCTTTCAATTGTTCTCTTTTTCTTTCCGGCTCGTCAGGTTGCCTTCAGTGTGCCTGGGTGTGGGCCTTCCTCATGTTTATCACGCGTGGACTTGGTAACAGCTCCTAAATCTGTGAATCGTTGTTCTTTTATTTGGAAAAATCTCTCTGGGTCTGTTTCTATTACATACTGATTCTCTTGAACTTCTTAATGTCGTGTCAACAGTTGTTAATGTTTCATTGAATATCACTACACACTCACACACACACACAATCTCGTTTTAGGACTGCAACTGAATTTATGTTAGACCTTTCCAAATTCTATGAAGCTCCATTCAACGTTTTTATAATATCCTTAATTTTTTATTTTGAATATATTCAGGTGAACAATGACGAATTGTGTCTCCAGCTGTTTCTAAAATCTATCCTTCTATTTTCCAAGTATATCAGTCATAGTTATTTTAACATCTTTGTCTAATATTTCCACTTACTAAATCTCTTGCTAGTGTGCAAATATATGATTTATTCATTTCTTAACTTCTTGAAATCTGGCAAAGCATTCTTGGGACTCAGACTATCTCTAGTCTACATCACCTATATGATCATCTGTATCTATAGCTGAGTATTCATTTATATTTATGTAGCTATACCTACAGTTTTATCTATATCTGTCCATAAATCGAGATCTGCATTCACATTTATATCATATGTATCTACGTAAAGGTATACATTTAAGGCTCACTGGTCCTCTATTCAATTTTTCTTTCATGTATAACCCTAACCATTCACACCAAAGCATCATTTTTCTTCTCTGCACTTTTCATGTAACTATCACCTCCTGCTGCCCTAGCCCTTGGGCGTACATGTGAGGGTCCATCTCTGAGGGAACCACTCTAGCTCCTGATTTTGAGATTTTAATTCATAAAAGTCTATATACTCAAACAAGAGTCTTCAGCTACTTATCGTTTGAGTAAAAAAAAAATGTCTAAGGTCCCTCAAAATTCGTTCAAATCCCTAACTTCCTAGGATTTCACCACCTATTTCCATGTGCATATTAGTCTTTCCATAACATCTTTTTAATATATCGCAACCAAAATCCCAACAAACAAACAACTACCAACAATACACATAGCTGGGCATCAGAACCAATTAATTTATTATAATAATTTGATATTCTGTACAATTCTGGAAGAAAATCCGTCCCATTCATTCCATCTCCAGTGGAGAGTTAATACGTTAACTGTAGAATTTTCCCGATAAAGTCTTTTCGTCATATTTGGGGCAGAGACAAGGGAGTGACACCCTGTGGAAGGAAGAGAAGGAAGGTTTGAATAGGTGGCAGAGAACAAGATGAGACGGTGCAGGGGAAGATCAGTAGCAGACGGATCCACACTTGGGTCTGTAACAAGAAGACTGGGTGATCCTAGAAGTCAGGAAAGACCGGCACCAGTATCCGGATCCAGAGCTCTGGGAGGGGAGCCCACAGACTCCGTAAGCCAGGGGTCTGGAGCCCCGGGACCCGCAGCCCAGAGCCCCCCGGGGCGTCCAGCAGGGACCGCAGAGCCTGGGGGTCCTGGGGCCACAGCAGGACGTCTGGCAGCTGGGGGGCTCCCAGCAGGTCCCCTGACGCCTGTAGAGAGAGGAGCCCCGCCGGCAGGGGCTGGGGGAGCCCAGGTCAGGGCGGTAGACCAGGTTGCTGGGGTAGGAAGAGCCCCAGCAGGAGCCCGGGGAGCGCAGGCAGCCGCCAAGGGAGCGGGAGGAGAAGGTTCCAGAACAGCAGCTGTGGGCCATGCTGACGGGAGACGGGAGTCCAGCGGAGGGTCAGTGACAAGCGTCTGGGTTTGAGTGTCACTCCTGGGCTGAGGGTTTATATCCTCCCAGCAGCGGGCGTGGCGCCTCCCAGTGTCACCTTTTCCATATTGAGGTCCCTCATTTGCATGCACGTCACTCAGCCCTTCCCTTGGTCCTTGCTGTTAACTAACCTCTGCATCCGCTGTTCACGGGAACGCGTTTGGGTTTTATAGCTGTGCGTCAGTGACCGCACCTGCACGCCGCCGGGACGGGGTGTGATTGGCACTCAGCGCGCGGGAGCGCCCCTCCTCGCTCACCTGTCCGCGACCACCTGCGCACCTGCTCCTGTCCGGCTGGGAAGACTTCGTTTCTAGGGCGGAGAATGGCATGCGGTCATCTTTCTTCTGTGTCAGTAGCCAAGAGGCCGAGACCTGGGTGTGGATGAGGGCCTTCTGAAGATCAGCCCTTCCTGGAGCGGTGACTCACTGCCTGGGTGGGGCTCACCTGTGGCTCACTGTCAGCAATTCCTCCAGGTCCAGTCCAGGGGGCCACACAGGGGAGAGCCACAGGGACTGAGAAAGAAGGCTAGGAAGGAACATCCTGGACCTACTTTCTTTTTAAATATATTTTTATCGTGTGTTCTTTTTTTAAGAGAGAGGAAGGGAAAGGAGAGATAGAAACACCGATGAGAGAACAACGATTGGCCGCCTCCTGCATGCCCCCCACTGGGGATCCAGCCCACAACCTGGGTATGTGTCCTGACCGGGAATCGAACCGGCGACCTCTTGGTGCATGGGTCGACGTTCAACCACTGAGCCGCACCGGCCGGGTGATAATGACTTTCTAAAGTAACCTAATACCAGGATTTGATTTGTTTTTAAAACAACAAAAATAAAATAATCTCAGGGCATTGTGGGATGGAGTATGTCGGATCACGCAGGATCTTAACTCCGTTGAGTTTAAGTAATGTCTGTGAAAACATGGACATCAGCATCCCACCAGCCGAGGGAGCTGCTCTTGGGGGGGGACGGCATCGTGACCCAGGGACAGTGTGACCTATAGCTCAGAGCAGGGTCTCTGCGGTCACAACTCTGGGAGGCCACCCCTGAAGCTACCACTGCCAGCGCTGTGACCTTGTGCTCTGATGTGTGCCCTTCCTGCCCCCGCGGTCTCATCTGTGACATGGGGTCATGGTCCCTCTCTCGCTGGGTTATGAACATTGCTGTGATAATACATGTGAGATACCCTAACCCTAAGCCTAAGCCTAAGCCTAAGCCTAAGCCTAACCCTAACCCTAACCCTAACCCTAACCACAACCCCTAACCCTAACCCCTAACCCTAACCCCTAACCCTAACCCCTAACCCTAACCCCTAACCCTAACCCCAACCCTAAACCCTAACCCTAAACCCTAACCCTAACCCGTACCCTAGCCCTGTTAGTAAGGAATATATGTAAGTCTTTGCTCAAACAAGCAAAGAAAACACTTCCCAAGTGGCTCTAAGGTATTGTGTTTGAGAACCACTTCTGGAATGATCTTAAGTACATTTTTATTGTCTGAGTCATTCTTTGGTAAAAGAGCAAAATGTTTATAATTCAATGAGAAACTTGGGATTTCAAAAAACACACTTGTTTAAAAATAAGAACAGAGCAACTGCAACCCCATAGAGAGACCACCGTTTTAACCCTCCAGGGGGCCAGCTCAGCCTTTCAAAGCCGCGCCGTGGCCTCCTGACGCAGTGACGTAACTGCTGGCTGCTGGCCGTCCCTCCCCCACCCCTGCGTGTGTTTCACGCGCCGTTAGTCCCGTTTGTCTTCCTAAGCTGCTGATGCTCTCGGAGAAAGGGAGCCTCCCCGTGGGACTCACGCATGGAATCAAGTCAGCTCTCCTCTGTTTATTTTCAAGAGTAGCTAAGCATTTCCATTCATTTCTCTTAAAATGCTCTAAATGTAATTGGTTTCATTGGTATTTTAGATTCCAAATTATGGAATGAGGAGTTTCCAGCTCCCATTTAAAACTGTGAAATCTCAGTACCTTCTTAACAGAACATCCCCAAAGGCAACCAGTTTCAAGGGGATTTGTGACGGTGGCCTGGCAGAACTGTCCGCAGCTGTGCAGGCTCGGCCTCCGCGGCCCTCGGTGGGTGCCTACGGACACCTTCAGGAGGCCCCCGCCTTGTCCTCTCCCCGTGGCCCCCCCCGACTGTGCGCCGAGGTGACAGGGTGCCCTTCTTTCTCAGCTTCTGGCCCATCATGGATGTTCAGTGATGTTCATTACAATGATGAGTCCAGCGGTTAGAGCGTCAGCCTGTGGACCAAGGAGTCATGGGTTCGATTCCCGGTCAAGGGCATGTCCCTGGGTTGTAGGTTTACTCCCTGGCCCCGTCGGGGTCGTGCAGGAGGCAACCAATCGATGTGTGTCTCTCACATCAACGTTTCTCTCTCTCTCTCTCTCTCCCCCTCCCTCCCTTCCACTCTCTCTAAAAATTAATGGAAAAATATCCTCAGGTAAGGATCAACAAAAACAAAACAAAATAACAACAAAACACAAAACGATGAGTGCAGGCATTCTCAGCACTGGCTTTATCGTTTGTACTTGACAACTGCACATATGTGATTCTCATTCATGAGTTGAGATTTGGCTGCCTGGGTCCTCAGGGAACAGGCATGAAAGAGGGGGCCCCCCGGTGACGTGGCAGGGTGGGGGCAGCGGGGCTCTGCTGTGCCGAAACCCCACTGTGGGCTCCCTCAATGAGGGAGGAACAACCGTGTCTCTTGAGTAAATGAATAAAACATATTCAGCCATGTCTGTGCAGGGGAAATCAATTTCATTCTAATTAGGGAACTGATTAGCAAAACCCCAGAGGACTGCACCAGAAGTTTTCTTTCCGCACCACCCCCAGGGGGAGGGTTCATAAAGCTCTTCGGGAGAAAATTCACTCTAGTTTCTCCTTATGCCCAAGGAAGACGGAAACTGGGAAACCACATCTAATCCAACTTCTCAGGTGCCTCTTTTTCTACGTTAGTGACTCCTTGTCTCCTATCGAGTGTTGAACTGTGCTCCTCAAAATTCCCACGTTCAGTCCTAAACCCCAGGACCTGAGTGTGACATTCCCAGGAGATGGGTCTGCACAGAGGTGGTCAAGTTGTGCTGGTCACTGTCCTGGGCTCTAGACCAACACAAGCAGTGTCCTACCGCGGGGAAATGTGGCCGCGTGCCGACCAGGAGCAGACCCTGCACAGCCCCGGAGGGACCCCCTGCCGACCCCGGGAGTGGGCCTCCAGCCTGCAGGCTGTGACTGATGCGTTTCTGTTTGAGGCCCCGGCCTGGTCACAGCGGCCCCACCGAACGAGAGCATCCCCCCTCTGTCAACAGAGAGTCCTCCCATCTCAGGGACTGCGTGATCACAGTGACTCCCTTTGCTCGGTTCCGCCAGATGTCTGCGAGCCCCAGGGAGCCGTCCAGCTGTCCCGTGCCCCTTCCTCCCCGGCTTACCCGCAGGACGGAGCTGTTCGCTTTGGGCCACGACGCTGTGGCTCGGGCTCTGGGCTGTGGGTCTGGGAACCACCCACCCGGGAGGAGGGTCAGGCTTCTCCGGCAGTTCTAGGACCGGTCAGACTCCTCATTCCAGCCAGCCTGGGCTCAGAGTCTGCAAATCCAGAAGCATTTCTAGGATCTCAAACACCTGTTTTATTAAAAAACTTCATCACTAAAGAAATGTCAGATCTGCGAAGTCAACAGCTGCCTGTCTGTTTCCAAGAAACAGGACCTTTAAGAGCCGACGTCTGGCCCTGCCTGGCTGTGACCCACCCCTGCACACCTGCAGGTGAGACTTGCATTTCATTCATTTATTTATTTATTTATTAGCTCATCTTTATTGTTGACTGTATTACAGAAGTTCCCCATGTTTTCCCCCATTGACCCCCTCCTCCCCAATCCCGCCCCCTCCAGCCTTCCCCACACTATTGCCGGTGTCCATTGGTTATGCATATATGCACAGAAGTTCCTTAGTTTATCTCATCCCGCCTTCCCTCCCCCCTTCCCTTGGAGGTTCATCAGTCTAACAGCCAGTTTGTCCTTCTTCATCCCTTCCTCCTCCCGCTCTCTCCACCCTCCCGCTCCTGAGAGCACGTTTCCTGCCTGCTTTCTGGATCATCTCTTCTCAGTGCACCACAGAGGGACAGCAACATGACAGCTTATTCTGCAACAATTTGCTTAATACAAGTGATCGGGTTTATGCCTCTGCTTACTTATTTACTGTGTTTCGTGTGCTTTTAGTCAGTTTTCTTTGGTGTGAAAGTCCATCACCCCTGCTTTCCCTGAGGAACACCATGTAACTGCGAGGAGCAGAGTTTCTGGAGGGTGTCTGCAAGCCAGGCGCCCAGACACAGGAACCGCTGCTGTAGGGGGGCTCTTCATCCTCTCTCTCCTTTCTGTTTTTTTCTCCGATGGGTCTCTGTCCAAACTTGGAGCCTCAAACAAGATATTTTTTGAAAAGCCGGCATTAATCAGCTTCTCCCCATCTCCTGTGAGATAAAGCGAAGCGTATAACTTGAGAAATGTGCTGAGGAAAGAATTTCTTTCATGTCGGCTGTGTCGTTGGAGACCTACGTGTTATCTCCAAGAAGCAGAACCCAAATTTAACCTCAGATCAGAATATAGCTCTCGTCACCCAGAAATATATTTCAGGCTCTTAACAGAGTCAGAATGTGGGAGAACTTGGGAATGGACTTGATTCTAATAACTCAGGTCCTCAGGGATTTGGTTCATTTGCTGAATCATTTATGTCTCTATCTCAACTAATCTGCTCAAGTTTAATGAGTATGTAGTCCCAGTGAGAAACTCACACTGTGAGGACAAATGAAATAAACGGAACAATGAATGAAATTTGGAGGAAGACAAACCTGAACTCGAACCTTAATTCCACTAAGATAAGGAATGGTCTCACATGAATCATTAAATTTTGTTAGTCTCCTCTGTATCCTGGAAATGTGATGATAATGGCATATATTCTTAGAATAAATTAGTTTGTATATGGAAAAAGTTCCTGTGTGTGTGTGTGTGTGTGTGTGCGTGTGTGTGTGTGTAAATATGTATTGATCCTTCCGCTTTCTTTCCTTTCTAACACTGATGTTACTCCTTTGTTTTGACCTCTCTTTACCCAGGAAAACCCTTTGGACTAAACTTTCTCAACGTTTTAGCTTTCTTCCAAATGAGCTTGCTTTTCATTATCAGCAGTCCTGAAACTTGTGTTTTTATGGCTCTTTATGCTCATAGTTTATGGCACATAAATAAGAAGGTGAAGTAATTTTCAGGACCAACGCGCAGAAGAGTGTGAAGCTGCTGAATGTATTTGGACCAAAGGGATCTTATCAGAGAAAAGCTAAGCAAGCTTCGTGGGAACATGACTGGAGGTCGACCTGAAGTTCAGCTCTTTCGAGTTCAGTTGAATCAAATGCAGAGAGGGAGAGATTCAGGAAAGATCCAAGGAGCTGTGGAAGAATCAGCATGGAAAATTTCATCCTTTTCTCTGAGAGAATAGAAAACAGGTTTGGTATCAGTGAAGCCCGGGCTGGTGGTCTTAGATATGGATTTTTCTGGTTTGGGTTAATCACACATAGACAATAGTCTAATTGAAATTTATTTTCAACAGAATCGAATCACTGGGGCCAAAAACTGAGCGCGCTCCAACCCTAATTATCCCAAACTTCTCACTCTGTTCTGCTCATATGTCTCCACTCCGTATCCTCCCTCCAATCCTTTGCTCTCCCCTCTCCCACCACCTGTCTTCCCGTTTCCGAGGCAGAGAGGGGAAGAACGGAAGCAGAGAAAGCCGCGAGGGTCAGTCCCCGCCACACTGCAGCTCTGTCTTTAATCGCATCGAAGTTACTGTAGAATCACGGTGAGTTTAATAAGGTAACTTCTGTCTCATTTATAACACTTAGCGCAGTGCCTGGCTCGTGGAAAATTGTATTAAATAGTACCCACTGTTATTTTATTAAGAGAGGAAATTGAGACTCTGCCCTGTGTTTAAAAATGAATCGTTCAACTCTCTAGTTGATTTTACCTGCACTCTTTAAAGGAACGAGGAACACTTCTCAGGTGTGTTTCTAGCTGCGAAGGTTCTCCAGGGCCTGCCTGCTGCCTCTGTGCGTTAATGACGACGAACATCGTGATAGTTAAGATGTTAATAATGACAAGTATTGGAGGTGGAAATTGACATCCTACAGCACATGGCAAACATAGTTATAACTTTAAAGTATTTTTTAAAAGTATGATCTTATTGATTTTGAGAGAGAAAGGAAGGGAAAGGGAGAGAGAGTAACATCCACGTGAGAGAGAAACATCGATTGATCGATCTGTTGCCTCCCATACACACCCTCTCGGGGACTGAACCCTCAACCTGGGCCCCGACGGGGAATCGAATCGGTGACCTTTCAGTGCAGGGCATGATGCTCAACCCACTGAGCCACCCGGCCAAGGCAACATAGTTTATAACTTCAAGTGAACAAATGCATCGTAACCAATGTGTTTCCTGTAACGAAGATTCATAGTCTCATGTCCCAACATCACGTGTCCTTGAAACTCTTATGATAAGCATTTCAGTACTCTAGGAAGTGAATTTGCAGTTTGTTAAATACACAGAACCTCACCATTTTAATGGGGTAGAGAGCGCATATGGTCATTTACAGTTAATAGCGCTGGTCTGTGAATAGCCTTGAACATTCTTACACATAAACAAGGCTGATGTCTCCCCAGACGGTCCTGCACCTTCCCCAACACGTCAAGAGATTCTTTCTTATTTCCCTTGAAGCGGTGTTGAGATGTTACAGCTTGTGTCTCGTGTCTCTAGATAGAACGTAATCCGGATGACTCGAAGGTGCTGAGATTCCCACACGTTCCTTATCATCAACACTACTGGAGCAAATGAAGAAATAATAATCCACAAGAGGGGTAAGCACCAGAGTAACAAATAAGGACATCTTTCCTGACGGAACGTTTGTCTGCTAACACCGTTTGCTGCCTGAGACCGGGTCTGCTCACAGTGTGTCGCGTCTCAGACATAACGGCTCGTGTGCGTGTTCCCAGGGCCGGGCGCCCGTGGGACGACGTCAGTCTCCATGGTGCTGAGAGTCCCGTGTTCCGAGGAAACTACTTTCTGTGATGTGGGCGAGCTTCATCCGGTCAGTTGAAGGCCTAAAGAGCAAAGACACGGTTTCTCGAAGAAGGACTTCTCAAGGTCGTGACATACAGACCCTGCCCAAGCGTCCGGCTGCTGGGCTGTGGGATTCGGGCAGGACGGTCCTGTCAGGTGGACCTGTTTCGTGGATTTCAGACTTGCCAGCCCCCACGAGTACATGAGCCCGTTTTTAATAAATCTCTCTCCTGTCTGTCTGCCTCTGTATACACACCCTCATATATACATATACATCACACATGTACATGAATACACATACTTATCTAAGTATACACATTGTGTACACACATCACCTATGTACATGAATACATATACTTATTTTGTGTAAGTATGCCCATTGTGTACATACTCTCTTATGCATTATACATACATCATATTTGTGCACACACACGATTGGTTCTGTTTCCCCGGAGCACTGGAACAGTGTCTAGGAAACCGGTCATCTCCCTGTGTTCCCTCTCACTCTCCTCCCAGCACGCTGACCATGAGCTTCTGGAATCTTCTTGAAATTCACTCGGGAGGGAATGCACCTTTCCCTTCACCACCAGCCAAAGAACAAAAACCAAACAACCACGGACGTAGTCACGTGGGAACTCATCACAGAGCCTGAACCATCCGAGCACGTCTTTAAACGTGGAGTCGGGATTTCACGGTGACGAGGTCCAGTGTGGTGTCCGCGACCACAGACTCACGCTGTCCCATCGGTGTGAGAAACCAGACGCAGTGCCTGGGTCACACGGCGTTCCCTGGGGGGCTCCGTGATCTGTGACGTGTCTGGGCTTTGCTCGATGCCCAGTTAATTTCTGTTCTGTCTAAGTGCTGGATTCAGACACACCAATCGACGAGGAACCCAGAGTTGAACGTGATACTGGAGAGGGAGGGAGAGATGGAAACATCGGTGAGAAACATCGATCGGCTGCCTCCAGTGTGCCCCCTACGGGACCCTAACCCGGGCGTGTGCCCTGACCGGGATCAAACCGGCGACCTCTTGGTGCACAGGACGACCTTCGGTCCACTCAGTCACACTGGCCGGGCGGCACACATATGATTGACTCGGGACAAAGATGTCATGGTGATTCCGTGGGTAAAGGCAGTTTTTCCAGCAAATGGTACTGGGACAATGGATACCTACATCCAAAAAAAAGAAATTCTTGACTCGAACTTTGCACCATACACAGTGACCCTTGAGCGAAGGTGTGAATTCACACGTCCACTTACATACGATTTCTTTCAATTTACCCCAAAGTTCAGTGGACCTGTGTAGTTGAAATCCTCCTTGTCCAGGGTCCACCGGCTGTTGAGAACCGTGTCTGGGGAGGGCTGACCTGAGTTACACATGGATTTGGGGCTTCGTGAGCCGTGGGCACCCCTAACCCCACACTGTGGGTTGACTGTAGCAACATATTATTTTTGATAAATTGGACTTAATTAAAATTAAAAAGATTGCTTTTTTAAACACTTTGAAAAGAAAATGACAGTGACGTCCCCTCAAGCACCCGGCCTGTGTCACACGGAGGGTTCTGTCAGCCCCGGACCCGAGCCCTTGAAGCTGCGCTCCCTCCGTCTTGCTTTTCCTTCCTTTCAGAGGGACACGTTTATCATCCTTTGTGAATTATTCACTAGCGTCTGTATAAGTGCACAGGTGACTAATGAAAAGTGCAACCCCATTAGGAAGGGGCGGGGCCGTTCCTTACAACTGACTTGTTCCCAAGTTATTTTCATGTTAACTCCCAGATTTGGGAGCTGGCTTGGAAAAGCAAAAACTTCTGGATATTAAAAACCCTTTTTTTTTAAAAAAAAAAAAAGCAGAATCACCTTTTCATAAGAAGAGAGAAATATCAGCCATTCCAGCGGAGTTCAAAGCTGGCCTTCTGGGGAATCCCATGGGTTGGGTGGCACATACTTCTTCGGTGAATTTAACAGGTGTTCATTCATAAAGCGTAGCTTATTTTCCTTCAGTGAAGCAGGGACAGATTAAATATTGCACAAGGACATTTGTGGGATGGGTGCCACGCTTTGGATTCTGCGTGGGAGAGAGAATCATAACAGAGGGTCTCGGGCTCTGAGGCAGGGTGCTGGGAAGTAACCCGGGCTGGTCTTCAGGGAGAGAAGGTCTCTCTTTCCAGACGATCCTGAATCCCATTTCCCTTAGTTAACCAAAGAAGTATCAGATTCCTGAGAAGACAGGAGCACAAACAAGACGTTCTCCTTCTCCTTCTCTCTCCCTTTCCCCCCGTTAATCCAAGCATTTGTTTCTCTTCCTTAGGCTACAACATGAAGTATATTGCACCTGTATTCAGGTCAGCGAAGCACGGAATTCCAGAAGACTATTCAATGAAAGTATTCTTGGGAAAGGTAAATAAGCTTTATTAGGCGTTTATATCTTAGTATAAATAAGCTTAATAGATTCATTCGGAGACAAATTAAAGTTGAATTTGCTTTTATGTTAGCAGAGTACTGGAATCCGGAGTCTGCGTAAGGAGACCGTGCTTCAGTTTTAATTCTGCCTCTATCCGGCTGAGCAATTAGGAGGAATTTATTGAACCTCCCTGAGACGTAATTTCTCTAGCGTGGGTTGACCAGAGGCCATTAAAGTCGCACACAGCTCGAATACTTCAAGTTCATTGCCTCAGAAAATGCTAAGCATTCCTGAAGTACTATTTCAGGTATAAATTAATAATTACAGCTAAGAATATACATGTCCTTCCATCGAGAAACTAAACAAAACCCCAAACTGTGAGTCGCCGCAGAGCATAAGCAGAGAATGCCGTCTCCACCGAGAGGCCAGAAAACGTGCGGAAACTGTTCCAGCAAACGCTCCTGTTTGAAGTCTCGCTACGAGGGCTGTAAGGAACCCTTTCGGGCTCCCATCCCTTTTAAGCAAGTCCATTGGCACGCACCCCGAGGTTGGCGTCCGTGCCCCTCAATTCCGACCGCCAGCTCCGGGCATGTCGGAGCGAAGGCCGGCCGAGCCGTGGCCGAGGACCCACACCTCATTCAGCCCCCTCAGCGAACACCAGGAATCGCATGAATCCGTGCACACAGAAAGCAGGTGGAAGGTCGCACCAGCGGCTGAGAACTGAATGTAGTATTTGGAGAAATCCATTATAATGCGCTGGTGGAGAAAAACACTATTTTTAAATTTAATTTAATTATTTTTGTTAATCCTCATTAGAGGATGTTTTTCCACTGATATTTTTAGACAGAGTCCAAGGGAGGGAGGGAAGGACGGAGGGAGGGAGGGAGAAACATTGATGTGAGAGTCACACATCGATTGGTTGCCTCCCGCACCACCTGACCGGGGCCAGGATCAAACCTGCAACCCAGGTACGTGCCCTTGACCGGGAATTGAACCCGCGACCCTTTATTCCTCAGGCTGAGGCTCTAACCGCTGAGCAACCCGGCCAGGGCGAAGGAGGTGCTTTGAGTGGTAACCCTGGCGCTCCGGGTGCCCTGAGGGAGACAAAGGAAAGTCTAAGCAGTTCCTTTGGCGAGACCAGGGCTCCGCACAGGTGAGAAGGGAGCACGTTCGGAAACACAGCCCTGAAGCTCAGACGGCAGACACCCCTGGGGAAAGACAGCGGGCAGCTTCTTCCTCGGTGCATCGCAGTGACCCAAGGACCATCGAGGACGAGAAGATGCCGCAGACTCAGCCCGGGCACCGAGGTGCACAGTCCTTCCCCCACGAGATGGTGAGCAGGGGGACGCGTCTGGACGGGGCGCACCTGGTCCCACGGTGTCTGTAACTGGGCGTCCAGACCATGACCTGCAAACCCGTCAGCATGTCCCACAGCTGCTGTTCTGGAACCTTCTCCTCCCGCTCCCTTGGCGGCTGCCTGCGCTCCCCGGGCTCCTGCTGGGGCTCTTCCTACCCCAGCAACCTGGTCCACAGCCCTGACCTGGGCTCCCCCAGCCCCTGCCGGCGGGGCTCCTCTCTCCTCAGGGGCCAGGAGACCTGCTGGGAGCCCCCCAGCTGCCAGACGTCCTGCTGTGGCCCCAGGACCCCCAGGCTCTGCGGTCCCTGCTGGACGCCCCCGGGGGCTCTGGGCTGTGGGCCCAGCAGCAGCTGCTCCCTGGGCTGTGGGTCCCGGGGCTCCAGACCCCTGGCTTACGGAGTCTGTGGGCTCCCCTCCCAGAGCTCTGGATCCGGATTCTGCCGCCCAACCTCCTTGGCCCCCGGGAGCCGGCTGTCGTGGGGTTTCAGACGGCCCTGCGGACATCTGTCTATTAGATCGACTTGTGGAGTTTCCAGACCTTTCGGGCAGAATGCTTCCGTGTCTCCTCGGAGCTGCCGCCGTGGACCGTCCGGGACCGGGCGCCGACGCTCTCACCACCACGCCGCCCTTGCCCTGCCCGAAGCCTGCCAGCCCCATCCGTCCTTTCAAACTGGAGATCGATACGTGATCGACACGTCGAGTCCCATGTCTGTAGTTCTGAAAGTTGAGTCAGACTTACAGGAACCCTCCTCACAACACGCGTGGGGGCTCACTCTGACCGAATAAACCACTCACACAGGCGTCTGCTGTGTTCTCCTTATTTCTTTCGTGGTTTTCGTCGTGTGGCCTGTGATCCGTCTCGCGCTCCGGACCTTCAGAGAACTTTCTTTCCCAGGAACTGGCGGGGGGCCCGGTGTGGGGGGGATTCTCTGGTCACACCACTGCCCAACAGGTCACAGGTCTGCGTGACTTCCCCCTTGACGCCGGTGGGATGTTACTGTCGAGAGTCTGCCCACGTGGGGTCAAGGTGCTCCCTGTGCTTTCAGTGAAGGCGTGTTTACCGACAGTTACTTTTGGTTTTGGTTGTACGTTTTCAAAACCATATTGAGCTAGTTTATCCAGAAGATGTCAACGAGGTGACAGATATTTATAAAATGTGATATAAAATATTTGAATTAATCTAATAGAATGGCATGAAAAGGAGAAAATATGAGTGCCAGGGGTTGGAAGGCGTTATGGTTATCTCTGATCATATGGGCAAATGGGTTTTTCAGTGTGTGTACATGTGTGGGGTGCATGTGTGTGTGTATGTGCACATGTGTGTGGTGTGTGCGCATGTGTGCATGTGCATGTGTGTGGTGTGTGTGTGTGTGAGAGATAATTTTTAAAGATTAAAACTGTAGGGAATGGAGATAGTAACCGGGAGAAATATATTGGCTTGTTATAAAGAAATATATACTTACGAATTATAAACTTACAGAATTGTTACGACCTGGGTCATTTTCTTCGAACTTACTGAGTTTCCCAGTTAGTAGAAAATGAATACCACCGCCCCTCTGGTGGCCTTTGCATGGCACTGAAGATGAAATTCGACTCCGTCCAATGTCCCCAGTCTGACCACGGCCCCGCCCCTTCGGGACCACGGCTCGGGTGTGATAGAAGAAGACAGATCCTGGCAAGAACTCAGATCCGAGAGAGGACACTCTGGTGTTTGTGTTGCATCTGAGCAAGCGGTCTGTCTCAGAGGCTCATGCAGGCGCGGGTCCACTCAAAGCTTTTCCACAGGTGGGACCAGCCGCCAGGGCACCGTTTACTCCACACGTGACCTGCGTGCTCAGTGTCTTCCCTGACACCTCTTCTCAGCCTCCTAATCCGATCTGAGAAACCTGGGCCGCTCTCCCAGACGGGAGACAACCACGGGCTGGGACCGGTCGTCCGTGCACAGGCGTCCGCCGACACAGACAGGGATCGGGAAGGGGGGCTCTTGTACCACCGGTTCTCGTCACCCCGAGCCTGCGCCCCCGTCCTTCACGCCCTCCGAGTATATATAGGCCAATAAAATCTCCGTTTGGTTTAAACTAATTAAAATAATTAAAATGAAATAAGGTTTCTGTCACTCCCATCGAAGAGCAATAATCATTAAAAACGTGTCATCCTGTGCACAGTTCGTCACCGCCGCCAGTGTGGACAGGCCGTTAGCGTTTTTATTGGTGGGACATCAAGTTCCCCGGAGCCTGGATCGTTCCGTCAGCGCTGACGGTGGGCCGCTGTTTCTTCCTCAAATGGTGTGGGATGAGCGAAACGTGAAGAAAGAGCCCCTCCGGGGAAACACGTGCAGGAGCTCACGCGGCCCGTGGGGAGTCCTGGGCAGTCAGCACCTCTGAACGCGGAGATTCTCACATCGAGCGAGGGCGGCCCAGGCCCCCAAGGAGGAGCCCAGAAAGTGTCTGGCACTCAGCAACCCCAGGACAGAAGGAGGGGTCCCCGGCGACACAGAGGGTCTAGTCCGGGACGCCCTGGAGAATGTCTCGTTCTCACGGAATCGGTGAGGGGAGAGGCCAAAAAAGAAACGGGGAAGCCGAGGGCAGAAGAGAAAAGCGCAGACAGGAATACTCAGTGTCTGAACTTTGCAGAGTGCAAAGTCAAGATTGAGATTTCAGGAATCGGACAAGGACCTGTCATGCTTCTTCTCCAAACAGAGTTTCCCTAGTGCCTCATCGCTGCTCATTCCCGACCCCTTTTCTGTTTCTCGTCCCTTACCTCCCTTTTCTCCCTCTGTCTCCACGACGCTTTGCCCCTTGGCACATCCGCTCTTCCGTACCCGCCCTCTGCCATCTGCTGAGTGGGCACCAGGGAAGTCTGGGTCGGGACTGAGCTGACGGTGACCCACTGTGCAATGGACGGCTGGGGTCTGCCGTCGGCGAAGAAGAAAGCCGGGAGGAGCAGGGCCCTCGTCTGCTCATGCGTCACCCCTGAACCCCAACACCTCAGTGTGCTACGGACGTCAGCTCCCTGTTCCGCAGAGAGCGCCCTGAGCGGGTTTGCTCTTCAACCTGACACTAGAACGCCGAGACAGACGCTGGGGACTCAGAAAGACCAAGACGCTGTCTTCGAAGGTTCGCGCAAGTCCCATGAGAGAAGCTCGTTCTCTCGTTGCCTTGGGGTGAGGGTGGGTGTGTGGGGGCTGTGGGCAGAGGGCCCTGGGCAATGGCACAAGGATTTGGAAGAATCCGATGTGGGGTTCAGGAAGGAAAGCTACCAGTTATTATTTTTTTCTTTATTGATTTTAGAGAGAGAGGAAGGGAGAGGGAGATCGAGATGGAAACATCGATGAGAGAACATCGATTGGCCGCCTCCCGCATGCCCCCCACTGGGGATCGGGCCCACAACCTGGGCATGTGCCCTGACCGGGAATAGAACCGGCGACCTCTCGGTGCAGGGTCGACGCTCAGCCACTGAGCCACATTAGCTGGGCCATGGATGATGCTTTAAGCTGCTGCAGAGGCTGCATGGGCTTCTCCCGATGTCGAACCCTTTCTACTCGATCAGCTCCTGCCAGGTTACAGCCATGTCCTCGGTGGACTGTGGCCTGTCCGCGGGTCAGCCACGTTGTTCTGAGGTGCTCCTCCTAACAGGACAAGCGATGGTCTTCTCAGAGCAAAAGCAGCCTTTGTCCACTGAGCCTTGATTATTCATTGAAAATGTTTCATCTTAGTAACGTTTCATTTCAGCCCGGCCGCTGTGGCTCAGTGGCTGAGCGTCGACCCTGCACCAAGAGGTCCCCAGTTCGATTCCCGGTCAGGGCACATGCCCAGGTTGTGGGCCCAATCCCCAGTGGGGGGCGTGCAGGAGGCGGCCAGTCGATGTTCTCTCTCATCCATGTTTCTATCTCTCTCTCCCTCTCCCTTCCTCTCTCTCTAAGATCAATAAAGAAAAATAGAAACTGAGACAGAAAAGAAGAAACTACAAAGAGAAATGTGCGGACTCCCACGCCGTTCTGCTGCAGGTGCGGGTTTGGGGATCACGGCCCTGGTCCACGTGGGGAAGTCTCCAGCGGTCACTAACTTTTTGTTGTTAGGAAACGTAAAAAGGTAAAAAATGTATCAGAAATAGGAAACACCTATTTTGTCATTTTATATTTACATAATGTCATTGAATTTAACTGATTCTGAGGTTTTAAAAAGGAGGGAAGCCTGTGTTTCTAAAGCAATCTTACAGCCGTGCTGGGTAGTCCAGCGGTTGGAGCACGGTCCCGATCGATCCCGGTCAGGGCACCACAGGAACCCACCAGTAAACACGTGTAAGTGAAACAATGAATCAGTGTCGCACCCCCCCCCCACCCCAGCCCTCTACAATCAATAGATAAAAATTTAAAAATAAAAGCAACACTACAGAGCAGGGCAGTCCTGGAGGGGAGGAGAGGGCTGGGCAGGGCACGAAGAGAGGCCGTCCTCTCCCAGGAACAAGTGACACTGTGCCCTCGGAAGAGCGTGAGGCGGCGAGGTTGAGAGGGCGCAGACCGGTGCCCAGCAGCGCCACGTGCCCGGGGTCCCTGCGTCTGGTCACTGTGACTGGCACAGCCTGTACTGAGAAATGGCTCGTGTCATTTCTCTTTGTAGTTTCTTCTTTTCTGGGTTCTCCTTTGCCTCCCAAGGGGTTTTAAATGCTGGGGCTTTGCGATGGCACTTTCCCCCATCCGCACCCTCTGGACGTCAGCTCGGTGCTGAGACTCCACACACCTGGACGGGGGCTCCGGGACCCGGTGTCGGGACAGCTGTCCTTGTTCTGGCTTCGTGAAGCATTTACTCAAACGACTTTGACACATTGTGTGACACATTGTTACATTTTTACAACCGAGAAATGAAAATGATATGAGTCCACCCATCAGGTTATTCCGAGGAATATCCAGGGTGGGGCAGAAGTAGGTTTACGTTGTTCACATGGAGAATGATACAGTGATTCATACGCGATGATACGAGAATAAACTCGCCCCTCCCTGCGGTTCGTGAGAATCACGTAACAATAGGAGTTTGGATCCGGAGTTGACTGAAGACACTGCCTCAGACATCTTTGTTCTGCCGAGCATGTTCTTCCTTGATATGTGATTTCATATATTTGGGAATTAGTGTCCGCATATTAATCTCCTCTTAGCGAGGAGGAGGAGCACAGAACAGACTTCGGTCTGCATTTCTGAGAGTCCAAAATACGTGCTTGGGGGATCGATTTCTAGCATACGCAAAACAACGGCTGCTTTTCTAAATACGGAGAAAAATAAGTTTTGTCTGTCAAAGTTTACGTGTAACTGATTTAACACATTCCCTTGCAGTGCTGTGTGGGGTCAGAGTGAACAGACAGAAAATGTGCAAAACTTCTCTAAAGAGAGTCCTCACCTGCTGAGGTACCACCGTGAGCACCCTGCAAATCCCTGATATACACGGTGACTCGGGTACCACCGTGAGCACCCCTGCAGATCCCTGATACACATGGTGACTCGGGTACCACTGTGAGCACCCCTGCAGATCCCTGATACACATGGTGACTCGGGTACCACTGTGAGCACCCCTGCAGATCCCTGATACACATGGTGACTCGGGTACCACTGTGAGCACCCCTGCAAATCCCTGATACACATGGTGACTCGGGTACCACCCTGAGCACCCCTGCAGATCCCTGATACACATGGTGACTCGGGTACCACCGTGAGCACCCTGCAAATCCCTGATATACATGGTGACTCGGGTACCACCGTGAGCACCCCTGCAGATCCCTGATATACATGGTGACTCGGGTACCACCGTGAGCACCCCTGCAGATCCCTGATATACATGGTGACTCGGGTACCACCGTGAGCACCCCTGCAAATCCCTGATATACATGGTGACTCGGGTACCACCGTGAGCACCCCTGCAAATCCCTGATATACATGGTGACTCAGGTACCACCCTGAACACCCCTGCAGATCCCTGATATACATGGTGACTCGGGTACCACCGTGAGCACCCCTGCAAATCCCTGATACACACGGTGACTCGGGTACCACCGTGAGCACCCCTGCAAATCCCTGATACACACGGTGACTCAGGTACCACCGTGAGCACCCCTGCAAATCCCTGATACACATGGTGACTCAGGTACCACCGTGAGCACCCCTGCAAATCCCTGATACACATGGTGACTCGGGTACCACCGTGAGCACCCCTGCAAATCCCTGATACACACGGTGACTCGGGTACCACCGTGAGCACCCCTGCAGATCCCTGATACACACGGTGACTCGGGTACCACTGTGAGCACCCCTGCAGATCCCTGATATACATGGTGACTCGGGTACCACCGTGAGCACCCCTGCAGATCCCTGATATACACGGTGACTCAGGTACCACCGTGAGCACCCCTGCAAATCCCTGATACACACGGTGACTCGGGTACCACCGTGAGCACCCTGCAAATCCCTGATACACATGGTGACTCAGAAAACGTGGCTGCAGAGCCCACGGCCACCTGGCACCCATCAGCCACCAGATCCCACCCTGGGTCATTGCGTCATCACTCTCACGATTCGGTAGGGAACACCCAACGGAAAGTTCCTCACAGATGGTCTCGAAGCGCAGCCCGAGTGAGCGCCGTAAGCTGCCCCTGTGCGGTGGAACTCGGAAGTCTCGCCACCGTGGTCGGTCGTGAAGGCACACTGCCTTCGAGCCGCTGAAACCACGTGGGGCTGACACCGTCCAGAGAGCATCGCCTGGTCACAGACACACAGACACACGGCTCCTGCGTGGTGGGGCCCTTCGGTAAGTCCTTTCTTGGTCATTAGTAACTCCTTCCTCGAATGCAGTTGGACCCGAGAGAGCTCGTGCTGGGGGGAGGGACAGTCTGTCAAGACCAAGCCTGCTAACAGGACAGGAGTGAGGGGGTCAGGTCCACTGAGCCACCGAGGTCCCAGCTGAGCCCGCTCCCGCTCCGTCCTCTGGGCAATGGGACTGCGCGACCACAGGTCACCTCTGGGTCCTCCGTCCAGAGAATCATCGCAGTCTTTGGCCTTCAGACCCTGTCTGAGGACAGTGAGTCCTTCAGATAAGAAGCCTCATTGTTTCTTTTTTAACTTGAGCATCAGTCTGTCTGCTGTGGGCGGGAACCACGTGACCCGTCTGAGCACGTGACTTCTGAGAGTCTGCTTGTGTCTGAATCCCCAACTGCACACCCCTTGGTTATCTGTCTTGTGCATCGGGTAGACCCGCTCACAGATGCCATTTCTTTTCATGTAAAAGAGACACAATAGTGGTATTTATGTCACGAAATGATGACGAGGACCAAGTGATGAGACAGAGGCAGCCACTTGAAGTGTTCCTTGAGCACAGAGAGCCCTGCACACACGTCAGCTGCTATCAGACTTTACAACACGCAGCTCACGTCCAAACACTAAACGCTCGTGCGTCCCTGACCTGTCTCTCTGGTTGTGTGTGCTACACAACCATCCTATTCTTTCTACAGCCTGAAACTAAAAATGTACCCTCCCAATTCCTAAGCGTTATCAATATCTGCTGAAGCGCACACAGCGTACCCATCCCCCAACTTCACAAACAGCAAACATGTTTTAATCCACTTCCTTTGAAATACAGTTTTACCCTAGGAATGACTTAATCCGGAATTTCCTTATAACGCTTTTTCCATCTATCATCTATCTATCTATCTATCTATCTATCTATCTCTCTATTATCTATCTATTATCTATCATATATCTATTATCTAGCTAGCTAGCTATCGATCATCTATCTATCTATCTATCTATCTATCTATCTATCTCTCTATCTATTATCTATTATCTATCATATATCTATTATCTATTATCTATCATATATCTATTATCTAGCTAGCTAGCTATCGATCATCTATCTATCTATCTCTCTATTACCTATCTATTATCTATCATATATCTATTATCTAGCTAGCTAGCTAGCAATCATCTATCTGTCTATCATCTGTCTGCCTATCATCTTTTCAAACATTTCTTCACACTGTGATCCTCTGGGTAGCGTTCTCGCTCTGCCTTTGACTCCGGGTCTTCAGCCGTGCTGTCTGTTCTGGAAGCTACTGGACCTCTATCTTTAGGTTAACTGGGCCCCTGAGATGTCACGCCCACCCTCACGTCATGTGGAAATGTGACTATCTGTGACATTGCTTTGAAACTTTTTATTTGTTCGGCAATTTTCAATGCGCTTGAAGAAAATAATTTGGTATTTATTTTACTGCTTATAAGCAAAGCCCCTAAGGGGCTATTACATTTTACACACTATAAATTTGATAGTAGATTACTTCCTTAAAGTATCTGGGCTGAAATGTTCATCTTCTTGGCTAATATAATTGAAGTCCACTTCGATGAGGCGTTCCATACCCACCCGGCTGGCAAGGGAGCCGCGCAAAATCATTTCGCTATAAAACGCGTTTGATTCTTACGGAGTGTCGGGATCACGCGATGATGTCTTTTTCTGTTATGCACCATTTATGTCACACATGGTAGCTGTTACTGAACATAAGTACATGCTTTATGATACGGCAAGACGCATTAGGAAGGACTGAGAAAAGAATCGCAACGAAATATAACGCTGCAGGGAGGTCAGAAACGGGCGACATCTCGGCTTCCTTTAAACGACCCCGTGAGTCACCGGTTACACCGGCAGTGATGACCGACTGCGGGGCGTACCCAACGCTGATCTGAAGTCCAAGGCAGAACTGCAAACTGGCTCTCAGCTATAGAGTGCAAGTAAGTACGTTTATGAAGGTATTGATCTATTTGCTTGGAATGAGGCCACGCAGTCGGGAGATGCTCTGAGGCCCGCAGCGCAGAGGGTGTTAAAGTTGGCCGTCGAAACATCACAGCCACAGGGCGGGAACAGGCCCTCCAGGCCCGCAGAGAGCCTCCGGACACTCTGACGTTGATCACACACGAACTAGATCAGTGTGCCATCTACAGCGGCTGGCTGGAAGCTTCCTCCTGCTCTGCCCGAGGGCCTCTGCTCCGCCCGCCCTGCCCTGTGTCTCCCCAACTCGGCCTCTGTCTGCCACGGGCCTGGTCCTCGGTCTCCACCAGGGCAGGTTGCTCTGCGATGACTCTCAAGACGCTGCGATAAACCCACCAGCAGCCACAAACCTTCTGTCTCTAGAGACCTGTGATTCCCCAAACCGGAGCCATCGTTCCAGCTCCTGCCACCACACTATCTCTGCTAGGGACGTCCCGTCAGCACAGACCAGCCGACCAGTCTTGGCTTCTCTAGGTCAGTGTAATGCCCATCCCATGCCCACACAGAACACCGCTGTCTGTCTGTCTGTTTACGACAACCCGGCTCCGGGAAGGACAGACCACCGACGCCCAGTTTCGCGCAGAGACACAGGCTCTGCCATCATGCGATGAAAGACTCGCCGACGTTGGGAGCGTGGCTGAGAGTTTTACGTCAGCTACCACGAGAAGGAGAAAGGGTGAGGTCCTTTCCTGCGTGGTGGCTCTTTGCAATGTGATAGACACGTAGCTGTTTAACAAATGGACCTTGCATGGAATTCGAACACATACAAGGTTTCCCTTCATTTTTTTAGTTATTGGCTTACTGTGGCTGCATTTCATTTTTCTGTGGAAAATCACTCTGTGGAGAGCTTTGGTGATTAATTCTGTGAGAAGCAATATAAGCCGGAGCAAGGACAGCACGCTTGTATCCGCAGAAAATCCTCTGGTCTGAAATGTCCTCTAATCAGAGAGTCATTGTTTCCTCTGGACAACAAACAGAATTCAAAGTGGTTCACAGGGCGACACGCACAGGGCGTCGAGACTCCTCGGCTCTGTGGCAGCCGGGATCTCGAAGAGCGACGCGGCCGATTTAATTGCCTGTGAGACACTTGACTCCAAGGCCACTTATCTTCCCTCAACATATTTGTCCTCGTTTTCCAGAGCGAGCTGGAGGCGGGCTCCCTCGGACAGGCCGTTCATCGTCCCCCGCCCCGCAGGCTGCCCGGGCCCCCACGCGTGCTCGCTGGATCCACGGGAAGGAACCTCTCCGGCATTCACGCTCCGTGTTGAGATATTGGAAAAGCTGGACAGGACCGTTCAGCGTCACGAGCTTTCATTCAGCATCCGCTGTGGACCGGGGGCTGCTGAAACTGCAGTGGTCTTCAGCTGGAAATGGAACAGTGTAGCTGATGGATAGAGAGAGAGTGTCTGAGAGACGCTGAGCATCCGGGACAGACGCCTGCTTGACCTCCTCCCGACGTGGGTGCTTTGGGCTCCTTCTCTCGACCTGGCGTGCATTTTAACTTGACTTTGGTTCCCAGCGATCCTCTCTCTACTTCCCTGGCTGTGCTTTGGCAGCCTTTGCGGGACGCTCTGGCTCTGCCAAGTCCTGAGGGTAAGGGTTTCTCAGGAGATGTCCCCTGAGATAGGGCCCCTCGCGTCCTGTTCGACACTTGTTGCTGGTTCTCACGGCCGTTCCCACAGGAGGCAGCCAAGCACGGGGTTAGAAATACAGGCTGTCACGTGCCCCAGCCAGGGTCTGAACCCTGGGTCCCACACTGTGCTCTGTGACCCTTCAAAGCATCTCCCCAGGGCCCCAGTGCCTCTCGGTGGGAGGCAGGTTTGCCTACGTATGTCCACATCCATAACCTACTGATGGCTCCTCACGGCCACTGATCCACACTGGCTTGTCCACGCCAAGGGAACAGACGCGCTCTGGCACCCAGAGTTCGTCACCCTTCAGAAAGACAGTAGAATCACTAACCTGCCCATTGTAGACTACCCGGGCAGTACCTAGGAAAACACCCGAAATCAAGCATGCTGATTTGTTGCCGAGGCACGCCGCAGAGACGCCCATGTAAGGAGAAGAGAGAACGCCAGTTTCCGTTAGTTCGAGCCACGTGGTTTCGTCTGGAGACCAGAGCATGTCGCTTTCACCGGCACATTCGTTCCAGAAAAAGTGGTTGATGTTTCAGAGCTTTCTGGACCTTTGACGCTGGCGCCAACCGGCACCAGGACCGGCAGAGCCCTGGCGGCCCGGCACCGTCTCCTCGTCGCTCGTCTCCTCTCCTCCAACCTGGCGGCTCCCGCTGCTCCCGACACCGACCCCTTCGCCCGACCACACCCTCTCTGCCCTCGGCGTGGAGCGCAGCCAAAGCAGCCTGGTGTCTTTGAAGATGAAATTAAGATACAGAGACACCAGGTGCGAAATAATTGGGGGTCGGGCCATCCCATAATTTGCGTAAAATACGTAGGAAATTAAACTGCAGTTGGAAAAGGCCACCGGAGACGTAGAGAAACGTCAGCGCACAGGAAACAGAGTTGAGGCGGCAAGACCAGCATCTCGGGAGGCGCATGGAGCACCCCTTCAAGACGGAGGCTGGGTGGCTGGCTTCTGCCGAGACAGGAAAGCAAAGGACGCTAACACGTTTGGAGATAAAAATACCACGACATGCTGGTCCAGGGTCAGATGTGGGGGGTGAGGAAGAGGGGGGCCATCGATCCCCCGAGAGGCTGCTTGCAGAAGTGTGCAGATAGCACGCCACAGCCACGCAGGCGAGCGGAGGGACAGAAGGACGTCTGGGCCGGGCGACTGCTCGAGGGGGCAGCTGGGTTGCCTGTTTCTGTGCAGCGCACGTGGGCATTTGCATCAGGGAAAGTTTGGAGGTCCAGAGACAGGACAGGACGGAAGACATCGAGGGAACCATGAAACCACCAGTTTCCTAGTTTTTCCATTGGTTATTGAGCAGCAACCACATGGCTTTGTCTGCTCCTGAGCTGAGAGGTCCGTGTTTAATGAGAAAGAACGTCACGCCCGCCCCAGCCCTGAGAGACTGCAGTCAGAGATGCAGCACTCACAGTGGGTCGCAGACCAGGGCAAAGCAGTGACGCAGCCCGACCTATGAGTTCGTTAAGCTGGTGTTTCTGATCACCTGAGTCTTCTGGATGAAGGAAGAAACACGTTGATTACTTGTTGGTCTGTTCATCTCCCGGCAGGTGGTGAGAAGCCGCCAGAGACCGGCGTGCTCACATGTCACTGCTCTGGTTAGAGGCGGTTTGAAAAAATAAGTACGTTATACTCTGACAGAATGAAGTGCGGGGATGATCGCTATCCTAACGGGAACTTAATTTGCCCTGGGATACGAGGGTCGGAAAGTGAGGAAAGGCTCAGTTCTCTGAATCACCCAGGTGGAGAGAGACTGCTCAGGGCAGAGGAAAAGCTCGTCTGTGTGGAAGGAGGACCCGGGGGAGTTCAGGGGGGCAGAGGCCGTGAGGAGAGCGGGGAAGGCAGGGCAGACGTGGTGGGCTCCCACGCACAGCCTTGCGAACCGGGCAGGGGATCCGCCTTTATGTCCCACGGATCAGGAGACAGCGAGAAAGGTTCCCCCGGGAGAGGGGTGGACCAGCTTTCTGTTTCAAGAAAACGCTCAGGCAGGAAGAGAGAAGAGAGGTCCGCGGAGACTCGTTTGAAAATGAGATGGGCCCTGTGGGGACTCACTGAGAAAGGAGGGTTCCTCGACCCAGGGCAGGGGGCCCCCCCCCCGACTCCCTGTGTCCGGGAGACTATGGGACGTTCTCAATGGTCACAAAGCGCACACGCGTGTGTGTGTGAGCAAAAGTTCAGTTTCATAGACACGAAAGTTTGACACCCTGTGAAAACTCCAAATGGAAATGTCCAGTAAGTACCTGGCTCTGGGCCCAGAGCTTGTATTAGGAGTACGTGCTGGAAATACACATTCGTGAAATGGATCGCACTGTGGGCCGCGCAGGGGAGCTGCCTCCCTGTGGAGAAAGGATGACTTCGGGGAGGGTGAGACTCGCCCCCAGCTCCCTGAGCTCTGTGGCTTCACCAGTAATAAAATCCATACCAGACCAGGTGGGCAGGGTGATAAACACGCCACACGTGTGTCCAGGTCGTAAACGATCAACCAGCCAGCTTCTTATACTTTTTTAGACAAAGAAACGGTGCATTTGTGATGAACAGAACTCAGACACTGACTGATGAACTAACACAAACCGGAGCCCACGGGAACGTCCGCCGCTGGCCACGGCTCTGCAGAGACCACGGAAGCCACGGGGTGCTGAACGGGCGGCACGGAGCCAGAGAGTGGGAGGCGCGGTCGCCCCGCTCCTCAGGAGAGCCACCTTTACACAGAGGGGGCTCTCGATCCCAGAGGGAATGACACCACCTAACACGTCTGGAGGGCAGGAGAGTGACCACACTCACAAAGCTGAGAACACGGAACCGTTACAACAGGTTCTGACTAAACTGTTGGAAGAGAAAGAATCATCGGTCGCTTGGGGTGCGGTGGGGACAGTGCTGATTAACTTGGGGATCGTGTTTAGTTAGGAAAGAGACATTTATGTTTGCTTACTATTTTATTAGAGGTAACTTTTAAAATAGAAACCAATTTGCCCAGCTGGTGTGGCTCAGTGGTTGAGCATCAACCCTGCACCAAGAGGTTGCCAGTTCGATTCCTGGTCAGGGCACATGCCCAGGTTGTGGGCCCGATCCCCAGTGGGGGGCATGCAGGAGGCGGCCAGTCGATGTTCTCTCATCGATGTGTCTATCTCTCTCTCCCTCTCCCTTCTTCTCTCTCTAAAATCAATAAAGGAAAATAAATAAATAAATGAAATAGACTAGAAACCAATTTGTTCTCATGTATATATTTATTTCAGACGGTGTCCAGATAAAACGTTAATGATCTGATCTGTGCCTTCGTTCCATAAATAATTTGGAGCACCCCCTGTGTGCCAGACACGGGTCAGAGAAGACTCCGCCCTGCTGCCGACCCTGAGGAAATCCTGGTGATCTCCACGCATGCGAGTTTCCTGAGCGTCCAAAGGACTGAAACCTTAGTCTGCGTGACCCATTTCAGAAGATACCCCTTCCCACATCTCCGCTGCGCGCGCGCGTGTGTGTGTGTGTGTGTGTGTGTGCGCCCCAGTGGGTAGCCCATGAGACTCTAAGGTCCTGTGGTGAAGAGGAAAGCTTAGGGAGAGGAACACCTGTCAGACACGAGGATTGATGTTGGCTCTGAGGCACCAGGAGGATTTGCGACGTGAGAAAGTCCTCCGAGGGACTCCGCGAGCACAGCAGCGCAAGGCGCGTCCTTGGTGCCGGATAAGGAAACGCTATGCGCTTAGAAAAAACAGTCATCACTGAGACAAACAGAAAAGATCCAATTACATACGTGGCTTCTTTGTTTCCGATTTCTAGGAGATGCTTCAAGGCAGACGTTGGATGTGATGATGAGCACAAAGGAAAAAAGACGCCTCTAATTCCAGGACTTTTCTGTATGCAGTTGGGTTCTTTTCCTTTTCTTTTATAGCGATAAGGCTAATTTTAACTGCTCCATCTGAAGGCAGGTTTCGGCTGCCTTATCTTTCCAGAAGGAGGAGCAAAGCAAAGCTCGGCGGGGAGTGAATGAATCGCTCTGAGTGTCTCATTCTCGCTCCCAGCTGAGTTGGCAAAGGTTAGCAGGCGATTAAAATTCGAGCTTTTGCAAATGTATTGCGTTGGCAGACATCTCACTGAAAGACTATCAGATTCGGCAATTATCCCCAGGGAGAGCCTCCGATTCTGCCACAGAATTCTCCACCTCACGTGGAAGAGGAACCCGGTCACTCCGTGTGGGCTGGAACACCGTCGCCAGGGCGGTAAGCCAAATGGAGCCCACGTGGAAGGTCGTCTGGAACGACCACGGCAACTTTGACTGTGAGGACACGTGGCCAGCGGCACTAAGAAGCCATTCCTTCCACGGCTGCCTCTGGGGGTGTCATAAAAGCGGGGAGACCACATGGGCAGGCGTGTCAAATCGCACGCAGAGGGTACCACTTGGGAGTGTTCTTTTCGCCTGGGTCTCTACTGTTCGTAGGATGCTGGGAGCAGGAGGGATGCGCTTATGAAGTTGTCAGCATAGCACCGCGGGTCCTGCCGGCTTCGGAGGAGACACACCTGGGTTACTGAGCCGGTGAACATGCCTAACTCATAAGACGGCTGCAGGAATCAAGGATGTCGCAACTTCCCATGCTTTGCACAGCCATGCGCCACGAGACCTCTGTGAGCATTTGGGGGGATGGTTCTGATGACGGCCAGGAGAACGCAGCTGGGGACAGTCTACACTTGCGTGCTCAGATCCCCGGGTCCAGCTCAGCGGGGCGGGGCGGGAGGGCGTCCTTGCATCCAGACCAATGTCTCTGAGCGCAAACCACACCTAACCTCTAAAAACAGAGAAAGAGAAGCACAGTGGCGTCTATAAACCGAATAATTAGATAGCAGTCGAGAACATTGGTGTGTTCAGTTATAATTAGCTATAATTACGGCCCAGGCTAACGAGTTATTTTCATGGTGAGACACGCACGGAATGGGCAGGGTCTGCGTCCCACCCGGGGCAGGAGGGTTTGTATAAGACGTGGCTGGGGAGGCAGGGACCTCGGGCATCTTGTCACTGACCCTCCGCTGGACTCCCGCCTCCCGTCAGCATGGCCCACAGCTGCTGTTCTGGAACCTTCTCCTCCTGCTCCCTTGGCGGCTGCCTGCGCTCCCCGGGCTCCTGCTGGGGCTCCTCCTACCCCAGCAACCTGGTCTACAGCCCTGACCTGGGCTCCCCCAGCCCCTGCCGGCAGGGCTCCTCTCTCCACAGGGGCCAGGGGACCTGCTGGGAGCCCCCCAGCTGCCAGACGTCCTGCTGTGGCCCCAGGACCCCCAGGCTCTGCGGTCCCTGCTGGACGCCCCCGGGGGCTCTGGGCTGTGGGCCCCGGGGCTCCAGACCCCTGGCTTACGGAGTCTGTGGGCTCCCCTCCCAGAGCTCTGGATCCGGATTCTGCCGCCCAGCCTCCTTGGCCCCCGGGAGCGGGCAGTTGTGGGGTTTCAGACGGCCCCCTGGATCTGGCTGCCGCTCCCCATCAGCTTGCCATGGGCTCTAATCTTAACCTCCGGCTATTACTTGGCAAGAGCGATAATTAAATAAAAATCCTAGTGATACTAACATCGTTTATTTCAGAGTACCCGTTTTGTTTTTCTTCCGTTCCCCGCCTTCCGTCTCTACTTAAAAATGGAGCAACTTTCATCTCTCCAAATAAACCCATTTAATCCAACGTCAGATTGCAAGTCTTATTATTAGTTATAAAAAGATACCCGCCGATAATTCCGAATTTTCTCTTGCTTAACGACCTAAGAACACGTGTTTGGTTCGAACAGGAGGGTCCACGGCAGCAGAATTGTCAGCCAACACGGAGTCAGTCCCCTAGAGTGTTTGCCAAATAGAGTCACAGCTTAGGCAGAGACTATCCTACACTCTTGAGGGTGTGGGAGAGAAAAAGTCATTTTCTCTCTAGTCTTCCAGATTCTTAGCTGAGAAACCCCTGCAATAAAAAGGCAGAGTGACAGCAGAAAGCAAACGTAAGCTTAGTAACAGGTGTACCCCCAGGAAACGGAGCGACTTCCCGAAACAGAAGCAGCCATCACCCGAAATACCATCTCAGCTGAGACAGGGGGAGATGTTGGGGGGGGTCCCAGGAAGCAGGGTGAGGTCGCCGTGCAGACCTGAACCCCAGCCTTGCCCACTGAGGGGAGTGTCTACAGGGGTGGTCGCCCCACCCCCCCGGGACAGAGGGGAGACCTCCTTACAGGTGGAAATTCCCTCACAAACATCGGTTACTCTTCCCAAAGGGCCACTTCTACCTGGTTCCCAGAGCTTCTCTGTCTCTCCTGTTTTTAAAAATAGTCACCCTAAAATAATCCTCACGCCAAAGAGGGTTTTGGGATTTGGGAGGGTGTATTCCGCCCTCCTGACGCGCCTGGTCGTTGGAGCCTCATCGATGGTGAGACTCCTAAGGGGTCCGGTCCAAGAAGACAAGTTTCAGAGACAGAAGCACCTCGGCAGGTCCTAGCCGGGCGTCTGATGTGAGGGGACTGTCCCAGGCCCGGTCGTGAGGTCGTGATCGCAGCCGAGCCGGGGCCCTGGGCCGGGGCCTCGGCTGCGGGGACTGCGGATGCCGGCCGGCTTGAGTGAGGACGGAACGATGAAAATGAACAAAGTCTGAGTTATAGCTGGTGCTGGAGCTCAGCCCTCCTCCACTTGGTGGTTACAGGTCGTCTGTGTTCACGACGTCCCCAGGACGCCTGGAACACGGAGCGTCATGCGTGGGGACTGAGTCGAGGGGACTGTCTACCTCCTGATACCTTGGGCGCAGATCTGGATGTGGTGACCAGGTAGTCTGCTAGGTGCTCTGGTTTGGGGGGCACGGTCACCCACACTGCGGGTGTGCAGTGGGAAGAAAGCACGTCCGCGGAGCGGGAAGCCCATGCTCGAGGCTCTCCCAGTGGGTCCCCCTCCTTCCCACTGCATCCCTGTGGGTCTCACTCCCCCGCTGCACAGACCAGGGGTCACCCTGACCCCACGGCCAGGGACGGGCCCAGGACGGAGCCTGTGCACGGGTGCTTTGGTCAAGTTTTATGTGGAGTCCCGAAGCCGCCGTCCGTCCTCCGGGGATGCTGGACCCATCCTGCCGGGGCCTGAGCGTCAAAGCATCGCGTGAGAAGGCCAACCAGGGCTGCGGAGAGAGCAGCTGGCTGGCGCCTCTCTGGGCCCCAGTCAGCGTGGGCCAGTCTTCTCACTCCCCAAATCACTCTGACCGGTAATCTCCGTTATTGGTAGCTGAGGTTTTCCTCAATGAGATACTCACTGAAAGCCTGGCACAAGCTTCGTCCCCTCAGCGCATGAGAGGATTCGCAGCCCCGCCCTGCCCTCCAAGCCCCCGCAGGCAGGGTCAGGAACACACTGAGAGGCTGAGCCCGCACCGGCTGGTACTTCCAGAAGGATTGCCTTATCTTTGACCCTGCAAATCCCGTGGGAATATTCTCTCTTCTCGCGGCTTTCAAGGAGACTCCACGGTCCACAGAATGGGTTACTCACAGTGCCAGCATCGTACAGCTGACAGCTGTGCTCATTCACAAGCTACTGAGTTTTTTAATTTATTTTAGAGAGAGGAAGAGCAAGGGAGAGAGAGAGAACATGGATTGGCCGCCTCCTGCATGCCCCCCACTGGGGATCGGGCCCACAACCTGGGCACGTGTCCTGACCGGGAATCGAACCGGCGACCTCCTGGTGCATGGGTCGACGCTCAGCCACTGAGCCACCCGGCCGGGCCGCAAGCTGCTGTTGTTAACATTGAAGTTAAGGCATTACTGTCCAAGCACACTCTTGTGTCTGCGCGCCTTTGTTCTGTCCTCGTTGAACACAGAAGAATCTCGTCTAACAGAATCAGCATGTAGTCAAGACCCAATAAACGTTAACTTAACAAACTGGGGTGACAGGCCCCGGGGATATTGGGGTCAATGACATCAAACAGGCATTTATTTGGGCTGGTTGGACTCTATTTAGATGAGCTAGTTGGCTCCAATGCCATCCACCCTCGGTCGTCATTGTCATCAGAGGCGACCCAGCAGGTGGTCCCACCACAGCACCCGCACTCTGACCACAGCACCCACACTCTGGACCACAGCACCCACAGTCTGGACCACAGCACCCACACTCTGACCACAGCACCCACACTCTGGACCACAGCACCCACACTCTGACCACAGCACCCACACTCTGACCACAGCACCCACAGTCTGGACCACAGCACCCACACTCTGGACCACAGCACCCACACTCTGGACCACAGCACCCACAGTCTGACCACAGCACCCACAGTCTGACCACAGCACCCGCAGTCTGGACCACAGCACCCACACTCTGGACCACAGCACCCACACTCTGACCACAGCACCCACACTCTGACCACAGCACCCACAGTCTGGACCACAGCACCCACACTCTGGACCACAGCACCCACAGTCTGACCACAGCACCCACAGTCTGACCACAGCACCCGCAGTCTGGACCACAGCACCCACACTCTGGACCACAGCACCCACACTCTGACCACAGCACCCGCACTCTGGACCACAGCACCCACACTCTGACCACAGCACCCACACTCTGGACCACAGCACCCACAGTCTGGACCACAGCACCCACACTCTGACCACAGCACCCGCACTCTGGACCACAGCACCCACAGTCTGGACCAGAGCACCCACACTCTGGACCACAGCACCCACACTCTGGACCACAGCACCCACAGTCTGGACCACAGCACCCACACTCTGACCACAGCACCCACACTCTGGACCACAGCACCCACAGTCTGACCACAGCACCCACACTCTGGACCACAGCACCCACAGTCTGGACCACAGCACCCACAGTCTGACCACAGCACCCACAGTCTGGACCACAGCACCCGCACTCTGACCACAGCACCCACACTCTGGACCACAGAGACAGGAAAGTAACCTCCCCGAGAGCCCAGCTCAGAGGCGCTGCCCGAGGAAGGGGAACAGGAAGGGCGCGGTGACCACGATCGTCCGCGATAACCCTCGACTCCCACGCAGGGTACTGCAGCCCATTCTCCTCCCTAATCACTCATCACCCCGGCTACGCTGTCCAATACCCTACCTTTTCTCCTTTTCCTTCTGCGGCTGTTTGAATTAAAGTCAGGTGTAACTGAATTGCAACTAACCAAGAAGCAGACCTACTCAGAGGTAGTTTCAGGGAACAAGTGCCATCCCGTGGGACTCCTTCATCCTCATCTTTCCGTGAGTCTCTTCATCACTAGAAGCAGGTACAGCTGCCGCAGACCATGCCCACGGGCCACGGAGAGATTGTTGTTATGGTCAGAGGGTCATCATTTTGGGTATTCCAGATCCTAAAATATTTTTTTTTCTGTGTGCGTTACAGTGTCTGAGAAGGGTTACGTGGTTCTTGGCTGCTTCTACCAGGTGTTATAGCTAAAGGAAGTCAGCCATTCCCCTCAACACAGTCCTTGGAGACGGGCCGATGTGATCTTGGCCAGAGAGATGTGTTTTTCTCTATTCTCAGTGACTCTCAACACGACAGGACTATTCATTTCAAGTCGTGGTCTTCTGTCAGCTTGCGTGGCAACGAACAGCCTACCGCCTTTGGTGTGTCCTGTTAAAACTTTCATAAGTAATCTTTTTTAATCCTCACCCAAGTACGTTTTCCATTGATTTCAGATAGAGTGGAAGGGAGAGAGAAAGAGAAACATCGATACGAGAGAGACACATCGACTGGTTGCCTCCCGCACAACCCCAACCGAGGCACGTGCCCTCGACTGGAATCGAGCCTGAGACTCTGGTCTGCGGGCCGATGCTCTCACCACTGAGCCAAACCGGCCAGGGCTTCAGAAATAATCTTCATAAAGATCAGATGAGTTAAATAAAAGTGAGCCAGGTGGGTTTCACAGATGCAATGTCGTGTCCCGTTGACCTCTAAGATGTTAAGGCTCTGTGAGTAAGTCACAGCCTGTGACAGCTGGGAACGACCTTAGGGACCTTCTCATGTAAACTCATCACCTTCCCAGACGCCCAGAGAGGCAGAGTGATGTGCCCAAATTCACGCAGCGGAGTCACGAACCCACCGGCCTGGAAGCCAGGCTCCCCCACTCTTGGTCTAGCGTCCCCTCTGCTCCACACTGAGTCTCGCAAGCGACTTCTCGGCTGGAGAAGCGTAATGGATTTAAGTTAACTTAGGTCATTTGGCGTACTTTGGTTGATGAGAGAAAACTAAGGCGAGAGCAGAAGAATAAATTGTGGGAGAACTGAGCTGAATTATGTTACTTAAGGAAGACACTGATTTTTAAATATTTCTTATTGATTTTTTAGAGACAGAGAAACATCGATCAGCTGCCTCCTGCACGCCCCCTACTGGGGACCGAGCCTGCAGCCCGGACATGTGCCCTGACCCGGAATTGAACCCGGATCTCTCAGTCCACGGGACGACGCTCCATCCACTGAGCCACACCGGCCACGCAATGCTCTAATTTTTAAATTTTTTTACCTTAATACAGCTGGACAAGTGATCTGAAGTCCAGAATAGCCACATAATCAAATATAAAAGCAATATAAACTATTCAACCTTGTAATTACCACGTGCCAAGCTCTTGAGAGATGGAGACAGACCGAAAAGACCTTGAACGGAAATGATAAATACAATCCAACCCTTAAAAAAATGGGATGTTCAACATTTACAACAAGCAACATAATCTCAAACAAAAAAGGACAGTGTTCACAGCTTCGTCTCTATCCCAGACTGATGTCGCCCAAGATCAACTTCTTGGTCTTCGTGAAGACCCTTAACCCGATCAGAAATAATCGCTACTTTTAGATATTTGTCACTCCATACGTGGCAGACAATCTCACATACACAACCTCTCGTTTAGTCAGTAAACAACCTCATGATGTTGATAATCGTATCATTTTCATTTCAAAACTTTAAGAGCCGAGGCACAGACGTGTAAGGGCAATGTTGAAGGTCCTAGTCTGCGATTGCGGAACTTGGCTTAGAATCCTGGCAGTGTGACTTCAGAATCCTTACATGTAATTGCTTATTTATTACAACACAATTATCAGCTTTAATTGTGGGTAAGTCTGCGCAGATGTTGATGTTCCGCCCTCTGGTGGTCGGGAGGTGTCACCGCAGCGGTAACCACTGAAAGATCCGGGAATTTTCAACCTTTCCGTCGCAAAGCGTCCAGTCCCCATAAACAATCACACAACTATTTCCACCCGTTTCTCAAGAACGGCAGGCGGTAGACGGCATCATTACCACGATTCGAGTGCCCACAAAGCTCATAGTTTTCCGTCGTCTCGTGAAAACGCCAGCGTGGTGACCGGCTGCCGGAGCCTTCACCGCTGCGTGACCCTGAGCCAGGTAACGCCCTCTGCACATCGGGCACCAGCCGGGACCTGTCACTCACTGCCAAGTCGTGTGCTGGAATGCCTGTTAGCCCGACACTCAGTCAGACAGAAGGGGCAGGTCGGGGCCGCCGACCAAAGACAAAGGCGCGGTCCGCCCACGACAGGTGCGGCCAGGAGCCTGCAGGTGCGGCCGGGAGCCTGCAGGTGGGAGCTGGTCTCTGCAGGTGGGAGCTGGTGCCTGCAGGTGCGGCCGGGAGCCTGCAGGTGGGAGCTGGTCTCTGCAGGTGGGAGCTGGTGCCTGCAGGTGCGGCCTGGAGCCTGCAGGTGGGAGCTGGTCTCTGCAGGTGGGAGCTGGTGTCTGCAGGTGGGAGCTGGCGTCTGCAGGTGGGAGCTGGCGTCTGCAGGTGGGAGCTGGTCTCTGCAGGTGGGAGCTGGTGTCTGCAGGTGGGAGCTGGTCTCTGCAGGTGGGAGCTGGTGTCTGCAGGTGGGAGCTGGTGTCTGCAGGTGGGAGCTGGTGCCTGCAGGTGGGAGCTGGTGTCTGCACGCCGCCAGGTCAATGCAGCGGCTGTCCTGGGAGCGTGTGAGGCTGTCCCAGTTGACCCCGCTCCCCTCCCCCCTCCAGGCGGGCTTTCTCCCCAGGTCTCGGGGCCGCCGGGGAACAAGGTTCAGAACATGCCCACGTACAATCAAAGGTGATTTACAATAATCGCCTCGGCTTGCCCTCCGTTAATAGGTGACTTCCTGAATAGTTCTGTTCTCGTTTCGCAAGGTGGCTGGGAGGTGGGCGTGGCCATTTATTTTCCTTGGCGTCCTGCGCCCTGGCAGGTTTCAGGAACCCGTGGGCGTGTCCACGTTTCAGCCGTGTCTCTTCGTAGAGCCAGCTACAGTTTAAATACGTTTCTGTTGAGCGCTTTCTGTCCACTCATTTTTAACCGCACATTTATGGAGATGTCGTCAGGCACAGCCGGGCACCGTGCTGGGGGTGGGGGTACAGGAGCGAGAAGGAAACCCACTTCCTGCCCTGTGGGGCCCACGGCGCCAGCAACGGCACGGTGGAGAAATAAAACCGTGTGAACTCGGACAAGGTCCACGAAGGAGAAAAACGAGACCTGGAGCAGGAGCCTTTTCCGAGTGGGGGGATGCGAGGTGGCCGAGTGAAGCTGAGACCCACGATGGGGAGGGCGCTGTCGGGGGGACAGGGCAGCGAGGGGTGGACCAGGCGGCCGGCAGCGCACGGCCAGGTCTGCGGCAGGAAAGGCTCCCCCTCCGAGAGGGGCTGAGGCCTGGGGGGGGGGACAGGGCAGGGAAATGACAGGCTCTGGAGCTGCTGCCAGGTCTCACGGGTGCTGTGGGCCAGGCTAAGGGGACTGTGGGTCCTTCAGGGTTCTCGCACGTTCTGGACCCGAGAAGGGGACACCAGAGTGTTTGCTTAGAACGCACGGCCGGTGACTGGCTGTGGTGGCCGAGCAGGTCAGCTGCGGGGGGAAGGGGGGTGATGGGAAGCGTGAGGGTGCGTCTGTGACAGGAGGAGGGACGGTGCTCGGGGTGGCGCGCGGATACGATCGATGTAGGAGCTGATCATCGCCCCGCAGTCCAAGCACAGAGCTCCGAATGATGGAGAGAGCACGTCTGGAACAGGGTGTCACCCAGCCGGGTCGCCCACCGTCCCGGAGCCGAGATGGACGGGACAGGAGTAACGCCCTGCTGGGTGTAAAACACATCAGAACAAAGGACGCGTCAAAGTCCATGTAACTTCTAAGCAGGAAGACCAGGGAAAGCTGTGTACGGAGGCGACCGAAAACCTGGCCTTCTGGAGGCCGGGGGACAGGACTGGACCAAGGAGGGGTTCCCGGCCCGGGCCACGGGCGGTGTTTTGGGTGGACGGTAAGAGGAGTTTCATCGTCTGGTTGTCCTCACAGTCCGCTCAGCGGGACAGAAGGACCCGAGGCGAGCGGGGTGGGCTCCCCGGACTGTTTCTGACCGGGAGGTGGGGGTGCGTCTCCCCGTGAGCCCTCGGCTGGCTCCTCCCACAGACACTCGCCCTCCACTCACGGACACACAGCGTCACCCTGACTAAGGGAAGAAGAAGGCAGCCTGGGGGACTTTCCGGGCCTCGCGTTTGCCCAACCGGCCCATGAGTCAGCTTTGGGGCGAACAGGAAAGCCATTGTTCCTGAGACCTCGTCTTCCACGTAACCACACAGAGGGCTAATGAGCTGTTGTCTTTCCAATTAGCTTCAGCCGAGGGTGGAGAGGAGTCCTGAGAAGGAGCCAACGCCCGCGTGCCCAGTATATAACCTCCCCGGCGAAGAACGCAACCCTCAGACCCAGCCCGTCGGGCCCTCAGGACCAGCTCCGGTCGAGGGTTTTCCCACGATGCCCCCAAGCCGCGGCGGCTCCTCGCTCCGGGGCGCCTACCATGTGCCCCCACTCTCTGCCATCGTGCACGGCTCCCACGCGGCGAGCTGCGACGACGGATTGTTTCTGCCCAGCAGCTGCCACGGCAGGACCTGGCTCTTGGACACCGTGGGAGGAGCCTGCGGGGAGACCAGCACCTGCACAGCACCCGGCCGCGCACAGGCGCTGGGCACAGAGGGCGGCGGGGTGCAGAGGGCCCGCCCCCCCGGAGCTGCCCAAGCCGCCGGCTCCGACGCCAGCCCCCGGGCACAGACAACATGCCAACCGGAACGCTCTGCGGCCGAGTGCCAGCATGTGCCTCAGCCTGGCCAGTCAGGAGACAGCCGGGAAACGGGTTGTGTGACCCAGAGCTGCCCACCGGTGAGCGCCGGGGCAAAGCGCGGTCCACCCGAGACTCGTGCGTCCAAGAACTGCCACTGCCACGCTCAGAGCCCCGCATCCAGTCCCTGCAGGCCCCTGGGCTCGGGCACGCCAGGGCCCCCGGACCCCTGTGCTCACGCTGCTGAGCCACCCTGCTGTGTGACCGGGGGCTGGCAGGTGCCAGGTGCGTGAGGAGCGAGGGCGGGGAGAGCGCTGATCTGGTGAATGGTTCCCGAAAAACCCGGGAGAGCGTTCCTCTAACGCGGTGACGGTGCTCCTGTCTGCACGTGAATGAGAGAGACTTCCCCTTCGTTCTCTGGGGCCTTCCCGGGCCAGCTGGGCTGGGGAAGCATGCTAATTACTGTAGGTCACTAGGTCATGGAGTGTCGGGGGTCAATAAAAGTTCAGGCAGAGATTAACGTGAGTACTTCAAACGTCAACATTACACTTTAGCTACGGGTTGTCGTCTGCGGAAACGCTGAGCATTGACTGAGGTATGATGTAATAATACCATGTAAATGCAAATGTGTGACTAATGTCAGAAATCCATACCTGTTGGAGCGAAGAGACCTGGCATCCACGTAGCCCTGTGGGTGCTGATGGCTCCACTCCAGAGGGTCGCCTGTGTCCTTAACATCAGAACCACAACTTGAACCTGGTCTGCTTACTGTCCTTTCTCTGTTTTATCTGCCTCATCACAACACACTTCTTCTCCTTCTTCTTCTTCTCTTCCTTCTCCTTCTTCTCCTTATCCCCCTCACCTCCTCCTCCTCCTTCTCCATCTCCATCTCCATCTCCTCCTCCTCCTCCTTCTTTTTAATCCTCACCTGAGGATATTTTTCCATTGATTTTTTTTTAGATAGAGTGAAAGGGAAGGAGGGAGAGAAAGAGAAACATCGATATGAGAGAGACACCTCGATTGTTTGCCTCCCGCACGACCCCAACTGGGCCGAGGCTCGAACCTGCAACCCAGGTACGTGCCCCTCAGTGCAAGAGCTGACACTAACCACTGAGCAGCACTCTTCTAGTTAACTATGAGATCAACTCTATTGCTTGAAAAGGGCAGGAGAATTTTGAATTCCACCTCGACAGAGCTCAGGGCCACAGGCAGCCGGGATCTTGGGAGATGAGGCGCTCGAGGTCAGTGCCCTGGCCGTCCTCTCCCACCTTTCACCAGTTCCCGCGTGGCTTCTGAGTTGGGGGATGTTCTTTGTATTAAATAAACTTAATTCATGTAAAACTACGAACTTCACGGTCATGCGGTTATCGTCAGTCAGCGCGCTCGTGAGTTTTATGTACAGTCTTCCTTCTTCTTGAGAGGAAGTAGCGTGAGTGTGCGGAGGGGGAGAGACCACGTTCCCTCAGCATGCCTGTGTGCGCACACGCCGAGGAGGTGGGACAGGGTGCGTGAGGACCACACCCCGCAGCGGGCGTGTGGAGACTCCTCGGCTGGCTGGAGCCACATAGCTGCTGTGGAGATGTGGGTGTGCCGTGGACGGGTCTCCCTCCTCAGGGCAGCTGCCGACCAGCAGGCCCGTCCCGGCCCCAGCCTCCCTGGCCCTTCCTGCCGTGTCCCGTCCCTGTGTCCTGCCTCCCGCCGGCAGCCTGCGCTCAGAACTGGGCCGTGTGCCCAGTGACTGCTGTCCCCGCAACTCCTCCCGGGGACGCCTCATCCCCTCGCCTCCCTGGGTCCCAGCAGCTGCTGACCCCAGTGGAGGGCCTTGGCTTCTTCACAAACAAGCAGATCAACAGCGTTGCCCAGTCCCACCGTCTTGGACTGCGAGGTGATCTGAGGACCCCTCGTAGCTGTCGATCCCTAACGAGGTACCTACACACGTGCGCCCGGACAAGGCGGGCGAGGCAGGCGGCCTCTGAGAAGATCTCACTGCGGAACTATGTTGTTTGAAAGAACAGCCCAGCACACCCATCGCTGCCCAGGCTTAGGGCGGTTTATAACTACGCCGTGGTTTACGTGGGTCCTGTCATTTTCTAATTTTTTTTTCTTTATTGATTTGAGAGAGAGAGAGAGAGAGAGGAAGAGAGAGGGAGAGAGAGATAGAAACATCGATGAGAGAGAACATCGACTGGACACCTCCTGCATGCCCCCCACTGGGGATCGGGCCCACAACCTGGGCATGTGCCCTGACCGGGAATCGAACCGGCGACCTCTCGGTGCAGGGTTGACGCTCAGCCACTGAGCTCACCAGCCGGGCTTTGTCCTGTCATTTTCTAATTCCCTTCAAGCCTCTGAGACACGTTCTCACCGTGGCATCAGATTGCTTCTGGTGAATCTCGACCAGTGGCCGCTGTGGAAATGGACAGAGTGGCACAATCATGTCGATGTTATTATGATTATTGCGTTTACACTAAAGTGTCTTGTGAAGTGATTGTTGCAGTGAACAGGTGGTTGTGACACCACAGAGCCAGGTCTGGGACGGGGCCGGGAGACCCAGGGGAGGCCTGGGACTGTACGAACCTGCAAGCTGACACACTAGCCCGTCCCAGCTTCAGGGACAATGGTGGGAGACGGGACGGCGGGGTCGGAGACAGAGGCTGGCGCTCCTGACAAGGACAGAGCCCGGCACTGGCATCATGGCCCGAGCCCCAGGTCCCATGGGCCGAGGAAGAGGCCGCTGAGCATACCTGACACACACGCGTTGTTTTACGGGAGAGGAAGCCGGGGTCAGGAAGCCAGGTCATGACATGATGACGGTACACACACCTGCCCTTTGCCCCAGACGGAAACACGGCCTCTGCTTCCCAAGGCTGTTTCCTGTACAAACGTGCTTGAAAAGATTCTTCAGAGCAAGAGTACCAGTGACTGCTCTCAAGACACCCAAACATGCCGGAGACCGGGAGGACTTGATTTTCCGCAGGCTGACACTTGTCTCTGCAGGGCCTGCAGGGGATGGGCTTTCCCAGAGCACGCCGCTGCACTAGCTCCTCCGACCAGCAGGGGGCGCAGCCACATCTCGTGCATTTGTCTCACTGGGGGTTTAGGTGAAGCTGCCCGTGGGTGGGGGCTGCCTCCCTCTGCCAAAGGCTTCACTCGGCAAAATCATTGGTCACAGGGACTTGGAGCTCAAAGGGGCCCCAGAGACGCTGGCACTTGGCCGTACACAGCTCTTTGTCTTCAGGAGAACCCCCTCTGGGATTCAAGGAGCGGGAGGCACAGGCCTGGAACACTGGCAGCCACGGAAATACGTGGAACTGGCCCCAAAGGCCCAACTTCAACGTCACATTATCTCCTGTTCCCTTCTGGGATGGCGACTGGGACACATGTGGCGAAAAGAGCTATCGAAGTTTGAATCCCTCTTCCCAGAATTTCCTCCGCATATTTACAGGAGTTCATCAGCCTCTGTCTTTCTTGGGGAAACAGAGACATTGGTTCTCCGCTGACTGACACTGACTCATCTTTCTCCTCAAAGCGACTAATGTCAGGATGGGGGTGGAGTTCAGAGTCAGTGAGCAGGTGCCTTTGCTGTTGTTAATTGGCCTCGAGGCACCTGCTAGGGGTTGGAACGAACAGTCTTCCGATGTGTTGAGACCATCCAAGGCCCTCTACTGGCCGCAACCTGGTCACACTGACATTACTCGAACCCTGGGGACCCTGACTCAGCACCCCTGGCTGCGTTGCTTTCTCGCTGTGGATCACAGGGTTTGCACCGTGGGGCACCTCAGAGTGGAGACACAGGGTAACAGTCCTTTTTTAAGGAGTGCCCCTTAATCTGGGGGCATGTATTGCCTTTCTCTTTGGTACTCCCCAGTTTCAACACAAGGGCTGAAGGACATTTCCCAGGTGGTGGAGTGGATTGCAAGAATTTCTCTAAAATTTCTAAAGTCAGCTCTTCACTGTACAGTGGGTTTCCGTCATCACACTGGAAACCCACTCCGGGGCCCTCCATGCCTCATCTGCGGGTCCTGTAGCCCTTCGACTGTTCCTGGGAAGTGTCCCCGAGAGAACCAAAGCTTCCTCGTAGACACCAGAACCCACTGTCAACCTCTTTGACCTCTGACCCTCACCCCTGAACCGATCTAAGGTGTTCAGGCTGCAGGAGGGCTGAGCTGGGAGACGGTCCACCTTCCTTTACTTCCTAGGGCCCCCAGGGAACCAGCCCGGGTCCTGGTAACTCACTGTCTGATCTCAGCTCGGTGCAGGTGCACGCAGCCACAAGCGTCGTCGGAGGGAAGGTGGGAACGTTTGCCCGCTCAGGTCGATCTTGGTGCTGGCTGGGACGCTGGGGAGAAGCTGGGTCTGCCTGCCAGACCGGAGCGCGCCCCCTGCTCAGGCCGAGGCTGTCTGGGCGGCTGCCTTGGAGCCTGTTCCCAGGCGTTGCTTCCCAGCACTTCCCCAACGCCTCTTTCTTAACAGGCAGCAGCGTTGATTATGGGACGACGAAACGATGCCTCGTTCACCATAAAATGGGGCCAACGTGGTCACTTCCTTCCAAAGAGCTTCACCCAGATGCTTTCAACCAACCGGCAAGGTCCTCTGGGTCCCTCCTTGGAGAAGCTTTGTCTCCATCAACATCCGTTCTGGGTTTCCGAGGAAGGAGGAGAAAGCGTGAGTGTCTGCGGGGAAGGGACAGTGGATGCAGGACCAGAGTGGTCCCGGAGAGGACGGAATTATCACCACGGCTTAGCACACCCAGCCCATTCCCACCCTCCCCACCACTCTTTTGGCCGAATAGTCTTCAAACTTCTCGTGGAAAAACCCAACCTCCTGCGTCTGGTTTAGCTATTAATCCTGGGAATGCCTTGTTTCCTTGATATTCTGATTTCCAAGTCAACGCATCAAAGTGAAGTCATCACTGGGCACGCAGCTGAGTTGGCGAAGGCCGGCTACGACTCCTGTCCGCTCTGGCTCGTCCTCTTCAGTTTCCTCCCTTCTTTAATTTCGTGCGTGGCCACTGGAGCCCGAGGCCAGTTCATTCGTGCTCCAGCCAGTGTGGACACGCTCGGTGCTGGGTGATGACTAGGAAAGGCACTATTCTCAGGTCACCGCCGTGACTGACTGAAGGAGTCCATGGACCTACCTGGGCACATCTGAGCCCAATCAAACACAATCAGGATTTTGTGGCCAAGGAAGTAAGGGGTTATTGGTTGAGGAAATGGGGCCACGCCCGGAGTCACAGGTGAGCTAGTAATGTTGGGAGACCTGGCCCCCCGGCAGCTTCCAGGGCATGGGTTACACAGGGAAACATGACTAATCTCGGTGATTAGGGAGCCGGGTCCTGGGCTCTGCTGATTGGTCGGAGCCGGGTAGGGAGCAGTTGATCAATGCATCAGGTCCCGGCCTCAGCCATGGCTGAGTTCTGTCTGATTGTGTGAGGGTTTTGTCCTTGGACCTGCAGTGTGGGGGAGTCGCCGAGCTAGGAACTGAGCCTTCGAGATCAATGAGATGCAGATGGATCGATCGGAAGCAGAAGAAGATTAAGAATGGTCTGTGTTCTGGGGAATAGCGAGAGAAAAGGGGGCAGGTGTGGAGACAACGCAGGTATCCTGAGTGATGGAAGTAGACCCACCAGATTACAGCAGTCCTGAGATGTCGGACAGCAAGGGTTCAAGTCGAGGGCACGGTCAGCGATGTCCAACGTGCTGTGCTGTTGAGACGGAGGGTAAAGGTGGACCGTGATAGTGGGGAATTCGTCAGCGCTGATCTTTAAGATAAGACCTTCAGAGACTGGCGAGAAAAGAAACTGGATTTCAAACAGAAGACGGAGAAAACGCAGGGACACACGGCTGAAGACGCGAGGTTGGGGACGCTCTCTTCGATTCCACACCACGAACCATCTTCAAATTAAAATTAGTGAGTCGCACTTCACCAGCACTAAAAACATCTGCTCTTCAAAAAGTCACTGGTGCAGGAATAAAAGACGCCGCAGACGGTGGGAAACAGCTGTAACCCCCTCTCTAACAAAGAGGTTGTGCTGGAAATATTTAAAGAACTCTCTGAACTCAACAATGAGGAAACAAGCAACCCAATGAAAAAAGGGACAAAACATGGAGCAGTTTCCTCACTAAAAACGATACACAGGTGGAAAATAAGCAATGGATTCACTCAGCATCACCGACCACTAGCAAATTAAAACCACAGAGACACACCACTACACATTCAATATAATGACTAAGAATTTGAAAGTCTGACCTGAGCCAATGTTGGAGAAAACAGTTAGGAGCTTGGACTCTTACCCACGGCTGGTGGGATGTACACGGCGCAATCACTTTGGAAGATAATCTGACAGTCCCTTAAAAATTAAACCCCAGCCCGGCCAGTGTGGCTCAGTGACTGAGCGCCGTCCCATGGACTGAGAGGTCCCAGTTCGATTCCCAGTCAGGGCACATGCCCGGGTTGTGGGCCCGATCCCCAGTGGGGGGCATGCAGGAGGCGGCCGATCAATGTTCTCTCTCATCAATGTTTCCATCTCTCTCTCCCTCTCCCTCTCCCTTCCTCTCTCCTAAGATCAATAAAAAAAAAAAATTAAAAATAAATAAATATGTTTTCATTGATTTTTTAGAGAGAGGAAGGGAGAGATAGAAACATCGATGTGAGAGAGAAACATCTATCAGCTGCCTCCTGCATGCCCCCCACTGGGGATCGAGCCTGCAACCCGGGCATGTGCCCTGACCGGGATCCAACCAGGACCTCCCAGTCCATGGGACGACGCTCAGCCACTGAACCACACCAGCCGGGCTGATTTTATAAAAATCATGTACAAACCTTATGAATCAACATACATAAGAATCTTCTAATGTAGTGAAATTTTAGTTAAAAGTAGACTACAGCCCAACAGACTTACCAGTTCTCCCAACCTCTGTCTCCACACTGCTGATCACGAAATTATCCAATTCTTCCAACTGATTATAATGTAACGATTTCATATGACATTCAGCAGGATGTGCTAAGTTTAGGGCACGTCATTATGTGGACGGTTGCCCTGGGCGGACTCCAGACACTTGGCCGTCTCCTCCGAGCCAAGCTAAGGTAAATATTAGTCTGGGACAGTAGGAAGGGCCGAGAGAACCCAGACAAAGGGTTTCAGTCCCTCTGACCGTCTCTTTATCTACTCTTCTCTCGGATTCCTTGAAAGCTGACACTTCCTGGTGAAAATGGGTAGACAGGGATAACAGCACATAAAAGAGACTGTTGACTCGCCTAAGTAAAGGTCAATTTTTATTTGATCAAGAATACCTACGTTCTATTTTGTGAGATCTGTGATGTTTGTCAGCAAATATGTATTAGGAACTGGCCAGGTTGCCTCACACGTGGCGAGAATGAGAATCACAGCGTCTGGAAGGGAGATGTTGGGAGGATGAAGTCAGGTCGTACACGTGGGGCGTGGACCGTCTGGTATACAATAGGGGCGCAGTAAGTAGTAACGGATCAGGGTTCTGTAATACAGTCGGAAATAAGACACGTGCAGAAAGAACGCTTTGTGTCCCATGTAAAGTGTGCGTGTGCGTGTGTGTGTGTGTGTGAAGGAATGGTAATCACACACACTGAAGGTGGAGAGATCCAGGTGGGCCGGAAAGTATTTGTGAAGAAGGGCTGATTTAGCCGAGGCCTGAAGGATGGATACAATGAAACAGTTACTCCAGAGAACACAGGGTGGGATGACCAGGTGAGGAAGTGGGAGGAGAATGGATGTGGACCCCTGGAGAGGAGTAGACAACCCGGAGGGACAGAGGAGGATCTGCTGGGGGTCAGAGGGGGCCGACGGAACATCTGGACATCTGGACATCTCCGTGAGCAAAGGGGAGGCATGGGCATTTTTTAAAAATATTTTTTATTGATTTTCTTAGAGAGAGAGGAGGGGAGAGAGAGATAGAAACATTGATGACAGAAACACCGATTGGCCGCCTCCTGCACACCCCCCACTGGGGATTGGGCCCACAACCTGGGCATGTGCCCTGACCGGGAATCGAACCAGCAACCTCTTGGTGCATGGTCGACGCTCAACCACTGAGCCACACCGGCTGGGCCATCTCGGTACGTTTCTAAGTGACGTGGACAAGTCGGTATTATTCCCATTCCCACGGTTCTGCAAACCCGTGTGATCGTGAGTGGGATCAGAGGGGTTTGCAAACTGCCCAGGGTCACAGCGAGAGGAAGAGGTGCCCTGTGTGTAGGTGGGCAAACGTGGGCTTACAGGTGTCTACATGGAGAATAACTAATATAACTAATAAAGGAATAAAGCGTGTCACGTACTCACCGCTGCAGACCTACTTTGCCCACCCTGCATTTATAAACGGCCAGATTGGGTCACGGGAGGAAAAACACTTTTGAGGGTCAAGGACCCCCACCCCAGACAAATGTTCCAATGGTTGAACCCTCTTGGTTCTCACGTGTTTCTTCATCTCCGCTACTGAAACTTTCTACACCCCAACTTTTCTCCCATGAACACTAGAGACAGTAAAACGCACTGTGCAGAGCTGAGGAGAAAGTGCCCCCCTCACTCGGGGTGCCCCCTGCCAGGTGCTGCCCGGAGCGGAAGGGGCATGAGCGCTTGCTTCCCCTCCCCACGCCCTTCTCTGCGTGCAAGTGTGCCCGGCACACACCGCTGTAAACAGCACCCCACAGACACGTCTGCACCAAGAGGCCGGTGTTGCATTCGGTCACACGTGGCTGTACCCGTTACTGACGCCACTCAGCTGGCCCCCGTGATTTCCCGAGACTGTGGCACTGCGTACAAAGCTACCAGGTGATGGAAGCTGGCGGGCGTGGGGGGACCCCTCAAACCCACGAGCCATCATCATCCAAGGGCAATGTTCTCTGACCTCGAGTACTGAGATCATTTCAGTGTGTGGGCACCTATACAATTTCCTTTTTATATGTCTATCACTGGTGGTGGACTGGTCCTGTGTCGGCCCATAGAGAAACCATCTTGCATTTCGGAGATTCTCTTCCTTCTGGACAGGGGAGCCCGGGAAGGGTGGGTATGTCCGTCCATTGAACATTAAACTAGAAGAAAGTGTTGTGATTGAGATTGAATTCTAAAGGAAATTGTAAATTAGACCCAACAGATACTTCAAATTCCCAATAAAATAGCCACTGGAGCCGCTGTTGAAAGACAGTGGGGTGGGTAAGCCCAGACACGATCGTGCATCCTTTAAACCCGCTTTTCCCGGAAGGTACAGACGCAAGGAGCTTCCGTGGTCACACTTGGACAACCTCAGTTCGCTGTTGCCTCGTACATCAGTGTGAAAGCTCCTTTCTGGAATTAATCAGAGCCATATAAAAAGCAAAACCGAATCCGTGCCTGTCTCCGTCATCGCATCTGTTTTTACCGAGAACGCCGGCCTTCAGCCAGACACGGGGCCATGCATACAGAGCCCGAGAGAACGGGGAGAAAGGCCAGGCGTCCGGCTCCCTGCGACGGTCCTCCGATCGCTCTCGTCACCGCAGGGGCCGCGGCTCTGCGTCCATCTCTCTCCTGAGACTCCGCCAGCGTGAACCAGCTCCCCGCCTGACTCCGTTTCCTTACTCACTTAGGGAAACGGACACAATGAGGTGACTTTCAGACGTAAGGATGTACTGGTGGGCAGTCACTCTCTGCCGATTCTAAAGCAAAGCAAAGCGTGTCCTTTCTCACGTGGACGTTGCTCACGTGGACGTTGCTCACGTGGACGTTGCTCACATGGACGTTGCTCACGTGGACGTTGCTCACGTGGGCGTTGCTCACGTGGATGTTGCTCACGTGGGCGTTGCTCACGTGGGCGTTGCTCATGTCGCTGCCTTGCACTCCTCCTGCCCCAACCACACCGCCTGTGAGAGTCTTCACATCCTTCCGAACTTCTGAGCTGTTACCGTGTGCTGGGCCCTGTTCTCGGTGCTGACCCCGGTTTGCAGGGACGCCCACCCCCTCAAGCTGCTGTCTGCACAGACAGCTAGGTCCACGTGACCGCCTGACCCCTGGGAGCAGACTCCAGTCAACCCGCCTCCGGTGTGTTCGTTATCCTGCAACCGACCCATCCACGCTCAGAGCAACTTGATGTGGGTGGGCTTGGGGGGTGTTTTCTGGAAAAGATCAAATTTACAGAAAGTTGCATGAAATTCCCACTGGTAACGGGCTTTTCAGTGGAAGAGAGCTTGCATCTTACGACTCGGGGTGCAGCCTGTCTGTCTGTTCTGTGCAGGCAGAGCTGGGCAGAGGTGGGGGCTGGCGGACGCCCCGGGTTCTCTGGTCCAGCGGCTTCTGCAGTGACTGGTGCCCGGGTCCACCTGCAGCTCCCTGAGCACGAGCTTCCGGGTGACAGGTCTGGGAATCCACCTTTCTGTTCTCTCCCTGAAAACTCACCTTAATTTTCTTTTTTTTTAAATCCTCACCTGAGGATATTTTTTTCCCATTTATCTTCAGATAGAGTGGGGGAGAGAGAGAGAGAGCAACATTGACGTGAGAGGGACACACGGACTGGCTGGGGACGCACCGCAACCGAGGTACGTGCCCTTGACCGGAATCGAACCCGCGACCCTTTGGTCCGCGGGCTGACGCTCTAACCGCTGAGCCACACTGGCCAGGCTCATCATGGTTTTCAAAGCAAACTTTGGTTTGGTGACAAAGGGTCCATCTAACCTGCTCCTTGTCTCCTGGGTTCCGGGAAGAGGATCTCATTCTATGAAATGTGTTTCACAAGTAATCCTAAAATTGATGATCAAAATCCCCAAACTAGAAGGCTAAACAATCCATAAAAATATACAAAACTGGGAAACTCACCAGCCATCTAAAATGCCTATTAGACCAGTAATAAGACACCCTTTTCCAAATCACATTGGCACAAAAACAAACAGACATATGTTAGATCGCGGTGACGACATCCAATGGTGTGTTCGACAGTGTTAGGAGAGTAGGTTTGGAAACATGTATCAAAGCCTGTAAAATACAGCGTTTGAGTGAGTTAGACTTTTCTTAAATAAAATAACAAACCAAACAGGAATCACAGAGAAAGACTTCAGTGGGAGGGAGCAGCCTCCAAGGGACTCCTCCCAGACGCACTGGTTGTCATGGCGACCTACAGACACACTTGACAAAATCTCAGGCCTTCGGAAACCGCTTCACCTCAGGTAGGGGCGTTCCGACAGATCGGAATTGTGCATGTGGGCGTTTTTAACGGGGACACTGGCGTGTGGCCATAACGTGGGCATGCCTTTAGAACCAGTGCATCCTTTTACCTTGAAGAAATTGGTTTCTCAGGTCCCACTGCAGGGTGTCTACCTTCCCGCCGTGCTGACACCCGGGTTGTGACCGTTTCAGGGGTGCAAAGTCCTCGCTGGGGAGCCCTCACCTGTCCTGGGTGTGCTGCGCCCCCACCTACGGAGGAGACACTTCTCCCCCTCGTGCCCGCGTCCTGGAGGAGGAACTCCTGCTCGTGGTGTCTGGGGGACTGCACGTCCCGAGGGGGTGAGACCATTAGGAGACAGTCACCACTGAGGCCGTCTCTGCACCTCCTGTGAGACCCCCCCCCCCTTAACGAGTCCTCTGAGCTCACCCACGGCTCTGGAGGGGCCTCTGCTTGACCCTCCTGCTCCCAGAGCCCTGCCGAGAACGTGCGGGGAGCCCCCAGCTGCCCCCAGAGCGTTGAGGGGCGCTGCTCAGGAACTTTGTACCATGTCCTCAGTTTGAGCTGCCTGGTAGTTTTTCTCAGGATGAGCCTGAGGTTGTGAGGCCAAGTTCCACATCAAGAATACACAAAATCAACATGACTTGTCACTGAGGCATTGTTTTTAAACATAGATCAGTTCCCTTTTTCCTTATTGATCTTAGAGAGAGAGGAAGGGAGAGGGAGGGAGAGATGGACACATCGATGAGAGAGAACATCGATTGGCCGCCTCCTGCACGCCCCCCACTGGGGATCGGGCCCACAACCTGGGCATGTGCCCTGACCGGGAATCAAACCTCTTGGTGCAGGGTTGACGCTCAACCACTGAGCCACACCGCCGGACATCAGGGCGTGTTTATAAGTAAACTTGCCCTCACACCCTGATGGTCATGCTTTGGTGCTGGGTGTGCACCATGCTCAGCATCCTGGTAGGAACCTCGATGAGAAGGAAGGGAAACCTCAGAGGCGTAGATTTCCACGTGCAGTATACGCAGAGCACACAAAGGCCACGCCGTTCCGGGTTGTGCTCGCAGGGAATGAAGTACGTGTCGGCGGAGAAGCTACGGCGTTCCCTGGGGTTCTCTCTCCAGGACTCCGGGTACAGCATTGACACTTGTTTTACTGGGGTGCGGGGGGGGGACAAGAAACCGCTTGTGGGGAGAATGGACGTATCTCCCGAAAATAAAAGTTAGAGAGGTGGGCTTGTGGCCTAAGGTGGGACCCGGCATTTCTTTTTCACGAAAGGTCTTCTGAGAATTTGCTCTTTGTGCTCAAAACAACCGTGTGTGACAGTTCAAGTAAAACAGGAGTGACGGTTGTTGGGTATAAGTGACATCTTTACATTACGGAGAAGTATTGCTCTAACAGGCTGCAAAATAGAAAATCTATATTTAATATCTGCAAAAGAGGGTAAATTAATTTCCTTCCTTTTGCTTTTAATCCTCACCCAAGGATAAGTTTGTATTGATTTTAGAGAGAGAGGAAGGGGGGTGAGAGAGAGAGAAACACGGACCAGCTGCCTCCTGCGTGAGCCCCGACGGGCGAGCAAACCCGCAGCCTTCTGGTGTAGGGACGACGCCCCAACCCCTGAGCACCAGCCGGGGCACACTGACTGTCTGCGTGCGTTAGGCGTCTGTCTACACGAGCACAGGGCTCCGTGGGTGACTCACACGTCTGTGTCAGCCCAGGGGCTCCAGGGTCTCACTGATGGGTGGGCTCAGGAGAAAGGGGCGGACGGCGGGAGGCCCCCCGACGGAGCAGAGGAGAAGCATCCGCGCGCACAGAGGGCTGGGTGGTTCCTGCGCCCAGACAGAGCGGAGAGCTGGGAGACGGGGCGGCGCCCCCTGGTGCTGGGGCGCAAGCAGCCCTGGATTCGCAGCTCCTGGGCACCACTTCATGGCGCTTACGAGACCAAAAGATCAAACTGTTTTCAAGGACGTCACTGTGGCCAGGAACGGAGCTCACGAACGTTATAGGGATACAGAGACTCAACACCCAGACGTCAGACCACAGCATCTGGCGGCCGGTGGAAATCTCCGAGTGCGAGTACGCAGAGGCCGGAAAACAAGAACTGCAATCAAGAGGAAAATGAGCCCATCGAAGCGACCCCGGAGACGACAGACGAGAGAACGGTGAGAGGAGGGCCTGGAACCTTAGGAACCAGTGTCCCACATGCTGAGAAGCTGGGGGGGGGGGTGTTGTTGTTAAATAGAGCGATGGAAAGTGTAATAAACCCAGAGATGATCACGATGGCTGTGGCGGGACACGGGCGTCACCAGGATTAACCTCGTAGAACGGACTGGGGTGTGTTTCAAGAGAGCAATAGACGATCTAGAATAAAACACAGAGGAAGCCCGGCCGGCGTGGCTCAGTGGTTGAGCATTGACCCTGCACCAAGAGGTCGCTGGTTCAATTCCCGGTCAGGACACATGCCCAGGTTGTGGGCCCGATCCCCAGTGGGGGGCATGCAGGAGGCGGTCAATCGATGTTCTCTCTCATCGATGTTTCCATCTCTCTCTCCCTCTCCCTCCTCTCTCTAAAATCAATAAAGGAAAAATATTAAAACACACACACACACACACATTCACACACAGGAAAACCCACAGCATGAAGGAACAAACAAGGTGGTTTATGGGGTCTCTCCTGGCTTCACAAACTGGTGACATGAGCTGCAGATAGAGAAGAAGACGGGTCCTGTCCTTTCCCTTCGTGGTTATAACTGACCCTCGTCCTTGAAAATCCAGGTCCATCTGCCATTTCTACTGGTTCCCTGGGGTCCTTGTCCCTGTCCCTGCTGTCGCTGGTTATCAACCAGCCAGGAGCGAACACAGCCCTTTGCTGCTTTCCCAGGAAACGCGTTAATAACACCACCCCGGCGATGGCACAGAGGCCGGGTCATCGGGCAGTCCGAGAACTTCCAAGGCTGCACTCCCCAAGGAAGCCGACTTCGCTCCTCCAAACCCCACACCCGAACTTAGAGCCGCTGTGCTCGAGAGAGCAAACAGACTCCTGTCAGTACACCCCCTCAGACGGCAGGAACAGGGCAGGAACGTGTGTGTGCGTGTGTGTGCATGTGTATATGTGTGGGTGCATGTGTGCGTGTGCGCGCGTGTGTGTATGTGTGGATGCATGTGTGTGTGTGTGTGTGCGTGTGTGTGTATGTGTGGGTGCATGTGTGCGTGTGCGTGCGTGTATGTGTGTGTGCATGTGTGTGTGTGCATGTGTGTGCGTGTGTGCATGTGTGTGTGTGCGTTTTCTGCTATATTTGTGCAGCCTCAGGGGAGAACCAGCATTTCTGTTCTCTTGTTCCTTGCGACATTTCATCCACACAGAACGTGAACCTGTAGTACACTGGAGGCAAGTCAACATGACCTACTGTGCTAAGTGTGGACTTGTACTGACTGCATAAGAACAAGGAGAAGCGCTCCTTATTCACAAGGAAGCCCAGTTAGTTCTGTTCTAGGTCTCTTATTTATTTATTTTAATCCTCACCCGAGGATATTTTTCCATTTATCTTCAGATAGAATGGGAGGGAGGGAGGGAAGGAGGGAGGGAGAGACATCGATGTGAGAGGAACACACTCCTGGTTGCCTCCCGCACGACCCCGACCCAGGGCTGGGGACCAACCGCAACCGAGGCGGTCCAGATGGAGCTGTCGGGTCCAGATGGAGCTGTCGTCGGGTCCAGATGGAGCTGTCGGGTCCAGATGGAGCTGTCGGGTCCAGCAGCCTTGCTAAGAGAAATCATGCTTTCCTCTTTGGCAGAGTAGTCTAGGGCTCTCCACTTCCTGTCCATGTATAAATACATCACGATTCCAAAAATCAGCAGGCAAAGAAAGCCTTGGACAGCAACTCAGGCATACACGAGACTGCCTTTCTTAATTAAATAGTGAGAAAATGTGAATTATTTAAAAGCCATTCATGTGTGGGAAGATACGCGTGGAGACACAGTAACCATAGAAACAAGCTAAAGACATAAACACTGTGGACCTAGGTGTGACCGTATGTTGACATTGACCTAGATGAGCATCCCAGGGGCACCGACTCGCTTCTGTATATAATCCGCCAGAATACGAGGCGACACCGTCAGGGCCACGGAGACAAAAGGCAGGGCGGGGCCTCAGGGTCTCTGGGTGTGGCCCCAGGTGTGGCCCCAGGTGTGGCCTCCAGGTGTGGCCCCAGGTGTGCCCCAAGGTGTGGTCCCAGGTGTGGCCCCAGGTGTGGCCTCCAGGTGTGCCCCCAGGTGTGGCCTCCAGGTGTGGCCCCAGGTGTGCCCCAAGGTGTGGTCCCAGGTGTGGCCCCAGGTGTGCCTCCAGGTGTGGCCTCCAGGTGTGGCCCCAGGTGCGGCCCCAGGTGTGCCCCAAGGTGTGGTCCCAGGTGTGGCCCCAGGTGTGCCTCCAGGTGTGGCCCCCAGGTGTGCCCCCAGGTGTGGTCCCAGGTGTGGCCCCAGGTGTGGCCCCAGGTGTGCCCCCAGGCCACACGCTCTGCCCTCCGTATCCGTGTGCACGTGGACATAGGAGGTGTTTGAAACGTGCGACGTGCCCGCCGAGGGGCCTACCACACCTTTGAGTGAGCGTGGTCTGTTATGGGCCAGGATGACCCGCACAGGACGAGCACAGAGAGGGTCCGAGTGTCCACGGTGGGTCCTATGGACACAGTCGCCGTGTTTCCAGGGAGGACGAGTGGGGAATTGCCAGCCAGGACAAGGCAGCCAACTCGAAGATACTTTCAGTCCCACATCGATATGGGAATCAAGTGGGCCGTGTGGGGCGCACGTGGGCGTGAGCAGCGAGGCGGAAAGTGTCGGGACCGCGGCTGGACCAGCTGAGGACGTCTCTCACCCGGGACGGAGGGGCATTCAGAGGGGCGCAGCTGTGCAAAGTCTCGGAGATGGAAAGAGGCTGTTAGGGTATTTTCAACAGCTAAATGGACCTGGAGAGTGGGGTTCTGCAGCAGGATAACGGGGAGAGGCTGAACAAACCTCGCTGTCAGGTGCTAAAACCACACGAACCCCTTCTGACACGTGGACCCGCCCGCGTGGGGAGCCATCACAGAAACTGTGAGCCACAACGCCCTGGAATGAAATATATGAGGTTGTTACGGGGGAGCTCTTTAAAGGATACTCTGAGATGTTTACTGCCAGGACTCATATGCAGAGACAACTGGGTCCTCGGGGAACACTGAAAAAGAAGGGATGATATGAGATTTTCCATCTGCAAACCCAGTAAGTGTGGATGCACAGGGACTATTTTAGCACACCGACGCCTCCTCCAAGTATCGCAACATAAATCTCTTCCTCAAAGGTGCAGACGCCGCCTTCCTCACGACGTCCTTCCCTGTGACTGGAGACTAGAATAAACCTCCCGAGGGACTCCTCTCAATCCAGCCTTATTGAGGGAACAGAGCGGAGGAGAAAATGCACAGGTGAGTGCATCCTTCCTTCTCAAGCCCGACAGACAGAGGAAAGATCAGGATGGCAGGTGTACGAGAGATGCAACCTGGACTTGGCGGTGGACGGGTGGGGGTCCCCCTTGCACCCCATCTGATGGGATTAACCAGAAAGGGCACATACATTTGGTTCTCCACAATGGACACACAACATGATGTTTCCCCGTGCACGAAACTGGAAAAGCCTTCCCGCACCCCCTTGCAGGGAACATCACACGGCGTGGAGGTTATTTCTCTCTCGTGTGTGTGTGTGTAACCGTCTCAGCTTCTCAGGATCCCCAGGAGGGCCAGGAGATAAGCAGCGATCTCCACGAACACACCTATGAAGAGCACTGTTCTCCCCATTTTACAGCTGAGGGAACCCCAGTGAGCGAGCAGCGTGCCCAAAGACCACTTGCGTTGGATCCCAAACTGTCCTTACCTCCGAACCACCTTTGTCTCCTGTATTCAGGTGACGCCTACCTGGACGCCCCCAAGGCTGTCCCGTCAATGACCAGCTGACCGTGGTCTTCAGCTCCAGAACCGTCAATAAGCGATCAATGCACGTCACAGGCCACTGTGCTTCTTCTCCGCCCCGGTCGCAGCCCGCCCGTCTCTCGGCTGCCTAGTCGTGATGGCGTCTGCGTGTACATCCTCTCTGGGAGTCTCACACCCCCCGCAGACGGTAGGAAATCCCTTCATCCTGCCCAATTCCTCCAAATAAAATTGTATATATGTCCAACGTCTCTAACTTGCACAGATCATAGCAGGTCATCGAGCCTGAAACTCAGTCCCCGGGGACATCAGTTTTCCTTCCTCTTTATTCCGATGCGCTCATCCGAAATGCAATCGGTTTTCAAAGCCACCCAACAACGACACGATGGTAGGCTGGCAGTGATGATGAAAGTGAACATCGACGGCACACTGGCTGTATTCCATCGCCTGTCCTCGACGAACTCATTCAATGCTCCCAGCCACCCGCGCAGAAAACACTGCTATCAACTCCACTTTGAACATGTGGACATCGAGTGAAGAAGTATTTGGTAGGTGGCTGATGTCAGGTGGGCCTCGGAGGCAGGTTGGAACCCGGGAAGCTGCAGGTGCAGCCCAGGGAAGGTGGGTCGAATGAGAGTGGCCGTCAGAGAGCTCTTGTCTTTCCCAAGTCAGTGGGTAGACATGTCCATTTTCGGCATTCAGTTCTAGGAAACACAAAGATTGTGAGTCTGTGTATTTGCAACATCGGAGTGAATTAACAGTAACTACTTTCCTCCAGTCTAAACAGTGACTGAAACGTCCTAAATTAGACCTTGAGGAAACGAAAAAAGACAAGCAACATTCGGTTCCCGTCTACTCCGGCCACGCATCGCCTTAGGTATTTTCACATTCGTTTTCTCCCCCAACCTCCCGAGGGTCCTGCAGACTCCACGCAATTAGCTCTGGGTTTTCCTGGGCACGTTCCCAGGTCACACGCTGTAAGCACGTGTCCTCGGCGCTCAGAGGAGGGAGGGTCCCCCTCATGGCAGCCCACCCGGCATGGGGCTCCACTGACCCCACCTCATCCACGCACACCCCGTTCTCCTGAGGGGGACGCACAACCAGACTCCCATCCCTGTCCTCCCACCCGCTGTGTAATTATTGTTAAAAAATGCCTTGTCTTCATTTACTTACGTTTCCTAATTTTTTTCATTCTGTTCGCCAGCTCTTCAGCCTTTGACACCATTTACGATCTGCGAAGCCAACCGTGGACGGCAGTCGGGGCGTCAGCATGTTGGGGTCACCGCTGCCGCATTTAGGGCTCACTCTGACTCGCTGCTCCCCGTCTAATTGCTAGGTGAGGGCGGACGGGCGGACAGCTTGTTTCTTTCAGCCACAGGCTCCCTGCTGCCTTGTCCCAGCTCGTGGCAGGTGGAATTAGAACGTAATGACACGGCTGGGGGAAGCAGGAAGACGCAGGGTCATCGTGACCTGCAAGGCTGGGAGAGGACCGCCAGCCATCGTCTCTCTGAGGGCCGTCGACTGGAAATGTAGCTTTCGTTGATCTTCTGTGTTTACCCTAAAGGACGTTTAACCTTTGGGAAAACCGGGAGCAGCTTCATCACTCTCGTTGACTGAGTTGCAAGGAACCAGCGGCTTCGTTATATTAAAGGAGATGTTTCTTATTCCCCGGGGCACCGGTTCTCTCGAGCTTGCCTGATGGCCAGAAAGCTGCTTTTTTGCATCTGAAACTTGCCTTGGGCTGAGTCCACTCCTCCCGCTGCAGCAAGATGGTCAATTACCTGCTCTGACACAATGTGTTAGTCCTGTGTGACTGCTACAATAATCGCCACGCGCCTGGTGACGGAAAGCAACAGACACTATTCTTCTATAATGTTGGAGGCTAGAGTCCAAAATCAGTTTCACTGAACTAAAGTCAAGGTGTCAGCAGGTCTGACCCGTCTGCTGTCTCTGGAAGGGAGGTTGTTCCTGCGTCCCCAGCTTCTGGAAGTCGACCGTGTTCCTCTGTCTCCGCCTCGGTCACCCCCCCACCTCTCTGTCTGACCGGCCCCCCCGTACAGGACTCTGTCCTCACACCGGGCTCACCCAGACACCCATCGCCACACCCTCGACTTCGTCCCATCGGCTGAGTCCCTTTGCCTGTGAGGTGACATGCGTGGTTCTGGGGATTAGGACAGACGTGGGCATCTCGGGTGGGAGTGACTCTCGGCTTTCCACAAGCAGACGTGTTACAAATGAGGGAACCAATGGAAGGAAAGGTCCTTTAGCAACTCAGTGCAAACACAGCAGCTCAGAGGCTTCTCCAGAGCCTTCCGAGGGCAGTGCCCCCAGACAGTGGTCCTTCCTTCTGCCAACCTGCCATCGTGAGACCTTGGCATTGTGAGACCTTGGCAGTGTGTGACCTTGACAGTGTGTGACCTTGGCATCGTGAGACCTTGACAGTGTGACCTTGGTATTGTGAGACCTTGGCATTGTGTGACCTTGACAGTGTGAGACCTTGACAGTGTGTGACTTTGGCATCGTGAGACCTTGGCATTGTGTGACCTTGGCATCGTGAGACCTTGACAGTGTGACCTTGGTATTGTGAGACCTTGGCATTGTGTGACCTTGACAGTGTGTGACCTTGGCATTGCGTGACCTTGGCATTGTGTGACCTTGGCATCGTGTGACCTTGAACTTGCTCAGTTACTGATGCTCGGCTCCTGCCCTCGGGTGGCAGGCTGCTCTGGGGAGGGCGGCCCGGGCCCCGGAGAGCTGAGTCGGGAGGACGTTAGATGTAGACGCAAATGGCAGGCGAGGCCAGGAGGCCGGGGCTGCGTTTTCTGCTGAGTCGCTGATGGCTCGGTCGTCTCTTCAGGTCTCCGACCCGTTTCGGATTCATTTCCGTGGACGGTGACAAAGGCCGTCTGGTTTCATTCTTCTGGACGTGGCTTTCCAATGTCCCAGCACCGGTGAGCTCACGCGTGCAGGACATAAAACTGAAAGCGACAACCGAGCAGACACACAGACACACAGACACACGGACACACGGACAACAGGTGGGTCCCAGAGAAAAGGGGGGCAGTAAAGGGTAAAGGGGTCAAATGCACGGTGACGGAAGGAGATGTGACCGGGTGATGCGCACACAGAGGAGTGTAGGTTAACGTGTCACAGAAGTGTGCACTGGAAACCCACACAATTTTATTAACCAATAAATTTTACAACTTAAAAAAAAATGCAGCCCTGGCTGGTTTGGCTCAGCGGTTAGAGCATCGGCCCACAGTCCAGAGAGTCCCGGGTTCAGTTCCCGCTAAGGGCACATACCTCGGTTGCAGTTTGTCCCCGGCCCCTGGTTGGTTGTGTGGGTGGCAACCACTCAATGTGACTCTCTCACGTCGATGTTTCTCTCTCTTCCTCCCTCTCTCCCTCTCGCTCTATCTGAAGATGAATGCAAAAGTGTCCTCGGGTGAGGATTAAAAAAAAAAAATGCTGATGAGAAGAGTTGAACAAACTCTGCTTTGCAAATCGTCGTGTTTGAGTGTTCCTAGTATTACTGTTCGAGTCTCACGCTGTGAACAGTGGTACGCTCCGTGACGTTCTACACTATTTATTCTGTCGGACTTACGCTTGTATGAGTGATACTAATGCAAAATACCGTATAATTAACGCTCAGTTAGGAGAGCAGTGGTGGGCTTACAGCTGACTGAGTTATTCATTCTGCCTTTTCCCCTTAAAATCTGCTCACAGGAGCCCGAAGACAAGACCAGAGAAAGCCGTGGTACGGCGGAGAGGTGCAGAAGTACAGCCCATCGGCCCTGGACTCCGTCCGTCTGGAGACCCAGGAGCAGGGAGCAGGCGGCTCAGCAACCTTGAGCACCTGACTCTCTCCTCCTGCCCCGGGACCAAACAGTTCTGCAGAGCCCGGGGCATTGTGCAAAGGGGTGGGTGACAATACGCTTCCCCGATCCTGACGTTGGCGCCCGGGAGATGCTTCAGAGGACGGCGGGCGTGTTCAGTGAGCGGTTGCTGGCAGAATAAACGCATCACCTCGTGGGATAAACACTGAGAACTCGGATGACAGAGAAACGCTGGGTTTGAATCAGCGCATGTCTGGCCGAGAAGCTGAGAACAGGGAGGAGATCTAACGTCATCTCCGAGGACGGCGTCTCTCAGACCACCCTCCAGCCCATCCCGCGTCTGGACCCCTGACTGGCCATCGACACGGCCGCTCCCAGTTCTGCAGTGGCTGCCCCTGTCAACCACTCTCTCTTCAGGAACCGAAGGCGAATTCTTCAGTTTAAACGAAAATCTCACACAGTCTCCTTCAGCCTTCACTGCGAGGAGTAGAAAGTGTGATTTAGCATGCACCCTGCCCACACAGTCACTCCCTTCCGCCGGCGTCGGCCCCCAAACGCAGAGCAAGAATAGAACTTACTTTGGAGGAAACACAGAAAAACGTCACGCACCTGACAGTGTCTGGGTTTTAGGGCAGAGACAGTTGGATGCGTAACGCGTCCTCCCAGCCCACGAGGAAGGCACACTTGGGGACAGTGGCCTTTTCGATGTTGCATTTTGCAGAAACTCTGCGCAGGGATCTCACAGCCGTCGTGGTTACTCGGCAACCACTGACCCCCCCAGGACAAGCTCACTTCCGGCCGTGCAAGGCGGCCGTCGCACTGGGCGTGCTGCGTCCAGCAGGGGGAGTTCTCCGCCGGGCGAGGGGTCCCCAGCACGCCCCTGGCAGGGAACAGTGTAACCAGGCTGGGGAAACAGACCTCTCGTCCTGGCTGGTATCTGAGCCTCTGTGGGCAGCTGTCTGCAGACGCCAGGGCCTCTGGCCTACTTCTCCACACAGCGCAGGTCCCACGGGTTTGGGCAATGAGGGGAAACAGCAGGCTCCTTGTTTTATGTGACTCCTCGTTAACCCCTTAATGACTGTGCTGGAGGAACCGCAGAAACACCCCCTCGCTCCCCGCTGGCTGGGGGCTGGCAGTTGGCTTGTTGACATGAAGTCACTGTTCCCGAAACTGCGGGTGACGGGTGACGGGTGACGGCCGAGTGGATTGATACTTTGAAGAATCAAAATAAACTGGTATTTACAGGAGTGTGAAGAAGCCGCGGGGCTCAACAGCACTAATGAGGTGTTGCTCGGCCGCAGGGAGGAGGCCCTGGGGAGGCGCCGCCGCCCGGGAGGTATAAGAGGCGCCCACACCTTGCCGTCCCGCCGCCCTGGCTGAGCTGAGCATGCACTCGGGCTCCGGGTGTCTCCGGGGCGCCCCTGGCGACAGCGCTGGCCCCCCCTGCGGGGCACACTGCTACCTCCCGGTGACCCCCGTGGCCTTCTGCTCTGGGGATGCGAGCCCCACCTTTGGGCTCTGCCTGCCCAGCAGCTACCAAGGGAGCCTCTGGCTCCTGGACAGCTGCCAGGAGAGCTGCGGAGACACGCTGAGCTGTGAGCCCCGGGCCCGCGGCCCAGGCTGGGCCCCCCGGAGCCACTGTGTGCCCGGCGGCGCTCCAGCCCGGGGGACCGCCAGCACGGGCCCCAGCCACGGGCCCCACGCCACGCCCACGGGCCACGTGTCCCACCGCCACACGCCCAGCCGGCGCCCCTCTGCCGCCTGCCAGACCCGCAGCTACGGCCCCCCGTGCCCTGGGCGACTGAGCCCCTCATCAGAGAGCTTCCGACCCCTGAACCCCTGCAGACCGGGCAGTGCAGGGTACAGAAGGGTCCAAACTCTCGGCTCCATACCTGCCGTCTTCTGGCCATGCCATTACGTCACCAGCAGCTGCCAGCCCCAAAACTACGTCATGAGAAACTGCCGATACCCGAGGTACAGGCCCTGGAGCTGCCAACCGCTGAGCTACTTCCCGGGACCCCGCGGGGCTCTGAGCTGCCTGCCCAGCTCCTTCCCTCCGCTGCGGTACCTGTGCAGTGGCTGCCGACCCCTGAGTGGCTACTGATGAGCTCGGCACGTGCCCTGCTGGGAGCTGTCCCGGGCGGCGTCGCTCGCCGGCGGCCTCCTTCCACGTGCCCGGAGGACTTCTTGTCTTCAGACTCTTCCTACATCCAGCCCCAGTCTGGTCCGGGACTCACCAGCCCCAACCACAGGCACCGCTGGCTTTTCTCTGCTGCTCACGGAGCCCTTGGCGCTGAAGGCTGAGCCCGGAGGAGGTGCTTCTGAGGGTGACGGGGACGGACACCCCAGGGCGCTTCCACGGGACGGGCGGCCCCACCGGCTTCTGACCGTGGCCGTCACCCAGCTGCCAAGGCCGTGGTCACCCACCTCTGCCCACGAAGGACGGCGCCTCGGTCTGACTGCTGATTCTGGCACGTTTTTTTCAGACGCCTTTGCTTCCTACCGGGTTCTGTCATCGCCAGACCAGCATCGTCCCAGTGAGCTGGGAGATGACTCCTCTCGGGCACACTGGGTCCAGCTCTTTCCTCCCCTGCCAACTGAGTGTAGGGTGCGCACCCGGGGCGTCCACGTCTCCCAGAGACGCCGGACAGACAGGCAGACACGCGGCCGGTGCGTGGGGCGCCCGCAGAGAAGGACAGACACCCTCGCGGACACGTCACAGTTAGTAGTCATCTCTCGGGACGCGGCTCCAATCATCCCAATCGAGGATTGCTTTCTCATTCCGGAAAAGGGCCTGGTTCACAGCTAATAAAGTAATTCCTATCGGGAAGCAGTGCTTTTGCATCCTGTTTTATTTCATATTCACTAACGCTTTTGAAAGGGTCAGTAATGTTTCGAAGGGTAGAGGTAAAAGTTTGCCAAAGGCGGAAACTGTGGAACTTGTGTTGCTTGCATGACCTTTGCTCATCCTCTTGTTGAGTACGGATAAGGATTATCTGGATTGTCCGCAAGGCAGTGGATCACCCAGCAGGTGCCGGACGAGATACCAGACCAGCCCTACTGCAAGGCGGACCATGGGCCAGACAAAGTCCATCAGCAGGAACTGCCGGAAGCTAAAAGTAGGGTCTGTAACCGACACCCCAGCCCTGATTCGCGGCTGACCCCTTCTCGGCTCAGCCCGCCTGACCCAGGCGCAGGCAGTGAAGCCTTTTGCTCTGAGTTGGCCTTGCGTCGTGGACGCGACCTCCCGCCGGCTCAGACCTTTAGCTTGGTCAGCGTCCTGGCCATAGGACAGCCGGTCCTCGCACTGGCTCCTGCCATTTAGTTCACATCCTGAACTAAAGACATAAAGAAGGTGTAACACGCACCCCAAGACTTCGATTCTTTTTGTTCCATTTTGAAGACATTAAGTAATATCTTAGAGTGGCTGTGATTGGTACTTATATAGGAAAATTCGGGGAAACTTTTATAAAATACATCAACTTAAAAAGTATGTAAAGTATTAAGTGCATATATAGTTCCCTGCACAATAGGTTATTTCTCGGTTCTGCAGATAAAGTGTGGGCTTTGAAATCGATGTAATATCGACCCCTCTGAGAAGTGATTTCACCGCTGTGAGGTTCTCCAAACAGTGAAAATGAAGTCATCCGTCTCAGTGGTAAAAGTAGCACCTGTCCTAAGAATGTTTATGAGTAAGAAGCAACCTCACGTCGGAAGTCAAATGCAGTGGTCCCTGGGGGTGGGTGTGACTGGAGACGGCGGGACGGGGAAGGATCAGCGACACCCGCCGTCGTGAGGTGACAATGATCAGATCGTGCACAGATGGGCTGGCGCTCACTCATCACGCTGTCCGTCCGCCGAGCAGTGCTCAGAGGTCACCTCCCCGGAACCCGTCCGGGGACGAGCAAGTCGCTCCTTCGTGAGTTCGTTCCATTCTCAGGGAATTCTGCTAAAAATGTCTTCTTTGTGTTGAGGAAACTCTATAGTCCTTAGTGACCATCCACTGACCACGTAGGACCCGTTTAATTTCTTTAACACAGGACAGGTGTTCACGTGTTTGAAAATAACACTGTGCATCCCAACGGACCATTCAATTTCTAATCTACTATTATTATTATTATTTTTATCCTCACCCAAGAACATTTTTCAATTTATCTTCAGATAGAGCAGGAGGGAGAGGGGGGAAGAGGAGAGAGAAACATCGATGTGAGAGAGACACATTGACTGGCTGCCACCCACACGACCTCAACCCGGGCCGGGAACAAACTGCAACTGAGGTACATGCCCTTAGCGGGAACCGAACCTGGGTCTCTCTGGTCTGTGGGCCGACGCTCTAACCGCTGAGCCACACCAGCCAGGCCTCAATTTCCAATCTAATATGCATCTGTGCTCTTCATAAGCTTTGACAGAAACCCTGTTCCCTGCGGCACCGAATGAGACTCTTTGGGGATGTCTAATTTACAGATTCTGTTCTCAAGAAGTATTCAGAGGCGTGAACTCCTGAAACAAACGTAGTTTCGATTATGTTAAGTACGACAGAAAGGGGACCAGAGGAAGGACACATCACCTCTGGAGGTGGCCTGCGCAGGAAGTGCCGTGTGACCCACTGTCACACGCGCTCGGGACTGACAGCAAGGACGTCCGCACACGCCCCGTGCAGACACGCCCAGCGCAGGCCTCGCCACAGGTCGGCAGCAACGCGACCATTTTCCCCACAAACACTTTCCTCCCACAGCGGGGCGAACCCCGGGCAGGGAACCTGCGGCTGTGGCGGGCTGGGCGCAGGGCTGTGCTAGCTCGTTGGCGCGTATTTCACGGACACGTGGCACATGAACCACGAAGTCACGAGGGCCACGTCTGGTGGACCCTGATTATTACACGGCGAAGAGTTCCCCACGGGCTTTTGTCACTGTTTCCCCCAGAGCCGCATTCTGGCTGAGGCTGGTTGATCGGGAAGACGAGGAGGGGAGGGGGAGGGGAGGGGAGGGGAGGGGGAGGGGAGGGGAGGGGAGCCCCGGCAGTGCCCAGCAGACCTGATCCCCCAGGAGGCACTTTCCGGGCAGGAGCTGCTGCAGCCACCCCGACTGGGACTGGGAGACGGTGCCCTCCGGGCGCCCGGGCCCCTCGGCAGCGCCGTGTAAAGCCGGGGCCTCCGCAGCCCCGCGTGCTGTCTGGCGGCTTGTTCCATCATCAGACGGTGATAATCAGGTACACGCCGATGTTCACCCCTGTTCTCTAGACCCTGTTAACCTTTACAAGAGTAAACAAATGAAAGTCTGACGTATCTTTGCAGCAATGTGTTGACTGGGGGGTGCAGTCGGGCCGGGTCTGAACTCCCCACAGTGAGTGAAAAGTGTGACTAATTCATGCCTGCTGCCCTTGTGGGAAGATCCAGAGATGTTATCTGTTTATGTTTAAAAGCATGAAATGAAAGGAAACACTAAGGGTCAGGCCCGTGGATCAATTCAGTCCATCTCCGTACTGAGAAGCTGCAGGAACACTGGGGATGAAACAGCAACCAGGCCAGGTGACCGGGCAGGGGGGACAGGCAACCAGGCCAGGTGACCGGGCAGGGGGGACAGGCAACCAGGCCAGGTGACCGGGCAGGGGGGACAGGCAACCAGGCCAGGTGACCGGGCAGGGGGGACAGGCAACCAGGCCAGGTGACCGGGCAGGGGGGACAGGCAACCAGGCCAGGTGACCGGGCAGGGGGGACAGGCAACCAGGCCAGGTGACCGGGCAGGGGGGACAGGCAACCAGGCCAGGTGACCGGGCAGGGGGGACAGGCAACCAGGCCAGGTGACCGGGCAGGGGGGACAGGCAACCAGGCCAGGTGACCGGGCAGGGGGGACAGGCAACCAGGCCAGGTGACCGGGCAGGGGGGACAGGCAACCAGGCCAGGTGACCGGGCAGGGGGGGACAGGCAACCAGGCCAGGTGACCGGGCAGGGGGGACAGGCAACCAGGCCAGGTGACCGGGCAGGGGGGACAGGCAACCAGGCCAGGTGACCGGGCAGGGGGGACAGGCAACCAGGCCAGGTGACCGGGCAGGGGGGACAGGCAACCAGGCCAGGTGACCGGGCAGGGGGGACAGGCAACCAGGCCAGGTGACCGGGCAGGGGGGACAGGCAACCAGGCCAGGTGACCGGGCAGGGGGGGACAGGCAACCAGGCCAGGTGACCGGGCAGGGGGGACAGGCAACCAGGCCAGGTGACCGGGCAGGGGGGACAGGCAACCAGGCCAGGTGACCGGGCAGGGGGGACAGGCAACCAGGCCAGGTGACCGGGCAGGGGGGAACAGGCAACCAGGCCAGGTGACCGGGCAGGGGGGACAGGCAACCAGGCCAGGTGACCGGGCAGGGGGGACAGGCAACCAGGCCAGGTGACCGGGCAGGGGGGAACAGGCAACCAGGCCAGGTGACCGGGCAGGGGGGACAGGCAACCAGGCCAGGTGACCAGGCAGGCAAGGGGCAGGTAACCAGGCCAGGTGACCAGGCAGGGGGGGACAGGCAACCAGGCCAGGTGACCAGGCAGGGGGGCGGGGGGGACAGGCAACCAGGCCAGGAAACTGGGCGGGCGGGGAGGCAAGACTCAGAACAGATAACTTCAAATGCGCTGTCTGTGGCTAAGAAGCAATTGGAGAACTTTTCCTTCCTTTCTAAAACCGCTGTGTGGATTTCATTTGCTCAATCACCCTAGGCAAGGTATTTCAAAGTAAAGTCAGAAGAAGTGGGCCCCCCGGGGGTTGTTTCCTGCCTGGAGGCCACGCGGGCTATGAAACAATGTGTCTGAGGAACACAGATTAATGGAGTGTGGTTGCTTTCAGCTAATTTCTCAGCAGCCAGGTCTCATCGCCAAGGCCCACCCGGACTTGACTTCGCGGGTGAGGGTGCTGGTTGCCTTGTGTCTTAAGCACCGTGCTTCCAGAAGGAGCCTGAGCCCGCTCTGACCTGAGGGACCAGCCGGGCCCCGTCTCGCCCGCACCCTGGGCTCACCATCTCTGCCAGCGACAGACCCAGCCTGGCTGCAGAGGGACGACTGGACAGGGGTTTGTTTTCGTTTTTTTCTGGAATGTGTAAGGTACGACTGAGATTTGGTGCCTGTGCAGGGCTCATGCCGAAAAACAGAACCAGGACAATCTGACACAGAGAGAGGGGTGAAGGAGGACCAGCGGGTCGAAACAGCAGAGGGAAATGTCGAGCTGGGGTCAGCGCTGCGGAAACAGCCCCTGCACCGGGACCAGGGGGCAGAGCGGGGCTGGGGCTGTTAGAACCCGGGAGCCCTAGAGACGTGGGTCAGGCACCTAACGAGGGACACGGGTCCCTGGGGGGACGTGAGGACCCCGCGGAGCTGCGACCCGACCTCTGAGGGGGGCCTGCTGTGTGTCTGGAGGAAGGGCAGGTGGGAGGAGGGGACTGGAACCAGCTGCCTCTGTGGGGCAACGCTCACAGGCAGGGGGAGGCCCGGGGCTGCCCTGGGGACCTCCCACCGCGTGGACCTGAACCCTGGGGCCGAGGGGTCAGTCTCCACTCCCCTAAGCCTAGCAGAGGCACTTTCGGGGACCCAGGGACAACCTCTGAGGGCGGTGGGGGTTAAGTGTGTCACTCAATGCTCAGTGATGACTAATACCTTACTAAACTCTGTGCAAGGAGTTGAGGGAACTCATTCTAAATACTTAGAAAACTTAAATTCAGACCCTGGCCCAGTACCACCTGCCGTGTTGCTGTTGACAGCCATTTGACGGGTCTGGAGGTCAGTCAACATCTGCTGGACCCCGCGGGAAGCCTGAGGTCCCTTCCAGCTCCGTGTCTGTGCTCGTCTCTGTCATCAGACCTGTGGAAATCTGCGGCCGGGACCTGCACCATCGCAAACATTACGACGACCGTGTTCCTGGACAGCCACGCCCGGGGCCCGGTGGGCCTTCGTCTCCCGGCTCTGGGTGTTCCTCCTTCACGATGACCCCACCACAGCCTGGGAAGGAGAGGCATCCTCCATCCTGCCTTCCGGGGCCTCTCTGTGCTTTCGTCAAGTATCGGAGGCCAGAGCCAACGAGAAGAAATAGAATAAACACAGAGGGACAGAGGGACAGAGCGCCCGTCTGAGCTCCCCCCAAGCCTGGTCCCCGCTCTCTGGGGGGGTTGGTGGACGTCAGGCCAACTCACTCTCAGGTTTCTCACTGATGGAATAAGAAGCTGGAGTCCGTCTTTATCTTCTCTTTCAAGTCCAACGTCCAACAACCCAGGCGAATGCTCAAAGAACGCAATGTACTTATTTGTGTAGCTAAAGGTTCGCCCGCCGAAATAGATTTGTTTTTTCCTGATCGTACAGACAAGAATAAAAGACTAAAATACCACCGCTGTCCGGTTTGGCTGGGAGTGAGGGTGGTGGGGACGTCTGAGGCTGTGGAAAGGCAGGGCGGGCTCTGTGGGGCAGCACCCGCGGGGGCAGCGCGGGGCGGGAATCAGCTGCACCCTCCGGACGGGGGGCTGGGCTCCGCTTAGTCCTCTTACCACGTGGCCTTGGACCATTTGTTTTGTCCATTTTAGCCTCTCTGGGGTCAGTTTTCTCATCTGTAAAATGGGAATTAAAAAAATCTTTTTTTTCCTTTATTGATTTAGAGAGAGAAGGAGGGAGAGGGAGAGACAGAAACATGGATGAGAGAGAACATCGACTGGCCGCCTCCTACATGTCCCTCACTGGGGATCGGGCCCACAACCTGGGCATGGGCCCTGACCAGGAATCGAACCGATGACCTCCTGGTACATGGGTCGACGCTCAACCACTGAGCCACACCAGCCGGGCTATAAAATGGGAATTTTAAGGATATCTCCTTCATTGAGTGGTGGACAGGGCTCAGTGACTCGATACACGTGTTTGAAAGTGCTCGTCCCTGTGCCGAGCATGAAGTAGCCACTCGGCAAATGTTAGCTGTCATTATGGCTGTCGCTGAGTAAGGGAGCATGCCCACCAATACACACCCAAGGAACTTCACTCAGCGGTGACTTCAGGGCCGACGGTAAGAACTCGGTGAATTCGTAGCAGCAGGAGCTGAGATGGGAGACGACAGGGGCGGTGACTCGTCCGCGTTGCCGACTCTCTCGCCGCCCTGGGGACAGGTGCAGAGAGGAGGGGATGGGGACACCAGTGAAAGTTCACGTAGAAACTCGAAGGGACACCTGGGAAATTAGATGATTCTTTCCTTGGGCAAGAAAATGACAACTTAGACCAGAAGGTTTGGTGCCAAAAAGAGAGAGAAAAGCAGGGACACTGACGTACTTGCACCCTGATTTTACTCCTCAGTGTCCTAGACGGACCATCACCTGCCCCAGGTAAGGAGACCCAGCAGCTCCAGCCCAGAGCCCTCACGCAATCGGGGTGGAGACAGATCCACCAAATTCGACAGGGAGGGTAATTAATAAAGAGACCAGTGATAAAACACACCATGAAATGAGAGGCAGATGTGCCAACCCCCTGCCCTGTGAAAGAATAAACAAATCAATGTATAACACAGCCAGCCAGGAACAGCCTCCGCGCGAGAAGCTGAGGTCCCTGCAGACTGACACGGAGTGATCTCAAGACACGTTCAGAGAACGCAGACGAGGCAGAGTGCGGAAAACACCCTTCACGTACGAAGAAAAAGGGAGAGGAAGACAGCCCTAACATTTGCAACTTTGTAAATATTCCTACATGCATCTGAAATGTGTAGCAAGAGCCCGGAAGGATACGCAGCAAACCACAAGTGTTTGCTTCTCAAAACGAGGGATTTAAGGAGTGGGTGGCGAGTGGGTGGCGTGGGAGGTGCGGGGAGGGTATTCATGTTTCTGTCTTCATCAGCGTGAATTTATTTCAATGCAAATACCTTCATGAATTATTTATATAATAAAGTACATTTTAAAGCAATGGTTTTAAATAAAAACCCCAGCTGCCTGTGAAGTGAGCGTAAGCTGGTGTGGTTATTCCTGCCTTCGATTCAGTTAACGAGGGTGATTCATTAAGCCCTTCCCCGCGCCGCGGCGAGCTGGCTGATTGTGCAAACAGGTCACACTCCGCGCAGGGTTCCAGGAACGTGGTCTTGACAAAATATGTATATTGCCTCTTAAATTTTCAAAATGTGAATAAAAATTCTAGTACCGTTATTACAACGTATTAAATAAAGCCTGAAAGAGATTAGGAAGTGTGTTAATCCTTGCGGAAGGTATGTCGAGCTGGTGATTTTCTGAAGGAAAGAACCACCGCAAAACAAACAAAAAACACACCCTGTCACCTAAATTGAGTTCACGCACCCATTGGATCCCACCCCCCCGCGTCCCTGAGCCCCCCGTGGGCAGAGGCAGAGTATGACGGACCATCACGAGGGGTGAGGCCTCCGGGGGCGGGATCTGTCCGCTCAAAGCGCCACCTGTGTCCCGCTGTCCCATCGTCTCTGCGGATGAGGGCTCCGATCTCCGGGTTATTTAGTTTCTAACAATCCTGTCCCCTCTGCCAGTGTCCACATCTGAGCCCATGGACCCCTCACTTCATTGAAGAAGTTAAAGTATGTGGGACAACACGCATTTAGCTCCAAGCTTTTCTTTACTTTTTATTAAATCCTCACCTGAGGATATTTTTCCATCTATCTTCAGACAGAGTGGGAGGGGGAGAGAGAGAGAGAAACATCGACATGAGAGGGACATATCAACTGGTTGCCTCCCACACGACCCCCCTGACCAGGGCCGGGACGAACTGCAACCGAGGTCCGTGCCCTTGACCGGAATCGAACTCGCGACTCTTTGGTCTGTGGGCCGACGCTCTAACCGCTGAGCGACACGGCCGGGGCCAGCTCCAAGTTCAAAAGGCCTTGGTTGTTCAACTTCTCCATCAGAAGGCCCACGGCAGCAGCCGGGACCATTTCTCTTTGCTGTGTGTTGATTTCCTGACAGGACACTTTGGCAATCAGTTATTCAACATTTTCTTTCTGGCAAATTACAGGAAGGGGATTGATGAAGCTTTTTTTTTTTTTTTTTTTTTTTTTGCTAAATTGTTTTCTTTTTAAAGTGACTGCAGACTCTTAATTTTTTACCACATAAGTGAATAGGGTAGAGTCGCCTTCTTAAAACCCAGTCGATGATGCCACGCAATGCCTGAAGGGAACCCACGGGGCCTCACGTGGCTGCAGGGGGCGCTGGGTGGTGCGAGCGCCGGGAGGCCTGAGAGGTAGAGAAGGTGGAACGAGAAGTCCTACTGTGCGTAACAACCAGAGCAGGGGAACTACTCCTCATTTGCTCGTTCATTTGCTCGTTTTCTGCCGGATTTCTAGAATTCAGAAAAAGGCATTTGCTTTGGACAGCTGCCTGAGCGCTCACAGCCTCGCTGTTATCGGTCCCCGGATCTTGTGTTTCCAGTGTCACCGTCTCAACGGACGAGTATTGATTATACCCGTATCGGCCACAACAGTGTGGGCAGCAAGGAAAAGCAGATCATAGCGGATAACGTATTGTCACACTGTGTCTGCGTCACCCAGCTGCTCGGGGCGATGGTAAGGAAGCCGTTGTGTGGTCTTCGTGCTGTGAAGGCCTGTGAACGGAGAAGTAGTACAGACCAAGGACGGACGCTTGTGCTCTGAAGGCCTCCAAAGTGCTAACTTTCCCTCCAGGATTTTTTATCAGACACATGCAAGGCCTTTAAACACACACACACACACACACTCACACACACACAGAGATACACACACACACAATGCACACACATACATTCACACTTGCACACACATGTACACACGCACACATGCGCGCACACATACACAGAGATGCACACACGGATTCACACTTGCATACACATGTGCACACACATGCACACATACATACATGTACACAGGTGCACACACACGTACACATGCGCGCACGCACACACGTACACATGCGCACACTCAGAGGAAACTCCTCTTGTGGTTTGATATTTCATCCAACAAACATCTGTGAAGATCTACTTTGCGCCTCGGTCTGTGGGAGGATGGCTCGGACCTGCTCCTTGCTTTCGAGGAGCAGCCAGGACAACAGATACATGTATGTTATTCTTCACGCAAAGCACAGAGCACATTGATTTCGGGGTATGAATGGCTCGGGAACCCTCTGCCCTGCTTGGTGGTCTTTCCTGACAGTCCTGTAGAAAGTTCTGCCCTTTTCCGAAGACCACGGTTAGGAAGTCCTGCGAGTCTCCGTGGTGTGCTGAGTTTGGATGAACTGAAAACAAGTGGGCACATCGTGGAAATGTGCTCTCCACCCACCTTCTCTCCTCTCAGCTCGCGGAGATGTCCCAGAACGGCTTTCCCTCCCCACGCTTCCTGACCCAGGTTCTTTCCGTCTCTGAAATGCTGCCTCTTGTCCAAAGGCAATCCGAATACATGTTCCCTCTCTTTGTACTTCCCCACCCCAAGTCACTGTGTGGTAATGGAGGTCCTGAGATGAGAAATGTCCACGTCGAAATGCTGGCTCCCTAACCGGTCCTGGGAGTTTCAGCTTCTTCCCTAACCTTCTGAACTTTATGTTCATGAAAACTGTGGTTGACAATACCTTCCTGGAAGACTGTGTACAAGGATTAAAAATTGAATGCCCAAGGCAGATTGGCCATTCGAAATGTTAGGAGCTGCTTATACTCGTCCACCTTGTGTTCCTGTTCTTTGCAGGTCCCCTGCCCCACCCTCCTGAGACGTCCTCGAAAGGAAGACTTCTCTTTTTCACTTGTTTGACCCTCATCGTAATTGAGATCCATACTTTGAACCTTCAAAAATACTTGCTGATGGGTCGTGGCAGGTGTCCTCGAATTTTGTCTTTGACGAGAAAGACTAACTAATGGACATAAAAATCAGAAAACCTCATTACAGATTGAATGTTCCAGGTGTTTGCTGAGTGTCTGCTACTCCAAAGCACATCGAAGGCAGCATCAGGAGATATAGTCGATCAGGTGTAGAAGGCATATATGTATTCTGTATCAGAATTGGGACGATCTAGACACCTGCATAAATCATTCCAATAAAAAGGAAGTGACAGATTCTGTGAATGAGGACTAATGAACTACTGGGTGAGAAAGAAAAAAGGTTAACTCTAAATTGGAAAGTTTATGTGATTGCTTAAAACACCCCATACAAATATTTACTAAATATCTCCTTAGGCCCAATCCTGGACCCACTGTGAATTGTGAATGCACTCCGTACCAAACACGTTTTACACGATAACTTATTAATCTCCCATCATAACCCCATGAAACAGGGGCCATGATTCCCGTTCTGTAACGAGCTAATTAAAATGAACGATTTCAGGTCATCCTATTCTTTCCAGGGGCCATGTGAAATCTTATAAGACCAAGAATAGAGAAAAGACTTAGAGAAGAGGGGCCTAGGAGGCACGGGGGTGGACGTATGTTCTGGGTGTTTAATCCAGGCTGACCCAGGTGAGGAGACCTCGGAGCATCCTGGGCTCCAACGAGATCGCTAGGCTGGAAGGATGTTAACTTTGGATTGAAGCTCAACTTGATATTATTATTATTTTTGACTTTGCAATGCCTTCATATATTCCTCATAAATAAAAAAGCATTTGAGGATTCAGTGGTTTAGGATATGGGCACTCTCCCCTCCGATTCCACTGGATATATTTAGAGATGTGACCAGGGCAACATATCAATGCAGCTGGAAAAGCAGTACCCAGTCAGCCTGAAACGTGTCCCTGAGGAAGAATATTGACGAAAAGAATCACCTCATTGCTTTAAAAAGTTCCCATTGTTTTCCCAAGACCATAGCAGAGACAAGAATATCAATGTTCTTCTCACCTCTTCTCTTCGGCTTCCTGAGCCCACTTTTGAATACTACCTGTCATTGAAATAAATAAATTACACACCTTTATATCTATTTCCAAAAATCTTAGCATCTAATATAAGCTCTTTTTAAAAAAAAAATTAGTTGTATTGTTGTCACTGCTGCTGTTGGTTCATGAATTCCTTGAGGACAGCAGACTGTCTTATTTTTGGTTTTTATCCCCAATGTCTCACATACAAACTGTTATGCAGAAGGTGCGCAACAAAATTTCAAGAGGTGAACCGAGAACTTTTATCGGCTCTGCTCTTTTTAAAAATAATTTTTATTTTTCAATTGCAGTTGACATACGTTATTATATTAGTTTCAGGTGTAAAACATAGTGGTTAGACATTATATAGCATATATAAGTGTTCATCCCAAGAAATCTCACACCCGTTTGACAACTTGCAGTTATTGGAATATTTGCTATATTCCCTATGCTGTACTTTTCATCCCCATGACCATCTGTAACTTCCAGTTGGTACTTCTTAATCCCTTCACCTTTTCACTCAATTCCCCAACCTCCCTCCCATCTGGCAACCTTCAAAATGTTCTCTGCATCTATGAGTCTGTTTCTGTTCTACTTGTTTATTTCTTTATTTTTTTTTAAAGATTCAATTGTTGATAGATATGTATTTATTGTGATTTTATTATTCATATTATTCATATTATTTATTTATTTATTCTTCTTCTTAAGGAAGACCCTTTAACATTTCAGTAATACTGGTTTGGTGGTGATGAACTCCTTTAGCTTTTCCTTGTCTGGGAAATCCTTGATATGGCCATCGATTCTAAATGACAGCTTTGCAGGATAGAGTAATCTTGGTTGTAGGTTTCTTTTTTTCCATCACTTTGAATATTTCTTGCCACTCCCTTTTAGCCTGAAAACTTTCTGTGGAGAAATCAGCTGACAGTCTTACGGGAACTCCCTTGTAGGTAACGAACTGCTTTTCTCTGGCTGCTTTTAAGATTCTCTCTTTGTCTTTAACCTTTGGCATTTTGATGATGATGTGTCTTGGTGTGGGCCTCTTGGGGTTCATCTTGTTTGGGACATTCTGTGCTTCCCGGACTTGTATGTCTGTTTCCTTCACCAAGTTAGGGAAGTTTCCATCATGTTTTTTTTCAATAAGTTTTCAATTTTTTGTTCTCTGTTATATAAGCTCTTTATGTTTAAAGTCTGCCATCAATCTCCACATTTGATTTCTTAATTCATGATGAAAAAACAAGTTGTGCCCCAAGAAGTATAATTCAAAAGCATGTTTGGACGGGCTTCAGAATAATGTGCTTGTTACTATGTGTCAGAAATACACATCACTCAGGTGAGGTGGACCTGGGAGCATCTTCTTTCAGGCGAGCATTGGTCGTGAGGACACGTCTTTACAACACGTATTCGTATTTACATTTATTTTCAACCATTTGAATGCTTAAAAGTTATAAATACATACATCTGTGCACCCCATCCTCACCCCTCACCACCATGCAGGGCTGACCAGTAACTGCTCATTCTCATAGCTCCTTTCCCAGCTCTGCACCCCAAAGCTAGACCAATGAAGCAGGCAACTTGGCCACAGTTCTCTGGATGTTAAAGGTTCAACTGTTTCTAAATATTAGCTAATTAAGAAGGAAGGAACATAGCAATGCATATGTGTGTGTGTGTCTGTGTGTGCATGTCTGTGTGTGCGTGTGTCTGTGTGCGTGTGTCTGTGTGCGCGTGTCTGTGTGTGCATGTCTGTGTGTGCGTGTCTGTGTGTGCGTGTGTCTGGGTGCGTGTCTGTGTGTGACTGTGTGCGCGTGTCTGTGTGTGCGTGTGTCTGTGTGTGCGTGTCTGTGTGTGCATGTGTCTGTGTGTGCGTGTGTCTGTGTGCGCGTGTCTGTGTGTGCGTGTGTCTGTGTGTGCGTGTCTGTGTGTGCATGTGTCTGTGTGCGTGTCTGTGTGCGCGTGTCTGTGTGTGCGTGTGTCTGTGTGTGCGTGTCTGTGTGTGCATGTGTCTGTGTGTGCGTGTGTCTGTGTGTGCGTGTCTGTGTGTGCATGTGTCTGTGTGTGCGTGTCTGTGTGTGCGTGTCTGTGTGCATGTGTCTGTGTGTGACTGTGTGCGCGTGTCTGTGTGTGCGTGTCTGTGTGTGTGTGCATGTGTGTGCATGTAGAAGAATAACATAAGGATGATACCAGTAAGTTTATTTCCCTTTTGCTTTAAAACTGTGGATTTCCCCATTACTGCTATTGGAATAATTATGCCTAACTGCCCATAAGATCGTAAAAGTAACTATAGAATCTTAATTCAGTCCCCTAGCAATGTCATGAATTAAAGTTGTTTGCTTTTCCTAAATAAAATGTCTCCTAGTGGGTTATCTCCTATTAGAGATCAGCTATTATTGGTCCCGATGGAGAATTCTGCAGAAATGTGTGCTCAGTGTCTCCTTGGCTTATTCGTTTGCCCAGAAACCAACCAAAAACGCTAGGAAGACGGCTACTGACTGACACCTATGACAGGGCGTGCATACGCCTAGCGGACCTGCTTAAATCCACGTTTTCTATAAAAATGGGAAGTTTTCATCTGCTGTCTGTAGGCGTTGTCCTTGTAAGGTTTAGATCGGTTGACCCTGTTAAGCGCATTCTATTTCTGTTTGTTGTCTTAAATCACAAAGATCATTTACAAATATTTTACGTAGACTTGTGCGTTAAATGTCCATCAGCTTCAGGGATGTGAACAATTGCTGGGTTCAGTTTTCCGAAGGTAACCGTGGGATAGCCTGTCTCTGTCTTCTGCAGTTGGGGATCCTACGCATCACCCTGGGACAGCGGTCTACATCCCTACATACCGCGTACCCCGAGCAACACCACACTCTGCAATGCTTCTCGTAGTCAAGATCAACTCACTCACGAGGAAGCCCCTTGTCCAGGCCTCCCTGACGTTCCCGCCAGTCCCTCCCTCCGGCGGCTCGGAGCCCGCCTGGATCTTCCCATTCCGAACCTCTGACCACGCGGCCCTTCGTCACCCCAGGTCGTCGCCAGGAGGCAGAAAGCACCTTCTTGTCCATCACCAGCTCCCGCACCCACTGCACAGCATCCCACCGGCTCTGAGCAAACAACAGATCGTCTGAGTCCACAACGTCCCGGCCAAACCGTGGGAAACGAGAACGCATCGTTCCGAGTTCTTTCCAGGGCAGCCCCTCTCCTGCGCAGGAGGCTAGTGACTGCCCCCTGGTGGTGAGACCTGTGCCCTCAGGAAAGGCCTGGACACCCCCACACGGCAGGTGCAGCCAACCTTCATTCCTTCCTGAAGAGATCACGGTCACAAATACAGGTCACCTGGCGTTCCAGCCTCTCAGGGACTCTCTCTGCTCTGCATTTCAGCTTTGAATTCTCACTCAGTTATTCTGATTCCCTACCCAGCAGCTCCTCTGGGTCCGGGTCCAAAGCAAAGACGCCTGGAGAAAAAGGCAGCCCGAGAGGCGTGTCTCACAGACTGGGCCGCAGTCTAAGATCAAACCCCAGTTCCCTGGATTCTGACCTCCCGAGCGGGGAGGAATTAAGAGGCATGCACACAAAGTCACGAGGTGTCCCCGAGGCCCCAGCCGTAGGCAGGGCCTGCACCTCACACTTGCCGGGGCACTGACACCGTCTTCCTAAGTGGCTCCGACCGTCCCCTCGAAGGGGATGACCAGAGGGGAGGCGGTGCTGTGTCAGGAAGAGTCTCAGAGTGATTTCTCCCAGGGGACACGGCGATGCTGCTCGATGACAGACCCTGTGAGGTGCTGGGTGCCTGTGGTGGACGGTGGCCCAGCCCTGGGGAGAGGGCCCCGCTGGGCTCTGCCCTCTTCGCTGCCGATGATTCTGTGAGCATCTGAAGAAGCTGGTTGGGCACAGACATGAGATACTGTATCTCAGAGACAACATTTAAACAAATGTTTTACATCCTGTGGGGGACGGAGGTGAGGGGCCCGGGGGTCCTGCTAAGCATCTTCCAAGGCCCAGGAGAGCCTCCCACACCCCCAAACCATCCAGTTAAAACGTCACTAGCTCCAAGGTTTGGAGACCCTGGGATAGAGGTTCAGAGGTTCTGAGCCTGTCAGACTGATTCCGTGTTCTCAGCCTGGTGTCTGGTTCTCGTAGACCTGAATGTGCTCACGTGAGACAGCGTGATCCGAATGCCACCGCGGGTGACGGCTGGCCAATGAGACAGTCCACGCCGCGTGTTTCTCACGGTGTCCTCAGAACAGGATTCAACCGGTACCTGACCTGTATCACTGCTTTTATGGCCAGTTTTCAATTCAAGAGGAAGAAAGAACGTTTTAAGTTAAAATTGGAGGAAAAAAATAGAATTAGGAATACTAGAAAGATACACATTTTACACAATAAAAACGTACACGCAATTTTCGCCTCGCTTAAATGGCCGTTCATTCGCACAGTTACTGGGTCTCAGCACAGTCTCCCACAACGGAGTATTGTCCCTAAGTTACACCCAAGGCATGACCCAGTGTCTGCAGAACGGTCCCCTTAGAATCGTTACCGAGACCGTGAAACACGCCATTTCTCCCTGCTCAGCTTCCTTGGTCCAGGGTCAGTGTTCGTGGACCCGTCGGAAGGACTTGCCCACCGCGGCCTCCGGGGAATCCGAGACGTCTCAGGTCTGTGTCCAGCGGCCGTGCTCAGACGCCCAGCGTCACTGGCGGCGAAGGGTGCAGAGCCCAGCGGGCTCCCTTCCCCGGGACGGGGCTCCTGTGTCACAGGCACCCAGCCTCACGGAGTCTGTCCAGAGGGTAGCCGCGTGCTGTCTTCTCTCGTGTTCTCACGGCTCACAGCAACCTCTCGGGCGGAGAAGAGTCTTCAGAGAGAGAGGGGACTCAGACAGCTTTGCAGCTACACCCCTTTACAAACCTCGTCCTCGTGAAGATACAAATGAAAGAACCGCTCCACAGCTGTTGTCTGACTGAACGTAAGAAAGTATATTCTGCCCAGCCGGCGTGGCTCAGTGGTTGAGCGTCGACCCTGCACCCAGAGGTTGCCAGTTCGATTCCCGGTCAGGACACATGCCCAGGTTGTGGGCCCGATCCCCAGTGGGGGGCATGCAGGAGGCGGCCCATCGATGTTCTCTCTCATCGATGTTTCTATCTCTCTCCCTCTCCCTTCCTCTCTCTCTAAAATCAATAAAGAAAAACAATTTTTAATTATTATTCACGATCTTCTTGGAAAAAGCGAGCTGAATGTTACTTCAATTACGCCATGTGCACTTTCACAAGGGTAACACCGCTGTTTAAGACCGCCCTCAGGAAAACAGCTGTGGGCCCTGGCCGGTCTGGCTCAGCGGTTAGAGCATCGGCCTGCAGACTAGGGAGACGCGGGTTCGAGTTCGGTCAAGGGCACGTGCCTCGGTGGCGGTTCAGTCCCGTCACGTGGGAGGCAACCGATCGATGTGTCCCTCTCACATCGATGTTTCTCTCCCTCTCCCTCCCTCTCACTCTCTCTGAAGATAAATGGAAAAATATCCTCGGGTGAGGATTAGACAAGAAAAAGGAAACAGCTGTGGGACCATCAACGGGCACGAGGGGCCCTAAGCCGAGAGCTGTGCCCTTTGGGAGGACGTGTCCCCGTTCGCACTCCTCACCCTCGACGCGCTGTTCCCGACCACGCTCCTTTCGGGGGCTCTGTGCCCAGCAGGACTGCCAGCTGCGTTTGCCAGGCTCTTTGAAAATGAACTAAATAAAACACAAGCCGTGGCCAATGTCTCAGTGCCCACCAGCAACAGGCACCTCTCCCACACGGACTTGATGCCACGTGCCTGGGGCGTGGGTCTCCTCCGTGGATCCTCGTGAGCTTGTCCTTATTAAGCTCCAAGTGGAGGCGCTGAGCCGAGTGGGACCAGCACAGCCTCCCTCACCCACAGCGAGGGAAAACCAAGGGCTCCCTCTGCCTGTCACCCCCAGCTCAGCTCTCCATCTCCGCTGCTCAGAACACAGGATGAGTCCCAGAGTCACTCCGGTGAGTGTGCGAGGAGTTTCCAGACACACAGCTCACGGAACTGCGGGCAGAGAGGGCTGCAGCCCGAGACTTGAGAAGTGTGTCCCCCCAACCAAGGCAAATCTGGGCCCCGGGGGAGGTGCCGCGTCTGCCGTGATGTGAAACTCAGTGCCTAGAATTCCTTGTCACGTGAGCTCGTCACCACGTCCTCACTGGCTCCAGAAACACCCCTCTCCTGCCACCCCCAGGGCCAAACCGGCGACACACTGCAGCCGCCCACGCTCCTTCGTGACTCAGGACCAAACAAGCTCACCGAATTTTCAGTCCTGAGGAATATCCAGAGGGACCTGAGAAGCAGAGTGGACAATGCAATTGTCCTTGTCTGGCCTCTTCCTCACAGGGACGCCAGGGCAGGGCCGGGAGGGTCGGTGACCCGCACCCACCGCCCTCCTCCCGCCTCTCGTCCTGTCTCTGGTTTGCGTTCTTGCGACCTCTGTTCTGACGCTCTCGTTGGCTCCGTGTTTGTATCTTCCACATTCTACTCGACCAAGAGACGTTTCCCTCCAGTGTTGGCCGCACTCTAAAGCACATGGTATTTTACACATGTCCTCATACTCACTGGAAGTCATTGGGAGTAGTTCTTCGCCTAAGACACAGCGAGTCGAATGCGTTCTGTTCTGGGGGGAACCCTGCTACTCAGGTGACTTTTCTTCCGTAACGAATTCGAGTTGAAGGCTAAGGGTAGGGAGTGCGTGGACTCGGGGGGAGAGAGACTCGGCGTCCTCCGCCCCTCTGGGGGCCTCCGTCTCGGAGAATCGTCACAGGATGGATACTAAAGTCCCTGCAGCCACCTGGCACATCGCAGGTTCCCGACCCCACCCCCACTCTGGGTGACCCTCCGTCCACACACAGCGTCCCTCCCACAGGGCCTGTCCCTGTGTGTGTGTCTGAGAACCGGAGAGAAGACCGTGACACCCCGATTCTCATTCATCTCATTTAGAAACACGGGGGGCCCCAAGAGCAGTCGCGTTTCTGAAGGGAGTGCCTGTGGGTGCAGGAAAACCCCGTAACGTTCAGCCCTTTCCCCAGAGCAGCGGTTCTCAGCCAGCGAGTCGCAGGAATGACAGACAGGCAGGCGGTACCTGACTGTCAGGGCGACTGGCCGCTTCTCCCCGGGACTGTCCCAGAAGAAAACGATGATATCTAACACGACCACAGCCGCCCAGTGTGAACGAATCAAAGACGTATCTCCATTTACTGTCAGATCAGACAAAATGTAATATGTATTTTGGCGTGCCGCAGAATTTAGTCATTGGTGTCCGTGTGCCATGAGGTGACAAAGGCTGAACTCGCTGCCCGGAGCCTAGACCACTACTTCTACACCCTTGTTATTGGATACAAATTACGCTGTTATCCAAGTTGCAATGTTACAGAGGAGACATACATTTGAATATTAATTGAGGCATGCAATTCAGTAATCTTCTGGTGTCTGTGTGGTTGTTTTTTAAGAATAACAATAATGTACCTGGCATTTTAATGAACTTATAACCTATTACCTCAAAACACGTTAGGGCCGTGTTTGAGGAATGAAAACATGAGGCTGCATTACTTTTTCAGTCTTGCTAAGAAGTCAGGGATGAGTCTGAAACAGCCTGTTTAGGCTGAAAGCTCTCTCCTCTCTGTGAGTCCACAGTGTGCCCTCGATGTTCGTCCTGACTGCCGGCCACTGTGAGATAAATCCGTCCTGCGAGAACAGTTCTGTCCGGAGCACGCCACGTCCCAAACCCAGACACTGAACATTGCAGTCTTATCCCCTGAAGCTATTTTATTACAGGAGAAAATGAATGTTTTCCACCCGCTCTGCTCCAAATTTGCCACGAGAAGTTTGGATTCTCCTAATGTGTGTCCGTGACGGCCACGCCCATAAATAGTTCTTAAATTGTTTCCGAGACAAATCCCACTAGGAGAACTTACACATTTGGGGGTATCGGGTCTCCGGCAGTGTTTACTTTTTAGAGTGCCATGAATCCCGCCTCGGCTGCATACGGAAAGCACAGCGCAGAGACTGTGCCGTCTGGTTAACGTGTCCGTACAGGACACGCCTTCCAGGTGTGACATTCCCAGTGCTGGGGGAGGGCCCTTCTCCCCGCGCTGAATCACACCGGGGACCGGGCTGCCCTGGGCCCCCGCCTGTCCCACTGAGAGGCAGCGTCCAGTCCCACGGGGGGTCTGACTCAGCCGATGGACAGAATGGGGGTCTGACTCAGTCAGCACAGAGTCCCCGCAGCTCCTCTGAGCGGATTTGACGACCCCAGTCAATGACCCCAAACCTGACCACAGACTGTTCTTGGGGAGGGAGATCTGGGTGCGTGGACGCTCGTACACAGTATATTCCAGAGCCTTTTGAACGTGGCTGGATGAGGCGTCTGAGGGAACGGCATCGCTAATCGGAGACCAGCTGCTTCTCCTGCTCGGCCCGAGCGGTCCGGGGGTCTGGACTGTCACCGGGAGCAGCACCCAGGAGCCCCATGACGCTGACCCCTGGGCCCAGCCCAGCTGCACCCGGGAAGCAGGAGCCCATGGAGGGGGGCGGCGTTTGTCTGGCCACGGCGTTACAGGACAGGTCTCTGTCGGGGCCACACGAAGGCACAGGGACACTTTCGCTTCAGCCCTTCCTCGTTGCCGGGATTCGAGCAGCCCGAGGTCAGCAGGGGTCCATCCACTGTCTCCTCCCCCCAGGCCGGCCAGTGCCCTCGGGGAGCCACAGAGCTGGTACCCCGTGTTTCATAACAGGATTTAAACACGTACCGACCAATCTCCCTTTCCAGTATTATTTACTTATTATATGTTTTTTATTGACTTTTTAGAGAAAGAAGAAGGGAGAGAGAAACATCGATCGGCTGCCTCCTGCACGCCCCCTACTGGGGATCGAGCCCACAACCCGGGCATGTGCCCTGACCAGGAATCGAACCCAGACCTCTCAGTCCCTGGGACGGCGCTCCATCCGCTGAGCCACACCGGCGGGGCTCCCTTTTCAATATTTCAACAGCACTTTGAGCCTCCACAATTCCTGTGCTTGGGAAAAAGTAATATGAGCAGCTTGCAAAGTGTCAGGTCACCTTCACAACGAAGGCCAGTTTAGAAGCAGGTGCGCCTTTTCCCTGGGACACTTTCACACTAAACAGAGAAACTGCAAACGTGTTATCTAAGGGGAGCCTCAGACACCGACGTAGGTCTGCCTTCTCCTCCGCTGTGTCCGGGCGGCACGGGGCACCGATGCCCACGCTGGGGACGGCGGGCGCTGGGGACGGCGGGTGCTGGGGACAGTGGGTGCTGGGGACAGTGGGTGCTGGGGACGGCGGGCGCTGGGGACGGCGGGCGCTGGGGACGGCGGGCGCTGGGGACAGTGGGTGCTGGGGACGGCGGGTGCTGGGGACGGCGGGCGCTGGGGACGGCGGGTGCTGGGGACAGTGGGTGCTGGGGACAGTGGGTGCTGGGGACGGCGGACACTGGGGACGGCAGGCACTGGGGACGGCGGGCGCTGGGGACGACGGGTGCTGGGGACGGCGGGTGCTGGGGACAGTGGGTGCTGGGGACAGTGGGTGCTGGGGACGGCGGGCGCTGGGGACGACGGGTGCTGGGGACGGCGGGTGCTGGGGACAGTGGGTGCTGGGGACGGCGGGCGCTGGGGACGACGGGCGCTGGGGACGACGGGCACTGGGGACGGCGGGTGCTGGGGACAGTGGGTGCTGGGGACGGCGGGTGCTGGGGACAGTGGGTGCTGGGGACAGTGGGTGCTGGGGACGGCAGGCGCTGGGGACAGTGGGTGCTGGGGACGGCGGGCGCTGGGGACGACGGGCGCTGGGGACGACGGGCACTGGGGACGGCGGGTGCTGGGGACAGTGGGTGCTGGGGACGGCGGGTGCTGGGGACAGTGGGTGCTGGGGACAGTGGGTGCTGGGGACGGCGGGCGCTGGGGACGACGGGTGCTGGGGACGGCGGGTGCTGGGGACAGTGGGTGCTGGGGACGGCGGGCGCTGGGGACGACGGGCGCTGGGGACGACGGGCACTGGGGACGGCGGGTGCTGGGGACAGTGGGTGCTGGGGACAGTGGGTGCTGGGGACAGTGGGTGCTGGGGACGGCAGGCGCTGGGGACAGTGGGTGCTGGGGACAGTGGGTGCTGGGGACGGCGGGTGCTGGGGACGGCGGGCGCTGGGGACGGCGGGCGCTGGGGACGGCGGGCGCTGGGGACAGTGGGTGCTGGGGACGGCGGGTGCTGGGGACGGCGGGCGCTGGGGACGGCGGGTGCTGGGGACAGTGGGTGCTGGGGACAGTGGGTGCTGGGGACGGCGGACACTGGGGACGGCGGGCACTGGGGACAGTGGGTGCTGGGGACGACGGACACTGGGGACGGCGGGCACTGGGGACGGCGGGCGCTGGGGACGACGGGTGCTGGGGACAGTGGGTGCTGGGGACAGTGGGTGCTGGGGACGGCGGGCGCTGGGGACGACGGGTGCTGGGGACGGCGGGTGCTGGGGACAGTGGGTGCTGGGGACGGCGGGCGCTGGGGACGACGGGCGCTGGGGACGACGGGCACTGGGGACGGCGGGTGCTGGGGACAGTGGGTGCTGGGGACGGCGGGTGCTGGGGACGGTGGGTGCTGGGGACGGCGGGTGCTGGGGACAGTGGGCGCTGGGGACGGCGGGTGCTGGGGACGGCGGGCGCTGGGGACGGCGGGTGCTGGGGACGGCGGGCGCTGGGGACGACGGGCGCTGGGGACGACGGGCACTGGGGACGGCGGGTGCTGGGGACAGTGGGTGCTGGGGACGGCGGGTGCTGGGGACAGTGGGCGCTGGGGACGGCGGGTGCTGGGGACGGCGGGCGCTGGGGACGGCGGGTGCTGGGGACGGCGGGCGCTGGGGACGACGGGTGCTGGGGACGGCGGGCGCTGGGGACGACGGGCACTGGGGACGGCGGGTGCTGGGGACAGTGGGTGCTGGGGACGGCGGGTGCTGGGGACGGTGGGTGCTGGGGACAGTGGGTGCTGGGGACGGCGGACACTGGGGACGGCGGGTGCTGGGGACAGTGGGTGCTGGGGACGGCGGGCACTTGGGACGGCGGGAGCTAGGGACGGCGGGCGCGCCCTCTGGGCAGCGATAGCATCGGCGTCGTGGTGTTTGCACAGCTCCCTTATCCGGAGATCGCGTCCTGCAGAGGCCACTGGTTCCAGGACATTCCTGGGAGGCAGCCAGCAGCTTCTCTCTCCTGTGTTGACACAGAAACTGAAACCCGGGTGGGATCAGGGATAACTCAAGCAAGGACCTTTCTTGAGGGTAATTGACATGCAGTCACTGGGCCTTAACAAGAGGTTAAAACCGGCAGACCTTGAACCAAATTTTCCCACGTGTTTTGTTCAGCAACCACAGTCTCGGCAACGTTAAACATGGGAGGATTTCACGGAAAAACCCAGGTTCCTGACTTCCTGTGGAAAGTGGAAAAGTCCAGAGGCACCAAGGGGCACCCCTCGTGGCTGATACCCGCTGGGTCTGGGCGGGTGGCACCTGAGGCACTCGCTGTCCCCATGGGTCCCGCTTCATCTCTCGGTTCCCGCCCTGGTCCCCGAGGGCGGTGGTGTTCGGGACGCCATGTGACAGAGCCCGGGCTTTGCCACAAAGTGATCCCCCGGGTGAGCTCCCGGCTGCTGGGGCCGGACTGTGTCTCCCTCACGGCTCAGGCCTCCGCGCCTACAGCGCCCGCCGAGCAATCAACACTGGGTTGTTTTGTTTGTTGGTTTTTGGTTATTAGCCAGACTTCTCCCTGAAAACCTGAGGCTAGTTGTTTTTGATTTGAAATGTTCATGTGATGACGTTTTCTTAGGTTGTTCACGCACTCCAGATTTTCCAATATTTACAAAGCACAGATTTCACTTACTCTCGGAATTCTTCCTCCCAGTGGTAAGGAAATTAATTGTATTATTATTTTTTTACATTCAATATCATTTTGTATTAGTTTCAGGTGTATCGCATAGTGGTCAGACAGTCATAGACTTCACCAGCGGTCCCCCCAATGTTTCCTGTACCCACAGGGCACCACACCTAGTTACTGCAATATTATTGACTGTATTCCCTCTGCTGTGCCTGACCTCCCATGACTGTTCTGTAGCCACCATCTGTACTTCTCAATCCCTCACCTTTTTTTTTAAATTTTTTTTTAATCCAACCTCAAGGACATTTTTGCATTTATCTTCAGATAGAGCAGGAGAGAGAGAAGGAGGAAGAGAGAGAGAGAGAAACATTGAGTGGTCGCCACCCACATGACCCCAACAGGGGCCGGGGACAAACTGCAACCGAGGTACGTGCCCTTGGTGGGAACCGAACCCGGGACTCTGGTTCGCGGGCTGATGCTCTAACTGCTGAGCCACACTGGCCAGGGCTCGATCCCTCACCTTTTCCACCCAGCTCCCCGCTCCCCTCCCATCTGGCAACCATCATCTGCTCTCTGTGTCTATGAGTCTGTTTCTGTTTCACTGGTTCATTGATATTGTTCTTTAGATTCCACATGTAAATGAAATCATGTGATATTTACCTTCCTCTGACTGACTTATTTCACTGAGCATAATACCCTCTAAGTCCATCCATGCTGTTGCAGTGGTAAGATTTCACTCTTTTTCATGGCCGAGTAATATTCCGTTGCATATACGTACCACAGCTTTTTTATCCACTCGTGGACTGATGGGCAGTTGGGCTCCTTCCACAGCTTGGCTATTGTAAAAAGTGCTGCGATGAACATAGGGGTGCATGTATTCTTTTAAATTAGTGTTTTGTGGTTTTTCAGGTATATTCCCAGAAGTGGAATCACTGGGTCACAAGGCAGTTCCATTTTTAATTTTTTGAGGTAACTCCACACTGCTTTCCACAGTGGCTGCCCCAGTCTGCATTCCCACCAACAGTGCACGAGGGTTCCCTCTTCTCCACACCCTCCCCAGCACTTGTTGTTTGTTTGTTTATCGGTGATAGTCATTCTGACAGGTGTGCGGTGATACCTCATTGTGACTTGAGTTTTCATTTCTCTGATGATTAGTGAAGTGGGGCATCTTTTCATATGTCTATTGGCCATCTGTATGTCCCCTTTAGAGAAGAGTCTATTCAGATCCTTTGCCCATTTTTATTGGATTTTGGGGGTGTTTTTGGTGTTGAGTTGTATGAGTTCTTTATAAATTTTGGACATTAACTCCTTATAGGATGTGTGGTTGGTGAATATCTTCTCCTATTCAGTAGGTTGCCTTTTCATTTTGTCGATGGCTTCCCTCGCTGTGCAAAAACGCTTTAGTGTGACGTTGTTTATTTCTTCTTTTGTTTCCCTTGCCTGAGGAGATGTGTCAGAAAACACATTGCTACGAGAGACATCTGAGATTTTACTGCCTGTGTTTTCCTCTAGGATTTTTATGGTTTCGAGTCTTACATGTACGTCTTTAATCCGTTCAGAGTTTGCTCTTGTGTGTGGTGTAAGAGGTGATCGATATTTGATGAATGAATGGACGGATAAACAAATGAAAGACCTAAAATGACCTTGAGTCGAGCTGTTAGTACTGGGGCCGCTGATACCAGAAAACGTTCTCTCTCGATGGGAAATGAACTTGAGAGGTTTCCCAGGATTGAACTTTGTTGATTGATTTCACATTTTCTGTAATGACTGGTGCTTGACACAAAGGCTCATTGTAATTGGGATTTCAATCCTGGAGTCGAAGATGGTCGGGTGTGGCCAACGGACAAACCAGACAGGCAGGTGCATCGGGTGCGGGGACACCTCGGGTGAGACCACGGTCTGTGAGAGCTCGGGGGTCGGAGTCCGGGTGGGCTGCTGCCATGTTTCTCTGGTCTACTCTTAGTAATCAGAATCAGCCATTCACGGTAAGTTCACCCTAGGTGTTCCCCACCCCAACTCAGAGTCAGCTGTGAATTTCTGTGTGAGGGAAATGTCTCTTCCTCTGTGAAACTGGAACCATCAGGGAGACCTTTTTATAAATTTCAGAATCCAGGTCAAAGGGGATATTTTGTCTCCAAATTTCAAGTGAACAGTAAAAATCATATTTGCCTTTAGGTTAATGTTACATGCAAAATTATACTTTATTTTTGTCAATCATGAACAGTCTCATGTACAGAATTCAACCAGCATAGAGTTTACAAAGAAGAATCTGAAAGTCATTCCCTTATGACCCCACCACACATATACACATGTCCAGGCTCCTGTCCCCAAGAGAGTCACTATCCACAATTTGAGCTACCAAAGCTGATTTAAGAAGCTTTATCTGTTTTGCTAATTCTAAAAACAGTTGTTCAAAATAACATGAAATTTGAAACAAAATTTCATTGAAAGATGGGGAAACACACACACACACACGTTAACACATGCAAGTTTGCTACTATTTTCCAATAAAATCACTGCTTCAGGTTTTACCGCTGAGTTAGTCTGTTCACTGGGAGCCACGCAGGTCCCCAGTAATAGCTCGCTGATGGGGTCATTCACTCAGTTGTAGAGGAAGCCCTTCCCTTTCCTTTCCCAGTGTATAGTAAATCACAACAAGACAATTTGATAAAGTAGTCTGATGCAATGGAGATTGCTATTTAAGTAGCTTAATGCTTCTTCTAAATGAATCCCCTTCCTGGCAACATCATTAAATCATAGGAATTGCCATTTGAAGCTGGTCAAGGAAAACTGAAGTTCCCAAAGACATTGAAACTACTCCTGAATAGCAGGGGGAGGACGCTGTACTTTTTCAGTGAGAGACTGTATCAAATACACACACAAGTTTTTTTCTAAGATTAAAAAAAAAAAATCTATGAGGTTAATTTTTATCAATTACTTAATCTTCTATATTGTATATTTTTCTATTTTTGTTAGTATATTCCGAGAAGAGTAATTATAATAATTCCTTAGTACATAAAAATTATATATTAAATAAAATGTTAGCCTTGGCTCCCAGTCCACCAGTATTTATCCTGATAATTGGAGGAGTATTAATTAGACTGATAATAGTAAGCAGCAAAAAAATAGAGATTTATGTACAAGACGAGAGAAAGGAGGTGGTATACATTTTAAAAAATGCAAATCTATTTGCAGAGAATACTTAAGAAACTTGAGGAGACATAATTTTTACTCCTAGGTAGCTAAATGTATGAGGGGTTGACAGAGCCACAGTTCAGTGTTATTTTAGATTCTTCTTTGCTGAGGTATCGCCCTGAAGAAGACGTAGAAAGTTATAGGGTTTGCTTGTATGGGGAGATTACCAGGGTGGGGAGCAGGGACGGGCCGTCTCCGCAGAGCTCTGTGGGCCCCGACAGTCACTGAGACCCTCTCAGGCCCTGATGTCCCGTCCTGCTGCTGTGCCTTCTCTCTTCCGAGCTCTCGGCCTGGAGGGAGGCCCGGCTGGACGGGACTGACCACGAAAGGAGCATCCAAACCCGTTTATCTGAGCCACACTGACGACAATTTCCAGGAAGCAAAATCTCAGCAAGACGAGAAGATGCTCTGAGGACGGCGGTTTCAGTGGTACACGTTGGAGTCGTAGAAGACGGAGGGTTATATGAACTCTATCAGGGGTAGGTGAAGGGGGAGATCTCAGGGTTGGATAAATGTAAAATGGGAGACACATACTTCTTTTACCCTGGGAGGGGACAGGATGGTCAACAGTGAACACTTAGAGCACACGGGGCCGGTGTTCGGGGACAAGATGACAAGGGCTCTGCGGTCTCTGCTCTGGTGAGCCCGGAGGGGTCTGGGACAGGGGATCCCTGACGTTCCAAAGGCATGTTAACTTCGATGCAAAGGACAGTAGACAGGCCCAGTTCAGGTAAAGCTTGACTTTGTCAAGGAAGCCACAGGCCCAGGACCTGACTCCCCACCACGACCTGCTTCAGTAAGGAAGTTCTGTGTCCAGACCACCCTGGGTGGTGACGTTCGGTCCCCCAGTTTGTGAGCCCGCCCTGTGGGGCCCCTGAGCGTGTCCGGTTCAGCATGTGGCCCCTTTGTCATCCACAGGACCAGCCAGTTGGGAAACAAAGGAATGAGATACAGTGTCGCTGGGGAGTGCCGAGACCAGGGCTCGCTGCATCTATGTGAGAGAGACTTCAGTGGCCGGCCCAGTGACCCAGCCAGGCCCTGCAGCAGGACTGCTGAGAGACGTCCGGGACGGGGCTCAGAGAGAGGTGAGGCCAGAGACAGCAGGTGGATGAACTAGAAAGTCCCGTGGTCCCCGGGACAGCTCTCCCTCTGCTGAAGGTCCCCGGCTCCCACAGGTGTGTCCTGGGTGTTTGGTGTTAGTTCAAGGCCCCAAATGGCTAGAGCTTTTTTTTAATGGGTAGACCAGCTGTTCTTCCGGCTGGTCTGTGCAGCTAACGGCGTGCTTTTCAAGGGGAAAAGAAAGGTTTGGATCCCTGGTGCGCATTCTTACTAGGGGTGGACTTTTTAAAAATCTGGTATTTTAAAGGTGTATACTCATGGACTGACATTGTTATTATTTTTAATGACTTGGATTAACACGACAAAGTTAAATGACCCAGATCAGCACCGAGCTCAAGAGCTCACGACACTGACTCCATGCAGCACACAAGTATCCGGGTCTTTTATGGCCCGAGGGCTGGGTGAGCACCGGGAGGGGGCGGGCTCGGCTCCCCAGGAGACCAACCGGCCGTGTGGCTGTGGAGCCTGGGAACAGAAACCACACAGGGTCCCAGCAAGGGTCCTGGACCGCGGCACCTGCCGGTGTCAGGCAGATTCTTTAATCGTCCATATGCCTAAAGGAAAAAATTAACTCATAAAAAGAAAACTATAAAGTCTAAAAATAAAAGGTACATATGCCTAAAGGACTAGGGGACAGATTTTTTTTTCATGTTGGGACAGACAAGTTTAGTATTTTTAAGCTGTATAATCATGGACTGACACTGTTATTTCTTAACGGCTTGGTTAAATACGACCGAGTTATCGACCGGCATTTTTTTCCCCCGCGCTCCTCAGATCCTCGCAAGCAGAAAACCTCAAGGGCACAGACCAGGCCTTATTGCTCGATCCCCAGAATCCATCTCGGTGCCCTGGACACAGTGTACTTGGATGGCTGGAAATGCTCAGAAGATATTTTATGAGACATCATTTTGAGAATTTTACAACAATTACGAAAGCTCTATAAATATTTGACAAACCAATTTGTACAAACTCCACATTTTCTTAATATTCGACTGAAAAGATGTTAGTGTGTCCAGCGTGTTGCAATATATTGTAATATGTTCTGTCTTTTTTTAAATAACTGAAATCCAGGAAGGCCGCGTACTGCTGGTTTCGATAACCGGCACACCGGGGGCATCTGAGGTTGGTTTTAAGGAAAGCACTTAATGTCTAACCCTATTAAAATCTGCAAACACCAGCTGCCCAAGGCAGACAGACCTTCATTTAAATTTTAAGTGGAAAGTTAATTGTTTTGTACATTAATCAGTAACATGGCTTAGCTCTGTTTGCCTGGTTAATTACTTTTCCTGCCCTGTTAACGCAGCTTTACAGGAGAAAGTTACTTCTTGCGCTCTGGGGCTGCCTGCTTGCTCAGGACGCCCGGCTGTGTGTGTTTGGCGTGTCACAGCCTCTCACGCGCACATCCTCGTGTCGGACGTCTCCTACCGAACCGGGCCCTGCTTTAGGTACGGGAGAAGCCTCGTTTCTCTCCGTTCTGCGCCATGCTCCCGAAGGCCGCCTGTGCGGGATTTCATCCGGAGGTCGGCCGCGACGGGCTATCACAGTGACCCAAGTATGTGACCTTTGCAGTGGGTCTGACTGAGAGCCAGGCCGTCCCGAGTCGGGAGCGTGGCCTCAGGGGTCCGGAGATTTGCGTGTCTGCCCTGGCCTTCCTCCCCGTTAGTGGAGGGGGGGGGGCTTTGGGCTGCTGCTTCAACTTCCTCAGTCTCCATTTCCTTCAGAAAGTGAAGAGAACAACAGTTCCGTCCTAGAAATGGTGATGTGGGAGGGTCAAAACATAGACTCGATTGATTACATCACGTAATCATCTCACGTGTTAGTACAGCTTGGTAATTGTTGGATAGTTCTCATGATTCACAGAGTCACAGTGAGTTCTGTTTTAAAAATGTATTACACTGAGCATCTGCGGGCACATTGAAGATGATTCCACTTGCTTCTCCTCTTCTCTTCCTTCGCAGAACTGAACCGAATCGATGTGGATTCAAAATAAAGTCGCAGGAAGGGCTCACTCTGGGCCTTCTCGTCCCCTGGGGCTGCCAGTCCTAATGAATGCGTCCACTGGACGGAAAGGCGTCTCCTCCTTCAGGGAGATGGCGATGCCTGTGTGTGCGTTTCCTCACGGACCCTTCGCTCCCGTCCAAAGGAGCATGTCACCCTCTTCATTTCGGGAGACAGGATTATCACACGGAATTAAGAGAGTTTCAAAAATCTGTTTCTCAAGCAAGTCCCCAAACAACCGTGTAGCATGCAGTTTTCTGCAACTTAAATCATGTATTTATTTTGGCTTTTGGTGGGAAAGATGGAACACTGTAGTGAGTGACTGAGACAAATAATTCTGGTGGAGCTGCTGGTCATTAGTAAGGTCCCGGGGAACACGAGGGTTCCTGTGTCACCACAGACAAGGGCAGTGGTTCACGACGCTGTCCAGGCCACCGCACTGAATTCACTCCGCTCTTTCAGACACGCGCATGTCCATGGTGGTGTAGCGTTAGGCACCAGGACCTCGTCTGCAATTTAGAAACGGCAAGATGAGCCCGGCTGGTGTGGCTCAGTGGATGGAGCATGTCCCATGGACTGAGAGGTCCCGGTTTGATTCCCGGTCAGGGCACATGCCCGGTTGCAGGCTCGGTCTCCAGTGGGGGGCGTGCAGGAGGCAGCCGATCCATGTTTCTCTCTCACATCGATGTTTCTATCTCTCTCCCTTCCTCTCTCGCTAAAAAGTCAATAAAAACACATTTAAAAAAAAAGGAAGGTGTGCCAAGGGACACATCGGATGGGCCACTTCCCGAAACTCTCCGTAGGAATCACTGTGGGGTGAGGGTCCCTGTAGAACCTCCCTGAACAGAGTGTCTCAGAGGATGCTGACGTCAGCGAAGCGCAGATGTGCAACGATGTCACAAAGCCGCCGTTTCCGACAGGGGCAGGGAGAGCAGAGATGTGTGGAGCAGACTGTGTTTCTTCATTTCCTTGGCCCAGATACGTCCACCTGAGGAATCCCTCCTCCCGTTCCCGCGGTCAGGGAAGAGACGACACAGGAAAGAACAGGGGTTTTGTTCCAGGGACCAACCTGGGTTCCGTTTCCATGGGTCCAACAAGACTCAGTCTCTCCCGAGTCCTAATTTATTCAATTGTAAAAGGGGGTTCTGGGGACATTTTAAATACAGGGCGGGACCAAAGTCGGCTTCCAGTTGTTCGTATGGAAAACAATGCAACAACTGATAATATGACAGAAGAATCCACTCTGCATCTCATGTACTCGCGACTGTGAGCCCGCCCGCGCCCCGCCCTTAAGGTGTGATGCGTGCACGGAACCCGCGGCATCAGGAACATTTAATACTCAGCAGCTGCTATTATCGTTAGCAAATTCCAGCTCCTTAAAAAATTTTCCACAAAATTACTAAAATTAGGTTGGTTCATGCCAACTTCGTCCATAGAAACTACACATGAATTTAGAGGGGGAAAAAATCCCACAGTAAATGACATAGTGTTACATTTTTTTTTCTTGTATTTCCAGGCCTCTCGCGGGGGCAGCAAATCCACCACACTCAATAAAGCACGTGGACCCGTCTCTCAGGACAGGTCAGAATTCACCACAACTCGGATTTTGATTTTTAAAAACATAATGAAAACTAGAAGAAAGATGAAATCATTTTAACAATCGTTATTACCGTTGTCTATTTTTTTTTTTTTCTACGTAGGCTTTCTTTTTCTTTTCTTTTTCTGATCCTGGAAGAAAGAGAAATGTGGAGGCTATAAGAACAGACCCTTCAGAGCTGTGTGACTTCGCCCTGGCCGGGGGGCTCGGTCAGTGGCAGTGTCGGTCTGTGCACCTTTAAAAGGCCGCGGGTTCGATCCCCGGCTGGGCACGTTTGGGAGGCAGCCAATCGCCGTTTCTCTCTCACGTGGATGTTTCTGTCCCCCCTCCCCCCAATCAATAATAATAAGAAGAACTGGATTGACCGCTCCGATGGTTACTGGTCCATGTGTGGGTGACGTGTTCTCGTCGTCCCAGAATTCACGTGGAGACCTGCCCCTCAGCGTGGTGGCGTTGGGGTGGGCGCTGGCGAGGGGATTAGGTTTGGCTGCGGCCACGACGGTGAGTCTTCGTAACAGGATCCGTGTCTTTCTCAGGAAAGGGGGAGAACACAGCTCACCCTCGGCCTGCGAGGAGACAGCTCGGCTCCCTGCAGCCCAGGGGGGGCCGTCACCAGGTCTGGCTGCATCGCGCACTCCGCAGCCTCCAGACCTGGGACAAGCTCACTCCCGTTGTCCAAACCGCCCGGTCTCCCGCGTTGGGTGGGAGCTGGGTAAGGAGTCCGTTTCCAAGCAGCGCTGGAGCGTGAGTGGCAGGAGCAGAACCAGGGGCTGCTCGCCCCGAGCCGACCTGGAGGCCGGGAGCGGGCGGCCGGCACAGCCAGCCCGGGGACAGCAAACAGAGGTCCATCGATACGTCCGCTTTTCCTCAGGGCAGGTGGTCAGCCAAGCACAGCTCATGGACAGCGGAAAACAATGAAAAATAAATGCAGCTGGAAAACTGTCAACACAACAGGGGAAAAAACAAATACAAACCCGGAAAACAAGGGCACCTGGCAACCGCTTGATTGGTGGGAGCAAATACCACTGCCAGTGGTGATCAGAACCTGAAGGAACCCGGACTCCACAGACGTTGGTTAAGGGTTCGTTGGGTGAGAGTAAGAAGGACAGACGAGGCAGAGACACGGGGCCGCGGCGTGTTATTGATGAAGACGGAGCGTTGCATGTGTCATGCAGTTGGCAGGACTGGATTTAATTTGGGAATTTAATTGCTGAATGTAAATTATGCTTCTGATGATGTGGGGGACAGGAGCGCCCAGAGATGGAAGAGGGGTCAGGAAGCACATGCTGCTGAGTCTGGGGTCCTGGGTCACACTGGTTCTTCGTGGACATGGACCCACAGACTGCAGGCCACCTGTAGGTTGCTCCGGAGTCTCAGGTGAGACAGACCAACCTGTGTTACATTCCGGGGCTTCTAGCTCCTTCTGCCACGTGGAATTAAAGACAAGTCTAGTTCACACCTACTGTAATTAGTCCAATGATTACAGTCAGCTTGTCCCGGAATAATTTTGTTTAGAAACATTGGCCATTTGCATAGACTCGTGTACCGTCTGCAGAATTCTGGTTCCTTCCGTCTCAAACCACAGAGCACCGTCCGTCAGCAGACTGTGAATCACTGCGTCAATGAATCACTGTCGTGAGTATTGGCTACACAAGGTCACATAGGTTATCTTTTTCTTTTTATAATTTTTTTCTTATAAATCAAGATCCCAATTCCCATAGGTTCATTTTTTTCTTATACTTTCTTTTTTGGCTATCAATCAAAGTTCACATACCAACAGGCAATTTTCCTGGCTGAAGAGAAACCCACAGTCTCAGCGTCACAGAGGGCCTTGAGATTTGCCCACTTGTGTGTCCTCTGGCCCAGTCTGTTCCCAGGCTGCAGACATTAAATCAGCCCCTTGAGCCCTCGTGTCCCAGAGAGTGTGGCTCCCCCCGCGTGAGGAATCACCCAGCCCCCGCTTCCCTTCCCTTTGACAAGTCCTAGAGACGTGGGAGGCACTCCTATCTGACACCTCGGCCACAGAGCCCGTGCAAGGCATTTCAGAACTGCCAGACACACCTCCCACCGAGCGCGGGATTGGCGGGAGCATTTCCTGACGACTGTGCCAGCTTTAATGATTATGCCCACAGGCCAGCACACTGCTTCTGTCTTCTTGGAAAACTGAGAAGGACGGAGAGTGTTTCTGCACAGGTCCAGCCGTTCCAAGTATCTCGTGTCGGTTTAAACACACCTGGGTTACCGTCCGTCTTTTATTGGCCGAGAAAGTTGCCCCACCTGATCTGTGAGTTTCCCCGTGCGAAGGGAGGGGGCTCAGCCAGCTCCTCCGGGTTTCCTCCGGCTGGAGGTAGCCAAGCAGGGCTCGGAGTGCATTCCCGCCGGGCGGCGGTTCTCTCCGGACGGAGCTCCTGGCCTCGGAGCCGCGGCAGGAGGGCCGTGGGGCATGGCCGCTGTCCTGCAGTACACCGGGCTGCTGCTCGGGGGCCTGGGCGTGGTGGGCACGGTGGCCGTCACCATCATGCCTCAGTGGAAAGTGTCTGCGTTCATCGGCAGCAACATCGTGGTGTTCGAGAGCCTCTGGGAGGGGCTGTGGATGAGCTGCCGGAGCCACACCAACCTCAGGCTGCAGTGCAAGGTGTACGACTCCCTGCTGGCCCTGCCGCCCGACCTGCAGGCGGCCCGCGGGCTGATGTGCGCGGCGTCCGCGCTGGCCGTCCTGGCCCTCCTGCTGGCCGGCCTGGGCGTGCGGTGCAGCCGGTGCGCCGGGGACGACGGCGAGGCCAAGGGTCCCGTCCTGCTCACGGCGGGCGTGCTGTTCATCATCGTGGGCGTGGCGGTGCTCACCCCGGTGAGCTGGGTGGCCAGCTCCATCGTCACCGACTTCTACAACCCCACCGTGGACGATGGCCGCAAGCGCGAGCTGGGGGAGGCCCTCTACCTCGGCTGGGTCACGGCGCTGCTGCTGGTGGCCGGAGGGGCCCTGCTGTCCTGCGTCTCCTACATGGGTGTCGAGGGTCGGCGCTACAGGTACTCCGTGCCGGGCCACCGCACGGCCCCCAGAAGCTCTGCCACGGACAAGAAGCCCCTCAGCGTGCCCTCGAGGAGTCAGTACGTGTAGGTGAAGCCACGCCCACGCCCGCCGTGCCCGTTTCCTCAGCGTGGAGCCCACCCGAACGTGGCTGCTGTCCCGTCTGCGAGCTCCCCGTGGGTGCTGCGCCCGCCCCGCCGCGAGCTCCCCTGCGGGCTCAGGAGGAGGCACCGGCTGCTCGGTGGGTCCGCCGGCCTCTGCTGCCCGCAGCGGCTTGTGCGGCTTTTCTCTCTCATCAGCTTCTTTAAGCCGACGTTGCTAACCACGATGACTTTGCCTGTGATTCCCCGGCACCGTGTTCCGGAGGGAGACGAGAGGGCAAAAGTAAGACAGGCTTACGAGGTTCGATTCTGAATGAGACACCGATCCATCCCCCGAATTAATAGGATTCAACCGCTGCTTTTCAGGGGACGTGGGATGAGACTGAAGACTGACGATTAATTGTTTAAACATAGCTTAGCAATTAATGCACTTGCTTTATAGTGAAGGTTGATAAAAAGGCTTTAATCAGCAGGATAAAGGCAACAAAATGGCCTTTTGATATTCCTTTTCCTGACTCCTTTGTACTTTCCCCGGAGGCCTTCCTTTCCTCGGATATTAAATTAACATCCTTGAAAAGGCAGATTTTTTTGTCTGGGGACCCTGTGCTCCAAGGGCCTGTCGGGAGCTACGAAGGAAGACAGACCTGTGAGCTGAGCTCCAAGGACTCAGGACAGGGCAGTGTTTTTCTGAGAGGGGTGCATTTCGACAAGAAATCATGTGTGTATGCGAATATTGGGTTTTTATTCAACGTAAAGAGCAGGACAGAAAAATTAAATGTCTCGGTTTTATTTGCTCACCAAAAACCAAAGAAACTGAAAAAATACAAGGCGTTCTTCCTGAGCTGTGTCCCCTGCGTGGATTCGTAAGGCAAGATTGTCATTGCAAGTTGTCCGGACACACTGTTTTCTTATTCAATCTTTGTTATGTTTTACTAAGGAATGGAAATACTATAGTTTTGTGTTTCCCCCAAATTTGATTCAATTGGTAACGTGATTTCAAAGTTTGCATCTAGGTTTTTATTTAGCTTATGTGTCTATGTATATCATCTGCCTCATGCCCTTCATAGTAATCGATGTGTCTTTTAAAATTGGGCATTGTTCCACTATTTTCCATTATTTCTGTTTTATTAACTTGTAATGAATTTCTGAAACTGTGATGTTTGGGGATCTCTAATTTTCAAAAGAATGTCAAGGTCACATTTTTGAGATAAAGGTAGAATCAGCATTAATTTTTGAAAATATAAAATACTATACATCTTTAACAATCGTATACTCACCTTAGAGTCACTGAATTCATACACTAATATTTGATGCATATAATAGACTTATAATTTATTAAGATGGTACTGGAGGTCCCAGCAAATCTATATACTATAAATCGGATGCAACAGCCATCTCCATAAAAACTTCCCATTGCGAAATACATGTCTGCCTCTGTGAAGTAATATTAATTAATAATTGCGGTTGGTGTGTTAGGGGAATGCATTATACGCTAGGACCTCTCCTGCTTTATATAAGTTATATCATTAAATATTTTACGAGATTGATACGATTAGTTCCACTCCCAGACGAGGGCACCTTGGAACAGTTCATTGCATGGATGTGAGAAACATCCAAACCTGTAAGAATTTTTATGAGTTTATTTGAGCCAAACTGACGACAGTTTCCAGGAAGCAAAATCTCAATGCATTGAGAAAATGTTTCCGAGAAGGGCGGCCTTGCAGCTTATTTTATACGTGAGAATCAAAGGAGGAGGTGAGGGTGACATGACATCCGTGGGTGACAGATGAGGGGGCAGGAGAAAGCAAAGCAGGCAATCTCTGGGGGACAGGACGGTCAACGGTGAACATTTACGGCTCCTGGAGCCGGTGTTCGGAGAACGAGGTTACAAGGGCTCTGCGGTCTCTGCTCTGGTGAGCCTGGAGGGGTCTGGGACAGGGGATCCCTGACGTTCCAAAGGCATGTTAACTTCGATGCAAAGGACAGCAGACAGGCCCAGTTCAGGTAAAGCTTGACTTTGTCAAGGAAGCCACAGGCCAGGACGTGACTCCCCACCACGACCTGCTTCAGTGACGAAGTTCTGTGTCCAGACCACCCTGGGTGGTGACGTGTGGTCCCCGAGTTTGTGAGCCCGCCCTGCGGGGCCCCTGAGCGTGTCCGGTTCAGCATGTGGCCCCTTTTGTCCACAGTTGATTACCCAAGAATGGGGAGGGGAAATAAGGACTGACGTCATAGCTCACGGTCCTTCTCTTCAGAAAAGGTTTTCTTCAACGGTGTCTAGTTTAGAGACGGAATTTGCGTGGGGACAAGGCAGGGGCGGAACGTCTCAGCGTGTTTCTGGGACTGGTGATTTCCGCACAGCCAAGCGCTCATTTCTCCGAGCAGTTTTGCTCTTTGGTCCACGGACTCGTGAGAACAGAGCAGAGGAGCACTGACTGAGCACCTCGGAGAGGCAAACCCGACCTTCTAAGTCCTGGTCTTTAACCAACATCCGCTTCTACGTGTGAAGCTCCCGAGTGCCCCAGGTCAGTGTCTTATTTCCTTCGTCTTTTCCCTGAGACAGAATTAGACCACGGCTGGTTTTCCGTGTGGACTCAGCTCGCAGACACGCTCTCCAGCTCTGCCCACTTTGCTGCATCCCCCGGCCCCCTCCGTGGCGCAGAGGGCTCACAGACCTGTTCCTGCCAAGACCTCTCCCTCCAGGCTCCCGGCTCAGGTTCCGTGAAAGCAAGGCAGCCCCCCCCCCCCGCCTCTGTTCCTCCTAGGAGGGCCCCCTTGCCCACAGGGTCAGTGCAGATGCCTGAGCAGACACCTGCCAGCAGGGACCCGTCTCGCTCCCCAGCAGGGTTTACCAGCCGGGCACGCAGGTGCACGACCAGCCTGGTGACAGCTACAAAGCGCAGGCTGGACCACAGTGTTCCCACCCACAGGTCTTCCTAACGCCCCCAGGAGGACACGGGCATTAGGGAGCGGGCGACCGGAGCAAAGATGTGCAGGAGGACCGTGCACCACACAGCTCCGCAGTGGCTCTGTGGAGGAGAGATGTGATTGATGGAAACAGTACCTGAGGCAAGGACCTGACCCCTCACCTGACAGTCTCACCTGACCCCTCCTGACCCCTCACCTGACCCCTCACCTGACAGTCTCACCTGACCTCTCACCTGACCCCTCCCCTGACCTCTCCTGACCCCTCCCCTGACCCCTCACCTGACCCCTCACCTGACAGTCTCACCTGACCCCTCACCTGACCCCTCCTGACCCCTCACCTGACAGTCTCACCTGACCCCTCACCTGACACCCTCACCTGACCCCTCCCCTGACCCCTCACCTGACCCCTCCCCTGACCCCTCCTGACCCCTCTCCTGACCCCTCCCGGGACCCCTCCCTGGACCTCCTGCTGTCTCCGCCAGGCGTCCCTAAGCAGTGACTCCCTCCTGCATTGCTCAAACAGGATGGCAGTCCTAGGGATGTGACAGGTAAGACTGTGTTCCCAAGGCACGTGCAGTCCAGCAGGGAGGGAACGGGGGGATGGAGCCTCACGACTCCCCACCATTCGTGGGTGCTTTCCCTGAGTGGTCAGTCCTCTGAGAATGCTACGAATTACACATGGAATCACGGCAATGCTCAGTTCAGAGTGTGTGTGTGTGTGTGTGTGTGTGTGTGTGTGTGTGTGTGTGATCTCCACCCCCAGTGTAGTATCGAGAGGTTAAATATACGTCTCTCTCTCTACCTCAAGGGCCTCTGCCCCTCCTGCTCCAACACTGGCCAAAGCTCCCTGATACCAGTGGCCCTTGGAACTTAGCTTTAGAAATCACCTCCCTCTCACAGACACCCCTCAGAGACCTCGTCTTTACCTCATAATCGGCACCCCCTGAGGCAGCCGAAGATCGTGCCCGGGACCTGACCGACGGGCCCAGGTTGGGGTCTCTGCAAGCTGAAGATAATGTCTCGACCTAAGTTCAGGCTCAGCCCCTGCGCCCTGAGGTGGAGCGAGTCTCTGGGCTCCTTCCCATGAGACTGGACAGGGGCCTCAGGAGCAGACCTCAGAGCTGCCCTCACACCTGCAGAAACAACTGATTCCCTTACGTCCCCTCCAACCCGTCAGCTTCCGGCACGACCCTGACTTTGCAGAGGCGATGGTGAGGGCAGGGAGAGGGGTCAGAGAAAAGCCAGGAGAGCTAGAGCTGGGGTCCAGAGTGGACGATTCTTTGCTGTGCTGCCTGTATCGGTCAAGTGTGTCAACAATTAACAGCGAAACTAGGAAAGCCTCGGGAGGGCCCTCGCCGTAACCTACGCCCCTGGGGAGTGGGGCCCTTGGGCATTAGCTCCCGTTCTCCCCGGTGGAACCGTTCATAATAAAATAGCCCACATCTCTCCACTGCAGTCCTCAGTGTCTGGTGTTTGGCTCTGCTGACGTCAAGTGAACTCTTTCAGTTGGACAACACTTGCCAGAGTGGACCTTTGAACAATAAAAGTGGTATCACCACCCCTTCTCCAAGGCTTCCCCGTGACTCCTGGTCACGGAGCACGTTCCCCCGTGAGCCCCGGAATGACCTAATCCGTCCCCCACCTCCCAACCTGCACGTAATTTACTGCTGTCCAGTTCCTGAGGTTACCCGCTCAGAGTCTGTGTCCAATGCTTCACAGGCCAGTACTCAAAACATCCAGGTTTAGAGTAGAAAAGGTTTATTGGTGGACACGGTGCCCATTCAAGAAGACAGAGGCTGCAGAGGTTCCTAAAAGGCCTGAGCCGGAGGCGATCACACCCACAACGCAAGGCCAGTGTAGAGCAAAACAGCTTTATTGCATGTGCCTGGGTGCAGGCGGGCTGAGCACGGAAAGGGGTCAGCCCCGAGTAACAGCTGGGGTGCAGGTTATATACTCTGCTTCTGGCTTCCAGCAGCTCCTGCTGAGGGTACTCTGCTGGCCCATGGTCCACTTTGCAGCTGGACTGGTCTGGTAGCTCGTCCTGCTTCTGCTGGGTGATCCATTGTCTTGCGCAGAATCTGATAATCCATACTCAACAGAAGGCTGAGCAAAGGTCATGCAAACAACGCATTTTTCACAGTTTCCGCCTTTTGCAAGCTTTGCCTTTACCCTTTAAAAGGTCACTAACCCTTCCAGTTCCTCAAACCCATCTCAACAGAGCCCAGGATTCAGGCTTCCTCTCTGTCAAGGGAAAAGAGAGTGGGCGGGGCCAGGGGTGAGTGACATGGTGGTGCCCACAGGATCCAAGGATGAGCATGAACCCTGCAAACCTCCGCTCCTGGGCCGCCGACCCTGCCGCTCTGACCCTGTGGCGGGGCTCCTGTAATCTCTGACACAGTGATTATTTCTGTGCTCATTTCTCACTCAGGAGGGGGCCTCGGGCCGAGGGCTGTTCTTCCCCAGCTCGAGCCTCAGGCAGTCCTACCGTCAGAAGCATGTCCCCCGCAGGGGCCACTTGTCCGAAGGGCATGGGGAAAGACCCTGAAACCGAGAGTCCAAGAGACCCAGCCTTCCACTGACATTCGCAGCCTGTCCCTGGGAATAGCAGTGATTCATCGGGCTTCCACCACAGGCCTCCCCGTTCAAGTTCGCCAGTTCCCTGCTGGTCCCGAGACGGCCCCGCTGCCTGAGCAGAGCCCACAGCCGCCTCCCGGCCCCGAAGGCGGCACAGTGCCAGGCCGAGCGCAGCTGGGACCCGGCCAAAGGCAGTCTGGAGCGGGCTCTCCGCTGAGTTCCAGTTCCTGCCAGGTTCCAGGAGGAAGGAGCAGCCAACAAGCCCTGTGTTCAGCTCTGAGAGTCACGAGAACCAGGATTCCTGGAGCAGAGCCCGAGGCTGGGCCTGCAGCCCCACGCGGGGGTGGGGGGGCAGGGGTCCACCCGCCTCCCAGACAGCCCTGGAGGAAGGAGACCTCAGGAAGCTCTGTGGTCTCGTGGGGATCATCTCAGGGCCGGGAAAGCGGAAGATCTGGCAGAGGTTGGGGTCCTCCTGATCTGGGGCCTCGGGAGCCCCGTGACCAAGAGCGAGGGTGTGGACAGCTGGGGCCACACAGGGCACTTCCTGCGGCTCCGGACAGAGAGCGACGCTCTGGTCAGCAGGTTGCCAGCCGACCAAGGGCGTGGCTGCCCCCTGGTTTGACCGCTCGGCACAGTAACTTGACTCCCACCGGAAAGAGGTCCCAGACTCACGTACGAGACCCGACGGGACCCGAGGGCCAGAAAGGCCTCTGTGAGCTGGACGCCAGGACCCCTGGGAAAGAGAGGACATCACACACAGATCTGTGGGGGCCTGGAGCAGACCGAGGCACAGGGCTGACAGCTTCTTGTAACTAAAGTCACGATTGTCACCTTAAAAAGTCTGTAGGGACTGGGGACTCAGGGAAGCCGGCGCAGGGGGGAAAGTGGGTGTTTGGAAGGTCCCGTGGGAGGGAGCTCGGAGCAAGCGCAGGAAGAGATGCGTTCACAAAGGGCTTGGAGAGCAAATCCAAGGACCTAACAGGCACATCCGGAGACAGAGATAAACAGCGTGAAAAGGGCGATTATTTAAAAAAAAAAATAATGTTAAACGAATGTTCAAACTTGCAGATATAAAGGGCTCATGGGGGTCCTGGGAGAAGTTACACTCAAAGTTTGTGGTTTAAATTTTAAATTCCAAGTGCAAAATAAAAGTATCCAGGTTTCCACCAATCACAACAAACTACTTAAAGAGAAAAGCAAACACAGGCGATCGAATATGACAAACCACAAACCCGGAAGCCAGTGAACTGATGAGTACAGTCAGTGAGGAGCCAAGTCCCTCAGGGACAGCTCTGTCCCCCAACGACGGCACTCCCCTGTGGGGAGAGAGAAGGGCATCGCCCGTGCGGGACCCCAAGGACAGCACACACAGCCCCTCCGGGGAGCAGGGAGGCAGCGAGTCCCCCGGGACTGCGGGAGGGGGGACGGGGAGGGCCCTTGCCAGCTGACCAAGTCCAGCCTCCAGTTCAGAACCACGGCCTCCCCAGGTCTGCGATGAGTTCAACATCCCCAGCAGGAACACCAGACAGACACGCCTCACGGTCCAGCCGGTGTTTCCCAATACCCTGCACGGGCTCCACAGGGCTCCCTCCGCGCCCGTGGACCCCAGGTCATTCCTTTGCCATCGACACCCTGACCACCTGCGGTGCCCACAGCCTGCCCCCGTCGGCGGCCTGAGCCCTGGCTGCTCTCACTCTGGCTCCCGCCCCACACGCCCCTCCCCAGGCCGGGCTCAGGGTCTGCCCCCCGGCTGCACCTGTCCGCGCTGGGGCAGAACCGAGTCCTTATGGGCCAAGAGCTCTACGGGGTCCCTCCCAGCCCCCCAAGTCGTGCACGACGGCCGATCAATGGCTAAACCTGTCTGCCCTTCCTCTCGACGCCGATAAATATGTGCAAAGCGATTGGGAACGAAATTAATCCTTCATAATGAGACAAAGACATCAGAACCGAGCATCTTCCCGGTGCAGGAAAGAACTGATACAATCTTTCTTCCCAGCGGGCTAGGAAAAGTAATAGGCTTTTCCATTTTCCTGTTAATTGTTGATACACTTGATCGACACAGGCAGCGCAGCACAGAATCGTCCCCTCTGCCCCGGCTCTGGCTTTCCCGGTTTTTCTCCGGACCCCCCCTCCCTGCCCTCACCTCCGCCCCCACCACCCTGAGCTCTGTGGGTGGGCTCTCTGTTGCTTCTGCCCAGGACTGGCCTGTGGGCGTGGGAAGGAAGGAGCCCACCTCGAAGACTGTCTTTGTGTTTTTCTGCTGCACGGTGAGAAGGGACTTGTGTGAGCTCCCGGGTTAGTGAGTGTCCTCTCAGCTTTCCTGCTTTGCCCAGGTGTCCCAAGCTTTTATTTTGCAGAAATATGGGAAGCGATCTCTTCATCACTGTACGAGACCCTCTCTGAGGAAGGAACTGTGTGTGAGATGCCACACTGTGGAGACGCTGTGGGAATTACACGGCCCTCCAGCTCCAAACCTGACCCTCGGAGAGCAGGGAACCCCACCTGTACGCCCGGACCCCGAAAGACACCTTCATGTGGTCCCAGGGTCCCGTTCGGGGTGGGTCTGGCTTCGTAGCAAACTATCCCCGAACATGGTGGCTTAAAACAGTAACCGTTTCATGTGCCAGGGTTTCGTGGTCAGGGAGACCGGAGGGCTGGGTGACCCGAGTGCTGGTGTCGCTGGTGCCGGGGTCTGCAGTCAGTGACCCCGTGTCTCCCCTGCGCAGCCCTGGGCACCGCTGTCGGCCAGTCTGGGCTCAGCTGGGCCTGTCCCTGCGGGTCTCAGGCCTCTTCCCCGTCCTTCCAGCAGGTGGTCCGATGTCCAGCATGATGACGGGGGCTCTAAGGGTCCAGCAGAGGAACCCTATCCTAGGAGGCCTGGTGTCTGCCCTGTGCCACTGGTCAGAGCCACTCCAGGGTCCAGGAGTGGGAACATGGGCTCTGATTTGGGGGGGGAGCAGATGAACCTGGAGTCATCTCAACACACTGTGAGCCCAAGTGGGGCTCTGAGAACCTCCGAGAACATGTCCTTCCAGTGGACTTGCCCCGGGAAACAAAAGCGTAGTTCAGAAGGAACGATGGTACTTTCTTTTCTAAAAATGTTTTTTTCTTTATTGATTTTAAAGAGAGAGGAAGGGAGAGGTAGAGAGAGATAGAAACATCGATGAGAGAGAACATCGATTGGCTGCCCCCTGCATGCCCCCCACTGGGGATCGGGCCCACAACCTGGGTATGTGCCCTGACCGGGAATCGAACCGGCGACCTCTTGGTGCAGGGTCGACGCTCAACCACTGAGCCACACCGGCCGGGCATGCTTTGTACTCTCAATGGGACAAAAGAATGTCAGTCTTCTGTTACGCGAGAGCAGGTGTGGGAAGGTGCCGTCTAAAGTTAGGATTCTCCTCGTTGAAGACAAGGAGAGAGTCCCCTCCCCTTCTTTTCTCAGTGTTTACTCTGGAAGCCTGTGGTCATTCCAGCTTCCTCCTCTCTCAGCAACGCACGTCATCCCAGACACACCGCGCGGGCTCTGTCACTGTCAGGGCCCAGGACGTCCCTGGGAGGAGGACAGGAGAAGCCGCTCCCGTCTGTGGGTCTGTGGGAGGCTGACTTGGGGGCCACGCTGAGTGCGGTGTGAAGGCAGATGGTGCCTCCCTCTGCAGAGGCCAGCGCCCGTCAGAGGGGCACCCCGCTCACCAGGGCAGTGGGGGAGCCGCAGGGCCCCGAGGGGCTGCCGCAGTGAACAGTTCACCCTGGAGACGTGTGTGACAGATGGCTGTGCCCGCTCGGCTCCCTGCAGATGCGTCTTCTCTCCGCAGTCTCCGCATCCTGTTTCAGCCTCGCTCGGCCATGGGCGTTCCCTTCCCTGACACGCGGTGGGAAGGTTTTGCAGTCTGGGAGATTTTCTCTGTGGTCATAGCTCCCCAGCACGGAACAAGTAAGCGAACAGATGAGACACATTTCCATCCTCTAGAAACGCACGCCTGGTCCCGCTCAGAGGGTCCTGCGTTTTGTAAATTCATGTGCGTCTGAGCGTGACTTAAAATGACGAAGAGCTGGAGACTCCGTGTCCCACGGAGGAAGTTAAATGCATAACTGTCTGTGCGCCCAGTTCCCTGTTTTCCTCGTCTCGAGGAACCCCTGATGGCAGAAATACTGCGACTGATAGAATGTTACCAGAGTAGAATGAAAAGAGTTTTAAAATGTTATATTCATTGTAATCATGATTAAACACACTCTCGCCTGGCCTGTGTGGCTCAGTGGACAGAGCGTCGTCCCATGGACTGAGAGGTCCGGGTTCAATTCCCGGGCAGGGCACATGCCCGGGTTGCAGGCTCGATCCCCAGTGGGGGGCGTGCAGGAGGCAGCCGATCAATGTTCTCTCTCATTGATGTTTCTCTCTATATATATAGAAATCAATAAAAAATATTTTAAAAAATAAAAATAAACACCCTCTCTCACGCACACTGACCACGCATGCATGCACGCACACCCACGTCAAGTACATGTGATTACCATCCACTTCCGTAATGTCTGTGCTGCATGTTTCAGTGAGCAAACGTTGTCATCGTGGGAAACTCCATAAACTGATAAGGGAGTATGGAGAATGTTTCAATGATGGGAGTCCATTAACAACTATAAATGGTCGACTTCACTTTGCAGAAAATCAAGACAAGACTGTGGAGGAAAGAGGCGAGAAAAGGTTGTTAAATTCTGAAGGAAGTAATAAGACTCTGGGAAAAGGTGATAATAAATTACAAAAAGGGACAGAATACAGGAGGAAGAATTGAAAATAAGGATCTGTGATCGAAAGACAGCTGTTTTATCATGTTTCAAGAAAAATCTGTGATCTCCCGTGAAGATAAAAAGCTAGTTTGATAAAAGTTTTACATTTCAAGTTTAACGAAAGGATTTTGAAAATAGCTAAATAAAAATAAGTCGTCAAATCAAGTAGACAAACATGAGTTGTATGTTTTATTTTTGTCCTTTGACTTTGATTTTTGCATTTAATCATTTAAGCTACTTTATTCCACAGAGAAAATAGACTTTTTTTTAGCATGGTAACAGGTGACAGAAGCTAACATTCCCCGAGGACTAATTAACGTTCTCTCCCTTTGTCTGGCAACCCATGTCCTGAGTCTGCTGATACATTGCTTCTTACGCAGTAAATGCATGCGTACCTCGCTGCTCTATCGATCGCCGAATCTGTTAAAAGGAGATGATCACTAATTGATGTAAGGTCGATGGTTTCATCTGGAATACACTTCATGTTCTACCGACTCCCCAGATCATGGGAGCTGCGAAGGAGGAAAAGCTGTACTAACAATACCCGTGTCCCAGCCCTTTCCATCAGCCCACGCTCCTCACACACGGCGTCTGCGTTTCCGTGGCCGACGGGGCCGCGTGAATCCTGGACACGTAGATAATTCTAGAACCTGAAACGACTGCACTTTAAAAATTATTTATTTATTTATCATTGAATGTATCGGGGTAACACTGGTGGATACAATTATATAGGTGTCAGGTGCACAGTTCTCTGACACGCCATCCGGAGTCGAGCCCCTTCCGTCACCGTGCACCCCCCTTCCCCCTCCCCCTCCTCGCCCCCTCCCCTCTGGCTGAATATCCCTCTGACGGTTATACACTGGAGACGGGAGAAACTGGTTTGTTCTTGGAAAACTTAATGTCTATGTGGAAACAAATCCGCTTCCGGGAACTCACGCAAAGCCAAGGTTCTCTAAGACCGCAGCAAAACATTTTCTACCACTTGCTGTTTTCTTCTTTCTCTTTGGGAATCTTTCCTCGTTTTCCAAACTGCACCACGTGGGAAATGGTTGCTTCTTCCCGGTAAACGCTCACTCAGCACACGAGCGCGTACCGGACTGTTAGCAGTGAGACCTCGCGGGCCGCTGAGGAAATGCGGAGCGCTCTGCGAATCTCGATGGTGTTCACTCCTGGGTCAGACCGGACGCTGTGTGTGCTCACTGGGCTTCAGAAGCATAAACGGTGTTTGTCAGCTCGGGCAGCTTGTTCTGGTGCCTGAGACGAGAGGGGGACCCTGGAGACCTTCCGTACTCACCTGGGAGAGGGGCCCTTCCGATCTCGTTTAAAAGGAGGACAAAGCCGCAGTTCGAGGGGCCAGGACTACGGGAGACACCCCCACACAGCGAGGGAGCGTCCGCTCCAAGCCGCTACGCCCGGGTGAGATGAGAGCCCTTCAAATGCTCTATTTCCCATGTCCTGGTTTCGATGGACCCCTTCTCTTCCCGCCACACCCCCGAGCTTAACAACCATCTCCTGAACTTTTTTTCTAAAAATGACTTGGGTTGATCGTTCCAAAGACACGAGCCTCCGTTCCCCAGCCGTTCCTGAGGGTGCGCCCTCAGCTCAGAGCTGGGGTCCCCCCGGACCAGGTGGGGTTTCAGCACCGGGTCGGCGCCGGCTCTGGGAAGCCCAGCAGTGGTCTCTGTGCGGAAACTCGAGGCGCAGATGGCAGCTATCGAGTGAGACACCCTGAGTCCTGGTTGAGCTGGACCCCCCGAGTCCCCTCGAGTGGAGGCAGAGAGAACAATCGTCAGCCTTCTTGGGGTTTGGCGCTGTTTGAGTCTGATGAGGGGCATACGATCTCATCCTACAAGAACAATCACATGGCGCTGGCCGGTGTGGCTCAGCGGTTAGAGCGTCGGCCCACGGACCAAAGAGTCGCAGGTTCCATTCCGGTCAAGGGCACGTACCTCGGTTGCGGTTCCTCCCCAGCCCTGGTCGGGGTCGTGCGGGAGGCAACCAGTCGATGTGTCTCTCTCACACTGATGTTTCTCTCTCTCTCCCTCCCTCCCACTCTATCTGAGATAAATAGAAAAATACCCTCGGGTGAAGATTTAAAATAAGTAAAAACAATCTTCTCTAATATTAAAAACAACCGCAATCACACGCCCACACGCTCACGGTGCTGGGGCGTCAGGGACGGCCCCCGCGGGATTCGCTCCCTCCCGCGTACGGACGAGCCCGACTCTGCTCGACGCTGCTCCAGATCCCAGTGCGGAGGCGTGGACGACGGCGAGGGCCTTTTCCAACTCAGTCACGTGTCTCTCGTGAACGTTAAGGGGCTCATCGCCCGGCTGTGCTGCCCAGGAGAGCGTCCAGCCGGAACTGGACGAGGAAACACTAACACAAGGACATGGGAGGGGGGCTGACCGGGTGGACCGGTCCCGTCATTTCCCTGAGAGGCAGGTGTGTCCGCGGTGTGAGACTGAGTCCTGAGTGAGGGACCACGTGGCGTCCTCGCTGCAGGGTCCGTATCTGGGGTGGGGGCTGCTTCATTCATGAGGAAGGCAGGGCTCCGGACAGATCAAAGTGAAACAGGTGAGACCAGACCACCTGGGCGACTGGTTTAACTCCGGGCTGCAAGGTGACAGACCCGCTGCAAGTCCACCCTGGGGACCCACGGCCCTGAGATGTGGGCAAGGTATCAGGCCTCTTGGGGGGTCGGTTTTACCGTTTGCGAAAGCATGATGAGAACAGAAGCTCATAAACCAGCTGGGAAGACTCAGTGCAATGACCCAGAGCTTGTCCAGGGCCCAGAACAGGGGGGGTGCCCACGGCCTGCCCACGGCCCTTCCTGCCCGGCAGGTGGGTGCCCCGCACTGCCTCAAGGCTACACACCAGGGTTTTTAATTAAATTTTAGAGAGAGGAAGGGAGAGGGAGAGACAGAAACATCGATGAAAGAGAACATCGACTGGCTGCCCCCTGCATGCCCCCCACTGGGGATCGGGCCCACAACCTGGGCATGTGCCCTGACCGGGAATCGAACCCATGACCTCTTGGTGCAGGGTCGATGCTCAACCACTGAGCCACACCGGCCGGGCTACACACCAGGTTTAAGTATTCAGAATAAAGACAGGGTAAGGTTTGGAGAAACACATTTAGATTCTGAGCCCAGAGGGGATGAGCAGATTGACGGTGCCCTGAAGTCAAAACGATGGAGCCCAGAATTTGGTATCAGGACGGAGACCTAAAACCTCACACCCTGTCCCCTCACCCCGAGACTCACAAACCTTCTGAGCAGTGAGTGGGGGGAGCAGTGACAGTGCCCGAGCACCAGAGGGCGCTCCAGGTCACGGCGAGGGAGAGCCACCGGCCCGCCGGGACCTGGAGAAGGAGGGTCCCGGGACCTGCTGACCCTCAGGGTCGGCCCCCAAGCACTCACTGCTGAGGTTTATATTTCAAATGCGTCACAGCTCCAAGGTTTCCCGTGGCAGGAAGAAAACAATACCACACTCCTTCTAATTATTTTGTTTTTAAATCCTCACCCGAGGATATTTTTCCATTTATCTTCAGATAGAGTGGGAGAGAGGGAGGGAGGGAGAGAGAGAAACACTGACGTGAGAGACATCCACTGGCTGCCTCCCGCACGACCCCGACCAGGGCCAGGGATGAACCACAACCGAGGTACGTGCCCTTGGCCAGAATCGAACCCGCAACCCTTTGGCCCGGGGGCCAAGGCTGTAACCGCTGAGCTGCACCGGCCAGGGCCCCTTCTGGTCACGAAGGGCGCTCACGTAATACAGCTGGTACCACATGGAGTGTTTACGTTCCCTTCGGAGACGCCATCGTTTTCAAGGTCACATTGAAGACACTGGCATGTTATCTACACCTACGGAGCAGGAGAGGGGGAGTCTGCTGAGTCTGGGCTTCTCGGATCACGTGGAACAGTTCACCTTCACGCTCTCCTCGGGGTGGCCCCCCCATCGGACTGGTAATGAAAATAGGTAGGATCACGCCCCCTTTCCATTCATTCCCCGACCACCCGTCGAGCACGGACCAGGGTGAGGCTCCGGGAGCAAGGAAGCCCGTGAACATCCGTCTGACCGCTCACACCCTAAACCACCGCCGGACGCTTTCGGAACGTACACGAGTGGACATCTGAAGAGGCACCGGATATACGATGGGCGACGGCCCGCCTGGGTATGAAGTGGGGTTCTGACGGGCGACGGCCCACCGGGTATGAAGTGGGGTTCTGACGGGCGACGGCCCACCCGGGTATGAAGTGGGGTTCTGACGGGCGACGGCCCACCCGGGTATGAAGTGGGGTTCTGACGGGCGACGGCCCACCGGGTATGAAGTGGGGTTCTGACGGGCGACGGCCCACCGGGTATGAAGTGGGGTTCTGACGGGCGACGGCCCACCCGGGTGTGAAGTGGGGTTCTGACGGGCGACGGCCCACCGGGTATGAAGTGGGGTTCTGACGGGAGACGGCCCACCCGGTATGAAGTGGGGTTCTGACGGGCGACGGCCCGCCGGGTATGAAGTGGGGTTCTGACGGGCGACGGTCCGCCCGGGTATGAAGTGGGGTTCTGACGGGCGACGGCCCACCGGGTATGAAGTGGGGTTCTGACGGGCGACGGCCCACCCGGTATGAAGTGGGGTTCTGACGGGCGACGGCCCACTGAGTATGAAGTGGGGTTCTGACGGGCCTGCAGGAGGGCGGAGGGCAGCCTGCCCAGGTCAGACCCGCAGGCAGTCTGAAACCGTCTCTGCCGCAGGACAGGGAGCGCGACCTCCGACCTCACCCACGGGATCCAGACCTGCTTCGTCACTGACCGCTGTCCTGGTTCTGGCTCGTTTCCAACTGAAGACCAACCAGAGAAGCCACCTCTGCACCCTCACCCGTACCCCCGCTTCCAGGGGGCCTCCTGCAGGGTCCCAGCCCGCAGGCAGCGCCCTGAGCCCGCCCGGTGCCCACCGATGGCCCCCTCCTCGGCCACCAGCGGCGGCTCCCCCGCGGCTGGACGACCAGCTGGCTGTTCTCCTTCGCTTTGTCTCATTCACCCGCAGCTATGGAGGGACAGGTCGGGGAGCACCACCGGGGGAAAACTCGGGATGGAGGGAGAGGATGCTCCATGCGGAGTGACAGGCAGGACCTCAAGGGGTGGGGGCCGAGCCGGGACACCCCAGGAGAGGCAGCTTCCGGGGGGAACGGGGACAGCAGCCTCCAGAGAAGATGTGCGTTCGAATCCCTGCATTTCCAGCCTCACGGGGACCGGGCAGTGGGGGATTAAAGGGCATGTTTACTTGGGAAGAGGTGAGTCACAGGAGCAAGTAGGAGGGCTCGTGGGGTCAGGGAAAGGCTGTTTAAAAGGTGGGCTGTATTGCAATAGGTCTGAGTTTTCACGGTGGAAGAAACCCTGGCCCACCTCCCGTGTTCCTGTCCTAATCTCCGAGGCCTGTGAAATGAGTCCCCTACAAGGCAAAAGGGATTTAGCAGATCCGATCAGGGGCCTGGAGATGAGGGAGATTATCTGGGATTGTCCAGGTGGACCCAGCACAATCACAGAGCCTACGTGAGGGACAGAGGGGAGCTGGCGGTCAGAGACGAGGGAGAGAGTCCTGGGGGTGGAGCGAGACCCAGGCCGAGGGAGAGAGCAGGTGGAGACTGAGGCTGAGACTCCAGACTGCCCTTGACGACGGGGTCCTGAGCCCAGGACGTGGAACCATCCGAGTCCTGCTGGGGGCACTGAGTGCGTGGTGACCTGTGAGGCCGCCACAGGAAACTGACAGAGGACAGGGCAGGAAGGAGATGGACCTGGAGCCTCGTCCTTCAGTGGGCGGGACCACCGTGGGGACACAGCCGGGGGTGAGAGTGAATTCGTGGCAGTCGGGTGATCAGTCTGGGGGCAGAGGAATGTCCTCGTGTCCTCCGTGGAGCAGGAGGGGAACACTGTGAGGAGAAGCAGGCGCTGTGGGCGAGTCACAGGCCAGGGGAGAGCGAGGGCGCTGGGCGGACACGGACCCTGGAGGCTGTGGCCCTGGGTGGCCGGTCTCCACTCTGTCTTCACTGGTACTTAGCGCCTGGATTTACCAGAGGCCACGGACAGTGAGATTTCACCAAATGGAGTTTCTGGCAGAGAAATCGCACAGAGAAAGTCGGGGTTGGCAACTGGGGTTGAAAGCAGAGGACTCCGGGGTGTCTCTGGGAGGACATGAGCAGGAGACCGAACACGGGGATGACGGGCGGGGTTCGGCGGGGTCCACGGTTGTTGGAGATCATGTAGGAGGCGGCGCGAGTTAGAGCGTGGAAGGTCCGAGAGTGGTTTTGGAGATGGCGAAGTGGATGAGAAGAAAAAGGTCCAGACAGCCGTCCTCGGGCTGCAAGCCAGCGTCCCTCGCTCGGGGAGTTTGAATCAGAACGGGGTTAAATCCGCGGCCCTGGGGGCGGAACCCTGACCTCGGCATCCTGGGGATTCTCGCAGGTGATTCTGGACGCAGGTGGGGTCTGAGCACCACGAAGGGGGGGGCGGAGGGGGGGAGAAACAGAACCCAGGCGCGCAGGGGTGACACGCGTGTTGTGACGTGAATGAGACTGAGCGGGCGCGGCCCTCCCCCGGGACAGCAGTGAGGACCCTGTGTTTTATCCTGGAGTTACGGAAGTTTTCGTCATCACCGTAGACGAGGTGTTGGTCCTTCTCAGAACAAGGACAGTCACGTCGACTGTCTTTTCTAAGGACTCCGGGCAGGCTGTTGCCCGGCTGTTACGGAAAGAGTAAGACAGCTGGGCTTCCCCACCCTCCCCTCCGGTTCCGCGTGGGACTCGGTTACAGGATCCTGTCGAAAACACTGGGCAGATCCGTGGACCTGAACCCCGAGCTCAGGACGGCCGTGGTCTGGTGTGGAGACACCCAGTCACAGCCAGGACCACCCCGAGGCCCCGGGCACCTGGCGTGGTAAGAGGACCTCCCACGCGTGTGCCTGTGACGGAAAGGTCGTTCCCGGCCTGGAAGCTGCGACTCCTTCTCCTCACTGAGAGACTCTCCCTTCTGTTTAGAGCAGAAACGTCTTTGTTAAAAACGCACCCTCCCACCCTTCCTCGACCTGGTTTTGACACGGGACCCCCTCCGGCCAGTGTGACCGCCGCGGGGTCCCCAGGTCAGGCTCCAGAGGACGTTTGTTTTTCCGACAGAGGCTGACGGGAGCTCTTGGCCCGTCTGCGGCCCTGCCCCTGCCTCTGGCCTGAAGGGGACGCGTGGCCCGAGAAATAACCCGCGTCACCTGTGGGCGCTGCGAGCGGGAGCTGTGCCCAGCCTTGGCTGGAGGGATCCCCGGAGCCGTGGGCCAGCCCTGAGCGGCCAGACGCCACACGTGTTTTATAAAGAGAGAGAGAAAAAAACCCATCTTGCTTGTTGAAGCAATGCTCATAGAATCTGTGTTACAGAAAGCCAAGTGTAATTGCTAACCTCATTTTCTTCAAAGAGTTTTTAAAAATGGCTTGCTTTATCCTTCACTATAGTAAAAAGTAAGAAATCAGTAGATGACACTGTGGGATGTCTGCTCATCCCTATGGGGGACACAGCCTCAGCCCGTTGCTCTGTTCCCAACAGTGAGACAGACCCGTGAACGGACAGGAACGCCCACGGCAGAGTATCTGTGGACGGAACACGCAGCCACAGACCAGTGTGTGTCCCAGGGCTCGACCAGACTTGTCACCTGCTTCGTGCTCTGTGTGAGCCAGGGTTGGAGTCCGGGGGCCAGGAGGACCTGTGCTGTGAGAAGGAGTCTGTGGAACACCAAGGGACATGTTCTGGGCCACGTCTGGGCCGTGGCTGCTTGGTGACAAGGGAAAGCCACGCCTGTGCCCCCTCTCCGCCCTTGTCCATAGCTACGAATTCTTGAAAACCTCAAGAAACTGAATTTAAAGGAAGTCTTAAAAATGATAACTATTATTATTTTTCCTTCGTAAGTTTATTGGCTAACGTTTTACCATGATATACATCGTTACTGTAAAAATAAAAACTTTCACCTTCAATGTTAGGGAGATCAATGATTGATGGATGTTATTATGTACATAGTACTTACACGTATTAAGGAATGCTTAGGGGCTTTTCAAATAACGTGTCAGAGTTCAGAAGACCTCGAGTCTCCAATTATTTTTTTTATGTTGGGCTTGCTCGTTTATTTGCAGTCAAAATCGTTTTATAATCGGGCTTCTAAATTCACATGGAATGCACTCCAGGGCACGTTTTCATGTTTTTTTTTTGTGTGTTTATTTTTTTTTTTGGATGCTGTTTTATTGCTTTGCATTTACTTTTATGAAAAAAGGTGGAGAACCACCCTGAATCACGGGCTATGCATTTGGGCCGCGGCATGAGCAATGAGCGCTGCTGTTCACACACGATAGTCCCAGCAGAGGGCTTGGCGTAACGTGTCCCACAATTCACACTCAACTTACAGGTGATGGGAACCTGACCAGCTTCACTAGTCACCCTTCACGGGGGCCAGAGTTTTGCTTAATATAAAAATATCCATAGGGTTTCCACATCCTCTCCCTGGAACCCTGACTAGTAAACTTCCAGTCTGCTGAGCGCTACATTCTTCGTTGTCTTTCTGGTGAGTGCCTTTTTCATATTTTTATGCTGTGGAGGTCACTGCCTGGCCGAATTCTGAAGGATTTTCCTCTCAGGCGAAGGAGGGTTTGACATTTGACTCCCTGAGACATGGGTCACACAGAGCCCGACAGAGAGAATGAACGGCCCTGGACTTACCGGGAGGATGGTATCTAAAGTACAGTCAGGGGAGGGCTTTGTGACCGGTGACTCTCCTGGGCTTTATGTGTGTGGGTTTTTTCTGTGCAATTTTGTACATTTCTGTAATAATTCTATTTAAAAGTACAGCTGGTTGAGGTGGCTGTCTGGTCTGCTATTTTCTAGGCATAACACAGACGTGCCTGGGGGTCACGCCCACCTGCTGCTTTAAAGGACAGAATGTCTCGGGAACAGGTCCGCTGACCGGTGGCAGAAGGGACCTTGGCCCGTGGACGTCATTTTGTGGGACTGGTAATTTAGGCGGTCTTCAGGGAACACTGACTGTACCTTAGGTGCAACAACAAGGAATGAAATGAACGACACACTCTAGACTGTCATAAACCACTCATCATCACACTTTGTACTGGTGTTAGTTTCAAACTAAAATTAATGCAATGTGTTCTTATCGAGTACATCCCGCTCTAAATTTAAGTGAGACATTACAGAGGAAGGCAAAGGCAGATACACGAGTAAATATCATTTTGAAGGTGTTTAAACGCAGGGGTGAGGAGAAGGGAGGCATAAACTGTCACGTGACTGAACCCCGGGGTCCAGGCCATCACCAGACAAGGGCCAAGCGCGGAGTCACCGGAGAGAGAAGGGGGCACGTCTCTGGAGGCGAGCGTGGACACGCGGGGAGGGCTCGGGACTTCGACGGGAACTCGGGTGAGCGGAGGGAACACGGTTGGAGGTCCGTTGGGTGGGAAGCAGCTGGACATGTCCAGATAAAACTGGGTGATAGATGAACTTTGACGAAAGCTTGAGGGGGACAAGTGTAGCCTGTGTGCAACTGGGTTGAGAGTAAATGAGGATAACTAACAGCGACTTTGACCAGAAAGGTGTTTTCAATACATACTGTGGGCCCACGACCACGGATGCCTCTCAATACCTTTGTTGTCACGTAAACAACCTGCTTAAGACACGTGAACTGGCCTCAATTTCCTGTCTCAAAATAGTCCCAGCTTGCTGACGTCTTTGGGCTTTTTTTTTTTTTTAAATTTTTTTTCTTTATTGATTCTAGAGAGAGAGGAAGGGAGAGGGAGAGAGAGATAGAAACATCGATGAGAGAGAACATTGATTGGCTGCCTCCTGCACACTCCCCACTGGGGATCGGGCCCACAACCTGGGCATGTGCCCTGAACGGGAATCGAACCCGTGACCTCTTGGTGCAGGGTCGACGCTCAACCACTGAGCCACACCGGCTGGACTCTTCAGGCTTTTTAATGTTTACCCCAACCTTGTCCCTGCACCCGATGGCCATGACTAGGGTGTGTACCCGTGAACGTTCAGTCATCACACACACGACTGGCCTCGGGCTGGAGACGAAGGGTTTCTAAGCTGTGTTTCACTGCTGACCAGAACCCCGGGGTCTGGAAGGTTGGCTGCCAGGGTGTTTGAGGGAAGGCACAGGAAAACAGGTTTGCTCGGTTACAGACAAACCTCCTTCTTGTCCTAAGAGCAATAGCATACAGATATAACCATGATCGTTTACTCTGGAATCGCCCCCATCTCCAGAGGAAGAGCAATGCGGACTTGAGCACGGAGCGTCACCGCGTCTGAGCCCAACCAGGAGCCAACCACGTCACACTGGGGCACTCTCCTCAAAGCCCAGGAGCGCGGCCGAGTCTGCTACGATGTTCCTGCCACACACGGAAAGGCCGTGGCCTCATTTCTCCGTTTTACCACCAACGTGAGGTCTGCACGAGCTGGGCTCCCGCGTCCTGTCCGCTCTTCCGGCACCAGCGCGGGACGTGGCGCGGCAGGTGCACAGACGCACCTGGAAACTCCGAGTCGGTGAGCCACCCCCGGCTCCGCGCCCTTCACCGCGCATGCGCCTCACTCTGCACCCTCCCAGGACGGGACCCCACAGAGGGCGTGGTCTCTGCAAATGAGGAGTAGCTTTTAGCGTAAATTCCAAGCAAAGCAGAACCCGACTGTCCCTCTGCTTCCCGGTCACCGCGCTCCGGGTTCCCACCGCATTCGTGAAACACTTTGGGTTTAATATAAAGCGGGGCGGAGCTCTGTGTTCTCACGCAGGGTGCTCAGTAAGTCTGACAGGGCAGGACACACGGGACAAGCCCTCCGGCGACCTCTGCGTCTTGTTTGCGCAGATGGCCAGCCGCCTCCATGTCCTCAACGCCAGGTGCTCCTTGGGGCGGCGAACACACAACACAGTGTGCAGACGGTGTACTACAGAACTGTGCACCTGAAACCTATATCATTTCATTACCAGTGTCACCCCAATAAATAAAAATAAATAAATAATAAATAAATGCCAGGGACGCTCCCAGTCGGCGGGTGGCAACCGAATTCCACTCCCCAAACACCTGCCTTTTCCAAATGCCCCGGGACAGGCGTTTCCCTTCCAGACCACTGATGGAGGCACAGTTACTCATTTTCAAGGGCCAGTTTGAACAGCGCACCTTCACGAGCATTTGCCAATAATTCCTGTGGACATTCGTCTCTCGTTTCTCCGATACCTGGCAACCGACAAGGTTGGGCATCCAGTGTGGGGACCGAGAGCGTGAGCCCTGACCTCCGGGCTGGGCTCCTGTCTCGGGCACCTCTGTGTCCTGGAGCAGCTCCCCTAACCTCTCTCTGTTTCCATTTTCCCTTCTGTAAAAAGTGAACAAAGCCGATAGCTCTGTTCTGGCCGGTGTGGCTCAGTGGACTGAGCGTCGTCCCATGGACTGAGAGGTCACTGGTTCGATTCTCAGTCAGGGCACATGCCTGGGTTATGGGCTCGATCCCCAGTGGGGGCGTGCAGGAGGCAGCCGATCGATGTTTCTCTCTCACGTCAATGTTTCCATCTCTCTCTCCCTTCCTCCCTTTCTAAACAATCAATAAAAACACATTTGAAAAAACAAAAAACGGACAGCTGTCTCCCGGGGTGGTTGCCGTGAAAAGTTCACGCAGTTACAAGGTTGACGAGGTGTCTCGCTAATACCCACTCTTTCTTCTCACGAGTACCAGTCAAGGGTCCCTCCCATATGCATCCCTAGTCCTGAACCTAGGGAGAAGGAAGCACCCCAAGAACAACGGTGAACTGTTGACAATCGACACGTTTATCCGTCCAGGATGTGTGCTGACTCTGAGCCCTCCCAGAAGCACAGCATCTGCCTAACAAAACTTTGAAAATGTGTTAGAATCACAGAGTATGCTAGGACTGCTCCCACAGAGCACGCTCAGGTCCAAGAAGAGAAGAGGCTAAATCCACAGTGCTGGTCCCTGAGGACAGAGGCGTTTGGCCAGGCCACAGACCCGCTCCACGCACGCTCTCTCCCACAGAGGTGCGTGCGGCCCCTCCTCCCCGCTCTCGGGAATGCTCTGTGGTTGTTCCAAGTGTGAGAAGCCTTTGTTTCCCAGGCTGCCCCACGATGATCTGTCTTATTAAAATTTCTCTCCTCCGGGACATTCGCCATTATAAGGGGTCCTGCTGAGTCCTGTCCTTCTGTGGTTTTCCCTGTTAGAGAGGCGTGTCTGTGTCTCTTTTCTTAACCACTGAACAATACAAAATATTCATTACCTTAGTACCGACAGCTCCCGTGACCCTGCCACCGGCATTTACAACCCCCATAAAGAGTTCAGGAGGACAGTGCTGAGCTCAGGCGGCAGAAGCCTGGTTCCCAGTGAAACATGAACTTGGAAATGACATGGGAAGAAGCAGACCATTTCCATCTGTAGGCAATTACATTAATAATGACATGCCAGCTGTTATTGGTGTTTAATTTGCTTTTGGAAGATAAATCCATGCGTTTCTAAGGCCAAAGAAGCCTTTTACATGAATTTAATTAAATTCGAGAAAGGCAGCACAGGGAACTGTGAAGTGGGGTCCCCTCCCAGCCGGATGACACGGTGCCTCGTTTGTCCTGCTTGGAAAGGTGAAGAGTCCTAAGTGGGAGAATCCCAGTGGCTAAAACTGGAAAAATATGAGAAAAAAACAGTACTTTTCGATTACAATTCAGACCATAAAATAAATATTTGCAAGTCTGTACTGATATAATACATGATTGAATACATTGGTAAGAGAGCGAAGATAAAGCTCCGTGCTGAAGAATTCCAGCTCACAGACGGGAATGCGCCCTCCGTGAGCGGGGGCTGCACACAGGGACCCCCCAAAGGGCACAGTGAGGGCCGATGAGAGGAGCTCCGTGGGGGAGATGGACAGCCCCCGCCCCAGTCAGCGTTGAGAGTCACCATGTATGTCAAGGGGTGAAGTGGCGGTCTACCTCTGGCCTCACGAATCATGAGGAAAATAGGGGCCAACTTACAATAAAAGGGCCGCTTGCAAAATAACAGAGAGCACCCCTCAGCTTCTAAGTCGTCAGCATAAGGAAAGCTGGAGAAACTGCCCCAGCCGCGAGGAGCCTCAGGGAACCGGACCCCTAAGGTAATGTGGTCCTGGGTGGGGTCTGGGGACCGAGAAAGGACATGGCTACACACCAGGAAAACGCAGACAAGCTGTGAGCTGTGGTTAATAATAATGTGCTGACACGGGTCCGTCGCTGAGACCAGTGGCCTCAGGTCAGGGACAGGCACGCCTGGGTGTGAGGTACAGAGACGCTGTTCCACCGTCTTCATTTTTCTCGAAATCTACAACCGTTCTAAAAATAAAGTCCATGTAAAATATAACAAAATGGACGGTTTAGTTGATCTCGAAGGAATGTCAGAAAGATAATTATGAAGCCCCGGCCGGGTGGCTCAGTGGGTTGGAGCGTTGTCCCGTCCACCAAAGGTGGTGGGTTCGATCCCTGTCGGGCCGCACACAGAGGCAACCGACGGATGTTTCTTTCTCACATCGAGGTTCCCTCTCTCTCTCAAATCAATAAACACATCCTCGAGTGAGGATGGAAAATAATAGTAATTATTACTATTCAATGAACACAGTTTGATCGATTTTTGATTATAAAATTAGTATATGGAGAACGAATTTTCTATACGTAACAAGTTCATCAGTTATGTCTTCACATTCAATGTGTTTGCACAGAAGAGGAAACCACGTCTCAGGTAACTGTCCTTCAAACCCATATCCACAGGTGCCGAGACCCCAAGGTGTTCAGACAGCCGGCTTCAGGCGAGTCCTGGGTTAGGTGGGGCCGTCTGGACGAGCCGTCCTCGCCTGCGGTCCGGGGACCGGCCCAGGTACACGGCGGGAGGATGTCGAGCGTGCAAGGCTCTTGTGCCCTCACTCCTCCCAGGCTGGGTCGCCCAGAGCTTACAGTGAGGATGTCTGGTCAGTAACTATGGTTACTGGTTGGATTATTCTGCTCTGCACAGAGACGCAGAAGGCCCTCAACCCGAACGAGCTGGTCTGTGACCAGGACGAGCCCCGGAGGACATGTTGACAGAGCCTGTCACTGCCTGTGGCCTGATCACAGGTGATTTGTGGGCAGGACAGGCAGGGTGGATTCTGGTCCACGGGCCCCGTCCAGAGTGACTGTGAGCTCCCCAAATCCTCATGCCGTGTTCTTCACCAGATGGCGCACAGACAGCTCTGGCCTCGTGTCTGTGGCTCAGCTCTTGGTGCTGCTCTGAAAGGTTGGCAAACCCTCAGTCTCCCACAGTTCAGGGCGGATGCCCACTGGAGGGTGTGGCGGGCAGTGGCTGGACCTTCACGCCCTGTGTTGGTCGGTCACTCTCGGGCGACGCAGGCCCACGGAGGGGGTGCCTCGCTGAGAGGGCTGTTCTCAGGCCACAGCTGCGGGCCGCTGGCCCTCCCGCCGCAGGACGGGGTGGGCGAGTCCCCAGGGCTGCTGCTGACCGAGGGGCGGAGAGCAAGACAGGAGCCCGGAGAGGGACGGGCCCTGCTGGAGGTAGGACGCCGGCGGTGTTCTGACCAGAAGCAGCCGGAGCCACGGCCAGGAACGAGGCTCCCGGGACCCGGGAAGTGGGCGAGCACTGGGCTGTCCGCAGAAGCCCGGGACGGACGGACAGACAGACCAAAGACACAGCGACATCTCCTCTGGAAAGGAGAGCCTGAGGACGGACAGGGAGCGACGGGGCAGGCAGGACGCCCTCCCAGCGCTGGGGCAGACTCGATGGCGAAGCGCCCTGGCCCCGTGGCCCCCCCACACGTGCAGCCCCGAAGCAGCCCCGGAGCGGGTTGGAGCGGGCGAGGAGGACGACTGCACTCTTGAACTTGGAAAGAAGGTCAGTGAAATGTCGCTTGCTTTGAAAACAGTTAGAAACACCGTGGAACGGGCAGCTTCCAGGCTTAGTTTAGTCCCGTTCACGAGACAAGGTCTGAGAAACCCTCTCTCCCTCCGTTTCCAACTCAGACTAGACGGAAGCCGCCGCTCAGTACGTGGGAGGCCGGGTGCCCTGTCGGTGCCTGGGTGCCCCCCTGTCAGTGCCCCCCCATGTCAGTGCCCCCCATCACTGCCTCCCCATCAGTGCCCCCCATCACTGCCCCCCATCACTGCCCCCCATCACTGCCTCCCCATCAGTGCCTCCCCATCACTGCCCCCCATCACTGCCCCTCCGTCAGTGCCCCCCATGTCAGTGCCCCCCCATCAGTGCCCCCAGCAGGCCGAGCCCGCACTCCCCTCCACACGCAGAGAAGGAAGCCTGATGACCTTGAGGGGAACGTCCATCCCTAATGTTTCTCGTACCCGAACGTAGCCCCTGGACGGCATCACCCAAAGGACACCGTTCACGTTGCTCCACGAACATGACACAGACACGTCTGGCTTTGACAAGGAGCTGCGTTTCAGGCTGAAAAAGCATTGAATACACGTCTGCAGACTCAACATTTCTCCACCAGTGACACGGGGTCCCTGGAGAGACAGGAGCATGAGGACCAGCAAACTCCCCCCTCAGGGCCCCCCCCTCAGGGCCCCCCTCCTCAGGGTCCCCCCTCGGGCCCCTCCTCCTCAGGGTCCCCCCTCGGGCCCCTCCTCTCTGGATGTTGTGATAAACTGTGAACCTGCATTTCTTGCTCAGGACCCCTTTTACACAGGATCACAGCTTCAGCAGAAGCTCAGAACGAATACCTAACCCTTCTCCCCTCCATCCGTGCGGAAGCAGCAGGGACGGATGAGGTGAGGGAGTCTGGCTCCCGGAGGGTCCGGCGCCCCCGGGCTCTGTGGACAGCATGCGGGGTGGGCGGGGCCGTCCGCGCTGCGTGAGGGCGATGCTCAGACAGGAAGCTCCCAGCTCTGTCATCAACATTCCCCCGCGGACGCTCCGACACTAATTACAGCCTTGCTGAGACAATAACCGGTGGAGACATGAGGCTGAAAGCAGGGTTTCTCGACACACCTCTGGCCACCTGCTCACTGGCTGGGAGCCACTCTCTGGGACAGACGCGTCCACGCAGAGGCGGCGGCTCACACGGGCAGCGGGCACTCCTGCCCGGCCAGGCTCGCGCTGCTGCGGGTTGCACTGAGCATGACGGGCGGCCACCCTGGGAAGTGCCGTCAGACACCCTGGTAGACTCGGGCCTCCTCCTGCGGGATTTTTTTTTATCCTCACCTGAGGACATTTTTGCACTTATCTTCAGAGAGAGCGGGAGGGAGAGAGGGAGGAAGAGAGAGAGGGAAACATCGACGTGAGAGAGACACATCGACTGGCTGCCACCCACACGACCCCAACTGAGGCCGGGGACACACTGCAACCGAGGTACGTGCCCATAGCGGGAACCGAACCCGGACTCTCTGGTCCGCGGGCCGATGCTCTAACTCTGAGCCAAATCGGCCAGGGCTCACCTGCGGGATTCTGAGCGGCGTCCAGAGTGGGCCCGTCTCCAACGCCAAGGCGATGGCGTTTTACCCCCTGCAGATGGCCGGGCTGGTCCTGGGGTTTCTGGGCATGGTCGGGGCCCTGGCCACCACCCTTCTGCCCCAGTGGAAGGTGTCAGCCTTCGTGGGCAGCAACATCATCGTCTTCGAGAGGATCTGGGAAGGGCTGTGGATGACCTGCGTCCGGCAGGCCAAGGCCGCCCTGCAGTGCAAGTTCCACGGCTCCCTGCTGGCCCTGCCCCCCGTCCTGGAGGCCGCCCGGGCCCTCATGTGCGCGGCCGTGGCGCTCTCCCTGGCCGCCCTGCTGGTGGGCGTCTGCGGCGTGAAGCAGGTCCGGTGCGTGGGCTCCAACGAGAGGGCCAAGGCGCACCTGCGGGGGACGTCCGGCGCCCTCTTCGTGCTGACCGGCCTCCTCGTTCTCATCCCGGTGTCCTGGACGGCCCACATCGTCATCAGGGACTTCTACAACCCCGCCGTCCACGCCGGGCAGAAGCGAGAGCTGGGGGCCGCCCTGTTCCTGGGCTGGGCCAGCGCCGCCGTCCTCCTTGTCGGCGGGGGGCTGCTCTGTGGGTCCTGCTGCTGCCACAGGAAGAAGCCACGGCACCGATACCCAGCCCCCGGACACCGTGTGCCCCACGTGGGCCCGCGAGGGGAGGCGGCGATGCCGAGGAAGGCTTCCACCAGCTACGTGTGAGCCCGCGGGGCCAGCCAGGGCTCACGGTCCGTGCGTCTTATAAAGAAGTCTCGTCGTAAACCGTGAGTACGCTGGGCAGCGGTCCTGGCTTCTGGCCCCGTCTGCGTTACCACGGAAGGACACGGAGCACAGACTGCAGCTCGTCACCCGGGGTAGGATGGGAGCAGCCCTCTGGACACGGACGCCGTGTGGACACGTATGTGCCAGGACAGGATGCGGCTACTCTGCCCTCCCGATGGTGCAGTCTAGCTCAGTCTTAGTGTAATGATGGACTTCCTGCTTCAGACAATCATCTGTTACTGACTAAGAAATCCAAATTACATCGCAGTGATAACGCGCGGCCATAAAACATTCTAACACATAACCTACCTTTCCTCCATGTTACTTCTCATACTAACAACTAAAATGAGGATGTAAAAACAAACAAACAATTAACCTGAAAAATAACAGACACGAAATCAGGATTTTAATTGAATTTATCGAAATATGGAGATGCTCATCCGATGACAAGGTCTGTTATTCCTTTAGGGAACTCCGGTGTGCTAACAATCAGACACTTTCAGGGAAAAGGAACTCGGACTTATCTCAGGATATTTAAGAAGATGGATTTTAGAGCGTCTAGTGTATACAGTAAACTTGGTTAGAATTATGTATTCAGAAAATAATTTATAATTGAGAAGTAGGAGGCTTTCGTCACCGACAGTGTTCCCCACACGCAGACGACATCGATCTCGCCCTCAGAGCTGAGCGCTCGGCTCTCGGCGGGAGGAACGAGGTCGGAGCAGGGCTGAGGCTCGCTGTCAAAGGGGATGGTTTCTGTTCCTTGTTCAATGCTCCAGTCACCGTGCAGGTCTCCACACGCAAAGCGAAATGAATAACCGAGGTAATGCTCAGGCCATTAGTCAGGCCAAAATAAACACCTCCCTTCCCAGGCGTCAGTAAAGGAAGAGGCATGGCTAATGCATTTTGTTTTACTTGAATTATATGCACTGTTTCCTCAGTTTCTCAATCCCATGTTTATAAGCCAGGATCGGGGTTAAAGGTGTGTGTGGGGTGGGGTGCACTTGGGTAGGAGGGTTGCCCCTGAATATCTCCAATACGTTGTGAACCAGCAATGTTCATATATTCAGTTTTAATGCTTCGAATATTGTGTTGCTTTTGTAATAAAAATGTATTTAATTTACAGCAACTAATTGCAATGAACAGGTTACATTGTTCACCAAATATGTGTTGCATGTCTCTCCTTATTATAATAAAATAAAATAGTTACCTGGGTTCAATAACGTGGATTGAACTGTGGGGTCAACGTAAGAATGAATTTCTGTCCTCAAGCGATGATCTCGTAACTCTGAAACCCTGACTCAGAAATGACCGAGGACAGAGGCAAAGCTTCACTCTGTCCCACAGATTAGCAGCCAGGCTCAGCGAGCCAAACACTTGGCCACCTGCAGTCGTGTGGAAAATGTTACTGGTACATTAAAGGCTGCAAAAATGGAAACGTCTTCAAGAAAAACAGTGATTTGTTGGACTTTTCCTAAGATTTCCCTTTTCAGACTAAACTCAGGTCTACACGTTGGGTGTGCAGAAAAGTCGCCGCTGAGCTGATACGGCCACGAGACAGGTGCTCGGGTCGCCAGGAAGCCAGGGGTCTGCCCTGGGCTCACGGGAACAGTCACTCGCCTCGCGGGGGCGGGGGGTTCCGGAGTCTGACGGGCGTGTGACCCCACCAGCCAGAGGACCGAGGAGCAAAAGGGCGCAGCATGGGGGTAACGTGTCAGGAGCTCAGAATTCTTTTCCTGGCTCTGTCATTGATCAAGGTGTGCTTTTGGAAAAATTGTTTCTACCCCCCCCCCTCTCGGCTGTCTTACTTTCCCTACTAAACCAAATTTTAAAAAAATAATTTTCAGTACATTTCAAGATATGTGTTGGTTGCAAATCTCATACCACAAACCCAGATGTGTACGAAATGCATCTTGACTTTCCAAACTTTAACCAAAATTCAACTTCTTGGGTATCGCCCACGTAATATACAGATGCTGGGGACTTACGCAGAGATAAGCAGTGTTCAGGGTGGTGGGTTCAGGGTGTCAGACCATCATCATCAGTCCCTACCGATTATTGAGAAAATATCTATTGGAAAAGACTTTTCTCTCCTCGGCTCCGTCGTCCGTTCACACGGAGACTGCGGCCCGGGACCGAGAGGGACCCAGACGCGGAGGGGCATCCCTGGGAGTGAGGAGAGACCTCCCAGAGCAACGACGTGTCTTTCAAGACCAAGGCTGAGACTGCCCTCCCTCGTCCCCCCGTCCTGTGCAGACAGAGAGCTGGGCAGTGGAGAGGCCGAGAGGGGAACGGGTCCACGCGATGCGTGGTGCTGGAGGCAAGCTGTGGACGGAGACCTGGACACCAGGGGGACGAGCCCGGGGTCCCAGAGCACGAAGCCTGAGACAGCCCTGCAGCCACGACGGGGAAACTGGGCTGTCCGACCTCCGACGCCAGGAGAAGGCAGGTGCCCTGCGAAGACAGAGACGCTGGGAACCCAGACGGCGGCAGGAAAGGGGACCCAACAATAGAACTCGGAAATTTAAAGTTAGTTTTTGTTTTTGGTCTGAGAGACCTACAGTCTGAGGTGGGTGTGGGCAAAGAATAACCGGGTTTCCTCACGTTGGGGTTATAAAGTGATTTTTTGGGCAAAGATAAGTAGAAACAAGCAGAGCTAAGAGGGTCTGATACTCCCATGTCCCAGGGAAGGACCCTGAGGACTGAGGCCCGGAGAAAGGACGATCTCAGAGGCGGTGAGATCCCAGGGGCAGAAGGACCTGCACCCTGACCAGGGAAAGCCAGCGACGTTGACAGCTGTCCTTGACCCTCGGACGCTGGGGTAAGCACAGCCCCTGGATGTATTTAGTCGGACGGGCCAGGAGCTGGTCTGGCCAGGTTTCCCACAGCCAGACGCCGTGGGAACGGGAGTATTCCCTGCTCACCCGAGAGCGGCCCCGGCCCCTCCAGGTCCCAGCGCGGGACTAGGGGAGAGCACAGCAGAGACGCCCATGGTACACGCGTGGCCGTCTGTGGCCCGCTGGTCCTCAGAGCCACTCCTTGCCCTCCCTCGGCTCTAATTCGCATCCTCAAGGGTGAGCTCTGTGGGTGAGCGGCGGGAGCGATCCCACCAGTGTAAGCGGTAAGAGGCAACTCTGTCCATAATTTAAAACCTGTGACCAAACAAGCTGGATGTCTGGTCTGCTTATCATCCTCACAGGCTGGCCTTTCCAAACAAGGTCAGCGATAAAGTACTTCCGCTAGGGGAAAATGTGTCAGTCTAAGTCAGGAACAATCACTAAAGTTAATGTCTACATAGATGAGTAATAATAGATAAATCAATGATAGGAATATAGATGGCAGACAGATATATAGATGATGGATGTTCAAACAGACAGATGATACATAGATGAGAGCTAGCTAGAGGTAGATACAGTCATACGTACATACATACACACATACATACACCTACATACAGATGTACATACATACACACACATTGTGCACATACATACACGCATGTACATACATATGCATGTACACACACGTACACACACATATGTACACACATACATGCACACTTACCAAAGGGCACACATATATATGTGCGTACATGCATGCATATGCACACACATGCACATGTACACATTACATACATACATGTGTGTACATGTATACACGTGTGCATATGTACATGCATCTATACGTACGGACATATACAGGTACTTACACGCATGCATGCGTACACACACTGACAGGCATCCTCTGTGCTGCCCTGCCCTGCCACGTGGCCACATTCGTTCGAGGGGAGCGAGGGAGGTTTCCTCGGCTCAGCTTCACGGCACGATTTTCGAATACTCCAGCTACTGTTTTCTTATTCTCATGTTTAACACAACGAAAGCTCCCCGTCACCACAAAATAACAGACACCCTTTCAACACGAGGTCACTTTTCTGTCTTTCCCGGTTTGATGATTTTCCTTGAATTGTTCATTATTGTTAAACACTTTCTTGGTCAAGGTTTCTCATCACACCCTGCTTTTAGATTCCTTCCCTGCGCTCTGGACAGATCTGCCTCCTTGCAGAACTCATGCTTTCCTGTTATTTCAACGACCAGTACAGGGCCGTGGTTCCGTGGAAAAACTCTGGGCCGGGAGATCCGAGTTCAGGACCCGCCTCGTCAGACACACGAGGGGCAGCAGTACACGCTGCGTGGAGAGGAAACACATTTTGTAGCAGGCACTCGATGCCTATGACTAAAGACAGTCGCTTAAAGTCAGCTCTTCCTACGTTTCTTTTGCAGGTTAAAAAACGGATGCACATAACCTTTCCGAGGACTGCCCTCCCGTCCCCAAACCCACGGATCTTGAAAGACGGCTTTCTTCCGGCCCCCGCCCCCCGCCCCACCTCTCCACCTGGAAGGGCCACTTTGCCAGATGAAGAAGCTCCCTGTGAAGGCAGTGTAATCATAAAGCATTATGTAAATGTAACACATAATTACTGCTATTATCTCCCAGCCATCTGAGTCTGCGGCTCTGCAGAGTGTGCTTGCTTTCTCTGCCCATAAAGCAGTTCACTTTCCTGCCCTGTCGGCCTTACACTCAGGCAGAAGTGACACATAGGATGTTCCCCTGAGTTCACATTTCACCAGGTCACAACTCAGTCCTCTCCCGAGACGCGGTGACTGTTACAATGTGTCCAACTCCGACTCTCCTGGACGAACAATGACTAGCACCCGCGTTTCCCGCAAATCCCAGTGCGATGATCTCAGAAGCTTCCGCTGCGGTCCCATCTTCCCATCCTTCCCCCTGTGCTCCGGGGCCCGCTGAGCGCCCTGCCCCCCCCCGCCCCTCTGCCCACGGTGAATCCCTCCCTTCCCTACTTCCTGCACCCAGAAGGACAGGTCCCCCTCAACCACAGGCATCCACAATTCCTGACTTCATTTCTACTTTCAATTATCCCCTATTTTCTTTCCTCAGGTTCTCCGTTTACAACTATGGCTCACTGCCGCCAGTCCCACGACCGGGCTTGAGCCGCCTGGCCTTAGTCATAGCACACGTTGGCCCCGAATCTCCATCCGACCCCATGCTTCTCCAGGCCCCTCTCCCTCCCCCAGCCCCGTCTGTTTCCCAGAGGGGCAGCGTGGCGTTAACTCTACGCGGGACCTTGACCGTGTCACAGCCCCCGTGTCCGCTGGCCTGGCTTCCTCGTGTGTGGGTGAGGTGCTTCCGCATGACATCAGCCTTTAGGTGAGTGGGTTTAGGAAAGAAGCAGACTGTTCTCCAGTGTGGGTGGGCTTATCCAAACCACCGAGGGCCCGGCTGCAAGGAGACGTGGAGAGAGGAAGCACCTGTCTCTCTGTCTCTCTTTGTCTCTCTGTCTCTCTGTCTCTCTCTCGTCTCCCTGACGCGGGAGCTGAGCCGCGGGCTGCACCGGCTCTCGGACCAGGACTCGCACTGCCAGCTCTCCTGTTCTCAGGCCTGCGGACCTGCCTGGATTCTTCACCGGATTCCCCAGATCCCAGCTCGCAGACGCGGATGGGGGGACTTGTGGGTTTCCAGAGCTGCCTGAGTCACTTCCTCACAATACCTTTCTCTGGGCGCCCGTGGGTTACACGTGTATGAGAGAGATGTACATGCAGAGAGATACAGGCAGGTGTGTGACCCAGGCCAGGACGCGCCCACACACAGAATGCATTAGGTCTGGAAATGACTAGATGGCTCTCCAGCTCTGACGGTTGATTACAGGATCTGCCTGTCCTCACAGGAGTTCAAGCACCGTCGGCTGGTGAGCAATGTTTTTGGAAAAGACGGAGCAAATCTACCCGGTCAGTTTCTGCAACCTCTCTGACTGCCTTTGCTGCCCTAACACGACTGCATCGGAAACACCTGGGGCACCTGTTTCAGCTGCACATCCCCTGCTCCATCCCAGGGAGCCCAGATCCTCCGCCGCGGGGCCCAGCGGCTCGCACCGTGTGCGCACCCCAGGGTCAGCTCGTGCACACGCCTGAGCTTGGAAGGAGTTGGCCCCGTAGGAAGGGCAGGCCTGTGTTCTCCCGCACCTGGTGATCACCTGGACGCAGACGGAGGAGGTCTGCAGGTGTCCACGTATCCGTCTAATTACAGGTCCCCCGATTCCAGGGTTCTCCGAGCCAGACTCGTCGCTGCTCCCTGCTGCCGCGGGCGAACTTGCTGTATTCCAGCGTGAAGCGACACTTCCGGATGTCTTCGGGAACCACGCAGGTAACTGTCAGAGACTTCCAGTGTTTCCGGTGTCTGCCCACAGAGACCGCAATTGCGTCCCTTCCGCTGTGGCTGACACAGCTGTCTCGTTTAGAGGAGGGTTTAAACGTCAGGACTTGGGGTGCAATGTGCAACAATTGCCCGGGACTGTGCCCGCAGAGGGCTGGATCCCGGAATCTCGGCTGCCCGGTGCCGCTGCCCGGCCACAGAGTCAGCACGGAGGCGGCCAGAACCCGTCTACGTTCTTACTGAGTAAGACCCACTGGGATTTACTGTATAAAGAAATCGTCTTCCCTTATCAAATCAACCCCTTCGGCTCCACCCTGACCGTCATCCCCCAGACACAGACACACAGCGTCATACGTCACAGCGAGACACAATCGTCCACCTCAAGGGACAACCGGGATGCGTAACAAATGTCAGCGGGAATGAATTTGTCTGGCGAGGATTAAATATGCCAGGAAAGACCCTCCCGGCATCGCTCTGAGGGAGGGAAAGCGCATCGCCCTCCACCAGGTGTTTGCAGAGTGGATTTCCTTGTGAGTAGACGCCTGCAACTCTGGGTTTCACATCCCACCCTGGCGGCCGACTCTCTTCCCTGTTTCCTGCTGACTCATGTGGACACAACTCACTTTCCTTAATCCCGCTCCTCCGTCCAAATCTCTCACAAAGAAGTCACGTGCAGCATATTTTACCAAAGGTTTGCTAGGGAGGCTAACGTAACAAAAATGCAAACAAACAACTTTAAAAATGAACTGGCATCTGCTCTCCCCGATGGTCGAGCTGGGCGGTCTCTTCACCAGCCATTCTCTTTCCTGCCTCCGATGCCCTCCCTTCACCTCTCCCCCACTTCGCAGTGACCTGCAGGGTCCTTCAATTCCCAGGATTTCTGCTCATTTCTGGTGAGTTTTCCTACACAGAGAAACTTAGACTCTATTCCTCAGTTTTAGTCTTCATTTAGCATTTCCAAAGATTTCTTCTGTCTTCTGTGTCCAGTCTGTGAGAGAAACAGTTTGGGGTTTAAATAATAACTTCTACCACAGTACACGTCACTAAGATGGTACACAGAAGGTGAGAGGAGCGTGGATGGATGGATAATGGATGATGAATGGATGGACAGATGGACAGATGGACAGATGATGGATGGATGGATGGATGGTCAGATGGATGGATAGATAGATGGATGGATGGATAGATGGACAGATGATGGATGGATGGATGGTCAGATGAAGGATGGGTGGATGGATGATGGATGGATGATGGATGGATGGTGGATGGATCAGTGCATCTGAGTGCATTTGTCTGGCTTGTCTCAAAAGTCCACCCCTAAGCCAGTGACCCTGCCCAGGGAAACGGGAAACAGTGATGCTGATTGGCTGTGGCTCACCTGCCCTTCCTGTGGTTGACGTGCAGGGGTCAGAACATCAGGGGTTGCTACGATGTCAAATGCAATCCTTATTTCAAACCACAATAATCTTTTATCCTTTTCTCTACTTTTAACACAATGTTCTCTATTATGTAATTTTATGGAGCTTAGAAGTTACGGACAACCACCGTGGAGTTGCGTATAATTGAACATATGCACATCTGGTTTCGCTCCGTAAATTATGGAGGTTTTCTGGTTGATTGTACAACTTGAAGCTGCTCTTGCTTCCGGGGGTACACATCTTCCTGTCATAAGATGCCCAGGCAGTCTGTGCCGGTTACTGAGTCGCTTACAGAAGGGACGACAGACTCTCCCTGACAGACTTTGGAAATTAAGGAGCGCTGCCCCAAATCTCGGCATCTCCACTGGCAGGGAGTGCCCACTGCCTCCGCTGCCTTGGAAACCCACGGAAACCCACGGAGACCCACGGAGAGGCTCAGCAGACGCCTCCACGGGATGGGATGGCGCCTCCTGCGTGGGTCCACCCTCCGTGAAGGGCTCTGGACTCCAAGGGTGAAGTTACAGTAGAGACAGTCTGTGTCTCCCTGTGTATTCTGATTTTTAAAAGACTTTACTACAATTTTACTATTTTTTCACATCATTTCTCAGAGTGGAGGTTTTTCTCAGTAAGATATCATGCCAATTGAGCTACTAAAGTTACAGTTGTTATAACCTGACGGCGAGATAACCAGAGACGCACGGCCGAATTGTAAAGGAGCACTTTATTTCGCTGGCGGGCTGTGGAGGGCATAGTTTCCCCTCAGATCAACAGCCCTGATTCTCCTTGCTCGTCCCATTTTAAAGACAGAAACTCCCTCCTCCTTTTGCCCCCTCCCCTCAGGGAACCAGTACAATAGTGGGAGTGACAGAGACTACAGAAGTCAAAATTAGCATTATTCACTGACAGCACAAGTACTTGCAAATACCTGCAAATACCTATACTCAGGAAACTGCAAATGCCTCCCAACTCATGGGGCAACTATAATCTTGGGCAAAATTCCTTTACGTCTAGGGGTATTATTGGAAGAATATTGAGGAATGTCTATTGGTGATAAAATGGAGTCTTTTAGTCGCCTTAACCAAGGGGCCTACATAAAATGGAATCTAGTTGCCTTCACCTTGCGGCCCAGATCACAGTGTAAGTTTATCTTTATCCACACCCAGAGTTTGATGGGAACTAGACCAAGGTAAACACAGAGCTCGGAGCAAACACACAGATACAATGTTTCTTTCTGTGCTCAAGTGTCACAATCTAACAGCCGTAAAGCACAGACGCCAAGTTTCTTTTCTCTTGGTCTGTCTTCCAAAACCACAGCACTAAGAATGTATGAGCTAGAACATGAACTATTTTGGTGAAAACTATAAATTAAGCGGTGGACCAGGACAATATTAACTCCATGAGCTCAAACACGGCGCCTACTAAGTACTCGTGCGGCTGGGACATGCCTGGACCAGGAGCGATGGCCCCGCGGGGACACCCTGACGGTGTCTGGCTGGAGTTCAAACTTCCTGGTGAGCGGGATGCCAGCCCTCGGCCACGCCTGCCCTGGTGGCCCGGGAGAACACCACAGGCGACTCCGGAGGCTGCTGACCTTCGGGGGCGCAATGCCCCGCACTCGGGCCTCCTGGCCGTGGTGGTTGAGCATTCTGGGAGAATGCAGTCACGGGATCAACTTCTACTATTCAGAAACTTTGTGACACCAACTTCCATTTTTCAAAGTTTTCCACTTACGTACAGAACCCTGCACGTATTTAAGAGAATATCTCATTAACTTTAACTTACTAGGATCGAATCAGAGATTTCCGAGATATTATATAACATAATATCTAGTTATGTTATATATGTATTTATAAATGTATATGTTTATAACAGTCCAAAGACTTAACTTCTGTGTAAAACACAGACATGAAATATAGCCCTGGCCGGTTTGGCTCAGTGGTTGGAGCGTCGGCCTGTGGACAAAAGGGTTGCAGGTTCGATTCCGGTCAAGGGCACCTACCTCGGTTACAGTTCATCCCCGGCCCTGGTCGGGGTCGTGCAGGAGGCAACCAGTCGATGTATCTCTCTCATATCATGTTTCTCTCTCTCTCTCCCTCCCTCCCACTGTCTGCAAATCAATGGAAAAGTGTCCTAGGGTGAGGATTAAAAAAGAAATATAACAAAAGGCTTCCACTTGAAGTAACTACTTTTCATAGATTTTTATTATCTTCCTAATATTTTACCTAAGTATTTCAGATTATTAGGGAAATAAGAATAATTTAAAATATTGGTTAATACTTTTATTTGAATTTGCACAGTTGAAAATTTTGCTAAACATTATTAATAAATAAACACGGAGTAATATTGATTCATTCATTAACAAGCTTTGTGATCTTCTCAACCAATGAAAATTATGATATATAAACTCAGTTTTTGTTTGCTTTCTGAAAAAGAGTAGAAAACATTTATGGCTACTATACTGTTGAAATATCTTCTACACTTGACTAACTGATGAAGGCTTCACGAAAAATACAATTTAATTTAAAAGCGATATTAGCAAGTAGTTAGTGCCGCTAAGGTAAATAGAGAGATATTTCAAAATTCTGGGACCCACCCTGTAAAAATAGAGCGAGAGGTTTCATTTATAAAATGTAACATTATTTAACCACGCCTGATGCTTCTGTCCTAGCGTTTACGTCCATTATGTCACCGTCTGTCTGTTTACCCGTTCACACCAAGGGCTCATGCATGGCACACGGAGGCCAAAGGGACAGAGCCCAGCGCCTGACCCCTCAGGCTCAGAGGACGTAAAGGTCGCGGGGATGACGAGGTCAAAGCCACAGGAGGAGAGACCCGGGGTCAATGCCGCTGACTGGGAGTCACCGGGATGCTGCGGGACGGTGAGGAGACACGCGTGGGAAAAGCCCGTTGATACTGCTGTTGGGGGTCGATCTCACCCCTTTGCTCTGTCCTCGTCCGTCTCCGGGCTCGACCTGGCCTCCCAGCCTGTCAGGCTGCTGTGAGTCCCACCTGCTCGTGCCGCGTCCCCTACGTGTCCCGCAGGTCCTCCCTCCTCCCTGTGCACACGAACGTCTGGTTCTTCCTCCGTCTCTGGGGGTTCACATCTCGGCTGATTCCTCACTGAGGACACGCCTCGGCCCTCCCTCATTCCACCGGCTTCTCTCCACAGCCGGAATCACTCTGACGTCGCAATCGCTCCCTGTCCTTAGCGTCCGGTCCCTTCTTCCTCTTACAGCGAATCACTTCTTCTCCCACCCACACCGCCAGGGGCACGCTGCTGGTGACGAGGCAGAATGTGAAACGCACCCCTGGGTCTGTTCAGTGCCGTGCGGCACCAGGCGTAACAGCGCTCCCACGCCGCCTCCGGGCTCTTCTCTGCGGTGACGCTCACCACCCCTCCTGGTCTGCAGCGGCCGGCCGTCTCTCCGCAGCGGCTTCCGAGTAGCACGTTCATCGTTTTATCCTCGTCTCCTTGCACGGTGCCTTCTTCCTCTAGGCATTTCGTCGACACCAAGTATTTCAAACGCGCCCATGAAGTAACACTTCCGAGTATGTTTCTTTACCCGGACTGTGCTATCTGCCTGGAAGGTGTGTCCATGGACATCGTCCACCTTGCTCTGCCTGCTGTCCCTCCTACTTGTCCCACAGGACAGCCAGCCAGGACTCCCCCATTTCCATCTTCTCTACTTCAGTCCACCAGTCAGGGGTCCCTGTCGTGCCTTCGTCCCCTGGCCACCCCGTCGTTCTGAGGCGGGTCGTTCACGTCTATGAAATGCACAGTGGTGTTTCCACTTCAGTGAGTTTCGTTGCTTTCAGCCTTCTCCCTTTGAAATCCTTTCCCCCCGATTGTCAGATCCATCTTTTCTTTCGAAATAGAAAGCGAGTCATGTCATCCTGCAGCTTAAAGCCTCCCCGGTTTCCTCTGGGACGGCAGGGCAATGGCAAACCGTCGCTGACAACAGTGTTCTCTGCTCTCCTTCCCACCTTCCTTTCTTCACGACGTCCTCGCACGAACTGTTACTCCGGCCACTAGCAACATGGTCTCCCCCAGTGTCCACAGCGCAGCTCGGTGCCGGGCCGTCATGACCACGGGAGGCCAGGGACTTGCTGCCTCCTCGTCTTGGTGACGTTTATGTCCTTAGCTGGGTCACAGCTTCTTGGTCCTGCATAAGCTGTGAACTGATGCGTGAGGCTGATCACCGCCTTGCTCTCAGCTGAGAGCCTTGCTCCACCGGGAAAAAAGCAAAATAACCGAAAATAACCTCCTCCCACTCCCCAGGCCGCTGTTAGCTTCTCCCGACACGCGTCCAAGGAGCCGGTCTCTTCCACGCGGCTTAGGCCTGTGTTTTTCCAGGAGGCCGTGTGTGTGGTTTCCGAATCTTACGCTCGCGTCTGCTTAATGACACGGCTCAGGAAACGTTCCCCTCACAGCATCATTGTCACCTTCTCTGTTAATCTTCGCCGTCCTCTGTGTGCACACGTGAGAAAACGGTCTCTCTGTGTGCACACGTGAGAAAACGGTCTCTCTGACCAGGTAGCACACTAGCTCCCTATTTATTCTTCTGCAAATAACCTGAAAGACCGTTGTCTGCCTGGGTCTCCAATCCAACCCCCACCACCCCCCGGGGCCCACCCCACGCAGGCCTTCATTTCCCCTTCAAAATTTAGCTTCTGTAAAGATCACGGACACCGCTCAGTCCAGAGCTGCATTCTCGTCTCCACCTCATCGATCTGTCGGTAGGTATGGCTCAGTTTCTCCTTCCCGTTTACTGTCAGCACATCTTTTTTATTAATTTTTATTTTATTTTATTATTTTTAATATGTTTTTATTGATCTTTTAGAGAGAAAGGAAGGGAGAGAGAGATAAAAACATCAGTGTGACAGAGAAACATGGATCGGCTGCCTCCTGCACGCCCCCCACTGGGGATCGAGCCGCGACCCGGGCACGTGCCCTGATGGGAATCGAACCTCTCAGTCTGAGGGATGGCGCTCCATCCACTGAGCCACATGGGCCACAAGTGTTTCTTTGTGTGACCTCACGCCACTCTCTCGTGGTTTAAACTGTCTTCTTAAGTGCATGCCCACCCCACCATTGCAGGGGAGGGGAGGCTTCTCTCTGCCAGTCTCCTGAGAACCGAACCTGTCGGTCTCCTCGTGTCCCTTCGTGCTAAGTCCCGAGTGTTCGTCTCCATTCCCATGGCGTCCACGACCGTCCACGCTCTGAGCACCGAAACCCAGACCCGCAGCCAGACCTCTGCCCTGAACGCCACACACACCAGTCCCCACGGCGCCCCCAGCAGGCGTCTCGAACTCACGTTCCCGACGTCCCGCCCGTTCTCCTACCCAGGCTCCCGCCAGCTTCTTCCTCACTCCCCTCTGCGTCCTCATCCCGGCAGGTGGCAAGTCTCCCCTGAGGGTCCTTCAGCTCAAATACCTTGGAACTACGTTTGAATCCTCTCCCTCTCCCATCCAATACTTGAGTAATCAATGCAAACTCCACTTTTAAGATCTCTAACCAAAGAACTGACCTGCACGTATGCAGAATCCACGGACCAAGACAGCAGTGTGGTGAAACCTGGCGCGGGTGGGGACCGGGTGGAGGGGGACAGTGGGGGGAAATGGGGAACATCTATAATACTCTCAACAATAAAGATACATAAAATATATGTGGACATATAATAAAAAATTACTAAACATAAAAGTGTGTATCAATCAATGAATACTATAACTTGCGTCCTGACTCTCACCGCCACGCTCCGCCATCGCCTGTAACGCCTCTCCACCCCACGACCTGCTCCTGCCTAGATTTTGTAACGGCCCCCGAACAGGCCTCCTAGCTTCTACGTCCGTGTCTCAAAGACCTGTTTCCAGCTCAGCAGCCGGAGTCCCTTTTCTGAACGCCGAGTCAGGCCCGAGAGGCGGCGTGGATTCGTGGCCCACGGCGTGGACTCTGGAGGCCGGCCTTCTGGGCTTTGCTCTCAGCAGCCACGTGACCCCGCGTGGACCACTTCCTCTCTACAGGCCTCTGTTTCCTTATCTATGAAGTGAGATTAAAATATGACCCACATATAGAATTGCAAGAAGATTGAGGTACCTGACATTGTAAAATAAATAAGATAGGAAATACAGCGGGACTATAAAGCCTGCTGAAATGAGTTGAGGCCGCTTCTCTGCCCCGAACCCTTGGCTGGCTTCCTTCACTGCTACTCTGACTGTGGTTCTCAGGCCTGTCACCCCGATCTCCTCAAACCTCTGACGTCACCCGCTGACATTTTCTCAATCACATCCCTGCAGCTAAACCAACATCCTTGTTTACCCAGAACACAGGACATTACGTGACTCGGGAACTCGCCCTGATGCGCTCGGCCTGGACGCTGCCTGCGGTCCGCACCCCACCCAGATGTCTTCAGAGATCACCCCTCGGTTCCCCCTCAAACCTGTCTTCTCACATCCACCTGCTGTCACTGCCTGGACAGATGTCGGCCTCCCACCCCGACCAGGGAAGTCACTGGTCCCGTCTCCGCTTCATTGATCATCAGGTCCTTTACTGAAGGCCAGCTGAGTCCACAGAAGGACTCCTCACCGTCCAAAGACGCTTCATCAGTGGGAAGATGTTTAATTGATGACTCTGAAAAGAGCTGGTGTAGGCGACTGTGTCTGGTGAGTGAGTGACGAGCGTTCAGTTGGTGGGGAATCGTCTGAGGATTCCCAAGGACAACGAGGCCGGATCGGGGCAGCCCCCGGGTTCAGAAGGGTGTGCAGGTGGAGATGGTGGTGGGTGGATACGGGGACCCCGCTCCGTCGTCAAGTCTACCCCAGCCCGCGGCCTCGCTCCCCTCGGACCCGTACCGGCCTTTCTATGGCCTTTCACACCCGCCCCACCTTCTGACCATGCCTGGTGGCCTCTGCCGCCTTCAGACCCAAGCAGTCCATGTGGACGTGTCTGAGCACCAGTGTCCGGGAGGTCGGCCGCACTTCACCAATTCTGCTATGACTTACGACCTCGGTCAGCGCTGAGTTCTCGACTGTAAATTCTTACGTCAGCTGGATTGGCAGACACACTTGCTAGGAAGATTCGGGCGTGTACAGAGTCAGAACGGCTGGAGGGAACGAGACGAGCTCCTGGAAACAGCCCCCCTCACCCACCGTGTTCTTCCGTCTCCCTTTCCTTGCCAGGAGCCCGGGGCCGGGCAGCTGTGACGCCCCCGCCGACCTGAGCCGCCCTGCGTCCGCCACGGTTGACGAAGCCGTCGCTCCTACAGCTGCACGAGGGATCAAACAGCTGCGGCGTGTGCCGTCTCCGCCGCGGTCTGAGTCAACAGGACGGGCACCGCACGCCATGCCGGTCGGGAGCCAGTCCCCACCGAGCCTCACGGGACTGCACCCGAGAGGTGGGACCCAGCACGGCCACAGGGCAGGAGGGGCTCTGTGAGCTCGGTCCTGGATCTCCTACACGCCAAGAGGGGCTGAGTCGGTGCCGCCAGTCAGTCCAGGGGCCGTAACAACTTCTAACACGACGTCTGGCCATCGCTTGCTGCTGGGAAGGAAACCCTTAGTCCCTGTTCCTTGCCGTGTACCTGCCTCAGTTACGTGAATACAAGGTCCTGGGCTGACCTTTAATCCGACCCACCCACGCGGTGATTAGGGACCACAGGTGACGAGACCTCACTGGGTCGCTGCTCGTTTGCTTGACTCGGGGGTTAGATCTGTGGTCCCGGGGCCATTCTGTTCCCGACGCCGACCAACCAGGACCACCCGGCCCTGAACCCTTGGCAGCCGCAGAGAAGAGAGGACGTGGGCGGGCAGGGAGCGGAGTGGGGGCAGGTGCCGTTTGGCATCTGTGTGCCAGCGAAATGGAGACAGCCTCTGCCAGAGGGAGGGAAGCGCACGGGAGCCTTGGGGTTTGGAGGGAACAGGAGTCAGGACACTGGAAGCTATTTCCAGTCACCACGAAGGCGTTAAGCCCTCATGCCCGGGCGTCTCACTCTCCTGACGACCAGAACCCGGGGCCCGACGGAAGCGCCTCGGAGGGCAGAGATTCCTCCGTCTGCCGGCAAAGTCCCTCCCCCCACGGGGACGAGCACACCACCACAGCATTAGCTGTCTTCAGCCAGTGAGGTTTTGAGATTACTTGTTTCTAATGCAAAACAAAGGCCTTTCTGTCCTTTTTTTAAATTATTTTTCCCTTTATTGATTTTAGAGAGAGAGGAAGGGAGAGAGAGAGAAACATCGATGAGACAGAACATCGATTGGCCGCCTTCTGCACGCCCCCCACTGGGGATCGGGCCCACAACCTGGGCATGTGCCCTGACCGGGAATCCAACCAGCGACCTCCTGGTGCAGGGTCGACGCTCAGCCACTGAGCCACACCAGCGGGACGGCCTTTCTGTCTTTTTCAAATAATAACTCGGCTAACTGTCACACAGATGGAACAGGATTATGGAGAAAAAGAAAAAGTCCTGCTGCATTTTAAAAATTGTAATGGTCGATGTTGTCAGTTGCTTCCTGATGGCTTAGGTATCTGCCGTCCTTTACTCCTAGCAGCCTGGGCGCTGGGGCACGTACGGAAAGGACGTATCCAGGACTGCGCGTGGTTTTATACGATACGGCACAAGGACGCGAGGAATTTCAGTCTTTAGTAAAATAACGGTTGAAATCAAGGCGATGACGCAATAACGCCAGGGAGGAATTAAACAATGGGAGAGAGAACAACTCATACACGGAAAACCATAATGAAAGTGAAGATCTGGTTCGACAGAGGAAAGAAATGAGTCTCTAACACTGTTACTGAAAAGTCCGCGGTCCAGCTGAGGAGTGAGAGCAGCAGAAGGAAGGGTGACACCCAGGGGTGCGTGCAAGGCCCACAGCACGGAACGGAGGGACTTACTGAGGTCGCGCAGCCGCCCGCGGTTTGAGGAGTTATGGATACTGCAGTCATAATGGGAACATCAATATTATCCATTTCGATAGCGGAGTGTTTATATATTACACCGTGTAACATATTTTCCATCCAGTACTAAATCCTTCCATCAGACTTCCAAGAAAAATGAGAACACAATTGTATAATTAATGTTTCATCATGCAGTGGTCTCATTAAAGTGTCCGTGCAATAAAAAATACGTAGAAAATAGAATGTTTCGGTACTTTTCTGTCTTCCTCTAAACTCCTTACTTTTACAAATAGCTCCATACTTCACCAAGATATTTTAAAAATGTGCATATACTTTAAAAAATGCCAGGAGAACAGGCTTTTCCCCAGGGCTACCCGAGGACATGCTTGTCTCCCTCCAACACGGCCCTGAGAGTGGAAGGCGGTACCCGGCTGTCACGGGGCCCAATATTGGATCTTAATAACATCTGCTCTGTGTGTGCACGCAGGCACTTGAGACTGTGTGATCACTCTTCGAGGGAATCATCCGTAGACAGCCGCCAGCACAGATCTAAACTGGGATGAACACTGGACACCCACAAGTGGGTCCCACTGAAAACAATCGCTGATAGAAATATTGCCCAATCCATCCGTTCCTGAATGCACCTCACTTCCAGTCCTGTTCAGGACTTCGAACCACTGCCCTCTAGTAAATGCTTTGCTTCTACGTTTCCAGAAAGGAGGAAGATGAAGCCATCACCCACATTATGAGACGCTTATCTCTGAATTCTTGTTACGTGAGCTCGGAGTCTGACATCTTCATCTTCGCCCAGCACCTGGAAGGGGTTTCCGTGCGCGCCTGTCAGCCAGTTCATGGACAGGAGCAAGGGCCACTCATGGTGGCTGTTTCCTTGGAAGCAGAACAGGCGACCCGTGAGGGGCTGTACTTGAGTTCCTCTCACTTCCCATCAGTGAAAGCTTATATCGAAAGTCCACATGGAAGGACCCACGGTGAAGGACGGCTCAGTGATGGCGGTGTCATTTACGCAGAGCCGGGCTCCGTAGAGTGCGTCCTGAGGGAATGGAGGGAAAAACAACTTCCTCTGTGGTGACGAGGAGAGAGAGAGGAGCTACCTGGGGACAGGTGCACTGATGCAGCCCACGAGCCCTCACAGCGGCTTTCTGCCCCCCGTCCTGGCTGTGAACCTGGACCGCTGCAGCTCTCCCCGGCACAGTCCTGCACCTGACTCCTTCGCTGCTGCCCTGGCAGAAAGGGGCTGCGTTGAAAGGGAAGATCTCAGTAGCGGAAAGAACTGAGTCGAGATGAGCTCACCTGAACGTGTAAGGAAAAGTGGTGCAGATGGACGCAGAGTGGAAATGCCGAGGCCTTGACAGACGAGGAGATGGTAACCAGAGAGGCGGGCAGGCGGAAGCACCCTGTCCCCCGTTCAGTGTGTGGGAACGAGGAAAAGACACAGACGCAGAGCCTCTGCCAACGTCGTCGAAACAGCCCGCCCAGCGTTGGCCGCTTCAGTCAATCACCGCGATGAATACTCATGTGAGAAAATCCATTTCACAGAGAAATCAATACATCGCTGATTGAATGCTTGACTCCTCAAATGTCATGGACCCCATCCTCCGAGACACCGGTAGGACAGGAAAACGGCACAGGGGCAGAGGAGTAACAGAACATGATGGAAATCACCGCGGCGTGAGGTCGCTGACAGGCGTCCGTCCCGAGGAGAGGAGAGGGTCGGCTCCAGCCCGCTGTGCGTCAAGGACCTGGGCGGTCGTCACAGCCAGCCATCGACGACAGCCAGCGACCAGCAACGCACAGGAAATGGAGAACGCAGTCCTCGCCGAGACGAAGACAAAAAGCAGTATCATTTACACGCATTGCTTCTGTCCTTTCAAAAGTAGATCCCCCCACCCCAAATTCCTAGATATGAAGTGGCTTGGGGGGGGGGCGCGTCAGGCCTCCCTGTGCGTGAAGGGGGCTCCCGGCTGGTACCCGCACTCACGACAGCCGACGCCCCCCTCTGACACCCAGGTTTCCGAGGGGAAAGACCAGGCTGTTTGTGCTCTGGGCGTCCCACGCCGGCTGTCCACGGAGACACGTAACCTGCACACTTTGGAAAGTGCTTTTCTCACGAGGACACGCACGCCAGTCTGGGCCTGGCTGCGAGGTGAGATTCCGAGCTCCCGACAAGCTCCGGGGACGCCGTGACCGCCCTCACGGTGTGAGGCTCTGACGGACACGGCAGGGGAGCAGGGTGACCCTCGAAGGGCCTGGGAGACGACGGAGCCGTCCCGAGGGAGGGCGCACCATCTCCTCAAGCACGACGCAGTTCTCACGGATCCGTGGGCACCGGCTTGGTGTTAAAGCCCAGAACTCCAACCTCCTGTAAGCAATGCCCGGAAACCACCCAGCATCCCGGTCCTGAGCTCTGTGGGGTAGGACCTGTATCAGGGACATTTTAATTTAAAATAGGAGGAGGCCGATTTCTAAAGTAAACTTGAAATGTCATTTCAAAAGAGCGCTTCCCTTGCATTTTAAATTCCTCGTCTCCCTGGCTCCTGGTCCCCACTTGCCTTGTGTGGGCTGAATGTTTACGTTCAGAACGAAGTGCGTGTGTGAGAGCAGCTCACCTTCCCTGGAACCTGCGTCTTGGTGCAATATGGGCCACCTGTGGAACCCTTTACAAGTGTCTGTCCAGATAAGCTGCAGCTATAAAATGACAGAAGTAGATTTCAACATTCACTCATCACACCCTCTTCTCAAGCAATTCTTGAGCGATGAGTCGGGCAACACTTCCGAGGAAGTCGAAGTTGAGACGCCTGCTCTTACAGCGGGTTTAACCGATGGAGAGGACAAGATGCTGGAAAGGGTCCAGCAGTCACGTGTGGTCTGTGACGGGAGAGTGGACGGCAGAGCCCTGGGGCGGGAGTCTCCGTGACATTTAAATTGGCCACGAAGGAAGGAGTGGACATGTAGGAAAAAGGGAATCCACGTGGAAGGAAAAGAGCCCCTTGCAAAGAAACTGCCTAAGAATCAGGATGGAGGAGGAAGCCAAGGGGACAGCTGGAGCTCGGCCCGCCCCGCCCTTCCCGCCCTCCCCACGTGGGCCCGGCCGTGGGGAGACGCAGGTGTCTGAGGGCGGAGGGGGGCAGGGGGGCAGGGGGGCGCCCCCTCACATGGCATCGTGATCCCGCAGATGCCCTGTGTCGGAGGATGTTTCCATGTGTCCTGGAGAGGACTTCGCATTCCGCATTTGTTGGGTGTGTCGCTGTATAAATGAAAATGTAAGTGTTCAATCAGATCAAGGCTGGTTGACGACATCGCCCACACTTTCTGTGTCCATCCCGTTTTGATGTGTGATGACCGAGGGTGGGGGGCTAAAGTCCCTCACTGTGTGCCTTTATTTCTCATCTGTTTCAGGTGCTTTTTGCTTCATTTATTTGGCAACTCTGCTAACAGGGGCCACACACTTCGGGCCGTGCGTCTTCTTGACGGACAGACCCTGTTACGTTCGTGGAATGACTGCTTCCGGGACACTTTGTCTGCGCGGTCGCTTTGCTTGTGGGGACAGCTGGTTCAGGGTTCTGGTGACTGGTGGCTTTGCGGTCTATCCCCATTTTCCCACTTCTGGCCAGTGTGTGTCTGTATTTAAACAGCATGACGAATGGTCTGCAAAGGTCAGGAACGGACTCTGTCTACACCTACACGTCTTTCCCGATGAGTCCAGACAGACCGAGTGGCTGCTTTTCCTGAGAATTTTGCTTGTTCTTCCAAAGCCACCACCTGTCAGATGCTATTTTTATTTCATTTATTTACTTATTTTTCTTTGTTTTTTAATCCTCACCTGAGGATATTTTTCCATTTATCTTCAGATAGAGTGGGAGGGAGGGAGAGAGAGACACATCAATGTGAGAGGGACACACCGACTGGTTGCCTCCCGCACGACCCTGACCAGGGACAAACCGTAACCGAGGTACGGGCCCTTGACCGGAATCGAACCCCCAACTCATGGGTCTGCAGGCCGATGCTCTAACCGCTGAGCTAAACCGGCCAGAGCTTGTCAGAGCATATTTTTAAACAGTTTGTTTCTTTCTGGATAGAACTTTGATGATCACTGATGAATAGGTGTTTTTCTTCGTTCAGAGCCATGTGGTGAGTATCTGCTCAGTTGTGGGTTTCTTTTCCTCTTGCCGTGGCCACCTGAGGCAAAATCTTCATTTTCTCCTGTGTAGTGTGGTCCAGAACCGAGGTCAAACGTCCCCTCAGAAAATGTGCCATACAAACGTCACACTCAGGACATCGACAAAAGTGCAGTCACACATTTGATTAAGTTGGCATTTTGTAAATGGAGGTGAATTCCAGAATTTCAGGGAAAAAAAAATGCAGGCCTTATCAAAGATGACCTGGGTCTCACCACAGCTTCCCCGTCGGGTTCCCTTCCCTTCTCCCCGGCCCCTGTCTCTGCCGTAGGAACTGACTCACCTCCTTCCCTCTCACCAGCCTCTCCCTTCCTGGGCTTCACCCGGTGACTCACATAATCCCTAAATCCCCCGTAAAATGCCAAACGCTCCCTAATTCCGCCTCCACCTTTGTGATGCTCCCAAGGTGAGTCTGGTCAATTAGACCGCGGGGGCCCCTGGCCTGTGTCCCGCCCAGCTCCGCACCTGCTCCTGTCGCCGGCCGCAGCCCAGGGTGTCGACCAAGTTCTGCTTTTGTTTCCGTCTCCCGTCTGGGGTACGGAGGCATCTGCAGAGAAGCCGTCCCGAGACCTTCCGAGCAGACTTCCAGCACGATGTCCTCAGAACTCTGTTCTCGTGAAGAGAGAAACAAGAAGAGGCCGAGTTCTCGCCCTGGAACTAGGATGACGTCCTAACTGAGGCGTCGTCGATGCTGAGGGACCGAGTCGGGGACATTCGCACCAGGACGGGCCCCAAAGACAGCTCTGGGTTCAGACTCAGTGGCGTGACTTTGGAAACACCATCTGCCCTCTGTGATGCGTCGGGCTCATTTGAAACGCGAGTAGAACACACACCCACCTGAAAGATGTGTTTCGGGCTTGACCGTGACACGCGTGTGGCGTGGGCCTCGACCTTGCCCGGTAGTGGCGCTGAGCCCCTCCGTGTTCGTCACTCACCCAGGGCTTCTGGAGGGTGGGCGGGCTCTGCTCAGGGGCCTCAAAGACGGGAACTCGTCCCAGGAGAGGGTGGAGGACCCTCTGACCTTGGCCTAAAGGAAAGGGCTCCCCACGGGAAAGTGCGGTTCGTCCACCACGGCGGCCCCCGCGCCTGCTGCCCGTGTTCCTTCGTGACAGCTCACTGCGGGGGAGGCTTGTCAGAAAGGGCCCGTGGGAAACCAAGGCTCCCGCCAAGTGTGTCTGTGAGTCCAGATGGGCCTGGGAGCCCTGTCCTCAAACAGGATTGAGGAGAAGGTCGCTCACATGGGGTCCCGTTTGACGTGCATTGGAACATGGACCCGAGAAGAGGGGGCACCGTGTACCGCAGGAGAGAGAGGTGGGGGGACAGAGCATGTGGGTCTGAGGGGCGGGCGGTGAGCCAGCCCTCACTGCTCCCAGAGTTTGAAAACCCTCCGGAGCCCGGCTGGTGTGGCTCAGTGGTTGAGCGTAGACCCTGCACCAAGAGGTCACCAGTTTGATTCCCGGTCAGGGCACATGCCCAGGTTGTGGGCCCGATCCCCAGTGCGGGGCATGCAGGAGGCGGCCAATTGATGTTCTCTTTCATCGATGTTTCTATCTCTCTCCTTTCCTCTCTCTAAAATCAATAAAGAAAAAATATTTTTAAATAAATAAATAAATAAATAGAAATCCTCAGAGGCCTTATTTCCAAAGAATCAGACTGGGGCTCTTCTGAGGACCCGCAGGTGGGGAAGGTGACGGGTGTTGGAGGGGAAGGGGTAGCTCAGTGGCCAGCAGCTCTCAGCTCGGAGAATCTGGACACGAGCTCGGAGAAATGGGAGTCGGTCTCCTAGTCCCGGAGTCTGTGAGAGACGCTGAACAAAGCCACCACCCAGGCTCGTATCGGTGATACTGTTGCAACTTCAGCCCGGCCAGCACATTTGTTTTAAAGTGTAAACAGCAACAAAGAATTTACGTGATCGATCGTAAGGAGGGCAAATAAGCACAAGGCATTTCCTTCTTCTGAATTCACGAAAGCACATTCCCTAAGAAAATGATTCAACCAGTCAGTATACGTTTCGGTTGAATCTCGAGCTTGGAAAATACCACATGCACCCATTCTTAAATTCTTACTAACAGGGAAATCTGAGTTCAGTCTGATTTCTAGGAAACACTATCACATAGCATAACATCGTTTAAATGTACTTGACAAGGCCTTGTCTTTTTAAATGTACTTCAGTTGACGTAATTAAATTAAACCTTCCCCAAAGTGCATCTCAATAAACAATATTCTGAAAAAAAATAATATTTAAAATGATTTTATGGTGAAATAAGTTTGGAAAATTCATATTACACCCATGTCTTCACACTTGGTGATCGAGATGTCCATTAGCAGCTAAAATGCCAAAGAATTACAGCAGTAAAGAAAACTTACTAGGTTTAACCCAAAATTTCTAAAACCCACCAACCAGGAAACTTGGCTATTTGAAATAACATCTTCTGAAAGCCCCGGGAACTCACATTTGGAAAATGCTGACCTCAGTGTATTTTTGGCAACATCGCAAGTTATAATAAGTTGTGTTTCTATGTTGTATTTTCTTAATTTGTAACAAGAGCTTAATTTCAACCATCATCTCACAGAAGTGTTAGGACTGGTAATAGATACAAATGTGAGGCAGTCCCCACATACCTTGGTACATAGTTGTCCCTCAGTACAAAAGGATTCACATCGTTCAGCTCAGATAATAACAATGATCAACTAATTCAGCTGGATATTGACAATAAAAAAGACCCACCTTCAGAATAATTGCTTTCAAACTAATTTTTACATTTCTCCACCGTTAAAAAGAAAAATAAATAACATTGTAACTGGAACCCCCGTACTCATGCAGGGTAACAAAAAGAAGTTACAGAAACACTGTTGCTATTCCTCCTCGTGATGTATTTATTCTATATTCCGGCCTATAGTATTTAGTCTACATTCTAATTTTAAATCGGATTGTGTCCCCTTAGACTGATTTTGTAAACGCTGATCCTTGGAAAACTTCAGCTCTAAAAGTGTGTAACATCCACAGCAAAATTATGTGTGCTCACAACGAAACCAAAGTATCTGGGTCTATTGCATCCGCCTGGAAGTGGGCACCGTGACCCGGAAGGTGTGCTCCACGCCCACACACCACAAATCCTAATTCGGAAACACCCAGGGGCTGGCATTCCGGTTTGTTTCCGCAAATGAGAAGCCGTTCAAGTGATCGGCCTTGGAGACGATTTGCACCGACCAGCAAATGTATCTGCAAGACTACGCCTGCACCCCATAGATCCTGTTAGATACAAATATGCCAATGGACAGGCACTTAGTAGAAATACTGCTGAACCTTTTGAAAAAATAGTCCTGCACGCTTTGACAGCCAAGAATCCTTCCCGGTGTCCGGGTGGTAGGTAATTGCGTCAGGATTTCTAAACCCACGTTCCAGACACAGGCCCTTCATTTCTGGTCTTTCTTGACTAGAAAGAAAAACCGTACAAAACGTTCTTATGTCAGCGCTGATGATTAAATTAGCATTTTTCTTCTGCTGGATAATTGTTTGACTGACAGATTGATAAACAATGCTCACTCATCAAAAAAAATTATACTGAATTTCTAAACCGTGTCCTAAGGACAAGTGTGTGTGAAACCACGGATCCCACGCGAGCATTGACTTTCTGTGCACACCGCCCGACACTTCCTGAAGAAGGAAAAAACCATAAATCAGAGGCCAAGGATTCAAGTGTTCAGAGAAAAACCTATTAAATAAATAAATGCATTTTTAAAAATCTCCAATTTGGGGTGGCGAAATTGATTTACAATCTCTAATTTGCTGTGCTGTTCTGCGGGGCGGAGCAGATAAATCCGCGAGGCTCGCCCAGCATTTGTAATCAGGCAGCAGCCGTGAGCGCTGCATGCAGACGCCTCGCCCCCATGCATAGGGGAGAGGCTGGAATAACACAGCCCACACACGTGAGCCTGCATTGCTCCCGTGAAGAACACACACGCGTGCACCTCCCAGCCTCCGTGAGCATGTCACTGTCCGGCTTCGCGGTCACGTCGGGACTCCGGTTCAGGGGCTTCTCCTGTTCGGTATTCAGGCTGCGGTCCCTGCCTCCCCCGGGCTTGCTTCCAAGCAAATGATCACAGCTTCATGCTGTCAAAGCCGCTTGGTGTCAGGCAGGTCCCGCAGAGCCGGAGCTGTGGGCGTTGCCGTTTTGAATGCTCCTGTGATGATCATTGCCTATCAATTTGCATATTGCAAAATATTGACCGGGACCAGCATTGATTTTTCAATTGTGTTGTTCACCAACAGCCATGCAGAGCTATCCCTCTCATCACAGCCAACAAACCAACCATCAGGATAACAGCTGGAGGAAGGGAAGACCTAGGTTGGAGCCTCGGAATTCTTACTGTCAGGATCCTTCCAAATGTCAAATAAAGACGAGGCAGATCGAAACGCGTGCCAAGACGGCATTTCAGGGACCAGCAACTCGAATCAAGGCTCGTAACCCCTTCTCCGCAAATGGGCCACTAGCCAGCTTGCAGATGCCTGCCAGACCCAGAGCATTGCCTGTCCCAGCTCTGTTCCTTCAGAAGAGCCCCAGGGCTGCCGCACGGAGATCACAGTTTGGCTGAGACGGGGGACAGGCCTCTGCTAGACTGCAAATGCGAGACGGCACCAGTGTGCAGCTGATAGAGCCCTAACCTGTCCTATTTCCACTGTCACGGGCGAACCCCCCCTCCCGCATGGCTCACTCTTATGCCCACGGCTCTGCCGTTTGTCTTCTGTGGTTGGCGGCTCTGATCCAGGAGTTACAGGAAACGTTTCCGCTGAAACCTCAGGAGTGGTTACGAAACGTGCATTGAGTCGAGATTAAGACAAACTCGGCGCTCGAGCGAAAGGCCACGCTATAGCTCTGCAGCTGTCACTGTGAATGTTATGGAATTCCAGGAAGTCATTCAAATGGGTTTAAGTTAAAGCTGTGCCACACTGCCCGCCAGTGAGGCTCAGTGGCTGAGCGTCGACCCTGCACCAAGAGGTCGCTGGTTCGCTTCCTGGTCAGGACACATGCCCAGGTTGTGGGCCCGATCCCCAGTGGGGGGCATGCAGGAGGCGGCCAGTCAGTGTTCTCTCTCATCGATGTTTCTATCTCTCTCTCTCTTCCTTCCCCTCTCTCTAAAATCAATAAAGAAATAAAATAAAATAAGGCTGTGCCACATTAACAACAGGAAAATCCATGAAAGATTTTGGGGGAAATATCTGTAAATCATGAGCATGACGGCTGCATTTAAGAAGGTAGAGAAAGCAGACTCGTATTCAAGGAATACTTGCACAAACTGTTAATAAAGAATGATCATGTAGTCACTGAACTACTAGAAAACAGGGTTACAGCTAATGAGACACTAGCAGTTAAAATATGAATACGTCGAAAGCTAGAACAGTTCTCAGTGCCATTTCAGAAAACACTGCAGATATTTCTTCAGGAAGAAACAACACATTTGACAAAATAGCATAAGAAATATTGATTTAGAATTCACTAGAGGCTTGTCACTTATAAAATAATACCAAATTAGCATTTAATTTTTTTTTTAAGTATTAAAGCGTTGGGGCCCTAAAAGCACAAATAGTTATGTATCACCCCTCAGCACCTCCGACTCACAGAAGAAGTGTTCCGCAGCAGGGGTTTGCCCGTCACTCAGGCCACCACCAATGTAGCAGAAGAAAGTAGCGCTCTCAGGACAGGTGGCGGACGGAGCCTGGCAGTGGAGACCACGCTCCCATGGTCCGTGTTTACCCCCAGCACAGGCGTCACTGGGCACACACCGGGATCAATACCTGCTCGGAGAGGGATCGATCCAGCCACAGACACGGCGTTAGGGGGTAAGCGGTTGCCAGGGGAAACATGTCTGCCGGTGTTAGTTTTCTGCGCTGATTGAAATTGAGAAGGCGGGTACACAAGGCACTCCTCAGCCTTGACCAAATTTACTCTGAAGAAACTCTAATGACCATATTGATCACAATCACACCAGTGACAAGTCCAGATATTCTCACCAAAGCGTGTGATCAGTTCTGAATTGATCAAATTACCTGCTGTTGTGAAAAGCAGATTTCTATGATGGCAGGCTATGGGATCAACTCCGCAGTGCTGAATTTAATCGTTTCTTTTACTGATGTTTTGCCCGTCTTCCGGCGGATTCCTTTATTCCACTCACCGTGCCGTCACCGAAACCCACAGCCCTTCCACAGCTCCCACTCACAGGCCCTCCACGCTCTTCTAGCTCAAGGGTCTCTTTTACCCCAACTCTGGGTTTGGCTTCACAAGTGCTGACTTGACAACACGCTTCACCTTGGCCCCACACCCCATCGCACGCATGTGTGCGTACACACACGCACACCCACACACCCATGCACACACACACTCGCACACACCCACACTCACGCACACTCACATACCCACGCATACCCACAAGCACACTCATGCACACACACACTCACAGTCACACACGCACACACACACTCACGCACACACCCACACACCCATGCACACACACCACACACACACTCACACACACACTCATACACACACTCACACACGTGCACACTCATGCACACACGTGCTCACACACACTCATGCACACACTCACACACACGTGTGCACACACATGCACACACCCACACTCACGCACACTCACGCACACATGCACACTCACACACACACTCGTGCACACTCATGCACACACGTGCTCACACACACTCATGCACACTCACACACACATGCACACACACACACTCACACACACTCATGCACACACACACACTCATACACACACACTCGTGCACACCCACACACATCACCCCAAACACTGAATGGATTCTGAGCCTGGAGCTTCTACCCTTCAGCTTCAGAGCTCTCTCTCTGCAGCACAAACACCTCTAGAGAAAGATTCAATGATTGCTTCATTTTAATCTGGCTCCCTGATCCTTCTCAACAATCCTATTCCTCCTGGATGACCTTGAAGGACACGCCAAACCTTTTTGTTCCCCCTATGTGTTCACGTGTTCCTGTGGCCAAACCCTCCTTCTGGACACACGCTGCTGCCTCCCTTCTCCTTGAAGAGCATTCCCGGGGCCCTCCCCACTCATCTGCTCCACACTGACACGAATCTGCAGCTGCCCCCTCATCGCCTGCTGCCCTCGAGCCGTCACCAAGCACTCACCCTGCGCCGGCCTCTGTGCTGACAGACACAGGGTGCTCAGGACAAGCGACACCCTCAGGAACTGGCCTCCACTGGGGCAGACAGGAGAGGACCACGGGGTTAGAAATGCCGTGACATTGAGTGCAGGACGGTGGAGACGCAGAGCCTTGGCACCAGGCGGGGGTGGCTGTGTGATTGATGGTAGTTCCTAGAGTGACCTCCAGGTCGAGATCTGAAGTGGCGGTGAGAATTCACCAGGGAAACGGGGTGAGACGGGCTGGGAAGAAGGCCCTGGCCTGACGGAGACATGCCCAGGAGAGGGAGACAGGACGCACAGGTGGCGTGAGGACAGGTGCTTCTGGAGACTCGGTGGGGACCCAGCGGAGTGCCTGGCAGCAGTGAGACCCAGCATGTGTGAAGACACCCAAGAGTGCCCGGGTCTGGTGGAAACTGCTCAGAGGCACCTCCTAAGGGCGGAAACCATGTCGGGCACGCAGTTAGGTACTTAACACATTTTAAAAAGCTAATATTGGGCACATTAAAAATCTTGTTTGAGCCTGGCCGGTATGTCTCAATGGTTGAGCGTCGACACTGCACCAAGAGGTCGCCAGTTCGATTCCCAGTCAGGGCACATGCCCAGGTTGTGGGCCAAATCCCCAGTGGGGGGCATGCAGGAGGCGGCCAGTCGATGTTCTCTCTCATCGATGTTTCTGTCTCTTATTCTCCCTTTCCCTCTCTCTAAAAAAAAAATCAATAAAGAAAAAATTTTTAATGAGTATCTGTAAAATAGATACAGATAGATATAAAAATACATATCTGTGAATTGTATAATTAAATGACTATTCCATTTTATTACATTGACTATTCACCTGTTCATCTATCTTTCTTAAATTTTTTGTTTACTTATATTTTACGACCTTTCCCCCCAAAATAAATATGCCATGCATGATTCAGCATGTTGAAAATAAAGTAAAAAAATAACACTTGTTAGAATCTTAAAGAATTTTGCTGTTATTCTTCTAAGAGCAGTCCTGAAATACACAATAGAGATGAAATACTTCATATAGGTCATGAACTTATTAAGCCACTGGTTTTAGAATATATTTTAAAAATTAAAATGAGGTCAAAGAGTAGAGCTGTTTTTGCCTTTTTTTAAATAGCGAAATTAATATATTAATTGCAGTGCTTTTTAAAATATTAAATTAACAAAGCTATACTTTCCATTTTGAAAATACTACTTTGACTATTTAACCCTGAATTACCCCTTTTTTTCATCTAATTAAAATTTTGATAAAAAAAGACCAAGTTACATCAGCAATACAACCGGACAATAATATTTTCTCTGTGACAGTGAGTACGCACAGCAAGCAGCATGGGCGATCCGAGCAGCACAGCGCAGAGTCGGAAAGAAAGCTGCTCTCCATACGTCCATCCCGTTGAGGTTCTAGCGGTTCATTCAGTAAGTAGACATCACTGAGAACATGTTTATTGTGTAGGAAACTGCACTTGAGAACCAAGGATGAACGAGACAAAAGCTGTCTGGCCGAATCGTCATGACTTGGGTCTTGCCAAAGGAACCTGGGCCGTGACAGCCCGGCAGGATCGACAACCACAGAGACTGATCACCGGGCTTCATCATCGAAACCGAGAGCCGTAGTCCTTCCAAGGTCACCGTCAAGAGCGTGAAAAGACAACCCTTGGACTAGGAGAAAATAATTGCGAGTCATACAGCTAATAAGGCACTTATATCTAGATCTTATATAGAAAGAACTCTTCCAGCCCAATAATAAAAAGACAAATAACCCAATTAAAAAATGGACAAAGACCCTGAATAGCTCTTTCTCCACGGAAGACATGCAAATGGCCAGTAAGCACACGAAAAGGGCTCCACACCCTCAGTGCTTGGGAAATGCAAATAAAATCCATAAGGCACCACGGCACACACACTAGAGTAAGAAATACGAAGAGCGACCAGTGCTGTGAGGATGTGGAGACAACGGACCCCCGCACCCTGCTGGTGGGAAACAGACGGGAACCCGCCGGCCGTTCCCGGACAGCTGCACACAGAGCTGCCCTGTGCCCCGCAGTTCCCTGCCAGCTACAGACCCAGGGGAAATGAAAGCATGTGTCCCGCAAAAACGAGAACCCAAACGTGTATAGCGGCATTATTTACAACAGTAAAAACCTCGGACACCCGCAAGCGCTCGTCAGCCAGTGAACAGATAAACACACGCGGCCCAGCCGTGCGACGGGGTGCAAGGAATAAAAAGGAATGAAATGCGAATATATGATAGAACGTGAATGAACCCTGAAACACGCTAAGCGAAAGAAGTCACTCACAGAAGACCACAGAGGATGTGACGACGTTCGTGCAAAGCCCCAGATCAGAGAAACCTGTAGGAAGAAGCCGTGTGGGCTCAGGGCAGGGGGCGGGTGGCAGCCAAAGGGTGCGGGTCTCCTGTGAGGCGAAGGAAATGGTCTGCGATGAGATGTGTCCCTGTCGGCGACCACACCGGCATCAGGGCACCGTGCCATGTCAGTGGGCGGGTTGACGTGAACTGTTCCTCCCTGGAGCCACCAGAAAGACATCCTTGGACGATGAGAGCAAGTGTGGTGAGCCTGCCCCCCCGGATTTGGGGTTTGCGGGGCTACGGTGATGAAGACAGTGTGACAGTGGGGCGAGGATGGGCCCACTGACCGATCGAGGGGTCGAGAACGTGGAAACAGATGCCCACGAATGCTCGGGTCACAGGGGACGTCCTGCTGCAGAAGCGTGGGGGAGGGATGGCCTTTCAGACCCGCAGAGCTGGGCTCGTGCATTTGAAGAGTTCACACGACCTACGCACTATTCACAAGGAGCCCTCTTGTTCCGCTGTCACACGTCAGAGAGGCGGGCTCTGGCGTTAAAGGGAGAGTTAAGCCCCGGCCGGTGTGGCTCAGTGGTTAGAGCATCGGCCCTTGGACCAAAGAGTCGTGGGTTCGATTTCAGTCAAGGTTATGTACCTCAGTTGCAGTTTGTTCCTCGGCCCTGGTCAGGTCGTGCAGGAGGCAACCAGTTGATGTGTCCCTCTCATATCGATGTTTCTCTCTTCTCCCCACCCCCATACTCTGTCTGAAAATCAGTGAAAAAATATCCTCGGGAGAGGATTTTAAAAAAAAAAAAAGGGAAAGTTAAGCCTTGACCCACTCATTTAGAGTTCTCTCTGCCCCACCCCGTGGACCGGCCCAGATACTGTGCAGGTGCTGACGGACACGCGACATTCGTTTAGCGCCACTGAATAGTGTCCAGATAGACACGGCTACGTATATGCTCTGTTGGCTACGCAGGGCATTCTCTCTGACGTTAAAGAAACTGCTTTGCAGGGATGAGGCCGGGCGTCCAGCTGGCCCTTGAGCCGTCGCTCCTCGTGCCCTCTTCACGGTGGAGACGTGTCCTCGGCACCTGAGCTCTCCTCCCACCTGCGCATTCTGTGCACACGGCCACACTCGCGCCGCCAGCTCTGAAGGTACCACGCAGCCTCTCAGCTCAGACGTGGCCTCAATTTCACACGGTCATTCTTATGCAGCTTCCCAACATGCAGATTAAATGTCCTATTCAGTCGCAGATGGTTCTGGAACGGAGTTCTTCAGCAAATGTGAGTGAAAGTGTGTCATCTGCAATGGACTGCAGACACGACTGATGGTCTCCACCCCGGGTCTTCTGTCAGGATGATGCTCAGTCCCACCACCTGCCAGGCCCAGACAGCTTTTCTCTACAGTGTGCGTGTGCATGTGCGCACGCGTGTGTGTGTGTGAGAGTGCAAGTGTGTGCGCGCGCATGCATGCAAATGTGTGTGTGAATGTGCAAACATATGTGCACGTGTGAGTGTGTAAACATGTGTGTGAACATGTGTGTGAGTGGGTGCATGTGTGTAAACATCTGTGTGCATATGTATGAGTGTGTGCATGTGTGTTTGTGTGTGTGCAAGTATGTGTGGGTGGGTGCATGTGCATCTGTGTGTGGGGGGTGTGTAAGCATGTGCACAAGTGTGTGTGTGGGTGCATGTTCATCTGTGTGTGGGGGTGTGTAAGCATGTGCACAATGTGTGTGCGTGTTTGTGTGCATGTGAGGGTGTGTATTTGTGTGTGAGTGTTGTGTGCATCTGTGACTGTGTGCCTGTGCATGTGAATGCGTGTTTTTGTTTGGTTTTCTTTAATCCATGTGTGTGCTGTGGGAACAGTGGAGGTGTTTGGTAATGACCTGGCTCTTTTGGTTGGGGGACCACCCAAGGTTTTCTGTGCAGGCGCCTGGAGAGGTGATGAGGAAAAAGGACACAGTGGTATCTGTCTTTATCCATCCCCGGCGTCCTGGATGACATCTTACAGGGAAAATATATTGGAGAACAGTAAAGCGTTTGTTTGACAAAGGATATAAAATGCATAGACTTGGGACTATTCCTTTCTGGGGTCCAGTCAAGCACATTTGAGGCAGACTTGAACGTGGGCCTTCTCTCCTCCCACAGTCCAGATGGGGCGGCTCTGTCCCCCCACAGTCCAGACAGGGCGGCTCTGTCCCCCACAGTCCAGACGGGGCAGCTCTGTCCCCCACAGTCCAGATGGGATGGCTCTGTCCCCCCACAGTCCGGCAGGGCGGCTCTGTCCCCCCACAGTCCAGACGGGATGGCTCTGTCCCCCCACAGTCCAGATGGGATGGCTCTGTCCCCCCACAGTCCGGCAGGGCAGCTCTGTCCCCCCACAGTCCAGACGGGATGGCTCTGTCCCCCCACAGTCCGGCAGGGCGGCTCTGTCCCCCCACAGTCCAGACGGGATGGCTCTGTCCCCCCACAGTCCAGACGGGATGGCTCTGTCCCCCCACAGTCCAGATGGGATGGCTCTGTCCCCCCACAGTCCGGCAGGGCGGCTCTGTCCCCCCACAGTCCAGACGGGGCAGCTCTGTCCCCCCACAGTCCAGACGGGATGGCTCTGTCCCCCCACAGTCCAGACGGGGCAGCTCTGTCCCCCCACAGTCCAGACGGGGCGGCTCTGTCCCCCCACAGTCCAGATGGGATGGCTCTGTCCCCCCACAGTCCAGACGGGATGGCTCTGTCCCCCCACAGTCCAGACGGGGCAGCTCTGTCTCCCCACAATCCAGATGGGACAGCTCTGTTCCCCCACAGTCCAGACAGGGCAGCTCTGTCAGACCCAGGGTTGCCCTGTGGAGTCAGAGGAAGAACGTCCTGTTGGGAAAGGACTGTCGTGCAGTCTTGGACCCCACTCAACCTCACAAGAATGAATGTGGAGCCGGGGAACTTCATGTCTCTGAGACAAGGGTCCCACAGTCTGGCTGTCACTGGTGGGGGACTCTCCTCTCCGGCCTGGGGAGTGTCCCTCCTTTGCAGCCACTGCCCTGGTGTTTGCCCCCAGCTGTCAGTATTCAGACCCCTCAGGAAGGGGGGACCCTGCCCCTCGGGCCGAGTGGGTGCTGCGGTGGCTGCTGGGCACTCGCTGTGCTGGAGGGGCCCCTGCCCTCTCCTGGGGCTGACCTTGGGGTTGACCTTCCTCCCTGTGAGGAAAAGCGGTGTCTGTCTGGGCCTGACCAGTGTCCTTTGTGGCAACTGCTACCAAGACGCAGTGGGCGAAGGGTCGGCTTCTGTCCTGGGCCTGCACCGTGTGGCCTCCCGTCCTGCGTGGGAGGGTCCTCTGAACACCGAGACCCCATGGACAGTGCTCAGCCCTGTGGCCTATATTCAGCCCCATAGCCCCATGGTCAGGCCCCCCAGCCTGTGGTCAGCCCCATGGCCTGTGGTCAGCCCCGTGGCCCGTGGTCAGCCCCGTGGCCAGCCCCGTGGCCTGTGGTCAGCCCCGTGGCCCGTGGTCAGCTCGGTGGCCTGTGTACTCAGGGAGGAGCCAGCCCTGGGACTGCGGCCAATTATTTTCAGAAAGTTCCTTGTTGGGTTTGGCTTCCAAGAAGTAAATGTAAGAGCGTTTCCCAAATGTAAATAAGTGAAATTCTGAGAAAAGAAAGCACATCCAGAAACAGCCAGTGGGGGGGGGGGGGGTCCAAACGAATGAAATCCTGACCCTCATACTAATGCACCTCCGTTCCACAGAGCACAGGGCCATCTGGGCTCCTATGTGCAGTAAACTCTGCTGCTGCTTCATTACGGTGGCTTTGCTTGCTAGTCCCCCAGCTTAAGAACACAGCAGTGACCCGTTCACAAAGCCAGCCCTCTCCCCCTACAGCCTGCGTCATCGAGACACAAAAAGAGGACAGTGTCTAACCTGGAGATTGTGTGGTATCACCTAAGGGGCAAGGAGGAGAATTTATAAATAGTCCTGAACTTTGTAGTGAACATGAAATTTTCTTTTTATGGAGAAACTAAGACCCAGATATTATGATTCACTGTGTTCTGAGTTGGACTCAGGCGTCTGGCCCCTAACACATCCCAAGAAGGTGATTCTGGGGTCTACACAACTTGAGATGAGAGTCAGAACCTCACAGATCCTGGTTCCCAGGAGAACGAGGACAGACGTACTCAGGAACAGAAACATTTCCCCCAACCGCACAAGTCAGCATGTTAGTACACCCAAAAGGTCAACATCTCCTGTCCCCGCTCAGGGATCGGGGCAGCGATTTCAAACAGGGTGCCTCAGTGCCGCCCAGACAGGGCAGCAGAAGCAGCCCATCCATAACATGTACCTTTCACAATGCTGCATCTGACCATCTGCTTGAAGCAAGGGACCACGTCTCTGATTGTGAACATCAGTCAATCTAAACATGTTTGCATTTTCCCAGAATATTTTCATTTCAGACTAGACTTACCACCTCTGCGTTCTAATACAACAAACACACGCTTAGAAAAATGTAAAGCTGCCCGGCCGGTGTGGCTCAGTGGATGGAGTGTCGTCCTATGGACCGAGAGGTCGCCGGTTCGATGCCCGGTCAGGGCCCATGCCCAGGTTGTGGGCTCGATTCCCAGTCGGGGGTGTGCAGGAGGCGGCCGTCAATGTTTCTCTCTCACATTGATGTTTCCATCTCTCTCTCCCTCTCCCTTCCTCTCTCTCTAAAGAATCAATAAAAACATATTTAAAAAGATTTAACCCTTAAACCACACGCCCAGGATGCTGAAGCAAATCCACTGTACCGTAACTGGCTTTTACTTGTAAATAAAATAATTCCTTCTCATAAAAATGGGTCTGTGGAAAGATGTCAGCATAAACGTACCAAAAATGAAGATAGGATGGTTCTGCAGAGAGAATTATTGAAACGCATGAATGTGGAGTGTCAGAGAGATCCGGTCATGGCAGAGAATTAACACCGAGCTCGTGGAAATGTCAACGCCCACGCCTGAGCCCCCTGCACAGACACCAAGGTTTGGGGGTGCTGACGCCTCCCCCTGCAGGAGCCCCGTGGCACAGAGGCGACTTGGAGAAAGGGGAGCTCATTGAGATCAGAAACCTGGTGGAAAACAAACCGCCCAAAATAAAAAATACAGACGTTTCTGGTCAGTTCAAAACAGCAAAGATAAGGTACACAATTTGAAGATTCTTATTAATGTATATATTCCTTTATTTTTCCATTACAGTTGCTGTTCAGTACGTGCTCGCTTTAGGTGAGCAGAACTACAGCTATGTAGTTGTGACGTGACCCCGGATATTCCAGTACCCACCTGGCCCACAGTGTTCGGTGTCATTGACTGGATCCCCTCTGCTCTACCTCACACCCTCGACTGTCCGTACCCACCTGTGCTCCTCAGTCCCTCCACCTGTTCACCCAGCCCCACCCCGCCAACTGTCCATCTGTCTGAGTCCGTGAGTCTGTTTCTGTTTGTGTTGTTCACTTATTTTGTTCTGCAGACTCCACGCAGAGGTAAATTGTATACTGTCTGTTCTTTGTATTTTGTAAAGGCGGCATGGAGTCCCGATCCCCTTTCCCTCCCCGAAAGGTCCCCCTGAGCTGACCTTCTGCCCCCGGGGCTCTGGCCCAGCCTGACAGCTGGAGGAGCCCGGAGGAAGGACCTGCACCTCCCTGGCTGTCTCAGCACCTTCATCGCCAAAGCAGTCGTTTCGGGTGACGCAGTCTACCCACCAGCTGGTTGGCTCAGAAACGTGTATCTAACATGGGAGTAAAAGTGTATCCAACGTAAGAGTAAAAGTGTATCCAACATGGGAGTAAAAGTGTATCCAACATGGGAGTAAAAGTGTATCCAACATAGGAGTAAAAGTGTATCCAACATAAGAGTAAAAGTGTATCCAACATGGGAGTAAAAGTGTATCCAACGAAAAAGTAAAAGTGTATCCAACATGGGAGTAAAGTGTATCCAACGTAAGAGTAAAAGTGTATCCAACGTAAGAGTAAAAGTGTATCCAACATGGGAGTAAAAGTGTATCCAACATGGGAGTAAAGTGTATCCAACGTAAGAGTAAAAGTGTATCCAACATAAGAGTAAAAGTGTATCCAACATGGGAGTAAAGTGTATCCAACGTAAGAGTAAAAGTGTATCCAACATAAGAGTAAAAGTGTATCCAACATGGGAGTAAAAGTGTACCCAACATAGGAATAAAAACTGTGGAAGGAGACGAGAGCAGTGCTGTGGCTCGGACCTGGGGCTGGCAGGGCAGGAGCAGTGAGACTCAGCTTGGACCCACTGACTGAGTCAGACCCCTTTCTGGGCCCCAGACAAACGCACTCAAGCAGGGTCTCCAGTGGGTTAGACGATGCTCCCCTCAAGGACACACTGAGAGACTCGGAATGGAAGACTCTTAAGATTCGATGTATTTGTTCTCCAGAAGCCAGAGAGCAAGTGTGACTTCAGTAAACACGCAGGAGTGAGCGCAGGTTGAATTCTGTTCGTCCTGAGAACTGCAGACTCGGGAAATACTGGGTGAAACCCAGGCTAACCTTCTCTGTTGTGGCACCTGGAGGAGAGTCCCCACTGTCCACCTGCGGCTGAGGCCGAGGTGAGGGAACAGCGTGAACGGTGTTTGGAAAGAGCAGAAACACGCCTGAGGTGCCCGTTTGGTGACCGAGGACACGGGGGAGGAGGCAGGAATGTTCACAATAGACTGAACCCGATTTTCAAAAAGCAACACTACTAAAGTGTAAAATAGATTAAATGAAGAGTTGAACCAAGGAGAAACAAAAGATTTCCTATTTCCACGAAGGATAAGCTTTAACACTGACAAACGAGGGCAAACATACAGGTAGAAAAGATGTCAAATAAAAGCGGAGAGAAAGAATGAATGAGCACAAAGAAGTCATCACAGGACATCCGAGCGGGGCCGCGAAGGGAGATGCTGGCTCTGGCGGGAAGGGTGCCCTGGGAGACACGGTCCCAGACGAGTCGGTGAAAGGCCGTCAGGTTCCCGTCTCACACCAGGCCAGAGTGGGGACGAGGGAGGCTTTGCATCCGAATGGCACTATGAAAAGCTCTTCAAATATGCTCATATTCCACTACTCACGTATGCCTCTGCTTGCTTATTAATAACAACTACAATTTTATGCTAAATTGAAGAAAATAAATCCTGGCCAACAAGGAACAAAAATAAACAACTGATTGGCAGATAAAAGATGGGGCCGAAAGCCATTCGACCCCTTGAATTTGCTTTCATTTCTATCTCAGAATCTCGTATGTTCTTCTGAAGACAAGAGAGACCTGCAGGGCCCAGCTAGTTCAAGGGCAGCCTTCACTGACTTGCAATTAAGAGTGCTGCGTTGGGGGTGCACGGCCCAAGGGAGGTGCTGCCTTTCAGCAGGAGAACTCGGAGAGACGGCAGGATGAGCTCACGGCACGCCAGACAGAAACACCTTTGCCCCGGTTTTCCTTCTGCATCCAGCGACTGCTCAGCCACGCTCACGTCCTCGGCATATCCTGCCTTGAGAACTGGGTTTTGATCACCAGAGTCCATCAGCTCAGCTTAATTGAGACACGACATTCCACATGCAGCCGGTGTGCCAGACACTCCACTGGGCTCCTGTCTCCCACACACGTCTCTGCCCCCAAGCACCTTCCACAACACAGGAGAGAAAATGGCCTGTGGATAATTGCACATCGATGCCTCGGAAGGTACTGGGGCATCACCAGAAGTTTGCCCCGGACCCGTCCGCATGAATGAAGAAGCAGCACTGGACCTGTCTGCACAGAGCTGTGCAGGGAGGGCTGGACCTGTCCACACAGAGCTGTGTAGGGAGGGGGCTGGACCTGTCCACACAGAGCTGTGTAGGGAGGGGGCTGGACCTGTCCACACAGAGCTGTGCAGGGAGGGCTGGACCTGTCCGCACAGAGCTGTGTAGGGAGGGGGCTAGACCTGTCCGCACAGAGCTGTGTAGGGAGGGGGCTGGACCTGTCCTCACAGAGCTGTGTAGGGAGGGGGCTGGACCTGTCCACACAGAGCTGTGTAGGGAGGGCGCTGGACCTGTCCACACAGAGCTGTGCAGGGAGGGGGCTGGACCTGTCCACACAGAGCTGTGTAGGGAGGGGGCTGGACCTGTCCACACAGAGCTGTGCAGGGAGGGGGCTGGACCTGTCCACACAGAGCTGTGTAGGGAGGGGGGGGGCTGGACCTGTCCTCACAGAGCTGTGCAGGGAGGGCTGGACCTGTCCACACAGAGCTGTGTAGGGAGGGGGCTGGACCTGTCCACACAGAGCTGTGTAGGGAGGGGGCTGGACCTGTCCACACAGAGCTGTGTAGGGGGGGGGGGCAAGTGGCAGGGCTTCATTTTCCTCTGAGAGGGGAGCAGGAAGTGATTGCTCCCCAAGAGTCATGATGACCAGTAAACCAGCACACACACTAGCACACATGCACACACTAACACACACAAATAGACATGGGCACTAACACACATGTACACATTAACACAGATGTACACACTAACACATGCGAACAGACATGAACACTAACACACATGTGTACACACTAACATACTTATACACACTAAACATATGTACACACATACCAGCACACATGAACACACTAACACACTAACACACATGCACACACTAACACATGCACACATTAACACACATGCACACTAATGCACATGCTAACACACATGTACACACTAACACACTTACACTGACACACATGCACACTGATGCACACACTAACACACATGTACACACTAACACACTTACACTAACACACATGCACACACTGACACACATGCACCCTGACACATACTGACACACTGATCACAAAGTCAGAGCGTGGGGTAACTTCCAGAAACAGTGAACCTCAAAACCTCCCTCACCCGCTGAGCCAGAGCCTCTCTATGTCAATAGGCGGCCACCACAAAACCAAAGTTAACTTCTTTTTTAAAACACACAGGCCTCCATTGACGATGATTCGACTTAGGATTTCCCAACTGTGCAAGGATGCGGGAGCGGTGAGCAGTCAGCAGGAACTGTGCCTGGAGTTCTGAACGGCGATCTCCTCCTGAGCCAGCGACGTGCATATGGGATCCCTCGTCCTGGGGATGCGGCAGGCAGGGGCCCCCCGGCCACGTGGTCACAAGGGTGATCAGCCCACACACCACAGTGCACGTCAAACGTGTTCTCAGCCTGCGGTGTTTTCACTTTCCAATGCGCTTACGGGGACACAACCCCACTGTAAGTCGAGGACCATCTGTGTAATAACAGGAGAAGGGACTGGATGGTTTGCACACAGGTCTGCAGCTACAGTCAGAGAGTTCAAGGGCCGCAGAGTCATCAGGAGATGGACAGATGGCCTGTGGGAATCCTCCAAGTGCTCGAAGATGTCTGCCCTGAACAAGGCTAACTGTCCCCTATCGAGCTTAACACACTGCTCTTATTTCACAGTGCCCGGCTCATACCTTTTGTTTACATATGATAATATTATTGAATTGCTTCAACGTGCCAATTAATATTTTATCTTCTGTACATCTCATGTGATGGGAAAGGGATGAGTAATTTGTTGGTGATTTAAAATATTGAATTAAAATATTAGCTTAAATGAATACATATTTACATAATCATTTTTCACCCCAAACCTGGAAAGATGCGTCATTCATTCATTCATTCATTCATTCACCGTTTGCTGTATGACCAGGTCTTCCTTCCTTCCTCCCTTCCTTTCATTTTTGAGTGTGGGGTGGGGATTGGATCCCCTTTTCTTTTTTTCACACAAACTATATTAACAGTATGTTACCCACAATTTTCAGGAATATCTCCTTTAAAATGAATCAAGAACGTAAACACATTCAAAGCAATCTGCATAAAACACTGTTCAGGATTTTGCTGTTGATGTCGTCGTTTGTGCTTTTGTCAGTCCTTTAGAATCTTTGTCTTTAATTTCACATCCAATTCGATAACATTTTTTGCAAGTTGCCATCGCGAAGACTTTTCGTTTCCCTAGAAGCAGCAACTCTCACTTCCGAGTTCCTTGGCATTGCAATGCTTAGTTCCTTTATATGATTAAAACGAAGGGGTTGAGGGAAGTAATGCAACTACCTCTTCACGAGCAGCACCTCAGACTGGAACCTGCCCCCCCACCGCCACCAGGGACGGGCGTGACAGCTGACCACATGTCTCTCCACGGTGACACGTGACATCCAAACGAGAGAACACCTTTGTCCGGCTTTGTGCCTGAGCGTTGATGTCTCACAGTCGACCACGATTTCCTACTGTGCGTGGATTCCATGGGTTGAGCCTCAAAGGGGAATTATATTCTGTTATTTCTAAGTTCCCCAAAATACACACATTCCATGAAAGTAAAGACACAGAAAAGCTTTTGTTTGTTTCCTGGACAACCGTCAAACTATTCAGAGTGGAGAGGACATCAAGGCTTGACCTTGAAGAGGTAAGATTTCTAACACAGAGAAGAAAAATGTTAAAAGACAAAGAGAAGAACGTGGACATTGGTGGGGTCGGCAGATAAAATGCAGGATGCTCAGTTAAAATTATATTTTTGACAAACAACGAATGACGTGTTTTAGGATAAATGTTACACGGGACATGGGGTGTACATGTGCTAGAGAAACGATCCGTTGTTGATAGGAAGCTCAGATTAGCTGTGTCCTGTGTGGAATCGGGCAGGCCTTTCCGAGGCACTTCATCAGCCGGAGGGGGCCATCCCCTTGGAGACAAACGGGAACGGCAGGTGGCACTCCATGCTTGAGAGGCCTTGACTGTCATGGGAAGAACTTTTAAAGCAACTAAAAAGGTGCCGCCAATCCTATTTCTGGGGGAGACAGAGCAGGGGAATGAAGTGGTAAAACCTGGGAGACAGGGGCTTCCTTCCCTCTCTGAGGGTCAACATCCCGCAACGTCATGCCTCCTACATGATGCGTGATCCAGCACACGCGTGCCTCGGGACTCAGGGCACATACAAATCAACGCGTCACCCTTGATCACTGGAGGCACATGTCAGTGCACGCCCCTCTCCACTCGCTGGCTGCGATGATCCAGCCTGGGGACTCAGCACACCCCTGTCCCTTCCATTGGCTCACAGATGATGTTCACCTGGACCGGCGAGCAGGCGGGCAACTGCACAGAGATCGAACTGCTCACTGTCGGGCCGCTATTAGCTCCTCTGTGCTGGGCCCTGAGTTGGACTCCGGAAACACAGAGATGAGTAAGACAATTCCGAATGGAAGGATCTTATTGTCTAATGTCAATATTTCTTGCAAACTCTAGTAAAAAAGAATGTTTTATGATAACGACTATTAAAGCTTTTAGATAAGCCCGGCGGTGTGGCTCAGTGGTTGAGCGTCAATCCAGCACCAAGAGGTCCCGGTTTGATTCCCGGTCAGGGCACATTCTTTCCCACTCAATGTCCATTCTGCTCACAATCCAACATCTTCCACATGGCTGTGTGCGTCCCTGGGAGCTGTGACAACCTCCTCTGGTCAGTACTCAGCTGAGGAGTGAGCACCTCAGCAAGTCTGGTCCGTGGAGACACAGAGAGGAATGCCGGGCATGCCCCTCTGCCCCCCACCTCCCATGAGGGGACATAGGATCAAGGCACCCTTCTTCCTCTCGCAGAAGCTGCCAGCTCTCCATCCGACCCACGGAACTACAGCTGACGTCGCGAGAGAGATGCCCGAAGGTGAAGTGGATCCGTGGAACAGGACAGAGCAGGAGGGGACAGGATCGGATCCCTGAGGACATTGTCACATCACGAACGTCACCCCCTTCCGACGACCTCCACTGGGAGGTACCAGAGTCTCTTCACTGTACGAGGTATTTTTAGTTGTGTTGTTTGCTGCATGGATCCAAACAGCTCCCAATTGGTCTATTTTCTGACTTGTTATTTGGCAACTTCGTGCTGTATTAACACTTCCATCTGGTCACACACCAGGGAACGGAGAGGCATGGCAATCCACTTAATACACGTATTTATTCAGAGCTGACAACAGACTGGAAGGAGGCACTATCGACCAAAGGAACTGTAGGGGTTAGAGATGGGCGGCAAGCAGGCGTAACAGGTCTCCTGCGGTCGTAATTTTTAAAAATAACAAAAATGCCTTCAGCTGGAAGGGTATCAGTCAACATAAACTGGCATTTCCTTTATAAGTTATCAGAGTCAGATGCGAGATTCTAAAATCTTAGAACATGTCGCTAAAGTTTTTGTAATTTGTAAAGAAAAAGAACACTCAATTTCGTGACGTGCATAAACATTCTCACGTTATCTTTTGGTGAGGGGATATTTTAGAAATGTAACCTCAAACGAGAGACATTTATCTGGGGCGCAGGGTGTCCAGGCTTTAAACATTTCAGTAAGAAAGTAGCCACTCTGTTCACTTGATGTTGCGTAGATGAACTGCCTGGTATCCAATATCCCTTTAGAATCGATTCAAGGTCAAAACACCATCATCGATGAATTGGGAGTTTTCCTGCGTTTTCTAACGCTGAGCCATTTCTGGTGCTAACTTACTCTGCCCTCCATGGCTGCGTGGTTTTAATACGCATATCTGTCCACGTGGCCGAATGCATATCCTGGACAGAAACGAAGTAGTGAACGGATCTACTTACAATGTATCCGCTGCTAATTTTCCATTAGCTGCACCTGTTTCATTTGTATCTGTCTGGAAAGAGCATGCTTGTCCTTTTCCATAGGAGAACAGTGAAACCTGGTCGTCTCGATCCCTCTGCGCTGACTTTGTGGACGGCTACAGAAGAAGCACAGTCACCTAGAAGCGCCCCCGTCTCCAAGGCCTGTGAGCCCCTCTGTTTCCATAAATATAATGATGGCTTTGCCTTTTTATTTCGATACAAAAATAATCAAACTGTTTTTCCCCAAACTGTCAGACAAATGACGTCGGTGCGACCCTTGGAGCCATTATGTAAAAGCTTAAGTCCACGAGTTCACCAATTTACGGAGAAAATGAAGGAAAATATGTCAGAGTCCCAGGGAGAGCGCCTTTTAATTGGAGATTTTCACTCACAGGATCAAATTTTAGTCTTCCAGGGTTGTTATTTTCTGAGTAGATGGAAGAAAATAGAATAATTAAGAAAAAAAAAATGTATCTGACTTTCTTCCCATTTCCGGCCATGTCCTGAAGAGGAAAGACCAGTGAATGAATTGTCCAAGGTCAGCAGAGATAACAAAACATTGCTTTTTAAATCCAGTCCATCGGGGTGACATTGATCGATAACATCGTGTAAGTTGCACGTGTACAGCTGTGTATCCATCATCTGTATGTCGCCCTGTGCTCCCCACCCAGAGTCTAGCCTCCTGTCCCATGGATTCGACCCCGTTGACCTTCACCATCCTCCTCCCCTCCCTCTGGGAACCACCAACCGATGTCTGTGTCTATGAACCTGTTTCTTTCTTTCAGTTTATATCCCACATATGCGTGAAATCATATGGCGCCTGTCCTCTCGTCCGACCTATTTCGCTTAGGGTGATGCTGTCGTGGTCTATCCGTGTCGTTGTGAAAGGCGGGAGGCGAGCATCGCACTGGCGAGTGGCCTGACAGCGGTGACTCTCACCGCCCCACTCACAGCCGCGCAAACACGCGTGCTTGCCTGAGTGATTGACTGTGTTAGGTCCACGCCCACCAGGTTTTTGGCAACAATTATCTGAATATCTGCCTGGATGGTCATTAAATTTTACAGAACGTGGCATCTGACATGAATGGCTTATTTAGAGAAAACAGCAAAGAAAAAAGGTGGACCTTTTTATGGCAAAACGTAAAGAATATGATGTCCTGTTTAGGTAGTTGATCATTCCTTGCTTACATTTTTTTTCGTATTTCAGCAGTTCTGAAACCAGGAGGCATCTCGTAGTGAACGATCGAATATTGCCGTGGGCAGCTTCCCGTGTTACCATTAGCGTGTGAGTCTAGAAAACACGCAGGCGCTTTGCCGTGGAGACTGAGTCTGGTTCAGTCGGGATCTCTCCACGTTCGAGCTGCTGGTCGTTTTCTCTCGTCCCCTCATCACTTGGGCTTTGAGAGTTTCTTCTCCTCTGTCCCTCGGCCACCCACAGTCTGAACCTTCTGCTCAAGATCATTGCAGCCGCCGCCTCCTGCTGAAGGCTCTCCGTCAGCCCAGCAAAATGCCCCCGCGGTCGGAGCCGACGCCTCTATTCCGAGCGACAGCCGAAGTGCAGCCTGGGCTGTCCGATGCTGAGCGTCTGGGCATCCGCGCCCCCCACAGGCAGGGCCCTGCTCTCAGGGATGGCTCCGCTCATCCGAACCCCACTCCTGTGCGCCAGGCTCTGGAAGAAAACCAAGGCGGGAATTGACTGAATTCCAAGGCACGACGTGCAGAGAAGGAGCCTGGGTCGGTCACTTCAGCATGTTTGCACACCATTTAGGATCCGGGTTCTCTCTGCTTGTTTTCAAGACGTGTGTTTCTCCTCTTCTCTAAGGCTGGACGGCCCCGCGGGCCTGTCAGGGCACGAGCATCCAGCCAGAGGGACGCGTGCTGTGTTCCAGCACACCCTATTCACAGGGAGATTTGCACAGAGAAAGGATTAATCATCACTTCTAAGAAGCACTCGGCCAGGAACCTCCGTTGCCAAGTCCTAATGAAAAGTTTGACTCTATAGTTTTTATTTCTATCTATCTACCTACCTACCTACCTACCTACCTATCATCTATCTACCATGTACTGATCACCGATCATCTATCCGTCCCTCTGTCTGGGACCCTACAGCAGAGCCCTTCCTTCGAGCACAGGATCTCCCTGTTTAGATTTACATGCATAGGTTTCACTCATCCGTGGCCGAGCCTTTTAACACCTGCTGTTCTGGAGGAGAGATTTATGGATGGTCCTTCTGGGGCCAACATTCTAAGCTCACAGAGCAGAGGTGGGTGAGGAGGACACAGTTTGATGGCTCTGAGCCTGGATGAGCCAGTAATAAAAATGCTATTTCAAGACGGTTAAGCTGTCACCCTAAGAAACTAAGGTGTGTGTTGCGGCGGGAAGTCCTTCACGAAGACATTCCCCGCCGAGGGGCTCTGCGCGGCGACTCGCAGCGAGTGGAGGATGAAATGCTACAGAAACAGTGTTTCCCGCGTGTCGTCATCGCTGACGCCCCAGCACGGGCCGGGTGGAGGCGTTTCCTGTCTACACGCTCTAATTCCTGCAGTTTCCCTAGACTTCTTGGAGTTCCCTCGCAAGTGTGTGTGTCGCCTAAAACAAAGTTCCTGCAGCTCGGACACCCGGGTCTGTGGACGAAACGGGAAGAGTCTGTCCACACCGCGCCTGCCAGCCTGAGGCGCTCACCCCGAGGACTGCTTCTCTCCCACAACAACCGCCCACCAGCGGGGAATTTCTGTCGTCGAGGAAGGAAGAGGGTCGCCGTTCACTACACAACCGCGGACCCGGGTGCACCGGCTTCTCAGCGAGCGGCCGCGCCCAGGGGACCCGGACTTCTGTGTCCAGTTTGTGGGTAAGGGCACTGCCTTCTGCTTTCGCAGTCACGGACCCAGTAAGTGCACATCTGAACCGAAATCGCCTCCTGTTTCCCGCTGTGCACGCCGCCTCCCTAAAGCCTCCTTGCGGGCTGTCCTCGAAGGGACAGCTTTCCATAAACAGACGACTGAGAAACTAGGGGGGCAGGTGGGGTGACTGCGCCGGGCTGAGCTGCGTCCCATCCATGTGGAGATAGAACAAATGTGCCCAGTTTTCACTCCAGGTGACAGAGGACCGCCAGTGCCTCCAAGCGGCTGCTTCTGTTGGAGACCCAGGGACTTTGCATGTGACAGGCACCGGGCTGGGACTTGAGCGACAGGTGGTTGGATGTGACGCCTGACGTCCTAGGAAAGACAGGCCCGTCTCCGTCCACAGACCTGTCGTTTCAGATTGTGACATGTGATCGAAACCAGTGATAACCCTTAACACTCAAAGTAACCTCGCTCCCCAGTAGCTTACGCCCAGGCCCTCACCCCCACCCCACGCTAATTTTGCTCTTATAGTGAGTGCAATGCTGACCCCAAATCTAAGTAAATTTAGCGTCGAAGACTAGCTTCCTGCCCTGGCCTGTCTGGCTCAGCAGTTAGAACGTCAGCCTGCGGAACGAAGGGTCACGGGTTCGAGATTCCAGTCAAGGGCTCCTACCTCGGTTGCAGGTTCAGTCCCCAGCCCTGGTTAGGTCATGCGGAAGGTAACCAGTCGATGTGTCTCTCACATCGATGTTTCTTTCTCTCTCTCCCCCTCCCACTCTATCTGAAGATAAATGGAAAAATATCCTTGAGTGAGGATTAAAAAAGAAAGAAAGACTAGCTTCCCTTAAGTTACATTGGACCTTGTAGACAGAGAGATAGTAGTAAACCCTCACTTACCCCAAGGGGCATCTGTTGTCTTTGAGGGGGGATATAGTGCATTAAAAAGGAAACATGATCATGGCAGAGTGATGGTGTCACGAAATTCTAGACATCACACACACACACACACACACACACGCACACACGCACACACACACACATGCACACACACGCACACACACACGCACGCACACACACGCATGCACACACACATGCACACACACGCACACACACACACACGCACACACACGCACACACACACACACACGCACACACACACACACATGCACACACACGCACACACACACGCACACGCACGCGCGCGCACAGACCCTGAGGCCCGGGAAGTTATCTCGCCCTCTGGTTGATTAATTTCAGAAATGGTCACTGTATTAAAAATTGCCTCCAAAGGTATAGAGATTAGAAAATGTGCTTCTGGTCACCATCAAGGTCCAGATAATCGTCCAGTAACTACGTGTCACGAGGCAGTCCTCGGGTGGTGCCCTGGATGGGGTGAAGGGTACAGTGTCTGCAGACTCCAGGACAGTCCTCGGGTGGTGCCCTGGATGGGTGAAGGGTACAGTGTCTGCAGACTCCAGGTCAGTCCTCGGGTGGTGCCCTGGATGGGGTGAAGGGTACAGTGTCTGCAGACTCCAGAACAGTCCTCGGGTGGTGCCCTGGATGGGTGAAGGGTACAGTGTCTGCAGACTCCAGGACTGGCCTTTGCATTGGAGCTGAACGCACAGAGCTGGCTGACCGGCCACAGGCGCTGCTCGGCCCCCGGGGAGACTGTGCCGGTTCTCGCCGCCCTAGACGCCCAAGGACAGTTCATCGGAAGCATAGCCAGGTAACAAATGACAGGTGTGACACTGTCTTTAGGATCTTAAGAAGTAAAACGTGCTCTTTCGTCACTTTTTCCTACATTTTTAAGGAAAGCATAAGTCAAAATTATTCATAAGACACTCATGTGCTTCTTATTTTTTCCTGCTTAGAAATCGATGTAAAGACAGTTAACAGCCCCAAAGGGGACATTGAGTTTTTAACAAAATTAACAAAGACTACATTTCCAAAGGCAATCTATCAAAATACAGTGATTTCTCACTCACAGTGGCATGGCTCCATCCGACACAGACCCCCGCTTGTGCCAACCTGGCCGGGACAGCCCTGCCCCAACGTCCTCTGGGCCACGACTAGACGGACCAGCCTTGCCTGGGTAACGGCCACCCTCCCACACGCCCCTCCTCCCCACTCAGCCTCACCCCACCCCTCCTCCCCACCCAGCCTCACCCCACCCCTCCTCCCCACTCAGCCTCACCCCACCCCTCCTCCCCACTCAGCCTCACCCCACGCCCCTCCCCACTCAGCCTCACCCACGCCCCTCCTCCCCCCTCAGCCTCACCCCACGCCCCTCCTCCCCCCTCAGCCTCACCCCACCCCTCCTCCCCACTCAGCCTCACCCCACGCCCCTCCCCACTCAGCCTCACCCACGCCCCTCCTCCCCCCTCAGCCTCACCCCACACCCCTCCTCCCCACTCAGCCTCACCCCACCCCTCCTCCCCACTCAGCCTCACCCCACGCCCCTCCCCACTCAGCCTCACCCACGCCCCTCCTCCCCCCTCAGCCTCACCCCACGCCCCTCCTCCCCCCTCAGCCTCACCCCACCCCTCCTCCCCCCTCAGCCTCACCCCACCCCTCCTCCCCACACAGCCTCACCCCACCCACTGCCATCACCCACCCCTGCACCCCGACTTCGCAAAGGTACCTGCTCCTCGTGTCGCTCTGTTTGCCTTTGGACCAGGAGTTAATTGATGACGGAAGGTGACTTACTCGTGGGAAGGTTATTTTTGTGAAACCCTTGGAAGTGATTTAGATATTTCGTGGCTCAAATCCAAGTCAGCTACCAGACAAGGCAACGCTGTTGGACTAGGACGGGGTTTATGAAAATACATTTCAGCCTGCGACTCATTAAATCACCATTCCCCTCACTCCGTGGAAAACGGTGTCCACCTGTCCGCCTGTCCGCCAGGCCAGTCATAGGTCTGAGTCACAAGCCGTCCCAGGCTAATCGATTCTGAACTGTGTTCACGTTAAAGCATTGTTTTTCCAAGTGAAATAAATTGTGTTGACATCCTCCTATTTTTCTGGTCTAAGTAGTCTGACAAATTCATCCTGTGGCCTTGTTCTTAGATCTGAATTGAAAGGAAAAAATAAGGATGCTAGTGGCTTCTGTGGGAACAGGCAGGACAAACGAGGACATCTGAGTGGAGCAGAGAACGGAGAGAGGGTGACCCACCTCATTTTCCTCGGAGCAGGATGAGCAACACATGGCCACGTAGCAGCTGCCTGGTTCCGAGGCCACGTGGCCACGTAGTGGCTGCCTGGTTCCCAGGCCGCGTGGCTGCGTGGCAGATGCCTGGTTCCACAGACACAATCTGTGATCTACCCTGAGGATGAAAAGTCAGGAACATGCTTCCACAGTTCAACTTTTGAAATACGCACAGATGTTGACCTTCACACAGCCGAGATGCGGCGTCCATCTCCTCGTTACTGGTTCCAGCTAACGGAGTTCAGATGCCAAGCTCTGCGTGGGAGGGAGTGGCAGGTGACTGTGCTGTCCTCACCGTCCCCACGTTGTTTCACTTTCTCATTCCGCGTGTGCCAGGAAGGAGCGGTCCCTTCGCACGAACCCACAGCGTCTGCAAACCCTTCACGTTCCCTCCTGTGGACACTATGCCTCCAGTAAGGAAGGCTGAGCCAGACCCAAGGGCTGCGGGAGGGTCCGAAGAGACCGGGAGAGAGATGCCGGCCTCACGAGTGTGACGGCAACAACATGAACACAGGAGGGACAAAGAGACATGTTGCACAGTTTGGGGTGGAGCCGGAACTTAACAAGTGTTTTCTGCGTCCTTCTGACTGAAGATCGCTCCCACACCCAGAAGCCACAGGTGCCACGCAGCGTTCGGTGGTGTCCAGGGCTGGGAATAACAGATGTTGGGGTGACGGGTGTTTCCTGGCACATTTGTTTGCTCGCTCGGATGCAGCTGTGACGTTCGTACCAGGACAAGAGGTGGTGCGAAGATCCAAATCGAAGGCACGCGCACTGTGGCCCCGGGGCCGGATCAGCCCACAGATCTGCCACCGAGTCGACCTCCAGCACCCCCCACGCCCCAAAGGTCAGGGGCCTGGGACAGGAATTTCCAACCCTCTAATTCTGGGGTGGGGGTTCCCTGGCAACCGGCCTCATCCTCCAGTGACTCCGAAATGTCACCTGCTAACAAACCCAGGGTGCTTGGAAAGGGTTTGTCATGAACACCAGGATTTTCATTCCCTTGGCAATTCTAAGGGCGTCAGGAGCTCTGGGTGGAAGTGACACAAAGACCAAGTATATATTTCTTATCAGAAATCAGTGTCCCAGCCCTGGGACCTGCCGTGAGTGGCCGGTGGCTACACCCAGAGAACTTGGGAGGAGTCAGGATGCCGGCCACCACCACCGCCACAGGCAATGGTGACCAAGTCACAGCCTCCAGGGCCTCTGTCTCCCCCGGGGCTGGGGCGGGAGGATTATGTTGGGTCTGTACACTGAGAGGAAGAATTAGCGAAAGAAAATTGTGGTGTTTTATTTTCTCCCAAACCTTCCCAATGAGGTTATTTTGAAACTGATGGTCAGTGCTTCTCCGGGCCACAGCAGAGGCGGGAAGGGGCGAGGCGGGAAGGGGCGGGAAGGGGCAGGAAGGGGCAGGGCTGGGAAGGGGCGGGAAGGGGTGGGAAGGGGCGGGAAGGGGCGGGAAGGGGCGGGAAGGGGCGGGGCGGGAAGGGGCGGGAAGGGGCGGGAAGGGGCGGGGCGGGAAGGGGCGGGAAGGGGCGGGAAGGGGCGGGAAGGGGCGGGAAGGGGCGGGAAGGGGCGGGAAGGGGCGGGAAGGGGCGGGAAGGGGCGGGAAGGGGCGGGAAGGGGCGGGAAGGGGCGGGAAGGGGCGAGACGGGACAGGAGAAAGGCCCTGCTGGGAGGAGGCGCAGAGTAAGGACGAGATGGTCTCAGCGAGGACTTCGTTTCATTACTCGGACATGTCCTCCAGCTGCATCTCGAGTGCTTTCCTCCACTGCCCGGTGGAGTGGACAGAGCACCGGCCGGCGGAGGGAGGCTCGGGCGGGAACACCATGGTGGCGTGGGAGAGGCCGGGCCCCGAGATGGGCCTCCCTCCCTCAGGCCCATTTGAAGAAAAAAATCTAATTGTGAACCTCTGGGTGAGAAGCCTGTTTGGCTGAGAAATCTGGGTGTCAGGAGGAAAGGACGAGGGGACTCTCAGCCCAGAAACGAATTCAGGCCCGGAGACACACAGAGACCGAGCTGGGGCAGCTCCCGCTGGGACGTGCTGGCCTGCTTGCCCTTCACCAGAGAAAGATCCCGTTTCTCGTTTGTTTCAGAACAGACGTTCTCCAGGAGGAGTCCGTGGAAACGGAGAAGCCACTTGAAATCAGTGTGGACACAGTTGTCCGGTTGGATGGGTGGCACCTGTTCTCGGACGGACACGACCCCTGGGCCTGACTTCAGTGAGGACAATGGTCACCTGGGGCTCTCGTTTCCACGCGGAGTCTGACCCAGCGGGTCCGGGGTGGGTCCCGAGAATCCTCTCTAATGAACACTCCAGGGTCCTGGCGGTTTCCTGGCCACCCTCTGAGAGCCAGGCTCTGAAGAGTCTCCGAGGCTCAGTGGGTCCTGTAACTCCTCTAAGGCCACCTCCCCGATTCCCAGAGGGCTGCGTCATAACTCAAGGCCACGTCACAGTGACCTGACCCCTCACAGCCAGGACCTCCAGGTCTCGCTGAAGCGGTGGGTGATCGGGACTGAAGACAACTCACATGGACCGGCCCCAGCACAGGAAGCTTGGCTCCAGCTCCCAGGGGAGAAGCAGAGCAGCTGGGGCACGGGATGCCCACACAGGTCGTGCTCAGCCGCTTCTGGGCCAGAGAACCTCCTGGGTATTTGGAAACGCTGGTGCTGGGACCCCTCTCCAAGCCGTCCGTGTGGTTGCTCTGAGCTTAGCTGGGCGTCTGCGTCACCCGTGCCTTGATTTCCTGCTCTCCGATGCTCTGACCTTGTGAGGCCTTGCTGACCCTGGAGGACTCACCTCCCAGGACTAGCTCATTCCCAGTGGGGCCCATATTCGGGGCCACTACCCACTGCCGTAATCACCAGGTTCCAGACAAGCAGGGAAGCCCTAGGTCCCAGAGCCACGGACTTATTCAAACCAGCCCACCCTAAGCCTGCTCACTCGGCCGCACACATTCCCGCCCCTGGTACCACATGGACACTGCCCACATCTCTGTGTGGCCCCCCCGTGACTCCTGTGGTGTGGCTCCCGTGTGGCCCCCCTGTGGCTCCCCCTGTGGCTCCTGTGGTGTGGCTCCCGTGGTGTGGCTCCCGTGGTGTGGCTCCCATGTGGCTCCTGTGGTGTGGCTCCCATGTGGCTCCCTCTGTGGCTCCCGTGGTGTGGCTCCCATGGTGTGGCTCCCTGGGGTGTGGTTCCCTGGGGTGTGGTTCCTTGGGGTGTGGCGGTGCCCCTTCTTGTTAGGAATCTGAGTATAACAACCATCCTCTCAAAGCCGCCATCTGCTGACCTTGCTGAGCCTAAATCATGACAAAACCTACATTTTCGAACGGTGTGACATTTTTCAAATGCGGTCGGCTGTCTCCAGGCTCAGCCAAGGCTGAGAACCTGCCCTGGGAGCAGAACCAGCCTGATGAGCTGCCTGGAAACTACACCAGCGACCGTGGTCACGGAGGACTGCTTCCACACACACACGCAAACCGAAGCACCCCGCACGAACGGGCGTTTCTGGTGATTCCAGAGAATCACTTTTTGTTCTTTGCTTGTCTGTCTGTCTGTCTGTGTGGGTATTTAAGATGGCAAAGCTGTGTGTGAGGAGGAAAGGAAATTAAAATCAGTTTCCCAGAACAAGAACTCTGCCCACATGCCCTCGATCCATCTTCTGACAAGGAGAAGACACGTTATAAACACCAGCCAGCACAAGGAGAGTGGAGGAAATTGGGGTGCTGTCTCCCCCCCAACTCTTCTCCACGCAACCCCCCGTCACAGCACAGGCCGGCTCAGACAGACGTGGACGGTGAATCCGTCATTAGGGTTTCATGTGTGACCATTATCCAGTGCACAGTGAGGGCCAGGTATTGGTAAGAAGCGTCCTGGTGTATCTGTGAAGACCGTCTAACAAACTAGCGGACGACTGGAACTCTTAGACCTCGGGGTCTGAACTCACCCCAGATGAAAGTAATCCCTAAAATGTAAGATCCACAGAGGCAGCCAGTGATTTTATTTATTTATTTTCCCTCTACAACCTAGAATCTTACCCAGTAATGGCTAGTTGTTCATTAGATGTAGAATAAATAACTAACAAACAGGAAACATCTGTGATGACGGCCCACGACACAGAGAGAGAGACAGGTCGGGGCCAGGCCCTGACCACCAGCGTTTGTCCCGAGACCTCCGCTGAGCCCAGGGCAGCAGCCGGCACTGCCGGGGCCGCCACGCCCCTGACACGGGCTGTGTGAGCTGAGATGTGCTGTGAGCGTAAGATGTACCAGATTTAAAGACTTAGCACAAAAATACAAGGTAAGATATCTCATATTTTTAAAAAATATTGACTTGCATCTGGCCAGTGTGGCTCAGTGGCTGAGCGTCGACCCTGTACCAGGAGGTCACTGGTTCGCTTCCCGGTCAGGGCACATGCCCAGGTTGTGGGCCCGAACCCCAGTGGGGGGCATGCAGGGGGCGGCCACTCGATGTTCTCTCTCATCAATGTTTCTATCTCTCTCCCTCTCCTTCCTCTCTCTCTGAAATCAATAAAGGAAAAATAATGATTTAAAAATATTGACTTGGAATATTATTGTGGATAAATTGGGTTCAATCAAGTATGGTCTTAAAATTAATCCCAGCTGCTTTTCCCTGCTCGTTTTTCACGTGGCTGCTGGGAAACCGAGCGCTGGACCCATTTCTCACGTTGTGTTCCTACGGTTCTGGTCGGGACTCCTCACCCAGGCAGCTCCCGTGGCGGGCTCAGCTCTGGGAGTCACGGATCACGCTTCTCTCGCAATTCTGACACCTTGTGAGCAGGTCCCAGAGGGACAAAGACTGCTCGTGTGCTGCTGCCCCCTGGCACTCGCAGCGTTGCCCGGCCTCTGGCTGGCACTCACACATGTTTCTCGAGCGAGTGGATGAATCCACATTTATTCCTACTGTTCCCTTATCCACCACCAAACCTCCAGAGACGTGTCCAACATCACTGTGTCCTTCCGGCAGGGCTCAGAGCTCAGGGCGCTGGCGTCCCCCCGCCGCACCCCACCATCCTGGACACATCTTTCTTTTGGTAAATAGAGAAACAAAGAGGAATAAAAAAATTACCAAAAAAATCTGCTGATCTCTGCCTGTCTTCACTTCCTAGGTAGCCGAGGGGTAAAATGTGTGGTTGCAAAAGAAACAATAAGGAAGCTTAATTAGTTTTGTTTTTTTGAAATGCAAGCTCATCATAATTAAGAGCTGGGGACCGGTTTAAAATGTCACTTGTAATAAGAGAAGGTACACCGATTTCATGGTGGGCGTTTCTCCAAATGGGACCCATCTGCCCTCCCTCTGTTAGTGGCCACTGAAGACCGAGTTGGAGCAGAAAGAGGCATCGTGGGCTCTGCCGGACGCGTGGCCCGAAAGGTGGTGCCCACGGGCGCTGGGTAGGTGACGGTGTGGGAGGGTCCAGGCGCCTGTCCGCTCACTGTGTGGACAACCTGCAGAAATGCTTTTTTCAATCCTCATCCAAAGATATGTTTTTATTGATTTGAGAGAGACAGAGAAACACTGATCGGTCGCCTCCCGTACACACCCCGACCTGGGTTCAAACCCGCAACCCAGGTATGTGCCCTGTCTTGGAATCGAACCCACGACCACTGCGGTGCACAGGACACCGGCCAGGGCCAAGCAGCAGAGACTCACCCACGTGGGGGTCAGAAGACAGCGGCACTCGGTCTCCAGTGACGGGACCGCACCCCTGGGTCCTGCCTCGGGAACCTGCACCCACGACCGTCAGAACCGGAGCGTCACCCATGACCGAAGTCTAACTTCTCCAGGTCGGGCGACTGGGCTTCGCTTTGAAGCACGCACGTGGGTTAAGCGGACGTCACATCACGAGGAAACGCTCAGGTCTGCGTGAGGGTGTCCGGCCGGCTTTGCTCCGGAGACCGGGCCCAGCTGCGGGACTGTGAGCAGCTCAGCTCCCGAGGTGAACGGAGTCGGGAGACACCCACGCTCCAAAGCAAGACCGTGGTGTGAGGAGAGCGCCGTAATCCCGCCTCAGCAGAACCACTGCCCGGATTGGTTAGACAGACAGACGCCCTGGAGGACCGGAAACTCCCTGGGACACCCCAATCCGTCTGCCTGGCCCCAAGGACACAGGCCCTCCCTCCGCTCCCTCCTGGCCTCCACACAGCAGCTTGTCTGAGTCGTGCGCCGTGTAGGGCCTGCCGGGTCGGCGAGCTCGGGTGAGTGTGCACTGGATCTCACCAGGAACAGAAAACATCTGACAGATGCCTCCAGAGCAGGGCTGGGGAGCGTCCGGCCCGCGGGTCACCCAGGGCCCGAGAAATCAATACCAGCTCACACCACACGCCCACCAACTAGCCTGGCCAAACACAGCAGGCTAATATTTAAATTTTTTTTCTTTATTGATTTTAGAGGGAGAGGGAGAGAGAAATAAAAACATCGATGAGAGAACATCGACTGGCCGCCTCCTGCATGCCCCCCACTGGGGATCGGGCCCACAACCTGGGCACGTGCCCTGACCGGGAATCGAACCGGCGACCTCTCCGTGCAAGGTCGAAGCCCAACCATGGAGCCACACCGGCTGGGCACAGCAGGCTAATTTTTAAGTTGATAATGTTGATGGCCCGAGAATGATGTTATAAATATCCAAATGGCCTTGGCAGAGAAAAGGTCCCACCCCTGCTGGTCAGACAAACAAAGACAACAGCCAGCAAGACGGCAGGGTCCGGTGTGGACGCCCGTCCTGACCGTGGACACACAGGTCCGGTGTGGACGCCCGTCCTGACCAGGGACACACAGGTCCGGTGTGGACGCCCGTCCTGACCGTGGACACACAGGTCTGGTGTGGACGCCCGTCCTGACCAGGGACACGCAGGTCCAGTGTGGACGCCCGTCCTGACCAGGGACACACAGGCCCGGTGTGGATGCCCGTCCTGACCGTGGACACACAGGTCACGTAACGGCTGCACTTGTTGGTCACGGCGCATACGGCTGCGTCTGATTGACGGCTTCGTGGTGCCAGAAATCCTGACACACATGCATGGGCACCTGGTTTTTTAAAAAGTCACTTTGGAGCGAAAAGGGTAGGTAATTACCATCATTATTATTATTTTTGTCTGTCAATCAACCAAACGTATACCTATTTTTTTGTCAGATTGGCAACAAATATATATTTTTTGGTATGCTGCTGAGTTTTAGTCCTTAGTTTATGTGCCATGAGATGGAAAAAAGTGGGAAATCGTTGCCTTTCGTTGATCGATACCCTTCACACACAACGTTAGAGCCATATGCCTGACAATCTCACCGGCCGTCTTGGCGACTGTGTTCACGTTTCACCACCACTGAGAGTGTGACCCCAGTTCATGTGTTTACACGACTCTCGTCTTTCGGAAGAGCTAAGAGAGTAACTCCATCATGTTTACCCACAAGATTAACCCGTCAATGATGCCAATTCCATTCTCTGAATCAGGTATAATTTTCATTCAGCTTAAAGAACTTATTTAAGATTTAGGAGGTGCGGGCATGATGTCATTTTTGGAAGTATTTTTTCTGGACATGGGACAGAATTTTGTGATAAAACTTTCTTTCTTTTCTCCTTTCTTCCTTCTACTTTGAAAAGTTTATTCAATTGTCTCGCAGTTTCCATAACTGCAGGTGAGACATTCGCGATCATTCTTGTTTTGTTGTATTTATTTCGTTTTCCATCCTCTCTGGCTCTTTATAGGATAGTCTGTCTTTATTTTAATAGTTTGACTACAATGTTTCCCAGTTGTGGTTTTCTTTGTATTCATCCTGACTGGTGGTTGACATCTTCCTTGGACCTATGAACTCATTATTTTTTACCAAACTTAAAAAAATTTTAGCCATAATTTCATTGAATATTTTTTTCAATCTTTTTACCTTTTTTTCTGTGACTCCAATTACACATATATTCACCCACTTAATAGAGTATCACAGCCTAATCGTGTTTTCTGTCTTATTAGTCTCTCCGTGCTTCTGTTCAGAGTATTTCTATGGATCTGTCTTCAAATGTACTAATTCTTTCTTCTCTAGTACTCAGTGTTCTGTTGTTTTTCAAGGAATGCTTTTTACTTTAGTTTACTATGTTTTTTCAGTTCCCACCTGAATATTTTTGCAGCTTCAATTTTGTTTGTGCTCATCTCTTCTCCGGGTGTGTCTGTGTGTCCTTCTCATGTAGCACATTTGTAAAGACGGCTGTTTTAAATTCATTGGCTGGTGCTTCTGACGTCCACGTCACAGGTGGGTTTGCTTCTACGGAGTCTTTTACCGCTTGACTGTGGGTGCCATTTCCCTGCTGCTTCCCGTGGCCAAGTTGTGCTTCATTCCAGACTCTGTGTGTGAAATGACAGCGCAAAGGAGCCTGGAGGGGAGCAGGGTGTGTTTGCACCGTGGAATGACCCGTAGCCGGGAGGGGTTTGCTGGCGTGGACAGAGAAACCAGCCTCTTAACAGACATGGGGACACACGGTTGCTGCTGGTGAAACGGTCAGTGTCCGTGACTAACACTGACTTCTCTGCTGTCCCCTGGCTAAGCGCTCGAAGGCTTCCCTTACCTGAGGGTCACAGGGCAACAGCCCTTTAATGCACAGCCTCCTCACCCGCAGGTCCTTGCAGGGCTTGTCTTCCCGAACGAAAGGGAGCCTGTGTGTCGGCGTCTCCCGGGAACTGAAGGGCCTGCAGCTGCCTGCTTTCTGTGCCCCCTGCTTCCCAGAGCCCGCTCTCGGCAAACAGCCACATTAAAATTCTGAGCCCATATTTCCCATGAAAGCTCAACGCACTTAGAAATAGTCGCTGATGCTTTCAAGTATCAGTCTAAAACAGAAAAAAAAAAAAAGTACTTTGAATGCCAATTTTTTGTTTGTTTGTTTCATCTTTTAATTGCATAGAGCTTTTCATTCCAGTGTTCCTCTTTAGGAGCTGAATATTCGTGACGGAAATGTGCTTTAGATGTGCCTATGACTGCATAATGGTGATGGCATTGTGAGCAGAGATGTTCCTGCACAGCGAGTCGAGTCAGCAACAAGGGCACCGGCCCCGAGCTGCACCAGGGGGAGCAGATCTCGGCTGACACTCAACTGAGAGGCGTGCTGTGCTCCCTGCAGCCTCTGGACAGAGAGAGGCAGCGTCTGTGGGAAATTCAGCCTGAAAACGCAGGTCCCTCGGGACGTCGGGGGTCTGCTGGCTTCTCCCCACCTCTCTCCATCCTTTTCTTTTGCATCTTAGAAACTAAAATGATAATATTTGGGGGTTAACTGCCCATCATGAAGAACCCTGTGGATGTATATTGACCAACAGGTATGGTTCGGGCCGCAGGGACCCCAGAGCGGAGAGGAGGGGACTGTCTCCTCGCCACATGTTCAGGGCTCAGCTTCTTTGTCCGTGGCCCTGAGCTGTTTCTGATCATGGTTATGAGAGGGCTCATTTCCCAAGGCCGCCAGTCCTCCAGGTCAGAGCACGCCCGGGGGAACTCCCATCTCTGCCCCAGGACCTCTGCTCGGGGTGTCCTGGGGACAAGGTCTTGCCACCTTACCGAACACACAGGAGCCCGGCAGAGAGGGGATGCGGGGAAGAGAGGTCAGCCCCATGCTCCGTCGAAGAGAGCGGGAGGTAGAGCGTCCTCCGCCACCGATTCCAGCCGGCGTGTGGAGCACAAACCGCAGCCCTGGCTGAGCGGCTCGCGTGTTGGAGGGAGCCGTCGCTGCCGCTGCTCTGGGCTGACCCCTTGGTTGACGAGCCCTGGGGTACAGCAGTGTTCCGCGCAATGCGACTGTGGCGGGTGTCGGAGCTCAGGCCAGAGCTGGACATCGCTGGCGAGGGACCTTGGGCAAGCCCTTCACCTGCCGAACCCTCGGTCCCCGTCCCAGGGCTGCCGTCGGAGCGGACTCTCCACCTGCGTGAAGCCCTTCGCGAGCCTGGCGTAGCAGGTGCTCAAGGCATCCCTGTGATTGCGCTGGACCGCGTGCATCTCACTGTGCTCAGCGCCTCAGCGAGTCCCACGCTTTCCCCGTGTTTCTCAGTGTCTATTCTTCAGTCTCCTGCCCCGTGTCAGAAGTCCGTCCCTGACCCCTCCGATGGGTCCACAGTCCCGCGTGCCCAGGGCGCTCCTGCCCCGCCCCCACCACGCCCGGTCTGCTGGGTTTGCACCTTTGACTGGTGCAGGCGACCTTGTTCACTTCGAGGGTCTGAAATCCCGTGTCTGCACATCGGGCTTCCTTGAAGGGACTTAAGTCACACGCTAGAGGAATTCAGCAAGGAGGGAGTCCCCACGAAGTCCGCTGTCTGCAATTCTGCGTCGATCACAGCGTCTTATTTTTGTGTGTCTGTCCCACAGTATCCATTCTGCAGAAGGAAATGGGGACTCATTGTCCACGGTGAGGATTCCATTCAGAAACTGTGCATTTGACTTTTCGGATCAGACCCGGACTAAGTGATTTGTGGGACCATTTGCCTTTAGTAAATTTCACTGTCAGTTAATTGTAAATGATTTTACTTCCAGAACTTTCTAGACATCAAAGAATGTTTTAAAGTGGATCATGAAAGCCCTTTCCAAGCCTCGGGCACTCGCTGTGAATGGAAGTCTCCGTGGCTGAGCGTCGACCCTGCACCAGGAGGTCGCTGGTTTGATTCCCGGTCAGGGCACATGCTCGGGTTGTGGGTCAAATCCCAGTGGGGGGCAAGCAGGAGGCAGCCAATCCATGTTCTCTCTCATCCATGTTTCTATCTCTCCCTCTCCCTTCCTCTCTCTCTAAAATCAATAAAGAAAAAATGTTTTTACAAAATGAAATAAAGAGAAATGCGTAAGGAAGCACGCTCCGGGTTCAGCAGGAACCTGGGATGTCAGCGGCGTCGGACCCTGAACAGATGCTCTGTCAGCTGGATTTGCCAGCTCTGATCTGAGAACATCCGTCCTCAAAGAAGCAATCAGAGCGTAATCTGCTGTTTCCAGCTCTTGGTCGCAGAACTGCTCTGCGTTCGGCAGGAACCGCTGACCTTCCTGCCGCCATCCAGGCAGACGCCCTGCTCTCCACGACAGAAAAGCGTGTTCCTGTCCCGTGATCTGTTGTGTAAGAAGGACAGTCCTTATATTTTGTTGCATCTGACATTCAATTTTATAACTTTCTCTGAAAGAATCTGTTGGTAATAAATGGGCCGGGCTATTGATCACTTTCTTAAATGGGCGATAGCAATCGACCTCACAAACCACTGTGCTCTCATAATTAAATGTGAGACAAATTAGTGCTGTTCTCACATAGGACCTTTTCTCTGTTTACAAGGAGGAGGGTGAGGAGGAGGAGAGGAAACGAAAGCTTTCTGCTCAATGTTCCACCTTGTTTCTGCTCTCGTACCTTTTCTGCTCTTTTGTTTTTCTTTATTGATTTTAGAGAGAAAGGAAGGGAGAGGGAGAGAGATAGAAACATCGATGAGAGAGAACATCGATTGGCCGCCTCCTGCACGCCCCCCACTGGGGATCGGGCCCACAACCCGGGCATGTGCCCTGACCGGGAATCGAACCGGGAGCTCTCAGTCCCTGGGACGACGCTCAGTCCACTGAGCCACACGGCCGGGCAGAAGGCCTTCTCTTACCCACGCTTGTTGGCGTGATTGAACAGTGGACACCACAGTGTCCAGCAGGACTGGTGACATCCGTGGGCACGTGGATCCCTGAGGATGTGAGCGTCCGCCTGCATACTCCTGACCTGTGGCTGAGTGAAAGTCACACTCACACTCTGCTTTTAATCTTTTTTGAATGAACTTCCGAAAACCAGGAGATTTTACATTTTAAAAAAATCAGTTTTCCAATGTCCTTACTAAATCCTGTCTCCGGTTATTAATATATCTCAGTAGGGAGGTCTGGCCACCCTGCGGCCCGCGTGTCTGGGGCACCGACGGCAGGAGCCGAGCCGGGCTGCCCTTGGGCTGGCGCCATCGCCGGGCGGACTCCTCTCTCACTTGCCGTCCCGCCCCCCGCGGCCTGCGGCTGGCACTCCTCGAACAAACGCGTTAGCCGGGCTGACAGCACCGTGGGGGGTCACCACCCCACCAGGGATAGGCATCCCCGTCTGCAGGGACCTGATAGCACGGACCGGCTTCCTGACCTCCTGGGAGACACCGTGGACACGGCTGGACTGGCCGAGGTCTGTGACCGGCCGGCGCTGCGCCCTGGGTGCCATTGGACGGACGGATGGACGCATGTCCAGGCCTGGGAGACGATGTGACCAGAGGCACCGGCTTTGGGCGAAGGCTGTTCAGTGAACATTAGATCGGGGAAGAATATTGGTCCGTGTGGAAGGAAAGGAAGAACCCGGCCTCGGGGGGTCGGGAAAGACCCACCGTCCCCGTCAGCCACGGGGGTGCACCTGGAGCAAGGAGCACACTGTGAAGGTTTAGGAGAAGGCCCGAAAATACATTGTTCAGTGAGTCGATGGTTACATTATTCAGACGTAAATACAAATTACTCTCATGAATGTTTGGCAATAGAACAAAACGGAAATATGATGGATACTCAAAAAAATGAGGTTAAATAATTGAGCAGTAACTGGCTCTCTTTGTTAATTAGCATGGTCGACAGTTACGGTAAGAAACCATCCCAGAGGCCCTGACAATGTGTCCCGAGAACAGTGTGGGTTTCCAACATAAGTAACAACAGCACGACGTTAACAATAAGCGAATGGGATTTCTTTTCCTAAATACATACAGTCGACATGCCGTGTCATTAGAATTTCGTGAGTCAGTGTCACTCCCGAGCTCGCTCTCCACCCGTGCTCTGGGCGTGCGGGACCCCTAACACCGCGTCGAGGGAGCCGGTTCACCCCTGCGAAGGATAAAGCGGTTCCTGCGTTTGTTTCTCTCTCCCGCCTGGATTTCCGCATTACAAACGGTGCCCCTCGCCCCGAGGGCCAGGTGTGGGAGCCGGAACCTGGCGTCCCGTGCCGTGTTTGTGACCACGCGGAGTGAGGACAGCGTGTCCGGGCAGCACTGAGCCGTTTACCTTGCGGATGACTCAGCAGGTGTACCCCCCTTCCAGGAACGGATCGGTCTTAGATCACACGACAGATGTGTCTCAGTGAAAATAAAGCTTGTGGGAGGGACCCTCGGAAGGGCACGGGTATCTCAGACATAGATTTATGCCACTGACTCTAGGCACGATCGCTGGGCGGCATTTATAATGGCCAGTGGTCTGTACCTTCCCAGTGAGGTCGGAGCACCGTGCCCCGTGGGAGAGACCACAGCTGCTAAGCGCACACACGGGGTCATCACGCCGACATCGGACCGTGCGACCGTCCTTCTCATGTCTCCATCCTCCTCTTTCTGAGCCTGCCCCCGCTTAATCTTTTAATCTCTTTTTTAATTTGGTTCCATCTGCAAATTTCTATAAGTCCAATATAAGTCTAAGCAGACGATTTTGTTCGGAGGAGACCTAGGAAATTACTTCGGCTACAGTTGCTTTAAAAAAAGCAACAACAAAGAATGAAACAAATTAAGAAAAGTATTCCATATTAGTATTTTAAAGCATCTTAACTATAAAAGAAAGCAAGTGAACATAAACTAATTTTAATAGGAAATAGTAAAACAGGGTGTATTTATCAAGTTAAAATGAGGAAAATCAATGTGATTTAGACCTATGCATTACATAATCTATTCATCCACTTAAAAGTAGCCGTTTCGTAACATCTGGCCTCAATAACACCCAGGAAAGTTCCCTGTTACAAAACCAACTGAGAGAACTGGAAATATGCCCTCTGTGTCGTCCCTGGAGGGAAGATTATCCATGCTTCCTGCGAAGAATTGATTTGGCCGTGCGGGTGTGGCTCAGTGGACGCAGCATCGTCCCGTGGCCTGAGAGGTCCGGGTTTGATTCCCAGTCAGGGCATGTGCCAGGGTTGCAGGCTCGATCCCCAGTAGGGGGCGTGCAGGAGGCGGCTGATTGATGTTTCTCTCTCACATCAATGTTTCTATCTCTCTCTCCCTTCCTCTCTCTAAAAAAAATCAATAAAAACATATTGTTTTTAAAAGAATGTATTTGCTAAGATAAGTACCACTTGGAGATTGATCGTGCAAAGATGTTTAACAAAACTTTCACGTCCTTTAATAGACGTTATTGAAGAGTTATATGTTAATTGCCTAAGTTTAAAAGTTGAGTCAACTTTAAAATCCAAATCTTTCCTAGACCAATCAATCAACTGCTGTATTGAAAGCCAGGAAATTCTTCAACACTTTTCAAGTTCTGATTACTTTTTTTTTTTCTTTATTGAGTTTAGAGAGATAGAAACATCGATGAGAGAGAACATCGATTGGCCGCCTCCTGCATGCCCCCCACTGGGGATCGGGCCCACAACCTGGGCATGTGCCCTGACCGGGAATCGAACCAGTGACCTCTTGGTGCTGGGTCCACGCTCAACCACTGAGCCACACCCGCCGGCTACTTTCTTAAAATGTATAAAGTTAAATGTTTCCTCAAAGATTTGGGAAGGAAAAAAACAGTAACATATACAAAATTTAAAATAATTTAAAAGGGCTCTCTGATAACATAATTGATTCCTGCCTTTCATAAAAAATGGTCTTGAATTCGCTGGAATTAGCTTAAGTAACGTGTATGAAGCAAAGCCAATTTGATTTATTTGGTGAAAATCCATTTCACTGAAGGTCAACGTCAGCTAAAGAAAACGTCTTAAAGGTATATACAAAAACCAATAAGAAGTAAAAAAAAAAAAATAGAAGAAAATATTAATAAAATGTTTCTGTCCCCTTTATCAATTTTGTGAATTATGAGAATGTTGTATCCTATTGTTTTCATCTGTAACAGTGCATCCAGAATGAGGTGGGGAATTTAACAAGTATGCTGACTATTTAAATTTGCAAAATTACAGTTGTTTCTTTATGTTCTTTTAAATTAGTGGGGAAAGATCATCGTTTTTATTTTCCATTTTTGGTTAGATGGCTTTTATTTCTTTTTATCGAAATTCCTCTTAAAAATAAATGTCAACAACCTCCCAGGGAATCACCTGCCAATGAAAATCTGAGGCTTGAGCAGCGGATTTCATCCCTCGCTGTTTTTTTGTTTTCTAGTTTTTAATACAATTTGCTTAATAAACATTCGTCTAATTTCTCAAGGGGGCTCATAAAAAATGACGCTGTCCGGGACAACAGGGGAAGCGTTCAGATGGGCCGTTTAGGGTTTTCTTCCTGCAAACGGAAAGGCATGAATGGCAAAGTCATCCGTCAGTCAAGGGGCACCGACGGCCGATGAGGCTGACCGGGAACTTCTGACGTTTGGAAGAATGGCAGCTGGCAGCTAGCGAGGGGTGTGAACAGGTAAACAACAAAACAAACCAAAAAATCAGGAGAGAAGAAAACAATGCAGACCTAGAGGCAGAGAGGAAAATAATAAAGAGGAAGTCCACAAAGACAGGGATTAAAAGGAGAAAAAGAAATAAATACACGTCACATAAATAAGTGAGAACGGCCCTGGACGGTTGGGCCCAGCGGTTAGAGCGTCGGCCTGCGGACGGAAGGGCTCCAGGTTTGATTCCGGTCAAGGGCACGTACCTGGGTTGCAGATTCGACCCCCGGCCCCCATTGGGGTCATGCAGGAGGCAACCAATTGATGTTTCTCTTTCTCTCTCTCTTCCTCCTTCCCTTCCACTTCTCTAAAATCTATGAAAAAATATCCTAAGAGGAGGATTTAAAAAAAAAAGTGAGAATGAGGTCACCAGTTCGATTCCCGGTCAGCGCACACGCCCAGGTTGTGGGCCCGATCCCGAGTGGGGGGCATGCAGGAGGTGGCCACTCGATGTTCCCTCTCATCGATGTTTCTATCTCTCTCTCCCTCTCCCTTCCTCTCTCTCTAAAGTCAATAAAGAAAATATTTTTAAGAATATTTTCTAAAAAAGGCAACAGAAAATGCGTAATATCCTCGACAGATCGGAGAAAGCACGTTTTTGCTTAAGAACAAGACTGTGTTCGAAAACTTCCACTAGAGAAAACGCATGTCCTTGAGCTGAACACGCCCGCAGATTCCATAGACCCTCACGGAATCACCACTGAGCTGTGAAGCCAGACATCTGCGAGGGACCAGAACATAAAATTGTGAATTGTGGAATTCACCTCCACAAGTCCCTGGGCGTCAGCACAAGAGTTGCCACTACTCGTATAAACCCAAACGGCAGGAATCTATTAGAGTCCATTGTCTTGGGAAATCACTGGGCTCCCCTGCCGGGAGCCCGACCATTCCGACTACAAAGCGGCCCATAGAAGCCACCCGAATCCCCACGGGGACGCCTGTGGTACAGTCTCTGAAAGGCTGAAGCTGCTTCCCTGCTCTGTGTGATCAATCACCCGTACGTTCTCTGTATTTACCTTGCATGGCGCAACTCTGAAAACTGGCCTAAGACGTTTGGATCAGGCGGGGGTGTGCGTACGTTTGAACAATGATTTGTGATGTGTCCAAGCTGGATGTTCCGGCCATGCCCTGTTCCCGCTCCCAGCTGGGCACTGGGCGGGGCCTGGAGGGACACGCCCAGCACAAACGGGTTTGGTCTGAATACTTTCAAAACATTTGTTTTAAAAATCTGACCCTGCTCCCAGCCTGCAGGGGCCTGGTCTCCCGGTCTTGGAAGAACAGGTGTTTCTGTGGGGCGTCTGCGCCCCAGCAGGACACAGGCTGGAGGCTGACTGTGCTGGACGGAGAGGTTGGGTTAAAACGGGGAACATTTGTGCACAGAGATGTCAGTGCTCTGAGACACGAGAATGAACTTCAAACACAGCGGCGACCTCCCCACTGGTCTTCCCGACCCTGAGAATCGTGACCCCGGCCGGGAAACGTGATCAGCTCCTTGGATCCGAGGGAATACGCTCACCATAAGCGTGGGCTCTGTGTGTCACGAAGGGTCGATGCTGAAGCGGATAGTCGCAGCACTTAGACTCCCCCCACACGCCGCAGGGGGGCGCCCCCGAGTGACCAAGGAGGCGATGGGTTCTGATGTTTCCTTAAAATATAAAGTAGATCACAGGCACCATTGACAGAGCAATACGTCACCAATACGAACAGTTCGCATCGCCTGTGTTCAGAGAGTAACAACAAAGGACAGTAACAAACACGTTGGTAGGTACGTCAGGTAACACTTTGGAAACCGAAACTGCACGAGAAAGTTGAACGGATCCCGACTCCAGACAGTGGGGCAGGTGATGTTTCGGTTTTGGATACGTACGACTTCTTGTGTGGAGATGACGTGACATCGTGACATACCCATATTTAAGGGACGACAGCTGGAGCATTGGGTGACAGGTGTGACAGTGACTTCAGGTCATCCTCGTAAGCAGTGAAGTCTTTTCTCGATATGAGTTATTGTGCGCGTCGTAAACCTGCCCTCCAGCGGGAGAGGTGAAAGGCGTGTTTTACGTCCGGTGATGAAAAGCGCATTTGACGAAGGACCGTTGCAATTTGGGGAAAATGAAGGAAGGAAACACTGTAACGTGCTGATCTCCAACTCCGGCCCTGCCTGTAGGAACAGAGGGCAAAGTCCAGGGGGACAGAAATCACGCAGATGGGGCAGCTGTCCACTGCGAGGGCGACGCCGGTCAGTCATCCTCCACAGCACGGCCCTTATCTGAGCTACTGAAACATCAGGTACGATTTATTCTTAGAACCAGGGAAAAATAAGCCGGGTCACCCACCTCTGACGTTTTCCTTCCTTAATTGAGCTTCTGTGTTCTCCAAGGGATCCTTCTGACGTCCTGTGACATATGCTTTGCGGATCCTGGGGACAGCTCCATCCTACGAGCGTCTCAGCCTCGTGTGTTTTTATGCTCCGGTCCCTCCCAGACGTCTGGCTTCACAGCTCGGCCTTTCTGGGTCGTCGAATCCAAGCTGGATGCTGCCTTCGTGAGAGCCTGGGATGAACTGAGGGGGATTGGTGATGGAGGGAAGGCAGTCCTGTCTCTCCGTGCCTGTGCATTTTCAGCCTCTTTCCTTCTCTCCGACCTTCCCTTGAAACTTCAAATTTTGTATTCTGCCCCAGAATGCACCTGCCTCCTTTAAGACATTTTTAAAAACGTGTCTCCATTTCCGAAATGAGTGCAAAGCGCGCGATTGGCCACGTTTCTCGGGAGCTGCCGTGTCCGTGTTGGCATCGGCTCGGCCACGAGCCTCTGGGGGCTGGCGCGGCCCCCGGGTCCAGCCAAGGCTGTCGTTTTGGGGGCCGCCTGAGCCGGCGAGGTCGGCAGCCAGGGAAAGCACCCGTCTTCCCACCTGTATCCTCTGTGCACATTCACGGCTTCGTGAACGGCCCTTCTCAGTCCCCACGCGCCCCTCGGCCTCGAACCCCTCATGGAGCTGGGGACGCGGGTTCCTCACAGGATTCCCTTTCCAGCTGATGTCATTGAAAGAGGTGTCTCCACAGGCTGGCACTCAGTGGGGGACACCGGGCGCCGGCCCACAGCGGGGGAGGCCGGGCCACGGCAGGGGAGGCCAGGCCACGGCAGGGGAGGCCAGGCCACGGCGGGGGAGGCCGGGCCACAGCGGGGGAGGCCGGGCCACGGCAGGGGAGGCTGGGCCACGGCAGGGGAGGCCAGGCCACGGCGGGGGGGCAGGCCACGGCGGGGGAGGCCGGGCCACGGCAGGGGAGGCCGGGCCACGGCGGGGGAGGCCGGGCCACGGCGGGGGAGGCCGGGCCACAGCGGGGGAGGCCGGGCCATGGCGGGGGAGGGGGGCAGGCCATGGCGGGGGAGGGCAGGCCACGGCGCAGTGGGCAGGAAACCCGTGGACACTGTCTGTCTGCATGACGAGGTCCTCGAATGCCGAGGACACCTGCATGAAGCCCGAGTTCGTGGACGCTGGTCTTCCGTTATTTCTCATTTTAACTCTTGTGTTGCTTCCCACTGGGCCAAAATGCAGCACCTGGGCTCGTTTCGAGAGTTTCAGCCCTGAGTGTGGTTCCGTGACTTGCTCCCTACGCATGGACGACCTGTGGGGGGTCCAGAGCTCACCTTCCCGCCCGACCGCCTCCTGCCGGCCTGCTCCGAGCTCGAAGCAGGTGCCCTCGTGATGGGGGGGGGGGGGCTCGCCACCCTCCTCTTGGCTCTTTCCTTCCCCCAAGGGCTCAGCCGAAGCTCCTCTCGTCCTGACTGGGTCTCTGGCCCCCCACCGCCCCCCAGCCCAAACACACAGGGCAGACACCTAGGATCCAGTGTTTCTTCTAAAATATAAGTAAATATATTCAGATCATCCACGAACCGTCTCCCCTACTGCCTCCGTCTTTTCTGCAGGGTTCGTGAGGCCTGGGTGGGGCGGGAGCAGGTGGAGGGGGTCAGCGGGGGGGAGGGGGCACCTGTAATCCTCTCAACAAGAAAGACAGTTTCAGAAAATAATAATCAATAAAGGCTTTGTGCAGAGGGAGAGAGTCATTTTTCTGCTTTTGTTTTCACAGCAGGGGTAGTTAAATCCACCTAAATCCTCAAGTGACCTGCTGCCACACTCCAGGGTCCGGCACGCGGAGACGCTACGAGAATGACTGTTTCCACCGCAACTAGCCAAGCGGGAGCGTGCAGGTCACTGGGTCTGACGTCGGAGGCCGTTAGGAGCTAACGGAGCAGAAGGAGAGAGAGAGAAAGGCTTGCTGTCACCAACATGCGTGTCCTCGTAATAAAAATAGATTTTCCTTGCCCGTTCGAGATTTTGTTACTTTGCCGAATAACACTGAAATATTTTAGACTTTGGGAAGTTCCCTTCAGAGCCGCTCACGTTGACGAAAGCTGCCGTGTGCGTTACGGAGAGTAATGAAGATGGATCGTTTCTATGCAATCGGTGTAAGTCCCCGTGTCTGTACGTGAAGGACAAACATTTACCCTGTCAATGCCCCCTGGGAGGAAAGTCCCCTCGCGAGGGCGCAGTCGTCCGTTCCAGGGGACTCGGACGCAAGCGCATTCTCTGGGCAAAGCCTCCGTCTCATGGTGCCTCAGTTTCCTCGCTGGACCCGCAGCAGGAGCGGCAACCGGCTGCCGCCCAGGGACATTCCAAACAGTAAGATGCTGGAGAGATGGGCCCGCTCTGCCGACACAGGCGCAGCTGGGCATCGGCTGCGTGAGCCCTGAGCTGAGGCTCCTCAACCCCCGCGTGCGAGAGGCAGACAAGGTCACTCCTTCGGGGCACTGCCAAGGTCACGCCGGGGCCCGCGGGCACACTCCCCACCCAGGGCAACCCCCGGAGCATCGAGTTTACGTAGCAGTGGCCACTTCTCACACCCGACGGCCAGGCCTCAGCTGCCCCTGCGTAGAAATTCCAGAGCCCCACGGACTCCCCAGTGCCAGTCGTCTGCCTGGAGGGTGCAGAGCAGGTGTGTGGGTGTGGGTGTGCCCTGTGCAGCCCGCTGGGGCCTCCTGACGGGAGCACGTCCCTGCCCACAGGACGGCGGCCCCCAGTGTCACCTCCGTGCCCACGCCAGACAACAGGAAGCTTGGTGTAAGCTCCCCGTGCACTCTGACCCTGCAGCCACCTCCTGGCCTCTGCGCAGGACGGCAGGAGGCTGCCAGACCCTTGTCACTTCTCCGGCCTCACCACCCCTCCCGGCCACAGGGAGAGAACCATTCACGACAGCTTCAGAGCTGCCCCTCTGAGGCAGTGATGTTGTTTGCCGGGTCAGAGGTTGCAGAAATCCAGCGAGCGGGGGGTCGTGTTCGTTCGGACGTGGCTGAAGGACGACGCTGGCCCGGATCAGCATCCCGTGTACCTGCTGTCCAGGCTGCCATGTTCACGCAGGGAGCGCTCACCTGGCGGTGCCCTCACCTGGCGACGCCCTCACCTGGCGGTGCCCTCACCTGGCGACGCCCTCACCTGGCGATGCCCTCACCTGGCGGACGCCCTCACCTGGCGGACACCCTCACCTGGCAGACGCCCTCACCTGGCCGACGCCATCACCTGGCGATGCCCTCACCTGGCGATGCCCTCACCTGGCAATGCCCTCACCTGGCGATGCCCTCACCTGGCAATGCCCTCACCTGGCGATGCCCTCACCTGGCGGACGCCCTCACCTGGCGATGCCCTCTGTCACAGACCAGCAGGAACGAGGGTGAGAGTGGGATCCACACGCTTCACCTTATCCCCCACGAGGCTGCTCGTCGGGCCGTCCCACTGCCTAAAAACATAAGCACCACGCAGACCAGGTGATCCCAGCCCCGGCGAATCTGTCTCCCGAGCTCAGGGCCCAGCACTCTGGGGCATGCGGGGAAATCTCAAAAGCCGGGGACAGAAGAGGAGCTTTGTCACGAAAAGGCTGTTCTCTGGGCCAGAACAGTCGCATTCATCACGCAGCCAGTGCGCCTGCGGGACTCCCCCCGCCTGGCGTCTGCAGGGCCCTGGGAGGCCTGCCCTCTGCAAAGTTCAGGAAAGAGCGTTCGTTCATCTGATTCAACCCGCAGGAGGGCGGGTTCGTAACCCTCCACGTTTTAGTTCTTCTCTCACCGTCCTCTTCGGGGACACGGGAGAAACACGGATGTCACGCACACACAACCTTGCGAGCAAAGGGTGTGGGGCTGCCACGGGCTCTCTGACCGGGTCCCTCTCGGGCGCTGCAGACCTGCCGTTGTCCCAGGAGGTTCCCCCTCCTCCACGCCCTCCCTGCAGGAGGATTTCTTTTTTTACCTTGTTTTGTTTTCGTTTGTTTTTTAATTGTTTTCCTTTATTGATGTTAGAGACAGAGGAAGGGAGAGGGAGAGAGAGATAGAAACATCGATGAGAGAGAACATCGATTGGCCACCTCCTGCATGCCCCCCACTGGGTTCGGGCCCACAACCTGGGCATGTGCCCTGACCGGGAATCGAACCTGCGACCTCCTGGTGTTGGGTCGACGCTCAACCACTGAGCCCACTGGCTGGGCCTGCAGGAGGATTCATCTCGGCGGAGAAAGTCGGGGCCGCCCTCACCCGCCTGGCCATCAGCGAGCAGCTTCACCCTTCCAGACACAGACGCTGGACATGCGCCTTTGTGGAGAATAGCTAGCTGCTCGCCTGGGACAAGGTCTGTCGGGGAGAAGCACCTCCAAGGTCCCCCCCCCCGAAAGCACGGGACTTGTCGCAAAAGCAAAGGATGCCAGAGCCACAGATAACACTGAGCCGACCTCTGGCTGCCTACGACCCGCTGTGTGTGTGTGCGGGGGGGGGGGGGGGGCAGCTTAATGGTCACAGTGTCACCAGTTGCCTTGATGGCTTCCCAAGGTGTGAGCGTGCCTGGTGCCCTGGCCTTTGGAGCCCAGAGGAACCCATCAAATGGGAGAGGAAGCTGCCGGACCCTCTCCTTCCGCGGCGGGCCCTGACAGCGCCCAGGCCGCGAGGGCTAGGGGGATGCCGCCTAGAGAGGGGCCGACCCCGTGAGCTCTGCTGTCCCGCGTTCGGACGTGGCGGCACGCGGCTATGAGGCCCGCAGCGACGTGGCCTGTTTCTGTCAGACGTCTGATCGACCACTGGGCCTCGTCCCAACCGGTGTCGCCTCGGGGACAGACACCAGGCACCGTGTGGGGACGACCCAGGGCGTGCGGCATTTTCCATAGTTATTGAAGAAATGCCTTGAACCGATTCAGCTTCTTTTTTTTTTTTTTACTCTCCTTTTGATAAGCTACTCAAGAGACAAAGGAGTAATTTCCTCATTGAAAAGGAAGATCGCAAATGAGCAGAATTAAAATTGCAGCTTGTATTTTACTGGCGACAGACAGAGACTTAGATAACACCAACACTGCAGATACGAGAAGCAGCCACATTCAGGTGTGACATGCAGCCCATACTACCTGTTTCCGGCACAGTGCCTTTCAGAGAGTTTCCATGTTTAAAAAGCTAATTTTAAAACCCGTGAGTTCCGTGGTTCTGAGTGTGTGCCATGCAGACTAATTCCGCGGAGGGGGAGCCGGGACCGATGTCGCTGAGACCACGGAGCCACCCCTCCAGAGGAGAGCGGTGTGGCCGAGAAGGGCTAATAGACGGATATTCTAGCAGCTTCTAGAACATCTGGCCAAAGAACTTCATCAAGGTGAGTGCTTTTGGGGGGATAGCCCGCTCGCACTCGTGCCGTGTCCCCTGTAACCCACGGCAGAGACAGGCCTTCCAGGAAGGACTCGCCTGGGGCAGCTCCCTTTTAAAAGACGGGGTGACTTTCAGAGCGTTTGGGAGCACAGAGACGTCAGGGGATTCAACGTGGACACCGTTTTCTGCTCGCCACGTGGCACGAACGCGGGGATACCGACCAGTTATGATTCGGACCCAGAGAACCCAGAGCTGCTTCTCCTTCAGGGAGAGAACGGCTCGGAACCGGCCGCTCCGCCTCCTTTACGTCGGGCCTCTCGGGACACAGCTCAGAGCACCCGAGCTGTCGCCGTCTGAGAGCACTCCACGACCAGCTACGACCAACATTTCCCCACAGGTCCACGGAGGGAACGAGGTATCTGGGAGTGAGTCCAAGGGCCGCAGTGACTGACTCTCCCAGGCCCCCGAGAGGTCACTAATGACTTGGACCCCACGCGTAGAAGTCAGAATGCTCCCGAACCGAATTGTCTGCAGAAAACGGTCCCCTCCCGGGGAGGCCTGCCGCGGGCGTGACTCGTCAGGACAGCTGCCGCTCGTCGCTGGGAGCAGAGCTGAAAACGTCGGCCACGTGTCACCTCAGGTCTCCACAGTCACCAGCACCCTCCTCACTTCGGTCTGCTTCTCAGAAAAGAACCCTGTCGTGGTGAACGAATTTCCGTGTTTTCTGTTGTTAAACAAAGGAAACAACGTAACCCAAAGTGTCCTCCTTCACCCTGGTCTCCCAGAGATCACAGGCGGAGTCAGTGCCCCGCGGGCAACCCGGTCCTGCAAGCAGGCATCTGCGTCCGTCTCCGGTCCGGGGGCGGGGCCTCGCCTGCTTTTGTTTTTGCAGTCCGGTGTCCAGGAGCAACCCAAATGCGTCACAATGCACCCTTCCAAGCGCACACTTTGATATCTCCTGACAAACATTTCAAACATATGCCCACAACCAAGGCACAGAATATCCATGTTCCCTCAGGAGTTTGCTTTGCTGGCCTTCACTTTGGATCGTGCTACCCCGGGGACAAATGACCTGTTCCCTGTCGATGACTTTGCCTTTTGACCATCCCAGACTTTCACGGAGAGAGATGTTCGCATATATATTAACGGTTTGTATATTTACTTCTTTGGCGTAGAGTCATATTTTTTTAAATTCCATCCATATTACTTTTTTGTTTTTTCCCAAATGAAATTGTGGTTACTCCTAACTGTATTCCCCTGTAAGTAATGAGGCTTTCTTCTTCGGTTGGCTTTTGTGACTTTTTTTCATTACTACCGGCTTTCAGAAACTTGGTATCACATGCCTTGGTGTGTTTTTTCTTTGTCTTTACCCTGCTTGGGTTCATTCATCTTCGTTCTATGAGTATAAGGCCGGAAGAAAAGAAGAAAGAAAACGTATGGCTATTATTTATTAAATATGCTTTCTCGCCGTGCGGCCCGGGAGTCCCGTCTTCTGGGTGTTCGTGTCCCGTCGGTCACACCGCCGAAGCCCTATCAAATGTAAGTCTTTTTTTTTCCTCTGCGTGCTTGAGTTTCGAGGGTTTTTATTACAATGGTTGAAAGTTCGTTGATCTTCCTCCAGGACTCTGCTCTTCATCGAATCCACGCTGAAGCCCTGCAGAGAAGGGTTCCTCCCACAATTCATAACTGTCTCTCTGAATGTACCTCCCCTCACCTGTTTCTACAAACAGTCTGCGTTCTTCAGGTGCTCTCTGACTCTGTGTCCGGCAGCCTGCCCGTCCGTACCGGGGTCTGTCGTCTCCACCCCTTGTACGGTGTTTCAATTGACGAATTTTTCTCCTGTTTACGGATTACGTTTCTCTGTTTTTTTCCATGTGTTGGACAATTTTTATTCAATTCTGAATATTGTATATGTTAAATTGCTGAGTTTCTGATTGTGTTTTCTTTGTTCAAAGAATGGTGAATTGGGGGAGGGCTCTGTTCGATCACTTGAAGTTCATCATGACCATGTTAAAACTGGCTTTTAGGATTGGTTAGGGTGGCGAAAATATGCGTTGCCCCAGGGGTGGGAGTTCTGACCCTGGTGTGATGTCCCTGAGACCTCGGTCAGCACGCACACGGCCCTCGAGCCTGTGTGCAATCTGAGATTTGTTCCCCTTGCGGCCCCGGCGGTTCCCGTCTGGTCTCGTGGAGCTTCACTGTCCTCTGTGGTCCATGAAGGGGGACCATGTCCAGCAGCCGACTCAGACCCTCTGCAGGCGTCTGGAGCGCGGTCCCCGTGCGGTTCCGGCTCGCGGCCCCAGCGGCAGCGCCGCCCACCAGTCCCGTCTCTTGTCTCCGTCGGCAGCCACGTCTGTTTGGGTGTCCCTTGGTTCTCCCCGAACCAAAACGTGCTCCCGGACAGAAAGTCGGGGTGCGTGACGGGCTCCCTTGTCGCTCGTTCTCAGGGTGGTCTGCCCGCCTGTTGATGAATCGCGGAGAACAGTTCCCTCCTCCGTTTGGCGCGGGTTCCTGTGAGTTTCCGCAGGCGGGCGGGTCGGCCGGTGCTGCCGGGACAGAGCGGCTGCTGGGACAGAGCGGATCGACGACCTGTTTCCCACTTTAACTGTTCAGTTACATCTGTTCAGTAGCCCGAGCAACAGTGTATCCTTTCGCGATACAAGCAGATACAGTCTCTGTAAACCCATGGAAAATACGCGGGGAAATGGGAAAACATACTTTCTGACCCCGAGACGTGAGCGCTAACAAGCCTTTTAATTATTCCCGGACTTTCATAAGTATCCGGTGACTACTTGTGTTTTAATTCATGAAGACCCACCAGATGGACGTCAAAGGAGATTTAAGTCGCACGAAAGTCAGCGTCTCACCTTCCAGGTGAGAGGTCAGGTCTGTTCCGTGGAAACGTTGGGGATCAGCCCCCCGAGGGGAGCACAGGACCACTGTCTGCGCCGGGGCATGTTTTCCAGGGGTCGTGATGCCCCAGCTCTCAGCCATCAGCAGATTTCCAACCTGGGGATTTTACCACAACAGAAATGGTAAAATATCATCGTCACCCAACCTGATATAAAATAACACCCTGCCGATCAAAGTCGCAGACAGTACCGTAATTATACACTTCGAAGGCGAGTAAAGTCTGTGAGATCGCCCCATTGCTCGCGCCTGTGCTCACGGCCTTCTCGTCTGAGCAGGGCAGGTGCCGTTGTCCCAGACACTTCAGGGCCCTGTCTACACACTGTCTCAGGCTATGGTTTAAAAAGCACAACAGGCACACATTTTAATCACATTATTGCATTAACAGCCACACAGCAGAGAGTCTGCAGAGAGTCTCTGTCAACATCTCAGAACGAGCCAGGCTCACAGGGTGGGGGAGGAGGTGACGCCCTCCGCGACCCCCCGCGGGAAGGCTCTCTGCAGAGGTCTCGGAGAGTCTGCTGTCTGTTCAGACGTCTTTGCTGAATCACTGACATTCTTGACACACACCCAGCCTCACCGATGGCTCCAGGACGCCTGTGACGCGGGCCCACTGTCACACCGCGGCTGACCTCTGACTTAAAGACCTTTCAAGCCGCCAAACTGAAGCGGTCGTTCTGGATGACATCTCTCCATTTAAACTCCTGCACGGAATGTACGACCCAACGTTTTTCTTGCTGTTTACGTGTTTCGTCACCTGTGCACAGTCACCAGTTCAGCCCCCACTGAAAGCTACATACTTGGAGGCGGGGTGCTGTTCGGCAGCTCACATGTATCCCCGGCACCTGGCACAGCCCCTGACAAGGAGAAGGGACTCAGTGCCTTGTTAAGTTGTGAAATGGACAGAAGGCGGCTCTCGGGGAGCTGACTGGGGAGGTGAGCTCCCTCTCAGGGACGGTGCAGAAACAGCACCCAGATAACGGCAGGAACCCGTTCCTTTCGTACGACCACCCCTACACGTGGGTCGCTCTTTCTGTTGTCATGTGATGATTGCACATGGAAACTAATCACAACAGTCAGGTACAACTGTCCTCATAGGTTACTGTCCTCTTTCACTTACAGTTTGGCAGTGAGGATAGTTGGGGGCATGAGTTTGGGTCTTGCCAAGAGGCAACTAGGACACAGTATTCAGGTGATATGGGCTCAGAAAACAAGCTGGACAACCACACGCATGTGCCCTGGGGTTGTTCTCATGCAGAGCAATGGGTGCAGGCGGAGGGTACCCAGTGCGTGAAGGGAGCGGCATCAATGTCCCCACAGGCCGGCGTGAGGACACATCAAGGGCATCTCTCTGAAGGCCACCTGGTCCTGTGCAAAGGTCAAGACAGGGACGACACAGACGAGGAAGAGGAAGGAAGGAGACAGCCTGCCCCCCGAGCTGAGACAGTAAGCTCCCCGCGGAGCTGCAAGCCCTCGGCAGTGGGGTCCCCCAGGTCTGAGCGGGCGCCAACCTCAGATGCTCTAAGGACAGGCTCAGGGATCAAGCAGTGGCTTCCACACTTGCTACTGAGGGGCTCAGGCATTACTTGGTTTTCCAAACCTTAGTGTACTCATGTGTAAGACAGAGATACATCTTCTAGGTTGTGGGGAGAATTACGAGTAATCACAGGAAGGACCCAGCCCAGAGCCTGTCACTGATGAGCAGCCCATGAGGTTACCTTTACGGCTGTTACCCCTCTCTCAGGCCATCGTCAGCCCAAGTCAGGCCATTGGGGTCATGTGGGGCGTGGTGGGGAGTCGAAGGCAGAGAACAGGCCTGTCTGAATGACTTTGTCAAAGACCTTCACGTTTCCCGGAGAGAAGGTTCAGCACAAGGTGTGAACTCAGCCATCAGAGCTATTGGTCCATTTTCCTTTATGGATCTCAAACGTAAACCTCGTCTATTAAAATCACGGGACCTGGGCCCTGGCCGGTTTGGTTCAGCGGTTAGAGCGTCGGCCTGTGGTCCAGAGAGACCCGGGTTCGGTTCCCGCTAAGGGCATGTGCTTCGGTTGCAGTTTGTCCCTGGCCCTGGTTGGTCGTGCGGGAGGCAGCCACTCGATGTGTCCCTTTCACGTCGATGTTTCTCTCTCTCTCTCTTCCTCTCTCTCCCTCCCACTCTATCTGGACAAAAAATGAAAAAAAATGTCCTCGGGTGAGGATAAAAAAAAAAAAAAAAAATCACGGGACCTGGGACCGCATTTCCACGGCTTCGTCGGAAGCCAGGATTTCTGGGCGTCAGCAGACCTTGGAGAGAAACCCAGTGCATACGGAGAGACGGCACACGGCGAACACCGAGAGGCTTGTTCAGCACCAAGAAGCCGTGACCCTCGGAGGAGAGACGCACACACTCTTTCAGAACATCTCCTCGCGCATTTCTTCCTCAGCGGCTGCCGCTCGTGTCATTAAAAAGTCACTCTAGTTCATGAGAAAGTGACTCTAAAAATGGGGATAGCTAGTTAAGATCCCAAGTTATTTTTTTAAAAAACGAGATAATGCTTAATGGTTTCTTCCAGGGAGTTCATGGAAACACAATTTTATAGTGCGATCCAAGGAATAATTTCCAACGGGCAATGTTCTAAGCAACACACTTTCCACTTCGAGTAAGGAGGAGCAATTAATGGATTCAAAATCACTTGATAATTTAACAGGAGAGAAAAGGCCAATAATTAGCAAAACCACCTGAACAGGTCTTCACCTGCCAAAAATAAACATATTTCTTGCCGACAAGACAAAAAGTACATTCGCCACTTTCAGCAAAAGGATGCATCACTAAAGGACGTGACACACTCATTAAAGGGGATCGAACTTCGTTTTCGCGTTGCTCCTGCCTGTGGCGTAAATGAAGGGTGCTTGGTGTCGGGGTCGGGGACAGCTGCAGGCGGTGTGTGCAGGGGACGTGCCCCGAGGGGCCATGGGAGTCGCTAAGAGGTTCACGATTGATTTAGTGACCGCAACACCGACCCCGGGAGGCCAGGCGGGCGCTGCTGGGCACGTGTCGGAGGGGAGCTCATTAGGACGCGTCTGGGAGCCTGAGCCGTGGCCTCGAACCGCACTGACCCCCGGGAGCTGCACGGCAGCAGCCACCGGCCTCTTCCCCGTGAGGACCCGTCAGTATTTCCCCGCCCGGCTGTTCCAGCGGCTGCTGATGGCAACGCATTTTCAGACACATTCCGCAGAGAGAAGTGAGGTGTGACCGAGACACATGAGTCTGTCCTGCTCTGCGGGGTCAGGGGACAGAGGAATCGTCCCCTGGTGGACAGCCAGGGGCTGCAGCCGCCACGCAGCGAGTGGCTGAAATCCAGGTGCAAAGGGGACAGCCAGAGCCCAGGACAGACGGTCTCTAGCAGGAGAGAAGACGCCCACACGGGGGGATCCAGGGCCGTGGGCGTTGCCGCCAGAGGAGGGTGCTACCCCAAACTTCCTTAGGGAGGCCCCGATGGTCTCCAAATGGATTTGAAAATGCAAAAAGTGTCCTTTGGGGTGGCCTTTAGCACTTTGTAAAAAAAAAAATCGAAGATCCTGCAAGAGGAGATTCAGAGACAGGTGCAGCGGGTCAGGGTACAGACTGCGCGGGAGGCGGGGTCAGCAGGCCCGGCCCCCTGTGGGGTGCGCTTCTCGGCGGGTTCCCCAGGGTGAACGCTCCCTCCCCGGCTGGGCGACAACTGGGTAAGATGTGAAGAGAAAAACAGGGAGAAGAAAAAGCCGGTGTGTCGTGAGACTGGGACCCACTGGGCCCTGTGGCTGCCGCTCTGGTCTCCGATGACGACATTAGAGAAGTGTGTTTTCTAAATCTTTCATTTTCTTTCATTTGAAGAAACTCAAATCTTTTATAAAAGTAGCACGTAGGGTGGCTTTACCTTTGACCTGTGCGTGGACCTAATTCATAATATCACTGAAGTACAGGAGATAAGCCACTGCTCTTTTAGACTTCGAAACGGACATGCCAAGGTGATTTACATGATTGAGATTCTGTGCCAGACTCCTCGGGCCCCCGGCCAGGCATCAGGACCCTCACCAGCTTCGTGAAAAGGGAGGTGTGCTTCCAGCGGTTCTCAACCTGTGGGTCGTGACCCCTGTGGAGGTCAAATGACCCTTTCACAGGGGTCGCCTAAGACCATGGGAAAACACATATTTCCGATGTCTTAGGAACCGAGACACCGCTCCGCTATCCGTCTCCAGGCGGGTCGCCCACATGCAGATATGCCCACATCCAACGTGAGGGACCGTATTACAGGGTCGCGGCGTCAGGAAGGTTGGGAACCACTGGTACACCTTCACCGGTTTCCACACAAATACAGCTGTTTTGGGAAGCAGAGAAAATGGACGGAAGGTGTTTTTATTTCAAAGCGCCTGTGAAGAAACATGGCACAATAAAAGAAAGAGAGTGGCCAGATACGATCCATGGAGACCAAAAAGATGAAACAATCTGATGCAACATGTTCGTGGTTCATGTGGGAGGATTTGGGGAGAGCGTCGGAATTACTTCATTTAAAAATCCTTTCAAGGAGTCCTTCGGAGACAGAAGGTCATCAACCTGCCACGAATGTGCCTCTATTTGCGGCCTTGGCAGCTTCGATGTCTGGACATGATGGACAGGATTCCACAAACACAACCTTTTTAAAAAACACATTGAAGTCCTTTTATTTGCCAAGCAGAATTCGACGGCAGAGCGTCCGAGTCATTTTTTGGGGGGCTGGTGCAATCCTCAAGGCCACGTCTAGCAAAGGAAGGAAATCTGCAGATAGAGAGCTCACTGCCAACAGAAATACAAGCTTCTAGACTCTGGACACACGTTTGCTTTTATCTTAAACTAACAAAACGAGTCTAACTCCCAGTTTCAGATTTTAATAATTATTTTCAAGGTGCTACGAAGTGAGATTTTTTTTGGCTCTTTATTAATAAAAAGAACTAAAGGTAGGCCAGTCTCTATTTCTCTTTTTGGAAAATGAATCCCTGTCACGAGTGTTATGGGTGGATTTGCATCTCCAACGAGAGGATGTGCTGACGCCCCGAGTGCTCAGAACGTGATGGGTTCGTCTACGATGAGGTCCTTCTGGAGCAGGGTGGGCCCTAACCCGACCTGGCTGGTGTCCCTTGTAGGACGAGGAGACACACACACAGAGGAGACACAGCGGGCAGTCGCCTTATGGAGAAAGGAGACAGGTGGACACACAGACGCGCGAGGACGGGGAGGTGGAGGGTGGAGCCACGCACCCAGAGCCGCAGACGCCTGGGACCCCCGGGACCCCCAGAAGCCGGAGGGACGCTGTGTCCACACCTGATTCTAGACGTCTGGCCCAGGGCTGTAGTTTTAAGCCACCCAGTTTGAGGCTATTTTTACGGTAACCTAGGAAACGCATAGAACGAGTGTGACAAACTCCGATTTTAGTTACGTGGCCATTCAAGAAGGTATTCCCTGGGGAGCGGACACACCAGACCGAGAACACACAGCCTCTGCTCTCTCCTCCAGGTGGCTGTGCGGTGGGGACCCTTGGGGACCGAACAAGCAGCCAGGGCTCCTCTGTCTCCCTTTGCTCCACAGGGAACCACACACTGCCCGACGTCTCCTACCTCTCACCACGCCGTCCCTCCTTCTCTGCCACTGTATGATCACAATCATCACAGACTGAGTCTTCTCTGTGTCAGCCCTAGGTCAGGTTGATGATCCAACCGTGTGAGAGATTATTCAGTGAGGTTCCTGCAGATAAAATGCTAATCTGCCCCCCCCCCCCAGGCAGGTGCAGGTGAGGCCCTAACCACGCAAACAACGTCACGATAATCAGTCCTTCCCGAGACTTACAGCTCATCCTAACTTACTTCCCAGTCAAAAGGTTTCCACGTGGTGGAAAAAAGCCCTTTCTGCTGTTTTCTAAGCGTCTGCTGCCGAAAGTTAACTACTGTGCTTTACGAGCTGCCCACCACGCCGCGGCGGGAAGCCGCCATCCACGGGCTCCGCGCTGACCGAGCTGGTGAGCCGTTCCTCTGAGGCCCCCGTGTGGCTCGGGGGACTCCCTGGCCACCGAGGTGCCCGCCGGGTGCAGCCTGAGCACGGAAACAGAGAGACCCCGAAACACGGCGCTAAAGCAAGTCAGACGCTCAGCGCTCTCATTCCCGGCTTCTGCGGCTGGAGGGACTCGGTTCCACCTTCCCGGGATCCGAGCTGACCTGGACCTCGTCTCCTCCGCTCTACCCCCGGCAGACTCTGGCTACGACCTAAGTACCTGAATCCGCCTCAGGGTCTACGCCGCAGCCTTTCCCCGCAGGTATGTTTCCTGGCACAAGTGTCACTGCGGGAGAGTGAGAAAGGTCAGCGCACAGTGGCCGTCTCTCCTGCGGGATGCCGTCACTGCAAGCAGAGAGGTGCTTGCTGTCCAGACCCGAGTGGCTGCGTCTGTGTCCAGCCTGCAGAGCCACTGACAGGGCGTGAACACGCAGGCTGCCCTCGTTGGCACGACACACCTGGGCGCTTTCTGCGCACTTTCAAAACAAACTTGTATATCCAGCTTTGAGACGCAACCAGCTTCCATGGGAAAGGATCCTAAAAACAGTTAAATGAGCCCGGCCGGTGCAGCTCAGTGGCTGAGTGCCGACCCATGCACCAAGAGTCGCCGGTTCGATTCCCGGTCAGGGCACATGCCCAGGGTGTGGGCTGATCCCCAGTGGGGGGCATGCAGGAGGCGGTCGATGGATGTTCTCTCTCATCCATGTTTCTGTCTCTCTCCCTCTGCCTTCCTCTCTCTCTAAAATCAATAAAGAAAGAAAATTTTTTTTAAAAAGAAAAAAGACGATACTTATGGGTCACCGGCACACACCACACTCGGTAAACATTCCTTCGTTATTACTGTTGGCAAAGTGGCGGCGGGGAGCCCTCCCGGCCCCGACGTCCCCCCCCCACACCAGCGCTGGCGGGAACCACACCACAGCCGCTGGCAGCCGCCCCTCCCGGGGGTGGCTCACCCATCGGTTCTCCGCGAGCATCTTTCTCGTTTAGCACGAGACACAACACAGTCCGCTTGGTAGCATTTGCCCTTCGCAGCGCAGAGGACGACAGGTGTGTTTCTGTGCTTCACAAACCGAGCACCTTCATCTCACTGATGTCTCCGCAGGAGACGCACCCGTGGGGTCTGACGGACGACACCGCGAGCACCGGCCGCACCTCAGACGCCCAGGGAGGCTCAGGACCTGCTCCCCACACGCCTCTCTGTGGGTGAGAAACGGCCACGAGCAGGCACAGCGATGACCACGGAGCTGTGGCCCTCACTCGGCACGGCCCCCGGACGCTCGCGTGCCGATGCCCACGCTCGTATTCGCCTCGAAAGGATCATTTTTTAAATTCAGCTTAACATGAACACACGTCCCAAGCAAGAGCCTGCAGCTGAGACCGGGAAAGCGGAGACTGTTCCACACATTTCTCTTCCTTACTCTTTTAATTAGAACGGGCTCAAGAGAGACATAAAAATAAAATTATTGACTCGTCTGAAATTAAAAGATGCTCACTGCGTTTTCTCCGAGAACGGTACCATGAGTCTTGTTAACGAATGATTTTCTGATTTTAATTACCTTAAATCCTGCCTTGCTAAATGCCGGCCGCCCCCCTGATTAAAGGGAAAGTCCTCGTTTCTGTGCACAGCCGGCGTCAGGGCAGCTCAACCGTTCCCACACAGTTTCACAGAGGCCTTCTGCACGTGAAAGCTGGTGAGATGCTTTCTTCGCCGAAAGGTTAATAAAATGCTTCGCATTCCTTGCAGGTGGCACGTAAGATAAGACGGAGCTACTTGCTACAACCCTTCACCACGGGAGAAAACCCTCAGATGCTAAGAAAATAAAGATGCCGGCTACAAACGTTTCACAAATTCCTTGTGAGCAGACACAAAGCTTAAACGTGGTCCCGAGAATGAGCGACGCGTGGAGGGGGAGACGCTGCCGATACCTTCCGCCTGACCTTCCCCGCCAAGACGTCGCCCGTCCCGCCCGGTCACTCTGGGTGATCATCCCGCGTCTGAGAATGACTCTGCACGAGGCAGATGGTGTCCCCCGGGGCCGGGACTACATGGCTTTATCGAATGCATACACTTCAAGCAATTAGTGTTAGCAAATCTGTAAGTAGAAAATGCAATAAACACACACACACACACACACACACACACACACACACACACACACACACTAGCGGAAGAAAAGTCCCTGTTCTCAAGCAAAGGAAACCAGTGAACAGAGAGAGAAACCATGAGAATCAGAAATGTCTCCCACAAAGAGGGAAAACGCAGACCGTGGGCCGTTCACGGACATGACTCTCACCCCGGGCTGTGCGCCTTCACGGAGACCTCACCTGCCCTCGAGACACTTCGAACACGTGACAGGGTCCGTGTTGGTGACACACACGGGTGAGAAGTGGCAGGAAGAGAACGCACATGAGATTGGCCCGTCCCGTGGAGCAGGTGATACGTGGACATTAAAACCCGTGCCAGAGTTTGTCTGGGGAGCCCACCTGGGAGAGGTTGTTTCAAACTAGGAAACCAGGGGAGTTTCACTGAAAAGTATGAAAAATAATTCGCTCATGCCTAAGTAGAATTCCTTTCTGCACTAAATAAATATGTATTTCCACCTCGTATAAATTTTACCTAAGTTCTGGCATTGCATGATTTAAAAAACCATTAACCGTGACCCCGAGGGGCCCAACATCAGCGAAGGAACGGAGGAGACGGATGTGCAGGTCGCAGAACAGCCCCGAGCAGTAAACGTGGGGGGCAGGGTCCGTGGGGACTCGTCCAGACCAGACGGGCGCCCCGCCCGCGAGCAAGGGAAGGTCGACTGCCACGTTTTTGCATTTGGGAGGATGACGGGCAGAGGAAAAGAGAGAGTTTTTGCAGGAGAGAGAAAGACAATGGTTGGAAAGCCGCTAAGGTTCAGAGAAAGAGCGACATGTAAGGATGTTTTAAAGAAATGTTTTTACATAATATGCAACAACTCCAGTCCCCTGTCTGTCCACGGAAACTTCCATAAACAGCTTTCCAGAATTCTTGGATTTGAATTTTTTCCAGATGCCGTGACACGTGGTGAGACAGGTTTCAGGATGTGCTGGGTGACGCCATTGAGCAGTAACGTCAGGTGAACACGTCCCAACCCCTCCCAGTCGCCATCCGGCCTTCGTCTCCTCCCGTTGCTCAGGCTCCTGCTGTGGCCCTGGTTCAGGGAGGCCCTGGAGCCCACAGGTGCCTCAGCCAGGAGCCAAAACAGCTCCCTCCTCACTCAAAACCCAGCCCAGGAGGCTGCGGCCCAGGGGCACGTGGAACTACACCTGTCTCCCCTACACCTGGCTCCCCTACACCTGGCTCCCCTACACCTGGCTCCTTTACACCTGTCTCCCCTACACCTGGCTCCCCTACACCTGGCTCCCCTACACCTGGCTCCCCTACACCTGTCTCCCTTACACCTGTCTCCTTTACACCTGTCTACCCTACACCTGGCTCCCCTACACCTGGCTCCCCTACACCTGTCTCCCCTACACCTGGCTCCCCTACACCTGGCTCCCCTACACCTGGCTCCCCTACACCTGTCTCCCTTACACCTGTCTCCTTTACACCTGGCTCCCCTACACCTGTCTCCCCTACACCTGGCTCCCCTACACCTGTCTCCCCTACACCTGTCTCCCTTACACCTGTCTCCTTTACACCTGGCTCCCCTACACCTGGCTCCCCTACACCTGTCTCCTCTACACCTGTCTCCTCGCTCCATTCACCTCCGTTCCCCCGTGGCATGAGATCAAGCGTCAGCCCAGCCCCTGTGCCCCCCAAGCTGACTCCCAATCACAGCCACAGTGACCCTGTTAAAGCGCAGAGGTGATCATGTTAGACCCTGAACAGCTGATGAAGACAACGAGTGAACCAGGAAGGCAGGGGAACTCAGAGACGGGACAGAGACGAGGATCTGAGAGAGCATTGATCCCGCCCCTCCGTCTATCAGAGGTGGAGTCCGAGGTCCGTGTTCCTCCCTCACCCACACCCCTCGGGGTGCAGAACTAGGCTGATGCTCTTTCTCCCGACCCTTGAAAGAAATTGTTCTCTGATTTCATTATTTTCAAACATACAAAGCGTGTATAAAATTGGCTTGGGAAAAATAACATGTATAAACCTGATGCACGTATCGTGTCCAATAAACAGGAGGCCAGTTCCCAGGGAGGAGAACCGCCTCACATGTTCTGAAAACAGCGTGGATCCAGGAACCACCGGCCGAGTTTCCGGTCACGTGGCACAGCAGTGGCTGACAGACTTGGACCCCGTGGACACAGAGGAGATAAAGAATGCGTTGTGTTAAGTTCATAACAATCACCCTAACTTTCTGTTTTCTAGATAATAGCTAATAGTCACCTTTTGGGGGTATTGTGGGAAAGTTACAGTCACTGAGACAGGGAACCACACGAAACACAGAATTCAGTGTCCCCCACTGACGTTACCCGTGTCCTTCTCCAGGAAGCTGGGCCGCAAAGGGGACACTCAGTCGGTGACCAGAACAGGCAATGGTTTCAGAGTCACTTAATAATAATAATTTTTAAAACACAGCATCACATTTCATATCTCATACTCAGCCGAAATGCTGCAGGAAAAATCTCCCAAGTAAAGAAATCCAGAGACAGAGTCAAGGTGCGCAGAGAAATGCATTCCTTTAGAAGGACTTGTCAGGCAACACGTGAACACTTGATGTTCCTCCCTGTCTCGTGTTGCTCCGTGATTTAAGGGTTAAGCGCAAAGGACAAGCGGCAGCACGGGCCAGGGGCCAGAGCAGCTGAGCTGCGCGTGAGTGATGAGAACAGACCCACACTTGCCAATATAGAATTCCGTACCCAGCTAAACACGTCGCACCACCCAGGTCTCAGAAAGCACTTCCCATTTAACCTGTCTCAGAAAGCCACTCGCATTTCAAAACCAAAGCAAACAACAAAAAACACGCCAATTCTATAGGGAAAATTAGCACGTGTCCACGATATTCCATGGTTCGCCGGTGAAAAGTAGGAAAGACCCTAAAAATCTCAACACTGACTGTAAACAGAACCAACACTGTGACGTGTCCCTCATGGAAACATTGAAATGCACTCTCGAGATCGATTTGCTGCGGCCGGTGAAACACACGACCAGAAACTGAGCAGCTTAAGGAAACACGGAGTTGGTGTCTTACAGTTCTGGAGGTCGGGTGTCCAAAATGGGTCTCACGGGGCGAGGACCAAGGTGTGCGAGCAGGTGTGTGCTCCCTCCTGGAAGTTCTAGGTAAAATCTGCTTTCCTACCTTTCCCGGCGGGCAGCGGGCCTGCGTTCTCGCCTGGGGTCCGGGGAAATCTGTTTTCACCCCTTTCAGCTCCTAAACGCGGCCCCGTCCCTCCAGCTGCCCAGCGATCTGGTCAATGAGCCTCCCACAGTGCACCGAGGGGACAGGGAGCCGCCTCCTGGCCACAGCCCCGAGCAGGCTCACCTGGGCCGCCAGGTGACTCTACTTACCTGAAAGCTGGCTGATCGGGACGGTAATTCCAGCTCTGACCTTAAAGGCCCTTCCCACGAACACGTCCCCAGTCTGTGGGGATTCGAATGTAAACATATTTGGGGCCATTATTGTGTCTATCACAATATGTAAACTGAAAATGAAGCGTGTTATTTGGACATATTGAGGCAAATGCCACAGAACAAGCTAAACATGTTGAAAACGGTTGTGTCCGAAGAGAAAGCCGTGGGCGTGGCGGGGACCAGAAGGCAGGGGATTCGTCATGAGGCTTGTGAACTGCTTGACTGATAAACTGTACAGGAAGGACTCTCACGAAACTAAAAAAACAAGAAATATTTATTTTTTAAAAAGAGAAATGTGATTTCCCAAAAGGCAAAATGAGACTTTTATAAACTGTGTGTTCACAACTCTTCCTTCAGAGGACTTGAGTCGATGTTTTATTGGATCCAAATGGGCTGTGAGCTCTGTGAATGGGGAGACCCCGAGGTCCCCGGAGCTGTGAGCTCTGTGAGTGGGGAGACCCTGCGGTCCCAAAGCTGTGAGCTCTGTGAGTGGGGAGACCCCGAGGTCCCCGGAGCTGTGAGCTCTGTGAGTGGGGAGACCCCGAGGTCCCAAAGCTGTGAGCTCTGTGAATGGGGAGACCCCGAGGTCCCAAAGCTGTGAGCTCTGTGAGTGGGGAGACCCCGAGGTCCCCGGAGCTGTGAGCTCTGTGAGTGGGGAGACCCCGAGGTCCCCGGAGCTGTGAGCTCTGTCAGTGGGGAGACCCCGAGGTCCCCGGAGCTGTGAGCTCTGTGAGTGGGGAGACCCCGAGGTCCTGGAGCTGTGAGCTCTGTGAGTGGGGAGACCCCGAGGTCCCCGGAGCTGTGAGCTCTGTCGGTGGGGAGACCCCGAGGTCCCCGGAGCTGTGAGCTCTGTGAGTGGGGAGACCCCGAGGTCCCAAAGCTGTGAGCTCTGTGAGTGGGGAGACCCTGAGGTCCCAAAGCTGTGAGCTCTGTGAGTGGGGAGACCCCGAGGTCCCCGGAGCTGTGAGCTCTGTGAGTGGGGAGACCCCGAGGTCCCCGGAGCTGTGAGCTCTGTCAGTGGGGAGACCCCGAGGTCCCCGGAGCTGTGAGCTCTGCTGAGTGGGGAGACCCTGCGGTCCCAAAGCTGTGAGCTCTGTGAGTGGGGAGACCCCGAGGTCCCCGGAGCTGTGAGCTCTGTGAGTGGGGAGACCCCGAGGTCCCGGAGCTGTGAGCTCTGTGAGTGGGGAGACCCCGAGGTCCCGGAGCTGTGAGCTCTGTGAGTGGGGAGACCCCGAGGTCCCCACGCTCCGTCCAGACAGACCCTCCGGAAAGCCTCCTGTGGGGCCTGTGGGGAAGTCGGCTCCCGTGAGCTTCCCGTCCGTCCTCCTGAGGCTCCTCCTCTCAGTTCTGGTTCTCAGGGTGCTCACGGGAAACATAAGCAAAGCTAGCGTCTCTTTTGGCCAAACACCACCGTCCACGTCCAACCAGACCCCGTGTCGGCGACCTTGGTTCCATCGCTGTGGCTCTGGGGCCCACAGACGGCCAGTCCCAGCAGGGAGCCTCCACGCAGCATCTGTCCACACCTGGTGTTTATATTTGTCTTTTGCTGGACATTTGGACCTCTCCCTGCCTCTCTCTTTTCTTTTGATGAGGAAACATAAAGAATAATAGGAAGTGAAAGGCAGGAATTCATTATCAGATATTTTCACGCTGTATCTTCCTGAAGCAACCGAGAGGGCATGGGGACGACTTGAAAACCAAACAGGAAACAGGCAGGAACCCCTGCATCTCAGGGCGGGGCGTGCGTTCCGGAGGGACACACGGAGAGGGGGAACCAGGATTGCCCCCCATCCGCAAACAGACGAAGTATTTAGCGTTCTCCCCTGTCTGCCCATCACGGATGTCTGTGATTTCGCTGAGTGCTTCAGAGCCTTAAGTTGGGGACCGCATACGTCTTCTCAAGTCCCCAGAGGACTCGTCACACATCGTTCAGGATGGATGGACCGCTGGCCAATGAGCGACGTGGGGACGAACGGTCAGCTGAGAGCCCGCCCGCCCAGCAGGAAGCGCTTGGGCAGAGCCCAGCGTGTGAGGCCTCTCGGGGTCTCGTTCTCCTCTCGTACCAACTAGCAAGGACATCATCTATTTAAAAAATGTTTTAGCCCGGCCGGTGTGGCTCAGGGGTTGAGCGTCGACCCTGCACCAAGAGGTCGCTGGTTTGATTCCCAGTCAGGGCACATGCCCAGGTTGTGGGCCCGATCCCCAGTGGGGGGCGTGCAGGAGGCGGCCAATCAATGTTCTCTCTCATCGATGTTTCTATCTCTCTCCCTCTCCCTTCCTCTCTCTCTGAAATCAATAAAGAAAAAGTATTTTTTTAAAAATTGTTTTTGCCCTGGCCAGTTTGGCTCAGCGGTTAGAGCGTGGGCCTGCGGACCAGAGAGTTGCAGGTTTGATTCCAGTCAAGGGCACGTACCTCGGTTGCAGTTTGTCCCCGGCCCTGGTTGGTCGTGCAGGAGGCAGCCACTCGATGTGTCCCTTTCACGTCAATGTCTCTCTCTCTCTCTCTTTCTCTCTCTCCCTCCCACTCTATCTGAACAAAAAATGGAAAAATGTCCTCGGGTGAGGATTAAAAAAAAAAAAAAGTGTGCGAACTCGCTGAGGAAGTCAACGTCTGGGTCCCGAGAAGCAGGCGGAGACGAGGACTCCACCGTCAGGAGCTGCCTGGGAAGTGATTCCAGGAAAGAGTTGGGGGGAGGGGACCAGAGGGGTCGCTGTGTCCTGTGTTTACTCAGCACTCTCTAACTTTTAAAATTATATGCATTTCTTTACCAAATTTAAAAACTGTTTAAAAAACACGTGACACTTCCGGTAAGAGACCGTGAGGAACGAAATTAAGCCGAGACGTAACAGTTGGAAGTGTGGTTTAGTGTCTATGATTGGGGCAGGAAGGCGCCCAGAGCGTCCTGTCGGGAGACTTAAATTGCGCATCTGTGAGGCGGGGGTTGAATAAAAATCATACGTGGTGAAGGCTGTGAGCTTCCATTTTTACTTCCAAGGCAATTACTCGCTAACACAGGCCTGTAAGGTTTCCGTGCACTTATTTAATCATTCTGAAACTAATTCCAGGGCACACGGCTGCTGAAAACAATGATTATTAAAACACTGAGCAAACTGACTGCAGAGTTACGGCCACAGCTTTGCCTCGGCTCTCCTTCCGGAGCCGAGCCTTCCTGGTCGTGGCGCAGGGACCGCTGACCTCCCGGCGCCCACATCCAGCCCGTGGACGCCCGAGTCCGGGACGGGAGGCCCCACATGTCCCCGGCGCCCCCACACCGCGCGCAGGCCCTGCCCCCTGGTGCCTGCTGCCCAGAAGTCGGGGGCACGCTGAGAGGAGGGGAGAGTCAGGGTGGCGACATCTGAGGAGGACGAGTCCAGGCCTGACTTCATCGTGGACCCAAGGAGAGCCTGTGAGCAGTAAGACATGAGGCGCAGGTAATCCTTTGTCAGGAAGCGGAGGAGGATGCTGGGAGCAGCTGAGGGACGTGTCCTGGGATGGAAAGCTTGAGTGGGATGAGGACCAGAGTGACCGGGTCCACGTGCCCAGGACGAGCAGCCACGAGGCGTGGCCAGAAGGAGCAGGGGATGACCGGGTCCACGTGCCCAGGACGAGCAGCCACGTGGCGTGGCCAGAAGGAGCAGGGGATGACCGGGTCCATGTGCCCAGGACGAGCAGCCACGTGGCGTGGCCAGAAGGAGCAGGGGATGACCAGGTCCACGTGCCCAGGACGAGCAGCCACGTGGCGTGGCCAGAAGGAGCGGGGGATGACCGGGTCCACGTGCCCAGGACGAGCAGCCACGTGGGGTGGCTGGAAGGAGCGTGGGAAGGACCTCCAGCAGCAAGCACAGGGCATGCTGACGAGGACTGGACCCGCCAAGCACGTGGCAGGTGCCTGGAGACACCCCTGAGCCAGGTAGGGAGCCCAGCCGGCTCAGAGCGTCCACGTCCCTTTGAGAATCAGTTCTCGGGTCGTCAGGAGGGTCAGGATCCCGGGGGGTCTGGCTCTGCTCACTTTCCCGGCTCATCTGCAGTCCGCAGCCACTCGGAGGTCATGTGGAAGGCGTGTGGGGGAGGACCTCCCGCAGCAGAGCCTGTCCCTGCTGGGATGTTCTCCCCAGTCCCCTGACCCCCGGGGGCCCCGTGCCAGTGCAGTCCCCGGGGCCGTCCTGCCCCCTCCCACTCCAGACCAGGGTTTGCTCTGTGAATCTGTCACGTCCTTCTGCTTCCCCCACGGAACCCGCTCAGGGTCCTGTTCAGTGGGGCCGTCCTATCAGCGACCACCTCGGAGGGTCATGGTGATGCAGACACACACCACTCGGAACAGCCCGACGTGTGGTTAGGGTTCGAAAACAGTCTGTAATTCCAAAGGAGCAGGCACCGAGGGGCACATGTCACGTGTACGCTGCGTCTCAAGGCAGAGCTACGCCCTGCTGTTGAACGTGGGGACAGAGGTGAGTACCAGGGCCGCTCCGGGCTGCGGTCTCAGGCAGCGGCCGTCTGCCACCACCGAGCTGTAGTAAAGGAAACGGACGGGCTCACGGCGACCGTGGGGGAACTGGTGGGAACGGATGGGAACGCACGGCAGCTGAGTCAGGTCAGACGGCAGAATGGACACAAAGAGGCGGATGACAAGAGGCACCATTAAGGGTCTACTGTCACAGGCCAGAGGGAAGATCCTGGTGACTCGGGCGAGGGTCTCGGCCAGGTGGCTTTGCCCTTCAGAGGACCTCCGGGAGGTCTGCGGGCGCGGCTCGGCTGTGACAGCTCGGGAGGAGGGCGCCAGCGCCACCTGGTGGACAGACTCAGGGACGCCGAGAACAAACATCCTACCCGGGGACCCACTTCCACCCAAGTTTCTGGCCCTAAATGTCAAACGTTTTGAGGCTGAGAAACCACAGGCCAGTGTGACGGAGGGGAGTCCACAGAGCAGGCGGTTACAGGCGAGTTGTGGAGGTAAAAGCAACAGTGTGTGAGGAAAAGGACGGGAAACGTGAGAAAGTAGGATCGCCCGGCCGTGTGGCTCAGCGGGTGAGCGTCGACCCTGCACCAAGAGGTCGCCGGTTCAATTCCCGGTCAGGGCACATGCCCAGGTTGTGGGCCCGATCCCCAGTGGGGGGCATGCAGGAGGCGGCCAATCGATGTTCTCGCTCATCAATATTTTCGTCTCTCTCTCTCCCTCTCCCTTCCTCTGTCTCTAAAATCAATAAAGGAAAAATAATTTTTAAAAAATGATGCGCTGACTCTCCCTTTAACAGCTGGATGGAAGGGGATGCGTGTTTGAGGTGAGAAGATCTGGAAATGGGCAAGGATGCCTCACAGCGTCAAGACTCGGACGTGCTGAGTCAGAAGAGCAAATAGAACAGCGCGTCTGGGGTTCAGAGACAAGTTCTGAGCAAAAGATAAAATCTGGGGGTCCTTCGTGTAAGGGTGTTTAACATCTTAGAAACATACCACATCACCTAGGAAAAAAACAAGTACAAGTAAGTAAGCAGCCAAGAAAGGAGGATTTTGATCCTGGTTCAGCTACACATCCCTGGGGGAGGCTGGAAGCCGGCCCTTTGCCTTGATGGCTCAGCACGTGTGACCCTGGGTAACGTGAGTGGACTCATCGCATTTTAAAAGCACAATTATAATATTTGGGTTCCTTACTTGAGTCTAGGATATTTTCCTTTTTATCTAATTATCATCTGAAAAGTAGGTAACTTTAAATGGGTTAGTATCTAAGTGACGTCACCAGGCTGAGCGCTACTGTATCGTTTTACGATGAACCACTGTGTATCCATTTAAGTTTCAGCCTGGGGAACGGGGAAAGACAGCACGCGTTCAACCAGACATTTTTATGCTTAGGAGGGCAGCATGAAAAGCGTGCACTGAGAGTGGTGAACGTTGTCATTTCGGGCAAAAAAATAAGTACATGCATCTATACACGAAACACTGTCCTTGTAAAAAACACAAAGCAAATTACCAGCAGCTGCTGGTCACTCGAGAGGAACTCGGCACCGAGAGGCTGTGCCCATGAGCAGCGGAGGGAAGCATTTTAACAAGGAACGACATTTCAGCTTTAAGCTCTGCAGAATTTTCCAGATGATACAGAAAAGTAACTGACGGGTGCCCTGTGTTCTGTAAGGAACGACCGTAGGAACCGCAGTAATCCTGTTTTCTCTCACAACCACAAAGCGCTGTTTACTCATGGACGGGAGGCAATGCAGATAAAAAGCAGTAGCATGTCCTTACACGGTGCTGGGCTATGGCTATCCAGTTGATGGGACCGATGCTGTGGACTCATTTCCACAGGAGAAAACCTTCCGGTCTCTGACCTCCAAGGCACCTTTAACCGAGAAACGCATGCAGAGATTCTTTTCACCGAAACAGTGATCACCACGAGAACGGATACCTGCGGAGCGAAAGGGCTTTGGAGAACACCTCACACTTTATGTGGAAACACTTGGACATGAGGCGCTCCTCCAGGGGCCTTGCTGTGTGATCTCGGCTCCCACTTCACAGACGAGCACGTTCGGTCTTGGCAGTTCATCAGTCAGTATGGAGTAGCTTGTGCTGCCGTGACAAATAGGTCTCAGAGTCTTAACGGATTGAAACTCAAATCGGGTTTGTCACCGACGGGCCACCAGTTTGTTTGAGGACTGTTCATAGCAACTCCTTTCCGAAGGGGGATTCGGGGTCCGGGCCCCTTCCCTCTGGAACGTGTGGCCTGCCGGTTTCCTGGGGAAGGAGAGGCGAGTCCCGGAGGCCGTGTGAACCCACCTCGCTCTCCACCCAGAAAGGGTGCAGGGCACGTCCACGCACATCTCGTTTGCTGGAAACAGTCACACTCACCCCTCACTGAAGAGGGACGCCCTTGAAGGTGCCTGGGAAGAGAAGTGGGTGCAGGGAAGCACCACCACCCTCTGCCACCCGAGACAAAGTGACGCAACCAAGGCTGCTAGGCTAGAAGGAGGTAAGACCCGGATTCTCACGCACGTGTGTTCGAAAGCTGGCCGAGGTCTAGGCTTCCTGGTCCCAACATCCAGCCCATAGTATTTACCATCTATTGGGCCTGGATGTCCCGGGGAGGGGGCAGGGGAGACATCTGCGTATGCTCAGCACAAATCAAATCTTTAGGTTTAAAAATAAATTCTCTGACAAGTTTTGTATTTATTCTCACTTAAAGAAATACTTAGGAACCACCTATAAACCACCCATTCTTTCGGTTTTGAAGTTTCACGTCCTGATCAAGACCGTCCCAAACGCTTAAATGAGGTTAAATTCCTCCTTTTCTTCACACCCGGAGCACCACTTTGTGTAAGCTCATAATACTCTATAAAGTCTGAGTTTCCTCATGGTGGCTCCCACATTCCTGGTGGGCCTCCGGGGTGGACGCCGGGCCTCCGGGGTGGGCGCCGGGCCTCCGGGGTGGGCGCCGGGCCTCCAGGGTGGACGCCGGGCCTCCGGGGTGGGCGCCGGGTTTCCAGGGTGGACGCCGGGTCTCCAGGGTGGACGCCGGGACTCCGGGGTGGGCACCGGGTCTCCGGGGTGGACGCCGGGCCTCCGGGGTGGACGCCGGGTTTCCAGGGTGGGCGCCGGGCCTCCGGGGTGGACGCCGGGGCTCCAGGGTGGGCGCCGGGTCTCCAGGGTGGGCGCCGGGTCTCCAGGGTGGACGCCGGGTCTCCAGAGTGGACGCTGGGTTTCCAGGGTGGGCGCCGGGCCTCCGGGGTGGGCGCCGGGTCTCCAGGGTGGACGCCGGGCCTCCGGGGTGGACGCCGGGTCTCCAGGGTGGACGCCGGGCCTCCGGGGTGGGCGCTGGGTCTCCAGGGTGGACGCCGGGCCTCCGGGGTGGGCACTGGGCCTCCGGGGTGGACGCCGGGTCTCCGGGGTGGACGCCGGGTCTCCAGAGTGGACGCTGGGTTTCCAGGGTGGGCGCCGGGCCTCCGGGGTGGGCGCCGGGTCTCCAGGGTGGACGCCGGGCCTCCGGGGTGGACGCCGGGTCTCCAGGGTGGACGCCGGGCCTCCGGGGTGGGCGCCGGGTCTCCAGGGTGGACGCCGGGCCTCCGGGGTGGGCACTGGGCCTCCGGGGTGGACGCCGGGTCTCCGGGGTGGGCGCCGGGTCTCCGGGGCGGGCACACTGCCTCCCAGGAAGCAGGCATTCGAGTACTCACTGGATGAGCCGGGGACTAGATGGAGAGCCTGTCTTTTCGGAAGCAGGTCACACCATGTTTAACACTTCCTGACCTAGAAACGCTTCCCCCCACGTAGGGTGCAATTCACTCTTCTCCAACTTGCATCGAATATTATCTTTCTCATTTCTTCTCATTTAACCCACACTAAGACTGCTTTCTTTTAACCCAAGAACTCTTCAAATGTCTCAAGATATCCAACACATGCCCCTTAAATCTTCTTGGTTTCCTGAACCCAGAGTAAGGTGCACCCCGAGTCCAGATCAGCCCTTCCCTGTGGACGTCTGTTGTGTCTGCTCTCATCCCAGAGTACCCAGAGCCGGCACCCCACCTGAGGGACAGCTGGCACCTGAGGGACAGCTGGCACCTGAGGGACCACCCACGAGCCTCCAGCAGTGGGGTCACCACCTCTCTAGGGGGATGGGGGGGTGCATTTCTCACTATTGAGTCTTAAGTGAAAACTTCCTCTCTGGCTCCACATAGAGAGACTCTGTAGATATTGGTTAAATGAATGAGTGAATAACTGGATGAATCATTGTATCTCAGATTTATTTTATGATTGTTTCTACGTCTAGGCTCACATGTGTGCACTTTTTTTTTTTTATGGATTGACTCCATTTCGGTCACTTCTGCAAAATCTCACCTAGAAAACCATCTCTGCAGGTCAGTGCACCAGCCCACAGTTCTGGGGAACATTCCGCACAAAGCTCCCAGGAAATTAAGCCAAAACGATCACAGGCTGATGATTTCCCCAGGGCGGTGTCCTTGCCCTTCTCCGAGAAGGCCTGCAAACCTACATTGCTAAAATAGCCGTCTGCCGCCGCGGGGACCTGCCCGTGGACAGAAAGGAGGAGAGAGAGCCGCTCCGTCTGCACGTGTCCGGGGCGCGGTGTGGCCGGAGTGGGGGCAGCAGGGATGCCAGAGCCGGTTTCCTCCTCCGGCTCGCCCTCCTCTCCCAGCTGAGCCGGGCTCGGCCATTCCCGGAAACACGGCGTCCGGGGCCGGAGGCTCTCTGTTCAGTGAAGGGACGCGTCCTATTTGGAGGTGTCCACGACCCCCCAGAGGAGCGCAGGGACGTCACCCAGGAGCCCCGCCCCTCGCCGCTCCGCCGAGTTTCCCCGCACGCGGCGCGAAGTTGGGGGCGCGGGAGGCTGTGCGCGCGCGTGTGCGCGGGGGGCGGGTGTCACCGCCGGGCCTGAGCTGGCAGGACACGCAGGGCCGGGCGGGAGAAGCCGGAGCGTGGCTGCGATCCCCGCTCACCTGCTGGCTGGCGCCCTGCAGCCGCCCAGCCCCCGCGCCCCGCTCCTCCCCGCCCTCCTCTGTCGCTCGCCCTCCACCCACCGCCACTTCGCGTGGACCGCAGGACGGACGGAGACGTCCCCGCAGGGCAGCAGCAACTTTCCTCCTGGGCTCGGCTCCCGCAGCGGGAGGCGCGGGCCGCAGTCGGTGTGCGGCGCCGCGCGGCGATGAGCTAGCGGCCGAAGCCGGAGCTGGAGCCGCCGGAGCCCCCGCGTCCCCGGTCCCCACGTGCGTGCTCTCGCTCCGACCGCGGGCAGCGCGCAGGGCGCAGACGCCAAGCGACCCCGGAGCATGAGGCGGGACCCGGCCCGGGTCGGCTGCGTGTCGTGCGCTTGAATTGAGCCGCTCGGAGATGCAGCGCCGCGCGGTGCTCGGGCAGCCCGGGCTCGGGACTGGGAGCGCCGGCCGCGCGCTCCTCTGCGTGCTGTGCTGCGTCCTCCCGCAGGCCGCCCCGCAAGTGCTCAGGATCGGTGAGTGAGCCGGCGCTCCGGCCGGCAGCGAGGGGTGGGCGGGTGAGGGGGGCTCGGAGCGCCGCGGGCTCCGGGAAGGGGCCTCCGCGTCCCCGCTTCCCCGGCGCGGTTGGCGGGCTTTTCCGCCTGGGCTCCGGCGCTCCGCTCTGGCCGCGGGGTCGCGTGGCTGCAGCCTGGGGCGCGGAGCTGCGCTCTCCCCACTGGGCGTCTTGGAGGCATGGGGCGCTTCACATGCGCAGCCCTGGTCCCTGGCCACCGGGGCTCTGGGTCCTCACCGGCATGCTCAGATCTCCAGTAGAATCAGGGGACCACGAGGGACCTGGGGGATTTCCCGGAGTCTGCTAGCGCAAGCCTCCAAGTTTTCATCCCCGAGTTTGGTCCCCCTGCAGGGAGTCTCCCAAGTCTGGAGGGCTCCAGGACAGGACACCGGCTGGATGTGACCTCTGGCTGAGGGCGCCAGGACTGGGGAGGGTGATAGGCAGCGCCGGGAGCAGGCACCCAAGCTCCCCATTTGCTCCCCAGTCTGCCTGCCTGGCACTGAGCGCTATCCAGTCTGCAATGGGCTGACTTCCTGAAAGAGTCTGGACTTCCATCCCAGGAGGGTGGAAAAGAGACCAGAAGGCTCAAGGAAGGGATCTGGGGCCCTGGGGAGGCAGAGACAAGGGCCAGGGAGGTGCTGGTGTGAGCATCAGGGCAGACCACCAAGGCAGGGGAGGTCTGCAGAGGCAGGGAGCGGTTGGTTTCTGGATGCTGTTTGGGTTGCAAAAGCTCTTTGCCTTCGATAATGCTCTCGCTTCCAAACCAAACCCAGTGTCTCTTCCCTTCGCCTCAGCCTTGTCCCCCCCATGCTCCAGCCAGCTGTGTTCCTTAGACACAGTCAGAGAGCCACAGGTGACGGGACACCAGGGGTCTCCCCGCTTCTCCAGGCTCCCACTGAGGCAGCTCCTCGCCCACACCCTTCCCGGGACCTGATGGCAGGTGCAGGAACCCGGCAGCGCACCCCTCTGCGCACAGCCCCGAGCGGCTGGAATTCTCAGCACCGTGACTGGTCTGACCTGCAGGGAGCAAACCTCTGCAAACATCCAGACCCTGCCTCTTTAAAGTGCATTTCCTCCGGGCACGTGGGCTGTGATTGTCAAGGAGAGAAAGGATCCTGGGCACTAACTTTCCTAAAGACGTATTTCCCTGGACTGCGCATAAGGACAGTGTGCATTCTCCCTGGAGGATTCGGGCCGCATGTTAGAAGGGCCCCGAAGTACTCCTTTTACAAAAGGGAAAGGGGGAAGACCCCCCTCGTAGCTAAGGTAGCCGTCACCGTCGACACGCTGTAGCCTTCATATCCTGGTTTGGTTCGGTTTTGTTATTTTGTTGTTTTTTGTTTCCGCGTGTGTTTGGATGCAGCCAGCCTTACAGACTCCAGTAACAAAGTCCCTGTGAACGATACAAAGTAAATGATAAGCACATTACAATCCCCAACTTAGGGACTCAGTTGGTGTTTTGCTTATACCGTCCACGATGTAAAATAGATGGATCTGGACACAGGCCATGCGCCTGCGCCAGCCCACGGACCCTCCCTACCAACAAGCGGACGGTCCTTTTTCTCCCCTGCGCCCCCAGACCTAAAGGAATTCCAGGAAGTGTTGGGAGCCACGTTTGAAGATGTATCTGTTCTCAAATCTGAGTACTTATCCCAGCTCCAAGCAGTAACACTCATCCGTGTAGAAACAGTTTCCAAAGTGGAAACAACCCAACACGATTCATTGGCCTTACATATGCCACAAGAGAATGAGATCTCCTTTTTCTGTGAGAGCCAGGGGCACAGGGCAGACTCGCACGGCCTGGTGTCTGTCTGTCACCTGTGTGCCAAGGTCGCCCCTGGCTCTGAGGGACCTGGGCCCCACCCCACCCTGCAGGCACCTGGGAGCTGCTTACATTTCAGCACCATGGAAACCAGCTTTCGCTCAAAGGAGACCTGCCTCTCTACAGTTTCCTTCATCAGTTACATCCAACACCAAGTAATTTGGGGATCCAAGCGTGTGTGTGTGTGTGTGTGTGTGTGTGTGTGTGTGTGTGTCTAAGGAAAGAGAGTTAGTGCATCTTTATCATCTCTTATCTCTTTCCAACAAACTACCAACCATTCAACCAACCAGCCAGGCAGTGGAAAGGGAGTCTTGATGATTAATTTGGGCATTTTCAAGAACATCGGGGAGGGACCTCGAGAGTGCCAGGCACTCTGCTCTGTGCTGCTGTGGAGAAGAGGCACTTGAACGCCTGAATGGATTAATTACTTGTCTGCTTTTCTTGCCAGAGAGTGTGCTTACACTTCGGCTGTTGAGGAAAGTGAATGAGAGGTGTCAGACTTACGACCAAGTTCATGCGTCTTAGCATCGGGGCACTGAGCGTGGGTGTCCGCGCGGTTCTCGCAGATGCTGCAGTCTGGGGAAGGCATCACCTTGCAGTGTGGAGACAGGAGAAGAGTCTCTAGGGCACAGGGGCATCAGCATGGATCCCACACTGCAGAGGGTCCCAGCAGCCTGCACGGGAGAGAGACGCGGCCCCTCCTGGGACTGTCCACGGGATGCCGAGGTCATTCCTGCCTCCCCGTGTGCCCCCGTGTGTATGAACCCGCAGATAATGTCACACACACGCACACGCCTGAGTTTTACAGTCACAGCCAGCGTTCCCACAGGGCCACACGACCGACACCCAGCGTCAGAGCAGGGTCTGGGTGACCTGAGCAAACAGTGGCCACCACCATCACTGGGGAAAGAAAAACAATGCATTGTGGAGGCAGTTCCTGGGGCAGATACATCGTATTCCTAATCCTAACAGCAGAAAGCCATACCTGCATAGGAGCACCCACGCATCATCTCAACACACACAACCCGGGAGGCGCGGGCGAAAGCAGTCAGGAGAGGGAGGCACCAGGCGCCCATCCAGCCGGTCGTCCGAGAGCATGGACGCGTGCCTGGTGGACCACGCCTGTGTTTTGCATCCGAAAAACTGAATGAAAATGACCACGCCCTGACACTGTCCTTGGTAAGAGTTCGTGAAATGAAACACGGAACCGCTTTGCGCCGTCTGTGGGCCAACTGGCTGCGTTACACAGCTGCCCCTCGAACAGCGTGGGGTAAACTGCGCCGGTCCACGGAGTCCGATTGTTTCGTGGGCGCCGCACTGTGTTCGGCCTGCAGTGGCCGTCGCGGGTGCGGGGCCGGCCGTCTGCGCTGACCTGCACCGTCTCGCGGGAAGGACTTGGGCGTTCATGGGTCTTGATGTCTGTGGGGGTCCGAGAAGCAATCCCCACGGACACTGAGGGTCCGCTAAGTTTTCGGGGAATCCAAAGTTATCTGCGGATGTTCAAGTGCACTGCAGTCATCGTCCATAAACCCACACGGTCCACGGTCACTGGAACTGTTTTGTTTTCACTTTCTTAAAATTACTGACATTTTCTTTCTGAACGGGGACTTAATGGTTGATGCGGTATTTTTCCATAAGGCGTTTAATATTTCTGAGCCCAAATCTCTTCTTCTGTGAACTAGCAGAGAGCACATGCACTTTGACGAGTCACAGGACAGGGTCAAATTAACGAATTTTTGTATTTGCACACAAACCACTAACTAAATATAATACATTACAATTATAGAAATAAATATAGCATATAAAGAGAAATATTATGGAAATTTATATGAGTGCTGTGGAAAGTTAAATGATAATATAATTATCCAAATGCTTTTATCTCCTTAAGAGAGGCCCAAATGTCTTTTACTTCAATTATCAAGCTGGCTGTGGCCTCATTTCTGAATATTTAACCCTAAGGACCCTCAAAGTTCCAAGTAATGTTTACTACATATTTATGCCTTTGCTTGAACGTTCAAAAACTCACAACTTCAGTGTTTATTTACTGAGTTCTTTCATCATTTGAATGTGTGTTCTTCTCTCTACAAATATTTATCAAGTTTCGCCATGCCGGCCACGGGCCAGACACGCTCGCAGACGAAGAACATACACAGTGAGCGGACGACACACAGGCTGCCCCGCGCACACCCTGGGCATTCATAATGCTTGTCACTGCTGAAACTTTTCACCAGGCGTTGCATGCAGACGCTTGTCATTTTTTATTCCAAATATTATTCTCGGAGGGTTTTCTGTTCGTCTCCTGCTGTTGATTTCTTACATCACCGCACAGTGGACGGAGAAGAGGGTCCAGCCCCCACGTGGGTGGAGGGCAGACAGGGAGCACCGTCCTGCCCAGCCCCAGGGAGGCCCCGCCTTCGCTCCGCTGGCCTCTGCGGTCCAGGAGGGAAACGCGGACAGCTTGATGAGAGGGAGGGAGGGAGTGCCTGGCCGACGTTACATGTTTCTGCAAACGAGCAGATTTCTCCTGTCGTTGTGTCTGCACGAGCCGCCCTTTTCTAGCACAGCTGCTTTCCAGCTTGGTGTTTACCGGTGGACCCGAGAGAAGCTGCCGCTCGTGCTGGCCTGTGATCACCCTCTGCCCTGCGAGGCCACGTGCTGAGTTCGCAGACAGGCTGGGCCCTGGCTGGCTGCCCTCACCTCCCGCTTCTGTGTCTTGGCGGGAAACCAAGGCTGTCACGCGCGGGCGTGTGGGCGCTGGCGGAACTGTGCACACAGCGGAAGTCGAGTGGCAGAGACCTGGCTGTTGCTCTTGGTCACGCAGGGATCACGACGAACACTGAAGTTGGTGTCATTTGCGTCTGAGCCCATGTGAGGCAGTCAGCGGAGGAGACGCTGAGGTTGTCGGTGGACTCTCGGGATCTGTCTTGCGGAAGGCTTGGGGCAGGCAGGCCCCCGCAGGGAAGTCCTGCTCCCGACGCTGTTTGTCATCAGGTTGTGCGTGAACCAGGAGCCGTTTGCCGGCAGCCTCACGGACGTGGTGGTGGCCGTGAATTCCCACAGCCTCGCAGTCCTCTTCCATCGTGTTGCCGATGATTAGCCGTGTCAGACAGAAATCCTCTCGGTGGCAGGAGGTTTCCAAAGTTATTTCGACTAGAAGAGAGCGTGATGCAGGTAGATGGGAATCAAATGTCTGCCTTGTTCTCGTGGACTGTCCTTGCGAACATTGCTAGTCGTGTGCCTGTGCGTGTGTGTGCATGCGTGTGCGTGTGCGTGTGTGTGCACATGTGTGCCCATGTGTGCGCGCGCGCGTGTACTCGTGTGTGCATATGTGTATATGTGTGCACGTGTGTACGTGTGTGTGCGTGTGTGTACATGTGTATGTGTGTGCACGTGTGTGTGTGTGTGTGTGTGTGTGTGCGTGTGACGTTAACCACAGGAGAAGACACGCGGAGGAAGAGTGAAATCTTGCCTGGGATGCATGGCACTTGCTGGAGCTGGAGGTTCCTCCCTCTTTCTTTGTGTTAACGAGCAGGGAAGGACTTCTGTGCGTTAGAATAGTCATTTATTTTTCTGGTCAGGTAAAGGGGGGGCAGTGTTTTCCCTCAGAGGTTCGTGAGGCAGGTTTGCACATTAAAGCTCTTTGTAATTTTGCATAAAGAAACTGGTTTGTTTTGTGTAATCTAATGTCCCCCAAGCTTTAATTATCAGAGGACTCTCATTAGATTCACAACTATTCGCGTCCCTGAGCTCATGCCCCCAGAACGTATTTGAGGAAACGCTCCCCAATAAAACCACCGAATCGTCCGCGCTGACACAGAGGCCACACGCCCCACGGCCTCTGCGTGTCACTCAGGCCCGCCCGCCCCTCCCCCAGAGCTCCTGCATGAGGAGCGTCGAGAGTGGGGTTAGTGGGTGGATATCCTCACGTGCTCTGCTAGGCAGGAAACACGTGTGAAACCACACGACCTGCTTGGAAAGCATGTCCGTTTCATTAGCTGCAAACTTGATATAGGGCCATCTTCCTGATTTTCCCACTGGACTTACATTTTAAATTGTTTTGAGGGGAAAAACTGTATTAGATTTATAGTGTATTTTCCAGGAACATACCTGGTGTAAGTGAAAGGTCTGTCTATGTTTAAAAGGGAAACCCACTCGTTATTTTTAAATGCATATCTGACTTTTTCAATGATAAATGTTCACAGAGGAATGGAAAGACTTAAATTAAAAAGAATGTATGCCCGTTCGAGAAAGTTCATAAATTTCTTGTCTTGAGATTGAGTTGTCGTACCACATTGCAAACACCTACTGTCTTGTTACCTCAGCACTATAGTATTAGTAACAATAAGTCCATTGGAAAAGCGGTTTATCCTGGAGAGGGAAACCAGTAAAATGATAAAAATAATTTTTTTTTATTTTGCGATTACGTTATTTGTGAATTACTAAAAAAGTTAAACATTTTAAAATACCTTCCTTAAGTCACTTGGACCGTATTTCATTCTCTTTTTGCTCGTATTCGAGGTTTACGGGATTTTTAAACTTGTGCTTTGGTGTAAGGCTGCTAACGTACCTGTTGAACACATGTGGACTGGTTGCTGGGTGGGGTTAGGGGGCAGGTGCGTGGGCCACAGAAGAGCAGATCCTTCTGAGGGGAAGCCGATCACACAGAGACACGAACACGACTCGGCCGTGAAAACACTTCCTCTAGCTCTCAGTTCTTTTGTATACCGTTGGGTGCGCTGGTTGACTCCAGACACTGGGAATATTCGCCCATCTTACACCTTCTGATGAATGAGTGGTTACTGCCCTCCTCGCGGGGGACGCAGAACACAAAATACAGCAGCACGCAAAGTCTATCCCACGCTTTCAAGTTCTGCTGGACGTGTTTCGGAAGCTCGAACATGCGGACTGTTATGCTAGAAGTGTGTGTGTCTGTTTTTACTTAGGAAATGCGATGATTACCTGTTATTATTGTCATCAGTTATCCGTTTGGAGACCCGCAGTTCATTGCCACCTACTATTTTCCTTAAAAGAAATGTGAAAGTTTACTATTTGTTGCATTGAGCAGGTTCAAAATTATACACTATGTTAATGCAAAACATGTATTTTATTTGAGGGATCAAAACTCAACCCCCCAAAAGGGTTAATAGACACATTAACTTCCTAGATATGTCAACTGAAGATGCTAAGGGGTATCCCTGGGGCAGTGCCCACACCCGGTGCCCAGACATCCTTACAGAAACGGGCACCCCGGGGGCAGTGCCCACACCCAGCACCCAGGCATCCTTGGAGAAACGGGCACCCCGGGGGCAGTGCCCACACCCAGCACCCAGGCATCCTTGGAGAAACGGGCACCCCGGGGGCAGTGCCCACACCCAGCACCCAGGCATCCTTGGAGAAACGGGCACCCCAGGGCTGAAGCAGGAAGCATCAGAGATGACCCTGGATCACCGTGCGGGACCAGGAAAGTTAGGGAATGCTGACAAAGAGCCTCATTGAAGGGAGTACATTAAGCATACGGGGCGCCAAGTCCTGTAGGGCCAAGGCGAGCATCCTCTGAGCAGGCGTATGGCTAAAGTAAGCTGTGATCCAAGTACCATGAGTCCATGCTGACACAGGAAAATGGTCAGACAGACCAGGACAGAATCACACACCGCAGAAGAGACAGGGTGGAGGCCGGCAGCCCCGGCGGTCACTTGTGCTGTGATGGGCTCTTTCCTCATCCGCTTTGCTTCCCCAAACCCAGACCCCACTCTAATCACAGGACAAACGTCCAGCACCAGTCGCCTGGCATCCTACAAACACCTGCCGATATTCTGCAGCACGGAAGGTCATAAAAACCAAGAAATGCTGAGGAGCCACGGGGAGCCCAAGGACACGGATGAGTACGTGCAATGTTTGGATGGGACCTTGCGACAGAAAGGGGATATTAGGTAAAAAACTGAGGACATCAAATAAAGATGGGTAATGCTTAATAGTGTAAAAATGTTGGTTTATTAACTTTAACAAATGCCCATAACGGGGAAATTGGATGTGGCGTGTGTGAGAGGTCTCTGTAGGACATCTCCACCTTGTACGTAAACCTAACACTTCCAGAAATCAAAGAAGTAGAGTCTGTCAGGTAAGACTCGACCCCTGTCATGGTTTCTTCTGCTGTTACTGCTCCTTCTACTCCGCGGTGCGTGAAGATTGGTTACTAATTGTATCAAGGGAAACAGAAAAGCTACAGTGAATCCCGTAAGAGATGCTACATGAAAGGTTTTCCAAGAGTATCCTTAAAATCGAGACAACAGCATGTACGACAGACAGAAGTCATTGAAGAAATAAACTTTGTATGAAAACTGCCGCTGATAAAATGTGGCCGTTGTACGTCTGTCTTCCTTCGAGTTCTGTAATGAGTGTGTGGAAAGTCAGACGTCGCTGTTTCTCTCCGTTACATCCAGGTTTTCAGCGATGCCACGCTTCCCGGACTTCATTAAAGCGGTTCCACTTCGAACACGGCTCAGGCGTCCCAGGTACTCGCTGTGCGTCGCCAAGTGCCGACGTCCTTGAAAGAACGCTTACAGCAGGCTATTAGCACGGATTCCTGTTCCCAGCAAAATTATCTAAAGATGCCTTTAAAAAGTCAATACTTAATTCCCAGAGCCAAAAAAAAAAAAAAAACTTTGTAATTCAAATCAGGCAAAGGATAGTGAACATCAATGGCTTTTTTTTTCTCATTGTGAAGACTCAATTACAACTTTTGAGGGTTTTTTTTTCTTTGTTTGACACGTTGACTTCCAGAGCGTTATATTACCTACTGCAGCAGGTGCTGACGGCCGCCTGTTTGCAGGTGTAGACGGCATTGTAGCTCATCTCCTGCGAAGGGGTCAGGGGACGGGCCCTGCCCGAGCCCAGGGGCAGCCCTTGCCTTTCAGCCTGGACACTGTGTGCTGCCTGGGTCGGGGGCACATCTGAACCCCAAAGCTGGGTCTGTACGTGTCCACGGACTCAGCAGGAGAGTGCCCCACGTCGGTGTCACAGAGGGACACATCAGAAGTAAATGTCAGGCGCAAGAAGGAAAGGCGGATGGACGTGACCCTGTGGGAAACACACGTGTTACATAGAACACGCGTGGAGCATGTACGTGACTGTACCGGCTTTGGGCTGGGAACACGTGTGTGTGTCATCCCCGTGACGGGTAAGAAACGAGAGAACGGGGAGGGACCGTAAGCCCGTGTGTGTCGCTGAGACGGGAAATGTGGGCCAACTTCTCTCTCACGCTGCTCCCTGCTAATGTTCTTCGCCCGGTTCAGAAGCGACGGGTTCAAGTCATCCCTCTGTGGTTTCTAGATCCTTCTAGCGGTCATTTCCGTGCAGTTTGCATGGTGACCTGAGATCAGCAAACGCCCAGCTCCTGTGGTCCTGAGCCTGCCCCCCGTCCCTGTCCATCTGTGGGAGGTGCCCCCGTCCCATCCATGTCTGTCTGTGGGAGGTGCCCCCCTCCCTGTCCATCTGTGGGAGGTGCCCCCTGTCCCTGTCCATCTGTGGGAGGTGCCCCCTGTCCCTGTCCATCTGTGGGAGGTGCCCCTGTCCCTGTCCATCTGTGGGAGGTGCCCCCCTCCCTGTCCGTCTGTGGGAGGTGCCCCCCTCCCTGTCCATCTGTGGGAGGTGCCCCCCCTCCCTGTCCATCTGTGGGAGGTGCCCCCGTCCCATCCATGTCTGTCTGTGGGAGGTGCCCCCCATCCCTGTCCATCTGTGGGAGGTGCCCCCCTCCCTGTCCATCTGTGGGAGGTGCCCCCCTCCCTGTCCATCTGTGGGAGGTGCCCCCCTCCCTGTCCGTCTGTGGGAGGTGCCCCCTGTCCCTGTCCGTCTGTGGGAGGTGCCCCCGTCCCTGTCCATCTGTGGGAGGTGCCCCCCTGTCCCATTTAGGCCTGAAAAAGTAGCCACTTTCTGCCTAGTGTGTACTTGGGAAAACCATTTTGTGTCCTGTAGTCTAGTCTTATGTACCAAACACTAATGTTTAAGATTGTTTTTGTTACAAACATCCACAGTTCTCTCCCCACACGACCCCGACACGCTGCTGGAGGGGCCCCGTGTGGGCTGACGCGGCCCCGTCGCTGACGTTCCGTGACGGGTGCGGGCACAGCGCGGAGATCGCACTGCGGTTATTTTTAAACAAAGAGCTGTTTCCATTTACTTTTTAAAGGCCAACTTAAGTAAATGTGATTTTAACTCGTAGTCGTGAAGAAAATTGGTTTACGAGGAAAGGAGGTGAAGATGAGCATATCTGGGCTGCTCCTGACACAGACTGTGGGTTTTCCCTCCAGGATGCTTTTCCCGAGAGCACAGTATCCCCGCAACACTGCTGAAGACGCAGCCGTTTCCGATTGAGTCAGACGGTCCCGTGCAGGGACAACGGCCCAGGGTCACGTGTGGCCACCAGTCGGGACGCAGCTTTGATGACGCGTCCCCTGCCCAGCCCCGGGCACACCTGCCCGGGAACGCCAGCCGCCAGGCACCGCGTGGTGCCCGAGAGGCGCCTCACCCCGCGACCCTCCAGTCAGGGTGGCTGGGCCGCTGGACGTGAACCAGCACAGCTGTCTGCGTGGAGCTCAGTGTAGGACAGACCCACGGACATGAGTTCAATGACCCCGTGAGGAAGATTTCACTGTGAAGTGGAAACTGAGTGAGGGGCCATGTGCCCCGAGCTCCTGCTTGGAGGGACTGGCGGGTTGGAGATGGTCCAGGAACCCTCCCGGGTGAACTCTGAGCCCAGATCTGTCCGGGAGGAGGGACAGAGCGGGGAAGGGGAGGGTCCCACGTAGGAGAGAGCGCCGGGGAAGCCCAGACTTGGAGGGAGTGTCTCACTGACAGGCTAGCGCTCACCAACACTTTCTGTTTGAGTGTGTGTGTGTGTGCAATAATTCTTTCTAGGTAATGGGAAAAATAAAGCTATTTCTTAGGTGGCAATTGCATTGTATAACTAGTTATGTAACCAAGTTATTCCCCCAAAGATAAAATGTAAAGGCAGTGCTGTTCTGACCCCCCGAGGGGCTGTGAGCAGAGGGGCTGTGAGCAGAGGCACCGAGCAGGGAATCCCTGCCCCCTGAACAAAATACATATATTTTTTCCTTTATTGATTTTTCGAGAAAGGAAGGAAGAGGGAGAGAGAGATAGAAACATCAATGAGAGAACATCGACTGGCTGCCTCCTGCATGCCCCCCACTGGGGATCGGGCCCACAACCTGGGCATGTGCTCTGACGGGAATCGAACTGGCGACCTCTTGGTGCAGGGTCAACGCTCAGCCACTGAGCCACACCAGCCAGACTCCCCCCAAAAATATTAAATATAACATTTTTTTTTCCTGAATATGTGTTAACTCTCATTCTGTGTCACGTGTAGGAGGGTCCTCTCGTCTTTGTAATATTTTTCTTCCGCTCTCCTCCTCCATCCTTGGTCCGTGAGCACAAGGGATCTGAGAGCGTCGGGTCCAGGAAGGATTCACACTTCATTTTTGCTGATCAGGTGAAACGGGGCACAGAGCGACCATCACGGTCCAGCATCTCCCGTCCTGACGCGGGCTGGTCCTGTCGGAGGCCGACTGGCTGGCACAGGCTGCACCTTTCACAGTGCCGTGTGGTTTGCAGAGGCCGACTGAGAATGTGGTGCAAGAACGAGTCAACGGACTCCCACAACTCAACACCAGGAACACAACCATCCAACTAGACAATGGGCCACGGACCTGAACAGACACCTCTCCAAACAGGACATGCAAAGGGCTAAGAGACATAAGAAGAAATGCTCAACATCACTAATCCTCAGAGAGATGCAAATTAAAACAACAATGAGGTATCACCTCACACCTGTCAGAATGGCCACCATCAACAAATCATCAAACAAGTGCTGGCGAGGGTGTGGAGAAAAGGGGACTCTAGCACACTGCTGGTGGGAATGCAGACTGGTGCAGCCACTATAGAAAACATTATGGTGTTTCCTCAAAAAATTAATAATTGAACTGCCATTTGACCCAGTGATCCCACTTCTAGGAATATACCCTAAGAAGCGTGAAACACCAATCAGAAAGAATACATGTACCCCCATGTTCATAGCACTATTTACAATAGCTAAGATCTGGAAACAGCCCAAGTGTCCATCAGTGGATGAATGGATAAAAAAGCTGTGGTACATTTACACAATGGAGTACTATGCAGCTGTAAGAAAGAAGGGTCTCCTACCCTTTGAGACGACATGGAGGGTCCTGGAGAGTATTACCCTAAGCGAAACAAGCCAAGCAGAGAAAGTCAAATACCACATGATCTCACTTATTTGTGGAATATAATAAACAAAATAAACCGATAGGCATGGACGCAGGGAACAGACTGACAGACCTAAATTGGGGGGCGGGGGGACAGGAAGAGATTAACCACAGAACAGAGACGGTAGCCCATGGACACAGACAACAGTGTGGGGAAGACCTGGAGTGGGTGGGGGCTGGGAGGAGGGGGCGGTGGGGGGAATGGGGGACCTCTGTAAGAGTGCCAACAATAAAATAAAGCGCGAGTCCTTTGAGAGTTTCTCACATGTGATCCACACACGGAAGCGAGGGAGGTGACAAGCACGGGTGGTGGCCACCTCGCGGTCTCCCCAGGGTGCCAGGAGGTGCTGCCTTCCCTCCGTGCAGAGCTGAGACGGGACCAGGACAGGGAGCCCACGTTCCCCACGGGAGAGCACAGCATGTCCGAGCCAGCTTCCGAGGTGTGTTCGGTGCATCACCCGGGATCTGCCCCACTGCGGGGTCACCACGACTCTGTGGAGCCGGGACACCCTCTGTGTGCTCACAGGTGCATCTTCCAGGAGCACCGGATGGGTTCCTCCACCAGGAGACGCCCCCAGGGCTGTGTGGAGGCCCCTCAGGCTCCCCTCCGGCTCCAGCCCCTCACCTCAGATGCTGTGTCCCGGGCTCTCCTCCGGTGGCTCTGTTGCTTTGGGTCCACAGAAGACACCCTGAGCCGGGCACAGGACACACTCACTGGGGTGTCTCCTTGGCCCCCTGTGGACTCTCTGAGTCGTCAGAGCCCCATGCCTCCTCCCGGTCTGAGTTTTGGGGTGTCTCTCCTAGAGTCCCCAGTGTCTCAGCGCTCCCTCCCCGGGCCCTCAGCCCTACGGGGATGGTTGGCGGTGATCTCCAGCTCTCATCAGCCTGGACGCTCCCTTTCTCTTCACCTGTCGCACATTTATAACGAGCACTTTCGTCACACTCTCTCCGGTCACCTCTCGCGAGCGTCCCGGCTGCTTCCTGCCCGGACGCTGACCCAGACCGGGCAATGCAGCCGGGCCGCAGCGCCTCGGACGGACAGTGGGACCAGAAGGGGACAGCCAAGCCGCTTGCCATGCCCATCGGACGTTTCCCGTCGGCTCCGTCGTCCAGCCAGGCTTTCCTTAGAATGTCACTTTAATCCCACGGTAGGGCAGCGTTGCCTGACTGTACTTGTCTGTTTATTTTCCAGCCGGCGGCCGGGACAGGTGCCCACTAATGCTGTTCTCGATAAAGCAGGAGCGGCCCCTCCCCCGTGATTGTCTGCGATGAAAATGCCTGAACCTTTCAGACTTTGTTTTGGGCCTTCGAGGTCTCTCACCCCAAGCAGAGGAGCTGGAACACGTTGGGGAGCAGGCGGACGTGACGGGGCCGAGGGCTCACCCCGTACACGCGTGTGGCCCGCAGCTCACTCCGTGCGCAGTCGGCGGAGCGCACGTCTTCTCGTGTCGGTGGCGCGGGTTGGTTCTGCTGAGCTCACGGGGCTCCCGTGGGCCAGGTGCTGAGCGAGGGGTCAGGAGCGCGGTCGGCACCGAAGGAAGGTCAGTTCTCGTCACGCTCGCTCCTGCTCACTCGCAGACAGTTCTCGGTGGTTCCTCAGGAAGTCCCTGTCATTGATCTTCCCAGGGACCTGGTCCGTTCGGCAGCGGTGACAGAATGCCAGGACCATGGCTCAGACGGGTGTGCTGATCCCGGTTCTGGACGCCGGAGGTCCGAGACCGAGGGGCCAGCCGACCCCGCTGGAGGGAGGATCGGCCTCCGCTCGCCCGTGTCCGAGAGAAGTCCAGTCTCTTTCTCGTCTTATGAGACCAGGAATCCCTCAGGGCGGCCCCAACCTCAGGAGCTCATCGAAACCTAAGGATGTCCCCAAGGTCCCACCTCCAGGCACCATCACGGAGCCAGGGTTCCGAACAGGCCTGTGGAGGGTCCCCCCTTAGTGCGTAGGACTCAGCCACTCGTCACCCTCAGCTCCGCCAACGGGCCACCCCTTGCTAGGCGAGAAATTCGACGAGGAGAGAGAATAAGCGATATTCCCAGGTTCACCTGAGAGGCCAGGATTGCTGAATTTGGGGGCAGTTTTTGAATTAATTTATTTTTTTATCTTACTACAGTCTGTGAAAGAAGTGACAAAATAAATATGATAGATGCTGTGAATTCTCAGAATGTTAGTCACATAGAAGGTTAACATCTCTGAATGTCTGATGCTCAGGGCGAACATTTATATTCCCGGGGATCAGGAATTCAGAGACGGGACTTGGCTTCATTAAACCCCCGTTGTGGCTACACGCTCGCAGAAAACCCTCGCTGGGACCCATAAATCACAACTGAAGGGGGACGGTCATCGAGGACGGTGCGTTTGAAACAGGGCGTCGCGTTCCCGTCGGAGAGGTGCCGTGTGTTCACCCTTCACTGGAAGTTCGATAACCCAGAGAGGGTCCCCAAGCTCGGGAATGGGGTTCCAGCTTAGAAGGTGCTTCGTCTGTACAAAAGCTAATTCGGGGAGAAGGTTGTGAAGCCACTTGGAAATGAGACCCTGAATAAGATGTGGAATCTTGGCTATTTGGAGCCTTAGAATAATAAATACCAGCCGAGGCTGCTTGCTGAGTCTGTCAGGAGGCTCTGAGCGGTGGGTTATTTGCTCTTCCCCAGGCATCGCTCATGGAGCGGGGTGTGTGTGTGCCTGATCCGGGGCCCAGGCTGCCGCGTCCGCCCAGCCGGTGCTGACTGAGCCCGAGAAAGTTCAGGAACACGGGTCAGCCAGCAGAACGGCTCAACAGAATTCACCAATTACTTTTATAAATTAAAAGAAGTTTTATTTGGCTCAACCTCAGAAATCCAAAATAGAGGCCTGAGTTTCAGTCCTTAAATACAGTGTCTCCCTCTCCATTTCCATAAGAAATAATGAAGGTCTCTGCGCCCCAAGGCTTTTATAGCTGGCATAATGTGTTAATATATTAAGTTCATATAGAGTTTCCTCATCCGTCAGTTCGTAATTGCAACGACTTCTGGACGGCACGTACTTCTGACATCTTCAATCCTTGATGAGGTTCTAACGTCATATTAGCAAACGTATTATTTATTCCTTGCTTATTTCTTCTCTTTTTCCCGAATGTCTCATTTCTGATAGTTATTTTAGTTGGGTTGTGTACTATTCAGATTTCCACTCAAAATATTAAATGCACTAGAATATTTTGAATATTTTCTATGTGTATTTTAAACATTTTCTGGTGAAATAGCCCATAGCCCAGGTTTCATCTGTTTATTTTTGTGTTTCCTCAGCCTCTCAGTCCTGTCTGCTTTTATCTAAGTTTTTTGTCTGGTACTCAAATACCTACCCTCTCAATACGGCACCATTCTCAGAATTCTGCATAAATAAATCTGAATATTCATGCACAGCAGTTAAAGACTGGTTCCGTAACCCTATGGGGTTCGGCCGTGTACTTACATGCACCTGAGATCACACATGCATGCACATGCACTTGCACACGCACACACACATGCACACACACTTGCACACACACATGCACACACTTGCACATGCACGCACGCATGCACACATGTATGCATACACTTGCCCACGCACACACGTGCACACACACTTGCACACACACGTGCATGCACACACTTGCCCATGCACACACTTGCCCACGCACACACATGCATGCACACACACTTGCACACGCGCACACACATGTGCACACACTTGCACACACACACATTTGTGTGAGCGGTAAACCGAGCTCTGCACACACTCAGTGCAGTAATCACAGTGCCGCCTGCCATCCGTCGACCCCTGTCACAGGCTGCAGACCAGGAATGCTGGGTTTGCGTGTGGCAGAGCCCGTGAGACTCACGGCTCGGAGTCCCACTCGACCTTGGCGTCCGCATCACAGCTGTCCCCAGCGACTCCGTCCCGATGGCTGAGTGCCTGTCCAGAGAACTGCTGGCTCCTTGTCCCTGCTCGGGGGCGGCTGCGGCCCCTGAATAGTCCCTTTCTTTCAGCCTCCCTCTGCCCCGCCTCCCCCTCAGAGCCTGTGGGTAAAATTCAGGGGGTGTCAGCCTCTCTGTTCTGAGTAGACGGGAGGATGTCCACAGTCTTCATACGGGGTACCCGACGCGCTCGTAGCTGATGAAGTTTTCCGATTTGTACCTTGTTCTACAGAAACGTGCTTTTCTCTGTCTCCCATGTTGAGTTGCTCATGGCAAAAAGTAACACGCTGCCCTTTCCGGAGCGTGTATTCGGGGCCCAGGACCGTACCACGCGGGGTGCAATCTCAGTCAGTCCTCACAGCACTGCACTGCGGGCGCGATGCCTTCACACACGTTCCATCCTGAACGTTCATTTTCTGTGGAAATGTCCGTTTTGAGCTTTTCTGCTTCTGCATAATTTCCTGTGGACTGCATTTATGTTAACGTTTCAAAGACAGGAAACTGGGCAACATGTGGGGTCCCCCGGACCTTTGACGGGGGTGACAGTGGGTGTCACGTCATCAAACCAACTTCTCATTGTTCAAGTATAAAGTGTGGCCTTTCCGCGGTGTTGTCTCCGAGACAAGCGTGAGGAGTGGAGAGGGTGAGAGGTGCCTCTGAACCCACAGGACGAGGAGACCGTGATCGAGCCGCCGCCGGCTCTCGTCCTGCGTGTTCCAGATGCATCACGTCACTTGGCTGTCCCCAGAGGTGACGGTGTTGCAGCTCAGCGAGGTTGGGAACGTGCCGACAAGGAGCAGAGCCATGGCTGAAGGTCATGCAGGCCCAGCTGCCAGGCCCCTGGTGGGGGCTCTGGATTCTGCTGCCGTCGTGGTTAGCTCTGTTCACTCCGCGCTGGTGTCCGGGCAGGACACGCCGTCACGGGGCAGCAGTGCACAGACGCTGAGGACATGTTAACTTCCTGAGAGAAGGAGGCACGTTCACTGCTGGACCCGCTGGCAGCCCTGTGAAACCTCCTTGCCCGTTCCGTGATGAGATTCCGTAGACTATTGTTGAATGACTGTGTGAATGAATCAAGGACTGTGAACTGAAGTTTAAATGTAACCAGTGGCTTCTGCACACACATTCACGACAACTGTGCATCTTATTTACAAGCCAATGACGAAGGCCCCAGCAGACACAGCGCCTGGTGGGTCTGAGGAAGCCAGGCTCAGCTTGTCTGTCCACTGCCCGTGACCCGAGAGAAAGACTCTGCCTCAATATCTGCATGTCATGTCCCGCCTCCCAGTGGGGAGGAAAGTGTGTGCACACGTGTGTGAGAATGCATGAGCACGTGTGCATATATGCATGCATCTGTGTGCCGCGTGTGTGCACACGCACGACTGTGTGTGTACACATGTGCATGTATGTGAACGTGTGTGCGCTGTGTGTGCATGTGTGTTTCTAAATGTGTGCATATAGCATGGAAAGAGTGAACAGAACAAATGGGTTGAAAATGAGCATGTGCACGCAGAACTTTGTATTGCTCTAAAGTCTTCATTATTTAATTAACAGCCAACTCCTTACAGCATTTGGGGTGCACCACTCATATTTCCTTAGAAAATTAAGAGAAAAACAACAACTATACTGCATTATTTAGGGTTCTCTTAGAACCCTGTCTTTTAAATATTCAATCAAATGTGGCTTAAAATGCAGGTGTTTATTTCCTTGGCAAGCAGGTGAGAGGTAGAGGTATCAGTCTGGTTAGGGTCAGTGACGTTGCTGTAACAAACAGCCCTGGGACCTCGGCAGCTAAAACCACGAGGGGTTAGTTTTGCACATGCAACATCCTCCATGAGGACTGTCAGGGATGCTGGTGCAGGGGAGGGACTGCGGACCCAAGCGGACTTGGACTCCATCTCATGGCGTATAACTTAGTCAACAGAAAACAAAGTAAACAGCTGATAACCTACCTAAAATACAATGAAAACAATTCGATACTGCCCATAATGGAAAACAGAACTTATGAAACATTCAGGAATACATTGTTTCATCATTTAAGTTACATATTTGAAACACTCTGTTCCATGGATTGTACCTTAAAGAGAACGTGAGAAGTTGTTTCCTAACATTTAATAGGATTTGGACATGTGCTCAATATAAAGTCTGCGGATTTCTCGGCTATTCCTCGGAGCCGTCTGAGGGTGATGATTTTTCATTAGGACAAAGTCTGATGCTGTGACACTCAGCAATGAACGCAAAGAGCCTGAAATACGCAGCGTTGGCTGAAATAATTCCCTTCCTTACTCTTTCCACCGACACTCCATGTTGTTGATGAAAAATAATTTGCTTTATTTTCTATTGAGTATATTTTTCAGTGGGTATTACTCTAAATTGCTGTATTTCCTAGATAATTTGATTTTGTTTAATCACAGAAAAATGCATAAACACACACAAGAAATTATATATTTCTTAAAATAGGTCTTGAAAAGTCCTTAGGCTGTCCTGCCATCTGTCTACTTCATAGCCCCGCGATGACCCGGTCCTTCTCCTCCTTGTGAATCCGGGAAAGGACAGTGTAATTGGACTTAAATTACTCTTTCTGCCCATGAATGGAAGCGCCATTGTGTGATAACAGATGATCCCAGGTTTGAATCCCCAAATGCTTTGTCCTCATTAAGGAAAGAGCCAAAATTTCTTCCCGCTCAGCAAGCCAATAACTGTCCTAAGTGGCCGGGTGCCCTGGTGCTGGTCCAGTTTAAAATGAGTCCGTTTAAAGCAGGGCATGCCAGGCCTGCTTCTGGTTTCCGGTGTCTCGTGTCCCTGGGTCACAGGACGGCTGGGTTGGAAGGCGACCTCCAGGAACTCCGCATGGTGGCCCCGGTAGGACCCTTTGGGACTCTGAGTCCCTGCCTGTCAGTTCACCCCGGCTTGGCCAGGGCTGCTGTGGGAGGCAGGTGCACCCTTCCAGACCATCCCCAGAGGCGCCCCTGCAGCCGCAGGTTCCGAGCACGAGGACTGAGTGAGCCGTGCTTGTCTGTTGGAGTCGTCCCGCTCCGGTCTGTAGGCAAAACGCCTGCAGGCCGTCTCAGCAGCCTGTCCGTGGCCCGGGCCCCTGTCTGGTGCCTGGATGCTCACCCAGCGCTGCCCAGGCGTCCCGTTTCGTGCAACCTGGACTCAGATCACTTCTACACCTTTTGGGTTGGTTCCGGCTTTCACGTGAATTCAAAGCTGCCTAATTATTAAGCTGAGCGAGTGTTGAGTTGATCATTGACTAAGTGAGGAGCGAGAAGCCGGGTAACTCGTTACGGGTGAAGCGAACTCGACCTACACAGTGGAACGTGTGTTTGAAGGAAGGGTCCCTGCCCATCAAGGGTTCGTTCCCTCCCGTCCCCGCTGGCTGTGCTCTCAAATTCCCTGCCCTGCTTTTCAAGATTTTCAGATGATATTTCAGTGTCAGAGTCATTCTGTGTCAATTCCGTTGCCCGGCACGCTTCCCTGTGGGGACACATCGTTCTTTGTAATTCAAACTTGGGGTCCGCCGGCTCCGCGCCACCGCCTGCCACCAGACGGGCTGCGCCTGGTTTTGACGGACACGCTTTCCAAGCCATTGACAACACTTTGGAAATAGCTTCACACTTGCCACGAATGACTGAGATAAAGGCATGAGAAAGATGGAAAATTGTCCGGTCAAGACAGGGCATGTGCGTGCGTCGCTGTGAGAGGGAGACGGGTGCGAGCTGGTTCATTTAACGCTACGGCTCGTTCTCGGGGAAGACGACTGTTTCTTTCGTGTGTGTTTTTTTAAGGCAATTTGATTTTGAACGAAAGTTAAAGAGATAAAAGATGTTGCCTTCCGCCTCGGCGTGTGGGACCCACAGACTCAGAGGCTGAGAGCCGACAACCTCCTCGTCGGGAACGAGGGGAGCGGGCGGGGGCGGGGCCGGTCAGGTGCACAGACCCCCTCGGCCGGGCTCCCCGCTGCCCTCCTGCTCTGCAGTGAGATGCAGAGACAGCGCCACATCACCAGCGGAGACCGGGTGGCTAACGGTTCCATTCGACAGGTCAGCTCATTGATTCATTGATGATTGATTCATTCATCCACCCATGAAGTATCCACTGTAGTAACAAGGGGTACGGTGTCTCTCGTGACACCTAGGATCTCGTGAAGTATCAGTGAAATCCACAGCAGTGACTGCCACTGCGTGAGCACTTGGTCACGTCAGGTGCTGTGCTAAGCGCTTTCAATACGTGACTCGTTCATTTAAATATATTAGACGTTGGAGTCTTACTGTGTGCTGGGACTTTCGTGCTCCGGGCACTGATCGAGCAGTGAGGTCGGTAAACACCAGGGAGAAGCAGGGCCAGCAGGGGAGTGGATGCGAAACATCGTGTGGCGCTGAGGTTTTACAGAAGGACCCAGGGCACATCCCACTGAGACACCGAGATTCTCATCGCATTTCAAATGTCCGCACTACATCGGAGGCGGTAATGCGTCAGGGGACGTTTTACACACGACGCCCCTCCCCAGCCCGTTTCCTGTGAGTGCATCTCCCCCAGCCTTTGTCGGTGAGCACACACGTGTTCAGGTTGGACTCGCCGCGTGGTCCTCCCGGCGGCAGCCACGTGATGGACACGAGCCCTGTGCAAACGCGTGGACAGAGTGCGGGCTGGCCACACAGGCCTCGCGAGCTCCCCGGGGAGGGCAGCCCGGTTACCGCAGGGACAGTGAGGAGGTCAGCGTGGCCAGAGCACAGGGACAGGACCAGATGCCACCCTGAGGCCAAGAGGAGCAGACAGCTCCCCCCAGATCACTCGGCTAGAACTTGGTCTACTCGCAAACCCACCATTTTCATACGATGCTGTTCTGCATGTTTTAAAGGCTGATGAAGCCCGGCCCGTGTGGCTCAGTGGTTGAGTGTCGACCCATGCACCCAGAGGTCTCTGGTTAAATTCCCGGTCAGGACACATGTCCAAGCTGTGGGCCCGATCCCCAGTGGGGGGCATGCAGGAGGCGGCCAGTTGATGTTCTCTCTCATTGATGTTTCCATCTCTCTCTCCCTCTCCCTTCCTCTGTCTCTAAAATCAATAAAGAAAAAAAAATTAAAGGTCGATGAATACAAACACTTGAATACCCGATACGAGTGCCAAGGACAGAGGAAAATCTTGGCTGAGTGTGTCCGTTACGTCGGGGAGCAGACGAGGGCATCAGCGGGGGTCCTGGGGACGGTCTCATCTCCAGGAACGAGGGCTCTCAGGGCGTTCTAGTCAGCCGGGCGAGAAACATAAACGCTCTGACTTAGGAAAAGTCACGATGTGCACACCGCTCTAACGTTCTAGTGGCTCTTGCTTCGTTTGGATTTTGGAAAAGCTGTCGCCTGGGGGAAGGGGTGGGACGATCTCTCCGCCACGTGCCTCCTGGACCTTCCTTCGTCTGACACACGGGCTCCTCAAATTCAACCTGGTGGGTGGGGAAGCCCTGCCCTGCGTTTACCTGGGACCATGCAGGTGAGCGCCAACCCCATCTGCCGAGCTGACCACCCCCAAATCTGCAGGTCACTCCAGGTGAGTTCTGGCTCCAGTCCAGTCCCCATCTCTAGTGCTGGTCGGTTTCCAGTATCTCAGAACCTGTCCCTCTGCCGTGTCTCAGGACCTGTCCCCCTGCCGTGTCTCAGGACCTGTCCCCCTGCCGTGTCTCAGGACCTGTCCCCCTGCCGTGTCTCAGGACCTGTCCCCCTGCCGTGTCTCAGGACCTGTCCCCCTGCCGTGTCTCAGGACCTGTCCCCCTGCCGTGTCTCAGGACCTGTCCCTCTGCCGTGTCTCAGGACCTGTCCCTCTGCCGTGTCTCCGGACCTGTCCCCCTGCCGTGTCTCAGGACCTGTCCCTCTGCCGTGTCTCAGGACCTGTCCCTCTGCCGTGTCTCCGGACCTGTCCCTCTGCCGTGTCTCAGGACCTGTCCCTCTGCCGTGTCTCAGGACCTGTCCCTCTGCCGTGTCTCAGAACCTGACACTGTTAGATCCTCATTAAGTCACGTGAATGAAGGAGAAAAAAATGCCTCAGTTGGACTTTGGTTTGTCTTTTTATTCATTTATTCATTTGTTCGGTATTTATGAAGTAGCTACTTCTTCCAGGGGTCCCAAGAGGTGTCGGGACTAGAAAGACAGATCCTTGTGCTCAGGGAACTTGCCACCTGGCAGGAGAGAACGACGGCCCGCCCAGGGGTGAAGGTGTGGTCGTGTCCACACATTCAAGGCGCCCGGGGCGTGCATCAGAATTTAACGGGGAGAATCGAATCGGGTCGTCCTTCGGACTTAGATGCTTTCATTGTAGCGTCGTTGTTACCTTCAGGCTACAGAGCGTGGAACTCAGCAGAGCGTTAAACGGGGACCTTGTTCACGACGTCACCATGGAACCATTCGCCCCCCTCCTCCCCAGGACCACCCTCCAGACAACGGTGCAGACAGTCCCCAGGCCTCGGGGCTCTCTAAGCCCACACAGCTGATCCCCTGCCTGCTCCCCGGGCTCCCCACACAGATCCACCTGTCACCTCCCTCAAGGTCCACCGACAGCCACTCACCCCAGTCTAGCTCGAATGACACCTGCAGACCCTCGTCCCTAGTGCACCCTGACCTCTGGGCCTGGGAGAGGGGAGGGGACCCCAGGGAGCACTCGCTGGTCTGAGGTACTGGTGACCTCGGGGACCCGTGCAGGCTCCGCGCACCCTGGGGAGGCCCCGTGCTGGCCTGTGGGTCCCACACCCACCTCGGGCACAGTGCCCAGCACCCAGGTGTTCCCCACGCCTGAGAGGGTGGCAGAGCCTGGAGGCCGAGCTGGGACCCGGTGACGTGCCCGTGAGTGAGCGTGGCGAGTGCGGGTTCAGCCCCCGCAGCCTGGCTCCAGGCACAGGTCGCTGCCCCATGCAGGGCCTGGAAAAGCTGTGTCTCATTCCGGTGTAAGTCACACGCTGTCGATGGAGATGCTGCGAACGTCACGTGAGTCATGAAGTTACCAGAGCTCGCAGGGTGAGGACTCTCACTCAGAACCGCATGGATGGACGGATGGACGGATGGAGTCACCGAGTCTGTTCCTTGTCTCACAACAAACATGAGACCCCTGGGCAAGATGGTCGTGGGGCTTTGCTCCCGTTCCAGCAAGTGTGTCATTTTATTTTTATTGTTTAAAGCACCCAGACTCTCCTGTGTTTGCTGTCTGGAGATCCTCCGTGTTTTAGTTCGTGTACAAATTCAACATACTCGACGCCCTCAAAAGATCATTGGCCGGTTTGGCTCAGCGGTTAGAGTGTCGGCCCTCAGACCAAAGAGTCACGGGTTCGATTCCAGTCAAGGGCACGGACCTTGGCTGCAGTTTGTCCCCGGCCCTGGTCGGGTAGTGCGGGAGGCAGCCAGTCGATGTGGCTCTCTCATGTCGATGTTTCTCTCTCTCCCCCTTTCCCTCCCCAACTCTGTCTGAAAATCAATGGAAAAATATCCTTCAGTGAGGATTTAAAAAAAAGACCATGTTTTAAGGAGAGAGACACAGTGAGGAGTCCTCACTCATGAGGGCTTTGCGGGGCAGAGCGCAGCCTGGAGACGGAGGTCGCCGTGTGGGGCCTGTCCCAGCGCATCTCAGTCTTGCCTCCAGCCGGGGCCCCGAAGCCGACCTGAGCTGGTCCCCATTCCTGTCCCTCACCTGGCAGCCCTGCACCCACCACCCTCCCCCCAATCGTAGCAGCCACTCCCCCTTCTGCTGCGAAATTCAAGCTCCAGCAACAGCGTCAGGTCCGGGGGACGGCGTCGGGTCCGGGAGACGGCGTCAGGTCCAGGCGATGGCGTCGGGTCTGGGTGACGGCGTTGGGTCTGGGCAACGGCGTCGGGTCTGGGCGACGGCATCGGGTCTGGCCCAGTTCTTCCTCCAGAACCGGCTCCGCTCCCGCCTGCTGGCTAAGCTGAACTGAATTCGTGTTCCCTCCTTCGCTAACCCTAGGTCATCGAACACGTGGTTTCTGCTTTCAGACTGTTCGAAAGTCACTTTCTCGGCGAGTTTTCCACCCACACCCCTGGCTTTGGTGTTTCCAGTTTTCCCTGTATCGACAGAGGAGTTTCTAACAGAGAAACACCCGAGACCAAGTCACTCACACTCAGGAACCCCAGGGAGGAACCTTCGCAGACTCAGCTCCACAGACCATTTCAGCCTCGATCGTACTCATCTGCGGGAGGGAAATATTATCACAAACCCACGGCCTTGTGGAGATGAGACTCAGTCACTTACTGAGTACCCTCAGGTGGGGACAGCGTCCTAGAAACGAGAGATTTGTTCAGTATGTGCTGACGACAAAACTTTACGTCTGGGGGATCAAAATATGTCTTTGCATTTCGCACATTTAACGACAGATGTTTCCATATTAATTGTCGTTTTGGACAGTGTCGCGGAGGAGGAATAATCATCAACAACGGAAAACATTCATTCACTTAGAGTTCCCAATGTAAAGGTTTGACCCCTTCCTCTGACCCCTTCCTTCCTGTGGTCACCCTCCCGCCCACTCAGCCACCTGCGGGCTTGATCTGGCGAAGGTCAGGCAGGTGCTCCGACTTTGAACAGCTCAGCGGGTGGAAATTTTGCCAAAATTCACTGTTTTATAATAAGAATGGAGGGTCACAGGGAGCAGCCCTGCAAGTAGTGATGATGTCGAGACACATCTTTGTCCCAGGAAAAGAGGGGATGGACTTCCGGATTTCAGGGGACCCGCTGAAGCTCGGCTGCCTCCCTCACCAAGCAGACGCTCATCCCTTTCTCCACGTCAGGCTCGTAAGATGAAAATATTTCAGCACAGTATTCGTGTGAGACCCTTGATGAGGCCGAGTGATGGGATTCATTCCAGAGCTATTTCACTTCTTACGACTGATTTAAGTGCTTGACATTTTCCTATGTTTTTTCACCCGAGGGATGATTGAAGAGAATAAAAGGAGGACCGTTCTCATCAAAACCATCTAAAAATGATTAGTTTCATTCTGACAGAGTTACTCGTGGGTCACGGCGAGGCACGGATGTTTAAGTTAACTTCGGAATTAAATGTCAAAAGAGATGTCACGTCAGAAGCCGTGTGGATCCGTGAGCTTGTCCTCGGCCCCGATCTGTGACGAGAGCCTGTGGATGGGACGATGGGGGGATGGAGACCCCTCCTTCTCTGGAGCATCTCCATCAGGGTTTCTCCCGGGCTCCAGACCGGGGTCCTGACCGTGGACCTCTCAGCACAGGTGTGGGAGGGAGACATCGTGAGCAGTTTTTCCTTTCAGCATTTTTTCCATCCGACCATTTCTGACACTAAAGCATTTCCTCAGTGACGGAGGAGAAGGGAAAAGCTAACGAACGCTTCGAAGTGGATGGATGTTGGGAAGGACAGAGGGAGGGCCAGTCTCTTTCGAAGCCAGAAAGCAATGCCTGGGAATGACGTGGCATCAGCTGTGTGGATAGCAGTTGTGACACCAAGACGTGGAAATCTCGCCAAGTCCATGAGATGGTCAGCCACCCTCCTGAAGATGTCTTAGGAAATATGTCTTGGGCTGATCATGCGTACGGCAATTTCGTCCTTTTCCAAAGAGTAAAGCTGCCTAAATCTCTTCCAATCTCCACCGAAATGACCTAAAAATGCCGCTCGAGGCTCTTGGTTCCCTGTTCATTGTTCCCGCGGTTGGTTTAATTCATCTCTACCCTTATCTCTGAAGGCTTTTCCCCAAACCCTTCCCCAACGATCTGTCCTCATTTCTGCTCTATGAAGCCCATGGCACAAGGGCTGAGATCTTACCAGGGGCTGCGATCAATGGGGGAAGGAACTAACCGATGGACGGTGGCCCAGGGGACGTGGAAAGCACACCACCTACAAAGAGTGGGTACTGTTTTCTTCTGAATTAAAAATGGCATAGATTGCCCCGGCCGGTGTGGCTCAGTGGTTAGAGTGTCGGCCCACGGACTGAAGGGTCATGGGTTCGACCGTGGTCAGGGGCAGGTATGTGCCTGGGTTGCAGGTTCGTCCCCCGCCCTGGTCGGGGTCGTGTGGGAGGCAACCAATCGATGTGTCTCTCTCACATCGATGTTTCTCTCTTTCTCTCTCTCTCGCCTTCCCTTCCACGCTCTGTAAACATCAACGCGAATATCCTTGGGCAGTTGCACAGATTTATGGACGCCGTGGTGGGAGACGCCAGAGAACTAAAGTGGATGTGGTTCTGTGGGCCTTTGCGGAACCGGTTCTGTGGGGCTGAGCTCCCACTCTGCCCCAACGAGCGTGAGGCCGCAGGAGGGAAGGACGGGGACCAGGTGGCCCTGGGGTGTGTCCCGGTCCCTTCCTGCCGACCAGACAGCCTTCCCATGACCTGCGCTCCATGCACCTGGTCTCCTGTCCGTATGTAAGCAGCCTCGTCACTGTGCAGCAAGGTGTTTGCGTGTGACATCCCAGCAGCGTCTCGGACACGTGTGGGGGATCCGATCCTCCTGGGAGCAAGCCCTGCCTTCTCTGATCCTTCATCTTCCTGTGAAAACTGAGGACCTCCACACTTTGGAGTCCGCTTTTGTTCTTTAATCACTTCAACCTGTGGTTGAGTCCCTGGGAAAACAAAATGCCACTTGTAAGCCAATTACCTGAATCCTTTTAATGACCACAAATACAGGGTGTCCCAAAATGCATGCACAACTCTGAATAATTATACAGCCAGTGTTTATGAAAATATATTTCATTTTCAAAGTGTAATAGAATCTGCAGGCACCCTGTGTACACTGGGGGGACACCCTGTAGATACACAGCCAATAGCACTTGAAGACCAGTGGGAAGGTACCCAGGGCACGTAAGCCGGGCATTAAATAGAGGACGAAAAAGACAGAGCCATCGTAAAGAGGACAAGACTAGCAAAAGTACAGTCCACAGCTCCTTAGTCCCTTTCGTTCATTTCTATGCTATAAATACGTATGATATTTATGGTGTGTCAGGATTTATGCTGGTTATAAAGACAAATCAGATTTAGACTTTTCTACAAAACTTCAGTGTTGGGATTGTGGTCTATCTGGGCGCATCTCACACAAATCACATGGGCACTGCCCAGTGGCCCCCGCCCCAGGGCACTGCCAGCCCCAAAGGCCTTGGCATCGTCACCTGACCTTCCTGGACCGTCGTCTGCTCGTTTGTAAGAATGGTGGTCTCTTCCAGCATGCGTTCTTTAAGATTTACAGTCGGTGACATTCACTGTTCGCACACGGTGCGTGGGCCTGGGCCCATCCGCTGCCTGGGTCTGCCGTGAAGACATCTGTGAGCATGACGAGCCCACGGCATTGTCCCGGTCCCCACAGCTCAGCATGAAATGAGGCGTCCATCCTGTGTGAAGACCCACCATCTGCAGCTCTCCACTGTTGTGCAAAGTTGTCACGGACAATATGCTACTTTGCAGTCTGAACATTTCACAACAAATGAGGAGATTCAGCAGCGACCAGAAATAGAGTGGGCAGTGGGTCTGTGTTCCCGGGACGCGCTCGGGCTGGGCCGGGCCCCGGGACATCACCTCCCACTCAGGAGAGTGTGGAGCTAAGCAGATTCAACCCGAAAACACCCTGGAACTTCCTGTGTGAACAGGGGGGCGGGGAGAGGATCGAGGTAATGAGATTCTCTGATGGTAGGAAATTGGAATTTGCTATCTTGCTAAATCATTATTCTTAATGTGCAGCTGAAATTGCCACCCTTTCCGCGGCGGAGAAACCCAACCCTCCCGACCGCAGTAACACGGGACGGCTCGGCGAAGAGTTTCCTAATAAGGGAAGTGTTCTGTCTTTTTTTTTCCCCCTGATAGAAAAAAGGGTAAATATTCCTTGGTGCTTAAAGAATATAAATGTACATGTAATCATATAGATTCACGTTTATCATTGTGTTTAACACCTCATATTTCATTACATTAGAGGTGAGTAGCGTTACCTTTAAAATACTGCAAAGCGTGAGTAATTCCGTTTCCTGACGAGGGGTACAATGAACATTGTATCTTGGAAATCGGTAGCTGCTCCAGAAAAGTAACCTCCCGCCCCCGCCCCTGAGCGCCAGGAACTCATTATTGTTACAGTTGCACATGTAACGTTTTCTCACCGAGAAAAGGTGAAGGGGATACATGCTAACAGGCTTCTGAGATTGTTTGCAGGAGGTTTTCCTTCATCTCCTGTTTGATCTCAAGCATTTATTTAAAAAAATGTACAAAGGCCGGGGCTGTGTGCAAGCCGTTATCATCACCTTGCCTCTGAGCAAAATGATTTGAAGACATTTGTAAAATTACTTGGCTTTATGATCCTGCTTCTTTTGAGCAAAATGACTCTTTAATGAGCGGCTCTTCTCCCCAGTGTCTCTAGACGGAAGGCTGGGGCGGCCACTGGTCCCCCAGCTTTAACTCGAGGGAGAAAACACACAGGAGCCACAATCAACAGCCCGGCCCCCAGTTTCTGAGCTGAATGAAACTCTGGAGTCCATTCTAAACACACCCAGTTAAAAGAAACACAGAGAAGAAATTCCTCTCCTCACGTTCTCAGAGGGGCTCAGGTCCATCCGCACACAGGCTACCCGGTGGTTTTCCACACGTGATGTGTCCTTGTTCCCGACGTGACACGTGAGGTCCTTCCCGGCCCTTCTCTCCTGGGTGCCCTGGTTCAGCCCTCTGTCGGTGTGGCTGATGTCCATGCCAGTCTGCCTGCCCGCCCCGTGGGCTCCAGGTCACCAGCCCCTGTGCGGTTTGAGACCTCCCGGGCAGGGTTTCCTACGTCGGGTCACCCCCGGCACGTCCGCACCTGTGCCCTCTGCTGCTACTCGAAGCTGCTCCTTCTCCTGCTCATGGCGTCCGCAGTCAGACCCACTGGCCCCGGGCAGGAACCACAGTCGTCATTAATGCTACTGTTCTTCCTGGGGCGGCAGGATCTGCTGCCTCACCGCCAATGTCACTCAGGTCCTTTCCCTCCCTGACACCCTCCCCTTGCTTGGCCTGCCCCCCGGCCCCCGGCCCTCCCGCGAGGGCCCTGGTACCCCTGCCTGCTTGCACCACAGCCGGGCACTCTGCGGCGGCCTCCTCCCCTGCTCGTGCCCGCCCAGCACGCAGGAGGCCCAGCCTGTCTGTCCGCAGACCCGCCGGCCGTCTCTGCCTTAGCTCCTGCCCCGTCCCACAGCCACGGTCCCCGCAAAGGTCACCTTCACTGACCGGCTGGACCGCTTTCCCCGACATTCCCAGACTGGTCATGCTGTCCTTTCCTTCCTGTCTGCCTTGCCGATTCCAGGGACAAACACCTCCTTGCCTAACCCTTACCTCGCATCCACACCTTGGTGGGAACGCCTTCTGTGCCCGAGACCACGTTCCTGGGTCTGTCCTGGGCGCTCGCTCTCGACATCCCACCTGCATCCGAAAGCACCTTCCTGCTTCCGTTGTCACCGCTCACTGCTCTGGTTGAAGCCCGTGGCCGAGCCTCACTGACTTCCCTGGTTGGGGAAGGTCTGAGCGGCTCTCTCCGGATTCCGCTGGACTCCGGGTGCTTCCTGCTCGGGGAGCCTCCTCCGGAGTTCACGTCACGAGTCTCCACCAGCCCCGCACGAGCACAGGGCAGCGAGCCGTGGTTGGTGGCCGCTCATCCCGGTGGTCACGTTAAGGATGCGATCTTGGCACACAGAGCAGTGCCGGCTGCGTACAATAACAACAGGAGACGCCAGCCGCCAAGCATCGCCAGTGTGATTGATTGCCCCGCTGTGAGAAGCTCCAACTCGCGGTCCACGCCGTCCTGTGAGACACCATTTGCTTGGACCGGGAGACACGTCTTCTTACTCCAGCTGAGGGTGACGCACACACGTCCTCCTAGAGCGTCCAGCCGAGGACTCACTCCAGACTTGAGTTTTCTCGCTGTGGGCGACAGTCACACATCCCTCTCATCTTCTCTAACGCCTGTTACCGGAGACTTTGAGAATTAATGAGAGTGTGCTTTGAGGTAGTTTCTCCTTAATCCTCAAGGGACCCTTCCACAGTGGATTTGTAGAAATGATCCATTAAGGATTCGAATTCCCTCACAAAGGAGACCACGTGGCCCTGGCCGGTGTGGCTCCGTGGTTAAAGCGGCGGTCCGAGGACCACAGGGCCGTGGGTTTGATTCCTGGTCAAGGACATGTACTTGGGTTGCAGGTTCAATCCCCGGCCCCGGTCAGGGTCCTGTAGGAGGCAACCAATCCGTGTGTCTCTCTCACATCGATCTTCCGCTCTCTCTCTCCCCCTCCTTCCCTTCCACTCTCTAAAAATCAATGGAAAAATAGCCTCGGGTGAGGATTAACCAAAAAATATAAATAAATAAATAAATAAATAAATAACTGACCATGTGTCTGCATTACTTCTCAGCTACTTCAGTGAAATTTTTAAGCTATAAAATATGAAGGAGCTGTTTCTGCTGGCCTCAGAGGAGAAAGACAACAGTGCTTTTATTAATGCAGAAGTATGGGTCCTTGTCACGGCACAGGGAGACGCAGATTTCTAAGACATGCACCTTAGGAATGTGTATTCCTAAGCACATTTTTATTCTAAATATAGTTGCAAGTAGCCCGGCCGGTGTGACTCAGGGGATGGAGCATCGTCCCCGGGACTGAGAGGTCCCGGTTCGATTCCCGGTCAGGGCACGTGCCCGGGCTGTGGGCTCCATCCCCAGCAGGAGGCGTGCAGGAAGCACCCCATCGGTTTCTCTCCCATCCATGTTTGTCTCTCTCTCCCTCCCTCTCTCTCTAAAAAGTCAATAAAAGCATATTAAAATATATATATAATTGCCAATACACCTTTCCCACATCCCTTTTGCGGGGTCACACTTTGTGACCTACGTTTTTTGGTAACCATTGATTTGCAGTCCTGAGCTAACTCTTCTCAGTATGCAGGTTATTAAGTAGGTTGTAATTTATCATGTACAGCATATTCTTGGCTTAATGACTCCTCTAGGAAGCATGGTTGATGAACCATAATTACTTTCCCAAAGCTGAAAGAATTATCACACTTTAGCCATTCAATACATGCCTGTGGTAAAGTGAAGAATTTTCCAAAATATGACAGATGTGTTGTTGCTGTTGTTAATCCTCACCCGGGGATGATTTTCCATTGATTTTTAGAGAGAGTGGAAAGGAGGGAGGGAAAGAGAAACATCGACGTGAGAGACACATCGACCGGTTGCCTCCCGCACGACCCCGACCAGGGCCCGGGAACAAACCTGCAACCGAGGTCTGTGCCCTTGACGAAATTGAACCCGCAACCCTTCGGTCCACAGGCCGATGCTCTAACCGCTGAGCCATGCCAGCCAGGCTGTGATCAATCTCTTAAGAAATAACTCACGAGTGTCTCACTCTGGTTGCAAGGAGGCCTGAGGTACAGCGCAGGAGGCCCCGAGGTGGTTCAACGGCGCCGGGCCACCCCACAGTCAGCCCGGGCCACGCGGGCTCCCCAGGACGGGAGCACCAGCCTCGTGAGCTCAAGAAGCAGCACGACAAGCTGGCCGACTGTACTTCCCAAGAATGAAGGGCAAATTGGTGGACACGCACACTGGTTGGGGGTAGATGCTCATATCACCAGAGCCTCTGTGTAATCAAGATAGTTACGGTGTCAGAACTGGGGACCATGGACCGAAATGTATTGCAGTCGCTTTTGGGAAATAAGGTGTTTGGTGTAAAGAAGGAAAGGGGAGGAGGGATCGGTCCCAGCCGCCGATAGCTCGGCGCTCGCCAGGTATCGCACCCAGGACTTCCCATGAGCCCTTGCGTGGAACGGCTCAACAGTCCTGTGAAGTCAGTCTATTAACAATGTTTTTAACACGAAATAATTAAGTCTAGATATCTGTAGGAGGCACTTACGTGCTTAGTAGTCAACAGGATTGTCACACACACACACACCATAAATATAAAATTACATGTCCTATCTATGTGTATAATCGTATATATATGTCACACATATGTGCACACAACTCGCTAGGCAATGCAGTGCCCAGGCAGCTGGTACATATGTCCGGGTGTGTGTGGGGGGGGGTTGTGTGTGAGGGTGTGTGAGGGTGTGTGTGCGAGGGTGTGTGTGCGAGGGTGCGTGTGTGAGGGTGCGTGTGAGGGTGTGTGTGTGAGGGTGTGTGTGCGAGGGTGCGTGTGCGAGGGTGTGTGTGAGGGTGTGTGAGGGTGTGTGTGTGAGGGTGTGTGTGCGAGGGTGCGTGTGTGAGGGTGCGTGTGAGGGTGTGTGAGGGTGTGTGTGAGGGTGTGTGAGGGTGTGAGGGCGTGTGAGGGTGTGTGTGAGGGTGTGTCTGGCAGAGATCAGTAACTGACCAGACAGACTGAGTGGAGATCTGTCCTCAGCAGTGTGGGGACAGCAGTGCGTGCCTTGGGGCCTGGAAGAGACACGGTGGAGGGAAGGGGACTCTCTCTGCTGGGCCGGGAGGCCCGTCATCTGCCCTCGGACATCGGGGTCTGTCTCCCGGGTGGGTGGCCTCAGCTGCAGCAGCAGCGACGTCATCTAGCCTCAGCTCAGACAGAATCACACCACTGCTCGGGGCGTCCGCTCTGAGGGGAGACCGTGGACTTCTCAGCCCCGGGAGCCAGTTCCGATGACACGTCTTCTCTGGCATCTCCACCTGCGTCCTGTTGGTTCTGACTCATGGAGAACCTGGCTGACACCACCTGGCGATAAACGCACCTCCGTCCGTCTCTGTGGGACCGTGTAATAGAAGAAAACAAACCCCTCAAGGGTGACCCTGTGCCTCAGTGACAAAGGTGCCCGGGTGCCCACTTCATGAGCAGCGCAGCCTGGCTGGGACCCGCATGCGTGGCCGTCCAGGAGGTCCCATCCTTCCACAGAGACGGTCGCAGGTCCTCCCACGGAGGCCCTCAGGAGCAGGACGGGGACCCGCCAACAGGGGCGCTGCCCCCTCTGTTCTCAGGAGACAGAGGGGCGCTTCAGGGTCAGCCAGGTGCCCAAACTCCCCCGGACAGTTGAGTTTTTCTCGTCTGCACAGTGGACGCAGCAATTCCTGCCTCCAGAGGTTGTAAGCAGATTAAACTGAGACAAACAAGTGAAGGGCCCACACGCAACGGGGTCGTGCTGGGCTCTGACTGCACCGCGGGCTTAAAGTAATGAAGACGAGGAAGAAAAAAGAACAGAGGAGGAGGGGGAGGACGGGGGGAGGCAGAGAAGGAGAAGTGCTGGGAATCACTGTTCCAGAAGCTTCCCTAGTGAAGGCCCTGGAGACCTGACGAGATCCATCTGGTGGCTGCAGCGCAGGGGGCGACCCGGCTGCTGAGGCCGGAGGGCGTGTGGGGTCCACCCGCAGGGTGGCAGCTAAGAGGAACGGTGCCAGGAGCAGCAGACAGAGATTCGAACCCGGGCCGCGCTGCAGCCAACGCCAGGTCCCCTCCGACCTGGACGAGATCCGACACCTGGGAGGGTGTGGTCATCCCTGATGTCGGGGGGTCACCGAGTGAGGAAGAGTTGTAATTCCCCCTGGAAGCTGGTGGGAGATGGCACCACCTGTCCTGTCGGGGGAGCCAGGTCGAGGTGCAGACGGTGTCCGTCCTCGCCCCGGGGAGCCGGGCTGCCGTGGGGGCAGGGCTGATGGAGCCGTGGGAAATACGACAGAACTCCTCCCTCGGGAGGAACGGCCCTCCCTGCACAGCCTCATTATTTCGAGGGAAACGAGAAGAGCCATTGTCCCGCTACACACGCTTGTCTGTTATTTTTATTTTTTAAATTTTTTTCCCTGTATTGGTTTTTTAGAGAGAGAAAGGGAGAGGGAGAGAGAGATGGAAACATCAACGAGAGAGAACATCGACTAGCCGCCTCCTGCGTGCCCCCCACTGTGAATCAGGCCCACAACCTGGGCATGTGCCCTGACCGGGAATCGAACCGGCGACCTCCTGGTGCAAGGTCGACGCTCAGCCACTGATCACGCCGGCCGGGCAAGCACCTGTCTTTCACAACCGGAACCGTTGCATATAAACTGCAATGGGAAAAGGACCAAAATCGATACCAGGCCCGTTCTTGACACACAGTCGTCTGGAAGTCGTGTGGAGACACTGAGGTCACAGCCTTTGCGCTGCAGCCAGGAGCCACCTGGGTGCGTTTGTGGAGTCCGAGCCTGCAGCCCCGGGGCCGTCAGGGGCCGCGTTCTCTGCCTCGTGGAGGGACGTCCGCGGCGTGTGTCGTGCTCACGCCCAGGTGGCCCCCACGCCCGCACCTGGCTCCGGCCAGGCTGCCCAGGAAGAGCCGCTGCGCCCCCCGCTACACGCTCCCTGAAATGGAGCGCTCCAGTCATCCCCGTCGACGGGAGACGTCCCAGTGCTTAGGGGACATGTCTGAACTCCTCGTCCTGACCCCGAGGCCCTTTGGGACGGACTGGGGTTCCTCCTGGGCGGTGCCGAGCAGCGCCCGGGGCACAGCGGAGGGGCCTCCTGGTCAACCACGCTGCACCTGCGAAGAATGACCGGGACCCCGCTAACACTGTTGGGCGTTTCCTGTGCGTGGGACGCGAAGAGCACATGTGTTTGATTTTATTCACTCCTCACAAGTCCAAGCAGTTGTCTAAGAGACAAGAAAACCAGCCAAGCCCCGGCCGGCGTGGCTCAGCGGTCAGAGCATCGGCCCGCGGACCAAAGAGTCGCAGGTTCAATTCCAGTCAAGGGCACGCACCTCAGTTGCAGTTCGGTCCCCAGTCCTGGTCGGGTCGTGTGGGAGGCAACCAGTCGATGTCTCTCTCTGTCTCTCTCTCTCCCCCACTGTCTGAAAATAAATGGAAAAATATCCTTAGGTGAGGATTTAAAAAGAAAGAAATCCAGCAAGGCTCAGAAAGGTAGGGACACGCCCAGGGGTCCGTACCTGGTCCGTGTCAGCAGAGACGGACCCTGGTCGGCCAGACCCGGCTCTGAGCTCTGGAACATCGGGGTGCCGGGCGCCCCTGTGGTCTCAGGAGCAGATTAGCATCCCTGAGCCGTCCTGACGTGTGGAGCTCTCGGGGCGTGTGAACCACTCACACGTCCTTCACTAGGGGATACGTTTCGTGGGGTGGCTTTTACAGCCCGCAGAACTGGGTTCCCGTAGCCCTTCGTAGGAAACGCCGCACGCACTGACTTCCAACGCCTTTCCTCACTCAAACAGGTTCTTCCAGGACCCGCTTTCCGACCCTGCTCGGGACTCTCCCTCCACTGGCTCTTCCCTGACCCTTTGGTGCCCTCGACACCCCTCCAACCCTGTGTCCTCTCTGAAGCCTTTCTCTGGGCTCAGTCTGCCCAGCTTTGTGCACCGAGGGGACAGCTTAAGACCGGGTTGCCCCCCTCAGAGCCCCTGCCTCTTCGTGTGCGGACCCCACTCAGACGCCAAGAGCCAGGATTCAAAGCTCAGGGTCCCCAACATCCATCGCCCGGCGACCTGCTACCACCAGCGTGTCTCCTTCTGACTGAGTCTGAAAAGCTGGTCCAGGGCGGAGACCCTGCCCTCGACCTTTTGGCACGAACGCGGGAGTTCCAGGCTCAGCAGATTCTGGCTCTGGGCTCACGGGCCACGTCCGGAACACGTTCCTCAGCCCCCCCAGGACAGTGCCCGTCACCTGGAAAGGGAACGGAGACCAGAGCTGGCGGATTCATGGGCCTTGTGTGAAATGAACTGAGCTAATAGCGACAGTGAGTGACGGGACTCTGAGGCTCTAACACGTCGGACTTACCGCCGTTGCCGTCACAAGACCTCAGCTACCGGCCTGTCCCAGGCCTTCCCCGAGGCCGTGAACCTCGACTGTGGTGCAGCCCCTGGCCTCGGGACACTGTGTCTGGGAAGAGAAGGGCACCAGCAAGGGGGGCAGGTGGGGTGAGCCCCATCAGGGCGAGCCCAGAGCCCTCACCAACGGGGCGGCGCCCGGCCCAGCACCAGGGAGGGCATTGAGCACGGAGGACCCGGCTATGTGCCCGGCCTGGGCCCTGGAGGACCTGAACTCCTGACTGAGGCCTGATATGTAGTGAGTAAGAAGCCAGCAGACATTTAGACGGGCCAGATACTGAAACTCTGACAGGTGTCAAAGGCACTTAAACTTGATCCCGCGGAGGAGAGGTGGGAGGGAGCCCGTCCTCCCGTCATTTTAAACAGCAGAAACATGATCAGATTAGGCTGTGAATGTGATTCTGGCATGTCCCAGGGATTGGTGGACGGAGAGACTGGCTCAGGGAAAACGAGGGAACCAGGAAGAGACCGGGAACAGGAGCGTGTCTGCTGAACACCTCCGACTGGACCGGCCGCTCAGGTCTGCGTGGCTGAGCGGTTTACTAATTATATAATATCAACACGTAAAGGAGGAAACAGTGTATCTTAACATCAAGTCGTTGCATTTGGTGTATTTATTTAGTGTAAAGTAAGTGGGCTAGTGTTCACCTAAATTGGCTGGCATTGTAAGAAGTAGTTACAACGTTGTCGAAAGAAAGATCAAAGCAAATAGGACTTGGCGATTGCTGTCACGGATTGAAGAGCGTGTTCTTGCCCTTGGGCCAAATAATTTCATTTCCAGGCATCTCATCTGGGAAGTAATGCAAAAACAGCACTTATCAGAGTAAAAATTTGAAAGTATGTATTTCTGACAAAGAGGGGATGGTAAGTATTCAATTATGACATTTCAATGTAATCTAATATTTTGGAGACACTGAAAGATGCATTCACTACATGTTTTGAACAGGATTGCTGGATAAAATACAGGGTTCTCAGCTGCATTTGAATTTCAGATGAACCATGAAAAACGTGTGTGGCAGGTGCCCCAAATATTGCCTAGGACATCCTTAAACTGGGATGTTATCCATTGTGCGTTTGAAATTCAAATGGATCTGTGTGTTTTGTATTTCTGTTTGCTAAATCGGACAACCCTCGATTTCAAGGAGCTACAACAGTGTAGTTTATAGTATTTAGTAATGTCAGATAAAAATATACATATTACGTGTACTCAGGCCTTGAAAAGACTGGAAGGAAATACACCAAAATGAAACTCAGTGGCCATTCGTTGTGGGGTTGATCACAGATTTTTTGGTTGGTTTTCAGTGTTTTTTTTTTTGTTTGTTTGTTTGTTTTTTCCTACGATGAACATGAGTTATTTACAGAAGCAGAAAAATGTGTCTATATAGGGTGAGGCAAAAGTAGGTTTACAGTTGTAAGTTCGCGAAACAGAGTTTATTCTTGTGTTAGCATTCAGTCATTGTTGAATCGTTTCCCATACGGAGAACTGTGAACCTTTCCTCACCCTGTGTGCGTTGGTGACATCACATCAGGGCTGCGGTCCATCTCCGGCCCACTGACCCTCGCACCCGTGAGGCCTTCTCCATCGCAGACCTCACCCCCCACCATGGATCACACACCCTCCTTCTTTTCCGGAGCAAGATGCTTGTCTCCCAACACGCCCTCAGCAGGGCCCCGTGTGCGTTTGTTGACAATAGAGAGAACAGGTGAGAGAGAACCAGGATCAGGGATGCGGATTTGGTGTGCATCTCGGTCCCGTGCTGACTGCGCGGCTTCCCAGATCACGCTGGCAAATGCCGGGGTAGAAATATACGAGACAAGCTCCATAACAATGGGTATAAAGCAAAATAAAGATCAGTCAAAAGATGTGTTTGTAGAGAAACTTTAGTGCACTCGGGAGTCTAGAAAGATCTCTGCGAACGACAGAACTGGAAGAAAAGAGTCCAACGTCTCACGGCTCCCGGTCTCCTTCCCGAGCGGGGGCAGCGCTTGCTCTGCGAACAACAGGGGACGGTGACCCGTCAGCTGCGACTCCTCGCGGGCACGCTGGCCGTCCTGGCCTCTGCCGCCCCACAGACATCCGCGAATCTGAAACACGGAGCAGCTGGGTCCCGGGATTTATGTTGGAAATTATTGCCAAAGTCGGTTTCACAATCAGTTTGCGAGTCTCACCCACTGTGATGACACGTATTTCCGTCACAGTTAAAAACTCTCCTTTGGATGGCTGAGTGACACCGTCTCACGTCACGCCACGTGGCATATGCAGCGATGTCCTCCTGGAGGTGACCCCTGAGGCCTCACGTTGGCAAAGGAGGCGTCCTTGCTGGAAGCTGCTGCTTTTCGTCGTGTTTGCTGGGACAGAACGGACTGGCTGGGGACAGATTTTTACATATTTGTTTTGGGAAATAGCATGAAAGTATTTTCATAAAAAGGTCAAATTTAACGAATTGAGGAATATTTTTAGGAAATGTAGAGCGTGGTTGCTTTTATTTGGGCGGTGGGAGGACACAGGAAGAGAAGTAGGCGCCACTCTCCGTTAGTAGGAGGTTGGACAGGAGACTTACAGGACCCAGAGGCAACGCTCGGGAGCTTTCAGACAGTCAGAAGAGCTAACACACAGAAAGGGAGCGAGAAGGGTGAGATTTGGGGACCAAGTTAAGAGGTCAACATTCAGAGAAAAGGGAGTAGAGGCAGTTATTGTAAAAGAATATGAGTGATGTCCACACGTAATGCTTAATACCAGAACAACATCGGGCTTCCCGGGGCAAAAACACATAGAAAACAATGGAATCCTATCCTTAAAATTTTGACTGAAAATATATATATATTTTTTAATATATTTTTATTGATTTTAGAGAGAGAGGGAGAGGGAGAGAGATAGAAACATCGATGAGAGAGAACATCGACTGGCTGCCTCCTGCATGCCCCCCACTGGGGATCGGGCCCACAACCTGGGCATGTGCGCTGACCGGGAATCGAACTGGCGACCTCTTGGTGCAGGGTCGATGCTCAACTACTGAGCTACTCTGGCCAGACTTGATTAAAAATATGTTTAACTAAACATTTCTAATAAGCCCAGCTATCAGTCGAGTCTGATGGCAAAAAAAATTGACATCGTCACAAACACACGGGCACCTGGAACGCACCTGCCACAGAGCACTGTCCACCGAACTTGACAGAGTGAGGGGGTCTGAGTAACAGTCCAAATAAGAAACAGTGGCCGCCGGGCTGCTGTCGATTAGAGGCTGGAGCACCTGCCTCCGGACTGAAGGGTCACGGGCATGTACCTGGGTTGCAGGTTCCATCCTGGCCCCAGCCAGGGTCGTGCAGGAGGCAACCAATCGATGTGTCTCTCTCCTTTATCGATGTGTCTCTCTCCCTCCCTTCCTCTCTGTCTGAAAATCGATGGGAAAATATCCTCAGGAGAGAATCAACAACAACAACAGAGTGGCAAACAGAGCCTGCAGCATCACTCGGGGAGCCCGGGGGATGTCGGGGTCCTGGACAACCACCTGTGCCCGCGAGCAGGAGTCTGACGAGGGCACGGCACCTCCGAGCCTCCCAGAGGGACGAGAAAAGCCACCATTTCACGTGCTCGACCTCGTCGGACCAGCTCGTGCGGCTGTGAGGGAGCCGGGGACACGTGTGATCACTGTCTGTACAAAACCCACAGGGCGTCACGATGGCCTGCTCCAGCGGGAGCGTGTGGGCCGGGAGCTCCTGCTCCCTTAAATAAGTGCAAGGGTGGTAACACCGACCCCCTTAAAAGTGTGCGATTGACAACATTAGAAACGGCAGGGGCATAGAAAGAAAGACCTGGGGGCGTCTACGTGCACCACAGACTCCTTTTCATAACAGCAAACGTCAAAGAAAAATAAAGACATCATAAACGTCACACTTAGAGATATGTGTGACTGTCGAATAAAATACCCAGGGGTTCAAAGCAGACGATCGGGATGAGAATCCAGGACTCGGCGGGGAGATGGGACACTTCTCTTTGCTGCAATAAGCTTATAGTACTTGTTTATTTGTTTGTCTTGTAAAGCACACCTTGATTTTGCAAAATCCTCGGCAATTCTGGGCACCCGCACACGAAACGTCCTCTGGGGTGTGATCCGGGCTCCCTCTCCGAATTACTGAGTCAGATTGCTGCCAGTGTAGCCCCCAGCTCAGCGTTTTTATAAAAGCTCCTCATCGATGCTGATGCAAATGAGTACGTGGGGATCTCTACATGTGATACCCAGGTAGAAAGTTGCAGGTATGATCTCCAAAACCCTATGAAAACAGTGCTGTGGTTCAGCACGTGTGAGATACAACACCGTCGTCGTCCGTCGATGGCGACAGCAGACGGAGCGTCAGGTCTTGTGGACGTAAGTTTCCCCGCCGGGTGCTCACTCTGCTCAGTGTCACGTGATCTTTGGTCCGAGACCCTGAGCACCGCGATCAAACCGTCTGCCTGAGGGACATGGACTGCTCCCACTTTACAGACGAGGTTCAGTGAACCACAGACGCGTATCCCCCGGATGTCCCCTCACGGCTGCTTCTCCCATGGTGGGAACACGGCTCTGTAGGTGACTGGGCGCCAGGTGGTGTCCGGTACACGGGGAAGGGGCAGGAGGGCGAGCAGTGCCCCCGTGCACTGTGACCATGACGTCGGTGCTGAGACCAGCCCCACCATCCGTTCCTACCACTGATCTCCAGGCTCAGCGCAGCGGCGATGAAAATCCCAGCTAGGTTTCCGTGGTTATACGCAGACACGTTTATTGTAAAATGTATCTGGGAAGGAACAGGGCTCAGAGCAGAGGAAACAATTTGACACATGAGATTAGGGTGAAAGAAAGTACTTAGTTACTGTGAGGGACGGGAGAGGGGGGCGGGAGGGAGGGTGGTGAGGTTGCAGAAGGGCACCAGATCCTGGGGAGTCGGATCTTTCGGCAGCTTGACTGTCACCGTGGACACACAAATACACAGGTGATGAGATGGTGAAGAATTAGGCCCAACACACACGCGTGCACATGCCACACACACATACACACGCAAATGACAGCAAGCAGAACTGGGGAAGCCGGGATGGGTGGGTAACGTTTCCGTGCCAGTGTGCTGTCGTTTTGCAGAATGCTGCCAGGTGGGGAAATGCACCAGGTGTCCAGAGAGCTGCATGAGAATCTGGAACCATCCCAGGAACAGTGTCAACCAAACATCAGCGTGTTCAAAATTATGATAAAAGATAAAGCATAAGTATTGATGTTAATACAAGTGTGCGAACTGGTAACTTCTCCGGTGGGAGCGGATGGCATTTTACACGCTTCTCAACAAAATCATTAACACATCACAGGAGACACTCACACACACACACACATACACACACTCACACATACTCACACTCACATACACACACTCACGCACGCACACACATACACACTCACACACACATACACACACTCACGCACGCACACACACACTCACACATACACACACTCACACACACTCACACACTCACACATACACACACTCACACACACTCACACACTCACACATACACACACTCACACACACTCACACACTCACACATACACACACTCACACACTCACACATACACACACTCACATATACAGTCACTGTACACGACCTCCCCTGACAGGCCTCCTCCGTCCTGGACAGTGGCGTCCAGGTTCTTCCGTGACCCCCACGCACAGGCCTCTGTTCTCCGTGAAGGGTCCCGACGCACCCATCCCCCCCTCAGTCCAGCCACGAACCCACATTCCCCGTTGTCCTGTGTCCTTTCCGGCTTGTGTCTCGTTCTGGACTCTGGACTTGTCCGCTCTGCCGGGAGATGTGCCCTCTGAAGGGTCCGAGGCTCCTGCCCTCACCCCCCAGGGGTCGGTCAGTCATCCCATCCACGTGTCGGGGAGGGGGACCCCACCGTCACCCTAATTTAGTTCTCCGAGCTGGACGAGTCACAGAATCATAAAAGTGACTGAAGACCAGGGTAACGGGAGGAAACCAATTTCACGTGGGCGCGGGGAGGCCGTGGGAGCTCAGGTCATAAAACGAGGCTCAAAGACACGACGGAGCCAGGCAACCTTCCCCCTCTGCAGACAGACCGTGAATCCGTGAGACGCTGCAGGACGAGGAGAGTGAGTGGTCGTCACACAGGGCTCGGGGCCGGGGGCTTCGTCAGGGGGACTGTGGACGGGGGATGGGAAGAGGCGGCGAGACGTGTCCGTGCAGACCCTCCGCCGTTCAGCGCGCGGTGCCTCCTGGTGCGCGGACACCCTCGCGGGGAGACGTTTCTCGTGCGTCAGGGCCACACGGGAGGGCCACGGCGTCCGGCCACGGCTGCTTATCAGGAACGTGAATGTGAAGTCATCAACCTGCCGCCGCGGGATACTTTGGGGTGGCCCTCTTGGGCCCCAACAACCGGAGGCTGACCCTGACCCCCCGCTTAAAGTGACAGCCCCCGCCCAGGCGCCCCTGCTCTCTCCCGAGCCCCCGGCTGCTGCTGCCGCTGTGTCCTGAGCTTCCTCTCCGTCGGACAAGCCACGAGCGTGTCTTTGTCAGACGTCTTGTTTCCTCCCCAGAATGTGCATTTCGGGAATGGGTCTTGTTTCTCCGGGGCCCCGGGAGACTCTGGGCACGTTCCCGCGACGAGCGCTCCCCGAATACTGACCAGCACCCAGCAGGCGGAAGCGCAGTGAGGTGCTTTCCCCCCAGAAAGCTGCGCTGGGGAGACGGATCAGTAACCCCCAGGTGGGGGCCGTACCCCCTCTGTGACGGCCGCGGTGGGGGTGCAGCGCTTCCCGGAGCGTGCTTGGCGATGGCCAGAGGCACTTGGGGTGTGGCCGCCGGGGTGTGCGGGGCAGAGGCCTCCTGCCGTGCCCGGACGCCCCCGCAGGACGTGATCCCGCGTGAACCTCAGCGCGCCGGCGCAGACGCTCACGTTCCTCCGTCCACGGAGCTTTCGCTCACTTGAGAGGAGATTCATTATGCTGCTAATTTCACAGTCGTTTCCCTTGAATTGTGAGGGTTTTTAAAGATAATGTAAAATATTTTGCCAGTGGAGGGATGAGGAAAGTGGAATATTTAAACTGTTCAATGAGGCTAGAATTCCTTTTATATTAAAAATTATATATTTTTACCACTTTTAGAACGGCACATAACAGTGCTTAGGGAGTGAGAATAGACGGTGATTTTATGCAAATCTTGGGGGTTTAAGATACACGATCAGCAGGAATGATGTTACCCATGGGTTTTCATTTAGACACTGCCCCGGTTTATTGATTAAAACGGTGTGTTTATCGGCGATGCTTTATCAATTAAGCAGCACTAAAATAAAGATGTGTTTCTACTGCGAGCTCACGCTGGGAGCCGGAGCACAGTCATTTGACACGAGTGCTGAGGTTTGGAAACAGCCCCCGCGCCCACACGAGAAAACGTCCTCCCCTGGGTCCTGATGAACCCCGGACTCCGCTCGGAGCCGCCTCCGCCCGCTGAGACGGGCGGACGCCTGACGTCCCCGAAGGACCTGCCGTGGCTGTGGGCGCCGCTCCGTCCTCGTCCAGGTCCAGACGTGTTCATCGAGTGTCTGCCGGGCGCCTCCTCTGGAGACGGTGTGAGCTGGGCGCCTGGGCGTCCTGCCACCCGGGAGGAGACGAGACGGACACACGGAGGACGGCGGGGCACGGACATCGGACGTTTAGGGGCGACAGGGCAGGGGTCCGCCGGGAGCAGGCGGCTCTCATCGGCGCTTTGGGGAACGAGGAGAATGTCCAGAGCTGGGCCCCGGGGCGGAGCCGGGAGGGTGGGGGTGCGGGGCGTGCGAGCCGTCCAGTAGCCGAGTCCTCGCGTTGGTGTGAGGGCAACGTGAACGAACGGCGTTCTGCAGGAAAGAATCGGTCGCGTAAGTAGGGTCAGGTCCTTGAAGACGTTGAGGGTCCAGCTGGTGGCGTAGGATCGAGACCCGAGGGGAACCCGGGCTGACGTGAGGAGAGGCGCTCAGGTTAGTCCTTGGAGAAGAAGCCCGCGGAGCAGATGGTGTCAGCCGCGCGGAGTCAGCGGGCGGTGAGGGCGCCTGGACCGGACGCGGCGCTGGGGTGGACGGTGGGCACAGAGTGAGGACCCGCTGCCAGGAGAAATGCTGGGACCGAACATCCCCCCGCAGGTCGGAGTTACGGGGAGAGGGCAGAGATGGTGCCCGAGAGACACCGGGATCTTAGGGATCCCTCCAGATTTCGGAAAACAGAAAACAGGGTTGATTTTTTTTTTTTCCTCACCCGAGGACATTTTTGCATCTATCCTCAGATAGAGCAGGAGGGAGAGAGGGAGGGGAGAGAGAGAGAGAAACATCGACGTGAGAGAGACACATCAAGTGGTCACCACTCACACGACGCCAACTGGGGCCGGGGACAAACTGCCACCGAGGTACGTGCCCTTAGCGGGAACCGAACACGGGACTCTCTGGTCCACGGGCCGACGCTCTAATAGCTGAGCCACACCGGCCAGGGCCAGGGTTGATTTTTAGCATGCTGGGTGTGAAGACAGAACATCTCATCAGAGCGAGATCGAGATGGTGTGACGAGTTGCAGTTCAGAGGAGAGCGTTTTGGGGACGCGCTCCAGGGGCCGAGTTTGCGGAGCTGCAGGCGGGTCGGGAGCCGGCGCGGTGAGCTGCGTGCACGTGGTTTCCGTGGTGACATCACAGCCCGGTGAGCTGCTGATCCTTGCTCTGCAGAGAGGGACCGAGTCCCGGGGACGCGGACTCGTGTGTGGTCACCAGTGAGGTTCCCGGAGCTGGTAAGAAGCAGGGTCGGGGCGCGAGCGGAGGTCAGCCCAGCTGTTTTCTCATCGATCCCGATAAGCTGAGGGTTTGAACACACTGACCGTTATAAGAAGCGGGATTGTTTCATTGGCATCGTCCGGATTTACTTGCATCGATACCCTGCGTCAAAGTTTGCTTTCAGGCCACGCGCTAGTGAAATGGATTCCATTCTGGGATCAGTGCAGGCCTTACCGTCTACGTGAGGCGGACAGAGTGCCCTTCTTAGGGTGCAATCACGGCCATTCCTGCTGTTCTCGGGGCCAAAACAGTAAGATCCCGCCAGGCAGTACGGCACGCCGCGAAGATTGGGGTTCACGTGACAGTGCTGTCAGAGGTCGATGGGGCTTGTCCGGCAGTAGTTTTGCGACATCACTGCAGACCTTAGTCCTTCTCCCGGTTACAATGAGGCGAGCGGTGAACTGACTCCTCTCGTGTTAAAACACACAGATATTTTTTAATCTAAGTACTGCTCTGCGAAGTATGGAATACAAGATCTTTTTTAAATTAACCACCTTAAATTTACCCCCTCCAAAAACGTGGGCAAAACCCTTTGAAAATGTCTGGTGAGCTCTCAGAGTCTGACGCACGCCGACCCGTCTGGTCAGCAAACCTTCCCTTTGTTTTGCTCATCATTTCTGACGCTTCTCCATGACCCCAAGGAGGAAGGACACGGGCATCCTTTTGCAGCGAATAACTTATCTGTTATTCTCAGCACCCTTTCAGATCCCCATGAGAATAAACAGAACTGGGGAGGTAGAAAGATTGCATCTCTGGACCGTCGAGGGAAAGCAGAAGCAGATAATCCCTTGAACACTCTCGATGGGAATCGGACCGTGGCCGGGCTGGTCCGCAGCACTGGGTGTATCGAGATCGCGTGTATTTGACTTCAATGCATCACCTGGGGCACGTCAGACTGTTATCTTTGCTGAGGCAAAGCACACAGGAAAAAAGGGATGTACTAGAGGGTTAGCACATCCTGTTATAACTCACCCAGAAACAATGAAAATGGGATCCTACGAGAATCAATGAAATGTATCTCTGCAGGGGTGACTGTTGCTCATTTTGTAGCCAGAGTCAAGGCAGGTGCTTGGGAGGAAAGAGAGAGGCCACACGGCAGGAACTGTAGCGAAGTAGGGGGTGTGCGGAAACTGTAAGCAGAAATGGATACCTACCTAGTCCATCGTTTCCCGGTACTGATGGTGTGATTCCAGGGCAGGGCCGAGACCTGAGAGGAGAAGGTTATTTTACCTAAGGTGTGAATGATTGGCACCCCTCTGTGGGTCCTGTCCCCTGGTGGGCCAGTTAACTCTGTTATGGCCATAGGTGGAGTCATTATTAGTTCAAAGGAGAGGGGCCAAGAGTGGACGGCACAGCTCACGTGTGTTATCACTTTCGAAAGAGTAACTCCTCACTGCTCCAAGGTATGGGGACCGTGGTTCTCAAACAGAAGCCTCACGTCACCCTCAGACGGAAACTAAGACCAGTCTGAGGTGTTAGACGTCTCTGACTCGGGCTGAGAATGCGCAGGGTTCGTCACAAACACGGAGATGCAATGGACACGTTCATCCAGGTGTGACACACACGTTACAAGATTGGAACCTTCCGTCGGCGTGAGGGTTATTTCTGTGGGAGTCGATCAAGATATGTTGATTTTCAGTGCTCAATGGGAAATTATTATTGCTATCTCGGGTCAACAACAGCTCACAGCCCGGCCCATGTGGCTCAGTGGTTGAGCATCGACCCTGCACCAAGAGGTCGCTGGTTCGATTCCTGGTCAGGGCACATGCCCAGAGTGTGGGCCTGATCCCCAGTGGGGCGCATGCAGGAGGCAGCCGATCAATGTTCTCTCTCATCGATGTTTCTCTCTCTCTCTTCCTCTACCTTCCTCTCTCTCTAAAATCAATAAAGAAAAAAAATTTTTTTTAAAACAATAGCTCACTGTCCAATTTGGGGTAGTGCGCCTATTACACAGTTTCACAAAAATTAAAATGCAGCTGCTAGAACTTTCTCATTGACTTATACAATAAATTAAAAATACAAACGAGGAAACCCAGATACCGTGCACACTTTCGCGAGACAGCTGAACAACGCCAAGTCCTCGACGTCGAGTCACCGTCAGTCCCCGGTGTAAGCAGCAGCTGGCGGAGCCGACCTGTCCGTGCGCCTGCCCCGTCGAATCTCCTGCCTCTGTATTTCCAGCTGGAGGGTGTATTTCACAAACCGTGGCTCTCGGGGTGGCCGTGAGGCAGTTTCTGCTGTGCTTTTGGACTTTGCCTCAGGCTTTCTTGTTCTACATGGAGCGTTGTCTTGATATTATTTCCGCGAGAGAAGACTAGAAAATACCACTGAGTGTTCAGAAACTGTAAAACACACATTTTGAGCCAAATCACTGGATTTATTTCTCACAAAACCATTGTCCCATCCCTCACAGCCCTGTGTGAACCGGAGCCCCCCTCAGAGTTCCCATGGGGTCAGGAGTGACCCTCAGATCAGCTGCAGGGACCACCTGGGACAGCTGAGTTCAGGGACCCAGCTGGATCCTTGGTGACAGGGCTCCTCACCCTCCAGCCGTGTCAGAGATTCTCAAACACCACGGCTGTGAACAAGGCCGCACGCCAAAGGCCAGGCTGCTCACGGCCGTGAAACCCACACGGTCACTCTGGATGTGAACCAGCGACAGTGACTTCTCTCCGGGCGAGCTGGCTGAGAGAAGGGTTAACGCCCCTGGACATGCTGAACCTTCAGATCACACTCGCCTCGCAGGGGAGATGTGGCTTCTAATCGCATGTCTTTTCTTATGTTTTTCTTGTCCTTCTTTTCCCCTTTTGAGCTGTGAGTTAGCGTGAGAGAGAGAATACGGATGAAAACATTCTTCTCCGAGTCACACATCCTGTCCTGTCAAGTCTGGAAGGGCAGGGACTCCCGCGGTCCAACCCACAGACCGGGGCCGTCACCGCCAGGGTCCCGCCGACAGCCCGCGTGTATTTGCAGAGGTGAGCTCGGTCTGACTGGAAATCACCTGTGAACTCCAGTTCCATGCGATAAAAACAGGAGGAGGGAAACTGAGTCACACGCGCGTGCGGACGGACACACAGACTGTGCCGGCAGCCCTGGGTTTGTCTCCGTGGTCTAGTTTGGCTCCGAGGTAAACAAGTGTCCAGAGCGGACACGGACTCGCCGGGGATCTTTCCCCTGGGCTCAGACCACAAGCGTTTCCAAGCACCAGTCACGATGCACAGACCACAGTGTGTGAGGCCTGGAGCTCATGCATTTCAACTAATAAATAATCATCGTCCGCGCCTGCTTGGAAAACAGCTTCCTTGTTGAATAATATTTCAATATATAATCTCTTGAAATGAGGTTGCCAGAACTAACTTCAGTGTAGCCACATAAATCCTGCAAATGTGTCCATACATGAGGGCTGGATTGCTCTCCGGGGCCACCTTTCCCTAAATTGTTTGAAGGAGAAACCCATTGAGGGGCTATTAGGGCTGAGTGAGGGGAGGGGTAATGACACTGTTCCCCTCGGTGACGTCGCGCTGTGCCAGGCTAGTGAGCAAGGCTCCCGGTCACAGTCCTCACCCGTAGGCCCGTTTTCTGAGTGACAGGTGAAGACCCGGAAATAAGACGAGGTCAGAGGCACCCTGACTGGGACCCAGGCCCAGCCCGGAGGAGCGAGCTCCCGGGAGCCCTGTGCACGCCAGTGGCCTCATGCTGACCTTTGAATACTGACAGATCCTGAGAAAACTCCCAGGGGCAGGCACAGCCGTTAAATAACAGTTACGCCGAGCCGTCTGCCTTCTGCAATGGCTCTTCCCATCGTGGGGGCGCGACCACATTGGGAGCCTGAGGAGTGGGGGGACGCGTGTGTCGAATTCTGATTCTGAGTCATTCGTGTCTCCGACGGGGAGAAGCCCACAGAGCTGGGCCGGGGACAGAAAGCCAAGGAGGCCCGGGTTCGAGGACGATGCATCGGGGTTGGGGTGTGTCTGGATCCCCCGAGGAAACCGTTTCATAGAAGTTTTGGTCCCACAAATGGATGGTTTCTCAGTACGTACGACCTACGTCTGGACTGGGTCAGAGGACGGTGGACGCGTCGTTTCTGTGGTTTTCAGACGTACCTGTTAGGAATTCTCGGGCTGAACTGTCTGGAAGGCTGGGATGTGAACACATGTCACCTCCAGGACCAACCATTTCATGGAGGTTTCCCAAATAGCTGTCACCCTTGACCTGCGGGAGACCCCGGTGCCTGGGACTCGAGTCTCCAGGGAGACAGGGTCCTGAGCTGCATCTCAGTGTAGCCCCACAGGCTGCAGATGTCACCCACCCTCCTGGGCTCCGTTCCTCCCCGTGCTGGGGGCGGCCGCGCGGAGCTCGGAGGGAGAGCGGGAGGACGGATGAGAGAGTGCGGGTAGTGTCCTGCGAAGACTCTGTATCTCTGTTCACCTTTTGCTGCAGCAACAGACAACTCGAGTCCCTGGGACCTGTAACAGCAACTGTGGAATCTGTCGTCACGATTCCTGGTGGCTGCCGGCGGCTGGTGTCTGCTGGGTCCTGCCCGGCTACCTCGGGCTGCCTGCAGCTCCTCCAGGGGGCAGCCGGTCCCTTGGGTGTGCGCGGGCATCTCCGGGCAGGACGCCAGACCCTTCTCGTGCGTCTGCTCAGAACAGCTGGGTCACTTCCCGCGCCCTTCCCTTGGCCGAGGCGGTGAGCCGTATGCCAACCCCAGCCGCCAGGCAGAACGTGTCTCTGCCTCCTGGGGGGCAGCGAGCGGTCGGACACAGGGACACAGTGAACGTAAAAGAATTTACTATTCTGAGATGATAACCGTGGAGTCAATTTTTAAAAAATTTCTTTTCAATTTTGGTGGTCATTGGAGTTAAGAGACATTGTCCTTTAATTTTAATATCTGAGTTCTATTCTACAAATGCTGGCCAGATATAGTTGTTGGGTATTTTCAGTTGTGCTCTTAGCTACAATAATCACGATCATTCAGCATTGCCTGTGATAGAGGCATAGACAGGGACATTCTCGTTGTAAGTACAGCCTCTTATGTGTGCTTTTTGTAATAGGATTTACAAGTGCAGAAGGCAGCATTGATGGATGACATTTCTTCAGTCAGTGGAAACTCTTATTCTGGAAGAAAAATGTTCCTGCAAGCTGAACCCAGGATCGTACCCCGACCCCGGCCCAGGAACAGCTCCCGTCGGCTGAGCACTTAGACGTGACGGGCACTGTGATTCTGAGGGTTCCCCATGGATCCTGAAAGTCCCTTTTGAAATACCCACTACAAACATGTCCATTTTACAGATGAGAAAACTGAGGCTTGGAGAGTCTGAGTGCTTTTCCCAACGTCGCACAGCTAGGAGGAGACCGAAGGAGCGCGGACACCCGGACCGCGGGCGGCTGAGCCCGTGAACCACCCAGCCTCCTGTCAACACTCCGTGACTGTGACAGACACACGCATGGTCGCTGGTCGTGGGCTCCACCCTGTCTCCATCGTCCGCTCACTTCACCCTCAAAGCACGCTGATAAAACGGGTGCCGTCCTCGCCCCCTGAAGGTCCGGAGAGTAAGTCACTAGCCCAGGGCAGGAGCAGAGGCGAGTTTGGAAACACGGCTTCTGGGGTCAGAGTTCACAGTCTTGGGCTCCACGCGCTCCTGCCGTCACATGACAAATGGCAGAGTTGTGCCCTGGCCAGGTTGGCTCAGCGGTCAGAGCGACGGCCCGTGGACCGAAGGGTCGTGGGTGCAATTCCGGTCAAGGGTGTGTACCTCAGTTTCGGTTCATCCTCGGCTTTGCTCGGGGCCGTGCAGGAGGCAGCCAGTCAGTGTCTCTCTCACATGGATGTTTCTCTCCCTCTCTCTCCCTCCCTCCCACTCTGTCTGAAAATAAATGGAAAAATATCCTCAGGTGAGGATTAAAAAAAAAAAGAATAAATGCTTAAGGAGATGCCAAACGCGTCAACCAAAACATCGTGGGAGCTTTCTCCCTTCAGAAACGGGGTCGCACTGATCTGGGCCGACCCGTCGATGGACACGGGGAGGGCCCCCCAGGTGAGCTGCCGGGCCCGCGCGTCTCAGAACCCGCTCCTCCGTGATTCCCAGCGGCTCCACCAGTGAGCCGGGCGGTGCCGATGACCGTGTTCGCGGGGGAGGGGACAGGCTGCCGCCCGCGTCCGGTCAGAGCGGCGCTCACAGAGGGCTCCAGACAGAGGCTGGGACACGCCGTCAGCGCCCCTGCAGGGGGACTGAACATTAAGTGGAGGTCGAGGTTGCTTTTTAAAAAGTAAATTGCAAAGGCATCGGAGATGTTCTTGTGCTGGGCTGACTGTATTCGTCTGCATTGCTTCCCTGCACGACCCGGCGGGAGGCGTTGGGCTGGGAGCCCGAGCAGTGCCACGCTGACTTTCCCGTTCAGCTCACGCCTCCCCCCCGGCCCCATCGGTGCCAAGGGCGGGAGCACCCACACGTGCCAAGCGCTGTTCCAGGGCCGCGGTCGCAGTGGGGAGACGGGCAAGGCCCTGAGAGCTGCTTTTCTGGAGAGAGGTTCAGAGTAACTGTACAGATGTTTCACGGGGTGGGGAGGCGGGTACGGAGCAAACCGGCTGCTTTTCTGGAGAGAAGTTCAGAGTAACTACCGATGTCGTTTCACAGGGGGGGCGGGCGGGTACCGAACAAACCGGCTGAGGCACAGAGGGTGACTTGGGGTCGTGCACCAGGTTAAAGGAACAGTTGGAGAAGGCATCTCTGGGAGGTGACATTTCAGCAGAGGCCGACGGAGGCACTGAGGGAGCACGTGAGGCTGGACCCGGGCCACGTGGGGCCCCGTCCCTGACGGAGGGAGGACCTCCTCCTGACCAACTCCACAGGAGAACTCCGGGGGTCCGAGGCCCAGCTGCGAGCACGTTTCTCCCCGCGGCTTGGACAGAGGGGGACAGCCACCAGGTCTTACGGGAGAGCGCAGGTGGCCCAGCTGCCCATTTGGGAGACGGAGAGGAAAAGGTGGAGGTCAGTGTTCGGCTCTGCCCCGCAGACAGGCCATCCTGAAGTCACCTACGTCGTGGGGGGGCAGTTTGCAGAAAGCCGTTCCCCGGACCCCAGGGAGGGGATTCCTTCCACCGTAGCCGATGTCCAGAGCACGGGGCTCCAGCGCAGTTCACACGGTCATTTCCAGTGGCCTTGTGGTTCGGCCAAAACAAAATTTAGCATTTTTCGGGGGTCTGCAAGTCTCGCTGTGGTCTGGCTTCCGCCTGCTCTCTGGGGTCCCTTCGTCCCAGCCCCCCGTGCTCACTGCCCCCCGGTCTCCGTCCCAGGCCTGTTCTCACGACTCACGCGTGCTCACTCTCCGCCTGGAAAGCTCTTCCCCAGGTGTCTACCCGGCTTCTCCCGTTGCCCTCAGGTGTCTGCCCAAATGTCACATGTTCACCTCTTGACCACCTGACAGTAAAACAACGGCCCTTCCTCAGAATGGCTCACCCTCCACGCCCCATCCTGTGCACGTCACTCCAGGGCCCTGACCCACGGACAGGACAGCCGGGCCGGCCAGCTGCCCCTCCCTGAGTGTGGACACAGAGGGCAGGGACCGCGTATCGTTACCCACGATTACTTCTCAGACGCCTGAATGCGTCACCAGAGGCTGAGCGAGTGGATGAACAAATGAACGGATAGAACCAGTGACAGGGTCCCACACGGGGACCCTTTGCTGAAAGGATCGATGTTAAGATGTGGTTTTTCTTAGGAGCCTAGGGAAAGGGGCCAGAACGGGGGGCCCGCCGGTGAGGGGGCTACACAATTCTGTACTGAAGTTCTGGCTCTAGGAACCAGTGGAGACTAACGTGGCTCGTGCCAGCTCCCAGCGCTCTGTCCGTCGGCCCGCAGACCACGTTGGAACGGACCCAGCCGGGAGGGCGTGCTCCCGTGGGCTAAAGAGGAAAGTGTTAAGCAAATCTCTAAATATACCGAAAAGCAAACGAAGACTAGTAATTAATTATGTTGTTAGAATAAATGCGTGAGCTGTGTTCCAAATCCAGATAGACCGGATTAATCAAATGTCACACTGACATTTCTAATGATTGTACTGAGCGTATTTCATCAGTGAGCTACACCTGCCAAGAGAAAAGTTACCGAGAATCGGTTCAACAAACAGGAAATCATCTCCCCCCAGAAAGTCCGTGGGCTTCCCGTTCGCCTGCGCCCGGATCCTTTGAAAATTAGACAGGCATTTGCATAAGATTAATAACTCCTCCCCCTCTCCGTGCGCCCCCAAATCTAGGTCGCTTAACACCCTAGTGTTATTTAATATCTTTGAAGAAGAGAGGGCTTCCGATGATAAGAGCAAATTAAAAACGGCTTAGTATGTCGGAAGGGGTCACAGCTCCGCACGCGAAGCCCTCCGCATTCATAAGCACCCCTGCGAGGTACCCGAGACCGGGAGATCGATCCTGGCGGAGTCCGTGTGAGCGGTGGATGTGCCTGGTGATACTTAAAAGAGCATCTTAAAATTGCCTGCTCGAGCACAGACAACGATATCATAAATATGTATTGAAAATGAAATTTAAATTTTAGGGAGGCCTCAGCCATTCGTTAAAGAGAGTCAAATGCGTCACAGTTAAACGCGGTGGGTGAGGAGCAGAATCTGAGCTCGGAAATGGTCTCTTACATTCGGAGATTGAGGACATTATTATTCAACGCAAGGCTGTGCCTCCAGTGACTCCTTTGGAGGCATTTTGTCTGAGGGTTTATCAGGAATGGGTTCGATTCCCATTCACTGAATCTCAGAACCGGGGACTCTCAGGCTGGCATTCCCAACAAATGCAGGATTTCGCCGTGGGAGGCGCGACCCGGGTGGTCGGGCTGGCAGGTGCTTCGCGGAAGCTGCCAGGTTGATCAGCTGTGGACAGCCTTCGCTGTTCTGGTCCCGTGGGGAAGGAGATGAACTGTAGAGAATGTTCCAGAAGCCCTGGTGCTCAGACGGCTTCGTGAAATGCAAAACAGTGAAGGAATCCAGACAGTGAGAAGGTCGTAGGTGTGATCCCGTTTGAGGGGAGTCCGAGAGCAGATAGACTGAGCTCTGGTGAGAGGACCCAACTTCGGGGACAGTGGGGCTGGAGGTGCCCAGCCCCCACATCCGTCCACATCCCGACCTCCGGACACAGCAAAGTCAAAGATCTCGAGGTGAGATCCATCCTGAGTTATCCACACGGGCTCTAAACCACGGACGAGTGCCCACGGGGCAGACAGGCTGAGAGGGAAACAGAGAGATGGTCGTTGTGCGAACACAGAGTCAGTGCCTGGAGCAACGTGGCCACAAGCCAGGGACGCCTGGAGCCACGGGAAACGGGGGGGGGGGGGGGCAGCAGGAGGGACCCTGCCCCGCGCCCTCGGGGGGGCGGGGTGCGCCCGTCTGTGCCCGGATGCGGGGCTTCTGGTCTCTGACGATGGAAGTGGACACAGTTCTGTTACCTGAAAACACCACTGTGGCCCCGGTTGTGTGGCTCAGCAGTCAGAGCGTCAGCCTGAGGACCAGAGAGTCGCGGGTTCGATTCCGGTCAAGGGCACGTGCCTCGGTTGCGGTTCAGCCCAGCCCTGGTCGGGGTCGTGAGGGAGGCGGCCAGTCGGTGTGTCTCTCTCACATGGATGTTTCTCTCTCTCTCCCACTCTATCTGAGAGAAATGGAAAACTATCCTCAGGTGAGGGTTCAAAAGGAGAAAAAGAAGAAAACACCAGTATTGAGGTCATTTCTACAGAAGCCACAGGACTAATGAAGGGGCCCCCTGCATGGGGGGGTGTGACCCAGAAAGGTGAGCGGGACATTACCTCCAGGAGAGGAGAGCGCCGTGCGCTGTGCGAGGTGTGTCAAACGTGAGAACAAACCGTCGAAGTCCACGCCAAGCTTTCTAACACACTAGCCTCCCTGTCAGAGGTTAGGCCAGCCTCTCGCCACAAACGATTATGCTGCAACTATTTTGTTAGGAAAAGGTTTTAAAAACACAATCACACATCTCAACGTGCACTAGAGAAACTGTCGGAGAATCACCTCTGAAGGTGACCGGACGCATCACCCCGTGTCAGTGTGTTCAGGTGGCGCGTGGAAGCTGATGATTAAAACCCTAAGCTGAGTGACGACGTCCTGGGGGGGGGGGGTGCCGGGACGGTCTGGTGTTTCCTGCTCCCTGCCGGATGCTTCCCACCCTGCTTCGTGAGCTACAACGTTCCACTTGAGGCGAAAATCAGAGAATTTGAGGAGATCCTTCACTGACCACCTTTATTTTCACTCCGTTCTGATTTGCTGCCGTATCTGAATTGGTGTGGTCTTGGAGCTCACAGAACTGTAACCACATAGGGATTGGCGCACATCAGGGTTACATGTGCGAGGGAGTATTCATTAAGCAACGGACAGTCTATATTTCATTTAATCTTTATAAATCTTATAATAAAGGCAGACAACACGAACGGGCACAGATACTGAAATGAGGGCATGTTCAAATTAAAATGAAAAAACCAAGAGACCTCTGTGCCTGGCATGTTTTCTTAAACACAAATGTCTCATAGCTCCGAAACCTATAAATTACAAAAAAGAAAAACACAAATAAATAAATGCTAACTAATTATTTAACGGGATTTAAAAAGAGCCTAGGTAAAGATTTAATATCACCCCGCACACATGGCGTGTGTTTGGGAGGGTGGAGGGTAGATAGTCTCATCCATTATTAGTGGAAATAAAAATCAGTGTAGCCCTTAGGAAGGGCAGTTTGTCAATATCCATCAGAAACACAAAGGCATGACCCTTGGGCCCAGCAACTGCATTGCTAGGAAATAAGCTTCACACATTATATGCAAAAGAAGTTTGTGCAGAGCTATGGAGCTCAGTGTTTTCTGTAAAAGTTTGGGAAAACCTGAACATCCGTCACCATGAGACTGTCTAACTACGTCACCTGCCACCCCGTGAGGCACAGATTGGAGGATCCTCTCGCATTCAGAGTGAGTTGTTGTTGAGCTTAAACAAGGTACGTGCATAACTATCTGTCATTTACTGTTTTGTAACAGGACGCTCGGGGCCCAGCTGCTCGCTCGCTCGCGTGGTGGCTCTCTCCCGGGCGGGAGGCTCCCCTGGGTACCTTCGCAATCTTGGACCATGTGACTATTATGTATTGAACGACAATAAAACTTAAATTATAAGAAAGATAGTCCAGTGATACATCTGATAAGAGATTAATATCCAAAATTTATGAAGAACTTATACAACTCAACACCTGGAAGACAAACAATCCAATTAAAAATGGGCCACGGACCTGAATAGACACCTCTCCAAACAGGACATACAAACGGCCAAGAGACATATGAAGAAATGCTCAACATCACTAATCATCAGAGAGATGCAAATTAAAACAACAATGAGGTATCACCTCACACCTGGCAGAATAGCCGCCATCAACAAATCATCAAACAACAAGTGCTGGCGAGGGTGTGGAGAAAAGGGGACTCTAGTACACTGCTGGTGGGAATGCAGACTGGTGCAGCCACTATGGAAAACACTATGGTGTTACCTCAAAACATTACAAATGGAACTGACATTTGACCCAGCCACTGAGCCCCTAAATTGTTGGAGAAAAAAGATGTTGAGCAGAGATTACTCATTCAGGCCTGTGTTACATATTTTATTTAAGGTCATCCAGTTTTCCCTTGCAGTTTCTGACACCTCTTAAATCAGCTTAAAGTTCACTTTTGTGTGTGATAAAGATAATGTCAAAGGGAAACACTTTCGTTGGGGTCACACACTCACACACATACACATACCACACACATACACCCACACACACATACACCCACACACACATACACTCACACACACACCCACACACATACACTCACACACACATACACACACACATACACTCACACACATATACTCACACACACATACATACACACACATACACTCACACACACATACACACACACATACACATACACACACACACTCACAAACACATACACTCACACACACACATACACACACACACACACTGTGAAAGGCAAAATACAGAACTAATGTCTAATTATCACAGAAATGAACTTGATATCACCGGAACTCATAAGCACCTTAAACACACTTAAGCCTGCCCCCCCTCCTCCACCCCCCTCGTCCTAACAATATGTTATTCATGGCAAAGGACAAAGTAGTTTTTCTGTCTGATTTACCACATGCATTTCATACGAAGTCAAGGAAATTTGATCTGACTTTCAGAGGCCGAAGCGTGGGAGCGGCTGTGTCTCGGGGACTGAGGGCCAACGTGCGCCTGTGGGCAGGGGCTTCTCCATGAGCTGGGGCGGGACACCTGCCTCTCTCCCGACGCAGAGGGCCGATCGGAGCTCACCTGTGCGCAGACCAAATGCAAAGGCTTATTTCCTCGGGGGCAGTATCCCGTAGTTCGAAATGGAATATTTCAAGAAAGAGGACTTGAGATACTTTCCCAAAGTCGTTGTGAACAATTATCACACCCTTTCTCTGCGAGGCCTCGGCTCCATGACCTAAGACAGGAAGGAGTCGGAGGCGTGAGCCGGGCAGCAGCGGTCGGACCAGCCAGGTTTCGGTGGAGCCGAGACCCCAGTCCCAGGAGTGCACCGGGGCCGTTCCCTCCCTCACCCACCAGCAGCCCCCCCGAGACACGGGCTTCAGTTTTTGTCGCACTTCTGGTGTGGGGAACAAAACGGAACAGGGCGACAGTCGACCAGCAGCGTGGTGATGGGGTGTGAGGGACCCACCAACACACTGTGGGCCGCCGGCGTGCTCAGTGGGTGAGCGTCGACCCTGCACCAAGAGTCACCGGTTCGATTCCCGGTCAGGGCATGTGCCCAGGTTGTGGGCCCGATCCCCAGGGGGGGCATGCAGGAGGCGGCCAATCGCTGTTCTCTCTCATCGATGTTTCCATCTCTCTCTCCCTCTCCCTTCCTCTCTCTAAAATCAACAAAGAAAAAAATTAAAAAAACAAACAAACAGAATTTGCTTGTTCAAACCACCTGTGACCATGTCTTCTGCTCTCAGGTTCATCTGTTCTTATCACTGTTTATGAAACGTCTCACGCCTGCTGCACGTCAGGAAATGAGTGTCCTGAGTGCGGCTGTGTCTTCGGCGTCTGTCTCTTGTCCTGACGGGGCTGACACACAGCTGAGGGGTGTGTGTTTGTCAATCTTCACCCGAGGATATTTTTCCCTTGATTTTTAGATAGAGAGGGAGGCAGGGAGGGAGGGAGAGAGAAACATCGATCGATGGGAGGGACGCATCGGTTGGTTGCCTCCCGCATGCGCCGACCAGGGCTGGGGTCGAACCTGCAACCCAGGTACATGCTCTCGACCGAATCGAACCCGTGACCCTTCGGTCCGTAGGCCGGCGCTCTAACCACTGAGCCACACCAGCCAGGGCCACAGCCGAACAGGTTTTCATTCCAATCCCATACACGGAATGTGAGACACTGTTCACGGCGACCTCCTCACCGCATTTCTGACGTCCGAGCAAATCCACGTGCGCGCCCGGTGCCGGCGGGCCCAGCGGGTTCTGCGGGCACGAACCACGGTGCCGCCCCCTGTGCCGGGCAGAGGTCGGCCACACTGCTGACCTCCGAGGGCGTTCCCGTGAGCCCGTGCGCCGCAGTAGGAAAACCAGCTCTAAATCATGTACAAATTAAGCGCAAAACTATCAAGGGGGAGGGGGTGGGGGTGGGGGTGGCAAGTTCCTTCCATCTAAAAGGAAAGTCTCTTCCTCCCGGGAGACGGGTGGAGCTGGGACCCTCGGAACAGCCTTCCAGGAGAAGTTACAATGAGAATCGCCTGCCGAGGAAAGTAAAGGTGAACCGTGACTGCAGCGAGGAGCCGATCTCCATGGTAACGGGATGAGGTGGGACCCGCTTGGGAGGGAAGCACCACACGCTGAGCAGAGCCGGGCGCCGCCTCCCGCTGTTCTCCTTCCTTCTCCCGCTTGGGGAGGGGAGCCCCGGGGACGCAGGAACCGTACCGGAGGTGAGGGTCGCCCTGGGCCCCGCCAGGGTGCCCTCAGCGGGCGGACGGAGCTGGTGGACGGCTGGAGAGAGGACGCGGAAGGGCCGCCCCAGGGGTGCCCTCAGCGGGCGGACGAGCTGTGGACGGCTGGAGAGAGGACGCGGAAGGGCTGCCCCAGGGGTGCCCTCAGCGGGCGGACGGAGCTGGTGGACGGCTGGAGAGAGGACGCGGAAGGGCTGCCCCAGGGGTGCCCTCAGCGGGCGGACGAGCTGTGGACGGCTGGAGAGAGGACGCGGAAGGGCTGCCCCAGGGGTGCCCTCAGCGGGCGGACGAGCTGTGGACGGCTGGAGAGAGGACGCGGAAGGGCCGCCCCAGGGGTGCCCTCAGCGGGCGCACGGAGCTGGTGGACGGCTGGAGAGAGGACGCGGAAGGGCCGCCCCAGGGGTGCCCTCAGCGGGCGGACGGAGCTGGTGGACGGCTGGAGAGAGGACGCGGAAGGGCTGCCCCAGGGGTGCCCTCAGCGGGCGGGCGGAGCTGGTGGACGGCTGGAGAGAGGACGCGGAAGGGCCGCCCCAGGGGTGCCCTCAGCGGGCGGACGAGCTGTGGACGGCTGGAGAGAGGACGCGGAAGGGCTGCCCCAGGGGTGCGGCGAGTCCGGGGTCACAGCCCCAGGCCTCCAAACTCCAGCCCCTCGGTAGCTCGAGAGTGTCCGTCAACGCAAACAGAGGCCCCGACGGGCTGTCCTCAGAACGGCAGAGGAAGAACTGAGCCGAGCACTAGCCCAGGCGGACCTGTGTCCCTCCGCAGGCCCAGGGCGGAGGGGGCGCGAGGAGCCCTTGCCCGGAGACCACTGAGATGTCGCGAGATCGAGAGCAGAGGCCCGGCCTGGGGTCCAGGGGCCGCCGTGGGGTCCCCGCGTGGAGTGGGGTCCGGAAGCAGCGCAGCTTCTCTGCCGACACCCGGAGCTGTGGTCTCCCAGTCGCTGCGGCGGCGACGGCCCGTCTCACCCTTGTCGGGGGTTTGCCGAGTGAGTTCTGCTCCTGCAGCCGAGTTTGAGTCGCCTACGACGTCGGATAACATTTCAGTCGCATGAACCTCTCCAGGGAAGAGACCCGGAGGCCCGAGGAGTCAGCCCGGGAGCCGTGGGGGGCGGCTGAGTGGGTCCCCGGCCAGCACCGACGGCGTGGAGGGGGAAGACGGCGCAGAGCGTGGACTCGGCTGTGGACAGCCCCGCGGTCAGAGGGACACTGGTCAGCGGGGGCCTTTCAGACGGAAGAGGATGGACCAGGCTCGGCGGTGGGCAGCTCTGCTGTGCCGGCTGGAGGAAGGCGGTCCTGAGTGCCTTCGTGAATGCCGTGCCCCGGGCGGCGTGCCCCAGCCTGGGCCTCTGCCTGAGAGCGGCACACGGTCGGTCCTTCCTCGGTGAGCTCCGCAGACAGCCGGCCACGCCTGTCGGAGACACGTGGGCACCCACGGGGGTGAATCCCGTTTCCGCCGGAGTTTGACACTGTAGCGTGGGTTCTCGCGGGCCTGACGAGGTGGGGACCATCCCACGGCTCCGCCTGGGTCCACCTGGGAGGGAGGCGGGCAGCCATACGTCGAAAAGGACTTCCTGCCCGCCCCGGGGACGAGGGAGCAGACCTGGCACGGTCACAGGCAGTGCTGGTGACCCGGCTGCGGGGGAGAACGGCCAGCCCGTGACAGGAACGTCCACGGCGCTCACTGTGCAGTGTTTCCAGGACACACTCCTCAGGCCGCGATGGGCCGAGACCTGGGAGAGCTCCAAGCTCTGTGTCCTCCCAGGTCCCTCTCAGTTCTCGTCCTCGCGGACGGCACAAAGCAGAGCCCACACGGCCGAGCAGCCCGGAGCCCATTCCCGACCGCCTGGTGAGGCCTGAACCAGATGCACAAACCCTCCCTGCGCCTGGGACCCACCCGACCTCGCCGCCTCTCCCTGAGCTCCGTCACCTCACCCGCACTGTGTTCCTACACGAGGGGATTCGGGTTTCCACAGAAGAGCGGCGAGCGCAGTCTTCGGCCTCCGGGAAATTTAAATCGAGGACAGAAACGTTAGCCCGGAGTAGATGGAACGTATGCGGCAGAACCCACGTAAGAAAGTGTTAAGCCCGGCCGGTGTGGCTCAGTGGACTGTCACCCCACAGATGGGAGGTCCCGGTTCGATTCCCGGTCAGGGCACATGCCCAGGTTGTGGGCTCATCCCCAGTGGGGGGCATGCAGGAGGTGGCCAGTCGATGTTCTCTCTCTCTTCCTCTCTCTCTAAAAAAATCAATAAAAACATATTTAATATATATATATTTTTCTTTATTGATTTTAGAGAGAGGAAGGGAGAGAGAGAGAGAGAAACATCCATGAGAGAACATTGACTGGCCGCCTCCTGCATGCCCCCCACTGGGGATGAGCCCACAACCTGGGCATGTGCCCTGACCAGGAATCCAACCCGTGACCTCTGGGTGCAGGGTCGATGCTCAGCCACTGAGCCACACCAGCCAGGCAATAAAAACATGTTTTTTTAAAAAACGTTTAAACGCTCTGAACACAACGTTGGCACCGCGTGTGGTTAGGGCGTGACCAGGGCCGGGCCCGCTGTGACGCGCTCTGCGCGACCCTCCGTGGTTCTCCGCAGGAAAAGGGGGGGAGGGGAGCCGCCCAGGAGGTCTGTGTCCCTCTCCGTTGCCCTTGGTTACGAGGAAGTCCGTGTCCTTCTCGCCTGGACCCCCGACGCCGGCCAGGCAGTGAGTGGTCCCTTGACCGGCTGACCGGAAGGTCCATTCCCAGGAGGGGTGATGCTGTGAACAAATCATACACTTTCCAAACGAGTTTCAACAAAAATCTTTTTTCTTCTACAATTTAAATGCGAAAGGGCAGCACACACTTCTCCGGAGCCTTGTTCAGTGATGAATAAAATTGGATCGATGCCCTCACTTTATGGACTGAAACATACATTTCAATTAAAAGCAGCCCAGAGAGTGGAAACAGGAGCCAAGCACACGGCTGGTTTCCTGGGGGCCCAACCTTCCCGGTGATCACCTCTCGCCTGTCTGTGTGATGTCCATGACGGACCTGTTTGTTTCAACCAGCGTACATTTTGTCATGAAGGGAGAAAAGGGTACCCACGGCTTACATTTATGTTATGAGCACATACACTGATACTCTTTTCTCTGCGAATGGATGAAAGCAAATAGAGTGGAGAGCCCACCCCTCGGGCACACGCCTATCTCCTCTGTGAGGGTCAGTGAGCCCACCCCTCGGGCAGAGACAGAGAGATATAGAGACAGAGATACAGAGACAGACGGAGACAGAGACATATAGAGACAGAGAGAGGCCGAGGAAGTCCAGGTGACCAGTTTACACACAGCACCGAGGACACTCACCTGTGGTTGAATTGCACCAGAAAGACCCTGTCCCCCCCCCCCCCCCGTCAGTTCTCCCACCATCACTGCTGCGGTTCACAAAACGTGTAACTAAATAGTAACGAATTACACAGACTTCACAATTCAGATTAGGAACTGTATATAGTAAATAGGAACTTACCCTTTCCATGAACACTTCACCTCTTCAGCTTTAACCGTACAGACCAGGAATGGACACTCAGACACGCTGAACAACGTCATGAAATTCGCACGGAGAAGAGACGGCTCAGTGGAAACACCTCAGCAGCTTCGACCCTAATACGCTTCCCGCCCTGCACACACACGTCGGGTTTCTTTTTGTTCCTACTGTTTATGTATTTATTTATTCATTCATTCATTTGCCTTTGTTTGCTGCCTTTTTAAAAATGTTTTTTACTGATTCTTTAGGGAGAGAGATAGAAACATCAATGTGAGAAACATCCATCCGCTGCCCCCTGCACACCCCCCATGGGGGATCAGGCCCACAACCCAGGCGTGTGCCCTGACCGGGAATCGAACCAGGACCTCTTGGTCCTTGGGACTCGGCTCAGTCCACGGAGCCACACGGGCCGGCTTGCTGCCTCTGTCAGGTGCGGATCCCCAGCTTGGGCAGGGGCTGCGTGTGACTCCCGGTCAGGTGTCTGCACCTCTCCTCGGACAGAACCCAGCCCGAGGGAAGCCCAGGGAGGAAGCTCAGGGCTTGGTGGTCCACCCAGGGTCCACCGTGGCCCTGAATGAGGTGCCTGGAATCAGCGAAGTGGGGACCTCTTCAGGAGGACACCCCAGAAACGTTACAGGCTACACGGAGCGCCAGCTGCTCACCCCTTTGACAGGCGGGGGCTCTGGGGCCAGCTCCTCCCCGGGTCCACCGTGCGGCGTCTGATCGCTGAGCCGTCTGCAGCCCCCGCCCTGACCCCGAGCAGGCTCGCCTCTCTCCAGGTGTGCGGACAGAGGGCAGGCGCAGATCGCTCTTGGTGATGATGACGTGTGGGACGCAGCCAGTCAGTATGTCCCTCTCACATCGACGTTTCTCTCTCTCTCCCTCCCTCCCACTCTATCTGAGGATACATGGAAAAATATCCTCGGGTGAGGATTAAAAACAAAGAAATTGTAATGGAGCAAAGAGTTGGTCAGAAGTGCAGAGTTTTAAAAACCGCACTAGGCAGAGACCGTTTGCTCGGAGCACTGCTGACACTGCTGTGCCAACGGCCCACACCCCTCCTCCCAGCCGACCCCCCTCCCGTCTCTGCCCTCAGGCTCCCCACGGTCAGCCCCACTCGCTGTGCCCCCCGCAGGACTGTCCTTACTGAGCACGAAGAGAGAACACAGAGATACTGGGGCGATGAGCGCAATCTGTAAACGCTGGGTACGTCCACCTCAAAGACAGGCTTGCTCACTGGCTGGGACAGAGCGGACAGGCGGGGGTGCGTTCCCGGAAGGGACCTGTGCATCGCCCGGGGGCCCCGGAAAGCGCCGTCGTCATGTACTGTGTTGAGATGCATCAGGGCCAATGCACTGTTAATACACCTGTGAGAAAGTGGTTTTCAACCCCAATGGGGTGTAGAAAATGGCTAACTGCAAATGACAGCTTCTCATGCTGACTGTTGGGTTTGGCAGTATCCTGATAGAGAAGAGTGGATATGGTGTGTGTGTGAAAACCACCAGAAGTTCCTGGGACCTCAAGGAGCTTCTGGGTTGTTCGCCCGCAGCTGGCCGGTCTCTGGCGTTTGTGTGTCTCTAACATCTGCAGCCTCTGGGCTCCGCAGTCCGCGGAAATCAAGAACGCCCACTTCTGACCGGCCAGGCAGTGCCCGCGGCTTTTCTCTTAATCACTCCACAGTTTAAATAACCGAGTGAATCCCAGCGACCTGAATGGATGTGGGTGCTGTTCGGGACCAGGGAAGACTCGGTCTGCAGTGCGTGTGTGCACGTGTGTGCAAGCATGTCCACATACAGAGACGGTCAGAGTCAGAGAGCGAGAAGGAAGACCTCCGGTGAAGCGTCACCCCCTGATTTGTCTCTGTCCCTACGGCTCTTTGCTCAGACCTGGACTGAACCGCTGACCCGGTCGTATCACCATGTCACCGTGTGGTTCTGCCCTGCACACGGTTCCATCCAGCTGTGTGTCCCACGGCTGGCTCGAGGCAGCAACTCGGCTGTTTCACGTGCTGCCTGCAGTGGGGACCTCGTGCGAGGGCCGCGTGCCCTCCTGCCTGTTCTGGGGGAGGGAGACGTCCCCTTGGTGGTGCTGAGGTCACGGTGCACGTCAGGTGTGTCGTCCCTCCGGGGGGGTTTATGGGTCTCTCTCCTCGTCACCCAAGTTTAAGAAAGACAAAGCTGGACAAAAGTGCTCTGACCGGCTAACTCACTGCACTAAGGTTTGTTTCTCGTGAACCCATTCTTCATTCCCTAAGTCGTAAGGACATGCCAAAGGCTGGACTCGGGGCCGAATGCTAGGAACAACGGTCAGAGTCTGCTCAAACGAAGAAGAAGCGGTTGGGTAATAACCGGGCAGCATGACCAAAAGAGTCCATCGGGGACCATCAGAACCCCTGGATTTCAACCCTGGACTTTTCTACCTGAGAGACGTAAGTGCATTGATGGTCTGTGGATCACTAGCTATTGCTACGTTACGTATCAGTTTGCTTAGGTAGTTACCTGTTTATACTCCAAAGCTTGGCAGTTTCCTGTGACAGTGTCACGATGTCATAGCTTCTGTGAGTCAGGAGTCGGGCGTCGCTCAGCGGGGCCTCCGTCAGGGCCCCTCCCACGGGGGTGCCATCGCCCCAGGACCGGGATCCCGTCTGCCGCCCGGCTGTGGGGTCTGCTCTGCTTCGCTCGTGCAGAAGGGGCGGGACTCCTCCCGGGCGCTATTGGAAGGAGGACCTCAGGGCGGTTAGCTGGAGGCCACCTCAGCGCCCGGCCATGTGCTCGCACCAAGGGGTAGAAACCACAAAGGCGAAAGGATCTCTCAGATCTGCCTTTTATGGGAAATAACTGAATTTCGCGAAGCCTACATCCCTTTCTCTACAATAGAGGTCGAAAGGCCACCTGCCTCGTGGGATCGATGTGAAAATTAAGTAGAACATTGACGCCGCCGTCAGGAGTGAGACTCCGTGGACTGGGTCATTACCGCTCACCATTGCTCAGGGGAGGCTGGGCCGCCGTCCTGGACCCACAGACGAACGTCCAGAGCCGTGGAGTCTCGGGGGCGGCGTGAGGACCGCAGCGCCCGAGGGAGGGCCTGAAGACACGGGGATTCGCTGGAGAAAGAGCCCTGGAGCGGGGAGAGCGGTGGGCCCTCGAGACCGAGACCCGGGCAGGGCTCAGGGTCCCCTCTTCGGAAAGGTGGGCACAGAGGAAGAAACACTGAAGTCAGAAGTATGCAGACACGCGCACCATCGAACCCACACAGCAGCCGCCTGGCCCAAGCTTAAAAACACAGAAACCGCCTGGCCGGGTAGCTCAGTGGATGGAGCATCCTCCCAGGGACTGAGAGGTCCGGGTTCGATTCCTGGTCAGGGCACATGCCTGGGTTGCAGGCTCGATCCCCAGTAGGGGGCGTGCAGGAGGCAGCCGATGGATGTTTCTCTCTCACATCGATGTCTCTCTCTCTCTCTCCCTTCCTTTCTCTAAAAAATCAATAACAACATATTTAAAAAATACAGACACCTCCAGGGAAAGAGAGGAGAGAGAGAAGTTAGAATCGCCCTCTCCAGGTCAGAAGGACCTAAATTCGGGGCGTGCGTGGACCCTCCCAGCCCTGGCCGGCCCAGCGGTGGGAACGTCGAGCCCCCAGGGGAGCGTCCCTCCTGGTCCGTTCTCAACCACGTCATGGTGCTGTTTACCTCTCCCAAGGCTGATCACAGATGGAGTGTGAAACCCAGTTCACCGCGATCCATCTTTAGAGGGAGGTATTCGGACTTGGACCTCATTTGTCTTGCGTTACGTGGCTGTACCTCTCCCCTGTTCAAACTAAAACAAAGAATTAGTTCAAAGCGCCCGCCAGGAGCCTGGCCCAGCCCGTCCGTCCGCCTCCCCAAGCCTGATTCTCCCTCCCGCTTACCTCTTTGATTTTTCTCCCGACATCGTCTTTGGAAACGCACAGACCCAGGGGTACGGAAAGTTGCCATAACCCCGGAGAGGACGCCCCCAGACTCCAGGGACACCGCCCCACAGCTGTTCTCGCTCCCACATAGACTTGGGGGGCACAGGAGTGTGAACGCCTCACCCTGAGCTCTGCACAGAGGCCGTGGGAGCTGCGGGAACCCCTCCACGCAGAGCGGCCCCGCCCAGGGGGACCGCCAGTGAAGCCCCCAGGCAACGCCCCTGGGCCTGGAGTGCGGCCGAGACCCCGAACGATCCGAGTGCCCAGGAGCTCCAGGGACGGACACGGAGGGCCAGCTCCGAGCGCGCGGACGAGGTCTCATTCTAAATAAATAGCGTTCGGAGCGCTGGACAGCGATGGGGGCGGTCGGGATGTGAACTTGGATTCATTCTCTACATAAACATCAACTCCAAACGAACTAAACATCTGTGTGCAAAAATACTGAAAGGAAACATCAGGAGTTTCTCCCTACCCCGAGGGCAGGGAAACCCAGCTGCGTTTCTAACACTGATCCATGCGACTCGATCGAAGTGTGAAGACACCATGTGACGGAAGTTTAAGAGGCGTGTCACACGGCCACACGCCTTCCCTGTTTGTCGAAACACGAGTGAGGTGATCAGCCAGCGGTGTTCCAGCTCCAGCTCCCCGCCCCGAGCACAGGGTGGGACTCAGGGGGGGACTCAGGGGGGGGACTCGGGTGGGGGACTGGGGGTGGGGACTCAGGGGGGGGACTGGGGGTGGGGGACTCGGGTGGGGGACTCGGGTGGGGGACTCGGGTGGGGAACTCGGGGTGGGGACTCGGGTGGGGGCCTCGGGGTGGGGGACTCAGGCTGGGGGACTTGGGATAGGGGACTCGGGCGTGCTGTTCCCTGGTCCAGGAGGGACGCTGTCCCTGGAGAGTGGGCTCACTGAATCTCCAACCTGAGTATTTAACATTCTTCTCAGCAGATCTGTGGGGTTTTCCCTCTTCCTCTGTCTCCACACTTAACTTTGCATTTAATGCCTTTCTAATAAAAACGTGGGACTGTGCTCTAATGATAGGCCGTGTGGACACAGAAGCGTACACTCACGGCACCCCTCCTTACGTTCCCTTTTGAAATTGGGAGTAGACTCAGTCGTGCTCGCCTAAGAGATTCTGTTTCCGTTCAGGGGACGCTCCCGCCCAGAGCTGTGGCAGGACGAGGTGAACTCCCCGTCAGAGTCATCCTAACTCATTTATGTTTATTTGAGGGCACACGGTGAGATGCTTTCCTTGACATAATACCATGAAATTAATTTTGACGTGTTGTTGTAAATGAGGCCGCCCTGCCCACTCACGATTAAACATCCACAGACATCACCCAGAGCTTTCAAAGGGGCTGTTTCCTTCCCACAGCCAGGGTCTGGGGCGTGATCATAGTCCTTTTCCTGCTGGTGGGCAGACGCAAAAAATACATAAGGATCCAGGAATTTGACAAATGAAACAATAGCCATCAATTTCCCACCACTCTCCCGTGGAAACACGTAAAATCCCTAAGGAGATTTTGCACGAAAAAAGTAACGGTCGGCTAAGTTAAAATCTGACACTTTAGTAAAAAATGTTCCAACAGACCGTTCAACGGGAAGTTCTGAAAACGGGTATAAAACTAATATATCAAAGCGGCGTCTGCAGCCTTGAGGAAAGGGTCTGTCAGGAGGGTGGCAGCCTGTTTGAACATAAAGAACCTGCGTTTTCATCAGTGTGACTTGACATGGTCCTGAACTTCCAAGGCTGGAGACAGGAAAGGCTTCTTGTCCTCACATCGAGTTTTTAAAAATGTATTTCTTGGGTGATAAGATACTTACCGTTCAGCGCTGACCAGAAAATGGATCAACACCCCAATGAACATACGTTAACGGGCCAGGTGCTGAATGCCGGAGGAGGTGTCGGCGTCGTGAGCACACGGCCGCTGGTTTCCAGCCACGGCCAGAGATCGTCGACCGTGGACTGAGCTGCAGCCTGAGGACTGGGGGGCTGGTTCCGAGTTCCCAGCTCCTGAGCATCTGTCCTGGGCCTGAAGTCCGTCCGATCCGCAGTTTACACACCTTCCCAGGAGATGGCCTCGTCCGAGCACGCTCTGTGCGGACAGGACCGCGCGGGGCGCCCTCAGCCCACCCTCCTCCCCGACACCTCTGGGCCAGGACCCCTCCCCGCAGTGCCATCTGCGCTCACCCCTTTCGAGCTCCTGCTCCACGTCACTCCACCGAAACCAGGCCGCGTCTCTGTCACCCTCGACCCTCGCCCGCTCTCTAACCGCGGCATTCCGTGCCTCCTGACGTTACACTAAGGATCTTTTTCTAAGGTCCTTTTTCCTCCCCTGAGTTACAATGTTCTTGAAGGCAGCAACCTGGTCTTCCTTCCTTAGCTCAGATACCCTCTGCCTCCCCGAGTCCGGGCACACGGAGACGCCCAGAGTACTTTAAGGGGTGCACACACGAGCAAGAGGGTGTTCCGCTTGATTCTGGATTCCCCGCACAGTTTAATTTTGCGTAAATGTGTACTGACTTGAATATGTTACAAAAGGCGGTGGTTTTCTTCACGAGGCCGTCCAGCCTCCTCTGAAGGGTTTCTGTGTGTGTGTGTGTGTGTGTGTGTGTGGCTAGAGCCTGTTTGTTTGTTTTTTAAAAATGTTTATTTATTTTTGTTACAGATGTTTCTCCTTTCTCCCCCATTGACACCCTCCTCACGATCCCCCCCCCCGCCCCGGCCCCAACATTGTTGTTTGTGTCCATGGTTACACATACATGCATGTAAGTTCCGTGGTTTATCTCTTCCCTCCCCCCACGTCCATCTCTTCTGGGGTTTGTCAGTCTGCACCCTACTTCCATGTCTCTGGTCTATTTTGGTCATCAGCTTGTTTTGTTCATTATATTCCACAAATAAGTGAGATCATGTGGTATTTGTCTTTCTCTGACTGGCTTGTTTCACTCAGCATAATGCTCTCCAGGTCCCTCCATGTCGTCTCAAAGGATAAGAGATCTCTCTTTCTTACAGCTGCATAGTATTCCATTGTGTATATGTACCACAGCTTTTTTATCCACTCATCTACTGATGGACACTTGGGCTGTTTCAAGGGTTTTGTTTCTTAAAAAACCAAAACAACTTCATGAGTAAGAACTTTAGCACATGACCAGTTCTCTTTAAACTCTTTGACTTTGTGGTGATGTAAGATGGACACACGCATTGGAAACAGTCACCTGTACAATCCACGAACTCCTCGTCTCTCAAATACAGCCTCTCGGCAGAAACCACGTGGAGATGTAAAATCTAAAATGGAAAGAAAAAGTCATTGCCTATTTTTCAAATTCATCATTAGCTGTTTCCACACAACTCATTTGTAGAAATCTCTTAGGCATGAAGTATCACATGTTGCTTTTTACCAACTCGGGTTCATCTCTGTGGGTCATTCAGCAGCGCAGGAGGCCTGCAGACGGTCCTGTGCCCAGTGACTGCGCACATTCTGACCGCTGTTCTCCCAGGTACGATGGACCGCACACCTGGACACCTGCACGCCTGGGCACCTGCTTGTTCATTCTGAAAGTACAATTTGGAATTTTTTCATAGGTGGACAGTGGTGTATGCTATAGTTAGTAAAGATGACTTTATAAAAGAGATGTACACACACACATGCACACACATACACACGTGCACATATGTGCATATACACACATGTACACACATGCACATACACTCACACATGCAGGCACAAAGCACATACATACATGCACATTCATGCACGTGCACACACGTGTGCACACAAAGCACGTGCACACATACACACATGCACACATATGCACTCACATGTACGCACAGTACAAACATAGACACTTGCATATACACTCACATGCATGCACATACACTCACACTTGCACACACAAAGCACACACATATGCACACACAAAGCACGCACATCTGCAGGTGAGGGTGAGGAGCATAAGGAGGCATCACAGATAAAACGAGAATGGGGACTTCACTGGGATCAGGTCACCAGGCCCGTGTGTCCGCCCCGCACACCAGCCTCCTGAGCTCTGCCCCGTGTTCCTACGTGACCCTCAGGCTGGCCTCCTGGGCCGCTGAACGCTGGCTCGCGGCCATTTCCAAATCACCCACCCAGGCAGCTTCCGCGGGATTGGCTTCCCACGATCCAACCGAGTTTTTCAGGGAGCAGAGAGTTTAGAGTGAAATCATACAGTATAAACAAGGTTGTCCTCGTGGGAGGTGACGAGGTGGGTGTGCCCACCTGGGGTCTGGTCCGGAGCTAGAAGGCATTCCATCCTGCGACCCGGGCGGGGACCGCTGTCCACAAAGGCTCAGACCAACTGTTCGCGCACTGTGGTGCTCGGCTCACTCGCTTTCTGAGCCGGGAGGGGACGTCCTGGGGCCTCGAACCACGCACCTGCCATTCTGAAGGGAAGGCCAGTCCGTGTTCCGATCTGCAGCACCCGAGGGGCAGCAGCGGAGTTTAGGTGAGCCAGAGAGGAAACACGAGAGAAGGACTGAAGGCTGGTGAACGCCAGCCAGGACAGCGAGCCTGTGCTCTCGCCCAGGAACGGGCCTCACTCTGGCCCGTGGCCGGACCCCATTCCCAGCTCCTCCAGGTTTCAGTGGCCCCAGTGTTTGCTCTCCGGTATTTGTATTTGGGCTCACGTTCAGCTTTGTTAGCAGAAAGGCAAAGTGAGCGCTTTGAAGGCTGACCCGGAAAACCGCAGTTTAAACCCTCGGAGCTCCGACTCCCCGCCCCCGGGAACTGCGCCCTCGGCTCCCGGGGCTTCGCGGACACGGTGCAGCCAGGTTAGCGCCAGGTCCCGCCAAGACCACCACGGGCCCCCGGCGCACTCTGGCCGGCCTTCACCAGGGGACTTCCCGGACAACGATGTCGTTAACACCGGCGACCTTCACGGAGAGCTGGGTCATCACAAAGGAGAGCGTCGTCTGACGCACCTGCCACGGAGGACCCCTGCCCTTCACTGGGTGACACATGACTTGGGACGAACACCAGCAGCACGAAGTCTCAAGTCAGCTTCTCCGTCCATGAAAATGCCTGTTGAATAGATATTTAAAGGAATTTATAAAATACATCCTGAAGTCTGATAATACTCGTTTTCAGATACTGTCTGATTTCTTAGGACATTTTCTGTGGAGCGAAATACTTTGTGCCCATTTCCCAGATGAAGAAACCGAGGTCTGATGGAAATATCTGCCATCAGCAACTGACACTTGACACTCTGGATGAAACTACCCCCAACACTGCGGCTGTATCACTTCTGTTTTGTTATTTTTAAATATGTCTTATTGATTTTTTAGAGAGAGAGGAAGGGAGGGAGAGATAGAAACATCAATGTGAGAGAGACACATCGATCGGCCGCCTCCTGCACGCCCCCCACTGGGGATCGAGCCCACAACCCGGGCATGTGTCCTGACCTGGATCCAACCAGGACCTCTCAGTCCCTGGGACGACGCTCAGTCCACGGAGCCACGCCAGCCGGGTGTGGCTGTCTCAACTCTGCAGAAATGTGAGGCTTTCTTCCATCTCCTATTTGATTTCCTGCTCGTCCATGAAGTAAAGCCAGGTTTAAAAACAAAAACAGGCCCTGGCCGGTTTGGCTCAGCAGTGGGAGCGTTGGCCTGGGGACCAAAGAGTCTCAGGTTCAATTCCTGTCAAGGGCACACACCTCGGTTGCAGTTGGGTCCCCAGTCATGAGGGAGGCAGCCAATCAGTGTGTCTCTTTCACATCGATGTCTCTCTCCCTCTCTCCCTCCCACTCTAGCTGAAGATAAATGGAAAAATATCCTCGGGTGAGGATTTAAAAAGAAAATTAGTCCGGCCGGTGTGGCTCAGTGATTGAGCGTCGACCCATGCACCAAGAAATCCCCAGTTCGATTCCCGGTCAGGGCACATGCCCAGGTTGTGGGCCCGATCCCCAGTGGGGGGCACGCAGGAGGCGGCCAGTCGATGTTCTGTCTCATCGATATTTCTATCTCTCTCTCCTTCTCCCTTCTTCTTTCTCTGAAATCAATAAAGGAAAAAATATATATATATATTTTAAATGAGACCATGTTGACAATATTTTTGCTTCGATAAAACTTAAAGTGTGAACTGTCAGTCTCTGAATATGTTTTTTGAAAAATAAATTACTTAAAATTATATATAGAATTGAATAATGTTTTCAAAATATATATCCAAAAGAAATACTCCAAACTATTAAGCAAGGTTATCTCTTGGTAATGAGATATTAAGGGATTTCAGCTTTACTGTTTATGTATATCTTTTCACTAATAATAATAGTGATGCCATATTTCAAAAGTGCATTTCGACGCGTGCGTACTTGACTTCCCACTTTGGAAGGTACGTGTGTGTCCTGCATGATTAGCTGTAAAGAGCTCTCTGGCTTCTTGGTGTCAGGTACATTGCATATCATCTGTAACCGCGAGAAAGGAGCAGGGAGCTTTAAAGAAACCTGGAAATGAATTAGGGAAGTTACCAAGGAGTTGAATAGTCTGGCATTGAGATTCTGTTTATTTCCCTGAAATGCAGTTGTTAGAGGTTCGCTCTCCTCGTCCACGTGAAGACGCATAGATTCCGTTCAGCCTCACGGCGCCGGTTCGAAGGACACACAGGCGTGTCCCCTGCCCTGCGACCGAGGGCTTGACAAGCAGCCCAGCACAAAGCCTTCCTCCTGAAGTCCCCATTTTGACCCGAGGAAATAATACCCGTCCTCCCACCCCGAGCCAGACTGCCTCCTGGCAGCCGCCCGCCTCCCCTGCAGGACGATGACTCCTTCCCTGCGCTCCGCAGGGACAGTGCCGGCGTGACGTCCCACGTGACGTCCGGAGACCAGAGCCCACCCTGCTGGTGCCGTGGGTCAGACGAGACGCCACTCACCGGGGAGAGAAGGGCATGTTCCGTGGGCTGTTACAAAAGCTGACATTTTTTTTGACGTTCTCAAGTTTTGTTCTCCTGGTTTCTGGGTTTTATGCTAAAATGACGGCTTTGTGGCGCTGTGAGGCGTACTTCTTGCCCTGTCGCAGTTACTGGCCGTTGCCGTCCTCCTTCGCATCTGGACGGTTTTATGGACGTTTAAATGTAGTTTCTGAGGCTGAGTCCAGGGCTCCGACAGCTGCAGGCTCGCTGCCCCGGCGGTCGGCCCTGAGCTCCTGCTGGAAGCCGGTGGGGCCCAGGGGGGGCTGCAGCCGGCCTGACGTCGACCACTGAGCCACAGAAGCGGCAGAGGGAAGTGGCCCAGGGAGGGCCGCCCCGCTCACGGCCCAGCGTTCGGTGTCACCACGACCTGCTCCCCGGTGCTCTCGGGCCAGGGCGCTCCGACCATGTTCAGGCTCCATTTCTTATCGAATGGCCATGGGCGAGAGTCCTCGGACCCGCCGTCCCCCGCGGGCGCCTGAGCCTTCGATGACACCCACGTGTTGCGGGGTGCACTCCTGGAGAAGGGGTCGTGATAACTAGACACACCCCTGTGTCCGGGTACCTGAGCAGGTGGCCACGGTCTCGGGAGATGTGCAAAGGGAATTTCATTGAATCCAACGAAGAGTCCATGTAACAGTGTGAAAACAAATGAAATAGCAAATGCCAAATTTCTCCTTGAAGTGACCTTCAAGAAAACACAGAGGAACGCCCACTGAGGAAAAATGCACTCAGAGGACTCTTGTTCTCCCACGGTGACACTGAGAAGCACGCCGTCGGCCCGGCAGCCCCGGCCTCCAGGCCTCTGTGGGACCCAGAGCCCACCGGGTCTTCTGTCCAGCTGTGCACGCCACTGGGGAAGGGCTTGTGTCATTGTGAGCCAAGTATTTTTAAATCATTACTGAGGAAAGGCAGCCTTCTAAAAAATAAATGTGTTCTTTACAAAGAAGTCAACACTATCATAAAACACCCCTCCTGAACTGGGCTGCGGAACTGGGCTCCCCCTGAAGGGCGCCCAGTGTTTGCATAATTTAACACTCCCGGAGCTGTCTGTCTCCCTCCACACCTCGGAGTTCACTAATGAAGCCCAGCACTAGTCCTTCCAAATGCGTCAGCAGCTCGTGGCTGAAGAAGTGGATCCCGGCAGAGCGATAATTGCCCACAGGACTCACATCTCAGACACCTGACCTAACTCTCGCCTACAACACAGAAAGTGCCAGTGATGTGGGCGTTTTTCACAGGTAATTACTGCAATTATAATTTTCCACATCATAAAAATGAGTCAGTTGCAAAATTTTGGACCTTGAAACACCATTTCGGCTGATTTTGTGCTGGGGGAATTATCCAGTTAATCGCTGGGCCATCAGCATTGATTTGGTGGGTGAGGTTGTGTTCTGTGAAAGCTGCTTCCGGCCATACGTGTGCCCAAGTGGGTCTCAAGGAAACGGCTGTTGTGCGCTCCTAAAAGAGGACACCCCCTCACACCAGAGGCAGAACTCTGCTCAGCAGTTATTCTTACTCATTACGTTGGTTCACACGCGGAAAGTGAAGCATATAACCTGTGAATCAAACTGTTACCCGAACGTCGGCGGAAATGTACGCATCAGTGAAACTCCGAGGCAAACACCAAGAAAGAAAGGGCAGTTTCTTTGCTTAGCGTGTTTGAATAAGCTTTGGAAAGTATAGACGGAGTGAAACAACACTGTGGGTAGGAAACAGGAAAGGGTAAAGGTCCCAGGAGCGGAATCATCCGGTCCGCCCGCAGAAACGTTCACACGGGCTGGCCCTTCGTTCCAGGTGCACAGAATTACACAGTATTCAGAAACCTGCACTCTAGAACAGTGTTCTCCCAACGTCTCTGTTAAGAAGCAACCGGGGAGGTTATTATAACCAATAACAAGTGTCGTCATTTCTCACTTGTACACGCTGGGAATCTGTTTATCGGTGTTTGCGTTTTCATAAGTTCTCTTTCCCCACGCCCCCTGAATTTATCATCTCAGAAATATGAGGGAAATTATCCTAAAACTGCTGATAGGAAGGTGAAGCCAGTAGCTGGCCAAACACACAAGGAAACGTCAGGTGATAACACTTTTCTTAAAAAATAATTACCTGCCCTGGCCGGTTTGGCTCAGCGGTTGGAGCGTCAGCCTGCGGACCAGAGAGTCCCAGGTTTGGTTCCCGCTAGGGGCACATACCAAATAAATAAATAAATCCCTGCCATGAATTTAACGGTTAAGATTCCGTAGTAGACGCTCTGTAATGAGGACAGATTCCATGCGCTGATGATTCGACGTATTCGTTGAAGAATACATTCGCATTCTCAAATTTCAAAATTCAAGGACTGAGTAGAATTCACTTCTTAAATTCAAGGTGGAAAGCACCCACATTGTGCATTTCCACAATTAAATATGTAAAAACACCTTATTACAAGTAATTGGTGCTACTTGAAGGAAGTTTACAATTAAGATACATACAAATAATGAATTTAAAAATCACCTGTAATCCAGTGCCCTAAAATCAGCTGCTGTTCCCATGTCATTGGCTGTACTTCTGGACGTTGATCCGTCCCAGAATCCTGATCATAAGTAGACAGCTGGTGTGATCACGTCGGCGAGCTGTGACGTCTGACTGCTTATGGAGGCTTGTGTTTCGCTTGGAAAGCAGCCACCTCTCAGGAGGTGCTCCGGAGCCAGAGAGATTTGTCCCAGTCGGGGTGCGGAGAGAACAGCTGTCTGGAGCCCCAGCTGCAGGGGGTGCTCCCTTCTGTCCTCAAGGCACCCCGCGTGCTCCGGGACCCACTGGCCTTCCAGAGGCTGTTGGGGAGTTTCGGCTTCGTCTGGGATGAGCTCCCTACTCACAGCTGCTCCCGTGTCCCCGGGGGGCTCCGTCAACTCCGAACGAACATGCCAAGTGCAATGCCTGACGGGAAGGAGCTGCACCCCCAAAGCGTGCAGAGTAGCACAGGGTTGAGGGACAGGAGGGTTTTCCTGGATCCAAGATGGGACAGTAGGCCACCCCGAGACTAGCCCGCAAAGGAGGGACTGTGTCCGCAGACCAGCCCGCTCACGGTCAGAGAAGCTGTTTTATCCAGGAAGCAAACGGTCAAGTAAAGTAAGTATCCGAGAATACGCACACGCTGTCTCAAAACACGCAAACATACCTGCATTTAAGGACACGGCAGGTGTGGCTCAGGGCTCGGGCTCTGCAAGCCGTAAGGGGCTGCTGTTCACTACCTGGGTGAATGAGGTTATTGTCGACTTCTCTTCAAAAGACACGTGATCAGGAGAAATCTAATCAGCAATCAGGGTGTCCGAAGCATCACCGAGCACCTGGGGTTTCTTTCTTACTGAAAAACATTTCAAACACGACAAAGAAAATTCAGAGACGACTTTCTAATATACTTAGCTTTTAACCTGTATCTCTGAAATTACTGGCTCCGGTCTACGTAATACATTATGTAAGCGAATCAAGATAAATAATCTTTTTCTTTAAAGGGGGGAAAGGGACACATCGCTCGGCAGCTGGGCCGGGAAGGATGCCGCCTGCTCCTTGGGGGAACATCGCTCGGTTCACACCGACCCCAGGGAAATGGCCGCACCGCTCGCCGAGCGTGATGGGAACTGCGTATTGAGCAGAAGCTGTTGTCGAAGGGATTCTGGGCGCTGCAGACTCTAAAGCTAAAGTTTCTGACGGGGATGAAGACCATGCTGGCCGGAGGGGGAAAAACTGGGGGACCCCACGTCCTCATCTTTCTTCTTCGAGACTGGTGGAATATCGGAAAGCTGTGCATTTCAGGTTTTCTGGAAGAATCCAGTCCTGATTTCACAAAGATTATAGTCCTACCGAGAAGTGGAAAGGCTGACGAACACGAAGGTACAGCCTCTTCTCTCAGGCTCAGCACGGGGACTTCCCGGATGGAACATCCCAACCGTCTCAGGACCTTGCCTTGTCAACTGACTTTTTTTTTTTTTTTTTTTTTAAGAGCACAGATATAAACTGTCTATTTCTGTGAGTTTGGAGGATTTTACACTCTTCTGTCTACCACGAGATGACAGGTGTTCCCATCCCAGCAAGAGTCCCCTCGTTCTGTGTTCACTGTCTTCATCCGGTTGTTGACGACTGAAGTGAGACCCTGTCAGTTCAGGTGTGCGTCGGAGGGACTTGATACCTGTGTACATCACGAGATGGTCCTAAGTCTGGTTGCCATCTGTCCCCAGGAAACGACCGCAGTATTGTGGACTCCGGCGTGTGCTGTGGCCACCGCCCGGGGCTCGTTTCTTCTACGGCTGGGAGTCTGTCTCAACCCCTCGCCTGGTTCCTGGCCTCCCGCTGACCTCCCTCTGCTAATGCCCAGTTTGTTTCCTGTCTCTGGGAGGTTGCTTCTGCTTCATTCTGTTCGTTGCGTGTTTTCGGTTCTACGTGTGAGGGAGATCATAGTGTATTTGTGTTTCTGCTCCTGACTGATCACACTGAGAAATTCCCTCGGGTCACCGTGATGCCCGGAGTGGGAGCATTTCACCCTCTTTTACGGCCGGGTCCTCTCCGTGCTGTGTGTCCAGGTCACACGCATCCATCCATTCTTCTCGTTCCAGTTGCTTTCATACCGTCGTGGTTGTGAATAATTCCACAGTGAGCACAAGGGCACATGTGCCTCTGAATTCGTGGTTTGGGTGTCTTTGGATAAAAGCCCAGAAGCAGAATCTCTGGGTCATTAGTTAGTTCCATTTGTAATTTTTTCAGGAAACTGCTTTCCACAGGGGCTGCACCCCCACCCACAGTGCACGAGGGCTCCCTGCGCTCCACATCCCCCCAGCACTTAAGTATTGATTGATTAATGACAGTCATTCCGACAGGTGTGCGGTGGTAGCTCGCGCTCTGAAACTGCATTGCCTGACGCTTGGTGACGCTGCGCCTCCGTTCACGGACCTGTGGGCCGTCTGTGCGTCCCTCGTGGAGCGATGTCTGTTCAAGTCCTCACCACTTTTTAACTGGATTGTTTTTTTCTATATTAAGTTGTGTACATTCTTTAAATGTGTTAAGTATTAACCTAGGGGATGTACGATTTGCGGACGTGTCCTCCCAGTCGGCAGGTGCCTGTCCGTCTGTCGGTGGTTCCCTTCGCTCTGCCCGACCCCCGAACGTGATCTCCTTTCCTGAGGAACATGTTGTCTTTGCCGGTGGTTCAGAGCCTGCTGAGCAGTGGACCCGTGACGAGACGAGCAGGAAAGAGCGCCCGGCTACGCTTCACCCAGCGTTTCACACAAAGCAGATGAGAAATACCACAATGCCTAATTTTCTATTTTACAAAATGTCTAAGGGCGTATGGCAGAAGAATGCTGGGAAAAAATGACTGTGGGAAGGAGATGCATAAATAAAGAAGTATTTCTTACATCAAAAATCCCAAGAGCCCTGGCCGGTGTGGCTCAGCAGTTAGAGCATCGGCCCGCGGACCAGGGAGTCCCGGGTTCGGTTCCCGCTAAGGGCACGTACCTCGGTTGCGGTTTGTCCCTGGCCCCAGTTGGGGTCGTGTGGGTGGCAACCAGTCGATGTGTCTCTCTCACGTCAATGTTTCTCTCTCTCTCTCCCTCCCTCTCTCCCTCCCGCTCTATCTGAAGATAAATGCAAAAATGTTCTTGGCTGAGGATAAAATAAATAAATAAATAAATAAATAAATAAATCCCAAGAATGCCCTGGCCAGTGTGGCTCAGTGGTTAGAGCATCGGCCAGAGGACCGAAGGGTCCATTGTTTGATTCCCTGTCAGGGGCATGTACCTGGGTTTCCGGTTTGATCCCCAGCCCCGGTCGGGGTTGTGCAAGAGGCAGCCAATCCACGTGTCTCTCTCACATTGATGTTCCTCTCCCTCTCCCCCCCTCCCTTCCACTCTCTCTCAAAATCAACGGGAAAATATCCTCGGGTGAAGATCAACAACAGCAAAAAAAGTCCCAAGAATCACAAAATCTGCAGACGCTTAGTTAATCAAATCCCACAGTACTGATTCAATCAGGATAACATGGAAAGAGCTTTAGATCTGTAATAAAAACCCAAATTTGGGCAAGGGCCAACTTCAGCAGCAGCCGGTAGGGGTCAGGGAAGGAGCGGGCGAGCGGACGGCGCATTGGGACTGCGGGGCGTCTTCGACCGGCGGCCAGTGTCAGCGGGTGCTGCCTTTGCCTGAGGAAATGGCCCAAACATACGTTGCTGAGACGCGTCAAAGACCAACTGCCTATATTTTCTTCTAGACGTTCTACGGTTTCAGATCTTTAATGCATTTTTAATTTATTTTTGTAAACGGTGTAACAGTGCTCCAATTTTTCAAGCACTGCTTTTTTCTTTTTTTAATCCTCACCCAAGGATATTTCTCCATTTATCTTCAGATAGAGTGGGAGGGGGAGAGCGAGAGAGAGAGAGAGAGAGAGAGAAACATTGATGTGAGAGAGACACATCGATTGGTTGTCTCCCGCACGACTCTGACCAGGGCCAGAACCACAACCCAGGTTCGTGCCCTTGACCAGAATGGAACCCACGACTCTTTGGTCCACAGGCCGACGCTCTCACCGCTGAGCCAAACCGGCCAGGGACAGGCCCCACTTACTGAAGACACTGTCTTCACCCATTGTGCGTTCTCGGCTCCTCTGTCGAGTGTGACTTGACCGTACGTGTGTGGGCTTCTCTCTGGGCTCTCTGCTCTGCTCTATCGGTCTACGGGTGTTTTCATGCCCGTACCATACAGTATTCACTATAATTGCTACAGTATTTTCTATAATTACTACAGTATTCACTATAATTGCTACAGTATTCACTATAATTGCTACACTATTTTCTATAATTGCTACAGTATTCACTATAATTGCTACAGTATTCACTGTCGTTTTCTAGTCTGGCTTGAGATCAGGGCGTGTGGGTCCTCCCACTTGGTTCTTTTGCAAGAGTGCCTTTGCCATCCAGGGTCTTTGTGGTTACTTATAAATGTTAGAATTCTCCGCTCTAGTTCTTTGAAATATCACGTTGATATTTTGATGGCATCGCACTGAATCTGTAGATGGTTTGGGGCAGCAGGGACATTTCAGTGGTACTAACCCTTCCCCTCCACGAGCATGGTACCTGCTTCCGCGTGTTTGCGACATCTTCGATTGCTTTCACCCATGGGGCGAGCAAAACTAGGTTTCCAGTTGTGAGCACACGAAACACAGGTTTATTCTTGTACTATTACTTATTGACTATCGTATTATTTCCGTATGAACAACTGTACACCCTCTTGCCCCTGAATCGCTCAGAGTACAGAGTGGGTTCAGCAGTTCCCGGCCCACTGGGCCGATGCTCACGGGCTAGTGAACAGGTTTCCTTCACACACCGTGTAGGTGCCTCCACCTGCTCCTTTCACTCCGCCGCACTCTGGAGTCTGCACCCATGCCCTCAGCAGCGCTCCTCCCCAAAGCGACCGTCACCCACCAGCCCTCCCCTCTGGTCCCCCACCACTCGTGCAGAGTGCTTTAGCCCGCCCTCCGTTCCTCGAGAGAGAGTCTCTGCATCTGGGTGCAGACTCGGTGTCTGTGGGACGCCGTGAGTTCAGGGACCTCCCCCACCGCCCCCGACCCGTCTCTCAACTGACTCTTAGAATAGACCGAAGGAACAACTCAAATCCTGAGCGAATGAAGCTGAAAGACTTCACACAATATACTGTCACTGGGAAACAATTCCATCTGGAGCAACAATATGTAACTTTATCACATAAATACAGCCCAAGGCATACACTTGGTACCGACTTCTGTGTCTCCAAAGTCAGTTCTGCTTTGACGTGAACTGAAGCTCGGAGCAGAGGCAACAGAAATGTCCCTGTAAGTTCTGTACGCGGTCATTTACACGGAAACGGGACTCACAGGTTCCTTCCCCGGCTCCTCCTGCAGACATCCGAAGGCTCAGCTGCGTGACCAGGGCTGAGATAAGCCATCCGGGGCCTCCGAGCGTTAGCAGGCTGGTGACGGGCATTCCTGATCGTACACATGACAACATTAGTGGTTCTCAGACTGCGACAGCTCCCTGTTTAGGTCCATGTGGTCAGTCAACACTCACAACCACCTTTTGCTGTTTCAAGGGCTCCTGACACCTGCCACTTTCAACGCCCCGTCTTGTGCACAATAAAGATGTCATGGAAGTAATTTTTTTTTTTTTTGCAAGACACAAGGTTCATGTCATCCCTTCGAGTCGCTGCTGAGTGAGAGACCTGGACGTGCCTCCGAGACCCCGAGTGGTCCTGCCTCAGCGTCGCTTGAACCCCCCTCTTGCCATCACTTTCTTAACAACAGCACTCACAGCAACGCTGCGTCCCGCCTCAGCAGCCCTCAGAACACTTCCCCGGGACTGTGTGTGTGCGTCACTTCTCTTATTCGGGCGTCCGCGCTCTGTACCTCCCTCACTTCTGCGCTTTGGGGGTCAGTGGAGAAATGAGAACCTTCTCGCCTCAGTTCCGACGCAGACGCTGATGTGTACCAGCTGTGAAGGTGGGGGAGCTGCCCGGCGTCTCCAAGCCTCGTTCGCTCCTGTAGGAAACAGCGATGACAGCATCTGTTTGTGAGGCAGTTAATTGGAGGGGTTATAAGATGATAATGGATATAAAACTTCTACACGGTGCTTAGTGCCTGGTGAGCCCTCGGTGCATATTAAAAGTCTGTTCTTAGTGCTCAGCTTACTCTGGGGTGGAAAGGAGGAGCACTGGCTGAACGTTCCTGTTTCACCAGTGGGGTGGACGCACTGCCCTGCAGGAGGCTGGTCACGACCATCACCAAGGTGTCCGCGGAGGCTGCTCTGTGACGTCACTGTGGCCCCAGCTTCCTCCCAGGAGCCCTCGGTAGGGTCGGGATTGGGAGGCTGGTGAACTGAGTTTTGACTCCATTCAATACTTTGTTCTTCCTATTTTTTGCATTAATTTTAGATTTAAAAAAAATTTTTTTAATTAGAATATTGTTTATCTTGATTAGTGATTTTTGTGGCACCCCTTAAATTGTACATTTCAGTGCCTAGTCCCAATCCTGGCTGCTGGGTCCTGTGATTCCTCCTCCCCAGTGGTGCCCAGCTGTAGTGTGTGGCCCCTTTCGCCCTGAGCTGCCATCACCAGGTGACACGGTAGCCACCTGGGGTCGTTGCTGATTCATCAGACACCCCGTCAGCTGTCACTAGTGAATCCTCCTGTGCTATGAAATTGAGCGCCATTTTAACTCAAATTATGGCTCTGAGTCCGAGCCATTCTGCACCAGGGCACACATCCCTGAACTCTATTGAGTCACGGTCAGTGAGAAGGGACCCATCTGACCCCACCGGACATTCGAGAAAGAAGTGGTTAGCGATCTTCAATTCCCCGGGTCATTTAAGAATCCACCCAATAGCTCGTTTCTTGTTCTGTGACGAGCTGACTCTGAGTTCTAACAAAAATGATGAAATATCTAATTCCATCCTCAGAGAAGACCAGGCCCTGGAAGAAGTGCTTCCAGACGGTTCCAATCATTCAGCATTATCTTAACTCGACTGGCATCACTCTGTGTAACAGCCTCATCTGGCAAGTTAAACAGCTGAGGGACAGAGGGATTCACGTATGAAGCATCGTGGTGGAAGTTAGAGTCGAAGCTGTAGGAGCCTTTGCAGGCAGAGGTAACCTTTCCACCGGCGTGTTTAGCCCTTTCCTCGTGCCCTCCCACGGGAAGGGCAGACGGCGTCAGAGGCCTGCCCACGGCACGGGGCACTGTCCAGACTGCCACCCACTCAGGGAAGCCACAGTCGCTCATTGGTGGGATTACAGGGCGACCTGGCACCTGGGCTCAGCACTCAACGTCCTGTAACCTAGCGAATCAGGACGGGGCGGGGTGGCAAGCCCAAGCTGCTGACCAGAAACTTCCTCCGTGGAGTGTTGACTTCTTTGTTCTCCTTGGTTAACTCACTTCTGTAACGATTCACTCAAAATACATCCGTATTCCATCATCTGATATTAAGAAACATCGTGCCTCTCCCGGCTGGCGGGTTGAGTGTCGACCCTGCACCAAGAGGTCGCCGGTTCAATTCCCGGTCAGGGCACATGCCCAGGCTGTGGGCCCGATCCCCAGTGCGGGGCATGCAGGAGGCGGCCAGTCGATGTTCTCTCTCATCCATGTTTCATCTCTCTCTGCCTCTCCCTTCCTCTCTCTAACATCAATAAAGAAAAAAAAAAAAATCATGCCTCTTAGCTAATACTTTGAACTTATGATGAGATGAGCCCTGAAATGCTGAAGACAGCCACAGGAGGAAGCCCGTGAAAAGCAAGTGGTAGCTGAGTGTTTGAAAACCACCCCAAAAAAGAATGCAGCAAAAGGTTAAAGACCCTCCGAATATACACTGTGGTATATATCTATGGAACCACTTGCTCAGTGCACGGGTTAGACATGTTCCCTTCGTAGGCAAAACCTGGGTCCCTGCCCTTGACCTCTCCTGCCAGAACTCACCCGTTATCCATCCGTTTCTCAAACACCCGTGGGCCACTGTCCTGTGTGGTGCCCTCACGGTTGTTGAGACTGAGAGACAGGGGCCGGTCAGGCGAACAGCTCAGAAGCGGGACTAACCCGAGTTCATGGGAGCCACGCGGAGGAAGTCTCCTCGCCCAGGTCTGTGCAGACAAGAGCGGCAGGGAGAGTCTCGCCTACTGCCAGGACTGTTTGCCCCAAACGGGCAATGTTTCCCAAATGTCAAAGTCTTTTCTAATCCTCTGCCTGTGATATACTCTGAGTCTCGAAATTCCATAACAATTAGAACTGATTGCAGTATAATAGTTATTAATGTATTTAGGGTGGGTTATATAATTGTTGTTTTTTAATACGGTGACCTCACACCATATACAAAATAAATTCTAAATATATTAGAGCATTAAATATTTTAAAATCAACAGAAAAAAAATAGTAGGCAGTATTTCCCCGGTCTTAGAATAAAGAGGATGTTCTAAGCATTACATCAATGAAACAAACATCGTTACATCACACAACAGAACTCTCATCGCATTTACTGAAACCCATACGAAATTAGTTGAGGCTGAAAAGGGAAATTGATTGTACATATATCGAAACACAGGGGCTGGACCCCCGAACTAACTGCAGGCAGAGACCTGAACCCCATTAAGATTCTTGTATCTCCACTCTCCTCTGTACGTCCCCTTATTCTCATCAAGGCAGCGGGCCCCCGTTCTCTCATCAAAGTGGTGAGAGGCAGAGCCCACAGCTCGGAGCATTTGAAAGAGAGAGGGACCTGGTACCGAAGTCCCGCCGAGAGACACCAGCATGCAGGAAACCCGCAGCTGCCCCAGGGAACAGCACCCCCGCCGCCCACGAGGTCCCTCCGGAATCATGAGTGGGAAGCAGTTTCCAAAAGAGGAGTAAATATTTTCATTAAAAACAGATTGAATTTCATAAAAGCGAAAACTTTCACGATCAGAAGATAGTTCAGTAAAATGAAAAGGCATGGCAAACGAGAAAAATATCCGAAGTGATTATGGGAAGATAACGTCTTTAATGCGTCAGTGCGTGAGATGTAAATGGATAACGCACTCAAAGTGAGCAAGGACCGGAACCCAAGCACAACCAAGAGAACGAGTACAATGGACCACACCAGGACACTGTGGGAATGTTCAGCTTCATTAATAGGTAATGAAATGTGAATGTAAGCAACCATTGCCCGGCCGGGTGGCTCAGAGGATTGAGCATCGTCCCAGGGACCGAGAGCTCCCGGTTCGATTCCTGGTCGGGGCACATGCCCGGGTTGCAGGCTCGATCCCCAGTGGGGGGCGAGCAGGAGGCAGCCGATCCATGTTTCTCTCTCACATCGATGTTTCTCTCTCTCCCTTCGTCTCTCACTAAAAAATCAATAGAAACATAAAAAATAAAAATAACTAAAACTTTCAGTCAATGAGGAAATAATGTATGCTTAAAATATCTATCAAGTAATAAAAATGCAAACGCACATGAAAACCTGTGAAGTGCAGCCAACGCTACATGGACACAAACCCAAGTGCTTCGTGAATGTGAAAAGTGTGGACACATTCGCAAACGTTCATCATCTGACGCGACGGAAACACCGTGGCGTCGGGGCCCGGAGGGGAGGGCGCTGCCGCGGACGTGTGAGTCTGAGGCTCCGGGACCTTCCGATGTTCTCAGACACGGCTGTCGACTGGCACACACTAGGCACAGCTGTTAGATCGGTGAGTGGGACATTTACGAAAAGCACTTTCTAAACTTTCAGAATAAATAGGCGGAGGCACTGAAAGAGAAATCTCAGTGGAAAATAATAAGAAAGAAAAGTTGGCAAGTGTGGCAAAGGGCAGGACTTTGCATTTTTAAACATTTACATTAAACGTCGAGGACTCGCACCCTTCCCGCAGCGTGTCTTTGAGACAACTGATGTAAAAATAACCCTGTTCATGGGAATACAGCCACCTTCGTGGTCATGTTTACAAATGACAGAAAAGGCAAGAACAGATGGAATGGATCTAATACTGGTTTTTCGTAAGGCCGTGTCACCATTCGATGTCCAGGTTCCTGGTCAAGAAACGAACGTCTAACTTTTTGTTGAAATGAGCACAGAAACATTTAAGACTGCAAAGTGCTTTCGTCTGTGGTCGGAAAGCTGACCTGGCCAGCTCAGGAGGGCCCACCCGGCAGCCTTGCAAACCAGAGACCCCAAGTAACCACCAAGGAGGGTCTGAACTGTTAACCCTAATGACAGCAGCGTATGGCAGGCAGTCCTGTCCTAGGCGGCACCTTCCCGGACAAAGGTCCATTTTCACCTTAACGGGGCCTGTTGTCCTTTCGCAGCTAAGATAACAGACCTTTGGGATGTGGGGTGACTTCCTTTTTCCAGACCCCTCAGGGCACAAGCTAGGCACCAGGGCAGAGACACAAATCCCCTCATTGTCACTATTATCCCGTTCATTGTTGTCCTGTACCCGGATGTGAAAGAAGCCTGTGTCCATCATTTTTTATCCAATTCCAGAGGTTGCCACCCCTCTGCTTTCTCCCCCCCCATCCAGCACCCGTGGACTTCACGGAGCCCACGTGCGTCTTCTCTTTTGATTAACGTGTGAAATGAGGTGCGAGCTGCCCCCCTCCCGAGCTCTCTCAGTCCCCTGAGGTTTTGCTTCCCGGCATCTGTCCACAGTTTGGCTCAAATACCCTCACAAAGTTCTTCCCAGGTTTGAATGTTTCTTCCGCTGCCAAGTCCGTCCCAGAGAAAATCGTTCGCTTGATCCTGTTTTTCAAAACGGTGTTGCTCAGCACAGCGATGTCCCCACTCGCCCAAATCGCAAGGAGAACCGTCCCGTAACCCGACGGGTTCGAGGAGCCCTGGGTCAAACAGGTCCAAATGTGCCTTCTCTCAGGACCTCTGGCCCGTGTGCACTGGCTGTGGACTTCCCAGGCAGGACACCACCCAGCTCCCCAGACACCTCGGCCATCGGCGTGATGGTGAGCGCCATCCCTCTGCACCTGGGCTCCCACCACGCGGGCCTCAGGCCTCCGTTCTCCTCTGGAACAGCAACACCTCCGTCCCCCAGGAAGGGATTTCACCCTGGACACGGGGGGCGTGGGGAACAGCTTCCCTGGACCCCTGCGGGCGCTGAGTTGCTAAGTGAACACGCAGAACTGGAGAGCGAAGACCAGAAGAACTGGCCGGACAAGAAATGCCGGACACCAGGAATCGAACCACACAAGGGACGAATGTTGCCGAAGAAGCACCGACAGCACCTCCGCCTTCCTGCGCCCACCGCTGCCCAGACTCCAGCCGGACACACCCTGACGACAACGCTTCTGCCAGCGGACGCCGACGAGGACGGGACTCCAACTCCTAGGGGCTGCCGTCCTCGACCCATCGCCCGTCCTCTACCCATCGCCCGTCCTCAACCCAATGCCCGTCCTCAACCCATCGCCCATCCTCGACCCAACGCCCGACCTCGACCCAACACCCCGTCCTCGATCCAACGCCCCGTCCTCGACCCAACGTCTATCCTCGACCCATCCCCCATCCTCTACCCATCGCCCGTCCTCAACCCAACGCCCCATCCTCGACCCATCACCCCATCCTCGATCCAATGCCCCGACCTCGACCCAACACCCCGTCCTCGACCCATCGCCCGTCCTCAACCCATCGCCCGTCCTCAACCCAACGCCCCATCCTCGACCCATCACCCCATCCTTGATCCAATGCCCCGTCCTCGACCCAACACCCCGTCCTCGACCCAACACCCCGTCCTCTACCCATCGCCCGTTCTTGACCCAACACCCCGTCCTCGACCCATCGCCCCATGGCTCCGTCATGTGTAGCCCTTCCCTTTGGATGTCCCATCCCCCATCCCCTTTTCCTTAAATAAACCCAATTTTTCTATATTCACCACCTGCGAATGCTATCTAGCATCCCCACACACCATACCACTGACTTTAACCTTTCGCCTTCGGCTTTGGATAATCTTTTCACAGGCAATTCAAATTTATTCAGAAAATCTGGCAGGATCAGCTGAACTGCCTCTAACCCGTGAGCTGCCCCTTCTCTGCCTTCCCCGCACCTGCCCTCCAAAGCACCTCGGGACTCCTCACCCCACAGACGTTTCCTCCTCCTCCAAGGCCATCTTCCTAAGCCTGCCCCCAGGGGAGAGCGAGGGTGTGGCCTTCGTCTCAGGGGTGACGTCACATCCCTCCCTCCCTCCTCAGAGGACACAGGATCTGAGAACCCATAGAACGTTTGGGCAGAGCCGGACCTTCGAGGCCGTCTGTCCTCACCCAGACCACCGACAGGGGGCAACCCAGGCACCTCCGTCCTTCACGCCCCGTTAGGCCCAGGAAAGCCAGCTCCCCATCCAGACTCGCGCAGCAGGAAACCTTCGCCACAGAAGTAACTGCGTGTGGGACACTGCTTGTCCAAGGGGCCTTCGAATTCAAACGTGCAGCCTTGAGATTGAAGGCGTTGTAGTGCGGTGTGTGCAATACACAGTAATGATGTAACAGACTAGAATTAGGAATGTGGCCACAGAGAGGCTCGCTAGCACTGTGCTCAGGGAGCGGCCGTCAGCAGAGGATGGATCGGAGTGAGTCCTGTCCCGTGCGGATAGCTTCTGGGAGTGATTTCCTGCAGAACGGAGTCACGCTGCCGCGGTCTGTTCCCGTCGTCCGCTCACGTGTCTCCTCCCTCCCGGGGTGACCTCGCCGCTGTCAGGGGGACGCAGCCGGGAGGCGTCTCAGAGTAAAACAGGAAGATGTGCCAAAGGAGGGAGCTCGTATTGGCGTGCAGCTGGGGTGTGAGAGGTGGTCAGTTGAATAACCGGATAAAGTAACATTCGACAACGAGGGAAAAATTGAGTAATTAAAAGTAGCTACTCTGGCCCGGCCAGTGTGGCTCAGTGGCTGAGCGTCACCCATGCACCAAGAGGTCGGCAGTTTGATTCCCGGTCAGGGCACGTGCCCAGGTTGTGGGCCCGACCCCAGTGGGGGGCATGCAGGAGGCGGCCAGTTGATGTTCCATCTCATCGATGTTTCTCTCTCTCTCTCCCTCTCCCTTCCTCTCTCTCAAATCAATAAAGAAAGAATATTTTTAAAAAATAAAAGTAGCTACTCGGGAAACTTTCTTAGGACGATGGGATACTTTGTTTCCTGGGGCTGCCGTAGGGTTCAGGTTTAGCATAAGCCAGGGGACCGCGTCCCCGGTCTGGAGGCCGGGAGTCTGAGTTCGAGGCGTCGGCAGGGTCCTGCTCCCTCCAGCTGGGAGGCCCTAGTGTCCGCTGTTCACCAGTTTGCGTCCATGTCACTGGATCTCTGCCTGTCACCTGCTCCTGGGTGACGTCACCGGTCTTAGGGTTCAAACACCCCCTGTGGGGTGACCACCTCCAGCTGCCTGTCTCCGGGCTGGACCTCGCCCACGAAACCAAGGTCAGTGTGTCTCCCTGCCGCCGATGTCTCCACTGGACTGAGGTGAGCACCGTGGGGTCGATCGTGCTGCCGGCCGGACACCTTCGCCCTAGACTTTCATCCTGGACCCCAGCTTCCCCCTCACAGCTCGTCCGTGAGTCCTGCTCTGCCCCCACCTTCACCCAGAATGCACCTCTCTCTACACCCCGCCGCCACTCACCTGCCCAGGCCTCCCCTGCTCCCACCTGGGTGTCTCAGTGCCCAGCAGGCGTGGACGCGGGGCATCGGGAGCTGTCCCCCCACAGCTCACGTCCAGCCCTCCTCAGTCCCCCCACAGCTCACGTCCAGCCCTCCTCTGTCCCCCCACAGCTCACGTCCAGCCCTCCTCAGTCCCCCCACAGCTCACGTCCAGCCCTCCTCTGTCCCCCCACAGCTCACGTCCAGCCCTCCTCAGTCCCCCCACAGCTCACGTCCAGCCCTCCTCAGTCCCCCCACAGCTCACGTCCAGCCCTCCTCAGTCCCCCCACAGCTCACGTCCAGCCCTCCTCTGTCCCCCCACAGCTCACGTCCAGCCCTCCCCAGTCCCCTCTGCAGTTCCTCGTGTTGTGGTGACCCCCAACCATAAAATTATTTTCGTTGCTACTTCATAACTGTAATTTTGCTACTGTTATGAATCGCCATCGGAAATGTGTTTTCCGATGGTCTTAGGCGACCCCTGTGAAAGGGTCGTTCGACCCCCAAAGGGGGCGGGACCCACAGGCTGAGAACCGCTGCTCTCAGTGACGTCTGCATTAGGCTCAGCTGACGAGAGTCCTCTTTCTCAGCGGGCACATGCCTGGGTCACACGTGTGCTTGTCGTGTTTCCTTCTGATTTTCAGGTTCTGTTTGTTTGGTGGTTTGGCTGTTGTTTCTGAGTGGAGGGGCCTTAGTGCGCTGAAGTCAGTCGGGCCCAGGCGAGTGTGGTTGGCGGCGGCTCTGGGCGGCGGGCACGTGTGGACAGCCATGTCCGGTCACGGGCGTCTGCGCCCACGGCCCGGTCACTGGGTGGTTTCCGAAGGACATGGGGAGTGCCGTGCCCCGAGGAGCACGTTGCCGGGGCCAGTGAAGGGCCTGTCCTCTGCGCGTGTCCACTGACCGCCCAGCCCGGCTCCGGAAGGACACGGCGGGTGCAGCTCACACCACACCGCCGCAGTCAGGTCCGGCCGGCGGATCCGGGCTGACGTCTGGTGAGGCTGCCCGTGCCGGGCTTTGTGTTTTGCTGGTGATGAGGTCCCTGTGTCTGAGCAGGAGAGGCGTGGTCCCCGTGTCCTCGCTCCGCGAGGAACCTGTTTCTCCAGAGACCAGAGGCTGTGAGCAGGACCGAAGGGTTTCTCAAGACAAAACGACAAACACGAAAGGCAGTGCTTTGACCGGCCCCCGCGCTCTGGAAAGTACTAGAACGTGACTCCAGAGTTCTGAGCCACAGGAAGACGTCGTCACTGTGGAACCGCTGTGTGTGTCTCACATGGACCCCACGCGGCGCTGACACGGTCCCTCCTGACCGCCTCGGACAGACGTCCGTCCTGGGTCACAGCTCACTGTGTGCAGGTCGACGCGGGGGACTCCCGGCCATACCGCGGGATTCGCTGCCCGCCGTACCCGCAGGCACACGTGCTGAACGCTGGCACGCGTGTGCCGCCTGGGCCTCCAGCCCGACAGCGCGGTGAGCGTGAGCGCGGTACGAGACCTGCTCACCTTCACGTCACACCTGCTGACGGACTCACCTTCCAACACCGGGTTTGGGGTGTTCTGAGCCCACACGTGTTCTTTTCTGCCTCTCGCTTGAATCATTTATATTCTTCTCTTTTTTGTTTAATTTTTTTCCTTTATTGATTTTAGAGAGAGAGGAAGGGAGAGGGAGAGAGAGAAACATCGATGAGAGAGAACATCGACTGGCCGCCTCCTGCATGCCCCCCCTGGGGATCGGGCCCACAGCCTGGGCATGTGCCCTGCCCGGGAATCGAACCGGCGACCTCCTGGTGCAGGGTCGACGCTCAGCCACTGAGCCACACCGGCCGGACTATATTCTTCTCTTTTAAAAAGTCCGTGGATGGCGTGACGCTGGCGTCTCACTGCTCTCTTTGCTTCTGCAGGCGGCATCTTTGAAACCGTGGAGAACGAGCCCGTCACCGTGGAAGAGCTGGCGTTCAAGTTCGCAGTCACCAGCATCAACCGGAACCGAACCCTGATGCCCAACATCACGCTGACCTACGACATCCAGAGGGTCAGCCTCTTCGACAGCTTCGAAGCCTCCCGGCGAGGTAACCTTCTCCCACCTACGGCTGCTCTGGCTGGTGTGGGAGCCGGGTCCCCGGAGGGCGTCTGGGTGCCGGGGGCTGCAGGAGGCCTGGGGGGGCCTGGGGTCGCTGTCGGTTCAGCTGGGCTGCCGGGCGGGGCAGCTGATCTCTGTGGGCCTTTCCACGTAGCTGGCCCTTCAGCGCCCTCCCGGCTGCGATCAGGCTCGATCTGCTTTTCCTTCCTGAGGCTGAGACGCTACCAGGAAGTCGTGCCGCGCGGTCCAGTTAAACGTCACGCAGGTCGTCCCCACCCAGCAGGCGGCAGCGCCCACCACACCAACTCTCACCTGCAGGTTAACAGGTGGCTGACCGCCGGGTCAGCCCAACATCGCCCGGCGTTCTCTTTAACCCTTTCCACAAGATCACAGACATGCAGAGACGATAAATATCGAATCATTGTGTTGTCGACCAGAAACTGATGTCACGTTAGATGTCAGTTACACCTCAAAAAAGAGGTAAAAATGAAAAAAAAAAAAAAAAACAGATGGAGTCACACGATAAAACACAGACCAGTGAACAGAGAGGCCACTTGGGGTCCAAGGGTCCACCAGGCCGTCTACGTGCCCCAAACGTGGGGAGGGTCTCCTCTGTAAACGTGAATAAGTGGACACACAATTATTAACAAGATGAAACCTGCGAGAACACTCTGCCTTCGCTCCTTGGGTCCCCTTTGCCTTCGAACAGAAACGCCCCGAGAAGTAACCCAGTTTCCACGCGGACAGCGGGGTTTGTCTCGCGGGAAGAGCCTTGGCAGGTGGGGCTGGTGGGGACAGACCGTCCTGCGGGGTCCCCGAAACACGGTCACATTCCATTCGCCGGAGCTCAGCCTCCAACAGGAGTGAGTCGAGACCCGACGGGTGTTTGTGGAACCAAGGCCGCCCCCCCAGAACAGGAGGCCTCCTCCTCACAGAGGAAACTGCAGCCCACAGAATCACCCAGATACACGCCTGCAGCAGACTCTGTGTCCGTGCTGACTCCCGGCTGGTAGACGCCGGCTGTCGCAGAGTCGGCCCAGTCAGGGGCCTCCCCACGTCCTTCCGAGCCTCCGTCCTTTACAAACAGGGATGAGACTTGTTTTCCTGGAGGCAAAGGTGCAGGGTAAACAGTACGATGCTTCTTTCCCTTCTATTCACGATTTAGTCAGAGAACATTTTCTTTAAAGACGGATGGAGTTCAGAAACTGCGTCAGTCAGAGCTGTCTGTGAACAGGGTGTAAAACTATTTATACAGCCTTTTCAGGTCTACACGGCATCTTCCCAGAACTGCCTCCACGGTTAACTCCAGCTCCCTCTCTTTCTCTGACTCTGTCTCTGTCTGTCTCTCTCGCTCATACACGCGTGTGTGCACGCACACACACACACACACACGCGCGCGCGCGTAGTTAAGTAAATACCTCAGAAAGCCACCAGCCACCTTTAACAATCACACTCCAGCCCACGTGAAACGGGAAGCCGCTTCTGTGATCTGTAACACCTGCCTGTACTTGTACGTGAAACACCCCAAAGCTTTCTAAAACTAGTCATTTGCGGGCGGAAAGCACTCCCAGAGCAAATACTGGCAGGAATCCCAATCCGTGGCCCACACGAGACAAAACAAGTCTGTTCCCTCCTGCTCTCCGTTTATCTCGCTCCCCAGGGAAGACACCCCCAGGACAGGAGCCTCTGAGGACAGCGGTTCACACCTGGAGCCCTCCTGCAGAAGTCACCTGTCGGCCCAGCTCAGGGGGCGGGCTGAGCCCCGGGCAGACGTCGGCTCGGGAAGCTCTGGCCCCCCACCAGCTCCCGCAGACACTTGGGGTGCAGCCCCCCGACTGCGTGCGCTGAGTGTTCTCTCAGGCGAGTTGGAGGATTTTGACAAAGCCGTGGAGCGTCTCTCCTTACTTTTATTTGTAGAATGACATCATCATGATTATTAACACAATTTTATACGTTTTGCCATAATTTAACTCAAATAGTCCTTTATTCCTCAGCAGTTCCAAATCCCTTTAAACCAGCCGAGTGTAAATCTGGAAGGCACTCGACGTCACGGTGACTGCCAGCATGGGTTTATGTGAGCATAAACGAGAGGCACTATTTTGCAAGGTTGTAGACAATAATCTTTCCCAACCTTTCTGGACGAGAACACGATTAATTTCTATGAAGGACAACGATCAATACCCTTCATTACAGTTGGGTACCTACTCTAAGAAAGAGATGCAAAATCCAGAGAAAAATGTAAGACCTACGATAACTACTGTGATATTATCTATAATAGCCAAAAATCAGGAGCAGCTCAACTACTCGGTGCCCTGGGGATCCTCAAACAAGTGATGTCAGTCGTGAAGGGGCCACGCTGCAGACGCTGAGACCCACCCCTGAAGAACTCCTGACGACCGGGGGAAGGCACGCTTCCGTGTTCGAGTCAGTGCTCAGGAAAGCAAGGCATCCAGCTGTCTGTATAATGACTCGATGTGTTTTTATAAACTGGACCACCAAAAAAATAGAGAGAGAGATGTTATTCCAAGATGATGGAATTACATGGCCTTTCTTCCTGACGCTCTTAGATATTCTAAATGTTCGCAGTCAGTACATATGATCTTACAACAAGAAAAATACGTGAATGTTATCAATGCATTTTTACCCACACGCGGCCTTGGTTTCAGACTGCGTAGGGCTGGCACTGAGTTGAGCGAGGCCTGGCCTGCGCTGGGTCCCCGACACACCCCGTGGTCTGTGGTGTGAGTGGGCTGGACTCAGTGTCTCCAGCAGCCTTTAAGCCATGCTCGTCTCTACCCGTAAGAAATCGGGCATCAGTATCACTTCACGTTCTCCAGCAGTTTCCAATAGGAGCTAGGGCACTTTGCAGTGACCCGGAGCGTCCCCCGACTTCCACGGACAGTTACTGTCTCGGCTGCCCTGCCAGTGACGGGCCCATGCCGGGCGCCCCTCGGCAGATGCCACAGCCCGGCTCTGGGGCACCCGGCGGCACCTGCAGGGATTTAGCCCCCACCTGACTACAGGTCGTGACCCGAGACCGGCCCGTTGCAGCTCTCAGGGAGCTGGCCCTGAGAGGTGTTTCTGACGGCCCTACGCGTCCATCCTCAGAGTTTCAGCATCTGAGGGACTCGGACGCCGGGTTGGCCTGCGGACGGGAGGACTGGCGGGAGGAACGCGTCCACTCACGCCCTCTCTCTTTCTCTCCCCTGTGCCGGCGGCAGCCTGCGACCAGCTGGCCCTGGGCGTGGCCGCGCTCTTCGGCCCGACCCACAGCTCGTCCGTGAGTGCCGTGCAGTCCATCTGCAACGCGCTGCAGGTGCCCCACATCCAGACCCGCTGGCAGCACCCCGCGGCGGACGGCCGGGACCTGTTCTCCGTCAACCTGCACCCTGACCACGCGGCCCTCAGCAGGGCGGTGCTGGACCTGGTGCTGCACTACAGCTGGAGGGCCGTGACCGTGGTGTACGAGGACAGCGCAGGTACGCACGCCCGGGGCGGCGGGGCGCTGACGGGAGCCGGCGGGAGTGCTGAACCCGGAGCCCCCTCACTGGTCCCCTTCCTTGTGGGGGGCGAGGTTTCCATCGTCCATCTTGGGGGGTCTTTTAAAAAAGAAACGTCACCTTTTTGATGCACGTGGTTATCCAGTCAGAATGTCGAAGGTGTCGTTGCACTGACCCAGTTCTGCCGGACCCGGGCCTGGAGCCCGCTCCTTAAGTAACGCAGACAGCGCTTGGAAGCGATCGCAGCGCAGGACCCTGACTTGATAACCAGCCAGAAATGTCTAGAGAAGTGTCTAAGGTGGGCCGACGAACAGGGACCGGGGAGAGGTCGTGTCCGTGAAGCTGACCATCTCCGGGGAAGGGAGGGTGACCTCGGGTGATGAGCCCGGAATGAAGTCCCAGCTGTTCCCATGCTTCTCTCGGGAGGACGGCTGTCCTGCCAGACGTCTGTCTGATCCTCCCCGTCCCAACTTCCTTTCAGGGGCACCTTCCCGCGTGCCTTCTGGTTACATTTTGGGGTTTGCGGGAGTTCGAGCCCCCTTTTGTTCCATCAAATCCTGCTGGTGACTCCTCGCTGTCCAGGTAATACAGTCCAGGTCCCCCCAGGTCAGAGCTGCTCACAGCCCTGCGCGCCTCCGTCCTTCCCGTCCCCTGGCCGCACCCTGGCCGGCCACCTGCTCTCCTTTGGGGGGTTGGCTCCTCGTCTGGGTGATTCCCACGGTAACTCACAAGCACCTCTTCCTCCTTGAAGCTCTCTGGACCCCCAGGGCTCAAGGTCACTGTGTAAGCACAAGCATCATGTCCGTCTCGCTGATCTGTTTGCAAGGCTCCGAGACCAGGAATTCCTAGGATGCAGAATGTTATCCTCATTATTTTCGCAGTCACGGAGGAAAGTGCTTCGCACGACACGAGGCAGGACTGACCTCGAGCACGGCCTCAGATGCCCGTCATCCAAATGCAGGTCCCCCACAACTGTGCGGTCGGCCCCCGCATCCCGGTTTCTGATGCCGTGGAGTCAGCCGCCAGAAACGGCTGGCAGTCATGGACACAGGGCCGATGGCCCAGGCCACTGCATGCGAGGGGCTGAGCAGCTGCCCCTGTGGGTGTCCACGGGGGTCCTGGGACCAGCCCCCCAGGATACTGAGGGCCAACTGTATTTACTTTCCGAATATGTTTCTCCAAGACTTGAAATTAGCTTCATTCTTTGACATACACGTGTGGCAGTGAGACGAATAAGGTTACCCGTGGAAATTAATACAGCAAAGCATTTCAACAGCTCGTTTTGATAGCAGTTCATCTCTCCCTGTCCCTGCACCGGGCACCCACACCTGTGGCCCCGGGGACGAACTGAGCCCGCCGTTGGCTCTCACACGGGCTCCATCGAAACTGTTGGACCAAAGAGACTCTTCTGGCCGGACGTGTGCATGTGGGATTTCCTCACGCTTACTCTCGTTTCAGGAAAGAGCAGAGGTCACTGGTATGAAAGGTGTAACTGCTGTGTTCAGAGCAGTCCCGCTGAAGGGTGAGCCACGGCAGCCACGGCTTGGAGCTTCCCCTGCAGAGACCAGGAGCCCGAGCAGCTCGCGCTGTGGACTCGGCGCAGGGGGTCTGCACACCGCCTACCTGTGTGAGCAGACGTCACCCATGAGCCCGCCAGGCCGTGCTTTCGTCACGGTGCAGAGGACACTGGGGTGACCTTCCACCGTCTCTCCTTCCCCAGCAAAGCGGGACCATCCGAAAGGAAAACACATCACCACCTCATGGTGGCACGTCTGGATTTCGTTTAAGAAACAGTCCAACCAGAGGTGTGAGCTCCACTGCGGCAGATTCCGAACGGCCCGGGGAAAAGCAACGTGTCACGGCGCCACGCCGACGTCGAGGTCCTCGCTGCGAGTGCGCCGGGCGCCCACACCTGACGGCCATGCGCACGGAGGGAGGTCAGACCATCCCCTCCGCCCCTTCTCACGGGAGCCTGACGTTTCCTTTGTATCCTCGTCAGGTTGCCCAAGTCCCTGCTCTGCACACACCAGCCAGACCTGAACATCCAGAGTGAGCTTCTGTGCTGCCCATTGAGCTGGAGATGATTCACGTTAAAGGTTTTGCCCACAAGGACATTAAAATGTAAATGAGTAATCGGTGGAGCAGGTACGCTGGAGCCAGAGGGTAAACAGGGCCGCGGAGATCACAGGAGCAGAGCCTGTGACCCCGTGGGGATGAGACTGCTGGCTGCAGGCATTACTCAGTCACAGAGGAGAACACTTCGACGCCTGCAGGGAGAGACAGGGCTGGGTGTGCTCAGCTCCCACCCGCCCCTCATCTTTCTGGACACGTTGGGACCGAGATTTCTGACACACCGGCCGCGAGCAGAGGGGCTGGTTCCACAACACTGTCAGCTGAGGGCTCAGCTGGAATGAGACGGACACGCAGACAGGTGTCCCCGCTGGAAAGACACCCTCGGGGAGAAGACTGGCCGCAGTCACAGGACGGACATGGCGCAGCTGGGCCCCGCCCGGTCCTGACGGCGTGATTAGCAGCGTGCTCGGCCCGGGAACATGTGGACTGCAGCTCTAATCTCCGCAGTCAGCGGTGACTTCGATGTCCTGCGCTGGTGATCTTTCCCTCCACTCCCCCCAGAGAACAGGTAGGATGCAGATTGTCCAGAACCAGGATCCCGACAGCCTAACGTGCACTTGGGGAGAATCCACACTGTGTCCTCGTGGCCAGGCCCGGGGAAGACGTCCTGTATGTGATCGGTTCGCAGGAAACATAAGTGAGCCTCCCCTGGCCCGTGTGGCTCAGCGGGCAGAGCGTCGGCCTGCGGACCAATGAGTCTCGGGTTCGATTCCGGTCGAGGGCGCGGACGTCGGTTTCGGTTCATCCCCGGCCCTGGTCGGGGTCGTGCGGGAGGCAACCAGTCGATGTGTCCCTCTCACGTCGATGTTTCTCTCTCTCTCCCCCACTCTATCTGAAGATAAATGGAAAAATATCCTCAGATGAGGATTAAAAAATAATAATGATAAAATAAATAAAAATAAGTGATTCTTTCACCTTCAGCGACCACAATCACCCACTGTGCTGTTATAACTGGTGCCCAGGGAGACGCTCGGCCCCCTCGCTGCCCTAACTGCCTGGGCACAGCTGGGCGCTCAGTGCCAACGGGCGGGTATAACCTGTGTTCATCCCTCACCACCTCCTCCCTTCACGCGGACGCTCCGCAGACTCCGAGCAGAGCCCCAGTCAACGCTCACAATTCTGCTGAGAAAACCGTCCCCAGATGCTGCGGCAGGCGTGTCGCTGTGAGCGCCCGTTCTGTGGGGTCCTCGGACAGCAAGGGGCCCCGTGTTTCTCTGGGCGTCTCGCCTTTCTCGGCCGCGCTTTTTAAAAGTTCTCTGTATGAAGGCGTGCGCTTAAAACTGTTGTTTCCCGGGTGAGCCCCTCGCCCACTCTCACCCCCCGAGTGATCCCCTCGCCCACTCCCACCCCCCGAGTGATTCCCCTCGCCCACTCCCACCCCCCGGTGATCCCCTCGCCCACTCCCACCCCCCGGTGATCCCCTCGCCCACTCCCACCCCCCGGTGATCCCCTCGCCCACTCCCACCCCCCGGTGATCCCCTCGCCCACTCCCACCCCCCGGTGATCCCCTCACCCACTCCCACCCCCCGGTGATCCCCTCGCCCACTCCCACCCCCCGGTGATCCCCTCGCCCACTCCCACCCCCCGGGTGATCCCCTCGCCCACTCCCACTCCCGGGACCCACGTCCCCTCCCTCTGGAGGGCTCGCACAGAGACCCCTGAAGACTCCTCCCAGGTCTGAGAACTTGAACACACCACCTTGGTGAAATGCCATTTTGCATGTTCATAAGTTCAGAAATCAACGGATGAGTGGAGGACGCGCTGGGGAGCGTGCTGCCCACCCCGGGCCACTTGGCGCCGTCGGCCTCGGAAAGGGGGTGGCGGATGAGACGTCAGCAGCGCAGCCTCCACGGAGGGGGCCTCTCGACACCTTTTGGGGACGGTGTGTGTTTGACGGTAACTGGCAATAAACAGCCCTTCTTTGGACTCCCCTAGGTCTGATTCGCCTGCAGGAGCTCATCAAAGCTCCCTCCCGGTACAACATCAAAGTCAAAATCCGGCAGCTGCCCTCTGGGAACAAGGACGCGAAGCCTTTGCTCAAAGAGATGAAGAAGGGCCGGGAGTTCTACGTGATCTTCGACTGCTCCCACAGGACGGCCGCCCAAGTCCTGAAGCAGGTAGGAGGGTGGGCGGAGGTGGGGAGGGCAGAGCCCATTCTCCCTCTCGGAGACGCGGCCGGGCTCGCTCGGTGCCGCTGGCCCCGCCACCGCCAGCTGAGGCTGGGACTGTCCTTGTCAGCGCCTGTTGGGGGAGCCCAGGGCTCGGGGAGTTGGGTCTCCTTGTCGAAGGTCCTGTGCACTCGTTGGGCACGGATCCTGCCGCACAGGAGGAGAGGAGAGGGTGTCATCGCAAGGCGACCAAGCTTCCGTTTTTACATCGTGGAAGAGACTGAGCGGGTCTCGGTGCCTGACGTGCCCTGAACACGCGGATTCCAGGCGGAGGGCAGAGGGCCGGGCCCAGGAAGGCGCTGCGTGGCGTCCGCCTCCGAGCGCAGTGGGGGCGGAGCTGGGTAACCTGTGAAATCTCACACAGAGGGAAGATGCTGGTGATGTGAAGAAGAGTGATGAGCGCAGCACGGAGCCGCCCGGGCACTTGGGGAGGGAGCGTCTCATGCTGGAGGAAGAAGGCTCGGCATTTGGAAGAAAGAAAAGCGCAGACTGCCAGTTCTCACCCCGGAGGGATTGGCCCCTCGGGGACTTGCGGCAATGTCTGGACACATTTTTTATTGTCACACTGGGGACGGGGCAGTCCACTGGTCACTGAGGGCCAAGGTGTAAGCACCTGTCATGCACAGGCCAGCCCACCCCAGAGAACTGCGGCCTAAAATGCAATCGAGCTGAGGCTGAGAAATGGTGACTGAGCCCGGACAGTGGGACAGGCCTCCAGGTGCTTAAAATAGAAGCATTAATTAAAAATCAGGGCGTTGAATTTGGGGGAACCAGGGAAAAGTCGCCGGCTATTTGTGTGTGGCCTGATGGGTGTGTTTAAGTGGTCACTGTGGCCTCGGCAAGGTCCTTGTCCCAGGTCACAGCTGGCCCTGGCCAGGCAGCTCTGATGGTCTGAGCGTCGTCCCAACACGCCAAGGTTGCAGGTTCGATGCCCGGCCAGGGCACATACGGGAATCAGCCAATGCCTGCACAGATAAGGGGAACAACAAATCGGTCTTTCTCTCTCCCTCTCTCCCTTCTTCTTCTCCCCCTAAAATCAGTTTTTAAAAGGAATTTTAAATGACACAAACCGAGGTTGCATTTCCCGGTTTAAAGGTCAGGTGTGCTGTGTAGCTGACAGGTCAGGGCACCCAGGTGGGCTTGATGCCCCCCCCCCGACCCTCCAAGAAGCTGACGTGAATTGAGAGTGATAATCACAACCCAGGACTCTCTATTCTGGTCAAAATGAGGCCCGGGGACTCCGTGTGACCTAGTGTCACCGGCTCCGTGAGCCCTGGTCGACACCTGTAGAAACAGACGGAGACCCCACCCCGCAGGTGTGCCCAGTAACTCCCTGGGGAGTATGTGGCAGCCGAATGAGGGTCCTGATTCCCGCCGCCCCTCAACCAATGTCCTTTACCTGAGAACGGAAGGAAGAGAAGGTGACACACATCCCTTACCGAGGGCTCACCAGCGCCTGTGACATGCGGATCCCGGGGTCCTCACACCCCGAGGTGATGATGTTCTCCCTGCAGAGCTGGGAGCCTGCAGCTGAGACCGGGAAGCGCCCTCACCAGGGCACTCTGAGCAGCCCCTGCCCGGCGGCCTCCAGGCTCCCTGGGCGCAGCCTGTGTGCCCACGACCTGCGGGCCCTTCTCGGGATGGGAACGCACTTCGTTCCAAAGCGGGCTTCCAGGATTTCTGGGGAATATACCAGCACTTAGGTGAAATCAGTATGGATAGCTTTTATTTCTTTGGTGACTAAGATCACTGCTGAGAAAACCCTCTCGGCCGGGATAACGTCCCTGCCTTCCCGGCAGCTGTGTCGTATTTTACCACTTCTTAACGATCGGTAAGAAAAAAGACACCAAACGCACTTTAAGGAAGGCAGTTGGCATTTATCTACAAGTGAAGATTGGAGAAAAGTCTATCGTTATTCTTGGACGTGCTAATTATTCTAGCAGAGTAATTACTTCTATTCAGATTGAACAAGTACTGTATGATGAGAATCTGAAAAGTTATTTCCCCAAAATTAGTGAGAAATTCAAATGTCAAGACTTGATGAAGCTGCAGAGACTCGGGGCTTCGTGGGAACCAAGGGCTTGGTCAGGCTCTGCAGGCGGAGCGTGTGCCCTTGGGACCCCCGGGGCCTCCCCACAGCCCCCGGACGCCCTCGTCTCACCTGCCCTCATTGGAGACCCTGGCTCCCTGCTCCTCGCGTTCCCAAGTCCCTCTCGCTCACTCCTGCCGAGCGTCAGCCACAGGGCTCTGGCTGGTGGGAGGAGAACCCAAGAGGCAGGCAGAGGACACCACCCGCGGGACGCCTGACCGCACCGTGCTGGGCCGCAGGCACCCAGCTCCCTCCATCGACACAACGAGCCTGATGCCCCTGCTATGATCCTAATTCTGCACCTCGAAGCCCAGAGACGGTATTGACTCCACGCACGTGGGCTGAGCCTGCTCTTCACGGGAAAATCAGTGGCCGGCGTGGCCTGACCCCGCCCCCGCCAGCCTCCTCGCCAGCCCCTGGCCTCTGATAGAAACACCTGGCTGGTCCCGGACACCCCGTCCTTTTCCCACTTTCCTGCCTTTCCACGGGCATTTTCCAGCACCCGGAACATTCTGTGCCAAAGTCGGCCTCAGCTAGGCCTTCGCCATGGTCTCAAGAGACACAGGGCAGAGCCCTTCCCTCTCCTGAGACCTGACTCTCTGTGCTGTGGCACCGGCCCCGTGAACATCTGTGACCAGTGCATCCTCTCCTTCGCTGCCCAGACCGCCTACAACCCTCAGGCTCCAGGGGGCAGAGCCTGGGGTGTGTTCTCCCAAAGCTCAGCACCCACACTGCACACACTGTGCCCACACTGCACCCACACACTGCACCCACACTGCATCCACACACTGCATCCACACTGTACCCACACTGCACCCACACACTGCATCCACACTGCACCCACACACTGCACCCACACTGTACCCACACTGCACCCACACTGCACCCACACACTGCATCCACACTGTACCCACACTGCACCCACACACTGCATCCACACTGCACCCACACACTGCACCCACACTGTACCCACACTGCACCCACACTGCACCCACACTGCACCCACACACTGCATCCACACTGTACCCACACTGCACCCACACACTGCATCCACACTGTACCCACACTGCACCCACACACTGCATCCACACTGTACCCACACTGCACCCACACACTGCATCCACACTGTACCCACACTGCACCCACATTGCACCCACATTGCACCCACACTGCACCCACATTGCACCCACACTGAGCCCACACTGCACACACTGCACCCACACTTCACCCACATTGCACCCACACTGTACCCACACTGAGCCCACACTGCACCCACACTGCACCCACACTGCACCCACACTGCACCCACATTGCACCCACACTGAGCCCACACTGCACACACTGCACCCACACTGCACACACTGCACCCACACTTCACCCACACTGCACCCACATTGCACCCACACTGTACCCACACTGAGCCCACACTGCACCCACACTGTGTGTCCTCTGTGCAGCTCTGTGGAGAAAGTCACTGACATGGTGGATGGATGAACCGTGCCCTGTGCTCGGAGCTCTCAGTGAGCGATCTCCAGAACCACCTCCCTTCCCCAGCTCAGTGTGCTGTCCTCTCAACTCCATCGAGCACGTTCCACCAAGTCACTCCCTGTGCCTCAGTTTCTTCAAAAGAACAGTTTTACGGTACCCCCGAAGTGTTGCATTATTAAGAACTGGAATGCATTTGAGCCTACGATTCTACTTCCTGAAAATAAGCTCGCCTCTTTGGAGAGTCGCATCGCGCTTTCACATCCTGTAACAGGGCTGAGAACACAGGTCACTGTCTCCCACACAGGGGGTGGAATCCTGACCATTCTCCGATGGGGAGGAAGGGATGCAGGACTTCTTGGTCCAGCAGGGAGCTGCACGGGGGCTGGGATCCCTGAGCTGCATGGGGGCTGGGATCCCTGAGCTGCATCAGGCTGGGACCCCTGGGCTGCACGGGGGCTGGGATCCCTGAGCTGCATCAGGCTGGGACCCCTGGGCTGCATGGGGGCTGGGATCCCTGAGCTGCATCAGGCTGGGACCCCTGAGCTGCACGGGGGCTGGGATCCCTGAGCTGCACGGGGGCTGGGATCCCTGAGCTGCATCAGGCTGGTTCCCCTGGGCTGCATTGGGCTGGGATCCCTGGGCTGCACGGGGGCTGGGATCTCTGAGCTGCACGGGAGCTGGGATCCCTGAGCTGCCTGGGGGCTGGGATCCCTGAGCTGCCTGGGGGCTGGGATCCCTGAGCTGCACGGGAGCTGGGATCTCTGAGCTGCACGGGAGCTGGGATCCCTGAGCTGCACGGGGGCTGGGATCCCTGAGCTGCATCGGGCTGGGACCCCTGGGCTGCAGAACCACTGGTGGGTGAGCAGGAACATACTTGTTCTGACCCAGAAAACGGGTTCTCTTATTACAAGACCAAATGCATCGGAGCAGGGACCCCCCAACACTTGCAGGAACGAGTATCACCCCATAATTAGCTGTTAGCGTCCATTACAACATCTTAGTACCAAAATATTTTGTAGAATTATATTAGATTTCCTCCTGTTGTACTTTTTCTTTTCTATTAATTAACATAAAAGTGAGGCCAGAGAGAACATGTATTTTTTAATGCCTGGCTTCCCTCTGCTGGGCAGCGCAGCTGACTAATCAGACACTGGTGTGTGCTGACCCTTCCCTGGTCTGTGCTGCCCAACGGCTGTGAGCAGAGGTGGGCGTCATGTGTGTTACGAGCTTCGGGCTTCATGTCTCAGGACAGAGAATCCAACCCACTAAGGTCCATCCTGATCATCAACGCACAGAATAGGCCGAAGACCTTAGGAGCTGCCTTGTAACGAACACTTCCGATGTGCCGGGCCCTGGGCTACGCAGGGAGATGCACCCTCACCCAACCTCAATGAGAAAAGTCTGCTCGAGAAACCGCAGAGCTCCGAGAGGTTTTGTAACTTTCCCGAGGTCACAAAGCCCGCAGGTGGCTGGTCTGGGATCTGAAACTCATCTCAGGATTGAAGAGTAAAAGAAATACCTTCTTCTGCTACTGGTCCTCAGAGTTACGGAGCCTGGAACGCATTTTGCTTGACCGTTGAACGTCTTCGGTTATAGATGATCCATTTCCCCTCAAACATCCGATCGTTTCTCGTCTAATAAGTCCTCAAGAAATGCCGATTGTGTCAAAAGCCCGTGGTCGGTAGGCACACAGAGACATTCATTCTTTTGCTCAACACACACTTGCTGAGCGCTGACCGCAGAGGGTAAAGATACATACAGCAAGCGAAAACAACAAAATCCAGCCTCTGCCCCCGTAAGGCAAACACAGACCTTGAAAGTGAGTGTCATCGGTGTGGCTCGTCGGTGTCTACCCACTGCTTGGAGACCACGGAGCAGGAAGGACCTGGGACTAGTCCTGGTGGCAAGTTGGGAGACCCAGTTGCAAACTCTGCATTTTCTGCAGTGGAATAAACTGAGTACCACGTATCGGACCCTCACTCTGAGCCAGAATGTGCTCCGCACGTCACTGGGGTGATACTTCTTATCTTCTCAACACATCGCATGGTACAGCTGAGAAACAGGAAGGTTCCTGATCGTACCTCAGCTGCAAATCAGATTCCAACATGACCTGAGTTTGAGCAAGTCGCCTCATCTCTCAAACAGGGTTGTTGGATTCTCACCTGGCTGAGGCCCCTTCAGCTCCAAGTGACCAAGAGTCCCCTGACTGGTCCGGACACAAACACGTACACATCGCCTTATACTTAGTACACTCTCAGATAAATAGGGAGACCATTTAGCGGTTCATTGTTTTTCAGAGTTCTCGGAGTCCTCTGGTAGTCTTTGAGACAGTTAAATGGCGACAAGCTCATTACTTTGGATACATTCTGACAATGTAATGATGATGAATCTCTACTTATCCTACCGGACGATACTTTGTAGCATATTATATAACTACTCAGCAGCACAGTCTCACAGTAATTAGATTTCTCTCAGGCTGATATTAAAATTGATTTACATTAGCTGAGCACACAGTTTGGTTGAAGGTGTGGTTCATAGACATGTGTGCGTTATTAAATATACACAAGGATTTATTGACCGCTATGAACAGCCAACAATTAACTGAAGGGTTTGAAGTTTGTCCGTGTTTTTAGGATGGGATACCCGTTTGCGGAATCTCAAGCTCCACACTGCTGGTTTGGGGAAGGACTTAGAGTTGTTTCAATCCGCGTTGATAATAAAAATCACGTAACTTCAGAAATGCTCCAGTGCTTAATTCCAGCCGCATCAAAACGTTGCCGTAATAGGTGATAAGGAGAAATCATTGCTGCATGGAAGTGGGGAAATGTAGACAGAATCCAGTGGAGGATTTGAAGGTCTGTACCTCGGAGCAGCTCTTCAGCCTGGAGCAGGTCCGTCAAGCTCAGAGTTCATGCCTCTCCACGTGGCTTTTTCCTTCGTAAACAAAGATGTCACCAAGGATCCCGCCCCCTCTTCCCCCATGACTGTTACCAAAACCTTTGTCCTGAGAATGATCCTGTGAGATGTAGATTCACCATTTATCCAGCTAACATGTATTGGATGTTCTCTATGTGCTGAAGACAGGGCCTGTAAAGGGCTGATAAAATTCCATGGAAAACTCCAATGTGCTAAATGGGGTCGTTTAGCCCGGCCGCCATAGCTCAGTGGATGGAGCGTGGCCCCATGGACTGAGAGGTCCCGGTTCAATTCCCGGTCAGGGCACATGCCCGGGTTGTGGGCTCCATCCCCAGTAGGGAGCGTGCAGGAGGCGGCCAATGACATCAATGTTTCTAGCTCTCCCTTCCTCTCTCTCTAAAAAAAAATCAATAAAAACATATTTTTAAAAGAAAGTAACCTGGCCCTGGCCAGTTTGGCTCAGTGGTTAGAGCATCGGCCTGCGGTCCAGAGAGACCCGGGTTCGGTTCCCGCTAAGGGCATGTACTTCGGTTGCAGTTTGTCCCCGGCCCTGGTTGGTCGTGCGGGTGGCAGCCACTCGATGTGTCCCTTTCACATCGATGTTTCTCTCTCTCTCTCTTCCTCTCTCTCCCTCCCACTCTATCTGAACAAAACAAACAAAAAAAAGTAACCTGGTTCAAATACTATAACTCTGCTCTATTTTTCACATCTCTGGACTGAGGGTAACACTCCCTTCCTAATTCTGTATGAAGGAGCTGTTGCAGCAGAGAACACAGTGTAGCCATCGGCAAAAGGCAGCTATAATCACGATTGTTATGGCTTTAAAACGTGGGTTTGGTTGATACAAACTGAGGTTCTTAATCCTTTAAAACGTGATATAAATTGACGGCTGCATGTGTCACCGGGAGAGCTTCTCACACATGCGATGCCTGGAACACACCCAGACCAAATAAACTGGAATGTTTAGGGTGTTATAGGCGTTGGTATTTTTTAAATTCTTTGGAGATTCTGATGTACTGAGAAACAACGATATAACTAATTATTTTCTGAGCCTGGTAGTTATCAGGTGAATTGACATAGTAAAGTCGTCCAAGAAGCAAAGACAGCTGAGGAAAGGACCCAGGTCAGCCTGAGTTCACAAGGTTGTACTTAATCTCAGGACCAGCACGACCACTACTCGTGACTGCGCGGCTCTCTCCCGCAAAAGGTTACCTTCAGGCAAACTGGAAGTGTAGTTTTTATTACCTCCGTTATCAAAGAAGCTATTACAAAAGATGACCATGTATTCAACCCGCTTTCTGTTAACCTTCCAGCTCCCAGGCGTGCTCAGAGCTCTGCTGGTGAGCTTTTCCCCCCGTACTCTGACTCCATCCTCCCACCAGGTTTCCCAGGATGTGGCAGTCTGGTCGTTCGGTCCACGTACTCCTCCAGGGGCTCCGCTTCCTCCTGGTTCACAGGCTGCCTGCCCCACTCTGCCCGGGGAGCCCTGTCCCTCACCCCAGGTCCGCGTCTGTGCCCCTGACGGGCCTCCGCCCTGCTGTGCACCTGCTCGTCTGGTGAGATCTCCTCTGAAGCCAAACGCAGCCCGGCCAGCGTCCGCTCCACTAATGAACACACACTGGTGCCCGCACATGGGTGCCCGCTTCCCTGTGCCTCCGCCCCGCCTCCGAGGGAGAGGTTACGACAGAATTACAAAGGCACCTCCCAGAAGTCAGCTATCCCACAGCCAGCACGCATGGAAAACCCTCCACTCCTCCTTGACTTCTCCAGCAGGCAGGCGGACGGTGGCTGGGTGCGTGACGGGAAGAGCAAGCCCTGGACTCTCTCGTGGCCTGTGTCTCTGCACACGCGTGTGGTTGGTATGTGTATGAACGGAGGAGCACGGAGAAATTCAGAGAGCTGACGGCGTTGACCGAGGCATTTTCCTCTGGATACACGCACTCGACATTAACACGGCGAAGCTGCGTGGTCTCGTGTGCCCGATCGCGGGAGATGACCAGGTGAGGTACTTTAACAGACGGGCACACACGCAGCCGTCTGAGGCCCAACAGGTGGCTCCCCTCCGGCGCCGGAGACCAGCAGCCCGAGGCGTCGGGGAGAACCCTTTCCGCGTCCGTGCGGCCTCCGCAGGCGGTCCCCACTGCCCGGCTGTGCCCCCCGCCCTGGCACGCTGCCTTCCCGTCTGTTTCCAGTTCCACCCTCTCTGCCTCCGACCCTGTGGGGGCTCACACTGCGCCCGCCTGGCTCATCTGAAGTCATCTCCCCAAATCACTGCTCTGAGCTTCGTCGTGTCCGCCAAGGTCCTTGGTCCATGTAAAGTAATAGTCACAGACTCCGGAAACTAGGACGCAGCCTTCTGCAGGGAGCCGTCCCCCAGTCTACGCCGTCAGACGGGTATTCCCTACACGCCCGAGATCCCGGGGCCCCGATGCACCGTCTGCACGTCCGCCGTGACCGGGTGGGTGAGTTACTGCCCTCGACACGGCGGGCGTGTCCCTGTTACAGCAGCAGAGACTGGTCGGAGCTGCCCGTCCTCAGCGTGTGCTGCTGACCAGCGACGGGGGAGAAGCTGTCGGCGGACGAGCGGCCCGAGTGGCCCAAGCGGGGCGCGGAGGTGAGCCTGGCGGACCCCGGGAGCTCGGGCCTCCCCTCGAAACTGCTGCGCTGAGAGTGGCTGTTGTCCGCGGGCCCTGGAGGTGACGTCTCTGCTGAGACAGCTGACTTCTGTCTTGAGGGGAAACTATACCTTCAGCCCCGTTGCTCGTCACGCACTGGGAGGCTGCTCATTGGGAGTTACTGTCCGGAAGCTGCGTGTGCTGGTTACAATGTATCCTGTCACTGAGAAGGTCGTGAAGAAGCCGGAGGCCCCGAGGGGCCTGGTGTTCGGGGGATGGACGGGGATGAACCCTCACAGAAATCACAGTGACACCTCGGGGCTGCCGGGAGCATGCCAGGTCCCACGCCATCTCTGCCGCAGCGATGGCAGCACCGTGCCAGGTGTTTGTGACACGGAGTTGCCCTTCGCCCGGATGCTGAGTCTGGGGGAGTCTTTTCTGCTGCCTCCATGGGACGGCGTTCCCTGCTGGGAAAGGACCAGGACAAACACGGGGCAGCTTCTTCCGACACCGGACACGCTGTTGGGAGACTTTTACCGGAGTCTCCCGGCATCTTCTAGGCCAACTCCTCACCAGCTCCAGGCTCTGGGCCCCAGAACGGTCTGGGTCACCTTCATTTAGACGGGAGCGAAGACTCAGGCCAGGGCCCAGGCTGGGTGCGTTGGCGTCACCCATTGGCAGCCGTGACGGTGGTGGCAGGGACAGTCCGCGCTACCAGGGACGAGGTCACGCGAGCTCTGTTCCGAAATCTCCGGAAGGAGCGGGGCCAAGGCCAGCCCCGTGTCCAGGAGTCACACTGCGTCCCGTTGACACAACGGACCCCATGACGGTCCCTCAGGAGCCCACCTGCATCGAGGGTTTATTCCACCTTCTGACGATTGATTCCTCCACGGAAGAGAGAAAGCAGTTGTGGTTTTCTAGCCACGGAAACAGCAGAGTCGTCACTGCGTGTCCGTGGTGGCCCGATACTGGGCGAGGTCCCAATGCCTGTGTCACCTTATCAGCCATGTCACCCCGTGGGTTCAGTTTTTTAAAATGCATGTTAGCGGACCGCGGCCTTGCCGTTGGGAGATGACGCTGTCCAGGCGGAAGGAACACCACAGGGACACAGGGCGCGCGGGCGCTTGGCGTGTTCTCCGTGTTCGTCAGGCTTTTCCGAGAAAGAGAACCAGCAGGTGAGTGGAGGCTGGTACAGTCCTGCACAGAGAGAGGGTTACTGTGAGGGCTTGGCTCAGGCGGCGACAGAGGCTGAGGTCGGCCCGCCGCCTGCAGGAGACCAGGAGCTGTGGCTTCAGTCCGAGTCTGAAGGCCCAGGAACCAGGTCCCAGCCCAGCCCGGCAGCGAGCGGGAGGGGCGACCTCCCCCTTCTCCTGCCTTTCGTTCTGCTCAGGCCCTCGGGACCGGGCAGTGACCTCCACCTTCGCCAGGGCCGTTGGCTTCACTGAGGCCCAGCTCAGAAGCTCACCTCGTCGGAGACGCCCACAGACACACCAGAACCGACGTTTAATCGGGTCGATGGCGGAGTCAGGTTCCCGTGTAAAATCAACCCTGCTGGTCTCGAGTCTGGCTGATGGCCTCTCAGGGACACCGAGCGTGATGACCTGGGGATGGCGTTCATTGGAGACCTTGGTCCTTGAACCCGCCGGCTGCCCCAGCGTGGAGGTCACGGTCTCCCGGGAACACTGCAGCTGCTCCCGGCCATGCGTATGTGCTGCGAGGGGCTCGCATCTTCACACACGGAGCTGGCGTCATCCCGAAAACACATTTTGGACCAAAATGGTTACGTGTTTGTTTGAAAGGAGAGGCCAGAAAAGCAGAGCTCAGCTGTCAGCGCACGGAGACCCCTCCCGCCCTCCTGACCGGCTGCCGATGAGGAACTGCGTGTTTCCCCTGAGCTTGTCTGGCGGCCCAACAGGGGCACACGTGAGAACACGTACACGGTGCAGGGCTCCTGACGCAAACGAGAAACAATTCGTACCTGCTCAGAAGAAAAGCGGCCGGTTTTGAGTCCAATGACCATCTGGTCACGCGTCAAGGGCGTGAGAGGTGAAATGTCAGAACCTCCCGGCTTCCTTGGCCAACGCAAGCACACGCCCCACCCGGGTGCAGGGGCCGGGACATCAGCCCGCCGTGCGCCCTCACGTGGGAACCTGGCGAGGCGCTGAGGGTGTCCACTCGGGGGCCCCCGCAGCAGGACGAGTGGGGCAGCGGCACCGTCCCTGGTGTGGATACAACGCTACCGAGAGGGTGGGTTCTCGCTAACTACCGTCTCAGTCGGCGACGCGCTCTCGAGGGTTACTGAGGAACTTTGTTAAGAATGATAGATAATACTGTTAAGAGAAGAGGTCGGTGGAAGCCGTCCAGGGAGACACGCCATGAGCACGGAAAGCACTGGCAGCCAGGTGTCTGCACGTCAGTGCGTGTGACATGATCTATTCTGTGCCATTGAAACGAAAAGTGGGGCCCGAGCCGGCTGCTGAGGGCGCTGCCTGGAAAGGGTGCCCGCCCAGGTCGGCCCCGCGTCCAGCAGACAAGTCCGGTGTCAAAACCCTCAGAGCCTGTGCTCCCTAGGAAGACGCCAGCTTCGCAGAGGACTGTTAGTATGTCGTGCTCATAGTTTTAATTTGAAAATCTGACATGTATCTGGATGTGACATTTTCTTAATCCCTTAATGACTTTCAGCCAAAATACCAGCATACAAAGAAATCGTTGTGACTGGTACATTTACGGAGTCTCCTGCTCTCAGATGATGGGCGATCACGAAGACAGGGTTTAAAAAGCGTCCCCTTTGAGCTATTGGCTTTATTCTTCCCTGAGAGTTTCTCACGCATCTGGGTGCCAAAGAGTCGTCCAAGTTGACCGGTCGACGATCCATGACTGTACTTGTTTCTTCATTTCCAGGACATTCAAGGGAGAAGTCAGAACGCACTGACCCGCGTAGGAAAGTCAGGAACAGCGACTTGTCCGGCACGCCCCAAAAAAAGTGTCCCAGGGATTCTTCTGCACTCAGAGTAGTAGCCCTATTAGCTGCTTGTTCAATGCGTCTTTGTAACTCCTTCTTGACATTAAATAAGGGACGTATCAAATGACTCTCTGCCTCCGGGTACAACAACACAGCACTAGTAAAAATGATTCGTTGAATGATCGCTCAAAGGAAACAGCTGTCTGGTCCTCGCTGGGTTTTTTCTTATTACTGCTCCAATGCCATGGCTAGTGGTTGGTCTTTTTAGATTCTGTTTCTTCCCGGCTCAGTCTTGGAAGGTTGGAGGCTTCTAGCAATGTGTCCTGTCTTCCAGGTCGTCTGACTGGCTGTTTACAGGATGTAAGGACCCTGTGGATTTCTGCGGCATCGATTCCAACTTCTTCCACTTCGGATTTTATTCATTCGCGCTGTTTCTTTCTCCACGAGTTTGGCTAAAGGTTTATCCATTTCGTTGATCTTTTCAAAGAAGGAGCTCCTGGTTTCATTGACCTTCTCTATCGTTTTTATAAGTCTCTGTTGCGTAGATATCCACTCTGATCTTTCCTTCCTTCCGTTTGCTTTGGGTTCTGTTTGTTTTTCTTTTTCTAGTTCGTTTATGTGTCAACCTGGACTCCTATTTGGGAACTTCACTGTTTCTCGAGCCTGTGTGGCTACAGACTTCCTCGTGGGACTGATTTTGTTGTATCCTCTGAATTTTGGAGTGTTGTGGTTTCATTTCCATTTGTCTCGAGGTGGTCTTTGATGGCCTGTTCGATTTCCTGTTTGATCTACGGGGTGTTTACTAGCCTGTGGTTTGGGGTCCACGGGTCTGTGCCTTTTCCAGTTTTCTCCTTGTTGTTGATTTCCCGTTTCATGCCACTGGGGTCAGGAAAGACGCTGGATAGGATGTCCATCTTCTTGATTTTATTGAAGCTTGTTTTCTGGCCTAATAAGTGGTCTATCTAGAGAATGTTCCATGTGTCCTTGCAATACAATTTTAACCAGCTTTTGAATGAAATTTTCTATAAATGTCCAATGTGATATTTAAGGCCATCATTGTCTTATTAATTTTCCGTCCGGATGATTTATCCATTGATGTGAGTGGGTGTAACGTCCCCTGCTGTTATTGCACGACTGTGGATTTCTGTCTGTGTCTGTGAATAATGACTTCGTGTGCTGAGTGCGTGGATGTCTGTGATGCTATCCTCTTCTCGGGCTGACCCCTTCGTCGTTATGCAACGTCTCTCTGCAACATTCTTTGTTTTAAAGTCTATTTTGTCTGCTGTGAGCAGGGTCCCCAGCTTCCTCTTCCTTTCGACCTGCAGCAGTGTCTGTTCCTGTCCCTTCACTTCCAGCCTGTGTCCCCTGAAGTGAGTCTCTTGTCAGCGGCGTGGAGATGGGCCGGGCTCCTCGATGAGCCAGCCGCCGTGTCTGCCCCCCGGGGCGTCTCGTTCCCGCGCGCAGAGTAACTGCTGATAAGCACGTGCATGCTGCCGTTTCCTTCGCTGTTTCCGTAGTTTTCTCTGCTCCTGTCTTCTGTTGCCCTTCTCAGCTGGTCTGCCTTGCTGTGTTGGGTTCCTTTCTCTTCAGTAGGATTTGGTGTGTGGCTGCCAGGGTCTGTGCATATCCTTCTGTAGCTACAGCAGTCCATTTTGAGCCTCAGGCACTGAAGTTCAAATACACTGCAAAGGGACCTGGCCCGAAGCTGAGGCGACTGAATGACTCCATTGTTATCATCAATGGACCTTCCTCGACATCTTCCAATAATAGGTTAATTACCCCTAGAAGTAAAGGAATTTCGCCTAAGATTATAGTTGCCCCACGAGTTGGGAGGCATTTGCAGGTACTTGTGAACCTTTCTGACTCCTGTAATCGCTGTCACTCCCACTATTGTACCGGTCCCCTGAGCGGGGCGGGGGGGGGGGGGTAAGGGGGGGGGCTTCTGTCTTTAAAATCGGACGAGCAAGAAGAATCGTTGCTGAGGATCTGGGGAGGCTGTGCCCCCAGCCCGCCAGTGTAATGAAGCGCTCCTTTACAGTTCGGCTGTGCGTCTCTGGTTATCTCGGGGACACATTACAACACAAGGACCACATTTTTCTCCCCTTCGACGCTTTATGTTTTTTAAAATTTTTTTATTTTTTTCCTTTATTGATTTTTCAGAGAGAGAGGAAGGGAGAGGGAGAGAGATGGAAACATCGATGAGAGAGAACGTCGATTGGCCACCTCCTGCATGCTCCCCACTGGGGATTGATCCCACAACCAGGGCATGTGCCCTGACCGGGAATTGAACCAGTGACCTCTTGGTGTATGGGTCGATGCTCAACCACTGAGCCACACTGACCGGGCCACGCTTTATGTTTTTGATGTCATATTTTAGGTGTTTTTGTTTTGTGTATCACTACAACAGTATCAAGTTTATTTTAAAAGCCTAGGCCTTTAATTGGTGGAAAACCCTCCGTAACGAAGTTTGAAAAGAAACACCAGCCCGGCCGGTGGGCTCACTGGGTTGATGTTGTCCCAGGGACTGAGAGGTCTCTGTTTCATCCCCGCTCAGGGCACAGGCCCGGGTTGTGGGTTCGATCCCCAGTGGGGGGCATGCAGGAGGCGGCCGATGGATGTTTCTCTCTCACATCAATGTTTCTGTCTCTCTCTCTAAAAAATTCAATAAAAACATATTAAAAAAAAAAAAAAGATGCATCAGCGCAGGTGACAGGCTGAACGCTGGGAGCCTCTGGTTTCTCTGTCGGTTCCAGAAACTGTTTCGGCCTCAGCGTCCAGCTGTCATCCTGACATAAAGTGGCCTGGTTCCCTCCCAGGGGCCAGTCCTGGCTGCAGCGGCACTGTGTAATGACTAATGAAGAATTGGATTCCTGCCCAACCCTGGCAGGTTAGCTCGTTACGCTCCAGGGACACCGAGAGGGGCAAGCCCCGGCCGGCCCGGCTTCAGTGATTGATGGCCTGAAGCAGTCGCGCCCTCGCAGACCCGCCGCAAGCCTAGTCTTGTTATCACCGCAGGAGCGACTTCCACGCTGCGGGCTCGTGATTCACACGGAGAGCTTCCTGCCATCTGTCTCATCTCCGTGACATTACACTGTCAGCAAACATCCGCGGGTTTGGCGTTGGCAGAGGCGCCCGCTGTGTGGGGCTGACGTGCCCTGTGCCGTCACCGAGCCCCCCTTCATTCCTTGTCCTGGAAAGTCATGTCACTGTATCCCAGGCACCTTCCAGGACCTCTTGTGACTGGGCTGCCTCTGCCCAGACCCCTTCCATCCGTCTTCTGCCAGAAGTAATGAAAGTCCTCGCTCTTCGGTGCAAATCGGCATGTTTCCGTAGAGCGGTGATGCTCAGCCGTTGCTGAGACGCTACGGAAACCCAGGCTCCATCCTCAGAAACTCTGCGTCAGGGCGTCTCTGCGATGGGGTCTGAGAGCATCCGAGGGCACAGCTCCCCGAGCCGATTCTCCCGGACCCAGCAGCACCGAGCCGTGGACGCCTGACGTCTGTGTGTTCTCGGTCGTCTCCACACACAGACCAGAGCCCAGCACTCACGGCCCTTTGGCACCTGCCCGGAGCAAGGTGCCAGCTTCGACTCGGGGGACTCAGACCATCTGCAGTGTTGACGTCTCAGTGGACCCCATTTCCAGAAACCCCGAATCGGAGCAGTTTAAGGAACGGCCTCACTGAGACCCTCGTCCTTCTTGCCGCCTTTTTCTTCCCTCCTGACCGACTTCGGAGAGACGCACAGAATGTCTGAAGCTAGCGAGACGCCAAGCAGGTACCTGAGATGGGGATGAAGAGGCCGTGAGACTCGTGTAGGACACCCCGTCCTCCGTCTGCGAGGAACCCTCTTCTCCTGTAGGATCGGAGGGGCAGGGCGTGAGGGAGAAGGTCCTCACCCGAGAACATCTCCACACCAGCACCACTAACTCAGCGTGGAGGAGCTCTGCTCCGAGGCGTCAGGACACGTGCTAAAGGTGAGGACCAGTCAGGTGCGCGTCTGAGCCTGGGACACTCGGGAGCCGACGGCGGGGAGGCCGCCCGGGCCGTGACGGAGCTCCGAGAACAGCTCGGTTCCGCGTGAACTATTTTAAATTTGGTCCTCAGTCCGATGACTTGGCTCTGAGTCAAACACAGTCTCACGCAAAGGCCTCGGGTGGAGGTCAGCGGCGTGGGTCTGCGGCCACGTCAGCCATGGGCTCGTTCCCGGTGCCTCGTCCACTGGGTCTGGATTTCCAAAGCTCCTCCTGGCTCGTGTCCCCAGACGTCTGTGGTCCGACTAAGTGTGTGCCTCTCCCTACGGCCGTGTCTGACCCTCCCGTGCTCCTCTCTTGCAGATTCTGTTCATGGGCATGATGACTGAGTACTACCACTACTTCTTCACCACCCTGGTAAGCACATGCCGGCAAGGCATCCCCTGTGCCCGGAAACATCTCGGGGTGTCTGCAGGTCAGCCCGCCAGTGTCGGGCAGGGAGAGCTGGCTGGCTTCTAAGACTCCTCCAACTCCAGAAGTCCCGCAAAGCAGGCTCTCTCTCTCTCTTTCTCCTTTTTTTTTTTTTTTTTATTCTCACCCGAGGACACTTTTGCGCCTATCTTCAGATAGAGCGGGAGGGAGAGAGGGAGGAAGAGAGAGAGACATCGACGTGAGAGAGACACATTGACAAGTTGCCTTCCGCACGACCCCAATCGGGGCCGGGGGCAAACCACAACCGAGGTACGTGCCCTTAGCGGGAACCGAACCCGGGTCTCTCTGGTCTGCAGGCCGACGCTCTAACCGCTGAGCCAAACCGGCCAGGGCCCTTCTTTCTTTCTTAACCAGCATCAGTGCACTGCATCCAGAAAGGGACTGAAAGGAAACTCCCGTTAAACAGAAACTGTCCTTTGCAAGCGATTCCTGAAGAAGCATCGTCAGCGTGTCCCGTGGACACTGAAGGCACACTGGGGTGGGGGGCCTTCCGTGATTCACGCGGTTCCCCTGCTGGTGCCCAGCACACAGCCGGAAGAGCAGCTTGGGAGGTGGTTTGCACATTGACTACTTTGCACCGAAAAAAAATCATGACTCCGAGACTGAGAAATTTTTAAAATCTGTAACACCTTAAATTTGAGAGATGATCCGAACAAGAGCGAATGATTTGGGGCATTTGACACATCAAATGATGTGATGGCCCTCACTCCGTCGATTTCAAAGCTCAGCCACGCCCCCCACACACACCACCTTCCTACCTGAGAGCAAACGGAGCCCACCCCCACTTCCAAGCTGCAGGTGTGTGACTCCAGTCCACTCCGACTGGGATGTCCAATGAGAATACCGTTCACGAAAGGAACCTGGCAGGTAGGCTGGCGAGGGAGGGAGACCGGGAATTCGGAACGAGGGCCAGGAGGCAGCCTCCGGCGTGTCTGAGCCCAGAAGGGGTGCAGGGGACCCCGAGACAGTGCTCTGGGCGGTTGTCAGAAGCACCCCTGTGTGGAGCTGGGCCCGGAGCAGGTGCAGGGCGGCGGTGCTACCAGGTTTCCGTTTCCGTGGCCGACCCCCCTCCTTGACCTGATCCTTTCCTCTGTCGGAGAGGCAGGGACCTTGAGAACCACCTTTGTTCACAGATACAGCCCTTCTCCCATCGGGATCCCCGGGTGTCACTCAGGTGACACGACCCCTCCTCCGAACGTTCTCTCACCCCCTGGGGACACACCCCTGAGATCCAGTTTCGCTGAAATTTTGGAAAGAATGGGAACAGGGAGCCTAAGAAGGCTGGTCTGCGACGGACGCCCGGGAGGAGTGGACAGGGGTCCTCACGCCCTCGGTGTCCCGCCCTCCACTCACCAGGGCACGTGGAAAATCAGTCCGTGGGCTTTCCACGCTCTCCGTGGAATGAAGCCTCGGTGTGCGGCCGACCGAGCCGCACGGGTGTGTCCATTGCACCGCGGCGCATCTGTGAGCTGCTGAGTCCGTGAGGGGTTCACTCGACGTCCTGGAAGTTGCCGTCTGACCTCCTGTGGCTTCAGCACCTGCCTCTGCTTCCCGAGTGTGACGAAGGAGCAGTTCGTTCTCGGGATCTAGTCTTTCAATTTGCTCATTTGTGCGTTTTCCTTCGGTGTCACCTGGATTCTGCCCAGCATTGCTTTTGCTTCTTCCCATTCTTCCCAAGAGTATTAACACAACTCAAAGGAAAAAGAAAAGGACTTGGCACAAGGGAAGAAAATATACCATTTAAAAAGGCAGTACGCTCCCTGGCCGGTGTGGCTCAGCGGGTAGAGCGTCCGGCGCAGACCAGTGAGTCTCGGGTCGATTCCAGTCCAGAGCACGTACCTCGCTTGCGATTTGTCCCCGGCCCTGGTCGGGTCATGTAGGAGGCAGCCAGTCGATGTGTCCCTCTCACGTTGATGTTTCTCTCTCTCCCCCTCCCACTCTATCTGCAGATAAATAGAAAAATGTCCTCGGGTGAGGATTACAAAGCATAAAATAAATAAATAAAATGGAAAGGCAGTAGGTCTTCCTGGCACTGACCAGGAGCACAGAGCTGGGTGTCGGAGCTCTGATCAGCGACCCCTTCGTCCAGAGTGACCGGCCGTCTCCCACGGTGCTCTCCTAACCCACACACATTGCGAGGACGGATAATAAAAGCGTCTTCTCCGGTTAAATGAAATTTTGAAAGTTTGGCTTCTACTAAAATTGATTATATATTTTCAATGGTATGGATTATAGTCCAGCCTTTTGTGGAACAGGTGAGGTGATCTCGTGAGTCTGTTTTAAAAGTGAATCAAGTCACACCCTCTGGTTCACGTTCAGCCTCGTCCGTGACGGGAAACCCCGGGGTTAGGATCTCTTCCCAAGATTTGCTGGACAGGAAGGGACCAGCTCCCTCGGAAGGGACACCTGCAGGCAGATGCCGCAGCTCATGTCTGAGGAGGACCTTGGGTTCCCGTTCTGAGCCGGTGCCCAGGGAGCGTTTCCTCACCCTCACGGTGTAGACATGGCTGTTCTCCTGAGCGGGGGATGGTATGAGGGGATCCCCCTGTTCTAGGTGAGTGGGGGATGGTGTGAGGGATCCCCCTGTTCTAGGTGAGTGGGGGATGGTGTGAGGGGATCCCCCTGTTCCAGGTGAGTGGGGGATGGTGTGAGGGATCCCCCTGCTCTAGGTGAGTGGGGGATGGTGTGAGGGGATCCCCCTGCTCTAGGTGAGTGGGGGATGGTGTGAGGGGATCCCCCTGTTCTAGGTGAGTGGGGGATGGTGCAGGGGATCCCCCTGTTCTAGGTGAGTGGGGGATGGTGTGAGGGGATCCCCCTGCTCTAGGTGAGTGGGGGATGGTGTGAGGGGATCCCCCTGTTCTAGGTGAGTGGGGGATGGTATGAGGGGATCCCCCTGTTCTAGGTGAGTGGGGGATGGTGTGAGGGGATCCCCCTGTTCTAGGTGAGTGGGGGATGGTGTGAGGGGATCCCCCTGTTCCAGGTGAGTGGGGGATGGTATGAGGGGATCCCCCTGTTCTAGGTGAGTGGGGGATGGTGTGAGGGGATCCCCCTGTTCTAGGTGAGTGGGGGATGGTGTGAGGGGATCCCCCTGTTCTAGGTGAGTGGGGGATGGTGTAGGGGATCCCCCTGTTCTAGGTGAGTGGGGGATGGTATGAGGGGATCCCCCTGTTCTAGGTGAGTGGGGGATGGTGCAGGGGATCCCCCTGTTCTAGGTGAGTGGGGGATGGTGTGAGGGGATCCCCCTGCTCTAGGTGAGTGGGGGATGGTGTGAGGGGATCCCCCTGTTCTAGGTGAGTGGGGGATGGTGTAGGGGATCCCCCTGCTCTAGGTGAGTGGGGGATGGTGTAGGGGATCCCCCTGTTCTAGGTGAGTGGGGGATGGTGTGAGGGGATCCCCCTGCTCTAGGTGAGTGGGGGATGGTGTAGGGGATCCCCCTGTTCTAGGTGAGTGGGGGATGGTGTAGGGGATCCCCCTGTTCTAGGTGAGTGGGGGATGGTGTAGGGGATCCCCCTGTTCTAGGTGAGCGGGGGATGGTGTAGGGGATCCCCCTGTTCTAGGTGAGTGGGGGATGGTGTGAGGGGATCCCCCTGCTCTAGGTGAGTGGGGGATGGTGTAGGGGATCCCCCTGTTCTAGGTGAGTGGGGATGGTGTGAGGGGATCCCCCTGTTCTAGGTGAGTGGGGGATGGTGTAGGGGATCCCCCTGTTCTAGGTGAGTGGGGGATGGTGTGAGGGGATCCCCCTGTTCCAGGTGAGTGGGGGATGGTGTGAGGGGATCCCCCTGTTCTAGGTGAGTGGGGGATGGTGTGAGGGGACCTCCCTGTTCTAGGTGAGCGGGGGATGGTGTGAGGGGATCCCCCTGTTCTAGGTGAGTGGGGGATGGTGTGAGGGGATCCCCCTGTTCTAGGTGAGTGGGGGATGGTGTGAGGGGATCCCCCTGTTCTAGGTGAGCGGGGGATGGTGTGAGGGGATCCCCCTGTTCTAGGTGAGCGGGGGATGGTGTGAGGGGACCTTCCTGTCCAACAATATGCACTGTCCGTATTTCCCCTCCTGTGCAGTGTGTGGGGGGCCAGATGTGATGAACGGGACGGTTCTGCACTGACCAGTGGATCCGTCCTGGGTGGCACATCCCCCTCAGACCTCGTTCCTTATTTATAAAACACATGCTGAACCAAATGGACACTGAGACCCCTGCCCGTTCCTGTGGACTTTGTCTTAGAAACAGGTCCTGGCTTCTCCGAAGGTCGGGGGCTGTGCCCAGGCAGCCAGACTGTTAGCAGCAGCCGAATCCCTCTCTGGTTCATCCAGACTCTCACAGAGCGGCAGGACCGGAAACACTCGAGGAGCGGGGTGACAGCGGCCCCCCTTTCCTCCGATCCCTTGGTCCTGCGGTCATCCCTGCTCGTTGGCGTAACAAGCGTCCAGACTGAACTCTCTCCTCCCCCTCCGTCCTGCAGGACTTGTTTGCCTTGGATCTGGAACTCTACAGATACAGCGGCGTGAATATGACCGGGTTCCGGCTGCTCAACATCGACAGCCCCCAGGTGTCAGCCGTGGTCGAGAAGTGGTCCATGGAGAGGCTGCAGGCCCCGCCCCGGCCCGAGACGGGCCTTCTGGACGGCACGATGACGGTGAGTCGTTTCACAGAGAGGCCTCTGGGGAAGCGTCTGCATTGAGGTGAGGTGAGGGTCTCAGTGCGTCGGCAGCCTGAGGAAGTGTTAGACCCCGGGCCACGACTTGCATGAGGGACAGAAAGGAGCAGCTTTGAGGGTTTTCGAAAGCCTGTGCGTGGGAATGTCACAAACTGCTGTTTGGGGCTTTCTGACTGGACGGGTCTCAGATACAAATAGCTGGAAGAGTAGCCACCACTGTCCCCTGCCGGCCAAGTGGGGACAAAGCAGAAGCCGGGCCAGGGCTCTGGAGCTGCCGTGGAAGGAGGCCCTGAGGGCAGGGGCGGCACCTCTGGGTGTCCAGCAGGACCAGGCGCCCTCCTGGCTCCCGCCCCGTCTCCCGAGAGGAAGCTCTCCCCCGTGGGCGCCCGAGGCACCCTCTGCAGACGCCCTCCGAGCTCCACAGGCCGTGTGCTGTTCCAGGAGCAGAGGCCAAGCCCGTCCCGACGGGGCAGCCGGCGCTCGGCTGGAATGATGGATCGCAGGCTCGCCCAGAGCTCCCCCTGACATCGTTTGTCTCACGTTGTCACCTGCCCTCGGTGCGCTCCGTAATGAAACTCCCTGTGAGATGGAGAAAAGGGCAGGACATTTTTTTTGGGAAAAGCTTTTTGTGTAGGAACCGTGCCGTGTGAGGGAGAAGGCGCCGGGCTGCGGGCAGGTCATAGTGTTTTAAATGGCAGTGTCTCATTCTCTGTTCCCATCATCGGAAGGAGCACTCGCTTTTAAGGCGCAATTTCCCGATCACTGGAAGCTATCACCTCGCGGAGAAATGAACTTCGGGGTTTTTGGTTTTTTTCTTTTTCTACATTTTTTTTTATGAGGAACCAATTAAATGAAGAAATAGATGAACGAATGAAGAGGTCCTGGATGACCCCGTGTCCCAGGCCCTGGCTGAGTCTCAGACCTGAAATGACTCTTCACGGGTGCAGGGACCCGGAGACATCAGAGAAGAACACATCGCCGCCACGAGCTCCGGGCGACTTGGGACAAGGCTGGGAGTGGGCACAGCAGAGTCCCCGGGGTTCTGGACTCTGAGGGTGGGGGGGAGGGGCATGTGGCTTTTCTCTTCTCTCCTCTCGGATTATGATCCCAGGGAGCTCAAAGCTGTGGTGAAACCCTCTGCCAGCCCCACGCCCGCCAGGTTCTGCCACAGGGCACCCTCTCATCACTGCCCCTGCCCTGGACGTTCGCCCCGCGCGGCCGTGTGGCAAAGCGAGGCCGTGCTGTGTCAGGCATGCTGAGCAGACAGAGAGTCTGCACCCAGTGAGGGAGGAGGACCACTGGGCGGGAGACCCCGAGCCGCGCAGGCCACACTGGGTTCGGGTCGGGCAGGAGGTGCCCCGGACTGCGGGCCGTCACCTGGGCAGACGGCTGCCCTGTGGGGGTGGGGGTCACCGCAGAGCCAGCCCCAGGCCCAGGGGTGGCGGGTCCCCTTCTGCCTAGAGTTGGTTGTGTCATCTCCCTGAAGAAAGGGCCCTAGGCTCTGTCACTGCCCTTAGTGGTGGTGTTGTTATGAACTGAAAAGGAAGGTAAGGATGTATCCGGCAGAGCCAGGACCCACCAGGCTCTGAGTGGGTGCAGCAGCCAGGTCAGGTCACCAGATTTTCAAAAACGGTAGAATGCAGCACCCACTGTACGTCGGATCCCGTAATCCTGCAGCTACAGCTTAGAAATCGACTGCGAAGCATAACGTTGACCTTTTTTATCCAGAGAGGCCATGTGTCAGTTCAGTGCTTCTGCTCCCAGTCGAGGGGGCTAAGTGGTGGGTGTGGGGTGGAGTCACCAACAGTCCCAGGGCAAACACCAGGGCGTCCAATGCACACTGATGCCGAGTGCGGAGAGCGCACCCCAGCACCCCACCCAGCAGCAGGGACGTTCCCTGCAGGTGCACGGGGGTCATTTCCGGGACAGATCGCATGTCAGACTGCAGAGCAGGTCTCGGGAGGTTTAGGAAGATGGGAGCCGTGCCAAGCATCTTCTCTGATCGCAACACTGTGAAACGAGAAATCAAAAACAAAGAGAAAAAAGATGACTACCTAGAAGCTGAACCACAAGCTGCTAAACGATCAATGACTTCATGAAGAAATCGAGGGGAGAACATTCCCAGAGCCGGATGAACTTGAAAAGCAGTGACCCAACATCCACTGGACAAAGCAAAACCAGGTCTAAGAGGGAAACTCAGTGACACGGGCCTCCCCCAAGAAACAAGGACAGCGTAAAATAAACAGTCTAACCTTACCCTTGAAGTAACTTTAAAAAAGAAAAGAAAAACAAAGCCCAAAGTGAGTTGAAGAAAGGAAAGAAGAAAGGTCAGAGCAGAAATAAACAAAGACTAAAAAAAAAAAAACAATAAAAAGATCAATGAAACTAAAAGCTGTTTCTTTGAAAAGATAAATAAAATTGATAAACATTTAGCCAGACTCAACAAGAACAAGAGAGAAAATAAGTAAGTAAATAAATAAATAAAATCAGAAAAGAAAGAAAACTGGAAATGAAAGAGGAGAGGTGACCAGCAGCACCACAAACGCACGCAGGGTTGTGAGACAATACCACAAACAATCACACGCCAACAGACTGGACAGCCTAGGAGACGCGGTCACACTCCGAGAAACATACAGTCTTCCAGGACCGTATCAGGCAGACATGGAAAATCTCTACAGCGGACAGGTTACGAGTAACAAAGTTGAATCCGTAATCAAAAGACACCCAACGAACAAAAGTCTGGGACCAGAAGGCTTCACAGGTGAATTCTACCAAATATTCAAATGTATGTATAAGAATTCTTCTTAAACTATTTCAAAAAATCGAAGCAGAGGGAAAGTATTCAAATTCATTCTATGAAGCCAGCATTACCCTGGCACCAAGACCAGACACTACAAAGAAAGGAAATTATAGGCCAATTTCCTGATGAACATGGATGTAAAAGTCCTCAACAAAATATTAGCAAACTGAATTTAGCAATACATTCCATAGGTCAGACACCGCGATCAAACAGGATTCATTCCAGGGACGCAGGAATGACTTCGTGTCTGCAAAGCAATCACATGACAGACACACGATCTTCTCAACGGATGCAGAAGCAAAGCATTTGACAAAATTCTACATCCTTTTTATGATAAAAACTCTCCACAAAGTGGGTGCAGAGGGACATGCCTCCACATAGCAAAGATCATATGTGACAAACCACAGCCTGAGTCTCACTCAAAGGCAAAAAGCTGACGTATTTTTCTCTGAGATCAGGAACAGACAAGGATGCCCACTGCTGCCACTGTCATCCATCGTAGCACTGGACGTAGCCACAGCAATCAGACAATAAAAAGAAACACAAGATATCCAATTGGAAAGGAAGAAGTAAAACTGTTACTATTTGCAGGCAACATGATACTAGATCTATTAAACCCCAGAGATTCTAACAAAAAAACCACTAGGACTAAAAAATTCAGGAAAGTTGCAGGATACAAAATTAATATTCAGAAATCGGTTGCATTTTTATACACTAATAACAAATTCCCAGAAAGACAAATGAAGAAAACAATTCCATTTACAGTTGCACCAGAAAGAATAAAATACCTTGGAATAAATTTAACCCAGCAGGTGAAAGACTGTACTCTGAAAACATACAACATTGGTGAACGAAACTGAAGAAGACTTACGTAATGGAAGGGTATTCCATGGCCATGGACTGAAAAAATTTACATCGTTAAAATGTCCATAATACCCAAAGCAATCTACAGATTCAATGCAATCCCTATCAAAGCACCAATGGTACAGAACTAGAAAAAAATAACTCTAAATTTTATATAGAACCAAAAACACCCTGACCAGCAAAAGCAATCTTGAGAAAGAACAAAGTTGGAGGTATCACTCTCCCTGATTTCAAACTATACTACAAACACACAATAATCAAAACAGCATGGTACTGGCATGAAAATAGACACATAGATCAATGGAATGGAATGGGGAGCCCAGAAATAAACCCTCACTTAAATGGACAATTACTCTGACAAGGAGGCAAGGAGGTACAGTGAGAAGACTGTCTCTTCAATAAATGGTATTACGAAAGCTGGACAGATAAATGCAAGAAATGTAATTATGCCATTTTTTTAAAATCATACACAAAAATAAAATCAAAATGGTTTAAAGACTTAAATGTAAGAGCTGAAACCATACGTCTCCTAGAAGGAAACATAGGCAATAAACACTTTGACATCACTGTGAGCAATATTCATTTTTGCATTTGTCTCCAAAAAGACAACAAAAACAAAAAATAAAAAAATAATCGGGACTTGATCAAACTACAAATATTTTGCACAGCAAAGGAATCTCAACAAAGCACAAAGGCAACCTTCTGAATGGAACGAGATATTTACTAATGATGTATCCGATATGAGGTTAATATCCAAAATACATAAAGAATCCGTCCAGTAAAAATCCAAACAATCCAATTGAAATACATCAGAGAGCCTGAGCAGACACTTCTCCAACGAAGACACACAGATGGCCAATAGACACATGAGAAATTGCTCAACATCACTAATTATGAGGGAAATGCAAATCAGAACCACGATGTTCCTCTCACATCAGTGTTTCTCTCCCTTCCTCTCTCCAAAAAATCAATAAAAACATATTTTTTTTAAACATTGTTTTGAAAGAAGGAAGTCGAGCAGTTTCTACCAAGACGTGCTGCAGGTGTAAACACAAGCGTATGAAACAGGCAGTGCTGGCGCCTGCCCGGCACAGTACGCACGCAAAGGGTGGTGACGCTCGGGGTGCAGCAGCCCCAAACCTCCCCACCGCCGCCGAGACCTGCCAGTAAACGCAAGGAAATGACTGGACCAGCTGACTGCAGAACATCGCGCAGCGAACTTCCTCCTGTGGCCGGATTCTTGGTTTAGCTCTAGTAGTTACTGCCTCTGTGGATGACCCTCCACAAACCAGGACACTGTGTGGAGGTCCGTTCTCCTTCATAATAAGGTGCTTTCTCTGTTCTGATTACTCTGTGGGGTTCCTGAGAATTCCAAACGAGCTCATCTATTTCGAGTTGCTACGAAAACCCTCAGGTGAAATGTGAAGGTATTATACGATTTTTATCCTGAAAGAAAACCACAGGGCAGTATATTTTCTAAAATGCCGGAAGTGTTTATGTGAATTTTGCAAATGAGAGAGATTTCGTGAGGAAGAGTAAAATGTGATACCCCAAAAGGAATGGCTATTTGCGATCTCTGTCAGGAAAGCAAGTTCTGACGAGGACACGCAGGGTCTGAGCCAGAGGGCCTCCTCGAGCCCGCTGTTCAACTCGATTCCGTAGGTACCACCTTGTGGACTCCAGTGAACGGGAGTGACCGACGCAGGAATACTTACCTGGACACCCCCTGTTAGGTTGACTCCCAGCATCACTGAATGTAAACAAGTCAGCAGATTGATAAACAGATACAGATAAACATCTGACAGTGATTAAGCGTTAGCAGCTGTAAACTCCACAGAGTAGATCTCAACACCGTGCTCAACACCGAGACAGCCAGAAAATATGTGTTCCCCGAGTCTAGCCTTTTGTGGCTGATCTGAGTTGTGCTTTTTTAAAATAAGTTTTTATTGATTTTTAGAGAGAGAGAGAGAAACTTCAATCGGCTGCCTCCTGCACGCCCCCTACTGGGGATCCAGCCAAAACCTGGGCATGTGCCCTGACGGGAAATCGAACCCAGACCTCTCAGTCCACAGGACGATGCTCAGTCCACTGAGCCACACCGGCCGGGCTGAGTTGCACTTTTCTAAGAACACAAAACAAAGCAGAGCTGTGACTCCAGTTCACTCTGGAGAACGAGGTCGTCTTTCAGGGAAGCAGGACGGGTGGGGATGAGAGCCGTGCAGCACAGGGTGAACGCGCTGAGGCCACCGGTGGAGGCCAGGAGGCCGAGGGATCCTGCTGTCCAGGCAGGGTGCGCGGGTGGGACCCAACGCGGGGTGTGTGTCTCCCCACAGACGGAAGCGGCCCTGATGTATGATGCCGTGTACATGGTGGCCATCGCCTCCCACTGGGCCGCCCAGCTGGCCGTCAGCTCCCTGCAGTGCCACCGACACAAGCCCTGGCGCCTCGGACCCCGGTTCATGAAGCTGATCAGAGAGGCAAGTGCTGCTCACAGCCCCGAGCTCCGTGGGCCGGCTCCGGGGGGCCCTGGTGTGTGGTCCCTCCCATCCGTGGGCCGGCTCCGGGGGGCCCTGGTGTGCGGTCCCTCCCATCCGTGGGCCGGCTCCGGGGGGCCCTGGTGTGCGGTCCCTCCCATCCGTGGGCCGGCTCTGGGGGGCCCTGGTGTGCGGTCCCTCCCATCTGTGGGCTGGCTCCGGGGGGCCCTGGTGTGTGGTCCCTCCCATCCATGGGCCGGCTCCGGAGGGGAAGGGGGGGCAGGCCCTGGTGTGTGGTCCCTCCCATCCGTGGGCCAGCTCTGGGGGGCCCTGGTGTGCGGTCCCTCCCATCCGTGGGCTGGCTCTGGGGGGCCCTGGTGTGCGGTCCCTCCCATCCGTGGGCCGGCTCCGGGCGGCCCTGGTGTGTGGTCCCTCCCATCCGTGGGCCAGCTCTGGGGGGCCCTGGTGTGTGGTCCCTCCCATCCGTGGGCCGGCTCCGGGGGGCCCTGGTGTGTGGTCCCTCACATCCGTGGGCCAGCTCTGGGGGGCCCTGGTGTGTGGTCCCTCCCATCCGTGGGCCAGCTCTGGGCAGGCCCTGGTGTGCGGTCCCTCCCATCCGTGGGCCAGCTCTGGGGGGCCCTGGTGTGCGGTTCCTCCCATCCGTGGGCCGGCTCCAGGCAGGCCCTGGTGTGTGGTCCCTCCCACACGGGGCCCTGCCGGGCTTTCACCGGTGACGTCTGCCTAGAACAGCCAGGCGTCTTCCAGTGTGATGTTGAGATGTTTAAAGGAGCTACCAGATCACAACACTCACCCTCCTTCATGTCCGCCGTGGCCTCGCCAGGTTTACAGAGGTCACGGGTGCTAGTCCAGGCCTGGGAGTGCAGGGCTGGGTGGTCCGTCACTGACGGGACTAGAGACGTACCCACCTCGCAGCCACCACCACGGTGGGTCCTGAGTCCTGGGCTGTGCAGACTGGACGTCTGCCTCGTGTTGCCCTGAAGGTGCTGGTGCAGACACTGGGAGGTCTCCCCCTGGGTCGAGGTCAAGGTCAGCGGGCTGTGTCCTCAGGGCACGGTGCATGCTCATGACAGACGTTGAGACGATACGTGTTGAACTGAACCCAGGAAACTGAAATCTACCAAACTCTCAATAAGTGTTGCTGAACTAAGAACTCTGTAAGTAGTTCCTAATTGATCTGGTCCAAAACAAATTTACTATTTAGGTGTGAAAAATTATTTCCAAATGCCAGGGTATATGAGATATCAGTGAGACCAAGGTAAAATACGGGCAGCTTTCTGCCACTGTTTTGCTATGAAAATGTAATTTATTGGTTCTGTTTTGATGAAGTGAAGATTATACATTTGAATACATAAACAAGATATTTAAATTCAAGCTTTTCAAAATCAGAGAGTAAAAGATAAAATTCTCCCCTGAGGCACTTATATTTGCTTTAATATTTATTTGGACTTTAACTTGGCAGGTCAGTATTGAGTTGCTGTTTTTTAATATATGGATGCAGGTAAAACAATTGCAGATTGGAAAGAATTTAAAGCCCCTGGAGAAGCATAGGCTCTGACATGGTTTATCCATGGAGTCACTTCCCTGATTGCAGCCGGTGACCTTGATTGCAGCCGGTGACCTTGATTGCAGGTCACACTGTCCCTCGGGTTAACAGGCGAAGTTGGATCTGGCCGGAGACCCAGTGAAATGCCCCCACCTTGGAAGAGTTCCATGAGTGTCTCCTCTTGAACAGCCCCTGCACCCTGACTCCTCCCTCTTCCACACCCCCGTCTAAGGAGGAGTGGATTTTCAGGCCCTTCCCTCAATTCCCTGCACAGCTCTGGCAGGAAAATGGGATCAGCTCCCAAGTGTCCACACTGCTCAAGTTTCACCGATGACGAGCATCGGCGTAGACATGCGAGGGGCTGAGGTGCTTGTCCACAAAGTCGTCAGCCAGAGGCTGGCTGGGCAGTCACAGGTCAGAAATGTCGACGGGGGTGTCGGCTCAGGATGGACGTCCGGCCGGTTCCCCTTCCTGTCTGTGGTTCTAGACCACATGTGTGTCCATGAGACCACATTCAGACCTGTCCAGCTCTCTCCTCCTCCCTCAGCTGCTGATGTCCTGCTTCTGTACCATGTTGAAGGGAGAACTGCTTTCCATCCCACAGTCTGTCACGTGTGTGCACACACACGGATGTGTTTAACTTAAATGACCATTGTTCATGATACATATCCACATATGTACATATACGTGAATGTACGTGCATATATATGGATGTGTGGATGTGTGGGCGTATCTGTATTTGAGCAGATTATATATATATATTTGTGTGTGTGTTTCATTCTGCAGTTTGCCTTTGCAATCAATCTTACTTAAGTATTGAAATATATCTAAGCTGACTCATGTTTATTATTTATCTAGTTCATTTATTTTCATTGAAATCTAGTATGGCATCATTCATTTATTCGACAGATATTCACTGGATGCCTACCATGTGGCAGTCACTGTTCTGAATGCCAGGAATGCAGCAGTGAGCAAAACAAAGTCCTCACTCTCCAGGAAATGAGGTTCTAGTGGGGGTATCAGAGGTATATATGAGGAAATGGTGCATGTTCAATCTGACCAGGGTTATCAAAAAGCAAAGCTCATGGCGGGGGGGGCAGGGGTCTTGAAGAGAGAAATGGTGTTCCTGTATGATACAGAGCTATCAGACACACCTCAGCACTGTCCAGTAGGAAGATAATGAGCCACAGAGATGCTAAAATTTCTAGTAGCCACATTAAAAAATAAAAATAAAAATGAAAACAGGGCCCTGGCCAGTTTGGCTCAGCGGTTAGAGCATCAGCCCATGGACCGGAGAGTTCTGGGTTCGGTTTCCGCTAAGGGCATGTACCTCAGTTGCAGTTTGTCCTCGGCCCCAATTGGGTTCGTGTGGGTGGCAACCACTCGATGTGTCCCTCTCACATCGATGTTTTTCTCTCCTCCTCCCTCTCTCCCTCCCACTCTATCTGAAGTGCAAAAATGCAAAAACGTCCTCGGGTGAGGACAAAAAAAAAAAACCTGGTAAAATTAATTTTAATAATATATGTTATTTACCCCAATAGATAAAAATATTATCATTTTAACATACAATCAATATAAAATTAGTATTTTATTTTCCTAATAAGTCTCTTAAATCCAGTTTGTTTTTTAAATTTATAGCCCTCAGTTTGGCCTAGCCACATTTCAAGTGCTCAGTAGAACTTGGTGACTAAATAGATAAATTCTTAAATGCAGTATCCCATCCAACCAGGATAGCTAGAGAAAGGTATAAACGAAACCCAGGTGGGATCCAAATCTTTATCTTCGTAGACAAGGAGCATTGACTAGCTGTAAGTTAATTATCTACCCAATACAGACAGTAATCTGAACGATATGGCCAGTCATCAGAGCAATTCCAGACCAATGATTAGACCTCCAGGTCTCAGTGCTCCCATCATCTCCCGCACCACCGGGTCTCAGGGGCGTGTTTTGCCCACATGGTTCACCTCCAAGTTCAGAAACCAATTTATTACATTTTGACAAACAGATCACCCCGTGAACCGGCGCAACAGGAAACGAGTTTATGCCGCAGAAAAGCCAGGCGCACAGTCTAAGATAAACCCGTGGGAAGTGACAGGTGTCGCCCAGCTTACCCAGCATTGCTAGAGTTAAAGTCAGCAGATGTCCAAAAATAAAGTCAGCGGATGTAGAGTTGGGAATCAAATATTGGCAAGGAAAGCTATTATATTTTTAAATTATGCTGTGATCCATGCAAGCTGTTATTGCAAGATAATGGGTTGTATACGACACACATAATAATTAAAATAATTATATATCGAACAGATGAGAATATGATAAATGCATCCTATCAGCTCCTGAAATAGCTGACCTCCAAGGGAGCGATGTGGGCTAAGGTTGTGTTTATCACTTCTTCCTTTGCTTAATGTTTATTTTCCTCTCCATTGTTATGAATACTTTAGATTTGTTTTAAAATAACTTTCCCGCGAACTGGCTTACAGCTGTGGGTGACTGGACAGAGGTCACGTTGCGTGGAAGGCGGGTGGGTCTCAGGGGTACGTTGTGCTCCTGGCATGCAAGGCTGAGATTACGCAGGGAGAGTGCTGGGCTGTGTTCACACAGTAGGTGCAGAAGGAGCCGCCTTAATTAAAAACAAGTAACTGCACGATGGATTGCACTTATTACCTATTCCGTTTGGGGGACAGAGCCCAGTGTGGACTGGTTTTTTAAATCCATAAGATTCTTCCTCTGTTTTCTTTTCTCTGCACCATCTCCCCCAAGGTACGTTCATCTCTTTATCTTCGTGATTCTGTGATAAAGTGTCAGCAAAATGAAAATGTGCTGAATAAATGAATGACTCGTATTCATTAAGGGCTCAATCAGTGCTTAAAGGGCCATTCAGTCCATGCCCATTCACAGTCCAGTAGGGAATTCCTTGCTTGGAAAGCCTTCAAGTTCAAAGAAAGATTTCCTTCGCATTGGCTGGCCTTGTGGAGCCAATGGACTAAATCTGGCTGCCCCCCCCCCCGCCGTCTTAAAATATCTGCAATCCATAACTCCAATTTCCCCCTTTTAATCTGAGCGACACATTGTGGAATAACCCTTGTACCAGCTTCAAAACTTCTGAAAGGTGACTCAAAAGCCATCATTTATTTTCAAATCCCTCCCTGTGACTGGAACCCCTCTTTAGGCTCACGGAGCAAACAGGACAACTCCTTTCAAGGTGCACATTGAAAATGCGCTGGGCGCTTTGTTAATATAACTGATCGTTCTTCAGACTGCCCAGACCAGAAACGGTATGCTCAGTTGCATGAACAATTGATGGGGTTCAACACTGATACTCAGCAGTAAAATTACGACCAGAGTAGATGAGTCAGTTAAGAGAGACCGGAGGAAGACTGTCCAGCCCCACCTGCTAACGCTACCCTATGTGCAATGCAAACAGAAGGAGAGGTGGTGCTCGCCTGCGTGTTCGGGGCGCAGTGGATGGAGCCCACAGCTCGGCTCACAGCCTAATGGATCCATAGCTTAGAGCTAGAGGTTCTGACAACAAAATTTAAATTCAGATTTTTTTAACAAAGATAATCAGAAGTCAGGCACTATTTTCCTGTGTTAGACTGTGTGTTTGGCTGATCAAGTCCATTGCTTTCATGACTTGGGGGTAGCCCAATCATTTAAAGAAGGAAAGCTTAACAGTGTGTATTAGTACACGTGTACAACACTAACCCCTCTCAGTATGTTACTCAGTGCTGTACTTCAAATATGTATGTGTGCACACACACACATTCATATGTACACACACTCATGTGCACACACGCACTCATTTACACACATTCACATGTAAATGCATTCATTTGCACACACATTCACATGCACACAGTTGCAATTATGCACACACATGTATTCACATTACACACATTCACATGCACACACATTCACACGTGCACACACATGCACTCACGTGCACACACATTCACATGCTCACACACATTCACATGCACACACATTCACGCATGCACAGATTCACGCGCGCACATTCACGCGCACACACATGCACACACATTCACGTGCACACACATGCACACATTCACATGCACACACATTCACACGTGCACACACATTCACACATGCACACATTCACATGCTCACACACATTCACATGCACACACATTCATGCACACACACATGCACACACATTCACATGCGCACACACACATTCACGTGTGCACACACATTCACACGTGCACACACATTCACGTGCACACACATGCACACACACTTGCGTCCTGGAATTCAAGAAAAAGTCCCATCTCATTTGGTCCCGTCACTCTGGACAAGTGCACCAGCTCTTTGTCTCTGTGACCTAAACATTCAGTGATTCTGTTCTTATAGTAAATGTTCTAAAAAGTGAAAGGGGGGCTCATCGACTGCTGTCCACCCTAATAATCTTATCTGCTCCCTGAGTACCTTCCTCTCCGCCGCACATGACCAGCCAGGAGCAGCGTCGACAGAGATCAGCCTCTCCCTGTGGGCAGCCCACTGGGATGGAGTCTCTGCAGGCTGGCTGGTCAGGTGTACCCCGAAGTGTCTATCCGAGCCGATGCCAGAACCGTCCCACCTGCCCAGCCCGGTCCGCAGCGCTCTGGTACAAAGTCCCTCTTCTCTGCTACCTGGGCAGTGTCACCTGTCTTGTGAGGGACCCAACACTGCTGTGCTTCCCGCCAGGGAGGGTTCGCCCTCGGAGCACAGCCTTGGGCCCTTCACGAGCGCCCAGAAGGCGAGGACATCTTTGAGGGTTGAAAGCCCGTCACCGCGGGAGTTCTTTGTCCGTGCAAACTGTGTTCAGTTGACGAGATCAGGAGAAAACAAATCACAGGAATGCAACTGGAAGGAAATAAGGAAAAACAAGGCCTCTTGCACAGGGGTCACCAGCGGTGGATGCCGGGGGTCACAGACGGGTGGATGCCGGGGGTCACAGACGGGTGGATGCCGGGCGTCACAGACAGGTGGATGCTGGGGGTCACTGGCGGTGGATGCCGTATGAGCCAGGGAGCATTTCAGGGCCCAGGGCGGCGAATCCCCCTCACTTAACTACCACCTGAGGGCAGGGGGCGTGCGGGGCTAGCCCTTCCAGGTGCCAAGGCTGACTGCCCTGAGGGAGCTCACGCATTCATCAGGAGAAACAAACAAACAGACGATGCCAAGCTCAGTGCTGGGCAAAGGCACACAGTTCTCAGTTGCTCCGAAGGCCGTCCAGAGGCCTGGCCCAGAAGCAGCCACGACTGGGCAAGGACGGTTAGACACATACAGTGTTGTCCTTGTTCCACACCTGTCTGCTCACCGACCTCCCAACATCTCGACGAGTTGCACCCCCATCGTCATGAGGACGCCGAGGGCTAGCCCGGCAGGGTGGGCAGCCAAGGCCATGTGCTGGAACTTCTCGGAGCTGTTATGCCGTAAAGCCGACGGTCTCCATGGCTGTGCTCCTGCCCCTCGAACCCGAGACCCCAAAGTTTGGAAGTTGCGAGATAGAGCTTTACTCTCTGCTCAGTGGGAGCTGACCAGCATACCCCAAAACACCTCGCTGTACTTCTTTACTGATGTTTGCCTTTTATTTATTTAAACAAATGTTTCTAATAACCTTGTGTAGTTGAAAACATTCAGCAGAATTTCTCCGAGCCCATGGCAAGGCTGTGCCCCGGGCCCCCCCCCCCCCCGGGAGTCTGAAGAGGCCGAGGCCGCCGGGTTTCCTCTGCCTGGGGAGGGGTTGGCTGCACCCAGCCCTCTGGGCCAGTGACGGTTCAGACTCTGATTAAACCGCAGTGCTGCCCCCCGCACGTCCCTTGCTCTCATTTGCACTCACAGAAAAGCTTCAGACTAAAAATATAGTCACCGGTAACTTTCCCATCGCTCGGTTATTCAGCAACTTGGCCCACCTGGCAGAGTTGCGTGTCACGCCCTGAGTGGTCCGTAGCACGGAGAAGGGCGTGGATTCCCCAACCCCTCCTGTTGCAGTGGGGAACTGAGGTCAGAGCGCAGGTATAAGAGTCTCTGGGTGATGCCCGGCCGGTGTGGCTCTGTGGCCGAGCGTCGACCCCGCACCAAGGGGTCGCTGGTTCGAGCACAGGGTTCAGGTGTCCTCTCGGGGCACAGCATCATGTTTTCTCATCTACCCTTTTAGATTCGTGACTAAGAAACGCTGTGATAAAAAACAGTAACAGGAGAAAAGCAAACGTAAGTTTAGTAACAGGTGTACCCCCTGTGTCATGGAGGGGTAACGGAGCGACTTCCCCAAACAGAAGCAGCCATCACCTGAAATGCCATCTCAGCTGAGACAGGAGGAGATGTTGGGGGGCAGCTGAGACAGGAGGAGATGTTGGGGGGGCAGCTGAGACAGGAGGAGATGTTGGGGGGCAGGTGAGACAGGAGGAGATGTTGGGGGGCAGGTGAGACAGGAGGAGATGTTGGGGGGCAGCTGAGACAGGAGGAGATGTTGGGGGCAGCTGAGACAGGAGGAGATGTTGGGGGGGCAGCTGAGACAGGAGGAGATGTTGGGGGGCAGCTGAGACAGGAGGAGATGTTGGGGGGAAGGTGAGACAGGAGGAGATGTTGGGGGGCAGCTGAGACAGGAGGAGATGTTGGGGTGGTGGTGGGAGGTCCCAGGAAGCAGGGTGAGGTCGTCGTGCAGAGCTGAACCCCAGCCTTGCCCACTGAGGAGAGTGTCTACAGGGGTGGTCGCCCCACCCCCCCGGGACAGAGGGGAGACCCCCTTACAGGTGGAAATTCCCTCACAGATGTAAGTTCCCAAAGGGTCACCTCTACTTGGTTCTCAGAGCTTCTCTGTGTCTCCCGTTTTTAAACATAATCACCCTAAAATAATCCTCAGGCTAAAGAGTATATTTTGGGGAGAAAAATTCTGCTCCCTCTGATGGCAATAGATGGGGGTGGAAAGGGTCGTGAGAAACAGCTGGAAGGAGTATGTCAGGGAGGCTTGTTTCTCAGACAACGGGGGTGGTGTTTCGGGGAGCGCTGTCCTCTAACGAGGACCGTGGAACACCAGGTGCATTCCCTTCTACCGGCTTCTTCCAGCCTCCGAAACTGAGAGCAAGTCTCTGTTGTCTGAAGCCACCAAGTTCATGACATTTGCAGCGACAGGAAATTAACGTAATGGCCAAAGGACATTGGAAGGCCTGAAGCACCCTAAAATGTCAATAATGCATCACTGAGTTATGTTGTTTTCACAGAGAAAAATAAAAGGAAGGGGGGGGGAGTTCCCTGGGACTCCCGGACTCTGTTGACCCGTGGCGAGGGCTGTCCGACCGCCTCTCCTGCACACGGGCGTTGGGAGTGCTGCCGTTTCAGATCTGACGGACTTAGGATGTCAGAGCTGACGAAATGAGTGAGCGCTAGGGAAACAGTGCAGTGCTGGGCTGTGGACGCGCCCGGCCGAGGGGAGCTTGCACCTGGAGGCTGCGGGGTCGAGGAGCTGCAGCGGGTGGTGTTACCGTGGCGATAAGTGTGGTGATGACACATTCCTTTGCCACAGGCTCACTGGGACGGCTTGACTGGACGGATCGCCTTCAACAAAACCAACGGCTTAAGGAAGGATTTCGACCTGGACATCATCAGTCTCAAAGAGGAAGGAACTGAAAAGGTAACCTCCCCAGTCAGAAATTTAAAAGTAAAATAAAATAAAATGTACCACTCAAGCATTTTAATTGCGTTCGGGGGATGAAGAAATGGTTCCCTCGCCGTGTGCGTTCCTGCTGGCCCCCCAGACCCCCCCAGCTCTGCAGATGCTGAAGTGCCGTGCTCTCAGGTTACACGTGTTGTCCACGCAGGTGAGCCTCTGCACAGCCCTGGGCTCGCGCACGAGCGTGACGACGTGGCACGTACACAGAACCCGTTTCTCACAGGACTTGAACAATTAAGTTTAGACTTAGAAAGTCCGAGGCTGCCAGCCAGATCTTTGGAATGGCCTCCAGGGGTTCCTCGGGGTTAACTTCAGCTGCGCTCCGCTGAGAGCTGGGTGCTGGAGGGACGCGGCGAAGGGCACAGAACGGCCCGCCGGCGGGGCAACCCAGCTCGGCACCCTCAATTGTGAGAGGAAATAGGCCAACCATGTAGTTAACGTTGGCGTCTGATTTCAGGGTGGTCTCCATTGTAATTCTCAGTCCGTCAAAGTTTCAGGCTCCATTTCAGTGACGATTTGGAGCAATTCGAATGTAAACTAGTTAAATAATAAGAATAACATAGAAGTTGGCCTCTCGGTATATTTTATTGTATCAAGTTTAGTATTCACAGCGACAGTTTGGAACTAACATTGCAGTGTGAGGACTTCGCCCTTTAGAAACGTAACGACTTGAAAACCCTCAAATAACCATCTGAGCAGAAACTCTAACCTGACTTCTCTGTGGCGGACAGGAGGCCAAGCCTGAGGCACGGTGTCTTGGGGCCGGACCGGGACTTCATTAAAATGAGATGGAGTTTCCAGTGCTGTTCTGTTGGCTTTGCGAACCAGACACATTGTTTCTCGGTTCTCACTGTGCCCCGCCCCAGAGAGCTGAGCTGAAACGGAGTAATTAGGCTGAATGCAATCGCAGCTGGCCGCAGTGTGGAAATGTTTGAGGAAAATCGTTTGCAGCTTTGAGAGCACGGATTGTACCAGAGTGTACGTGCAGGTTTCCCGTTCCAAACTGCGGCCTCCCCTCCCGTTCCCCTGCCCCTTCCCCCAGGGGCTCTGAGGAGAGCAGGGCGTCCAGCCAGTCCGTGTGGGATGTGGGTTTGGACTGGAGGGAACAGAGGAAAGGAAAGGAGAGAAGGAGAGAGCCTGTTGTGGACTAAATGCTGGTGTTGACTACCTGCCCCTGTGCCTTTCTCTCCAGCACAGACCGGAGGGAAGGGAGGGAAGAAAGGCCACTTTGGCGGGTGGCAAATAGATGCCCCTCTGGCTGTGTCCAGGGAGACCCCGCAGGAGCGGCACTCGGCTGTGTTTCTGCAACAAAGGCAAAATCAAACCAGATGAAACTGTTCTCTCCGTGTGTTCCTTATCTCCTCCCGGCTTGCAATCACGTGTCTTTCTTCAACCGACTTCGGGGAAGGTGGAATAGGCCTTCAGGCAGTGGGGAAGCCCAGCCACCTCCCTCTGCCCTGGGGAGGAAAAGCCCAGTCTTTGCAAGGCAGCCTCTCCTTAGGCCACAAGGAAATGGTTACAACTGGCTCATTTTCTCACTTTCACTCAAGTTTCTCCTGCTCAGAAGCCCATAGAAGTCATAGAATAAGTCATCAAGAATGCTTTCTTCTGGCTTAAGAATGGTATGGGTATGTGTGCATGTATGCACGTGTGTGTGCACGTGTGTGTTGTATGTCTGTGTGCACGTGTGTGCACCGTGCATGTGTGCATGTGTGCAAGTGTGCATTGAGTACATGTGTGCCTGTGTGCAAGTGTGTTCATGCATATGTCTGTGTGCAAGTGTGCATGTATGCATGTGTGTGCCTGTGTGCAAGTGTGCATTGTGTACATGTGTGCCTGTGTGCAAGTGTGCATTATGTACATGTGTGCATGCATGTGTGTGCCTGTGTGCAAGTGTGTGAGTGCATGTGTGTGCCTGTGTGCTCACGTGTGCATGTGTGCCTGCACATGTGTGTGTGCGTGTATGTATGTGTGCATGCATGTGTGTGCCTGTGTGTTGACTGACTGATTCTGGTGATGAATGCCTTGAACAGGTCTTCCTAAGGAATAATGAAGACCTTTAAACTCTCCAGCATAGCTGTGCGTATTCTAAAGAACTCGAAACCATTTTCTTGGTCTGTGAAAGGGGAAGTGGAACTCAGGTCATTGTACTGCCGAGCAGGAGGCACCTCGGCGGGGCCCCAGTGCTCGGTTCATCTGCTGCACCTGTTCTCGGGCTTTCTGTCGGACGGTGCGGATTCCAGGCAGTGGGCGGGGAGGACACACTGAGCCTTCACGGGGATACCTCGGGGTTCCATGCTGCATTTTAATTAAGTGCTACTTTTATTTTTCCCTCTGAAAACCAAGGCTGCTGGCGAGGTGTCTAAACACTTATATAAAGTGTGGAAGAAGGTTTGTACTCAGAAAACATCAGCAAGGAGTCTGGGGGTGGGGCTCCCCCGGGAAAAGCCTGCCCCCTCCCGGTTCCCACGCCAGCGGCGAGCTCTCCGCGGCAGTTGAGAGGCTGCGCTCTGGAGGGAGGCTGGGTGATTGAATATGCTGTCTCTCCACAACATTACCTGGGAATTGAAAGCAGGCTTGCGCTGGATTAAATGATGATGGATTAAATATTCTCCCTGACGTTATTTTTGTTTCTCCGGGATAGGGTCTGTCTCTGTTAGGGCTGAGGGCAGGGACTGCGACAGAACCGCACTCGGTCCATTTACGTTCCGTCTTAAATCACGACATTTCCCCCTTAGGGGCCTGAAGACAATAACAGATGTGGTCCCTCAGCCTAGTCAGATAGGCTGAGGCAGGGGCGGCAAGGACTCCTCCCTCCAAGTTATCACAGACACGCGGTCCACCCCACCTCTCCCTGGTGGATCACTGCTGCCTGTTGCCGCCCTACATTCTGAACACAGGTCCCACTTCCTGGAGACACTCCTGCAAGGGAGCGGACAGGACGGAGATGCTAAATGTCTGGGCATCGGTTAGCTCCAGCCTCCTCCAGCCTCCCCTGCTCCCCAACACACAGGGCTCGGGGGGCTGCTTCCTCCGAGAGACCTTCAGTTGCTGATGTGCTCATAGCCTTCAGTCAGCAGCTGAGAGAGTTAACTACTTCCGTTTAAAACACACACTCACACACACTCACACACAGTCAGACACACACACTCTCACACATGCACACACACACTCACTAACACACTCTCACATGCGCACTCACACACTAACACACTCACACTCACGCACACTTACACACTCACACTCACACACACACACTTTTGTTCTGCTGATCGAAGGTTTGGAAGCAGAGGCTGGGCATGCGCATTGCGGGTGTGCACTGTCTGTGTCCCAGGGCAGCCTGACCTGCCGACACCGTGATGCTCTCAGTGTAGGTTTGAGGGAACTCTGTCGCACAGGGAGCAGAAGAAAGAATCTCCTTTCCTCTCATTCCATGGAGGACCGTGGACTCGGGGACTCACCTGACTGGAAATGTAGCCACAATGTCTAATCTTCTGCACGTCCGGTGGGGCTGGTGAAGGAGAAACAAGCCTGCAGTGAGCTGGGGGTGTATTTGTTGACAACTTCAAGTCTGTATTTAAAGGGAGAATGATATTGTGAGGCTGTTCGACATACAGTTTCCTTAGACACACACTCAACATTCATAGAAGGAGTGAAGGAGAACACAGTCCATCCCTTCGTGAATGGACTGCAAACAGTTATTTCTCCACCTTTCAATACTTGACGTAAAAGCCAGGTTCCAGTCTCCCCAGTGCCTAAGGCAAGGTTCAGCTAGAAGCACAGCCAGGTCCCACGTCACACACGCTTTCTGTAGAGTTAGGCGTCCTTCACTCACAGGCGAACGCATGGCTTTGGGTGACACAGACCCCGGGTGGGTTTTGCCTCCTGGAAGAGCCCCTGCCTCAGAAAAGCAGGAGAAGGGGGGGAGGCTGAGAGAGAGAGAAGGAAATATCCTCCTCTGGGGTTAGAGCCAGCGAGGAAAACGGAAGACCCTTCGACCAGCAGACTGGTGTGCACCGTGGACGCTCTCAGTGACGGGCGTTGCCCCGGTGCTGGACGGACCGGACGGTTATTAAAGGTGCCGCCCTGCCTGCGTTCCACTCCAGTAAGCTCTCCACAGACCGGATCCGAACGCTGTCCCGTGCACACACCACCTCCAGCCCCCTTTACCTGGAGGGGCTCCTAGCTCCCCTCCAGTAAACTCCACAGACCGGATCCGAACGCTGTCCCGTGCACACACCACCTCCAGCCCCACTCACCTGGAGCGGCCCCTAGGTCCCCGCCGGCGAGCCTGGCGCCAATGGAGAGAAACCCAGTTCACGTGCTGCCTGAGTGTGTGATCGTCCTTGAAACTTTCTCAGAGAATTTCCGTCTGTAAAGGCATATTTGTCAAGTTAATGGATTTCCTGGGGCTGTATTAGGCGGTAAATCAAAGGAAAGAAAGAGGGAACGAAAGAGGAGGCCCAGCGTGCCCTGGGTGCCGGGTTATTTAATCAGCGGAAAAGCCCCTCATCTCCATTTTGCTGGTGAGGACATCGAGGCACCGGGTCAGGTGACACGCCGAGGGCACCTGCAGGTAAATCGCAAAGCTGGGATCTGGACAGAAGTCTGTCGTGACGTTTACCCCGTATCCCGCCGGCCACGTGTGGTCCCAGACACGCTGCGGAATCTGCGTGGGTCCGCCCGTCCACACCGTCCGTCCAAGGGTCAGCGCTCCTACACCATCCTCGCTTTTTCTGCTTCTAAATTTAAAAACCAGCAGCATGCCGACGACCCACGCTCATTCAGAGGGCGAGCTTGAAGACGGTCCCTCTCGTCTGGTCTCAGCGCCCCATCACGGGGTCCGGTCAGAGCACCAGAGCTCAGGGCGGTCAGCGTCCTGTCCGCAGCCACACAGCAGGCAGGGTCGCCTGGGGGGGCACGTCCCTGTCTGGGCGCACCGGGCTGGCGGTCAGTGCGGACAGAAGCTTCAGACAAGCAGTCAGTCCCCTGAGCTCCTCTCCTGGGCTCCTCACGAGGCCAAACACTCCCCACCTCCGGGGTGTGACGACACAGAGCGAGGTGGCCCTGCGGACATGTGGACGGTCTCCTGGGGGGGCCGTGTCTGACAGACAGCTGCCGTGCTGCCCCGCGACAGCAGGTCCAGGAGCGGGCAGTGTGGACGCCCCGAGGGGGAGTTCGTGGTCCCGACAGGAAGACAGAGCGACAGGGGAGAGGCGCAGAGCAGAGGCACAAGCCGGGTCCTTCCTGCGTCCCCGAAACCCCTCCCGCCGGCTTCTCCGGAGCAGAAGCCCAGAGCTCGTCCCGCTGGCGCTCCTCGGCCCGCTCACCTTTCCCGCTCAGATGCCCGATCTCCCCTCCCCTCCCCCCCTCCGCCAGTCCTTGCTGACTGTCAGGCACTGACGGACGCTTGGGCATCGTGGGTTCGTGTGGAGCGCGTGGCTCCCCGGGGCAGAATGTCTGTGTGTCTGTCTGTCCCGGCCATGGCCCCGGCGCCTAGACCAGTGCCCGGCAGGTCCGCAGGTGGTCAACTGATGTGTATTGGAAGAAAACCTGATGCTCACTGGAAGAAAATAATTCTTCATTCAAAATAATAAGCTTAATAAGTTTGAAACAAAAAGACCTCCCACCCTCCACCCAGACAGACGCTCCTGTTCCATCCACACACTTGTTCCTCCGTCCTTCCTTTTCCCGCAACCATAGCGTGAGACCCCGGGCCCTCCCCGCCCTGAGCGCGCGGGGGCCCCGGAGGGACGCCAGCCACCAGCCACGCCCCTGATGCCCTGTGCTCTGTGCAGATTGGGAGCTGGAACTCCAACAGCGGACTCAACATGACCGATGGCCATGGGGACAAGGCCCACAGTGTCAGCGACTCGCTGGCCAACCGCACGCTCGTGGTCACCACCATCCTGGTAAGTGGACCGCGTGGAGCGCAGGGCGTCTCCCCCAGTTTCCGCGTCCAGTCTCCCCCCTGGGCCTCGCAGGCTCGTCCCCTGTGTTCTCCACGCCCACAGCTCTGTCCCCAAGGTCCGGTCAGTGGGGGGCACATGGGTGTGTGGCCCTGTGACGGGAGCGGATGGCGAGCTTCCAGAGATGTCCGCAGACCCGCCCTGCTCCGCCCGCCCCGTAGCCCACCCAGCGGAGCCCTGGCTGCCGGGCGGCTTCCAGTGACTGAGATTCTGGCAAGACGTCAGGAGATGGGGAAGCACATGAGAACACGTCTTCCCCTGCCTCCCCCTGGCTTTGCCAGAGACTCTCCTCCACAGGCGTGGCTCTGCCCCACCAACGATCTGTCCAGGCCCCGGCTGTCCCGGACCCCAGGTGCCTGCTTCCCCCGCCCGCCTCCGCCCCGAGCGGTACCCCTTCCTGGTAAGGTTGGTCCCGGGTCCACACCTTCTCTGGCCTCCCTCCTGGGCTCCCTCTGCCCTGCTCACTCCTGGTAAACAGCCCCTTTGTTAATAGTCCTCAAAAGCCCAGGTCAGAGTGCTTCCCGCTTCCTGGGAGCCCCGAGCGCACCCCTGTCCCGCCCCTGTACACGCACAGGTGTCACCCGCCCTCCCGCAGCCTCACCCACGGGTCAAGGGCGGGAGAGGCCACGGCCAGAGTCTTTACTGTCAAACCTTCGTGCTTTATTCGACTCAGTCCCTCATGTCTGACCAATTTATTTCTAAAATCGCTAACTTCTGAGACGTGTTCATCCAAAACAAAATGGTTTTGTGTTTCCGGCGACTACTTTCTCTGCAACTATACCGTGGAAACACCGAGTTCTCTGTTTCTATCGGTTTGTTTGAGGATAAAGCTAAATGGGTCTGAACGGTCGGAAAATGCATAATGAGAAGAAATAAAGGGACATATCAGCAGTATGGTAACTGATAGAATTCCATGAAATAAAATTAAGTTCTGATTAGGCAAATGAGAAGTGAGCGCATCGATACACGGTGGTAAGAAAGTGCCGTTGTTCGTAGAAGAGGGGATTTATCCTTTCAGCAGGTTAGCAGAGAGCTGCCTGAGGTAAGATTCCAGGTGAGTTCAGTCAGGAAAACGAAGCTGATGATAGAAATACTCTCTGAGCAAGGTACCTGAAGCCTGCCGGCGGAAAACGCAGAGGCAGTGAGGGGAGAGTGGGACTGAGGTGACCCGCGGTCCAGACGTAAGGACCTGAGAGTATTCCGAGTTTGAAGAGGGAGAGGATGGATTCGCCGGCGTAGACCATTCACCTGTGTCAGCAGGTGATGCTCAGTTAGACGCCAGGAGGGAGGCAGGTCCGGCAAAGAGTCTGCGAGTGGGTGCGTCCGTCCCCACGGCTCTGCCGACCTGAACTGTGGTCGTGACCGAGTCTCCCCTACCGGTCACGCGATGTCCTTTACAGAGAGAGGAGAGAGGAGTGGTCCGTGAGGTTGTCTGTATTCGCAGAGTGCGGGGACAAGAGTTTAGCCGGGAGCCCAGTGAGTGATTTCGGGGCTCCCACATCTCAGAAATCATTCCACATCCCCGTGACGTGCGGCTGCGGGCGGAGCCTGTGGGGTGAACTCCGCGCTCCGTGTCCTCTCGTTCGTGCAGGAGGAGCCCTACGTCATGTACAGGAAGTCCGACCGGCCCCTGCACGGGAACGACCGGTTTGAAGGGTATTGCCTCGATCTCCTGAAGGAGCTGTCGAACATCCTGGGTTTTATCTACGACGTTAAACTCGTCCCCGACGGCAAATACGGAGCCCAGAACGACAAGGGAGAGTGGAACGGAATGGTCAAAGAGCTCATCGATCACGTAAGCCCGGCCCCGCCTTCGAGGGGGGGTTTCAGTGTCTGGGACACGCGCGCGAGAAGTAAAAGACCAGAGAGAGAAATGGTTGGTCAGAGTCGGAAGAAGTATTTAGAACTATTTCAGTGTTTTTGAATCGTAGAAATAGGTTCGAAGGTAGGAGAAATCTGGAAATAGTGATTGCTTACTCGGAAGGGCCGGTGAGGACGCAGATTGAGGGTGAGAACGCGGGGCCATCCTTCGCGCGGAAGGGTAAACCTGAGCGGTTCCCACGGTCAAGAAGGAATTCTGAAGCTCGCAGCTCAGAGCATCCCGTCTTGTCGGCTACTTGACGGCCAGGGTGCTGTCCATGCTTTTCTCACGGGCTCTTCAGAAGACACCATTCTCAGCTTTTTCATCCATTTCGTTCCAGAATGTACACATGTCTGGGTCTGTCTGTCTGTCTGTCTGTCTGTGTGTGTGTGTGTATTGCATACCTCTGGCTTCTGTTTCTTAAAAAACACACTTCCATGGCTGAAGCTGTGCGTCAGCCTGTGTTATGTTAGAGCCCCTGTCACGGAAGCCTCTTACCTGGGAAACACTGGAGTTGGGGAGAAGGATCAGGAGACCCGGGGACAGTCCAGCATTTGCCAGGAAGCCAGACACCTGAGACAGTGGCCTCGAACTTGCTTTTGCAGAGGGCTGACCTGGCCGTGGCTCCCCTCACCATCACCTACGTGCGGGAGACGGTGATCGACTTCTCCAAGCCCTTCATGACCCTGGGTATCAGCATTCTCTATCGGAAGCCCAACAGCACCAACCCAGGGGTCTTCTCCTTCCTCAACCCCCTGTCCCCCGACATCTGGATGTATGTGCTCTTAGCCTGCCTGGGGGTCAGCTGCGTGCTCTTCGTGATTGCGAGGTAGGTTCCAGAACCTCTGAGCTGTGGCCGCAGACCCAGGTCCGTCTGGCTGGACCTGTGTGCCCGGGGGACGGACACAGATGCAGACTTGAAAGTGGTGTGGTTGTGCCGAGGGCTCTGTCCTGTCAAGTTCTCCCTCGTAAAAGCCATTCTGTAGACGGAGACTTCTAATTCTTTATAAAGGTACTTTTAAAAGACAGTGAGAGAATAATTTTATATTAATCTGATTGTATCAGTATTTCAGGCGAGAACGTTACTTACTTACGCGTGTCCCGGAATTATGTTACAGCGAGCACAGTGGCCCAGCTGATAGATCTAAAATGTTTCAACAAGAAGAGTAAAACGATGTCCGTGTATTTGCGTCCCGGACCTTCCCATTGAGCAAAGCACAGAGAAGTCAGCTAGGAGTTATTGTAGCACATAAGAAACGCTGGAATAAAACGAGATTGTGAAATTCCCAGGAATAAAGAAAAATACTTTGAAATGTTTGTAAAATTTGCTAAAAAACATTAGAGAGAGAAGAGAATTCTAGAAATAACTAGGAAAGGCCACATTACATTTAGAGGCCGGAGGTAATACTTGTGCCGTCACTGATGATTCGGGTGAGTTTTATTTTCTGAGATAACGCTATATTTAACCATTCTGCGCTGCACACGCCTTCAAAGGATCTCTGTACCTTTCTGTAGGTTATATTTGCTAAATACCTTTGATGCTGAATTTAAAACAGCTATTTTATCTTCTGCTGACTCGAACCTGTAATGTCCCCAGATAAACCATGTAAAAAAAATAATTGCTTTTCTATGTCTCCTACTTGTTTTCAATCTTTTTCATCTTTCAACGGAACTCAGTGAACTTTTTCCCTAATCAATTCTTGTTTTCCCTTCAGGAATTTCTAAGAGAAATATTTCTGTATGTCATTGTTCACTGTCTGGTGTTGATGAATCCTGGGTAACCTTCCCTGGTGTAATTCCGAAGAGAGGTTAGCGAGTAACCCAGGCAAAGGCCTCACAGGTTCACGGGGCAGAGCCGGTCTACTAAACGTCTGCTCGCGTGGGGGTTTGTACTTTCGACGGGAGGGGGATTTTTTCTCCGTACCTACTCAAGTGTGCCTTTACCAAATCCCCCAGATTGTCTCCCAAATGTCAGCCAAATGTGAAACTACTTTCACACGATGACCAAAGTGTTCTTTCCACGTGTCCCATCTCAGAAAATAATATATCGACAGTATGTATAGTGATATTGCCCTTGATGGTTTAATACCGTGAGCCATTGGTTCTCAGCTAGGAGAGAGTTTGTCTCCCAGGGAGACACATGACAACGTTCTGGAAACATCTCCGGTTGTCGCCGCTGAGGGTGCTGCTGGGCAGTGCCCGGGACGGTGCCCCCCCCAAGAAGTGCCCCCAAGTGCCAGCAGCACCGAGGCTGAGGGCCGTGCTGTGAATAACTAAAGATGTTGTTTTGGCTTTAAATGTTAAACAATAAGTCCCTCCCGTTTGGGGGTACACTTCTCCTTAGGGACTGCTGAATGACGGTACCACAGCCTCGAATGGCCATTGAACCAGTGAGGACCCCAAGGTGATGACCTCCAGCAGGGAGCGAGAAAGGCCACGTCGGCTCGTGTGACGCCTCTGCTCTGGGCCCCACTCTCTCGGGCGATGTTAGGACACTCGAGCTGCCCAGCAGCGGAGGGCGCAGAGCGGGGAGTCCCACCCCACGGCTCTGCTCTGTCCTGGATTCAGCGGCAGTGCTGTCAAGTGTGAGGAACTCTGTTGCTGATCACAGGACGTGGTCACAGGACAAGGTCACAGGACAAGGTCATAGGACGTGGTCACAGGACGTGGTCACAGGACAAGGTCACAGGACGTGGTCACAGGACGTGGTCACAGGACAAGGTCATAGGGCATGGTCACAGGATGTGGTCACAGGACGTGGTCACAGGATGTGGTCACAGAACGTGGTCACAGGACGTGGTCACAGGACAAGGTCACAGGACAAGGTCACAGGACGTGGTCACAGGATGTGGTCACAGGACGTGGTCACAGGACGTGGTCACAGACAAGGTCACAGGACAAGGTCACAGGACGTGGTCACAGGATGTGGTCACAGAACGTGGTCACAGGACATGGTCACAGGATGTGGTCACAGGACAAGGTCACAGGACAAGGTCACAGGACGTGGTCACAGACAAGGTCACAGGACAGGGTCACAGGACGTGGTCACAGGATGTGTGAGGAAACATCAGTAGCTCCCACAGGTCGGGGGTGGCCTTTGATCTTTGACCCCCACTGTGCCTTTAAATTGTCTGATTTTTGTCATCAGAATATGTCAAAATAGTGTGACATTTAGTACTGTCCCCTCCTTATGTTGTCTGTCTCTCTGGAAGCTCTTGGTGACGCAGAGCCCTGCCTGTTCTGACGTCATCTGTCCTGTCTGGAGGCAGCTCCCCAGTCGGGCCATCCGCCCACCAGCTCTGCTCGGCCACAGCCGTGTATCCACCGCCCTTCTCTGTCTCCTCCTCACCTCTTGTCACTGTCTTTCCTCTGAGGTTTGGGGAAGGGGAGGTTTTGCACCAAATGCAGACTTGGAGACAGCCCGGTGCGGTGGGGACCCAGAGGGGAGCCCCCGAGGTGCACAGAGGGGAGCCCCCCGAGGTACACAGAGGGGAGCCCCCCGAGGTGCTCAGAGGGGAGCCTCTCAGAGGTGCACAGAGGGGAGCCCCCGAGGTGCACAGAGGGGAGCCCCCTGAGGTGCACAGAGGGGAGCCCCCCGAGGTGCTCAGAGGGGAGCCTCCCAGAGGTGCACAGAGGGGAGCCCCCGAGGTGCACAGAGGGGAGCCCCCTGAGGTGCACAGAGGGGAGCCCCCCCGAGGTGCTCAGAGGGGAGCCCCCGAGGTGCACAGAGGGGAGCCCCCGAGGTGCACAGAGGCCCTGTTCTGGCGTCCACTCTCAAGTGCATTCAGCTCATCCACCTCTGACCTTGTGCCGCTGTGAGCGGACTCGGGGGCGTGCGGGTTGAGGGGTTCGCCTGCTCCTTCCCTCCCGCCCCCGCAGCCGAGACCGCCCTGGGTTGGTCCACACCAACGGGCTCAGGTGTGAACAGGTCGTTACTGCCTCGGCGGTCTGCATTCGAAGTCAGTGATGTGGAAATAAAAAGGTGAATCTGATCATCGACCTTCTCTCTGGAGAGGCTTTGGACTTCGTGTTTTGAAGGAATCTGTTTATGTCCTTTTAACGAGGAAAATCAAAGCTGGTCCTTGCGTTTAGGCCGATGTTCTCACTACAGAGACGCTTAGAAATCATTGGCCGAACTGCGTTGAATCTGAGGTTAACCGTCGACGCACAGCTGAAGAAAACGGTGTAAAACTCCCAGTCACTCTGACGGCGCGCAGGGCGGCATTCTGCTCTGCGGTTGCCTCGCCTCATGTTACTTTTTAGAAGTATCTCACCCGAGAAATTAGGTCTGTTGTGAACATACAATTCAAGCAGACTAACCATCCAGGCATAATGTCTGCTTATATTTTATGATACACGTTTGTCTTCTTAAACAGAAACATTTTTTAAGTTGGTATCCGGCAAAAAAAAAAAAAAAAAATCAAGAACCCCTTTGGCTATGATGCTGATATTATTGCACAAGACCACAGTTTTAGACGGTCAGAGTTTCCCCCGTTAGAGACACGCGGACTCCCCGTCCCCCGATGCCCATTCCAGCCGCCAGAAGGGCCCCTCCGCCAGCGGTCCTCAGGGCCGTCACCTCCCTTCACGTCAGCACCTGGCGACATGAGCCTCACCTTCCCGCACAGTGCTAAGCTCTCGCGTGCGGGTGTCCCTGTCCCTGTCAGGTTACTGGACACCAGCGTCAGGGGGCGCGCAGCTCAGAGTGTCACTGGTGAAGCCCGTGTGCGCCTCCCCCGAGACTTCCGACGCTGACGGGCGTCAAGCATGAGGCGTTTCGAGCTGAAATTCCTGCATCCGGGCAGCGAGCCGGTCGCGTCCCCACGGCATCATGTCCCCGCGCTCAGTCCACCTGTTCCCCGAGCCACGCGGAGTCCTGCAGAGAAGGAACCACTGAGCACTGGCTCCGTGTCCCCTGTCACTGCGAAGTACAAGACACCGAGCCAAACCGGGGAGCGGCACCCAGAGAGGGAAGCAGGGGCTCAGGGGTCGTCGCTCCTGTGGGGAGAAACGCCGGGCTTTACGGTCTTCGTAGAAAAACGCCTTCTTTGGATGCATCAGCCTCCTTGTTCACTGCAATTAATGTTTCTAAATTACGACGTGGGCGGCCGTGGAGTTGCTCTAAGTGACGGCGTCTCACCCCGCGCATTGCTCCCCTTAGGCTCACTCAGGGGTGCTCGCTCTGCGGCTCAGCCAGCTGCTCTGGGGACGAGTGTGCAAATCCACCTAATCATCTTGCTGACACAGTCGTTCAAAGGCCGTGGTGTGCCGCAGCTGTGGGGAGGTGCTGGAAGGGGTCGACCCCGTTACAGGGGGCACCCGTGGGGCGTCACCTCACCCCCAGACTGGGAGCAGACCCCACACTTTCCTGACGGAGCCTGGGCTACAGGAGGCTCTCGGTCAGAGGGACTGTCTGCCGGCTCCTGGTGCGGTGCCCACCGTGCCCGGCCTTGGGCAGCCGATGCACCCGGCGCCCAGTCTCCCCAGGGCCTGTCCTGCTGCTCCGCGGGGACTGGAGAGCACTGTGGTCCCCTGGGCGGGCTGGCGCTGTGGCGTCACGGGGACGCAATGGCCCGGGCAGCGCTTCCGTGCCCGGAGCTGCTGCGTTTTAAACAATGTCCACGTCACGCTGAGCGGCACCTGCTAACCTCTCTGGGAGTACGTGCCCCTTGGCAAGGCAGCCCCCAAGTAACCACGCGCCGGGACTTCCTCTGGGCTGCAGAAGTCAGATATGTCTAGAAAACAGAGACAAATGAAAAGCCTTTTAAGCCCCCAGATTTTTATTTTAACACACTTCGGAAACAGCCGATCTCCTCCTCTGCACAGATAGGGAAACTGAGGCCAGAGATGTTCAGTGACTTGTCCGAGGCCGACTTCCTCACTAGGGTTGGCGATCAGAGGACTACAGTCTACCATGCTAGAAACAGTGAAATTAAAAGTACTTGAGGAGGGGCCCTGGCCGGTGTGGCTCTGCGGTTAGAGCAGCGGCCCAAGCACTGAGGGTCACGGTCTGATTCCCAGTCAGGGGCCATTCCTGGTTGCAGGTTCGACCTCCAGCCCCGTCAGGGTGAGCGTGGGAGGCAGCCAATGGATGTGTGTGTCCCTCTCTCTCCCTCCCTCCCTTCCACTCTACCTAAAAACCAATGGGACAAATATCCTTGGGTGAGGATGAACAAAAACTAAACCAACAGCTGAAGAGGGGCCCTGGCCGGTGTGGCTCAGGGGGGTGGGCGTTGTCCCTGCACCAAACGTCACCGGTTCGATCCCGTCGGGGCACCTGCCGGGTGCAGGCTCCGATCCCGGGGGGGAGTTAGGGTCAGGATGTGTCTCTCTCTTCCTCTCTCTCTAAAAATCAATTTAAAAATCTTAAAAACAACAACAGCTGAAGCGGGATGGTGCCCCTGAGCTCCCCAGGGAGACATGCTGCGCCTGGAGGGAACGCTGCAGCTCAGACTTTGCCTTTTCGTTTGTGGCTTTGTCTCCGTGAACTCCCCGGAAACGCTGAGCGCCCTCCCGAGCCCAGACCCCCTGTGCTTCACGAATCGTGCCCAGCAGCCCTTCGGGGCGTTGCCACTGGGTCCCTTCTGAGCTCCTCCACAGACGCCCCGCAGGCAGGTCCCTCGTCCCACTCGCGGTCTCCTCACCGCCGCGGGGCAGCCGGTGTGTGTCGGGGGGCCGCGGCTCTGTGGGGCCCAGGCTCAGCACGAGGGAGCCTGTCTGTGCTGTCCTGCTGTCCTGCTGTCCGTGACGGGAGGACGAGCCAGAGCGCAGGGGGACCCAGCAGACCCGGGTCTGGGGCCCTGGAAACGAGGCTCCGGTGGGTGCCTGGTCCGCGGGCCCCGGGGACGTGGCAGCTGGGGGGCTCCGTCACTAACTGTCGGGTTTTCTGCATCGTTCAGCAGGCCCTGCCGCCGCGAGTGTCCCTGACGCTGACGGCTGTGTCTTCACTACTGCAGGTTCACACCCTACGAGTGGTACAACCCCCACCCCTGCAACCCCGACTCCGACACGGTGGAGAACAATTTCACTTTGCTAAACAGTTTCTGGTTCGGAGTTGGAGCTCTCATGCAGCAAGGTACCTGGGCCGCCCGCCTCCCCCACACCCCACGGTCTGCTGCGGCCCTGTGCTGGGTCCCCCGGGCAGGGCGCTGGGCTGAGGCTTTCTCGGGCCCCCGCGGAGCCCCACCTTAGCCAGGTCCGGGAGCAGCAAAGACCAAGCTAGCCGAGGGGCAGGTCTGTGCTGTCTGTCTGACAGAGGACTCTGTCTGTCAAGCGGTGAACACAAACTCTCCTAGAGAGAAGTGGAAAAGAAGAGCTGGGAAGTTGTTGACAAATGTGCATGCGTGGAGGTTGGGAAGGAGCGGGACTGGAGCCTTAGAGATTAAGCTGAGGGACATGCTTCCCGAAATCGCCCCTGACCGCCTCCCGGACGGTCTGAGCCTCCCGCAGTCTAGTAACCATAGCAACAGTAAGCGAAGGGGCTGGGGACCAGGACTCCCACCGTGGAAAGGCCCGCTGTTCTGCACATTGTGAGAATCTGGGGGTTTGAGATCGCTGGGGAGGGAGGAGGCAGCGGTTCTGACCTTGGGGAGAAATCAGCTCTTCCGTGAGTTTCCTCAGCCTTGGTCCCCGGCATCCAGCCTGGAGCGTTCTTCCCAGATGACACGCATTCGTCTAGGAGATCACAAATCACAGACTGCTCCGTCGGGAGTATCTGCTGATCTGGCAACAAGCTACAACATAGATTGGCGAAGGACAGTTCACCCGGGATCTGTATTAAACATGTTTGGGGGGCCCGAGGCGTCTCGTGAGGGAGCTGTCATCGTTGAGACGTTTGTTCTCCGTCCCACTGTGGAAATGCCTCGCAACGGAGGTCAGTGGGCACCTCTTCCCACCAGCAGTCAAGTAGACGCTGCAAATGCTGCTGACAGGTGTGGCCCGTGCTGGCCTCCCAGGGGCGCACATGTTAGTCCGTTTGTCTTGTGAGACGTTGCTTTCAAAGAGTGAAGGGGACCCTCCCGCCCTCCCGCCTGTCTTCCTGACTGTCGGAGAGAAACACAGACGGGTCCCAGAGCGTGTGCCAGGCCTGCGCGGGTGCAGGGCCCGTGACCGCCTCAGGGGTGCCCCGCCCCCGAAACGCCTGTTCTGCCTGTTGGAGTTTACCAGCACCCACAGCACACCGTGGGGTGCCAGCCCTTGGGCACATGACAGTCAGCCCCAACCAGACTCTGCTTGCTCTTCAAGAAGCTGAAAAGCATTTGTCAGGGGACACAGCACCGCCATGTGCAGGCGGCGGTCCCGGTGACCGTCCGTCCGTCCGTCCTCACGTGCGGCTTCGGCCGGGCAGCTCCTTCCGTGTTGACTGTTTCGCTCTCTCTCGTTAGCAGGAGCTTGTCACTGTCCTCAGCTGGGAACCGTCTGCTGAATGTCCTTTCGGTGAGACGCCCCGACGTCGTCTCTCCTGCAGAGCGAGCAGTCTGGACGAGGACTGGCGTAACTAAGAGACGTCAGCAAGTGCTGCTCCCCGTCCCCACTGTTCCCCAGGAATGCTTCCTCCGCTTTCACTGTCCCCGTGACTCCCCCTCTCGAGCCCTGAGCTCACACAGATCATGTCCACGGGGAAGCCAGCGCTAAGTATCCCACTGAACGCTGAGCGTCGTGAATGTCGAAAAATGCGTGAAAAGAGACACGAGGAAATGTCAAGAAACACAACGCACACCGTCTCCCAAGGGCTCAGCGTGGCGTCTGAGCAGTTCTCTACAGAGTAGTTTCCAGTTTCCAAGGCAGCTTTATCCAAAAGTATAAACACCTATTCTAAGGTGACCGATGTGAATTGATATTATTTTTATCACATGTCAACAGTTGGTTATCCATCTGTCCGTCCGGTTGTACTGTGGTATAATACATAACTATACAAGTTATAAAGTTAAACCTCATCTCGTTATAAACACACCCAAACAACCTACGGATGCATTTACAGCAGAAAATCCACACCTGTAAGCGACGAGAATATTTCCAGTAATTCCATGCTTCTTTCCCATGGCTATTTTATGAAATAAATGGTATTTTAGTGATAACCAACTGCAGATCTAACCTCATCACCCCACCACAAGGCTGCCAAGTGCATTGAGTTCAGGGACACGACACAGCCTTGGCCGTAACCCCCCCACACCCACAGGCACACCAATCCCAGTAAGCCACGAGGTTAAAACAGCAGCAGCCCCCCATTCCTCCGAATCCTTGGAGGCGATTTAGTGGAAACCGTATGAATCTGTGCAATGTGACACACCCAAACTCAAACAGGAAAGAACAAAGGAAGGCAATGCAAACCCACAGGGAGCCATGCAGTCCCCTCATTAAGAAAGAGCAAAGCGTGCGGAGAGCAGACCGGTCCCTCCAGGCTCTGCCGGCTTTGACCTGCCCACCAGGAGCTGGTTTGGGTTCCAGGAGCCCTACCAGCTTGAGCACAAACTCATTTATTTGCGAACAGCTACACCCCAATTTTCCTCTCTATCTTAAACCGTGAACTGCAAAACTTTGAGACACACTCAGAACGGCGAAAGAATTCTTCAAACCGGAGATGTCACGGGGGGTACCTACCCCTGTGGATTTTTAAACTTTGGGCGCTTTGAGCCGTCACGTAAACTCTGTGATACTCCAAGTCCACGGAGGAAACGCTGAGTACGGAACCGTGTGATTTTAGGGGAACACATTCGCCTAAATCCACCCGGCGGTGGTGTCGTTGGCGTGGGCTCAGCAGGTACCGCCCTCCTTTTCATTCCCCTGCTGGATGGACGGAGTCCCCACAGCGCGGTCTGACCAGGTGTGTGCCGCGGGGTTGGCACAGGTGCCTGACCTCCTTGTCAGGGAACCCAGCCCACACACCCTGTCTCAGAGAGGGCAGTCCTGGAGCCCGGGAAGGCCCCCACACTCTCTCAAACCGTCAGCACTCACCTGATGACTCTAAAATGTGTGTTTTCACCAGGAAGGGCCCCTTTCACCCGAGAAACAGCCAGTCCTGGAAGTATGGTTAAAAAATAGCACTTCATTGAAGGGCAAAATTATGCTTTCAGTGGACGTATTCTTTTCAGTCAAATAAGACTCTACCCTAGAAAAACATAATTTCGACTCTAAAAATAGCATAGGACAATAAAAAGAGATTCCTCTGCTCCCGAGCCTGGCATCTTACTTAACTCGATTTGCAAAGTCCCGTGTTTTGTTAAAGTACAGGAGGCAAATGGCCGGACGTTAATCTTTTGAAAGGTCCTCACTTTCTTTAACCTTACATCAAACTACGTTAGCATTTCGAAGTTTTGCTAGTTGTGCAGAGACCTCAGACATTTGTTTCACCCAGGAAGATGTGTATTGGACCTGATCAAAGGCCAGACGTCTGGGACTGACTTTCCAACCAACACACGCAAACAAACTCAACCCACGCGACTCGATTCACCGTAAGCGGAGACGTCGATGATCTCAGGGTCAGACCACACGACGCAGCAGTCGTGATTCACGATCAACATTGTTTAAATCTTGTTCCAGCTCCTAAAAAAATGCATGCATTTCATCTGCACACAGAGAGCAGGCCCTTGACGGTGTTCATGTCACAGAAATGCGTTACCCCCCCAGACGCGTAGAAGCCCCGCCCTCCCTCCCCCGCTGCCGGCCTAACCCCTTCCTCTGCTGGCCCTCGCAGGCTCGGAGCTGATGCCCAAGGCGCTCTCGACCAGAATCGTCGGCGGCATCTGGTGGTTCTTCACCCTCATCATCATCTCCTCCTACACGGCCAATCTGGCCGCCTTCCTGACGGTGGAGAGGATGGAATCCCCCATAGACTCCGCGGACGACCTGGCCAAGCAGACCAAGATAGAGTACGGGGCCGTCAGAGACGGGTCGACCATGACCTTCTTCAAGGTGAGAGATGGCCGTGTACTCCCGCGGTTAGCTCTGGCCGGGCGAGCGGAGTGGGGTGTAAAAGAGTCTCCCCAGAGAACAAGAGGTGCTGGCCGTGTTGGGGGGAGAATGACAGTGTACTGAGCATGAAGCAACGTCTTGGGTCCCCCTACCCCCCGTGTAACCCGCACAGACCCCAGACCAGCACCGTCAGTGCCCCCTCCTGCCTTTATCCCAGAAACAAACAGAAGTGGACTGTTTTCTGAGCACAGTCTGGCAGCCCATTCACCACTCGCACGGAGCCCCCAGAAAGGAGGATTCCTCGGTCGGAAAGTCCGACACCCAGAGTGCGTGAACGTCGTAGTTTTGCTCTGTTCCGCACTTGATGACACCCCGATGGCCAGTAAGTGTGTTGACGAGGGAGTCTGTTTGGAGGATTAAACCCAGAAGGACCCCCGGGGCCTGAGCGCCTTCAGAGGTGCCGAGGAGAGTCGGGGTTGAGTGCCATTTCATTGCTCACGTCTCTCTAATGAGACGGTTTCTGCCTGTGTGTGGAATAAGCCTTCGTGCTCCTGTGATTACATCTCAGGCCCTGCAGCTCCCGTGGGGAAAGGTGGATTTAATAGCTCAGGGAAGATTCCAGATGGCAGAACGCCTTGGCGATCAGAGCTCAGCCCCCACTTCCTGACAAAGGGAACAAACCTCACTCTGTTCAAAGTCACACGCTCGATCTGGGACAGAGACGGGTCAGACCCTCCTGGTAAGAGGTGACTGGGGGGGAAGGAGGAAAGCAGCAGGTGTGACCAAAATAAACTGTAAATACACCTTTGTCCAGGTTTCACACCCCAAGTACCAAAAATGAAGTTGTCACCCCAGGATTGAGCAGAAAAAGGCTTTTGAAGAATATGAATTTAGACACAAGCGCTAAGGGTAAGAAACAGTGAGCATTCTCTTTGCAGAACAGTATTAGTTCAGGACACAGGTGCCCCTTTGCAAAATTATTAATAAAAACGTACTTTATTTTGAGAGTGCACTACACCCGGAGGTTTATCAGAGAGCAGAGTAATGTAGAAAGTCAGGATTTGTGTTTTGTCTATGTTAAAAAGATCTCTAAACATTTTTTTTATTTTGAGAAATATGTCATGCCCTGGCCAGTCTGGCTCAGCGGTTAGAGCGTCGGCCCTCGGACCGAAGAGTCACGGGTTTGATTCCGGTCAAGAGCACATACCTCGGTTGTGGTTCGGTCCCTGGCCCTGGGCAGGTCATGTGGGAGGCAACCAGTCGATGTGTCTCTCTCACATCGATGTTTCTCCCTCTCTCTCTCCTCTTCCTCCCTCACTCCCTCCCTCCCACTCTATCTGAAGATAAATGGAAAAATATCCTCAGGTGAGGATTAAAAAGAAGCAGCGTGTTCTCATCACATGCCGTGTAGCAAAGTGCCTTTGTTCCCAGCAATGTATGCGTGTGGGCACCCTTTGGCAGAAACGTGTCTCTGCTCTCCAGTTGATTCCACGGTGCCTCACAGCTGCAAGGAGGGAGGACTGTGGAAATTACCCGAATCCACGCGCAAGCAACACCCCTACTCCCTCTCACTGGCCTCCGCGAGGCTACTCACGAAGTTTCTCCTCGGAAAACGTGGCCAGAAAACGCACGCTGAAAGTTCAATCAAAATCCACTGACTTTTCTTTTTGCGGAATTTGCTGTTCTCACAGACAGGGTGCCTTAGAGTTCAGATTTGGGATGTTTCGTTTTCAGCATAAAATGAAAACAAAATCTGAGATTTTAAAAACTGGCTCGGACGAGGTTGTACCCCCGTCTGTGAGCTCGTGAGGCTGCGCTGGTCTGAGATGAGGAGCTGCTGGCCCCGTGTGTGCGTGGGAACTGCCGACACCAGGGCGGGACTTACACCAGAGAACAGGCTCGAATCACAGGCTCAACGCCACACTCACAGCCGAGATTCCAGCTGACGTTGCCCATAAAGAAAGGAACACCTCGCCCTGGCCGGTTTGGCTCAGCGGTTAGAGCGTCGGCCTGTGGACCAGAGAGTCCCGGGTTCGATTCCCGGTCACGGGCATGTGCCTGGGTTGCAGGTTTGATCCCCGGCCCCAGTGGGGGTCATGCAGGAGGCAACCAATCGATGTGTGTCTCTCACATCGATGTTTCTCTCTCTCTCTCCCTTCCACTCTCTCTAAAAATTAATGGAAAAATACCCTCGGGTGAGGATTAAAAGAAAAGAACAACTCTAAGGCCAGTGTCACTCAGTGAATGATGCTTACTGACCATACACTTTCTCAAGGTCACAGCACCTGAGACGGACAGTCCGAAGCACGTGGTTACTATAGCAACGGCCGAGGGAGGTCAGTCTCCTCTCGCCGTCAGCAGGAAGGACGAGGTTAGAGAGAGACGGAGGGTCGTAACGACGGTCCAGAGAACGGCTCTGGGAAGTTCTCCCGATACCGGCTGGCCGCTCATGTCCCTCGTCGCTCCATTAATCATACGGGCTCTTTCGTAAGTCGGTGTGTTAACAACACAGGACTCCGAGAGACATCATTGAAGGGAAATTTTCAACAAACCTTCTTCTGTTTCTCTACTTGGGGTCACGCTAACGATGACATGATGTTAACGACATCGGTTTCCCAGCTCCCTGCTGGTGCGGTCCTCCCCACTGCCCCCAAAGCCTGACCGGCAGAGGCGTCCTGTCCTCCCGCACCCTGGGCCCACCGCCAGCACCTGGAAAGCGCAACGAGCGGTCAGTTTACGGTCAAGTTCTGCGGACGCGACCTGGGTCCAGCTTTCCTAAGGCCTGCATGGCCCTCTCCTCCTCCAGACCCCCCAAAACGGGCGGCTGTCATGTCCAACTGCAACTGCTCCTTTGACAGCAAAGCATTGAAATACACATTTTCTCCATCCGTCGTAGAAAGCAGGGTGTACAAAAATTGTGTTCGTTCCCCTTGTAATTCCGTCTTTTGAGATGAAGGGAAGAGTCCAAGCGTTGGTCTCAGGGGACAGATTAGCCAGTCACACTTTCCCACGAGAGGAGAGGGTTGTCAAAGCCCCTGGAGCCCTGTGAGGCCTGAAGAAAGGGTTTCCGAGGGCTCGTCCCACACCGCCATCCAAGCGGAAAATGGCGTCAGCCCGTCCGTCAGAGGTGGGGGTGCCAGACAGCCTTCTCAGGAGATACGAGGAACACAGGCCGGAACCCCCACCCAGTCTCGCCGTGGTGCCTCTTTGCACATCTGGAGCCGGACAGCTCGGGTTCGAATCCAGGCTCTGCTGCGTCTCAGCTGCGGACGTTACTCTAAGGCTCTGTGCCTCGGTGTCCCTGTCTGTAAACTGAGGACACGATCTAACTCATAAGATTATGCTAAGGATTAAACGACTTGCCTGTGCTTACAATACGACTTGGCAAATTGTGAACACGAAACACGGAGAGGGTCTAGGCATCGCCACCACCGCCGCCGGCAGCTCCCAGCGTGCCCTAGCCACGGGGCCGTTCTGTCAGTGCCCCCGGGTGTAAGACGGTGTGTTTGTCGTGATGTCTGGACAGAAGCATCAGATGAGGCCTTCAGAGGCCGGGCCAGACGGAGACGCAGCCGTACAGGCCCTTCCCCGGCGCCCCAGGCAGTGGGCCGGCGCCACGTGGGGGCTGGCCTGAGGAGTCGGCTGAGAAGCAGACCGAGGCACTTCCACGGAATTAGCTCCATTGATATTTTCTCCCAGGATCCCCCGTCAGACCAGTGCTGGCGTGTGTCACTGTCGGGGGAGAAGGTGTAAGTTTGCGCCAGACTTGGACCCGAGCAGCAGCCGAGAGGCAGAGGCTCGTGGACCTGGGCAGCTGGGCGCCGCGGGCTGGATGAGCGTGTGCGTGGACGGGACGTGGCTGTGCCCCCGCAGGGTCCCTGTGAGCCGCGTGGGCTGCACACAGTCATGGACGAAACGCTTCTCGGGAGACGCTTGCTTTGTAGCAAAGCACTGTCCTCTCAGAGCCCAGCCAGAGGACGACACAGATGGGATCACGACTCCGTCTGTGTCAGTCACTGACGTGGACAAAGCAGGTCAAAAGGTCATAGCAGGGCCCTGGCCGGTGTGGGTCAGCGGTTAGAGCTTCGGCCTGCAGACCAGAGAGACCCGGGTTCGGTTCCCACTAAGGGCACTCACCTCGGATGCGGTTTGTCCTCGGCCCCAGTTGGGGTCGTGTGGGTGGCAGCCACTCGATGTGTCTCTCTCACGTCGATGTTTCTCTCTCTCTCTTCCTCCCTCTCTCCCTCCCGCTCTATCTGAAGATAAAAAAAATAAATAAAATAAAAAGTCATAGCAGGCTTGTCGCTTCTGGTTGCCCCGGTCCAGGGACTCCGGACCCGCTGTGGACACAGGGGCTCCCCGACATTCATCTCCTCCCAGGGCGTGTGGGGTGCTGTCATCACCCCATCTCCAGAAGGTTGCCGAGAGCCGCGCCGTGATCTGAAGCCATGAGCCACCCCGGGTGGTTTTCAGATAGAAATCGTCATTTAAGGGAGTGCAGGGTTCGAGGCACTCCCCACACGTGTCTGCGTCAGAAGGCAGCCTTCACGTGACACCGGCTGGCTCCTGTTTCCGAGATCCAGCCAATTCCGCCGTCCGTGTCCAAGTGTGTGGTCCCTGGTGGTTAATGTTGTAAGGTGTCAGTGAGATAACCAGAGACGCACGGCCGAATTGTAAAGGAGCACTTTATTACACCGGTGGGCTGTTACACCGGCGGGCTGGGGGGTACAGCTTCCCCAAATCCTCAGCCCCGAGCCTTCTTTGTTGCCCGCTTTTAAAGGCACAAACTACAGGAAAAAAAACTACATTCTCTTGGCGCCGCTTTTGGCACCATTAAGGGGGCTGATACAGAGAAGGAGGGAGAGGAGCAGGGCAACTATTAATCTCTTTTTTCTCATGGTTTCTCTGAGTTTCCCAAGGCCATCCTCAACCCCTTATCTTTACAGTTTTCTTTGGGTGTCTCAAGGCCCTCATGTTGACAGAAAAGAAACTGCCAGGGTGTGTACGAGTTATTACAGTTAAACGTGTGTGTTTGGGAAAACATCCAGGAGGTCAGTTCACGTCGACCTTTTCCAAGGCAAGTGCATCGCCTGTGAGGCACCAATCTTTAACTCTCGACAGAAGGGAAATAGGAAAAATGTCTCAGCAAAGGTGTTTCAATCCCACCGAGGGAGATTTGTTCAAGGGAACACATGAATTTTTAAAACCTTGGAGGTTCTGCAAATGTCATAACTTTCTATCAATTCAAGATCAGAGCGTAATCAGCCGCAGTGGTTCCGTCACATATATCGGAAGACAGCCCCTCACTGCACACAGCTGCCTTCTTTTCCTGTTTTTTCTCTTTAATCCTCACCCGAGGGTATTTTTCTGTTTATCATCAGATAGAGTGGGAGGGCGGGAGGGAGGGAGAGAAACATCCATGCGAGAGGGACACGTCGACTGGTTGCCTCCTGCACGACCCCGACCCGAACTGCAGCTGAGGTACGTGCCCTTGACCAGAATCGGACCCGCAACTCTCTGGTCCGCGCTGACGCTTTAACCACTGAGCCAAACCAGCCAGGACTACAGCTGCCTTCTTGACAGTCTTCCTTCAAAGAGGTTTTTGTATATTAAATCATAGTTCAAAACACTGTAGGAAATTATTTGGTGAAATATATTTAATCATGTGCAGAGAAAATGCCTTGTTGTATTTATCTGTATTTATCTGCTGCATTTATCTCACAAGTCTGGATTTCTCCATAGCTGATTTCCATGTCTTTGGTTGATTTTTAAAGTTTTCTTAAATCAGGATTTACTTAAAGTATATTGGAGATTTTAAAATGTAATTGTCCTTGGTTATTTCATCTGTTCCATATGGATATATTTATCACACTTATAAGATCACTTGTGATAAGATGACAAAGATCAAATATCCCCGGTGTGTAATAATTTCCCCGGTGTGTGTGGGGAAATAAATGTGTGAACGTGGACCTGCAGACAGAATCTTCAGACTGCGGACAGGAAGCAGAGAAGCTTAGTTGCTCGTTCTGTTGAGTGACAGGGTTACACGTCTTCCGTGTAGAAGCCTCGCGACCTGGTTGAAGAAACCATGTGATGAATAATGTCTGCCTGAGTAAACGTGAACTATATATTAGAGGGGTGTGCTTATAAAATGTAGGTGCTCCGGGCTCCAGACCGCATCACTCTCCCGCACTTGCAGACGTGAACCTGTCGCACCTGCCACAGTGCACCGCGTGGAGCACAGGTCACGCCGAGGGAAAGACATACACGGTGTTCGCATGTCCCGAAAACTGCCCAGGCTTCTGCCTAAACACAGGAAGCTGCCCAAAGTCACGCCCAGAGGTCCCGGGCATTACGTAACGACCATGGTTGTGACCGAGGCCACAGCTGCTCACCTGATGATGTCTTCAGGGACCGTGCCCACCTGCTGCCGCGCTGACGAGGCCCGAGGCTGCTGGTCCGTGTGTCACGGCACACGGCTGAACCCCGGACCCCGTCCTGGTGCATCATGTCCCCACGTCGTGTCTGTCTCCTGGTCTGTGCAAAGGAAACAATGATCGTATCTTTCTCCTGTGATCGATATCGGTAATTGATTGAGTCAGTGGTTGCGACGTGTTCAGAACAGTGCTTGGCACGCAGGAACCTGGGCACAGGCTGGTTACCGTCACGCTTTTCAGTTCGCAGCTTTGACCGTACAGGGACCCGCGGCGAGGCCCTGCCCGGGGTGCCGGACCTGCGAGCAGCCTGGGAAATGAGCGTGGCCAGTCCTGGTGATGGAGGGACAGTCCTCGCGACAGACTGTAGACGAGAAAACGCTGCTCCTTCGCCAACAGCTTCTCCGCTTCAGAATCGCCACATAATCAGGTTTAAACGGATGGAATGAGTTCATCTCAACCTGACACCCTCCAGGATTAAAAAAAAAATAAGCTGGATGCTTCCGGATTTAATAAATGAGGCCTTTTCGGATTTACTGACTTTTGCTAAGAAGCTTGGAGTACTTCAGAAATATTCTCATTAACCTGTGACACCTTCCGCGAAGTGAGAGGCCACCGTCGCGTCTGATTTTCAAACACGTGCTGTTTGGAGCGATTCGGCCACAACCGCGGGAGAGCAGAGCAAACACCCAGACTGTTTCAGAGCCTGCTCGGTCCTTTCGTACTTGGATCATTCCCCATGAAAGATGGTCCTGTTCTTAAGGATTCCTAAGACTTGGGTCTCAACTATGGAGACTCTACTAAAGAAGAAATAGATCTAATTTTCCCCAAAAATAGTACTTTTCGACCTCACAAGAAGTGAACATTACAGAACATTGTGGGAGGCGGAGAGAACGCAGGAGTGAGGAGGAGAGACCCCGATTCTGCGTTGACGGTCACTGAGCAGTGTGACCTCTGTGTCCCTGAGCAGGCCTTGGGGTCGGGGCGTTCCAGGGGCGGCCCTGCCGGCGAGGGATCCTGCAGGAAGCTCTCCTGACCGTGGAGCTTTTGTGGGTTTTCAGTGACAGAAAACTTGCCACGTCCTAAGGGGGTCGAGCCGCCTGCAGATGTTCCTGGCTGTCCGAGCGGTGACTCCCACTCCGTGCTGTGCCTTCCTGTTGATCTAAGCTCCCCGGCTTCTCACGTGTCTGTGGTCCTACGTGCAGGGAGCCGTGGAGCCCCACGGAGCACTTGTGGAAGACGGACCAGGACATACATGAAAGCGGAAGGAGCTGTTCTCCGCCCCATGGTGTTTACTGACCATGATTGGGCAGGAGGAAGGACAGCGGGAGACCAGAGGAGTTGGGAGTCTCCTGTACCTTTGACTTGACCAAGTCTTCCCCGAAGTGGCAGCCTTCTCACCAAAAGTTCTGCTGTTGATGCTTAAAAATCTGTGCCTGTGGATGTCTCCTCCAGCACCTCACGGAGATCCGGCCAAGACAGCCTTCCCCTCGGGAAGGAAGCGGTAAATGCGGGTGAACAAACATTCCCTCCAGCTCCGAGGACAGTGCTGCCCAGGCTGCGGGGGCAGCACCGACATGCGGGTAAACGTGCAGGAGCAGTTCCGTGGCTCCGTGGCTCCTTGGCTCCGTGGCTCCATGGCCTTGGACACTGGGGGTGCCATGTGCATGATTGCAGCTGCGTCCTGCGTGTGGATGATTCCGGGTGCTGTCCAGGCTCACGCGGTCACATCTGCTTGGGCCACATGCTGGACACAGGCAGCAGGCCCACGGGCTGAGGAGCAGACGGCAGGTTCCAGGTGGACTCTCTCCTGTCCTTCCAGGCCCTTCCCCTGCTGGAGGCCTGGAGGGACTTTCTACGCGTTGCCTATTTACCACGAATAAACGGTCACTTGCTGTGGTTTGTCCTCAGCCTCAAGAAACCAAACACCCAATTTTCTAAATATTTACGTTCGCTTTTTTAGTGAAATTTAAAACGGTGAAAAGGTAGACGTTTCGTGGAATCTTCACGTGGGGGCTGGCTCCCAGTCCGGATGCACACGAATGAGTCCGTGGGTGCCATGGGAGAGCAGACGGGTTGAGATCGTTCTTGGAAAACCCTGGCGCGTGGCCCGCCACCGCCCAGAGCCAGCAGGTGCACAGGCCTCGACGTGGACCCAGGCACCGGCTCCAGCACCAGCTCCGACACCTTCGAGGTCCCCAAACCTTCTGGGCCAAAATCCCGGCCCTGTAAAACTGGCCGTTTGAATGGGCCGAGCTCTGAAGTCTCGGACGACTTTAAAGTTCCGTACTGCTTAGAAAACAATTTTCCCTTACGGTCGTTCCCTGACGGAGAAATACTTTCCCAGCTGTGCAGACAGACAGACGGCCCTCCCTGCCCTTGGACAGTAGCCCTTTATGTAACTTCAGGTGTTCACGGCGGAAATCACAGCAAATGAAGCGTTGACCCCGACCCCAAACCCGCTTTGTCCTGGACACTGAGGTCCGATTTCCAGGTATCCCCGGGGTCCAGGCCTCACAGGGCCTCGTCCTGAGACACCGGCTCCGTCCAACAGCGCTGAGTACCGGGGGCTGTGCGTTCAGCCGTCGTCGTGCGTCTGCAAGGCTTTCTCAGGGCTCCTCGGGTGTCTGCCGGCGAGTGAAGCCCCGCCCCCTCCAGATCACGAAGCCCCGCCCTCTCCTGATCACGAAGCCCCGCCCTCTCCTGATCACGAAGCCCCGCCCTCTCCTGATCACGAAGCCCCGCCCTCTCCTGATCACGAAGCCCCGCCCTCTCCTCTCACGAAGCCCCGCCCTCTCCTGATCACGAAGCCCCGCCCTCTCCTGATCACGAAGCCCCGCCCTCTCCGGATCACGAAGCCCCGCCCTCTCCGGATCACGAAGCCCCGCCCTCTCCTCGTGAAGCCCCGCCCTCTCCTGATCAGAAGCCCCGCCCCCTCCAGATCACGAAGCCCCGCCCTCTCCTGATCACGAAGCCCCGCCCTCTCCTGACTCATGAAGCCCCGCCCTCTCCTGATCACGAAGCCCCGCCCTCTCCTGATCACGAAGCCCCGCCCTCTCCTGACTCATGAAGCCCCGCCCTCTCCTGATCACAAAGCCCCGCCCTCTCCTGATCAGGAAGCCCCGCCCTCTCCGGATCACGAAGCCCCGCCCTCTCCTGATTGTGAAGCCCCTCCCTCTCCTGACTCACGAAGCCCCGCCCTCTCCTGATCACGAAGCCCCGCCCTCTCCTGATCACGAAGCCCCGCCCTCTCCTGATCACGAAGCCCCGCCCTCTCCTGATCACGAAGCCCCGCCCTCTCCTCTCACGAAGCCCCGCCCTCTCCTGATCACGAAGCCCCGCCCTCTCCTGATCACGAAGCCCCGCCCTCTCCTGATCACGAAGCCCCGCCCTCTCCGGATCACGAAGCCCCGCCCTCTCCTCGTGAAGCCCCGCCCTCTCCTGATCAGAAGCCCCGCCCCCTCCAGATCACGAAGCCCCGCCCTCTCCTGATCACGAAGCCCCGCCCTCTCCTCTCATGAAGCCCCGCCCTCTCCTGATCACGAAGCCCCGCCCTCTCCTGATCACGAAGCCCCGCCCTCTCCTGACTCATGAAGCCCCGCCCTCTCCTGATCACAAAGCCCCGCCCTCTCCTGATCAGGAAGCCCCGCCCTCTCCGGATCACGAAGCCCCGCCCTCTCCTGATTGTGAAGCCCCTCCCTCTCCTGACTCACGAAGCCCCGCCCTCTCCTGATCAGAAGTCCCGCCCTCTCCTGAGCACGAAGCCCCGCCCTCTCCTGATCGGAAGCCCCGCACCGGAAAGAAGCCCCGCACCCACCTCGCCTTCTGGAGAGGCTCCGCTGAATGAGCCGCAGGAGCCGCTGAGCGCGGGACAGCTCACCAGGGCTGGTCCCACCTCTCCCATCCGCTCGGGCCCCAGGCCACCGTCCAAGGTCATCGGCCTCACGAGGGGCGTCGCCCTGGGCCCGCCACGGAGCGGCTGGTGGTGGGCAGCCCCGCTGGGTGAGCGCTGGGTTCGCTCAGAATTATCGGTGATCCCCACGAACCCTTCCTCTGGCCGGTCAGGGGCGTGTCCACCAGACGAGGCACCTTTAGGGAAACATGGGAACAGCATGCAAATGACAGAGTGAAATGTAAAACGTCTGAGCGCAGATCGCTATTCAAAAGAACAGAAATTTCATATCCAAGCAACGTGGAAACTCAGGCAGCACCTTTTAACAGGTGAAGATAGTGAGGTCGTGGGATGTATCGGTGCACATATATCGTACAACGCATGTAGAGGAGTTTTCCGATCTGAGTTTCAGTTCGAGGGGCGCGTCTGTGTTCTCGGTTCTCTGGGAAGATGCGGGCGAAGAGCAGCTCTCAGAGTGAAGCGGGGCCCGTGGTTCCCGCCGGGACGTCCACGCGGAGCAGCTGCCGGGAGGGAGAGAGAAGGGCGGGGAGCCCGTGAGTCCGGGAGGGGCCGGGGCCAGAGGACTCCTGCTAAGGGCCGCGTGCACCAGGCCAGAGCTTGGGCGGACACCAAGGTCTTCCCTCCCCAGCTGAAGTCCACACAAGGCCTTGCGCCCACGTCCCACCCACAGGCAAGCCTCCCGCCCCCCGCGCCCGCCTGCTGCCGTCCAGCGTCTCGCTGCCGTGAACCCGGCTCTTCTCAGCCCCCCACCCGCACCCCCTGAGTCCTGGCCCCCAGCTGCAGACGGAGCGCTCCCTGCCCCGCGAGCCCCGGGGGCGCACAGCTGGGGACGCGCGCTCAGCCCTGTCCTCTCCCCGCAGAAGTCCCGCATCTCCACCTACGAGAAGATGTGGGCGTTCATGAGCGGCCGGCAGACGGCCCTGGTGGGCAGCAGCGACGAGGGCATCCAGCGCGTGCTCAGCGCCGACTACGCCCTGCTCATGGAGTCCACGAGCATCGAGTACGTGACGCAGCGCAACTGCAACCTCACGCAGATCGGGGGCCTCATCGACTCCAAAGGCTACGGCGTGGGGACGCCCATAGGTAAGCCGGCGGGCTGAGGCCGGGCGGGGCCCGCCCCGGGCAGCCAGGTGGGCGCGCGCGGAGATGTCGGCCCCGCGTGCCCGTGTCCTCCAGGCCCTGAGAGGGCTGATAACCAAGGGAAACGCCCGCGTAGATCAGAGGCGTGTTCGAATGGACAATTCCCAGATATTTAACCAAACACATTTCATTTACTACTTCTTCCAAGTTCTACCACGAGGTATCTGTTTGAGTCTACAGATTTTATTATTTTACCCCAACTAACTCAGAGAATAGCTTCTGATTAACTTTCTGGCCATTGTTTCCTACCCATACATGCCTAGATATTTTTCTGCCTTAAAGTATATTAAAATATATAACACCATGAATTCTGCGGATAGATGATACAAGTTGAAGGGCTGGGTTTCCATGTCAGTAGACGGGAAAACAAAGCCCTATCTATAAAAGAAAAAGGACCAAGATTAAATAACGAACAGCTCAGGCAATATGCTGGATTCAACCAAGGATCACGATGGAGAACCTCCAGCTATTCCTCGAGTCTGTCCTGTTGCTCTCCTGGGACAGTACCGCCCTGGAGGCACAGACCACAGGGGGGTCTCCTCGCAGGGCCGCCCGCGGACCTGTGTTCTGTGTCCAGGCCTAGCTGCTGATCCCGCCCCACAGAGAACCACACCCTGTAAGGTCATTTTGTGGTCGGCGTTCCCCAGGGTCAGAGCCATCGCAGCCACTGGGCTGGTCCAATCAGCAGAGACCTCAGTAATAGTCCACTCAGGTCACTAAGGACCTGCGGTAGCTTCAGTTTGTATTGTTAATTATTATTATTATATTATTATTTTTGTTGTTTGAAAGGAAGTATTCCGTTCAGCCCTCAGCATTAGACAGGGATCACAGCTCAAATGCCTACAGAATCCAGAAAGATATCACTGAAAGGAGCTGGTTGCTTGAGGAGCGAGAGGGACTAGTAGGGACTGCGGAAAAGGAGAGACGGCACGGCACTTCCACGGACCGCTGTCCTCGGGTCAGTCCGTTGTCCGTGTGGGAATCGGAGCACAGGTGTGTTAGATACTCCACTCTTCATGGAAAACAAACCGAAAAAATCAGATTTTAGGTGAGCCGTCCTGATATTTTCATTTAGCCACAGATTCATTCAAAGAAAAAGACTGTGTATCCCTTATTCAGTTTCGATTAGTACTAGTCTAATCACCCAGATAAAGGTCCCCTCTCCTCACCTTCCACCATGAATCCACGCGAAGTGTGACTTCCTGCTTCCTATCTGGGGCTAGAAATATATGCTGTGGAGAAATTAACTTTATTATTGTTGTTATCCTGTATATCTTCTAAATAAGTCTTCTGCCGAACGTGGGCCAAGGGTACTGTAACTATTTCCTTCCGGCTTCGTTTCCAGTAGCTTCTCCTGGTGACAATACCAGCCTTGCTAGGAGGTGTCTCCCCTGGGGGCGGGCTCTGCGGGGCCGGGGGCTGCTCGACGCCAAGTCAGAGGACACGCTGTGTCCCTCTGTCTGAAAGCCATGAGCTCTCTCCCGACCGGCTCTGCTGCCTCACTTTAGATGACGGGGTGGAGGCAGTCCCATTACAGCTGATTTTCGTTACCCGGGCCATGAGTCGGACAGGCACCCGGAATGGGTGTCACAGCCTGCATCTTTCCGAATCGAGGCCTCAGGAGGGCCTGGGGTGCACTCTGCCTGTTCTCAGAGCAGCTCTTGCCGTGTCCCAGGACTGTCTGTGGACTGGACGGGGGGGTCGGAGGCCCTATCACGGCACTTCCGCCATCCGTCTGCCCCACACCCCCCCTTGACACCTGTCTGCACCCCTCGTTCCCACCAAATCCCCCGGCAGCGATGATGGAAAATGACAACACGCACCACTCCCTGTGGGAACGTCTGCCCGTCGCGGGAGAGTATGAGTGCTGTTTCTTCCACCGAACGGAACGTGACTCTGAGGCTCGTGTTTCTGCGTGGGACCCAAGGAGCTCCCTCTTGCAACAGCCCTGAGCTGAAACAGCCCCTGGGACGTGACTGTTCCCGGGAGTGCGGCTGACCCTCCGGAGAGAGTCGGTGCGTTTATGTCACGTGGCCAGGAGATGAGAGTGTCACCGTCCAGTCTGCTCCGGCCAGCCTCACCCTCACCCCGACAAAGCTGGAATCCTCGCCCCTCCCTGGACAAGAAGACAGACGCTCCAGGAATTTGTCACAGTGGTCGCACGCCTGTCGTGCCTTTAAACCAAAAACAATGAAGGAGTAATTGGAGCCGACGGCAGACTCCGGACACCTCCGTTGGGAAAGGCCGTGGGACACATCTGTGAGAGATTTCTCCCACGATGAACTGACTGTGTAAGAAAGTCCTGTTGCTGTCTGGCACGATCTGTGTGCACACATATACATTTTTTTTCAAGTGACTCGTAATAAACCACGTCCAGTGTCACTCAGTCCATTTAAGCAACAACAAAAACGGAAGTGCAGCCCTGGCCGGTTGGCTCAGTGGTTGGCACGTCGGCCGCAGACCGAGGGGGTTCAGGTTGGATTCCCGGTCAAGGGTATGTACCTGGGTTGCGGTTCGATCCCTGGCCCTGGTTGGGGTTGTGTGAGAGGCAACCAATTGGTGTGTCTCTCTCACATCAATGTTTCTCTCTCTCTCCCTCCCTCCCTTCCACTCTATCTAAAAAGTATATATGTATATATATCTCAATGGAAAAATATCCTGGGGTGAGGATTAACAACAGCAGCAAAAAACCTGAAGTTGAAATATATTCAGATATAAAAATTTCTCCGCTCACTTCTGGCCCTGCCCTGACGGAGTCCCCGAGACCCAGTCTCTTCCGGATCGTGGGAGATCAGCAAAGGCCGCTCCGTCGAAGCACAGAATGGAAGACTGAGGACAGACGCTCTGGAAAAGTGCCTCCAGGGTTTGAAATGAAACTTCAGGAGCTCGAGAGCCGTTCAGGCGGAAGCAGGTCACCAGGAGACTGGGAATCCCTTCCCCAGACGCAACTTGAAACGAGGCTGAGCCCCGCCTGTGTGGGAGGTTTGGGGTGTCCTGCGGCCTGAGCCAGAGAGTCCGCGGGCATTTCCTGAGCGCCCCTCGTGCCGCTGGGAGTGCTGTGTGGCCGCCCCGGGGTCCCTCTCTCCTGCCAAGCCCTGTCCTGGAAGTCACTTGCTCACACGCTCTGCTGAGTCTGACACTAACCCTTATTCTGGGGACATTTAAACAGCAGTGAATATCTTCTTTTTTTAATTCTCACTCGAGGATATTTTTCCATTCTTATTTTCAGATAAAGTGAAAGGGGGAGGGAGAGAGAGAAACATTGACGTGAGAGGGACACACCAATTGGTTGCCTCCTGCACGACCCCGACCAGGGCCGGGGACCAGGCTGCAAGTGAGGTCCGTGCCCTCGACCAGAATCAAACCTGCGACTCTTTGGTCCGCAGGCTGACGCCCTAAATGCCGAGCCAAGCCAGCCAGGGCAACGGTGAATGTCTTTACATTTGGCTTTCAAAAGGCATTTTCTCACCCAGAACGCCATGCTCTACATTGACGGGCCACAATCCAATTCCAAAATATTTTGCTCCTCTTTTTTTCTTTTTTAATATGTTTTTACTGATTCTTTAGAGAAAGGAAGGGAGAGAGAGATAGAAACATCAGTGAGAAACATCCATCGACTGCCTCCTGCACGCCCCCTACTGGGGATCCAGCCTGCAACCCGGTCATGTGCCCTGACGGGAATCGAACCCGGATCTCTCAGTCTGTGGGATGATGCTCAGTCCACTGAGCCACACTGGCCGGGCTTGCTCTCCTTTTAAAGTGTTTCTGAGTACTGACGACGACTCCAGAAAGTCTTGGATAAGAAGAAAAACGAAAAACAGTAACAAAGTCCAAAGGTTCAGCCTCCGTCTTTCCACCTTCAACACGGCAGGGACATGGGATCTGGAGGGGGGTGAGCACACGGCAGGAACATGGGATCTGGAGGGGGGTGAGCACACGGCAGGAACATGGGATCTGGAGGGGGGTGAGCACAGGGCAGGGACATGGGATCTGGAGGGGGGTGAGCACACGGCAGGGACATGGGATCTGGAGGGGGGTGAGCACACGGCAGGGACATGGGATCTGGAGGGGGGTGAGCACACGGCAGGGACATGGGATCTGGAGGGGGGTGAGCACACGGCAGGGACATGGGATCTGGAGGGGGGTGGGCACACGGCAGGAACATGGGATCTGGAGGGGGGTGAGCACACGGCAGGAACATGGGATCTGGAGGGGGGTGAGCACAGGGCAGGGACATGGGATCTGGAGGGGGGTGAGCACACGGCAAGGACATGGGATCTGGAGGGGGGTGAGCACACGGCAGGGACATGGGATCTGGAGGGGGGTGAGCACACGGCAGGGACATGGGATCTGGAGGGGGGTGGGCACAGAGCAGGGACATGGGATCTGGGGAGGACCGAGCTCTGATGGAAACAGCACTGGAAGAAGCATCAGGAGAACTGAGTTGGTTTCTTGGCTGTGCCGGGGACAGTGACTCGCTGAACTTCTTCATTCTGAGTCGGGCGGCGTGACTACATGAGCCTAAGGTTTCTGGTTCTGAGAGACCACATTCTTCTCTTTGCTGTTTACGTGTTTGCATGTTTCGCTTCTCCCAAGAAGAACTTTACAATTCGCAAACAGACAGAGCGACTCTCCTACTGAATAGAAGAAATACGGAAAAATTCTTTGCATCCGAGGAGAAAATGAGTCTGTGAACTCTACCGTCTTTCTATCTCCCTTTGAATTGGCGTCGGAATCCAGTGCCGGGCGAGCTGCGGCTGCAGGTGAAGTCTGCACTCTCCACCTAACCTGACGGCACTTGGAGATAAAGTACAAATAACATCAGCGAAGTCCCTGACAATTTTCCAAACAACTCAGTTTTGTAGGACCTTCGCGTTAATCAAAACCTACGCGTAGTCGCATATTGACAGGTGTCTTAGTCGGAACAGACCAGTGACCAAACCACCTCTGCAACCTTCCAGCGGCTGGCACAGTGAATGTTTGTTTCTTGACCTTGTCGTGGTCCCACATGGATTAAAGAGACCTTTCTTCAGGCGTCCATCCTGGGACCCGTGCTCCTTCAGATGGGTGGTTCCCCTGTCCCTGGGGACGTGAACCCCTCCTCTTCCTGCCTCGTGTTTGGGGAGAGGGAGGTGGAGGACCATGTGGGGAGGACTGTGAGCCGGGACTGGACATCACCACACGTCACTTCAGCTCCCGGTGTCTAGAAGTGGGTCTCATGAGCCCTGGATGGAGACGGGGCAGGAGGGACAGGAGTGGCCTGGGGATGATCTAGCCAGGCCGGCACAATGCTAGACAGCCAAAATGGAAACGGCAGAATCTAAACAACGAATTATCCTCAGGTCCCCAGCTCCATTGTTCCTCGTTTGAGAGGAACAGGTCAGCCCCTCTCCGGTCATTCAGAGCCTTCCAAGTGCTGCGGGCTCGAGCTCTGTGCCCTGAGTGGTCGGGTGTGGGTGGGGTTCCCACAGCCATGGAGCTGGTGCCACTGAGACCATCTCCCTGACTCACCCTCCCCCCTGGTGCCCTGCTGCAGCCCCTCCCCCCTGGTGCCCTGCCGAAGCCCCCTCCCCCCGTGGTGCCCTGCTGCAGCCCCTCCCCCCTGGTGCCCTGCTGCAGCCCCTTCCCCCCGTGGTACCCTGCCGCAGCCCCCTCCCCCGTGGTGCCCTGCTGCAGCCCCCTCCCCCCCGTGGTGCCCTGCTGCAGCCCCCTCCCCCGTGGTGCCCTGCTGCAGCCCCTCCCCCGTGGTGCCCTGCTGCAGCCCCCTCCCCCCTGGTGTCCTGCTGCAGCCCCCTCCCCCGTGGTGCCCTGCCGCAGCCCCCTCCCCCGTGGTGCCCTGCTGCAGCCCCTCCCCCGTGGTGCCCTGCTGCAGCCCCCACTCTCGCCCTCCCCGCGCAGGCTCCCCGTTCCGGGACAAGGTCACCATCGCCATCCTGCAGCTGCAGGAGCAAGGCAAGCTGCACGTCCTGAAGGAGAAGTGGTGGGGGGGCAGCGGGTGCCCCGAGGAGGACGGCAAGGAGGCCAGCGCGCTGGGCGTGGAGAACATCGGCGGCATCTTCATCGTGCTGGCCGCCGGCCTGGTGCTGTCCGTGTTCGTGGCCATCGGAGAATTTATGTACAAGTCCCGGAGGAGCAGTGACATGGAGCAGGTGGGTCCCCCGTTTCTCGAGGGCGGGTGGTTCTCAGTCCGTGTGATCTGTCTGGGGTTTGGGGACTTCGTGCTCAGAAAAGCCATCGCGGAGTTAGACCACGACTCCCCAGTGCTCTGTGGGTGCTGCTCACGTTGCTTTTATCTCGATCGAGGTATCATTATGAGAGATGATTCGCTTTTGGGGGGCCAGGAATACAATAAACAACCCAAAATGACAGTAAAATATATTAGGAACCACTTTTCCAAACTGCATTTAGGGTTACGGTTGATTTCAACAGTCGACTGTCTTTTCATTATCACTATTGTCGATGGAACTCGCGCTGGGAGCTCAGGCCTCTCTGAGTAAGGCGGTCGTGATTAAACAAGATCCCTCCATAAGCTCACTGGAATGAACAGACTGGCCTGGCAGTCCATTAGGCCCCCCACTGAGTGGAAGGATCTTGTCAGAACTTCGAGATATGAGCTACTAATTTCAGGGCTCGTTGAATGCTTGGCAGTCACTGGGCTCTGGGAACGAGGGGGCCAGTCGGGGTCCCTGATCTCACCCTGGCCTCGCTTCCTTTACGTGGAAGCGCCCCCTACGCCCCAAAGCGGGATGATTGAGGGTAACCTGGCATCTTCGTGAAAACGTTCCCCAAATCCCAAGGCAGTCGTGAGACATGAAGCACCCCGTGGTGGCCTCGGGAGAGAAACCGTCTTTAATGGAGAGGGAGAAGGGACGGACCGGCTGTGTCTGGACGTCGTCTCGTCTCGTCTCGTCTCGTGCGTTTGTGCTTTGCTGGGCTCCCGGCCGTCGCCTGCTTCGTCTGACGTGAATTTTCATGGGAACACTCGTTTTCTTTCTGGTTTATTCACTGTTCTGTCTTTTCTCTCATTTCTTTTGCATGCAAGGCTTTTTGTTTGTCTTACGGACTGCGGTGTAAGCAGACCCCTCCGACCAAGTCCACCTCGGGAACCACTTTATCCACGGATGTAGAGTGTGGCAAATTAACCCGCGAGGAGAGAGGGATGTGGACACAGTCCTCGGTTCACACTGTGTGATCGGTTTTTCAGAAGGTGTCCCCATAGACACGGTCCGTCCTAAGTGGCGTGGCCAATGCACTCGGTACCCTCAGCATCAGTAACCACGACTCCGTCCCTTTAAGATAGCAGCCCCCGGTTCTCTAGACGTCCGCGGGAAACAGGTCGGCGCTGTGAGTTGAAGCAGGGACGTAGGCGGGGTGCACGGACCCCGAGATCTGTGTGTTCACGGGAATGTGCCGTACCCTGCACTCTCAGTTCTGTCTTCATGCATTAAAAACAAGCAGCTGTCGCCCTGGCTGGTTTGGCTCAGCGGTTAGAGCGTCGGCCCGTGGTCCAGAGAGTCCCAGGTTCGGTTCCCGCTAAGGGCATGTACCTCGGTTGCAGTTTGTCCCCGGCCCCAGTTGGGGTTGTGTGGGTGGCGACCACTCGATGTGTCTCTCTCACATCGATGTTTCTCTCTCTCTTCCTCCCTCTCTCCCTCTCGCTCTATCTGAAGATAAATGCAGAAATGTCCTTGGGTGAGGATTAAAAATAAATAAATAAATAAATAAATAAATAAATAAATAAATAAATAAAAACAAGCAGCTGTTTCCCTGGGAAAATGTAGATTCAGACTTCCAACGGTGCAAAAAAATGAACACAAAATGCTAATTCTGTGGAACGTTTTCGTCTTTGTGAACCGTCTTGTCTCGTCGCCGCCTCCTGTCCCACCTGCTGTCGGTTCCCACGCTTTCAAAGCCCGAGGCCCTGCCTTTCGCTCTAACTCCCTGACAACGTCCATTTCCATTCGGATCCACTTCACTGTGTACGGCGTGTGCTCGGGACAGAGGCTCAAAGGTGCCTTAGGTTTTAAAGATTCAAAAATGCAACCCAGAGGATGGACCGGAACCTCCGTGTCGCGGCCGAGCGGGAGCTGTGCTGAGGTTCACGCAGGGGCTCGGCTCCTCCAGAGCCTCCCTGGGCAGAAGTCCATCAACGCCCCCTCTCCGCTCACACTGGCTTGCAGAGCCGGACAGTTACCCGTGGTGCCCGGCATCGGTGAGGAACTGTGCTTGTTTTCCGAGCTCTGTTACGTCTTGCTCCCGGCACCCGGCTCAGCTCGCGATGAGCACAGAGCTCCGTCCCCCCTGCCTCGCCTCCCCTGGGCCCTGAGGAGCAGCTTCTGGGAGGTGCTATTTCGCTCCCTCCCGCTCCCCCAGGACGAGCGGCCCTCGTCCAACCTTGTCTGAGCTTTGCCGTGTTCACACTCATTTCCTGGGCGCCTCGGCCGTCGTCAGCGCATTCGCCGGGGAGAGGACGGGGCAGGAACGGAGGAGAGGATTCCGTCCACATCAGCGGAAACCTGTGTGGGTTTACCTCCCACCCGCGTCCAGGGTGCTCGTGAACAGTCCCACTCGGACCAGCTCGGTGCCACAGAGAGCTGGCTATGTGGTCACTCTGTGGGACCGAGGACGTCGCTGGCCCTCGGGGCTGGTCCCCTTCTCAGCGAGTGGGGGATGGAAGACGCCTCTCGTCTCCCCCAGATTGGGGTCCTTGTTCTCTGGTGGGATGACTTTTCGGCACAGGCAGCGCCCGCTGAAACACTTTCTCAGAAGTGGAGACATACCCCCTGCACGGTCCCCGACTCTGCCCTCTGAGGGGCCGTGCTGGGCCCGACCTGACCCGCAGGTCTCGCCCGTCCCCTCGCTTTGCTCCTGGGAAGCATGTCAGGAGAGCGGGCTGGTGGTTTCTTAGTCTCACTTTCTTCTTCAAATCAGTGTACTATGGAGAAAATACCTTAAACTTCACTACCCTGTATCCCTGTTTCCAAGGCGAAAGAGTGTCCGCTGGCCCTGGGTCAGCGTTCCCCTGGTCCCGGTCGGCGGGCCGGGTTAGGTACGGGGTCACGGGTAGTTTTGTGAGGTGCTGGCTCTGTGCACAGACACTGCGAGTCCCAGAAGTGCGTGGTCCCGAGGCTCACCTAACGAACCTGAAATGCTACCAGGAAAGGCCAAGGGCAGACTGTGCGTGTCTGCGGAGACGTTTCTTCCCAAGCGTGGTTCAGAGGAGGGATAAAGAAACGGTCCGTTCCGAAAACCGTCTTTGTGTGCCGCTTTGACCTGCCTGATTCCGATGCATTCATCAGCTCGTGGTTCTCACGTGTGGCCCCCCCGAATCCGTGGACAACTCCGTTCCGTCCTCACTGACGGGAACGGACCGGAGCTGGGCTTCGCGCTCGAGTCGGGCGGACTCGGCGTCCGTTCTCACAGCCGCAGGCGGTGTCTGCGCGAGGGCCTGACCCGGGCCCTGCTTCTCCACGTCAGGACCGAGATACAGTTGTTTCCAGACCTCAGGGCGAAGGCGTGTTTCTCTCGGTAGGTTCCCACGAGTGTTACCCAGACACGCTGTGCACAGTCGAGCAGCCCACGGAGCAGGCGGCTCTCTGCCTCCTCCGTGTCGCCTCGCGGTGTCTAACGTGGTGTCCGTGGCGCCCCGAGAGGTCCAGGACCACGGAGTGTCCAGCGTTTCCCAAACGTGTTTCAGCGCAGAGTGCTGTCCCCCGGAGCATCTTCCCGACCAGCGCTCTGCAGGGTGTACTCCAGGGCACGACCCGTGACGACCGACACACCCCAGCACCCGGCACCTCTCAGCAGTGGGGTGCTGCTGTTGGGGGTGACTGTGTAGCTCCCTGAGCGCGACCTCCTCATTGGAAACAAGAAGATCACACGTTGACTTGTGTTTCCCATGGGAGTTAAAGTGATGGCATAGAAATGAAGTCGCGGATAAGAGTCCTGTCAGGAAACACTTTGGCCCTGGCCGGTTTGGCTCAGCGGTTAGAGCGTCGGCCTGCGGACCGGAGAGTCCCGGGTTCGGTTCCCGCTAAGGGCACGTACCTTGGTTGCAGTTTGTCCCCGGTCCCGGTTGGGGTCGTGTGGGTGGCAACCACTCGATGTGTCTCTCTCACATCAATGTTTCTCTCTCTTCCTCCCTCTCTCCCTCCCACTCTATCTGAAGATAAATGCAAAAATGTCCTCAGGTGAGGATAAAAAAAATAAAAAATAAATAAACAAACACTGGTTAGCAGAGGTTAGGCCCTTGGAGCTGAGCGCCGCTCTCGGGTCTCCCGGCGGTGAAAACTGGTTTCCCCGTGTAGAGGTTCAAACCGTCTCCGAAACCCTCTTCCTCACACGAGCTTAAAATTCAAGGCGAGCTCATTGCACCCAAGAGAAGGGCCCACGTGGGGTGCCCGGGAGCCGTGGTGGAGGTCGTGAGCCGTCCCTGCAGATTCTCGTGTAATCCGTCTGGAATGGGAGCCGGGCAGCAGTTTCTGGACTGATCCTGGAGGCGGGGCAGCTGATTCTAGGGCACGTGGCACACAGGTAGCATGTGATGCCTAACACACCCTGTGGGGGGCCCAGGAGGAAAATGCACGTCTGTGAGATGGGCAGTCATCACTTTCCATCAATGAGTTTCGTATTTAGTGGTAAGTCCTAGGCCAGGGCATGTGACCAGGTGGGCGCTGACCAGGTGCCCTCCCCGCCCCGGGGTCCCCAGGTGGGCGCTGACCAGGTGCCCTCCCTCCCAGGGCCCCCAGGTGGGCGCTGACCAGGTGCCCTCCCTCCCAGGGCCCCCAGGTGGGCGCTGACCAGGTGCCCTCCCTCCCAGGGCCCCCAGGTGGGCGCTGACCAGGTGCCCTCCCTCCCAGGGTCCCCAGGTGTTCCAGCCCCAGGCTTCCCCCCTTCTCTCTTCCTCAACAGGCTCTCAGACAGCCAGTTCCTGCGTCAGGTAAATGACCGCTAAGACCACAGGGACCCCACCAGGGGCCACTGCATTTTAAATGAAATTCAGGGGAAAAAAGCTAAAACATGAAAGAAAAGGTTTCAAACTCTGTGTTTTACATCCTTCATTCTCAGACTTTTGTGTCCTTCAGAATCACCTGGGGAAAATTATTTAAAATGTGGATTATAGAGATTCCTCCTCAGTAAGTACAGTCCAGGAATGGACTTTTTTTTTTTTTTTTTTTTTTTGAGAGAGAGAGAGAGAAACATCGATGAGAGAACATCGACTGGCCGCCTCCTGCATGCCCCCCACTGGGGGTCGGGCCCACAACCCGGGCATGTGCCCTGACTGGGAATCGAACCGGCGACCTCTCAGTCCATGGGACGACGCTCAGCCCCTGAGCCACACCGGCCGGGCAGGAACGGGCATTTTTAACGAAAGCTGAAACCAAGTGTCACACAGTTTTCTTAACAGGTTTGCTCACACGGAGCAGTTTTTCGGGTCTTGGTCACACATCGTCATTAAACTGTCCGGTACAAGGGGAGGGTTTTGAATATCGTTTCCTACGTGAGATCCCCCAACAATCCTAAATGCAGTTGTTACACTGAAAGTAGGGCGTAGCGAGAGCTCTCTGTCAGACTGCGTGAAGCAGCAGTGGGACTCGGGCTTGGGGCGTGCGTTTCGTTCCCGCGGGAACGCGGGCTCTCTGCCCCTCCTCCGCAGCCGTGAGGAACGTCGTGAAAGCTGGGAGCGGAACAGGGAGGTCAGCAAAGACTGAACAAGGGAGTCAGCAACAGTGCCGCCGCCGATGTTCCTAATCTCTTTCCTAACAAGCCGTCTATGAGCTAACACATGGGTGGGGCTTATTATAAATGGACTAAAATTATAAATGGAATTATGTCAGAGTTCTCCCAGCAACACTGGAGCTACCTGGTGGCAGAGGTTGTGGTCTGGGGGAATCAGCTGGGTTACCTGATTATGGAGCTCTGGAAGGGAAATTATTTCCAAATTCCACGCTGCATTGGGCCCGCGATGTGTCGGCGTACGTGAGCCCTCTGCGGCCAAGCAGTGACTCTCGTGCGTTTCCAAGCCCGTGACCCTCCCACGATGAGGTGACGTCCCCGTAAGCAACTGAAGAGTAGCCTGGACACCCCGAAAAGCCCGAGGGAAGCAAAGCACTTTCTCCTTGTGGTATCTCTGCACGGCTGACAGGGCCGCGCGCACCATTAATTAACTCTCACGGATAATGAACAGTTTCTGCTGGGTGCTGCCGCTCTACACGCCTGCAGGAACCGCCTCATTAGGCTTTCACAGGGAGGACATTTTATGCCCAGATGCCCATCAAAATCATTTATCTCCCACAGTCCTCTGCACAGAGGCTGCTAGCGCAAACCGTGGGGTCCTCCTTGCGTGTTCAGAGACATTCTGTCTGCAGAGATAAGGGCCTGCGTGCCCGGCCGAGGCGTGTCGTGTACCCTGCCGAGCTCTGCGGTCACACGCACCGAGGCAGCTGTCCAGACTCCGCAGCAAGGTGTCCCCACGTCACGGAGCACGCTTCCTGACACGGAAATGAGGCGTGAGACCTGAGTGAGGCGATGAAGTCACCGTCGATTAAATGTTTAAATTAGCTCGGCCAGAATTTGCTTTCTCCACAATTTTTCAACGGGAGTGTTCAAAGTTCAAATACTCAGACTTTTCCAGTTCACAGGAGAATGTCACCCGATCACGGGGTCTTCACCAGCCACGAGAACTAAGACCCTCCAGTCCGCCGGTCACCCGCCCTCACGGGGTCACCTGTCCTCCGCTCACTCCTGACCCGACCCTGCCAGGTGCCCTCGCTCCGCTCCTTCCGGAGTCTGAGCACTGTGTTTCACGCGTGTTTGGAGACGTCTCTCTCAGCAGGTGTTGCTGCGATTGTCCAGAGATGCTTAGCTGTGCCCGGGAACCCGGCATTCACCTGCCGACAGACCGGGAGGCGGGAACACCACTCACAGCTGCCTTTGCCGGCGTCGGGGCGGCCGTGTCTCGTGAGCCGAACGCCGGAGGACGCTGGGGCCCCCCAGCCAGGACTCGGTCCTGTGCTGCTGCCCGAGGGCTGTGTCTCCGGGGACACCGTGGCCTCTGTGCAGTGGGGTCGCATTTAAATTCCCGTACAAACATGGCATATTTAAGTCTGGCGGAAAATGGAAAGAAAATAAAGACACAGCAGCAGAACCAAAAAAGGTGGGAAATGATAGAGAGAGAAATAGAGATACAGATACAGACAGAGATGACATTATACACACATAAAATACAATTTATACGCAGACATGCGTTCTATAAACGTATTGATTAGACTGCGCCGCTATCCTGACCGCGAGGACGAAGCTGCCGTGGCCGACGGCATGGGGGGCTGCTCGGGGACAGGGACACCGCACCCCTGCCTCAGAGACGGTCCCGTCCAGTGACCCCTGAGACATCATTCCAACACGGGGCGGGTAGAGTGCTCACCCTCGACTTTGATGAGCCTACAAGCTAGATAAATAACTTGTTTTAATCCCCACCCGAGGATATTTTTCCGCTGCTTTTCAGACAGAGTGGGAGGGAGAGAGAGGAGACAAACTCTCGCCTTTGGGTTTAAGCAGACTTCACACATTGGCAGCACAGACAAAAATCTTAGAACCCTGGCTTTCGAGCTCAGGCCCAGCTGTTTCATTGGATAATAAGTCAGTTGCTTCGATCCAAAACGTTGACCTAATTAGCCAGAGCCAAACCCAGGGGACCCGACTGGGGAACTCCTCTGATGATGGGTCCCTACCTCGGGTTCCTACCCTGACCAGATTTGACCACTAGGAATAGAAGAGTTAGAGGGAGGTCATCTAACCCCTGAGCAGGGGGCCTCGTGAGCACCCCCGAGCCGCGTCCCAACGGAGAGACAGGAAGGCAGAACCTCGGGACACGGCGGTCGTCCGAGCAGAAACCGCTGTCGTCGGGGTTACAAGGCACAGCCCGGCGGCAGGGCCGGTGGGAAACCCTGCAGTGACCTCCTAGAGTGACCATGTCCAGGCAGGGGCTGTGAACAGGCAACCCCAGGGCTCTCGGGGAAAGCACCCCAAACCCCAGCCCTCCCATCCAGCAGCCATGAGGGGCTGAGAGACCCAGGGGACCAGGTGAGGCTGGGGCGTAGAGGACGCCGTCTGTGTGTGTGGGGACCATGACGCACCACGGGCCCTCAGGGACACAGACGCAGAGGGCGTGCCATCGTCCTGGTGGCGGATCATACCCAGGGGACCGAAGGACAGGGTGGCCGAGGACCAGCCGCCCCCCCCTCCCCGCCATCCATGCCCAGGCGCTCTGCAGCCTCCCCGCGGCCCTGGGGCCCAGGAGAGAAGACAAGGGAGGGCGGAGGGGAGAGACCTGTGGACGGAGCCGGAACCCAGACGGAAATTGAGATTTGAACCAAGAGTGAGCCACCTTCTTTGACAAGATCTACCAGCGGACGGAGACCTCTCCGCTACGGCAATTCCTGTTACCTTTTCTCCATAACGTCTCCGAGGCTTTCTGCACATCCTAGTGCAGCTTGAGAACAGTGTGGTCCTGCCCCACGTGGGCGCCGGCGCCCGGGGACTGTGGACGGCCTCCCTCCCCAGTGCAGAGACCTGACCCGGGCTGAGGCGGGCGCCCCTGGAGGCCTGGCCGTCCCTGAGGCCAGTCTCCGGAGCTATGGGAGGGGCGGAGACACGGGAAATGTAGGGAATCAGAGGAGACAGAAGGACGGAGAGCGAGGTCACACTGGCCTCTGACGGTGTCTCCAGAGCAGAGAAGGGACGGTAGGGACGTCGGGTCGGACGCGGGCACTCATTCCGGCCACGTTGACGCAGGGCCACTGTCCCTCAGATGGAGGCCCTGAGCTGACCCTCAGTGCACCTGCTCTGCCCCGAGGACAGGAGAGGCTCCTCTGAGGGTCCAGGACCGCGACGCAGTCTCTGTGCTCAGTCCCCACGTCTGCCCCTCGTACCCCCGCAGGAGTGTGACCGAGAGGCGGCAGGCGAGGGGTCTTCCTGGGGTGCCTCAGCACCCAGGTTGGAGGTTCCCCCGGAGAGCAGACACAGAGCAGCCCGTCCTCGCGCTGTCCCCAAAGCAGATCTTCAACCCAGAGGACCTGCTTCCCTCCCTCCACCCCGGCCGCCAGCGGTCACGGCTCCAGGACGCAGCCCTGAGGGTCCACAGCCAGCGAAGCCGCAGAGCTGCCAACTCGACTTTCTCTCTCCCTCCCTGTCTCCCTCGTCCTTCCTGTCCGCTCTATCCCAGGGCATTGCATATAAAAGCTATTTTGTAGCTTTAAAAGTGGGAAAGAGGGCTGAGTTTCAGAAGACTTGGGGAAGCGCATGGATCAATACCAGATGCTACATTGTGTCCGTGTTAACCTCACTGTTCAAAGTTCTCCATGACATTACCCCTAACCTTGGAAGAGAATGAACTTTACATATCTCTGTACCCCAAGAGTTCGGCGGTATAACCATGGGCAGTCACCCCAGGTTAAAAAAAATTCTTTAACAGTTTTTAAAAAATAAATAAATGCACACACACACACGATGCCATTCTGCAGTGCAGTCACATTGACCTAGGGGAGGAAATGTGTTCGGAGGAGACCTTCAGAGATGGACCCAGGAAGGTGCCCCCCGAGTCCAGCGCCGTCGGGGACCTTGTGTCTCCAGAGGTACAGGTTCCTGGACGGCATGAGCTCGGGTAGGAACACGGCAGCTGCACAGCACACATTCACGCGAAGGGTCAGAGGCGTAAATCTAGGGTCTGAGCAGGCAAAGCTGTGGGGGCCAGGTCCCCGGGATGGGGGGCAGGAGGACATGGAGGTGGTGAGAGAAATGGGTTCGAGAGTCTACCTGCCACAGCCGAAGGGAAGACAGGCTGTGGTGACTGATGGCATCCAAGGTGCACGGTCCCCACTGGGGTCAGGGTGGTGACCACACTCCGAGGTCTTGTTCAGTGTCTGGTTTCCTGCACCCCGAGATTCTGGGCACAGACTCGGGAGGCGGGGATCAGCCTCCTCACTAGCCCTCGGACGTGGCGCATCGTGTCTACTGTCCTGGCAGCTGATATGGTCTGCCTCTCAACCCCTCAGATCCATTTTTTGTTGTTGTTGTTGTTGATTTTTTTTTAGAGAGGAAGGGAGAGAGAGAGAAACATCGATGTGAGAAACATCGATCGGCTGCCTCCTGCACGCCCCCTACTGGGGCTCGAGCCCACAACCCGGGCATGTGCCCTGACCAGGAATCTAACCGGGACCTCTCGGTCCCTATGACGACGCTCAGTCCACTGAGCTATGCCAGCCGGGCTCCATTTTTTTTTTAATTCCAAAGACAGCTGCATGAAAGATGGTCCAGGAATTCTGAATACACTCAGAAAACCAGGCTTAACGGTACCCAGATGCTGAGGTCTGGGGCCCAAGAACTTCAGACAGAGATGGGGTGCACACAGCTGCCCCGAGATCTCCCTCCCCCTCCTTCCCGTGGTTCGTGGGGACCGCTGACCTCGGTTCCCAGACCATCGGTTGTCCTGAGAGGCTGAGACATCTGTGCTGACAGGTGGCCAGACTTAACGTGGCGACATGTGCACAGGATTCTCTGTCCTTATTCCCGACAGGCGTCCTGACTCCGGCCCCAACGTAATCAGGCAGTTCTAGGGGTGCCCACATTAGGCCTCAGAGTTTGAAGAGAGTAGGCGGGGAACGCTTAGACCTTCCTGTTAAAAAGTGAGGACACAGAGCGTCTACGGAACGGTGGCAGCCGTCTGACCAAACCAAGAAAATAATAACAGAAATGATGATGCCATTATTTCTCCGTAACCTACTCCTTGATATTCTACATTTCACTGAGAATGGTCTTTACAAGAAGACTTCGAATCGTAGCTTGTCCTCGAGGTTTCACAGGTGTCTACATAAAACGAGAGCTTTACGTCCCACCTTGCGCCGTGTCCGTCCCGGGACTGCTGGTGCCGAGGCAAAGCTTCCCCTTCGACCCGCTCCCGAAGGCTGGGCTTCCTCAGGGGTGTTTCAGGGTCATGTCGACAGAAAACAAGACGACCGTGTAGAAATCCGCACGAGACGTCGTCAGCTGGACGAGAAGACAGCACACCGCTGTGGGGTACACGCTGTGCCCGGGAGGGACGTGGGGACCGCCGTGTCGGGGCGCCACCCGCCTGCGTGGCTCGCGGCCATCACTGCTCCCCGTCCGAGCCTCCGCGCCGACACAGTGACACCACGGCACCTTCCTGTCGACGTCTCGCCCCACGGCTGCCTCACTGCCGCCCGAGCCCTGCTTCTTTTGGGGAAAAGATACGATTTAAAATTGTGGGATTTTTTTCTGTCAGAAAGGAAAGTCATCGGGAACTAGATTTTATTTTGGGGACAAAGTGAGGGTCCGTGGGAGAAAGCCGCCTGTTCGCCCCGTAACGTACTGAAGCGTCCGTTTGCCTTGATGATCCCGTGTGTGGACCGTCTGGGGGGGACTTAATGTAACTCTGTTTGGTGTCTCACACAGGTAAGCTGTCGATCCGGAGGGCCTGCCTGGGGGAAAGGCAGGTGGCGTGGGCGGAGGGGGGCTGGCTGGGACTCCCCTCGGGGCGGAGCTGACCTTGGCCAGCGCCCTGCACGCTCGAGCCTGGGCCGGAGACGGGGGCTGGCTAACAGGCGCTCTGTTCTGTGTCCCCAGTGCCTGTCCGTCAACGCCATCATGGCGGAGCTGGGACTCTCCCTCAAAACTCAGAAAAAGCTGAAGAAAAATTCAAGGACTAAGGGGACATCTTCCTTCACAAGTGTCCTTACCTGTCACCAGAGACGGACTCAGAGAAAGGAGACCGTGGCGTGAGCCGTCCCCACCCCGGTGGGCGCTTGCGGGAAGGAAAGGCTCTTCCGACGTGTTTCCGGAGGAAGGACTCCGACACGCGTGGTGCTTCCCCATCCGTGCACGTGTGCGATCACGTGTGTGGATGACAGTCACCCGGAAGGGGCGTCGCGTCCTTGGAGATGGTGTGTACGCCCGGTGCTCGGCCCTCTGCCCACGGATCGCGGTGAGCTTTCTAAATGTCAATAAACCACAGGGTGTTTTTCTAGAACCGTCTGAGTGTGGCCCCTGAGGCGCCCCGGGCCCGAGGCTGGCTGCCCAGTGTGTCCAGCGGCCGAGTTTGCTGTTGTGATGAACCCTCTTACCTGTCCAGACAGACAGACTCATCTCTGGCTGAGTAAAAAAAAAAAAAAAAAACCACACTTTCCATCTATTCCAAATACCTCGTTATTACAGTGAAGTGAATCTATTTGCCTCTGTGTTTTAAGTTTAATTTCACACATCGTTTCGGTGGTACCCAGAACATCGGTGAGGATCAGAGAGAAGGGTCCTGACAAGGGAAAACCCACTCAGAAAGGTAGGTGCCCACCCCTCCGGGCGCCGTTCTCAGTTCCGGGGACACAGGTCACAGCACAATGACAGACACATCTGGCACGCGGGGACAGAGACATGTCTCACCTGGGGGCCAGGCAGGAGGGCTTCCTGGAGGAGACGGTCATCAGAGCAGGGAGGGAAGGCAAGCCCCCCGGCTGAGGGGCAGCACATTCAAAGCACTGAAATGGAGAAAAGGGGCCCCAATGGGAGCGACCAGGGAGCGGAGGCGGTTGGCGGGCATAGGCTGTGGGGGCCCGATGGTGCCGGTCTCCTGGCTGGGAGTCGAGGAGGAATCGAAGGAGAGGAGACGGAGCGGACAGCGGACAGCGTGGCCCCGTGCGGGAGACCCCCGGGAAAGCAGCGGACGCTGGGTCCGTGTTCCGTGGGATCGATCCCTTTGGTTTCTGGGGGGTTTCTATCGCCGAGAGGGACATTCAGTCTCGTCCCTTCAGCGTTGAAGTACAAGAATATTTCCAGACATGAGAAGAAAAAGAAATGGCCTTTACAACAGCAGTAACAGATATTGGGAAGATACCTTTCTGTGACTGCAACGAACACTCGGATTTGGGCTGAGTCAGAACTTCAGTAACAAGAGAGTGATTCCGAGCAGTTCATGCAAATGCTTTAAGATGCTCCCTGGCCAGTTCGGCTCAGCAGTGAGAGCGTCGGCCCTCGGACTGAAGGTCTCGGGTTCGATTCCTGGTCAAGGGCACGCACCTGGGCTGCAGGGTCAATCCCGGCCCCAGTCAGGGCACCTGTGGGAGGCAACCAATCGATGAGTCTCTCTCTCTCTCCCCCTCCCTCCCACTCTCTCTAAAAATCAATTTAAAAATATATCCTCGGGTGAGGATTAACGAACAAACGCATGAAGATGCTCTCACTCAACGCAAATAGGACGAATCCCCCGGCCGAGGAGGGAGCAGAATGATGACGCGCTGGCGGAAACGCAGTGTCTGCCGTTCCCCGAGAAGGGTGCCAAGGGCCTCGGTCCCGTTTCACCGGGCACCCGTCTCATCGCTCTTCCTCATCTCAGGAAATATTGTTGCACATTTCACATCCTGTTCAGTAATTTGGGGGGAAAGAAATACACCAGCTTTTAATATCGAAAACACAGCATGTGTCGAACTGGTTTACGGACCATTTAAGTCCCAGGAACCACTTGGCGCTTCAAGAAGTGGGGTATATGATGCTGCCCGTGAGCAACTTTCTCAAAGACAACACTGACCGAGGCAGAATCGCAGGACAGACGGTCACGGCCCCCGCCACGGGCAGCGCTGGCCCCTCTCCTTCCCCGTTTCCGTCCCGAAAGCAGGCGTCTCCTTTCCCTGGGGAACGGCGACTCACAGACGGGTCGGTGGACATCGGTGGCAGCGTTGATTAAAACCAGGTCCAACCTGAGTCCCTTCGGTCGTGCGTTGTGCTGACAGAGAAAGATCGCTCGGGGGAAATGTTCAGGACGAGAGGGAGGTCGGTGTTGGGAAGACGGTGCTCAGGGCAAACACGGCTCCTCTTTCCAGTCTCAGGTCTGGGTCTTTCCCGCCGTTAGCGTCAAGAAAGGGGAGAAACACACTCCCTGCTGACAGCGGCCTCCTGGGGCTGCTGATCCGTCCGGGGGCTCAGAGTCATCCGTTCTGAGCCCAGAAGGCACGGAACACGGACACAGACACGAGTATCTGGCCAGCAATTTTCTTCTCCGTCTCGACAGTTCCTGCTGATTCACACCTTTGCCGGGGCTGAAAGCACGAACCCCGTTCTCCATCATCGCTGTTCCGGGGGAGGGGGAGTAGGACGGCTGTGGAGAGGTGTTCCTGGGGCTCCCCCTGCCATCCAGCCAGTGTGGCTCAGGGGCTGAGCGTCGACCCTGCACCCAGAGGTCACCGGTTCGATTCCCGGTCAGGGCACATGCCCAGGTTGTGGGCCTGATCCCCAGTGAGGGGTGTACAGGAGGCGGCCCATCGATGTTCTCTCTCATCGATGTTTCTATATCTCTCTCCCTCTCCTTCCTCTCTTTCTAAAACCAATAAAGAAAAAAAATTTTAAAAAACAAAAGAAACATCAAGTCTGCATCAAGTGGGCAACGCCCTGGGCAACAAATTGTCTAAAAGACCAAGTTACCATCGACGAGCTCACATAACATCTCGCTGACCCCCAGCGTGTCACAGCGCGAAGGGCCAGGACCAGCCGCCACCCGCCTCAGGTGAGGAGAGCCGAGGTGCCTCGGGGCAGGAGCAGGTGAGAGGTGACCTCAGAGGCACACTCGGGTCTCGGTTTCGTTCTGGTCCAGTCGAGCCCATGAAGGAAAACGTTTTCCAGCTACATTTCCTAAACGCTGGCCGTGGAGGGAAGACCCAGGTGGGAACAGTGACCTCACCAGCATGGAGACAGCGGACTGTGCACAAGTAGTAAGTCACAGACCGTAAGCCGGGGGAGTGAAATGACCAGCGTCTGCCCATCTGACAGTGACATCCAGCCGGCGCTGTGGGTGAGCGCCCTCACGCCGTGTCACAGGCTTGCCCACAAGACACGCAGCTAGAGAGGTTTCTTCCTCTCACAGCTTAGCCGCTGAACCGAGACGCCAAACTGAACTGTGGGGTGTGGTCTGGCTTGTGTGTCGATGTGCGTGCTGGCCCTTCCTCTCTTCTGCTCACCACCCCTTTCTGTCTGTCCGCGGGGCAGCCAGACATCCCGGACAGCCCCGCACAGCTCTGGTCAAGCCTGGAAGGAAGGCCTGCAGGGGGAGCCCCTCCGCCCCCCGAACGCGTCCCAGTTCGGACCATCAATCGCAGGATGTTTCACTCATCGGTCCGGCTTCCTCTCCTTGACAATCACAGTTCCACCAACAAAGCTGAAACCTCGGCCAAAGGACGTCAGGGTGACGCTGACCTTTCCCTGGGACACTCTGCGGAAGATCACAGCCTCAGCTACAGATGTGGGTACAGACACAGAGAGAGCCTGTGGGCTGCGTCCTCTGTAAATGTCAAGGTCATCCATCGCGGTAATGGCTGTGACAGCAGCTTCGTTTCACTGGGATGCACTGTGTGGAGCACACAGCATGGGCCCCTGGAACGGTCACGGCAACCCTACAGTAAATACTGCTGCAAGGGCCCAGGGCGATCCTCGAATCTAGGTTTTATTCTTTCATTTCCTTGTTGAGGAACGGACGCACAGGGCTAAAGGAGCCGCGAGCACGGCCCGGGGCAGGCTCCCTCCAGCAGCCGGTTCAGTCTCCGGGCCGGGCTCCAGCGCCCTTCCAGAGCCGGCTCCCGCCAGGCCTCACCCCGGCCCACGTCTCGGTTCTCTGCGAACGGGCCTGGGAGACAGGACCAGAAGCTGAGCCCAGGCTCTCGCCATCCAGCGCCACAGCAGGAGGAGACGCCCCGTCCTGCTGCGCCCGCGTGCGGGGACCCGGCCTGGCGCCCCCTTCCCTGGAGCTGCTGTCCCCGTGGTTCTGCCGGGACAGCCCCCGCCCGGCCACCCGAGCTCCGTGGTCCCAGGGGCTTCCCTGGAAGTCGGCGGTTTACGTGATGGTTTATCTTCTGACTTCTCTACATGTTCTGAAATTTCTGAGTCAAGAATGAAGACAAAGCAACCTTTTAAAAACTGCACCCCAGTGTTTTTCCACGTTTTTTAAATTAATTTATTTTTGTTACAGATGTTTCTCCTTTTTCCCCCATTGACTCCCTCCTCCCTGTTCCGCGCCCCCAGCATTGCTGTCTAGTCCATGGTTACACATTTGCACAGAAGTCCTTTGGTTCATCTCTCCCCTCCCCCAACCCCTCCTCTGAGGTCTGTCTGTCTGAACCCTACTCCTTCCTATGTCTCTGGGTCTGTTTTGTTCATCAGCTTGTTTTGTTCATTAGATTCCACAAATAAGTGAGATCGTGTGGTACTTGTCTTTCTGTGACTGGCTTATTTCTTTAAAAGTTTTTAAAAGAAAAACTGTTTACATCAGAGCCTGGAAGAGAAACACATGACTTTGTACGGAGGACAAAACACAGGATCGGGACTAACCGGGGGCCCCTTCGTGCGCCCAACCTCAGGGAATGTTCCTGCACCGGCAGCAGCTGTATCCCACGAGCTGCATCTCTCAGAGCGCAAGGGCGTCCGATGTAAAGGAACTCGAGACAACCACGTTAGTACACCAGTGGGAAAAAATATGCACGATCATCTCAAGGAATACAGAAGGCACTGAATACAGCTCTGTTTCTATTGTAACTTTGAAACGCCTCTCATATGAGAGAAACAAGACAGCTCTGTGTTCTCAGAAACGTAACACCAAAACTAACGACATCGAACACTGTGTTCCACGAGAAAGCTCTGCACCTTTCCCGGAAGAATGAGGACAAAATGAGGAACTGCTGATGCACCTGCTGTTGAATCTGGTGCCAGAGCAGAAATTATTAGGAAGAGAGAGTGACACACACCTGTCCGCATGGCGAGAGGTGAGGCGTGATCTGTGAGTGTCGTGACCTTGAACCCGGAAAAATCAACAAACTATTCAAAGCAACTGAGTCCATCACGCTCCCAAGTCTGTGGCCAAGCTACAGAAGTGGGGTCCTCATTCCACCCGCAAGAACACGTGACCTACACGGGGTCTTACGTGTATAATAACAATAAAAATTATAAAGAACCTTGAAACTAAGTTAATCAAAAATCCACAAGAACCCGGTCGATGGAATGTTACCTCTTCTCCTGGAAGTCAAGCGTGCGTGGACAGGCTCTCTTCACGGCGTGCCGCGAGTCCTGTGAGCTGTCTCCACTTCTCTCTCGGTTTCTGTTCCTCTGCCGGCCGGATGATTCCGAAGACCCTGCCTTGTGATCCACAGACTCTTTCTCCTGCTCTGCAGTGGTTGCCCTCTTCCGCGTTTCTTTATTTCACTGCCTTCTCCAGCTTCAGAATTTGTTGGGTTCCTTTTCGCGATTGCTCTGTCCTTGTCAAACGTCTCGTTTCGTCCATGCGTCGTTCTCCTGGCTCATCGAATGGCCTTGTTTTCTCTTGGCCCACTGAGTGTCCTTGGAACTGCTGGTTACGTTGTTTATCAAGTGCACCGCTGACCGGCGTGTCTCTGCAGCGGGTGACCGGAGGCTGACTGTGCTCCTTCGGCGAGGTCCCTCTTCCTGTTCCCTGGGGTTTGGTGTGGCCGCTTTCACACTTAGAGCACTGTCCCTCCCTCCGTCCACTGCCGTCCGCATGCACCCAGCAGGGTGTGGAGACCTGGACCTCCTCGGTGGGTCACTGTCTAAAACACTGTCTCCCAGGGGCTCCCAGACCTCAGCCACAGTGAGCGGGAGCACGGCCTCGGCCCTGACCAGAGCCCGCCTGCCCATCCCCAGCACAGGGCGAGACGCATCCTGTCCCATGGCGTGTGGTCCCACAGCTCCCACCGAGGCACCCTGTCCGTGGCGGATGCCGAGTTGTCGTTGTGGGTGGGAGGAGACCAAAAGCAGTGATGTCTTCCTCGTGTCTCGTACAAAGACCCCTCTCTCCCATGGCGAGGACCCCCCTGCATCCTCTCGTCCTACCTGGCGACCTCCTCACGGCCCATCTCCAGAGCTACCCTGAGGGCAGGACTTTAACCTACAGATTTGGGGGACACAATTCAGTGCACAGCTTCCTGCAATCGGTCGTTCTCCGACGTGGTTGAACATCGTGGAAGGTGGGCCAACCACCTGGTCTGACTTAAGGTCCCCAGAGCGACCAGGTGAAAACAGCATCTCTCTGTGACCCGAGCCGACCTCTGACCTGGTCACGGAGGAGATGCTCACTGGCCCCACGGCACCTAAGTGGGCTACGGTACCAGGTCCACGTCCCTGAACGGGCACGCGGGAGTCCTTTGCCGAGGAGTCCGTCCTCCTTGTCGGTGAGCAGGGATGAGCAGCCGGGACAGCGCAGAGCGGGTTCACCTCGAGCCGGCCCCGCACCCGAGGCCACGAGCACGCCCACACACACCCGGCGGCACCGGACGTCTTGAAAGCACCTCCATTAGGGAGAATCGCCGCCCCTCACGACACAGTCCCACCACTGTGTGTCGCCGGCTCGGTCAGGGCCCTGGGAGACGTCCCGACTGGACAGGCTCCCAGCCACGCCAGCTGCCGCCGAGGTAGCGTCTGCTCAGGGCCCTGATTCACCCGGGGGCCTCACACTTCAGGGAAGGGGCGGGGGGTGAGGCTTCTCCCTGTGCACCCCTCCCTTCCACAGCAAACCTCCCCGTCTCCGCAGTGGAGGTGGACACGAGCCAACGCGGGTCTGAACCCCGTAAGTGAAATGCGAACGGCTCCTTTGGGGGCCACACTGCCCGTGAGGAACCGTCACACCGTCGCCGCCATCGCTGGGCCAGACGCGTGGGTGGGTCAGCGGCAGAGAGAGGGACTCTCAGGAGAGAAACGGCCGCGCGTCCAGAACGGGGCACAAAAGGCCTTTGTGCTTAGAACCTCTTTGGCAGGGACCTCGTCACGGCCAACGGTACACGAACGCACGCTGGAAGGAACGAGCGTCTGGCGAGCGGGGTGAGAGGTGAGCTCGTCACTGCCGCACCCACGGAGAACTGGGCACCGCCCGGCTTCATCACCAGCCAGATCGCTGGACACAGCGGCTGACAGAGGACAGGACTTGGCGGAGACGGTCCAACACCGTCCTGGGAAACAGCGACCAGTCTGAGTTTGAACCCGTCTGTTTCCTCGTCCACAAAATGTGTGGTTGGGATCAGATCAGCCCCCGGGGGACGTGCAGACCAGGCTGCCTCAGCCGCAGGGCCGGCCTTCAGGGGCGCAGGCTCGATGGCCCCGGGAGGACTGGGGTTCCATGGCCCCGGGAGGACTGCGGGCTCCATGCCCCGGGAGGACTGTGGGCTCCATGCCCCGGGAGGACTGTGGGTTCCATGTCCCGGGAGGACTGTGGGTTCCATGTCCCGGGAGGACTGTGGGGCTCGATGGCCCCGGGAGGACTGTGGGCTCCATGTCCCGGGAGGACTGTGGGCTCCATGTCCCAGGAGGACTGTGGGGTTCGATGGCCCCGGGAGGACTGTGGGCTCCATGTCCCGGGAGGACTGTGGGCTCCATGGCCCCGGGGGGACTGTGGGTTTCATGTCCCGGGAGGACTGTGGGCTCCATGTCCCGGGAGGACTGTGGGCTCCATGTCCCGGGAGGACTGTGGGCTCCATGGCCCAGGGGGGACTGTGGGTTCCATGTCCCGGGAGGACTGTGGGCTCCATGTCCCGGGAGGACTGTGGGGTTCGATGGCCCCGGGAGGACTGTGGGCTCCATGTCCCGGGAGGACTGTGGGGTTCGATGGCCCCGGGAGGACTGTGGGCTCCATGTCCCGGGAGGACTGTGGGGCTCGATGGCCCCGGGGAAACTGTGGGCTCCATGGCCCCGGGGGGACTGTGGGCTCCATGGCCCCGGGGGGACTGTGGGCTCCATGGCCCCGGGGGGACTGTGGGCTCAATGTCCCGGGAGAACTGTGGGCTCCATGTCCCGGGAGGACTGTGGGGTTCCATGGCCCTGGGAGGACTGTGGGGTTCCATGGCCCCGGGAGGACTGTGGGCTCCATGTCCTGGGAGGACTGTGGCTGTGACGTCTCAGCAGCAGGGACACAGCCCAGAGGGGCCGGCTCAGCCCCTGTGTCCTCTCCGTGGAGCCGTGGGGACTGCACTTGCCTCCAGCAAAGACGAGAGAGGCACACGGTGCACCACCCAGGACAGCTCCCTGAGCCCGGGGTGGGTTTCCGTGAGGAGCGGCCGTGCCGCGTGGCCCGGGGCCCAGCACAGAGACGCCCTCAGCAGGCGGGAGGGTCCGAGCTCAGGAGCCACCTCGCAGGCACTGAGCTGAGGCCGAACTCGACTTCCGAAAGTGCAGCGCTCGGATAATCTGGACCGGCTGGGGGTCCTCACAGCTCAGTGTCCCCCACGGTGTCTCAGAAGAGCCAGACGTCACCTCGGTGACTCCGTCCCGAGCAGCCGCCCTGGTGAGAAACCGCGAGGTGTCATCTCTCCTGGGCCGGGAGGCTGCTCACAGCTACGCGGGCTGCCCGCCCGGGGCTGGGGCACAGGCTCCACGCTCGGTGGGAAATACCAAAGCGTCTGGATGGATTTCCAATCCGCTCAGTCACACAGCCACGGGAAGCTCTCCTGTCTCTCCTGGCAGCTAATAACGGCTTCTTCCTGCTTCAGCCTAAGGAGAAGGCACTCTGCAGTCAACAGAAATAAACACAGACAGTTCTTCTTCCAGGGAAAACGGAGAGTCAGGCTGAAACACAGACCTGTCTCTCGACCTGAGGAGAAGCTACACCTGAGTGACTTAGCATCACCTCCAGGTGTGGGTGACACAGCCAGGAGGGGGGGACACAGCCAGGAGGGGGTGACACAGCCAGGAGGGGGTGACACAGCCAGGAGACGCCCCCGCCCTCGGGGACCCACGCGCCCTGGCGCCTCTCACCAGATTCACCAGGAGGAACTGTCCTCAGAGAGGCTGCTGACTAGACGCCCTGCACTTTCTGTGCTTATTCTCCTGCTCCCCCTGGTGAGGAATTTTGCTGAGTCTCTCCCTAAAGGTCCTCCATCCTCTTAAAGAAACACGACTGAACAGCAGACACTGGAGACGTCTTCACAAGGAGAAGCCTTCACTGGGCTGTAGGGAAGGGGGATCTAAGGCCTTTACTTCACAGCCCGTGACATTCGTGTCCTGGTTGTTTCCCTCCCGTGAAAAATGAATATTGAACGTATTCCACTCAGCATTTTACATCTAGCTCACCGCCTTACCGCCAGACTCTGAAACACTGACTTTTCTTTTGGGGAAGGACGCCACCCCTTTGAGAAGACAGCAGGGCTTGTGGGGAGAAGCCGGGATGACCAGTCCAGGGAGCCTGTCACCTGGCTGAGGTGTGGTCCTGCCTTCTGCGCAGGTGGGAGTTTCGGCAGGTGGACTGTGACTCCAAGGACGAACGCTCAGGTGTCAGAGGGACCTCCTCCCCTCACAGCTGTCCCTGCCTGGGCATCGGCAGCACCACGGTGCCGGGGACACAGGCCGCAGAAACTTCCCGCACCCTGAGCCAGAAAATGCCCTGCGGGCACTGATAATTCCCCCGCGGCGTCTGCTTCCCAAGGCCCTTGGCGGTGCAACCCCCCTACAGGACGCAGCCACCTCGGCCGGAGGTCCCACAACAACCACACCCCCCCTGAGAGACGCCTTGCCCGCGGTCAGGCGGAGACACCCTCCCTGGGTGTCTCGGTCCCACGCTGCTGCCAGGGGTCACCTGCAGAGCCCATGCCGGGGGGAGATAGGGAGGATCGGATTGTCTCCCGGGCTTCTGAAGGGAGGGAGCTCGTTTGCGGTGCTGAGAGCGTCGCAGTTGGTTAGAACACAAAATGATTTTGAAGTTTAATTTAAATGCCCCCCTCCTGGCTCTGTGGGTTTGTATTTCGTGTCACTTAACAATAAAGTCGCCTGGACAGCCTGGGCCTGTGGTCAGGCCTTTTAATTTCCCGGCCTCCACGCACTGTTGCTCCCAGGGCGGGGTGAGTGTCCTGAGCTCGGCCGCCCAGTTCTCAAACCACCCGCTGAGGTCTCTCCCCAGCCGACACCAACACCGTGTCTCCTGTACGTTTCCAAACCAAACTTGGTGCCCCCGGGTCCCTGCACACAGCCACACCTGCTCCCTCCCGGGGCACCTGTGACGGACCGTCGCAGGCACGGCCCACGCCTCAGACGGGACGAAGGCAGCCTGGGGAAATCCCAATCCTTCCCACCCTGAACAGTCTTCCTTGGCGGATGCTAGGACCCGAACAACCGGGAAGTCGTTCCCAGTGTTCTGAGACTTCTCCTTCTCCGCTGACTGGGGATCTGTCACCATCAGGAGCCGCTGCTTTGGGGACACTGGCGGTCATCTCTCAGACGCCTCTCGCGGCAGCGTCTGTGCCCATGTGTCTCCTCGGGCAAGAGAGACAACGGACAAATAGGCACATGGGACAACATCCCACTGAAAAGCTTGTGCAGGTGATGGAAAGGGACCCCACTGTGTGGAGAGCACACCTTCTTACTCTAAGTATCAGGTGCGGTGTTCTGTCCGGGAGGCGGAGGGTGAAGTGCCCCTGAGCTGTGGCTGACCCCGTGGGCACCTGGTCCCATACTCGGGCTCCACGTACCATGTTTCGGTGTGGAATTGCCCCTGGGAGGACAGAAGTCCTGGCCCAGCAGTCAGAGAGAAGAGTCCTCCGTCTCCTCGCCCCTCCGTCGGTTCCCTGGGGAGCAGAGCGGCAAGAGGATGGCTGTGGGCACAGGAGGCCTCTGGAGCGACCCCGCCGGGTCCTTCATCCTCGGAACAAACCTTCCTCCTCTGGAAACGGAAGGAAGGAGGAGCAGATCTTCCGGAAGGTTCACCGTGTTCTGATCTCTTCAGACCACGACACCCACACTGGTCCCTACCCCAACCCTCGTACGCGGTGGTGAGTGCTGGCCCCGCTGGGACAAATTACTGCCTGACAACGGTCGTGCTCGGAGTCAGACAGTTTCCACAGAGGGAGAGGACACATTTCCACGCCAGCCGCCTCAGCTCCCAGGACGCTGCCCATTCAGTGGGAAAGAAACCCAGCTGGTGCTCTGGAGAACAGAAGCTTTCCGGTTCCAGGCGTTGACGCAAGAAAACCCCATAGATCTCTATAAATAGACCTGATAGATGACAGAGAGATCCTGGAGGCAGACAGGTCCCCGGCGGGGAAACGCCCGTCTCCCCTCGGAGGGGAGGACTGCTCAGGGCACTGGTCTGTCCCTCTCTCACGGCCGGCTCAGTGGACACGGCCGCACTGTGGGACAAGCCCAGTCCTTCCCACCGTGAGGACATTCACTCCAGCTTCGGCCGTCACCTAAAACATATGTGTCTGTGATTTCTGAAGGCCACAGTCTATGTTTTTATCTAACGTAGCATCTTTTCTACCAAATACATCTAAAAGCAGGACCCTGGCTTAAGGAAGCAACAACAGCGACCAGAGAGAAATGAGCGGGTGTTGGGCTGGGAAGGGAGGGACCACCTCCACTGAGCTGCGTCGATGCGGCAGGTCCGTGGGGAGGGGCCTGCGGGTCACACGTGGGACGGAAGAGGTCCCGACCCACACACCTCGGGAAAGGACACTGGAGGAAGGTAGGAAAATTTAAAACTAAGATCCATGTCCGGCCGGTGTGGCTCAGTGGTTGAGCATCGACCCTGCACCAGGAGGTCTCTGGTTCAATTCCCAGTCAGGACACACGCCCAAGTTGTGGGCCCGATCCCCAGTGGAGGGCATGCAGGAGGCGGCCAGTCGATGTTCTCTCTCATTGATGTTTCTATCTCTCTCTCCCTCTCACTTCCTCTCTCTAAATCAGTAAAGAAAAAATAAATAAATAAATAAACAAACAAACAAACAAACTAAGAGCCGGGTCTTTCCACGCACCATGAAGAACCTTATCGGGTGGAGAGCTGGCCCTGGACACCCCGGGCGGGGCCATGCGTCCCCTTGGCTTACACTCTGCTCCTCCCATCCCCGCCCAATGCCGTGCCCCAGGGGGTCAATGGGGTCTCCCAAAAAGACACGTCCAAGGCCTAACCTCTGGCACCCGGAAGTCTGAGCTTACTTGAACGTAGATTTTTCACAGGACTTTGTGGGTGCAGGAGAGGAGCCCAGTGGAGATGGGCAGAGGCCGGAGTGATGTGGCCACCGAGGGGCACTGGACTCTGCGCGAGGTGGGGGCCTCCCAGAGCCTGTGAGGGAGCGGGCCTGCACGGTGAGGGAGGGCTGCTGGCCCCCAGACTTCGAGGGACATTTCTGCTGTCGGCCACCGGTGTGTGGTCCCCTGGGGCCACCTGGAAACAACACAGCCCATCCCACCCTGAACCCTCAGCTCACTCTTCCGCTTACTTCAGCCAAAATAAATAAACATAAACCTGAATTAAAGCTCGGACAAATGGGAACTGGGGAGAGCGTGTCCCCCGAGGCTCCTTCGTTTTATAATCTGATTGATTTCAATAACTGACCATCGGGCTACCTTTTTCTCTTCCCGAGCACTACATTCCCCACTCTTCTGTCTAAAATTATTTTTCTCTTCTTCTTTAGTAAAAGCAGTTTCCATAGCTCTTGCTGGGGACGGGCACGGAGGTCACCAGGGCCAGGTCTGGAGAGGGCCCAGGAGTTTCACAGGTGAATGTCAAGTCATCTCCCCTCGGCCAGCAGAGAGACCCCCAGCTGTACTCGATGCCAGGGACGTGCACTTCCATACTAATCAAACTTATAAATATGCAGCGTTGTTCAAAAGGCTTCTGTTTTCATGCCTGTCCTTGATATTTCTAGGAAGCAGAGAAAGGGGAGACAGGCAGGATGTCAGGAAACAGATCACCGGGAGAGGTAGGGCCCGCGGACAGGCGCTCCTCTCTGCTCCTTCAAGGCGCTGTGAGGAGGACTCAAACCAAAATCAGACCCGAGAGGTGAAAACGCAATCAAGACCTCACAGGGCGAAGGCAACACTATCGTCGTTATTTTTAATGCAAAGTCATTTGTACGGGAACCACATACTTAGGGTGCAAATTCTGTGACCTGGCCCTCGGGGCACAGAGGACGTCTGATTAAATTCTAATAACCAGCTTCCTACTCGCAGGAGGTTTGTCACCAGCAAAATAACAAATGGTTGTGGGAGCTGGATTCTTACTCCCAAAGTTCCAGCTCCCTCAAAGCACTGAGTGCAGGTGCGCACACTCACACACACACTCACACTCACACTCACACACACGCACACACTCACACACACGCACACACTCACACTCACACACACACTCACACTCACACACACTCACTCACACACACACATTCTCACACATACACGCGCACACACACTCACACACACACATTCTCACACACACATTCTCACACATACACGCGCATACACACACACTCGCACACACTCGGACACACACGCGCTCACACACTCACATTCTCGCACACACACACATTCTCACACACACACTCACACTCACACACACACATTCTCACACACACGCACACACTCACACACATTCTCACACACACACGCACACACACACACTCTTACACATGCACACACACACATTCTCACACACACGAACACACACACACACGCTCACACACGCACACTCACATACGCACACACACACACTCACATACACACGCACACACACGTACTCACACACACACTCGCACACACTCGGACACACACGCGCTCACACACTCACATTCTCGCACACACACACATTCTCACACACACACTCACACACATTCTCACACATACACACGCACACGCACACACATTCTCACACACACGCACACACACACACACTCTCACACATGCACACACACATTCTCACACACACGAACACACACACACGCTCACACACGCACACTCACATATGCATACACACACTCGCACACACACACTCGCACACACACACTCGCACACACACACACACACACACACACACATACACACACACATACGCACACTTTACAGTGGCCCTAGGTGTTCCTGTTTTACCACAGCAGCCCTGAGCAGAACACCTTGGTAAACTTTGCTATCTTTTAAACAAGAAAAAAAGGACATTTTTTGTTCTTGTCTTATAATCCCTTCTGAATAGATCTGTGCAATTTTCTGTGTCTCCCTCTGAGGTGCATCTCCAGCCTGGCAGGGTCCCGCATGTGCCCCCCCAGTCACTCCCACACCCCGCTCACACACCTCTCTCAGGGAACATGCCGTACTCGGCTCCGGGAAGATGTGACGGGAACTGTCCACTGGGTGCTAACCATGTGACACTGAGCTCATGATGAAGATTTAAACATACATCCCGTCCACTCAGCCACCCAGATCCTTAAATAAACACTATGTTGTCCGTGAGATACCTGGACTTGGTTTCTAGTGGCGGCCATTAGGGGTGTGTGTGTGTCTGGGTGTCTGTGTGTGTCTGTGTGTGTGTGTGTGTGTGTCTGTGTGTCTGTGTGTGTCTGTGTGTGTCTGTGTGTGTGTGTCTCTGTGTGTCTGTGTGTGTGTGTGTCTGTGTGTGTGTGTCTGTGTGTGTGTGTCTGTGTGTGTCTGTGTGTGTGTCTGTGTGTTTGTCTGTGTGTGTGTCTGTGTGTGTCTGTGTGTGTCTGTGTGTGTGTCTGTGTGTGTGTCTGTGTGTTTGTCTGTGTGTGTGTCTGTGTGTGTGTGTCTGTGTGTGTCTGTGTGTGTGTCTGTGTGTTTGTCTGTGTGTGTGTCTGTGTGTCTGTGTGTGTCTGTGTGTGTGTGTCTGTGTGTGTGTGTTTGTCTGTGTGTGTGTCTGTGTGTGTGTGTCTGTGTGTGTCTGTGTGTGTCTGTGTGTGTGTGTCTGTGTGTGTGTCTGTGTGTTTGTCTGTGTGTGTGTCTGTGTGTGTGTGTCTGTGTGTGTCTGTGTGTTTGTCTGTGTGTGTGTCTGTGTGTGTCTGTGTGTGTCTGTGTGTGTCTGTGTGTGTCTGTGTGTGTGTGTCTGTGTGTGTGTGTGTTTGTCTGTGTGTGTGTCTGTGTGTGTGTGTCTGTGTGTGTCTGTGTGTGTCTGTGTGTGTGTGTCTGTGTGTGTGTCTGTGTGTGTGTCTGTGTGTGTGTGTCTGTGTGTGTGTCTGTGTGTGTGTCTGTGTGTGTGTCTGTGTGTGTGTGTCTGTGTGTGTGTGTCTGTGTGTGTGTCTGTGTGTGTGTCTGTGTGTGTGTCTGTGTGTGTGTGTCTGTGTGTGTGTCTGTGTGTGTGTGTCTGTGTGTGTGTCTGTGTGTGTGTCTGTGTCTGTGTGTGTCTGTGTGTGTGTCTGTGTGTTTGTCTGTGTGTGTGTCTGTGTGTGTCTGTGTGTGTCTGTGTGTGTGTGTCTGTGTGTGTGTGTGTGTTTGTCTGTGTGTGTGTCTGTGTGTGTGTGTCTGTGTGTGTCTGTGTGTGTCTGTGTGTGTGTGTCTGTGTGTGTGTCTGTGTGTGTGTCTGTGTGTGTGTGTCTGTGTGTGTGTCTGTGTGTGTGTCTGTGTGTGTGTGTCTGTGTGTGTGTGTCTGTGTGTGTGTCTGTGTGTGTGTGTCTGTGTGTGTGTCTGTGTGTGTGTGTCTGTGTGTGTGTGTCTGTGTGTGTCTGTGTGTGTGTCTGTGTGTGTCTGTGTGTGTGTCTGTGTGTGTGTCTGTGTGTGTGTGTCTGTGTGTGTGTCTGTGTGTGTGTCTGTGTGTGTGTCTGTGTGTGTGTCTGTGTGTCTGTGTGTGTGTCTGTGTGTGTGTGTCTGTGTGTGTCTGTGTGTGTGTCTGTGTGTGTGTCTGTGTGTGTGTCTGTGTGTCTGTGTGTGTGTCTGTGTGTGTGTGTCTGTGTGTGTCTGTGTGTGTGTCTGTGTGTGTGTCTGTGTGTGTGTCTGTGTGTCTGTGTGTGTGTCTGTGTGTGTGTGTCTGTGTGTGTGTGTCTGTGTGTGTGTCTGTGTGTGTGTGTCTGTGTGTGTGTCTGTGTGTGTGTCTGTGTGTCTGTGTGTGTGTCTGTGTGTGTGTCTGTGTGTGTGTCTGTGTGTGTGTGTCTGTGTGTGTGTCTGTGTGTGTGTCTGTGTGTCTGTGTGTGTGTCTGTGTGTGTGTCTGTGTGTGTGTCTGTGTGTGTCTGTGTGTGTGTCTGTGTGTGTGTGTCTGTGTGTGTGTCTGTGTGTGTGTCTGTGTGTGTGTCTGTGTGTGTGTCTGTGTGTGTGTGTCTGTGTGTGTGTCTGTGTGTGTGTCTGTGTGTCTGTGTGTGTGTCTGTGTGTGTCTGTGTGTGTGTCTGTGTGTGTGTCTGTGTGTGTCTGTGTGTGTGTCTGTGTGTGTGTCTGTGTGTGTGTCTGTGTGTGTGTCTGTGTGTGTGTGTCTGTGTGTGTCTGTGTGTGTGTCTGTGTGTGTGTGTCTGTGTGTGTCTATGTGTGTGTCTGTGTGTGTGTGTCTGTGTGTGTCTGTGTGTGTGTGTGTGTCTAGAAAAGCATGAGGCTGGGATTTACCTCCCTGTTGCCAAGGCGCATGGAGCATTAGTAGCTCTGTTCCAGAAGTTTCCAGTGGTTTAATAGACAGTTAATAAGGACTCTCCCTAAAAGACTCACTTAAGTACTGTGCCCACTGGGCCCCTCACCCACTGGCCCCCCACCCCCTGCCCCCCTCCACCCACTGGTCCCCCCACCCACTGGCCCCCCACCCCCTGCCCTGTCCCTGGCTCCCGTCTGGCTCCAGACTTCACCATGAGCCCCACCTCTGGGGGAGGCCTGGCCTGACTCCCCAGCCTGGGCCGGTTTCGCTGTGAATTGTTTATTGTGTGTCTTTTCCTTCTGAGCCCTGACCTCAGCCTCTCATACAGCCTCTTCTCGAGTGTGTCCTTTGAAGCCCCGCTGCTCCCTGCCCTGACCAGGGGACCCCACCTGGTTGTGCTCAGCAGGGCACCCAGCTCGGCCCAGCCCTGCCAGAGAGAGCCCCCAGCTACCCGAATGAATTACTTTTTCTAAGACTCAGAGCAAACCCCCTGATGTGCCTGCGGACCCAGCGCTGAAACCCACCGGCACCCGACTGCGGCGACTTCACCTCCAAAGCTCACAGGAAGGTGAGAGGTTCGCAGAATCAAATTGTTTTCTGGACGCCAACAACAGCACTCAGAGGCTGATGAGACTTTTTCATTAAACAAATAAAACAACCAGAAAAGAGTAATGTGGGTAGAGTTTAAAGAAGGACATTCCTGTGCCATCCACACGCAAGCTCTCACACCACCTGGGTCAGACCCGGAGAAGACGCACCTGCAGGGACAGGTGTGCCGTCCGCCTCGGAGAGAGAGCCTGCTCGGGAGGGGAGAGCCGCCCGTTCTCAGGGTGTCGATTGGGTCCGAGTCCAGCGAGAGGACCACAGGGGAAACTCCACACCAACAGGCTGCAAACCGTGGACTTTGCTCCAAAACGCATTAACAGAAACAGAACCAGATACGTGATATTCAGAAAACGTCGCCTCACCGAGAGGACCAGCGAGGCCTCCCCTGGAAAACAAACACCGTCCGGGAAAACAGCGTTTCCGCGAAAAGCCGGGCGTCCAGCAAAAACTGCTATTTTCGCAGAAACACACGGTTTCCGTGGATGGCTGCCACCAGGTGGCCTCTTGAGGAATTACAGCTCCTTGAAGTCTTAATTTCAGCAGTTCCCCCCAGAAAACTACCTGTGAAAATTCTCACACCTAGAGGTCATGTTCTGGGATTTCTCAGCATCCTGACCGGTTAGATCCCCCCTGGAAAGTGTATCGGAGGCGAAAGAGAGCTAGTAAGTGGACAAGCCTCAAACATGCAACCAGTCTTGTTCCCTAACATTTGTTCCGTGAGGTTTGTTCTTTCCCTGCTCCCGGGTGAAAGTCAGGCTGCCCCAGACGTTTCTGGTTACGTGAAACGTGGTTGCAGTTTAGTAATTAAATAGTCGGACCCGTGTACTGGTCAGAATTTCGATGTCGCATGAATCTCCCGCGGCTTAGCCCGGGTGGAGCAGAAAGCTGGTGTTGGGCCAGGAGACGTGTCCTCGCTCCAGCTCACGGTGTCCAGTGCTTTTTCATTCTGAGGCTTTCGTTCCCACCCCGCCCACCTCCCCGGTGCTGAGGCTCCAGGAGGGGGGGGAGCAGAGCTCGGGCGTGGGGGCACCCGGGGCGTGGCGTGCTCGCCGGTGTTTGAGACGCCGCCACCAGGCTCTCTCTCCTGAGTTTGCTCAGACTGAGCGCTCTGCCTGAACTGTGTCCCCTCAAAACGCATACGTTGACGTCGTAAGCCCTGGTACGATGCTGTTGGAGATGGGCTTTGGGAGGTAATTAGGGTGAGGTGAGGTCATGAGGGACCCTCGCGGTGGAAACAGAGCCCTCATTAGAAGACAGCACTGAGAGCTGTCTCGGTCTTTCCATGAGGCTCCGTGGACGGCCCCATGAGCAGACGGCCTCTGCCCACCAGGAGGACCACCACCCAGCCCTGCTGGCACCCTGCTCCCAGTGAGAAGACAGGTGGCTGTGTGTGAGCTGCCCAGGCCCTGGGTTCTCTGTCAGGGGAGCCCGAGCAGGCGCAGACGCGAGGAGAGTGTGTCTATCCCGGCTGGTCTGGGACCCGTCCTCAGCCCCGGGACCAGAGCGACGTCTGGAGCGGTTCTCTGATGAGATCTGCGGTCTCTCCAGGCGGCTCCTCGGACAAGACCTAAAGGAACACAGTGCGGACCATCGCTGGGACGGCGCACAGCCGGTCCCTGGGAAACACTCGCCTTCCGTGTCCTAAGACCAGGGCAGAGGCCAACCCTAAGACAGCTGCACTTCTTCTTGCTTCTGCCTGTGTCTCAGACACGCCGCCGTCCCCCCAGAACGCAGGGGTCACAGAAGCCCTCCCGGTAGCAAAAGGCCTCTCTGTGAAGATAAGTTTATGTGTCAGCTTGGCTGAGCCATACCCAGAATGCAGTCACATGTTAGTCCAGATGTCACTGTGAAGGTACCTTTTAGATGAGATGAACATTTCAGTCAGTAGAATTTGAATAAAGCAGATTACCCTCCATAACGTGGGTGGGCCTCATGTAATCAGTTGAAGGCCTTAAGGAAAAGACTGTCCCCTCCACCGAGGAAGCGAGAAGTCGCCTCCCGCCAGACGCTGGGTCCCCAGTCCAACCTCCTGCCCTGCAGATTTTGGACTTGCAGACCCCACGACGGAGTCAGCAATTACTTCAAATCAATCAAAATCAATATCTACTTATCTTTCTGTCATTTCCATATGTATCTCCCACCAGTTCTATTTCTCTGGAGCCCCTAATACACTCTCTGGACTTCAGTGACACGAAAGCACCCCACACTGACCCCAGTGGCTCCGGGGCCTGAGCCGAGGGGCCGAGTGTGCACAGAAGATGCCAGTGAACTGTGTCCAGGGCCGTCGAGGGCTGGGTGCAGCCCTGCCCCTGTCCCGGGAACGCAGCGCTGGGCTGGGGGCGGGGAGGCGAGATCGGACCCAGCGCAAGGGGTCAGGCCGCCGCAACCTCCGTTCCTTGTTCATGGTGTCCGTCCGGCCCTCCCGCCTCTCGAAGTTCCAAGTTCACAGCAGGGGCCTGGTCACGCTGGCCCAGTCGGCGAGATGACAGGAGAAGCTGGGAGACGGCCCCCTGGTGAACGAACGGAGAAGCACAGAGGCCCTCCCCTCCAGCGCCTGTCCACGCAGCGGGGCCGCAGGACCTTCCCCAGGAGGCACCGGGGCCTCGAGGCGGAGGACGGAGAGCTGAAGGGACTCGGGCTCTGTCCTCACGGATGTGGCTGCGCGGCTGTCCGCAGACGCACCTGTGTCTGGATCAGCGCAGCAGGAGACCGTTTCTCTTCGTCAGACCCACAGCTGGTCCAGGGGACGCACTCTCCCCCATGGGCTCGTGACGATGCCCACACAGGAAGCCGCCATGAAGTACCTCCCGGCCCGCCCGGCGCGAAGCTGGGGAAAGACCGACGCACGCAGGCCCCACAGTTTGCCGTCGAACCCCACTCACCTCGACGCTGGGGGGACGACACGGTGACAGCCCAGGAGATGCTTCAGCCTCAGAGAACCTCAGAGCTGCGTTCTCACCGCTGAAGGGGCGCCGAGAAGCCGTCTGCAGCTCTGACACGCGTGCTGGTGTGTGAACATTGGAGAGAAAGGGGAGGTGGAGTGAGATACAACGATAACGCTGACACGGTGCTGAGGACACACGACCCGCTCACGAGCGGCACAGACGCCCCAAGCACGGGAAGCGCCCGGAGCTGAGTGCCACTGCCAGTGGGTCTCGGGGACCTGGCTTTGCCGAGAGGGAGACAGACCGGCAGCTCCGTTCTCGGGCATCCATGCCACTGGGGCAGCGCCTCTGGGACAGACGGCACCTGGCCTGCCCACTCAGTGAGGGGCCCTGGCCTGCCCGCTCGGTGGGGCACCCTGGCCTGCCCGCTTGGTGGGGCACCCTGGCCTGCCCGCTTGGTGGGGGCACCCTGGCCTGCCCGGTCAGCGAGGGCACCCTGGCCTGCCCGCTCGGTGGGGGCACCCTGGCTGGTCCAGTCGGTGGGGGCACCCTGGCCTGCCCAGGCAGTGAGGGGCCCTGGCCTGCCCGCTCGGTGGGGGCCCTGGCCTGCCCAGGCAGTGAGGGGCCCTGGCCTGCCCGCTCGGTGGGGGCCCTGGCCTGCCCGGTCAGTGAGGGCACACCAGCACCAGCCGCGGCAGGTCCGTCTCCCGGTGACACCATGGAAACGCTCCGTCTCCGAGTGTCTGGGTTCATTTTATTGCATTTGTCACAGTGTGAATTCAACAGAAAACAAAAATATGAGGCTTTCCACACCGAAGACAAAAGCACAGGTCTCCTCAGTGCCAAGTCGACGGAACAAAGGTGACACCCACCCGATGGCGAGACCAGCCATGTTCAGCCTCCACCCACCCACCTGGGATGGAAACCGGTCTCCAGCTCTTTAATTTTGTCTGAAAAGAGAAAATTAAATAATACGCACCAGGTACTAGAAATACATTGCCAAATATCGAGGCTCAAAGGCTATGGAAAATCATAATTTTATATTTCTTAACATAAAAACCGCCCCCCCCCCCGGAGTGTGTAGATCCGTCTCCACCAGGGAGCCGCACTCGCACCCTGTGCACACGCATGGACGGAAGCAGGGGGCGCCTGTCTGCTCCGTGCCCCTTGACCCTGCGGAAAGAGGAACTGAAAGCGAGCTGCACACAGGTCGCTGCGTCTTCTAGGACACAGGCCACACGGAAACCACGCGGAGTCTCCTGTGGTCTGACCCGCGACGAGCGGAACTGGGCGTGTGTGGAGGTGGGATCTCCGTCCCAGGGAGCGACGCGTGGCCGGGAGCCGCTGTCCGTCCCTTCTCATCTCCCGCTGGGCCGACGACCCACCGAGGCCCGGCCCCGACGGCCGCAACCGAATTCACCTTCACCTCTTCCGACAGCCTCTGTCCTAGCACTTCGTCACATTCCTGACACCGCAGAGGTCACCGTGTGGACACGTGGCCCTGACTACACAGCTGAAGACGTGATGAAGAATCACTGAAAAGACCTGACAAACACACAGGCAACCTCCGTTTGACGAGTTTTAGAAAAGACTCGTTTTAAACTCACGACTTCACTCTGCACTCACGACTTTGCGAAGCATCGCAACCAACTGTTTACGTCGACAAGAGGCATTTCCGTTCCAGTGTCTGGGGGAAAGTCCTGACGGGAAGTGCGGGTGGATATGAACACCGGCTGCCAAAGGGGACTGTGAAGTCCGAGGCCTGAGCGGATGACAGTTTGAAGCGATTCTTCCTTTGCCTGGAAGAGGTCAGGAGGATTTCAGCACCTCCATAGACCTAACTCTACCCAGTTCCTTTATGATTTAGAGAGAGGAAGGAGAGAGAGAGAAACATGGATGAGAGAGAACATCGACTGGCCGCCTCCTGCACGCCCCCCACTGGGGATCGGGCCCACAGCCTGGGCATGTGCCCTGACCGGGAATTGAACCGGCGACCTCTGGGTGCAGGGTCGACGCTCAGCCACTGAGCCACACCAGCCAGGCCTTCATTTAAACATCACTTGGTATTTAAAATTGTATTTCTAGCCCTGGCCAGTTTGGCTCAGCGGTTAGAGCGTCGGCCTGCGGTCCAGAGAGACACGGGTTCGGTTCCCGCTAAGGGCATGTACTTTGGTTGCAGTTTGTCCCTGGCCCTGGTTGGTCGTGCGGGAGGCAGCCACTCGATGTGTCCCTTTCACATCGATGTTTCTCTCTCTTCCTCTTTCTCCCTCCCACTCTATCTGAACAAAAAATGGAAAAATGTCCTCGGGTGAGGATAAAAAAAAAAATAATAAAAAAATAAAATAAAATAAAATAAAATTGTATTTCTACTTTGCTCTCTGCCCCTTTCCAGCTCTGGGTGTCCACCGCAAGCCGAGAGCCCCTGGGGGGCGGACCCTGCTGGGCACCCAGCTCCCCGTGACTGGCTCAGACTGCTCAAGTGTGGTTACAGATAAGCGTGTAACCGAAGGTGGAAGAGAGGGGATGGGAGGAGGAGAAACGGCAGAGGTCCTCAGGGGCAGCAGGGTGGGATTCTCACTCTCTCTCTCCTTCCCACCACGAGCCGGGGCTGGGCTGGGAGATGGAGGTGGGGACCGGCCATGGGTAACGAGGAAACACCGAGGAGGCCGCCCCCCCACGCCGTCCTGCCTCCTCTCCTCCTGGTCGACTCCTCCAACCCGGACGGGGGGCTGGGAGGGGGCTGGGACCATGAGGATAAGGTGAAGGTAAGGAGGTCAGCAGGGGGAGGGGCAGAGCAGGGCAGGAGCAGGTGAAGGCCCCGAGAAGCGAGGAAACACGTCCTTACGTGGCTCAGATGGTCAGGGCTCACGAACACCCAGGTGCCCTCCGTGTCCCCAGACCCATCATCAGAGCACTGTCCGGTGAACAGAGCAGGTGACCACCCGGAGGCTCAGGGCGGTGCCCTGGGCGGAGACGCCCTTCCTCTGGCTGACCTCAGAGGCTACTGCTTGGTGGCATTACCACGAGAGGAAGTCGGGTCCCACGGACTGGTCCTTCCGTGAGGGCAGACTGGCATTCTCAGCACAGCAATGCCAGCTCAGAGACGTGCTGTTCCCGCGGCCCAGCACCTGTCACACGCCTGTAGCAGATGCTCATCGGAAAGGTTTGCTGGCCAGCTGACCAGCGTCATCGTGACCGGCACCAGCCGTGAGACCAGAGCCGTGGTCTCAGAGAGGCAGAGCCGCTCACGCCGTGTCCACGCTCGGAGCGTGAGGAATGGTGCTCATTAATTGCACAGCGTCATCCTGGTAACAGTCCTCTCGATGATCTTTCTCGTCTCGGTGTCAGTAATCGTTGTTCTTGGGGAAAAGAATTGTATCAGCACCTGCCTCCCCGGGCACTAGTGGGGACCACACTAGCTAGTGCATTTCACAAAGCTGACGGTGATGCCGGGAACCGAGTCCGTGTCAAATACGTGTCCGCTACTACTGGGAATTTTTAAATCTTAATGGAACTGTAGGTTGTGTTGACGCTCAGTGTGCTTCCTGACAGATAACAGCCCAGATGGAGCCCTGCTGGCCGGTCCCTCATGTCTCCAACTTTGCTCTGCACCCCATCCCTCCATTCTTTTCCAAGGCATAGAACTTTGCAGCATTTTGTATACTCCTTTAAGCTGGTGCAAATTCCTTCCAGAGCTGCAAAGACTATAAATAAATAAAAATTAGCATTTGAAGAGAGACAACGAAACAGCAGTGAAAAGCCTGTACATATAAATAGAATCTTCTCCACCCGAACATTCTCTTTGGGTCCTACCGTATAAAAGATGTGACCCTTGACACCTGTGTTAGAACACAGACACCTTAATCAAAGCTTCACAAAGGGGGTACCCCTTTCGGCTCGTCTACCTTCAGGTGTGTGTGGCTTTGCACCCACCTTCATAAACCCTAGCGATGAGACTTTCTAGAGTAATTGCTACCATATTAAAATAGAAGGCCCGCCCAGTGTGGCTCAGTGGTTGAGCGTCGACCCTGCACCAGGAGGTCCCCAGTTTGATTCCCGGTCAGGGCACATGCCCAGGTTGTGGGCCCGATCCTCAGTGGGGGGCATGCAGGAGGTGGCCAATCGATGTTCTCTTTCATTGATGTTTCTCTCTCTCTCTCCCTTCCTCTCTCTCTAAAATCAATACAGGGGAAAAAATTCAATAAATAAATAAAATAGAAGGCAGAAGACCAAGGGAGGAAGCAAGCCTCTGAACTTCACGTGAGAGTCCAGAGGGGCTTTCATCTCCTTCCCCTCCAGGGGTCCCTTTCTGCCACCTTTGGGTCAGACAATGAAGCAGAAAGGAGCAATCCTTCAGAACGTGTTCTGGTCGCCCTTCTTGCACTCCTAGCCAAGTTTTAGGAACGGACCCTCACCCTAATTAACGCAGACCCTGGGTGAGCCCTTGCATTCTAACCAGTTAGAAACTGCTCAGTTCCCCCGTTAAGGCTCTGACTCTGGGCCACTCCTGCAGACCTCTGCAATGACGGACTGTCCGGGATCTGTGCCGTCCAATAGGGTGTCCACACGTCACACGTGGCTGCTGATCCTGTGGACTGTGGTTGGTATGAGGGAGGAAGTAATTTTAAATTGTTTATGTTTAATTAGCTTAAACTGAAATAACCAAATGTGGCTAGTGGACACCGTGTTGGACAGCACAACTCGACACACCTGGGCACAGGACCAGGCCCACGTCCTGTCTGAAGAGTCAAGTTCCACTTGCGTCTCCGTCTGTGGTTCCACTTATTCCCTGCTCTCAGGAAAGTATCTGGCAGGTCCACTGGAGTCATTCAATGACATTAAGTTATAAGATTTTATTCTCTTTCTTTCTTCAAGGTGTTATGAGAAAAAAAAAAAAAAAAAAAAAACCTAGAGATGCTGACTAGATATTTTCAAAGAGATGACAACAGCTATGGGACTCCCTGAGAGTCACGGCCCCACCTTGAATTTCTGGCCTCTTTCTAGACAAACTGACAAAGACTTCTTTAGCTCCTGGATGTAAGTTCTATTATGTGATTAAAACATGTACATTTACGTACACTACCTTGTAAGTATAAAGTTGCAAAAGTTTCTCATACTCTTGTCTAAGTCCCACCTTCTGGACGGAGTGTACCGAGAATTCACTGAAAGGGTGCGTACAGGGCATTAGGGCTACACTCCTTCTCTTTCAAGGAACTCCTGCTGGTGCCTCAGGAGCAAGAGTCACTGTTTCAGTGGCTGAGTTGTACCACATCTACACCCTAAGCATTAAAGACACTAAACTTGCAGTAACTAAGCCAGGCTGTCACTGAGCCTTCACTGAACTGGTCTGAATTCTCCATTCCTGAAGGAGGGAGAACATGTCAACCACTCGGCTGCCCCTAGTGAAAAGGGAGCTGTCCACACGGAGGTGCTGAAGAGGCAGACGGTTGGGACACTGAGACTCCCAGTAGGTAGAGCTCACACACAACTTCTTATCAGACCACATGAAACAAGCCTACAACAGAAAACAAGATCAAATCTACAAATAATATGTAAACAACAGATAACATAAAAATGAATGAGATCAGATCTATAAGTAATATATAAACAATACAGATAACATAAGAATGAGATTTGATCCATACAACACTTAGAGCTTCTCAGAGTTTCAAAACTACGTGATATATTACATATCATCAGTGTTTTAATGGAGTTAGTTGTCCTGCAGTTATTTTTCTTGTTGCTGTTTTCTCCATCTTCTAAAACAGTGGTTCTCAACCTTCCTAATGCCGCGACCCTTTAGTACAGGTCCTCATGTTGTGTGTGGGCGTATCTGCATTTGGGCAGACCTGCCTGGAGACAGACAGAGGAGCGGTGTCTCGGTTCCTAAGACCATCGGAAATATGTGTTTTCCGATGGTCTTAGGCGACCCCTGTGAAAGGGTCGTTCTACCCCCAAAGGGGTCATGACCCACAGGTTGAGAACCGCTGTTCTAAAATAAAAGCCATTAGAGAAAAATGATTCAACAGAATACTTCCTATTGGTGGTTGGCAACAGGCTTTATTATTCATTCCATTAGGAGCCACCACTTAGGTATTAGAATTTTGAGAGCAGCTTGAGCAGACCAATTCCTAGGTTTACATTTAAAATAGATGATTGATTGATTGATTGATTGATAGGTGGATGAAAATATGGAAACATGTATTTTTGAAACAAACTATTAATTTATGTTTATGGTTATTAAGTGATCTTCAAATAGAGTGACATACATTGTTTCACCTATTTCTTCATAGATGTGAGCTTCCTTTAAAATAGAATCCTGGACTTTAAAGGGACTTTAGCCATTGTTGAGGGCTCTGGAGCTGGTCTATATGGTTATAACCTTGTCTTTGCTGTTTGACCTTCAGAAAAATATCTAACCTTTTTATGTCTCAGTTTCCTCATCTGTGAAATGAGAAAAACATTACCTACTGCATGAGGATACTGTGAAGAGTAAATGAGTTCATTGTTGTCTAGCAGGCAGAGCAATACCTGGAACACAGTCAGTGCTTGGTAAATGCTGGTTTCTATCACCGTCATCACCATCATCACCATCATCACCATCACCATCATCTCCATCATCACCATCACCAACATCACCAGCACCACCATCATCACCATCATCACCAGCACCATCACCATCACCATCATCACCAGCACCATCACCAGCACCATCATTACCATCATCATCACCATCATCACCATCACCAACATCACCAGCACCACCATCATCACCATCATCACCATCACCATCACCATCACCATCATCACCATCACCAACATCACCAGCACCACCATCATCTCCATCACCATCACCAGCATCACCATCATCACCATCATCACCATCACCAACATCACCATCACCAGCATCACCAGCATCACCATCATCACCAGCACCAACATCACCATCATCACCATCATCACCATCACCATCATCACCATCATCACCATCACCAACATCACCATCATCACCATCATCACCATCACCAACATCACCATCATCACCATCATCACCATCACCATCACCAGCACCACCATCATCACCATCACCATCACCATCATCACCATCATCACCATCACCATCACCAGCATCACCATCATCACCATCACCATCACCAGCATCACCATCACCATCATCACCATCATCACCATCACCATCATCACCATCATCACCATCACCAGCATCACCATCACCATCATCACCATCATCACCATCATCACCATCACCATCACCAGCATCACCAGCATCACCATCATCACCAGCACCAACATCACCATCATCACCAGCACCATCACCAGCACCACCATCATCACCATCACCATCACCAGCACCATCATCACCAGCACCATCACCAGCACCACCATCATCACCAGCACCACCATCACCATCACCAGCACCATCATCACCAGCACCATCACCAGCACCACCATCATCACCATCACCATCATTATTTTACCAATGAAGACAGCAATGTCCAGGTAGGTAACGTGATTTGTCCAAATCATTAAGCATAAAAAGAACCTGAGTCACTTGGCTCCTGGCCCTGTCCTCTTCCCCTGCCTGCTGCCTGTTCTGTTCCGTGCTGTATCATTCTATAGTATCCTTTCTTCTGCATAAAGTCCTTATCAGGCATATAGTGTAAGAAGGAAAGAATCCAGAGAGGATTCTAGAGGTCCAGCAAGGCCATACAGGCCGAGGTGGCTGACGGAACCAGTCATCAGGGCCTCTACTGAAGATGCCTGTACCCAGTGCATCTCCCATCTGTAGCCCCCAAATTCCTTCTGATGACGAACAGCTTTCATTACCAAATAAAACTAAATAACTAGTAATATTGTTTTAGCTATAAAAACCATGCATTGACACATTCATATCACTCATACCAAAATGTTACTTTTAATAAGTAAGACCATAAGACAAAATATACCAGTCCACAAAAATAATATTCACATAATGAATAAGAGAATTAACCGTGGAGCAGGGGTTGTTGAAGTGTGGATGAAATGGCCTACATCGGATGCTAGGTACCAAACTCAAACTTCACTTTTCTCACAGTTGCCAGAGAGCCAGGAGGACCCCTCCTGGGACAACGCGGCTGGGATGGAACGAACTCGGCCACGAGCCCCTCCACGCGCAATGCCACAGACACGAGAGGCAGAACTGCTCCTTCCACAGAACAGGATGCCACTCCAGATCCAAGTCCAGCTGGGGCTGCCACCGTGAAGAAGTGACGGTCAAGGGGAGCCCCCAAACGTTGTGACGTCACATCTCCTGATCTCCATGGGTATCAGGGGGAGTGTTCTATAGATATGTTTGATAATTCAAACTTTACACAGCACAAAAAGGAAAGAAAAAAGAATGCACCTGCAATGTTGCCGTGTTCCGTACTCCACAGGAACGATGCTCTGCTTCCACCCAAAGTACCTGAAACATAATTCCTCTTTGTATTAGACGCCGGAAGCATAAAGGCTTCCTGGACCGTGACGGCTTCCTGGAGATCCATACAGTTACATTCAGAATGGCTTTGTTCCCACGTAGTGTTTGCTGGCGCGTTTTATCAGGAGTCACGCTGGCTCAAGGAGCTGTGGTAAAAATCATTTTAACATAAAAACCTCACTCGGTCAGTCCTTAGCTTTCAGTACGCATCCCCAGAATGCACCTCAGCCCGAGCCACTCTGCGCAGCGTGGGAAGCTCATCGCCCTGAGAAGGGGGCCAGGCCGCCGCCCCACCGTCTCAGTCACATCACAGCCTTCTCTCTGCTTGAGCAGCGTCGTCTGCCTACATTTCCCTGCCGCTGCACAGAACACTCCCGAGCACCGATCAGATGTCACGTGGACGATACCGTCTCTGTTCCTGACCTCGTCTGCCTGAGAATCAGAACTCCGGGTTGTTATGGAGACTCTGTCACAGGGAACGTCCCCCTACCACACTGCCTCATGGGAAATCCTGCTGTCGACTTTGTCCCGTATGTTTACACACACACACACACACACACACACACACACACGGGTGTCTCAGTGCATCTGGGCAGCTGTAACAGGATGCCACGGACTGGGTAGCTTCTAAACAACAGGAATTAATTCCTCACAGCGCTGGGGGCTGGAAGTCTGAGATCTGGGTGCCAGCGTGGCCGGCGAGAGCCACTGTCCGGGTCGCACTCTCACTGTGTCCTCATGTGGCAGAAGAGACGGGGGTTTCTCCTGGTCCTCTCTACTGAGAGCCCTCGTCCTGTTCACGAGGCTCCACCCTCGTGGCCTAAACCCCCCAAGGCCCCACCTCTCAACACCATCACTGTGGGGTCGGATTTCCAACACGTGAACTTTGAGAAAACAAACACCCAGACCCGCAGCAAGGCGTGTGCGTGTACACAGGATGGCGAGGTGCTCTGCTCCCAATGCACCCCTTCCTGCCTGCCTCCCTCGCCGGCCCTCAGAGCACCGTCGTCCCAGACGACAGGCCTTTTCTCCGGGAGGAACGACCTGCGGACTGACCAAGCACCACCGCACTCGTCCCCTGATCACGGGTCAGCTCCTGTGTGAGGAGCTGCAGCTGAGACTCGGACCAGGGTGAACCCAGTGAAGTGGGACCTCGACCGGAGCACAGAGCTGGGCCGCCGAGGTCGTCCGTAAGTGGGGCCAGTCAGCGAGCTGATGTTTGTAGGTATCCAGAAGCTTCCATGTTCTCAGAGAGCACCTGATAACACACTCCTGCTGGTAGAATCTAAGGTATCATGGGAGACAGTAAGAGGTACTTTGTGTTTGGTCCCATCAAATTGGATCATGTAGCGACCCTTGACTCTGACCAAATGCAAATTTGACCTGTATCGCGTGGAAACATCTCACTTTCTCCTTGTTCTGTTGGAGCTCGACAGGGGTGGACAGAGTAGGCGACACCCACCCTGCAGGTGCTCACAGCTCATCAGGAAGACGAACCCCACTAGCCGGCCACAGGCAGCCAGATTCCGTTACACGCCTGGTTTCCCTTACCTTCATCAACCGAAGGAAAGAACAATGAGGTTAAAAACGTAAAGAATAAAAAAGAGCTGATTAACAAACAAGAAAAATAGGCTCTTTGGGGGAAGTGGCTTTTTATAAAGATTTCAGAACGAGCACAGCATAAACGTCTGTGTTCACACACACACACACACACACACACACACACAGATATACGTGCATGTTTCCATAAACATCAAGATTTATTATGCCTTTGGAGACTATTGACTTGAGTGAAAGTCAATACATCTTGATCATCACAACAAATCAATAATTGTTAATAATTTACCAGGACGCGGGATTTAGTGTCTCTAATGGCTGTGACATCAAGTAAAACCCGACACTCTCTTCCAGGAATACCCGAGAGGGGGTATAACACCGGCACAAACATTAGGAACCAAACTGGAACCCTCCCCTCAAGTGAAGCATCACCTTTCCCAGAATTGCCGATGGCGACTCTGAAATGTGAGCAGGACAGACCCCCGGAGAAGACGCACTCGTCAGGAAACTGATTCAGGGCTGCAGACCAAGGTGGGCACTCGTGAAGAGCAGCCCCTCCTGACAGTACGACGCCGTCCACTTTCTCAGACCCTGAACCTGCTCTGTGCTGAGTGCACCTTCGTCTCCTCCACGTTTGGCCCTGGAAAGTCATGAGCACAGGTACCTCAAACGCCTTGACATCCTCATCCCAGTCCAAAGGGCCTGACTGACGAACTGAGAAGAAACCGTTCCAGCTCATTTCATATCCTGTTTAAGATCACCTTCACGTTGTCCCACCGTGTGGAGCGGAAATGAAGATGCAGCCAACACCCCACAGCGCGAACGTAAAGGAAGCCAGGCCAACCCGGCCAGTCCGCACGGCCACGGGGTAGGTCCAAGCAGGGCTCTCGCTGAACGGGGAGGATGCGTGATGTGAACTGTCTGATAAACAGGCAGAACGCCTCTCAGTGGAATTAGTACATCGAGCTCTGGAAGTGAAAGGGGGAGGTCAAGCAGCCGGTACAGCAAGCATAAAATGGGCTCCTTGCAGAATAAACTTCTAGTGACGAATTTCTCTAGACAATCACCAAACTACCTTCAGCTGAAATTACGGAAAAGCGCCCTGGCTCTCACTCCGTGAGGTCCACACAGGGAAACAACACACAGGTGTGGGATCCAGAGAATAGCAGCTGGTAATGTTCCCCGGAGAGAACAGAGATGGGAGCTGTTCTTCCCTGGCGCGGCCAACAGACGAGACAGGGTGTGTCGGAGAAAGGGTGAGAAACCAGGTGCAGCTACAAGATTAAAGACGCCGAATTCAATCGCCCGGCGTGACCCCGTCACCATTGAAAAGCTTCTCAGAGCATTCACGGCGGGACACTGCTGCCGGCCAAACGCTCAAACGTATTACAGTTTGTGCTTTTCAGAGACCTTGCGCATAAATTGTTATAATTGAGCCGTACACACACACACACACACACACACAGCACCTTCTAAATGGCCTGAAAGACATCATTATCCCCTCTTAAGAAACAAGAAAACCTTCAGGTAAAAAACATGCAACTAGTCCCAGATCACACAATTACAGGGGCAGAGCTAAATCTGGACCCATGTCTGCTCATTCCACACCCAAGGCACCTCTTTAGATGTCAACAGAAGCTTTTAGAAAACAAAAACAGCATGGATCGTGTGTTTTGGTCGAGGGTCTCCAGAGGAACAGAAGCAACAGGGACTATGTTTACATAAACGAGAAAGAGAGGGAGAGGGGTTTTAAATCAGCAGGGCAATCCGGGAGGCTCGAAACAGGCTGAAGTCATAAGCTGCAGCCTTAAGGCAGAATTTCATCTTTTTCCAGAAACCTCAGTCTTTGCGCTTAAGGCCTTCAACTGATTGGGTGAGGCCCACCCACGTCGTGGAGGGTCACCTGCTGTAATTAAAGTCAGTTGATTGCAAATGTCAATCACATCTAAAAGGCACTCTCGCAGCAACATGACCAGTGTGTGACTGAGGGCAGGCACACAGCCTAGCCGGTGTGACACAGAAAGGTAACCATCCACCACTCTCAGAAGAAAAACGAAAACCGTTCTTTCAGTTAGATTCTAATATCTCCATCTGCATATTATCTAGAACAATATAGCGAAATAAAGGGCTAATCAGATAAAATGGCTCCTTTGAATGCCGACCTCTAACCTACTGGCTTCAAGTCCACGTTATCCTTCCGTGTGACTTAGGACACACTTCACGGTGGGTTTTCTGTCCCTTGGAGCTTTCGGGAAACGTGGAGATCGGCGCTGCTGTGGCCCCAGACGGGGGAGCACTCCTTACCTGACCCGGGTCCAGCTGAAGTCACCTACCGTGGTGTTTTTACACATGAGGGTGACGGACCACCTTCCTGAGAATCCCGAGGGGACCATGTTAGAAGGGAGATTCTGATGCCCTGCCCTAGTGCTTTTTTTATATCTTTGTTTCCTTTGTTGATTTTTAGAGAGGGAGGAAGGGAGAGGGAGAGAGAAAGAGAAACACTGATGTGAGAGAGAAACATCGATCGGCTGCCTCCTGCACGCCCCCCACTGGGGATCGAGCCTGCAACCCGGGCATGAGCCCTGACCGGGAATTGAACCCAAAACCTTTTGGTGCAGGGGATGACACCCAAACAACCGAGCCACTGCGAGGTGAATCAGAATTTCTAATGTTGGGGCCACATTGTGTGTTAACAAGCATCCTAGACAATGTGTCTGTGCAATCGAGGATGAGAGCCAATAAAACAGAAGATCGGATCATTGAGTGCAGGTAAGACCCAGGCACCAACACGGGACCTCTGCCCAGTGCACTCAGGAGCAGCCAAGCGGAGATCAAGAAAAGAAATAAAAACAAACTTCCTAGCTTGGCAAAAATAAACACATTGGCTCCTATCTCATTCTCACAAACAAATGCCCCCATGCCCAGTAAAAGTGGTAAACAAACACATAAAAGACAGAAAACGAACACACCAATAACAGCTAAGGAAATTGAAGCTGTAATTGATGAACTCCCAGCAAACAAAAGCCTGGGTCTGGACGGCTTCACAGGGGAGTTTTGCCAAATATTCAAAGAAGAATTAACACCTATTCTCCTCAAACTATTCCAAAAAATTCAAGAGGAAAAAAGACTTCCAAGCTCTTTTTATGAGGCCAGCATAATTTTAATTCCAAAACCAGATAAAGACACTGCAAAGAAAGAAAGAAAACTACAGGCTGATATTCCTGATGAATATAGATGCCAAAATCCTCAACAAAACATTAGCAAATCAGATCAGCAATATATTTAAAAAATTATTCACCGTGACCAAGTGGGATTCCTCCCAAGGATGCAAGGATGGTACAATATTCGCAAATCAATAAATGTGATACATCATATAAACAAAACGAAAGACAAAAACCATATGATCATATCAATAGATACTGAAAAAGCATTCGACAAATCCAGCACCCATTTCTGATAAAAACGCTCAGCAATGTGGGAATAGAGGGATCATATCTTGATATAATAAAGGCCATATATGAAAAACCTACAGCCAACAGCATTCTCAATGGGCAAAAACTAAAAGCATTTCCCTTAAGAACAGGAACAAGACAGGGATGCCCACTTTCGCCACTCTTATCTAACATAGCACTGGAAGTCTTAGCCACAGCAATCAGACGTGAAGAAAAAATAAAAGGGATCCAAATTGGAAAGGAGGAGGTAAAACTGTCATTATCCACAGATAACATGATATTGTACATAGAAAACCCTAAAGACTCCATCAAAAATCTACTGGATTTAATAAATGAATTTGACAAAGTAGCAGGATACAAAATTAACATCCAGAAATTGATGGCATTCTTAGACACCAATGATGACCTCACAGAAAGGAAATCAAGCAAACAAACAAAAATCCCATTTACTGTAGCAACAACAACAAAAATAAAATACCTAGGAATAAACTTAACCAAAGAAGTAAAGGACGTGTTCGCAGAAAACTACAGGACATTGAACAAAGAAACAGAGGAAGATATAAAAAAGTGGAAGCATATACCATGCTAATGGATCAGAAAAATCAACATCATTGAAATGTCCGTACTATCCAAAGCAATGATTCAACATAATCACTATTGAAGTACTAAGAGCGTATTTCACAGATCTAGAAAAAAATACTCAAAAAGTTTATATGGAACCAAAAAAGACCCCGAACAGCCACAGCAATCATGAAAAAGAAGAACAAAGTAGGAGGGATCACAATACTGGATATCAGGCTATACTACAAAGCTACTGTAATCAAAACAGTCTGGTACTAGCACAAGAACAGGTATATAGATCATTGGAACAGAACAGAGAACACAGAAATGGACCCAAGACATTATGCTCAATTAATATTCAACAAAGGAGGCAAGAGCATACAATGTAGTTAAGACAGCCTCTTCAATAAATGGTGTTGGGAAAATTGGACAGCTACATGCAAAAAAATGAAACTAGACCACTAGCTTACACCATACACAAGAATAAACTCAAAATGGATAAAAGACTTAAATGTAACTCATGAAACCATAAAAATCCTGAAAGAAAATATAGGCAGAAAAATCTTAGACATCATTCATGAAGGAATTTTCACTGATACATTGCCTAGGGCAAGAGAAACAATGGAAAATTCTAATAAATAGCACTACATCAAACTAAAAAGCTTCTGCATGGCAAAAGAAACCAGCATCAAAATGGCAAGGGAACCCACTCTTCTGGAGAACATATTTGCCAACAAAACATTGGAAAAGGGGTTAATATCCAAAATATATAGAGTGCTCATACAACTCAACAAAAGGAAGACAAACAACCCAATTAAAAAATCGGCAGAGGACCTGAATAGATACTTCTCGAAACAGGACATACAAATGGCCAGGAGACAGCCCAGCTGGTGTGGCTCAGTGGTTGAGCATTGACCCATGCACCAAGCGGTCGCCGGTTTGATTCCTGGTCAGGGCACATGCCCAGGTTGTGAGCCAAATCCCCAGTGGGGGGCATGCAGGAGGTGGTCAACCAATGTTCTTTCTCATCGATGTTTCTAGCTCTCTCCCTCTCCCTTCCTCTCTCTCTAATATCAAAAAAGAAAAAAAATTTAAAAAAGAGAAAAGGCAAAGGAGAAAGAAACCATGAGCTCCAGAGAAACAGACCACGTGTGTGTGCACGTGTGTGCGCACGTGTGTGTGCATGTATGTGTGCACGTGTGTGTGCATGCACATGTGTGCGCGCACGTGTGTGCACGTGTGTGTACATGTGTGTGTGCACGTGTGTGTGTGCATGCTCGTGGAGATGGGCTGGGACCAAGTCACAGGTCACATGTTTGTGGACGGGGCGGGGGTGCAGGTGCAGCAGGCACACCACATGCTGGACAGTGGCCGACAGCAGCTCCTCCTGCCACCGGACTGAGAGGTGGTCCCTTCACTCACTCCTTTCTCTGAAGTGGGGACTCAGATGCTTAGAGAGAAGAAATCAAAGTAATTTGGGGAATACTGTCCCATCTTTGAAAGCTTCCTAGTGCTATCCGCAAATACGCTCCCCTGTGCCCTTATCCGTGGCCCCTCTGCACCATCATTCACAGCTTCCAGGAACCTCCTGGGGCAGCACGTGACCTGACAGCAGCAACCCCAGGGGACAGTCACAGGGGTGTGTCACCAGGTCAGAGCCCTGAAGCGAGCAGGTGTCTCCCTCAGTGAGCCTGTCCTGCGACTGCCTGGGGAGTCCCTGCTCCGAGCACCGGAGGGAGGTGGAGGAACGGCCCTGAGGGGCGGAGGCACAGAGGGCCCAGCTACAGCGTGGAACAGTGACCACCACCAGCAGAGCACTGGTCCCCAGCTGCCCGACCACGACAGAGCCCGCACTGGTCCCCGGCTGCCCGACCACGACAGAGCCCACACTCGTCCCGGCTGCCCGACCACGACAGAGCCCGCACTGGTCCCCGGCTGCCCGACCACGACAGAGCCCGCACTCGTCCCCGGCTGCCCGACCACGACAGAGCCCGCACTCGTCCCCGGCTGCCCCACCACGACAGAGCCCGCACTGGTCCCCGGCTGCCCCACCACGACAGAGCCCACACTCGTCCCCGGCTGCCCGACCACGACAGAGCCCGCACTGGTCCCCGGCTGCCCGACCACGACAGAGCCCGCACTGGTCCCCGGCTGCCCGACCATGACAGAGCCTGCACTCGTCCCCAGCTGCCCGACCACGACAGAGCCCGCGCTCGTCCCCGGCTGCCCGACCACGACAGAGCCCGCACTGGTCCCCGGCTGCCTGACCACGCACTGGGCAGAGAAGCTGCAGAACCGACCGTCGCATCCTGGGGGCCGGGGCCTGAGGCCGTGGTGCTGCCGAGTGGGTTCCTTTGCAGGCTGTGGAGGAACCCCTCTTCCAGGCCTCTCCCCCAGCATCTGGCTGCTGATCTCTGGTTCCCTGGCTTGCAGACACAGGGTGAGGTGCTGGCGTTCAGTCTTCAACGTAAGAATCTGAGGAAAGCATGTCAACTTACAACAGGTGCCAGGTCCTCTGGGCCGAGCAGCACATGACAGTGACCACCACGGGCCCCGTGGGTACTGGGCTCCTGACACGCCCTTCATCTGAACTGGGACGAGCCTGAGTGAGAAATACACAGCAGATTTCCAAAAAGGATGTTCAACACCCCAGTGATTTTTATATTTATTACCTGCTAAAATAATTTTTGATAGACCAGGTTCAATAAAATGTGAAAATAGAGCTGAGAGTCTTTTCACCTCTCTCGTTCAACTTTTTCGTGTGGCCTGTGGAAATTTAAATGCTCATGCAACTCACATTCGCGCCCACTTTCCATTCTATTGGACAGCAATGACCTCCTACTGCGAATTCACTGGGCCCCTGATGCCTGGTCCCCCGTGAGGAGAGTTTCTGAGCCTTCCCCACAGTTCTGGGGCAGTGATGGCAAAATCAGGCACTGGATTCCCTCACATGTGACATAGAGCAGATGGTAAACCTCCAACCACACCCCTGTCCAACCCAGTGTCAGCGTTCGTCTGACCCAGGTGGCAGACACATTCGGTCAGTACAGATCTCACTTTGTCAGGAAGGACTCAGTTTGGAACAGGCCACCCAGTATCACTTTGTAGAAGGGGCTTCTACTTAGGTAATCACTTTCTCGGTGACCTTGTGTGAGACAGACTGCGAGGCCAGGTACCGTGTGAAGGATCTCATCCGAATGGCAGCAGCCCTGAGTGGGGACAGTTCCAGGCGAGAGTCTCCTGAGATGCTCCGTACACTTCACACAGATCAATCTCGACGCCCACCGTGAAGTCACACCATGCAGGTGGCCGCCGCAGTATGAGATGCCTGGGTTATCAACACTCGGGGGGGCCTTATTTACGAAGGAAGTCACTTGGTTCACATATGAAGACACGAATTTGCCATCCAGCCTGGTCTGACTGCTCGTGACTGGCCACCAGTTCCGACCCTCTCGCCCTGATTTTCTGACTGTAGGTAGTCGTGTGCTGCCATCTATGGGTAGAAAGAAAAAAATAATGTGCAGTGAGTTCTGACAAAGCCACAGATATGTGAAGAGTTACAGGAACCGAAATAAAAGGACAAAATACATTCCAAACATACTCCGCTGGTCCTCTCCCCAGGCTACAATCATTGCAGACCTCGACTGACTCATTAGCAAAATAACAGCCAGGGGAGGCGAGCCCTGGACCGCCCAGCAGCAAAGCCGTAACCCAGTGGCTCGTGGTGGGCAGATGCCTTGATACTGACAGTCGGAGTCAAATGGTGTGAGATCCGCTGCGATCACTCCGTCGGCCCGTTTCGCCACCCAGAAGCCACTTTGCGAATCTCTTTCCCTCTCCAGCCCTTTCTTACTCCGGGATGTGACCTCAGCACCGTGCAACGAACAGTTTGGCAATGCTCCTGTCTAGGCGTCGTCCTGAGGGCCTGAGACGCAGCGTGGACCACACGAATGTCCTGCCCTCGAGATGCTCCCTTCTAGTGGAGACAGAAAATAAAAGAAATAAGCCACACCTGTAGTTTGTTGTAAGGACATAGGTGTTACGGAAACAGGAAATGAAAGCAGGATCTGGGGGCGGAGCTGGGGCAGGAGGGAGGTGTTGTTCATGCGGGCTTACCTGGGGAAGCCTCACTGAGAAGGTGGCATTGGGTGAACGTCACCTGGAAGGGGTCCCAGGAGGAGGGACCACCTGGCCGAGGCCCATGGAGCGGCAGTGCTTGGTGTGATGAGAAAGGGCTGGGGACACAGGTGAGGACGAGGGCTGGGGCTCTGAGACAGACTTCCTGCCTTTTATTTTGGTTCCTGCCTTGAGGTTTCTGGCTGGCACACCCGTAGCTTCTGTTCCTTAAAACCACGTCTAAGAGTTCTCTGTTGCAGTGGCTGTCTCAATCTCCACGTGTACTGAAAAAGCAAATGTGAACTAAGAAGTGGTCGCCTCAGACAGACTTGTTTTCCGTATCTTCCTATTCAGAGTGTAACATGCACACATCACCCTCCCGGATACGTGAGTGTCTCGATTCCAGAGTGAGCATCTGCCACGAGTATGTTTCATGAGCCACGATGTTTATCATAGTTTATTACCTGAATGAAACTCTTAAAGGGGGATAATAACAGTACCTACCTTTTGAGGTTATTGTAAAAAGTAAGTGAAAACACTCAGGAATGAGCTGAGCATTGCGTCTGGCGAGCCCGCAATAACCCTAGCTTTGAGTTCAGGGATAGGAGTTCCTTTTTCCACTTCTAAAGGCGTATTTGCAGCGACTCGCTACTGAGTAATGCTGAAGAACATCTTGGTACACCGTGGGTGTGCAGGATTACCCTTCGGGACGGCGGGGTCCTCCTCGTGGGACAGGCCCGTCCCCGAATAGCAGGGGCTGTGCCCTGCGCTGCCACAGCCGCGTGCCAGGGGCGGAGGCCGTCTGTGCAGAGAACGTCTCGTGGAAACCAGGAGCCGGGACAACAGCACGCAGATGGACGGACAGAGCAACACCACCTGCCTCTGGATCCCCACGGGGCCGGCTCTGGTCAGTATTGGCTTTATCTGGGATTCCTATTGCTCATTTCACTTTACTGTTTTTATTTTTTCGATGATGGTTTACAGTCAGTATTATTTTATTAGTTTCAGGTGTGCAGCTCAGCGGTTCAGGTGGGTCTATTGGGGAAACACTTTGTGAAGTGTGTGATTGTCTAACCATTTTATCTTTCTAGTTCTTCCTAACTCAGGAGGGATAAGAGATGCTCTCTGGAAGCCCAGCATTCTGGGGGGCGGGGGACAGTGTTCAGAGACAAGGAGTGGGTCGGAGAACAGAACTAGGGTAGCAGAGCAGTCACGGGTCTGGGATGTCGGGGAGCCAGGGTGCAAGGCGCCGGCCAGGGACGGGGCGCGCTGCTGCCGCAGGGCCGGGTCAGGCCGGTGGGTGTTGGCGGAGGTGCCGTCGGCCTGGCGAGAGGTTCCAGACCTGCAGGTCTTTCGAACCAGGAGGGTCACTGCAGCGTGTGGTGTCTCACTCACAGATGTGCCTTTCTGTGGAGTCCCCACGGCCGCCCCTGGGCCTCTGGAAAGCTGTGGCAGCAGGACCGCTGCAGACAGGCCCCTCCCAGGAAGGCATCCGTCAGGGGCCCAGCGCTGCGATGGGTCCGTGACTCGGTTAATAATGACCCGTGCAGGATTATCTCAGCATTCTGCCACCTGCAAGGACAAGGCCAGTGTCCAGCCACGACATTATCCCAGGAGGTGATTCCCAGGACACAGGAGCTCTTGGGCCCGAGCCTATGGACACTCTGGTATCTGAGGGCTGCAAGTCGACGCAGAACCCTCATGCCAGTGACGCCTTGATGACCCTCAGTCAGTGCCCACTTTCTTGAAGCCACTATCTGGGAACTTACATTCAACTGGCAGAACTGTCCCTAGAAGTCCTCCGGGGTGGAAAGTGGGCACCACGCGGCAGGAACTGACCCGCAGGCAGCTGGCCAGGGGCACCCCTCCGCCACCCAGAGGCGACGGCCTCCAGCCTGGGGAAGGTGCCTCAGGGCAGCATGGCTGGAGACAGCCAGGGTGACAGGCAGTGCTGGAAGGTTCCAGCGTTGAACTGTGGGGGCCAGGCCATGCCCCCAGCACCACAGCCACGGCCCCAGGTTCCACTGGGAGTTCAGGCTGAGGAGGAAGGCGGAGATGAACCTGGGGTCCCTGTGCCTTGTCTGTACTCGTTTCTGGGTGGCTCGAGTCCCCGTGAAGGAAAATCGCCCCAGGAGGCAGCTCGCTCAGACCTGAGCTGCCTGCAGGGGCGGCTGGAAGCCCCAGGAGGCCCTCCGTCCCTCCGTGGTCCTGCGAACAGCCAATGAAGGGTTATGCAACAGCAAGTCTCCCGGGTCCCAGAGCAGAAGCTCCCACCTGATGCCAACATCCCAGGGGGTGAGTCAGAGCACTGGCGCCTCGCGGAAGCTGAAACCGAGATACTCTCATCTTTTGACCAGACAGGTGCTGAGGTCTGGGGGCAGAGTGCCTGGGATGGACTGCGTTAGTGCCTGGGAGCGGCTTGCTTGGAAACAGGCTGGGTGTGGGGTCCAGGCTGTGCTCTGTCTCCAGACCGAGACCCGAGCGCATCACAGACTGGGCCTGGGCCAGTTCACCCTGGGCCGTGAGCCGTGGCCATGAGGCTCCCACAGGAAGCAGCGCTCCGGCTGAGGTGGGTCTGCAGGAGGAGTTTGGGAGGATAATTTCTGAGTTTACTCTTCCTACAGCATGAGTACTTTAAACTGACAAGGGCGAAATTATTTCCGTTATTTAACCCGCAGACTGTCTCTGGAGTTTACTACCTGAAGGGATGCAATCTTCACGGCTAACGGGAAGGGTGTACAGTCAAGTCTGGGCTCTCGTGTTGCCAGCGTTTTCTTATCAACTGTCTCCCGTGAATTTTCCTGTGGGGACCTTTCTGCGTTGGAATTTGGTCTCACGGCAGAACCCCTGGCGTGCTCTATCGGACAATGAGGCAGGAGGGAATCAGGGATGGAAACAGGAGGGAGTTCATGTCCAGTCTTTGATACCAAGTACCTTTGAGTTAATTTACTGTTGGATCTATTGCAGAACCTTCTGGGAGAACAAAGGTCTACCACCCACCGACAGGCCCAGGGAGCACCCCAGAAAGAAGAAGTCGGTATTAGGCAAGTGGCCTCAGAAAGGTGGGAACAGGCCTGCTCTCTCTCCAGGTGACGGGCCACAGCCATGGAGCCAGGTCAAGCCCAGGTTCCAAGAGCTGAAGCAGGAACACAAACAGGGACCTTCCCCTCGTCCCGGTTTCCAGGATCCTCCCAAACACCCTCCTGCCCCCGGTACCCCTTTTCTCCCACTGGCCCTAGGGAGGGCCCTGGACTCTCATCGGCATGTTGGAACGGATGGTCAGCCGTCCCCTAGTCTTGGGATCTGCCATCCCAGGGACACATCCCCCTGCTCCTCTGAGGGCTCTGCCCTTGTGGGTGTGAGCTGGGCAAACGGCCGGGGTTCAGCCACATTCCGAACATTCAGTGGGCCAGACCACCGTGCAGCCGTGCCCTCCGACCTGGCCTCCATTGGCAGGGCAGATGTCACTCACCACCTTCTTTCTCAAGTGGTCCAGAACTCTGGGACCAGGTGGGGGTGCTACTTACCGGTCCCCGTCAGAGACTACGCTATTTACTATTTACACTTCTGTTCTCGAAGCCCCTAATCTGACGACTGGCTCCCATGACAGGGTCAGTGTCCGCAGGTGCTCTGGAAGATGCTGGGGACACCGTGGTAACCACACGCCCGGGGTCCTCATGGAGCTGACAGTGCACAAGGTCCCCTCCCCCGCAATGCTGCCTCCTCGAACCATCTACACACCAGCTGTCGGCACCACGCTGCCCCTTCTCCCAAAGACGGCCTCGCACGGAGGCCTCGCACAGCCTGTCCATGCCCTTCTGCTCCCTCCCGCAACTCTCGTAGCCACCGCCCTGTCTCACACGACTCACTGCTTCCTCACAAGTCAGCCCCACCCTGGCTGACATCGGCAGTCAATCCTCCACCGTGAGGGCCGCCCTGTGCCTCACAGATGTTTGGCAGTGGTGCTGTCCAGTGCCCACTGCAGGCCGTACCCTACATCCTGCCCCACTCCCTGTCTCTGGAAACTGCCAAACACGCAGGATGTAAAATCGCCCCGTTGAGAGCCATGATCGCCGGAGAGTGCACGGATCACCGACAGCCCTGAGCTGCGCCTGGTCCGAGCGCCTGGCTGGAGGTCACGTGGCAGAGTTGGCTCAGCAGGTGAATCTGGAAAACTCAGGGACTGAGAGACAGTACTCAGGAGCAAGGTAAAATCTGTACTCCCTTAAACACCTGATGGCTGGAACTTTTTTTTCAGGCCTGATAATCAAATAATGAAAGATTCCCTCAGACAAATGCCACCGTCACACTGATGACTGATCAAAGGGCCAAGATCAGTGAATCCACATGAGAGGTAGCAAAGTGGACACGGAACACACTCTGCTCGACCGCAGAGCGTCAGGGCGTTCACCCGCGAGGCCCCCCAGCACCCGACACGTGCCGTCGGCTACAGCTGGATGAGCACACGCGGGAGGAAATACACACAAACGCCAGGGAAGTGCACGTTAATGAAACATGACCTTGACAGGATGTGGTATATAAACTTAGTGGTTTTATTGCATTGTTAGAAAATTATATTATAATTAAGAAAGATACAAAAAATCAATAGACGTTTATTTACAATTAGTATGCCATTGTGGCTTTAAATTTTCATTTCCCAACAGGTTTCAAAGAATAGTTTATTACATGCCTTAACAGAACACTTACAATATTTACAAATTCAAAATAGATGCTTTATAACTGAGAAAAGTTCACCTGAGAAGTCATGGTAATGTTGCCATTTGTCTGGTTTCCCACAGTGCTTAGAGGCGGGGGGCCCACGCGGCCGTCATCCACACGTCACACACTGAGGTCCATGTCTGCAGGGTTACGCGCTAAGCTACAGTAAATACTGTTCTAAAAGTTACAAATGCAGAACCAACAATTTAACAACAAATCATCTGCTATAGGCCGACTGAAATAATAACAAAATTTAAGGTAATGGTATTTTGCTGAGTTAGACAGAACAGCTTTTCAGAAACCATCAAGCACTGAGAAGGCCAATCCGCTCACTGGGCAGCGACACATACAGATGCACCGTGCACACGGAGACAGCCCCCACGTCTGCGACATGTTCAGATGCACCGTGCACACGGAGACAGCCCCCACGTCTGCGACATGTTCAGATGCACCGTGCACACGGAGACAGCCCCCACGTCTGCGACATGTTCAGATGCACCGTGCACACGGAGACAGCCCCCCACGTCTGAGACATGTTCAGATGCACCGTGCACACGGAGACAGCCCCCACGTCTGCGACATGTTCAGATGCACCGTGCACACGGAGACAGCCCCACACGTCTGTGAGGGAGCGACAGCCACTGTATACTCATAACCCTGTCGTGTGTCTTCAACACCCTCAAAAAATCAACTTAAAACAACTCTTTAGAAAAAAGCTTCTTTAGAAGTGAACTTGAAGACACGCATAAATGTGTAATCCTAGCAACACAGAGAACATTTTCCCACCTTAGAGGCAAAAGACAAAGATAAAATCTATTTTCTCTTTCTGTTCCTCTGTTACAACTTGAAAGTCATGGAGGTATGAGGTAGTGTAGTTTCGTATTACATGCTGGCTGTTAAAACAATGCTATGTTTTATGAAATGTTACATTTGGCCAATAATCAGAATATCATTAAAATAAACCCTTAATGCTAAACTGTTTATATGTAGAGATAAATTTAAACCAAGTGCCTTAAAAATCATGTTTAAACTCTGGAGACAACTAGGTTTCATCAACAAACAGGAAGTAAGCTTTAAAGCCGTGTTTACAGGCGGTCAGGCAGAAGGTCGCGTGCACACACGCTGGGTGGCAGCTGTGTCCACTGAGGTAGGGAATCAAGGACTCCATTGGCTTGTGTAAGGTTTTCATGGTGTAAACCAGAAACGCTTTCATATTATTTTATATTTTGAAGGTGAAACAGAAGCAGCCACACGGGGTGTGCCCACAGCTGCTTTGCAGGACGGGGTGCGTCACCACAGCACTCGTGTCGTTCTCCCTGCACATTCTTGAGTGTATCTATAAAAGCCTCTAGAATCTAAACAAGCCCAACTAGTTTTCTCTTGTAACAACTAAGTCAATAGCAGGGATAGCACACAAACCACTGAAAATATACTAGGAATATCTCCCCCATCCTCCACCCCCATCAGAAAGGGTAACATTTAACAAATGACTGAAATATTGTGTGTGGTCTCCAGACTCACAACAAAGGTCTCCTTGCTTCAGACACGCGGCCACAGGACGCTGGCCGTCTCCCATGTGAGCCACACGGGCCCTTCATGAGACTCAGGGTGCCATCTATGAAGCGTCTTGGGCATCTGACCCTTCTAATCCAAACACCCTACATTACTCCTTTGTACCCTTTAAAACTGGGCTCTGCAAATGTTTCTGTGAGTGAGAACACATGCTATTTTTTTTTAACTGTAGGAGGTTGATGGTCTATAGCTTCTATTTTCAAACAAGTCTGTACCTCCAGGCTGCCCAAGTGCCACCACAGGGGAGCACTCAGAGTGCACAAACTAGACTGTAAAACAGGGCTGGATCAACACAAAGAACGACTGTGAAATGCCCGTCAAGATGACCTGTGTGCCTTACACACCAGATCTGGGAAGAGAGCAGATTCGATCTGGCTTCCAAATTCAAATGCACATGAAACAAGATCGAGTTTCCTCCTGTTTCACAAACCTGCACATTGTCCTAGAGGCATTTTTATCTACAATAATGCTTTTTACAAGTAAACCATAGGATTTCAGAAACAGAATGAAAGTATCTGCCCCTCAGAATAACGCAGGCGGCCTCTCCCGGGACATCTGGGCGGGCAGGCTCTGGGGTCTGGGGAGCGAAGGGAACACTGTGGCGCTCTCAGGTCCTCCACTGGACAGTGTGTGGAAACAGATCACGAGGGACCGAGATGTGGTGCAGACTGAAGGGGAAAAGAAGGAACATGACACTCACCCCATTTATGCACCAGGACTTCTAAGTTCAACACCGACAAGGAGCAGAGCCTCAGGCCACCCGCCTGCCCAGTTTCCCAAAGTCCCAACAGAGCTTAGGGGTCACAGTGCAGGCCCCCCCCCCCATCTCCTGACTTAGTAGGAGCTGAGGAGCAGGCTCCAGGACAACAGACAGCTCTGCAGTGTCCCCAGTAGCTGACCCCACCTGCGAGCATCCATCAGCATTCCTGGGGCCATCTGCAGACATGTCAAGTGTAAACTGCTGTTTGATCAGCTCCAGTCCTCATTCTCATAGTTATTTTGAATAAGAGGCAGAGTTGCTATCATTCTTTAAGAAGGGAGCTGTTAAAGCCTTACTGCACGTGCACAGGTGATTTCTCAGTATCGGGAGGCAGACCATTTCTGCATCTCCTGTGGAGTCGAGGAGAAGCCAGGGTGGGCCTCAGAGGCATTCCTTAGCAAACTACAAGGGAAAACAGTATTGTTAAGGAACAGGTGCTATATTAGGCTTTCAAGACCTATGTCAGAACTTCAGCAGGAACCCGATGGCTCGAAGGAAGCGTGAGGCTCACTCGTCAGTAGTACACTTATCTGTCATCTGCTGACAGAAGTCTGAGATGCCTGTGCTCTGTCGACAGGTCTCCACGAGCCCAGCGTGCTCTGGGGCCGCCCTGGAACTTGGCCTCGACTCCGGACCCTGCACACAGCCCGACGCACCGCCCTTCCCACTGGGGTAGCAGGGGCTCCGCTCCCCGGCCGGCAGCGCAGCTGGAAGCCCCTCCGGTAAACTCACAATTGGTGGAAACACAACAGCACCATCAGAAGTACTTTTTTCTTTTTCAGAAATTAAAAGCGAAAGCGGACAGTCTGAGGCCGAGTACTTGGCGAGTATCTGTATCTGTTCCTGACTCAGAGCCGCCTCTTTACAGACTTGCTGGCAGAGTCCGGTCAGGTTCTGCTTCGTCTCGCCCAGCGTGGACAGAATGTGGTCTCTCTCCTTCAACAAGCTCTCCTTTTCACTCTGCTGTGGAGCATGGAAGAGATGAAGGACTCGTGTTATCAACTCAACCAACATTTCTAAGGCAATCAAACACTCACACTGCTGTGTCTTCTCATTGAACAAGATCACATGGAATTTTTCCCTTCAATTCAATTGAAAAATATATTCAATACCTCAGGTTCGTAATCCCTCATCCAGAACTCTCAGGCCTAGATGCATGCTGGGATTTGGGATCGCTCAGATTTGAGAGAGATAATGTGGATACACCATCTGCCCTCTGGCAGGGTCTGGGCAGCACCCCACTATCAAACATCTCTACACTTCTAAATAAGACACATCAAATTTCAAATCACACACAACGTAGGGAAAAAGCACTCTACGTGGCCCGATGTCACTGGCATCAGTTTTGGCCAAAACAGCCCGTGACACACTGTGTGGCGCTCAGAGCTCTCCACAAGCACTCACACCTGCCCCGACTCACACCCTGCGAGAGTCCCACCATGGCTGACCCTGACTGAGCATTTCCTCTGTGCCAAGTACTGTGCCAAATGTCTCCAAAGTCACCCTCTCCGCTGTGTAAATCACACGACTGCTGATTTAAGTAACATTAAACCCATTTTACAGGGGGGACTCAGCGTTTAACATGCCCAGAGTCAGAAGGCTAATGTGTGAGTTACCAAAGTGTGAAGAACTGGTGTGTGGGGGGGAGGGTATTTTGTTTGTCGATTATTTCTGTTGCTGTTACTATTATTTAAACCTTTGTCTCCACAGGACTTTTCAGAAGTCCTGCTGACTCCTGCAACCCCGCCACCACCTGCTCTGCCAGCAGCACGGCTCCTCCCTCGCGGCTCCGCACCTTCCTCGCACCTGCACAGGCTTCTAGTCCAGCCAGAGCAGGAGCCAGGTGAGCAGCTGCTTGTAAGGGAAGAGGAAATAAACGCTGGTAGGAGGTCAAAGGCTCTCCTGTGAGATTACAACAGCGCTCTTGGTTTTCTGCGCACTGGCAGGATCTGAAGAGCAGAGGCTGCAGGTTAACAGATAGATGGGTGATTTTATAGTGATAATTCTCTAAATAGAGTCTTTTCTGGAACAAAAATAGCTAAAAGGGTAAAAAGAAATTTGCTTTATATAAAAGTACTATTACAATTTTATATAAAAGTTTTCCTAAAAAAACTGTGTAAATCCAACTATGGCAGTTTTTAAATATTTCATGGCATCTAATATTTTGAGAAAATGTACAATGACTATAAAGTACTAAATTTTTATATTGCAAAAAATTCTGCAATTTGTTCAGATTTTTACACAACTGTTCTGTTTTGAAAAACATAGGTATAGGTCAATACATTTATATATAAATGCATCTATAAGTTAATAAATAAAAGCAAAATCAATGTTCAACAAGCACATTTCTCTCACAGAGTTTGCCGGCTGCAGTTTCCAGATGCCATGAGTATGCAGGTGCCTGGAGGTGGGAACAGAGCCCAGGTGCCCGGCCCAGAAAGGACACCGTTAACGCTGTCAGCACCCACTTAACCCACAGACACCATGAAGATTACAAATACTATATAACTTCTGCATCTTCAGATACACATCAGTATGATCTTAAATATCGAGGTATGTCCCGTACAAGGTGGCTTGCTTTTTCACAACTAAAACCGACAGGTGCAACCCTGAAACTCTACCATGGCTGTGTCTGAAAATTAAACGCTCCACTCTGTCCCTCTGTAACTAACTCCTACTCAGTATGTTTCCAGGCAGTTAGCTGATTTTTCCATTACACTCTAATTTTAAAACACAAATTTACTTCAGTAGCACTCAGTTTAATAACTGATGGTTAAATGAGTTAAAAGTAATTCAATTCAAATCACTTCATGATCATTAGACACCTCTCAAACATACTCAATTCCTGCTACCTATTTCTACAACATATTTTAACTTCCTTACGTAAATGCAATTATATACATGATAAGTTTGAAATGCTGTGGCTTTAATCACAGATCTATTTTTTAAAAATGAATAAAACTGGTGTTCTGGTATCATTATGCACCCATTATGCATTTTATGACAACAAAACAAATTTACATTCCAATCTACATTTTCAATGGCTAATGTACAATATTCATTTAAATGTAAGAAGTTATAAGTATTTTAATTGTAACTCACCCAATAAAGATAAGTGGAAGAATCTGTCACTAAGGGCAGATGGCTGTCACGATTTATTTTAGGTTAAAGAGTGCTCACTACTAGGAAGAGATGAGTAACAGTTCCCTATGATGTCAAACCTCTGAAGAGACAGCTCAGAGAAATACACAAATGGCCCTTAAAATATGAATAAAAATGCTCAAATTCACTCAGAAGAGAGATAAAAATAAAAGCTATCAAGAGATACCAATTCTCAACATCAGACTAAAAACAAAAGCTGACAACAAAGTCCTTGCTGAGGCTGTGGGCAGACAGACCTCCTGTGGAGGGAGGGAAGATGCGCCCACCCTTCCGAGCAGAATGCACCCCAACATGACATATGTATTTACCCTAATCCAACAACAACACACACACTCCTGAAGTGTGCGGAGACCATGGACACGGGCACCCACCGTAGCACCGATGCCCAGCGAGACCCTGGTGTGGGGGTGCACTGTGCTGCGGCTCCGTGGAGCTTTGAGAATGGCAACCTCTCTGAACTGAGAAAGACATTTCCTGGAACCACTCCTTAAGTGACAGGCATAAATACAGAACAGTCTACACAGAACACTTCTATAGAGCGAGAAAGGCTTGCAAGAATACTCACAAAATATTAACCTTTTTTTTTTTTTTTAAGGAAAAGAAACACAAGTTAAAAATGCAGAGACTAAAAACCTGGTCACCTAAGGAAACAGCCATGAACAGAAGACAGGTGCGGATGGGACCAAGACCTGGGATTTAACTTCTGACCCACACAAATGTCTTATACACAGGTGGGCAAAAGCAGGTCTACAGTTGTTCGTATGGAAAATAATACAATTAAATAATAATACAAGAATAAACTATATTTCACATACTCACAACTATAAACCTACTTTTTCCCTATCCTGCATTCAAAAATATGAGGAGCAAATCCTAGTAATAACTACAAACAGAAATTAATTTTATATCAATTACTTCAAATACTTTTTAAACTTTAAACTTCAACATATGGTATGGCCTGGCTGGTGTGGCTCAGCTGGTTGAGTGTCGTCCCGTGGACTGAGAGGTCCCTGTTCAATTCCTGGTCAGGGCACATGCCTGGGTTGTGGGCTCGATCCTTAGTAGGGGGTGTGCAGGAGGCAGCCGATTGATGTTTCTATCTCTCACCAATGTTTCTCTCTCTCTCTCCTTCCTCTCTCTCTAAAATCAATAAAAACATTTTTAAAAAATAAACTTCAATACATGGTATATATAAAGACAAAAAAAGGGCAAAGAAATGTTAAATTTTACTGTTTACTATTAATAGTAACATTGACATTGTAAGTTTGTAAGTATTATATATATTAGTATAAAGCAAATAGTAAATATATTAATGTAATTGGGAGCCAAGATTTTCCTTGTAATAGAGAGAGATAAAATAAAAACATAAAAAAGAAGCAAAGACAAAAGCTCTACACTGCTGAATCTTGATTGGAAAAATCTACATGAACTCATGGCTTCTGATGTACTTTTTACTTGTATTTATCGAAGTACAATATACATACTGAATGCACTCACACACACACACACACTTCCCAGCTCTGCCTACCACATGTCAGCAGCAAACATGCTTTCTAAAGTCTAACATCTGCTCAAAGTAACCAGGGAACCTTAAGAAAGGGGAGATTCCAAATCTTGGGACTAGAGCTCCAGGTGAGCCTATGACAAGTAGTTCTAGACAGAACAAAACCACTAATGGGGTCATATCAAAAGGACACCGGAGCTGGCTTGGGGGGCTTTCCCTGGTCAAGTTTGAAACTATGTCACCATAAAAAAGAACAATGACTATTACAGACTCTAAGAAATTAAACGAGAAAGAAACGGATCCCTGAGTGTGCAGTGACACGAGAGGGGCACGCAGTGAGGGCAGAGAGGGGAAGGAAGGTTCTTTTTAAAGAGGGACACCAATGGCCGTGGTTCAAAACCAAAGCTGCAACATCTGGGAGTTGTGCCTCAGACTCTCTCGAGACCTTACTGGCCTTGGTGAAGCTGAAATAACTCACGTGGCGGCCAACCGCGGGCAGTCCTGGACCACAGCCAGTGACGAGCGGAGGCCTCAGTCCAACATCCTGCAAGAAACTGATCCTGTCAGCAACCAGTGAGCTTAAGCTTAGACGGAGACATTTCTCAAGTGAAGCCTTCAGATGAGACCTCAGCTTTGGCTGACACCCTGATTGCAGCCTAGGGAGACCCTGATGCAGAGACCCTGCTAAGCCATCTCAAGATTCTTGTCCCACAGAAATTGAGAAAATAAATTGTTTTAAGCTGTAAAAAATAAGTAAATAGGAATACCAATAAGGATAAGTGGAACAACATTATTTTAACGCCACAGGTTACTGAACAATTACAAACGCAACACATACCACTCTGACAAGAACTTGCAATGCCCGGGGTGCCCTGGCACTGCCCAGGGACGTGAGGTGAAGCACACCACACCCATCACGTCCACTCTCGACCCAGCAGCGTCAACGTTCGCAGTTGACGTGAAATACAAGAGCTGGAGGAGTGAGGTAAATAAAACCAAGGGTAACTATCAGTAGATATTAAAAGTGGGATATTCGCCCTGGCCGGTTTGGTTCAGCGGTTAGAGCGTCGGCCTGCGGTCCAGAGAGACCCGGGTTCAGTTCCCGCTAGGGGCACGTACCTCGGTTGCAGTTTGTCCCCAGCCCCTGGTTGGTCGTGCGGGAGGCAGCCACTCCATGTGTCCCTTTCACATCGCTGTTTCTCTCTCTCTCTCTCTCTCTCTCTCTCTTCTCTCTCCCTCCCACTCTGTCTGAACAAAAAATGGAAAAATGTCCTCGGGTGAGGATTAAAAAAAAAAAAGTGGGATATTCTATGAGAAATATGGCCTGGACTTCTCAGAAAGTTACTGTCATAAAAAAAAAAGAGGACTTGTTCTAGATTGAGCAGCTAAAAAACAACCAAATGAGTTATGTGCTGATTGGATTCTAGTTTGAACAGAAAAAGAGCATATATATGAAATATATTTGGGGAACAAGGAAGGTAATTTGAATAGGGACTAAGATATGTGAGAATGTCTATTTTTAGGAGATGCATGTTTAAGCATTTAAGGGTGAAATGTCATAGTGTGATGGCTTTCGAATGATTCAGAAAAAAAGGAGAGCGGCAGAGACAGGGAGACAAAGACACCAAGACCAACCAGCTGTGTAGGAGAGACTGAGATGGACTGACAGAGCTGTCAGCCAGAGAGGGAGACACCTGGCCAGAAAGACACGGACCCACAGACAGAAAGGTGAAGCAGATGTGGCAGAAACGTCAACAATGCTGAATCCACATGAGGTTATTTTACTATTCATTTAACTTTTCTGAAAGCTTGACATTTTTAGAATGTGAAGGGAAAAGATGAATCTAAGAAAAAATCAAAACACATAAGCCTGGCTCCCTAGGAAACTGTAAGCATGTTACTGGCAAGGACATGTCTCATCATCGCTGACGTCCCGTTGCCCAGTGCAACACTTCTATTCTACTACACAGTGCTCAGCAGATACTTATGGAAAGAAGACAGAACTCTCTTATTTAAAATACGACCACTATATTTACTGAGGCCTGAGCAGGTGCTGAGCAAGTACAAGACGCTTTCTGTCCCTGGGCATCTGATCCTTGCATCAATCCGAGGGAGGCACTATTCTTACCCTACGTTATCGATGAAGGAATGTGTGTAGTGGAGGTAAAATAATTTCCTGAGACCACAAATCTACCAAATGGCCAGGCAGAATTTCCAGCAATTTGACTATTTGACCCCGAAGCCCCACAGCCTCCATCTGGCCTGTGTGTGCTGTGTGCACAACAAAGACCTGCCTGAAAACTTTCATCAGGTGCATGTTCTGGGTCCCCAGGCATTCTGATGGGCGCCCCAGATCACACTGAGGCCAATGGTGCACAGACCACACGCCCAGGTGTGCTGCTCAGTGGAACACGTGACGGGTGTGGAGAGGGCAGGGCGCGTATGGGCACAGCAGCTAGAAGAATGGGACAGACCAGGTTCATTTTTAATAAAATGATGGGACCTTTACCACAAAATGCAAAACCCTCAGGACAGGTGAGGTGTCAACTCTACACCATCACAGTGGACAAAGGCAAGGATACAAAATGCCATCTGAATACTGAGCTCAAGTGCTGGTATCAATCAACATTTGATAACTTCTCAAAGAAATACATTTTGGTAATTTAATTTTTTTCTTTAACAAGCAAGATTCCTTCATTTCAGGTTTCCTTTGTTTGAGGTTTAAATGGTATTAGAGCCCTTGATGGTTTGGCTCAGCAGTTAGAGTGTTGGCCTGTGGACCAAAGAGTCGCAGGTTCGATTCCAGTCAAGGGCACGTACCTCGGTTGCGGTTCGTCCCCGGCCCTGTTCGGGGTCATGCGGGAGGTAACCAATCGATGTGTCCCTCTCACGTCAATGTTTCTCTCTCTCTCTCCCTCCTTCCCACTCTACCTGAAGATAAATAGAAAAATATCCTCAGGTGAGGATTAAAAATAAATAAATAAATGGTATTTGAGACACTTATGTTCTAACTTCTGAACTAATCTTCCAGAAAAAATAAACATGGACCGAGTAAAGAATCCTATAAAGATAAGAGCTTTGTAAGCCAAACACATAACAAAAGTTGAATGACCCTTGAATTTTGTTCAAGGCCCTTTGTTTGCATAGTCAATCTTATAATAAATGCAATTCTGAATTAATGTCTAACCTCTAACATACCATCAAATTCTAAATAAATGCTAAAAGTCATTACCATCAATTTATCCACCAAATAAATACACAACTTTCCTATTCTTCAAAAGTTCTACTCAGACTCTGACAACTTAGTATTGAAAAGTACAACTCATGACCTTACTGAATGTGAACTACGTCTCCCGTTGACATTCTCAGCACACTGGCACTAAAGTGTCCTCCCTATACCCTTGACCCACCCTGAGGACATTTAAAGTCATTATTCTAATTGTAATGAAAATACTTCTGTCATGTGCTGATCCATCCAGTCTGTTACTCTGAGGACCAACTGCAGAAAGTTTACAACCAATAGCCAAAGACTAAAGTTTACTAAGACATGGGGTCTTTTGCTGAACACTAAGGGACGAGGGCAATATACACTGTGAATCATTCATATGTTAATCTAACCCACTGCTGGCTATGTAGAAATGGCTGTTCATAAACACGCAACTTCCCTTAGACAGGTTTGCTAAACTCCACCCGGACTATGAAGACTGGGAAACACCGCCTGTCTACTGACCACCAGTCCCATGACCCTCAGTTGAATAGAACATCCACCCCCTGCTCCTATTCTCAACTCTCCACACTGCTACCTGCAAACCTGTGGAAGAAGTGCGGCTATAACTGCTACTTGTTCACTCTTCACCAGACAAGATCCATGACATCACCCCACAACCAGGGTCTAAGAAAACTTCTCCATGCAATAAACATCTCGGGCACCCAACCCTTCCCCAGGAAAGGGCAGCTTCCTCAGAGCACGTCCCCACTCAGTCCAGCTGCAGAGACGCCTGCAGCAGCAGAGGTTCCTGATGCGCCCACACTGCAAGTGGGGCCAGCCTGTGCACATCACCGACCTGAGCACAGTGTGGAGGGCTGCACAGAGTTCAAGGAAGCTGAACAAGGCAAGTCAGGACCACAAATCATCCTAATGTCCTCTCTGGAATATCGTGGAAGAGGAAAGAGACTGAGCAGAGCTCAGACGGGTACACATGCAGGTGAACAGACCGGCCGGCCGGTGTGCACTGCCTGCCAGAGAGGTGGGCTCTGGGCAGCCATGTGTCTGCTGCGTGTCCCTGCTTTCTAGTCACAGACGAGGACAACTGAGCCAAAAGGCCGACTGCATGCTCTCCTCCTTGGGAATTCAGACCTGGATGGACAGGCACCAGTCCACACCTACGTGGACTAATCTGTTGAACTGAACCTGCAGTCTCTTCTGGACCAGTCCCTGGAGGAGGAAAAGTCTCCAGGGATACACAGCAGCCACTCCGGCCACTCAGCACACAGCCGTGCTGGGCTGGGCAGGGTGCACAGGTGTGGAGATGCACTCGGAGAGAAGACGCGCTGGTTCCCGGCAGTTTTCCACTTCCTGTTCTGTATTATTTATGAGGCCAGGCCCCACTCACTGGTCAGGGTACTGACCAATCTGATTTTTTATTTTATAAAAACTGCTGGGAAACCAAATATTCCTTTGTATTAAAAATTAACCACCAGTTATTCCACTGCCTATTTGAAAGGAACCTTACTATAATGAAAGAGGCAATATAAGGGCGAGGGCCAAACCCAAAGTTTATAGTTTAAGCAGAGATATTAGGAAAGAAACTAAGGAAGAGAAACTGAACATAGATAGAAATGATAGTATAGCAATAATAAGAAGAAAAGGGTAATATTTATTAAGAGCTTATAATGTGCCAGGCAGTTTCCTATGCTCTTTAGATGTATTAATAATCTTCATGAGCACCCACTCTACAGCGTGAGAACTAGTATTAGCCCATTTTACAGATAGGAAACCTGAAGGACAGAGAAATTAAACAGCCTTCCCAAAGTTACAAAGTGCCACAGGTAGGAGTCGGATTCAGAATCCTCTCTGCTGAAGCAAAGGCAGCAGTGCAGCAAGCCCAGACAGGAGCCAGGCCTCTCCACCCTAGCCAACCACCAACTGTCCAGCAAGCCAGCATCACACTTCAATAAAAAGTGTAAGTTGAGACCTATGAGCCAGGAAATAGAATAGTTCTAAAGGGTAACAACTACTCCCCAACATACTTGCTTAGTATCCATTTACAAATAAAGTTACTTACGAAACAGACTGGATCAGTCTAAGGTTTGTTTTGTTTTCATTTTTGTCTATTTTTAGGAGAAAGAACACTGGACAAATTCTACCTATGGCTATCACCAGCAGAGGGAGAAAAAACAACAAGCAGCAGATCTAAGAAGGGTCACAGCGTGACTCCGTGTAGATTTCGAGCACTCTCCCCGACCCAGTCTCAAGAGCAGAGTAAGCACTGAAGGAAACTGCTCCACTCTCCTCCAGGCAGGAAGAGCTCAACTCAAAGCTGTGGTGTGAGAGAGCACTGCTGCTCCAGGCAAGGACTGATGCACACCCCGAAACACTGGTAACCAGGGCCAAGTAAGTAACTTTCCTTCGTTGCTTTCAGCCACACTTGAATCATTCAGCTAAGTCACAGAGGGTCCTCTCTCTCTTATGCCTTCACTTGTAAAACGTCTGGTTTCTCTTCCATCTTTACAGGTACGTTTCATCTTCTTATACAGTTACAGTTTGCACAATTAAAGTACATACAAAAGACACAAATTTTTATTTTTCCATTTTCTGAATGGTTTTCTTTTTTATAAATTGTTTCATTGCTATTCATAGCTAGGATGTTCCTGCTTGAAGGTTTGCAACAATCACAATCTTAAACTTGCACCAATAATTAACTGAACACTGAGGGCATGTTTTCCCACGGTGGGCCTTCCCTGCTGTCTGCAACCACAGCCTAGCCCCACCCCACCCCCCGCCCCGGCACTCTCACAGGTGCTTCTCATGCGTGTTCCTTCCAGCAGCCACAGGGCACAGAGAAGCATGGCAAAGTTAATCCATTTTTCAGTTACTTTGTGTTTTGATGCTGGAATAGAAACAATCTACTAAAGTAAGCATTCCTCACACTCAGGGTCTCATTAGATCTTAAAATTTACACATTTATATCACCATGTGTATATTTCCCTTAGATAAAAGATCCAAACTGGTTTGTTTTGGTATCAACCAAAACAAGTTATACAAGTCTACAGTTTATTTAAACTAACAACTGAACCATTAGATTTTACAGATACCAAACACAGCACAAAGATACTATAGTACCTTATAACGTCTTTAATCTTTACTCAACCACTAAGGATTAGGTAGATAGTAAAAGTATCCTTAATTTGTAAATCATTAAAAAGGCACCCAGAAATAGTTCTCAACTTGTATATTACAGCACATTATACTATCATCTGTAGAATATTCACATAAGTAAAGCAGTCTATGAACAGCCTCTTTTTTTATTTCCTAAGTTTTCTGAAAGTGTCATAGAATTTATTTTCTTAATACGGTAATTGGTAAGTTTTAAAATTAATGTATAATTTAATATTATAATCTGACTTGGGAATTAAAATAGCTATTTCTTCTACAAAAAGAGACTGGATGGATGTGGGGGAATTTAAACAATGAGAAACTCGCACTTACCAGCCTCTCGATTTCTGACTCGAGGTTCTGTATACAGTCAAGTTTCCTCTTGCGGCAGCGCTGGGCCGCAATCCTGTTCTTACTTCTTCGTCGAATATCATGGATACAGTCTAGCTGTTCCGGACTCAGCTTGTGCATTTTCAACAAGGACTGGAAGTCGTTCCGAGAGAGGGAGATGATTCGCTGTGCGTTGAATGGCAGTTTCACCTAGAATGTGAAACACGCGTTAGTCCCTGTGCTGGGTCTGTGATCGCACTTGAACCCAGGAGGGAGACACACGTCCTTGCTGTCCAGAGGCCTTCACTCACAATTCACTCACACTACAAAGACAGACTTCTGCTCCCAGTGTCTGTACAATACCTGGGAATAAATGTAACCAAGGAGGTAAAAGACCTGTTCTCAGAAAACTACAGGACATTGAAAAAAAAAATAGAGGAAGATATAAAAAAGTGGAAACATATACCATGTTCATGGACAATCCCTTATAATAAAGACTGATAATTTATTTGATTTCTAGTCTCTTTTAGAGTTGGATCAGAAAACAAATTGAGAAGCAGGTATTCTATAAGCAAATCAAACATATTAACACAAATATTAATGTATTTAAAATGAAAAAATAATTTATTCTACTAGGGCATGTTAATACCCCACAGATTAAAGTGTTTTTACCCAAACCTCCCTCCAAAATCTATTTTATTCTTTGATTTATACTGCAGTGTGGCTCTGATTTAATACAAGTATAATTACGTTAGTATTTCTAAAGCATTTCAAAAAATTTATTTTCTGTCAGGAAATGGTAGTTTCCCCTAACTCATTTAAAAAGCTACACATCTCACTTGCAAATATAGAATTAGAAAAACCTTATAAATATGTTAAATTCATTTTAAATATACATAAGTTTGGAAAAGGGAGATAATTATTTTTAAATGACAAAATTGTGGGACACTTTAATAATATTAATGATCAAAAGTGCAAATAAAATATTGGTCAGTTTCTCTGGCAACCTATTTCATTTGTTATGTAAATGAAATGTTTTAAAATGTATTAAATGTTTTATTTTTAACATTCTTTTCATAGTTCCAAACACTGGATTTATAAGCAGCATACAAAAAGTAATAGAGCCCTGGCTGGTTTGGCTCAGTGGTTAGAGCATCAGCCTGCGGACCAAAGGTTCTGGGGTTTGAGTCCCAGACTAGGGCACGTACCCAGCCCCAGTGGGGTCGTGCGGCAGGCAACCAATTGATGTGTCTCTCTCACATTGATGTTTCTCTCTCTCTCTCCCCCTCCCTCCTTGTACTCTACCTAAAAATCAATGGGAAAATATCCTCGGGTGAGGATTAACAACAACAACAAAAAATGTTAACTATAACTCATGCATACATCTTATTTCTTAAATTAAATCACCAATCACCTCCTTCCACAGCCAAGGGAAAAAACAGCCTCTTACACGCTTCCAAACCTGTCATCCAACAATCATAAAGCCAAAGAAAATGATAAAGAACTAATAAGCCCTTATTATTACTGGAATCACAGGAAAGTCTCACAAAACAGCAGCTGTCTCACACACAGTACACGAAGCACACAGACCGAGCCCGCTACAATTAATGCCACACCAACTGCGTATAGCACTTGCTAAGTTATTGAGACATTCACTAAGTTAACAGCTGAAATGGCTAAGGGAAAGTAAGACAAACCATGGCTATGAAGGCCCAGTGTAGTCCCTGCCCAGGGGCCGTTCTGGCCCAGAGACGGGGGTGGGGGGAGGAGAGTGCGTACGATGCCTGGGCTGCACTGCTCCAGGAGCTACGTGCAAGCGACCAGGACCACTGTCTCCTCTGGGCGTGGCATTTGACAGAAGCAGTTAAACAGCCAATGTGTGACTCTGTGCCATGGTTCGCATAAGCACGTCTGCTTCAGATCTGTGAACACAGAAGTCCTAACTTCCTCACAGTCATTAGCTACAGACCGCACGGTTTCATATCTGTGTATTGGTTTCCTCCTCCCGGAGCCTGCTCTTATCTCTAGTGGTGCAACAGGAGCTCACACAGTAAATCCCAACCAATGGTGGTGAAACCACAACTTAGCTACACCCAGGTGTCCCCCTCACCTCACATTCTTGTTCTCTGGCTGAACAGGGTTCACTGTCTCCTTCCGTATCCGTCTCAGAGTCATCTCCCAGGCTGATCACACAAGCATACGGACAAGGTTCCTGCTGGGGTTCTGAGACATAATCGTCAGTTCCAATCTCCAAACTGCTTGAATGGCCTTCGGCGCTCAGAGTACTTATAAAAGGGCAGTTGACAGAACTTAACGTTGCGAAAGTCCTCTGACCCGGTTCTGGGCTCTCACTAATCCTGATCCCTAACCAGGGACACTCAGACCGTTTCTGTGAGTGGACCTGTTCTGACCCATCCTTTGCCACGGCAGATGATGACTGCATTTGGCAAGGAGAGTCTGAGCTGCAAATGTCACTCCAGAAGCCCTTTGCCAGGTGCTCTGCCACCTCCCGCTCCACACTACTCCTCCGGTCACCAGGAGCCAGGCTGCTCTCTTCCCTGGGGCCGGAGTCAGATTTCAAATGTAAATCTTGACTTTCAGCAAATGTCTTCTCTTCTCCAACATTGGGGCCTGACAAAGGCTTCTCTGTTAACACTGCTGTGTTCTGCATACCAGCAAAATTCAAGTCACCATACTGGTCATATGTGTGTAGGAGGGACAGAGAGTAGAGCCCCGGGGGGTCTGCAGAAGAGTGGAGGAGAGGCAGACCGTCTGTCTTCTCCGAGGGGCACTGAGGAGCAGGCTCTTTCTTGGTGTCTCCATGTTCCATTGCTATTTTACTTTCTTCACATTTTAAAACCATCTGCAAATCTGCACAGCCCTGGGTTCCTCCTGGACATTCATTTTCAGATGGCTCACTTGGCTGAACAGAGGTGGGAACGTCTTTGAACCCGGACTCCACAGTTCGGACTCTGTCCGTTCCAAACGCTTTTTGGAATTTCCTGTATTTGGGGCATAAAGATGGCAAAGCCAGAGCAGCACCCTTTTCTAAGCATATGGACTCGCACGTCTGACTGGCACTGTCTTGCAGAGGAGGTGATACTTTTGTATTTCCTTGATATCCACGGAATTTACACTGAGGAGTCTGAACATCTTTATTTTCCAAAAATTCCTCTACCTCATTAATTTCTAAATCCCTCTGGTCCAAAAGTGGAAATTTGAGGTCTGTTTTCTGACAGTGTGATGGGAAGCATTTTTTTCTTGGGCATTCTTGCTGGTCTGCAGTGGAGTCCAAAGACTTCAATTTGAGAAACTGAAAGCAGGATTCCTCAATATCGTGTACACCTAAAAACTCCACACACTTGCACACTTCGTCCACATTGTCCTTACGTAAGCACAGCTTGGCAGTGTAGGCAAACTGGATCACAGGGTCAAATCCTTTCACTGTCACCTGTCAACATACAAAGTAAAGACAAATGTGTCACTTGAAAGCTGTCTAGCAGATACATACAAGAGGAGGAGGGAATGTCGATGAGTAACTCGGGATTGTTATTAAACAGGTGTTTGATCTGGTGCGACAACTCTTCCTCCAGGGACTGTGGAGCTGAGGGAATCTGAAAAAGCTATCACACCCTAGTCGTTGGGGCCACACCCTTCTCTTTACACAGTCTGCTCTTATTGGCACATGAATTACGATTTTCTCCATGAGGTAAAGAAAGAGAAACGGCACCATGATATCCCCACATTCGCTGCAATAAAGAACCAGTGCAATAAAGCAGGACGAAATACCACACACACAGTCAAGTCCCAGGTGTCTGCTGCCAGCCCAACTCCTGACAATCAGTACTCCAAACACGTTCAAAGATAAAAACAATACATCTAAAGCACTTAAAGTGGTTCTAATCCATGGCACATGCACAGTCGATGGTGACTGTTCCCTTCATCTCATGCCAAACATTTCTAATAGAATTTTTAAAGATTCAGATTTTAAAAACGAACAAAGTGAAGTTCTAACAATCATGCCTCCTACTGTTTCAGCAAAGATTCACGGACTCCAGGTAACAAAACCTTTGAGCAGGAACTTGTACATTCACCCTGAACCTGCCTCTGCAAAGTGAGAGGCAATGGAACCTGCCGAAGTGCACAGAAAGCCTCATTCTGGGTTAAAGATACAAAATTAATTTTACCACACTGAGTTCCTGTAAGAGTGATCAGGATATCGTTTGCGTGATCTTCCTAAAAACATTCTAAGCTGTGCGTACTGAACTAGCTTTTAAATGGCCTAAAACCAAAAGCAGCAACAACCCCAGTGCCAGTGAGGCTGCGGAGAAGCGGAACCCTCACACGTGGCAGGGGAGTGAGAGTGGCACAGCCACTAAGCAAACAGGCCAGGGCTTCTCGTGAACTAAACACAGCCACCTCGCCCTGGCCGGTTTGGCTCAGCGGTTAGAGTGTCGGACTGCGGTCCAGAGAGACCCGGGTTCGGTTCCCGCTAAGGGCATGTACCTCGGTTGCAGTTTGTCCCCGGCCCCGGTTGGTCGTGCAGGTGGCAGCCACTCGATGTGTCCCTTTCACGTCGATGTTTCTCTCTCTCTCTCTTCCCCTCTCTCCCTCCCACTCTATCTGAACAAAAAATGAAAAAAAAAATAAATAAATAAAATAAACACAGCCACCTCTATCCCCACAACTGTGCTCCTGCCCTTCCACCCCCAAGGGTGACCTGTGCACAGATGTCCACAGCCACTTCATCTGTAAGAGCCAGAACCTGAACTAGTGAATTTCCTTCAGTAGGTGAACAGTTAAATAAAAGCAGCTACATCCATACTGTGGATTACTACTCGGCAGTAAAAAGGAACTACTGATTCATGCAACCCAGATGAATCCCAAGGGGACTAAGTGGAAAAAAGCCAATCCCAAAAGGTCACATACCATGTGATTCAATTATATAACATTTTGAAATGATAAAACTTGAGAAAAGGAGGACAGATTAGTGGTTGTCAGAGGTTAGGGAAGGAGGGTGTGATTATAAATGGGCAACACAAGGGATCCTTGGGTGCTGGAACCATTCAGCACCCTGACTGTGGTGCATGCACGGACCTCCACAGGGGATGGAACTGTATGTACCAAACTACACACACACACTGAGTGCAAAGAAAACCACAAAGTCTGAGTAAGATGATAGACTGTTTTCATGTCAATATCCTGGTTATGATACTATACTACAATTTTGCAAAATGTCACCATAGAGGAAACGGGGCAAAGGGCACCAGCGATCTCTGCATTTCTGTGAATTTACAGGTACAGGTATCTCGATAACAATTTCAATTAGCAATTTTTAAAAATACATTAAAATAACCAAAAAAGTCTTTTAAGGCAGTGATTTATATCATGATACTTTCAGTCTGTCACTACTGCAAATATTTGAAAATGTAGAGGATTTACACTCAAATTAGAACAAATAAATGAATACATACGTACACACACATGTATCCACCCAGATAACTCTACTCTCGTACCCATGAATCACACTTTCCTCTATGGGGAAAGCACGGATGAACTGAAAATACAGCCCATATATAAAAGTGTGCCTCCACCGTGAGACGCACCGCTACCTCTCAACAGCGGTGGCTGACCGACAGCAGGCCTTCCTGGTCACTTTGTTGGTATTGCCTTCCTCGCTCAGACCTCTGCACAGAACTGACCACCTGTTGACCCCTGTTGACACGACTTCACGGACGTATGTACGGCCACACAGCCCACACAGGCCTGGTGCACACAAAGAAGGTCTACGTACGTTCTCCAATTCCTCTTAACAAGTCCTAGTGTGTCCCAAGGCCGTAGGCCCACTGCGCCTCCAGCTGCAGCTCCGAGCTAAAGCGCTGTTCTAAGTATCAGTGGAGCCGGCACTCCCGGCCCAGAGCGAAGTCTCTGGGGGCAAGATGTTCACAAGGACCAAAAGCTCAGAACCCCACACCAGGCTGGGGGACCAGATGTGCGAAACAAGGCTCCATGTAAATGACGCAAAAACTCTTTTTTCTTCCAATGCACAGACACAAGCTCAAGAAACAAGAAAGAAAAGAGAAAGAGCACACTTATGGAGCACCGGCTGTCCATAAGGGCATGTCTCAGCAACTCGAGCGAGTCACAGAACCCTAACCCAGGCCCGGCTCCCACCACGGGGAGAGGTCCACAGCGAGAGCAGGGCACAGCACGGCTGCTCCAGGCACGACCTCTCTGAAGGTCTCTAACCCACCTGCTGTGCCCGGCTTTGGTCACTTTATCAACAATAATGTAAGTTACTCATCTGCTTAATAAATATGCTTAACTAACATACAAAATTAACTTTACGTGTAAAATGTCATAATTTTATCTAAAAAGTTAAAGAAATGTATTGTTGCAGAACACCTAGGAACTGTTCCTGAGCTTTTAACTTAGTGAACCATAAGAGATTTAATGAAGTTACATTAAGTTAGAATCAGGGTGACTTCCTGAAGGTGGACCCCTCTCACCTCTTCTGGTAGAGAAATGCTAAGTTCTGTGTCAGCCTGGCCCACGACTCTCGCATGGAAGTAACTGCTGCAAGCCGCCAGCACAGCCCGGTGGGCACGGAACGGCTGTCCCTCCACAAGGACAGTGATGTCACACAGCTCGTCCTTCCTCCGCTGGTCGTTGAGGCTGAGCAAGACATTGGTGCTGTGCACGGAGGACTCGTAGGCAAAGGCCGCGCTCTCCCGCAGAGACATCCTGCGTCACGAAGGGGGCCCGGAAGTGCAGTGCGCGCATTCTCCTGACTGCCATCAAACCTGCAGAGACACAGTGAGAGCTCACTTAAACAGGATCTTGTCACCATGGTTTAAAAATGACAGTGCCAAATACAAACTACTCATCACTGAAACAAAACTGAAAACAACAAAACCCTCCTGTGAGCCCAGAAGCATTTATTCAATTTCCCTCATTTGCAATAGGATCTTGATAGCCCTTTTTCTAACTAATTTAAGGAAAGGTTCTCAGGGTGGGAAAGACAGACTTTTCTGCACCAAGGATCACGTGGATCTCTGGAAGTGAGACATTCCGTACTAAGAAAACAGCCTCGAAGAGCAAGCAGGTGAGCCAGGAGATCCCTGGCAGCACCATTCCTGTCGCTGTGAGAAGTGATGGGCGCGTGGTCCCCAGAGGGCACGGCTGGGATAGGACTGACCAGTGCGACGGGCCCCGTCCCCACCCTCTGAGAGCTGGCAGAGGACGTGGTGCTTCATAACAAAGGACACGTCCCACAAAAGGTAAAGTTCCTCCAACACAAAGCAGAAAATGACTTCTTCTGTACTGAGTCTCACTCCGCAAAGTGCAGGCGACAAGCACAGCTCCTTCGTCACTAAGAACATGGGCACACACACACAAGCTCCTGCTTTTTTCAAAATGTTAAAACAAGTTATCAAAAATGTCTACTTTTACAATATAAACTAACATACAGTAGCCTCTAGACATTTTCGGTCACATACACACTACTTGCAAAGAAAGGGTAGCCCCAGTCTACATATGTTTATCTGTGCATTTCAGACATGTACTACTGTTCTTACATACAACATGTTTTCAAACACACAGAGCTGGAAGTAAGAGGTGAGATGCTTTCCTGTTTCCTTCCCAACCCCGATGCCCGTGGTGAGCACCCCCACGCTGTGTGGCACACCCCCCATGACATGTGATCACGTGATGGAGGCTGAGAAGCTCCTCAGGTACCATTCCTGTGACGGGCACCTTTCTCCCTCTGACACTTGACTCACTGCCCGAAACGGGAAGGCCCCCTAACATCAGTGGATGAGCCAACGTCATGTTCTCAGAGTCACTCTCCTCCACACGAAAGTGAAAGGAGAAACAAGGACTGCCGCAGCTCAGACAGCCCACGACAGGTTGTGGGGATTCCACCGCAAAGACACAACACGTGAAATGTATCTACAAACTCTATGCTACTTGTGTGTTTATTGTCTAAGTGCTCGATGTAGCAGTAAGTGAAAATACAATCTCTCATGATGTGGTTAAACTCAACCCAATGCTAAGGATCACAACCTATCACTGACTGACTGAGCTGACCACATGACATCAGAGCAGCTCCAAAATTATGTACTAGAACTAACTCGACTTTTGAAGTGTGCCCACACAAAAACAGTAAATTCCCTTTGGCAACTGATCTCACTATTTCAGTTATCAACACAAGGAAGCAGTGTTAGGAATAGTAGGGAAGAACCATCACTCAAGAAAAGTATGTAGCTGTGTGTATGGTCCCACAGACAGTGCCCTCCACTGTCTCGAAGACCGTCACCCTCCCAGCCAAGCAGGACTCAACGGCTGACCACCTGCCCCACGGCGCCCCTGCACCCAAGTCCCAGCCTCTGCGTTCTTTGCTGGCACCTGCCTTGCCAACTCCTAGAACTAGACTCACCTTACTTTCACGCCTCGCTACCCTGCCGCGCACAGCACAGCCAGGACAGGCTGTGAGAGCACGACGGCTGCCGTCACTGCAAGTTAACGGTGTGCAACCTCAGGGTCTCGGCTCTCACCACTTCTCTGCATGTCCCAGTCTCTGTCCACAGCAGCCTTGCAGTCATCACCTTTCTCCTCAATGCACGTCTCTCTCTGTGGACCGTAACTGGGATCCGCTCAGAAAGTATGCCCTCCTACCACCTCTACAGCTTCCCTTCTCCTGCTGAGTCTAATACCTTTTCGTAACACCCTCTCCCCCCATGTCCAACCTCTCTGCTGGCTCCTTGCCATAGGCTTTGTTCACAAATATGTTTATTTCTCTCCAGAAATTGTCCTAAAACTACCAAGAACTAACAACAAATACTCGTCATTCCCTAATTCTGCACTAGGCCCTGAACTGAGCGCTGGACATGACAGCGCATCTCACTTATTCTCACAACCACCTGATGACACAGACGCTCTAATAACATCCCAACTTTACACGAGGAAACAGGCTCACTGAGAAGCACCTTGACCAAGGTCAAAAGATCAATAAGATAAACAAGGGGAATTTGTACCAAGCCCTCAACTACCCTATGTTCTGTCTATCTCCAGGGAACATTTGCTGAAGGTAGTCTGGAAACTCACAGCAGTAATGGGGGAGCCAGGTACCCTAACAGTCATGCCTGAGGATAGCCAGGAACAAGGAGCTGCACCTGAACTTCAGGAAGAGGATGCTGCACCCTCCCACACTGGAACCTCAAGGTCCTCTGGATCCCAAAGGGCTGCAGCAAAACCATTCCCACAGCCTCACTCCAGAGCTATGTAAGGCCCTCCGCCACCAGGTGGCGCACTACTCGCCTTCAACTCCAGAGAGAACTTATTCTTGGCTCAACCCCCTGATTAGGCAGTTTGGGGTGACAGCTCAGCTCACAGTTCAGAGCCAGCTTATAGATCTGCTGTAAGCTGCAGATGTGGGTGACATGCCAACCCTCAGTCCCCTCAGCAGCAGCTGAGAGAAGCTAGAGAAGCAAGAGGTGAAGCAGCTCAGGAGGACCATAACGTGCACAGAGCATACACACCAGGACTCCCCTCCTACCACAGACCTGGGACGCATCCTGACACCTCCCCACACTGGGCCCCACGTGCAATCCCTCGCGGAGACTGCCACCTCTGCCTCTCCACACAGAGACCCACTCCCCAGCTCCTGCATCGCTGGCCCTACACACGTCTGTTCACCTTCTGCAACCCTCACAGGCTCCACATGCACAAAGGCACTTCCATAAAATAAAGTGAAACAAAGTTTACATACCAATATTCTACCTTTACTAGAGTGCCAAGTACTCTAATTTCTGTTCTATAAAAAAAGCCCCAGTTGTGGTCCACTCAACTTCAAGAACCACTGATAGACCATCACAAGCCAAGGGGCTGACCACACAGAGTCTACAACTGTCTGGGCTCAAATCCCAGCTCTGCCACTTACTGTGACCTGGCACAAGCTGCTTATCCTCGGGGGTTTTGGTTTCTCACATGTAAAACCGGGATTACAGCAGCACTCACTGGGCCATCATGAGGTCCACCTGAGACAAGGAGGGCAGAGGATTCGGTGCACTGTCTGGCCCACAGCAGACAGATAATAAATAAAGCTGTTATTAAGGGCAATAGCAACAGAACCTTCATTCCCTTCAGACCCTCTTGGTCCCTTCTATTTCCTCCCCACATCTAAGTGATTCTCCCTTGCTGAAAATCCTATGATGTCTTCCAAATTGCCTACGACCAACTGTAAATCTTTAGCGTGTCCTCCGGGCCTCGTGGTCAGATTTCCTAGGATCCAGCGTTCTCTCAAGCCTTGTCTCCCCTCCTGCTCTTCTCCAGCCTCACTGCCCTTCCTCCTGCCCCACAGGCACCAAACTCCTTCCGACCTCAGGCTCTTTACTGAGGCCCACTCCCTGGACTTCTGTGGTTCAGCTGGCTACCTCCTCACCTTTTAGGTCTCAGCTTAAATGCTAACACCTTGCCTGACTTGTTTTCTGCTCTCAAGCATATAACAGAGTACCTGGCCCAATGCAGGCACTTCCTTCTGAATGAATGACTTGGTGTTTTTAGTACAAATCCAAAACCTGGATCATCTACATCTTCTTCCAAACACGGCACAGCCTGCTACTCCAATACGTATGCCACTGGATGAGCACAGAGATATCTCCTTTCCAGAGTCACAAGGAGTGAACGGGAGCCCCAGCTCACCCCTCTGGGAGCTGAAATGCACCTGCAAGACAAATGACCAAGAGCATGGCTTGGCACCTACAAGCACAGCCACCACACTGACTGGTATGAATGAGGCCCCTCGACCTTGACCTCAATGGCATGGAGCACAACAGAATGTTCTTCTGAAAATCAATTTTCTTAATTCTGAAAGCCATCCAAGGGTCAGCAGTCCATTTTTACCCAGCAGTGTAACGAAGTAATGACTAAATCAGGTGTATGAATAGCACACATCCTTCTATCAGAGTCCCCTTCTAACATTTCTCAAATCTAAAAAGTAAGATATAACACCTCCAGGGAACCTTCCAGACCTAAATTGTTAATTGATTAACACCAAATTTAGATTCCTATGTTACACATGATTTTTTCTACATACTATCGTTAAAGTTCAAAATAAGCGCTTGCTGACCTTGGCAAAGTGCTGACTCATTCAGTGATGCTGAGCAAGGATGAACAGACATTTCAATGCTTCCTCAATTTGGAAATAACCTCTGCTCTCTGCTCAGTATACACGACATAAGTTTTAATGCAGTGAGCACTTGATGTTTTTCTTTCAAAATCACAAAGAAAATGAAAAATGATGCTGTGGCTTTATCACACTTTAATACAATTAACTTTAAGGATAATTTACTTAAACTTTTAAAAACATCAGGTAACTATCGGATCAGAGCCAGGCCTACATCCTCTGTAGCAGACACTCGGAAGAGAGCTGTGAGGTCACGTCCACGGTATCCAAGAGCTGGCACTTCATCCACCTCCAGTCTCACAGGCCTGTGCTGTGCTTGACATTCTCGGCGCGGGAAGGCACCATCCACACCCAAGACCCTTTTAGAAGGAAAGACTGTCATCCAAACACCCTTCACCTTCCCTGAACGACGACGACGGTTTTCTACAAGTGCCACGCAACAGAGTGGGCTCCATGGAAACACGAGACAGTCCCTACATTCAAGAAGAACAGCCCTGGCCGGTTTTGCTCAGCGGTTAGAGTGTTGGCCTGCGAAACAGAGAGTCCCGGGTTTGATTCCCGCTAAGGACACATACCTCGGTTGCAGTGTGTCCACAGCCTCGGTTGGGGTCATGTGGGTGGCAGCCACTCGATCTGTCTCTCTCACATCAATGTTTCCCTCTCTTCCTCCCTCTCTCCCTCCCACTCTATCTGAAGATAAATGCAAAAAAAAAAAAAAAAGTCCTCCGGTGAGGATTAAAAAAAGAAGAAGAACATAACCTAGAGATGCTCAAACTAAAAATTATGCCTTGGGAACAAGGATCACTATAACCCATCTACATAGGAAGGTGAACATTTCTAAAGATATTTATTTGCAGTAAGTCTTCAGACAATAACTACTTTCTGGTCAATTCTCATTTAACCATAACATTCAACTAAAGAGAACAATGATTTCCAGAAGAGTTCTGTTTGTCAAGGGTTGGGGTGGGGGCATGGTGCATAAGTGACCAGTGAGTGACCCAGGATATCAGAAACGGTGCAACAAGTAACCGCCTTGGCCTGCACACTAAGCAGTGCTCTGATGGCAGCCTGGCCGACGCCCTTCTTTCCAGGAGCCACGTGGAACGTCCCCTTTCTCCTCGCAGCCTCCGCCTACCTCCACCTCCTGCAGCCCATTTTCTTCTGCCTGCCTCAACTGCAGGGCAGGGCTCCAGCACTCAGAGGAGGCACATTCCTCTCACCACAGCTCCTTGGCTCCCTCCTACACTTCAAGTTCCCTGCACCAGATCCGGCTACAGTACGCCCGACACCCCGAGTGCGAGTGCTCTGTGGACATTAGGGGTCCTGTCTTGTATTTCCACAGGGACGCAAAGACCCAACAGTGTCATGGGTGTCCACCTCCAGTCCTCTCTCTTTCCTTCAGGGCCTTTATAAAAAGGTGGCTCAGTGGTTGAGCATTGTCCCGGGCACCAAAGTCACTGGTTCAATTCCCAGTCAGGGCACATGCCTGGGTTGCCGGCTTGATCCCCATGTTCCACTCTCACATCGATGTTTCTTTCTCTCTCTCTCTCCCCCTTCATTCTTCTCTCTCTAAAAATCAATGAACAATAAAAAAAAAAAAAAAATTTTTTTTTTAATTCAAGTGGAACTGTGCACAGGAAAGTATTTCTTTAAAGACGTGGCTTTTCTTGTTACTATTCCCAATTCTGAAAGAACCTTAACATCAAAAAATCTGTGGGAATTTAAACCAGAGACAAGTCAAGTCAGCATTCTTCCCAACGTTCTGTCTGATGCACCTGCAGGAGAGCCAGGAAGAATGACTCAGTGACCAAGATTTGCTGTTTTCTGTAACCTTTGGCAGATCTTAAACATCACACTGGCTTAAACATCATATCTAATCATCACATTTTCTAAATCAACTTCTCTCAGTCTTATGAAAACAATCTAAAGTATGACTGGGTAAGGTACAAGGATGGATATATCAAAAAAGGCTGCATGAAAAGGAAAACCCAAACGCCCTTGTTTTGAAGAACTTTTACAATATAAGATCACTACAATCTGCAGTTCGTGATTATTACAACATCATGTGAGGTTCCAGTCAGGGAAAGTTATATTTTTTCCCCCATTTATTCTTCCTAATATTAAAAATTATATACTTGGTATAAGTCCTTATCTAAAATCATAAAGCTAAAGTTATGCTTAGAGAGGAGCAGTCTGAATGGTTAGAGGAGTCTGAGAAAGTTGTTTTCAGATTCACCTACTAAGAGGTCAAAAACAAAAGGTAAGTGTTTTACTTCCCAAGTCAACAAATCCAACTTTGATGATTCTGGGTAGTAAGTTTAAAATAGCTTGGAAGGGAAGAGAGAAGTGAAGGAACACAGGTAAGCCAAGCTTCGGAACTAAAACAAGAATAATTGATTCCACTGTTATACTTTCTTACTACAAAGAACTTAAAAAACAGTGAAGTATTTTATTTGCTTAATGTATTTAGCAGCTACTTGATCCTAAAAGGATTGTCTATCTTAATGGAATATGACTATGATAAGAAAATATGAATTAGCAAGTGCAACTGGTCCAGACCAATAATGCTAATTTACCAAATACATATTTTTTATCATGTACTTGTCAGTCACTATTTCATTTATCAACTTTGAGGTTATGATTACATAGAACAAATTGCACTATTTAAAGTGTACAATTCAGTGAGTTTTGACACTTGTATACGTGCACAAAACTACCACCCTAATCAAGACATAGACGTTTCCATCACTCCTCAAATGCCACATGCCCCTTAAGGGCTCTCCTTCCCTGTTCCCCTGGCCCCTGGTAACCAATGATTTGTTTAATGCATTTCCTATAATTTTTATATAAGTGAAATCATACATTATGTTCTCTGGTTTCCGGTTTCTTTCACTCAGTTTAATGACAATCATATTGTGTACATCAGCTGTTTTCTTTTTACTGCTAAACAATATTCCATTATACACATATTCCACCATTCGTTTACCCATTTAACTACTGGTGGACGACTGTATGAACATGGACAACTGCAGCATCCAGTTCGGGGTTGCTGTGACAAAGCTTCAGTGAACACCTGCATGGACACACACTCGTTTCCTTGGGTAACTGAACACCTAGGAGTGGAGAGCTGAGTGCTGTGGTAGGGTTATGTTTAATTTCTTAGTAGTTGCTAACCCGTTTTCCAGAGCACTGCTACCAGCAGTGGGTGAAGAAACCAGCTGCCCCTCACCCCACCGCCCTGGTGCTGTCAGTCTTTTCCATCTCAGCCACCCTGGGAAGTGCTCAACGAGGCCTCGCTGTGGTTTTCATCTGTATTTCCTGATGGCTGATGGTGCGGAGCATCTTTATGTGTGTTTACGGCCATTTGTGCATCTTCTTTTGTGAAATGTCTGTTCAATTCTTCTGCGTATTTTTAACTGGGCTGTTTTATTCTTTTCACTGAGTTGTAAGAGCCAGAAAATTTTTGATTAGGATTGCAATGAATCTATGTACCCATTTGGGGAGAACAGATATTTAACAAATTGAGTTTTCTGACGCACAAACATATCATATCTCCCCATTTACTTAGGTCTCCTTTAATTTTGGTCAGCATTATTCCAATATTTCTAGTAAAAAATATTTTTTGTTAAAATTTATTGCCAAGTATTTTGCTTTTTGTAGTTACTCTAAACAGACTTGTTTAACTTCACTTCCTGGTTTTCTGCTGCTACTCCGTAAACATAAAATTGGTTTTTTAAATGTTAATCTTGAATTTTGCAACTTTACTTAAATCACTCATTAGTTCAGATAGCTGCTGTGTAGATTCCTTAGGATCTCCTACGTACACAATCACGTCATCTGCAGAGAGACAACGGTGTGTCTTTCCCACCTTTGCCCTGGTTCTTTTTCCCCTTAGTACAATGACTAACTAGTGAGTGGTGACAGAGGGCATCCTTGCTTTATTCCTTTATTTTGAAAGTGCTCAATAGTTCGCCATTAAATATGATATTAACTGTAGGTGTTTTAAGATGAGCAAGATGGGCAGAAAGGGAGGTGCAGTAGTTACTATCCTGGTTAACTTAGGGCTTCTAGAAAAAACTGAGGGGGCAACAAAGAATAAAAATTCCAAAAAATTCCCCCAAAGGAGTAAACTTCCCAAAATGAGCCTCCTCCCCTCATCTCTACCCCACTTTCTAGCATTCATCCCAGGCATCCCTGAGCTCCCACAGTCGGGGCTGGAGATGAGGAAGGGTGTCATCAGGGAGCTCGGCTACGCACCGAACGACTCCATCACAACCTGCAGACACAGGGCCGGCTGCTTGAGGGGTCACTGCGTGGACAGCGTTTACAGCTTGATGACTCCCCTGCCAGGTGAGCAAGTTACTTCACATCCCCTGACAATTCCTTTTTTTTTTTTCTTTTTCTTTTGTAAAGTAAGGACAAGGATAGTACTTTTGTTGGAAGGATCAAATGAAGTAATATATACAGTGTTCTTAGAACACCGGCATGTAGTGAGTGCTCAATAAGCGTTAGCTGATATCTGAGTCTGATGTAGAGCTGTTGTGAGTGGCACAGGAGACAGAGAGCCTGCAGGGAAAGGGGACAACATGCGGCCCAGTGCCCAGGACTGCAGACACCGCTCACTCGTTTTCAGAACAGACACACAATGTAAGATTAAGTATAGTTATAGCACGAAACGTAAATACTATTAACCCTGACAAAATAAAGGTAAACTGACAGGCTGGGAGATGAATCAGAGAGAACGGGAAGGAAAGAAGGTATGTCTATACAACTTACAATCTCTAAGTCAAGAAAGTACTTCCTTAGATTAATGAGACCAAAGTAAAATAATAGTAATAATGAGTAATTTCAAGTTGTAGAGGTGACCAAGAACAGGAATAAAATAATTATAAATACAGGTAGGAGGGAAGGTAGAAGCAAACAAAAATCCAACATCCAGGGTAACAGGAAACCAACAGAAAATGTCTTAGGTTCACAAATAAACTGAGGTATAAACATCTCAGAGACAGAGAGGTAAGTAAGAATTAAATAGCAAAAATGGATGACATGAATATTATCCATGAAGCAGAATCAGAGGTAGGATGGGGTACAACAGATGAGGCTGCTTTATGATAAATCTCTGTATTTTTTAAAAACAACATGTATTACTTTGACAAAAACACAAACTAAAAAAGATGTTTAAATAGATAGTAAACCAAAAAGCAAAACTCAGTTAGGTCTAAATTGTTGATAACTTGGTTGTAAGTCTTAATGCAACTTTTAAAGACTCTACAAATAGAAAAGGAATTTGATAAAGAGAGAAAAAAAAATCAACCTTTACCTGAAATCTTAGATACTGAATAGAAACTAGGAGATGGGGAAGGTAGAAAGAAATACAGTTAAGAGTTCTTCTTGTTTGGGAACAATGTCACACACACTCTTTAATATTTATATTGACAGCACTTGCGGGGTCCTGTGCGGAAGGAGCCACAGAGCATGGCGCCCGCCTCCCGGAGCCTGAGGACCCTGCTGCGCTTGCCCCAGAAAGCCACTCACATCAAAAACTGCTCTTTGCTTTGGTTAGAACTGTTCACTAAACCACGAGCTGACTCTTGGAGAAGACCAATAAAATGGACAAACTTCTGCAAAGTTTCACTGAGGCAAAATGAGAAAAAAATGAATACAAAGCATACTGCAATGACTCTTCTCTTAAAATAAAATGTCTTGACCCTTCCCAGACCCTGCTATCTACAGTGAAATTCTCTGCTCCCCTTTGCTGAGCTCCCAGAAAGAGCCGTTTATATTCACAGCATCCCCACTCCGCCTTCCCAATGTCAGCTGAGCCCACCACCAGGCTTTGCCCTCCCTCCATGCGGTGAAAACCACTCCATGAGGACCAATGGCCTCCCTCTGCCAGGCGGCAAACTGGCAATGTTCTCACACAGCATCCCAGCAGTCAACAGGGGAGTCATTCCCTCCCTGGAACCCTCGCTCCACTTGGTTCCCAGGGTACCACAGTCCCGATTTCCCGTCGTACTAGCACCACTTAGCACTCTCTTTGGTGGGCCTCCCCCTCTTCCAAACCTCTAAATGCTGGAGAACCCAGGGCTTAACCCTTAAATCTCACTTCTTTTTTTTTAATCCTCACCTGAGGATATGTTTATTGATTTTAGAGAGAGAGGAAGGGAAAGAGAGTGAGAGAGACAGAGAAACAGCAATGTGAGAGAGAAACTTCAGTCAGTTGCCTCCCAGGGATCGAACCCGCAACATTTTGGTGCACAGGACGATGCTCCAACCAACCGAGCCACCTGGCCAGGGCTCTCCTCTTCTTTGCACACACTTCCTAGGTGAACTCACGCAGACCCACAGCAAGGACATGCTCACTCTTGAGGGCAGTGCATTCTCACATCTACATTTGCACCCATCGTGATTTCACGTATGCAACTGCACACTCCAACTACTACTTGTGTATCCAGAAGGCATCTCACACTGAACATATCCAGAAACCTTGGTTCCTCTAGATACATATCAAAACATTAACAATGGTCACACCTAGGTAATTTTTGCTTATTTCTGCATTTAAATTCTTAATCATAAACACCTATTACTTTTTAATCAGAAAAAAATAGGCAATAACTATAAACAAAGAAAAAAAATGTGCCTTCATTAAAAATACAGTTCATAATTGTATAGCAGGCTAAAATAAAATGATGCTGTGAGTTGGAAAAAGAGAACCCTGGGGAAGGAAAAGAAAGGAAAGACCCATCAAGACCTATGACCATGAACAAGCAGGTGACTCCCAGCCTTATCTCACAAAGCTCTCTGGAAAGGATAAAGTGCTAACAAACACACAGATTATGAAATGAAAGGAAAACCAATTTTAGGTCGTTTTAACACTGCCAACAGGATAGCATGGGAATGAGCAGGAGTCCTGAGATAGAATTAAGTTTTGCCGATATTTCCAACTGTGTGATCTTCTGTAAGACACTTCACCTCACACTCAAGTCCCCTAAGGAAAGCACCACCATCACTCTAAGGATTGGATGGTTTGGCACCAAGCTTGGCACACGATCAATATTTTATCACTATTATTGCCACCATTATGCAAGTGACCAAAAGAAAACCGCATTTTAAAAGGTTCCACAAACCCAAGAATTGAGTTACAAAACACAGAGATTCCTAAACCTTTAAAAATAAAAATTCAGTAAGCCTAATAAAGATCTCAATGAGGTAAAAAGAAAATATTAAAACTGCACAAGCCTGCTCAAGATAATTACCAATTTCACAAGGCTGAAGATTTTCTAATTACGAGAGCACATTCAACCAGTATGACCCACTTCCCCACTTCTGTTACAGAGGAAGGAACTGAAGCCCTCAAAGGGTCAGTAATTTAAAAGTTGAAAAGGTCTTCTGCCCAGGTCCAAATATTACATTTTAATTCATGTTCCATGACCTGTGTGTGTGTGTGTGTGTGTGTTGAGGGTGGGGAGGATAAAAGTAAAGAAAGGTTTCAGAACAAGGAATAGAGGGAAATGCCTCAAGTGTCCTCTGTTTGGGAGAAAAACAATGTTAAGCAGATTAAAAGGGCATTTAAGTAGTAAATTTTCCTTTATTACTCAATATTTTGTAAATTAATTTCTTGTGAACACTTCCTAGATTACATAATCTCATACAGCACTAAGAGGAGCCTGACACTGAACTATGAACGTGTATCAAATTCTATAGTTATACCCAACTACATATGGAAAATTCGAGGACAGAATGCTAGGAGACATTTCACTAAAAGTTACTTTCAGCCCTGGCCGGTTTGGCTCAACGGTTAGAGTGTAGGCCCTCGGACCAAAGAGTCGTAGGTTCGATCCCTGGCCCGGGGTTGGGGTCATGCAGGAATCAACCAATTGATGTGACACAGCGATGTTTCTCTCTCTCTTTCTCTCTCTCCCTCCCTCCCACTCTATCTGAAAAAAAAAAAAAAAAGTCACTTTCAACACAGAGCATCAGTGTCCATGCCCTACATTCAAATTAAAATACAAGGCATCCCAGAAAAATGTATACCCAATTTGAATGATTATAAAGTTAGTGTTTATTAACATACAGTTAACTTTCAAAATTTTAAAGACTCTACAGAAATGCATAATTTTTTTTCAATGCCTGATTTGAAACTGAGGACTGTTCCAGTCCAGGCATTGCTGATAACACGAAGCAATGGAATCGCACACACCAAGAACCATTCCTCACAACAGCGGCCCTCACTTCCTCTACTGCTGTCGGTTTTATGCTGTAAACTTTATCTTTTATGTATCCCCATAAAAAAAGTCTAGTTGATACATTCTCTATGTTCAAAGCTTAGTGTGGCTTCACTCATTATTTCAAATCAGTTAAATCTGAAAAAGAGTGAAAATTAAGTGCATTATCAGTTGCTAAAGTGTGCATACATTTTTTGGGACACCCTATAAAGAGTCTTCATATATCATTTTGTTTTCAAACTGTAAAAATTATGACCATAATCCAAATTATTTACTCCTGATCACCCAGAGGAAGCAAAAGCCCTAGAACAAGATCAAGGTCAGAATGAGCCTCTGTAGACCTCAGAGTTGACACACAGTATGCAAAGTAACTGAAAAAAGTAAAACAGAACCACCCAAAAAGTGCCTGTCAAATTTCCAACCATTCCTTAAGCAACATCTCGCTCTGATCCATAATAAATTTGAGTCACAAAAAAGAATTAAGAGAAAAAAAAGTAGCTATTTTAATTGCTATTTTAATTAAACAAAGCAGCAGCTACAGGAGCAATTGGAATATTAGAGCATGAATCATAGAATTATAACTTTTTAATTTAAATAGAGTATTAAATTAAAATGATTTATTTTTAAAAACCTAACCAACTAATCCCTGAGAGCCACCATAATGGTATAGTATCTCAACATACACAGTTGAAACTAAAATGCTAAAGTCCAGTTCTTGTTATTTTCATTTGTTTGTTTTTTCATAATCCTCACCTGAGGACATTTTTTTTTGCATTTATCTACAAATACAGCGGGAGGGAGACAAGGAGGAAGAGAGAGAAACATCGATGTGGGAGAGACATATCGACTGGTTGCCACCCACACAACCCCAATCGGGGCTGGGGATAAAATGCAACTGAGGTACATGTCCTTAGCGGAAACCGAACCCGGGACTCTCTGGTCCGCGGGCCGACTCTCTAACTGCTGAGCCAAACCGGCCAGGGCCTAGTTCTTGTTATTAATGGTAACTTCTGAAATGGGGGTTTCCAAGCTATAGACTTTCCACCAAAGTCCTCAACAGCTACTTTCCAAAAGATAATAATCACAAGATTTAGTCAAAAAATAATTCGAGGCCTGTTAAAAGAAAAAGGTGACATAGTTCTCAGTTCAGATATTATTTTCAGAACAACTGAGTAGGTAAATACTATTGTTTTTGAGACAAAATTATTTTGGCCATATTACAAGTCTTTTTTCTAAATTCTATCTAAAAAAGTAATACCATTCCAGAAGTCCACCCTAACCATTTGTCACAGCCTTTATAGTTATCAAAAAAAAAAAAAACTATGAGCAATTAATTTCTATTTTGCAAATGTAGAACACTAAGTTACAATATTAACATTATTTGTCTGCCTTTCATACACCATACAAAGCACAAAGCCTGGGTTGTGACGAAGAAGCAGGAACAGCAGGTGCAGGTCCTCTGAGTGGTCAGGAGCCCTGCAAGAACTCTGCACGTACTTAAAAGTGGCGTTATTCTGGAAGTCTGAAAAGAATGTCAATAAGCTAACCACAGGTCAGCTTTCCCTCCTAAAAGGAGAATGTGTGTAGAGAAAGAGTGATGTTCCTATCTGTACCCCTGATTTAAGAGTTTGGGTTCCAGAGAATCCTCCCCTTCCAGTCCACGGACCGACCATTGTATTCAAGCCAGGCTAGCTTCGTCACCCAGTGCGAGCCACAGACCCTGCAGGTGGGATGCCCTGAAGATTGAGAGAGCACGGTTCTCCTGGTACATACACAATCAGAAGTGGCAAGACACCATCTATTCTCCTTACCCTAAAAGTATTAGGAGAATGGCAAGGGACTTTAGAACTGTTTAGAATACTGAACAAAACATATTCCTTCTGTATGTCATTTCTTGGATAGATAGGGCATATTCAATTTTTAAACCATTTTCAAACAAAACATTTATTTGACTGACCTGATTGTAAAAGCAATACTTGGTAACTGTGCAAAACATAACGAGATAGAACAGGGAAATATCGCCCAAAGTTCCAAATACAAAAACAAGCATTTTATCCCTGTGCTCGGCAGTGTGTGTCTGCACACGGCATGTCTGTGTGCCAGGTATATCCACAATTGGTGTGTATCCGTGTGCCGTGTCTGTGTGCCGTGTGCGTGTACGATTGGTGTGTCTGTGTGCCGTGTGCGTCTACGACTGTTGTGTGTCTGTGTGCCTGTTGGGAGCGGTGTCACTGGAACAGCAACCACCACGGTTTGACATAGTCCCAGGTGAGCTCCATGGTTTGACATAGTCCCTGGAGAAGTGGATTCACTGCGTGGCAGGAATCACAAAGAACAATGACTGAAGATATAAAATAATGGGAAAATAAAAATGCAGGATGGCAACTGAAGGAGACTAATCTTTGCTTTCTCTATCTGTTAGCTGTCTGTTAGGAATCATTATAGAAGTAACATGTAGATGATTAATGATGTAGAGTGTAGAAAAGATTGCAGGAAGAAAAGGCAAGAAAATAATAAAGATTTAGGATAGGAATGTGGAAGCTTGGAAGGATCTCAGGAGGAAAGGTCAGGAGTCTAAGAGGATGTCTGCGCGAAGGATAAAAATAGTTGATGATTAACATATAATATACCTAAGAGCTGGGTAAACAACCAAAAGAATGTCTGTACTTATTTGCCTAAAAGGTTTAGAGGAAATAATGTAACCTGCAGATGTATATAAATAAAGATTCTGCTAGCCTAAAGAAGAAGAAAGATCAAGCACCTTCTGTCTCACACGTCTTTCTCTCCCTGACTCTGTTCACACCTTTGGGAACCCTGGACCTGCTGAGGCTGGACCCCGGCATGTGCCGTGTGTGTCTACGACTGGTGTGTGTCTGTGTGCCGTGTGTGTCTATGCCATGTGCATCTACAACTGTTATGTCTGTGTGCTGTATGCATCTACGACTGGTGTGCGTCTGTGTGTCGTATGCGTCTACGACTGGTGTGCATCTGTGTGCCGTGTGCGTCTGTGTGCTGTATGCGTCTACGACTGGTGTGCGTCTGTGTGCCGTGTGCGTCTACGACTGGTGTGCGTCTGTGTGCCATGTGCGTCTACGACTGGTGTGCGTCTGTGTGCCGTGTGCGTCTACGACTGGTGTGCGTCTGTGTGCCGAGTGCGTCTACGACTGGTGTGCGTCTGTGTGCCGTGTGTGTCTGTGTGCCGTATGCGTCTACGACTGGTGTGCATCTGTGTGCCGTGTGTCGTGTGCGTCTATAACTGGTATGTCTGTGTGCCGTGTGTGTCTATGACTGGTGTGCATCTGTGTGCCGTGTGCATCTACGATTGGTGTGTGTCTGTGTGCCGTGTGCGTCTATACGCGGCATGTCTGTGCAGTGGTGGCATTAGCAGCAGACAGGAAGACACTGCTGACCCAGCACTGCTCACCCCTCCTGTTCTAACCAAACCCTGACTGTGCTCACAAAGCTCCTCTCCACCTCAGGCCAGGTGTTTCCCGGGAAGTAGTCTCCAGTCCCAACTCAAGATGAACTGTGATCCATTTCAGGCCATCCTGATGGTTCTGTTTCCCTTGACACTGGCTGATCAAGCACGAGCTTATGTGCAGTGTTGGCCCATGAACCTCTGAAGAGGAGAGAGTCAGGCTGGCATCTACTATGAGGCTTTGAGAAAAGGTTTTCTCACTGACAAAAAGACATCCCAGGAAAAAATAGTCTTCTACCAAGAAACTCAGTCATATTTAATGACACTTGAACTTGTGGCAGCCATCCTGAAACCATAAGACAAAATAAAGACACATCTTGGATTTTCAACCTCTCCCACTGACCTTAATGTTAAATACATACATACACAACCTCTGTGACCCAATCTTCCCTACTAAAATCTCTCCTCTGCTCGTCTTCATGGCTGAGCTTCTCGAGAGCTGTCAGAACAAGCTGCTTCCTCCACTCAACCATTCGTCTATCACTGACACTCTTCATGCACACGGGTTCCACGGAGCCACAGCTCTCACCTCCGAGGGTTCCAAGGCACACTTTACATATTGCCATCACAGCAATTAACACAGGCTATAGGATTGGTCTGCTTGTCTATCAGACTATAACTTGTGAAAAGTTCAGTATTGCCAGTATCTACAAAAGTTCCTGGTATATAAAGGGATCAATATTTGTTTCATAAATCAAATGAAAACTAAATAGCAGACGTGTAATCATACCACGAATGCTGAAACAAAGTTAGCAACCGCACTACACACACCAAAAGCAGACTACATGCTCGTGTGTAACTTCAAGACGGGCAGCAGGCACAGGAAGAGAAGAAACGGAAGTGCCCTCAACTTAAAAACACAGTGATTCCTCACTTCCCAGAGACTGGAGAGCTGCTCCGAGTCCACTCAGCAGAAGGGGGACGACGTTTCCACACCGCTATCTGGGGAGCAACGGCAGGGCAGTGCCAGTACCTGAGCCCCTCTGCCACTGCTGAGCACACCTCTCAACCTGCCCACAGAGGAAAAGGTGTCCCAGCCCCGCTGAGGTGAGAAACAGACCACAAATTAGGCCACTGACAACGGGCATGCCTTCAGAGGCAAACACATTTTTTCCAAAAAAAAAAATGTATCTAGAGTTTTAATAGTATTTGTAACAGTCCTTTTACCACAAAGAGCCAATTAAGCAGGCAAAACGACAGTAACTATAGACTCACCCCTAATTGGCATCTTCTTTGAATTCTCTGATGACGGATGGGAAGGAAGGCTTGTAACCCTAGCCATCTGGGCGAAATCATTTTCTACTTCAAAAGTCTTTTACTAATTTGGAAGAAGAAATTAAAAGAGCCAATGGCTTTTTTTCTTACTCCTCTAATTTAAGTGATAAATTCTGTCTTAAGGAGAGCCCTGAGCCATTCTGAGAATACTTCTCCAAAAAACAGAGTAAATAAGAAGACTTGGGTATCTTGAGAATGAAAAGTGTCCTGGGTCAAGATATGATAAGCATTCTACATTTTTTTTAAATAATATTTAAGTGCAAAATACACACTAATGAAATTACTGATTTTACCAAAAAAACATGTACTACAAAATGACAACCAAAAATTACAACCTAATAGATGTATTAAAAGACTAATAAATATTATATAGCTACATATTTACAGCAATCTCCGATGGATGAGGAACCTCTTCACTGATTTTCTGACTCCCAAAAGAAGCTGGCACACATTACAGGAGGAGTGAGGTATTAGGATACGAAGATACAATAACTGGACTTGAGTGGATGGGTATCCCCGTTTCATAAGAGTTCATCTCCTTAAGGCAAAATCATCTACGCTGGGATCATAAATGATGAAGGCAAGTCAGTAAAAAGAAGAAATCAGTGAGAAAAAAAGAGGAGATGGGGGCAAGATATTTCCCTTACTATACTATTTAGTCTACAACCTCGAAGGTGGGATACTGCCAAAAATGACCCCTATATAAAACACTTTTTAGTGTAACTCCACTTTAACAACGGATGGGAAAGTGGAGCGAAACTGTCCCACTATAACTGATCCAACCTAAGGAAGGACAAGCAAAAAAGTGAAAACAACTTTACCAGATAGAAGCTGGGAATAACTATTTTATTACAAAAATACCCTTTTGAATGAGTTTCCTAAAGCAATTAAGAACACGATTTAGATTTCCTTTTCACAGAACGTGAGCTGCACAGCTTCAGCAGCACTGAGGTAACACTGTGACCTGCGCCAGTGCCGAGGGGACCCAGCAGCCCACCAGCTTGGCTGCATGTCCACAGTGACCCTGCAGAGCCAGTGACAACCAAGATGCTGGCGACCACTATCTCCTTGTTCCTGTGTTTGCTTAGGGGCCATTTTTATTATCCTATTAATGTTCTCTAAGCTGTCCCTGATCCTACACAAAACAAAGGACCTCTTTGTAACAGAGGAGTGATGATATTAAAGGGAAGTTTTAGATACATAAGAACTTTAACACCTAGACATTCCGAGTTATATTTTGTTCAAGTCAATCCTAGGTCAATTACAGGTATTAAAAAAAGTCACAAGACAAATTTTCTTTCTATCTCAGGAGATGAACTAAAAGAATGATTTCAATCCAGCTGCTCCCTCAATATTTACACCAGAGATGAAAACAGAAAGAATCCTGAATGATCAAGAGTATCAACTCGGTACACATCTAACACAGCTTAATCTCAGACACAACACATAATGTCCTCTCCTTCAGTTTTAAAAATTCCCAAGTTTCAAGACCACAGAACTAAAATGAATCCATATTGCACGACCAGTGCAGCAACCAATAATTTACTGAACAAACACGGTCAAGGCACACTGAATGGTCCACAGGAGATAAAACAGAAGACATCGTCATGACCAACGAACTAGCACGCTCGTAGAAAGGATGATCCAGATGTTCGATACAACCTTTCTCAATTACTAACAGGTGCAGGAAGCCATATGATAAAACTGCACTGTTCATCACAGATGAATTTTCTGTATCAGCATAGGCATGTCATTGAAAGAAAATACAATACTTAGAAGTAACTGGCAGGTAAATTTACATTCCAAATGTTTCCAACAAACTGCCCAGGAATGAGAATCAAGAAATGAGTTCTGTCCTGATGCGGATAAGCAGGGAGGGAGCAGACAGGTTACTGAACCTGCCCAACCACAATGTCCTCAACCAGAACGTGAGGAAGAGACTAGATGCAGATGCCAAGTGTCTTTATTTCTTCAAAAGCCAATTCCAATTAACCGGCAATGACTGCCCCTAGAGCATTTCGCTGAGGCTGTTAGATTCCTCTCGGCCCTGAGAAGCTGGGGGTTTCACTTACTACAATGTCCCTATGAGCTCTTTCTCCAGCAGCAGGACCTGTTGCTCACCGACACGCTGGTGAAAGTCTATATTTTACCTGCAGTCCTGAAATATTTACTCTCTCCGAAGGTCCTGGATCTGGCAAATAGTATTCAAATGACTGTATCTTGAGCTCCAGTAAATTATCTTATTTGGCATATTTTTAAAATCAAAATAGTTTCATAAATCATTGATTCCACCACATAAAATGCACCCTCCATTTAGCAGAAAGAACCCTCAGGAAATGCAAGTTTTAGGGTTAAAGCGATTCTCCCCTTAGTCAGATGGTAAATACTGATCGTCCCCCAGCATGCCTAGAAGGTTTTCTGAGTAAGCTCCTTCTCCTAAGGAGGGAAATCCCACTTGCCAAGTGACCCGCTAAATGTGTAGTCTTAGTAATCACTGTTAAAGGGGGTGTGCGCGTGGCCCCAAAAAATGCAGACTTACAAGGAGAAACAGGTACAGAGTAATTTTTTTAAATTTTATATCTAAATCGCACTCCAATGTACAGACTATCTTCAGGAGTTCCCACTGGATCCTTTCACATATTACTACACCTCAGATCATACACATTAAACAAACCAACCACCTAGCTTGTCTCCAAATTCAAAATACATGATATCAAACATAAAGGGCAAATCTGTCTTTTTTAATTTCCCTTCCCAGACACCAACAATGTAATAAATGTACACTCAAGCTTCTAATTTTAAAATATAAAAAGAACAGACCTACATATACAATAAAAATTAAGTGAATATTTAAAACATTTTGAAAGAATCAGGAAATCGGGGTGTCTTTTTAAGTACTCCCGTTGTTGAATGTTACTCGCAGTGGTTAACAAATTCTTTATGTACCCCAAAAGAAAAAGTGGGTCATGCACCCACATTATGTGCTTGTACTTGTGTTAATCTGTGTCTTTAAGTTAACGTCTTTCTGATTTTACAAAAAAGTAAAATTTTTAGTCAAAGGTTTCCTATTTTCTTCCAAATGAATAATTTTGCACCTCACCTTAGAAACCCTACTGCTAAAAAAAAAGGAAAGAAAGAAAAATCATGATTTCTAATCTCCTCTAGTCCCAAATTTAGAACAAAATTAACCTTTTTTAAAAATGGTTTAAGTAAACCACCACGACGGAAGGAGTCACCCTCTGAGCACAGGTAAGGGGCGGACCCCGCACACCTCCGAGCAGCGGGCGGCGGGCTGCGTGCGGGCGCCGCACCGACCAGGACGGACGGACGGACGGACGGACAGGCCGGGACCCGCGCCGCGTCCCCGCCAGCAGCGCCCCGCGGGAGCGCGCGGAGCCGAGAGGAAGCGCCCGCGGTCTCACCCCAGTCCCGAGACATCAAGTTCGCCTCCAGCCGCACGGCCGCGGCTCCGCAGCACCCGCCCGGGGAACAGAGCGGGCGCCGCGGAGGACAAACGCAGCCACACGGGGTCGGCGGCCGTCGGGCCAGCTGGGCGCCCCTGGGCCTCAGCCCCGGCCCCGGCCCCGGCCGCAGGCGCCCCCCGGTGCGGGCACGTGACCCGGCTCCCGCAGCGCCCGCGTCGCCTCCCGGGCCGGTCCCATGACTCAGCGGCCGCCTGGTCGCGGAGCCGCCCACCTGCGCGCCCGCCCGGCCTGCGCTCCCCGCGGGCCCTGGACGCTCCGGCGCCCCACGCGCGCCAGCCCTCGGGGCGCACGGGCCGGGGCGAGCCGCCGGCAGCTCCCGTGGGTGCCCGCGCGGCGCCGACCCCCGCAGGACCGCGGCCCCGCCGGGCTTTGTCCCCGTCCCGCTCGCCCTCGCCCCGCCCACCCCGCGCGCCCGGCCCGCACGGCTCCGACGTGTCGCCCGCGCCGCACACGGGAGGCGGGCGGGCAGCAGGACCGCGCGGAGCCGGGCGGCCCGGACCCGGTGGCCGGCGGGCGGGAGGGCCGGGGGCGGCGCCCGGGAGAAGGACGGCGCGGCCGGTCAGCGGAGGGCCGGCGGGACCCCTTCCGGCGGACGCGGCCACTTCCAGGAACCGGGGCCGCCGCCAGCCCGCGGCCGGCTACGCGCCCCCGCCCAGCAGGCAGCCGCCGGGCCCTCCGCGCCCCCGCCCAGGCCCGCAGCCGCCACCGCCGGACCCCGGGGCAGGCCACTCACCGGAGCCGAGGCGCGGCGCGGCCCGACTGACGGCGGCGAGCGAGCGGGGCAGCGGTCAGGTGACTCGCCGCCTCCCAGCGCCGGCCGCCGCTCCCCGCCCTTCTCCTCAGCAGCTCCGGCGCCGGCGCCCCGCCCCTCCCGAGGCCCCGCCCCCAAGGCCCTCCTCGCGAGACCCCGGCCCGCCCTCCCCGGGGCGCCGAGGCCCCGCCCCCAGGCCCGCCTCGCGAGACCTCGCCCCGCCTTCAGTGGAGGCCCCGCCCCCGAGCCCGCCTCGAGGAACCTCGCCCCGCCCTCACGAGAGGCCCCGCCCCGCTGCCCAGAGTCCCCAGTCCGCGCGCGGCTCTGGCGGTAATCCCGGCCGGAGGCTGCATCCACGCGGCCTGAGCCCACGCCGGGCTCGCGGGGGACGGGGCTCGGGAGGCGGCGACGGGGTGCGCTCAGCCGGCTGCTGAGAGTTCCCGCCACGCGAGGACGCCGCCTTCCCTGCTGCGGGGGAAAGGGGGAGGGTGGCGCTCCCTCGCGCACGTGCTGCCCGGAGGCCCGCACGGAGCGCCCGCGCGCGTCTCCCCAGCCCCTCGTGTCGCCGGCGGGAGCCCGGGCCGCGCTCCTCCCGCGCAGTCCTCGTGGGGGGGGCGCCCAGGTTCTCTTGGGAGTGCAGCTCGCGGGTGGGCGAGCCTCGCTGCACCCAGGGCGCAGGAAGTGTGCGGCAGCCCCGCTCCGTCTCACAGAGGCACAGGGACCCCTCGCGCCGCGGCTGCCGGGCAGCTTGGAGCCGGGTGCGGCGCCCTCGGTGCGGCGCCCCGCGGTGACACCCGAGCAAAGCGGCATCTCTGCGAAGCGATGCGCACGTGGCACAGCCTTGCTCATCCATCTGCACGAGATGAGACCACGCTGGGACCCCGCGCCACCAACCCGACGGTTGGCTTCGGAGATCAGGGGGAGAGAGACGAGAGACCGGTAGAAATTGGTGGCCGAACCGCAGCAGCACCAGGGTGTGGGGACCCATTCCTGAACCCAGGCGCTCCCTGGGGGAAAAGGCGACCAGCATGATAGTTGGAGTGCTTGTTAAAATGCAGATTCCCAGGCCCTGCCAAAGAGTCTGATTTCATAGGTCTGAGTGGGGCCCAAAGATCTGCATTTTTAATAGTGACGCAGATGGTCTTCAAACCACACTTGAGAGGTCCTGAGTTAGAGCTCATGGTGCGTAGTATGGCCAGGGAGAAAAATGAAACTAGAGAATGAAATAAAACCAAGTCCGAATGGGAAGGGCCTCACCACATGCCTGGAGTTTGCAATTCACCCCGTGGGCTGAAGGGAGTGGGTAGAGGTCTTTCAGTCATCTGATTGTTTTTACAAGCTAATTCTAGAGAGCCTCACTCCAATTCCAGTTGCCTTAGCTCCTTTTGTCTTTAAATATTCATTCATTTATTCCATCAACAAAATTGTGGGGAGGATCAAAAAATGGGCTTTAAACTGTGAGGGTTACCAAGATGAAATCAGCATAGGTCTCACCAACTTGAAAAGCTGCCAACTGACACATCGTCCCTCAGAAGTAATATGGATGGAAGCCACACCACCCCTACCCCCCAGGCTGGAAGGTTTTTGTGGGAAAATGAACATGTCTTATTAGAACACAAAGAGGACTTCCTGGAGCAGATGGACAAACGCCACAGTGCTTACCTAATTTCTAAAATAAAAGGTAAGCTGAAGGGAACGTAGCCTCTGGCTTGAGATGCCCACAAGTCTAAGATTTTTTTTAGGCAGAAAAAGAAAAGAAGACAGTATTGGAGCAGAAGAACTCGATGGAACTGAGGAGCTGCTCAGATACCAGCTTTAACAACAAGCAGAGCGGCTCCACTCAGCGCCCAAGTGGGGAAATATTTCAAAAATCAGTTGGAGCCTGCCGTGGCCCATAGATGGCCTCAAAATGCTGTCCCTATCCCATCAGGAAGGAGAGTTTGTTTTCCATGCCATTGAGTCTGGCTGGCCCCGTAACTGCACAGACAAGAGAACACGCAGAAGTTATAACTGGCAGTTCTGCGTCTGGTCCTTAGGAAGACGCATCTTCCACTTCTTTCCCGAAACAGTCTCTCCTGGGACTCTCCCTCTCAGAAACAGGCCACCCCACCGTGCTGTGAGAAGCCCAGCAAGGGAAACTGTGTCCCCTCCAGTCAGAAGCCCAGCAGAGCAACCAGCCAGCGGTCAGCACCCTGAGTGTCCTGTGAGAGCCCTCTCAGCTGGCGTGGTCTCGTCAAGCTCACACGTGACTCCAGTCCAAGCGAAAAGAACCACCCAGCCGAACCCAGTCAACTCACAGAATCATGAGATGATTAAATGATTGTTGCTTTAAGCCACTAAGTTTTGGGGTGTTTTGGTTAAAGAAAATATCTGATGGTGGAATAGAGCTTGCAAATGTAGTTAAATTTGTAAGAACCACACCTCCAACAATTGGGGCTAAGAGGAAAGTTCAGATGAATAAAACAGAAAACATGTCAAAGAGACTGTTTAATTTTAAACCTGTGTCAATCTCCTTGATCTGAAGTGACACTTGAGACATTCCTCAGTTACAGATTAGTTACCCCAGATTTCCCTCGTGGTGCTGTATATATTTGTATGATGAGAGAGAGAAATTGTCATTCTCTCGGAAGCTAATGCTGAAGATTGCACTTTACATGGATACACACACATACATGTACATACACATCTTATAATAAGTGCTTGGAGGTGGAAAATGAGACTGTCGGGATTTGGGGTGTAGCCCGGCTGCTCTGCACCCCGTAGGGGAGATGAGAGGGAAAAAAGTTGGGTTGGAGCCAGAATGACGACAGGTGCACAGAGCTCGGTGGAACCAGCCAGAACTGTGGGACAGTTGCTCCGTGTTTGGTGCCGGGTCAGAGACGCACAGTTGGCCGTCAGCCACAGGCATGGTCTGCAAAGCACAGAAACCCTGCCGACGACCCTGCAACACGCACTTGAGGCTTTCATCAAAGACCTCTTGATCTTCATCTTTCAAAGTCATGCAAGGGCCAAATTCTACAAATCATATATTTGCTTTAATAGTGTTCTCGAAATACCTTTTTTTTTTGTAAACTGGCACAATAAATGGAGGTGCCATATTTTGACTCAGATTTGCCTCCTCTCCTGCACACATCACCTGTTCACCTGCAGCAGTGGTTCTCGGCAGAGGCTGATCCGCCACCCCCAAGGAGATACTGGTATTGATATTGGGGGATTGGGGTGTACTGGTATCTAGTGGGTAGAGGCCAGAGATGATGCTGAACATCCTACAATGCACAGGACGTCCCCACAGGCAAAGCACTGTGTGAATAACAACACCTTATTCCCCATTCACAACAAAGAACCTTCTGGCCCAAAGTGGCAATAATGCCAAGGCTGAGAAACCCTGACCTGGAGGTACTCATGCTCGGGTATGAGAAATGTGTACATAGATTAAAAGAAGGAATACAAGAAAATACAATGGAGCCAGGAAGAAGCTAAAGATACATATCACAAAGTATGGATCCTGGACAGAGAGGAGCTACAGAATTAGCTGTAGGTTTGCAGCAGCCAGGTAAAGAGAAGCCCGGGAAGTCAATCACGAGCTAACTGGTGGGTGGAACGGGAGTGAGAGGAAGAGGAAAGGGCGCGGCTGTGACCCCGGCACCCAGCCCGTTCCCTGGACTGGGCTGCCACGTGCAGGAAGGACCTTGGAAATGAAGTGCAATGACTGACCTCTGAGACTGGAAAGCTATCAAATAAGACCTGTTGGGTCAGAGGACAGATACACGTACTACCGTAAAGAGAAAGAACATCCCTCGGGGATGCTGCCTTCTCACCACTGGCCACCTCGCAGTCCCTGGCCAGCCCTCTCTCCCCTGCTCGGTGCCACAGGAGGCAGGTCTCTGGGCATGGCACGGGCGGGTTGTATTTGAACAATGGGAAGAGTCAGCAGGACCACAGCTCTGCCCGTACCCGGTCATAGGTTGACTGTGGCTGCATTCCTCTACCAAACACCCCAGCTCCTCTCAGGTCACCTTCACCTGGAGTGACAACCAAAGCCACATCACTGTAGCTCATTCTAGGATGGTACTTCACCTCGATCAGCCCCAGGTTGGGTGCCCTCACCCTCGTGAGTGGTCCATATGTTTCCTGCCAGTTCCCTGAATGGTTTGCCAGGTCAAGACTTATTAACATATATTAACATACATGAGAAAAGAATGGGACTGTCCAAAAAAAAGGGATCAAGATCTGAAGCCTAGAAAGAGAGTCCGAGGCAACATAACCCAGGCATCACATCCCTGGCACTGCCTAGGGGTGAGGACGCACCGGCCAAGGATGTGGGCTTTTGTCGCTGGTGCCATTGCCTGCTGGACGCAGAGGGCAGCAACTACCGCGGTGTGGTTCCACCAGATGTGCCCTGAGAGTGCCCCTTGCTCTGGCGTGGTGCCTGCGCTCGCCCGCCAGGAGAGACCGTGTGGGTAGTGCACGTCAGCGTTAGGCACACTTGCCAGCAGTGTTCTCACGGTAAACTGATACATTACCTTTCCATCATCTTCTTGCCTCCGCAGCTTCAGGTGTGTGCATCCGACAGATGGGTCCCCCCTGACGTGTCCACAGCTCATTCAGAGTTCCGGTGGGGTTGACAAGGTAAAGCCCAAGGTGGTTGGTCCAGGTGACCTACTTCACAGAAACACTCTGTGTTCATTGTAAGAGCAGGGACGCCTTCTTCCTGTCACGTCCCTTTCCCTTTTGGTAGACCAGTTGACTGCCCAATGTCCACTCACCCGCTTCCTCTCTCACATAAAACATCTTGCCCTGTGACCTCGTCCTGGTCACCAGATGTAAGCACATGTGCACTGGATGGAACTTCCCGCAAGCTCTTCCTTTCCTGATAACAAAGGCCGAATCAGCGGCTCGCACTTGCCCTCCGCCCTCCCTGCCTTGAATGACTGGAGGTGGAGCGCTGCTCTTTCAACCCTGAGGCTGGAGAGCGCAGGCTGAGCTCCAAGACGCTCACGTCCTTGCTGGCTCCCTTGAGCGGCTGACCAGCCCTGCCTGTGGTTCACCCTTCTTTCATACCAGAGAAAGGAAAACCTATTCAGTTCAGCGTCTAGAGTAGAGTCTCTAGTACAGAAGCCAAAAATACTCGTAGCTGATACTCCTTCTTAATCTCGGGCATCGACGGGCCCCCCATCATTCTGTTTAAACACGGCCACTGAGACCCCTGAAGCCAAGCACCCTAGGTGATGTGGGAGTAAACAGGTTGTCAAGAAGCTGTGCGACCTCTACGTGTGACCCCAAAGCTGCCCAACAACCAGCAGTGAACAGCAGTGTGATAGTGTTGAGGGTCGCAGAAGGGCAAAAGATAGACCTGATTATGAAATTATGGAGAATTGCCATCTCCTCTTAGACATAACTAGGTCACAAATAAGAAAACAGGGATGCTGATAAGCCCATAAAAATACTCCAAAAAAAATGTAGGCAATGATTCTTTTGCAACACGGGCCAGTTGCCTCAGAGGGGAAAAAGGAAACAATTTCACAGGTTTGCGCAGTACAAAAACATTGGGAGAACCTGAGATGTTATATGGAATTATTTTATAATTTAAATTCTTCCTCTTTTATTATGCATTTTATAGCTGAAGGGTCAAAAATCTGCGTGTAATTAACAGACTGCGTGAGCGGAAAGAGGCAGCGCGGCTGAAAGCAGCCGAAATAAATCTCCGTCTGTGCGGTGAAGCTGTAGGGCTGAGCAGAGGGTGAATTCCAGTGAAAGGAAATATCTTCTTACACGAATAACTCACAAATTGTATCTAAGTAAAAGGAGGCTTTAGAACTAATGTTAAGCTTAAAGTTCTAATAGCATCGATTTACATTGATTAGAACGCTAGAAAATTGCCTCCTGACTTAAAAAAACAAATCTATCTATCTAGCTATACTTGGAAATACCCTTTAAGTCCCTCAGGATAAACACGGAAGGACGCTGGGGATAAGTCTCCGATCCACTACGCGTGCCCCTCGGGCTCACCAGGACAAGCTCTGACATAACTTGAGTGCTTAGCAATGGGAAGTCAGGCAGCACAGGGCGTGCCCTGGAAAGAAGCAGAAGTAATCGTACACACTGCTGTCATTTTGAGCGACAAAAATCCGTTTTAGAAGTGTCTGTTGCCATATCCAGAAAGATCCGAGTTTGCCTTTCTTCCGTCTCTATTTGGTGCCTGAAATCCCTTGGAGGCCGATTGTGGGGGTAAGAAGGTTTTGCATGTTCTGAAGTTCTGTTAAAACAAAAATAGTTTCAAAGGGCAAACACGTTACCCCTATCCATGGACAACCACAATCACTGTGATGAGAATAAGCCTATAAAATACTCACTGCAAGCTGGGTTCAGAGGTATTTTGGTAGGACAGTGGGAGGAAGCATCTGGAATAGGAAGCTGCCCCAGAGCCAGGCCCACTGGGAGGGTCTTAGAGAGGGTGAGGGTCTGGGGGCAGCGGAAAGGCACTGGTAGTAGGTGGTAGGGTGCCCACAGGGTCTCATGCAGAATGATCGCCAGGAGCCAGCACAACTTTTGAAAATAACTGCTATCTATTCAGTGAGATTTTTTATTAAAAATCCATCTTTAAGCATGATATTAAACAATATTCTAAGAAGTTATAAATTCACCATGATTAGTAGACAAATAACAGACAGCAAATGTCATAAACGTACAAAGGAAGGGTTCAAACACACCTATCTGTCATTCAGCACACGTGTGTGTGTATTTAACACCTGATAGTTTACAAACCAATTTCATAGCTTCTGTTTCGTTTCGTACACCACCCCTCTAAAGTAGATGAAATAGCAATAATCCCATCTTTCAAATGAGGAAGCTGAGCCCGGCCGGTGTGGCTCAGTGGATGGAGCGTCATCCCAGGGACTGAGGTCCCGGTTTGATTCCTGAGTTTTCAGGCCAAGGCACCTAAACCAAGAGCCCTTTTCTCTACCTGAGAGTTGCCCTGACGATCCCGTAAACAAATACAGGTAAACAAACTTGACTGCGTGGATTTCAGTGTTGTTTTCTTACATTGATTTATGGGTGTGTTGAAAAGCTTTGTATTGTACAATGTGCCGTTAGATCCTTTTTTAAGTATGCTCTGTGATCATTTCTATAAAAATCATCTATCAACTCTATGGTATGATTTGTAGGAGATACTTGTACATCAGATTACCTATGATGGTCAAAATGGCAGAATCCTGCCCTCTGGGGCCCTGCTGGGAGGGGTATGGAGCCGGCCGGACGGGAGCTGGAGGAGGCTTGGGGGCCAGTCTTGTTGCTCAGGGTGTGTTGCCTCTAATCTGGTTGCTGCAAAACAAACACTATGTTTGGATTTCGCCTTTTTTCATAAAAGCAAAACCCTCTCCGGACGTCCTCCGGCTCGTGAAAGCAGGTATTAACGTAGGTCTTTGTAAAAGTCAAGTGCCGGAACACAAACTTTTGAAAAGCGGGGGGGCCGTGTATGCGTGTCCATTCCTGTGTCGTGATAAGGAATTTGAGGGTCAAAGAAGTAATTTATTTGTCCAGTATTACACTGAGTGAGTATTTAAATTCAAGGAAGCTAATATGAAATGTAGAATTATAAGAAGAAATCGCAAGAAAAAGGTAAAACTGCCTCCTGGGTGACGTGGTCGTGTAGCGGATACTGAGCGCAAATTCACGAGAGCACACGCAGGGAAAGCTGGGAGTGCCAGGGGGTCTGCAGCAGACCCGGGAGCCCTGTGCTGAAGGGGGACAGCCCAGCCGGGTTTCCAGAGGAAGAGAGAAGGGGGGCAGAATGAAGCATGGTTTCATATCACTGGCAGGAAGGGAAATCAGGGAAGTGGGAGGAGGGGCTCCCAATGTTCAAAATATGGGAAGTAAATGAAGGCAGTCAGAAGGAATCATTGGAGGAGTGGAGAGAGAGACTTTGGAAGAGAACACTGGTGATCATCATCGCCTTGAGACTGGGGGCAGGAAAAACTGCAATGTGGGGTTAGCATGATTACCGGAGTACACCAAACAGGAGCTCAAGTGTGTTACTCCAGGTCCAGACACCAAGACAGGATTGCACACGCAAGCGTTGCCGTAAGAGGAATCCTGTTTGAAAGGAAGTGGGCAAGGAGCCAGGAAAGACTGGCAGAGGCACAGCCTCCTGTGCAAGTCTGAACTCAAGCGAAGGAGCGAGACAGAGGGGGCATGAAAGGGTCTGGGACGCGGGGCAGAGTCCAGGGTGGTTAGCAAGGCCATCAGGAAGTCCAGCCGTGGGACGAGCCCCATGGCTCCATGAACAGCCTGTCCACGGGAGCGCTGACCTTCAAGAAAGATGCCCTGGCATTGCAACTTACAGCTGGGGCCCTCGATCCATTACAGTTGCCCCAGTAGGAGACGGTGTGATAGGTACGTTTTCATGGTCACTTTTCACGTTCCCAAAATGTCTCTGAATGTTATAAAGCAACATCCCTTTTATTCTCCATGTTTCACATAAAAATAATGCAACTAGTCTCCTTTCATCATCACTGATGTGCGCCAATCACCATGCTAAGCACTTCCTATGTTTTTTCTCTTACAGTCCTCACACAACCCTATGAGGATGATATTATTATTCTCACTTCACAGATGAAGAATCTAAGGCCTTCCTGGCCGTTGTGGCTCAGTGGTTGAGCGTTGACCCATGCACAAAGAGGTCACCGGTTCAATTCCCGATCTGGGCACATGCCCAGGTTGTGGACCCAATTCCCAGTGGGGGGCATGCAGGAGGCAGCCAATCGATGTTCTCTCTCATCAATGTTTCTATGTCTCTCTACCTCTAAAATCAATAAAGAAAAAACATTTAAAATAAAAAAACAACAATCTAAGGCCTGGGAAGATTAAAGAACTTCCCCAATAATACAAAGTTAGAGCTACATGCAAAAAAATGAAACTAGACCATCAACTTACACCACATACAAGAATAAACTCAAAATGGATAAAAGACTTAAATGTGACTCGTTAATCCATAAAAATCCTAGAAGAAAATGTAGGCAACAAAATTTCGGACATCATACGCAGGAGAATCTTCATTGATACATCACCTAAGGCAACAGAAACAAAGGGAAAAATGAACACATGGGACTACATCAAACTCAAAAGCTTCTGCACAGCAAAAGAAACAACCATCAAAACAGATAGGGAACCCACTCTATGGGAGAGCATAATTGCCAATGATACATCAGATAAGGGGTTAATTTCCAAAATATACAGAGTGCTCATACAACTCAACAAAAGGAAGACAAAGAACCCAATTAAAAAATGGGCAGAGGAACTAAATAGATACCTCTCCAAAAAGGACATACAAATGGCTAAGAGACATATGAAGAAATGCTCAACATCATTAATCATCAGAGAGATGCAAATTAAAACAACAATGAGGTATCACCTCACACCCGTCAGAATGGCCGCCATCAACAAATCATCAAACAACAAATGTTGGCGAGGGTGTGGAGAAAAGGGGACTCTAGTACACTGCTGGTGGGAATGCAGACTGGTGCAGCCACTGTGGAAAACACTATGGTGTTACCTCAAAAAATTAAAAATTGAATTGCCATTTGACCCAGTGATCCCACTTCTAGGAATATACCCTAAGAAGCCTGAAACACCAATCAGAAAAAATACATGTACCCCCATGTTCATAGCAGCACTATTTACAATAGCTAAGATCTGGAAACAGCCCAAGTGTCCATCAGTGGATGAATGGATAAAAAAGCTGTGGTACATATACACAATGGAGTACTATGCAGCTGTAAGAAAGAAAGATCTCTTATCCTTTGAGACGACGTGGAGGGACCTGGAGAGTATTATCCTAAGCGAAACAAGCCAAGCAGAGAAAGACAAATATCACATGATCTCACTTATTTGTGGAATATAATGAACATAACAGTCTGAGGAACAGGGTAGACCCAGAGATGTGGAAGTAGGGTATAAACTGACACCCCTCAGAAGAGGGGGTGGGGGGAGGGAAGAGATAAACCACAGAACTTATGCGCATGTATGCATAAGTGATGGACATGGACAACAAAGCTGGGGACAGGGTGGGGGGATGGGGAGGAGGGTGTCAATGGGGAAAAAAGGAGAAACATCTGTAACAAAAATAAATTAATAAAAACAAACAAACAACAAAAAAAAACAGTTAGTAAGGGTTGACGCCAGGATTCAACTCAGCCATTCTGACTTCCCATGCTGACCTCCATATTGTAACTTATATGATAATAGTAACACCAACTTTGTCATGAGAACTAAGTGAAACAGTCCACGTGAGAGCCCTAAACACAGTGCCTGGCCAGGTCGTCAGAGCTCAAGGAAGGCTCTTGTTGTCATGGCTGAGTCAGGACTCCGGTCCAGCTCTGACTGGCCACTGATGCTTAACAGTCCGCTGACTCAATTCAGTGTTTTGATCAGATGAGATGGTATCGGGAGCAGCTGAAAAGGCATTAAAAAAGAAAAAGGGCTAGAACTAAACCTTCTTTCAAGAAATAGCATCAGTCACCCAGATGGAATTCAGTGATAGGAGATACTAGAAATGTGCGGTATGCTTCCTTTGGTTCCCCGGGAAGAAGGTACACAGGTGTGGCCTGTTTACAGCTTATTCATAAACAGAACTATGTGAGATTTATGAGACTGCCAGTGGGAAAGGATGAGACAAGTTACTCTACACACTTTTTTAAAAAGCAAAAAGGAACAAAGGTGTTTGCAGAAGAAGACATCTAGATGTCTGCTTAGGACCAAGATATAGTAATAGGGACACTATTTACCTTCCCACCAGAAACAACCCAAAAATAAGAAAACAATACGAAACCATATGGGATGTGGGATTCTGAGAGAGGGAACACACAGGAGGTGAGTCCTGCGCCCCATACTGCTACCTGGAGAGAGTAAACCCAGCTGGGGCCCAGTGGTCAGCCTGAGCTGAGGAGACAGAGCGGGAGCTGGCAGGCTGGAGAAACCTAGGCAGGTGGAGTTCACAGAGCAGAATGCTGAAGAAAGGGAGCTACACGTAGAGAAAACTTCAGAAGTCTGCAGAGTCCCCCTCAAATCCTGAGCTTAGTAACGGTCATTGTCTGCCTCTGAGGGAAATGCTGGAGGACGGGGGTTAGGGGGACACCTGAAAGGGGCAAAGGAGCAAATACTGGGGCTCATGCAGGGCTGGGATGAATTCCGGTTTCTACAAACCAGAGTGGGAATCTCTTCATCGATGGGGCATTGCTTCAGTAGTGGGCAAAATAAGTCCCAAACTAAAGGCTGCTCTTTTAAAAGCTTAAAAGCAATCTTTGAAAGAAATCAGACTGTTTTTATAACTTCATCCCAATAAAATTCAAACATATTTATGAGAATTTAAAAAATATCCAGCACCCCAACAAGGTAAATTCACAATGAATGTCATCCAATCAAACAGTATCAGGTATACAAAGAAGCAGGAAAATATGGCAATCCATAATAAAGAGAAAAACCAGTCAATAGAAACAGATCAATAAATGATGGGTATACAAATGACAGCATCAGTAGACAAGGATATTGAACTGTTATTGTAACTATATTTCATATATCCAAGAAGGTAGAGGAAAAATAAAATATTTTAAGTAGAGATGTACAATATATTAAAAATACCTAAATCCAATTTCTAGGGGGGAAATATAGTATTTTAAATGGAAATCTCATTTGTTGGATGGAATTAGCAGAAAACTAGACAGTGTAAAGGAAAGGATTAATTTGAAGATACAATGACAGAAACTATCCAAAATGAAATAGAATAAACAACTAAAAAAAAAAAAAAAAAAGAACAGAGCGTCAGTAACTGTGGGACAGCCTCATCAGCCTAACATACATGTTATTGGAGTTCCCGAAGAAAGGCAGAGGACAGTAAAAATATAGAAAGTTATAATGCCTGAATAATTTTTCAAACTTGATGAAAACCATAGACATATGTATCCAAGAAACTCAACAAGCCTCGAGCACTTAAAAAGGCATCTCGCCCCACAGTGCAAGCCAACGCAGAATGGACTGATTGACAGCCATAAAAGTGTCCGAGATAAGGTGATAATGCCTCAAATCACATTCAGAACAAGAGACTAAGAGCTCTCATGGGAGAAATCAGGTAAAGTAGAAAACCTTCATCCAATCAATTCAAAAACAGATGAGGTGATATGAGGAAGGAGCAACTAGAAGGATCGAAGAGAAATTGTTTACTTACCAGATGACAGTGTGGGACAAAGCCCAAGTGAAATTCACTGCAAAGGACGACCTGAATACCTCACCTCATAAAGATGGTGACACAGTATCTCCATCCCTCACCTGTCTCTACGCTTTCAGTTGCCCCTGGGCATACTCTAGTCTCGGAGTTTCTTAACTCAGGACTATCATCTTATCTTACTGCCCACATCACCCCATCTCACACCAAACTCACTACTCACTGTTTATACTTCAATCTCCAGTAATGGTATCGACCACTTTCTGCCGGGCTACTTGCTCTCACCTCTGATCCCTCTGCTTCCTCAAAAACAATCACCAAATCCTATAGATCTTAGCTCTGAAATGTTATTAATATCAAGTACTTTTCTCCCCTTCTCTCTATCCACACTGCTCTAGGCCTTTTCATTTCTTTTATTTTAATTTAATATAAACCTTTTCTTGAAATAAAGCATACATAGTGAAAAATGCACAAGTCAAGTCTGCAACTTAAAAAGTGAACACACCTCTTTAACGACATCTAGATCTATGGATAGACTGTTTTTATTACTCCAGATGACTCCCTGGTGCATCCCCCAAGGATAACCACTCTCTGTGCTGAAACCTAACACCTCGGATTAGCTGTGCCTGTTTTGTGAACTTCATTTAAGTGGAATTATATAGTAAAAGAGTCTTCTGTCTGGTTTCTTTAGCTCTGCATTATTTTTGAAGACTTCATCCCTGTTATTATCACTAGTTGGAATTAAAACACTCATCCTAGGGTTATGTCTCTTTTAAAAACAGAAGCATTTGATGATAAAAATACAAATAAATAAGAGGGATAAAATAGAACATTAAATTTCAGGAGGTAGATCCATCTTTTATGATTCTTTTATTCTCTAATAGAGCTGTTCACTCACTAGTCAATATTAATTACCAAACTTGAAATATACCCTCTAGTATGCTGAATATTTTTAAAAACATAAGCGTTCACTTTCTATTAAAAATCATTAATATTTTAAAGGTAATTTTTAAAATTTAAACTATGCATGAAGATATTCGAACAATTTATGTCATATAAACAGGGAAACATAACAAGCAATAGTTATTTTGAAACAATTTATTACTACAATGTGAGTATCAAGGTTCTCGGTGTAAGAAAGTGAATAACCAGGGGAAGCGTGGCTATGTGACAGTACCCAGTTAACTGTGTTGGGTGTGGACTGTGTAACCGGCTGCTGTAGCCGCAGCAGCTCAGAACGAGAAACATTGTTTCAGGGCGGCCGAAGGGCGGGCGTTCGGGAGCCGCTGCCGGGAGGTTCTGGCTGAGGCTCACTCGTGAGGTTGTCGTCCTGATGTCCAGGGCCATGATCTCCAGAGGCCCATGGGGCTTAGGATTTTTCCGAGGTGGCTCACGCACCTGCTGCGATCTGTGGGCCGGAGGCTTTGCACGTATCCTCTTCTGAGCAGCCGGGAACTCCTCATGCCACAGGGACAGCGCCCACCAAAGGGAGCCGTCCAGAGAGCAAGGCGGAAGCCGCACTGTTTTTATGGTCCCACCTCAGGAGTCCCACGTGGCAGTTGTGCAACATCCTGTGGGTTACACAACTGCATCCTTCTCAACGCAGGAGGGGAGACGACAGAGCCCGGCGAGCCGAGCAGCAGCAGGACCACCTCTGAGGCCGGCAGCAGGAACTTCCATGGAGAACTGATGCTTAGCAAGTAGTCCATAAGGACATTGTCAGTTTAAAAAGTTATATTAAACTCAACAAGCATTTTTTAAAATTTTTTTATCGGTATATATTTCTAAAATACACACACTTTTATTTGTTTTTACCTCCATTTTGGAAAAAGGCAGCATGCTGAAGGGCATCTCTTGGCATTCAGTATTTTCCACTTGAGGTCATATTTATAAGGTGTATCCAGTTGTTATGGTGTTTCCTCAAAAAAATAAACACTGAACTGCCATTTGACTCAGTGATCACCTCTAGGAATATACCCTGAGAAGCCTGAAACACCCATCAGAAAGAATATATGCACCCCTATGTTCATAGCAGCACTATTTACAATCGCTAAGATCTGGAAACAGCCCAAGTGTCCATCAGTAGATGAGTGGATAAAAAAGCTGTGGTACATGTACACAATGGAATACTATGCAGCTGTAAGAAAGAAAGATCTCTTATCCTTTGAGAGGAAATGCAGGGACCTGGAGAGCATTATGCTAAGCAAAATAAGCCAGTCAGAGAAACACAAATACCACATGATCTCACTTATTTGTGGAATATAATGAACAAAATAAGCTGAGGAACAAAATAGACCCAGAGAGATAGAAAGGAGTACGGTTCAGACTGACAAGCCTCAGAGGGGAGGGGGGCAGGGGGAGAGAAGAGATAAACCAAAGAACTTACGCACATAAGCATAACCAATGGACATAGACGACAGTGCTGGGGGTGGGGGGCAGTCGGGAGGTCTAGGGGGGAAAAAGGAGAAAGATCTGTAACAAAAGTAAATTAATAAAAATTACAAATAAAGAAATAAAATAAAACACAACCCTAAAAGAAAAGATGTATCCAGTTTTGGATGCTGCAGTACTTGGCTAGTCAGCAATGCTGTGTAACAGCGTGTTGTGTGGTTACGGGACAGTTCTCCCTCCCACTGTCCCACTGACGGGCTCCCCGGCTCTTCCCAGGCTCTGGCTACTGTGAGCGGTGCTGCGAGGGACCTGCTACAGCGCCCATCACACGCGGCAGGACTTTCTCTTGGATATATTCCTCAGACTAGACTCGCCAGGTCACCTGGTATATGAACATTCAGCTCCCAGAAATAATGCTAATCTGTTTTCCAACGTGATGACACCTGTCTACTTTCCCACTAGTAACACACAGAACATTCAACAGATATTCACGACTTTTTCGTTTTTTAATTAAAAACTCTTACTATCCTAAAAAGGAAATGAGAAATATAGCCCTGACCTGGAAGAAAAACACAATCTAAATAAAAAGAAAAATCATGTCTATCACAAATAGGCAGCAATGCCAACATATTATACAAATATCACGATAGCGGCTCATAGGGCAACAGCAAACCTTGAACAAACCTCCCCGTGAAAGTATCCTGATGCCGCAGAGTCCTTTCCGACCCTCCTCAGCCAGGCTGGGGCATGGAACAAATTCAGGATTCATTGAAGTTTCATATTTCATTGCAATTTTTTAAAATTTTTGCTCACTACTCCAAAATATAACTGTATTGTTTCAATATAAAATATTTGTATTACTGATCTTCAAGTACAATTGACAACTGGGAGCCATGTGACATTTCAGTCTGTGTTGATCTGTTCTTCCGCACACAGTCACAGGGACATATGCCTCGGTCTAAGACGCACAGAGACCAGTTGTGGGTATGCCTTGGACGGCTTGCACGATCTCAATACCCATTTCTGGAATAAATTAATTTCACATTGGAAATGTTTTCAAAACACAGATAGCTTCTTATTGTTGAAATGTCATTTTTACTTTGAAGGGGCAGATTAAGTCAGAAATCTGTGCTATGTATCATGATTCTAGTTGCCATTTATCTTTACAGAAAAAGTTAGCAAATTTGTATTATTTGTATTATGTATGCCACCTTTTAATACACGTTTCAATTACTTTGGCAGAAATTTAACTGGGAACTTCTGTGCTGTTAATCTGCCTATTACATATAGGTAAAGCTAAGTTTATATTTTTTAGCTTTAGGAAAATTAAATAAGTAAAAATAGAATCTCTAATATTCTCTGAATTTACCTCTGTTTTGGAGCCCAGTGGTCTGGTGAGTAATGCAACAATGTCTGTTTCTCTGCTTTCTTTTCTTCTCTTTCTTTCAAACGGGCCACGCCACAATATTGAGAAAGAGAAGAAGGAAATGGCAGAGTTCTACGTGTCTTTCCCCAAATAACTATTCAATTCATTTGATGTTGTTGAATTAAGATTTGCTACTATTTGATACTGTTGAATTTCAATTACCTCGGGAGGTTTTCAAGGAAAGTAGCAAAATGAAGTACAATATTGTGCTCACAATGTTGTCACAGTTATGTTGAAATTCTTTTTATTTTTTGGTTAATCTTCAGTGACTTAGAGCGACCAACTGTTCTCGTTTTGCAGGGACTGAGAGGGTGGCTGGCGTTTGAGACTCGCTTGGCCGAACCCGGGTAAGTCCTGGGAGAACTGGATGAGATGGTGGCCCTCGTGGTAACTGTTCATCGGGCTTTCGAAGGACGTGAGTACCTGGCCCTTCCTTCTGCCCGGTGACTTTGGTTGGACCTGTTCTGCACAAGATCTCGAGGAAACTGAGAAGGGTGGGGAGTGCAAAGTGGAGGGATGTTGGGTAGTTTCTTAGTTTTCTAAATCATTTGGTAAGAAACATGCCACAGACCTCGACTGAAATGGCACCTCTATATTCCGAGTAGCAATTTCTTAAAACCCTAAGATAACTGGGATGATTCCCAGTGTCACTTGTCATAGGGAACTTTCCTCAGAGACAAGGGTCCTAGAAGTGTAGAGAAAATTGGATGGCTTCTAAAAGTGATATGGACAATCATGACTCTTTCTTTCAAAATGCAAATACAATCGTTTAATTAAATGTTTAAATAATGCTTATAATTAGCACACTAACTTAGAGCAAATTTACATTCGAGTCATATATTTATATCCTATATATATTTTGTATCAAACTGAAGTTCTTTACATAATTAAGTTTACAGTGTATTTGTATTCGTTTTATTGAAATTTTATGTACAGCTTTTCTTTTTTACAATGTTTTAGTCAGAGCTATGAATCATTTCATGTTGAATTAGCAATAAAACCCTCAATTATATCATTAGTCCTGCGACAAAATAATGTTTTTAAATGATGAGCTTTCTAAGAATACACCGCAAGTAAAAGTAGGAATGTTCTTATATTACAATACGGTATTTCAAAATGCAAAATCCATATTTTCCACGTACATACATATGCTTAGCCTGTGGAGGGGTGACTCCTGGCCCCTAACCACAGACACTGCTCTCTGCTCAGTGCTTTTCAAACTCCTGAGCACACAAGCATCGTTTGGGGGCTTGTCAGAGTGTCGATCCTGGTTCTGGGTGGGTCTGGGTGGCTCCTGAGATCCTGCTTTTCTGACAACTCTCGGTGACAGTGTTGCTCCTGGGACCCTCTGAGCAGCGAGCCCCAGTGACTGTGAAGAGGAATCACTCTCCCCCCGCCCCTCCATGGCCTCCCTGCCGTCCACTCACAACAGTATCAGTTCCCGTCTGAATTGTCTCAGCTCCTTGCTGGTATTGTCTGTCTCTCTCCCAGAGTCCATGAGGGCGGGGCCCTTGTCTCTTATTCAGCCTGTGTCCTGCGGCTACAACACAATAAGCTGTGACTTCAAAGAGTTATTGGTTCAATGATGTATTTGCACAGAGACATGGCATACGGACAGTGCCTGGGACTGGGCACCCACCACACGCACCTCAGGCAGGACTGGTGGTGAGAGCGGGCTCAGCGGTGTGTCCTCAGCTGTGTGACACTGGGACCTGCTGTCTCTGTTTCGACATCCTCATCTATAAAATGGGAATAATAACCACATCCACAGTGCTGTCGTAGGACTAAGTAAGGTGCTACATGTGACGTATTTACCAAGGTGCCTGGCACATAATATACATAATGTATTGTGAACTCATGATTAGAATGGTTTTATCACTGACTGAACTGCAGGACAAGGTAATCTCCAAATTTTTATTGAGCTTTAGAATTTTATCATTTCCTAAAAAGTAAGGCATACTGCTTATGACTGCCCTTGGCAGTCTTCACTATATATTCACATTTTATACATTGTGTATCAATTGTACTGCTACTGTGTTATTATACAGTGTTACATATTGATGGTATATTACATATTAATATATACGAAAGGAATTCCTGACTGAGACTGGGTGAGGTCGGTCTCAGGAGGGGGAGCCCATGGCTGCTGAGCTGAGATGGGTTGAGAAGAAAAGATACGGAAATGAGCCCCTCTGCTCGTGCAGACAAGGAGATCTGGGGGAACAGGGCACCTCTGACGAGGGGAACAGACAAAGTGAGACTCTTTCATGGATGCTGGGCAGATGTGCATGCCGTTTTTTGTTTGTTTGTTTTGTTTTTGTGGTTTTTGTTTGTTCTTTGAGCCCTGTGTACTTCATTTCTTTCAGCAAGTATTCATTGTCCTGCTCAGTTAGACACAGGCCTCCTGCAGCCCAGGGAGCCTCAGCCCGACCCCCGAGAGCCTGGGGCGATTTCACACAGAGCCGGGCTCTGGCCCTGAGAACGCAGCCTGGAGGAGGGCCCCACGCACCACTGTTCCCACGCGCAGTCGGGTTGGAAAGCGGCTCTGGGCTTTCAGGCTGTGTTTCAAATCAGAATATCTAGGATTTACATCAAAGAGCTTTCAACAGGTTGGTCAAAATTTATTAAATGTACCTCTTCATAAGCTGTTTATACTTGTGTTGCTGTTTAAATGTGGTGTATGTTAAATCTTGTGGTCAGAACATTTAAGGAACAGATTTCCAGTTTCGTAATGAAATTTCAGGAAAGATATGATTGATATATGGGAATTTTCTATGATGAAAGTATATAATACTTGCCTTTAATTGGGACAAAGATGTATATATAAATGTATACACACACACACTTAAGTATATAGATACATAAGTATACATAATACGAATTCCAGCTTATCCATCGAGTTAGTCAAACACAAAACCTGGGAATCGGAAAACGGGTGGAAGAGTAGTTTCCTAGGGCCTCCAGGGCCCTGTGCGTGGCCTCCTTTGAAGTAAAGGTCAGCGATGAATGTGGGGGGAAGGGCTTCAGTGCTGGCTCTGCCCCACCCTTGAGAACAAACCTTGAACTTGCCCAGCCCCGGTTTCTTCATCTAGAAATCGGGGTGATGTCCCCTATTCTCACAGTTCCTTGGAAGTGTAGCAGCAACAGTAATGACAAACGACCCAGCGAAGACAAACGCCTCTACCAGCAACAGCTGTCCCGCGATCGTCTGCCTGTGCGGCCGGGCTGTGAGCTCCCCATGCAGCTCGTCGGACTGGGACGCAGCTGAGGGCCGCCTGAGGGACAGCCTCCAGAGGGGACAGCCTCCAGAGGGGACAGCCTCCAGAGGGGAAGCAGAGCGGGCCATGAAGGGAGGCTGCGCCCTGACCGACTCTTTGGCATGGTGAGGCCTGGGGTCCACCACACTGCCTGGTGTAAACTACACGACACCTGTCACTCGTCACATGACTTTAAAATGGGCCCCATTCCTAAATAGCCACATGTGTGTCAACGCCCATTAAATATGAAGAGATCTGTCACAGTGATGGCATATATAAGACTGAGTGTGCTTGCGGGCTTAGCTCCATAACCACAGCACCAGGGAAACTGGAAGTGTCCTTGAAATGATTGATCTGCAATAGGGCACAGACCCAGGCCATCTGATGAAGACATCTAACTGCCGAAACACAAGGCCTCAGGGCTGTTCACCCAGGTACACCTGTGTTCCAAAAAGCTGCCTCCTGTAGACAGAAGGAACTCAGCCCCACAAAATATAATAAACTTTTATTTCCACTTAGTTAATGTGTTTTCCCAAAATAACAAAAATATAAATTTTCAAGAAGAGTACACTCAAATATCCAATATCATCTATATTATGACCTAGGTATAGCGATCTCAGTTACTAACCTTCAACACTTCTGAATCACTGCTTAATCTAATCCCGGGGTCCCTCTGCCACGAGTACAATTGGCCCTCTGTACCCGCAGATTCAACCAACCCTGGATCAAAACCAGTTGAAAAATAAGTTACATTGTTGTTGATGTAGGATGATTATGTCTGTACTGACCATGTAGACAGTTCCTAGTAGAATTTTTGTGATATTATTCCCTGAACGATACAATGTAACCACTCTTTATACAGCAGTTACATTGTATCAGGCATTACATGCAATCTAGAGATGATTTAAAGTGTACAGGAGTTAAACACTACACGCCATTTTATATGAGCGTCTTGGACATCCAAGGATTCAGTGTCCATGGGTCCTGGAACCAATCCCCTGCGGATACCGAGAGACAACTATAATTCAGTCCTGTTCCCTGGTTTGGAGACTGAGGCTCCCAGAGTTTCTGGCTTCTCAGCATCTATGTGTCCTAAGATCGCACTTCCAACCATCCTTGGTCTCTTAAAAGTATGATGCATAGCCAGACCGTAGCGTTTATGATGCAGAAATTCCTCTCCAGTCTCTCGCTCCCTTTCTCTGTCTCTGTCACACTGATTCATCTCTCATTGCTGGACCCAGTCAGATGGGAAAAGGTCATCACAGCGTCGCAGCTGACTTGAGTGAACATGACCTTTTTCCAGTCCGTGAGCCCTGACAGCTTTCAGCTATGTCTTCATGACTGTTTTCTATTTGAGAAATTCTGTACTTTTCCTCCAGCCAATTTCTAACCAGTATCTCAAATGTAGTTTTTACAGAAAGACCTCTAATATATATTCCTTTCTGTCATCAAGACTGTGTCACTGAAAATTTAGCCTACAATAGCTCCTGTTTCCTTAATGCATATTGAGCCAGTACATATTAAAACTTAAGCAAAGAGATACCTTGTCCATAATTGTAATATTAAATTATAGTATGGGACACCTATGTCATCTGTTACAGCGAAAGCCTTTGCAACATTGTTGCAGAAATCTAGTATTTTGTAAGTCAATCTTGGATTCCCTTATAGAGTTGAGTAGACAGCTTCTAGGAGATCAGGCCTGATGTTTTGGCTACTACGTTGCCTGATGAAGGGTAACAATATTAGTAATAAAAGCTAATATTGTGGCTCAGTGGTGGAGCGTCGACCCATGCACCAAGAGGTCACTGGTTCAATTCCCAGTCAGGGCACGTGCCCAGGTTGTGGGCCAAATCCAGTGGGGGGCATGCAGGAGGCAGCCAATCGATGTTCTCTCTCATTGATGTTTCTATCTCTCTCTCCCTCTTCCTTCCTTCCTCTAAAATCAATAAAGAAAAAAACGAAAAATAAAACACTAACATGGAATAAAACTGTATCATGTGCAGTTTCCATTGTTTTCATCTATTAACATTTAATTGTTACAAAAATATGGCCACATGTTTATTCTTATTATCTCCGTTTTATTGATTAGGAAACTGAGGGGAAATAACTCGCTGGAGATCCCATGCTCGGGGGTGGAGCCGGGACCCAGAGCCCACAGCTGGTCTGGGGGGCACTACAGGGAGACCCGGCAGGAAGGGTGTCTGGGCTGTGCCCTGCACACTTAGTGGGGATGAAGCAAGCAGAAAGGAACCAGCTTCCCAAGGCAGAGAGAATCCAGGTGCAGAGCGCAGGGAGAGAGAGGAGGGTCTTCAGGTGACTGTCAAGTCGGCAGGTGACCAGGACACAGCAGAGGGCGAAAGGCTGGAGGGACAGGCAGGGCTGGGTCGTGTTGCCTGACTCCGAGGACATCCTTGAAAGATACCAAGCAGATGTGATCAGGGTTTCTCTTCAGAAAAAGGTTTCCTGGGCTTTGGTGTGTTAAAAGACTGCAAAGTGAGGGCCAGGGAGAGTAAGCAGGAGGCTGGTCTGTCCCCTGAGCGAGAGCTGTAATGGTCTCAGGTGAGCTGACCGTGGCGGACGGGCAGGAAGTGGCCGGTTACGGTCCAACGATACGAAGCCAGGCTGCACAGAAACAAAAGCTCAAACACCCTGTTTGTGATCAGCTCTACATACACACGTGCTGCAGATATTTTTAAAATAATTATTGAAAAGCATCCAAGAGAAAAGCAGCCAAAAACAAAGGAACCACATGTAAGAATGAAGAAAGAAAGAAAAGAGGATAAATCAAGACGAAATTCTCAAGAAGTCACTAAATTGTAGTTCCTGAAGGTAGTCACGTCCCAGAGGAAATCTCAAAGGGTAAGCTCTCCTCCAGGGGTAAAGCAGAGGAAATCCAAGCGCACGCGGGCGAGAACGGATTGCACAACGGGCTCCGGTTTTAGGAGATGACTGATTCGAGGTATGCAACAGGCAACATCATGCACGCACAGCCTGCAGACATTGGAAACGTGGGACCGGCGGGAGCCAGGAGGCTGCGCCCAAATTCCAGCTCCTATGACATGAATTCTCTCCGGCCGTCTCTTGGCTCATTCCGGCAGGAAACAGGATTCCCGCCATCAGGGACGCGTCCCAGGGTGACCCCGTCCGCATCACCCATGTCTCTTCATGCCCCTCAGCCTCTGGGATTGGATTTTAAATACCCACCGGATCACGCCGACGGGGAGTCCCAGGCGTGCGGAGAGCACGGAACAGCATCGCTCCACGCCTGCACGGCAGGACTGACGCTGCCGAGTCCTCCTGTGCCCCCGGCTCCCACACACGGTTCCGATTAGCATGCCCAGGACGGAGCCGGGGCCTCACTCACAGTTCAGGGACCTGGTCAGGGACTGTCCCCCAAGTGTCAGATCTTTGGAATCAAAGCCGGGCTGAGCACCTCAGTCTGATTCCAAAGTCCACACTTTTCTTCTACGTCACATTCTAAAGTCCTTTGGTCTAAAGTCCTTGGGAAAAGAAAGATATTTTCTCCCTTCGTACTTCGTAGACAGCGTGAGTACTAAGAGAAATTTTAAAGAAATTAACCGTAAGAAAAGTGGCACAGTAGAAAATAGTCTATGAAGTGCACATCCTTTGGGAAATCCCAGGAACTCTGATTTTTGTCTGTGTTGCAATTTAAGTAACACAGTATTTTAAAAACAACTTTCATTAAGAATTCACTGAGGTATTAAAAACTATAACTCACATGCAGAAGGTTGATGTTCTCCAGCAGAGGCAAGGGTATGGAGAAATGACATTAGAGCCATGTTCAGACAGGAATCCCGCAGCCCTGACTTGGCAACTTATGAACTACGTAGCTGTGGGCGAGCATTCAGCTTCCCAGATGACCAGTGTTCTGCTCCGAAAAATGCAGGAAATAGAACAGAATCACCGAAAATGAAACTGTGGATGGGGACGACTGTGGATGGGGGATGACTGTGGATGGGGACGACTGTGGATGGGGACGACTGTGGATGGGGACGACTGTGGATGGGGACGACTGTGGATGGGGACGACTGTGGATGGGGGATGACTGTGGATGGGGGACGACTGTGGATGGGGGACGACTGTGGATGGGGACGACTGTGGATGGGGGATGACTGTGGATGGGGGACGACTGTGGATGGGGGACGACTGTGGATGGGGACGACTGTGAATGGGGGACGGCTGTGGATGGGGGACGGCTGTGGATGGGGATGGCTGTGGATGGGGACGACTGTGGATGGGGATGGCTGTGGATGGGGGACGACTGTGGATGGGGGACGACTGTGGATGGGGATGGCTGTGGATGGGGGACGACTGTGGATGGGGGACGACTGTGGATGGGGACGGCTGTGGATGGGGACGACTGTGGATGGGGACGGCTGTGGATGGGGACGGCTGTGGAGGCATAAAATGACTTTATTTTTTAAACTGGGGTGATTCAATGGATAGCCAAGTTTAAAAAGTGGTATTCGGGTCTCTGGCTCTACACAATTACTGATGTCTGGTGCACTCCTAAGAGATGTTGACCAGGTCTTGGGTGAAAAGCTCCCCCACAGGACCTGAGGGCACTGAAAAGTCGAGGATCTCACTAGAACATGAGTGGTCACATGTGGGGGCGGGGGGCAGGAGTGAAGGCCCTGCCCGGCCAGCCAATCGCTTCAGTGCGTCACAGGGAGGGTGACCTGTAGCACAGGGTTGGCCTTGATGCGACGGTGAGAAACAGAGGCATCCGTATCCACCCACCTCGTACAGGGAGACCGGCCTCCACACGCCCTCCTTGCTGTCCTAACCAGTGGGACTCGGGGTGGACGGAGTGGGGACGTATGCAGAGAGAACATGTCCCAAGTCTCCCTCCAAGCTGCAGAAAACAGACGGGTTCATCCAGAGCCACAGAGGAGGGATGAGATCATCTTTGCTTCAAACTTGAAATTTTAAAATGAGTAAGGCAGAGTTTTATATGCTATTCTGATTACCTACTGCTGTGTATCATATACAAAAATACGGTAGCATAAAATGCGACCATTTTATTACGCTTGCCTCTGCGGGCCCAGAATTCAGAAAAGCACAGCAGGTGGGACTCTGCTGCAGTGTCGGGACCCAGGTGGGACGAGGCTGGCTCATCGGGCGATGACAGTCACTAGCACACCTGGCACCTGGCCCGGCCCCGCGTACACCGCAGTGCTCGAATGTGGCCGCACCTGACTCCTCACAGCGTCTGCCGAGGTGAACCGACGATGTGGCCCAGAACCCCAAGAATAAATGTCACCTGGCATGAGTGACCTCGCCTGAGAAGTCACGCAGCAGTCCCTCTGTGGTTCTCTGGTGATCGAAGCCGGCCAAGTTCACCCAGATTCAAGGGAGGTGAACAAAATCCACACCTCCCAATGGTCGGAGAATCAGAGAATTTGCAAAACCCTGAATAAGTCTGACCCGATCCCTAGAGTGACAGGCATTAGAGACTCTGCCCAGGATGACGGAAGGAGGAGGTTCGCACGGTGCAGCTGGGGAGAAAGGCGCTGTTGAAACTGCGTCATGTTCATACCTCATCACGCCGGGAAGGCTCGAAGACCCAGACCAGAAAGCTGTCGTTTAAAGACTACATTGTACATGCCGGCCTCTGTGCTGAGGGCTTCGTTTCTTTTGAAACATTTAATAAGTAAGAATATGTTTAATGGGGTATCTCTTCAAAGTTAAAAAGAAGAAATATATATACAGCAAGAATTTTCATTTATAAATCTTGTTAGTACATAATTTTGCCAAATAGACTTTGATGGCCAGCATCCTTTACCCCACTTCTCAACTTTTAAACTAAGACATTTAGGAAAAGCAGTGTGTCACTCAAGAGCACGGAAATGACTTTACGCAATCCTCACCATTTAGCAGATGGCCCGGGCTCCTAAGGCAGATGCTGCTTAGAAGGGGCACTTCCTGAAATCCTACATCTTGACAGAAGTCAGTGTGACTAATTCCTTACAGCTGAACTGGCAGCTCCGGCTGCCACGGCCTCCCCTAGGCAGACAGCCAGGTGACGCTCGGCAGCCCCTGCTATGACGCCGTCCACGGACACCGAGCAGAACCTTGGTCCCGTCTGCCACGGTGAGCAGCAGCCTCTTCCGTGAGCCACAACAGCCCAGTCAAGGCCGCAGACGACAACCACATTAACTGCATTGTTGATGTGAGAATCTGTTCGTATAACGTGTAGTTAATAGTTCACATGAGAAAAGTCAGGTGAACATCTAAATACGTGCAGAAAAGGCATGACATAGAATCAAACATCCATCCCTGATACAAAGTGAAATAGATGCATTCTCACACTTAATCCCATCAAGGGCCAGCATCAGATTTAATGGCAAATGTCTCACCTCTCCAACCAAATTCACAATCAAAAGTGCTGTCACCACTACTCCAATGCAATGTCCTGGAAGTAAGATCCAACGCCAGCAAGTCAGACAAATAAGTAAGGAGTCTATATATTGGGAAGGCCCAAGAAACATAATTCTCATTATTTCAAGATTATACGATTGCCCTGGCCAGTTTGGCTCCATGGGTTTGATCCCATCAAAGGCACATACCTGAGTTTCAGGTTCAATCCGCAGCCCTGGTCGGGCATGTGGGGGAGAAAACCAATCGATGTGTCTCTCACATTGATGTTTCTCTCTCTCTCTCTCTCTCTCTCTCTCTCTCTCTCACACACACACACACACACACACACACACACACACATACACTCCCCCTCCCTCCCTTCCACTCTCTCTAAAAATCAATGGAAAAAATATCCTCAAGTGAGGATCAATAAAAACAAAAAAGAATATATGATTACATAAGAAGATTAAATAAAATAGCTGGTTTTAAAATGTCATTTATAAAAATGAATAGTTTTCTTATATACAAATCATAACATAAAAAAATAAAATCTTTCAATAACAAAAAAAGGTACAAATAATTAGGAATCATCTTAACAGTGAACACACAGAACAAATATGAAGGAAATATTACAATTTTACTGAGAAGACATAAAAGAAAAGTTGAGTAAATATTTCTACACAGAAAAACTGAAAGCTCTAAAATGATCAATTCAACCTTCAAAACTTGAATTTAAAAAGGAATGAGACTTTGGGAGGTATTTGCCAGAACAACAGTAAGTTTATCTGGAGGATTAAATATCCCAGAATATCCAGGGTAAAAGTCTGGAGAAAATATAAATTAGTAAAGACGTCTTTCGTCAAATATTGAAACATAAAATTACGGGAACTGAAACCTTCTGCGGCTGGACCCGTGCATTCGTCTTCTGCTGTTGCTTCACAGCTTCCCCAAAGCATGCTGCCTGAACAACACAGGCTTTTTATCTCACAGTTCTTGTGAGTCAGGAACCTGGACGTGGTTTAGCTGGGCTAAGTTTCACAACCTACGCTTGGCAAAGGCAGAGAGAGAATATAAATTCGGGCCAACACTTCGAATAGCCATCTGGCAAATTCTTTCAAAGTTAAAAACTATACATAACCTTTGACCCAGCAACTGCACTGCTAATACTTTACCCCATGGACCCCACAAAGCACACCATGATCACATACACACACACACACACACACACACACACACACACAATGATCTCACACACACACAGAGACACACACACCCACACAACAATCACACACACAATGATCACACACACACAATGATCTCACACGCACACACACACAGATACACACACAGAGACACACACACTCACACAATGATCACACACACACAATGATCACACACACAATGATCTCACACGCACACACACACAGACACACACACAGAGACACACACATTCACACAATGATCACACACACACAATGATCACACTCCCACAATGATCTCACACACACACACACACAGACACACACACAGAGACACACACACTAACACAATGATCACACACAATTATCTCACACACACACACAGAGACACACACATTCACACAACGATCACACACACAATGATCTCACACGCACACACACACAGACACACACACAGAGACGCACACACTCACACAATGACCACACACATACACACCCCACTTTGGTTGCAACCAAGGCTGCCATGTGCTGCCCACCCTGCCGAGGTTGGAGGGAGGGTGTCAGACTGTATCTGTCAAGAAAGCGTTTATCAGTTAGCGTCCTAGCAGGAAGCTGACAGGCACTCCAATTGGGTAAGCTGAGCAGAAGTCAATAAACAGGCCATTTACAAAGGCGCAGCACGGTGCAGAGAAACCGCATAGGGCAATCCGTGTCCCAGGACTCGAAGGGCGAGGAAGGAAGCAGATACCAGAGGAGGGAGGTGAGAGCTTGAGAGACAGAGAGTTTGAGAGAGGCAGCCAGCCTTCAGCAGGAGTGGGGACGAGAGCCTGGGATTCGAATAGTATGTCCGCCTCTCCTTAGCGCCTCCCTCCAATTTCCTGCAGCAGCTCCCAAGGGCTGGAGCAAACAGAGCTGGACCAGTGAGGAAGGACGTGATGTCGTCCACAGGAGCCCGGCCTCAGAACATGGCAGGTGCAGAGAGCTGGGGCGGGCGGTGCTGGGCTAGACGCTCAGTGGTTGAGCGTGGACCCACGCACCAGAGGTCGCCCGTTCCAGTCCCGATCAGGACACATGCCCAGGTTGTGGGTCAAATCCCCAATGGGGGGTGTGGGAGGCAGCTGATCAGTGTTCTCTATCATCGATGTTTCTCTCTCTCTTTCCCTCTCCCTTTCTCTCTCTCTAAAATCAATATAGAAAAAAAATTTTTGAGAAAACCAAATGTAATAAGATATTAAAACATCTTCAGTCTCATTATGTAAAAACTATAGAAAACTGTTATCACTTGACATTTTGTCTTAATTTACTCATCATTAGTCTGTTTAAAACCAAGTTCTGATTTCTTAGTCTTGTTCGTCCTTGGACGAAGAATCAGATTATAGGAAAAAATTGAAAGCTTAGAACTGTTGACATTCAACATGAAAATAAATAGAAATTCTAGTCCTAACACAAACCGAATAAGCAGTTTAGTTCTAAAAATCTCTACCCGTTGCCTCTTTGTCAGAGGAGAGACAGATACAAAGTGCATTGTTCGGAGAGCTTGGCTGGAACCCCAGATTTCTGGAGTCTGGGACCAGCAATGTTTTGTCTTCATAGAACCCTCCCCACGCCTCCCCACGCCTCCCCACGCCTCCCCACGCCACTCCCCACGCCTCCCCACCCCACTCCCCACCCCACTCCCCACCCCACTCCCCACGCCTCCCCACGCCGCTCCCCACGCCGCTCCCCACGCCGCTCCCCACGCCTCCCCACGCCGCTCCCCACGCCGCTCCCCACGCCGCTCCCCACGCCTCCCCACGCCGCTCCCCACGCCGCTCCCCACGCCTCCCCACGCCTCCCCACGCCTCCCCACGCCTCCCCACGCCGCTCCCCACGCCGCTCCCCACGCCTCCCCACGCCGCTCCCCACGCCGCTCCCCACCCCACTCCCCACGCCTCCCCACGCCTCCCCACGCCTCCCCACGCCGCTCCCCACGCCTCCCCACGCCGAGGGAACGCCATGTGGGTGTTTCTGCTTCTCATCGGTGACTAAACAAAACGTCGGAACACGTGCTGAGGGAAGGTTAGCCAACTTTCTTCTTGGAAAAAGAAATGAAATTATCCAAAAAAAGCACTTCGGGAACTATGATGAAAATGAGGAAATAAGGCCTTCCTCTTGTGAATAAAAACGCAGTGTTACTGTGTCTAATTGTGAATAAACTGAAAATAGAAAACATTAATAGCACGCTTGATGTCTGTTGATGTAAGGAAGGTAAGTTACATAAAATCTGCTGACTGCCCAGATTAGAAGTTCATGTGACCAAAGGGAAAAATTCTATTGGGAAAAAAAAAATCATTTAATAATATGTATTCTATTTTTTTTAATCCTCACCCGAGGGCACGCTGAGGGGGGGGGGAGAGGGAGGGGGGGTGGGGGGAGAGAGGGATCTGCCCTGACCAGCAACCTTTCTGAGCAAGGACGACACCCAACCAACTGAGCCACTCCGGCCGGACTGTATACTATTTTTCACTGATTATTTTCTTTATATGAACAAGAATCATTATCTAGAAAAGGGTAAATGACTAATTGTGTGCTACCTAAAATAACACTGGACAGTTTTCATTTTTAATTAACTCAAGAAGTGTAGACTTAAAAGAAATTGAGGTAGAGGCATAAGCCAATGTTTTCTCTCTTGGGAAATGGTAGAACCATTTTCGTCAGAGGTCAAAACATAGCTCAGCGCTTACATTCGTCACCTCCTTCGTCATACGGATTCTGAAGTATAAGAAATCCTCCTGTGGACATTCTTAAGGCACGAAAATGTTTCCCACTTTTCACTTTGTGCAATCAATTTAAAATGTGAATTTTAAATGTCAAATGTGAATATCACTGTAATTTCCAGTTATTTATTTTTTTTAAGAAATATTTCAATACACTTTATTTTCAGAGCGATTTTAGGTTTACAGCAAAATTGAGAGGAGTGTGAGCATTTCCCGCGTCCCTGCTGCCCGCCCCATGCACAGCCCCCCCATTGCCGACATCCCCCCACTAACCTGCCCCGTCGCAGTGCTCGGCCTGCTCCGACACACACCCGCCAACCACCCGAAGGCGTGCCGGCACTGGGGCCGTCCGGGCGCCGCGTGCTCCACGGATGTGAGCAAAGGCATAACGACAGGCACCACCATTACCGTATCCCATAGAATAGTGTGTGTCCTAAAAACTCTCTCACTGCCCTTATCCCCCCTCCTCCCCCAGCCCTGGCAGCCCCCCATCTTTTCACCGTCTCCATGGTTTTGCCTTTTCCAGATTGTCGTCCAGTTGGGATCATAGTGTGTAGCCTTTTCCGTTGGCTTCTTTCCATGAGCAAGTTGCATTTGTGTTTCCTCTGTGTGTTCTCCTGGCTGGGTAGTTTGTGTTGTTTACCACTGGAGAAGGTTGCACTCGCCCACGGGGACCCCTTGGCTGCTGTACACATCCGTGTGCAGGTTTTTGTGGGGGCGTGTTTTCAACTCCTTCGGGTAAACACCAAGGAGCACAATGCTGGATCATATAATAAGAGAATGTTTAGGGTTTTTAAACTACATTTTTATTGTTAATACTATTACCTCTGTCCCCATCCCAGCCTTTGCCCACCTGCACCCAGCCCTGGGCCCCCACTCTGGCCTCCACCCCACTATTGTCTGTGTCCACGGAAGAGTATGTTTAGTTTTGTAAGAAACTGCCAAACTGTCTTCCAAAGTGTCTGCACCGTCTGCATCCCCACCAGCAGGGAGGGAGGCCCCTGTTGGTCCCGTCCTCGCCCTTCGCCCTTCGCCCGTGTTGTCAGAGATTTCAGACATCCTGACAGGTGTGTGATAGTATCTCACTGTTATCATTTGCATTTCTTTTCTGTTGTTGCTAATCCTCACCCGAGGATCTTTTTCCATTGGTTTTTAGAGAGCGGAAGGGACAGAGAAGAGAAACATCGATGTGAGAGAGACACATTGATTGGTTCCCTCCCGCACGACCCTGACCAGGGCCAGGGATCAAACCTGCAACCCAGGTACGAGCCCTTGACCAGAATGAACCTGAGACCCTTTGGTCCGAGCCCTTGACCAGAATGAACCTGAGACCCTTTGGTCCGCAGGCCACCACCCTAACCGCTGAGCCAAACCAGCCAGGGCTCATTTGCACTTCTTTGATGACGTGTAACCTCGAACCTCTTTTCGTATGCTGACTTCCGCTTGCGTGTCCTTTGATGTGGTGTGCAGTGTGATCCTTGATGGAGAAGCACTCCTCAGAAGCACATCCCAGTCCTCTGCAGAAGCCTCCAGAGTGGCCAGCCTCTAATCAATACTCCTGCAAACATTTTGCCACGCTGCCGGGTGGAGGAATTTTCTTTTCCTTTAGAAAAGAAGCTGAAATCAGCCAATGACTGGAACTCCGAAAACCTGGGTTTCAGACTCTGCTCACGCTGAGAAGCTCTGAACAAGAAGCATTTCCCTGGGCCTCAGTTGCTTCATTTGTAAAATCAGCAGGTCCCTGATGCCCAGTCCTGTGATTCCCAGTGAACATCATCCCATGAGTACTCCCTCTGACAAACCCAGGTGCAAGTGAAAACAAGTACCGGGGTGTGACGTACAGCGCGACACCGTAGCGGCCCTGCTCTGCGGTACACGGGACAGGTGTTAGGAGACTAGGTCCTCCGAGCTCTCGCCACAAGGACACTCATTTTTCTTTTCTTTTTATTGTATCTGTGTAAGGTGATGGATGCTAACTAAAGCTATCGTGGTAAGCACTTTGCAATATAAGTGAATCATTAAATACAACTGAGGGAAACGATAATGCCCCTCGATAAACCTGTGAAGTAATTTTTTCTCTTGAAAGCACACATTCCATGAACAGATACATTGTAGCGCCCAAGGCAGCCTGTACCCGGTTAGTTCGCAGTACAGTTTCCTGATACCCATCGAGGAGCGAAGTGCGTGCGTTCTCCTCGTCAGCGTCTTTCTTCGTAATTATTAAAAAGCATCTAATAAAACTGTGCGGTACATTTTCTCTTTCTTAAACCATTTCTCACCAACACAAAAATTTGTATTTGTTAGAAATAATACATTTTAGGCATATTCATGAAACATTTCTCAAAATCCTTGGCAAGTCACATCATTACATCTTTATAATGCACAATCACTCGGATGGAATAACACGAGATAAACTTTAACAGTATTCTTATCATAAAACTTAATTGATATCTACCAAAAAAGCTCAAAACCCTAGGTTGAAAGTAAACAGTGTTGTGCTGTGGTTCACAGTCGATGGCCGCTGTCCGGCGTGAAGGAGAGACTTCGGAGCCCTGGCCCGTCCTCTCAGCTGTCACTGGGGAAACTGACTTTACCCGGCTTCCTGGTCTATAAATCGGCCATCGCTCTGCAGGGGGCTCACAGCCTGGTGTGGGGAGAGTGGACAACACTCGACCACACTGAACCGCTGGAATGCATTCCTCGTGCTGGCAGGGAGAGAAGGGCCCTCCAGCACCTGACGTCCTGCAGGAGAGAAGGACCTCCAGCACCTGACGTCCTGCGGGAGAGAAGGACCTCCAGCACCTGACGTGCTGCAGGAGAGAAGGACCTCCAGCACCTGACGTGCTGCAGGAGAGAAGGACCTCCAGCACCTGACGTGCTGCAGGAGAGAGAAGGGCCCTCCAGCACCTGACGTCCTGCAGGAGAGAAGGACCTCCAACACCTGACGTCCTGCGGGAGAGAAGGGCCCTCCAGCACCTGACGTCCTGCAGGAGAGAAGGGCCCTCCAGCACCTGACGTCCTGGGGGAGAGAAGGCCCTCCAGCACCTGACGTCCTGCGGGAGAGAAGGGCCCTCCAGCACCTGACGTCCTGCGGGAGAGAAGGGCCCTCCAGCACCTGACGTCCTGCAGGAGAGAAGGGCCCTCCAGCACCTGACATCCTGCAGGAGAGAAGGGCCCTCCAGCACCTGACGTCCTGGGGGAGAGAAGGCCCTCCAGCACCTGACGTCCTGCGGGAGAGAAGGGCCCTCCAGCACCTGACGTCCTGCGGGAGAGAAGGGCCCTCCAGCACCTGACGTCCTGCAGGAGAGAAGGGCCCTCCAGCACCTGACATCCTGCAGGAGAGAAGGACCTCCAGCACCTGACGTCCTGCAGGAGAGAAGGGCCCTCCAGCACCTGACGTCCTGAGGGAGAGAAGGGCCCTCCAGCACCTGACGTCCTGCGGGAGAGAAGGGCCCTCCAGCACCTGACGTCCTGCGGGAGAGAAGGGCCCTCCAGCACCTGACGTCCTGAGGGAGAGAAGGGCCCTCCAGCACCTGACGTCCTGAGGGAGAGAAGGGCCCTCCAGCACCTGACGTCCTGGGGGAGAGAAGGGCCCTCCAGCACCTGACGTCCTGCGGGAGAGAAGGGCCTCCAGCACCTGACGTCCTGAGGGAGAGAAGGGCCCTCCAGCACCTGACGTCCTGCAGGAGAGAAGGGCCCTCCAGCACCTGACGTCCTGAGGGAGAGAAGGGCCCTCCAGCACCTGACGTCCTGCAGGAGAGAAGGACCTCCAGCACCTGACGTCCTGCGGGAGAGAAGGGCCCTCCAGCACCTGACGTCCTGCAGGAGAGAAGGACCTCCAGCACCTGACGTCCTGCGGGAGAGAAGGGCCCTCCAGCACCTGACGTCCTGCGGGAGAGAAGGGCCCTCCAGCACCTGACGTCCTGCGGGAGAGAAGGGCCCTCCAGCATCTGACGTCCTGGGGGAGAGAAGGACCTCCAGCACCTGACGTCCTGCAGGAGAGAAGGACCTCCAGCACCTGACGTGCTGCAGGAGAGAGAAGGCCCTCCAGCACCTGACGTCCTGGGGGAGAGAAGGGCCCTCCAGCACCTGACGTCCTGCGGGAGAGAAGGGCCCCCCACCATCTGTCACTCTCCCGGGAGCGTGTGCAGCCGCAGGGGAGCAGTTATGAGGAGAGCGAGGTGTCTCTGAAACAAAGCTCTCATGGACGGTAGGAGGCCTGTCGCTACGGCCAAGGGCAGAAACTCAGGCCACTGGACCGCAAAGCCGCATCCCAAGTGGCTGTGAGGCGGGCCGCCGGGTCTCACCCAGGAGACTGACGCTGCTCAGTGAAATGCGCCAGCAGGGAAATCCAAGGACCACACGGTCTCCCTCGTATGCGGACTCTGATGAACAGCATAAAGAGAGCGAGTCATAGACAGGCAGACAGACTGACCGCTGTCAGAGGGGAGGGGTGGGGGCTGGATGAGAAGGGTGAGAGATAAAGAAAAAACAACTTGTGGGCACAGACAACAGCATGGTGATCGCCAGAGGGAAAGGGGGTGCAGGGGGGTGAATGGGGATGGAAGGAGACTTGACTTGGGGTGGTGAACACACAGTACAGTGTACAGGTGATGTGTCATAGAATTACACCTGGAGCCTATATGATTTTATCAGCCAATGTCACCCCATAAATTCAATAATTTTTTTTAAAAAAGAAAGATAATTTTGTGCTAAATCAGTCTCGTTGGCTCATAAACTAGAATCATGTTACTCAGCAGCATCTGCGTCCAAAGCGTGAGCCGTGGCCTCGAACCCGTGGGCCGTGGCCTCGAACCCGTGGGCCGTTTCAGCACCGTGACTCTCCCTGGGCCTCAGTCCTGGGTCATCCGACGAAGAGAGCAGTCTCACACGGGGCGGGGCGAACGGGAACGTCAGTCCGTGGTAGCTGTCATTTTCTGTCTTTCGTGGGGAACGGGATAGAAATTGTTGTTGTTTTTTCCTTTGGCATTTCAATCAGGTTCTTTTTGGAAATACTGGCTTCTGCTCAACGCACCAACACGGCGTTAAGAAAGGTGATGTTGTCGCCTCCTGGACTGAGAGGGCGGCAAGCAGGGTCCCGAGAGGGCGCTCAGCAGGAAACACGGACCCGCCAGGGGAAGGGCCGGGCACCTCTCTGCCGTTGGAACTGGACTGGGGTTCTGGTCGTTCATGTGCTGTTTCTCATTCCGTTCGACACGAACTCCAGGCGCCGCACCGAACCTGGGCAGAGGGTCAGATAGCGGCCGGGAGCCCTAGGTCTTTCCAACCCAGGGTCCCGGGAGGCTCTGACAAGGAAACTGACAAGTGGACCGACGGTCAGGGGACGGGCTGAAGGAGACGTCTCCTCGCGACTCCGTGCCTGGCGAGAGCCCTCTGCTTGGGCACCACGGCCCGACAGACGCGTCAATGAAGAGAAATAACTACAGCCCTGGCCGGTTTGGCTCAGCGGTTAGAGCGTTGGCCTGCAGACCAGAGAGTCCCGGGTTCGGTTCCCGCTAAGGGCACGTACCTCAGTTGCAGTTTGTCCCCGGCCCCAGTTGGGGTCGTGTGGGTGGCAGCCAGTCGATGTGTCTCTCTCACATCGCTGTTTCTCTCTCTTCCTCCCTCTCTCCCTCCCGCTCTGTCTGAAGATAAATGCAAAAATGTCCTCGGGTGAGGATAAAAAAAAAAAAGAAAAGAAGTAACTGCAGGACGGCTTGTCTTGCTTTGTTAGCAGAGAGGTTCTGCATATACGGCACATCACTGGGATTTCTGGAGAGGGAAATTCGTGATTATTCTACACCGATGTCCGATTTTTCTCCCATGTCAAGTTTTAGCCTAAGAATCCGTTGTTGCCAGAACCCCCGGCCTTGCGTTAGCCTTCCAAGAGAGTCTGACGGCAAGAAAAAGTCTCACCGCCTTTCCCTGAGAAAGACACACTAACAAAACATCAAGATAACCCAAAAAATTCACCTGGGGAAAGCGAGCAAAAATGTTAATTTCTATAATCCCTGTAAAATCAGGGAAATAGACTTATATTAACTGTTTTATGACAGTAAAATAATTCATCAACCAACCAGTCAGTTAACTGAGAAAAAGATGTGTTTCCTCCGTGCTGGTCCCCGGTCCCCCCCCACCCCCCCGTCTGTCTCGGCCGGTACCTGCGTCTGCGGGCCGGGCTCCAGCCCCGTGATCCTGCAGCTCGAAAGCACCTGTCAGTCAGCCACACGGGAGCCACGTGGACCTTTGTGAACAGCACAGCCCCCACGTGGAACCAAAAGATGAAGACAGACACGCAGAAGAACCCACCGCACAGGAGACACGGTCGAAGGCAGGAGCCGTGAGCCCCAGGGGTCCGACCCGAGCCAGGCGTCGTCTCCTCACCGAATGCCACGTGGGCTCCGGATGGTTCACCAGAGAGAACTTCTCTGTCCTTCAGATGCCCTCACCCAAGGGCAGGAAAGACGGATGCACGGCTCAGAGCCTTCTCTCTGGAAGTCCCACAGTGAGCACCTCAGCCCGAGAGGACGGGTGACGGCCTTGTTCCCCAGGCTGATTCTCCCTCCGGGAGGCGCTCGCACACCAGCCCTCTTCCCGGGGACCTGTGCCACGTGACCGGGTCTGAGTGTGTGGCGTGTCTGACCGGGACTGTGCCAGTTCCAGGCAAACACTTTGCCACAAAAACAGCGTCCCGGTAGGTGCTGCTCCCTGGCTGGTTCCCGGGAAGAGCAGACCCCTGGAGCAGAACCCTGCATGTGGGAATCACGGCGGGCAGGTGTGCGCCCGGAGGGCTGCCGGCTGCCCTGACAAAGTGGCAACAGCGCTGCACTGAGAAGAGCCTCCAGTCGCTCAGGACATCCCGACCCTGAAGGGACTTTGTTGAAGACGAGACGAGGAGACCGGAAAGCAGTGTTTCGAGCTCTGTGGTCGGCAGTTAGGAGGTGCCACGGTGAGGGGAGGAGCGTGCCCACCTGGAAAGGCAGGGCAGCCTCAGGCAGCCATCCTGGCGAGGCGGGTCTGGGCGCAGCCCTGAGACAGCCCAGCCGCGGAGGGAGGGCGCCCACCACAGCCCAGGGTCTGGAATCCACAGCGAGTTGAGTGCCCCTTTCTGGAGTCCAGGGATAACCCGCAGCCAGGCCCCACGTGTCCTCTCGTCTGTGTGTTTACGGGCTGCGTGTCGTCTCTGCCGCTAAGCCCGTGGCCTTGGGGCACGACCACAAAGACTTTAAAACTCAAAGTTAGCATGTTTCTCAAATCAATTATCAGCATTTACAAATACCTAGAGGAGAAGCCAAGAGCACCAGTCCCAACCGCCTGGAGGAGCCCCCAGGGACTTACGGGGCCGAAAGACTCAGTCTCCCCGGCCAGGGGTGGGGAGAGTGTGGGACTCGAACGAGCTGGACCTGGGGGAGCAGGGCTGAGCAGAGGGGATCTTGCTGCCTGGCCTGGGGAGGGGGGCTGGCTGGGGAGCAGACGCACGCCTCGCTGTGGAGCTCCGTGCGGACCCTTAGCCAGCTGAGCTTGCGGCAGGTCCAGACCCCGTGAAGGCAGCCCACGGCCAGGTGCTGGCGCCGTCAGAGGCGATGTCTGCTGCCTTCCCAGTGAGTTATTCTTCAGAAGATTCGCAGAGAGGATGCTCGCCTCCCGGGCCCTACGACTCAGGGGAGCATGAGCAGAAGGAACAATGGAAGCAGATGACAGGGTCGAGGTGACCTTCGGGAGCGGCTGCAGCTGGACGGCCTGTCTCCCTCCCAAACAGATGATGAAACAGCCCAGAGAGGTGGAGTGACACCGAGGCCAGGGAGCCCACGGCGGAGGCCGGGCAGGGCTGGGTGGCCCGTCTTCTGAGAGCCCTCCCCCAGCAGCCTGTCCTGCGCAACCACGGGGCTTTGCAGGAACCCCGACGTCTAGTCCAGGTCAGCGGATGGACGGCGTGCCCACAGCAAGACCCTCTGACTCTCGGGTACGTGGTCAGCCCGGGACCCTGACCTTCAACTCAAAGTTCTCAGAAAGAACCGGTGTCAGATTCTCGGCAGGATACGCTCGTGGAGGGGGATGTGGTCTCCAAACCAGCGAAGCGTCCTGCTGGAGCTTCCGCAAATCGGCCGCGTCCGTGACACACGGAGCCACCCTGATGAGAATTCCAGAAAGCCAAGGTGAAGTGCACCGACCTCCACGGGGCCGGGGTGGGGGTGGAGGCTGGGGGCCCAGAAGAGGAAGGAAGAGGGGGAAACTTTCATTTCCTCCCAAATCGGATTCTAAATGCCATTCAGCAAAAAGGAGTGCATGAGATCACAGACGACATCTCCAGCTGCCCGAACAGCAGCTTCCCCTCCGTGAGCAGCTGCAGCTGGCCTCCGGGCGGGGTCCCCGCCTTCCCGGCTCGCGTTGGGCCTCGCCCCTCGGGCTCCTCGGGAGGAAACTCCTCCAGCACCGGTTGGATTTGTTTAGAAACCCTGGCCTCTCGCGGTGCCGCTCTGACTCCTGGGGGTGAACCGCGACCAGGGTTTCCCTTCGTGTGAACCACAGGGACACCACAGCCTCGGAGCAGCTGAGAAAAGCTCGACAACAGCGTGAGCTACAGCGTCAAAGAACCAGGCGCCATCGGAGCCTTGGGGAAGCTGGGTCTGCCGTCTGGCTGTAACAGGCTCCGACCTGCTTGAGAATGAAGAGAGGACGAGAGCTACACGGCGGCGTGGTCCCGTGTGCCCGGGCACGGCAGACAGCCCAGCAGGCGCAGGGGGCACTGAGCCCCCTCACCTCAAGCACATCCCACCCTCCCGCCCCCGACCTGAGGTCCCCGCCTGACACCATGAGCCTGGGCCTGCGGGAACGAAAACCCAGCTGTGGAAGGGAGACTACGAAGTGGACCATCCCAAGCGCTGGTGTGGGGTTAACACTGGAATGGAGCTCGGTCTCCACGCAGAGCCGTGCCCTGGCAGCTCCTGATCCCAAAGTGTGATGGGGACGGGACAGCATGGTCCACACGTAACCCCAGAGCCGGAGTCTCAGAACCACCCCGAGAAGGGGAGCGGAGCTGTCGTCAGAGACCAAACTGGCCGGTTTGTTTCATTTCCCTCCACTCGAGAGGCGGTGACGCGAACAACGCAGAGGCAGCTGCTGTGGAGACAGCCTGCACCCCAGCTCACTCCGACTCCTCTTGGAAACTGCACAGGGGTGCTTGTCCACCCGACAGACTGCAGCAAATACTGAGAGATTGTATAGCCACACTTCTGATCATAATTAATGAAAGTATAAGTACATCATAAAAAGATCATCACAAATATCTTAGAGCCCTGGCCGGTTTGCTCAGCCGTTAGAGCGTCGGCCCGTGGACCAGAGAGTCCCTGGTTCGGTTCCCGTTCAGGGCACGTACCTCGGTTGCAGTTTGTCCCCAGCCCTGGTTGGGATCATGTGGGTGGCAACCAGTCGATGTGTCTCTCTCACATCGATGTTTCTCTCTCTCCCTCCCGCTCTATCTGAAGATAAGTGCAAAAATGTCCTCGGGTGAGGATTAAAAAAAATATATATATATCTTAGATACCTGGGCATTAAGACTTCACCTCCAGCCCAGCTCCTGAGGCTCAGTGGTAGAGCATCGGCCCACAGGCTGCAGAGTCCTGAGCTTGACTCCTGGTCAAGGGCACATAACTTGGTTGCAGGTTTGACCCCTGGCCCTAGTTGGGGTCGTGTGGAAGGCAACCAATCGATGTGTCTCTCTCACATTGATGTTTCTCTCTCTCTGTCCCTTTCTCCTTCCCACTGTATCTAAAAAAATCAATGGGAAAAATATCCTCAGGTGAGGATGTAAAAAAATAAATAAAAGAAAGAAATCACCTCCAAATTCATCTTCCTTTAATGTTTACCCACCAGGTATGTGCTGTGGGCTGAACTGAGTCCCCCTCAAAATCCATACGCCGAAGCCCTAATCCCCCGAATCTCGGGACTGCTCGGGGAGAGAAGCCTTTGCACCCCCAGGACGGAGGCCTCGGGAGACACCGGCCTGTGGACACCTGGACCTCAGGCCTCCAGCCTCCAGACCGTGAGAAGCAAAGTCTGTGCACTTCGCTGCGACGGCCCCAGCACACGGACACGGTGCGTTCACGTTCCCACGGTTCAAGTACATGTGCGTCCACTAGTACATTAAAAAGTCGCCACTAGGGAGTCACCTAAAAACTGGATAAAGTCTGTCTCACATTCAGTGTTTTGTTAATGTCCACATCTCACGGGGCCACGTCTGAATGACCGGGATGAAGACGAGGTTGGCCGGGAAGTCTGGGCCCTGGGTCCAGCGATGTGGATAGCAGCGCCCACACTTATGGGTGTAGGATTGGAGCCCTCGGAGGGCCACGCAGCTGGTCACGGTGGGGCCTGGAAGGGGCGAGGGCTAGAGAGCCTGAGGCAAGCTGATCTCTGCGGGCGGGCCTGCGCCTCGAGGCAGGGAGGGATGCTGGGCTGTCTGAGCTTCCTGGCTCAAAGAAAGGTCGTCTCCCGGCAGAAACGGAGATCCGAGACGGGAGCTGGGGCCTGGCCAGGGCGGGAGCGGGGGCTGCCCCAAGGAAGGTGTGGAAGTCGGTGAAACCTCAAAGCAGAAAATGATAGTGACCCAAACACCTCGAGGTTTCATTATGGAGATATTTGGGTCACTATATAATAAACACTAGCATTTTCAAAAAATAATAATAATTTTCAATGTTCACATAAGTATGGAAAAGTGTAAAATACATAGAAACAGAAACATGTTATTGGTTTTGCAAATAATCACTTCCTAAGTTCAGAAAAAAATACAGCCTTAAAAACCTACAGAGAGCGAGGCACACTGTGACAAAATAATGGATGCTGGTAACGCAAATATCTATGGATATTTGAAAAAATACACTGTAGCCAAGTAGCCCTGGAAACGCTATTTGCTTGGTTAAATGCATGAAAAGGAAGGTCCTTTGGTGAAGTCTTGTCGTTAACGGAAAAACATGTTAAGCCCTGGCCAGTTTGGCTCAGTGGTTAGAACGTCAGCCCGCGGCCAGAGAGGCCCGGGTTCAGTTCCCGCTAAGGGCAGGTCCCTCTCTTGTGGTTCGTCCCCGGCCCTGGTCGGGGTCGTGCGGGAGGCAGCCAGTTGATGTGTCTCTCTCACATCGATGTTTCTCTCTCTCTCCCTCCCCTCCTCCCTCCCACTCTATCTGAAGATAAATAGAAAAATATCCTCGGATGAGGATTAACAACAACAACAAAAAAACGGAAGAGGCAGAAACGTGGTGTTGGAGGTTGGCTCTCAGCCCGGTCTGCCGCTCAGACGCCGAGTGCTGGGCAGCCGCCTGGCGTTTTGGTCTCACAGCAGCTTCAGGGAAGTGACTTGTCCGTGGGTTATTTTGTTTTCACAATAACCGCCGACAAAGGTCATGGATGTCACAGCTTCACACACATGTGTATAGCTGCTGTTTTCACACTTACCCAAACTGGACAGAAGCCAAACGTCCTCGAGTGGGTGAAGGAAACTGGTTCGTTCTCAAAAAGGAACGCTCCTGGGCAGGGGCTGTTGATCCCACAGCCTGGCAGCTCTCCGCGGAGGTGCCTGAGTGAGAGAAGCTGTCCCTACAGGCCGACGCCGCAGGACCCATTCACGAGGGAGAAGCTGTCTTCAGAGAACAGGTCAGTGGCTGTAAGAGATCGGCGGCGGGGCGAGGCTGCGAGTATGACGCTCTAGGAAACGTTGGGGTAAGGGACTATTCTTCTTTTTCTTTATTGATTTTAGAGAGAGAGGAAGGAGAGGGAGAGAGAGATAGAAACATCGATGAGAGAGAACATCGACTGGCCGCCTCCTGCATGCCCCCCACTGGGGATCGGGCCCACAGCCTGGGCATGTGCCCTGGCCGGGAATCGAACCGGCGACCTCTGGGTGCAGGGCCGACGCCCACCCACTGAGCCGCACAGGCGGGGCAGTAAGATGCTGTTCTGAGTCGCTCGGCAGTAGTGTCACATGAACCTCAGCAGGGGCCAGGACGCCCAGACGACACCACAGAGCAGTGGGTTCCACCACGGGTTCCCAGGGAAACGTGTGATGCTGCAGTAAACACCACCCTCCAGGACCGCCATCCCTGTTTCCTTGTCTATAAAATTGGAGCTGTTTTTTTTGTTGTTGTTGTTGTTTTGTTCTTTTTATCCTCACCCGAGGACACTTTTGCATTTATCTTCAGATACAGCGAGAGGGAGAGAGGGAGGAAGAGAGAGAGAGAAACATCGATGTGAGAGAGACACATCGACTGGCTGCCACCCACACGACCCCAACCGGGGCCGGGGACAAACTGCAACCGAGGTACGTGCCCTTAGCAGGAACCGAACCCAGGATCCTCTGGTCCGCGGGCCGATGCTCTAACCGCTGAGCTAACCAGCCAGGGCTGGAGCTGTTTTTAAACTTCCCTCGTAGGATTTGATGGAATAACAGGCAGAAGCTACCAGTGCGGTTTCTGCTCGGAGCAGTCGGCTTCCTCCGGCATCAAGTATGGGACGAAGGTCGGTGTGTGTCTGTTTTACAAATTCAATAACTCAGGACGCAGTCCCCGCAGAGCCTGGCCGTGGTGAGCACCTTCCTTAGAAGGCGTGTTTTCCGGCTGACACGGGACCCGGCTGGGTCGCTGGTGGGCTCTCCGTCATCAGGGCTCTGCGTTCGCCTCTGACTCACGGCGGTGTCTGTGCCAACTGGTCAGTGTGCATGGACTTACACGTTCGGGGATTTTTGAGTCTTCATTTGAAAATAGCCCAAAGGCGAGTTCTTACAGTAGAGAGGCCCTGTGTCCGGTGCCCGTCTCCCCAGTGTCCCTGGCTCAGGTGGGAGCGTCGCCAGGCTCTGGGCGGAGTGTCGCCCACAGGACACGGCCGTGCCTAAGGGACCTCCCGTCCCCAGAAGAGCACGGAGGCTTCCCGGGAGAGCCCGGAGCCTCAGCTGCTCCGATCTTCACGAGGGAGACTCGCTTCTGACACGGTCAGCCCTTCGCCTGAGACCTGTTCCGACGTGAACTCAGACCACGGGAACCCTCTGGCAGCTGCTCTCGGTCTCGTTTCTCTCCTGAGAGTTGGCAGCCTTGCCCCAGCTCCATGCACGGCTATGACGCTGTGAGCAAGGGCGCTGAGAATCCTTTAAATGCCAACCGTTGAAAATGCAATACTTTTAATAACGTCTCCACGTGCTTGGGCATTGATCTGTACATAGCACCGCAGGCCCACGAAGAAGAGAAACACTTTTTTACCTGAATAATCCTCGTTGGCGCGCACTAGTGACCTCATCTCAGTAAGTGGCTATTTTCTGGAAACACGGTCGCGGTGACAAGCCTGTTTCCTGGGGAACGAGGACATGAAGCTGCTTGGGCTGGGCTGACGAGTCCCTCTCCTCCCCATTGTGGCTTCTGGGCTGTGTCTTGGTGGCCATGCAAGTCGTTAGATAATGTTCATGATCAGATGTATTTCACTCAAGGGTCATTCAATCTTTTTTTTTAATCCTCACCCGAGGACACTTTTGCATTTATCTTCAGACAGAGCAGGAGGGAGAGATGGGGGAAGAGAGAGAGAAACATCGATGTGAGAGAGACACATCAAGTGGTTGCCACCCACACAACCCCAACCGGGGCCGGGGACAAACTGCAACCAAGGCACGTGCCCTTAGCGGGAACCGAACCCGGGACTGTCTGGTCCGTGGGCCGACGCTCTAACCGCTGAGCCAAACCTGCCAGGGCAAGAGCCATTCAATCTTCAAGAATAGTTTTATCCTAAGCGAAATAAGCCAAGCAGAGAAAGACAAATATCACATGATCTCACTTATTTGTGGAATATAATGAACATAGCAGTCTGAGGAACAGGGTAGACCCAGAGACGTGGAAGTAGGGTATAAACTGACACCCCTCAGGAGAGGGGGTGGGGGGGAGGGAAGAGATAAACCACAGAACTTATGCACATGTATGCATAAGTGATGGACATGGACAACAAAGCTGGGGACAGGGTGGGGGGATGGGGAGGAGGGTGTCAATGGGGAAAAAAAGGAGAAACCTCTGTAACAAAAATAAATTAATAAAATTAAAAAAAAAAAAAAAGAATAGTTTTCTCTTGAAGAGAAGAATCTGCCCTGGGCTTCAGATAGGAAGGTCTCCCCGCACCCCTTTGCTAGTGAGGTGCGTCATCAAACCCTCAGGGTTCCCACAGAAAGAGTCGCCTGCTTGTCTGCTTGCCCAGCTCGGCCCCTCGCATGCTTGGTAGGGTTAGTGAGCGCTCAGGCTGCTTATCTTCTTTAGCATCTTCTTTGACAATCCTACGTAAGACATTCTGCTGCCCTGAACGTTTATCCCCATTTTGCTTAGAGTCTGTGGGTCTTGGGGTTTGAGATCCCTTCACCCACACTGTGACTCAGGAGAGCTTATCCTTCTCCCCAAAACCCCACAAAGGAGTGACGACAGGAGATGAGACCACATTAGCAGGGTCGGAATCATGGGAGGTCTGCCCCTCAGGAATGAGCCTTGTAGGGGCGACCCACATGTGGGGTGGCAGGGTCTCCATTCTTCCCTCGTCTCGGTGGGAAGGGGAGTGCGAAGGCCGGGGTGAGTTTGTAGCAGGTGCTTCCGGATTCCAAGGAAAAAGGATGAACTGCTCATCCCTTCCTGATCGAGCCTGCGAGGTCTTCCAGGAAGACAAGAGGAGGGTGCTGGATCTGTGCTTTTTCAACTGTGAATAAGGAAGAAGAGCAGAAAGGAAGGCCGGGGTGTACACAGCAGCAGCTGAGGTTCAGATTCAACTGTGGAGGATCTTTAGGCCAGTCAGTGAAACGCAGAGGTGACTCACTGGGTGAGGTCACACACTTCCCACAGAGCGGGGTCCTAAGAGGGTCCTGAGCAGTCAGAACACCACTGTTTACACTGGACTTAGAAACAATTGTTGGGGGAAGTCAGCCTTGTGGTGACTCAGTTTCCTTGTCTGTAAAAGTATCTCACAAGGTTGCTGTCGACGCTGAAGGTGTTCATTCACGCACCTGGCAGAGTGAGCACGCCTGTCACTGCTGCTGTTATTTTCAGTGGGTGTCTCGTACTTCACTTCTTATCAGGACGAAATGCTCTGTTATATTTGATCTGCTTAATGTCTTTGTAGATGCAGCCCGGGATGGCAACCTGGTATGAAGGCAAAGGCAGATGGGTTATCAGATGCTGCTATTCCTCACGCTCCACTCACCGTGTGCGTCCATTCATGGACTCGTCAGAGACTGGGCAGAGGGTGTTGACAAGGGCGTCACTGAGAAGGGCACATTGCAGACGACCCCTGAAGGAGGAACCGGAATGTTCAGTGCAGAAGGGACCTGGTAACTCGTCTCCAGGACGTGTGTGTGTCACGCAGTACCCTGAGGACAACAGGCAAAGAGAATGTCATCTTCAGGGAGGACGAGAGTCGTGTGCGTTAAGCCCATCGACACCTCAGGCCTTCCGGGGAGTCTGACTGAGGGGCAGTGAGCCGTCCCCCGAGGAGAACCAGGAAACCTCCGGCGAGGAGGGACGGTGAGCCAGGTCCTCAAAGACACACATGGCTCCGGGCTCTGGGTGAGGACAGAGCTCTGTGTACGGGGGAGGACCCGGGGACAAGCTCAGTGGGTGTCCCCCAGCCACCGAGTGGACAGCGTGACCCAGCTCCATTCCCACACTTGACGAGATAGCACAGGAGCGGACAGGAGACAGACCCACAGGTTTGGGAAACGGAGCGGGAACCCAGGCCCACGAGCAGGTGCCACAGCCCCCATGGCAGTGACGTGAGCTTGGAATCCAGGCTGGAATGGGAGGAGGGCACAGCCCAGGTGAGGCGGAGACTGGGACCCAGGCCTGCCCTCCCGGCCCGGCCCATCCACGGTCAGGGGACTGTGAGCTGTCCACCTGGAGAATAGCCAGGAGGTCTGCCTCTGCCTGCAGCGTGGGGTGCGAAAGAACTGAAAACCCCTAACCTGAGGCACCTGAGGGTCCCATGTGCGTTTTCCCTGGTGGCAACATCCCAGCAAAGACAGTAACTCAGAGCTGGTCCAGGACCTACGAAACCACTAGAAATTGGCAAAGCTGGTATTTCTACCACCTAGGGGGAAACCAACCCCTTCCGAAGATGATCCCACAACAAAATAGGTAAATAAAAAGGAAGCAGAAGCGCACTAGGAGCTATCCACCACCATGAGCGTCAGCAGACGGAACACATGGAGACGTCAAACCAGACGTAAGTGTGGTTTAAATAACAAGGAGATAAAAGAAGGAATAGAAACAACCAGAAGATGAAGAGAGCGAGGTGGGTGCAGCCGGCCCCCGGGGGCGGCGGCTGCTTGTGTGCGTTGAGGGTGGGGCAGAATGGGCAGACGCACCAGGCGTCCTGGAGGCCATCCTGAAAAGCTCAACTGCACCCCTTACCTCCACACTCATGACCCGGCTACCTTCCAAGGCCTGAGGAAGGGGAGGCCTTTGAAAACGTTTAATTAAGAAAGTTCTGGCCCTGGCCGGTTTGGCTCAATGGTTAGAGCGTCGGCCTGCGGTCCAGAGAGACCCAGGTTTGGTTCCCACTAAGGGCACGTACTTCGGTTGCAGTTTGTCCCCGGCCCTGGTTGGTCGTGCGGGAGGCAGCCACTCGATGTGTCACTTTCACGTCGATGTTTCTCTCTCTCTCTCTCTCTCTTCCTCTCTCTCCCTCCCACTCTATCTGAACAAAAAATGAAAAAATGTCCTCGGGTGAGGATAAAAAAAAAAAAAAAGAAAGTAATGAGTTGATCTGATTTCAAACGTCCCCTTGGGAACAGCTTGTAGAATGCTGGATGGAGACCAGACGGAGAAGCAGAGCCACGCCGAGGATCTGTGCGGTAGACCAGATGTCTCTCGCTCCCAGCTGCGTCTCCAGACCCAGGAACAGTTGCACACGCTCGCCAGGGCCCCTATCTCCGGCAGTTGCCAGGGGACCTGAGCTACAGGCAGCTCCTGGCTTTGATCTGCATGAGTGCTTGTGCTGTCAGATGGCTCTGTCTTCTCCCTCCGAGGGCTCGTGGACTGGAGGGAGAAGCCGCGTGTGATAACAGCCATCCCACGCGACGCGCAGATGTGAACAGATGTGGGGGGCGGAGGCCGAGGTGTGCCGACAGGGGCTTACAGGAAAGGGGGCATCCGAGTTCACTCCTGAAGAGTAAGAACATGCAGTGTAGGAGGAACTGGTGACTGCAAAGACTCACAGAGGTGACAGTAACATGATGCAATTTCGGGAAAGACTTCCCATAAGCTTCACCTCTTGACAATACTCTGGCATGTGAATCATTGTGGAGCAAAGACTAAAACTTCATCCTCCGGGAGGATGTAATAAAAATGAGTCGGAATTTGACTAGAGTCCGGGTGCCCTGGGTTCAAGCGAAGGCAAGGCACAGAGGGAAGGGGCTACAGAAATCACGTTCTCGTTCGAGACGCTCTGCCGTGCGCTGAGCCCAGAGGAAGCCGGCGTCAGGGGAGCGGCTGAGCTAAACCTGGGCAGCGCGCCGAGGGGGAGCTGGGCTGGGCGGGAAGGAGGCATTTCGAGAGGGCACTGAAGCTCATTCCTCTGAGGACTGGACGGACCTGAGAGATGTTGGAGTCTGCTCTCCACCACCCCACCCCATCCTGAGAGGAAGAGCTGGACAAGCAAAGATCCAGCCTGGACCACAGGCCAACAAGGATGCCATTCGTGGCAAGAAATGGGGAGTGAACAGGACAACACAGAGAAACGTAAACGTGTGGAGAGCGAGCACTTCCTTTGACAAGCAGAGCCGGTGGGACGACTTCAGGAAGTACATGAGTCTCGCTCATTAACCTGCCTGTCCCGACAACCTGGGACCCTCGGGGACAGGCCCTTCGTGGGCGCGGACTGTCCACGAACAGCCGGTGCCGTTCCCTGTCGCGGGCACGTGGACACGGGACTCTGAAGGCACCTCGTGGTTGTCGAGTGCGCATCTCTGGGCCTCCCGTCTTCAGGCCACTAGCAAACTCGTGAGGGCGTGATTCTTCCACCACAACATACGTGATATCATCCAAATCCGTAAACACGCGTGTGTTCTGAGGAAGAGCAGCCACACAGCAAGGAACTCGAGACGTGGAGTCGAGTCGTGACCACCCTCCGCGCAGGGCAGGAGTGGACCCCGAGCCGGCTGCGTGCCTCCTGCTTTGGGAACGAGCTGCCCTGGAGCCGACCACAGCCGCCCTCGGGTGTCGTCTGCCACCTCCACTCCCGTGGCTCAGCGGGTTGTGAAATAGACCGGATGCCTGAACAGCATAAACTATTCACGATCTGGCCGTTTACCAAAAGAGTTTGCCAACCCCTGGTTACTCTGAGTTTCGCTGCCCTGAAAATGTGGTCAGGAATACTTCCCAATTCAGCCTATTTCCTTCTACCCAACAAGCGTTAGGAGCACTCGCTGTTGACAACACCGAAGTCCTCACTGGGGGTGGGGGGGGAAGGCGAGTCTCCTGCCAAGAGCCTTCTCAGGGCTGGGAAAGAGGTAACGGGTCATTTTAAGGTACATGAAATACCAGAAGAAGTGTGCTCTGACATCACGAAGGCAAAATAGGAGAACTTACTGGAAACGAGAAGGATCTGGGAACTTCAGACCCAGCCAAGGGACAAGAGGGGAGGAAGTCACCCAGCAAGGGGCTGAAGAAACTGGGAGGGTTCCCGGACTACTTTGGCAGTCAAAAGCCAAAACTGGACTCTCTACATTTCTGCTGTGACAGTATTGACTGAGACAGGCAGACTTCACTGAGACAGGCGGACTTCACTGAGACAGGCAGTCTTCACTGAGACAGGCAGACTTCACTGAGACAGGTGGTCTTCACCGAGACAGGTGGTCTTCACTGAGACAGGCGGTCTTCACCGAGACAGGTGGTCTTCACCGAGACAGGCGGACTTCACTGAGACAGGCAGATTTCACTGAGACAGGTGGACTTCACTGAGACAGGCAGACTTCATTGAGACAGGTGGTCTTCACCGAGACAGGTGGTCTTCACTGAGACAGGCGGTCTTCACCGAGACAGGTGGTCTTCACCGAGACAGGCGGACTTCACTGAGACAGGCAGATTTCACTGAGACAGGTGGACTTCACTGAGACAGGCAGACTTCATTGAGACAGGCAGATTTCACTGAGACAGGCAGATTTCACCGAGACAGGCAGTCTTGCCTGAGACAGGCAGATTTCACTGAGACAGGCGGACTTCACCGAGACAGGCAGATTTCACTGAGACAGGCGGTCTTGCCTGAGACAGGCAGATTTCACTGAGACAGGCGGTCTTCACTGAGACATGCAGGCTGGGAGAGGGACTCACGTACGTTATGGAGTGTGCAAGGTTTTCTTCATGATACTTGCTACTGAAAGACCAATGAAGAGGAAGAAAAGAATGAAAAGCTTTCATATTCAACTTGTGTAAAATGAACCTTCTGTTTCCATGAAACTCTAGTCACACTTCTACAGCCGGTTAGAACGCTTAGATAAATAATTCTACTTGCAAAAAACCTAAACCTCATTTTTTAATGTGCAAAAATCTGGACACTATCCGTTATGTAACAGGGTATGAAATTAAACTTTTTCTGTCTCATTTTTGGCTGAGCTCCCAAAACCAATTCAACAGGTGACAAATAACCCCCTAAAGAAACTCCTTGTAAAATTGTCTGTGTGGCTGAATTGAAGAGAACGGAGAAGGTCTTACGTTCCAGAAGCATCTCTTCCGCCAGCCACTGGGACGCACTCAGCCTCGGCCCTTAGAGACTCCCTGTGGGTTAGCCCATTAATTCCCCCAAGGCCATTGACCCTTCAGGTGCGTACAGTTGGTGCCTGGAGATATCACACATTAGTGTCTTTGTTTCCACTAAGAACACTAGTGGGATTTTGTTTTTCCTGATTAGTAAGTGAAGAGTAAAACACAGAGGCCTACGACCAAGGATCCCAACCAGGTCAGGGTTTAGGAGGCAGGAAAGACCAGAGCCTGAGACCCTGTGGATTCGATGGATCACACCGTACAGAAAAGGCCGGAGAACAAACAGAACAGGCCTGGAGCTCACCCACCCAGGGCCTGTTTTTGCAGATGGAGAGTCTGTGACTGTGGGTGTGTGAGTTTGTGCATTTGTATCTGTGTTTGTAACTGTTTGATGGGTGTTAACTAAACTTATTGTGGCGATCATTTCACAATATGAACATATATCAAATCATTGTTATATACCTAAGACTAATACAATCTTATATGTCAATTATATTTCCATTTAAAAAATTAAGTATTCGGTTTCCGTGTCACACGGGGGGAGGTTCCAGTGCCCCGTGGCCAGCGTGATGGCGGGCGGCCCCACACTAACTGCCGGACGCTTCCGTCGTTACAGAAATTCTACGGAAACTCTGCTCTAGGGCTTCAGAGCCAATCATTTTTGATGCTGAGAAAACAATTCCTGTTTCCTTGGCATGACTAGATTCTTAATATTTTAATCCTCAGTGAATATGAGCTTTGGTAAAGTATAAAGGTATCTAATATCAGAAGCTTGTAAGAACTGAATATTATTCCTCATTATAGAGACAGGCCGTGTTCTCTTGATAATCTTATTTTTAAACAGTCTTATTTGGGCCAAAAGATGGGCAGAAACGGAGAGTTGCAAAACTTTTTCCTAGAAACCTGAATTCCTTTCAGATTGCTTGCAAACCATAAAAATTCAGCACTGGGGATTTTCAGTGCTGAGTCAGTGACCTCAGGCGTTTCGCTTTTCCTCCGAGTTTTCATGATTTCTCTACTGAACACAGAACGTACTTCTCTGTATCATTCTTTCCCTATATTTGTAAGTTTTCACATCTCTTTACATGATACATAGTTTAATGTATCGAGGCTATAGACACTCGTGAGGACAGAGGAACATTTTTGACGTTCTGTCATCTTAGAGGCTAAAAAACCCAGAGACTTGTTATTTGCTGGGGAAAAACAATGATGAGTTTGGAATATTTTAGATTTCACTATACAGCTCTTCTCCCCCCACCAAAGAACAAGCTGAGTAAATCTTTGCCAGAATTTAAATTTTTCTCTCACTGCTTCTTATGGAGAGTTGGAAGACAGAGACATCAAAGACCACATCCATCCCTGGCCGGTGTGGCTCAGTGGCTGAGCGTCGACCCTGCACCAAGAGGTCGCTGGTTCGATTCCCGGTCAGGGCACATGCCCAGGTTGTGGGACACTTCCCCAGTGGGGGGCATGCAGGAGGCGGCCAGTCGGTGTTCTCTCTCTCCCTCTCCCTTCCTCTCTCTCTAAAACCAGTAAAAACATGTTGTAAAAAAAATCTCATCCATTGTCTAGGGAAGACATGCTCAAATCTCAGAAATTTTATCTAATGTCTAATCAAAATATGTTCTTTAATTTTCCTGGAGTAGGAAAAAACCTATGTTTAAACTATAGGTTGTCATTATGACTTTCTTTTAACTTTCAGTGAATTATAGGGAGACTGAAGCGACATGGTCCCTTTACAAGTAATGTGGGCACCCCAGGGCGCCGCCCGCCCGGCCCGGGGACGCCACGGGAGCAAGCTCACTGGAGGACTCAATGTGTGGGCCTGACAGTCAGACTTCTGGAAATCAGTTATTGTGGTAAAGAATGTTAGTTTTCATATATGTAGAATTTATACTTTAACTTTTAGGAAACTTTTTTAAACGGAAAGGGATCATTAATACACCTCACCCTTTCCTACATTTAAAGAAATACTGAGAGAGACTTTGGGAAACTAATTGACAGGTTCCACAATTCAGGAAAGGTGACTACTTTTCTAAAGCCTACTGAGTCCTCTGAGACTCCGTGACTCTGCGGGAGAACCACGCACACAGGTGCTGTCCTCACGGCAGACCGCCCGCACCTCCTGGAGGGCTTCCCGCCCCTGTGACGGGTTCTGGGGCATCCGATGTTCCTCAGCTCATGGACACTGCTTCGGTCAGTGTGACCGGTGACCGTGCTTCGGTGTCAGTCACTCACCGAAGTTTCCAAAGGTGGCTGAGCATCAGGTCGGAAACAAGGACGACCTTCTCGTCCGCCAGCCAGATGGGCGCAGAGAGCGCTGTAGGAAACGCCGGAAACATCATCTACTGGAAAGGCTGTCCTCTCCCCAGTGAGTCGTCTCGGCTCCTTGTCACATATCAGTTGCTCGTAGGCGAGGGTTTGTTTCTGTTCTGTCCCATCGATCTCTGCGTCTGCCTTCATGCTGGTGCCATGCTGTTTGGACTCCTGCAGCTGTCACAGGTTTGAAATCGGAACTGTGATGCACCCAGCTTTGTCCTCACGTCCGCTTTGGTTATTCAAGGTCCTCTTTGGTTCCGTACAAATTTTAGGGTATTTTTTTTTCTATTTCTGTGAAAAAAAATGCCATTGGAACTTAGATTGGGGTTTCATTGAATCTATAGGTGGTTTGGGGCTCGGTTTGTGATTTCTCTGCATTACTCTTTCAGACGGTTTTTCTCTGAATGGGGTACTGTGGACATTTCAACACATTAATTCTTCCAGTTCGTGCTCCCAGGTCTCAGTCAGGTGTCCAAGTTACCTTCTCTCCACAGCAGGAGTTGTCCCCTGTCCCTTCCGAGTCCTGTCTCTATGGCGAACATCCTGTCTCCAGGACCTGTGCCCACTGTCCAGCCCATTGTCAAGGAGGTGTCTCCTGCCGCTTGTCAGGACCACAGGCGACGGAGGGAGAACACTTCCCCAGCAAGAAACCAAACAGCAAATGTGTTTCCCCGCAGAGACGACACTCCCCCCACTTTAGCCACGTGGGGAGGACACGGCTGGGGGTAATCCTGGGGTTCCCCTAACACCCCGGAGCCCATGGCGACTGCCTCCCACTCCAACACCCGGCTGAGAAACACATGCTTGGCCAGACCCCTGCTTCCGCTCTTCAGACCAATGTTGTTTGCGTTCTTTTTTCCAGTGTTGCTTGCGTTCTTTTTTCCAGTGTTGCTTCAAATCAAATCCATGCTGCGTTCGTACAGACGGCTCCTGGGTGTAGGTCCTGAGCACCTGCTCCTGTGACCCCAGGCCTGGCGAGGGGACAGAGGAGGAGGCCAGTGGGGCTCGCCGAGCTTGCAGCCATGGTGACCTCCCTGTGACCCCATTCTGACCCTTCCCATCGCAAGGTGGAGACGGCTCACAGCCAGGCACCGGCAGCTGTCTTAGTCAGAGGGAGCCCCCACTCTGTGATCCATCTTCATTGTTTGTTTGTTTGTTTGTTATTGGGGGGGGTTGCTGTTATTGTTGTTTTTTTTAGTTTGTGTGTGTGTTGTTGTTTTAGTTAGTTTGCTATGTGCAAAGCAGGGGAATGAAACACAGAGCAAGACGGAGGTTAGAACTGTAACTACAGGTCATCCAGCAAGCGTCACCTGTGAAATAAATGTGACAACAGAACTAGTTCCCTGGTGTACACAAACACACGTCCAGCTCAGCACTTCTCTCTTCTGTGTCGTGGTCGGTCCGAAACGACTCTCGGCCACACAAAGCCAACCTGGAGAACAGGAGGGCGGAGAGGTGCTCGGTGGGGGTGAACACCCCTCGGCTTCCCCGTGGGGAGCCCGCCGTCTCAGCTCCCCAAACCAGGCTCGGTTTGTAATTTCTTTTTTTTTTTTTATCCTCGCCTGAGGACTTTTCACTTTTTGTTCAGATATAGTGGGAGGGAGAGAGAGGAAGAGAGAGAGAGAGAAACATCGACGTGAAAGGGACACATCGAGTGGCCGCCACCCACACGACCAACCAGGGCCGGGGACAAACTGCAACCGAGGCACATGCCCTTAGCGGGAACCGAACCCGGGTCTCTCTGTACTGCAGGTCGACACTCTAACCGCTGAGCCAAACCGGCCAGGGCTCGGTTTGTAATTTCTCTGCATTACTCTTTCAGACGGTTTTTCTCTGAATGGCTGGAAGTCAACAGTTCTAGACTCTAAATCTGTTAAAGCGAAATACTCCAGTCCTTTCCAGCCTCTCCACACATAAAAAGGAATAACTGAGGTTTTCGTGCCTGGAGAAGTCTGTCAAAACATTACACAGAGACTGACGTCCGCAGTTACGGAGGCTCTTCACGCCTGGAACCAAGGGGGAGGAAGCTGGGTATGGAGGGACTGGAGTTGTTGAAAAGGACTGCAGTCCAGGTCCCTGGACCCCGCTGCCTTAGAAATACTATAATTCAGATCCTTCATTGAAATATGCTTGCTTAAATTTTTTTTCTTTATTAAAAAGAGGGACTTAGAGAAAGCATGAATTGTTATTCCGTAAAATAGGCATAATTACGTTCATTGTACTCCGTGTCGTAAAACTTAAATGTAAACATTACAGGTAAAACACAGTGCTGGGCGCGTGTTAAAGGACTGGTAACGTCACCGTCCTGACCAGCTAGTTAATGACAGGAAGCGCGCAAAGGGGAGGCCAGACACGACAAGCGAGGTCATCAGGGCGACTTCTCCAGGAAGCTACAGCCTCACTCTCCCCGGGGGCCCATGTCCACTCCCTGCAGATCCCTGGGGGAAGGATGGACCAAAGGGGAGATGGGCACGTGCCCCGTGAAGTCAGGGGTGAGTCGGAAAGTGCTTGCCTGGCAGGCTCGCCTGGTTAGGGGTGGACCCCAGCAGAAACACATGAAATCTTGGGGAGTTAAAATCCTAGACAAAGAGTTTCCTCTCTTGCTGGCTCTCATTCGGCTTGCGCTCACCTGCTCTCTCTCTGGGGCCTTGTGGCCTCGAGCAGATCCTGGCCCTGCTGAAGACCACGTTGGACTTCTTTTTTTTTTTTCTTTTTTTTTCTTTATTGATTTGAGAGAGAGAGGACAGAAGAGGGAGAGATAGAAACAACGACGAGAGAGAACATCGACTGGCCGCCTCCTGCATGCCCCCCACTGGGGATCGGGCCCACAACCTGGGCATGTGCCCTGACCGGGAATCAAACCGGCGACCTCTTGGTGCAGGGTCGACGCTCAACCACTGAGCCACACCGGCCGGGCAAGACTGGACTTCTTCCAGGGCAAGATGAACAGAGATGGGACCTTAGAAGGGAACCCCATTAATTTTACATTGTCAGTAAAGCTTTTCATGAAACCCCATCCTCCCCTGGGAGCCTCAGGAAATTCTTTTCCTCACAGCACCCCAAGAACTCCACTTCCACCGATACCAGTAAGACTTGCCTGTCACAGGTCGTATTATTACTGCTCTTACAATTGTCATCGTTACGGAGGTGGTCTGTGCGTTACGAGGAGATTGTGGCAGTTGGATAACTGAGCCGGGTCATTCAGAATGCTTCGTGGACCATGCGCAGAAAACAGAATAATATTTTAGCTTTGTTTCAAAGTATAATTAGCTCATGCCAGACCCTCAAAAGAATCCTCAATTTTTATGTTAGTATCCAAAATGAATTCCAGTACCATATTCCTGTATGTGACTCTTTAATCCCCACCAACTAATTTTATTTACTAGCTAATCTCTGAATCTTGAATTATTTATAAATACAAAGATGTCGGGTGCACCAAGAGCACCCTTTAGGAAAAGAATGCGTGAGGAAAATCGTGGAAGACTTTTGAATCTACGTGTCCTGTCCATGCATCCATCTGGTTCCCCTGCCTTTGTCTGCCGCCAAGCTCTTTCCCAACCTTCAGACACAGAAATTCGCTGGGAGAAAACCATTACAGCGTAAATAATTCCTGTCTGTAAAATGCAAAGCATGTTCCTGTGACTATTAACCCGTTTTACCAGTTTTGCATCTATTCGTAAACTCACCTCACATTCTTTGACCATAAATGTGTGGTTCTCTCTTGAACTGGTTGTAACACCTACAGGACCCTCATTAATCCATGGAGTTAAATAAAATATTTTATACATGCTGATCTTATCTTGTATGAAAATCATCATTTTATCCTCGTTGAAAGTTCGTCCTTTAATATGTATAAGCTTCAAATGTGAATGACTCCCTAAGAAACACTTCTGAAATTCAAACACATTACCTTCCTTGAAATACAATGAATTTTTTAGCCCCGGCAGACTACAGCCCTCTTCCTGTGGCTTCTAAACAGTCCATCGGAGAGGACTAGCTAAGCTTCCTGAGGGAAGAGCGGTCGGTGGCCGGGGCATTCTTGAACGGGTGTTCCTGTACTAGAAAAGCTTGCAAACCTTCTAAGGCAACAGACAGTTAACCAGGAGTCAAGATCTCTCTGGACCCCCGAGGATCTGGGAGCCAGATGTGAGTTATAAGAGGTTAGCAGTACGAGCTGACCTCACAAGAGCATATCAAGAGCAATGTGCTTTGATGTTTTAAATTACAATTTGGTTCATGTTTTTTGAGGAAGTAAAACATTTTGTTTTCCTATTTTATCATCCATATTTTTTAAATACAGAAATACAATTCAGCTGTGCTCTAGGGATAAAATTGCTAAAATTTCAGGCAATTTTTTTTTTTTTACTTTCTTTAATCTTACATAACTATAGAATTGAATGTTTTACAGCTATACTACCATTCCAGTTATTTAAGTAACATTTTATATAATTGAAATAATTATGTGGTGGGGGGAGATTTGTCAACCCACTTATCCATTCATGTAGGTTACAGAACTATGAAGACAGTTTAAACATTGCTGTGTAAATGTGTAGTGTTCTAACAGAAGAGGTACCAAACTATAATCACATAAGAAGCTGAAAATAATCAATAATGACCACTTAATAAATATGACTAATGATTCTAGTGGGTGTTTAATAGAAAAGGGAGCGAGTGTGAGAGTTTAAGTGTGTCATCAATGTGGAATATTTAATGAAAGATTACATAAACCTAATGAGAGCTTTTTAGAATGAACTACAATATCTGTTTTTGGTTTTGTTTTGTTTTTGTGAGGTTTTGTGTTGTTGTTTTTTTTTTTGAGTATGTGAAACAGACTTTATTCTTTTTTTTTTACTATTAATCAATTTATTTCTGTTACAGATGGTTCTCCTTTTTCCCCATTGACACCCCCCCCGACCTCCCCCCCCCGCATAGCTGTCTATGTCCATTGGTTACGCATCCGTGCATGGAAGTTCTGGGGTGTGTCTCTTCCCTCCCCCCAACCTCCTCTTCTGAGGTTTGTCAGTCTCTACCCCCCATCCCTGTCTCTGGGTCCATTCTGTTCATCAGTTTGTTTTGTTCATTATATTCCACAAATAAGTGAGATCATGTGATATTTGTCTTTCTCTGATTGGCTTATTTCGCTGACTTCTCAACAGAAACACTACAGGCCAGAAGGGAATGGCATGAAGTATTCAAGGTAATGAAAAACAAGGATCTGAACCCAAGACTACTCTATCCAGCAAGGCTATCATTCGAAATAGAAGGTGAAATAAAGTTTCACAGACAAAAAAAGGCTAAGGGAATATATTAGCACCAAACCAGCACTGCAAGAAGGATTACAATATCTGTTTTTAAAACTAGTAATGCTGCTTTTTTTTTTTTTTTTATCCTCACTCAAGATATTTTTCCATTTATCTTCAGGTAGAGAGGGAGGGAGAGAAAGGGAGAGAGAGGGACACATCGACTGGTTGCCTCCCGCACGACCCTGACCAGGGCTGGGGACAAACTGCAACCTAGGCATGTGCCCTTGGCTGGAATCGAACCCGGGACTCATTGATCCTCAGGCCAACGCTCTAACCGCTGGGCCAAACCGGCCAGGGTTGGTAATGCTTCTTTTACTTGTGTGGATTCTTCACACATGGCCTGTTCCCAGTCTTATCAGAAGGTGAGGAGATTGTCGGTCATTCCTCGAGCACGGTCTCCCCTGCAAACCCAGCCTTGTCCACAGACAGGGTCAGGTGTCCTCCGTCTGCCCCACAGTGCCTGTGCCCCGAGAGCTCAGGGGCCTGCGGGTCATTATCTGTGGGTGGGACTTAAGGGAAACCACAGGGGTGTTGGAGTCCAGTCAGATTTGAATTTCAAAATAAGTAATTGCCCTTGAGTGATCAGAGATGAGCAAATAAACATTGTGGACCTCGGCGAGATGCACGTAATTGTTCTAGTATTATTGTATCTACTTATGTATACAACAGTGTTCTAGCGCTACTGTGTCTACTTATGTATACGATAGTATTTTTGTATTGTCAAGAGGAAGGGACATAACATATGAAGCGTTACTATATAATGCTAAATGGAAAACTGGAGAAACCTAACATCACAGATCCCGTAGAAGTTGTCAGTGTTTCCCACACCACCCCATCTTGTTCTGATACGTCATCCTCTGTGTTCACTTTTTTCTCAGTTTGTGAGAGATTGTGAGATGCTGTTTTGACACCAGTGTTTGAAAAGAATTACAGATGGTTGAGCAATTCATGACCCTTGCAAAATATTCCTGCTGTTTCCTCCTCATTATTTACAGAGAGACTATGTCCAACCCTGCTCAACTGGTCAAAGCAACGTGTGCCCAGACAGAGATCTGGTCCTGCCTGTTCACAAAGTCTGGCCAAGACACAGGGGCAGGCTGCTCAGGGGACAGAGCCTCTGACTCCTGGAGTCACCGGGCCTGCCCCGCTGTCTCGCGGGGTTTCTCTCCACCCAGCTCAGGCGGTCTCACAGGGCTGAGCCAGGTTTCATCCAGTCTCTGCCCAAAATGCCTCTCTCCTGAGATGTCTTCTATCAGAACTGCATTTCCTTGAATTTTTTCGTTTTTTTGTTGTTTTTTTTTTGTATCCTTTGTAACTCAACTCAGTCCCCACCTTTTCTAAAAAATCCTCACTGAATTATTTCCTGTCCTCTACACCCCCGTACACACCCTAAAAACAAATACTTTCTTATAGGCCTTGTTCCTCTCTAAGAGGGTTGATAAAATACAGACGGCCCAGCTCAATCTCAATTTTAATAAACAACTAAAACGTACAGCACTGGTGTGTCCCCAACAGTCCATGTATATGTACTCTTTGCTGTTTATCTGAAGTTCACATTTAATCGGCACCCTGTACTTTTATTTACTGAACCGGCACCCCCACGCTGTCTGGTGCTGTGGCATCGTCTGACGGGTCGGACAGAGGTGCTGCCAGGCGGCAGGCTCCCTGAGGCCAGGAACAGTGTCCTCACTGCAAACACCCGCTCCAGTCCTAACACCCCGGGAGCAGGAGCGGGGTCCTCCCTCCTCCTTCCTTCCTGCTCTCAGGGAGGAAACAGCCACGGAGCTCCTGCCAGGCACCAAGTCTGTTCTGAAGATACAGCGTTACACGAGACACAGCTGTTGTCAGCAAGAACTCCCAGCTCGCTCGGGAAACCAGGCAAGTCACAGAACAAGTTCAGTCAGTACCACGGGTTCCCAAGCAGGGTGAGGCAAGGACCAGCGGAAAGGCCCCAGACCCAGTCCCCAGGGGTCAGAGAGCCAGTAATTGTTCTGTAATAAGTATTATACACAGAATAGTACTACTGTCCACATTAATCATGTAACTAATAATTATATGACTAATAATTAATAGGAGTCGCCAGGGCATGGCAGAGAGAGCGGCATGAGCAAAAGCTCATTGTTACTGGCATTGCTGTTCACGAATGAACCAAACTTGCCTTGTAGGTCAGGCTTGTTCTGACCCACGGATCCACTGTCTCGTGGGGCCTCAAGCCTCTTCTTACCGATTTTTCTCGAGGAATTCAGTAACAACAGCTTATTACGTCTGCTCCAGGCTGGATTCGCCCCTCGGGCACCTGAGCCTCTGCTCCCCGGATGCGGAGCTGCAGCCCCCGCACCTTTCTCCGCTCAGTCTCTCTGCTCCTTCCAGGGCTGTTTCCCTGTCTCCTCCTTCCCACTCTGCTGCCCCGCTGAGACAAGGCCAGGGCCTTGGGACTTTCTAACTCCACTCGGCCCTCATTCTGGACTTCCTAGACAAGCCAACCGCGTCCCACCCCCTAGTGTCGGCATTTGCAGGGAAAGTGCAAACAGGAGAGAAAATCAGATCACATCCTGGGCACAGGGGCGGCGAGTGAAGGCAGGATGTTCTCAGGTGAAAGCCCCTTAAATAAAGGTGTTTCTTCACCAGCGTCCTGTCTGGGCCCGCAGGCTGTTTCCGCCGCTGTGACTGTGTCTCTCACAGAACAAGCGCCCTGTAAGCTGGGACGGAGGAGTGACCTCGGTTCTGATCAAACCTTCCCTAAGCCAGGCGGTGGATCTGAGCGAATGCCCACGGCAGCCGGTTCTCTGTCCTGAGCAGAGTCAGGGACAGAGTTTGTGACGGTTAATTCTGGGTCAGCTTGACTGGGCCACAAGGTGCCCAGATACTTGGTCAAACGTTATTCTGGGTGCTTCTGTGGAGGTGTTTCTAGATGAGATTAAGATTTGGGAAGGGGAGAGGGGGTAGGAAGAGAGAACCTCGTATATGCATAACCAATGGACACAGACAATCGTGGGGTGAAGGCAGAGGATGGGGGCAGGAGCAGGGAGGAGGGGGTCCCTGGGGAAAGGGGGGACATCTGTAATACTTTCAACAATAGATATATTCAAATAAATAAGTCAGTAGCCTGAAGAGGGCAGGCAGCTCTCCCTGGGGTGGGTGGGCCTCATCCCATCCCCTGGGGGCCCGAGGGGAACAAAGAGGCTAACCCTGGGGGGGGGGGGGCCTTCCTGCCCGAAAGCTGCCTTCTCAGACTGGAATCACTCAGCTGTCCTGAGTCTCCAGCTTCCAGCTTCTCCTCTGTTTCTGGGGAGAGCCCTGACTAACACAGTATCGCAGGAAGTGATGCAATCAGAGGCGGCTTGGATTAGACAGCCTGCCTCTAATTCGCTGTATGACTCTCCTAAAGCAGGTGCCTCCCGCCTCCCGGGGATCAGCCCACGTTTCACTGCACGCGAGGGATTCCGCTCTCAGGGGCCACTTTTTCATAGTCGGTGTCAAGGGTCTTTGAAGATGAAGAATCTCCCGGTTTACTGGCTGGGAATCAGTCCCCTACCCGGCCGCACCAGTGTCCCAGACGGCGCCCCGGCGAGGACGGGCCCAGGTAGGGGCAGGGAGACACCTGTGAGCTCTGACATCAGGAACAAAAAGGGGGAAAGTAGGTTAAAGCCCACTAGTCTTTCCCATCAGCCCTCTCCGTCCCTCAGTGTTCTGCAGAAGTAAGGGTTCCGGAGGAAAACTTTGAGAACGTGGTGGAGGTGAGGGGTGAGGGGTGGGGTGGGGGGAGAGTTTTGAGGACTTGGGGACATCAAAGCCCTGGACGTGTGACGCCCAGAAAGGCCGGGCTCACAGACGTGGGGGGAGGGCCGGGCTCACAGACGTGGGGGGAGGGCCGGGCTCACAGACATAAGGGGGGGAGGGCCGGGCTCACAGATGTGGTGGGGGGAGGGGGGAGCCAGGCTCACAGACGTGGGGGGGAGAGCCGGGCTCACAGACATAAGGGGGGAGGGCCGGGCTCACAGATGTGGTGGGGGGAGGGGGGAGGGCCGGCATGCAGATTGGGGGGGGCGCTCGCAGTCCTGCCCTATGCCGTGCGTGGTGCGTGGTGCGTGGGTCTGCCCCCGTCACCGTCTTGAGAGTCTTAATCTCTGAACTAGACGACCACGTGTTGACTTCCTAGGGCCCTGCGCAGGAAGCCTTTGCCGGACGGTAAGAGAAGCTTTAAGGCTGGGGGCCAAGTACAGGTTAAAAGTAACCCGGTAGCCCGGCGGGTTCGGCTCAGTGGTTAGAGCGTCGCCCCGGAGGAGTTGCGGGTTCCATGCGGTCGGTCCAGGGCACGTACCTCCGTGGCGGTTTGATCCCTGGCCGGGCTGTGCGGAGGCAGCCGGTCTGTGTCCCTCCCACGCCGCTGTTCCTCTCTGGCTCTCTCCCACGCTATCTGAAAATCAGTGGGAAATGTCCTCCCGTGAGGATTAAAGAAAAAGTCAACATTTATTCTGATGGCTTTATGCTTGGATCCAAGAATAACAGCAGACCCAGCGGTGACCCCCGCAGGGAACAGGCGGTGGAACGACCCAGGCAGCACCGCCCAGCTGTGCGGAGGGTCCGGTCGCTCGAGGGCGGTGCGGGTCTCCGTGGGCAGTTCCCACGGCGCCTGGATGCTTTCACCCTCCACAGCCCTCCCCTGGCGCAGACAAGGAACAGGTCGGCTCTGGAGGGGTGTGCTCGCTATGAAAGCGGCCAGCCTGTTCCATCTCCGGGTCGGACAGATGCTGCATCCCCGCGTTTCGGACCCACAGCCACAGCACGGGTGCGCGCGGGTTAGCCGCGTCCCCGGCGGGAACACTCGTGTGGAACACGCTCCGGGCAGAGACAGAGGGAAGGCGTGTGGGTCTGATTAAAGCCCCCTGAGACTTGCATCTGCCGGTTCACCCCACACGGGCCCTGCTGACAGGGTCACAGATGGAGCGGCACCGCTCACTGTGGGCTCCCCAGCACCCCGAGGCCGAGGCCCCTCCCTGGCAGACTTTCCACTCGCACCCGCACACCTCCCGTCGTCTTGCCCTGTACCCTCCCCCATGCGAGTTCCAGGCAACCAGACTGTGAGTCAGAGCTGCCCGGAGAAGCAGAAACAGCAGCAGACTTATTTCAAGGAACTGGCTCGTGTCCCTATGGAGGCTGGTAAGTCCCGAGGTCTGTCCTCTGAAGGCCAGCAGGCTCGAGGCCCAGAAAGAGCCGACGTTTCTGTTGTAGCCTAAAAGCAGGAGAAACTGCTGCCCCTCTCCGGGTGCTCAGGCAGGAGGAGAGTCAGCCTTCTGTGCTATTCAGGCCTTCAACTGATCAGACGAGGCCCACCCACAGAGGGAGGGCGGTCTCCTTCACTCTGCCTACCAATGTAAATACAAATCTCCTGCAGGAACACCTCACACACGCCCAGAAGAATGTGTGACCAAACTTCCAGGCGCCCGTGGCCAGTCAAGTCGACGTGAAGTTAGCCACCTCCAGGATGTGCCTGAGCTGTCCAGGGCAGCCAGCCCTCCTGGCCCTTTCTCCTCGGGCGGCTGCCTTCATGGACCCTCACAATGAGGCGCAGACAGTCATGGCAGAGAAACTGGAGGACCTGAAGATGTACAGAGCGGAAGCTTCATATCAGCCCGGGACTCGAGTGTTTGACACCAGAGAAGAAATGTCCAGCCTGTTTAAGCCGCTGACACTGGCGTGGCGGCTAGGTGGTGGGTCTGCCCTCCCCAGCTGACTCCAGTCCTCACTGACGGGCCGCCGGTTCCTCCCATTCCACAAGAGGGGACAGAATTATGAGTCAGGCAACCAGTGAGATAAAACACCTGTGACCAGCAAGAGGGAAAGCGTGAAGGCCCGTGCACCCACCTGCCCAGGGGCCTTGGTACGCTGCAGAGCACAGCCTTTCCCGGCATGCATACCTCATTCCCTTCCGGACCGACCTGTGAGACGGAGAAGGCTGATGAATTTATCCTGACGTTTCTCTCCAAAGAAAATCTGGGCTGTCCCTGCTGGCATGATGATTTGGTTTGAATTGATTCTTCACATTAAGGAGACCCATGCGGGACACGCGGACAATCGCATATTTTATTAAATAACAAGGCTATCACTTTAAACCCTCTTTGTACATGCAAATGAAGCCTTCAAGTACGATATAATGGTAAAATCCTGTTCTAACAGGACGGACACCAAAATGACTTTGCTAAATTTAAAGTGATTTCAGTGGAAACCTGTGGTCACTGTGGAGCAAGCGCTTTCTGGGTTGGGATCCGTTTGCTATGATGGCTTTTAAATGAAGCAGGGAAGCTTGCTGGTGTCACAAAGCATCAGCATTAGACGCCAGGAGAAATCTTAAAGCTGGGAGAACTCTCGCTCTTCAGAGCCCCGTGTTTCTCTCGCTTTTAACCGTGAAACAGTGTTTTCCTTTTTAGAAACACGTAACGTTGCAAACACTGTGTTCCAAGAGCGTGGTCTGGGCTGTGTCCCGCTCTACTCCCCGGGCCCTTCTGAAGAAACAGACCTCCGAAGTGCAGGGCCACGGGCACACCTGCACCTGCTCCGTGCCCGGGACACCGCATCTGACCTCAGCAGCGGGTTCCTTGTCCTCTGGCTTTCGGTTGGGGTTGGCCAACAGCAGCTGCCAGCAGAAGACGAACGGTCAGGAGGAGAGAGAGACAGGTGTTCACTGCCCTGGTCTGCCGGTGAGCCCTGGGCAGGCTGCGGCCTCACTCCCACCGCAGGACAGGTTCGGGGTGCAGGTCTCCCCCGCATCCTCCCTTCTTCACCCTCGAAGGCATGGGAACTTCTGAGGCTGCGCACCCCTCTAAGGTCTTCGCCGGCCCTCCTGGTCCCCGAACTCTGCCCCCAACTTTGTGCAAATTCTCTCTACTGGCCCCTTTGGAGTGTGTGCCTGTTCCCGGCCAGGACCCTGATCAATACAGGGCAAGACTGGAATTTAGGGGACATGGAGATTCCCTGCCTGAACCTTCACCCTAAATCTCAAACTCAGCCCAAGGCCTGCAGCCTTGCCCTGGGGGGTTGGCACCAACGTCCAAGCTCTTTGCTTGAGGATCATCGCTCTGATGGACGCCACTCCACAGGCTCCGTGGGCTGGCACCTGAGGACTGTGACCGCGCCCCACTGGCATGGCCCGTGGGGTCAGACGCAGCAGCACTCATTCCCCACACTTCACGGAAAAGGGGCTGAGCAACGACGTTGACCGGGGGCGCAGGTCGGTCACCCCTGTGCGTCTCGGCCTCATTTCTTGCCCGGATCTGAGATCTGAGCACTGGGTTCACCGTGTTGGTTCCCAGAAATCAGAAAACCCTAGAATGTGGTTGGCAAACCGGGTGTTCTCGGAATACTCAGGGCTAGACACAGTAACAAGATACATTTTAAAACGTAAGTAAATGTTTTTACAAGAAGCCACCCTCCCTCCCATGCCCGGAGTCTTGCTTTCTTCCAGCTATTTGGGAATAATCGAATCACCGCGGTGCTGATTCTGGGGTGGCAGGGCTTGCGAGGCACACGCTCCGTTACAGGAGGGACGGGGACAGTCTGTGCTCAGCATCCACTCTGCCTTTGAGACGTGAGCAAGGAATTGAGAAGCGGGGACAACGCTGTCTCACACATTTCATCCTGCCCTGCGACCTCTCTACCTTCCCTTTCCAGGACTCAGACCGAGAAAACAGCCACGGCCACGCCAGTGACGATGCCGTGGAGGGCGCAGAGACAGCCGATGCAGGTCCCTCGTGGCTGCAGAAAACCTGGTTCCTCCTTTGTTAACACGGGCCCATCCTTCTGCTCAGAGTTCTTGTCCTAAACACCAGAGTCCAAAAGCAGCCAATTAAAGGTTAACAGACAGTCTCACTAGGGAAAGACTCGTTTTCCAGCTTGTGTGACTCGGGCCATCGCTCACTGTCATTTTCGTGGCCTCGATAAACCACACCCATAAAAGAATCCACGAGTGAAATAACCCACACGTGAGATGATCTTGCAAAGCCCCCGAGCTGCCTGAGAAGGAGCGCCGTGGGGCCCACAGAGGACGTACGCAGTTTCAGAGAGCAGACGACACGGGTGTGATTTTAACACCACAGTGACCAACTCTCCGAAGGGAAGACATCTTCCTTCAGGAGCATTTCTTTGGACCCAGGAGACAGGGTCAGGGTGTGTGCCCAGGAAGGGTGGTCAGAGGGCCGAGGGTGAATGCTTCCGCCGCGGGTCAGCTCTGCTGGGCGTGGACTCACCCCTTCTGCTCCATCTGTGACCTGAGCTGCACCCCGGCCCTGACTGTCATTCTTTTTTTTTTTTTTATCCTTACCTGAGGACATTTTTTTCATTTTTTTGTTCAGATAGAGTGGGAGGGAGAGAGAGGAAGAGAGAGAGAGAGAAACATCGAAGTGAAAGGGACACATCGAGTGGCTGCCACCCACATGACCAACCAGGGCTGGGGACAAACCGCAACCGAGGCACGTGCCCTTAGCGGGAACCGCACCCGGGTCTCTCTGGACCGCAGGCCGACGCTCTAACCGCTGAGCCAGACCGGCCAGGGCCTGACTGTCATTCTTCACGTAACGACAGGTGGAAGAATGATCTTGAGAGCTCTAATTGCTAAGAATAGTCTCTCACAGGCTCTGGGCTTGGCAACTTTAAACATGAGGTAAACGTTAAAAACCAGGGGACAGTAAAAATTTTATTGAAAAGCAGGACTATTAGCCCTGGCCAGGTGTGTCATCCCATACACCGCAAGGTGGCGAGTTCGATCCCTAGTTGGGGCGCAAACCAATCAATGTTTATCACATCAGTGTCTCTCTCTCTCTCTCTCTCTCTCTCTCTCTATATATATATATATATATATATATACACACACACACACACACACACACACACACACACACACACTTTCTCTTTTTCTAAAATCAGTCTTGGGTGAGGATAAAAAAAAGAAAACACAAGAAAGCAGGAGTCTCAGTGACACCTAATTAAACGTCAGTGGTGACAGCAGGGAGATTCCATCTGTCATTCAGCCACCTGCTGAGGGTTTACTTATTCTGTAAGGAGAAAAACGGTCATTGAAATAGCTTCCAGGATCACACCTGTCAGAAGGGCCGCCATCAACAAATCCTCAAACAACAAGTGTTGGCGAGGGTGTGGAGAAAAGGGGACTCTAGCACACTGCTGGTGGGAATGCAGACGGGTGCAGCCACTGTGGAAAACACTATGGTGTTTCCTCAAAAAGTTAAAAATGGAACTGCCATTGACCCAGTGATCCCACTTCTAGGAATATGTCCTAAGAAGCCTGAAACACCCATCAGAAAGAATACATGTACCCCCATGTTCATAGCAGCACTATTTACAATAGCTAAGATCTGGAAACAGCCCAAGTGTCTGTCAGTAGATGAGTGGATAAAAAAGCTGTGGTACATGTACACAATGGAGTACTATGCAGCTGTAAGAAAGAAAGCTCTCTTATCCTTTGAGATGACCTGGAGAGTATTATCCTAAGCAAAATAAGCCAGTCAGAGAAAGACAAATACCACATGATCTCACTTATTTGCAGAATATAATAAACAAAACAAGCTGATGAACAAAATAAACCCGGAGACGTGGAAGTAGGGTACGATAAAACCTGTACTGTCGTTACTGTAGAGTGGACCGTTTCTACTTTGAGGAGAAAGGCTGCTGTGGATCGGTGGCCCTGTCACGCCAGCCAGCCTCACCGTCCACCTCGTGTTCGCCGAGTCCCTACAGCTGTGTGTCCTCTCGTGCTCGAGTTGGTCTCACGAAGTGTGCGGTAGCCGCCGTGCAGTCTGCAGCCCAGGAGCAGCAGGCTACCCACACAGCCTGGGAGCGTGGTGGGCTGTCCCACATAGCCTGGGAGCGTGGTGGGCTGTCCCGGCGTGTGAGCCTCTCCGTGATGCTCACACAGTCATGAAGTCGCCTAAGGACACATTTCCCGGAATATATCCCATTGCTAAGTGGGGCATGACTGCATCTCCCACTCTAAGCCACTTAAAATGAGATCACTTAGGAACAGAAACTCTTGAAACATTACCCAGAAGACGACATGTTAACATGTTACCCTGTGCTTAAAATTCTTCATGTGACCTTCAAGCTCCTGCCCTGTTGTACAGCCTCATCCTGACCCACACCATCCCCGCCTCCTCATGCTCAGCCACCCTGGCCTTCCTGCTAGTGTCTGAACATGCCACAGGGCCTTTGCACATGTCCTCTCCCTGTCCAGACCCCTCCCCCACCTGCCTTCTTTGCCTCTTTAGCTCTCACCCGTCCATCAGGTCTTAGCTTGGCAGTCACCACCTTAAAGAAATCATCCCAGTGTCCTCGTCACAGACTCTTTTTTTTTTATCCTCACCCGAGGACATTTTTGCACTTATCTTCAGATAGAGTGGGAGGGAGAGAGGGAGAAAGAGAGAGAAACATCAACGTGACAGAGACACATCGAGTGGTTGCCACCCACATGACCCCAACCAGGGTCAGGGACAAACTGCAACCGAGGTACGTGCCCTTAGCGGGAACCGAACCCAGGCCTCTGGTCCGCGGGCCGACGCTCTAACCACTGAGCCAAACCGGCCAGGGCCAGACTCTTTTTCATGTGCATAAACTAGGTTTCTTTTCTGTTTGGCACTGACCTTATTTATTTGGTGTATTTTTTTATTTATTGCTGCATAACAACTCACCCTGAAATTTTGTGACTTAAAACAACAAATACATATGATCTTAAAGTTCCTGCGACTCGGGAACCAGGAGCACGCAGGGGAGGGCAGCTGGGAGCAAGGTCCTGAGAGAATACATGACCACTGCTGGGAAATCAAAGCCAGTCATGAATTAAATGTGCAACTCGGGCCAAATAATTTCAAAAGCAAATTAATAAACTCCTTTGACATTTTTATAGAGAAGAAGGGGGGGGGGGGGAGGACACTGTTTTGACTCCCAAGCTGGACCAGGGCAGGGCGACGGAGGCCTCCCACCCTGCCCGCCTTTGCAATGGGCCCTCTGCTCGCCTTCCCAGCTCCCAGAAGTGCCCCAAGGAACCAGTCTGTGGGTAGAAATGTGGTTGGGACCCTTGGGACTGGGTATGACCCAGTTAAAGCCCCCTGGGTTCCTGACTGCACCCACTCGGCCCCCACATAAACTTTTAAGATGTGTTGGGTGGGTGGGGAAACTGGTCCCCTTGCAGTCGCCCAAGACAAGCCTCGTCAGTTTGTCCCCTGGCTTACCCACCTGCCACCTCCCACCTGGAGCGGGCTGCCTTTTCCCTTAGGTCTCCCTGCCCTCCGCCTGTGGAGGGAGCCCCAAGAAGGTCGTGACCCAACATAAGTGTATAAAAAACTATGGATTTGAATTCTACACCCTTCTAGTTCTGTCCTGAGCTAATGACACATCCAAGTTCAGGTACCAGATGAGACAGAGAAACACCTCCACCCACATCATTGATTAGAGATTTGACTTCTAGCCATATTCTTTTTGTTTTTTCATTTTTTTTTCTTTATTGGTTTTTGAGAGGGAGAGAGAGATAGAAACATGGATGACAGAGAACATTGATTGGCCGCCTCCTGCATGCCCCCCACTGGGGATCGGGCCCACAACCTGGGCATGTGCCCTGACCGGGAATCGAACCAGTGACCTCTTGGTGCATGGGTCAACGCTCAACCACGGAGCCAACCGGCCAGGCTGGCCACATTCCTTTCCTGTCTGCATAAACTGAACGGCCCACAGACAGCGAGCTCCTCAGTGAGGCGATTGCAGAAAGCAGTGCCGGTCAGGTTTCCTTTCATTCCGAGCACGCTGGCCTTGATCCTACCGGGGCCTCTGTGCTCGCGGTGAGGTGGAGTCCGTAACACGCGCACAGGGCTGCCAGCAAGGGCATGTCCACACCCTGAGGACAGGCAGTCTAGACGGCTCTGGGTCATGCAGACCGTAGGCAGTGGTGCACAGTCTGAGGGCAACTCGTCGGGAATGAAGGTGAGACAGAACGCAAGAAAGTTTGCTTTTCGGTTTCTCTGACAATTCTGCAAAAATGGGTGGTTTCCATATGATCAATGAATAAAAGCTGCTTCAAACACACACCTGGACAGTCACTTGCTTTTGAGTCACAAATAGACATCTTCTGGAACCAGTCAAGTCTCAGGCTGAGACGAGCAGAGATGGGAAACTGCCCAGATCTCCTTGTGCCGGCCGTGTTTACGTACTTTGACCCTGTCACAGTACTGTTTCCTGGCAGAGCCAACAGGTGTGGAACTGGTTTACCTGCCCTGTTTCCTACAAGGGCCGTGACTGCTCGGCTCTGTGACTGTCTGTCATCCTCTTCGGAGGGGCACTGACCAAAGACGAAGCCTTGCATCTGAAGTTCACAACTTACCTTTCTTCCTCCTCTTCCATCAGCCCTGGACTGGTATAAATTTAGTGAAGAATCCTTCCTTTATGTTAGTTTTTATAGGCCATGGGGTGACTTAAAAAAAAAAATTCTGCCAGCCCTGGCTTGTTTGGCTCAGCAGCTGGAGCGTCGGCCCGCAGACCAGTGAGTCGCAGGTTCGAGTCCAGTCAAGGGCACGTACCTCGGTTGCAGTCTGTCTCGGGCCCTGGTCTGGGTTGTGCAAGAGGCAACCAGTCGATGTGTCTCTCTCACGTCAATGTTTCTCTCTCTCTCCCTCTCTCTCCCTCTCTCTCCCAGCCTCCCACTCTATCTGAAGATAAACAGAAAAATACCCTCGGGTGAGGATTTAAAAAAAAATTCCTGCCCTGGCCCGTTTGGCTCAGCGGTTGGAATGTCCCGAGAGAGTCCCGGGTTCGGTTCCCGTAGGGGCACGTACCCAAAAAAAAAAAAAAATTCCTGCCAGAATAATAGGGAGTTTCACCTTCGGTCAAGAGGGATTATGCTCACATGATATTAAACTTCGAGATCAACTGAAAACCTTCATTTTACAAATGAAGAAACTGAAGGTCAGGACTCTCGGGGACCATGTGGACCCTGCAGCGTTCTTTCTCCCTTGGCATTTGCCCACACTGAGGCTGAGTCTCACCCAGGGCGCCCCCGCCGCGGAGCTGGGGTGCTGGCCCGGCATGGGGTGCTCCTTTCCAGACACCAGTGGGGCCCGCTGTCCTAGTCCTGATGACCACGGAACAGCACAGATGCCTGCCTGTGTCCACTGGGCACAGAGCCACCCAGCAGCTACGGACAGGTCACCCCAGGCATCTTACCTTTCAGTCAGCTCCACTCTCCTGTTTTCTGGGTAAATGCCTTAAGACACTCATGCGTCATATTCAGTATGAGAGCTGAGCTGTTTATTTAGAAAGCACAGTGTCCCCAAGGAGAAGGATTGCGGTGCCCTTTGGCACCTGCTGCCACAACCAGGAACCACTTCTGAGGGACGTTAACCAACGCCGACCTTCAGCACGAGGCTGGTTAAGAAAGGGACAAAACGCCCTGGCCGGTTTGGCTCGGCGGTTAGAGCATTGACCCATGTGACCCATGGACCGAAGAGTCGCAGGTTCGATTCCGGTCAAGGGCACGTACCTCGGTTGCGGTTCGTCCCCGGCCCTGGTTGAGGTCGTGCGGGAGGTAACCAGTCGATGTGTCTCTCTCACATCGATGTTTCTCTCTCTCTCCCTCCCTCCCATTGTATCTGAAGATAAATAGAAAAATATCCTCAGGTGAGGATTAAAAGAAATAAAAAAAAAGAAAGAAAGAAAGAAAGAAAGAAAGAAAGAAAGAAAGAAAGAAAGAAAGAAAGAAAGAAAGAGACAAAATTCAGACTGTTTTGATCATGTTTAATGAAAAAGAAGTTACATGAATAGAAATGGACATAAAACAAAGATCAATTTCGGGAAACAAGGTGATAAATAGAACAAGGGAAAATCATTTTAATCTTGAATTTACTCATCTATTTCCACTCATTATTACTTAAATCCAAAACAGAGCAGGAGTCATAATGTTACTGATGTTTTCATGGGAACTCACCAAAGTAATGACTCAACAATCCCGCCCGGCCCGGCCCCAACACACCCCAGGAGACAGATGCTCGCCGGGAGCCGCGGGCGTGAGGGATGCAGCTCATCAGCTCCTTGTCGTCAACAGCGAGTGGGCCTTTGGGCAAAAACACGCTTTCTGTGAACATTTCCACGAGGAAGCTTTGATGATAGGCAGCCGTTTATTCCTAGCACATCATCACGGAGGGATTAACTCTGGTGAAATGGACATGAGGGGCGCCCCTGACGGCTCGGACGGGAGCGCAGGGGAGATACTAACGACGGGAAATTTGAAAACGCTCCGACGGAGCCGCTGTGGGCGTCTTACGGGTCTGGTTTGTGGTTTGATTCTGTTCACGGTTCTTCGAGGAGTCCGTCAATGCTCTATCTCTGTCGTGTCTTCCTAAATAAGAAAAAACACCTTTGGAAACAAATGAAGACCTCTGAAAACATATATGGGTAACAGGTTGCTTTAATGACCGTATTTAAAGTAGGATATCCCTCCTGTCAGACTAGACCTGGCGAGCACCGAGCTCGTGGGAGGCGGCCATGCGGGCCGGAGAGGGCGGACGTGCCCCGCCCTCTGGGCCAGCGCCCACCGCCACGCAGGCCGGCGCTAAGACGAGCCCTGCCTCTTCTGGTACTGGGTCCGGAGCTTCTCCAGCTGCTCCACGCACTGCGACTGGGCCAGCTTCAAGGTGCGGTTCTCCTCGGTCAGCGCCTCGAACTCGTGGGCCAGCTGGGCGGCGTCCACCTTCTCCTTCTCCGCCTGCGCCAGCTTGGCGATGAGCTCCTCCCTGCAGGGCAGCGGGACACGCCGTCACACACGGTGCACCCCGTCCCCGCGGCACCCCCAGGCCGCGCGGCCTCCACCCGCTTCGACCGCCCAGCCTCCCGAGGTTCAGACCCATTTTTGGCCCAGCGCCTCTGCTGAGACACCCACACAGTAACTAACCACCTGCCAGGAAACGCTCGGAGCTAAAAACAAAGCTGACCTTTTCAAGGGTACAACAGAGTATAAAATTACAACTAGTTTAGGGGCAAAACCAGAAAAACCTGTTTATAATTGAAGACGCCACCATCGTCCCATGGGGGGGGGGGACCATGCTTGTCCCCTAGCTCATCTTGGCCCCAAGTTCAGCTTTCTTCCTTCGTCTTTAGCTGAGTCTAACGCATCGTCACGAGTTCTATGAACTAAGAATCCCACCTTCTACCAGAGCCATCCTTTTCCATGCCTTTCCCTGGTCCTGACACACATCTCACAGCCCTAACTCACAGACGGTATCTGCACTTCCACTGTACACACAGAATCCAGAAGCAGGCCGGGGTCGTCGAGGGAACTTGTAGTGATAAGTAAACACAGGTCTCAGGAAATATAGGCAAATAATGCATCCGTGTTAACACGTGTAAAAAAGAGCCAAAGCCGCACAGTCCGTGCTTAGATGGAATGAACACGCCCACCCACAGCAGATCCCTCCCCTCCCCTCCCTTGGTCAGGGACCCTGCATGAATTCTCCTTCCTCGATGTAAGCACAGGTCACATCCCTTCCTTCTCTGCAGGAACAGTGCAGACACCTGAAGAGTGAGACGAACAGGTACCCGAGAACATGCCACCCTTTCTGTGGTATTCCTGCCCGAGACACGCAGCCCCAGACAAGAGGCAGTCTACAAACTGCCAGTCTCCAGTCTCCAAAAGCTGAAGAACATATTTAGAGAAACTAAAGAGAAATGACAACTAAACGCAGTGTGCGGCTCTGGACTGAAAATAACAGCCGTGCCCCGGCCGCTGTGGCTCAGAGGTTAGAGCGCCGGCCCGCGGACCAAAGGGTCACAGGTGCGGTTCCCGGTCAAGGGCACGTGCCAGGGTCGCCGGTTCCATCCCTGGCCCTGGTGGTCAGGGCCGTGCTCGACGCAACCAATCGATGTGTCTCTCTCACATCGATGTTTCTCTCTCTGTCTCTCTGCCTTCCACTTTCTCTAAAAATCAACGGAATGATATCCTCGGGTGAAGATCAACAACAACGATGACAAAATAGCTGTGAAGGGCGATTGGGGAAGGATGCACTTTAGACGCAGACTGTGAACTAGGTGATAAATAGTGCTGCAGCAGAGTTAAAATTCTTCATTTTAACTGCTGTGCTGCGGGTGCGTGAGAGTGTCCTGGCTCTTGGAAATGGGCAGCAAGGACTCAGGGCGACAGGGCATGAATGCACAGAGCAGTGGTGTGCTCAGAGACACCGTTCCTTCAGGCTGTTAATAATCCCCGAATCTCCTACAGTCTTTAGACTACGAAAGCTTCCAAAACGTACTCACCGGATGAATCACTGAAGAGTCGGGTACCTCAGAGACAAATGATGTACATTTTATTATTCATTTATTTATTTATTTATTTTAATATGTTTTTATTGGTGTTTTAGAGAGAGAGGAAGGGAGAGAGAGATAGAAACATCAATGTGAGAGAGAAACATGGATCAGCTGCCTCTTGCACGCCCCCTACTGGGGATCAAACCCACAACCCGAGCATGTGACCTGACTGGGAGTCAAACCGGGACCTCTCAGTCCTCTCAACCCACTGAGCCACACCAGCTGGGCAAATAATGTATATTTTAAAAATCAGGAAAGGGAAATTCAAAGTGCTTAATTGAAAAAGTCATACAGCTGCCCTGGCTGGTTTGGGTCAGTAGTTAGAGCATCAGCCTGTGAACCAGAGTCCTGGGTTCGATTCTGGTCAAGGGCACGTACCTCAGTTGTGATTCGGCCCCTGGACCTGGTCAGGGTTGTGTGGGAGGCAACCAATCGATGTGTCTCTCTGGCATTGATCTCTCTCTCTCTCTCTCTCTCTCTCTCTCTCTCTCTCTCCCCCTGTCCCAACAGTGTCTGAAAATAGATGGAAAAATATCCTCGGGTGAGGATTTAAAAAAAAAAAGAAAAGAAAGAGCCCTGGCCGGCTTGGCTCAGTGGTTGGAGCGCCAACCTGCGGACCAGAGAGTCCCGGGTTTGGTTCATGCTAAGGGCACGTACCAAAAAAAAAAGAAAGAAAGAAAAAGTCATACAGCTAATAAGAAAGCCAATATCCAAGTATCTTATTAAATGTTTAGGGCTCTTTACCGCTAAGCACAGTTGAAGCAATAAGTGTCAATAATTAAATATTAGTAACTGTCTTAAAGAAATTGGTTAGTGCAGGGTAGGACATATGGCCGATAGTATCGAGATCAGTGTGCGAGGTGTGAGTGGGTACTGGCAATGCTGGGCCACTTTGCACAGTGCATGGCTGTCTGATCACTACGCTGTGCACGTCACACTAATGCAAAATAATACTGAATGTGAACTGTAATTTAAAATGTTTTCAAAAATTGATTAGCAGCCTGGCCGGTGTGGCTCAGTGGTTGAGCATCGACCCAGGCACCAGGAGGTCACCGGTTCGATTCCCGGTCAGGACACATGCCCACGTTGTGGGCCTGATCCCCAGTGGGGGGCATGCAGGAGGCGGCCAGTCGATGTTCTCCCTCATCGATGTTTCTATCTCTCTCTCCCTCTCCCTTCCTTTCTCTAAAGTCAATAAAGAAAAAAAAAAAAAAAAAGAAATTGGTCAGTAAAACTTACATAAGTAAAAAAGAGAACTTCCTCCAAACCCCGCAGCCATTGGATCATCTGTTCCTGTTCTTTTCTTTCCCTTTCAAATCAACTGTATCACACAAATAATTCAGGTTAAAATAGAGCTTTGCTTTCAAGTCACAGTTGGAGACTTGGAAGCCCTGGCATAGCCGGGCTGCTGTCTCAGCTCCACGTCCGACTCGTTTCAACCTGCCGGGCACAGCAGGCAGGAGTGTGGACGGGTGGAGAAAATAAATCACAAAGTCACACATGTTACAACTAAAAGGAATGATCATGATTATCTAGTCTCATCTTCTTGAACAGAGAAAGTCAATAATAATTTCTTCATTACTAGAATCAAGAAGACTCTGTTGATAGTTTCCAAATTGGTTTCGTGTATCTGATCAGCAATTACACATACATTCAATCAATGCTGTCAAAACGTCCGTCATCTCCTGCCCGAGACCCGCTTACGCAGACGCATTTATGCTCAGCCATTAGCAGTGCACAGTGAGCGCTGCCCCTGAGACAATCTTCGAAGGGGATGATAAGGAACAGATCAATGTCCACAACTGGCTAGAACGTGGTCCTGCCTTCGAGTCCTGTCTATCGTGTCATCCTCCCTCCGTGGGATGGGCTGTGGGGTAGACGACCGGCGTCACAGGAAGTCAAGAACCTGTGACAGTTTCCACACGACGCATCTCACCAGGGAAAAGGCCGTCACCTGTGTCCACCATAGACCAGCCACAGGGCCTTTCCGAAACCCACCCCTGGAAAAGCTTCTGTTGGCTAAAACCAGTGGGGGGGGGGCTCCCAAGTGAGCTGGAAAAGAGAACATTGACACGCTGTGGAAACTGAGTCCACAGTAAGGACAGTCTTCATGTTGCAGGAGCCGGGACGTGGATTCGTCGCCAGGACAAATATCTCTGTTTGTAGAAAGAACATACCATGCTTGTTGGGACTTTCAAAACTGACTAAAGACTTTTGTTTGGAAAAGACGAAGTCCTAGGGACGCGGCGCCCTGAGCTGAAGAGTTTGGGGTAAAATAATAAACCTGCCTCCATCACGGGGAGTTTTATTTTCAACAGTGGTTTGGACGACACTGGGTTCTTGAGAGATGTGTTCCAGCACAAGCCTTCATGGCAGGAGACAGGAGCAGATGCCTGAGAGACCAAGAGTGTGAACCTCTGTCTCCCCACCGAGGTGGGGTTCCCCAAGCGCAGCCCGGATGAGTAACCAAGAGGAACAAACACATTCTCTTGGAACCAAAGCAAACACTGCACCCTTGGTGGGGGCGGGGTGCTATCAAGTAGAGTTTCTCAACCTTGGCACAACCGGTCTTTGGGGCTGTTGGGGGTGTCCCGCATGCGGGCATCCTCGACCTCTGCTCGCCAGGTGCCAGCGTCACCCGTCCTTACAAACCACCTCCAGACACTCGGTGTCCTGGGCTGGAGGGCTGAGGAATCGACCCACTTAAGAACCACTGTTCTGAAGGAAATAGAGACTTCCACTACCACCCCCAAAAGAGTTAATTTCAGGATAGGAATGAAGTGAAAGGTGAAATACGTCCTCGCTCTGCTCCCCCCGAGATTGGAGCCTTCTTCCGTAGCCAGGGAGGTGAACTGTGTCCTTTAACGTGGCTTCAGGGAGAGGACTGGATGGAGAGACACCGAGGAGCAAAATCCCCGTTAAAGACCAGACTGCCTGTGATTCCCAGATATAAGGCACCCAGATCATGATGGTGGGGCATTCATGGAAAGCGTAATCTCATCGCTCAGTAAAGTCTGGGATACTGGGATTTCACACAAAACTAAATCCTGAAGGGAAAGAATCCCTTGACTCTGTCTCAGGCCCTGGAGCAAAGTGAGGGGCCAGGACAGTGCGTTAGTCCTGTTTTCATTCGCTCAACAAGTATTGAATGAAAGCCTGTCGTGAACCAGGACTTGTCCTGGAGCCTTCTGGCCACGTTAGTCTCAGGAAGATGATCCCATGCCACACCCACAGGTGTCATCCCACCTCAGACGTCTCGGGAAAGAGGACAGACTGACACACTCACACACACCCTGCAAACGCGCGTGTGGCGAGAGCTCCATCCGCTGGCCCCCGACAGTGAAAACCCCCTTCCGGGTCTCAGTGTTTAGGAAAAGATGCTTAGAATACAAGGGTGATGTCTGGTTTTCCATGTTGAATAGTGGTGGGGTCCTCTTTTCAGAGAAGTGAAGCAAATCAAACATAACATTGGACCCTTTCTGCCTGGCCAGGTCCGGTCTCCTGCCCGACTCCCCTCCATCCTCAACCTTGGCAGGTTCCCCAGAACACATTTTAAAAACCTAAAGAAAGAAATGTTTCTGCCTAAACGTTTGGACATTTCAGAATAAATTAAATGTCATCACTGAAAGCAAACCAAAGCAGGCATCTGCTCCCTGCCCCCACCTTGATAGACTCCCCTCGGTGAGACCGTCATTCCCCCATCGTTGTTTTATTGTAAACACCATGAAAATACATCTGACACTGATTGTGGTTATGTCTGTATGAAAACCCTTTTCTAATGTTTTGCATAAACCCATTCTATAACATTTTTTAAACTCAGTAATAAAAAGACAACCCACTTTAAAAAAAAAAAAATAGCCAAAGAGCTGAATGGACATTTCATCAAGAAGACACAGAAATGCCAAAAAGCACATGAAAAGGGGCTCAACATTTTTAGCCACTGAGAGCTAAGTCAAAACCAAATGAGACACCCCTCACACGCACTCGGATGGCTATGATCTCCAGGACGGGAGTGTTGGTGAGGATGTGGAGAACCAGAACTGCCCCGTTTCTGCTGAAATGTGAAGTGTGCGGCCACCTCAGACACAGCAGCTCCTCGCGGGTGACCCCTGCGTCACCTGCGTCTCAGCAAGCCCGCGCCCAGGCACACAGCACTCGGGAGTTCACAGCCTCTGTCCACACAAAACCTCGTCGGGGGTGTTGGCAGCGGCGTTGCTCACAGCAGCCAGAAGTGCAAACAACTTGAATGTCCGTCTGCTGATGAGTGTGGACTATTATTCCACGATGAAAAGGAAGAAGTACTGGTGCTGCGCGGCTGAGCCTGCAGACACCGCGCTGAACAGAAGCCATCCACAGCCGCGCATGCGCCGTCTGACTCCTCGCGAGCATCAGCCCGGGGGACCCTCGGACACAGAGCAGGTGAGCGGCCGGCGGGGAGGGAGGCCGGGGGGGGCGCTGACCGCTCAAGGGTACGATGTTCTCAACTGTGAGGACGGCTGCACAACTCTGCGAGTACACTGGAAACCACGGAGTTACTTTCTTTAATTAGGTAACAGTTTCCAACCTGACCTTTCTGCGAGTGTATCCGTTCTTCTGATTCTCTGTCTTTCAAACACAACAGCCCGAGCCAGTGGTTTTCACGCCTGGAATGATCAAGTGGCTTCTCCTTTGAACAAGGTGAGATGCTCTCTCGGGAGCAAAGCAACCTTTACTAATTGTACATCTAAGTGTCTCATGCTGTATATTAAAAACTTCCTGTCAAACAATTCAAATTTCCAAAGTCATAAAATGTCCATCTCTCACTTCCTTGTGTTTCCGTTACATACACAGAAACGGTGTCATATGAAAAGTGTATAATATTTACTGAAAAAAGCATGCATATTACGTTACTATATATGTAATTATATAAAAATATTCACATGCAAAAGGCCTAGAAATAAATAGGCAAAAACGATAACAGGAATTCTGTAAAGATGTAAGAATTCTTGGTAATGTTAATAAAGCTTTCAATAAAATTGCCATTTTTTTTTCCAACTGAAAAAATAAATTCCAATAAAAATAAGAGCAAGCCGTTTTTACATTATCGGCCAATAGGCTAGAAGTGGTTCTTTACATTGAATTCATTCTATGAAGCGTTTATAATCCTAAAAAAAAAGTGTATCCAATACCATGACAAAATCATAGTTGTAACCAACTTCTCCCTGCTCTGTGGTCGCTCAAACCTGATCCAGGGCGACCCCCTCTGGAGACGTGAGAGAACAGCAGCCTCGCCGGGTGGTGACTCCGATAAAACTCTTCCGAAAGGCCGGAGTCAGCAGCTCCCTCTGTGCCCCCCCCCCACACACACACACACTGACCGTTCACCAGAGGCAACGCGATCAGCCACACCTCAGGAAATGATGAGGAAGAAGCTTTCACCCAAATCAAGAAACGGAGAGCCGATTACTTAGGTCAAATCCAGGTGGCCCACTTCATCTTGCTTGAAAACACAAGTTGTTTAGGAAAATATCTGCTGCACACTGAATTTCTGCTCCAGGAAAGTGTTAATGGAAACAATGATCACCAATAGCCCTTGGAGGACCAACCTCATTGTTTATAAATATAAGATATAACCATACTTCCTATTTCAACAATTTATCTTAGCCTTTATTGCTGATATTGACTCTATATTTTAAATATAGGCCACAGAAATTACAAATAAAACGTGCACACAGAGGGTGTTACGATCTCCTGTAACTGCCCCTCCCAATCACCCGCACTCGTCTGACCCTGAGTGCAGCTCCCTGCCTGGGGGGCGGGATTCGAGATGGGACAGGGCGTCCGCGTCTGCAGGGAACACACACACAGTCAGAAAGACAGAACAGACTTTAGGTGGATGCCTGTTGATAGCACCACCTACAAAAAGTGCAGAAGTCTTGTACTTGTGAGTTTTCCTTTGCTCAGGGAAAGAGCTGAGCCCTGCGGAAGGCTGGGGCAGGGCTGGCTACGCCCTTCTCAGGGGGGTGGTGCTGGGAAGCAGAGGGGAAGAGGGGCATGCTAGGCCTCGAGCCTGGGACCAGCACGGGTGGAGGCAGGAACAGTGGGGGGCCGGTGTCCTCGAAGACGAGGGATGTGAGGACATTCTACAGAAGCACAAAGGTCATACGCAAGTCCATCCCAAAGTCCAGGCCAAGCACTGGGTGCCCTTTCCAGGACACCCAGCACAACATGACACTGACCAACACCTGGAGTTCCGAGTCCCATTCCCAAATGGCAGAAGCAGGAATGAAGAAAAAAAATTTAGAGCCCTGGCCAGTTTGCTCAGCAGTTAGAGCGTTGGCCTGCGGACCGAAGAGTCGCGGGTTCGATTCCAGTCAAGACCACAGACCTCGGTTGTGGTTTGTCCCCAGCCCTGGTCGGGGTCGTGCAGGAGGCAACCAGTTGATGTGTCTCTCTCACATCAATGTTTCCCTCTCTCTCCCCCACTCCCTCCACTCTATCTGAAGATGAAATGGAAAAAAAAAAAAATTCTCGGGTGAGGATAAAAAAATAAAATTTGAGAGACCTTATGAAAAAGAAAGAAAGAAAAAAAAAATTTGGCCTTTGCTTCACATGTAGCCAGTTACTTGAAAGGCCTGTGCGTCGCCGAATCGGGGTTTGGCCAACGTTTCTGTGGCCTGGCAGGCTGTACACAGTCCTTCCACGGGTCCACAGCCACCTTCTTTCCAAACGTCAGCTTCGCCCTTCTCATCCTACTGCTGTCGTGTCAGCCACGGCCACGATCACTCTAGACACACGGCAGGAACGTGTCCACCAACCCCGGTGGCCCGCTCACTCTGTTATCCCAGCACATTTTTTAAATGCAACATAAAAATATAAAGTTACAAATCATATGATGTGTCGGGTGAGTCTTCCATCAACCCCAGACAAAGCCGTACATTGGTTTAGAGAACGTTCTCCAGAACCTCACTGGAAAGAGTTTACAAATAAATACATAACCACCTGTTTTCTTTGTCATGACACCAAAGTTCGCACACACACACTCACAGGTACTCTCACACTCTTACAGACACACTCACATGCACACACACACACACTCTTACACTCGTGCACACACAGACCTACTTACATGCACACACACTCTATGCACACACATGCACACACACTCACATGCACACACACTCTTACAGACACTTGTGCACACACAGACAGACCTACTTACGTCCACACACACTCTATGCACACAAATGCACACTCACACACACACAGAGACATCTGTAGCTGCAGACGGTACAAGTCCTCCTGTGACATCGCCACTGGTCACACCACTAATCGGTCCTCAGTTCCTTTAGGAAGCTGTTCTCGGGACTCGGACCGTGTCGATGCTCCATCAGCTCAGGAAACCTCAGCCCGACAAGACGTGAGCGAGGCTGTGAGCAGAAAGCTGTGCCGGTCGCAACACCTGGGCCGGTGACCAGGGCCGGGGCATCCGGGTCAGGGCGGCGAGGCAGGTCCGCGACCCACCCCAGCCCCCACCGTGTTACCTGGGACACCCACGCACGGTCTCCACAGCGTCCCAGCAGATTCATGAATTTCTCAAAACAAAACATATTACACTTACTTTGATTTAAAAGTTAAGTAATAAATATACGTGATGTGTCTCTTCAGTAAGAGGAAGAGGAGAATCAAAGATAAAGACATGTTTGGGTTCACTCAACACGCGTGCATCACTCATTCAACACTTTGCGCACTCGTCCAGCACACATGCGTCACCCTGACCCTAAGCCTACCTCTGCGGCTCATCTACCTGCTGGGGGAACCCACCGGGTCAGCCTTCGGCACAGCCCCCCGCAGCCCGGTGTGTGGCCTCCGGGGAGCTCACGGGGAGCGCGCTGCGCTCAGGGCGGTGCTCTGGCGTTTCTAACTTCCTGAGCTAAAAACGCGTGTTAAAAACTGAAGTTCGGGGAAGAGAGCGCCCCTGCTGCTCCTCGCTGCTCATAAGGCATCGAGCCCCGCGGTGCCCCTGGGACAGGACGCACGAGGCCCCCTGGGGACCCGGCCGGGGTGCCCGCCCACCTGCCCGCCTGCCCGCCTGCCCACCTGCCCGGCACGGCCCACCTGCCCGCCTGCCCACCGGCCCACCTGCCCACCCACCTGCCCAGCACGGCCCACCTGCCCGCCTGCCCGCCTGCCCACCTGCCCCCCCACCTGCCCCGCACGGCCCACCTGCCCGCCTGCCCACCGGCCCACCTGCCCCCCCACCTGCCCAGCACGGCCCACCTGCCCACCTGCCCGGCACGGCCCACCTGCCCGCCTGCCCGGCACGGCCCACCTGCCCCCCCAGCTGCCCCGCACGGCCCACTCACTTCCTGGCCTCCAGCAGCGCGATCTCCCGGCGCACCTCGTGGTACTCCTCCGCGAGGCGGCAGTGCTGCTTGAACACCTGCACGGACTCCAGCGAGTCGGGGCGCGGCGGCAGCGGCTTCGGGACAAGGAGAAATCAGTCCGTTTTCTTGCATCAGAACAAACAGCCAACCACTCTGCTCGCCTGATGCTCTCAGGGAGGTCGCCATGGGAATGGCATTGTCAGTGACCCGGGCAGAATTCTGCTGACTCTGCCGGACTGAAAACAGAGGGGGGGTGACGCCCACACTCACCTTCCAGCCCGTCCGGCACCCCAGGCCTGAGCCGAGGGACCCCGCGTGCCCCCGCCGTGCGTCCCACGGGCGCCCTCTCCCCGGCAGTCCTGACCTCTGCTGAGCCAGGGCCTGGGGGGGACGTTTCGGGGTCTGTTCCCCGGGACCCCGGCTTTCTGGTCCCGCAGCCCAGGGGCGTCATCTCACCTCCTAGGAGGAGCCCTAGGAAAGGCTCTCTTCTGAGAAATGCCCCCAGACTGACAGCGGCAGGGAAGAACGGACCACAGGGAAGACCGCACCCCGAGTCAAGGACGCGTGACAAGCGGGGCCAGAGAGACCAGAACTCCGGCTCCTTCCTCCGGTCCACGAGGGGCTCACAACCCTCGCCAACCGTAACCTGGCTAAAAGCCTACTTCCGGAAATTAGTTTTTGAAGAACTAGCCTTCCCTGAGTTTATAATTCTAATTTCTAGTTAGCAACACACTACTAAAACCATTATTTTTAGAAACACTCGTTAATAGTCTTTTAAGAAGTTTTTAATCGTCCATTTCAATTATTTGTAGGAAACTTATATAATATCTGAGAGATCGGATCTCCTGCGTCAACAGGCTCTCCGTCCAACCCTGTCTTCGCGGGGTCTCTGCGCCTCAGCTGTGTGTCTGGCTGGGCATCTCCTCCTCGCTTTCGTGTTAGTAACTTGATAACTAATACATTCTTACTGCTTGCTCCACTCGTTACCTTCTTCAAGGACACAGCTTTCTGTGGGTGTCATATTCAGGGGTCCCCCACCCAGGATGCAACAGAAATTCTATAGAGTTTATTGTCTGATTGATGGATGAGATGACCCTTCTCATTTATCATGAGGCCCCTCTGAGTACAGATCTTTAAAGAAATAAAATTCAAAATAGATTTGGAGAAAATTTACCGTCCTGTAAATTTTGTTGTGTCCTAATTAATGGAAAATTGAATAAAAAACTACATTATGTAGCATCTTCCCTTATCGCCCCAGAACGCACTCACAGCATGCGCTCAGCCTGTTGGGACCATTACCCCTTTCTAAATAGAAATCAATGGAAAAACAGTGCCGGGCAGTATTGCAGTACAACTCACCCCGTGAGATAAAGCTGTTGCCAAAGGAATTCAGAACTCCTGGCTCCTCCAAGTCTGTCCTTGAACTCAGCACCCTCATCAATTCTCACCTGCCCCACTGGCAAATCGCCAGGTATAACAGTGAGCAGAATGAAAGCAATTCACTCTGGGCAGCCTAGCCAAGCCTGGTCAGCCCCAGGCCCTGTTACAGGATCTGCATGTTGGGAGGCCCTGAGACTCTGCGCATCTACGCCCTGTCCTTACGAAACTCGCAAAGTACACTCGGTTCAGTCCATAACTTGCCATGTGTAGGGACCTGAACCACATCCAGCATTGTTACCCATGTGACAGCCCAGAGACAGACTCGGGACTCTGCGAGGACTCCTGGGCAGCCGTAAGAAGGGGGAACTGTCCTTGGCTGCCGTAATTAAAAGGGAAAACTGAAAATTAGATATGTACTTTCCTTAAGAAGAGAAAGGCCTCCTACCCCCCGCCCCTTAGCTTTTTATTAAGTGGAAATTTTTTGTCATGGATTCTTGTTCATTAGCACTTCTTAACTGTGGGAAAGTCAAAGACACGGCTCTGCACAGGTGCAGGTCCTGCTGCGGAGGGTGTTTGATAGCGGATATTTCGGGATATATTCAGCACCCTCACGTGCTCTTGGCAGGACGGCCACACTATTTATACATAATAATACGTTCAAGATTTCCCACAAGCAAGAAATAATGCCAGTTTTAGAACAAACCCAAACTGCTCAGTGCTGTGTTGGGGGGGTGGGGGACAGGTGTCCGTCAGCCTCCAGGTCCTGCACGCTCTGTCTGCTCCCCAACGTGGCCCGTGAGCTCAGCACCACATCCAGGTCTCCCAATTTGCATGAAAGCATTAAAGAGAAAGGTAGATTTTTTTTTTTTTTTAAAGCAAGGACAAGGACAGAAGTTATCTTGCACAACCCACCACAACATCGTAAATTATCGTGTTGGTTGCCAGGGGCTGGGGCAGGGATGAGGAGTTGCTGTTCAATGGGTCGAATTTCAGTTCTGCAAGATGAAAAAGTTCTGCAGGTGGTCACACAACCCTGTGAATGTACTTAACACCACCAAACTGCACACTGAGAAATGACTAGGATGGTAACATTTATGTTATGTGTTCTTCACCATGATAAAAAAAAAAAAAAAAAAGTTAATGCCAAAAAAAAGAGTTATCATTAAATCTTCCTGCTGCCCCCGGCCATCTTCCAAGCTCTGCGGCCAGGACTCCCTGTCTGAGGCTCCCAAGCTTTCTCCCAGGGAACTTCTTTTCTGATCTGGAGCCACTGACCAAAGCTGCTGGGCAAACCAAAGCACCCTCTGCTGTCCTCAGAGGCTCGGACATCACTGGACATTTATTCCAGCCCGGAGACTCACCGAGGAATTCTACACACATATGTTCTCCTAGTAGGAATTCTGATGAATGAGAGTATTAAAATATTTAGGTTTTATACCTGATATAAAAAGTAGAACTGTAATGAAATGTAACGTTCTGTATGACATAGGACACTATCATTGCTTTGTGATATGATGTTTGTGTGTTTCTGTATATGTGTGTTTGTGTGTTTCTCTATGTTTGTGTTTATGTGTTTGTATGTATTGTGTTTCTGTGTATGTGTGTATGTGTGCTTGTGTGCGTGTGCTTCTGTGTATGTGTGTGTGTTTATATGTGTTTGTGTGTGTATTTGTGTGTGCATGTTTCTCTGTGTGTTTGTGTATTTGTGCGTGTTTGTGTGTATGTGATTTTGTGTGTATGTGTGTTTGTGTGTGCACGTGTGTGTTTGTGTGTATGTGATTTTGTGTGTATGTGTGTTTGTGTGTGTATGTGTGTTTGTGTGTGCATGTGTGTGTTTGTGTGTATGTGATTTTGTGTGTATGTGTGTTTGTGTGCACGTGTGTGTCTGTGTGTATGTGGTTTTGTGTCATGGTGTGTAGCATCTAAGGTGCTCACGGAGAGAGACTCTCCCTTACCTTCTTACAACCCCTCAAAATAGGAAACAATACATTACCAACAGTGTCCGTTCACATATTTGCCTGAGGAAATAAATTCCTGAAATTCAAGCACAAGAATTAAGTTTGCAGTTTAAAAATGGAGCTAGCAGTCAGCTTCCGTCATGTGACATTTAAACTCAGGCACTCGTGAGTTAATTGGCCACACGTGTTTAAGACACTAACACATGTTCACACTAAAAACTAAAAAGTATCTTAAAAGAAAGCCTGTGGTAACCGGATGAAATAGTCTATTAACTTCCTGGAATAAGAATTAACACTTTTATTTTTGTTTCAATTCTCATCGCTCAATTTTAACTATTCTTGTCCAAGAGATCTCCGTAGTTATTCCCGGGCTGGGAATGAATGAGCAATACATAAACTTCATGTTGATGGTGAATTTCTTTTTGCATCAGGAGGCAAAGTGTGCTCACTTTCTCCATCGTGACGCTGCATCCCCCACACTTGGGACACAGGTACCCCACACTCCTGCTTACGGGGTGGCATCGCACCCTCCAAGGGAAAACACAACCGTGTCTGAAAGTGGAAGACCTCAGACGCACCCGTGCTGTGGTATCCGTCCCACTCACAACACTGCCAGTCCCAAGAAGGTTAAATTAAGACATTCTCCTAACAGAGTCTCAAGCCAACTCTGAAACGCTTTTCCAAGATGCAGACCGGGGTTTGCATGAGGTCAGACCCCAAGAGGGCACTTCCTCCTCCCCCTCCCCATCTCCGCCTCCTCCAGCTGCTGGGGACAGAGCTCCAAGGCTTTAAATTACATGGCAGTGCAGTGAGCCCGGCCTCTCTGGTCCCACCCCACTCGTCAGGACGGATTTAACAAGATGAAGTAACAGAGAAACCACAGGCTCCTGTTCCAAGAATGCCAGCGTGAGCCTTGCCACCCCACCTCCGCGTCTGCCTGACACCGGTCAGAGCCACGGACTTGGTCCCCTGGAAAGGGCCCCGTGGGAAAGGACCCGGCCAAACATCTCTCCACAGGGGGCAAAGCCAGCTTAAGCGTTTCCGTTTTCTCCTTGGCTTCTCCAAATACTACTGGCCCCAACCACTTCCAAAACGTAAGAAGTTCATTTTCCTCTCCCAGCTTCCCACACACAAAGTATATTTAGGAAGCTAAATATTCTACAGTTGCTGAGCAGACTCTGTATTTGTTCCTTAATTCTCGATGTTACCTTTATTTTGGGGGCCAGTGGGGGTGTCTGGTTTAAATTTATGTTGCACTTTCATGCCCCAAAATTAACAAGCATAATTTGTTAAAACCGAAGGGAGAAACGTACTCAGGACTCATCGTAATATTTGAAAACGCTGTTATCTCAGACTTTTAAATGTTTAAACATTTTAAGGCCTGACACTTCCGTGGTGCCCACAGTGTGGTCAGCCGCGGCACTAGTAAACAGACACGTGTCTTACACACTGTTAACTTTAGAATGAAGATTCCGTGGGTCCTTTCTACGGACACAGCAATACAGAAGGGGTGATACTAACAGTGTCTCAAACTTTTCCTACAAGCATATCCTGACGACCACAGGGTTTCTAAAAACTAAAAGGTACCATCGTAAAGCTTCAAGGATCTATATATATTTTCTCTCTGGTCACAGTAGCCAACGACGCTGTACGATACTTTTCAATGTGTGTGAGAGGGTGTTCACGGACCCTGGAACGCTAAGACTTTTCTTTCCGTTTCCACATTTGCTTTCCCAGCTATCAAGCAACACACCGATGCAGGACCTGAACGAAGTTTCTGGAGAGACTACTCGGATAACAAGATATTCTAGTAACCACTCGGGCAGCGCACCGTTTATTTGTGGAGCTGACATCAGTTTCTGGACTTACCAGACACTGTCTGAGAAAAGGCGAGTTCAGTGTGTACCACAGAGACACCTGTCACTGTGTTCTCAGATTAGATGGGAGGACTTTGGGCAGGGGGGTAAAGCTATTGCTCAATTTGCTTAAAAAAAAAAAAAAAAAAAGTCATATTGTTTTCCAAGTACCGTGACTTCATGAAAAGAAGAGATGTCAGAACTTCTATCCCCAACTCAGACATCGAAAGAGGTGCTCCTCTTATTTCCTTTTCACACATAATTATAAATTCTTTTTTATTTTCTTCATTGATGTTAGAGAGAGAGGAAGGGAGAAGGAGAGAGAGATGGAAACATCGATGAGAGAGAACAGCGACTGGCCGCCTCCTGCATGCCCCCCACTGGGGATCGGGCCCACAACCTGGGCATGTGCCCTGACCGGGAATCGAACCGGCAACCTCTTGGTGCAGGGTCAACGCTCAACCCCTGAGGCACACCGGCTCGGCTAATTATAAATTCTTAAATGTTTCATTCACTAACAGTTTCACTAGGGAAGAAAATGAACATGAGTCGAGCGGTTACCCTGCCAAGCTCTGTGCTAGTTCCACTCATCATCGCGTCTGATTCCCACAACAGTAACGCCAGCCGGACGTGCTCGCCACTTTGCAGCTCAGAGAAGCGAGGTTCAGACCGGGCATGATGTTCCCCCGATCACAGGCCGGCAGTGTGGGCTGCCCTCCCGTCCAGGCGAATGAAGGCACGGCCCCTGCTTCCCACCCGTCCTGTGATTCCCACCAGGAAGCTTATCAGCATCCACCGGTCCGCCCGTCCCCTACGTGGTTATAAAAACACGCTCCTCATTCCGGCGCTAACAGTGAGGAACTCGTGGCAGCTCGGCTTTGGATCATCCACACGCCGCACCGTGATCTCCGAAACACGGCAGCACTGTCAGTTCGAAGACAAAGTCCGTCCTGACCCAGACCCTGGGCCTGTTAGCTTGTCCCACCTTCCGAACAGAGAGGGAGGCCAGTCGTTACCTTGTTCAAACAGAAGGAAACAGAGGCCTCCACATGAGGAACGACATTTCATTCATTCTTAGAAGGGACGTAACATGGCCCCTGCGTGGCCTGAATGAGCTCCGCCCACACACTGCCTCCAGGGCCATGGAGAATTTAGAAACCCATTTCCAGGAAAGGAATCCACACAAAATAGAATCAACCTACCACCTGCCCCCGGGCCGAGGCCTCCAGCCCGCAAATGAACACTGTGAAGAGATGTTCATTCTAACACCTTGCCCCGAGGTCTCCGGCCCAACACTCTGCCTTAACAGAGACATCAAGGCCGCGTTTGTCATTGCTATTCTTGCACAGGCTGTTTTTGGCTTCTTTGAAAATAGAAGCACCACGAATTACATGCTCAAACATGTCCACATTCTTGGCAAAGCAACAGAAAAATCCTGGGGGTCAAATTGGTGATAGCGTATCTACAAGTAGGTGCTTTATAAATGACAAAAGAATGTGTAATGGCATCAGGAAGTCAGAACAGATTTTATAAGGTTGTTCTACGACCCCACTACGGCACCCTCACAAACGAGAAATAAAAAACTACTCCTGTCGAAGCAATTTAAGCTGTGATAGGTTCCGCACCAGGTGTCCAGGGGAGAAAGTCACCTAGGTGCAGAACCAGAGGTCGTCTGGACTGGCCAAGGCATTTAGACAAAAACCTGGCCTTACAATTCTCATCTCGAAAGTGGAGACATAATAAAGGGACCAGCCGATGTGGCTCAGTGGATGGAGCGTCGTCCCAGGGACGGAGACGTCCCAGTTTGATTCCCGTCAGGGCACAGGCCCGGGTTTCAGGCTCGATCCCCAGTAGGGGGCGTGCAGGAGGCAGCTGATCAATGTTTCTCTCTCACATCGATGTTTCTCTCTCTGTCTTCCCTCCACTCTCTAAAAAAGAAATAAAAATATATTTTTCAAAAATAAAGTTGTCGCTAGGTTCAGATAAGACCGTTTGTGGGGAACACCCTCGCCCACGTGCTCACGTGAACAGGTGTCGCCGACCTCGAGGGCGCGGGGGCAGGGCTGGCGTCGCTCCTGTTTCCCAGCGAGGCTCCGGGTTCCAGCAGAGACTGAGCCAGTCCCTGGGCACGCGGACAGCGACCCGCCCAGGTGTCCGCGTGCCCCGAGGCCCCCCGTCACCCCCGCAGAGGACGAGATGAGGCTCTGGCTGAGGGCCTGTTCCACGGAACGGGCTGCTCAAGCACAGCCACGGCTTCCAGGACGGACACTCCCCGCTGCAGAAAGGCTCGGACGGACGTGCTCACGTTCGCGTGGAAATGAGACTCTGCGTGCAGATGTGGTTTCCTGTGTCAGCTCTTCCGTCTCGGTCCCCACCATCCCTGCCCTGGAGTATCAACAAGTAACAGGCAGCCTCCGACACAAGTAACCCTAAGCAAGTGTCCTGACCACTGCAAATGTCCACAACAGGCTCCATCGTGTCCGTCCCTCGACAACCAAGCAGTCACTTCAGTGTCGGAATGTCCTCTCTGTTCAGGAAGCCGCAGAGCGACCCCAGCTCAAGGTCAGGGCCGGTCCAGCCCGTGAGCCGGACAGCGGCCTCTCAGCTGCCTGATGCGTGCAGGACCCATAAGGATGAAATACTTGTTGGATTAAAGTAATTAAACAGCGTTAATTTCTAAAATATGTCAAGTGGAAATAAAGCTATAAAATTAAACGCTTTAACAGAAGGATGATGTCGATAATGGCCATGGGTGCTGACTCCTGTGGAGAATGACCCATGAGCCAGGGAAGGTCATTTATGTGCTCAAAGGGAAAAGTTGTTGTTTTTTTTTCCAATAACAAAAAAAGTAGAATTAACGGCCCACAATTTGATGGGGGAGCACGAACCTGAAACGCTTCACCGTGTGAGCTTCGAAGCATGTTTACTCTGTGTTCATCGGACTTTCGAGATAATAAAATACTTTGAGATGACAGTACAATAAAGCAGGAAAACGGTGACAGGGACAAACATAGTCACCATCCCACCCGCACCACCAGCACATAGACACAGCCTGGGGTGAAGCCAGAGGCTGAGCGGGACATTGTGCCGGGTAAGCGTGCCAGACAGACACGCGGACCGAGCGCCTGGGGGTTACCCATGTGGAAGGAAGAGAAACTGGGGACCGCGTGGACGTCGGGTACAGGGGTACAGCAGGCTGAGGACCCCGCGGGGGATGCAGGAGAAGAGGGAGAGCGGTCAGCTGGAGCTGTGGGGCACGGTCGAGAACGGAGCCCTTTCGACAGCGGGTGTGACTGCTGTGACCCCCACATCCTGGACAACCTTCCGCAGTCTCTGCACCCCGATACCGCTCTGCTGAGCGGGCTTTCTGCTGGGCCGTGGCAGTGCCCGGGCTGGGCGGGCGAGAACGAGGGCCCCTCCAGGAGGCTACCCCGAAGGGGTGCCAGCCCATTCTTGGTTCCTCCCACTGGTCGGTCGAGGGCTGCTCGGGAACAGGGTCCCCAATTCGAATGCCCCCAGGGGACCAGGCACAGGACAGCGGGAGAGCTGCTGGGTGTGAGGAGACACCAGGTCTGCTGGGAGCCGGAGGCTGTGGACCCTCAGAAGGCTTCCAGAAGCAACATTCAGAGAAAGGTACGTGCTGACCTCGGGTCTGTGTGCAGGACCCGAGCCCTGTGACGGACGCCTGGCCTGAGGCCGGGTCCAGGCCGTTCAGGCAGAACCTCTCCCTAGAGCCGTGTTTCCTCGATCCGCCACCTGTCCGCTAGAGAATCGAAATGTCCTAAAGTAGCTCCTTCCCAATCATTCTGACGCATTAAAATGGGATATCGTTCCCAGATCATCCATAACTACGCACACGACATACTGTCCTCGTGGGTCACAGACAGCGTTCCAAAGGTTTGACTTCACATCACTGTATTACACGAAAAGCTCTCAGAAAACGGGGGCGGGGCAGAGAAAGGAAGATGCTTCTGAAGCCGCCACAAGGGCATCTCCTCTGCACCGTCTTCCATTCACTCCCTGACCCAGCCAGACCCTTTGTGCTGTCCGGAGACCAGGGAGCAGGCCCGGCTCGTCCAGGCCCGGGGCTCCCTGCGCAGTCTTGACGTCTGCTGGAGCCAGACCCCAGGCAGGGATGTCGTGCCGGAGCCGCGGCCTGACCCCAGCTCTGGAAACGCCAACCCGGTGGCCTGAGGCGCCCTCTGTCTCTGTCTCCCAGCTCGCCAGCCCTCAGCTGGCTCTGCTTTGTGAGCCCAGGAAGGAAGGGGGGCGACTGGAAGCTCCTTACCTGCAGCTGCTGCTCTAGTTCCGGGAAGGCCAGAGGGGAGGGGTCTTCGGGGGGCGTCCCATCTGGAACAGAAACAGAACACGTCACTCCGGAGCCCTTTCTCTCGCGGGCTGTCCTGCGGTTAGACCATCAGGCCCACGGCCTCTGCGAGTCTATCACTTCAGTCGCGGACAGACGGGATGCAGAAGACGTTTCGCTCACTTTCAGTGCACACGGGCGGATGGAGCGCTCAGTGGGCGGGGCCCGTTTTACGAATGTTCTCTGGTAGTTCTCCAGTGAGGAAGCACTGCTCAGCCCGCCGGTGGGCTCAGTGGACGGAGCGCTGTCCCCTGGGCTGAGAGGTCCGGGTTCAATTCCCGGTCAGGGCACATGCCCGGGTTGTGGGCTCGATCCCCGGTGGGGGGCGTGCAGGAGGCAGCCCATCGATGTTCATACTTTCTCTCTCAAGGATGTTTCTATCTCCCTCTTCCTCTCCCTTCCCCTCTCTCTAAAAAAATCCATAAAAAAGATTTTTTAAATAAAAGCACTGCTCGTGGTTCAGTACTCTTACGTTAGCCAAAGCTGGAAACAGACGACGCACAGGAAAGTGCTTTAGGAGGTGCCAGGCACCCCCGGAGGACAGAAGAGAACGAACGTGTCGGCGAGAACCAGGGGTGAGCCCCCCGCAGGTGGCTCTGCTCGCGGTCCTCGCCACAACCCCACCGAGGGGCGCTGAGCGGGGCAGTCAGCCAGCGTCTCTGCCGGGTCAGCAGCCAGCCTGAGGCTCTGCCGGCCGCCTTGGTGCAGGAGAGACAGGCACCTCTGTCTCCAAACCGACTGCCTGGCAGGCGTTCTGGAGCACATGCAGCTCTCAGAAGCATCAGAGGAAACCTGAGAGAAGTTTGGCCTCAAATACCCAAGTCACCCCCAAATCTCTTCGAGAACATCCCGCTGACAAGGCCCTGGCAGGAGAGCCGGCACCGCTGTCAGCACCGACGCGTGTCCGGGCGAAGCTGGCTCCACAGGTCCCGTGGAGACTCACCTTCCCCTCCTGCTGACAACACTTCCCCGGACACAGACTGCACAAAACACAGCCTCAGAGAAAACCCAAAGCTACTGCGAATTGTAACCAAGGAAAGGAAGACCGTTTCCACATTCTCACTACCACAACCCAATTATTTCTGAGAACTGCTGATGTTCTGTTTGAACGCAAGGACGGGACACCAGCCGTCCACCCTGCAGAAGCTCCCTCTGTGCTGGGACCAGCCCAGAGCCAGGCGCAGAGGTCCCGCTTCTGAGGTGTGCGGCTTCTTTGAAGGCGCCGATGACAATCACCAGGAAGATCACTGACACAGGGCAGCATCAGCCCCAGCCAAGCACCTCAAGGCTCACAGCCTCTGGTGCATTTCAGCCAAGAGCAGAGTCAGAATTCTGCATTGACAAGGGCTTACGGCCGTGCCAGGGCATCGCAGCTTGGAACCATCGGTCCCCGTGCCGTGTGGAGCAGGTGCCCGGGCTCCACAGACACGGACCAGCTTCAGAAAAGCAGAAACAAGGATCTTCCTCCCTGCAGGCTGGAGGCCAGGCTTAAGAGGAAACAAGTCCCCGGCCTCTTCCCACTCAGATTAGAGGTGACACCTTCTGCCAAACACTGTGGGTTTTTAAATCCACCCGCCGTTGGCCAGGAGTTGGACAGAAGTCATAAATATTCAGCTGTTGCCAAGGTCCCTTTCGTGGTGGCCTTCGTTATAAAACCTAGCTTTTCAACTGATTCGGGTCAAAGGTGCATTTAAAATGTCCTTTGATAAAGTAGCAACATCCCAGACATTGCGATTACATTAGCTCAGTGAGCTCAAGGCCGGAACGGTTTGGCACAGGTAACGGGGAACGTGTTATACTTGGGTGTCCCAACCCTACGCACCCCAGACAAGCTGCTGTGTGCAGAGCAGGGCAGGGGCCAGAGGGCAGGGGCCGCCAGGAGCGGAAGCCGGGCTTCCTGGGATGTCACCCGCTTGGGTCCCTGTGAACTCACACCCCTGTCTCCTTCACAGTGAAAAGGTATTCATTTGCTATAGCAAAATAAAGAGCAAACACCTGGTGTGACCCAGAATTAACGAAGCCCGTGACAGAGGCCTGTGTCGTTAATCACAGCACATACCAGCACAGATGTGTGGCCAGCTGATAATTCTGCAGATAAAGAAAGGCTTAACACTGGGCTCCTGGGGTCGCTAGGAACACCTGATCCACCGATGGAGAAATAAATGTGGAATTGATATTTTACAGTGGCAAGCAAAATGAAAGTAAGACGTTCGTTGAAACATGCATCAGGTTGGATTATTCCAAGCAGGAAATGGCAGCCGCGACAAGAAAACCAAAGACAGATGTGAGGAGGTGGCGGAGTCTGAGCGCCAGCCGGGTGCACCCGCCCGCCAGCGCTCAGGGCTCGGAGCGGCTCACCACGCGGCCCAAGGTGACGTGTGGCGTGTTTACTTTCCAGCAGTGGCTGCCTTCCTTGACTGGTTTTAAAAATAGGCAAACAGTCTAAAAGCAGAATGATGAATCACAGGATTGGGGCAGAAGGAAGATGCCAAGGCCCACAGCTGTGCCGCGAACACTCTCCTTGGACGGTGACGCTGGCGAGAGCTCCTGGGAGCACCGAAGTCTGTCTGGCGGTTCTGGAAACCCAGGTGGACTGTACAGTCACTATGCAGGAGACCCCCTGGCAAATTTGCCTTTTTTTAAAAAAAAGAAAAACAGCTGCCAGGTATGTTTATTTATAGTGTGACAAAACCAGATGCAAGTGCATTTTATTAAAATGCATTCATTGCCCGGCCGGTGTGGCTCAGTGGTTGGGCGTCGACCCATGCACCAGGAGGTCGCCAGTTTGATTCCTGGTCAGGGCACATGCCCAGGTTGTGGGCCCGATCCCCAGTGGGGGCATGCAGGAGGTGGCCAGTTGATGTTCTTGCTCATTGATATTTCTATCTCTCTCCCTCCCTCTCCCTTCCTCTCTCTCTAACATCAATAAAAAAAAATTTTTTTTAATGCATGCATTTACTAAATATTGATCGAATGCCGTGACAGGGGCTCCGTCTAAATCGGCAGCTACATTATCCTGTTTCAATGCACTAAGGAAGTAATTCATGGGCTTCTTTTTCAAAATGGCACCGTGGGCTTGATGGACCATGCAAAACGGGTCCCAGGAAATTGTTTAAAGGGTGAAACATAAAGGAGAGAATTAAACAGGAGTTTTCACAAGCAGAGGCTGGCTGCCCGTGATGCAGACAGTGTGACTAAGTCAATGGCACTTAAAACAGACCTTGCCCGTTGTCCCACCACGGGGGCTCCACCGTGCGCTTCAGGTGCGTCTCAGACCACTGAGCAGCTGTCAGCAGAGGTTATCCCGTCCCAGGCTCCTTGCACTGTCCTCCTGCATTTCTCCACGGATCAGATACGTGGGACCCGCCAGGTCTGTGACCCAGACCCTCGTGTCTGCAGTCGTTGGAGCCCCACAGCCGGAGGCACTAAGCGACCGTCTGACCGTCCTCGGTGTGCAGGAGAGACGAGGGGCCTTGCACACGAGGGGTGTCCCAGCCCAGGGCTCCTCGCCACGCCCCCATCCTGCCTCCCTCTGGTCCACGAGTCCCACACCCCACATGTGTGGGTGTCACAAGCAGCACCAGTTACCCCCAAAAGTGGGAATCGTGGTGTCGAGTGTCCAGCTCAGATCCAGCCAGTGGGCACGATCAGAGACGACTGCCGTGGGTCCAGCGTCTCTTCACGACAGAGAACGTTTCAACACCGAGCTGGTAGGACAGACATACCCCCCGACCAGAAGAGTGTCCATGGCATTGGATGCATTTAGCTTTAAGATAAAAGCAAACCCTAACAGTCCTCACGGCCCTGTCCTTATTGCTTCTGTTTTACATCAGAGGTGAAAACGTCATCAAAACCAGACCTGGGGTGTGAGCCAGCGCCTGAGGGTCTGACTCCCCTCCCACTGGGCTCCCCACCCCAGACACTCAGGGCTGGGCCGGGAAGCCGAAGCCGCACACAGGAGACCCCTGGGGAGGCTCAGGGGACACCCCCAAGCTCCTTCCCACTCCAGCCAGGAACCTGAGGGGCCACCTGCTCGGACACCGTCCATCTGTCTGCACGTCCAGGCCTCGAGGTCACCCTCTGCACTGTCGCACAGGGTCCCTGGGCAGGCGGCCCACGGAGAGATGCTCGGCTGACAGCATCTGCAAGCTCATCATCATCCCGGACCCCACTAACCATGGGGCTGGTCCCGCCTGCAGTCTGACCCAAGTGCTGGTGTCCTGGGGACCATCCTTCAGGGCACCAGGGACAAACACGATTAAAGGGCAAGTGACAGGGCGGTGCCCAGTGCCCAGGCTCATGCAGAAGCCTTCCCGGGAACTGTTGGCCTGGGAAGGCTCCTGACCACCAAGGACACTGTGGGTCAGTACAGCACGCAGCAGGGCAGACCTGCATCTGAAGCTTGGGTCGGCCACTCTTTGGTTGGTGAATGTAGACAATCCATGTAACCTCTTTGAGACTCAGTTTCTCTTCCGCAAAATGGGCATGACACTCCCTGTCTCCAAAACTAGTTATTCGTAAAGGAATGCATAGATCAATCATTTCTCCTAAAGCCTGTGCCTAGGAAATAATCAGTAATAATAATAAATTCTTAAGATAATCAAGCTTAGTTTCTATTCCTTTTCACCATAAATCTGACCAAAGAGGTAGTGGGGAGGTAAGGCATGTGTGTGTGTATGAGTGTGTGTGTGTGTGTGTGTGTGTGTGTGTGTAAATGTGTGTGTGTGAGTGTGTGTATGAGTGTGTGTGTGTGTATGAGTGTGTGTGTAAATGTGTGTGTATGAGTGTGTGAGTGTGTGTATGAGTGTGTGTGTATGAGTGTGTGTGTAAATGTCTGTGTGTATGAGTGTGTGAGTGTGTGTATGAGTGTCTGTGTGTGCATGTGTGAGTGTGAGTGTATGTGAGAATGTGTATGAGTGTGTGTGTGTATGTGAGTGTGTGAGTGTGTGTATGAGTGTGTGTGCACGAGTGTGTGTGCACGTGTGAGTGTGTGTATGTGTGTGTGTATGAGTGTGTGTGAGTGTGTCTGCATGAGAGTGTGTATGTGTGTGTGTGTGTGTCTGCATGAGAGTGTGTGTATAAGTGTGTGTGTATGAGTGTGTGTGAATGTGTGTGTGTATGTGTGTGTGAGTGTGTCTGCATGAGTGTGTGTATGAGTGTGTGAGTGTGTGTGAATGTGTGTGAGTGTGTGTGTGTAAGTGTGTGTGTGTGTGTGTGTGTGTGTGTGCACGTCTGAATGGTACAAAGAGAACAGACAGCCACTAACTCCTCAGTTTCCTCCATGCCAGTGAAGGCATTTCCCTGGTGCGGCCACAACCTCAGGTCCTGTGGGTTCACTCTTTTCATTTAAATCTCAATTTAAAAGTGGTTTCCTTTTACTTTCCTATCAAAGCAAACACTTTCTATATGAAATATTGTCCAGAAAAATTTAACATGCATGAAAGGACTTTGAGCACTTTCATTTTAAATCTAAATTGTCTCATTTATAGAAATAAAATAAGTGATATAAGTCTGCCAACCCACATTAATAATACATCAAACAACTTTGTAAAATGTCTGGACACCTACCTTCTCATTAGCACATCACACACAGCATTCTGAAACACATCAAACGCTTTTTAAAACTTTCCCTCTTGCTTATTAAGCATTAGAGACATGAATTCTTTAATACACATTAGATTTTTCAGGACCTATAAAATTAAAAGCATAGCTGTGGACACAAATATGGCTATAGATATGGATACAGGTAGAGATTTGGTATGACATCTGGCAGATAGTCAATTCTTTTTTTTTTTTAATATGTTTGTATTGATTTTTTAGAGAGAAAGGGAGAGAGAGATAGAAACATCAATGTGAAAGAGAAACATTGATCAGCTGCCTCCTGCATGCCCCCCACTGGGTATCGAGCCCACAACCTGGGCATGTGCCCTGACCAGAATGGAACTGAGACCTCTCAGTCCATGGGTGGCTCAATCAATGGAGCCACACCAGCCGAGCTGATAGTCAATTCTTTATAATTAATATTAATCAACATGTTAGATTCCAAAATGGCAGTGGAGTGAATGGAAGTTACACAGACCATCTCCCAGGACCAAACTGGAATTACAACTAAAATAAAGACAAATCGTCGGGAAAAAGCAACTTGCGAGGACCATACAACCAGGGACACTGAATCAATCCTGGTAGTACTGTGGAGGCATGAGAGGGGGTCTGGGAGCCCACGGACAGCAGTAGTCTTAGCTGTGAGAAGCACCCTCAGGGTTAAATTCCCAAGCCCGCTCTACAGTGCAGAGGGGCGGGACAGAGCATTAAATTAGCTGCAGCCACTCACCTGGGCTCCAGCAGAGGGAGGGCAGACTGGACTGGAACTGTGTGGGGACACTCAGGATTTGGAGGGTGCTCAGAGCTTTGCTGAGTTGCTGCCATGCAGGACGGTGGCCATCTTACTCCTTCCCAGGGCTCTGGGGAGAGGTGGCAGCCCCTCCCCCGGAGATTCAACCCCACCCAGGTGGGCCATTGAAATGCAAATTGAGGCTCATTAACAACCAGCATCTGCCCCACCCTCGGGAAATCCTCTTACACTGAACACCTGAGGGAGCTTTTCATTCAACTGAGAACCCAAGGCTCTTCAAGTAACCAAGACTAAAAGCCTCTAGGCAAAAAGCTAGAGGATAACTGAAACTTTCCTGGGCTTGAAAATCTACTCAGGAAAGTAAGATGTGATAGTGCTGTTTAATGTGGGTACTCCCATGTTCATCCAAACCCAGTAGAGGGAGCCACAAACAGCAGAACAGGGCCACAAACAGCAGAACACCAACATTCACAAGGAAAATTTGGCAGGCTCCAAAACCCACTGAGATAGCCAAAATGGTGAAACAAAGAAACAAGAGACCTCTACCAAAGATGAGATAAGTGAAATGCAGTTAAGTGAGTTAACAGAGCTAGAATTCAGAGTCATGATCTTGAGGAAGCTCAACAGCATGAGTAAGGACATCAACATCATGACTAAAGACACACAAACATTAAAAACCAACCAAGTGGAACTTAAGAAGCACCAAGAAGAAATGAAGAATAACATAGCAGAAATAAAGAACACATTAGAAGGACTAAACAGCAGAGTAGAGGAAGCTGAGGACCGGATTAGTGAATTAGAAGACAAGGTAGAAAAAAATCAATCAGAAAACCAAAAGGAAAAAAAACAAATAAAAAACAGGAAGACCGCTTAAGAGAACTGTGGGACAACTGGAAAAGTAATAATATTCGCACCATAGGAGTCCCCGAAGAAGAAGAAAATGAGCAAGGGTTAGAGAATATATTTGAAGAAATAGTGACAGAAAACTTCCCTAAGTTGGTGAAGGAAGAAGGCATTCAAGTTCAAGAAGAAAAGAGAGCCCCAAGTAAGAAGAACCCAAACAGGCCCACACCAAGACACATAGTAATTAAAATGCCAAAAATTAAAGACAAAGAGAGAATCCTAAAGGCAGCAAGAGATAAGCAACAGGTTACCTACAAAGAAACCCCCATAAGGCTAACAGCTGACTTCTCAACAGAAATACTACAGGCCAGAAGGGAATGGCATGAAGTAATCAAGGTCATGAAAAACAAGGATCTGAATCCAAGACTACTCTACCCAGCAAGGCTATCATTCAAAATAGAAGGTCAAATAAAGAGCTTCCCAGACAAAAAAAGGCTAAGGGAATACATTAGTACCAAACCAGCACTGCAAGAAATGTTAAAAGGACTGCTGTAATTAGTAGAAGAAATAGGAAGGAAAACAGAACCACACTAAATGAAAATGGCAATAAATAAGTACATATCAATAATCACCTTAAATGTAAATGGATTGAATGCTCTGATAAAAAGACACAGAGTAGCTGATTGGATAAGAAAGCATGACCCATATACATGTTGTTTACAAGAGACCCACCTCACAACAAAAGACTCACATAGGTTGAAAGCGAAGGGATGGAAAAAAATCTTCCAAGCAAACGGAAAGGAAAAAAAAGCTGGGGTAGCAATACTCATATCTGATCAAATAGATTTCAAAATGAAGGCCATAACTAGAGACAAAGATGGTCACTACATAATATTGAAAGGATCTATCCAACAGGAAGATATAACCTTGGTAAACATATATGCACTCAATATAAGAGCACCAAAATATATTAAAAATCTTCTGGAGGACTTCAAAGGAGAAATCGACAGCAATACAATCATAGCAGAGGACTTCAACACCCCGCTGACATCACTGGATAGATCCTCTAGACAAAAAAATTAACAAGGAAACAGAGACTCTAAATGAAGCCCTAGACCAAATGGACTTAATAGATATCTACAGAGAATTATACCCCAAAACTACAGAATTCATATTCTTCTCAAGTGCACATGGGACATTCTCAAAGACAGACCACATGTTAGGACACAAACTAAGTTTCTACAAGTTCAAGAAGATTGAAATCATATCAAGCATCTTCTCAGATCACAATGACATGAAACTAGAACTCAATTGCAACAAGAACATGCAAAGACATTTGAACACATGGAGGCTAAATAGCATGTTATTAAACAATGAATGGGTTACCAAGGAGATCAAGGAAGAAATTAAAAACTTCCTGGAAACCAATGAAAATGAACACACAACAACACAAGATCTATAGGATGCAGCAAAAGCAGTTCTGAGAGGGAAGTTCATAGCACTACAGGCCTACCTCAGGAAACAAGAAAAATTTCTAATAGACTATCTAACCTCACAACTTAAAGAACTAGAAAGCAAACAAAAAGAAAACCCCAGAGCAAGTAGAAGGAAGAAAATAGTAAAGATCAGCGCAGAAATAAATGACATAGAGACCAGAAAAACAATTCAAAGGACCAATGAAACAAAGAGCTGGTTTTTTGAAAAGATAAACAAGATTGATGGACCCTTAGCTAGACTCACCAAGAAACAAAGAGAGAGAACCCAAATACACAAAATCAGAAATGAAAGAGGAGAAGTAACAATTGACACCACAGAAATACAAAGGATCATTAACAAATACTATGAACATTTATATGGCAACAAATTCGACAATCTAAGTGAAATGGACACATTTCTAGAAACACATGGTCTCCCAAAACTGGACCAGGAAGAGATAGAAAACTTGAACAGACCAATAACAACTAAGGAAATTGAAGATGTAATCAAGACTCTCCCAGCAAACAAAAGCCCACGCCTGGACGGCTTCACAGGAGAGTTTTACCGAATATTCAAAGAAGAACTAACACCAATTCTCCTCAAACTATTTCAAAAAATTCAAGAAGAAGGAAGACTTCCAAACTCGTTTTAGGAGGCCAGCATAATTCTAATTCCAAAACCAGAAAAAGATACTACAAAGAAAGAAAACTACAGGCCAATATCCCTGATGAACATAGATGCCAAAATCCTTAACAAAATACTAGCAAATCGGATCCAGCAATACATCAAAAAAATTATTCACCATGACCAAGTGGGATTCATCCCAGGGATGCAAGGCTGGTTCAATATTCGCAAATCAATAAATGTGATATACCACATAAACAAAATGAAAGATAAAAAACCACATGATCATATCAATAGATGCTGAAAAAGCATTCGACAAAATCCAGCATCCATTTCTAATAAAAACACTCAGCAATGTGGGAATAGAGGGATCATATTTCAGTATAATAAAGGCCATATATGAAAAACCTACAGCCAACATCATACTCAATGGGCAAAAACTAAAAACATTTCCCTTAAGAACAGGAACAAGACAGGGATGCCCACTTTCGCCACTCTTATTTAACACAGTACTGGAAGTCTTAGCCACAGCAATCAGACATGAAGAAAAAATAAAAGGGATCCAAATTGGAAAGGAGGAAGTGAAACTGTCATTATTCACAGATGACATGATATTATACATAGAAAACCCTAAAGACTCCATCAAAAAGCTACTAGACCTAATAAATGAATTTGGCAAAGTAGCAGGATACAAAATTAATGTCAAGAAATCAACGGCATTCTTATACATCAATGATGAACGCACAGAAAGAGAAACTAAAAAAACAATCCCATTTACCATTGCGGCAAAAAAATTAAGATACCTAGGAATAAACTTAACCAAAGAAGTAAAGGACCTATTTGCAGAAAACTATAGGACATTGAAAAAAGAAATAGAGGAAGATATAAAAAAGTAGAAGCACATACCTTGTTCATGGATTGGAAGAATTAACATCATTAAAATGTTCATATTACCCAAAGCAATCTATAGATTCAAAGCAATCCCCATCAAAATACCAATGACATACTTCACAGAACTAGAACAAATACTTCAAAAGTTCATATGGAACCAAAAAAGACCCCGAATAGCCACAGCAATCTTGAAAAAGAAGGACAAAGTAGGTGGGATCACAATACCAGATATCAGGATATACTACAAAGCCACTGTAATCAAACCAGCCTGGTACTGGCACAAGAACAGGCATATAGACCAGTGGAACAGAACAGAGAATCCGAAAATTGACCCAAGACATTATGCTCAATTAATATTTGACAAAGGTGGCAAGAGCATACAATGGAGTAAAGACAGCTTCTTTAATAAATGGTGTTGGGAAAATTGGACAGCTACATGCAAAAAAATGAAACTAGACCATCAACTTACACCATACACAAGAATAAACTCAAAATGGATAAAAGACTTAAATGTGACTCATGAATCCATAAAAATCCTAGAAGAAAATGTAGGCAACAACATTTCGGAAATCATACGCAGTAGAATCTTCACTGATACATCACCTAAGGCAACAGAAACAAAGGAAAAAATGATCACATGGGACTACATCAAACTCAAAAGCTTCTGCACAGCAAAACAAACAACCATCAAAACGGAAAGGGAACCCACCGTATGGGAGAGCATAATTGGCAATGATACATCAGATAAGAGGTTAATCTCCAAAATATATATAGAGTGCTCATACAACTCAACAAAAGAAAGACAAAGAACCCAATTAAAAAATGAGCAGAGGAACTAAATAGACCCCTCTCCAAACAGGACATACAAAGGGCTAAGAGACATATGAAGAAATGCTCAACATCACTAATCATCAGAGAGATGCAAATTAAAACAACAATGAGGTATCACCTCACACCTGTCAGAATGGCCGCCATCAACAAATCATCAAACAACAAGTGTTGGCGAGGGTGTGGAGAAAAGGGGACTCTAGTACACTGCTGGTGGGAATGCAGACTGGTGCAGCCACTGTGGAAAACACTATGGTGTTACCTCAAAAAATTAAAAATTGAATTACCATTTGATCCAGTGATCCCACTTCTGGGAATATACCCTAAGAAGCCTGAAACACCAATCAGAAAGAATATATGTACCCCCATGTTCATAGCAGCACTATTTACAATAGCTAAGATCTGGAAACAGCCCAAGTGTCCATCAGTGGATGAATGGATAAAAAAGCTGTGGCACATATACAGAATGGAATACTATGCAGCTATAAGAAAGAAAGATCTCTTATCCTTTGAGACGACATGGAGGGACCTGGAGAGTATTATCCTAAGCGAAACAAGCCAAGCAGAGAAAGACAAATATCACATGATCTCACTTATTTCTGGAATATAATGAACATAACAGTCTGAGGAACAGGGTAGACCCAGAGATGTGGAAGTAGGGTACAGACTGACAACCCTCAGAAGAAGGGGTGGCGGGGGAGGAAAGAGATAAACCACAGAACTTATACGCATGTATGCATAACTGATGGACATGGACAACAAAGCTGGGGACGGGGTGGGGGGATGGGGAGGAGGGTGTCAATGGGGGAAAAAGGAGAAACATCTGTAACCAAAATAAATTAATAAAAAAAAAATCAACATGTTACCTCAATCAGTACCTAAAGCTATCAGGCAAACAAGGTCATCTGTCAATCCGTCAAACAGACTGAAGGTGTTCTCTGCACAGAGAGATCTGATCTAGTTTCAGGGCCAATTTTACGTTTCTCAGAAACAGTCATCTAGTCACCATTGTTGCAGCTATCATTTTGTGACTCATCAATGTATCCTTTCATAGTAATATTTTTACTTATTTAAGCTTATAACATACTCACCCAGAAACACCTGCTTCAAAAAGAGCCGCTTGGAAGTATATTTACCACCAAATAAAAGTCACCTCTACTTTCCTTCTTTCCTGCTCTACAAAAATGTATCAGGACTAACCTTCCTCCACTGCTCCTCACAGCCATCAGGAAGCTCTCTGCTCTCAGGAACATTTGTGCTTCTGTTTAATGACCTGGACTCTGCCTCCAAATGGGTAATAAAGGAAAAACAGCCCAAAGGGCCTGGCTTTGAATCCCTTTTTAATACTATTTATTAACTGCCATTTGAGGCAAGTTACTTAACCAATGGCCTGAGTCTGTAAAATGGGTCTAATAACCCTGCCTTCTGAGTTGCTGCCAGGACTAAGTAGATAAAATGATAAAACTCAAAGTACCTAAGTACTCAGTAAACACTCACTGCCTTTCTGGCCTTTCCCTAAGGCCTTTAGCAACAGTTCCAACCAATGAATCCAGATGTATTTCACAGAAGCTTCATCTGATACCAGGAAAGCAAGGTGGCTGTAGACCCTGTATGACTGATTTCCTAGTACTTGATAGTTAAGTTCACAGGGTGGAGCCCAGCTCTCTGCTCTGCGCAAGGTGTAAATAGAGCCGGCCCCTCTCGCACCCCAGCCGTGGGGGATTTTCTCTGATGGCTGTCACTGTGTGCTGAGGAGCTTTAAATGCAGGATCAGAGTTGGGATAGGATGCCACTTGAGAGAATTCAAAAACACCCCTGGAGATCGGTGGTCTACCTGGAGTCTCGAGGCTCATTCTGCTACCCGTGACCGATGACCGATTCCTCATAGAGGAGGGGCAGTCTGCGACCAGGCCCTTCCCATCCCCCTTCACAGTGAGCTCTCAGTCCAGTCATTCCTTCTCGCCCAGGCTGCACCACGCTGTCTGTGTTTCGCTACAGCAAGCCCCTCCGTGTCTCCTCCAAGTTCCAGACTGTCCACCAACCTAACATTCACTGTCGCCGTCACCATGCTCCCCGGCTCAGAGCTTTTCGCCCTTCATTGCTTTGGACCAAGTCCAAGCTCTTTGGCTGAATTTCTAAAACTGGCTTGGGAACTGTAGTCCACTGCTCTCTGAACAGACAGAGTGTCCCCGAGGCTCAGCGCCTGCCTGGGTCACGCAGGCTCAGGGAGTGCAGACCTTGCTCCAGTGACAGAGTTTTAGTGTTTAAGGAATATATCTGCTCTTCCTGACTCAGGTTTCGCTCATGCTTAGTGTTTGGAGGGAACAGGAAGAATTGTTAAAAGATAGATGGTCCCCTTTTTGTACTTGGCACTGAGAAATGGGGCCTTCCCTGCACTGCCCTCAGTGCCCTACCCACCTTCAAGCACAGGGAGGCTGCCATGTCGTCCACGAAGCTGTTGCGTCTGCTCTGAACATCACAGATCTCCCCCAAATCTCTCTGGCTTAGGACACCCATAGGATGAATCACGCCGGACCCTCCTTTGTGCTTCTCACCCACTTGGACAGAGTCTGGGAGCACAGACACTAAGAAAAGGTCAGATTACTGGTAAGAGGAGTCCAGGGACACCCACTGTCCACCAGCTGGATAACGAGTCCCCAGAGGTTGCTGGTCACTTGTCCTATCGGCTCCACCTCGACATCAACGAGCGCAGGCGGGGCTCAGGGACCCGTCCCGTATTCAGTCTGTGTGGAGCATGGGGTCGTGCTGCACCTGCGTGGTGGCGCCGGATTCTGACAACTCTGTACATCACCTCACACCCTATGGGAAACTGACTCAGCAAAGTTCAGTGACTTACCAGGATCATCTCAACAGGGACGGAAAGGGGTGTAGAAACCACGCCTTCTGACGCTAGAGCACGGTGTTCTTAACCCCATCCCAAATCCTCTCAGAGAAATGTGCAAAGAGGAGGAGGGGAGGGGGAGGAGAGGAGGAGGGGAGGAGGAGGGGGAAAGGGAAGGGGGAGGGGAGGGGAGGGGGTGGAGGGGGAGGGGAGGTGAAGGGAAAGGGGGAGGGGGAAAGGGGAGGGGAGGGGGAGGAGGGGGGTGAGCAGGAGGAAAAGAAAAACAGCCCTGACGTGCCCAGGGAAATGAGCACCATATCAGGCTCATAAGAAATGAACAAGTCAGCATTCACGGGCAAAAATGCGTCCTTTTCTCATGGATGCTGCTTACTCCTCAACAATGAATTCAACACCATGAAATTATTCCCTGAAAGTTCACCTCAGCTGCCCCGTTTCCTGGGAAGGTCTGGGTGTCTCGCCCCGATGTGCGCACTGGAGTCCAAGGCGCGCAATGGGCTCCGCGGGCTCCTACGGAGACCGCCCGGCGGGGCCTCGGGTACCCGAGCGCGTGCCCTGCGCTGGAGCCCGGGCTCCGTCTGGGCCTGGGACCTGACGGGTGCGCGCAGGTGATACTCTTTACAAGGCTGAGAAACACCAGTTCCTGCCGTAGTGCTCCAGTCAGGTGCCTTCCTAGCGCGCGGGGACACTGATCACAGGACAAGGCCTCCTACAGTGAGAACAGGAATTGCCTGAAATAAACGACCACGCCTATTTGAACCGATAGCAAAATCTTTGTCACAAGTGGGCATTGTTGTGTCGTCTGAAAGAGATGCCCGGCCCGGTTGCAGGCTGATCCCCAGTAGGGGGCGTACGGAAGGCAGCCCATCCATGTTTCTCTCTGACATGGATGTTTCCATCTCTCTCTCCCTTCCTCTCTCTCTAAAAAATCAATAAAAACATATTTTTTTAAAGAAAGAGATGGAAACAAATCAATGTAAAGTGACTGATGAAAAACACACAAGGCCCCCAGGTCAGGGGCCCAGACAGCTAGGGGACGGTGGTGAATTAATGACAAGCTGTCCATCTTGCACTTCAAGCAAGAGTCTGTGCGTACAAGCCAAGGTCAAGGTTCACCCTCCTGGCTCCCTCTGTACCTAGAGGGAAGTCTGCTGAAATCACGATGAGGGGCAGCACATGCATTTGTCCTGCCCTAAATTATGGTGCAATAATATTCTTGGAATACACACGCCTGATATACTGAAATTTTCTTGGCAAGGGGGCATGAACAGGAAGAGGAAACGAACATCTTCTTTCTCCCTGGATTCGGGGACACACATCTGTCCGGAGAGCTAGCCACTCGCACAGACTATCCCTCAAAGCCCTCAAAGCATTCCCAAAATGTGTAAAACACAAGGGCTTTTCCTTCCTTTGTTTCCTGTTTGTTTTTTTATCAATAGACTTTATTTTCTTAGAGCAGTTTTAGGTTTGCAGATAAATTGAGCGGAAAGTACAGAGTTCTCGCACACTCTCTCCCTACTCCTGCCGTTTTCTTCTCCTCAGAGGAGCAGCATGGAATGATGGAGAGGGTTCAGATGGTCAGTCCAGAGCCCTGGGTTTAAATAACTCCGTGACTCACTAAGTGTGGTCTCTGGGCCTCAGTCTCTGCCTCTGCCAACTGGGAATGTTAATGCCCACATATTGAACACCTAACGCAGACAGTCGGGCGATGCTGGCCGTCACTTTGCTGCGATGTGTCACTCGCCTGTTGGGAGGACTTCCCTTCTCTGCTGTCTTTCAAGGGGACACGTACCGGGACTGGGTGTGGGGAGCAGTGGGCAGACAGGACAAGAGCAGGTCGTGAAGAGACCAGATGGTGAAGTGGGGAGGCTCACCTCTCCTGTTCCAGAACCACCCGTCCACTGGGGCCGCACAGCCCAGAAACCACTGTAATCACCACAAAGCAAAGCCGGGCCTGGCTGCGTCACAGCAGATTCACAGAGCCCAGGTCCTTACTTCACATTATTTGGGGATGAACCTGTCCCTTTTCAGTCATTGCTTGTTAAAGTATTACCTCTACCAGGGCACTGTAGGGAGAAAAGATAGATGGTAGGTAGGTAGGTAGATAGAAAGAAAATCAGTCCTCAAAAGAAACAAGGTCTAAGGGACAACGCTGTTTGAGCACATACATTATATACATTATAACACTATACATTATATATATACACATTCTATCCTTATACATTATATATTATATACATTATAACATTAGACACTATATATATTATGTGTCATATCCTTATACTTTATATATATTATAGACATCACAACATTAGACATTATAAATATTATACACATTATATCATTATCAGAAGACATTAGGCTATGGGCGACGGCTGGCATGTGGGAGATCCCAGCCTTCCCTTGGTCACTGCTGTGACCACCCCGTGGCCTCCCCATCAGAGGTGGTGGAAGTCAGTGTGTGTGTTAAGAGGTCACTGAGGGGAGCCGGAGGCAGGGCTCTGAGCTGGCAGCCTCACCTCAGACCTCTCTTTGGAGAAGGTCCGCCTCACCTGTTCCATGCATCACTCCGGAGTCGGAAGTGCGGGAGCAGCAGCGAGAGCCCCGCCCGAGCTCAGGCTCCAGGAAATGCTGCTGGAACTGAGACAGGGATATATTTATACCCCACCGCTGCCAGCTCTCAGTCCACATGTCCACATGAGGTTTTAACAATGACCTGCTTTGCTATCGTTGGAAATTGCTGTAGCCCATGAATTGTGCGATAAAAGAAAGCTAAGACAGGGAAGGAGAACAAGAAGAAAAAAAATGGACTAAAATGACCAAAGAATGAGAAACGGGGCGAGCCACCCTCGGACGGGCGTGTGAAAAGCAGTCCCGCTAGGCAGCCCGGCCTGCGTCTGCACGCGCCCTTCCCCTTCCTGCGACCAGAGCAGCTGCGGGGTCCCGCAGCGGGAGGGAGCCCCTCCCCCAGCGCACCTGAGGCATGGTCGAGGCTGAAGGCGATGCGCACGGGCCGATCCGCAGGTACCCTGGCTGTGCTGATCATGTGGGCACCGGAGCCTCGGCCTTCCCCTGGGTCTTCCAGCTGTAAGGACAAGAGGGGCGTTGTCATTTACCCAGGGTCCTCTCGGCAACCCTGGGGGTCCTTGGAAATCAGAGGGGGCTGTTGTTAAGTGTTGCTCTCTGATTTTAAAGATACTCCTCGGAACTAGCTTTCCTTCCCTACATGGAAAGTGTTCGTCAACCCCATTTAAAATCCTTTCTCTGACTTACAAAAGGATTGTTTTGGAAAGATGCATCTAGAATGAAATATACAAGATTTTTTTAGTATCCCTTCAAACTGATCAGTCCAACCCTGGCCCTTCAAGGTCTTACATTTTATTTTCAATTGAGGGGAATGAAGAAGGCTTCACAGCCGACTAGACTAGCTGTGCACGCTCAAAAGTCTCAGTTGGATGTGAATTATTGATCTGGGGGTGGCAGAGAATGAGTATCACGGAATCATTTGAAGAATACCACAGGCATTTTAAATATCCCTCGGGTATGTTATGAACATTATGTGCTTTAAATATCTGATTCATCCCCTGTAAATCTGTCAGCATCTCTAAGGTTGCATGTCTTAACCATGAACAATGCAAGCAAAAGTCAAAACTTGAAAACATCCTATTGATGTTCATCTATTAAATTATCATTTAATTAATAAACCAGGGTGGAATGAACGGGAACATATCCTACAGATAAGATGGGTTGGGGTGGACAAGAACATGAATATTTCTTTGTTATCAGAAGAGGATTTAGCCCAAATACATTTAAACCAAGAAATACGATCACTTTTGTTCATTGGCACTAGGAAAATATATTGTTATAAATACATCTTTGTTCTTTAAATACACATATTTAACTTCTCTGTTTTCAGTCATGTTTCCCCTAAACCTTCCTTCTCGTGTAGACAGTAAACCAAAAGCTCTGGATGATATTTTAAGAAAAACGTCTCTAAAAATGGCAAAATATAAATCATCTTTTAGCCATCCTTAGCGGGATTCTGGGAACTGCTTCAGCAGGCCGTTTTCTCACAAGAAGGTCCCTGAATCTTTCCCATAACTTTTCTCCTTCTAAAAATAGTGCCTAGAACACTGAATTTTGTTTTCACAATTATTTATAGAGCCAAAGCAAATGCATATGTATGCACATGTATATTTAGACATAACATGTATGGAAGCATCTCGCCCAGAATGTGGGAGGAAAACAGGCTTATGCGAAGGGTCTGGTTTAGCTTTGGGGGGGAAACAGCAACTGTTTCTCTCTGAGAATCACGTTCGGCCCACTCGCTTCACACTGCAAATAGCGGCACCCCAAGCCACGTCATTCTGAGCTCGAAAAGAGCCGTGACGGGGAGCATCCTGTGTGAGGAAAGGGGGATGTAAATCTGCTCCCTCTCAGCCCTGACGTTCCCCTCTGTGACGCCTCGCCGGCTCAGAACCAAGCGTCTCTGTAGCCACCTGCTCCTGGGGAATAGAACAGACTGTCTCAAATTTAACAAAACAAACACTAAAACCCCCTTCACATTGTCGCTAAAACAAAAAGTCTTATTGGCACACACGGCACAATCAGCAAACCATGTCATCAAAACCTCTGAGGATGCAGAGGGGGCTCCTCTCCTGGCGAAGGCTCCCCGTCAGCCTTCCTGCACCAGGAGCCGAGGCGCAGGGGGGCCACCAGCCTCCAGGACCCTGAGGCTGCCGGAGATGGGAAGGGGCAGTGACGATGCAGAGGCTGAGCCGCTCCCCGCACAACGGGGACATCTGTGTGCCTTGAAAGGGCGGCAGCGGCCAAGCCGGGTGGACCCTGAGCCCCACACGGTGTCGCCCACGGAGCCGCTGCGGCGGCACGCCTCTCCATCCCTCCTCCGGGCCGCGGCGCTGGCTGTCACACCTGCTCCTTACCTCACTCGGTGGAGCGTGTGCCCTCGTGTAATCCAGGGCAGCGCTGCCTTGGCTGCCTGTCGCTTTTGTGCAGCGAGACCCAGTCAGAGCCCGGCTGCACCTGCCGCGCGGCAGCCACTGACAGTCTGAGCAGCAGGGACAGCTGTCGGGCGGCTCTGCTACCTGCTGTCCCCAGACCCGCGTCCCACGGGCCTCCTGTTCCGCTTCCCGCTGCCTCCCTCTCCTGTCCTCGCCTCTCCGACAGCCGGGATGTTGTCATGCTTCTAGAAAAAGCAGGAGCAGGAGAAACCCTCCTCCTGTCAGAGGCATTGATAAACAGCACGCTGGGAGAGTCCAAATGTTTCACTCACTGGACCTGGCAAACCTAAAATACGAGCGGCTCGCTTCACACGCCAGGAATGTCTTCAGCGTGACCCAACTGGTGTCTGACTGTCCCGGCACACTGGCAAACACGGGGTGACCCAGTCAGCAGAAATGCCGCTCCGTCAGCTCCAGATGCCAGCCAGCTCGGCGGCCGCGGGCTGGCGCTCGGATGACAACAGCGAGGATCCCCGGTAAGAACGTGAGGCCTGAGGTTGGGCCCTGTCGGGCTTGATGACCCGGTCCCCTCTGCAGACGCCACCAACTGCAAAATGTGTCAGAGGCAAACAGGAAGAGGGTGTTAGGGCTGTCAGCCTCTTAACAGCTGTGAACCTGAATGTCAATAGTACTTGAAAATAGCTGGACCATGACGATGAGGTTAAATAATTAGTATTAAACGAGTATTAAGGGAATCCAAAGACAAGCCGCAGACTGGGAGGAAACCTCTGCGAGAGGCAGATCAGATAAAGGGCTGGCGTCCAGAATGAAGAAATCTTAAATGCAACAATAGGAAAACATACAACCTGATTATAAAAATGGGCAAAAGATCCAACAGACATCTCCTAAAAGATACACAGAGGCCTAATAGCAGGTGAGAAGATGGTGAACGCTGTACGTCCTCAGGTGACTGCAAATTAAGACAAGGGATGCATCGCACACCTGTGGAACGGCCACAGCCCAGAGCACCCACACCACTGTGCTGGGCAGAGGCAGAGCCGCAGGAAGGTAGGTGCCTTCACGGCCCGTGGGAACGCAGATGGTACTGTAACCGCACAGTCCGGCAGCCAAGCTCCCGGCTCTGTACCCAGAGAAGCTGAAACGTATGTCCACACAAAGACCTGCACAAGAGTCTAAGGCAGCTTTATTCATAGTGGCCAGAGTTTAGGGGCAACCAAATGTCCTTCAGCAGGTGATGGATGCATAAACTGGGGTCCATCCAGACCACGGAATATTACCCAGTGGTGAAAAATGAGCTCTCAAGCCACGAACAGACATGGAGGAAACTTAAGTGTATATTAAGTGAAAGAAGCCAGCATCAAAAGGTTACATAGTGTCAGATTCCAAATATGTAACATTCTGGAAAAGGCAAATTTATGGAGATAGTGAACAGCTCAGTGGCTGCCAGGAGTCCAGGGAGGGACGGAGGGATGAGCAAGGGGCCGCACAGGGGACTTTAGGGCGGTGAAACTACCCTGTGTGACAGCGTGTTGCCACACATTTGTCAAAGCCCATGGAGTGTGCACCACCCAGGGTGAACCCTCACGTGAAGTATGGAATTTAGTTACTAGTGACGTATCAGAAGTTGCTCACTTGTAACAAATGTACCACACACTAAGGCAAGATGTTAATAATGGGAGAAATGATGGGGGAAGGGCTATAGGGACGCTGTGATTTTCACTCATTTTTAACGCGTAAGCCTAAAAATGCTCACACAGATGTTAAATAAATAAGTGAGAGGCCGTCACAGGGTTCCTTGACCTCGTGAATGGAAGGCTAAGTTATGAGATACACGCAGCCGCTGCGTAGATTCAGATCCTTAGAACATTCGCATGGGAACCTATTTGCATTTCTGACTGCAAATAGTTCCAGGAACTATTACTGTTATTATTTATTCTACAGTTAATATCCCCTTACATAATACATTTTAATTTATCAAAAGAATCTCATTCCGCCCTGGCCGGTTTGGCTCAGCGGTTAGAGCGTCGGTCTGCGGTCCAGAGAGACCCGGGTTCGGTTCCTGCTAAGGGCATGTACCTCGGTTGCAGTTTGTCCCCGGCCCTGGTTGGTCATGTGGGTGGCAGCCACTTGATGTGTCCCTTTCACGTCGATGTTTCTCTCTCTCTTCCTCTCTCCCCCTCCCACTCTATCTGAACAAAAAATGAAAAAATGTCCTCAGGTGAGGATTAAAAAAAAAAAAAAAAGGAATCTCATTCCCTGTTTCTTCTTCATTCTCCCAAAGATCCTATGACATTGTCATGGTCCACACTGTCACCCCTGTTGACAGATACGCAAACTGAGACCCCATCGATTTGAGTAACAAATTGTTACTTTGTTGCTGCTTCTGCTCCTCCGAGCTCAGTCTCCAACTGAGAGGTTTCCTTGGCCATAAGTCTGGCTCTCAGCTCCTGGCTGAGGGCAGAGTATAACTTCCTAGTGGTCTAGCGTCCAGGTCATCTGTCACCAGCCACCTTCACGATAAACCCCAAGGGAATCAAAGTTGTGTGTCTTCCGTGTGCCGAGGGGACGTGGACCCCACGGCTGCGCTGGCTCCCACATCGGCTCCTGGGTCTGACTTCAGAAAAGCCGGTGGCCACATTGATGTTGCCGAAGTCGTCAGTGACGGGAAGCGTCTGGATTCCAGTGACACTGACCCCTCAGGACAAAAAGACCCAGGATGAGGTGGTGCCTTCCTCCTCTGCCCCATCACCAGAGCCCTTGGAGAAGCGCCCAGAGGGGGAAAGGGCAGCCCCATGCTGAGCACCACAGAAAGGGCCACCTGTACGATTTGTCCAAAGCACCTGCAGACTCAGCACAGATCTTTACCCAGGGACTTCTCCAGGGTCAAGAAGCGAGCCTGGGGCAGCCGCGGGCACCGGCCGCCTGTCCACCCTGCATTCTCAGGACATCAAAGATGACTTTGGTGCTGTGGTGGAGACCCCGGCGGTCAAGAGCTACGAAAGACAAGATTTCATTCAAGGGTAATTTGACAACAAGAAATAAACAAAATGAATACATCAAAATAGGCTACACCTGCTCTGTCCAAGTCTGATCATATAAATTCAAGATTTCCAGCCCTGGCCGGTCTGGCTCAGCGGTTAGAGTGTCGGCCTGCAGTACAGAGAGACCCGGGTTTGGTTCCCGCTAAGGGCACGTACCTCGGTTGCAGTTTGTCCCCGGCCCTGGTTGGTCATGCGGGTGGCAGCCACTCGATGTGTCCCTTTCGCGTCGATGTTTCGCGTCGATGAAAAAATGTCCTCAGGTGAGGATAAAATAAATAAATTCAAGATTTCCAAATAATAATTAATGTTCCCTAGTTCTTCTATTCCCATAGGAACAACGATGTATTTTCTGGGCTCTTTAGCCAAACATTTCCAAGAAAGTAACAAACCTGAAACCCAAGGGGAATTCCTTTCCAGAACTGTCAACCAAAATAGCCCCATGGTATTTTGAGAATTCAATAGAATTATAGTAATTCAATCCAGAAAGGAGCGTGTGCACATCAAATAATAACAGACTGACCGTCTGACTCTGGGTAGTAGCAATATATATAACTTTTATTTTATTCTTTTCAGCAATACATATATCTTTACTGTTATGTAGAAAGTGATTTTTAGTAGTATTCAAGGAGCTTTTCAGGCAATGGACTCTAGACTTGCTGTGAATTATGGCTACAATACCCACAACACCTCTTAGTACAGCCTGTGGTCACAACTAATGGGATCTCATTAATTCAACAAACAATTTGGGAAGAATTAGTTTGTTCCAGGTTAGTGTTTTCCAAATTTGCCTCAATCCTGGCTTCTTGTCTTTTAATAATCCCAGACTCGCCTGGCCAGTGTGGCTCAGTGGATTGAGCATGGTCCCATGGACTGAGAGGTCCCAGTTAGATTCCCAGTCAGGGCGCATGGCCGGGCTGCGGGCTCGATCCCCAGTAGGGGGCGTGCAAGAGGCAGCCGATCGATGTTTCTCTCTCACATCTATGTTTCTCTCCCTCTCTCCCTCCCTCCCTCCCTCTCACTCTATCTGAAGATAAATAGAAAAATATCCTCCAGCCCAGCCGGTGTGGCTCAGTGGTTGAGCATTGACCAATGCACCAAGAAGTGGCCGGTTCAATTCCTGGTCAGGACACATGCCCAGATTGTGGGCCCGATCCCCAGTGGGGGGGCATGTAGGAGGCGGCCAATCAATGTTCTCTCTCATCGATGTTTCTGTCTCTCTCTCCCTCTCCCTTCCTCTCTTTCTAAACAATAAAGAAAAAAATTGTTTTTAAATATCCTCGGGTGAGGATTAAAAACATATATATATTAAAAAAAATAACCCCAGGCTCCGTCAGGGCAGTGACTCAGTAGAGCTGGGGGGGCTGGGGTTTTGCAAATGTGTACACGAAACATTGATATTTGAAGTTAGCTCCCACTGCCATGTGACCAGTCTCCGAAAAGGAGATACCTCACGATGGTGGCGTGATTGGTCTTCCCAGAACCATCGGTCATTTCATTCTGTGAAGGGCAGATAACATATGTTTACACTTCACAGGCTGTTACCGCTCTGTGGGACTGCTCACCTCTGCCCTCCGGCACAAAAGGAGCCACGGACCAGATGCATTTGAACGATGGGCCCCGACTCTGTTCTCAAACACAGGGAACAACCAGGCGTGGCTGTGTCCCAGTAAAGTTCTGTGTATAAGAATGGACGGCAGCCCAGAGGGAGCCCTCAGCCCCAGTTCACCAACTCCTGCCTCACCTCAGACTGAGCGTGGCAGTTACACGACTTAGTACCAGGAATGCACCTACAGTCATGTGGGAAGACAGTAAGTACGTTGTAAGTAGGAATTCTTATCTCAAAGGGCAAAGATAGAGGAAAACTCAACCCAAAGGTGTTAGCAGAACCAGAAAACCCAGGTTTGAGTTGTGATTCCACTTCCGAAGTCTGCACAAGTTAGACCAGACCCCCCACCCCGAGCCCCCGAGCCCCAGTATTTCCAGCGGGGTCAGAACATTCTCTGTTGATATTTTAGGCTCTCCAGGCCACAATTGCTCGCCTCTGCCGTTCCTGTGGTTACGTGCAGCAAAATGCAACATATAACTGGGTGGATGGGCTCCAGTACCCTTTACTGATCAACAAAGTACATGAATGGGCAAGCCCAGGAAAACTGTATGTATGGACATGGAAATTAGATTTCATACAATTTTCAAAGGTCACTAAACAATCTCCTGTTGACATGTCAACTATTTAAAAATATAAAACCATTCTTAGCTCATGGGCCAGACTTGATGAGATCTACAGTGTTCAGACCCTTAATCCATAGAATTAGCTAACAAGCAAGCTGGGGATAACACAGGGTTTTCCAAGCTGAAACTGAAATAATGCCTGTGTGAGCGTGTGTGTGTATGTATATAAGTGTGTGAGTGTGTGTGTCTCTGAGTGTGAGTTTGTGTGTGTATGAGTCTGTGTGAATGTGAGTCTGTGTATGTGTGTGTGTTTGTGTGTGAATGTGTGTGTGACTGTGAGTTTGTGTGAATGTGAGTCTGTGTATGTGTGTGTGAGTCTTGTATGAGTGTGTGTGTGTGTGAGTCTTGTGTGAATGTGTGTGAGTCTGTGTGAGTGTGAGTCTGTGTGTGAGTGTGAGTGTATGTGTGCGTGTGTAGGTGCGTGTGTAGGTGTGTGTGTGAGTGTGTGTGAGGGAGTGTGTAGGTGTGTGTGTCTGTGTGAGTGTGTGTGAGGGAGTGTGTAGGTGTGTGTGTGAGTGTGTAGGTGTGTGTGTGAGTGTGAGTCTGTGTGTGAGGGAGTGTGTAGGTGTGTGTGTGAGTGTGTAGGTGTGTGTGTGTGTGAGTCTGTGTGTGAGGGAGTGTGTAGGTGTGTGTGTGAGTGTGTAGGTGTGTGTGTGAGTGTGAGTCTGTGTGTGAGGGAGTGTGTAGGTGTGTGTGTGAGTGTGTGAGTCTGTGTGTGTGTGAGTGTGTAGGTGTGTGTGTGAGTGTGAGTCTGTGTGTGAGGGAGTGTGTAGGTGTGTGTGTGAGTGTGTAGGTGTGTGTGTGAGTGAGTCTGTGTGTGAGGGAGTGTGTAGGTGTGTGAGTGTGTGAGTCTGTGTGTGAGGGAGTGTGTAGGTGTGTGTGTGAGTGTGTAGGTGTGTGTGTGAGTGTGAGTCTGTGTGTGAGGGAGTGTGTAGGTGTGTGTGTGAGTGTGAGTCTGTGTGTGAGGGAGTGTGTAGGTGTGTGTGTGAGTGTGAGTCTGTGTGTGAGGGAGTGTGTAGGTGTGTGTGTGAGTGTGTGAGTCTGTGTGTGTGTGAGTGTGTAGGTGTGTGTGTGAGTCTGTGTGTGTGTGTGAGGGAGTGTGTAGGTGTGTGTGTGAGTGTGAGTCTGTGTGTGAGGGAGTGTGTAGGTGTGCGTGTGTTCATGGTGTCCCCTCTAACTGATTTATACACTTGATTTATACCACATGAATTTATCATTTATAGTTGATTAGATCTGACATGTGTGTTCCTATTTCTGTAACTTAGACACCAGGCTCTCGGAGAGAGGATGAAATGTCCTTTAATATTCCTGACTATGGGAATATCATACTTATGTTATGTTTCAACATTTGCATCTTTCCCAAGAATATAACCTAGAAGGACTAAGAAAACCAAGTTTTAAAACTTTTTCCACTAATACAGATTTTTATCATCTTAATGTTACCCTAAGGAAAACATTAAGTTCTATCAGCTATAAATATCCTAGTGTGTGCCCCAAAAGGCAAGAACGTTCCCTTCCGACACCACCACGCCCCAAAAGCACCCAGCTGTAATTCCCCAACTCCATCCTCCAGACAGCACTCGGACCTCCGTTTTCTCCAAATGTCCTAACTTACGTTTTCAGTTCATCGTTTATTTTTTTATTTTTATTTTTTTATTATATTTTTTTGTTGTTGTTCAGATAGAGTGGGAGGGAGACAGAGGGAGAGAGAGAGAGAGAGAGAAACATCGACGTGAAAGGGACACATCGAGTGGCTGCCACCCACACAACCAACCAGGGCCGGGGACAAACTGCAACCGAGGTACATGCCGCCAGCGGGAACCGAACCCGGGTCTCTCTGGACCGCAGGCCGACGCTCCAACCGCTGAGCCAAACCGGCCAGGGCTCATTGTTTATTTTTAAGCAAGACCCAAACAAGGTCTAAATACAGGGCTGATTGTTATTCTTCTACATTTTAGAGACCGACAGGTACTGCCTGTCTCCGTGTTTGCAGTGTCCTTGTTGTAGAAGCCACAGCCCACACAGGGCACCTGCGTGTCACAGGTTCCTGTGGATGAGCAACTGGACACAAAGCTCCGCTGGCTCCGGTGTTTCATCTGTGTGTGTGGTTGGTTTGTTGTTGTTTTGTTGTTTTGCAGGACTGCTCTGTACACAGTGAAAAATATTCTTTTAAAAGAAAATACAGCCCTGGCCGGTGTGGCTCAGCGGTTAGAGCATCGGCCTGCGGGCCAATGAGTTGCGGGTTCAGTTCCGGCCAAGGGCACGTACCTGGGCTGCAGTTCGTCCCCAGCCCTGGTGAGGTCATGCAGGAGGGAGCCAGTCGATGTGGCTCTATCACATCGATGTTTTTCTCTCTCCCTCCCTCCCACTCTATCTGATAATAAGTAGAAAAATATCCTCAGGTGAGGAATAAAAAGAAGAAAATACAGTCTCCAATACTGACTTCGCTAATTGTAATACCAATGTTACTTAAGTAAGCACGAGTATAAAACCATGTGTAGGGCTCTTGTGAAACTCTTTATTAAACCAAACTTACAAAGCACTTATAAAACAAGTTTACAAATTCAAAAGAAATAAACAAACGAGTTAAAATGCAGCATGAGCAGTGGTTGAGCAGGACAGACGCTCTCCTGGAGCGGTGGGTGCAGGGCTGTGCACGCCCGCCCGTTCCCCTTGTCCCCGGCGCCCTCTGCCCGCTCCAGGCAGGGCGGCTTCCTGTGGGCTCCGCCTCGGCAACCTGCTTTGAAACTCGCGTTTGATTGGTGCCCGCACGCTCTCGGCCTTCACAACGAGCACCGTGGGGAGGCACGTGCTGGGCCAGCGCTGGTCTCCTGTCTAACAACTGCTTCTTTTGGCTGTGTTAGCCCTGGACACAAGCCCGCTAAAGCCAGGCCCGGACGCCTGTGTCCTGAATGCTTTTCAGATATTTCTCCAATGAGCTTCAGTTTTCAGGTCCCAGCTTTGCTGAAATTATTAGGAAAATTTTGAACTATTTCTAAAAATCCCAAATACTGACCTGTGTGGCCCAGTATCACGGCCATCTGTCCTCGGTGTCCAGCTCTCCTCTGAGACTCCATGCAACAGGGGCTGAAATACCAGCGCAGCTCCCGGTGAGCGAGAGGAAAGAGGAAACACGTGTCAGCTCCGAGTCAGGGCTCTTCCAGCTGCAGGAGTCAAGAACCAATTTAACATCAGCCTGAATGTCGAAGGTATTTATTGGCTCACAGATCTACGAGACTCAGGGGCCTGCTCGGTCCAGAAGTGGATCCATCCACAGGCCCGAAGACCGCGGGGAACTGGCCTTCCGCACCTCCTGGGTCCGCTTTCCCCGATGGTAGCTCCGTTCTCAGGTGGAGATGGACACTGACGACCTCAGCTGACATCTCACCAACCTCACAAGCCCAAAGCAAGCGAACACGTTTACTGAGTACGACAGTCACTGGCCAAGCTTGAGCGCCATGTCCACACTGTGAGCACTTGGACAACGGAGGGGCAAGGGGCACACGAAGCTGGCGGGGTGCAGGGCTGGCAGGGTGCAGGGCATTGGCAGGGTGCAGGGCTGGCGGGGTGCAGGGCATTGGCGGGGTGCAGGGCTGGCGGGGTGCAGGGCTGGTGGGGTGCAGGGCTGGTGGGGTGCAGGGCTGGCGGGGTGCAGGGCATCAGCGGGGTGCAGGGCTGGCAGGGTGCAGGGCATCAGCGGGGTGCAGGGCTGGCAGGGTGCAGGGCATCGGCAGGGGTGCAGGGCTGGTGGGGTGCAGGGCATCGGCAGGGGTGCAGGGCTGGTGGGGTGCAGGGCATCAGCAGGGGTGCAGGGCATCAGCGGGGTGCAGGGCTGGTGGGGTGCAGGGCATCAGCAGGGGTGCAGGGCTGGTGGGGTGCAGGGCTGGCAGGGTGCAGGGCTGGCGGGGTGCAGGGCATCAGCAGGGTGCAGGGCATCAGCAGGGTGCAGGGCATCAGCAGGGTGCAGGGCTGGCGGGGTGCAGGGCATCAGCAGGGTGCAGGGCATCAGCAGGGTGCAGGGCTGGCGGGGTGCAGGGCGTCGGCTGTGGCACAGTACTGCCGAGTCCCAGAGGTGTTCTTGGGTTTTCAGCCTCTGTCTCCAACCACCCTGGGGGTGCTTCGAGCCCCCTGACCCAGATCCATGCCAGAACTTGCAGGCAAGAGGGCGCGTCACCGTGTTCTAGTCCTCAAACCCCGCTGCCGCGATGGTGAAGTGTTGTTGTAGCTCTTGTTTGTTTTAACTGGTTTTGTTTTGCTTTTCGGCATAAATCCACAAGGATGGAGACACTGGGGAAGGACCCACTGGGAACACAGTTTCATGAGCCGGAGCGCAGGTGAAGAGCAGAGAGGGGTACAGACTGGAGAGAGCAGGACGACGCGAGGCGGGGGGCCGGGGCGCAGGGGGGGGGGCTGGGGCACAGGGGGGGCCGGGGCGCAGGCGGTGGGGGGGGCCGGGGCGCAGGGGGGGCCGGGGCGCAGGCGGTGGGGGGGGCCGGGGCACAGGCGGGGGGGAGCCGGGGCGCAGGCGGGGGGCCAGGGCGCAGGCGGGGGGCCGGGACGCAGGCGGTGGGGGGGGGCCGGGGCGCAGACGGGGGGGGGGGGGGGGGGCCGGGCACAGGGGGGGGGCGGGGCGCAGGCAGGGGGGCTGGGGTGCAGACAGGTCCCACTCCTCCCAGGAGGAGGGCATGAAGGACGTGTTAGCCCGAGATGTGTTGGGAGTTCCCAGTAACCACACTGGAAAGCACAAGGAAGGGGAGCTAGTCTTCATTATCCTAAAGGAAAAGATATTTGCGACCTAGAATTCCATCCCTGACCAAACTGTCGATCAAGTTTGAGGATCAAGGTCTTAGAAAAAATTTACATCCCAATCACTTTTCTCAGAAAGGGACTGGAGCAAACCAGGAGAGAGGAAATCTTGGATAAGGAGACAAGGATTTGACACTGTGGAGGACACAATAACTCTCAGATGACAGTGGAGATTACGGAGTGACCCTGGGCCGGGAGGAGAGGGCAGCCGTCTGGTCCCCACGGACGCAGGTCCACAGGCCATGGCAAGGGCTCCTTAGGGATGTACATGGACAGACGCCATTGCACTGAGACGAGATTTAGACAGTTGCCAGAAGAGCAACGACAAGTACATGAAACAAAAAAACAAACAAGCAGCCCGGCCGGTGTGGCTCAGTGGCTGAGCGTCGACCATGCACCAAGAGGTCGCCAGTTCAATTTCCGATCAGGGCACATGCCCAGGTTGGGGCGTGCAGGAGGTGGTCCATCAGTGTTCTCTCTTATCGATGTTTCTATCTCTCTCTCTTTCTCCCTTCCTCTCTCTCTAAAATCAATAAAGAAAAACAAAATTAAAAACAAAACAAAACAAAAAAAAATGAGCAAAACAATGAACCCCAGGGGCGGTCTGTAGCAAAGTAAAAGTAACTGTGGCTGACTATTTGCCTTGGCTCTGACCAGCATTCACATGACCTTAATGACGAACACACTGAATATCGATCTCACTACAATGCAGGATTGAAAGCAGGGGCCACCGGACAGGTGCGGGTGGGGGTCGCGCAGGGAGAAAGGGCGAATGCCGGTCCCGCTGGTGGGAAGCCGACAGGCAATGGCCAGGTGGGAAACGAGAGGTTCCAAGGGGCTGAGTTCTGTGTGGGGTCCCCCAGCTCCCAGGAAACATTCAGTAAGACCCACATCACTCTCAAAGCTTTGGGAGCTGTGTCTTCGGAGGATGTAAAGAAGTAGTGAGTCTGATCTCAACACGGGTTGTGGGAGACGACAGAGGGGACCCGACGGGCACAGTCCCCGTTCCTGAACAGTCACAGACCCTCCAGGGCGGAAGCTGCCAGCGAACAAAAGGGGGCTCCCTGGCAGCCTGGCAAGCTCTGCCTGGAAAGTAACCACACGGACGTTTTCATCATGAACGAACTTCCAAACTGAGCGGGTTACGGTGGAAGTCACATCCTGAGGCCTATATGATAGACGAGTGTTTACCCTGAGCAAGCCCTGTCCACTGCTTTTATGCAAATAGAATAACACCCTTAAACTGCGAGAAAGAGCTCGTCCTGGGACCGGCAAAGAGGAGCACCCCGGTCCCGGGGCGAGGAAGCCCCACGCCCGGCAGGGACGCTCACCTGCAGACCCCCCTGAACGATGCGTGGGAAACACATCCATGCAGGTGACACAGGTGGTCTCCCTTTCGCTCTGCACCCCAGAGATCTCCCTGCTCTGCTCCCTCCACCCCTACCCTCCCACCGTGGTTCACGTGTACCTCGGTCCCGCACACGCAATGACTCTAATGTATGAAGTAACCACACAGAGCCTGTTCCTCGGGCCACTGGCCCCTACACGAGGCTCAGACGAGCCCTTTGGAACTTCCTCCAGCTTTGGAACTGCTCTCCTCGGCTCTGCTATGGGAGCTTGCTGTTGGTGCTGGTGGTGGCACCTAATCAATCAAATTACCCACCCAAACCTCTCCGTTTGATCATGTTTCCAGAGGTTGGGTCAAAAGTACAAGGACACAGAAGGGGGACTGAGGTATTGCTTAGCAAGTCACCGTTTTGTGTAAAAACAGAAGCGTAAACCCTTGAGCTCCAAGCACACACTGTCTAGAGTCCCGTCTCGGTTCTGACTGCTGAGCCGCGCGGACACTGACGTCACAGCTCTGGGCAGTCCCTCCCCTGGAAGGCAGAGATTTGAAGCCGATGCTTTCCAGAGCCTGTAGAATGGCAAATCATTTCGTTTTAGGGGCAGAACGGCCCCCAAACGAGACGAACCATTACCCTCAGGATTCCTTCCCTAGTTTTGATCCAGTCAAGAGTCAACTGGTCTGTAATAAACCAAAAATACATTTTACAGCAATCGGCAAGAAAAGAACAGAGTGAAGATCCTCCCTGTCCCTCTCCCTGTCGAAGCCCGTTACTAACACCACCCAGTTTTACCGCCAAAGCCTCTTAGTCATCGGGTATTTCGTACCCAAGCAAAACCCACTCAGGCCCTGATGACACTGAAACCCAAGGGCATCCGGAACAGTGACAAGGAAGAGATCGAGTTTTGTTCATCAAAACACTTTTCGAATTAAGCCATCACATCCCAGAATAGTGGCGTAGAATCACCCGTGGGACCTCCTCCTGAAAGCACGGGCGTGCACGGTCCTTGTTTACAAGTGGGGTGTCACTCCGTGGTGCAAACACAAAAATGACTGATAGCCGAGGCCTCGTAAGACACCTGTCAGTTTCCCTTTTTTTAGCGTGAGCCTTTCAATCTGTGGGACTTGCACAATTCCAGCCGCGTTTCGATGACAGCCCTGTGTGTGCTTGAGCAGTGATCGCATTCGAGCTAAAACGGGGCTTCGGATGCATCCATCACCTTCTTAAAAATACACTTTAAAAATTACAGTATCCACCGCAGTGAGTGGCTGCCCAGCGTCTCAGATGAGACGCAGAAATAGGGCTGTTAACGCCCTCGCGGGAGGGCCAGCTTCCCATCAGGGCAGCCGCTAGATGGGAGGGAAGGTTTCCTAGAAGAGTCTACAAATAGACGCCGACGTTGTCCTGTCGCAGAAACACCTCCTGAAGGACACGGGAGCACCTCCTTTTGCGATCTGAGGCCATGTTCAGTCTACCAGCCGTTAGAACAGAGTTCACGAATGCCTAATGAACCAGCAAAAAGCCTTACTCAGGGCTAACGTGACCGAGATAAGAATCAGAGCATTTCGCCGTTCGCCAAGTTAAGCCAAGGCGTTCAAATTAGACGAGTCTGCACTGAGGGCCCGTGACGGCCCGAGTTCTGTGGAAATGGAAGTTATGTACCAATCGGGAAAACATTCCTGAACATGAAAAACGCTTCTTGCTTTCAAAAGCCCTCTGGACAAACTGTAGCTAATTCATACTTTGATGCTGAAATTATTTATATATTCAAATTCTTAAAGAACCCTCTGCAGAGCCTAATTACTTAGATTGGGTTAAAGTGAGATTCTGAAATTCACAATGAATGAGAATGACATTCCCTTTTTACCAAGAAAAAAGTAAATGAAGATTAATGAAAATATAGACAGAATGGTATTTTGTACTCCATTTAGGTTTTTCAAACAAAGATTTCAAGAACATTATATCTGTCATTGATCTGAGAGGGTTTTAATAGTTTTCTTTAAGGGCACATTAAGAACAAAAAATAGCCCGGCTGGTGTGGCTCAGTGGCTGAGTGTTGACCCTGCACCAAGAGGTCGCCAGTTCGATTCCCGGTCAGGGCACATGCCCAGGTTGTGGGCCCGATCCCCAGTGGGGGGCATGCAGGAGGCAGCCAATCGATGTTCTTGCTCAACAACATTGATGTTTCTATCTCTCTCTCTCCCTCTCCCTTCTTCTCTCTAAAATCAATAAAGAAGAAAAAAATAATTAAAAAAAAAAAAAGAACAAAAAATAGAGTAACTGTGAGTAGGTCCTTCTGGTCATGTCCACAAGGGCCCATGTGATTATATTATTAATGCTAACACAAGCAGCCCTGGCCGGTGTGGCTCAGCGGTTGGAGCGTCGGCCTGCGGTACAGAGAGACCCGGGTTCGGTTCCCGCTAAGGGCATGTGCCTCGGTTGCAGTTTGTCCCCGGCCCTGGTTGGTCGTGTGGGTGGCAGCCACTCGATGTGTCCCTTTCACATCGATGTTTCTCTCTCTCTCTCTCTCTTCCTCTCTCTCCCTCCCACTCTATCTGAACAAAAAAATGAAAAAATGTCCTCGGGTGAGGATAAAAAAAAAAAAAAATACTAACACGAGCAGGCATCTTTTAAGTCACTTCAATCACCCCCTGGCAGAGCCCCTGAGGAGACTCACGCATCATTCATACTTATAATTACCTTTTTATAATAATTTACACTTGTACGTTTTGTTCATATTTTGATGACATGATCCCAACGTCATTTATTTGACTCTTCTAAACTCCCACGGCTGAACACGGTGGAACCCCGCGGCTGCCCAGAGCTGGAGTCATAGCCAGGGGTGGGCGATGTCCATCCCGGGGACCATAGAAGGCCCTGGAAATCAATACCAGCGAATACCACACGCCTCACCAGATTAGCCTGAACAAATACAGCAGGCTAATTTTTAAGTTGATAATTTTGGTTTTTGTTTGTTTGTTAATCCTCACCAGAGGATATTTTTCCATTGATTTTTTTTTAATAATTTTTTTCTTTATTGATTTTAGAGAGAGAGAGAAATAGAAACATCGATGAGAGAGAACATTGATTGGCCGCCTCCTGCATGCCCCCCACTGGGGATTGGGCCCACAACCTGGGCATGTGCCCTGACCAGAAATCGAACCGGCGACCTCTTGGTGCAGGGTCGATGCTCAACCACTGAGCCACACTAGCTGGGCAATTTTTTTTTAGATAGAGTAGAAGGGAGGGAGGGAGGAAGAGAGAAACATCGATATGAGAGAAACACATTATTGATTGCCTCTCATACAACCCTGACCGGGGTTGGGGATCAAATCTGCAACCCAAGGTACGTGCCCTTGACGGGGAGGGAACCTACCCCACACCCGTTCAGTCCACAGGCCGACGCTCTAACCACTGAGCTGAACCGGCCAGGGCTAAGTCGATCATCTGTATGGCCCACGAATGATGTTATAAATATCCAAATGGCCCTTGGCAGGAGAAAGGTTCCCCACCCCTGGAATCCTGAGGTCTGGTCTGGAGTGCTGCAGCACAGTAGATTAAAAATAAATAAAAACCACAAAGCTCACGAGGTGTCGTCATTGCTTCCCGCTGTGTGTGGCACATTAAGTGCACTCAGAACGCTGACTGACTGAAAGGCCTTTGCTGAAGAAAGCTCTCTGCGGGGATCCGTGGACATAAAGTGTGGGGGCAGCCACAGGCAGGTCCCCCCCTCCCACCGGCTCCCCGTGTTCCCTGAGCTAGTGACGGCCTCTTCGGTTCCCAGGTTCCCTACCTGCCTCTCTGTTAGATTTCACTAACATCCACGTGTGCCAGGCGCTCAGCTAAAGGCTTTAAATACACGAATTCACGTAATCCTCACAGTGGCCGTGACCAGGGCCAGCTGCCCAGGCCCAGGCAGAGCCCCGTGCTCAGAAGGACCTGGGGTCAGCACCCTGGTGCCATCTGGAAACTGGAACAAGGGGTCCGGCATTTTCATTTCATCGAAATTTGAACAAGGGGCTCTGCACACATCGTAACTCGTCCTGTCTGTGAGGTTAGAACTGTTATCACGCCCATTTTACAGATGCAGAAACTGAGGCAAAGGGCCGTCAAGTAACTTGCCGAGGCCCAAGGCTAGTCACCGGAGCGGGACTCGCAGCGGCACAGTCTGCACCCCAGGCGGACGTGGGACCTCATGCCCCCTCCCAGCTGGCTCTGCAGTTCCAGCTGAGGTCATTTATTAAAGGAACGTTGGTTCCACTCCTTCCTCCTGCAGTCAGTGCTTTTTATAGACGCAGAGTTGCTGTGGATAAAGAAAAGGAGATTTTTGCATTCACAAACAAGCCAAATTTGAAAAAAGAACTGCTTAGCTAAAGGAAAGATGAGAGGTTGGAAATGGCTGTGGCAGGGGCTCAGCTATTTAAATGACAAGCAAGCAAGGTCCCTTTGGGGCTGTTTCAGCGCTGGTCCCCAAATTAGAGCTTTTAGGAGTGGGCTCCAGAGGCCCGAGGCAGGGAAGGACAAGTTAGCGGCCATGGCAATGCCACACGGAAGGGACCCATCAAAGGCGCTCTGCTCACTGCCATTTATAGACACGAAACCCGCGAACTGCCCTGTGCAAGGAGCAAACAGAAATAAAAAGCTTGCATCAGCCGCAGATCAAATACTTAAAAAAAGGAGTCAAGATTTCCTGAGGGCTAAGGTCGAGTCCCCTGTGGAGAGAAGCATCTGTGCTCAGTTTCCTGCCCACCCCTTCTCCATGCCTGTCTTCTATCTACGGTAACAGTGGGTGTGTCGTTTTGACTACAACATGGGTACAAGCACGTTGCTTGCAATGCTGTGGGACAAACACTCTACATGGCTGAACTTCAGGTTACTCATATCTGAAAGAGAGGGCACAGCGATTCATACGACAGTTACGGATGTCACGAATCTAGCGCCGTGCCTAGCAAGTAACAGTCTCCATATCTATCCGTCAAGACACTCCCATCAGCCATTAACAGAACGCTCAACAAAAACGCATTTGTTGTTGTTAATCCTCACCTGAGGATGTTTATCGATTGATTTTTAGAGAGAGTGGAAGGGAGGGAGAGAGAGAAACATTGAGGTGAGAAAGATAAATCAACTGATGGCCTCCCGCCCAACCCCGACCATGGCAGGGGATCGAACCTGCAACCCAGGTACGCGCCCTTGACTGGGAGTTGAACCCACAGCCCTCTGGTGTGTGGGCCAATGCTCAACCACTTTGCCAAACGGGCCAGGGCTTGATAAAAATGTCTTAACCCATGATCAGTCGTCCTCTCGCAGAAAGAAAAGGACAGAGGCAGGACGGTTAAGTTAACAGCTCGATAAGGTCAGGGCTTCTCGCTGGTGCCCCTGTTGTCTCCACCCCTTATGTCCTTGTGGTCTCGAGATGGCTGTTGCAGCTCCCCACACCACATCCCCACACGACACCTTCCAAAGTGGGGGGGGGGGGAATCATTCCCAAAGCCCTCAGCAGACTCCCCAGAACTGGGTCCCATGCCCTAAAGGCTGCGAGAGAAAGTAGGACTTTCATGATCAACTTCGACCTCTGTCCTCCCTGAGCAAACGGGACGGAAGTGGAGTCGCTGTCGCCAGCCCATCAGCAGTGTCCCTGCTGCTCCCTTCTGGTCCTGGGGTTCACAGTCCAGACCAGGCCAGTTTTCTGTGAGCAGAATGCATCACAGCCCAGAATTTGAACGCCGGCCCGAAAGCCCCAGCCAGACCCTCCGGCCGGAGGTCACGGTCCAGGGCCGCCCCGTGGCTGTCAGATGGTGTCTGCGGGCAGCCGCAGACCAGGAGTGGGGGCCAAAGCCCGCTCAGCTGTGCTTTCCAAGCCCGTACCCCGTGGCTGAGCTCCAGCTGCCTGGACAAGGACCACCTTTCCCTTCAGAAGGACCACCTTTTGGTGCTCACAAAGGAGCCGAGGCTTGCCACATCCCGGACCACCCACAGGAAGCTACCTTTTCTCCTTCACGTGGAGAGCCCACATGAGTTACCTGTGGCCCCGACTGGCTTGATCCCAGACACGGGGTCTGGGGTGAGGAGAAGCAGGGAGGTTCAGGAACCCCAGGTGTGGAAAGAAAGTCCAAGAGCGAGGCAAGGACTGCCGGGACCTCTTCTGAGAGCTCGTTCCAGCAGTATTTTCAGGAGCAGAATTTCCTTCCGTCCTACCCTGAACAAATCTCGCTCCATGGAGCCCTCTTGCAACAGCTGAGAGTACACAGCCCCATGCATTTCAGGGCGACTCCGGGCAGGACGCCCCTCGTCCTGTGCAGCGTGAAGAGGTCACTGGAAGCACTCTCGAAGGTCCCCACCCTGCACCCCCACTGACCTCTTCACTGAACCTCCCGAACAAGAGCTACGGGAACCATGTCCCCACGGGTGGGCTTGTTGTAGGTCTCCGGAGTGCGGCATGCGCCCTCACAGCCCCCCACCTCCGCGGGTCGATTCCCACCGCCTGAATCTCCTTCCCTACCCGCCTCTCCTCCCAGTGAAGCACTTGCCCTTCCTCAAGGACCCTCCAGGCGACTAACACATCTCACGGGGATGATTGTGTACAGGTGGGACTCAGCAGCTCAGCAGGAAACCAGCTCAGAGTTGAAGGAGCTCGGGGGCATGAGCCAGGATAAGCATGAGGACAGCACCTGACCTGCGGGAGGTCAAAGGTCAGCATGGTGGGGGAGGGTGGGGAGAAGGGAGGACACCTGCAGGAGGGTGGAGACGTCAGAGGAAGGCCTCCTTTATGATGAAGTCCACGTGCAGTGTGGGGTCCTGGAGACACAAAGCAAAGACCGGGGTTGGAGCAGCAGCTCAGGAGGGGCAGTCTCCGCAGGGTGCTGGGGCTGGACACCTGCGTGGACTCCAACAGGGGCTGCTGGTGAGAGCGTCTCCTCCTGAGAAATCCGTCCCTCACCAGCAGCCCTGGGGGTGGTCCTGCCCTGGGACCCAGCGTTTGAAGGAGAGCTGGCTATTCACAGATAACTGTCAGATCACTGTCACCTGTACCTGGCGGGAGCAGAGTTAGGCCTGAGTGCAGCAAAGGCTGCAGAGAGGACACCGCCGAGAATGCCCGCCTCCGCGCTGGGGCGAAGGAGGAGCAGCCGAGGACGGCGGGGCCAGCAGACCTTGGGTGATGCTTCCTGGAGCTGCCTTTAGGATGGGCACACACGTTCTGCCTCGATACACAGCCCGTTCCTGTGTGCTCGCAAACACGGCTGGCTCAGGGCACTCACGACTCCTCCTCGCAGGTGTGCTTGCAAACACGGCTGGCTCAGGGCACTCACGACTCCTCCTCGCAGGTGTGCTCGCAAACACGGCTGGCTCAGGGCACTCACGCTCCTCGCAGGTGTGCTCGCAAACACGGCTGGCTCAGGGCACTCACGCTCCTCGCAGGTGTGCTCGCAAACACGGCTGGCTCAGAGCACTCACGCTCCTCGCAGGTGTGCTCGCAAACACGGCTGGCTCAGGGCACTCACGACTCCTCCTCGCAGGTGTGCGCGCAAACACGGCTGGCTCAGGGCACTCACGACTCCTCCTCGCAGGTGTGCGCGCAAACACGGCTGGCTCAGGGCACTCATGCTCCTCGCAGGTGTGCTCGCAAACACTGCTGGCTCGGGGCACTCACGCTCCTCGCAGGTGTGCGCGCAAACACGGCTGGCTCAGGGCACTCATGCTCCTCGCAGGTGTGCTCGCAAACACTGCTGGCTCGGGGCACTCACGCTGCTCGAAGGACTGTTCTGACGCAGACGCGCCCTCCAGGCAGAGGAGGTGCTCGGGTCTGCAGGGGAGGCCCGTCCTCAGGTGCTGATCGGCCACTGAGCACCTCCTCCGACCCCGCGGGCAGCGAGGGGGGAACAGTGGATGCGTTTAAAGGCGTGCGAGGGGTTTCTGCCCGGACGGCAACGGTTTAAATGGGAACCATTGCTGTTGGTGACCGGAGACCTGGAGAACAATTTGGAAGGAGAACAGAGGGAAACTTGAGGGAGAAAAAAAATCTGCTTTTTAATTCAGATGCCATTGACATATAACATTGTATCAGTGTCGGGTACACAACATAATGATTCGATACTTGTGAGTATTGTGAAATGATCGCCACAATGTCTAGTTAACATCCTCACCAACATAGTTACAGTTATTTTCCTCGTGATGAGAACTTTTAACTCTGCTGGTGACTTTCAAGGACTTTCAGGCGTACAGCACAGGACTTACTTGTTCATAACTGCAACTTTATGTCTTTTGACCCCCTTCAGCCATGTCACCCACCCTCCCCCCACTTCGGGCAACCAGCAGCCTGTCCTCTGCATCTGTGAGCTCAGGCTTGTCGTTTTTAGATCCCACATGTAAGTGACATCACACGGTATTTGTCTTTCTCTGTCTGACGTATTTCACCTAATACAATGCCCTCAGGGTTCATCCACGGTGTCACGAATGGTAAGAGTTCATTCCTTTTTTATGGCTGAGTCCTAGTCCGCTGCGTACGCCCCACTTACTGTCTCTGTTCACCGGCAGAGACTCGGCTGCTCCCACGTCCTGGCCAGTGCACATTATGCTGCAGTGCACACAGGCGTGCATGTGTCTTCGAGTTGGTGTTTTTGTTTCCTTCAGATAAACCCCCGGACGTGGAGCTGTCTGTTGTGTTTAGGGGAGCGTTTGGGGTGGTGCTGATGCTGCTGGTCCAAGGACCACCCTTGGAGGACACAGGCCTGACCTGGTCACAGGACAATGTGCATCGAGAAGAAAAGGAATGTCAAAGCGCACAGCCGGAGTCTGTGCTGACGGGACTCGCACCCAGACCAAAACCACTGGGTGGCAGAGGGCGGGGAAGGGTGAGAACTGACCTCTCGAGGAGTCTGGCAACAGCCCCGAGAGACATACACAGAAATGTCTTCTTCACCTCGATTTGGTCAGGACCCCTGGGACTCCGGGCCAGTCACCAAGAGGCAAGAGATGTCTGTGCAAGAGAAAGAGTCACCGAACTGTTTTGTATTTTTTTTTAAAGCCCAAGAAATGGAGAAAGTGCAAAATGCAACTCCCCCCAGCCAAGGGCTGAAGGCGGCAGAGGGTCCCACAACACAGCTCTGACCCCCCCCACTCAGACCAGACAGCTCGTCACTCCCGAGACTGCGCACTGGTCAGAGCCGGGCAGCTGCCAAGGTCGCCCTGAGCACGACGACATGACCCACGCAGCCAAGTGTGCTCTCTGGTCCACGTTCCTCCCAGGCCTCTGCGCGCCGGGAGTGGCCTCAGAGGTGCCGGGGGGTGGGGGGTGCAGGGTTAGCCCGGAGGGTGTCCTGCTCCCTCCACTGAGACGCGTGAGATCTGGGGGGGGGGGGGGGCACCGGGGGAGGCAGCAGTGGTTCAAGGTGGAGGCAGACTGAGGTTTTGCTACAAAGATCCTACATCGTACCAAGCTCCATTGCCTTGACAAATTAATGTGTTTTTGAGAGAAATCTGGCTTCTTTTCCTGTCAGAGTTACTTTGTTAAAGTAGACAGTTGTATAATTAGGGTGCTTTTAGCTACAAGCAGCTGAAACCCAGCTCCACGAACCACCAGAGGAAGGGGGTGCGCTGTCGGGTGCCAGGCGAGCTGAGGTGGGGAGGCCCCGGGTGTCTCATCCAGCAGCCTGATGACTTCATCACAGACCGGTCAGCGCTCTCAGAGAAGCAGATCCGATCAGATACACACAGATTGTTGCAAGGGGCTCGCCGTGCGGGACGCTCAGATACACACAGAACGCTGCAAGGGGCTCGCCGTGTGGGACTCTCAGATACACACAGAACGCTGCAAGGGGCTCGCCGTGTGGGACTCTCAGATACACACAGAACGCTGCAAGGGGCTCGCCGTGCGGGACTCTCAGATACACACAGAACGCTGCAAGGGGCTCGCCGTGCGGGACGCTCAGATACACACAGAACGCTGCAAGGGGCTCGCGGTGCGGGACGCTCAGATACACACAGAACGCTTTAAGGGCTCACAGTGCGGGACGGCCTCACACTGACGGAGGCTAGAAGCACCAGGAGACCCGCCTCCCACACCACGACGTTTCACAGGACGGTTTATGTTTGAATCCTGAGCCAAGGCGCCCGCTGAGACACACCCAGATGCCTGGCCCTCGGAAACTGAGGGAGAAAAACGGTTTTGGTGTTAAGCTGCTGAGCTGTGGGGCTATTTCTAAGGCAGTAATGACCAGTGTACTCTTCTCTGTGAGGGGTAGTACATACCTCTGAACACAACCAGCAGCAACCTGACTATCACCACCCACCATTCCCATCGAGGAGACAAGCTTGGAGTGTTTAAATGAAATTCCGGTTTAAAACAGCTGGGAAATGATGGGATTATGATTTCAAACCCCGTTTGGCTTCCAAGTCCACACTCCTTTCCACTAACAGTAAGTCGTGCCCTGACCTCGCTCCTCGCCCCTGGACAGGCGACTCCAACCTTCACGAGTCCGTTTCCTCATCAGTAAAAGTGGGGACTGAAACAAAGCATCCGTCTCTCATACTGCAAACCTTCACCCCTCCTCTGCTCTGTCCTCAAGCCAAGAAGCAAATGTGAACGATCTGTATCCTAGGACACGATGAACATTTGAAGGTCACTTGGTTCAGCTGAAGAAACGCACTGAGGTCAGAAGCCACTGATGGGAACCGTCATCGCTCCCGGGGTGTTTCCCGGGGCCCAGGCTGCCCCTCCGGGAGGAAGGGGAGTGAGCCTCTCACTCAGGATAAGCAGAGGCTGCTCCTCTGACCGCCTGCGGGGCCGCAGTCCCTCCACAGAGGTGACATGACTCCCTCTGGCTGCAGCTCGGCACACACCCTCGTGACACAGGTGGGCACCAGGATGGAGGGCCGGTCAGCAGTGTGGTCATGTGGGGTGTCGGGCCAGGTGGGCGTCGCTCTACTTGGCTATCGTCGTCACTGGCTTTCTGTGTGTGCTGTTTGCAACCTCTGGGTCCCTCGACGTGTGCCTTCAAGCCTCTCACCCTGTAAGCTGTGCCAAAGGCCCTGAGCCCCAGGGGTGGCCGATGGTGTGGGGGGACCTTTGGGGTGAGCCATGTCTCACTCTGCCTGCCACCTGGGCACCTTGGGAGGGAAGGGAAGGGAGACCTTCACGCCCACCGGATGCGCTGCCCTCCTCATAACTGACCGGAGTCCGAACGGACGACAGATCAAGTGGGTAAAGATGCAAAGGGTTCCTCTCTCCCTCGAAGAAACGAGCCCAGTAACCAGCTCCTGGGGGGCCTGTCAGTGTTGGGCCTCGCGTGGATGTGTGTGGACTGTGCTGTCTGATCGTTCACTCGCTCTTTTCCACGACAGCCCTGCCACTTCCTGGCGAGGTGAGCACAGACACGTCCCCAGCCTTCTCCCACCTTACTATCCACCCAGTAATGTAAAGATTAAAGACCATTTATTTGAAAGAACGGTGCACAGTGGTGTAAACAACGGGAATTCAATGTATGTTCAGTTTCCTTCTTTTGCATTCTTTCCTTTCTTGACAGATTTACACATGATCTACGTTTTCAAAAGATCACCCCAACAGCCCGGTGGAGACCACTTATAAATGGAAAGAATGGGACCAGGAGGTGGTGGGGCTGTTGCAGTTGCTCAGGTCGGGGGTAACGGCTGGGACTCGGGAGGAGGCAGGGGGAACAGAGAGGAGGGGTGGGTCAGGAGCGTGTGTCAAAGGTGGGTTTGCAGAACTTGCTGTGCGGCACGAGGAGGGAGAAAACCACATTACACTTTTAAAAATATGTTTGTATTGATTTTTTAGAGAGAGAGGAAGGGAGAGAGATAGAAACATCAGTATGAGAGAGAAACATCGATCAGCTGCCTCCTGCACGCCCCCTACTGGGGATTGAGCCGCAACCCAGGCATGTGCCCTGACCGGGAACCGAACCGGGACCTCTCAGTCCATGGGACAATGCTCAGTCCACCGAGCCACACTAGCCGGGCCCCATTACATTTTTTATTTACCTTATTTTATCCCAAATAAAGAGAACTTGGCCCACTGGTGCTGTGTGGATCAGCACTGTCCCCCAGAATTCCCGTGACGATGGGGATGCTCCGTTGGGTCTGGGCAAGCGGTGGGCACTGGCCTGGGGAGACCGAGGGACTGGTTTTCCAATTTCATTTGATTTTCAGGAACTTAAATTTACATGGTGGTCACACTGGACAGCACCAGTCGAGGTAATCTACCCCCTGGAGATTCCCCCCCGGAATCCCTTCAAATTAGACAATTTAAAGAACATACCATCTGCTTTCCATACACTCAGGATCTTGTCCACTCTCCCAGTTTCTGCTAACTGAGCTAAAACCTGGGAAAAAAAATCAGAAAGACTCTCCTACTTCTATGAACTCCAGTATTTTCCCGTGAGCGGGTAACCCATTTGGACCCATTGTAAACATCCTATAAATCACATCCTTACATGTTTAAGTTCGTTGGATATTGGTTTTCTGCCTAATTTATGTGAAATCTACTGCTGTGGTCACTGCACGCCATGTTACCTGACCATAATGCCTACAGGAGAAATGACTGACTTTGAAAGGACGCAGAAGGGCCCTGGCCAGTTTGGCTCAGCGGTGAGAGCCTCGGCCCGCGGCCCGATGAGTCGCGGGTTTAATTCCAGTCAAGGGTACAGACCTCGGTTGTGGTTCATCCCCGGCCCTGGTGGGGTCATGCGGGAGGCAGCCAGTCAGTGTGTCTCTATCACATCGATGTTTCTCTCTCTCTCTCTCCCTCCCTCCCACTCTATCTGATAATAAGTAGAAAAATATCCTCGGGTGAGGAATTAAAAAAAAGGGCGCAGAAGGAAGTCCTAATTCTCATGCTGAAATTGTCGGTTCCTTGAGACTTCAGTCTTGCTACCCAAAGAGTGGACATCACCCGGGAGCTCTTTAGAAATGCAGACTCTCCCACCCACCCCGACTACTGAGCGAGAAGCTGTGCATTCACAGACCCAGGAAACGAGGGCGCACGGCAGAGCCGCAGCTCAGAGCACGCAGATGTTTGCACCCGGGGGACGAGGGGGACCGTGGGCGGGGAACACCTGCTACCCGCTGTGGGACAACCAGCTTTCGTGGCCGTCGGTGCTCAATGATGAAACTGTGTTGCGTGTCCCAGATTGGGCTAAGCCTATCCGTAGACGTTGGCATGAGCTCTTACTTGGAAAGAAAAGCTCTATGATAGTTATTGTGAGCCTTCGTCAGAAATGTCAGGGAGATTTTGTACTTAAATCAGAGAAGTAAAAAATAGCACAATTAGCCCGGCCAGTGTGGCTCAGTGGTTGAGCATCGACCCTGCACCAAGAGGTCGCCAGTTCGATTCCCGGTCAGGACACATGCCCAGGTTGTGGGCCCGATCCCCAGTGGGGGGCATGCAGGAGGCGGCCAATCCATGTTCTCTCTCATCGATGTTTCTGTCTCTCTCTCCGTCTCTGTTCCTCTCTCTCTAAAATCAATAAAGAAAAAAAATAGCGCAATTAAACCAACTCAAGAGTAGACTTTCTCCTCTAAAGCAGCGCCCCTGATGGGAACGTGAACAAGGTTCAGGACCTGAACAGGAGCCCTGCCTGGCCCGCCCTCCAGAGATGGCGCGATGCTCGCCCAGAGGTGAGCTGGGGATTTCCAAGGCACAGAGATAGACTTTGGCTTCTGAGTGACCATCCCACCACCAGCAGCCAACTCGCTGACCTTTGGATGGTCCTCCAATGGCCAGGCTGGTTGCAGAGCCTAAAACTGAAGTGTTAAATATAGATCAAGGCCAAATCAAAGTCATGATGAGACAAATGACCCCAAACAAACCTTTTGATGTCAGTTCTTTTTTGATCTGAGAAGAATCTGAAACCTCTCGCCTCCTCTTTGGAGAGAATTGTGAATGGCCCTGGGAGCTGGAGCCGGAATCTGGAACCATTCCTACCCAGAGGAAAGAACACGGGGTTTGGAGTCAGGAGGCCTGAGTTCCGGTCTTGAAAGTTCAGGGAAGAACCCACTCAGCCCCCGGCCCCAGGCTTGGGTTTTATTTTTTCCTGTAAGACGGAGAGATCTGATGGGAGGAGCGCTAGGATTTCTCCCACGAGCAGAATTCTACTCTTTACCAATGTCCTAAACTTGCAGTTCCTACACCCACAACTTGGGAAACACATGCCTGAAGTCAGAGGTCACAGTTAGGGGTCACGGAACCCAGTGTGGGAGCCCAGCCCAGCTGTGTGCTGACTGAGCTGCTGGGCAGCTCCCTGACCCGCCCACCCTCAGTTTCTCCGTCTTTGCAGCAGGGGAGGTAATAACAGGACCCGAGCCCAGGGCCACTGGACTATTAAACGGAAACGCACGGATAAACGATGATCACACAGTCCTTGGCACATAGGAAGTAAGCACCAGACGGCAGTTATTGTCATGTATTTGAAAATGGACTCAAACATAAAACGGAAGGTTTTAACATCTATACCTCCTGTGGAAATAAAAGGAATGAGAGCCACTTAACAACTGACTGTCTAAGAAATATTATTTACGTTGTATTGAAAAGGTCTCAGGAAGGGGAGACAGTCTCTCCAAGGAACCAGTCGCCTCAGGCTTCCTGCACGCTCCAGATCGGCAGAGAAGGAGACACACGGGTCCGTGCACACGTAGCACCACTTGGTAGTACACGGATTCTGGCCACTTCAGTCAGGGACGCAGCAATCGTGGCTGGAAGAAGGAACGGGGAGCTGGGCTCCGGGTCAGCAGCCACGGGTCGCGTGGGTGGTTTGGCCCCTGAGATGCGGGCCGTCCCAGCGGGGGTGTGCCCCAGGGTGAAAAGAGGAATGTAAAGTATTTCACTCATGTTTTTCTAGTGGCTATACATTAAAATGATAAAAATTCGATAAACTGGAATAAATAAAATACATTTTTAAATTAATTTCATCTTTTTCTTTTTGCTTTTTTAACGTGGACTACTAAAAAACTTTGAAATTACCTATGCAGCCTGCGTTACAGTTCTCTTAGACAAAGCTGTTATTGAAAGGGGGGAAGAAACGCACACAGGAGTGAGGGAAAGGGGGTCTCAAGAATGTGACAAAGTGGGGAACCCTGGTTCATAAGGGAGGACGCAGGCTGGCGATTCTAGCTCCACCTAAAGAACAGACGTCATCAAGACCCATTTTCCTGTAAGAAAACAGCTAAGAGACGCGTTCCCTGTGCCTCTTATACACTCCGGGTCGTAACGTTCCATGTAACGTTCGACGGAGGAAAGAAAAAGTTTTACCGAGCCTGCCTCTCCTCGCTGGATAACAACAGCTTTTACTCATAAAATGACCTGTTCTCTCTGGTCAGTGGTTAGAAAAGCCTAAATTAAGGAAAGTGCACCCTCTGCAGGCTACTTGGTAATATTTTAAAAGAAAAACAGGCGCAGTGAAGGAGAGACTAAGGTGGACGGAGAGGATGAGCGAGTCACATTTCACGTGAACCAGGCTGACAGCTCTCAGCACGGACGAAACCAAAGGCAGGGAAACCGGCTTGATGTCGTGGAAACGATGTTAGGTCAGGTAACCCTTTCTGCTCTGCCCCCGCCCTCCTCCCTCCTCCCTTCCTCCTCCGTCCCTCCCTTTCTTCCTTTCAATCTTTGAACAGCTGAGACACACCTTTTTTTTTTTGGAGAGAGATGAGGGAGAGAGAGATAGAAACATCGATGAGAGAGAACATCGATTGGCCGCCTCCTGCATGCCCCCCACTGGCGATCGAGCCCACAACCCGGGCATGTGCCCTGACTGGGAATCGAACCGGGACCTCTCAGTCCATGGACGACGCCCAATCCACTGAGCCATTCTGGCTGGGCTTATAAATCCTCTGTAACACAGAAGCCACAATGTGACATTTAACTTTGAGATGATTGCTGCTTAATTCCATACACCGCCTTTGGGAGGTTCATACGTTTATCTTGTTTCTAGGCCTGACCTCAGACCAGGTCCAGAACAGCAAGACCACAGCACCCACCAGCTGCAGACTCGGCACCAGTGCCCAGCGCGTCATCTCCCAGAGGCAGGCTGCATGCTGGGTATTTAGCTGGACGCCTTTTCCTCATTTATTCTGGGGTAAATTTGAAAATCTACAGATACACACTGAGCTGTAACTAGCTGAGACAGCCCACGAGTAACAACATTGTTTCTACTCTACCGACCAGCAATGTATCGCAGCATTTCATGGGGAAAGACAGTGTAAGGCCGACGTGGGATCCAGGAGCCCAGCCTCCTCCTGAGCTGTGCGAGCACCTTCCCAGCTTCTTGATTTAGGGATGAGCCGTACCTCCGGGACCCAGGTCCCAGATCCCAGCACCAGCCTCTTGTCAGCTCTGTGTGGTGGGAAAAGGAAGCCAATTCACGGGGACAGTCCCACCCCAAAAATTCCAAACTGCAGAGCAAACCAAAGTTCTCATCATTGTGAGACAGAGAAAGCAGGACCACAAAGGTAGACTGTCCTTGCCTTCCTCGACACACACACATATACACACACTCACATGCATTCTCACGCACTCCCATACATACACATACACACAGTTACACACACGCCCACACATACACTCACACTCATGTACACACAGTTACACACATGTATACACACACATACACACACTCACACACATTCTCATGCACTCCCATACATACACATACACACAGTTACACACACTCCCACACATACACTCACACTCACATACACAGTTACACACATGTACACACACTCACACATACACACACACTCACACATACAAACACACACATATACACAGCGTTATACACATTCACACATATACACACTCACAATCACATACACACTCAAACACACACATGCACACATACTCATACACGTATACACACTAATACACACATACAAACAACTTTATACACACATTCACACACATACACACTCATACACATTTACATACATACACACACTTATACATACATGTTCACAAACACTTGTATACACACAAACACACTCACACACTTATACACACACCCAGATACATACATACACACAATCTTATACACATATTCACATATACTCAAACACATACACTGACATGCACACTTACACACTCACATACACATTCACACACTTAGACACACACCTTTCCTGTGTCACCAAAGCTCACTTTATGAACTGGTCAGGTGCAGGCTACGACTGCCTGGGATGTAATGATAGGAAAACTGGGCTTTGGGAGACTCAAGAAATACAGCATTAGTGTCATTTCCTATTATCATTTCTATTATTTGCAGCATAATTTTAAAAATCAATGTAATTCCTTTTAACCTATCAAATAAAACCAGCATAGTTATAGTAAACCTTGCAGGGTGTGAAATAACGTAGAAAGAGCTTCTGAGGAGGCCCTTGGAAGAGCTGAGAAATCACGTTGTATCCCTTACACATCATTCAGAACAGGATGAAAGGATGCAGCCCCAACCTGTGTCCTCCTGCTGACTGCTGACCACAGACTTCAGAATGAGCACTTGGGGAGGGCACAGCAGGAAGAGAAGGATGTACTAGCTGCCGTTTCTCATGGGCACATTTAAACTTCTTCATCGAGAGTAAGTAGAGCAGCCCATGGTGTGTGTACTGAAGCCTCGCTTCTCAGTTAAACTGGAGAAATTAAAGCATCCATCTTTACCAGAGTTATTAGAACATAAGTGAGATATCATCACAGCTCTGCTCTCTCCTGATTGCAGTCTGGAAATTCAGCACTTTTGAGAAAGATGGCACTCTTTAACTCATAATAGTTCAATAAAGAAGCTCTTACCCACTCAATTAACTTAGGAGAGTAAAGCAAACCCAGAATTCCCCTCTTGGACATCTGAGTTTAGTTTCCAGTATAATCCTCACATGAGTCCAGGTTTGATGTAAAGAAACTTGACCAGTGTCTTTTAGCATGGTGGTTAAGAAGATGGGTTTTGGCCCTGGCTGGTGCAGCTCAGTGGTTAGAGCGTCAGCCCATGCACCAAAGGGTCAAGGGTTCGATTCCTGGTCAAGGGCACATACCTGGGTTGCAGGTTTGATCCCCGGCCCCGTCAGGGCATGTGCTGGAGGCAACCAGTCAATGTGTCTCTCTCTTTTTCCCCCTCCCTCCCTCCTTTCACTCTCTCTAAAAATAAATGGAAAAAATGTCCTTGGGTGAGGATTAACAAACAAAAGGAAGAAGAAAGAAAATGAGCTTTGGAGTCAAGTGTGGATAAACCTGCATAAGCCTTTAGGCCTGGGTTGGAGCTCTGTGTCCTGAGACAGATATCCTAACCTTTCTGTGCTTCAGCGGCTGACCCAAAAATCAGAGTTCATCCATCTACTGAACACCTACCATGTGCCAAGCACTGTTTTAAAAGCTGGAAACATAGCCCTGGCTGGTTTGGCTCAGTGGTTAGAGCATCAGCCTGCGGACCGGAGAGTCCTGGGTTCGGTTCCCGCTAAGGACACGTACCTTGGTTGCAGTTTGTCCCCGGCCCCAGTTGGGGTCGTGTGGGTGGCAGCCAGTCGATGTATCTCTCTCACATCGATGTTTCTCTCTCTCTCTTCCTCCCTTTCTCCCTCCCGCTCTATCTGAAGATAAATGCAAAAAATAATAGTAATAAAAAATAAAAGCTGGAAACAATGATAAAGAATATGTTTGGTCCAAATTCAAATTCTCAGGAAGATTACATTCCTATTGGTGGAGAGATTTTTAAAAAATTAATCACCATGAACATTTTCGGGGTGCATTAGGTGTTAGGATGGAGACAGAACAGAGGATGTGGAAGATGTACTCAGGAGCGTCTTTAGGCAGAGTTGTGAGAACGCCCTGGCTGGGACCTGAGTGACGGGGAGGACCAGCCACGCTCAGGCGGGGAGGGCGGGGAGGCGGAGGGGGGTGCTGGACAGCGCGGAGAGGAAAGGCGCCCCGTCGAGTGGGAGAGAAGCTGCACACGAGGCAGGCAGAGCGGGATCATGCCGGGCCTTAGAGGCCCTGGTACCGTTTGGTTTTAATTCAAAGTCCCGTGGGAAGTCCTGAGAGGCTTTCCTCAGGTGGTTGTGACAATTTTCTGAGACAACACGCGGTGGGCTCAGCACAGGGAACCTGGGCACAGGGTGAACTCTGGACAAGAGGTGACATCATTTCTTACTTACTCAAAAGTCCCCGGTATATAATACATAGTGAAGTCCAAAGTGTTTATTTTTTTATCCTCACCCAAGGACATTTTTGCATTTATCTGCAGATAGAGCGGGAGAGAGAGCCAGAGAGAGAGAGAGAGAGAGAGAGAAACATTGATGTGAGAGAGACACATCGAGTGGTTGCCACCCACACGACCCCAACAGGGGCTGGGGACAAACTGCAACCAAGGTACGTGCCCTTAGCGGGAACCGAACCCGGGACTCTCTGGTCCATGGGCCGACGCTCTAACCGCTGAGCCACACCGGCCAGGGCCAAAGTGTTTATTCTTGTAAAGTTCAGGGTTACCACGGGCTCGCTTTGCTGTACTAGCTTTGCCATCAGCACCATCAACTGAACCGAAGCCCAGTGTTAGGGCAGCACCGCTCAGCATTCCTGACCTTCGCCGTCTGCCGTGAAATGGCGACCAGTCTGCGGCAAGACGAATCAGAAGCTGGAACCCCCCGATGCCATGGCCCCTGTGAAATGACATGAACAGTCCCTGATTTCCCGAGAGCGTCACCGCTGGGTGGACTTGCTATTTCCCAGGCTTGGTGAGACGCTCCCCACCGCCCAGAGCCGGGGGGCAGCACACGGACTGAGCTGGGACCGTCTCCGGCAGAATTCACAGGGCGCATCGGGGCTTCTCCCTGGCCACGTTTATTACCCACACCTCCCACGCTCTGAGCACGCCGTATGAAGAAAGCAGTCCTTACTCTGTGGGTCATCTAGTTTACTAAATCATGGTTTATTTTTTCCCCAGGATATCACATGCTATTTGAGAGTCAGTTTTCAAAAGGTCTTAAGTGACTTGGCTGGAAATTGGTTTTGTATTAAGGGAAAGAGCCGGCATCCCAGAGTTTCAATCAGCACCTTGAGCGGCAGGCAGCTGACCTTCCCTATGTCGCCCGGAGGTGCCAGCAGCAGCGTCAGCTAAGAGGTGTCCAGGGTTGGTTTCTCTGCTGCTTCTGCGTTTTTCCAGTGCTTTCCATGGATACAGGACTGCAGTCGACCGTCTCATAGGAAGGGCCCTCGAGGAGTGCTGGGACAGTGAGACCTGTCACCACGTCCCACACACCCATGGGAGGTGCGGAGATCTGAGCCTGGTCACTTGGATGGAAGTAACGTAACAGCCTCAGTTGTCTTCCACAGCGCACGAGCGTTACGATCCTGCCTCAAAGCCATCACACGCTGCTTCAAAGAACACAGTAACCGTGTCCTTGGCATTCAGCGAAAGCTCAATACAGCAGCACTTCCGTCCTATGTCGTATCGGAGGAGTGAGGTGTTCTCCATAAATGAAGTTCTCAGGGAAGGGCACATCAAGAACGAAGAAATAGTTTTTAAATTAAATCATTGCTGAGAGACTCTAAGTGTATTTGACATGTTCAACGACCACCTCGAAAGATGCAACAATCCTTGTTTATTTTATTCACACCCAGTGAGTATCTTATCTGCACTGCACAGAGACAAGCCTCACCAAGTGGCCCCACTGATGCTTCTCTGGTTCTTCGAGTCTCCCCTCTGAGTGTCTGTCTGGCTATTCTGTCACTAGCTGCTACTGTCAGCAGGTCTGGCTGTGGGTTCCCCTGTGCATCCCACACCTGTCCTCATTCGGGCTGTGTGAGAAATCATCACAGTGCTTACGGGAGTGAGTGACTGTATCTTACAATTCTCCGTCCAAAAGGCCCCAGCCTAGGGCCTAACAGTCTCCCCACACCTCCCATGAGAAGAAAGCGGGTGAGTCTAGAGACAGGCATTTTTCTTGCTAACTGCTTTTTCCTTATGTCCTGTAATTGTTTGGCAAAATGTGAGTCATCTTGAGATAAGTGACTGTGTATTATTACGTTTTCCTCAACATATTCCTTTGTGTCTCTTATTTCTAAAGAAATTTTCTTTTTCATCTTGGAAAGTTTCTAGCTGTTGTTAGATTATATTTTCCTACATTGTCAAAAATCCCTGTGTGATGACGGAGGGGAGAAAACAATTCTTGGAAAGGATTTTCGCAGCCGTAACCCTCCTCCTTGATCAGGATTCCTGGTGTGATTTCACCTCAGTAGAGTCAGAAGAGGGAGTATCTGTTAAGGAACAGAAAACAGCTAAGTAGCCCTGGCCAGTTTGGCTCAGTGGTTGGAGCGTCGGCCTGTGGACCAGAGAGTTCCAGGTTCGGTTCTCACTACAGCACGTACCAAAAACAAAACAAAACAAAAAACAGCTAAATCGAATAGTAAAGAGAAAATGCAATTGCTCTACCAACCACCACATAAATAGATCCTTCCTTAACTTTATTCCTGAGACTAATGATGGACCCTAATGAAAATCCTGGTAGAAATAATTTATTTTAAAATATTAGATAGATAGCCCTGGCCGGTTTGGCTCAGCGGTTAGAGCGTCGGCCTGCGGTCTAGAGAGTCCCGGGTTCGGTTCCCGCTAAGGGCACGTTTGTCCCCGGCCCCAGTTGGGTCGTGTGGGTGGCAACCAGTCAATGTGTCTCTCTCACGTCGATGTTTCTCTCTCTCTCACTTCCTCTCTCTTCCTCCCACTCTATCTGAACAAAAAATGGAAAAATGTCCTCGGGTGAGGATAAAAAAAAAAAAAATTAGATAGGAAGACTTCTGGTCATGAAGGTGGCGTAGGTAAATGCAGTATCGTGTCCTCCCACAACCACATCAAAATTACAACTAAACTACAATACAACCATCCTTCAGAACCGCCTGACATTGAGCTGAATGGAAGTCCTACAACTATGAAATTAAAGAAGCCGCCACATCAAGACTGGTAGGAGGGCGGAGGCGGATGGGCTGGTCCCACACCCACGTGTGGTGGATAAAAATCAGGAGGACACCTCGGCTCGGAAGGTCCTCCCTGAGGAGTGAGGGGTCCCCGTCCCACACCGGGCCCACAGCTCAGGGTTCCAGTGCCAGGAAGAGAATCCCCATCACTTCTGGCTGTAAAACCAGTGGGAACTGAGGCTGAGGGAGGCTGAGGGGGCTGGAGCTCCAGGAAGTTCCTCTTAAAGGGCCCACGCATGGACTTACTTGGACCCACTCCCTCTAAGCTCAGAGGCGAGGCAGCTTGAGGGGCGCCAGAGACACAGGGAAGAACTGAGCTGTTTGGCCTCAGGACGAGGGTTGGAGGGGCAGCTTTCTCCTAGACAGACGTGCTGGTGGAGGCCGTTGTTCCTTTGGTGAGCCCTTCCCTGGGGCGGAGGACATCCACTATACCTGGGACTCCAGCAACCTGGCTCACACTGTTTGCCCCGCCCTGGTGATTCCCTGAGGCCCTGCCCCACCCAACTTTAGGGCCCACCCAAGCTGTTTCCAAAGGCTTTACCATAGGATTGGCCTGTCTTGGATCCTGCTTCAGAGTTTCCTAAAATCTCTCAAACAAGCAGCATCTGGTCTCAGCGAGCCCCATACCTCTCGCTAAGTGGCCCCAGGTCTGGCACTAGAAGCAGCCAGCCTTGGTTCACAACTTGGCTTTGCCTGGGCACCTCCAAGACCAGCAAAGGCAGCAGCCATCTGCAGATCACTTTATAGCTTATGCCTGGTGGCCCCAGATAGAACACAGGCAGTGGCTGACCTTGCTCCAGAGCCAGCACACCCAGTGGACAGCTTCAGACCACATCGAAACACCACCACCCAACCACCTCCACCAGTGACACACTCAGTGAGTGGACTCAGGGGGTACCAGAGCCCTGCTGAAGTAAGTCTTGCTCTGTGTGGTGGCCCCCTGCACAGCTGATCCTCCAAGGTAGTCAGAGGCCAGTGGTCAGTGGGCACAGCCAGTCCTTGTAGCTGATCAGCCTGAGTAAATCCCTCCCATTGATGTGCCAACAGCAATCAAGACTCAATTACAACAGAAGGGTGTACAGTCCACAGTAGGGGTGCACCTCGAGGGCCCAGCTGGGGTGACCAGGGAGGCTGTGCCACTGGATCCTACAGGACACCTGCTACAATAGGCCACCCTACAAAGCCTAGGAGACACAGCAACTCTACCTAATACACAGAAACAAACACAGGGAAGCAGCCAAAATGAGGAGACAAAGAAACATGTCTCAAATGAAAGAAAAGAACAAAACTCCAGGAATAGAATTAAACAAAATGGAGATAAGCAATCAATCAGATGCAGAGTTCAAAACACAGGTTATAAGGACATTCAAGGAACTTGGTGAGACATTCAAGAAATTTAGTGAGAACATCAACAACATAAAAAAGGACCAGTCAGAAATGAAGGATGCACTAACTGAAATAAAGTATAATTTACAGGGAATCAATAGCAGAGTAGGTAAAGCCAAGAAGCAAACCATCGATTTGGAATATAAGGAAGCAAAAAATACCCAATCAGAACAGCAAAAAGAAAAAAGAATCCAAAAAAAATGAGGATAGTGTAAGGAGCCTCTGGGACAACTTCAAGCAGGCCAACATTTGCATCATAGGGGTGCCAGAAGGAGAAGAGAGAGAACAAGAAATTGAAAACCTATTTGAAACAATAATGACAGAAAACTTCCCTAGCTTGGTGAAGGAAACAGACATATAAGTCCAGGAAGCACAGAGAGTCTCAAACAAGATGAACCCAAAGAGGTCCACACCAAGACACATCATCATCAAAATGCCAAAGGTCAAAGACAAAGAGAATCTTAAAAGCAGCAAGAGAAAAGCAGTCCATCACCTACAAAGGAGCTCCCATAAAACTGTCAGCTGATTTCTCAAAAGAAACTTTGCAGGCCAGAAAGGAGTAGCAAGAGATATTCAAGGTGATAAAAAGCAATGGCCTACAACCAAGATTACTCTATCCTGGAAAGCTATCATTTAGAATCAATGGACATTATCAAGAGTTTCCTAGACAAGAAAAAGCTAAAGGAGTTCATCACCACCAAACCAGTATTATATGAAATGTTGAAGGGTTTTCTTGAAGGAGAAGAGGAACAAAAATATGAACAATAAAATGGCAATTAATACATATCTATCAACAATTGAATCTACAAACAAAATGAACAAGTAGAACAGAAACAGACTCATAGATACAGAGAATTTTTTGTTGGTTGCCAGATGGGTGGGGGCTTGGGGGATGGGTGAAAAAGATGAAGGAATTAAGAAGTACAAATTGGTTGTTAGACTGATGAACCTCAAAGGGAAGGGGGGAGGGAAGGTGGGATGAGATAAACCAAAGAACTTCTATGCATATATGCTTAACCAATGGACACCAACAATAGTGTGGGTTAGGCTGGAGGGGGGCAGGATAGGGGAGGAGGGGGGCAATGGGGAAAAAAGGGGGGAACATTTGTAATACATTCAACAATAAAGATGAGTTTAAAAATAAATAAATAAAATAAAATATTAGATAGACTGGGAGGGAAAGAGAGAGAGAGAGAAACATCGACATGAGAGAGAAACATCAACGTGAGAGAGAAACATCGACGTGAGAGAGACACATCAACTGGTTGCCTCCCGCACGACTCCAACCAGGGCCGGGGACTGAACTGCAACCGAGGTATGTGCCTTTGACCGTAATCAAACTGAAGACTCTTTGGTCCTCAGACCGACATTCCAACCACTGAGCCAAACCGGCCAGGGCTAGTAGAAATCATTTTGATAAAAGTAACCATAACATTGAGAATAGGACAGGTGAGGATGAGGATGGTGAGCAAGCGCTGGAACCCTTGAGCATCCTGACTCGTCCAGCACAGCAGGAAGTGCTGGCTGCTGGCTGAGTGCCTGAAAGACATCAGGGACTGTCTCATATGAGTCAATGAGCGATTTAATTTAAGGAGAAAAATTCTACAATGACCTTTGATTCCCCTATTGTTTGTAATGGAATCAATGTATAGTAATGTGAGTCAGCCTCAGAAAATCCCTGTGGCCCTGGCCACTGAGGCTCAGTTGGTTGGAGCATCATCTCATGCACGAAAGGTCAGGAGGTACCTCGGCTGTGGTTTCAGTTCACAGCTGGGACACATACGGGGGGCAACCAATCGATGTTTCTCACATCAGTGTCTCTCCTTCTCTTTCTCTTTCTCTCTCTCAAATCAATAAACATATCCTCAGGTAAGGATTTTTTATTTTTTTTATTATTTTAATTCTGTTACGTTTTTTAAAATTTTTATTTTAAATATATTCTTATTGATTTTTTTATCCTCACCTGAGAATATTTTTCTATTTATCTTCAGATAGAGTGGGAGGGAGAGAGACAGAGAAAAAGGGAGAGAAACATGGACGTGAGAGAGACACATCGACTAGTTGCCTCCCACACAACCCGACCGGGCTGGCGACGAACCACAACCGAGGTACGTGCCCTTGGCCGGAATCAAACCCGTGACTCGTTGGTCTGTGGGCTGATGCTCTGCCGCTGAGCCAAACCAGCCAGGGCTCAGGTGAGGATTTTTTTAAGCTAATTTAAAAAATTTGTTGTGAAGGGAGGCTTCTAACCCCATTAATCATCCCCAAACCATCTGTAAATTAATAAACTAGCACTTCTAAAAATATATATATTTACACCCCACCTAAAGGATTTGACGTGGCTTATGCAAACAGATGAAATCCATAAGGATTGTTTAAAGTCGAGATCATCTGGGCAAAACAAGAAAGAACAAGCAAAAAATAATAATAAAACCAAGTAGTGAGTAATATACAGAAATGTCACACCGTGATCCTGTGTGGTCGTCATAGCTGGGCTACACACTTGGCTCAAAGTTTCCAGTCGTTTAAGAGAGAAACAAAAAGGTGTAAGATAATAGAGGCCATAAAATAAAAACAGGGTCTGAATGATGGGATGAGTTTTCCCCATGGGTCGTATGAAAACGATTCCATGCAAGGAAATGTTTGACAGCAACACAAACAGGCCTAGAAAGAGACAAGGGCCCTGACGCCGGCTGTTCCTGTCCCAACGGCATGCTCCCAAAGTGCATCTGTCACACTCCGCTCTCCAGAGGACTAGAACAGCCACTGTGGCTTGATCCAAGGGCAAAATGTGTTACCTAAACAGGAGAGTACAGCGTGGCGCTGGGGGGTTCCCGCAAAGGTGCATTTCTCCCAGTAGGCTGCTGATGGACTGGATACAAGTTACGTTCTCACAGTTGAATCGGGGCAGATATTCTGGCCAGGACTGTTTTCAGCTTCCTGACGGTCATAAACAGGAATTGTCAATCAGCATCTCATGCAGGAAACAGAAACCATTCTAGGTTTATAAGCAGGGAGAGATTGGGGTTTTTTAAATTATTTTTTTTAATCTTCACCCAAGAATATGTTTCCATTTATCTTCAGGTAGAGTGGGAGGGAGAGAGAGAGAGACAGAGAAACATACACTTGAGAGAGACACACCGACTGGCTGCCTCCCGCCGGGGAGGAACCGCAACCGAGGCGCGTGCCCTTAACCGGAATCGAGCCCTCAACTCTGGTCCGCGGCCGAGGCTCCAAACACTGAGCCACACCGGCCAGGGCAGCAGAGAGCTTTAATGCAAGGAGGCGGGTGCTTCACAAACCCACCATGGGATGGAGACGCGAGTTTCAAGGTGCACGTCCAGGAACGACCCCGGGTGCCACAGCACTGGCTCACGCAGGAGCTGACTTTCTGCGGGGTCAGAGAAGCGAGACAACAGGAGTCGATGCAGGACAGCCTGAGGCCAAAAGCACACCCGGTGCTCCGCAGAGCCAGAGGCACGGCACACACATGCACACACACGCACACACCACAGGCGCGGGCGCACGCGCCACCACCCAGCAGGGACGCTGCAGACGCCTCCTGTCCCCACCCCCTGCTGCCTCCTGTCCCCACCCCTTGCTGCCTCCGCCCTCCCCCGCAGGCCTCTCACCCCGAGGCTGGTTTGCCTCCCAGAGCGCCAGCACCCACGGGAACCTGCCCCCTCAGTGCGGGGGCTGTCCAGCACGCCATTCAGAGCAACGACGGAGGTGACTCCAAATTTTACTAAACGAAGGACTGTTTATCCACAACCCATCGGTAGAAGCTGAAGGGAAACGTCTCTATCAACTCCCCTAAGACAGCGATCTCATGGATCCCCACAGGTCTAAGGCATCAGCAACAGGCCGTGTTTCAGCCCCCCCCACCCTCCTCCTCCTCCTCCCCTGAGCACCCCAGTCCTGGCTGGGCACAGACAGCACCAGGGCAGCTAATCCAGCGACTGACACAAAGACGAGACACTCTCCTGCAGCCCGAGGGCTCCGTTCTCAGAACGGTGGTGAGCAGGCCGTGATCGCCACGATACACTCCACATCTTTTTATTTCGCCTTGCTGCAGAAAGTCGAAGGGAGCTACCAACTGCAGCAGAGCCTGGGACAGATGACCGGCGACCGAGGAAACCCTGAGAGCGGGCCAGTCGCAGCCACCCGGGAACAGAACAGCCACACACTGCCTCACACGGAGACGCCCGGTGACCCTGCCGCAGGCCACAGTGCGTGTGCCCGGGATTCTGCGAGGCGACAGCCGGGGAGACGTGAGGGTCCTTGATTTGAGGATTCACACAACCTGGGGACTTTTCCTGGCACAGCAACAAACTGAACCAACCAGACCTTCCCTCGGTTTATTTCACAATGAAACACACAGAGCCACCCTGAGATGCGGAGAAGGAAGGGAGCAGGTGACGCGAGACGCGGAGAGAAGAAAGAGTTCGGCGGTCGACAGACGCGAAGAGCGACACCTGCCCCACTGCGGAGGACGTGGCAGTGGTACCGAGACGCAGCCTGCGACAGTGAACATGGAAACTTTCCGGGTGGGGGCAGTTGTACACGCTCTTACTTCTTTGTCATCCTTAATAAGCTGCTCCTCTAACGTAACCTCGTCCTGTAGAAGTCTACCTCAGACACCACGGACCTCTCCCACAGCAGAGGGAAACGACCCTTCCCGGCTTATGTCATGTGCTACCACTGGGCAGCCGGGGAGGAATTCACCTTCCAACATGTCCCTGAGGTCCCCACAGAGGTAGCTCAGTGATCACGGACACACACGTCTGGGCTTTCACACCAAGCCACAGCCTCCCAAGTACAGTGCGCTCTGAATCCCAGCCACCTGACTCCCTCATCGTTATTTCCAAACTCACAGAGGGAAACAGGGGTTCCCTGAAGCCCAAAGAAATTTGATTAAAATGGAAAAAATATTTAAACTTATAAAGGAAATTGGAAATTTTTTACACACGACAAAAGTTTAAGTAAAATAATAACCCGAAATAAAATGAGTCATGAAATCCAAAACCAAATGAAAATAATTAAATTCCCATGAAAATAAAATGATATAGTTACATGAAATAAACAATGCAAATTGGGGGTAGGGGAGAGGGGAGAAAAGCCAGAAGATTAAAGATTTAATAGGAATCGGTAAAATTAAATAATACCAAAAAATTTAAAACACATAGTCCAGGCAAAACAATAAAACAATTCTGAACCGCACAGGTTAAAACTTGAGGCAAACAGAGGAGAAAACAGAAACAAAGTCACTGGAAATACTTGGTGACTCTGTATCAGCCTCCTGAGTTGACTCCAGGCAAGTGTGGAGGTGCTCCTGAACAGGGAGCTGAGGGCACAAACACCCCCCACCCCATCCTCAAGGCCATGAACAACTCTCTCCTCGGAAGGCCATGTAAAAGTTGCCGCTGAACATGAATCTGCGCTCTTGAATCCAAACGGCAGAAACCTAGTCTCCTTGGCCTTTCACAAACACCAGGGCAAACCCTTCTGAGTACTTTGTGATATTTTCTGGTTTCAGAGCTGGTAAATCTGGGTGGGACAATAAAGAGCACACCTCATAATTCTTTGATGTCCTCTCTGGACACCCATTTGGTCATCCATCAGTTCACTGGACAATTATTTACTGAGACTCGACTCCACACAACATCCAGTGATATGTGCTGGCAACACAGCACCTACTAGTGGTTGAGAAAGATCATAAAAAATGTTACTACAACTGTGATAAGTGCCAAGAATGACTAGCAGGGACTGTCTGGGAGTCACCCAAGCTTTGTAATGACATGTCTGCTGAAGTGAAGGGCACTGCAGGTAGAGAGAGCAGCAGAGGCAAAGGCCGGACACTGAGAGGTGAAGCGGACAGGATGACTGTCCAGGCATCTGTGGACAGCTGACAGGGCAGTGGAGGAGAAGATCCACGGGAGATAAGCAGGGACTACACCAAGGCGTGAGCCACATGAAGGACTTATGTTTATTCCTTTCTGCCTGAGGAATCTTTGACTATTCGGATCCAGTGGAAACTGTCCTTGATCTTTTGACTCTATAATGATAAATTCACGGTTTAACTCAAATAATACAAAATTAATGAATTTTCATCTCAAAAGCATGTCTTAGCAATTAAATCAATTTCCACCTTGATAAATCACCATACAGATTTTAATTTATTTCCATTTCCTATTTATTAAAATAAGTGTAAGATCCATTTTTATTGCAAACTTTTCATAGGAATTTGATTCATCAATTGCTTTGTCCTCAAGTTTAATTTTCCATGGTCCTTATCAAGATTTGATTCTTTAAGTCACTTTTAATTAAATTTTATCGAGTTTCATTTAAACCCTTGCATTGGTTGTAAGTAATATTCCCTTTGAGTCTGATGAATGTTTATATTTATTCCTTAGCCAATCATGAGAAAAATCTTGCGTGTTCTATTTTTTTTTTTTTTGACTGATTTATTGAAGGGGTTCCCTAACTCTTCAGTCTCAGGACCCTGTACTCTTAAAAATTACTGAGGTTCTCAAAGAGCTTTTATGTATGTTACAGCTATCAATATTTCCTATATTATAAATTAAAACTGATGGCTTTTATAAATATTTAAGTTAAAAAAATAACAGTAATAAGTCCATCACATGTTAACATACATATTTTTATTAAAAATAACTCTACCTTTCCAAACAAACAAAAAATTGGAAAGAGTAGCCTTGTTTTACACTTTTGAAAATGCCTTTTACATGTCTTATAGAAGACAACTGGCTTCTCTTGCCCTTTAATTCCAACTGTTTTAATCACACACATCGCGTAGCCTCTGGAAGACACCCCACTGAAAGAATGAGAGAGGAAATGTCTTGGTTTTATCATGAAAACAGTTTGGTCCTGGTCAGCACTGCTCAGAGGTCCTGACCACAACAGGCCTTCACATACCATTTGAGTTTAGACGGCAAAAAAGCATTTTTATTTTATTTTTTATTGTTGACAGTATTACAGATGTCCCCCATTTTCCTCCCCTTTGCCCCCCTCCACCCAGCCCGGGCCCCACCCCAGGCCTTCACGGCACCATTCTGTGTCCATGGGTAATGCTTATACGCATAGTTCTTCGTCCATCTCTCCCGCCCCCAGACTGTCAGTCTGTTCCCGTGTCCGTGCCTCTGGACCTACTTTGTTCCTCAGTCTATTTTGTTCATTTCATTCCACATATAAGTGAGATCACGAGACATGTGTTACTGAGACTGGCCCCCGGGCCCAGCCACGCGTGGCCGAGGGTGAGAGCGCCTTCCTTTCCCAGCGAGTGTGTCCCATCGTGTAAACGCACCGGCTCTTCCGTCCACTCATGTCTGCCGGGCACTTGGGCTGTTTCCAGACCTTCGCTATTTACAAAAGCATTTTTGTTTGTTTGTTAATCCTCACCTAAGGGCATATTGCCATTGCCCTTCAGATCGGGTGGAACAGAGGGAGAGAGAAACCGATAGGAGAGGCACATGGACGGGCTGCACCCTGCAACCAGGTAGGGTCGAACCTGCGACCCCGGCTGCGCCCTGGCCGGCATCAGACCCTCCCTCCCTCCTCCGGCCGCTCTACCCGCTGAGCCAAACGGCCAGGACCACAATCACTTCTTAAACTCGGGGGGAAGTACAGGCTTAAGAACGACAGACAGAGGGCTGCACTCCGACAAAACGGCATCGGCGCCGCAAACACGCACTGATCCCGACTCCAGCACGTCGGAAAAGCCGGGATCCGCACGTGCGCCTCCTTCGGGGCCAGCCGCGACCCTGCCGTGGGTCTGGAAGATGACGGGCAAATTAATCTCGGGAGGCAGGCGCGGCTCCCCGCTCCGACACGAGGAAAAACCCAGCGTCCAACCCCGCGTGTCCGCGGGAGAGAGTCGGGAGCAAGCACCACAGCGCGGGCCGTCTCCGCGTGCGCGGGCCAAAAGCCGAGGCGCACTCGGCGATCGGCCGACCGATTGACCCGATCGGGGATCGTCCGCGGTCCTGGCTGCGGGAGCGGCTCCCTCTCGCGAGGCTGCAGGCCAGGGGCCGGGAAGGGGCGGGTCCAGCCTGAGAGAGAGGGGCGCGCACGGCCGCGCACGCTGCGTTCCCAGGAGGCTGTGCGGCCCGCGCTTCCTCTGTGTCGGCGCGTGAACGGCTCCCGCGGCGCAGCCATGGCGCTCCACGTCCCCAAGGCCCCGGGCTTCGCCCAGATGCTCAAGGAGGGCGCGAAGGTGCGGGGTGCGGGCCGGCGGGGGTGCGGGGGCGGCGGCCGCCAAGGAGCGGGGCCTGCTAGCGGGGCGGCGTGCTCCCGGCTCCGCGTCGGAGGGAGGGAAGGTTCCAGAAAGGGAGGGGCCCCGGGCGGCGGGAGGCCCGGCCGCGGCGCTTCCGTCCCTCCGCGACCCCGGACTCGCGGTCCGCGGTGACCAGCGGCGGCGGCAGGCTCGTGCCTCTCCCCTTCCTCCAGGCGGCCGGGAGCTGCGCGGCGTCCCCCCGGGCCCGGCCGTCTCCGCGGGGGGCGGGGGCACCCCGAGCTGTGCCTGGGCCACGCACCCGTGCGAGCCGCCGCGGGCCGCCCCCGGTCGAGGGGAAGCGGCTCGGGTGTGTGCACGGAGCCGAGGCGCACCGGCCTCCGCACCCCGTCCCCGAGCGTTGGGCAGGTGCGCACGTGGGGCGTCCGGGACCGGAGCTGCTGGCCTCGCAGAGCGCAGGCGGGAAGCACTCCAGCCACGTTCCAGCTCGTGGTCGGAGCGGTGCTTTCACCTGAGAGCTCCCGCGCCTTCTCGTCGCGTTTAGCCCTCGCCCTGCGTGTTTTGAGATTAGCAGGTGTTTTGAGATTAATGTCGAGCTTTATTCATTGCACTAGTGAGCGAGTTTACGGGTCGTTGTGAACACCCGGCACCGTGCTTTACGTGCACGTCTCGCCTGATTGTCAGGACAGTCCTGAGGTCCTGCTGTCACTGTTAACCCCCATGTTCACTGAGAAAGGAAGCTCCCGTTTGCTGTTCTCACCTGAGGGTCTGTTCACAGCATTTCTCAGGATTGGAAGAAGCCGTGTACAGGAACATACAGGCCTGCAAGGAGCTCGCCCAGACCACTCGCACGGCCTACGGACCAAACGGTGATTTCCAGATCCTGCTTGGAGAGCCGGGGCAGAACTTGCTGTACCGGCTCCTGCAGCCGCGAAGGGGGCTGTGTGTGCATGGGTTCACCGTCGTACAGGGTGGCTTTGAGGTTGTGTCCATAGTTGAGCACCACTCAGGGTTTCCAGTTCCTAATCTGCAATTCAGATAACCTTTAGAAAAGTAGGGATCAAAATGTTACTTGTTGTTATGTCAAGAGGATAGAAAAGTTATGGAGCCTTGACCGTTGAGAACAGTTGATGTTCATTGTTACAAATGCCCAACATTTCACACAGAGCGACACTGTGAATTAAGGGAGAAAATTCTCACCTCCTGCCATCAACTGAATTTAATACAGATTTTTGGAATAGACAAAAAGCTATGATTTTAAGCAGATTATTTTGTGCATATTTGTATAATTTACATTTATTGATCCTAAAGGAGAGGAGATTGGCATCATCCCAAGTAAACTGGGGAGATGAGACCTGGGTGTGCCATGGGGGGCTGTGGGAGAAGAGAATGGTGTGTGATGGATTCTTCCAAAGTTATTTAAGAAATGCGTAAAAAGTTACTTTTTTTTTTTTTTTTTTTATCCTCACCCAAGGGCTTTTTTTTTTTCATTTTTTGTTCAGATAGAGTGGGAGGGAGGGAGAAGAAGAGAGAGAGAGAAACATCGACGTGAAAGGGACACATCGAGTGGCTGCCACCCGCACGACCAACCAGGGCCAGGGACAAACTGCAACCGAAGTACATGCCCTTAGCAGGAACTGAACCCGGGTCTCTCTGGACCGCAGGCCGACGCTCTAACCACTGAGCAAAACCGGCCAGGGCAAAAGTTACATTTTTTAACTAGATTTCCCTGGGTATTTGGAGAAGGATTTGAGTAATAATGGGTTTGTTTTTCTATCTTATTTTTGAGGAATGAACAAGATGGTTATCAACCACCTGGAGAAACTGTTTGTGACAAATGATGCCGCAACTATTTTAAGAGAGCTAGAAGTAAGTTACTTCTTTTTAAAAGCCGAGAAATGGCCCAGGCAGTGTGGCTCAATGGTTCAGCGTTGTCCCATGGACCAAGAGGTCACTGGTTTGATTCCCAGTCAGGGCACATGCCCGGGTTGCAGGCTCCATCCCTTGGGACCACACCACTTGTTGCAGCGCTGTGACCGTGTGGTGTTACTGCCCCACGGGAGATCGGAGTCTGTTGATGAAGAAATGGGAGGGAATGGTTTACTAGTGCTTTAAAGATCGAGTGCTGTAACTTGGTGGTTAAAGTGAGCCCCTCCCCCCCCAGGTGCAGCATCCTGCTGCCAAGATGATCGTGATGGCCTCACACATGCAAGAGCAGGAGGTGGGCGACGGCACCAACTTCGTCCTGGTGTTTGCGGGCGCTCTGCTGGAGTTGGCTGAGGAGCTCCTGAGAATCGGCCTGTCAGTCTCAGAGGCAAGCGCTCATTTTACAATGTCCTATTTAATTTTTGGATCTGTGAGAGTGTGCGCACGTGCACATGCATGTTTGTGTACATAGACAGGTGTGTGTGCACACTGCTTCAAGTAAGCATTGTCTCCATAGCAACAGTGAGGAGGAGCTTCAAAGGCTCCGGCTCATCCTTGCCAGAGCCTATCAGTGAGGCCTGTGAAAATTAATCTTGTTTTATTTTAAGTGAGGGAAGTGAGACCTATGTTAGAAAAATCTTGCTCGAGATCTAGTAGCTAGCAAGTGGTGGTTAGGGTTCAAGTTCGACCTGTCGCCCGAGGCTGTACTCAGTTAGCAGGCCCTGCCGTGATGGTGTTCTAGGTGTGTGCTTTGTCATTGTGTATTGAAGACAAATGTCCATGATTGCCATAATAAGCTACTTTATGTCAAAATTACGTCTTTTTGAGAAATGTTCTTGCACTTTACATGTAAGGTCATCGAAGGTTATGAAATAGCCTGCAGGAAAGCCCACGAGATTCTTCCTGGTTTGGTTTGTTGTTCTGCGAAAAATCTCCGAGATGTTGATGAAGTGGCGTCTCTGCTTCACACGTCCGTGATGAGTAAACAGTATGGGAACGAGGTCTTTCTGGCCAAGCTCATTGCTCAGGCATGTGGTGAGTAAATAGTAGTGAAGGTCAGAATCCAAAATAAAATGTCTTAACGTGACTGAGATGTGCTCTGTTACCCCAGTTACAACTCCTGTTACAACTCTTGATGTGTCTTGTTTCTTAACAGTATCGATTTTTCCTGATTCTGGCCATTTCAATGTTGATAATATCAGAGTCTGTAAGATTCTGGTAAGTTTATAAAATGCATTAATGTTGTCTAAATAAGTTATTGGTTTTTGAAAAAAAAAATTTGTATTAATCTACACTTAAATCTTACCTCGGCTTTTGGACACTTTATGACCTCCTTCCTTTGAAGCGTCATTTATGTAACATTTGGATGTTGCTAGGTTGTAATACTACTACCAAATTTTAAGTCTAAAGAAGTATTGGCATCTTAGTTTCACGTCGTCATTTTCCAATGACCACTGGAAGGGTGAAAACAGCTCATAAACAGAATGCTAGCTCTTGGTATTCTTCAGATAAGCTGCCTTAGAGCTGCCAGCTTGGAAGGCACTTTTCAGTGGGATGGAAGCTGTCCTTTTGCTCTCTAGAAATAAGGTTAACGTTAATGTTAGTGTTGAAATAAGCGTGTATTTTTTCATAAAAATGTACGCTTGGTATAGTAAAACCTTAACTGTGGTTTTGCACATTGGCATATGGTTGTTGATGTATTGGAGTTTCGCCTGCAGAGCTCTGTGTGTTTTTATTTAAATGTTTGTGTGCATGCTATGTGTTTTCTGACTCCCTCTATGTACTGCCCCTCCCTATTAAATTGTAAGTTTGTGAGATCTGAAACATGCTTTGTTCCCTATTCTCTCCCAGTACTAACAGCTGTGTCTGGTCCATCGGCACCCAGTACTTGGTGGGTGGGTGGATGGATGGATGGCGGGTGGATGGATAGATGGATGGCTTAGAGCAGTTGTTTTCTGTCTTTGGCTATACCAGTGGCTCATTCCCAAAGTGAGTTCTGCCAGCAGACTGGTGTGTGTGTGTGTACCACCCCACTCATCCCCAGGAGTCACTGCCCTGGTGTGTCTGTTAGTCAAATTAGAAGAGCATAGTTTTGATAAATTGCAGAATCAACACTTCAGCCCAGAGGTTATTTCGTGAGCGCAGTGATGGCTTTGGTGTCGCTCCTCAGGGCTCTGGCATCTGCTCCTCTTCCGTCTTGCATGGCATGGTCTTTAAGAAGGAGGTGGAAGGTGACGTGACGTCTGTCAAAGATGCAAAGATAGCCGTGTACTCTTGTCCCTTTGACGGCACGATAACAGAGACCAAGGTACGTAGACTCAGAACCTTCCAGTTAACGGTGAGAGCTGGAGACAGCCCTTCAGATTGGTACGTGATTCTAAAGTTTTGAGGTGGGGTTTCCTCTTAATCAGTGGATACTTTGCAATTATTGGAAAATCTGGGTTTTATTTTTATGTTTTTTTTTTAATTGATATTTTAGAGAGAGAGGAAGGGAGAGAGAAAGATCAGTGTGAGAGATACATCGATTGGCTGCGTCCTGCACCCCCCTACTGGGGATGGAACCCACAACTCGGTCGTGTGCCCTGACCGGGAATTGAACCAGGATCTCTCAGTCCATGGGATGACGCTCAGTCCACTGAGCCACACCAGCTGGGCTATATCTGGTTTTTAAAATCATGTTTTTTCTGTTTTGTTTCATTTTAATCCTCACCCAAGGATATTCTTCCATTTATCTTTAGATAGAGTGGGAGCGGGGAGAGAGGGAAACGTCGATGTGTGAGAGAGACATCGATTGGTTGCCTCCCACACGCACCCCGACGAGCTGGGCATTGAACCCACAACCCAGGCATGTGCCCTTGACCAGGAATCGAACCTGTAAGCCTTTGGTGTACAGTCCAACACTATTCTCTGAGCTAAACCGGCCAGGGCATTGACTTCTAGTAGAACTTATGCATTTGGCAAGTTAAGTGCTCAGTAAAAAGAATTCCAGTGCTTGTGTGCTGTTTGTTAATTTCTTGAAAAGAAGATGTTGAGATTCTGTAGCATCCTAAAACAAAAACATGCTAGTTTTTTAATTTGACAATTTTATTTTCTTTGAAGTGCAGGTTATGTGAATGAAGTTTATAGGTCACTGCTGACTTCATCTCTAGAATTCTCAAAATCTGAGTTGTTGATAATTTCTAAAATTTAACAGGTTTGGGTGGGGGAATTGGTCCTTCAGTCCACATTTTAGAAAATGTTTAGAACGGCAGCTTGTTTAGGTGCCCTGGTTGACACTTGGCAAAGGTCACGTGCTAGGACACCTGTCCAAAACACCCAAAAGCAAGGTATTCCTCTCACTTTTCCATTGAAGTGCCTGTCGAGAAAATGCATCTGCTTTGGGAGTGGGGAGTCTAGGAGAAGGCTGTTGCTGGTTTTTAGGTTTTATGTTCCGCTTCCTGATACATTCACGTCTGCTGTCACATTCCCTCCCAAGTCTTTATTTCTTCAATGACACGCTGCCCTGTGATTCTGAGCACGAAGGCAGCAGAGTGGTTCTGAGGAGAGTGTGTGCCTGTCCTGCAGGGAACTGTGCTGATCAAGACCGCCGAGGAGCTGATGGACTTCAGCAAGGGGGAGGAGCACCTCATGGAGGCGCAGGTCAGAGCTGTTGCCGACTCCGGTGCGAATGTCGTCGTCACGGGCGGCAAAGTGGCAGACATGGCCCTTCATTATGCGAACAAGTACGGCCTCATGCTGGTGAGGTGAGAGCTGCTGCCTTGTGAAGGGCCTTTCGGTGGCGAGACACCACATGCCTTCCACACCCTGTTTCTGTTTTGTTTTTTGTTGTTTTTTAAAGAAACATAAGGTGTTAGATCAGATGGCAGAGGGACCTAACGTAATCTAGGGGGACAGAAAACACTTCATAAGGAAACTTATATTTAAGCTGAAGGACCAGTCAACAAGGTTGTCATTTGAAGGAGGGAGGGAAGGGCATTCCAGGCACAAACCCAGCGCACAGTCTGTCGGAGTGTGGAGTTAGAACGTAACTTTCAGTCCATAAACACGTCACGAGGCCCCCTGGACCAGTGGTCTACCCGTCCCCCCTCTTCTCGCACCTGGGCTGACGTGCAGGCAAATCCCTGTGCTCTTCCTTTGCACAATGCGACTGCCCAAAGTAACACGCACATTTCCTGTGAACCCTCGTATTTTACAGTCTAGAGCCCTCGCCGTCTAAGGGGACTCAGGCGCTCAGCCCTAGGGTGACACCACGAACACCCCGTGGGCCGCACAGTGCGGTCTGAGCTCGAACGTTCGGGTCGGAAGTTGTGACTTGGGGGTACATTTCCTGTGCCGTCTGCGTGTTGTTCCGATAGAATTAAAGCTGCTCTTAAAGTCTCGGTGTTCTGGGGTTTTGTTTTTAAGGCTGAACTCGAAGTGGGATCTCAGGCGGCTCTGTAAGACAGTTGGTGCCACGGCTCTTCCTAGACTGGTACGTGTTTTGGACGTTAGCAGACAGCGGAGCCCATGTGCACTGGTGTTACAGCAGTCGCTTTCTTACAGACGCCCCCTGTCGCTGAGGAAATGGGACATTGTGACAGTGTGTACCTCTCGGAAGTTGGAGACACCCAGGTGGTGGTGTTCAAGCATGGTAGGTAGCGATGGTGAACATTTGTGTAGGTGTGGGGTGTTCGTTTTCTTCATTGATGCCCAGATGTATTTGATTCATCGACAGAAAAGGAAGATGGTGCCATCTCTACCATAGTGCTCCGAGGCTCCACAGACAACCTGATGGACGACGTGGAGAGGGCCGTCGACGACGGTGTGAACACTTTCAAAGTTCTCACCAGGGTCAGTATTCGAGGAACCTCGAGCTGGGGACTTGTGAGGCCCAGAAGCACAGTCCACAGGCCCCTGAGCATTCTGGGAACTGCAGCAGGGGGGCTGTGTGACGCCAAGCACCTGCCTTAAGATTTCTGAACTGTTCTTGAAGGGCAGTTAGTTTATGGTTGGGCTCCCTGAGCACTGTCTGGTGCCGTACCTGGACATGCACATGCGGTTCCGTTCTCCGCTGTCGTCCCTCTCCCCGTCAGGCACCAGGCCACCACGTTTCTGTGGCATTTGTGCTGAAGGATCTCAGAACAGTGCCTGACTAGAGGTCGTGGGGTGGAGTGCTGGAGTCTGAGGTTAGGAAACAGACTGCTTCCTAGTGACTTCTTCCCTGCACGCCACAGGATAGACGTCTGGTGCCCGGAGGCGGAGCAACAGAGATCGAGTTGGCCAAACAGATCACGTCCTACGGAGAGGTAGGGCTTTCTCTGTTTGAACTGACTTTCCTTCTTGTTGTTAGAACAAAATATATTAATAAACTTGTTTTTGCTTTAGACGTGTCCTGGACTTGAACAGTACGCCATTAAGAAGTTTGCGGAGGCCTTTGAAGCCATCCCCCGCGCACTGGCGGAAAACTCGGGGGTTAAAGCCAATGAGGTCATCTCCAAACTCTATGCAGTACATCAGGAAGGAAATAAAAATGTTGGATTAGATATCGAGGTATTTGAAAAAAACGCTGTGAACTTAAATTGTTTTATTTTGTGAATGCAAAACCTGAACACAAGTAATTGTGAAAAGAGTGAGTTCCGTGCCCCGTGTCGTTACCGTCCTGCAGGTGTGTAGGGCGGTGCTTTTCTCATGTGAACGTTTTCACGTGAGAGTTCAGAGTGCAGGAATGAAAATCACTCTGTTGACAGGCTGAAGTTCCTGCTGTGAAGGACATGCTGGAGGCTGGGGTCCTGGACACCTACCTGGGGAAATACTGGGCCATCAAGCTGGCTACGAACGCCGCCGTCACCGTGCTGAGAGTGGACCAGGTGAGTGACGAGGGAAGCTCGGCTCTTCAGAAGCCAGGGTCCGTGCGGCTCGGGTGTGTGTGCATGGAACTAGGTGGAGCACAGTTCTCCTCCCACCTTCACCCGACAGTGCTTAGGGCCCTAAGCCGTGTCTTTATTCTCAAACTGGAATGGGCCAAAGTGATCTGATGTATAGGCATAGCTCTCAGGCCCCTTTGAGCCTAAGAACCCCTTTGTGAAAACCTGTGAGAGGAAGTCCGTGTGCCCTGGTAAGGACTAGGAGGGGCACCGCAGACAGTGCGGGTCGCCGGCCTGCGGGGATTGGTGACGTGCAAGGACCTGGGTGTTTAACTCTGCTGCTGTGACAATTCTGTGTGGAGGTACTGCTAAAAGATTTAGAGGTGTTACAAATTATGGTATTTTTGTACTTTTTTTTTTTTTTTTTTGTGGCAAAGAGAAAAAGTAAAGACTGTTCTGGGTTCAGAGACAAGCCTCAGTTTGTAATTTTTTAAGAAGGTGTTTGCTAATAAACCTAACGGATTCATTTTCCTACAAAATTCTAGAAGTGGTTATTAAGCAATGAAGAATTTGTAAGTACTGAATAGAAAATTGTAATTCCTAGGAACTAAGTATACATCTGTTACGTGAAAATCATGCCCACTTAGTCTTGGGAGAAGCAGATGAGGTGGAAATTAGACAATCTGAGCTCAGTAAGGACCAGTTGGTGGTTTTTATAGGAACACAAATTTCATCTCAGTAAAAGGAAACACTTTTTTTTCCTATCACACGATGACCAGAGATGGACCTGGGTGTTTGTGCACTGGATTTATTTATTTATTCGGTGTTTTTATTGTTGACATCGGATAGTTTTCACTGAAAGTATGTATTTTCTAGTTTTTAAATAAACATAATGGAAGCCTAAGGAAATGCTAGTTCTAAAAGTTAGCATGTGGCTAAGAATAAAAAGGACCAGAGGAAGGGGACAGGAGGTGGTAGCAGGAATTCTAACAGGCACCTCCTTACCCCATCTCTGTGCATGTCCGTTACCCAGCAGCACAGTGGGTGCAGTAATGTGAGGGCCGCGTCAGTCCCAAAGGCGCTGCTGAGTCTCGGGCGTGAGCGGGATGAGTCCTTGACGTGTGCCCCTGGGAGACTGGGACCTGACAGCCCGTGCGACCTTCGTGACCCGTTTGTGTTGCTGTAGTGAACGTGTTCCAGGTTTCGTGTAGCCTGTGTTCTGAGACAGGACTTGCAAATGCAACTTTAAGCTTTGGATAGTGTGGGAGGGCTGGACTGATCTTTGTCAAATACTCATTTCACAAGTTCTCGATAGTCCACAAATCAACATCACCAACACTACTTAAAACTTGTTAAAAATACAAATGTTGGGGCCCACCCCAGACTCACTGAATCATGAACTCTGGAAGGAGGTCCAGCATTGTGTTTCAGGTAAGCTGTGCAGGTGGTTGTGATGCCCAGAAAGTTTGAGAACTGTTCTAGGTCCTTTTAAAAAACCAAGTTATGCTTCGATTCAGAAGTTACACTTAAATGAGTTTAATTCAATCTGAACTTACCCTCAGTTAGTAAAATGGTATTTCAAGAACTTAAGATTCAGATATCCTGTGGCAGCTTCTGAGAGAGGTGTGGGCTGTCGGGGCGCAGGGGTTAAGCGAAGACATTTCACAGCTGTGTGCTTTCAACAGAAGCCAAAACACGAAACATTTCTTAATACGGTTTGGGGAGCAGGGATACTGTTTCCCATTTGAGATGCAGACTGTGAGTTTGAGCTCTGCTTTGAGGAAAGCCAGCTAATTTAATTTAGTCTCCCAAATTTATTTCAGCCCTAAGCTGCCACCTCCTCCTCCTTCTCCCCCCCTTTTGTTTGTGTGTGTGTGTGAACCACTTTCAGTGACCATGAAAAAAGCTGGCAGGTGGACCTAAAGTTCCTACACCTCAAGGAAACTGGGATAAAGATGGTTGGCAAGACGAACCTCGTGTATAAATAGTGAGTCAGGTGCCAAGTTGTTGGATTCGTGCCAGTGGTGCATGCCAGTGAAAGAAAGTGTTCCTCACTTTCTGCCCGGTGGGTTATCGACATGGGTGTCTTGGAATAGATGGACGCCCTGCCCTGCTGTGTGGATGCTGTTGCTGTTCATGTCCAGGAAAGCGGGAAACACACACTGCTGAGCACCACAAACTTTTCTGCTGCAGTATTTAATTCCATATGATAAAATAGATGGCTTGTCTTGAGTCAGGTTTATAGAAAAATGTTTTTTCCTCCTTCTGAAGGTTGAATTTATAACTGTATTCTTGCCATTTTGTTTTGCAGATTATCATGGCAAAACCAGCCGGTGGGCCCAAGCCTCCCAGTGGGAAGAAAGACTGGGATGATGACCAAAATGACTGAGGGGGGGGTGATTTTTGCTGTAGGTGGAGATAGTAGCTGTAGTGCTCTAGGAATTGCCCAATGTTTTTCTTAAGTTAAGACGTGTTTGTGTTTGTGTCCTTGGCTGGACGATGCAGTAAACGTGTTGTCCTTACCAAAGCCTCACTTTCTGATGGTCACTGTCCTTGGATCTAAGACCTGACTTGACCTTGTTACTGTTACTGAACCTGGCTGTGGGACTTCGGGAACTCACTAAGTGATGGGGCCAGTTTCCAGTGTGTGTCTGGCCTGCTGCCTGTTGGTGCGTAAGTTTTATTGGAACACGACTGCTCATACATTTAGACGTTGTCGGCGCCGCTGTCCACAGGCACTGGCAGAGTGCAGTGGTGGTGACAGTGACCAGGTGGCCCAAGACGGAGATGTACTAATCTGGCCTTGACTGCAGGTCTGCTGACTCCTGCACTCGGTTTTTCAGTGTTTTTAGCACTAAGACTTGTTTCATTAGCAGTGGATGGTTTCTTGAATGGCTGGTTTGAAATACTCACATTCTAGTAGCGAAGTACAAAGATGCTTGTGATACAACTGAAAACACACCTCCTGGCGTACAAATTAAGTAAGTTTTCATAAAGTAGATCTTATTTTTCTTTAAGATCAGTAAGTTAACTGACATTATGGGGCATGTGCTACCATATGTGTTGGGCAACAAATTTTATACTGTTTTCAGTATTCCAAAGGAATATTGGAAACACTGTGGCTGACTGGGACCCAGACAAGCTCAGCGAGTGTTCAGAGTGACACCTTGTGACGGCACAGCGAAAGGTCACTGTCGAGGAAACCCTGCCAGCAGCTTACAGGAGTTTGCGGGCGTGTCCCTGCAGCTCTCAGGGCTGCGTTCTCCTCAGAAGCACTGGCTGGCTGGCAAAGGGAGCGTACTGGATGGTTTGCAGGCCCCTCCGGCATGCCTGCATTAAGGGGACCTGGTGCCCAACTCTTCAGTCCCGTGAATGTGGCCTTGGGTCAGTTAATTGCACAGAGCGGTACAGAGTTAGCCTGCACCCAGCCAGCTGTGCACACCCTGGCATCAGAATCACACACGTTTCTGCCAGTTCCAATCAATACCTGTGGTCATGAAATTCACACGTGTAGTGAAGTTTCCTTAGCCAGTCGGATGTTACCTGGTGGGGTAAGTCAATACAACTTTAAATGTTCTAAGTAATAAAACAAGTTTTGGGGTAAGTCAGTTTATTGGTGTGTTGTAACCACCACAGACACATGACCAGAGGGCTTGGTCCCTCCAGAACCTGGAAGCAGGAATGAAAACCACTCTGACAGTACAAAACCATGGTCCATCTGCAGGTATTTTCCCGTCAGTATTTCAATACACATGATTTCTTCTGGCATGGACTTAATTTTAAGTGAACATGATTTAGTCAGTCTTTACTTGTTTATTATCATTACAGCTGTTAAAAAAACTCAGAGTGTTCTCTCATAGAACAGGAGGTATGCTTGTGAGCTCAGGACCTGAGCTGTGGGCACAGCTTGGACATGGGTGTCGCTGATGTGAAACCACTGCCCTTTGGTCGATTCCATTTCAAAGTCTGTCAAGGAAATGGAGAAGTAAGTGTGAATGGAAAGATTCGAGTTCATTGTTTTTTGGTTTGCCACACACATGCCGAGTACCAGAACTGTGCAGGTCTCACCTTGTGGGATATCCCCGTGGAGAACAAGATTTGACAGGTGACTGTTGGCCATTCTCGCCTTGGCATAGGCGGTGTAGTGCCCGGACCTCATGGTGCCACTATGCTCCACGACTCCATACAGGGAGTACAGCACCCTGGTACTTTCCTCGGCGACGTTCTTTAGAAAGAAACAGGATTCAAATGGTAATAATCCTGGTGCCATTCATATACAGGGAACGGCAGGACAGTCTTACGCTGTGCAGAGGTCACCCATGAGTCTGCACTTGACCTTCTCCACCTTCTGAGTCAAGTCCCACTTGTTACTGCAAAGTGGCCATCACCATTCGCTAGAGACTTAACCACTTTCCCAGGTTTCTTTGGGAGTGTCGGGGTCAGATCAATCCTAAGACCTCGACTACGCATCCTGTTTCCTGCCCCAAATGGAAGTTAAGCCTGACAACCCTTGGGTCCTGCCAAAAACCACTGCTTACATTTCAAACCCCTCCTGGCGTTCCGTGAGGGGCATTCTCCAGCTGGGGCCGCCAACCACGCCATGTTCTCGCCAGGTCCTGACTGGCACCCCTGTCCTTCAGTGCTGCTGTGTATACACCCCTGTTCAGTGCCCCTAGTCCCTGAACTCGGTCCACTTCACCTCGAGTCCAGCTGCCCTCCTTGGGGACGTCAGTGTCTCCCAGTGACCCTCAGCACGGTCACTGCCATTCCATTCTGGCCTCATCACTCGGAACTGCTCAAATTCTGAGTAGTCTCAGTTCACAACTCTTCCATTCTTCTAATCCTCACTCACAGGACCCTCCAGCCTCATTTTCTCCTAGCCTTTCTCGGCCTCACTCCCAGGTAAAATGTGTGTCTCTGAGCTTCCAAATGTAACAGTAGTGCCATTGAGGTTACCTGAGAGCTTATTAGAGATGCAGAATCTCAGACCCCCACCCCACGTGGCCAAATGATTCCCAGGTAGCTTACATGTATATTCAAGTTCAAGAACGTAGATCATGTGTATCATAAATCATCTTCCACCCACACCAGCATCCAGTTCACAAACCCACCCAGACAGCTATTGCCAGGAAACAATTAGCATGTGAACTGGTAAATGCATGATTTTCTCCCTCGTCAGGTCTTTGGTGTGACTACCTAAGCTTGTCACTTGCCCTTGGGTAGCCTTTGGCCTTTGCAGAAATTGGGCCTGACTTTCACCTCTCCCAACGTCTCCTCCCCAGTCCCTTGTTCTTGAGAGCTGACCTCACCTCCCACTGCAGGACACTGAGGCTTACACAACGTAACCGCTGCTCAGTGCCCTTTCTCCCTGTCAGACTTAGTGTCCTCATCTTGGCCCTTCCTGCCTCTTCCAGGGTCTTCCCCAATCAAGTACCTTTACCTTCTTTTGTATCTTCAACTGTAGAGTCTCCTCTTGGCCTCCAAAACTACTTAAGTCTCCCAAACTTGGGGGGGGGGGGGTGTTCACAGATCTGCCATCTACCTGCTTTATCCCCAGAATCTCATGTCTCAATCCACTGAAGTTAGCAGCACTTGAAAACTGCCATGACCGCTATACTGTCTGATCTGTAACCATTGTCCAGTCTCCCTCTGATGTTCTGATGCTGAGGACACGAGCCCTTTCCTGAAACCTGAACACAGGACACTGGCATTGCAAGCAAAAGATGGATTCCTGATGACCTGTATTCAAACCTAGTCCCACCAAAGGCTGTTTACCCGCGAAAGTGGCCGTGGCCTATGAACACACTAATTACAACTCACTACCCACCAGCTCTGAAATACGTTCTTGGAAACTTAGATTGGGGAGGAGGAATTCCTGCCATTTCCAATTTCGTAGATGAAGTAAAACAGTATGTTTACATTGACGTACTGGAAACACTGCAGCCTCTCTGGCTCTCCAGACCGACCTGAGATCACTTCTATGTTCGCCTCTTCCAGCTTAAACTACCTGGGCACTGACGGCCAAATCCTTCCCTGCAGCCCCAGCCTCTGCCCTGGGCCTGAGACATGTCAATCCAAATCCCTCACAAACACAGCCACGTGAATAGCTCCAAAATGGCAGAAACTCCATGGATCGAAGACTGAACCCTTGACCCTCTCTCCACCCGCCCTTCTCCCTGGGTTTCCACCTCAATTTACAGCATTCCTTCTGCCCACATGCCCAGTCACTCAGCCAAACCCTGGAATCATGAGACCCCTCTTTCTGGGTCACCCTTAGCACCACAGAAAGGCCTCCACCTCATCTAGGCCAACTGACCACAAGTTTCGTTAATTTTCTCCTGCCCTAGTTTTAGCCCATCATCCACAGGCTGAACTCTCAACAGCCTCCCAGCTAGTTCCCCTGCCTCTAGTCATTTCCTCCAAGTCCAGCCTCCTGGCTTCAGCAAGAGCCCACGTAACACAGATCTGCGGTGACACCTCCATGTGCACCAATTGACAGCACAGCAAACAGGTGATCCATTAATGCGTCTGCTCTCCTTTAGTTCTGTGCCCTCAGCTCCCAAGACAACGTTCTGCCACAATAACGGGTTCAAAAAAATGAACTGGAATAATAAAGCTAACATTCAAAATGATTCATTACAGATCTTGAACGTATAAAGACAGAAATCAAAGGTCTACTCTACCCAGTAATTCTTATCAACCTCAAACTTATGCGAGTTGCTGTTGTAGGATCTGGTAAGATGGTTTCCCTTTAAAGGATTTTCCCAAAAGACCACTTTTACCTACCTTACATTTAGCGGTACAAAAAGGAGCCAAATCTAAGATTTCCGGAAATTTTATGTGTTTGTTAATCTTGCGTAGGTTAAAACCAGCCTGAAAAAGAGGAGTGAGTGAGTTAAGTTCTTTTGCTGCAGAAGCCATGCTCGCTAAGTCAGCCGCAGCCCACCCTCGTCCAGCTCCCTCTCTCCTGACGCTGACTGAGCTGGGAGATTGGCTAAGTGCTGCCCCTGTCAGGAAGCTCTCGATGGCCATCGAGAAAAGCCACATTAGACCCAAGGTTCTGGTGCTTAGAGCAGCAACAACAGAACGCTTCTCTGTGAGCACTCGGCCTGCACTCTGACAGTGCGCTGTTCACAGACCCACCAGGAGCCACGCCCACAGCACCCATAAGCAGGGAAACATTCTGAAGGCACTTGGGGAATTTGGAAGTGAATCTGAAACGTTTACTTCTTATAGCAACAGTCCTCCAGGAGAGATGGAGTCACCAAAGTGATGAAAATCCAGTGTCTTTTGATCAAATAAGGTACCACATGCAAAATATCACTAAATTTCTTAAGTGGAACATGTAACTAGTAAACTGGTCTTTTTTTTAAACCTAAAATTAAGGTTAGAGCAACATGCTAGTATTGCTAAAAAGAGCACCGCGAGTTCTGGTAAGACAGGAGGCACTGTGCCGAGTGTCCCCCCACCTGGACGTGCACCCTCGCCGACACGTTCACCAGACACTCCACTCCCCCAGCTCTCCAAAGTTAGGGTTAAGAAATGACAGAAAACCAAAGAAACTAGTATGCTGAAACATAACAAACAAAGCAGGTGTTACATGCTTAAAATACGTTTAGGTGACAAGGGGTACCTGCTGAAATCGCTTTAAATGAAGGGTGAGAACAGGAGGAGCGAGAGAAATTAGCATCTGCTTTTTGGCATTGGTGTAAACATGTTTCTTTTCACCTAAAAAAAGAAAAAAAGTATAGCACTGTGAAAATCACTATAGAACTCTAAAGCATTCAATCTGCTATAAAATTTCCAACATGGGCCTGGCTGGTGTGGCTCAGTGGTTGAGCCCTGCACCAAGAGGTTGCTGGTTTGATTCCCGGTCAGGGCACATGCCCAGGTTGTGGGCCTGATCCCCAGTGGGGGACATGCAGGAGTCAGCCAATTAATGTTGATGCTTCTCTCTCTCATTGATGTTTCTATCCTCTCCCTCTCCCTTCCTCTCTCTCTAAAAAATCAATAAGACATTTTTAAAAAGTTTCAAATATCAAAAGCCAGAACAGTAAACTTTCTGGAAAGGACCAGGTAAATATTTTAGGCTTTGTAGACCAAGACAAATCAAGGATATTTTGTAAGTATATATATGTAAGGTAAAAACTTCCACAAAATTTTACTTGATGGGTCCTGGCCAGTTTGGCTCAGTGGTCAGAGCGTCAGCCCACAGACCAAAGAGTCGTGGCCTCAATTCCGGTCAAGGACATGTACCTCGGTTCATCCCCTGCCCTGGTTAAGGTCGTGTGGGAGGCAACCAATCGATGTTTCTCTCTCTCTCTCTCTCTCCCTCCCTCCCTCCTACTGTATCTGAAGATGGATGGAAAAGTATCCTTGGGTGAGGATTAAAAAAAAAATTTTACTTGATGGAATTCAAAATACAATAAAGTATGATTAGGTCTACTGAAAAAGAGAATGTAATTACTATTGGAGAGATAACATTTAACTAATTGAGTTTCAAAGTTAGTGTTTTCTACCGTAAAATCATTTTCCAATATTTATGTATAAAAAACATCTCAGCTCAGAGGCCATACACAAACAGATGGCCACATTGGACCTGTGTGCTGTAATTTGTCTCCACCTGCTCTAAACAGAATTGCTATAAAATCAACACAATTTACTTTGTGTTGACATGCAAAGACATGAAAAGCTAGACTTTTAAATGTTTCGGCAATTCTGTCTAGTCCTTGGGTGTCCACAGTCCGTCCCACGCCCCCAAGCTGCTCCGGCTCCCCCTGAGGGAGACTGTAGGCAAGCTTTGCTCCCAGGGCCTCACACTGGGCATGTCCCTTCAGTCCCTGAGGAAGTAAAGTGCGGCTTCCTGGGAGCAAAGGAGGTGCGGGCCATCCCAGTGCTGGCGGGAAACTGAGGAAGCAAAGCAGCTGTCACTACCCGTCAGGGTCCTGCTCTGGTAACAGGCCAGAGGGACGATTTATCCACAGGGAAAGTGTCCACAGGCAAACTGTTGGGAAGCCACTCCAATCAAGTCAGGCTTCTCCCTCTTCCTTTAGAATATGTACACGGAAGAGGGAGCTTTATGATGCCATCCAAGCCCTGACACAATCAGAACAGGAGTGCCCCACTGACGCCATGTGGCACGTGCCCCAAACTAACTGCTTTCCAAGGGACCTGATACCTTTCAGGCTCTCCTGCGGTGCGCTGAGCTGTCTCCGGGTGCACACTTCACACAGCAGCTTGTTTGCATCTCGGAGCTTCTCATTCTGGGTGAACTGATACAAACAGTGTTGTATGGAACCCTCGTCAACACTGGACGCTTCCCTGTTTGCAAGAGCACAGAACGCAGTTTCTGGGTCTTGGTTCACAGACTCATACACCGTGGTCTCGGGTGCGGGGCTGCCATTCAGAATCTTCAGATGTATTTCGTCAGGGTGAAGAACAGCATCCAAGTTCAGGTTCCTGAAACCCCTTGAAATATCCGCTTCCCCACCACCCTCCTCTTCCAAGCAGGCGCCGTTGAACTTGCCCGGACATTCGGTGGGAGATGATGACAAAACCTCCAGGTTGTTGTCCACGCTGACGTTCTCCATATCTACGTCCTCTGTGCATTTCTGACTGTCAGGTACACTTTCTATCATTTTCTCTTGGCCATTCAAGTCTTTCTGATAAACACAGTATTCTTTATTTATAACTTCCTCTTGTGAGATATGGTCTGATTTAATGTCTACTTCTTCCTGAACTGACATTTCAACCTCACATACATTATCTTCAGGATGGTCAAAGGTACAGATATCACTAAAATGAAGAACTTTTCCTTTATTTTTCTGTTGCCTTCGCTGGTTCTGTGTAAAAAGCATAAAACATTTTTTTTTTTTTTTAAATCAAGATAGAGGAAGAGAAAGCAGACATGTACATCAGGTTCTCCTGCTTATTAATCAAAAATAGGTTAAGTTAATAAGGAAGAGTTCGTTCCCAGAATTGATCCTAAAAGTTCATTTACTATCAGGACTCAAATAAATTATGGAGAAAAGTTCTTTAATTGAAAGCAGGAAAAAAGCATCACCAATTATCAAAGAACTGTCACACTGGGGCAGATAAAACGTGGTGTCTGTTGTCAGAGTGGTCCAGGCAGAGAATCCAACTGGTCCACCCTGGAGTGACCTTGATGACACTCCTAGCTCGGGTCGAAGTTGCACTGAGACAGAGTGAGAACAGCGCTGCTGTGGACAGAGGGATGGAGGGAAACATTCCGGGACAAATGGCCCCAAGTCAAGGAAGAAGCCAAGAAGCCCCGAGCGCAGAGAACAATGAAGAACTTTCCACTTGCGTCTATTTCCGAGCAGAGGGGGAAAGGGCGTTTTGTCAAGAGTCCTGCTGGGAGACGTGGGCCCACGTCTGGGCTGTAACTGCAAGGAGACCCCCGGGAGGCCGATGGGACAGCAGAGGCCGGAGGGCAGCACTCAGGGTTCACATGCCTGTGCTTCAGTAAGAGAAGCTACACGTGAGAGAAGAGTGGGGTACAGATGTCTGATAGAACTGTACCCCTGAAACCTATATAGTCCTATCAACCAAGGATTATATAGGTTCAGTTAGAAAAAAGAAAAGTGGGGAAAATATAAGCAAATACTCTGACAGAAACATAAATGACTCTTAAACATAAAATATGCTTAACTTCATTTACATTAAAATAAATGGAAAATAAACTGCACTAAGTTACTGTTTCCCATCATCAGATGGCAGAGATCCGAAGTTTGAGAACACACTGCTGTTGAGAACAAGGACAAACAGCGTCTCACGCGTTGCTGGTGGGGTATAAACGGTACAACCTGTGTGGAGGGCGACTGGGTAACAGCTTTCAGACCTGCAAAGGCAGTCCTCTTCTCATGTGTGCTCACTGCATTTCAGTCAGCGACAGGCCACATATACCACGGTGGCCCCATAAGATAACAGAGCTGAAAAATTCTTATCGTCTAGTGAGGTCGTAATAAAAAGGTTGGAAAAATCACCAAGGCTGTGGTTGAGAGGCAAACAACTTTGCCCTGGGTGTAGGAGAGGGTGGCATTAAGGGGATCCTACACGTGGCCCCTGAGGAACTGACCAATGAGGAGGTGTTGGAACTGAAATAGGAACACAGAACTCGAGAAAAAGCAGGAGAAAAAGGGACCCCCAAGAAAATTCACAGTGAAGGGCTGAGCAGAAGCTTTTGCAGAACTCAACAAGCTCCTTAGAAAGATTGAAAACATGGAGCCCCACACCGCAAGAGGTTCGTTCATGCAGAGGAGCGTCCGTGGTGCGCACCTGCCTACAAGCAAACTGATGGGAAATAAATCAGTAAACCAGCCGACCACCAGGGACGTGTTTCTGAGCAGTGACACCCTCAGGAACCTCAGGCAGGTCCTGCAGGAACAGTCCAGGAGGGGGCGCTGTCTCCGTGGGACATGGCGGCTCCACGTGTCGCTGTCCCTGAAGCCCTTCCAGTGGGACAGGTGGGGAGGGAGAGTGATTCCGATGATCCTGACCCTGGGGGGCCCTGGCTGGTGTGTGTGGTGGTGTTTTGTTTTTCATTTATTGATTTTTGTTAATCCTCACCTGAGGATATTTTTCCATTGATTTTTAGATAGAGTGGAAGGGAGGGAGGGAGAGAAAGAGAAACATTGACGTGAGAGAAACACATTGACCGGCTGCCTCCCACACGAACCCAACCAGGACCCAGGACTGGGGACCAAACCGCAACCAAGGGACGTAACCTTGACCAGAATTGAACCCACGACTTTTTGGCCCGTGGGCCGATGCTCCACGCTGAGCCACACCAGCCAGGGCTGTGCTTACCTCTCACACTGCATTTCCCCTGCGCCTTTCCTACGCTTACACAGGCACACAGACACAAGTGTCCTGTGGTGGCCCACAGTGCTCAGTGCAGGGACATGCTGCACAGACCGTCTAGGTTTGGGAAGCACACTCTATGGTATCTGCACAATGCAGTGGCCTGCAGTGCTCAGTGCAGGGACATGCTGCAGAGACCATCTAGGTTTGGGAAGCACACTCTATGGTATCTGCACAATGCAGTGGCCTGCGGTGCTCGGTGCAGGGACATGCTGCACTGACCCTCTAGGTTTGGGAAGCACACTCTATGGTATCTGCACAATGCAGTGGCCTGCAGTGCTCGGTGCAGGGACATGCTGCAGAGACCCTCTAGGTTTGGGAAGCACACTCTATGGTATCTGCACAATGCAGTGGCCCAATGACTCATTCCTCAGAATGTACCCCTGCTGTTAGGCGAAGCCCAGCTGTTCAGGGTTATTCACTAATGCAGGGCCATCACAGCAGCAGAACACCAACGACCTGAGCCACAGAGAACGGTAAAGTGAGCTGCGGTGCATCTGGGAGATGGACTGCTGTGCAGCTGTCCCTGTGTCCTAAAGTAGAAACATCTTCAAGAATCTAAGTAGAAACAAACAAAAAACCAAGGTCCAAAACCATGTGTCTAATTTTTAAAAGGAGATAAAAATATATGTGTATTCAATCACACGTTTTTCCCAAAGACACTCGAGAGGACACACGAACTTGTGAAGTGGTTGTCAGTGTCATACATGTACAGGGGTGCAGGGGACTTATAGTGTACACATTAATATATATATATTTTTTTAAATATGATTTTATTGATTTTTTTTTTTGAGAGAGGAAGGGAGAGAGAGAGAGAAACATCAATGAGAGAGAAACATCGATCTGCCTCCTGCACACCCCCTACTGAGAATCAAGCCCAAAACCTGGGAATGTGCCCTGACCAGGAATTGAACCGGGTACCTCTCAGTGCATGGGACACGACATTCAACAAACTGAGCCCACCGGACAAGGCTCACATGAATATATTTTAAAAGTTTGAATGTCAATGAAAAAATAACTCAGAAATGTTAAAAATGAACTAAACTTTTTAAGCTGTCACAAGTAACACAGGATTTTTACAAAAGCACCACCTTTCCTTCACATGTCCTGGAAGAAACTCCCAGCAGAGCACAACGAAGGAAGGAACTCTGGGACTGCCAGGTCAAAGTGCTGTGCAGGAAACGAGACATGTCTACCATGTCGATTTGACTTCACACTCAGTAGTTCAAAGTACAAAATCAGACCAGTGTGGTCTCCTCCCCGCCCTCACCTTGGCTTGCTTTCTGGCTTGCTTCTTGGCTTTCTTCTGTGAGTGCTTACTTGTTCCCGATGGGATATCATTTCTTTCTTTTATGTAACTGTCGTTATCTTTTTCTTCCTCGCTGTCTTTATCTTCTTTCTCCATTGTCTTTTTCAGGTTTTTATCATTTATACTTTTCTTACCACTCTTAAAATATGAAAAGAGTATGGGCCAAAGATAAAATTTTACAACTACTATTAGGCGAAGAGATTTCATGTTACCCAAATATCTTTCTACTCCTACTGTACACTATTTTCCATAATGTTTGAAAACATATCCAGGACAAAATTCATCCACCTCAGATACCAGAAAGCAGTCTTCACCTCCTGACCACACAGACACACACACACACACACACACACACACACACACCCATGCCAGAGCCAGAGAAGGAGCTGACAGACTGCATCAGACACATGCCGCAACAGGGTGCAATTCTGTCCATTTCTAAGTGCACTTTCTGTTCACACGTGATTTAATTGTCCCAAAACAGGCATTTCTTTTATTCATTTCTTTCTTTGCATGTAAATGGCAGTTTTGGAGAAAGAGAAAATAAATTTGTAAGACTTTAATCACTAAGTAACAGTGATTAAAGGGGCCCCTAATTCACATTAAGTTGATTAATGATTTATCCAAAACGCAAACATTCTCTTTTCTCCTGCTACTGCTAGGAAACAAATTAATACGGCTGAAAACTAAGACAGTCCACATCAACATTTATGAACCTACGACTGTAAGGGATTTGTTGTTAGTCTTAAATAATGAAAATAAATACTAACTTTTAATATAAGGAAAACTAAGTCCCTACATATAAACTAATCAAGTTAACTATCTATAAAGAATTCCAAAAACACCCTTTTTTCCCCCAAAAAAACCCTTTTTTCCAAAAAAAAAAGTATTTACCCCATTCTTTGTTCAACTATTTACAATTTTTCTATCTCAAATAATCTAAGAAAAAATATCCATGGGATAGTAATGTACACACTTGGAAAAGGTAACAAGGCTTCCCCATAAAATCTAACACAGCAAAAAAAATCTACTTAAATAAAATGAACTCAATAGTCTTACCTGATCATCTAAAACTGGTAGAGACAAGTCAAGGAAAGACTCATGAACCAAGGAGACCTTAACCAACCAAAAAAGAAAACATGAAAGGAAGGAAAAGATTCACTGTAAACATTATACAGTAAGATCATGGGGTGGGGTGAGGGTGGGGTTTAAGCTTTAAAATAAAGGCTAAAGAAAATGAAACAAAAAACAGAGCACTGAGAACTCTGGGTTAGGGAAGCAAAACAACATGTTAACTAACTTCTCCCAATGTAAGAGTGCTCACAGGTCCAGCAAAGAGCTGTGCACACTTGGGTCGTTCCACAGTGTCTGATGGAGCCAGACCTTTCTGTTTTGAAAGCAACAACTGGCAGACTGCATCTCTGCACTGTCACCCAGCACGACCTGGACTCACCGTTCTGCATTCGTCACACATGATCGTACTAGTCAGTTCACCACCAAAGATGCGGTCCACAAAACTTGGCACTGACTTTTTCTTTTCATAATCTATACAGGGGAAAAGTATGTCAATTACACTTATAAACGTAATTAAATAAGCTAAAACTACTTATTCAACCTCTCTAACCCTAAAATTTTGTTTTCAATTTCCTATCTCAGACTGTGCTTCTCTAATCATAATTATCATAACTTATTTTTATGCTACAGTGAGCCACACACACTGCACTGCTGAGCCTAACAAAACGTATGAGCATCACATCTCATGAGAAAGGAGAAGTTCTCATCCCAGATGCAGCCGGTGGAACACAGCCCACCAGCCCCGTGAAAGGAGCAGACAGCGAGGTGGACGGGCCTCGCGCTCGCTCCAGCCCCAGCAGTCTGATGCTCGGCAGCAAAAGGGAGACAGCGCATGTGACTTGCTTTGTGAACTCCATTAAATCAAAATAGAACAAAACAAACAAACAAAAATCTTCAGGAAAATGTTTCAGACAAAATTCTCCTTTTATTTTCCTATGTTCCAGAAATAATCTTGATAAATTTAGTATAAGGTGACATAATTTTACTCCCTGATCTCCCCTTTTTCTAAATACATGAATGTATATGCTTTACTCAAATAACATGTCAACTTACACAGCACACATTTGTGACGGACAGTGACAGCAGGAGGGACTCCGCTACCAGCAGCCCTACGGCACCAGAGAGGCAAAGAGCTGCCACGTGTTGATCCTAAACTGTGGTTTACATAAAGCAGCCACTAGACACTTGTGGCCATTTAAACTTAAATTAACTGAAATTAACTAGAAATAAAGAAGTAGCTCCTCAGCTGCATTGATCCCATCGCAAGGGCTCAATGGCCAGCATGCGGCCAGCGGCGACTGCAGCCAACAGAGGAGGTCCGTCGTCGCAGAGAGTCCCACGAGACAGATCAATGCCAAAGCTTTACACGCCACACAACGGTAAGAAAGAAGCTGGCTCCATGATTAATAAACCAGCTACTGACAACTCACACAGACAAGTGTGATTCACTTATCATTGCTAATTAGAAGTCTAAACTTTTGAAAAATAAAATTGTGATGTCACCTTAGCTCTAATTCTGTAAATGTCACTATAATATTGCACAAAAAGAATACACCAGAAGTAAATTTTCCTGGACTGTCCATCTGTGAAGTGCTGAGCAATGTGCAGAAACCAGTGGTGCTGACCGGGACGGGCGGGCGGCTGGGGTGCACAGTGCGTGGCAGCATGCTGCCCTAGGGCACGGGGGTCAACTACAGCGGTTTAGTTCGAAAAGTCAGACATTACCTTTAACTTTATTTTTTAGTTCTTCATCCAATTTTTCAGTAGAATTACCAAATGCTTTAAGAATTCCTTTACTCACTCTCTAAAAGTAATAAAATGAATATATGCATACTATTAAATTAAAAATTTTATAATTATTTTCCTTAGAAAATATGTGATCAAGTCAAGAAAGTGATCAAGAATTAGCTCACCAAACTTACTGAATAAAAATTAATATTTCTAAAATCACATTTTCAAAATTAATTCAAGAAGCTAAAAAGAATTATACTTAATCCATGAATAAAAGCACTGTCTTATCATTTCAAGATTTTAACCTACTCAAACCAAATCTTTTCAGAACATGCCCATCTCCTTTGGAGAGACCACTGAACACCACGTCCCAGAGGCAGAGGCTACAGAGCTACAGGGAGGACTCCAGCACTGACAGCCCAGCGCCACCCTCACCGGGCGACCCTGAACCAGGCGCTGCGGCTTCCTGCATCGTAGCTCCAGAATCTAGGAGTGAGGGAATGACAACAACGTCCACCTCAAAGAACGGTTGTGAAAACTGAGTAAGGTCACTCATATAAAATACTAAGAACAGTGCTTGACATAAACTAAGAGCAAAATAAATATCAGTTGTTATCACTATATTACTATTATTAATTATAGTCACATCCCCAAATACATTACTTCCCATCCTGGCAATTAACAAAAAGTTCAAAATGCAACAAGTGTTCCCTGACTCATACAAAATGAGTGACTAGACGGTGAGTCCTCACTTAACGTCGTCAGTAGGTTCTGTGTCTTTAAGCAAAATAACAATAACGAAACTAATTTCACCATCAACTAATTGATATAAAGAAGATTTAAGGCCCAGCCGGTATGGCTCAGTGGTTGAGCGTCGACCCTGCACCAAGAGGTTGCCAGTTCAATTCCCGGTCAGGGCACATACCCAGGCTGTGGGCCCAATCCCCAGTGCGGGGCATGCAGAGGGCGGCCAATCAATGTTCTCTCTCATCGATGTTTCTCTCTCTCTCCCCCTCTCCCTTCCTCTCTCTCTAAAAATCAATAAAGAAAAATAATAATAAAAAAAGAAGAGTTAAGTGCTAAGGCATCTCATCAATGCTATAACAAAACAACATCATTCATTATTCAAGGACCACTGTGCTTTCCAGATTCAAAAGCTGTGGGGAGTCACACTCAGAATCACAGGGAGGGCGCTGCGGCTGGGAACTGTAGCTCTCGGGGTGTGGGCCTGGACAACAGAACCCTGAAGAACAATGATGTGGGAAACGTCATGCAAAACAGAGCATCATAAAAAGGAGAATCATTTCACTCTAATGACTACAACATATTGGCTGAAAAGGCTGATGTAAAAAATTTTTTTCAATCTAGTGGCCTCAGTAACTAGTTTTCATTGCTTTAATACCCCTTAAGATACCAAATGACAGACAAGTCAGTGAGACGAAGTTACAAATATGCTCACTTGGTGTTCTTCCGCTCTCATTCCATCCAACAAGTATCGAAGCAGCTCCTGGCTGTCTTGCTGCTGGTAGCCTTTAAAGCGCACTGCTCTACAGAAAAAAGAAAAATAAAGGAAAAAAAGAAAAGCAACGATGAGTCTACTAAAATACAAAACTCTTTTCACAAAATCTTAAGATCATAGCTCCACTCTTGAAGTGTTGTAGTTTCTCAAAATTCTTGTTTAGTCCAACAACACTCGCGGCAGATTTCATTTTCACCGAAGTTAAGGATGCTTCAGCGTGTGCACTGGGTTGGCGCTAGTGCTACGGGCTGTCACAGCATCTCTCAGCACTGACTGGGCACCGAGGCACCAGCCACACGGATACTCACTTCTTACAGACCTGGGAAAAGAGCTCCTTCGGTGTCACGACTCCTTTTTTGGTCTCTTGCATCTCACTGAGAAACTGGCTCATGGCCAACGTAAGAGGGCCCGGAGGCTCCAGGTTGATTTCCAAAGGCTCCTGAATATGAGAACAGAAGATACTTTCTTCATTCTAGTTTTGGAATCATTTATTTTAGCAAAATGTAGCTAGTCACCCTATACTGGCAATGTGCCTGACAGGGCTGTCCACTTAAAAGTTCAAAATGCATATCAAAAGATGCAGAACACACACACACAAAATTTTTTTTTAAAGATGTAGAACACTTCTGGTCAAAGACTGTTTTACGAAGAATTCAGTTCTACTGTTTTAGTTTTAGATTATCAAGAACTTATACTGCCCTGGCTGGTTTGGCTCAGCAGTTAGAGAATTGGCCCATGGACCAAAGAGATCCGGGTTCGATTCCAGCCAAGGGCACGTGCCTCGGTTGTGGTTTGTCCCTGGCTCTGGTTGGGGTTGTGCGGGTGGCAACCAGTTGATGTGTCTCTCTTGCATTGATGTTTCTCTCTCTCTTTCTTTCTTCCCCTCCCACTCTGTCTCAAGATAAATGTAAAAATATCCTTGGGTGAGGATTAAAAAAAAAAAAAAAAGAACTTATATTACCTAAGAAGCAAAAGATCTAAAGTAAAAGTTATGGTAAAATTTATTTGGCTACACATTTGTAGGCCAAGGGCTTCACAAATATCCACAACATTCCCAAGAAAGAAGCCAAACACTAGAGTATAGCAGACGTGGCAAAGAAATAGCAAATAAACGTGAAGGCCCCTTTTACTCTCTATTGGTCTGAAATTATTTAACTTGGTAGCCTAAAATAAAACAGACAAGGTGAAAATGAACACCAATGCTTTAAAATAACTTAAAATATGGACATTCACAGAAGAAAATTACTGATTATAAAGAAAATTTAAAAGTACATACTGTTAGTGCCAAGTCAGGTGGTTCAATTTTCACAATGGTTCCAGACATTTTTACTTCTTTTAGTAGTTCTCTAAGCACCGGTGTTTGTGACAAATTCTGGAATGTAGGATGGAAAAGGAAAGTTACCTAAAGACAAATCGATCCATTCTATCAAATCCATTTTATCAAGAAGTCACTACCAACATGCGATCTTTATCGTCTCCATCCAGGAAACAAAAGGCACTGGGTGCTCGTCTCCCCAGTCTCTGCTCATCAGCATTTCTGTTCCGGGCACACGCAGCTCCTGGGAGGGCGTTCTCCCAGCACCCGGCCACCACCACGGTTCTCTCACCACCACGTACCCACGTGTAACTAGGGGTCTGTTTCTGGACTGGGTTAGCCCATGATCCCCCACCCAATGAAGGGCAGTTCTGTGAGGGCTGGGGTCACGTTTGTTTTGAGCCTTATTGCACCCTTCAGCACAATGTTTTTTACTGGCATGCAAAGTAAGCATTTCCTTGAGTTTTCTTTGAAAACAAAGAAATAAATTACTTAGGGGGAAAAAACTCAACACTGAGTAACAAAGATGGAGACACTAGAAGCTACGGGAGGACATGAACACTGGCACCTGCATAACTGCGTTGAAGAAGCACGTGTTTCCCAGGTTACTGAGTCCTTTCACAGCTATCTGAGAGGTGCACTTCACGGGCGCTTCTTTAGCCAGGTTTTCCTTTTTTTCTCTCTCCTGTTCATTTTTACTCTCCTTTTCTAATTTTTTATTTTCAAGTTCAATGTTACCATTATCTTTTGCTGTTTTATGAAAAAAAGAAGAAAACATGATTTAGCAATAAAAAATATTCAAAACTGATGTGAGCATTAGTCTGACAAATGAAACCAAACAGATCCTTTTTAGCATAAACCCCTCTGTTAATGCACAAAGGGTTACTACAAGTGAGCACACCTTACCTGTGAAACTGGAATACAGAGCAATCAAGTAAAGAGTGTGGACACGAAATAAAATTTATGAATTCCGTGGGTCAAAAACGAATCCTGAAGTTAGGAGCAAACAATTCTGGCTCTGTCAAAGATACTTCTGTGATTGTAAACATCTGAATAAGCTTAAAGCTAAGGATGCATACCAACTAATTAATTTAATTACACTTGAAAAATGCCTGAGAAGTATCTGGCTTTAGAAGGACTTACAAGCACTTTACTTCTATATCATCCAAACAAAAGTAAGTTCCGTCTAGAGCAGGTCTCCTGTCAGTCCCTGTGCAGGGCATGGGAACAGGCATGACTGCTCATCACTTAGTCCAGAGTCTTCATCACATCTGACTAGATAATTTCTCAGATTTCCTTCTAATTCTAACACCTTAGAATAATATGTATTTTCAGTTTTACATCCTTAAACCAAAAACAGCTTTATAGTTTAAAATCAACCATAATTAATGTCATTCAGCTACATGCAATGTTGGCTAGTACAGTGAATTACTATCAGCAGATATGTAAATCAATATTATAGTGTATATTAAGAAAAAAATGATTTTTTTACCTGATTCTGGAGTTGTAACACGGGCTTGTTTCTTAACATAGTCAACCACCTGACCCAGTCGGTTTGAACCACAATACTGGACCTCATCATCACATAGGTAACACCTGTGCCCAAAGACCACAGAGAAGACAAGTGACAAACTGACAACCAAAAAGGGAGCAGATTATGATTCCTGGAATCCAAAATGCGCAACCACCAAATCATTCCACTAAAGAAAATGAAAACAAAGCATGCACGTTTCCTTGAAGAAGACCGTCTATGTTAACTCTGGTTTACCGTTAATAAGATTAGCCCAAGTTATGGCTACATATAAATACTGTGAAAAAAACAAACAAAAAACCCCAAACAAACATTGTACTGAAATGACTACTTATAACTTTAAAATCAAAAGTTTTCTTTATACATATTTCAAAGTACAAACCTACATCATCAAAATTAATACATTTTAGCCTGGCTGGTGTGACTCAGTGGTTGAGCATAGACCCATGAGGTCACTGGTTCGATTCCCCGTCAGGACACATGCCCAGGTTGTGGGCCCGATCCCCAGTGGGGGGCGTGCAGGAGGCAGCCCATCGATGTTCTCTATCATCAATGTTTCTATCTCTCTCTCCCTCTCCCTTCCTCTCTCTATAAAATCAATAAAAAAAATAAATTTTTAAAAAAATGAACACATTTTATAATTCACAGAGTTCAGTAAACAGTTTTAAAGATGTGAAAATTTGTTTTAATGATGTTAAAATACAGTTGGCCTGCCCTGGCTGGTTTGGCTCAGCGGTTAGAGCGTCGGCCTGCGGTCCAGAGAGACCCGGGTTCAGTTCTCGCTAAGGGCATGTGCCTCGGTTGCGGTTTGTCCCCGGCCCTGGTTGGTCGTGCGGGTGGCAGCCACTCGATGTGTCCCTTTCACGTCGATGTTTCTCTCTCTCTCTCTTCCTCTCTCTCCCTCCCGCTCTATCTGAACAAAAAATGGAAAAATGTCCTCGGGTGAGGATACAAAAAAATAAATAAATAAAATACAGTTGGCCTTCGTTTATAGCGGTTAATCAGTTCCAGACCTTACCACGACAAATGAATTTCCACAAAGTAGGATTCTTTATTTATATACAGTCATCCCTCGCTTCGACTTTCGTGGCTTCGATAGAGTGAAGTTGCGAAAGTCAAAGCATGAAGTGGCGAGGGACGACTGTATAGGAAATATACATACCAGCCTGACATTTATTTTCATGCAAATTCACTGCCAAAGTTTTACTATGTTCTCCGTTTTTCTGTAATTTATTCTTAGTGTCCCAATTTTTAAGCTAAAAACAACCTACCATGTGCTTTACAGTATCACAAGCAAGAGAAAAGGATGAAGGTCCCTAAGTCTCCTACATGCTACAGTTTCTGTGCTTGAACAAATACAAAAATGTTAGCTTTCTAGCTCCTTAAATACTCCAAACACCTCCATTCTCCAGTATCAGAAACAATTCCCCGTGAATGGGCACGGAAGCTGAAACTCACCACACACTCCAGTTGTCCAAGCTGAGGACCAGACAGTGGGGCTCGGATCGCGGTGTCAGATAGTGCTTCAAAGCATGCTGCTCCTGCGAGTTCCTGCCGCAGCCCTAGGGAAGCACTGTCATAAATCTCAAGGCCACAGAAATTCACCCAAAGAGGGAAGAATTCATAATCTGTGATGAACAAGGAAGTGGCTCAAGAAACTCTGCCATTCTTACAATTTTGAAAATAAAATGTTGGACTCTAAACCCTTTCCAGTACCGACCAAACAAGGCTAATGCAGTCGTTCGCTAGGTCTGGTTTGGACTCCATATCGACTTCCTAAATAATATTTTCCTAACCTTTCTTCACATACATATTATTTCAGTTTAATGTTCCTAAAACAAAGCTCTGTTCATATACTCAATGCAAATATTATAAATTGCTCTTAAACTTCTAGTCAACTACCTGATACCCTCGGACCCGAATCTTCCTCTCCAGGGTTAAGGCCCACCCTCCTCCTGTCCGTGCACCATCTACCAGCCAACACTCAGCCCCTTTAGATCAGTGCCGTTTTGTCCCTGTTGTCCCTTTAGTCTTGGAACCCTTTCCCAATACCGCCACTGAGCAAGTCTTCAGGATTTTCTTCCAAGGCTACCTCCTCCCAGAAGAATTATGCTTATCCTCCCAGATGAAAAAAAAAAAAAAATTTTATGTTGTTCCAGTAAATACACTCCTACTAAATATGGTATAAATATAATCTGTATTTTCACCATATTTGTGAAATACGGTGGCATTCCTTATTTGCCTTGTAACATTCCTTATTTTGTGCCTTATGTTAAAATTGTTAATGTTTACATCTAGTCTCTCGTGAACTGTAAATCCTGAAGGCACAATAAATAAGTTTATCCTTCTATTATAAAAAATAACTAGCAAAGGAAGGTCAACAAACATTAATTCAACAAGTAAATGAGAGATTTTTATCTACAAGATCTAAAGTCTTATTCGTAAAAGAATACAATGAGGGTCCTGCCTGCAGCTGGTAAATCACTGCTAAGAAATACATCTGGACTGTGTATGTCTGGACCAGGCCAGCTCTCTGGACTGCCTGCACTACAGTAATGTGTACTGTTTGCAGTGTAACTAAAAATATACTGTGGAGGGGAAATATTTGCCAGGGCTTCTACTTCTTTAACTATGATATGAAACACTACTGATTTAATTAATCCCACTCAATATTTAATTCTAAAATGAATTAAATTTGATATTAATTAGAGAATTATAATACTTTTGGAGATCAGCTAAAACATAGGAATGAAATGAGTTGTCTTAAGACAGCAGAGGAGAATCACTTGCTAACAGTGCAAAAGAGAACTAGAGTGGGACAAACAGTAATCATTAACACTGACACTAGGAATTTAAAAGGTAGCAAAATAAATAAAATATATAATAAGAAACATACTCTGGAAAATTTGAAGTAGCAAAATATATTCATTCTCACCATATGTATTTAAGATGTTCAATGAAAACCTTTCAAATACAAAAAAGTAAATACGTTCTTCGCTAACAATTTTTTAAAAATTGTCTGACCACGATGAGATGTCAATATTCGCCTATCAGAAGGATTAAAAAAGAAAAAACTGTGACTGTACTAAATGCTGCAAGGACGCAGAGAAAGTGCATCACTCACACACTGCTGGTAGGAATATAAAATGGCTCAGCTACTCTGGAAAACAGTTAATTATCACAAGTCCCAGCAACTGCCCTCCTGCACACTTTCTCCAGAGAAATGAAATCTTAAATTCACATAAATACTTGCACACAAATGTTCATAGCAGCTTTATTCATAACTACCAAAAAAATGGGATCAGCCCAGAGGTCCTGCAAAAGGTGAACAATCAAACAAACAGTGATAAAAATATACCATGAAATGCCACTCAGCAATAGAAGGGAACAGATGTGTGATACACAGCTTGGATGTATCTCTGGTGATTATGTGAGAGAAAAAGCAAATTCCAAAATATTGTCTACTGCCTGGTTTCATTTATATAACATTTCTTAAATGACAAAATTTTAGTCTGGCTGATGTAGCTCAGTGGTTGAGTGTCGACCCATGCACCAAGAGGTCGTTAGTTCGATTCCCGGTCAGGGCACATGCCCAGGTTGTGGGCCCAATCCCCAGTGGGGGGGCATGCAGGAGGCAGCCAATCGATGTTCTCGCTCATTGATGTTTCTATCTCTCTCTCCCTCTCACTTCCTCTCTCTAAAATCAATAAAGGAAAACAACAACAAAAAAAAAACAAAAAAAAAGTTAAAAAAAAAAGACAAAATTTTAGAAATGGAGAACAGACTAGTGGTTGCCTGGGGCGGAGGGGAGGGAGGGCAGAAGGGAAGTGAGTGAGGTCATAAAAGGACAACAGAGAAATCCATGTGATGTTGGAACCACTCAGCATCTTAACGTTGGTGGTGGATATAGAAGTCTATCTGTCTCTCTCACACACCCACACACACACTCTCTTCTCTCCTTCTCTCTCTGTCTCGAAAAAAAGTAAAACTTGGGAGATGTCTTTAGATTGATGGATTGGCCCTGGCTGGTTTGGCTCAGTGGTTAGAGCATCGGCCCAAGGACCGAAAATCTCAGGTTCAATTCCTGGTCAAGGGCACGTACCTGGGTTGCAGGTTCAATCCTGGCCCTGGTCAGAGTCATGTGGAAGGCAACCAATCAATGTGTCCCACTCATATCGATGTTTTTCTCTCTCTCTCTCTCTCCCACTCTATCTAAAAATCAATAGAAAAATATCTTCGGGAAAGGATTAACAAAAACAAATAAAAATAAAAGTAAAAAAAGATCGATGGATTGTATCAATGTTAACATACTTGCTGTAATATTACATTAGTTTTGCAAAATGTTACCACTGGAAGGAACTGGGCAAAGTGTACAGAGATTATCTCTGTATTATTTCTTACACTGCATGTGAGTCCATAATTATCTCAATAAAATTTCAATTTAAAGGACAATGAAAACATGGTCTCTACCTCATCCTCAAGCTTCATGACAGGCCTGGCTAGAGGCCCAGTTTCCTAACATATAACCCTCACTTGCCACCACTAAGGGTGACTAACACGCCCTGACTTCCAGTACCATGGCACACCTGTGAGCTGTTCTGCCACCCAGATACCCCCGCCCACAAGATCATGGCACTCCTTCTCCCAGCTGCCAGGAATGTGGCCTGCTCACAGCTTACAGCTCAGTCTGTCCATCCCCAGGAATGATCCTAAGAAAAAGGGAGCTGCCTTGGCTAAGGGTAGTCCCCCACCCCCCAGAGGCAGCCCACATCCAAGGACTGGTCTATGCATAGGCACCAAGGCCACACTTCCTCCTGAGACCAGCTGAAGCCTTGCAGCTCTGTGTCTTGCTCTCTTTCTGCCTAACCCTGCTTCCCTCAGTTTTCCTGGTGAGAACACATCCCAGTAAACCACCTAAATCCCAAGTCTTAGTCTCAGCACCTGTGCCCCAGGGAGCATGACCTGTGCTAGCTGGCACCCTACTTACCATCCTGTACTTGGGTAATACCTTCTACAAGTTCAGAGAGTTTATAAAATCCCACATTGATCTAAATCTAAGCATACCTGATGGCCACATTTAAGACACAGCCAGACTGAAGGGTTTTCTTCCGTTTCTTCTTCAGATTTATCTTTTACTTTGTTGTCCGTCTTACAATCTTGGCAGACATTCCATTCCACATTCACTAAGGCCTTTCTCAAACTGCTCTGTTCCAATCCTTTTCTAATGTGTTTGCACACAGGTTCTATTAAAACAGATAATATGTGAGTACATGAGGTAATGCACACCTTTCTTCAGAGAATCTCAAAGCTTACACTTCATTTGATCTTCTAAGATGAATTTATTCCATATACAAATTGTTAGATAACCTGAAAACTTAAATTATTTGATATTTGAATATGAGTTGATTATGTGAGATTTTATTATTATTATTTCTAATTGATTTTAGAGAAAGAGGAAGGGAGGAGGGAGAGAGAGACATTGATGAGAGAAAACATTGACTGGCCGCCTCCTGCATGCCCCCTACTGGGCATTGGGCCAACAACCTGGGCATGTGCCCTGACCTGAAATCAAACCAGTGACCTCTTGGCAGATGGGTCAACGCTCAATCACTGAGCCACACCAGCTGGGTGAGATTTTATTTTATTATTTATTTATTTATTTATTTATTTATTTATTTAAATCCTCACCTTGGGATATTTTCCCATTTATCTTCAGATAGAGTGGGAGGGAGGGAGGGAAAGAGAGAGAAAGAGAGTGAGAGAAACAGACATTGATGTGAAAGAAACACATCGATTGGTGGCCTCCCTCAGGACCTTGACCAGGGCCAGGGACCCAACCGCAACCGAGGTACATGTGTGGCCCTGACCGGAATTGAACCCATGACTCTTTGGTCCTTAGGCCGACGCTCCAATCACTGAGCCCAACTGGCCAGGGCATATGTGAGAGATTTTATACAAACTTGACATTTTGCTTTTTTTGTAGTCCTAAGGGATAGTCCACTATCCCAAATTCACCTCAATTTATTTAACTATTTCCTTTAATTGAGGCCTTTTCTTGTATTTATTATTCTCTTTATTTTAAATGTTTGTACAAAAGATCTTCTGTATAGTCAACAGGCCCGGCACTGAGACAGGTGCCAGGGCAACTGAACCAACCAAGCCTCATCTCTTCTCACTGAGGAGCTCACATTCCGGCAGAAAAATACATACATGCATAGGAATCCCCAAAGCATGTGACAGCAGTACAAGAGGAGCAGGTGAAGGTCGCCGAGTTTCACAGCTATAGAGCACAGTCAACAAAAGCTGCCACGTCTGCGCAGTCTTCAAAGACAGTAACCAAAATAAAAAATTCTCACAGTAAATACTTACTGTAAGCCTGAGACTGCTCAATGTTTTGCACACATTACTTCATTTAATCCTCACAACTGTTCCAGCAGAAGTCACTACTGTCCCCAATAACAGATGAGAAAACTCAGATTTCATGCCCAAGGTTACATAGCTACTGAGTAGCTAAGCCAGAATTTGGACTGAAGTCTTTTTTACTTTGTTTTATTTTATTTTTTTTTTTATGCCTCACCCGAGGATACCTTTCTACCTATTAGAGGATAGAGTGGGAGGGAGGGAGAGAGACAGAGAGAGGGAGGGAGAGAGAGGGAGGGAGAGAGGGGGGAAGAGAGAGAGAGAGAGAGAGAGAGAGAAAGAGAGAGAAACATCAATGTGATAGAGCCACATGGACTGGTTGCCAACCTAATGACCCCACCAGGGCTGGGGATGAACCACAACCCCTTGTAGGAACCACATACCCTTGACCGGAATCAAACCCGCAACTCATCGGTCGGTGGGCCGACGCTCTAACCACTGAGCCAAACCGGCCAGGGCTCTTTTTTTTTTTTTTTTTTTTTTAAATTCACACTTTAAACTATGACCTCAGGGAGTGAAAACCATCTATCTGAAAGGACATACCCCAGGAACAAAGGCATGGGGTATAAAATGTAAAGGTGCATGCTGTCTCCTCAGATGGCAGTCACACGTGTGTAAAAGCAAGCAGCTGGACCTGAGACTGAAAAGGCTGTTGGGACCAGCTCAGTAAAGGGCTTTGAAAGCCACTCGAAAGGGTTTCAGTTGTTTCAGGGACCCAGGCAGTTTAGAAAGTAGTCAAGTGGCACAATTAGCTTTATGTCTAATGAACTTGCACCAAGAGAATATACTTGCAGCCCTGGCTGGTTTGGCTCAGTGGTTAGAGTGTCGGCCCACAGACCGAAGGGTCTCAGGTTTGATTCTTGGTCAAGGGCATGTGCCTGGGTTGCAGGTTCGATCCCCAGCCCCAGAGGCAACCAATCCATGTGTTTCTCTCACATCGATGTTTCTCTCTCCCCCCACCCCCTCTCCCTTCCACGCTATCTAAAAAAAAAAAAAAAAAAAATCAATGGAAAAATATCCTCAGGTGAAGTTTAACAAAAAAAGAGAGAAAGAGAGAGAGTATATAAATGCTAATGAGATCATGTGAAAAGGTACTAAATCCCAGTAAGCAGTCAAACAGACACAAACTAAAAAGATAAACTTTTCAACTAGCAAACCAGCAAAGATTTTTACAAATGATATTAATCAGTACTGATGAAGGTTTAAGGAAACGGGCACTTCAGTATGCTGCTAGGGGGCGTGTTAGTAAAACATTTCTGGAAGGCAATTTGGCAACAGAACCAAAAGAATCTTGAAAATATTTATACCATTTAATCCAACAGCTCTACTTCTAGGATCTGTATTAAGAAGATAACTGAATGTGCACAGAGATTTAGCTACAAAAATGTTTATTATTGCTCAATTCATAACAATGAAAAGTTAAAGGTTACCTAAATTTACAATACATTATCTGAATAAATCATGAAATTATGCACCCATGGTCTCTTTCATCAATCGAATAATCGTGCCATTACAATGTTGAAGACTATTAAATGACATGTACTAGATATAATCATTAAATTAAAATGCAAATTACAGAACAATAATGTACACTTTGATTCCACTTTTGCATCCCATTTAGGGATATAAACATAATTTTAAAGGTTCAATTGGTGACATATACCTAAAGATTCAGAAGAATCATCAACTGGAACGATTTTCCCCTTTGTCCGTTTCTTTCCCATGCTGGCACTTCATGGATTACTTACAGACACAAAATAATCTGGAAAACAAGATAAAGTTAGCTTGATAAAAAACACGTTCGTTTATACTTTTCTAAGAGACAGTAATAGAACTCAGCCACAGATTACAAGTCTATCATACACTACAATTTATACACCATTCAGATATATCATGTAGTTTTCAATAAAAACTCTGAAGTAGACAGAATAGATAATATTACTCCTGTTTTATAGCTTAGGAAACTGATTCTTAGTAAGGTTAAGAGGTTTTCAATAAATGTAAAGGCCAGGAGAGAACCTAGGTCTTCTTCTACAGATCTCGAAGAGTCCAGCACTTGACACAATTTGAATTTAACTTCTCACTACATAAATGTGGAATGCTGATGGCACGATTTCCTTCCCTTCTAAGCTACATTTCTTAGCTCTGCAGTCTATGCAAATTGAATTGATAATTTATCTAAGAAAAATTATAAATAATTCTGAAAACAAACTAAAGGGAATTAGAAAATTTGCAAAATAATTTCAAGGCCAAATACAATAAAAACTGATACACTGTTCTGCATTTTTTCACACCAGGATTTCCTATAGACATTATCTGATTATTTACATCATGAAATCAGTTTGAAAGACTAGGATAAATCTAGCTGCACGTCAGATCTGCACCTCCTTTGTCAACAACTCACAATTAGCAAAGAAGTGCTGAAAGAACATACAGGCCTACCTAACTTTAAATAATAGTAATGATTTTGAAAATTTGTATTTAACATACATTACAATAACTTAGTGTCAAAATCACTTAAATGTCTATAATATTTTACCTGGGATGCTTACTAAACTTCTGATTGCATTAGTGGAAAGTGAGACTTGGAGCATGTTTTGAAAACACTTCCCAATTAATTCTGCTACTTACAGTATCCTGTGTTAGAGTCTTACACGTATTCCTCTTTTAGCTCTTAATGTGTTAGCGTAATTAAAGTTAATTCAAAAAGCCCTGGCCGGTTTGGCTCAGCAGTTAGAGCGTCGGCCTGCGGTCCGGAGAGACCCGGGTTCGGTTCTCACTGAGGGCATGTGCCTTGGTTGCAGTTTGTCCCCAGCCCTGGTTGGTCGTGCGGGTGGCAGCCACTCAATGTGTCCCTTTCACGTTGATGTTTCTCTCCCTGTCTCTTCCTCTCTCTCCCTCCCACTCTATCTGAACAAAAAATGAAAAAATGTCCTCGGGTGAGGATTAAAAAAAAAAAAAAAAAAGATAATTCAAAAAGATCTATATGAAAAATTAGTGCCACGTTAAATAATTATTAACCTTTCCAAAGATAATCTAAAATGTAACAAGTTTCCATGTTTACAAAGTAAATGAATATGCTAACAACAAAAGAATACAAAGTATACATGTGTATATATAATAACAAGGTATGCCCTGGCCAGTTTGGCTCAGTGTTAGAGCTTCAGCCTGAGTTAAAAAGGATCTCAGGTTTGATTCCCAGTCAAGGGCACATGCCTGGATGGTAGGTTCAATCCCCAGCCCTGGTCAGGGTAGAGCAGGAGGCAACCAATTGATGTGTTTCTCTCACATCAATGTTTCTCTCTCTCCCTCCTTCCTTTCCACTCTATTTGAAATCAATGGAAAAATATCCTCTAGTGAGGATTAACAAAATAAATAAATGAATCTTTAGAATACAAGGTATGTACTTTTTCTTGCCCTAAAGATAACATTTAAAATAATTTATCTCATCTGGAAGTGTAGATTTCAGGGGGAAAAATAGCACTCAAGTTCCCGCCTCCAGTCAAACTTCCTCTAACCTTTGCTGCATTCTGGCACCAGATACACCTTTCACTGATGCCATTTCCATCACATCACTCTCTTGATTGAAAGCATCTAACAGTTTTCCAGTCCACATTCCTGAGCCTTGCACTCACAGTCCTTTATAAATTGTCTCCAGTGTTCTGGCAATCCTGACTCTCATTACTTCTCAAAAAGAGCTAGTAAAGCTCGGTGGGCATGGCTCAGTGGACTGAGTGTTGTCCCATGAACCCGTTTGATTCCCAATCAGCGCCCGTGCCTGGGTTGTGGACTCCATCCCCAGTAGGGGGCGTGCAGGAGGCAGCCGGCCAATGTTTCTCACATCGATGTCTGTGTCTCTCATCTTTCTGTCTCTGCTTTCCTCTCTCTCTAAAACAATAAATAAAAACATTTTTTAAAAAATAGTAAAATGTAAATTACATGGTGCTTTTGATCTTCAAAGCCCTTTCATGATCATCATCTCACTTGCTTTCCACAACAACCCTTTAAATGGAGTATTTCGCTAAAGGAGGTCACTCAAAAACACGATGATGAAAGATCACAGGGCGTCAGAGATGGAACGAAAGGGCAGATCTTTCTTTCCCATTTGCAACCAATTTTGGGTATCCTCCGCTCCAAAACACCTCGCCTCTGGTCGCTAGCGGGCACACATTTAACCTGGACAGCTCTAGGAAAAAATAAGTGGTTTAAAGCATTATTTCTGAATTGCCTATAGCATTCAACTAGGGTTAGGTCCTCAAGAAGTACTTCTTGCATGGAAATAGCCGGCAGACAAAGGACGATTACCAGGTGCAAAGGTATGTAGGTAAGAATGAAGCAGCCAGGTCCCCGGGAAGGGAAGAGCGCGCAGGGAACCTGAAAACCGGCTGCAGCTGCCGCCGAGCGCGGCGGGGGCACTTCCACGCTGGGGAAAGAGCGCCGGCAAGCGTTTGACAGCTGTAAAGGGCATCCCCTAATGAGTCCCGAGGAGCGAGTACTGTGGGCACCTCAGCCGTGAAACATCGATAAACCGTGTGAAGTTTGGAGGCGAGTCTTCCGATGACAACTAGCGAAAGGACTCAGCGCGGGACTCCCCACCAGGCGCCCCTGAGCCCAGCCCCTCCCTCGGCCGCCGGGCCCCCGGCCTGCTCGGGGCCGCCGCGGACCGACGCGTCCGCAGAACCGTCAGCGGGGCTCAAACATGGCATCAGGTTTCGCGTGACGGACGCGGCTTCCCCTGCGAACCAGCCCGTCCCCGCCGCTGCCAGCCACCCGCGGGCGCCGCGGGGCCCACGAGTCGAGAGGGGCGCAGCTCCCGGAGGTGACAGGACAAGGAGCCGGGGCGCCCACGGTCGCGGGCCGAGGCCGGGAACCGCGCGCAGAGCGAGGGGCCGCGGGGAAGAGAACGAGGCCGGCAGGAAGGTCGTGCTCCGAGCGCGGGGGCCACGCGGGCGCCTGCGAGTCAGCGGAACCGGACTCACCCACAGCGGTGGCGCCACAACCGCCCCGCTCACGGGCCTGCGGAAGCCAGCGCCGTCTCCTCCGCGGACGAGGAGCACGCGCCAGGGCGGAGGCCAGAGCGGCCTCCCGACAGCAGCAACTTCCGGTGCGCGGCATTGTGGGAAGTGGCTGTGGCCGGGGTTCCCCGGCGCTGGCACCGTCTGCGCCGGCGCGCGGCTCGCGCCGGAAGTTCGGAAGCTGCAGAGCGGAGGAGTCCGGTCGCGAGTGAGTTTCCCCGCTGGGGCGTGACCGTGGGGTGTTTGCCTGCTCGTGAGGGTGGGTGCGGTGGCCGTCCGCGGTGTGCCGCCCCCGACGGCACCTCAGCCGGACTCGGGGCGTCGGGAGGCCTGCTCAGAGGGCACCCGCAGTTTCAGCCGCGCCCAGTTCTGCGCCAAGTCCGCGGCTTGCGGGAGCTGCCCGCGCGCGCCCCGTCCGCTCGTGCGGGACCCGTGTGCGCCGAGCGCCGGGTGAAGGGTCAGCGGGCCTGCGCGCCCGGGTCCGGTCTGACACAAACACCCCAAGGCGGGGAGGAATCCCAGGCCAGAGGCGGGAGCCCACGCAGCACCGCGAACACACGCTCGCCCTTCCCGGCCGCGGGGAGGGGCGCCCTGCGCCGCCCGCCGCCTCTGCCCGGCCTGTGCTCCGTGGTCGGCGGCTCCCAGGGCCCCGCTCGCGCCGCGAAAGCCTCAGGCAAGCGGCCGGGCGAGCAGGGAACGCCGCGCGCTCCCTCGCCTCGCCGTGTTTTTCTTCTCCCGGCGGTTTCAGCGTCTGGGGCCTCCCTTGGCTGCCGGTGTTTACGGCCCCCCACGCGCCCCCACGCACACCCCCACACAGAAGCGGGCGAAGGGCAGCCCCGGAGAGCTGGGCCCGCCTTTGTCAGGTCGTTGCTGTGTCTGTAGCACCTGGAACCGCCCGTCCGTGGAAACGAAGTGCTTGTGCAGGGATGTTCATAGCGGCCTGGCTCCTAGGAGCCCAAGACGGAAATAGCCACGTTTCCGAGAAAAGAATGGGGACGGGTGTAGTCACACGGTGGCAGACCGCTAAGCAGTAAGAAGGAACATACAAGAACATGGATGAATTTGTGAAGTATTCTGATACACGTCTCACACAGAAGCACCTACGGTGTCGTTTCTGCCCGTGGAGTTCAGAATAGGCCAATGCAATGGAAAGCCAGGGCCGTGGCTGCCCTGCGGGGGTCGGGGGCACTGTGGGAGGAGCGCGAAGAAACGGGGGTGCTGGTAGCGCCCCATGGCTTATCCGGGTTTGAGTTACACAGGTGTGTGCGGATGTCAAACCTCAGCAAATAATGCATTTACGGTGTGCATTTCACTTTTACCTCAAAAGAAAGAAAACGTTTGGATGCTAACGTCCATGCTGAAGTACTTAGGGAGAAGTACACTAATGTCTGCAGTTGACTTTGAAATGCATGAGAACAGGAGTGGTAGATGGATTAGATGTATGAGAAAGCTGGGAGGCTAAAATGTCATAGTGTTGCCGGCTGGTGTGGCTCAGTGGTTGAGAATTGACCCTGCACCAAGAGGTCGCCAGTTCGGTTCCTGGTCAGGACATGTGCCTAGGTTGTGGGCCCCATCCCCAGTGGGGGACATGCAGGAGGCGGCCAATCCATGTTCTCTCTCATCGATGTTTCTCTCTCTCTCTCCCTCTCCCTTCCTCTCTCTTTCAAATCAGTAAAGAAAAAAGTTATTTTTAAATAAAACGTCATAGTGTTTAGGTCAGTTTCTTAACCTCAGTACTCTGCACAGTTTGGACCAGCGGATTCTTTGTTGTGGGGTGTCCTGTGCACTTAGTAAGTGGGGCAGCACCCTGGATCCCAGCTGTTAGGTGCCAGAAGCACCCTCCATTGTGACCACCCAGAATGTCCTCAGACTTTACCAAATGTCCCCTGGGGAGCACAGTTGGCCCCTCCTCCTTCCCTTGAGAATTGCTCCTCTGTTTCACTGTAAAATTCTCTGAACTTTGCTGTCTGCTGGAAATTTTTCATGGAAGTTGTAGAAAAACTAGATTAGGTAATGAAATTGAAAAAATGCCTACAAAACAAGTAGAAGATGCACCTATGAAGATCCATGCACTAAACTTATTTTTGTAAAATTTAAAAAATAAAATTTGAAAGTTAGCAACCATCACTGATAGAGTGAATATCAGTGTTCACAAAATATCTTACTGAAGATTCCTGAAGTGAATATGTAACACAAAGAGAAAAGTGCATTGCCAGAATTTAGATTGTGAAGAAAAACATTTCTAATCATACTCGGGTTGGAGTCGCCTTCAGACTGGCCTTTTATCTGGGACACATTTCTGTGCATGTGCAGGGGCCTTCCTGAGGTCACCAAGCCACCATCCCTGCTCACCAAGCCCTAATGCCCTGCTGCTCAGTGCAGGCAGATCTGGGACCCCTGCTGCCCGTGGAACCCCGGTCTGCACTAGACTGGGGTTCCCACATATCTCCGCAAGTTCGAATTTGAGGAGGGTTCCTTTAACGGACCATTGACCCAGGAGCAGTGCTGGTTGTTCTTATCCCTGACTGGCTGCAACTGGCTCGTGCCAATGGGTTAAAATAAAAAATGCAACTGAAAAAGAAAGTGATTGGGCCAAGGAGTCCCAGTCCTCACGGCACCCAGGTCAGAGACCTGCACTGTCAGTGCAGCCAGGAAACCCGAGTCACAGCACCGAGAGCCCATGGCTGGAGGTGAGTCTTGGGGGGCTCCCCACTTCAGCAGCTGGTCTTGAGTTCTGGGCACTCAGGAACGTGGTGGTGCCACCTACCCGTGCTGCACACTGTCCATTGGTTAGAGCCTACAGTTCCCCTGCCTGGTGCATGGGTCCCCACCCCACCGCCGTCACCAGCCCTAGGGCAGTGAGTGCGGGCCCTTCATAACTCAGTGAGACCCCTCCGGTGGCCTTTCATATAAGTCAGGATACAAAAGTCCTGGCCATGTGTGAGTCCGACATAAACTGCCCCACATTTCCTCTCTAGCTTGTCTCCTAAAACCCTGCCCCTCTCATTGCTGCAGCCACCTGGTCCAGCGTCCTGCCTCAGGCTGGAACTGCCCAGGTAAACACAAGGCTCTTCCCGACAGACCCTAACTCAGAGGCCTTCCTGACCACCCCCCACTTGCTCCTTAATCCTTTATACCTTTTCAGTTTTCATAATAGCTATCCACTGGACATGTCATGGTCTCCTCCCACTAGATGAAATCTCTATGACAGCAAAGATTGTTTTGTACTTTTGTTCATTTTTGTTGTAATCTTAGTGCCAAGGACAATGCTGGACACAATAGTTGCTCAAGAAACACTTGTTAAATGAAGAACCAATAACAGTGACAGCAGGCACTTTGATAGCCTGTCCTCTATTGCCAAGCAGTGTTTTATGCAGTTTCCACACACACTCCTTCAGTCCTCACAGCAGCCCTGTCATTCCCACTTTGGACATTGCGAGACTGAGGCACAGAAATGAAGCCACCTGCCTAAGGTCACAGTTGGTAAGTGGCATGTGGCAGTCTGGCAGGAGTACACACTTGAAAACTGCTATGATCAGAAGACCAGCATGAATTTATTTCCTCTAATAACCACCAATGAGTTGTTTCCTAGCGTCCTCAACCCCAGAACACTAGAAAAGATGTTTTTGTTATTCTAATAACTCCAGGATTTAAAAAAAATATTTTTTTCCTTTATTGATTTTAGAGAGAGAGGAAGAGAAAGGGGGAGAGAGAGAGAAACATTGAAGAGAGAGAACATCAATTGACCATCTCCTGCATGCCCCCCACTGGGGATTGGGCCCACAACCTGGGCATGTGCCCTGACCGGGAATCGAACCGGCGACCTCCTGGTGCGTGGGTTGATGCTCATCCACTGAGCCACACCGGCCAGACTAAGTCCAGGAGTTTTAAATATTTTTGGAGATTTTTTTTAGTAGCAGCAAATGGTTAAGTTAGGATGCCAAGTGAAAACAGTAGGACATTAAAATGATATGAGATCACTAGTTAGTAAAGAAAACATTGTGTTTAAAGGAGGCAGGAGTATATAGCTCTAATAGTTATTTGAAAAGGATTCATGAAGATGGTACATAGGCTTGGTAATTAAAGTACTTAAATTGGGGCTGGATGACAAACCAGGAATTCCTGATCTGTGTAGAGAAGAGCTAATGTCATTAGGTCTGGAAAAAGTGTTTCAGGGCTCTCCTCTTAGAAATTCATGGCGTATATTGCATCTAACAATAAAGACTGGGAAGCCACACCCACAGAAATGTGCGCATATAATTAATTGTCCAAATGTGGTCACTTGTGTCTAAAATGAATACTAGATCAGTCAGGACAACAGGATGACCCATGGTTACCCCAAAGAAACTGTTAGAACTTTGTGTCACTGCATTTCAAGAACTTATTTAAACAGAAGATACTTTGTGTAATTTTTTTCCCAGCATGGCACCGGCACCGGCACCCTGGACTTCAGTTGAAAACACACTGGCGTTAGGAATGCTGTGGTGTTGGCACTGATTTACACTGATGTGTACAGACAGCCCAGCGTGTGCGAGAAGTCTTCATGTGTTCCTGACTCGTGCCCAGTTAATTGTAATGCTCAACACCCCATCACATTTGTCATCCCCATAACCTTTGATGTGTTTTGACAGGATCCATTGCAGCTAATGATCTGTCACCTGTGAGTGATTCACATTTCTTTTTCAGTGGAAGAACTTCTTTTGCTCTTTAAAAGGACTCTACAGTGAACTAATTAAATTGTTGAGCAAGTACCATTTTCTGATATTAAAGAAACGACCCAAAAATATTGGATGGAAAAAAGAAAACTTGAATAGAGAGACATGTTCCTAGAAGGTGTGATAGTAGACCACCCAAGGCAGCCTGTTGGGAGTGGATCCTCTCTCTGTGCTGGCATTTCCTGCTTCTGTGTCTGAAACTAACAGCCAGGCGGTGAACAGGGGTAAATGCACTCCCCTGGGTAGCTGTCAGGGTCATTGGCCAGCTTGCCTTCCCCTGTGGCACTCCAGCACAGGACTCCTTCCTCTCAGACTGCAGCACTGTTGCCCAGTCACCGGTTACATTCACTTCTTTCTAATACAGTTGGTGCTCTCTTGCTTGTCTCAGCACATATCTGTTAGACACTACGTACGGTCAGTGCAATGACAATGTTGAGCACAAGTTGATGGCGAGACATTAGAACCAGATTCCGGGTAAGAGAACGCAAGGGTCTGGAAGGAAATAAACACACCCTCACCTATGAAATTGTGTAGAGATTCTTTAATAAAGGGGCTATTTATAAGGAGGGGCCAAGTATAAAGGAACCATGACTACCCCTAGGCCTGAAAAGTCTGCAGAAGACGTGGTCTTTAGCCAGTTCTGGTCACTGTCAGAATCCCACCAAAGCAGAGAAGAGTGGAAAACTACCATGGACTCTCTCCTCCCATCCTCCCACCTCCTGCCAGAGTATTGGCTGAACCCAACCACAAGAAAGGCAGAAGAGTCGGGTGCTGTAGGCTGTGGAGATCAGCTGTCCAGAGGGAAAGAAGGGCCAGAATGGGTTAGGGGACAAACAGAAAGTAACTAGCACAAGAGAAAATAGTCCAGCCCTGGCCCATATGGCTCAGTGGTTAGAGTGTCCACCTGCACACCAGAGGGTCACAGGTTCAATTCCTGGTGAAAGGTATGTACCTGTGTTTCAGGTTCCATCCTGGCCTCAGTCAAGGCACATGTGGGAGGCAGCCAGTCGACGTGTCTCTCTCACATTCATGTTTATCTCTCTCTCCCCCTCCCTCCCTGCCACTCTCTCTAAAAATCAGGTGAGGATTAACAAAAAAAGAAAGAGAGAGTGAATAATCCAAATCATGAGCCTCTGAATTAGGCCTTGGTAGTTGGGATTGTGAGGAAGGGACAGGCTCAGGTCTGTGCTACTTTTCTGTGCTCTCTGGCCTCACAGACCTTTCTCCTCTCCCCACGGTGCCTCCCGCTCCACTTGTCTAAGTTGTACCCTTCTTTCAGGGCTCGACTGGGATCCGCCGCCTTCGCCAAATCTTTCCTGGGGGCCCGTTTCATTGATGGTGCCCTCATCTGACTCCCTGTGATAATGCCTATACTGGTCAGCTAACACCAAGTCTTTTTTCCTTCATTGTTCTAGATCTCATTTGATTTATATCCTGATCCTCAATCCAAATAGAAAGTTCCAGGAAGGGATGATGGGTGAAGCTCTACACACAGTTGCTGCTCGATAACCCTTTACCAGAGGACAAAGAATTTCACGAGGATGCCACTAACCTAAATAGTGGTGTTTGATTCTCTCTGAGGTGAGCCATGTTCTCCTTTATCGCAGTGGCATTGAGCTTTCTTTTCAGAAGTGTAACCTTTTTTTTTTTTCTGTGAAATTTAGAAGTACTATGGGCTAATGACGAAACTTTAAGTGATACTGAAACGTCTGAATTGGAAAGTACAAGTCCATCTTCCTTCTACCCACATTCAGCCAACTATTAATAGTTATTTCATTTGTCTCAGAATGTCTCGATTTCCCTTTTCACTCCTGAAGGATATTTTCACTGGAGGTAGTATCGTGGGGTCATCTTTCTCTACTTTCAGCACTTGAAAAATATTATGACTCTTCCTTTTGGCCTCCATAGTTTCTTTTCTTTTCTTTTTTTTTACATCTTTTTAATATGTTTTTATTTATTTTTTAGCGAGAGAGGAAGGGAGAGAGAGAGAGAAACATTGCCTCCTGCACGCCCCCCACAGGGGATCGAGCCTGCAACCCAGGCATGTGCCCTGACCTCGAATCAAACCGGGACCTCGCAGTCTGTGGGAGGACGCTCAATCCACTGAGCCACACCGGCTGGGCAGGCCTCCATAGTTTCTGATGAGAAATATCCCCTTATATGAATTGTTTTTCCTCAAAGCTAAGGTTCATTTATCTCTTGCTGCTTTCAAGATTTTTTTTTTTTTTTTTTTGGCTTTCAGAAGTTTGACTATGATGTGTCTTGATATGGATTTCTTTGGGTTCAGCTTCTTGACTTCGTTTATGCCTTTTGACACATTTGGAAATTTTTCAGCTCCGCCCTCTTTCTCCTCTCCCTCTGGGACTCCAACGACATGACTTCTGTCAGGTCCGTTATAGTCCCATGAGTCCCTAAACCCTGTTTGAATGTCACACACAGACACAAAACACCATAAAAAGATGATGTATTAATAATTTTTTTAAAAGGGAAGTATGTAAAAGTTAAACATCTGTATGGCAACTTCCTGGAATGCAACTTGGTAATATCTACCACAATTTTACAGTTGTACCTGTTCCAACAAGCCATGTCTACACACTTATCCTTGAATATACAGTATTCACCAAACTAAATATATATAAGTTCATCAAACTGTACGTATAAAAAGAACCTCTATATAGAATTGTTCAGAATAGCAAAAATGTGGAAACAACCCAGATGTCCAGGGTAAAGAATGCAATGAGTTATGAGACATCTGCATGAGCCAGTGACCCCCACTAGAGAGGAGGAGCGAGACGCTCTGTATGAACAGTGAACAGAGCTCCAGAGCGTAGCTGGGGGAAGAGGGGTGGGAAGGGGCAGAGATGTATGTATCGACCCCTTTGGATAAATTTTAATCATGTTTATATATCTCACTCTCTCTACATATATTTATACATTATACCAGCATATATTTTCCATATATGTTCATGCATAATGCTTAAAAATTTTTTAGATACAAAACACCAAAAACTCTTTGCCTTGGATTGGGGACTTGGGTAGGTAGGGGAAGAGACTACCAGCAGAAAAATATTATCTTAATTAAAAAATTTTTCTCTACTATTTGAATTTTCTAACCTTGTATTTTTTTAATGTTAACAGGGGTTAACTTGAGTTGTGGGATAATTAGTGGCCTTTATTTTCCCTTTTCACATTCTTCTGCTTTTAAAATGAATACACTTAATATTAAGAAAAAATTATCCATCCATATAATTAGCTCTCTTATTCTGTTCATTCTCTGTTTCCAAGGTAACCTGTCATAGCCTCTTACCTGGCTATATCATTGACACGGCTTTCGACTACATAATTAGATTACTTTTATGAAATTGCATATTGTGGTAGCTCAAGATGCCAGGTCAACTATCTCAATTCATAGGAATTATTAGAGGTCTGTTGTTCTCACTAGATTGTCCCATATTTTAGGTCCTTAACATATCACATCTATTACATACATATTACAACACAACACAAAGAAGAATAATGGGGAAATATACTCTGATTAAATCTTACGTTTTCTTAAGGAATCAAACATATATATATATGTATATGTATATGTATGTATGTATTTTTTTTTTCTTTATTGATTTAGAAAGAGAGGAAGGGAGAGGGAGAGAGAGATAGAAACATTGATGAGAGAGAACATCAATTGGCCGCCTCCTGCATGCCCCGCACTGGGGATTTGGCCCACAACCTGGACATGTACCTTGACCAGGAACTGAACTGGCGACCTCTTGGTGCATGGGTGGATGTTCAATCAGTGAGCACACCAGTCAGGCCAGGCCATAACTATATATATTTTTTTTTTTTCTTCTTTTTTTTTATAATTTTGTTTTTGTTGTTCCTCACCTCAGGATATTTTTTCCATTGATTTTTAGAGAGAGTGGAAGTGGGGGAGGGAGGGCAGGAGAGAGAGAGACATCGAGGACTGAACCTGGAACCCGGGTACATGCCCTGGACCAGGAATCACACCTGAGACCCTTCGGTGTGCAGGCCGGCGCTCTAACCGCTGAGCCACACTCGTCAGGGCTCCAATACATTCTTAATAAGTACCCTTAATGTATTGAGTTCTCCAAGATTGTATGTGTTAATTTTTTGTCTTATTCTTACCTCCTTAGAAACTTACAGATGACCGAAAATGATTGCGATTGAACAGGCTGAGGCCCAGCTCTCAGAGTTAGACCTGCTAGCCAGCATGTTCCCTGGTGAGAAGGAGCTCCTTGTGAACGACCAGCTGGCTGTAGCGGAACTGAAAGACTGCGTGGAAAAGAGGACGACGGACGGGCGATCTTCGAAAGTGGACTTCACCATCAACATGAAGCTGGACACATCCGCTGGAGCAGCGGTAATGCAGCTTTGCTTTCGGGAAAATTGAAACATGTCAGACTTAAAACAATACTTAGGCATTTCCCCTCTCTTTTGGTCAGGTGATGTTTTCTCTGGCTTGTGTTCTTCCCTTTGAATACCCTGCCGTTTTGCCTGAAATCACTGTCAGGTATGTTACAGAACCTGGCTAACTTAAGAGGTCAAAATTAATCAGAGAATAAAAGCAATTCTTGAGTTTGTTTTCTTTTCCAAGAAAATTGATTTAATTTTTTTATCCCATATCTTTTCTACCAGATCAGTGTTATTAAGTAGAGCCCAGCAGACTCAGCTGAACACAGATCTGACCACATACCTGCAAAAGAATTGTCTTGGAGACGTCTGTATATTGAATGCCACCGGATGGGTTAGAGAACATGCCTCCGGCTATGTCAGCAGAGACACCACCTCGCCCCCCACTCCAGGAAGTACCGTCCAGCCCGTCCATCTCGTTCTCACGAGACTCTGGATCTATAGCCATCACATCTACAACAAGTGCAAAAGGAAGGCTATCCTGCAGTGGGCGAAGGAGCTTGCCCTGTCGGGGTTCAGCATGCCGGGGAAGCCGGGCGTTGTCTGTGCGGAAGGCCCACACAGTGCTTGTGAAGAATTCTGGTCCAGGTTTGCTCTTACAGATTCTGTATCGGTGCCAATAATTCCAGCACTAAACTAGATCCTGGAGATAGAGAAATAAGTGCTCCCTGGGTTGTGTCTTACGGGAATTCAGTCTCAAGTTAGTGGATAAAGTAGAACTCACACGTGGCCGGCATCACTTCCCTCACCAGACACAGTGCAGTGGGAGGCCTCTGTGAACATGTTGAGTCAAGGCCCTCCAGTCCCATGGATCTGATTCTCCCCTCGTCGTAAGCTGTGTACACCCTGTGAAACAAGGGAATTTCTAATCTCATTTCTCTACAAATATCCTAAATGACTTTCTGAGACGTCCCCTCGGGGCTTTGAGATTCAGCGATTTCCGCATCAGTGGAGTTTGGGGATGAGATTATGACCAGAATCATATTTGATTAAAATAAATCCCTGAGATAAAAGTAGATTTCTTCACATCTAGGAAGATAATATTTTCAGTGCTCTAGAATGCACAGCACAATTTCAAATTTTCTACTTTGAAAATTTCTTTTCAGACTCAAAAAATTAAACTGGAAGAGAATTTTGATTCGCCATCGAGAAGACATTCCTTTCGATGGTACAAATGAGGACATGGAAAGACGGAGAAAATTTTCAGTTTTTGAAGAAAAAGTGTTCAATGTTAATGGAGCCAGAGGAAACCACATGGACTTTGGTCAGCTGTATCAGTTTTTAAATGCCAAAGGATGTGGGGATGTTTTCCAGATGTTCTTTGGCGTGGAAGGACAATAACTGAGCAGAGTGGCTGAAAGTATTTTGTCACTGTGGGCCATTTGGTTTATACCCTCTTTTTCTTGAAAGATTAAATGATTTTATTTCAGTCCCATTCTAGAATGTTGGGGGTAAAAAGAGAAGAAGTCATATAGCTGAAGTGCATCTGTTAAAAGTGTGTCCTGATTGAAAACAGAACCAAGCCCTGGCCAGTTTGGCTCAGCGGTTAGAGCAGTGGTTCTCAACCTTCCTAATGCTGGGACCGTTTAATACAGTTCCTTATGTTGTGGTGACCCCCAACCATAAAATTATTTTCGTTGCTACTTCATAACTGTAATTTTGCTACTGTTATGTCTTAGGCGACCCCTGTGAAAGGGTTGTTCGACCCCCAAAGGGGTCGCAACCCACAGGTTTAGAACCGCTGGGTTAGAGCATCGGCCCGTGGACTAGAAAGTCCTGGGTTCGGTTCCCACTAAGGGCACGTACCTCGGTTGCAGTTTGTCCCCGGCCCCGGTTGGGGTCGTGTGGGTGGCAACCAGTTGATGGGTCTCTCCCACATCGCTGTTTCTCTCTCTCTCTCTTTCTTTCTCCCTCCTGCCCTATCTGAAGATAAATGCAAAAATGTCCTCGGGTGAGGATAAAAAAAAAAAGAAAACAGAACCAAGTTTTAAATTATAGTCTTAAATTTATTGACAGAAATTTTTTGGCATGTCTACCCATTTTGAAAGAGAAATTAATTAGACCTGAGTCAGGACTGTTGATGGTCCCACTTGCCACCTGTTGTCAAACCGCTGCCCTTTACCTGCCTCCGTGAGCTCTCCCAGCCTCTCTTGCAGCTCAGGGGGCTTTGGGATACAGCTTTGGCTATGGGATGCCTAGGAAAACGTTTGCTTTCCTGATTAACATGATTGACACAGCCAGGGCACCTCTTCCCCCTCTTTCTGCCACACCAAGGCCGATGGCTGGAGCTGCAGTAGTCCCTTCAACCAGAAGGGCAGGAATGGCCAGGAGAGCCACTGAGATGCCACCGCATGTGGTCAATTGAGCTGCTGATCCAGCACCACCCTGCCTAGCTCCAGACAGCTTATTATGAAATAAAAACAGTTTTGTGTATATTTCTGTCCACTTACTAGCAGTTGAAAGCTATTTTGCCAAATAGATTTTTTCAAAGCTTTAGTTTTGCATCTACCCCAACCATTTGATATACAAATAGGTGAAGTTTTTCTTAAATGGAGTCTGCAGCTTCTATATATTTTGTATACTTAATGCTCTGTCCCTGGGTTCGCCCCACAGAAGGCTGAGGCATGCGCTGAGCTCAAAGTTGTTTTTTTTAATCCTCACTTGAGGATATCTTTCCATTTAGCTGCAGATAGAGTGGGAGGGAGGGAGGGGGGGGGAGAGAGAGAGAGAGAGAGAGGGAGAGAAACATCAATGTGAGAGAGACACATTGACTGGCTGCCTCTCACACAACCCCAACCAGGGCCTGGGATGAACTGCAACTGAGGTACATGTACATTGGCTGGAATTGAACCCACAACTCTTTGGTCCGAGGACCGACGCTCCAACTGCTGAGCCAAACCGGCCAGGGTGAGCTCAAACTTTTTAACAGTCCTCAACCATTCATCAAATTGGTAATTTAGAGAATTCGTTTTTGGCAAATTGGATTTTAACAAATTTTTTTTTTAATTCTGGAAATGGTTTTCTTTCAATTTAGAGTCAAAGAAACACACAACCTAGTTTTGGAGGCCCTCCAGAAAATAGGTCCAAACGTGCTTACTAAGTATTTACTAGTTGCTGGCACTCAGGTTGGCACTGTGCTGGGTATTCCTTGCTGAGTAAGACTTGGTTAGAGGGACGGGGCTGGGAGTGAGAGGCACACAGGGCCTTGTCCATCTTAGTGAAGAGCTGCCGGCATCCTGTGTGCCCATCACCAAAGGAATGAGCAGGTCCGAAGGAATGCAGTAGCACTAATGAGGCAGTGTGGATAGGGTTCAGGTAAAGAATCTGATGGTGTTTACAGCACCGTGACTACATAGGATGGGAATCTGGTGAACCTCCTCTGACCCCCTCCCTGCTGCGCCCCTCCCATTGCCAAGTCTGTGGCCACCACACAGCCAGACTGGACTCTGGTTTCTGACTCCCCCAGCCACTTCCAGATTTGGGTGAAATACCCCCAGACGATGGGATCTGACATCCCGAGAGGCCACCAAAGGGCCAGTTGATGCACATACCGCCTTTAGCAGAGCTAAACTGCCAAAACTTTTTCAGTCCTGGTACATTATTTTAATAAAAACACACTGCTATGTACAAATATACAAATCTCAAAAACATAGAATATAATAATGTATTACTAGTTTTCTTCCTTGAGACACACCTGTCAGATTTAGACATTGGATTATTGATACAGTGACCGAGAGAAGTACAGATGTTCTAACCTCCTGATTAGTAAATTCTTTTTAACATGAGTGAAAAGAAATAAGCAGGTTAGATGGTCCTATCTACATCATCTAATGTGAGAGACACATAAGAACTATAAGAAACTAGTTAAGTGTTACAAGTATAGGCAATGTAGATTTCTTAAATGTTAAAAATTAATATATATTTGATATAAACATCCTTAAATGTAAAACTGTTCAGTGTGTATATTCAGTTCACAGGGACAATTTTTCAGTGCATTAATCTGATATATATATCTTAACCTGCAGTCATCTATAAAGAAATAATGATAAATCCTTAAAAGAAACTATTAGTCCCGAATCAAATTATGTTTAAAAGTTAAAGATCTATAGAAAACAAAGTGTGAGCAGAAAACAGCTACATGTCCACTTTTATTTGTAAAAGTAATTCCTACATAAACAGTAGTATTCTTTTTTTAACAATAGCATTCCTGCCCTGGCCGGTTTGGCTCAGCGGTTAGAGCGTCGGCCGGTGGTACAGAGAGACCCGGATTCAGTTCCCGCTAAGGGCATGTACCTCGGTTGTGGTTTGTCCCCGGCCCTGGTTGGTTGTGCGGGTGGCAGCCACTCGATGTGTCCCTTTCACGTCGATGTTTCTCTCTCTCTCCCTCCCACTCTATCTGAACAAAAAATGAAAAAAAAATGTCCTCAGGTGAGGATAAAAAAACAAAAACAATAGCGTTCCTAAGTAAATAAAAATTTAAAAATTGTAGCATTAATCCCACAAGTCCAGAATCACTGAACTTGAAAAGTGAAAGCCAATCTTGTCAACTGCACATTAAATTGATAAAATTCATCCAACAAAAACTGATTACTTTCAGTATTTATATAAAAACAGCTGTTACACAGCTTTATCTGTTTAAGAAAGTTTTATGTCAGGCTATCAGGGAAACTCATAAAACTGGAAGGCAGCCTAGAGTTAAGGACAGGTGCTGCTAGTTAGTTACCCCCCAACTGATTACACAACCTAGGATAAACAGCCCATGAAAATTCTGCCAAGGACACACCATGAACCTTCCACAGAAGCACAATCTGGCAATCTGATGCCATCAGGTCCAGTCAGGAAAACAAACTTCACTACCCATTTAAGGAGAAAAATAAATAAATGTGGGAAATTGGTTAAAAGGGATTTTGAAAGCCCAAATAGGTAATGGAGGTCATCACTGCAGTATCAGCTACACTCCCTGTGACACTGTTGTAAAGTTATTAATAATAGGAAAGGAGCAAAGGGAAGTCAGACGTTATAGGCAGGTCATTTGGGCTGCTTCAACGGGAAGCTGCAATTCCACACACCCCAGGGAACACCAGCCCATTCCCTGGAAAACATTGGGGGAAGGGATCCAACAAAGGGAAAATAGACACATGTCAATAATGGGATGAAATAGGGAAGGTACTTCCTGTCAATCACACCTGGGGACAGAGATGGTTGACCAGAATGGGCATGGCCACTGCAAGCAGGCAAACATTTGGAAATACATAGTCTAAATAAAGGAGTTCGCACTCTTGAGACTCTTATTGCTTCTCGAGCTTGGCTCTTGGTTTCTGGGGGTCTTGTTTTTCTCCTGCCCATGTTTCCTCTGTAGCCATATGGCCCTGCAGATCCCACACGCAATGGACTGATGGACTACAGCTGGCCTGATGCTGGACTGGACCTGACTCCCACAAGGAAGTGTACCTCTGGACACCAGCTCTGATTTTAGTTCTACTGAAGCCCCAGCTACACTTCTTCTATGACTGGACTAAGGGAAATGGGACTTTGGAAATCTTGGGGTGTAATTCCACGAAAATAAAGTGTTCTGGCAACATAAGAAACATTCAAACCTATAGAGAATATTTTGTGAGTTTGAGCCAAACTGTCAACAGTTACAAGGAAACAAAATCTCAATGGATTGAGATAATGCTCCAGAGAATGGTAGTTTTGCACCTCATTTTATTTTTTTAAGTATTTTTTCTTTATTGATTTTAGAGAGAGAGATGGAAACATCGATGAGAGAGAACAATTGGCCGCCTCCTGCATGCCTCCTACTGGGAATTTGGCCCACAACTTGGGCATGTGCCCTGACCTGGGATCGAACCAGCAACCTCCTGGTGCATGGGTCGGTGCTCAACCACTGAGCCAACCACACTGGCTGGGTTGCACATTATTTTATATATTACAATCAAAAGAAAAGATGCAAGTGAAATTCACTGGTGCTGGATTCGAGAGGTGGGAGAAAGCAAAGTGGAGGAAACCTTTGGGATTGGATGAAAGTAAAATGATAGACATACATATTTTACAAAGGTGGGTACAGGTAGCTAACCGTCAACAATATGATAACAATAACAATGAGAGGATTTATGGTCTCTACCTTGGTGCATTGGTTGTGCCCTGAGGAGTCTGGAAAAAAGTTACCATGACATCCCAAAGGAATGTTGTAGTAGATACAAAAGACAATAGACAGGCTCAGGTAAGGTAAAGATTGACCTTTGTCAGGGAAAATTCTATCCTAGGACAGGACTACCTTCCATAAACTGCTTTTAGTTAAAAAGTTTTCATTTTAGCCCTGGCTGGTTTGGCTCAGCGGTTAGAGTGTCGGCCCTTGGACCAGAGAGTCCCGGGTTCAGTTCCCACTAAGGGCATGTACCTTGGTTGCAGTTAGTCCCTGCCCCAGTTGGGGTTGAACAGGTGGCAACCAGTCGATGTGTCTCTCTCACGTCGATGTTTCTCTCTCTCTTTCCCCCCTCTCTCCTGCCCGCTCTATCTGAAGATAAATGCGAAAATGTCCTCGGGTGAGGATAAAAAAAAAAAGTTTTCATTTCAGACCATCCTTTGTGGTTACCATGCAGGCCTTCCCTGAACTTGTCAGGTTAGCATGTGGCCCCTTTCCTCCACACTACTATATCTCACCTTCCTGTGGGGGGTGGGGGGGTGGGGGCTGGGATCTGGAAATGCTTATTCCAGTGGTACCCCAAGAACCCCACTTCCACCAGCAACCTGGGGAGACAAGTCCCTCTCCTGTAACACCTGGGTGGAGGGAAGAAAGGGAGGAAGGAAAGGGGGTAAACAGTAGTTTGGAGGAAGCCCTGAGGTCCAGGGCTCAGTTCAGGCCCTTGAAGACAAGGGAGTGCCCAGCTGTCACTGATCCTCTGGAACGCAACAGGGACTGTGGGAGTTGGGGTGCAGACCTCTGAAGAGGGTTAGCTAGGCAGCTAGGACACAGAGCTTGGGGGTGGGTCCTGACTGGCTGCCGCTGGCTCCGCGGGATGAGCAGTGAGGCTGGTTCAATTGTTCAAAGGGCAGGAGACTGAAACCCACTGCAGCCTAATCAGCTGGCAGCTAACAGGGCAATGGCGCTGCCAGGCGATGCTGTGCTGACCGACTGGGGCTGCCCCGGCTGCGCCTGTCCTTGTCTCCCAGCGCCTGCGCAGAGCTAGCGAATAAAGGAGTCTTCCGAGCCAGTGCCGTGCCCCTGCGTACAAAAGGGTGAGTGTGGCCCCCGGAGGCCATAACCAGCCACAGGTGCTTGTTTCTCTGGTGATTCTCGGAGCAAAATCACGAACGACAAGATGCGTACGTTTCAAACAGACTGCCACATTACCCTCTTTTCTAAAACTGTATGTCACTACATGAAAGGGGTCATTTGGAAGGAATATTGTCTCAAGCACTAGTTCTCAAATTTTAACCAGGCCTGGTAATCTTGCTTAAAATGCAGAATCTTATTTAATAGTCGCGAGTGGGCCTGACTGCCTGCGTTTCTAACAAACGCCCAGATGATGCTGATGATCACATTTCAAAAGGTCTAACCCTTTCCCAGCTCCCACAGTCACTCCGCATTCGCCACCCTCATGCGAAACCGCCTCCCCACGGCACAGGCCAACCCCCCCAGCTCAGACCCGAGCCAATCGGGCCTCCTGCAACCGAGGAAGGGGAGGTTCCGCGTCAGGTCACAGGCCTGGCTTCCTATTGGACAGGGATGACGTCAGTCAGACAGGCGTGGCTCTAATTGTGACGCGTGCCGGCTTGTAATCAGGGCCGCGGCGGGAGGCGGGAACAGAAGTTTGCAGGAAGACGGGAGTGGGTGGTGGAAAGGGAGGGCCGGGGAAGTTGTGCCGTGGGACCACTTCCGGCGACAGGGCCGGAAGTTGTGGCCCGGCCCCGTCAACCCGGGCGCTGCGGACTGAGTGCGGCGGAGAGGAGACCATGGGCGGGAAGAACAAGCAGAGGACCAAGGGAAACCTGAGGGTGAGAGCAGGGGCCGGGCGGAGCGGGCATGCGAGCCGCGAGCGTGGAGCGTGCCCTCCCGTGTGCGTCCTCGCCGGCGGTGGGGTCTGAGCAGGCGGCGCCGGGCGCGGGAAGGGGTTCCGCGCGGGCTGCGCCCCGCACACGCTGTCAGGAGCGCGCGCCTCGGTGCCGGTTGGGGCGGGTCGCCTGCGGGGGAGCGGCGGCCGCCGACGCGGAGTGGGAGGGAGGAAGCCGCCCGCGGAGCCTGCGGACCAGGGTCGCGGGCGGGTCGCCGTGCTCCCTGCCCCGGCGGCTCCCCGCGCTCTGTCCAGGCCGCAGCCCTCGGCCCTCCCGCCTCCTCCCCGTCCCTTCTGCATCCACGCGGACCTTTTTATTTTAAAAATGTTCTCAATGTTTTGTTCTTGAAATATTCCAAATGTAAGGAAAATAATATTAGGGGATAATATGCAAGACTATATTCCAGCGACAACCCAGATATTCTTTACCTAGATTCACCGGTGGTTAATATTTGGCCACATTTGCTTTCCAAGTATATGTGTTTTGTTGAACCATATGAGAATTACTTGCAGAAATTATGACAACTCCTAAATACTTCATGTGTATTCTAAAATGGTGCCATTCTCTACATCACCATGAACGGTTATAAGATGCAGAAAATAACTTCAGTATATTACTGTTACCTAGTAATGTACAGCAGCATTGTATTCAGATTTCTGTAGTCATCTCAATAGTGTTTTCTCTAACTTTATTTTTAGATATAGCACTTAAAAAAACATCCAAGATCCAGCCAGGGATCACTCATTCCCTTTAGTTATTTATATCTTGACAGTTTCCCAGCTTATTTTTTTTTGGGGGGGGGGAGGATTCTCTTACACTTTAGAAGAGTCTGGGCTAATTGTTTTAGCTTAATTTAGATTTGTCTGATTGTTCCTATGATTAGATTCAGGTTGAACCGTGTGACAGGAATGCTTCCTAGATGAAGCACTGACTTTCGCCCTGCCTCCCAGCAGGGACTTGTGATGCCTGTTTGTCCCATTACTGGTGGTATTTGTTTCATCACTTGAAGAGAGGTTTTTCCCATCAGCTTTTAGAAAATACGTTAATTGGTAGTTTGAGACTGGGAATATCCTTCTCTCCTTGCAAACTGTCATCTAATAAGTTTAGCATTCTTTGATGGTAATTGCTGGAATCAGTTATTCCTATTGTGGTTTATAAACTTATGTTTAGTCTTGACAACAACCCAAATAATGATTTAGGTACAGTTATCTCATTTTAAAGATGATGGTACTGAGGCTTAAGAAATTAACTTACCTAAGCTCATGTAACCAGGAAGTTGCACAGTTGGGGTTTGAATGGCAGTCATTGATTCAGCAGAAGACTTTGAATCCTGAATGTCATGTATTCAAAGGTGATAAATAAATGTCCCCTTTTCTTGATGATAGAGACAGATAAGTATACACATAATTATAATAGAGAATTATGATAGTGGTATGAGTGGAAAGGAAGTGGGAGAACAGAAAAGAATGGGGATTGACCTGAGGGAGGCAAATGTTGAAAACATGACTGTGTTTTGAAGGATGAGTAGGAGTTTGTCAGACAATGGAAAGGAGGGAGAGTCCGACTGGTGTGGCTCAGTGGTTGAGCATCGACCCATGCACCAAACGGTCGCCGGTTCGATTCCCAGTCAGGACACATGCCCAAGTTGTGGGCCCCATCCCCAGTGGGGGGCATGCAAGAGGCGACCAGTCGATGTTCTCTCCCATCAATGTTTCTCTCTCTCCCTTCCTCTCTCTCTAAAATCAGTAAAGGGAAAAAAATTTTTTTAAAAGAAAAGGAAGGAGAGGTTTTCAGGTGGAGAGAAAAGATTATGCAAAGACTGAATTGTGGAAGAGCATAGCATATTCAGGGATCCCTGAATTCAGTTTAGGACTGGAACATAAACTGTGGCAGCTCAGTTGAAGCAAGGGAAGGAAAGAGTAGCAGAAGAACAGACTGGAAACGTTCGAGGCCAGCTGGGAAAGAGCTGTTCTGAGTTTGATATTTAAACTGTAAACACAGCCCTGGCCAGTTTTGCTCAGTGGTTAGAGCATCGGCCTGCAGTCCAGAGAGACCTGGGTTCGGTTTCCGCTAGGGGCACGTACCTTGGTTGCAATTTTTCCCCGGCCCTGGTTGGTCGTGCGGGAGGCAGTCACTTGATGTGTCCCTTTGACATGGATGTTTCTTTCTTTCTCTCTTTTCCTCTCTCTCCCTCCCATTCTATCTGAACAAAAAATGGAAAAATGTCCTTGGGTGAGGATAAAAAAATAATAATAAAATAAAAATAAATAAACTGTAAATACAGCTTGGTACCTCAGAAACCTCTGGAAGACAGGCACAAAAGAATGAAGTAGGTGTAGTATAAGAAAATTAACCGCCAGAAATAGAATCAAGGTTCTTGATTTTTGAACTGTGGGTATAAACATCTAACATACAGTGGAGTAAATAATAATAAACAGTAATTATATTTTAAACTCAAAGTAGACATTGAATAAAAGTTACTATCAGTACATTTAAAAAATAATTTGTTACTTTTAAATTGGAAACTGGAAATCAGATACTTTTTCTTCTCCCAGTTATTGCTGTCCAGCTGTGATAATTCAAGTCTGTTCAGAATTCAGCCTTGACTCCTAAAGCAATAATTAGTTTTAGCAATACTTATTTTTTAGCAATAATTAGTTTTTTTGTACTACTTCATAATTCTGTTTCATCATAAAGCTGTTTACAAATGGGATTATAGATAAAATTGTGATGTCCTAAGATCATCATAGTTTTCAGAATTGTAGTTCACTCAGTTTCTTTGTAGCTCTTTGCTAATGTATCAATATTGAGAAAGACAAAATTGAATAATGTTCATTTTAATAAAGTTTTAAGACAAAGACCCTTTTTTGCAATTAGTCTTAAATGCTACTGTTTTGAAAAAATGTAATTCAGGCCATCATTTTCATTTCTGGTCACTCATTTTAGTTTAGAAAGTAGTCCAGATTATTCCTTGACAAATAAGTTTTCCATACACAATTTTTCTAGGAATGAACAAATTAAATCACAGATTTGGATAATGCTTTTTGAGTATTCTTATAGAGAAATAAGAAACAGATAAGTTTAGACGGGCTGTAATGTCAGCCTGGACTTGAAGTGAGGCATTTTCCTATTAGATGACAATATGTTAATTTCTTTCAAGAGTTCAAATATTTTCTTTCTCTGTCACAACTAATCCCTTAACTTTCAGTACTAGGAGACTGCTATGTTGTTTATCAGTCAAACAGACCACTGATCATGGTTCAAAACAAAATGATGTATCTTGTGACCATCGTATTGCTTTCTATGTCCATAATAATGTAATTTGTAACCATGTTAACCCAAAGAGGTTAGGCTGGGCTTTGAGTATATGTCAGTGAATGTGTCTTCCCTCAAGGAACTCCTAGTCTAGAAGCAGCTATCCTTATACTTGTTCCATGGTGGTTGCTTAATAAGTATTTGTCGAATGAAAAGATGTAATCTATTTATGAATTAATTTTACATCTTTACACAGTACACGTGTGTATACATACTACTTATACACAGGTTGGAAGTAAAATATTTTATAAAATAGTACTTAGGCTTACCATACATGATGCTTTCGCTGATTTTAAATATTTTATTCTTTGTCTTTAAAATGCTGTCATGACTCATTAACTTGATATCGTAAGCCACTAATGGATTGTACCTATTTAAAAAAAACATTTTTCTGATGTTTAGGAAACCAGGAAATAGCTCCTAGGATCATTATTGATAACTTCTGGTGACAGAAGCATTCACCTTTGGGGAACAATGAAATATTAGGCTAAGAAAAAAAAAATGTTCTCAAATAAAAGTTTGTTCGTGGGAATTACCAAGGAATTACTCTAAAGGACTCAAAGTTAAATTTTGAACTCTTCCTGGACTCTGACATTTTTTCTCTGTACATTCTTATTAGCCTTCAAACAGTGGCCGAGCTGCAGAACTTCTTGCCAAAGAGCAGGGTACTGTGCCTGGATTTATTGGTTTTGGAACATTTCAGAGCGACCTAGGCTATGTTCCTGCTGTTCAAGGAGCCGAAGAAATAGACAGCCTTGTAGATTCTGATTTCCGAATGGTGCTGCGGAAACTGTCTAAGAAAGATGTCACAACAAAGTTAAAGGCAAGTTTTATAATTTTTATGAAAATGATTAAGATAATCCTTTTTATTAAAATATCAGTGCAATATCTTATGTACAGAAAAATGAGTCATCACTACTAACTTTTTTTACAGCTATACTTTTTTCTGACACGTAGACTAAGCTTAGCTTGTTCTTACCTTCTAGGTTATAAGCTAGTGTGTTGCTCTGCACTGTTTTGTACCACTTTGGATTTCTCGTATTTTTTTTTCCTATTAGAGAATGTAATTTGACCTTTTGTATTTTTTTTAATATTATTTTTTTGTTAATCTTCATTAATTTTCCATTAATTTTTAGAGTGGGAGGGAGGGAAAGGGAGAGAGGAGAGAGAGAGAAACATTGATGTGAGAGACAAATCAATCAGCTGCCTCCTCCACAACCCCAACCAGGGCTAGGGATTGAATCATCAACGCAGAAGCATGCCCTGACTGAGAGTCGAACCTGAGACCCTTCGGTTGTCGGGCCGGCACTCTGACTGCTGAGCCAAACCAGCCAGAGCTGTGTTGTATTTTTTTAAGAACAACTGAAAAGTTTCTACCATGTCAATCTGTAAAGGAACTTTTCAAATTAGCCCCATATGGCATAAACAGAAACCAAGTATTCTCCTATTACATAAAGTAGATGAAGCTTCTAGAACAGAACAAATATAATCAATAGCCAATATTATGGCTCTTGATCCTTAACAATGTTAATTACTTTTAGGCTATGCAGGAATTTGGAACCATGTGTACAGAGAGAGACACAGAAATTGTAAAAGGAGTTCTTCCATACTGGCCAAGAATTTTTTGCAAAATTTCACTTGTGAGTATTAAGACTTTACTAGCTTATTTCTGTTGTATTTTTTAAAATTGATTTTTAGAGAGAGAGGAAGGGGAAAAGAGAGAGCAAGAGACAGAGACAGACATCAGTTTGTTGTTTCACTTATTCATGCATTCATTGGTCGATTCCTGTATGTGCTCTGACCGGGGATCACACCCACAACCATGATGTGTCAGGACAACGCTCTAACCAGCTGAACTATCCGGCCAGGGCTGTTGTGTATTTTTTATTGAAGTTGTGGAGACTGTCCAGTTCACATGACCTTTTGGTGAGGATTATGAAATGCTAGGTCAGTCCTGCTCTTCATATGCATCATAGTGGGTTGTATGAGGTGTACAGGGAGTCCACGTTTTCAAAAATTAAGTCAGAATTTCCCAGAGGCTTTCCAGTCACAATAAATTTGGGCAGTTCAGTTTCTTTGTATATTTGCTACAAAAGAATGAGAATCAATTGCTTAATTGTTTAAGGCCTAGCCTTGAGTCCATCTTCAATACAATTGTTCTAATCTCATTGGGAAAAGGAAAAATAATTACTTCACATAGTTATTGACTTTAGTTTAGCTCTGTATATAGTTGAATTCTTATTAATGGGTCATCATAGCATGTCCAGAATTATCTCTATTTGTTTTAATGGGCTAGAGCTAATTTAAACCATGTTATGCTTTCAATAGGACCATGATCGCCGGGTTCGAGAAGCCACACAGCAAGCTTTTGAAAAACTTATTCTCAAAGTTAAGAAACACTTGGCTCCTTATTTAAAAAGTTTAATGGGCTATTGGCTCATGGCTCAGTGTGACACGTACCCACCAGCTGCGTCCGCAGCCAAGAACGCCTTCGAGGCGGCTTTCCCTCCCAGCAAGCAACCCGAAGCCATCGCGTTCTGTAAGGACGAAATTACAGGTGTAAGTTCTTGGAACTGTTCTGTTTTTTCCTGAACTATTTAAGGCAGTGGTTCTCAACCTTCCTGATGCTGCGACCCTTTAATACAGTTCCTCATGTTGTGGTGACCCCCAACCATAACGTTATTTTTGTTGCTACTTCATAACTATAATTTTGGTACTGTGTTTTCCGATAATCTTAGGCGACTCCTGTGAAAGGGTCATTCGACCCCCAAAGGGATCGCGACCCACAGGGTGAGAACGGCTGATTTAAGGGATAGCAGGCATATTACAATGACAGCTCTTTTACCTGGCATTATGAGGGAGTAAGTGTGTGAAATATTTCCAATGGAAGATTGCCTTTTTAAAACAGTGTTTAACAGAACTGTTCATGTTGCTTTTTTTTTTTTTTTCCTTTATTGACTTTTTAGAGAGAGAGGAACGGAGAGGGAGAGAGAGACAGAAACATCAATGAGAAAGAACATTGATTGGCTGCCTCCTGCCTGCCCCCTAACTGGGGATTTGACCCACAACCTGGGCATGTGCCTGAACCAGGAATTGAACCAGCGACCTCTTGGTGCATGGGTCAGTGCTCAACCACTGAGCCACACCGGCTGGGCACCATGTTGCATTTAAATATAATAAACATGTCAGATTGAATCTTTCTAAATTATTTAAATTTTCCATTTTTAATTTATAAATCTTAATTTATATTACTTAAAAAATTTAGATGTATGCTTTATAATATATAACCTAAAAAAAGAATACATCTAAAAATTCAACCTAAACTTATTTCCCTCCATATTTCCATTTTGATGCATGTTTACAGATCTACTTCACTCTTTTTGCTGACTCTTTGGTATTCCTTTGTATGGATATACAGCTGTTTAGATAACTTTTTAAATAAACGTTTGTAGTTCTACCCCAATTTTTTAAATGTAACAAACACTGCTTCAGTGAACATTCTCTCTCTCTCTTTTTTAATCCTCACCTGAGGATATATTTTTATTTATCTTCAGATAGAGTGGGAGGGAGAGGGAGAGAGAGGGAGAGAAAGGGAGAGAAAGGGAGAGAGAAAGAAACATCGATGTGAGAGGAACACATGGACTGGCTCCTGCCGCACGACCCTGACCAGGGCCAGGGGAACCGCAGCCGAGGTACGTGCCCTCGACCGGGATCAAACCTGTGACCACATTGGTCCTCGGGCCGATGCTCTGCCGCTGAGCCAGACCAGCCAGGGCAGTGAACATTCTTGAATAGATCTCTTTATACCTCTGGGAGTGATAATTACCAGCACTTTTATCGTCATTTATTGGGTCAAAGGATAAGAACATTTAAAATGTTTACAGATATTGATAAATTGCCCTTCAAATGGCCATACAGATCTATGCTCCCAGAAACAAATGCGAAAGTGTCTTCAACTCTTGGCCAACACTTTTGCCAAACTGGTGTCGGCTATAACTTTTGTGGCTTTCAGTTTGTCTGCATCTAGTACTGGTTTCCTCATTTTCCCTACTTCTTGGTATTCCTGAGATATGGCCTGGAAAACCAGATGACCAAGCTTCTCAATATTACATGAAATAGAAGTAGATGGACTGTGAGTGAGGAGGGAATTGAGGATTTAAAAATGGGTGCAGTCATTCATTCCCTTAGGCAGTACTCCCGTGTTTCCATAGCCCTGTGTCTGCCCCTCACTCTGGTCCTTCCTCTTTTCAATTAGTCAACCTTCCTGTGGTTTCCTATTGTCTTTTAATCTTGGACTCCTGGGCTCTTCATGACCTGGTCCCTTCCCCTCCACTCCCCACACACATAGGAAGTCTCCTTCCCCATTTAGGTTCTCTGTTCTTTTGTTCTTCATTTCTTAGGTGTACCAGGCTTGTCTTTCTAGGAAAATGATTTGTACCTTTAATCATTTTCTCAAAGGGAGTTCTCTAACCCAACTACAGGTTAAGAATCTGGTTTATTTAAATATCAAGTGGTAACTGCTCTCTTTGTCTCTCTGTCTCCCTGTCTCTCTCTCTCTCTCTCTCTCTCTCTCTCTGTCTCTCTCTCTCTCTCTCTCTCGGTCTCCCTCTCTGTGTCTGTCTCTCTCTCTCTGTCTCCCTCTCTGTCTCTCTCTCTCTCTAAAAAATAAAAAAAAATAAACAAGTGGTAACTTATGAAAGTGAAGTGTCAAGAGTTTGGACATGAAGGGTTTTAGAAAATGGATTTTGAGACAACTAATTTGGCTGTTCATAGTTGAAGTTTGATTTTTTTGTTACTGGCTTTGTTATGGATGGATAACTGATCACTGAATATGTGGGTTATTTCCTCCTTGTTATTTTCCCTTTAGTTGTTTGTGTCATAGTTCATTGCAGATACTGGGTTTGGACTTTTCCAAGTACAAAACCAACTTATTAGAGAGGAGTTAGGCAAATGAAGATCAAAATATCAGACTTACAGAGAGTATGTCATATGCATTCTAGTTCCCCATTTAGGTTCTTGGTTGTACTGTCTGTAAGAACATGGGCATGTGGGCTCTGGGTGATACCATCGAGTTCCAGGGCCCTCTTCCATCAGTGAGGTGTGTGACCTTGGGCATGTTTCTGCACCTCCGTCTCCTTGTCTGTTACAGTGGGAACTGACCTGTACCTCACTGCGTAGCTGTGAGGATTGAGTTAGGTAATGCATGAGGTATGCTCAGAGCATTATGCGGGGTATGCAAAAACTCAGTAAATGTCAGCTGTTGTTATTGCTGATGAAGTCGATACTGGAACAGGGTTCTTGCTCATGCTGTACCCCAGAAGTAGGCGGACTGCCCCAGCACTTCAGATGGAGTGCAGGCATTTGTATGTGATGGGGCAGAGCACGGCTGTGTTCTTCTCAGTGAGCGGGGAGGTGCTCACAGAGGGAAGAGGGAAGAGGGCCCGATTCCTCTCCCAGACTCGCTGGTCGGGTAGTCCACCCACTGCACCACAGTGGGCAAGGTAAGTGGAGAGGCCAGGGGCCAGGAGTGTTTAGGGGACGACGCCTCCTGATGGAAACTGCAGGTGTTTGGTGAAGTACCCTGTCCTTAACCCCAATAGCAGCCAGTCTTGGGGATGGTAGAGAAAGAAAAATAGGTAAAGTTCAAACCTTTTAGTTTTGCTACTTGATTTAGCTTCTTTTGTGGGTCAGGGTAAAACTTCTAGGTGAGGTGAGGTTTGTGCTCCGTCTGGTCACCATTGCAGTTCACTAAAAGCTCGGATTGTCCCCTGCAGGTGCTGCAGGATCATCTGATCAAGGAGACGCCCGACTCACTCAGTGACCCACAGTAAGTGGTTTCTCTATAACTCACTCTAAGGATTTGTTTCACTCGTGGGTCATAAGGTGATCATTGTAATGTGACTTTTTGTTGTTGTTAATCCTCATCAGATGATATTTTTTCATTGATTTTTAGAGAGAGTGGAAGGAAGGAAGGGAGGGAGAGAGAAACATCGATTGAAGAGAGTCACATCAATCGGTTTTCTCCCACATGACCTTGACCAGGGCCGGGGATCGAACCTGCGACCCTTTGGTTCGCAGACTGACACTGAGCCAAACCAGCCAGGGCTTAATGTGACATTTTAAAGGGTGGGCTAAATGTGGAGATGAAAATATGTAATCTAGTGCTATATGCCAAGTGCTGTTTTTTTTTTAATTTCTTTTTTTCATCTATTGATTTTAGAGAGGAAGGGAGAGGGAGAGAGAGATGGAAACATCTATGAGAGAGAACATTGATTGGCTGCCTCCTGCATGCCCCCCACTGGGGATCCGGCCCACAACCTGGGCATGTGTCCTGACTGGGAATTGAACTGGTGACCTCTTGGTGCAGGGTCGATGCTCAACCACTGAGCCACACCGGCCGGACCCAAGTGCTGTTTTAAGTGCTTCTCTTTGCAAGTTGTCTTGCTATTTAAGTTGAATTATTTGGGAGCCATGTATTTGGTTTATTTACAAAGAGAGGCTTTTAGATTTTTCCCACATTCGCCTTTTGACAGTCATAGCAGGAACCATTTTAAGGTCTGGTTGAAAGTAGCTGAAGAACTATGAGAAGTTCTAATGAAAGAGTAGTAATATGTTCCCTTAACTTTTTTTTTTTTAATTTTTTTCTTTATTGATTTTACAGAGAGAGGGAGGGAGAGGGGGAGAGAGAGAGAAACATTGACTGGCTGCCTCCTGCATGCCCCCCACTGGGGATTTGGCTCACAACCTGGGCATGTGCCCTGACTGGGAATCGAACTGGTGACCTCTTGGTGCATGGGTCGACGCTCCACCACTGAGCCACACCAGCCGGGCTTCCCTTAACTTTTATTGTGTTCCAGTCAAACGGGTAAGAGTCCATCGGGAACGTAATCTTAAGTGCCCTGACAACCCTTCCCGAGGCTCACCCTGTCCACTGCGCTGAGAGCAGGGGACTTGCACCTGGTACTGTGTGAAAAGTGTGTGGTTGAACTGTGAATGTTTGTATTTTGAGGGAGGGTCAGCACAGGAAGAATTGGATATAGAAATAAAGCAACTTTGGTAGGTATTTAACGATACAGTATTTAAAATAGAAGTGCCAAGTATGTAGTTTGGCTTATACTCAATCCTTATACGTATTTATTTTCTTTTTACAATAAGAACTGTTCCAGAGGAAGAGAGAGAAGCTAAATTCTATCGGGTTGTAACTTGTTCCTTATTGGCATTAAAGAAATTGCTTTGCCTCTTACCTGATAATGAGCTTGATTCTCTGGAGGAGAAATTTAAGTCTCTTCTGTCACAGAACAAATTTTGGAAGTATGGAAAGCACAGTATACCTCAGGTATCTCAAACTTTTTTATTTTAAGACATTTCTCTGATTTCTTTTTCCCCCCGATCTCGTTAGTTTATGTTCATACTTTATGTTTATTGTTTGTGCTTAAAACTCTACAAATACATCTTTGCGGTGGGACTGAATCGCCTCTCTGACCGGTGTCACAGCATCTTCACTGTGGGGGTGAATGTTCGGACCTCAGATTCAGACTCCGTTGTCACTCCACCATTCCTGGTGCCTTGAAATCATTTCATGTCTTTATTTCTTCCCTTTGCTTCTGTCTCTCCATTCTCCACCTTCACCAGCTGACCATTCTAAGTGTGCTTAGCATATATCTGTCTGTATAGTCGATTTCTGTTATTGTGATCATTATGTTTGTAGAGTCCTCACAAACACTGAACTAGTGATCCTGAGGCATTGCCCTTAGGGGAGGGGAAATACGGGATTCAGTTCTTGTGAGTCTCTGGGTCACAACATTTTTGTCTGTTGGTTAATACATAACCTTGTTTCTTATGTCTGTTTAAAGACACCTTATTTAATATATATTGTTGATTCATTAACATGGAACTCGGCCCTGGCCGGTTTGGCTCAGCGGTTAGAGCATCGGCCCTCGGACCAAAGAGTCATGGGTTCAATTCCGGTCAAGGGCATGTACCTCAGTTGTGATTCGATCCCCAGCCCTGGTTGGGGTCTTGTGGGAGGCAACCAAGTGATGTGTCTCTCTCACATGGATGTTTCTCACATGGATGTTTCTGTCTCTCTCTTTCTTTCCCACTCTATCTGAAAATCAATGCAAAAATATCCTTGCGTTGAGGATGAAAAAAACAACAAACAAAAACATGAACTCACTCGGAAGTCATGCCTGAATAGAGCTTATCTAACACAAAATTTCTCTGTTAGGCACGTCACAGCCTTCTTGCGTGTGTTTTTAATTCACATAAGTGGCATTGTGTTCAATTCCATTCCATTTATTGCTTTTTGCTTAGTACTTTTTTTAAAAAAGTACTATAATATTTTAAATTCATCGTGTTCCTGTATGTGTATGTGGTCCATGGCTTCTAGCTGCTGTGTCATGTTCAGAAGTGTGCCTCCGTTCCGTTTAGCTGCCCATCCCGACTTCTTGGTGACAGGCACCTGGTTTCTCCGGTTCCTTGCCCTCACCGTTAATGCAGCAGCCAGCGTCTTCATGCATGTGTCCTCAGATCTGTGGGAATTTCCTTTTCCGAAAATCTCTCAATTGCTGAGTCAAGAGTAAATGTATACGTAATAAATTTTCTGAAGTAGTAGTGCTAGATTGCTCACCTGAATGGCTGTTACTAGACTATCAGCATATGATGAATTCTGTACAGTCTTATGTATTCACCACGACTAGGCATCATTCAGCCTCCTAATTTTTATCAGTCTAATAGGAATTCAAGTGGTATCTATCTAACTTCAGTTATCTTGCTGAGTGACTTAGCATCTCTGCATAAGCTTTTTAGATTTTGTTTTTTTCTTTAATCTGCTTGTTTATATCTTTTCTTGCTTGTGATGTGATGGATTTTTTGAATCTGTAGATTGGTGTATTTCATCAGTTCTTACCAAGTGCTCAGTTCTATCTCTTCAGAGATGTTAATTTCCTTATTCTTTCTTCTCTCTCCCTTTGGGATTCTGATGACGTGTGTTAATTTCTCTGTCCCTGTCTCTCATGCTTTCGGTGTTTTTTGTCTTTTTATGTTTTCATACTACTTGGTGGACATTTTTTTGAATTGAACTTTTACGTATTTATTTTTTATTTTTACTTTTTAATATATATATATTTAAATTTGTTTTTATTGACTTTTTAGAGATAGAGGAAGGGAGAGAGAGATAGAAACTTTTTTTTCTTTTATTGATTTTAGAGAGAGAGAGAGGGAGGGAGAGGGACAGAGAGAGAGAAACATCGATGAGAGAGACCATCAGTTGGCCACCTCCTGCATGCCCCCCACTGGGGATCAGGCCCACAACCTGGGCATGTGCCCTGACCGGGAATCGAACAGGCGACTTCTTGGTGCATGGGTCGATGCTCAACCACTGAACCACATCAGCTGGGCTACTTATTTATTTATTTTTAGATTAGGAATTGTTCTTGGTTTAAAAAAAAATTTTTTTTTGTTAATCCTCACCTGATGATATATTTCCCATTGATTTTTAAAAGGAGTTGAAAGGAAGGAGGGAGGAGAGAGGAGAGAGAGAGAGAAAAACATTGATGTGAGAAAGACACATTGATTGGTTGCCTCCCACACTTGCCGTGACCGGGGCCGGGGATTGAACCTGCAACCCAGGTACATGCCCTTGACTAGAAATCGAACCTGTGACCCTTTGGTGTGTGGGCCGATGCTCTAACCTCTGTGCCACACTGGCCAGGGTTGTGCTTGCTTCTTTTCCAGATTTGCTGTGCCTTTTCTAAGATTCTTTCTCTTAGTTTCTTTAAATTTTTGTCAAGTATAATAAGCATTGTTGATATGGAATTTGTAACTGTTAATTCCAAGTTTTAAAGGCTCAGATCTCTGTGTTATCTTTGGTTTCTAATAGTGGCCACAGTATCTTATAATCCAAGGCCCCAAGAGAAGGGTTCTGCACTAGAGAGTCTGTGTTTTCTTCAGCCAAAGACATGGGAAGTTGAGTTCTTTCTGCCTTCACTTGTTGCTTGGTGATTCCTAATGTCTTCTTAGTCATTCAGTACTCTTAAAAACATTATTTAAAGTATTTCTGTAGGTTTTTTTTAGTTATATTAATGGGAGGGTTAATATGAATAGCCTATATGCCCTTACCATAAATAAAAGCTTATCATAGTTTTACTTGGCTTTAATTTAATTTGGCTTTTTCTTTTAGATCCGCTCAGCTTATTTTGAGTTGGTTTCTGCGCTGTGCCAGCGTATTCCACAGCTGATGAAAGATGAAGCGTCGAAAGTGAGCGCGTCTGTTCTGCTCAGCATCGACGACAGTGACCCCGTGGTGTGCCCCGCTCTCTGGGAAGCTGTGCTGTACACACTTGCGACTGTTGAGGTATGTGGGAGAGGTGCTTTAGTGCACCCAAAGACACTGGCCTCGGAGAGAGCCTGTCAGGTCATCATGTGTAAAATTTACTGGAAGAGTGCTTTCTTGGAAATGAAATACTTAATCCAGATCTTGGGTAAATTTCAAACGGGCTGGAATGGCAGAGTGTGCACTTGCTTTTGGCTTAGCCACTCCTCGTTGTGCCCTTGGGGCAAGCGTGTCTGAGCCATGTGTTTGGGATGGAACCGTGCTGCCCCTTTCAGAGAGCGGCTGTTGTGGAGATGATTTAATTTGAATAATTATTTCTGATACATATTATCCTGGAAGCATGTGGGATACATGATTACTGTATGTAATAAATTTCTTGTAATTTTAGGTTTTAATGGCAGTGAGAGATGTCAGCCTCTTTATTTTTATTTTTATTTATTTTATTTTATTTTTTGTACGTGCCCCTAGCGGGAACCAAACCTGGGACTCTCTGGTCTGCAGGCCAACGCTCCAACTGCTGAGCCAAATCGGCCAGGGCGATGTCAGCCTCTTTAGATAGAATACTTGATTTTTATTTTTGAGACCTATGTGCCTTCTCTCTTAATTGGGAAAAGTATGTTTATAATCTATTACTATAATCTTTTCTGTGGTTAGGACTGTTGGCTTCATGTAAACGCAAAAAAGAGTGTGTTTCCCAAGCTGTCGGCTGTGGTCCGTGAAGGTGGCCGGGGCCTGGCCACTGTCATATGCCCTTGCCTTCTGCCGTTCATCAGCAGGCTGCCTCAGTCCGTCACGGACCCAAAGCTGGACTTCTTCAGGAACTTCCTCGCCTCTCTAGTTGCAGGGTAAGGAATTTAAATTCTTTTTTAAAATTTATTTATTTTTTTAAACCCTCACCTAAGGATATTTTTTTCATTGAATTTTTTAGAGGAAGTGGCGGGGCTGGCGGGAGAGCGAGAGAGAAACATCTGTGTGAAAGAGACACATTGATTGGTTGCCTTCCACACGTGCCCTGACCAGGGCCAGGGAGTCGAACCTGCAGCCCAGGCACATGTCCTTGACCGAGAACCAAACTCATGACCCTTTGGTGCATAGGCCAACACTCCAACCACTGAGTCACTTGCCAGGGAAAATTCTTGATCTTTAAAGCAAAATTGGTTTTCATTGTTTTCACAGTTGAGTAGAATGTCATATATATATTATTGTCTTTTTTTTTAAATTCCTCATTCGAGGATATTTTTCTACTTATTATCAGATAGAGTGGGAGGGAGGGAGAGAGAGACAGAGAGAAACATCAATGTGATAGACACACAATCACCTGGTTGCCTCCCGCACGACCCCACCAGGGCCAGGGACGAACCACAACCGAGGTACATGCCCTTGACCCGAATCGAACCCGTGACTCGTTTGTCCACGGGCTGATGCTCTAACCGCTGAACCAAACCGGCCAGGGCTGTTATTGTCTCTCTCATTTAAATTTCCTCCAAATTGTTTTGCTGTTCATGAAACACTTTTCAAGTTTTCAGGTAATTAAATTGGAGTATTTTCGGGAGGTACTTTCAAGGCTACAATGGTAGCATACAGCAGAAAATGAGATAAATGTGGTAAGACCCTTAGGTGGCAGCAGGCCATTTTTCAGATGAACCATTTTTTGTGTTGATAAATACAAATGCCCAAATGCAGAAAATGGACCAGTAAAGTTTCTAAAACTCCCATAAACTTATGGAAGTTTAAAGACTCACTTAAAAAATTATTTCAGTGGATTTGTTGAACTTAATAAATAAAAGATGCCCAATTTTATTAATGATAAAGCATTTTTTTTCACACTAAAAAAAAATTTATTGATACTTAGAGAGAGAGGAAGGGAGAGGGAGAGAGAATCATTGATGAGAGAGAACATCGATTGGCCGCCTCCTGCCTGCCCCCACTGGGGATCGGGCCCACAACCTGGGCATGTGCCCTGCTAGGGAATCGAACCAGTGACCTCCTGGTTCAGGGGTCGACGCTCAACCACTGAGGCACACCAGCCGGGCTGTTCTTATTTTTTTAGTTTAAGAATTTTATTTTTAAAAATCGTCTTCTTTTGGTATGATGCCTTTTCCATGATTTTATTTTGGTGTTTCTGAGTTGCTTATGTTATTTCTGATGAAAGAGTATGCCACAGTTATTTATTATTTCTCAGGCTATCAACAGAGAGAATCAAAACCAGCTTCTCAGAGTGCTCAGCAGTGATATCTGCTTTTTTTGAATGCTTACGTTTTATAATGCAACAAAGCTTAGGCGAGGAAGAGATTGAGGAGATGCTCGTCAATGATCAGGTATTAACAAGCTCATTGTGTCTTGTTGCCATTTTTATTAATTGGCCTTCCTTGTAAAGATTTCGCATTTGCTTTATATGATACTATCGTATCGTAGTGCCTGAGGACTAGTGTCTGGTTGTACAAACCCTGACTGTTTTATAGAGTTGATATGCAAAACATAATTTAGAAGGTGCTGTTTATGGTCTTTTGTATTACGTTTAAATAATGCAACAGTTATTACTTCTAAAATACTCAAGCACATGTATCTGTTTGTGAATAGTTGTGCTTGGCTTTCAGAGCCAGTCAGGAGAGCGGGTTCTGGGATACGGCTCCTGTGGTTGAAATTAATGGATAAAATGTACGCCCAGATCCTAGTTGGTGTCTCAGTTAACTTCTCTTATCTTCGTAATTTAATACAAAGAGTTCTGAATTCTGTGGGTCCTCTGTGTCTTGCATTACTGGCTTAGAAAAAAAGCGAAAAACTTGAATAACTTCAGAAGATGCAGAGAAAACTATATTATTTGTTAACGACCAATAATCTTGGTCAATTATATCATAAAAATGAAGTAATTCAGGGAGAATACAGTGAAATCATTAAGCTCTTTGTATGATATGAAAATAATTTACAAGTAAACTCTTTTCAGAGTTCTGGGGGGAATCCATGTTTTTTATTAAATATGAAATTTATAATGTTTTACAAATACTTTATTTCTCCAGAAAACTGAACTTTTCTATTTCACCTTTTTCAGTTGATTCCTGTGATTGACACAGTTCTCAAAGACCCACGATTGCAAGATGGGCAACTATTGGACTATTTAGCAGAAACTTTAAGTTCTTGGGAAGCCAAAGCAGATATGGAGAAAGATGATAAAACGGCTCAAAACTTGGAGAAAGTGCTACAGAATTTCTGGGAAAGACTGTCAGAGATTTGTGTTGAGAAAATCAGTGAGCCAGAAGCTGATGTTAAGTCTGTTTTTGGTGTATCTAACCTATTACAGGTCCTTCAGAAGCCGCCAAAAAGCTCACTGAAGTCAAATAAAAAAGTTGGCAAGGTTAGATTTGCGGATGAGACGTCTGCAAGTACCAGAGAGAGTGAGACATGGGTCTCCTCAGGAGGGGAGAGCAGCGAGGGCTGTGAATTAGTGGCTGAACCTCCTCTCCCCCATAGCTGCTCAGACCTTATTTCTCCGCTAAGGAAGAGACCTCTGGAGGACCTAGTCTGCAGGCTGGCAGAGATGAGTATTAATTATGTCAATGACCAGAAGTCAGAGCAGCATCTGAGGTTTCTTTCCACTCTGCTCAATTCCTTCTCCTCAACCCAAGTATTTAAGATGCTACTAGGTGATGAAAAGCACAGGATCATCAAGTCCAAGCCTCTTGAAATAGCCAAACTTGTACAAAAAAATCCCGCAGTGCAGTTTTTATACCAGAAACTAATTGGTTGGCTGAATGAAGACCAAAGGAGGGACACTGGATTCCTGGTGGACATTCTGTACAGTGCCCTTCGTTGCTGTGATGATGATCAGGAAAGAAAAGTTGTCTTAGACGATCTAACCGAGGTATTACTGTTGTGTATCTTTTCACTCCAGTGGTTTACACTGGCACACCGATTGCAGAGAAGCAGAGAGCCCTATGGGGTGATATTTGATTCTTTTTAAAAATAAGCAGTGTGACTGATTTGGGAAGTGTGTGAGACTTCCGGGCGGGTGTTCAGTAAATGTGTGAGCGTGACAAGAGCTTGGAGATGAAAGGGTGAGTCCTTTCAGTCCACACGTTAAGGTTGGACGAGCTAAAAAAGTGTTCTTTTTGCAGTGATTATGTGATTTACTTCCTTGTAAATGTTCGCTGTTTCTTCCAGAGATTGTTTCTGACTCCTCTTCTTCTTTCAGGCGGATCTGAAATGGAATTCGGTTCTTCGGGTCATTGAAAAGGTATCTTAGGGATTCTTTTCTTTTTTTTTGCGTATTTATGGGTATAGAAAAATTAATACCACAGTCATAGTCACACACTGTGTGGCCAGGTATCTTCAGAAGCCGCCGAAAAGCTCACTGAAGTCAAATAAAAAAGTTGGCAAGGTTAGATTTGCAGAGGTGTTAGAGGTCGTTCTCATTTTATAACTTCCCATAATGTGGGAAGACATTTGGTGCTTGCCTTCCTGTAGTAGTTTTCTGGTGAGGAGTCTCAGGGAAGAATGAACAAGCTCTGGGGAATCCCTTGTTTCTTTCCCAGCAGGGAACAGAGCCAGAGTTAAACATTTTATTCTTTAAACCAAAGCTTCAGGGTTCTACTCCTATCCTAGTTACTTTTTCTTCTATATAAATGGATTGAGTGGTTCTAGCTTTGGCTAGAACACATCAGGAAATTGTTGGCCCAACTTCCAGCCTCTGATGGCCACCTGACTAAATAAGAAAATTAGTGATGAGAATAATGAAAATAAATCAATTTGGAAAGTTAAAAAAATAGTTTAAGTAGTCTTTCCTAATGAAGGTGTAATTTCAACCACAGAAGTGTTATGATTAGCTACCTAAAAATTTTTTAGCATTTTTGAATTATTTTAAGTTTTACACAGATAAGTCTTTAATTTACAAGTTTTTTTTACTATCGTTTAAAGTTATGATACAGCCCTGGCTGAGTAGCTCAGTTGGTTAGAGCATCATCCTGATACACCAAGGTTGTGGGTTTGATCTCTGATTAGGGCACACACAAGGATCTACCAATGAATGCAGGAATAAGTGGAACAACAAATCAGTATTTCTCCCTCTCTCTCTGTTCCTCTCTCTCTCTCTCTCTAAAATCAGTAAGAAAACAAAACTAAAATAAAATGGTGGAATGAAACACAAATGAGACTAACCCTCACCCACTCTGAGTGTGCATCCCGCAGGCTGTGCTCACACTTGTGCAGCAGGTCCAGAGCTCTTCCGTCCTGCACAGCTGAAGCTCTGCCGATACACAGTAACTCCCGTATCCATCCCCCAGTAGTTTTTTTTTTAATTCTCACTCGAGGATATTTCTCTTATCTTCAGACACAGTGGGAGGGAGGGAGGGGAACAGGGAGGGAGACAGAGAGAGAGGGAGAGGAAAGGGAGAGAGAGAAACATCGATGTGAGAGAGACACATTGACTGGTTGCCTCTCGCACGACCCCAACCAGGGCTGGGGACTGAACTGCAGCCGAGGTACATGCCCCCGACTGGAATTGAACCCGCAACTCTTTGGTCCGTGGACCGACCCTCTAACTGCTGAGCCAAACCGGCTAGGGCCCGATAGTTTATTTTTACAAAAGAAATACAGACTATGACTATTTTTCAATGAGAAATGTAACTTATCAGGCACATCTTTTGCACTGGCTTAACCCAGTGCCTTCTCTCTCTGTAGGTGGGCTACATGGAAAGCCAAAGTAACAGAGTGGCTTGATAAGTCCAGAACCAGAGTAAGGAAGTTAAAGATTTGATAAGAGAACGATACATTCATTTCCAGCTTAGGCCTGTACTGTATGTAGTTCATACACATGTCTGTGGAAGACAGTGCTCCTGGGCAGTGTCTCCTCCCACATGTCCACGAGGAACCAGCTTCCCGTCTCCTCAGCTGGTCACATTCCTTTTGCAGCTGTGTGAGAACACGGGGAAGCTGAACTGCCTGTCTCACTAACCTGAGACACACTGTGCAGAAGATGATTTTCTGGATTCTGTAGGATTCTATAAAACAGATTGGTTTTATTTGGTAAACTGTATTAGGAAAGCCAGTTTTATAGCCATCTAAACTCTAGTTTTCCTTGTGGTCATGCAGCCTCGTACTTTGTTTTGTTTTTTTTTTATCCTCACCCGAGGACATTTTTTCATTTTTTGTCCAGATAGAGTGGGAGGGAGAGAGAGGAAGAGAGAGAGAGAGAAACATCGACGTGAAAGGAACACATCGAGTGGCTGCCACCCGCACGACCAACCAGGGCCGGGGACAAACTGCAACCGAGGTACATGCCCTTAGCGGGAACCGAACCCTGGTCTCTCTGGACCTCAGGCCGACGCTCTAACCACTGAGCCAAACTGGCCAGGGCTAGCCTCGTACTTTGTAAGCAGAGTCCCAAAGTCACTGTCTTTAAAAACCAACCTGAAGTTGTATCCAGAAAAGGGCCTTAGAGATTTTCTCGTTTAATCTCCATTTTTAAAATTAGGAGATAGGCCCAGGTTGATTAAGAGATTTGTCCAGTCCTGGCTGGTTTGGCTCAGCAGCTGGAGCATTGGCCTGGAGACCGAAGGGTCGTGGATTCAATTCCTGCTCAAGGGCACGTACCTGGGTCACAGGTTCAATCCCAGCCCCAGTCAGGGTCGTGTAGGAGGCAACCAATCCATGTGTCTCTCTCACATCGATGTTTCTCTCTCTCTCCTCCTCCCTCCCTTCCACTCTATCTAAAAATCAATGGAAAAATAGCCTTGGATGAGGACAACAACAACCCAAAAAGGTTAAAAAAAAAAAGATTTGTCCAGTGTCCTGGCCTGGTTAGCTCAGTTGGTTGGAGTGTCATCCTGATGCACCAGGGATGCACCAGGGTTGTGGGGATCGGTCAGGGCACATGCAAGAATCCACCAATGGATGGGTGGAGCAGCAAGCTGATGTTTCTCTCTCTCTCTCTCTCTCTCTCTTTCTCTTTCTCCCTCTCCCTGCCCTTCCTCCCTTTTTTTGGTTCTAAAATCAATTTTTAAAAAAAGCCCTGGCAGGGTGGCTCTGTTGGTTGAAGCGCCGTCCTGTACGTACATCAAAAGATTTCGAATTCGATTCCCCATCAAGACATACCTCGGTTGTGGGTTCGATCCCAGGTCCGGGCATGTGCAGGAGGCCACCAATCAATGTTTCTCTATCAATGTTTCTCCCCTTTCCTTCCTTTCTCTGGAATAAAAAAACAAAACACATCCTCCAGCGAGGATTAAAAAAAAAATTGTCCAAGATCATAAAGCCAGAAAGGTTATAGAGCTTGGGCTAAAATAAAAGCTCTGGTTACCTACAGTCTTTAAGTAAAAGGATAAACAGTCTTCAGGCACTACCCAATCCACACTTGGATTTTTTGTTTTCTAGATTGCTTTGAAATGAACCAAGTTGCACATTCCCTTCTTCTCAGCACTTGAGCAAAGAAGCTCTGGGAACATGGATCAGCATGCTTTGGGGCTTGATTCACATTTTTTTCTTGCTTCTCCACATCATGAAAATAAACCAGTTGCTGTGAGATTTCTGTCCCTAGTAACGATTTCAAAGAATTTGTGGAAATAATAAGTCCTATTATTCATATTGAAGTAATTTACCATTATTATATATTAATTGTTCTTTAGCAAAATTAATGAACAAAAATTGAATATCTGTAGAGCATTTTTAAAAAGTCTGTCTTCAAAGTTTCAGCAGTCATTACTGAGCATGTCTGTAGTGTTGGTGGCAGGTGTCATGAGGTTTAAGACAGTCTCTGCCCTCAAGGGACTGACAGTCTCATTGAAAACAAGACACACACAGGAAACTATAAAAAATAACACAACCCAGTAAGTGCTTTAGAAAATCAGAGAAAGTTATTGATGAATGTGGCATGAGAGGAGGGGGTAGTTCATAAAGCAGGTTAGGTTATGCGTGGGGAAGGGGATACTTGTGCTTGGGGAGGTGGGTCAGGAGAGCGTGGAGTGTGGGGAGCCAGGCCCAGCACTGGGGAGCGGCCGTGGCGCCGTGCCACTGAGGGAGGCACGAGATGCGGCGAGTGGTCCACTGGGCAGACACGCTCTTTGATCCTGTTTCTAATCTTTGCTTTGCTTGTATGATTTTAGGCATGTTCTAGTTCAGATAAACATGCTTTAGTAGTGTCTTGGCTGAAAGGAGATATCCTTGGAGAGAAGTTGGTGACCTTGGCAGATCATCTTTGCGATAAGGACTTGGAATCCACAGTAACTTCCGAACCTTATTTCTCAGAAAGATGGACTCTTTTGAGCTTGGTATTATCCCAACATGTTGAAAATGGTAGGCAAAAATACAGCTTTTGTTTTTCAGTGTGAATAGTCCTGTCACTTTGGAGGATTGCATGCTGCTAAGTTTAGTTTGCATATTACTGGTTGAGAATAATAAGACATGATTCACTAGAATGTCTTAATTTTGTAAGCAGCCTAAATGTTCATTAGTCTTTGTGGCATGACTTGGATGACATTTAATATTTCTGTTTTTTATTCTAAAGAGTTTTGGATTTAGCAAAGCTGTTTGCCCGAATTTTATAGAGCATTGCTACTTGAATTTAATTTAGAGCCGCCTTTTTTGTGTGAGGGCTTTTATGTGTGAGATCAGATTCATTTGATATGATTTTCTTTTGTCTAATACAGAAGCACCTTTTTTAACACATAGGAAGATTCAAGTGGTAGTAACCCAAAGTATGGCATTCAAAATTATACTGTTATTTTTTGTCTTTGATTTTTTCCTCTAGATTATTTGATTGGAGATGTATATGTTGAAAGAATTCTTGTTAAACTTAATGAAACTTTATCCCAAGTAAAGAAATTGTCAGAAGCTGAAAATAATGATTCTTCAGTGTCTTTTATCTGCGATGTAGCCTATGACTGTTTCAGCTCAGCGACAGGATACCTGCTGATGCCGTCCTCTGAAGACTTACTGTTAACTCTCTTTCAGCTCTGTGCTCAGAGCAAAGAAAAAACACATCTGCCAGGTAATAGCCCACTGCTCAGTGTTTTGCTGGAATCTCTGACTCTAACCCTCATAGTGCAAGTGTCCAGGCTTTATTAACTGAATCATAATGTGTTTGAAAGTTGAAATCATTTTGAGTAACGGACTACAAACCTTAAACGTTTTCAGCGTTAAAAATCAAGTTAATGCCCTGGCTGGTTTGGCTCAGTGATTAGAGCGTCAGCCCGTGGACCAGAGAGTCCTGGGTTCAGTTCCCGCTAAGGGCACGTACCTCGGTTGCAGTGTGTCCCTGGCCCCGGTTGGGGTTTTGTGGGTGGCAACCAGTCGATGTTTCTCTCTGTCTCTTCCTCCCTCTCTCCCCGCCTCTCTCCCTCCCACTCTATCTGAAGATAAATGCAAAGATGTCCTCGGGTGAGGATTAAAAAAAAAAAATCAAGTTAAAGATATGTGTAGACGTTATGTCTGAAATGCTTACTTGACATCAAGGACATCGTTTGGAAGGGGCCGTGGTAGAAGAGCTAGGATCTTAGCCCTTTAGCAGGAGCTCTGGCAGTTGGCTTCATTTCTTCAAGCCTCAGTTTCCACATTTATTAATATCGTATGTCTTTCCTCATAATAGTTAGCAACATTCACTCTGTGGTGTGTATCGAAATGAAATAGAGATTGCCTTTTTAAGGACTATCCTTGCCTTGTGTGTCATTTAGACTTGCTTGTGAAAGGAGTGTGAGAAGTGCCGTTGTGGAGCGCCCTCCTCTGACCTTTCCGTAACGTTGACCTCTCCACATCTCCAGCAGGACAACTTGCTTGTCAAATTCTGAGCAGAAAAAAGCTAACTTTAAAAATCTTACCATTTTTGCTCTGGCCAGTTTGGCTCAGTGGTTAGAGTATCAGCCCACGGACCAGAGAGCCCCAGGTTCGGTTCCTGCTAAGGGCACGTACCTCGGTTGCAGTTTGTCCCCGGCCCTGGTTGGGGTCATGTGGGAGGCAACCACTCGATGTGTCTTTCTCACATCGATGTTTCTCTCTCTCTTCCTCCCTCTCTCCCTCCTGCTCTATCTGAAGATAAATGCAAAAATGTCCTTGGGTGAGGATAAAAAAAAAAAAATCTTACCATTTTTTACCTTATGTGGCATGAACTAGCTTGTATTATTGCATGTTTATGACATAATTATTTTGTTTGACATTGAATGGTAATTTTTGTTTTGTTTTTCAAATGGTATCTTAACAATCTGAGATCTGCAAGGAGTTCTTTCAGAAATTTTGTAATGATTAATTACAGTTACTTCAGTGGGATTACGAATGAGTGTTGACATCTTGGGTTTCAGACTTCCTCGTCTGTAAGCTGAAGAAAACATGGCTGTCTGGCGTGGATCTGCTGGTCCGTCAGGCTGGCCGCACAGGTCAGCAGAGTGCTTTCCTGCACTTGTCGGCTCTGTGGCTGAAGGACCAGGTTCTGTCGTCCTCTCTGGACATCAAAAGGTGACCATTTTTGTGTTCAGTTGTACATCATCTCTTCATACTTGATCACTGTCCTTAAATCAGATCCCATAAGTAGTGTGAGTGTCCATGAAAAATGACTTGTTATGTAAGAAATCGATAGGACTCCTAAGAGGATTTTCTCAAAAGGTTTGTTTTAACGACCATCTGAATTGGAGAGTGGCTGTCATGGCAGGCCTGCCGCACTCCAATTCACTCAGTGATGGGTGCTGGTGTCGCTCTGCCGTCTGGTGTGCCTGTGGCCGCAGCCCCGCCTGGCCAGCTCACATGTGATTGTTCTGTACTGGTTGTCTTGTTGCGTCTGACAGCCACTGTTTTAAGGTATTTGGATTGTAGTGTATTTCCCATCTCATACCTAAATCCACATGTAAAAGTGAAAACCGAGGAAATGCATCCAGAGGCTTTTGGGGTTGAGTCAAGTATTTTTCGTGGAATAGGTAGCTGTATGTGAGGAATATCTGATCTGAAGTAGGTCAGATCCCCTTCCCGCTGAGATGGAAGTAGCACTCAATTTCAAATCATAAATATAGGATTACATCCCCAATTTGACTGTTTGTGTTGGGAAGGGTGGCGTAGAAAGGCCGCCTACATTTATTTTTGTCTTTTTTCAGGTAAGCTGTGATCTGCCGTAGGGCACTGACTGTGTACCAGGGTGTACAGATCAGTCACAGCATAGCTACAGCAGTTAAGTTCTTTGCATTGTTTTCAGTCTTCAAGGACTCCTGTCTGCTGTCGATGATTTGCTAAGTAAGCTTTTAGAGAGTGAAGATACTTCCCTCCTGGGAGTTTATATTGGAAGTGTAATGCCGGACAACAGTGAATGGGAAAAGATGAGACAGTCTCTTCCTATGCAGGTATGTTTGAAGTTGCAGAGTGCATTTCTCATTCTGAAGTTTGGATGCAAACTTAAATATTTTTATTGATTTCTTGTGAAGAAAAATAAGTAAATAAAGTGAGTGTCTAACTTAGCTCTCATGCCTCTGAATGCTTATGTGTCGCATGTCTGCTGTCTGCAAGAGCCTAGTTGACACTCAGTAGCCGGTGCAAGGTGAGTGGGACCTAGTGATGTCCTTGGGATTCTGCAAGAAATATGCACATGAGAATTTCCTATAGCAGAAACCAAACGTTACGCTTCTGTGGTTGTACTGATAAACTAATAGTAACTTCGTTTTTGAAGTTATTTTATTAACAATTAGAAGATGTTCTAATAACTGTTTTTGTTCCCTTAGTTGTATAGTTCGTGGTAAAAAGAATATCTAATGATTTTGTGTATGATTTATCTTTTTACAGTGGTTGCATAGACCTCTTTTAGAAGGAAGACTGAGTTTGAATTATGAGTGTTTCAAAACAGATTTTAAAGAACAAGATACAAAGAAACTTCCTAGCCATTTGTGCACCTCAGCATTGTTGAGCAAAATGATATTAGTAGCACTAAAAAAGGAAATAGTCCTCGAAAATAATGAGCTTGAGAAAATAAGTAAGTATATGTGAGCATTCAGGTATAACATAAATATGAATTCTAAAAGAATTGTGAAATACTTTTGACTATGCTACAATTTAAATCTTTAAAGAATCGAGAATCTTCAACTCCTGTGAACTATTTAGTGATGGAAACTTGAGGATAGTTAAGTGATGAGTGTTAAATTGCAAGTCGGATGACAGCGTACTGAAATCTTGGCTATAGTCTTGTTAGGTGTAGAGCAGAACTTGGGGTAAGAACACTTACTCAAACCGACAGGACATCAGTGTGAGTGGGTCCTGTGTCGCGTGGCCATGAAGAGCACGGTTGAGGACACTGTTGCTTCACCAGAGGTTCTGAATTCTTAGTCAGGGTTTGAACCACTGTACCTCTGTCTTCACTGGGCTATAAGTTTTTTCCTGCAAGTGGAAGTTCAAATGGTGTAGAACTGCAGGTGGTGGTGTGACCTGCACAGGGTGGTGTTGGAGTGGAGGGTGCACACAGTTCCTGTGTCAGGCTCAGAGCCCTGAGCTGCCCGTTGTGGGGGGAGGAGACTCTGCCGTGCAGGGCTGGAGCACTGCTCACTGGCCAGCTCCGTGCTGCTCAGGGCCAGGTCAGCCCAGGTCACCTCGCTCATAGAGGCAGTCCGTCCCACAGCGAAGCTGGGATTGGGTGTCAGTTCTGTAGTCTACTTTTGTTAATTGTGTTACTAATTCCAGTCTCAACAGTAGTATGTATTTAATCTTCTCATCAATCCTATAAGTTAGGTATTACTGTTTTTCTTATCTTAACTTGCTTAGAATTACTTAGCTTGTAAAGGAGAGGATTGGATTAGAAACCAGGTCTCAAGTGTTCTGACTTAAAAATCCAAACCATACATGGATTTATGAAAGACAGTTGTGACTAAATTATAGTAAAAGTCTAGCTCTGGCCCGGCCAGTGTGGCTCAGTGGTTGAGCGTCGACCCTGCACCAAGAGGTCAACAGTCCTGGTCAGGGCACATGCCCAGGTTGTGGGCCTGATCCCCAGTGGGGGGCATGCAGGAGGTGGCCAGTCGATGTGCTCTCTCATCGATGTTTCTATCTCTCCCTCTCCCTTCCTCTCTCTCTAAAATCAATAAAGAAAACAATTTTTTAATTAAAAAAAAAAAAGTCTAGCCCTGGCCGGTTTGGCTCAGCGGTAGAGCGTTGGCCTACGAACCAATGAGTTGCAGGTTTGATCTGGCCAAGGGCATGTACCTTGGTTGCGGTTCGTCCCCGGCCCTCGTCGGGGTCATGTGGAAGGCAACCAGTCAATGTGTCCCTCTCACCTGGGTTTTCCTCTCTTTCTCCCTTTCTCTCCCTGTCTCTCCTCCCACTCTATCTGAAGATAAATAGAAAAATATCCTCAGGTGAGAATTTAAAAAAAGAAAAAGTCTACACATGCCCTAGTCAGTGTTGCTCAGTGGTTGGAGCATCAGCCTGCACAGTGAAGGGTCGTGTGTTCAATTCCTGATCCAGAACATGCACCTGGGTTGCAGGTTCGATCCCTGGCCCTGCTCGGATTGCAGTTTCCTAGTTGGTAACTTGGTGGATAGCTCATTGACGGCAGACCCTCTGTCACCGAGGCCCCCACCCCATGTCCGGTGCCTGCTGTCTCCCGTTGTTCACACATTGGCTGGAATTTCTCATTTCAGGCCTTGGATCCCTTGGTGGTTTATCCTGCGTGTCCCACATTGCTGGTGATTAAGGTCCCTGTGACATTTCTTAACTAATCAGAAAAGGGACCAAGTAGACTTTGGGAGAGGAGTGGTTCTTTGTGGTAAACACATGTTCTCAGCGTTCATTATCTTCAGAATCCCAAAGCAGATTTTAAATCAGTGCACAGGTTCTGGAGACTGGCGGATGGAGCAGTGTTGGAAAGCAGGGGCAGAGCAGCGGGGTGACAGGGCCCGCTCACTGCACGTGCTGACACGCGCCCTCTCTCAGCCGCAGAGCTGCTCTACTCGCTGCAGTGGTGTGAGGAGCTGGACGACCCGCCCGTCTTCCTGACCGGGTTTTGTGAGATGCTTGAAAAAATGAATATAACGTATGATAATTTACGAGGACTTGGTAATACTTCTGGCCTTTTGCACCTGCTATTTAACAGGTAAAAATTGCTTTCAATTTCTGTTTTTTAAATGACCATTTTACTGCTTTATGGCTTTGTTTCTGTAAAACGTAAGCCCTGTTCATGTTAATTTTTTTATATGTTTTCATTGATTTTTTTTTTTTTTTTTAGGGAGGGAGAGAGGGATAGGAACATTGATGTGAGAGAGAAACATCAATTGGCTGCCTCCTGCATGCCCCCCACTGGCGACCGAGCCCACAACCCGGGCATGTGCCCTGACTGGGAATCGAACCAGGACCTCTCAGTCCATGGGACGATGCCCAATCCACTGAGCCACACTGGCCGGGCATCTTTGTGCTAATTTTTAAATCAGAGGTTGATCTAAATTAATCCGATTTTTTTTTTTTTTAATCTTCACCCGAGGACACTTTTCCATTTTTGTTCAGATAGAGTAGAAGGGAGAGAGAAGAAGCAAGAGAGAGAGAGAAAGAGAAACATCGACATGAAAGGGACACATCGAGTGGCTGCCTCTTGCACGACCCCAACCAGGGCCAGGGACGAATTGCAGCCGAGGTACGTGCCCTTGGCCGGAATTGAACCCGTGACTCATTGGTCCGTGGGCTGACGCTCTAACCACTGAGCCAAACTGGCCAGGGCTAATCCGAATTATTAATGATAAATACTTTGTGCATACTAAGTACTTGATTTATTTTTCTGGGGAGATACTTGGACTTCATTATTTGCCTGTGTTATTAAATTTATAAATGTGTTCAAGGGACAAGTGATGAGAGACAGAGCCGGTAGGCATGGTGTGACTCGGCATCCGTGCCCTGTTCTCCCACTGCTGCGAAACAGCCTGCGCCCTGCGCGCTGCTCCAGGTGCATCTCGATGTCAGAGCCACAGCTCCCCTGGACGAGGGAGCAGGTGTGGAAGCAGGTCCTCGGGCTCCAGCGGCCAGAGGCTCAGAGGTCCGGTCGCCACACTGCTCTCTCTGAGCTTCTCACTCGCCCGCAGCATTCTGAGTGTCCTTCCAGTGTCTGGGCCCCAGCTGGACAGGTCTTCCTCTGTAGTCCCGCTCCACGCACTGGCCACTCAGAGCTCGCCTCAGCAGATCCCGACCTCCACGGTCCCTCAGCTTCCACCAGCCTGGGTGTCCTCTGGGATGTTGCATTTTCCCAGTGTGGCCTCTCGCAACCTGGGGCTCGATGTGCAGGGCCGTCTCCTTGCGGGCGCAGGGCTGGGGGACTGCTGTGTCGCTGAAGCTCCCGCTCCTTTGTCCTGGCAGCTGTTTGTGTGCAGAAGGCCTTTGTGAGGTGACGCCCTCACGAGGTGATTTGTTTAATTCTGTAACAGGAATCCAGGTAAACAGCGTTTAAACATCTTAAGTACAGTTTTAAGTGGATTTTTTTCTCCTTTTTTAGATCCATGGAACATGGCACTCTGTGGTCTCTCATTATTGCTAAATTGATCCTTTCCCAGAGCATTTCGTCTGATGAAGTAAAACAGCATTATAGGAGAAAAGAAGGGTACGCTGATTTAAGTTTTTTACTTTGTAATTTATTATATTTGGCAACCTCCAGCTAACCAGTAGTCTCTAGTGAATCAGGAAAACAAGGTCTAAGAGATGAAGAAATTTAAAGGAAATGAGGATTACAGACAAAACACTTTCGATTGCCTCAGGTTTAGAACACACCTTTCTGTGCTACGCGTTTTTTACTTTACGACATTTTCTTGTGGAATTTCATACTTGTTTTAAACAAGTAGCATTTCATAACCTTTCTCTCTTTCCCCCAAAGTCTCTCTGGTAGGTATCTTTCTATTTCTCTGTCTCTCACGTCCTCCACCACGTTACGTGTTGTGTGGGAAGTGCCTCGTTTTTCTCTTCATGGGGTCCTCCTGTTGAAGTATATTCTAGAAATGTGTTCCTAAGACAAAAAATAAACTGTGGTTGGACGTACGAGACATCTGTTAGCGTTGATCATGCTAGAGAAGCTGAGCATTCAAAGTTGACACAGCTAAAACTCGCCAAGAGGCCGTTTGAATTCATTGATTTACCGACAAGTATGCAAGAATGATGTGTGTTTTCTGGCACAGTAGAATTGTGAACTAAATTTCCTTTTTTTTTTATTTTTATGTTTTTAAATTGATTTTTAGAGAGAGAGGAAGATAGAGATAGAAATATCGGCTGCTTCCAGCATGCCCCCACTGGGGATCAAGCCTGCAACCCAGGCACGTGCTCTGACTGTGAATCAAACCGGCAACCTCTTGGTCCATGGGTCGACACTCAACCCACTGAACCACACCTGCCAGGCTGAACTAAATTTCAATTTTTTAAATCTTATTTAAAAATTTTAAAAACGTAGTATTTTGAGATAATTATAGATTAATTATTTTGAGATAATCAAAGATTTCACATGCAAGTGTAAGAAATAATACAAAGAGATTCCATGCGCCCTACATCCAGTTTCCCCCATTGGCACCATTCCGCATAACTAACTGTAGTACAATTTCACCACCAAGAAAATGGTGCTGAAACGACCTAGCGACCAGCTCATGTGCAGTCGTTTGCTTCTGTGTGTGTCCTGTGCAGATCCACACGGTGACCAGCCCCTCCGAAGTCTTCAGATGGGACACGGAGCAGTGTGGTCACGAGGGTCCCTCGTGGTACTTTATCTGCCACAGCCACCTCCCTTTCCCCATTTCCTCATCGCTGGGAACCATCACCTGTCCTCCCCCTCTGTAATTGTACCACTTAGGACTGTGACATAAGTGCAGTCATACAGCATATCATCTTTTGATATTGACTGTGTTATTCAGCATAGTTTAAAATTTTTTCCTGATTATAAAAGTAGTAGGGAATTAACTAAAGAACTGTCAAAACTAATTACTACTGAGATGACTGTACTTGCAGAAATCACTAACTTTTTTATTCAGTAATAGGTAACTTAAAAACATCACAGCACTGAAGGAGACTTGACTTGGGGTCGTGAACACAATACAGTATATAGATGATGTATTATAGAACTGTACACCTTAAACCTATATAATTTTAACCAATGTCACCCCAATAAATTCAATAAAAATAAAAATATAAATAAATAAAAATGTTACAGGAAAAAATATTTCTTTTTGAATAAGAACATAATACCTACAAGTAAGCTTAACAAAAAATTATAATTGTAAAACTTTAAAAATCACAAAAGAAGGTGGGGAGATAAATTATAAACATGGTCATATCTATAATTTCAGTGCAATCACAATAAAAATTTCAGTAACAGTTTTTTTAAAAGTTGACAAACTGTTCTAAGCATAGTGCGCATTTGAAGAAAAATGCTTACGAATAGCTAGGAAACTTTTTTTTTTTTTTTTTGCATTTATCTTCAGATAGAGTGGGAGGGAGAGAGGGAGGAAGAGAGAGAGAGAGAAACATCGATGTGAGTGAGACACACCTAGTGGTTGCCACCCAAATGACCCCAACCGGGGCCGGGGACAAACTGCAACCGAGGTACGTGCCCTTAGCGGGAACCGAACCCGGGACTCTCTGGTCTGCGGACTGAGGCTCTAACCGCTGAGCCAAACCGGCCAGGGCACTAGGAAACTTTTGAAAGAGAAAAGAACTTGCTCAAGTAAGTTTTACTGTTTGAAATTAGTGAATAGATAAATCATTGGCTCAAAATATAGAGTCCAGAAGCCTATCCATACTTACATGATAATTTAATTTTTTTTAAATCTTCACCCAACGATATTTTTCCATTTATCTCAGAGCGGGAGGAAGAGAGAGGAAGAAGAGGGAGAGAGAGAAACATCGACGTGAGAGGGACACATCGACTGGCTGCCTCCTGCACAACCCCAACCAGGGCCAGGGATGAACAGCAACCGAGGTACGTGCCCTTGACCAGAATCGAACCTGCGACTCTTTGGTGCGTGGGCCGACACTCTAACGGCTGAGCCAAACTGACCAGGGCGTGGTAATTTAATTTTTGATACAGGTGGCTTTTCAAATCATTGAGGAGAATCAATAATAAATGATGTTAGGAACATTGGTTATGTTTTAAAAAAAAAAAAAATAGCAAGAGATCCTCCTTACTCTGTGCGTGAAAATGAAGTCCAGGGAGAGCTACGTGCAAAGGACAGGTCTGCGGGGTGTCAGGCTGGGTCGTCCTGCACGGGAGGAGCTTCGTGAGCAGAGCACCAAACCCAGGGTTGGCTGAAGAGATGATGCACATTTGATTCTGTAAAAGTGAAAACTTCAGCAAACAAGTGTGCCTCGACATGGACAGACAGGAACACGGCACGCGACGCACCATGGAGTGTTGCTCTGCTGTAAATAGAAGGGGCTTCCGACACCTGCTGAGACAGAGGTGAACCTTGAGGACGTGCTGGGGGAGCTGACCAGCCACAGGGACAAATATGGCGTGACTGCACATGTCTGAGGGACCCAGCTTAGTCAGATACACAGAGAGAGGAGGAGGATGGTTGTCGGGCTGGGGGAGTGGGAGGGGCAGGGGTTCAGGGGCAGAGCTCCAGCTGTGTGGAACGAAGAGTTCTCGAGTGTGGCTGCACAGCAGTGAGGATCTGTAACACTGCCGAGCGGTGCACTGAAGTAAGCTTTGTCGTGTACGTTTTACCACAATTAAACATTACTTATTAATTTATTTTTTTGTTAATCCTCACCCAGGGATATTTTTCCATTGATTTCTTAGAGTGGAAGGGAGGGAGTGAGGGAGAGAGAAACAGAGAAAAACATCAATGTGAGGTTGCTTTCTGCACGACCCTGACTTAGACTGGGGATCAGACCCACAGCTCAGGTCCGTGCCCTTGACTTGCCATTAAACCCGTGACCCTTTGGTCCAAGGGCTGGTCCTCCAACCGCTGAGCCAAACCGACCAGGGCACAATTAAATATTTTTTAAAAAAGAAAACTGTATGACAAAAATACAGTAAGCAAAGGCCAAGTGATAAAACGGGAGAAAACATTTGCAAATTAACAAAGAATGAATGTCCATAATATATAAATACCTTCTATTAATCAGTAAAACAATCCATATTGAAAAGTGTGTCAAGGACTTGAATGGGTAATTCACAGATGAAATAGTCAAACGTAATTCACTTGTGAAATGTAAAGTATAAAAGGATTTGCCTTATTAATAATGACGGAAGTACAAATTAAAAGAATCATGGCCCTGGCCAGTTTGGCTAGGCGGTTAGAACAACAGCCCACGGACTAGGGAGTCCCGGGTTCGGTTCCCGCTAAGGGCGTGTACCTCCGTTACAGTTTGTCCCAGCCCCGGTTGGGGTCGTGTGGTTGGCAACCACTCGATGTGTCTCTCTCACGTCAATGTTTCTCTCTCTCTCTTCCCCCCTCTCTTTCCCGCTCTATCTGAAGATAAATGCAAAAATGTCCTCGGGTGAGGATGAAAAAAAAAAAAGCAGCATGTGTTATCAACCATGTTGCCAGGAATTTAAGATTCATTAAGTGTACAGCAAAACAGTCATGTGTGCATTTCTGGTGAAACTGTAAGTGGATTTCGCCTTTTTTGGAAAGCAATTTGAAATTACCAGAATACAGTACATTCAGATCCTTCGATCCACCAATTCCAGTTCCTGGAATCTGGCCTGCAGAGGTATTTGCACATGTGCTCAAGGACATTTATTGCAGCATTATTTATAAGAGCAAAAATTTGGGGAGTAACACCCTAACGTCCACTAACAGAGAAGTAGTTCAGTTATGAAACATCCATAGTATGGAATATTTTTGTTTTTAATTTAGTTATGTAGCTTTAAAATAGAATAATTTATATCTCTGTATTGTGACATAGAAAAATCTACAAAGTATATAAGTGACAGATAGCAACTTACATACTTTGTATTCAAGTTTAAAGTGCATATAAGAGCCCGGCCAGTGTGGCTCAGTGGATTGAGCTTCATCCCATGGACTGAGAGGTCCCAGTTTGATTCCTGGTCAGGGAACATGCCCAGGTTGTAGGCTCGACCCCCAGTAGGGGGCGTGCAGGAGGCAGCCGATCAATGTTTCTCTTTCACATCAGTGTTTCTTTCCCTTCCTCTCTAAAAAATCAATAAAAACATGTTTTAAAAACAAGTGGCAAATAAAAAAACGAAATGTTCAGTGTGACCACATTATGTAAATGAACCCAAGTACAGTCGTCCCTCACCACTTGGCACTTTGACTTTCGCGGCTTCACTCTATCGCGGTTTTTTCAAATATATTCATTAAAAAGTTGATCGAGCCTTGGCCGGTTTGGCTCAGCGGTTAGAGCGTCGGCCCGTGGACTGGAGAGGCCCGGGTTCGGTTCTCGCTGGGGGCACGTGCCTCGGTTGCAGTTTGTCCCTGGCCCCGGTTGGGGTCGTGTGGGTGGCGGCCACTTGATGTGTCTCTCTCACGTCGATGTTTCTCTCTCTCTCTCTCTCTCTTTCTCTCTCTCTCTCTCTCTCTCTCTCTCTCTCTCCCCCACCCCCCCTTCTCTCCCTCCCACTCTGTCTCAAGATAAGTGCAAAGAAGTGTCCTCGGGTGAGGATTAAAAAAAAAAGTTGATCGAGACAGTGAAATTGATACAGTGCACGCTCGGTTGTCTGAGTCAATTATACACCCCTGTATTACAATTAAAATTAAAATTACTGTACGTATGGACTGTAGGCCTGTGTATTGGAGCACCCCAGGAATCCTTCAACGCCAGGTGCAACCGCTAGAGTCTGGAACAGATTAGCCGCGATAAACGAGGGACGACTGGATATATACACACACATACGTGAATTTCAGTTCATAGAAAGGGCATGGAAGTAGCCCTGTGTAAATGGACTCCATGGGCTCTTACACAGAGCTTAGCTCTGTGTTGTGTGTATAGTTCAAAACAATCATTTGTGGTGGGAAAGTTTAATATGCTCACTTTAAAAATTAGAAAAGTGTTAGAGGAAGAAGCAGCAGAATGTAATTATTTTCAGTCCCAGAATCAGCAATTGCCCATCTCTGTTCAGTGTTTCTTTTTTTTATCCTCACACGAGGATATTTTCCCATTTATTTTCAGATAGAGTGGGAGGGAGGGAGGGAAGGAGGGAGAGAATCATCGATGTGAGAGAGACACATCGATTGATTGCCTCCCACACGACCCCAACCAGAGCTGGGGACGAACTGAAACCGAGGTATGTGCCCTTGACCAGAATTGAACCCGCAATTCTTTCGTCCACAGGCTGACGCTCTAACCACTGAGCAAAACCGACCAGGGCTCCTTTATTTATTTTTTTCCTTTATTGATTTTAGAGAGAGAGGAAGTGAGAGGGGGAGAGAATGAGAAACATCGATGAGAGAGAACATCGACTGGCCACCTCCTGCACACCCCCCACTGGGGATAGTGCCCACAACCTGGGCATGTGCCCTGACCGGGAATCAAACTGGCGACCTCTTGGTGCATGGATTGATGCTCAACCACTGAGCCACACTGGCCGGACTTTTTTTTTTTTTTTTTTTTAATAAATTTTGTTTATTGATTTTAGAGAGAGAAGGAAGGAGAGAGATGGAAACATCGATGAGGGAGATAGACTGGCCGCCTCCTGCATGCCCCCTACTGGGGATCAGGCCCACAACCTGGGCATGTGCCCTGACCGAGAATGGAACCAGTGACCTCTTGGTGCATGGGTCGACGCTCAACCACTGAGCCACACCGGCCGGGCATGCATGCATTCATTCATGTATTTTTGATTATTTATTTATTATTTATTTATTTATTTCCTCACCCAAGGACATTTTTGCATTTATCTTCAGATAGAGCCAGAGGAAGAGAGGGAGGAAGAAAGAGAGAGAAGCATCGATGTGAGAGAGACACATCGATTGGTTGCCACCCGCACAACCCCAGCTGGGACTGGGGACGAACCGCAATTAAGGTACGTGCCCTTGGCCAGAATGGAGCCTGGGACTCCTTGGTCCGCGGGCGACGCTCTTAACGCTGAGCCACATGGGCCAGGGCCTTTATTTTTTATACAATTATTTTATATAGTAGAATTACTAGTGCTTTTGAATAGTCTGAGTAAGGAATTTTCTGAAATAACTGCATAATTAGGATAAATATAATTCACACTTTTTCTTTTCTTTAAACAGATTTTTCCCACTAACAGAAGGTAATATGCACACCATTCAAAGTCTCTGTCCGTTTCTGTCCAAAGAAGACAAGAAAGAATTCATTGCTCAGTGTATACCTGCCCTTTTGGGCTGGACCAAGGAAGATCTTTGCAGTACGAATGGTTAGTTTCTTGATAATAAATCTATTAATTTAATTATTGTTTGAGATGAAATAAGTGTCTCTTAATATCTGAACTCAAATCTAGTAGAGATAAATCATGGCTGATTTATTCCTAGTTTATACTTTTGCTCATGACAAGTTGATAGTCAGTAGGATTAGTGTCTTTGGAGAGTGTCTGTTACCATTTTGTGGGACAGAAACGCTCGGTCTTCAGGGAAGATTTACCACCACAAACCCTCATCGTTTCTGTTTTCATGTGTGGCTGTTCACGCTTCGTGTGATCTCTTCTAGTCGCCCGTGACTGAGTGCAGGCAGACAAAAGAGGGAAGAGCTTTTGTTGTATTTTAAACTTTTTCTGTGTATTAATTTAATAAATGCCGTTGAACACGGGCTGAGTGCCAGTCCCTTTGTGGAGAAGGCAGACAGGAAGCTGTCGTGTGCCTGGTGATCCCTGTGTGTGCAGGGGCAGGCAGGAGCTTTCCCCTCTGCCGAGTGCCCCGTCCCTTCACAAAGAGAAGCCTTCCAGCGAGTGTGAAGGGTCGTTCTCCACACCGCACAGCTCAGGCAGGGCGCACACGGGCACAGCACAGGACAGCGTGCGGATGGTCGGTGTGGCTGGCATTGAAGGTAGAGGGTTAGGGTGCCCCTAACACCCCTCAACCGGTGGCACTTCTTTTTTTTTTTTTTTTGTTCAGATAGAGTGGGAGGGAGAGAGAGGAAGACAGAGAGAGAGAGAAACATCGATGTGAAAGGGACACATCGAGTGGCTGCCACCCGCATGACTAACCAGGGTCGGGGACAGACTGCAACCGAAGTACATGCCCTTAGCGGGAACCGAACCCAGGTCTCTCTGGACCGCAGTCCGACGCTCTAACCGCTGAGCCAAACCGGCCAGGGCCCGTGGTACTTCTTAAGAAAGTTTTGCTCCATCTCAAAGTAGACTTTCTTTTATAATGGCAGTACAACTTAAACATTTTTAATTTTCATTTTGAATTTTACTTTAGGGGGTTTTGGACATCTTGCCATTTTCAATTCCTGTCTGCAAACTAGAAGCATCGATGATGGAGAGCTGTTACATGGAATACTGAAAATTCTAATGTGCTGGAAGAAAGACCATGAAGATATTTTTCTTTTCAGTTGGTAGGTGATACTTTATACTGTGTTTTCCTCCCTGTGTGCAGTCTGGACGCAGGACACGTGTTTCATAGACACAACTTTGTAGAGTGATAGGATGGTAGACGTTTAAGTCACGCTTTTATAAGTATGTAAGATTTAAAGTGGAATATCGTCTATATAATTCTGTAATGCTTTTTTGTTTTGCTTTGCTTTTGTCTTCATCACAGTAACCTATCAGAAGTGAGTCCAGAGATCCTGGGAGTCAACATAGAAATCATGCGGTTCCTCTCCCTGTTCCTGAGCTGCTGCTCCTCCCCGCTGGCCGAGAACGAGTGGGACTTCATCCTGTGCTCCATGCTGGCCTGGCTGGAGGTGCGCTCACCTGCGCCTCCGGGCCTGCTGGGCTTTGTGCCTGTCTGTACCGGGCCCGGGGCCCGGCGACCGGCCGTGCTGTCTGCGTGGTGGTGGAGTGAGCCTCGGTGGTTTGGGTGTGCTCCTTGCCAGCTGCCGTTCCACAGGACGGTGAAGTGACAGAGGTTAACACCTGCCGGAATCCTCAGTGACCGATTCTGCTGGCTGCTACTGAACTGTTCTCCCCATTAGCTCTTTTCAGAAAAATAATCCTCACCCCAGGATATTTTTCCATTTATCTTCAGATAGAGTAGGAGAAGAGGGAGAGAGAGAGAGAGAGAGAAATATCAATGTGAGAAAGACACATCGACTGGTCGCCTCCTGCACAACCCCACCAGGGCCGGGGACGAATGGCAACCGAGGTACATGCCCTTGACCAAAATCAAACCCGCGACTCTTTGGTTCACAGGCCGATGCTCTAACCGCTGGGCCAAACAGGCCAGGGCCCCATTAGCTCATTTTAATATAATATCTGCCCCCCAGCCCTTTCTGGCTTTATCTTTCCATGACAAGAATTTTGGACTTTCTGGTTCTAATTAAATTACTCTTCAAACACACTGTGTCCGTGTTGCCGGAGCAGCGCATCAGAGATCGAGCGGACGCAGAGGGAGTCAGTGCTGCTCTGTGACCTGGGTGACTGGGGTCCTGGCTTCGGACTCCAGCGCAGTGGGTCGGTCAGGGTGGCCTGCCCCAGTCTCTGCTCTGCCTGCTGTTGGCCGTGTGCTAGGTGGCTTTGGATTGTCTACTTGACCTCATTGGGCCTCAGTTTCCTTATTTTAAAATAATTTAATAATGCCCAATTAGTAGGGTTCTGGAGAAGATAATAAATGTGTCTTTAATGTATTTCACTTGGTAAATGTTAATTGATACTGTTTTCTTTTATAATTTAGTTTTTAAAAAAGAGCATTTCAGACTAAATGGTTGATTATAATTTCTAGTATTTAATTTTGAAAAAAACTAATAAATTTTTTTCTCTTTATGGATTTGAGAAAGAGAGGGAGGGAGAGGGAGAGAGAGACAGAAACATCGACGAGAGAGAACATTGATTGGCCGCCTCCTGCATGCCCCCCACTGGGGATCGGGCCCACAACCTGGGCATGTGCCCTGACCGGGAATCAAACCGGCGACCTCTTGATGCATGGGTCTATGCTCAACCACTGAGCCACACCGGCTGGGCGAAAAAAATTATTTTGATGTAAACTCTATAAATATCTCCTGAGACTATATATTTCAGCTGCTTTTTATTTTAAAATTTAGAGAAATGAAAGGGACTTCTCTGCATTGCCTTGCTTTTTCTGGGCGGGGTCTGCTTACCTATTTCGTTTTTGTTTCTCAGACGACGTGTGAGAATCATGCACTGTGTTCTGTCCCCCTGGTACAACTGTTCGCCTGTGTCAGCTGTGATTTGGCCTGTGAGCTCAGTGCTTTTTTCGATTCCACAACTCTGGACACTGTTGGCAATCTTTCTGCAAATCTGATCAGTGAATGGAAAGAGTTTTTTTCCCAAGGCATCCACAGTTTGCTTTTACCTCTTTTGGTGACTGTTACAGGCAAGTAAAAAAGGGTAATGGTGAGATTAAAAACGATTTGTCAGGAATTTAAAAACATCTTTGATGTTCAAGTCCAATGGTACAGAAGAGTAGAAGACCAGAGGTGGGGAGGAATCTGGGTGTCCCAGTGTGTCATGTGTTCAGCTAGGCTGAGAATTAAATAAGACACAGCGGCAGGTCTGACCCCTGTTAACTGCAGTGACAGTGATTCAGGTAGACGGTTCATAGCTCAAACTTGCCTTTGTACCTTGAGAAGGAGACAATAGAAGTCGTTGAACAGTTGCAGTTATTTGATACTATATATATTCAGTTAATGTTTCTAGTTGCAGTTGGTCTAATGTTTGTCAAGTTTTTATTTCACTTTTTAAAAAATAAGTTTTTTTATTGATTTTAGAGGGAGGTAAAGAGAGAGAGAGAAAAATAAAACATCAGTCAGTTGCCTCCTGCACGTCCCCTACTGGGGATTGAGCCCACAACCTGGGTGTGTGCCATGATTGGGAATGAACTGGCCATCTCTCGGTGCCTGGGATGGCGCCCAACCAACTGAGCCTCACCGGCCAGGGCTCTTTTTTTGGGGGGGACCTGCCCTTAGCGGGAACTGAACCCAGGACTCTCTGGTCCGCAGGCTGATGCTCCAACCGCTGAGCCAAACCAGCCAGGGCTAGGGTTCACTTTCTTTGATAACATTTGATTATCTGTGAATCAGTCAAGCTGTATTTCTCATTTTGTTTTGGGATATGCGTGTTTTTTCTTTCTTGTCATCAGGAGAAAGCAGAGATACATCGGAAACGTCCTTTCAGAATGCAATGCTGAAGCCCATGTGTGAAACATTAACATATATCCCAAAGGATCAGCTGTTGGCTCACAAACTCCCTTCAAGATTGGTTGCTGGCCAGAAGACCAGCTTGCCAGAACATCTCCAGACTTTGCTAAACACGCTGGCCCCATTACTGCTCTTCAGAGCCCGGCCCGTGCAGATCGCTGTTTATCACATGCTCTACAAGTAAGAATCTGGACAGATGTGCTCAGAAAAGGAGAATATATATTTAGTTTTAATTCTTGGTCATTGAAAATGTCAAACAAAGTTAAAAAAAAAAAAACCCAGAAAAACAAAATAAACTTGAGCATGCATTTTTAATAACAGGATGGCAAGTTTTTGATCTTTTGTTTTACTGTGTTTTCCATACAGAGTTTACATGGAAATAGCCCTGGCCATAGGCAGTTATTTCAGAAAACATTTTAAAATTTATTCATTACAAAATAAATATTGGTCTTTCTGCTCTTAAGCATGATTTTAAACAACGAACACTTTAAAATAAAATAATTTAGAATCATGTTCTAATTTCCAGGTTGATGCCAGAGTTACCGCGGTATGATCAGGATAATCTGAAGTCCGACGGAGATGAAGAGGAAGAGCCAGCCCTGTAAGATTTTTAGCAGTTTGTTCTGCTCACTGTCCCGCCCTCATCTGAATTGTTCCCTAATCATAGTTTTAGTTGGCTGCTATTTAGTAAGATCTCTTTTTGGTAGCTTTTGTGGCCAAATATCAGTTGAGCACCCATTTTGTGCTAAGTATTGATTAAGTGCTGGGGGCAGAGTACAGTGTTTAGTAAATGTTCTTTTTCTCACGGAGCTTGCAGTCTTCTAGGGTAGACAGTATTTCCTGTAGTAGAAGCCAGTGTGTGACAGGTGCTAAGAAAAAGGACAGGTAGCATGTTATGGGGCCACCCTGCTGTACACCAGGAAGGGAAGACTTCCCCTTGCGGAAGAGATACTTTTGCTGGACCTTCAGGTGAGGCAGCGTGCTGGCAGGGCCGGAAGACCATGCCAGATGGGGAGCACCATGCGGAGAGGCATGGAGTGTGAGTGTTCATGATGTTCTCGGGAATGGTGAGTAGTCACTACCTGACATGTTTTTTTTTATCCTCACCCGAGGACATTTTTGCATTTATCTTCAGATAGAGCGGGAGGGAGATGGGGAGGAAGAGAGAGAGAGAAGGGGGAGGAAGAGAGAGAGAGAAACATCAGTGTGAGAGAGACACATCGACTGGTTGCCACCCACACGACTCCAACAGGGGCCGGGGACGAACTGCAACCGAGGTACGTGCCCTTAGCAGGAACCGAACCCGGGACTCTCTGGTCCACGGGCCGATGCTCTCACTGCTGAGCCAAACCAGCCAGGGCTTGACATGTTTTTATTGTCTGTATCTCTTCCACTGGAGTGCAGTCTCTGTGAGGCAGGGATTTTGTCTCTTCTCATCAGTTATATTCATAGCATCCAGAATGGTTCCCGACCTAAAGCAGACTCATAAGTAATGCTCATTTGTTGAAGGAAAGAATAAAGGAACAAGTATGTGGAGGTGGGGTGGGGTGGGGTGGAGTGGAAGACGAAGCCGGAAGGGCACTTATAAGTGACATTTTTAGGATTTGGGCATTATGTGGCAGAAGATGGGGTACCCCCAGCTGATTCTGGCGATAGTATGAAGCATGAACTGGACACAAGCAAGCAGGAGAGACCATTCCAGAAATCGTAACGTGTAGAGGTGGTGTGGAAAGAGTTGAGCTGGTACTTGTGAACTCTAGTGACTGTTGCATGGAGTAGAGGCAGGCTGGGGTGTGAGGCAGTGGGGCTGGAGGAAAACCCGGGCAGAAGCTTGGAGACCCCCGTGAGGTCTGGGAGAAGGAAGCCACAGGGAAGATGCACACAGGTGCAGGGAAGACGCGCACAGGTGCAGGGAGAGCAGTCCCACGGGATCCACCGGGTCACCTGGCGTGTTCCCTAGTGCGCGCGGGGTTCAGTGAAGAGCACGTTCGACCAGCGTCACGTGAATTACTGTGGATGTTACGTTTCCTAAGAAGACAACTGGGTGGTAAAGGACCTGGTAGGACTTGGCACCCCTCGTTCCCCGCTAGCTGAAGGACTTGAGTCATTTTAGCTTTTCTAGGTGTGTGATTTATTTATTTTTCATTTATAAAACAGAAGGTTGAAATAGACATTTTCTAAAAGGGTCTTTAAGTGGTAACTTCTAGAGTCTATATTTTTATATCATGTATTTTAAGAATATATAATTATAAAATTTACATATTTAGATATGATATATTTCTATAACATAGTATATTTTTATATTTATATATTTGTGACTATGAAATATATAATGTATAATACATATATTTTAATGTTTCAGTCATATATATTTATATAATATATCTTGTCTCACATTTTCTAAAAATGCCATTATTTGAAATTAGGAGTTAAAGTTGAATTGATCAAGGGAGACTTTTTAAATAGTTTTTTGGAAAATAAAGGCTTTTATAAGATGTTTGAAGTTGATATGTCCTGTCAGTTTGTCGGGGACGGGCTGTGAAGAAGGTGGTGCTCGTCCTTCCAGGTCCCCACCGGCGGCACTGATGTCTCTCCTCCACACTCAAGAGGACCTGCTGGAGAGCGTCCTGGGGTGCGTCCCCGTGGGGCAGATAGTGACGATTAAGCCACTGAGTGAGGACTTCTGCTATGTTCTGGGGTACCTCCTCACTTGGAAGTTAATTCTTACTTTCTTCAAAGCCTCTTCGTCTCAGGTCAGTAACCACGTGACAGCTTGGGACAGTTCTGTCCTGAGGAAATTTACCTTGCTTAAAAGTCAGTGTCTGGAGGAAGATCTGAAACATTACCTGGGTAATTCAAGCTGTTCTCTCTGAATGGTAAAAACATCCTACAATAATAATTTTGCCCAAATTACTCTGCAGCCACCAGATGTCCCTGTTGCTTCGTATTTAGGGTGGAAATTAGGAAAATACACTACAGTTTATTTATTTTTTTAAAAATTCTTTCAGGCAGATGCCAACTTTGAAAATTTCTATCAAACTTTGATTTAATCATGTTAATGAAGTATGTAGCTGCTTTGACAGGTCAATACTAAGAATTAGTTGATCCCTTCATATTGAAAATGCATGGTATTCATTTCTGATGTGACTTTCTAGAATCCTTAAGTTACAGTTATATTGTTTCAGATAACTCATATCTTGATGTAAGTATGTCAACATATACATCTTTGCATTTGTGTCTGTCTATAAGGGGAAAATCAAGTTACAGGGCAGCATTGATCCAGATGTTGAAATCACTTTATCTTCTTCAGGCCTCCACTCACGCGACCTGAGCTACTTTTATTTGTTGATGAGAAACCTCAAGAGCTAATTGTTGGGCTTTTATATTTGTTTCTTTATCTTTTTGTTAATCCTCAAGATATTACCCGAGGATATTTTTCCATTGATTTCTTTTAGACCAAGCGGGAGGAGGGGAGGGACGCTGTGTCCACATCAGTTGGTTGCCTCCCACATGACCCTGACCAGGGCCAGGGATCGAACCTGCAGCCAGGTATGTGCCCTTGACCAGGAATTGAACCCGAGACCCTTGGGTCTGCAGGCCGACGCTCTAAACTCTGAGCCCAACTGGTCAGGGCTACATGTGTTTCTTAAAATTTTTCACCATATTGAGGCCTGTACGTGTAGGAATTTTGGTCTTATCATATATTCAAAAATGTGGAAAATGGCCATGTGCCATCTTTTTCATTAAATCAAAGTGTGAGAGGGACCCAGAGAATTAGACCACAGCCTTTACTGAGCCTGGAACTTGAGCTGTGAGCAGATCAACCAGAATAACCCACTAAATAACATTAATTAGCTGAATCCTATAACAGAATTAAAAAAATAAACCTTAATCAGTCCTAAATCTGGGTTATTTTTAACTTCTCAAAAAACTCCTAGTGACCCTGGCTGGTTTGGATCAGTGGTTAGAGCATCGCCCCGTGGACCGAAGGGTCTCAGGTTCGATCCCCGACCCCCATTGGGGTCATGCAGGAGGCAACCTATCGATTTGTCTCTCACATCGAAGTTTCTCTCTCCCTCCTTCCCTCCCTTCCACTCTGTCTAAAATTCAGTGGGGAAAAAAAACGACTGAGGATTTAAAAAAAATAAAAAACATAAAAAACAAAACAAACTAGCGAATCAGATTGAACTCAAACCAAAGCCGTGTGCGTGTGCGCGCGTGCTTTTCTGAGGTACAGTTCCCGTGCCCTCAACATGTTCTGTTTGAAGTGCACGGTTCGGTGTTTCTGGTACATTCACAGAATCGTGTCTTATTTTAGAGCACGTCTAACGCTCGAAAAAGAAACCGTCCCCCGTTTGTGCTCACTTCCCATCTCCTCAGCCCCTCCAGCCCCGGCAGCCACAGTCTGTGTTCTGCCTCTGTTGGCCAGCTGTGGGCATTTCCTGTGTGTGGACTCCCTTCATGAGCAGAATGTCTTCAGCGTGCGTTCATGTTGCAGCGTGTTCCAGTCCTGGGTCCTTGGTGTGGCTGAATAGTCTTCCACTGTAGGAAGGTGCCACATTCTGTTTATATGCCAAAATGTGCCTAGAACACGTTCATCCGTTGGTGAACATCTAGCTTGTTTCCACGTTAAGGTGTGGATGAAGCCACCGTGAACGTTCATGGAAACATTTTTGTGTGGACGTGTCTTCGTTCCTCTTGTGTTGTGTACCTGGGAGTGGATTGTTAGATAATATAAATGTGTTTTTAAAAGCCCACTGTTATGTATGATTAATTTTAAAAATTCTCCTACTTTATATTTTGAAAATGTTCAAAGTTACAGAGAAGTAGAAAGAAGAATTTTTGGAGTCATGTACCCTTTTCTAGTCACAGATGTTTGACATGTTGCTACATTTGCACGTTGGCTCTGTATTTACTTTCTTCCTGCTGATCTATTTGAAAATAAGTTGCAGACATCATGATGCTTTTCTGAAAGTATTTAAACATGTATCTCCTAAGAAGAAGACACGTTTATACACAAGTGTAATATAATTATTACACTCACATTTATTGGATGCAATAATACTGTCTAATTTGTATTCACTTTTCTCAGTAAATGTTCTTTACAGTTTTAGCTCCTTCCCTGTTGAGAATTTAATCAGGGGTTGTGTTTGCATTTGTTTGTCACATTTAACTATAATTGCCCACCTTTCTTCTCTTCCTGGCCACTCACCAGGTCAGTTACTTTGTAGACTGTCTGACAGCTTGGCCGTGTCTGGCTGTTTCCTCGTGACTCATTGCTGGTTCATTCTCAGCAGGAGTGCTTGCTGCCCGGTGGTGAGGTGTCCTCACCGTGTCACCTCGGGAGGCACAGCGCCCCAGTGTCCTTCTATCGGTGACACTGCGTTTGGTACTTGGTGAAGGTAGTGTCCGCCAGAATTCTCCGTCGTAAAAGTACTTGGAGCAACATACTTTAAGAATCAGTTCCAGATCCTATGGCCTGTTCCCTGTGTTTGAGCACGCAGTGTTCGGAAAGTGGTGTCTGTACTGTGAGGTTCAGTGGAGGAAATCATTTTAAACGGGATACAGAGAGCTGCAGAAGCCGTGTACACGAAGGAGAGCCACTGCATCGTTGAGGGACAAGGGAGCGCTGAGGCCTGGGCCTCGCGGGTACCCGTGGCGCACCCAGTGGTGCGGGCTCTCCTCGGAGAAGATGCCAGAAACCCGTGTTTTTCCATGAAATTCCCTGGTTTATAAAACGACATTTAGACTACTGGTTTGTGCTCTGTGCCCTGAAGGGGTGCTGGAACGTCTCACACAGGGTGGGGGCAGCCATGACAGTAGAGTTCGTTTTAAGCAAGAATTTGAAAGATTAAGGACTTTGGGAGGAGAGTCAGAGATCATCTGTGGGGCGTGGCGAGGAGACTTTCACGGCTCTGAGACTCCAAGTGGAGGTGAACTGTTACCGGAGATAGTTCGAGGAAGATGGTAGAGCCCCTGCCGCATAATGAGGGACAGTGACGCGCCTGGCAGTTTCTGAGGAAAGGGCAGTGCCATCAGACGGCACGGGGGGAAGTGAGAATGTGGCATCTGTTTTGTGGGGTGCTGCGTAGTTCTGAGTGCTCAAATCAATGATTTTTTTATTGTGTTCTTTTGCAGTCTTATACTTTGATATATTCTTGTCTATTCATGGTCCTGGTCTAACTGGGTTTACTTACACATTTTTGTTTTCCACCAGCTTCGGGCTCTGTATTCAATGTACCTCCGGAAAACAAAGAGTTTAAATAAACTGCTCTATCACCTGTTCAGGCTCATGCCAGAAAACCCGACCTGTGCAGACACGGCTGCTGAGCTCTCCAACAAGGAGCCTAAGACCTTCTTCACAGAAGAACTTCAGTTGAGTATCAGAGGTAAGAGGGTGTGTGTGTGTGTGTGTGTGTGTGTGTGTGTGTACACGCACGCGTGCTCTCCTGGAGACAGGTTCACACCTGAGGGTGGAGCACAGCTCAGACTTGGCCTGAGCGCAAGGTTTTCTGTTTCTCTAAGTAGGACATTCAGTGAGGTCTTGTGGATAGGTGGTTACGAGTCGATGCCCTGGCTGGTGTGGTTTCGCGGTTGGAACGTTGTCCCACACAGTGAAGGGTCACAGGTTTGATTGCAGTCAAGGGCACGTACCTGGGTTGCAGGTTCGATCCCCAGCCCCAGTCGGGGCACACAGAGAAGGCAACCAGTCCATGTGTCTCTCTCACATCAGTGTTTCTCTCTCTCTCTCTACTCCTCCTTCCCTTCTACTCTCTCTAAAATTCAAAGGAAAAAATATCCTTGGGTGAGGATTAACAACAACAACAAAAAGAATTTAATAGATTTTTGAAGCCTTATTTGTTGAGAGTCATCTTTTACTCTGTAGACATGTATTTGTTCCGTGGTAATGTTTTGTAGGCCTGTACATAAGTCTACAGTCGGGGAAACAAAGATGAGTAACACTGAAACACTGATTTCCTTCACTGTGGGGGCTCAGATTTTAGCTAAGAGGATAGACTGTAGTGCATTGTTGTAAGTGATTCCTAAGAATAAATTTATTTTTTTTTATCCTCACCCGAGGACAATTTTCATTTTTGTTCAGATAGAGTGAGAGGGAGAGAGAGAGAGAGAAACATCGACGTGAAAGGGACACATCGAGTGGCTGCCTCCTGCACGACCCAACCACGGCTGGGGACAAACTGCAACCGAGGTACATGCCCTTAGCGGGAACCGAACCTGGGCCTCTCTGGACCGCAGGCTGAAGCTCTAACCACTGAGCCATACCAGCCAGGGCCTAAGAATAATTTTTAAACGCCTTAGAGCTCTGAGGGCGGGACTGTGAGGTGAGGTGGGTGTCCTGGGCTTTGTGTGAACACATCAGTGATGCTGGGAGCGCAGGAGGCAGACGCCTTCCGTGTTTCATTTTCCCTCCTTTTTAAAAATGTTTCATGTTATCTGTGACTTTTCATGTGAAATATAGACTGATGTTTCTAGGCAGATTTTTCAATGTCAGTTGGGATCTTCTTTTTACTTCTTTTTGCCATTGTAATGGTTCATTTAAATAGGTAGGAAAAATCTAATACTGTAGAATTCCAGTTTCTTTGACGTGTTTGTTTAAGTAGTTCTAGCACTCATGTTGAAGAATTAAGATTTTCTAGGAAAATACTAATATTAGTCTGTTAATCTGTGCACACAATACCTATCGCTCACGAGGAACTTGTGTTTCCCTCAGAAATGAGCACTCTCCCGTACCACGTCCCGCACCTGGCTTGTTCGGTCTATCACATGACACTTAAGGACCTGCCTGCCATGGTCCGGCTGTGGTGGAACAGCAGCGAGAAGCGGGTGTTCAGTATTGTGGATCGATTCACCAGCAAGTACGTCAGCAGCGTTCTTTCTCTTCAAGAAATATCTTCTGTGCAAACAAGTACACAGCTGTTTAATGGCATGACGGTTAGTATAATCTTGAACTTCTTTAAGAAGAGTGGTTTAAATATTGATTGTGTCTGACATTTGTAGTGAATATCACAGTTGTGACTGTTGGTTCAGAATTTACAGAAATCGCCTACTTTATTTTCTGATTCTTGTGCACCAAATCTCAATATTAATGCATAGATTGAAACAATGGTATACTTTCATTAACCTCCACCAAGTAGTTTTTGAGCATTCGGTAGTTCACGTGAAACGTATCACCTGCGGAGGCTGGGCCCTGAGTGAGCACACCCAGGTAGGCGTGGTCTCGGCCTGTATGACGTGCGTCTGCTGAAGGGAAGGAGAGACCATGGTTTGCGTTGGAAATTGGAAAGCGGGCAGAGAGGGAGAGTCTGGGAGCACGAGGAGGGTCGTCGGTGGGCGGACTGGGCCGTTGATGAGGAAGGACGCTTTGAGGTGGACATGTGCAGAAAGGCATTTAGGGAAGACGGTGTGACTGAGCAGAGGCATGGGATGGGAATCCCTGTGGTTGCCAGGAGAGGGCGACAGACCCAGGTGTGTGGAGCAGGGCTCCGAAGGTGACGTCAGAGGGCAGTAGCTTCTGTGGTGGATTGAGACCATGTCAGGACAGGTCTCCAATGACTGTCTGAAATGCTTGGTCCTGTTTAGCCACTGACAGTTTTCCTGTGGGTCGGGGACGGGTTGGAGTCATCACCTGTCGGTTGCACTGACTGCGGTGTAAGAGCCTGGGCTGTTGGGTGGCGCTGGGGTCGCGGTGGAGTGCAGGTGGGTGGGCTGCTGGTGCGGATGCTGCGAGCCTGGAGCCGGCCTGCGGGAGGCGGTGCCGGCGGGAATGTCAGTGTTGGGGGGGTGCGTAGTTCTGTGGAGGTTTAGTCAGACTTGCAGCTGGTGACTAGCTGGGATGAGGCAGAAGAAGTTTAAGGTGATAGGGTTTTTGGCCCGGAGAAGAGGAAAGTCAGGAGAGTACGTTGTTAGGATGGTCAGTGTTGTTCTGTGCTGAGCTGCAACGCTACATGGAAACCAGAACCCAGGGGTAAGACTTCCGGCTGTAAGATTCTGCAGTAGAGAAAGACTTGGGAGACATCTAAATACACGGGGCATTTGATCCCCTGAAAGGCAAGGAATAATTATTAACCCATCTGTCACTGGTCTATTCAAAAGCTACTTGTATTATGTGTTAAACCTCATATAATAAAATATACTGTTTTATGAGCAGTGTATTTCTTCTAAAACAAACCTTGAATGTAGTAAAAGCCACTATAAAATATAGTTGGCTCTCCTTATCTGTGGGTTCTCCATCCATGGATTCGACCAACCTGGGTTGAAAATCAGAGTTGGTTTCCGGGGACGTGGACCCGCAGACAGAGGGACTTGTGCCTCTGTAAACGTTCCCGTGATGACAGAGAGACAGACACCTGTATGTCAGGTATTTATTAAATATAGCATGTCAAATAAATGTGTTTACCTGTGTTTCCTTTGAATGAAAACTTCAGCAACTAATACTCCACCTATCGAAATGCTTTTTGAATGAAAGAAAGGAACGAAATTTGACCAAACAAATAATCACCGTTCATGTGTTGCAGGTTAAAGCTCGAGCTGCTACTCGAGAAGTGATGGCTACTTACACCATCGAGGACATAGTCATCGAGCTGGTGATCCAGCTGCCTCCCAATTACCCGCTGGGCTGCATCGCGGTGGAGAGCGGGCGGCGAGTGGGGGTGGCGGTGCAGCAGTGGCGCAACTGGATGCTGCAGCTGAGCACCTACCTCACCCACCAGGTGGGTCCCGCACTGACGCGGCCTCGGACCAGCCCGCTCAGCTGCTGCCGGAGATGGCAGCGGAACTTCCAGTGCATCTCCTCTGCTCAAGTTGGAAATGGATGTTCTGGTTCCTTGGAGGAGCACAGATAGGTGCCTAAATGACTGGGACCTGGCAAGCTTTGATTTTTAAAGCTCTGCAGGTTTCTTTTTTGGTGTTTGAGAAGAATTGATTTGACTTGACTGACATTATAGATGTTACAGAACAATAGGTGGCATTAAGGACATTGTTTGAGGGAATTTTTTGTAAGATGCCAGGCAGATGAACGTCTCCTGAGCTGCTCTTAGTCTAACGTGCCACCTTCCCTTCTGTGCTACAGAAATCCCAGTACTTTTAACAACCTTTGACTTTTAAACAACCTACAAGTCTTCTCTGGCTTTGTTTGCATGTTGTGAACATTGAACTGTACGGGAAAATTATTTTAAAATAAATAAATATATTCACCAGTTAGTAGAGCTGGAACAAAGCAGCAGCTGAGACAGTGAGGTGATTAATTTTATTGGTTAAAAATTAGGAGGAAATCTAAATGATTAAATTATTGAGAAAGTTTCATCAAGCAACACGCTGAGACTAAACCTTAAAGTATTGGTGCAGAAGCCCTTTTTTCAAGTCTCTGTACTGGAGAAAGATTATGTCTGGTTCCTAAAACTTTGGGTGGTCATTTAAGAAGCCAGCACTCATGAAACGTAAAGATGTGAATATAGCCAAACAGATTCTCTTCTATTCACATTGGAAGTCAACTTTAAAATTTTGAAGTTTTTAAAAAATATATGTTTTTATTGATTTTCTAGAGAGCTATTTTAATAAAAATAACTAATTGGTTGTCTTCAGTGTATGTTCACTCTACTTTTTTCTTGCTAACAGAACGGAAGCATTATGGAAGGCCTAGCGTTGTGGAAGAACAATGTGGACAAACGCTTTGAGGGTGTTGAAGACTGCATGATCTGCTTTTCAGTCATTCATGGTTTCAACTACTCTCTTCCCAAAAAAGCCTGTCGAACATGCAAGAAGAAGTTCCATTCAGCCTGCTTGGTGAGTCTGAGAAGAAATGAACGTATTTATTATTTTATGTACATCACATGTATCTATCTAACTTTGGAGAAGAAAACAGTGAAAGAAAATCTTAATCGTAGTTCATGGGAGACATACCAAGGTGATTTTTCAAAATCTGTAAAAGGTAATCAGTGAATTACTAAGAATGGCAGCATCAAAGCATGTTAATGAGTGGGTGTTTCTAACATGGGTCTCAGACTCAAAAACCAGTGGTCTTGTAAGGTCTGGACCCTGAAGTCGACTGAAACATTTGTAACAGGGTCACCGGGCATCAGAGCTCTAGGCTCTTTTTATTTATTTATTTTTTTAAGTTTTCTTTTTTTTAAAAATTGATTTTAGAGAGAGGAAGGGAGAGAGAGAGAAACAGCGATGAGAGAGAACATCAATCAGCCGTCTCCTGCACGGCCCCCCACTAGGGATCAAGCCCACAACCTGGACATGTGCCCTGGCCGGGAATTGAACCGGCGACCTCCTGGTGCAGGGTCGATGCTCAGCCACTGAGTCTTGGCCCTTTCTAAATGCCACCCTGATGTCTAGTTGCTTTGAGGGGTCTTCTGTGCCTGTCTCTGGTTGTCCGTGAGCCTCAGTGGAAAGAATCACACTGTAGCCTTGAGAAAGTTACTTTAGATGAATATGTAAAATGACAGCTTTAAAAAAGTTCTTTTAACATTTAAAACGTTTTCTTTTTTAGTACAAATGGTTTACATCCAGCAACAAATCCACCTGTCCACTCTGCCGTGAGACCTTCTTCTGAGACTTCCCCCCTGGAAGTGACCGCTGAAGCAGAGCAGGCAGTGGGCTGGATCCACCTGTGAGTGTCGTAGTGAGGAGCCCCGTGGGCGTCGCTTTAAGTAGGATGTGCTCCTCCGTTAATGCCATGATCCTGGTCGGGTCTGCTCAGCTTTGGATTGCCTTGTGAATGTCCGGAAGCCTTTCTTCTGACGTAGGAGTAGTACATCATTGAGGAAAAGATTTATAGTAATAGTTTAGTCTCTTTGTATAGTTAAAAATAAAAATGGAAACCTCTAAATTACAGATTTTGAATTTGTGAAAGCATTGCATTGATCTATGTTCTACAGCAGTCCAGTGAGGCGGATGAATTGAGAGGGGTGATGTATACCTATCAATTTTTTAAGACTCATTTGTTAGTTATGACAACAAAATTAATTAGTATTCTGATGTTTGCAAATTATTTTAATGGTAAGAATGAGGAAGCTGTTCCTATAGCTTCTCTGGAGCTCAAAGCCCTCCATGTAGCAGTGTCCACTGGACTCCACAGTGCTCCGTCCGGGGGTGACAGTCAGAGAGCTAAGTGACGACACTGACTTTCCATGTGCTGCTGAAATCTGAATGGCAGACTTGTCAATGAATTTATTACTCAGTTGAGTGAGTCTCCAGAGTGAGAATTTGAGAGAACAGAAGTTAGATGATTTCATTCATGAAGCAGAGTGGTAGTTACCCCTCTATGGAGAGGGAGGAAATAAATAGTTCTTAAGTTTAAGATTGGTGGGGGAAAAAACACACAAAAAATTTTAATGCTGTAGACAGCTTTCCATTTTATAAGTGAATTTTGCTATTCTTACTGGCCAAAATTACATGAAATTAAACTGAGGAAGCTGATTTTTACAGTCAAGGTAAGGATTTTAGTACCAAGTGAAATGGAATGTAACAGGGTGCAGTGGAGTGGGGGAGCCTGCCTTTGGCCACAGCACTGTCACCCTGAAAAACTGTGCCCGGAACATAAAGTGTGGACGTCTGGAACTTGGAATGCTTTCTTGCAGTCTTCCATTACTTGGGGCTGTTAGCATATGGAACAGCTAGGGTACTTGAAAGATCAGCTGATCGTCTCTGTTGCAAATCTTTAATTGGCAAAAAGCAATTCATGTTAAATAAAACTGCCTACCATCAAGTGGGTAACATGGTGATTACTGAAATAGTGTGAATGTAGTCCGAGTACTGTTGTCAAGAGGGAAGTGTTACAGCAGTGAGTTACAGGTCTCCGGAGCTGCCCAGCTCTGCCTGCCTCCTGGGTTTCTTCTGTAGTACTTATCTTACAGCCTCGAGGCTCAGAGTCAGTAAGTACAGATAGCAAAATTCTCTACCTCTTCTTGACCCCTTTCTTAAAGTAGCCTCTCTTCCTGTGTCTCTCTGACATAGTAATCCCAAAGGATGGTGTTACTTCTCTGTGAAAGTTACACACTTTGTCTTTAAACATTGTTTTCTAATGAGAGTTTGTTTATAACTTCTCCAGTGTTGGTACTTCGTGGCTTCTGATCCAGACCCCAGGTAGGAAAGTGAAGGGATGGGGGAGCAGTGTTTCCACAGTGGGAGTCCGGCTCCAGGCTCCTGTGAGCCCCGTGACTGAGTGGGGTGCCACTCCTCACACGCAGGGGTCTGAATACGTTTCTCTGACTTGTAATGTAAATGTAAACCTTGTTACTGTTTATATGCTAAAGAGAAAGCTTTCCAAAGTAAGGCTGAAATCCAGAATGCCACAGTAATTAAAGTTTTATTTAAATGCCTTTGACAACTCTAGAGAGCACCTCTTAAAATTCTAGCATAAGGATGTTTTAAAGTTGCATGAGTTCAAAGCCCATTAGCAAAATTATTAACTTAAAACCCTAATGTAAATTGCAAATTTTAGAATTTATTTTTAACTATTTATCACATGCTATAATGTATGTACATAAGTTTCTGTGACTTAATGTTATAACTAAATAAGTTTTTGTGCTGTGAATAATTATTATTTGATTGTTATACCATATGTGCCCATTAAAATTCTTTTTAATTACAAAATATGTCAAATATACAGAATAACACTAATATAAATGCCCTTGTATTCTTCACAAACTATTTTGCCATATTTGCTTCTGATTTTTGAAGAAATAAAATGTTACTCTCTTACACTCCTAGGCTAATCTACTAATCTGCATTTGGGGGACTCCTTCCTGTTAAAGAGTTTATACTTTACCACGTGTTCGTTTCCATAAATAATAATAGTGAATTTAAAAATTTTTATATTTGTGATATCCTTTTTTTTTTTTTTTATCCTCACCGAGGACATTTTTGCATTTATCTTCAGATAGAGCGGGAGGGAGAGAGGGAGGAAGAGAGAGAGAGAAACATCGATGTGAGAGAGAGAGACATTGACTGGCTGCCACCCACACAACCCCAACCGGGGCCAGGGACAAACTGCAACCGAGGTACGTGCCCTTAGCGGGAACTGAACCTGGGTCTCTCTGGTCCGCGGGCCGACGCTTGGAACCACTGAGCCAAAACGGCCAGGGTGTGATGTGATATCCTTTTCCATATCATCTTTAGTAACTTCCCTTTTCACCCAACCTCACTGCTGTGTAGGATCATGTTCATCGGTTCACTCACCAGCTCACCCGCTAATGGTCATTCCAATTGTGTTTTGACATTTCGAATAGGCCTGCACGTGTGCATTCTTGGTGTTTTCTCATGTAAATGTGCTGGATACTCTGGATAAATGCCCCGACATGGGATGGCAGGGAGCAGATGTCTGTGTTCTGTGGCTTGAGATGTTGTCAAACTGCTCTCCAGAGGGGTGTGCAGTCTGCACTCCCAGTGGCTCCGAAGGGAAACCTGCTTTTTCCCTCTTCATCACCGACACTCAGCCTTACCAGACACTAGTTTTCCAGTCAGACTGCGAGGTAGTAGATGGTTGTTTTCATTTGTATTTACTTGGCTACCAAGAATCTTAGCCTCATTTCATAGATTTACTAGTCGTTATTTTGTGAATTTATTATGTGTATGGATTACTTATAGTCTTGTGGATCATAATGCTTTATCTGTTACAGGGCTGCTTCTAGCACAGGCTTGACTTATTATTTTAGATTTTTAATTGATTTTTAGTGAGAGGGAGAGAAACATTGATATGAGAAACATCAATCTTCTGTGTCCTGCACGCCCCCTCCTGAGGATCGAGCCCGAAACCTGCGCATGTGCTCTGACCTGGAACTGAACCAGTGACCCTTCCGCGCATGGGCAGACACCCAACCAACCGAGCACACTGGCCAGGGGTGCAGGGCTTGACTCTAGGTCTGTGGCTGTCTGTAACTGTACAGAACCTTCCAGTTAAATTTAGTCAAATTTGTCATTCTTTTCTTTAAAATTTTGTTTATTCCCTGAGGTTTAAAAAAACTCTGTGCTTAATTCACCTGAAATTAAATTCTGTGCCTGATGTAAGGTAGCATCTGAAGCCATGTTGTAGCCAGTTGTCACAGCACTGTGTCAGGTGGTGCGCCCTGCCCCCACCAGGTGGCGCTCTGCTCGTCAGCAAGTCCCTCTCTGCCCTAGTCCAGGGTCTGTGTTAGTTCTACACGTTGTTTTGTTTCCTCTAGAGCAGCGGTTCTCAACCTGTGGGTCGCGACCCCTTTGGGGTTGAACGACCCTTTCACAAGGTCGCCTAAAACATAACAGTAGCAAAATTAGTTATGAAGTAGCAACGAAAATAATTTTATGGTTGGGGGTCACCACAACATGAGGAACTGTATTAAAGGGTCGCGGCATCAGGAAGGTTGAGAACCACAGAAAGCTTTGTAATTAATCTTGAAGAGTAGGTGAAGAGTCCTCCACCCGTTCTTTAGACTTTCCTTGGACAGGCATTTCCTCAGCTTAGGTGTGGTGAGTTTATTTACACACAGTTCTCCTTGATCTAAGAAAAAATGTATAGCAGTGTGCAATATATATGCAAGAAGAAAACAAACAAGTGACAGAGGATAAAAGGTAGGGAAAAGACGAAAGCAGAGGGTTCTAACACTAGAAGGACAACGATGCAAGTGAAGTAAATTTTAAAAAATTTAAATAAAAAAAGATTTAAAATGATATAGGTAATATATTGTCTTTGTGCAATGCTACCACAAAAGAGAAAATTCCTCCATTCCCACCTAGTGTCTTCTGAGATTTTCTTATATACACAGACAAACCTACCCTCTCTGGGATTTTAAGAAATATCCATGTAGGATGATACTGCTTTGTAAGTTGCCTTTCCTTCACCCAGCAGCCTTCCCTGCACCCTTCTGTTCAAGGGCGGGATGGCCCGGTGCTCGGTGTCCTGGACGCACCGCACCTCACGTTGCCAACCCCTCGTGACGGCAGGTAGGCTGCCTTCTTTGTTCTGCGGTTATAGGTAATGCTGAAATGAAGGTCCTTTCATTTGGAAATATCTTTTATGTATAAATACAAATTACATAAAATGTATACATTTCCTTGCATGTAAGCAAGTATTTCTGTAGGCTTGATTCCTAGGTGAAAGCTGATGCCCTCCCCTCCCCCTTCTCTGTGACACATTTCTGACAATTCTACTTAACAATTACTTCAGTTTCAAAATATGGTGAATACATTCAGCTTCAACATATATGTTTATAAAAAGCCCATATATATTCAGTACAATATGTACTCATACATGTATTCATAATATATACTGTGCAGTATAACAGACCCGTGTGTCAGGACTTGGTGAACCTTAGCACTGAGAGGGTTTCTTGGCCTGCGCGCCTGGAAAGTGCGGTCGTCCCCTGCAGGCCTTTCATCTCCATCGTTCTCAAAATTTCTTCTGAAATGAAAATTAAAACAAAAGATAAAATCCACTTGAATCATCTGCTGAACTGAGTATAATCACTAAACAGTTTAATAAATAATAGACTATTTATAAATTATATTCATCTGAGAAAACAATGTCTATCAAGCAAATGTCTATGACAGTGAACTTGGACTTCAGAGGGATGAGCACGTTGTGATTTCCAGGTGCTGCTGAGAATTCTAGTGAGACTGAGTGGCCTGCAGTGCAGTGGGGCCTGCTCTGGACTCAGCAGAAACAGTAATTATACTTGTTACTACAGCAGTAATGAGTTTCTCAGTTACTGAGCTCCAATCTCTGCTTGCATCCTTCCCTTTGGATAAAAAATGTGAATGAAGGTTTGGGCACAGTGGTAGTAAATAAAGTAGCTTATTTCTTTTAGGCATATTGAAAAACGCAAAACCTTCCCTTTTACAAACAACGCTTGAGACTGAACTAAGAATGGAGTTACAAAAAAACCACCCTAGTAATCATGATGTGATTTGAGGGGTTGACGATACAGGTATAACATATAAAATGAAACTGAGGCATACAGGAAGAGAACAGAGATTATAGTCAATTTAGTTACAAAGTACTCTGAAAGCAGAGTTAGTATAAAGGCCACACCGTGAGACAGCTTTCATGACAGAACCTCAGGTGAGCTAAAGGTACACAGCAGTTACCAAGGGCATGAAGACTGAAGGAGGAGAGAACATGCGCAGTATTGAAGGTGGGTGGGGTGTTAGAAGAAGAAATTACAGACTTTGTACTTGAATATTAGTTTAGGGATTGGGGGGAAACTGCCCCGCCCTCCCCAAGACAGTGCTTTTGAAAACCCCCAAATCAACCTCTTAAAGATCCCTCTTTCAACACGTTGTCTGAATTACCTGTTGTCGGTGATGACAACATAACGTTCCCTATTACCTTACACATTATAGTCTTTCACATTATGAACTTCTGATTCCAGCAAAGTCAGTGGTTAAAAGATAAACTGGTCTGTATTACCTGGATTGTTTTCCTTAATGGTAACTAAATAGAATAACCCTCTTGGCGAAAGGAGATCTGGAACCAGTGGAAAGAATCTGTCCATGACTTGGCGACCGTTTCTGCCACCAGCCCAAGCTGCCTCTATTCCGTGACTTCCCACCTGTGACCAATTGGAAAAATTGTTTTGTTGTGACTCCAGTCAAGTTACTTTTAGAATCACAAACTTAATCTTTTTGACAAGTAACATCACCAAGCAAGTATACATTCTGTATTTTACGGCTCTCTCTCGAAGGCATAGTCTAACCTGAGCCCCACCACTTCTTAGCCTTGTGACCTTGTGCAAATATGTACTCTTGTGAATTAGTATCCTCCCTTATCTGTAAAATTAGAAAAACAATAGTCTCCAACTGTAAAGTTAGAAAAAATGATAAAAATTATTTCTGTCCCATATTAGGGAAAATGAGGGAATAATAATAGTTTTTACTATTAATACAGTGCTTATATTGAGACATAGGTAATTTTTCAACTTAACATTGAGCATTTGGAAGAAACTAAAAGGGAGAACTTGTATTTTAAGAGATTCACTTTGCAGAAACAAAGTTTCAAAATGTCCCACCGCATCTGGTTCTCTTCTGGATTACTTACTCATGCAGACCTTTCTAGGAACACACCTATCACATTATTTTCCACTAACAATCTAATTCCATGGTAGAAACAACACCTATGAGAGTTTATGCAGTATTAAAAATCTTTAAATCCTTACCATTATATAATGTTTTCAAACCTAAAGAATATTTAAGAAATCACTCAAAAACGACTTTAAGCATAACACAAGTATTTTTCCTTCAGTGATTTTTGTCCATATTTTAAATTGTTTATACACAAACATGACTTACATTTTCATTCACTTAATATGGCATATGCTTCATTAGAAATAATTTTTATACCTATAACCACATAAATTTTACAAATAAGTGAAGTATGTTCATACACTTGCTTTTTAATTTTTAACTTTATTAATTTATCTTTGTTACAGATGTTTCTCCTTTTTCCCACATTGACACCCTCCTGATCCCCCCACCCCCCCATCCCCAGCATTGTTGTCTATGTCCATGGTTATGCATACATGCATATAAGTTCTGTGGTTTATCTCCCCCCGCCCCCATTCTTAGCTTTGTCAGTCTGTACCCTACTTCTATGTCTCTGGATCTATTTTGTTCATCAGTTTGTTTTGTTTATTATACTCCACAAATAAGTGAGATCATGTGATACTTGTCTTCCTCTGATTGGCTTGTTTCGCTTAGGGTAATACTCTCCAGGTCCCTCCATGTCATCTCAAAGGATAAGGGACCTTTCTTTCTTACAGGTGCATAGTATTCCATTGTGTATATGTACCACAGCTTTTTTATCCATTCGTCCACTGATGGACACTTGGGCTGTTTCCAGATCTTAGCTATTGTAAATAGTGCTGCTATGAACATGGGGGTACATGTATTATTTCTGATTGGTGTTTCAGGCTTCTTAGGGTATATTCCTAGAAGTGGGATCACTGGATCAAATGGCAGTTCAATTTTTAATTTTTTGAGATAACACCATAGTGTTTTCCATAGTGGCTGCACCAGTCTGCATTCCCTCCAGCAGTGTACTAGAGTCCCCTTTTCTCCACACCCTCCCCAACACTTGTTTGATGATTTGTTGATGGCGGCCATTCTGACAGGTGTGAGGTGATACCTCATTGTTGTTTTAATTTGCATCTCTCTGATGATTAGTGATGTTGAGCATTTCTTCATATGTCTCTTAGCCATTTGTATGTCCTGTTTGGAGAGGTGTCTATTTAGTTCCTCTGCCCATTTTTTAATTGGGTTCTTTGTCTTCCTTTTGTTGAGTTGTATGAGCACTCTATATATATTTTGGAGATTAACCCCTTATCTGATGTATCATTGGCAATTATGCTCTCCCATATAGTGGGTTCCCCTTTATATTTTGATGGTTGTTTCTTTTGCTATGCAGAAGCTTTTTAGGTTGATGTAGTCCCATGTGTTCATTTTTACCTGTCTTTCTCTCTCTCTTTTTTGTTTCATCCTCACCCAAGGACATTTTTCCTTTTATCCTCAGACAGATTAGGAGGAAGGGAGAGAGGAGGAGAGGGGGAAAGGGGGGGGAGAGAGAGAGAGAGAGAGAGAGAGAGAGAGAGAGAGAGAGAGAGAGAGAGAAACATCGATGAGAGAGACACATCGACTGGTTGCTTCCCACGCAACCCCGACCAGGCCTGGGGATGGACTGCAACCAAGGTATGTGCCTTTGGCCGGAATCGAACCCGGGTCTCAGTGGTCCACGGGCCGTCGCTCTAACCACTGAGCAAACCAGCCAAGGCTCCTTTGTTTCTCTTGCCTTTGGCGCTGTATCAGTGAAAATTCTGCTGCATGTGATGTCTGAAATTTTGTTTCCTACATTTTCTTCTAGGATTTTCATGGATTCACAAGTCACATTTAAGTCTTTTATCCGTTTTGAGTTTATTCTTGTGTATGGTCTAAGTTGGTGGTCTAGCTTCATTTTTTTGCATGTAGCTGTCCAATTTTCCCAACATTTATTAAAGAGGCTGTCTTTACTCTACTGTATGCTCAACACCTTTGTCAAATATTAATTGAGAATAATGACTTGGGTCAATTTCTGGGTTCTCTGTTCTGTTCCATTGATCTATATGCCTGTTCTTGTGCCAGTACCAGGCTGTTTTGATTACAGTGGCTTTGTAGTATAACCTGATATCAGTATTGTGATCCCTCCTACTTTGTCCTTCTTTTTCAGGATTGCTGTGGCTATTCGGGGTATTTTTTGCTTCTATATGAACTTTTGAAGTATTTGTTCTAGTTCTGTGAAATATGTCGTTGGTATTTTGAAGGGAATTGCATTGAATCTATAGATTGCTTTCAGTAGTATGGACATTTTAATGATGTTAATGCTTCCAATCCATGAACAAGGTATATGTTTCCACTTTTTTATATCTTCCTCTGTTTCTTTTTTCAATGACCTGTAGTTTTCTGGGAAGAGGTCTTTGACTTCTTTGGTTAAGCTTATTCCTAGGTATCTAAATTTTTTTTGCCGCAATGATAAATGGGATTGTTTTTTCAGTTTCTCTTTCTGTGAGTTCATCGTTGGTGTATAAGAATGCCATCGATTTAAAAAAAAATTTTTTTTCTATATTGATTTTAGAGAGAGAGGAAGGGAGAGGGAGAGATAGAAACATCGATGAGAGAGAATATCGACTGGCCGCCTCCTGCATGCCCCCCACTGGGGATCGGGCCCACAACCTGGGCATGTGCCCTGACCGGGAATCGAACCTGCATGGGTCGACGCTCAACCACTGAGCCACACCGGCCGGGCACCATCGATTTCTTGACGTTAATTTTGTATCCTGCTACTTTGCCAAATTCATTTATTAAGTCTAGTAGATTTTTGATGGAGTCTTTAGGGTTTTCTATGTATCATATCATCTGCAAATAATGGACAGTTTCACTTCCTCCTTTCCAATTTGGATCTCTTTTATTCTTCATGTCTGATTGCTGTGGCTAAGACTTCCAGTACTATGTTAAATAAGAGTGGCAAAAGTGGGCATCCCTGTCTTGTTCTTGTTCTTAAGGGAAATGCTTTTCGTTTTTTCCCATTGAGTATGATGTTGGCTGTAGGTTTTTCATACATGACCTTCACTATGTCAAGATATGATCCCTCTATTCTAAATGTTCTTATTGCTGAGCGTTTTTAAAGAAATGGGTGCTGGATTTTGTCGAATGCTTTTTCAGCATCTATTGATAAGATCATATGGTTTTTATCTTTCATTTTATGTGGTGTATCACATTTATTGATTTGCAAATACTGTACCCTCCTTGCATCCCTGGGATGAATCCCACTTGGTTGTGATGAATAATTTTTTTGATGTATTGCTGGATCCGATTTGCTAATATGTTGTTAAGGATTTTGGCATCTCTGTTCATCAGTGATAATGGCCTCTAGTTTTCTTTCTTTGTAGTGTCTTTATCCGGTTTTGGAATTAGGATTATGTTGGCCTCATAAAATGAGTTTGGAAGTGTTCCGTCTTCTTGGATTTTTTGGAATAGTTTGAGGAGAATGGGTGTTAGATCATCATTGAATGTTTGGTAAAACTCCCCTGTGAAGCCGTCCGGGCCTGGGCTTTTGTTTGCTGGGAGTTTCTTAATTACATCTTCAATTTCCTTAGTTGTTATTGGTCTGTTCAAGTTTTCTGTCTCTCCCCGGTTCAGTTTTGGGAGACTGTGTTTCTAGAAATTTGTCCATTTTGCCTAGATTGTCCAATTTGTTGGCATATAATTGTTCATAGTATGTTTTAATGATCCTTTGTATTTCTGTGGTGTCAGTTTTTACTTCTCCTCTTTTGTTTCTGAATTTGTTTATTTGGGTCCTCTCTCTTTGTTTCTTGGTGAGTCTAGCTAAGGGTCCATCAATCTTGTTTATCTTTTCAAAAAACCAGCTCTTTGTTTCATTGATCTTTTGAATTGTTTTCTTAGTTTCTGTCATTTATTTCTGCTCTGACCTTCTACTTGCTCTGGGTTTTTATTTTTGTTTACTTTCTAGTTCTTTAAGTTGTAGGGTTAGAAAGTCAACTAGGAATTTTTCTTGTTTCTTGAGGTAGACCTGCAGTGCTATGAACTTAGATCTCAGGACTGCTTTCGCTGCGTCCCATAGATTTTGTGTTGTTGTGTGTTCGTTTTCATTGGTTTCCAGGAAGTTTTTAATTTCTTCCTTAATCTCCTTGGTAACCCATTCATTGTTTAATAACATGCTATTTAGCCTCCATGTGTTTGAATGTTTTTGTGGTAATTGATTTCTAGTTTCATGCCATTGTGATCTGAGAAGATGCTTGATATGATTTCAAGTTTCTTGAATTTGTAGAGACTTACTTTGTGTCCTAACATGTGGTCTATCTGCAGAAATGTCCCATGTACACTTGAGAAGAATGAATATTCTTCAGCTTTGTGGTGGAATGTTCTGTAAATATCAATTAAGTCCAACTGATCTAGTTTGTCATTTAAGGATTCTGTGTCCTTGTTAATTTTTTGTCTAGATCTATCCAGTGGTGTCAGTGGGGTGTTAAAGTCACCCACTATGATTGTATTGCTATTGATCTCTCCCTTGAAGTCCTCCAGAATTTTTAAAATATATTTTGGTGCTCCTGTATTTGGTGCTTATATGTTTACCAGGGTTATATCCTCTTGTTGGATTGATCCTTTTAATATTATGTAGTGACCTTCTTTGTTTCTTATTCTAGCCCTCGTTTTGAAGTCTATCTTATCAGATATGAGTAATGCTACACTAGCCTTTTTTTCACTTCCATTTGCTTGGAAAATTGTTTCCCATCCGTTCACTTTCTCCCTTTGTGAGTCTTTTGTTGTGAGGTGGGTCTCTTGTAGACACCATATATATGGGTCATGTTTTCTTATCCAGTCAGCTACCCTATGTCTTTTGATCGGAGCATTTAAGTCATTTACATTTAAGGTTATTATTGACAGATACTTATTAGTCGCCATTTTTATTTTATGCCTGCATTCCTCTCTCTCTCTCTCTCTCTCTCTCTCTCTCTCTCTCTCTCTCTCTCTCTCTTATTTTTACAACAGTCTCTTTAGCATTTCTTGCAGTGCTGGTTTGGTGGTGGTAAATTCCTTTAGCCCTTTTTTGTCTGTGAAGCTCTTTATTTCTTCTTCAATTTTGAATAATAGCCTTGCTGGATAGAGTAGTCTTGGATTCAGACCATTGCCTTTCATTACTTTGTACACTTCATGCCACTCCCTTCTGGCCTGCAGAGTTTCTATTGAGAAATCAGCTGACAGTCTAATGAGAGCTCCCTTGGAGGTAACTTTCTGTCTCTCTCTTGCTTCCTTTAACATTCTTTCTTTGTCTTTAATGTTTGCCATTTGAATTATGATGTGTGTAGCTGTGGGTCTTTTTGGGTTCATCTTGCTTGGGATTGTCTGTGTTTCCTGGACTTGTGTGACTTTTTCCTTCACCAAATTAGGGAAGTTTTCTGTCATTATTTCTTCACACAGTTTCTCTGTTCCTTTCTCTGATTCTGCTCCTTCCGGTACCCCTATGATGGGAATGTTGTTATGTTTTGTATTGTCCCAAAGCTCCCTTAAACTCTTCTCCTGCTTTTTAATTTTTTTCCCATTTGCTGCTCTATTTGGGTGTTTTTTCCTGACTTCATTCACCTGCTTTTAAAAAATGCCTTTGCTGCCCTGGCTGGTGTTGTTCAGTGGTTAGAGCATCAGCCCTTGCACTGGAGGGTCATGGGTTGCATTCCTAGTCAAGGGCACCTACCTGGGTTGCAGGTTCAGTCCCAGCCCTGGTCCAGGTCATGCAGGAGGCAACCAATCGATGTCTCTCAAATCAATGTTTCTCTTTCTCTCTGCCTCAATCCCTCCATTCCACTCTCTACAAATCGATGGAAAAAATATTCTTGTGTGAGTATTTAAAAAAAACTCCTTTTCCCTTTCAATATTTTACTTCTCTAATCCTCCCCCTTGTTCTACACACAAACACACAAGTGCTTACAAACATACATGCACAATGTTTTTCTTGTCCCGTGTTTTATAAAGAATTATAGTCTACATTTTTAAAAACATTTTTATTGACTTTTGACAGAGGGAGATATATATATAAATATTGATCAGCTGCCTCCTGCATCCCCCCTACTGGGTATGGAGCCTGTAACCCGGGTATGTGCCGACTGGTAATTGAACCCAGACCTCTCAGTCCATGGGACGATGCTCCATCCAGTGAGCTACAACAGCTGGGCTATTCTATATTCTTATATGTATTTTTGTTTTCTTAGGTATTATAGTATCTTATGAAAATCTTTTCATGTGATCTTAGTAGAATTCTAATTTGCTTTTAATGACTGCATAATGATATTTTATAGTGGAAAACAATCATATCAATGAACATTCAGTGTGTCCACTTGCTTATTTTTGTGTATCTATTGAAGTTATTCCCATATCTATCATTGGCTTGTGAACATACAACTTTCCATAAAGTAAATTATATTAGGAAAGTTATCATTTCCTCTTTTTGTCAAGACTTTCCTCCTAGAGACTTCCATTTCTGGCATTCCTATAATTCCTTCTTTTTCTGGGCTCATGTCTTCCTCTCTTTGGTTTACTCAGTGACGTTGTCTGTGGACAGGTGCATGGGATGGCAGCTTTGGCAAGGCCTGTTTCTCATCATTCTGTTCCAGGGTGGACAAGGAGCCCTCTGTGCTGGACCTTGTTCATATGCTTCCCCAGGGATGCTCAGCCAGGCTATGTGCTTGCATGGGAAAAAGATCAGCTGCACCAACCACATCCTTATAGCCTGAGAAGGGATGTGACATCATGAGGGAGGAGTGTTGTCTGGGTGACTGCTCTTTGCTGGCTGCCTGGGCCCCGTGCTGTGGCAGCTTTGATGCTGCGCAGGTCATGGGCATATACCAACAGCATACAACCTCATGTGTCTAGATACAGTAGTCCAGCCACAGCTTTTTGTATGCACGTCTATTGTATATTATGTCTGCCGAATCTAACCTCTCGGTCTCTTAACTTTTCCCTTCATGATTTCCTTCTTTTTCTCTTCATGCTCTGTGCGCAGAAATATTTCTTGCACTTGGTTTCCAGACCACTGATTCAGAGACCACGTTGTCTTGTAATTCATGTCCTTACGTGTTACTTTGTAAAAGATGTTTCTAAGCTCCAGGAAATCTCTGTTGTGCTGCAGTGTGATCCTGCTCTCCAGCTACCCGTCTCAGCTTATAGGAATTAGGACTTGAGCAGAGCCCAAGGTGTTGCCTACACACAGTCACCTGTAGGCCCTGGCACCTGAAAGGTGCAGGAGAAGCAGGCATACAGCTCAGGACTTGGAATGTAGGCAGAAGGAATCCCATTCATGTCCCTACGTCCCCAGAACGTCCTCTCGTCCACTAGTCTTCCCAGGAGCCTGTAGTCCTGCGAGTCCACGATTTACTTACCTGTTTCTCTTGTTATGTGTACATTTGCATATTATTTCCCATCGCAAATGCAGATGCAATAAATGATTCTGTGAATTTCCATTTTTATTCCATTGTTGAATGATTTCCTTAAGTTAGATCTCAAGGATTAACATGATTGGATGGCCACATTGTATCATTCTTGATATTTATTCCCAATTTGCTTCCTGGAGAGTTCTTTATGTTGCATTTCCCTCAACTGCTGTTCACATTATGACAGTAACCTTCCTTGTATGAGTTTACCTGTCAGCAGAGTAATGGCTTCTGAATTGCTTTATTGCATCAGTAGTAACAACAACTAACCTGACCTTTCCCATCTTGGTGCAGATGAATGTAACACTTACCAGCCTTGCCAGAGGATGGTCATCAAAGAATGAAACAGGAACCATAACTCACTGTTAAACTTTGTCAGCCCTGTGCATTCTCTCTTTAAATTTGGAAATGGTTACTAGGCAGCATCTCTTCATTTTTTAAATCACTATTTCATGATACATATTTTTCCACCCCGACCCCCACTTCCTGATAATACCTACTGAAGGAGAAAACCTGAGACTTTCACAAAGAATTCCTATGTGATTTAAGGGTGATTAGAAATAGTGTTCTCCAAATTTGTCATTCATGATAAAGGGCATTCACACATGCACACCCACAAACACACCCACAAATTAAAATACCATGTCCCAATTTGAATGGGTTTTTTAAGGACAGAGATGGGTCAGTTTGTATTTCCTTGAGTTTAGGTTCCTTTCCTATGTCTACCAATAGTACCCAATCATTGAGGATCAGGAGTAAAATCAGAGCAGTTTGTATTCATCATCAGGTGACAACGTATGAAATTCATCTGCGTTTACAAAGAAAACAGCAGACAGTATTCACAATTAAATTTTGTTAGAGGTCTTACCTCTTCCGGTGGAGTCACCACGTAGGGAGGATTAAACACCAGAAGATCAACTTTCTCCTTCAGTCTTGGTAGCAAGCCTTTGACCTAAGTGTTCAACAACTGTCAGACTTTTAAGCCAGAGTATAAATTCAGTCATCTTTAAAAATACATGTCATGTATTTAGAAACAAAAATGTGTTAGAAGGCCACACTAATAAACAGAAACAGAGTTGAATATTTTTACATTTTCATTCAGATAGAGATTATATGAATCTTGCCCTGGCCAGTGTGACTCATTGGTAGAGTGCTGGTCCACACACCAAAAGGTCGTGGGTTCAATTCCTGATCAAGGTGCATACCTGGGTGGCAGGTTCAATCCCTGGCCCTGGTTGGGGTGTATGCAGGCGGCAACCAATGCATGTGTCTTTCTCATCAGCGTTTCTCTCTCCTCTGCCACCCTCCATTCTGCTCTCTCAACAACAGAAAATCAATAGAAAAAATATCCTCGGGTGAGGATAAACAAAAACAAAAATAAGAGTATATGAATTTACCTAAAAGTAAGGAAATTAGACTATCAGAATGAAGATGTTCAGGAATCTTGGCTCTTCAGCAGCTCACATTTACTTGGGTTCACTGTCAGAAGATGAAATAAGGAGGAAGGTCTAATCTTGTATGTATGTTCTATACAGATCTGGACACAACTTAAAAGCTGTAGCCCCTGAGCTAATCATTTGTTTTCTATAACCAAGAGGAATGTTTTATGAGAGGAGAGAAAACACAGATTGAGAGATAGTCACATGACCCAAAATGATCTAAGCTATACTCATTCTGGGGCTTTTGCTAGATTAACTGATGGAAAGGGTTTCTTTCCATGGGGGATTGCTAAGAAATAAGATATAGACATGCAAGTATCTTGCCACCATGAAGGAAGAGTACCTAGGAATGGAGCCACTTGAGAGAAGTTCAGACCTAAGAAAAAGACACCTGTAACAACATTCGAGTTCCTAGATTCAGCTGTGCCTGAAGCCACCCCCTCTATTGAAGCTAGTTTGAAGTGGATTCTCTGTCATTGTGACAGACAGATGCCTGATGTATACAAACCAACAGAAATTCCCTGTCAACTGTGGACAGAAATGACTACACCAGGAAAGAATTTACTTTATAAACTATGAAGTATACTGCTTAGGGGGTTAAAAATTAATCACTCATTAAGTTCTTTAACTTAAACCATCTTTACCTTAACTTCTTGGAAAATGCAATTAATTATTATTGGGCAAGAATTAACAGCTCACCAAATCAGTAATTATAGGTTGTACGTGAACTTTGTTACAGCGTGCTGTCTCCAGGGTACAAGCTGCTGCCTTAGGGTTGATATCAGTGCACCTACAAACAGAAAAGAAAAAAAACTATATCTTATGTCTGTAAGTCAGATGTGTTACTGAAAAATTCAAGAAATATTCTAGTCCTTTTACATGGAGCAGATTTAGAAAAAAAAAAAAAAAGAATGCTTTAATAATGGTAGAAAAAGAACAGATTTGTTACATTGATGAAAAAGGCTGTTATACTGATATGATGTGTAAGAGTAGAAGAATACACATGACTGCACACACATCTGAAGGAATTTATTATGAATCCAATGAAGGAATATTATGCAGCCATCAAAACTGAAACTTAAAAGGAATTTTTGAAGGGAAAATGCTCAAGATACAATGTTCATAGGAAAACATTGGAAATAGGGAAAAAAAAAAAAGCAAGGAACAGTTTGACCATGTGTGGTAAAATTTATAGGTAATTTTTGTCTTTATAACTTCTATATTCTCAAAATTTCTCAAAAAAAAATTCTGGTAACTTTTAATCATCTTTTTCTGATAAATTATTTACCTAAAAAATTTCAAATTTAGAGATGACCTAAAATTCTTAGGCTGCTGCTATAATTACACAGTTTGATGGAACAGATGTGAACATACAGTTATAATTTTTAGGGAAGTTCATTTGTAATCTGAGACATTATTATACTTAAATAGACACCATCAGCCCGGCCGGTGTGGCTCAGTGGATTGAGCATGATCTGAGCGTGATCCCATGGACTGATAGGTCCCATTTCGATTCCCGGTCAGGGCACATGCCCAGGTTGTGGGCTTGATCCCCCAGTAGGGGGTGTGCGGGAGGGAGCTGATGTTTCTCTCTCACATCCATGTTTCTTTCTCTCTCTCAAAAAAATCAATAAAAACATTAAAAAATAGACACCATGAGATACAAATTATCTACTTATAAAAATGATTTTATTGAAACAATACTTAAGAGCACTTATAGTGAATCTCAGTGGAAGATGTGGATGAATGTGATATTCTTACACTTACATGTACAAAGCTTGAGGACCTATCATGGAGGCTAGGAATGTGGATACCACTCCAGACCCTGACCCTACTTCCAGGCATATTTCCACTCTAAAACACAAAATAAGATACTATTAGTCCAGAAGCATTAAAACACACATTATAGAAAATAACTCTTGTGCTATTTTTAATCTGTTTCTGCCCCATTATCACTCACCTGAAAATATATGGAAATATAAAAGAAATTAGTAAATGAATTAATTTCTGACAACTACTTTGTCATCATTTAATATTGCATAGCTCAAAATTGTTAAAATTTTGAGTGTGTAGTTTATTCTAAGTCCATAAACTAGTAATATAACAGATGGCTTTCAATTAATTTCTACAGACAATTACATTAAAACTATGGAATAGTGTTAATTTAAGGCTGGATAGTTTAATATGAAAGGCATCAGTCCTTTCCAGAAGAAGCTCCTAGTTTAGTATCTCCTAAAATGACAGGGTTAGTAGTATTACAATATTTATTTATGAAAGACATTTCTCTGTCATTTAAAAGTATATAACATTCAGCCCGGCCAGTGTGGCTCAGTGATTGAGCATCGACCCGTGCACCAAGAGGTTGCTGGTTCGATTCCCGGTCAGGGCACATGCCGAGGTTGTGGGCCCGATCCCCAGTGGGGGGCATGCAGGAGCAGCCAATCGATGTTCTCTCTCATCGATGTTTCTCTCTCTCCCTTCCTCTCTCTAAAAACTAAAAAAGAAAAAATAAGTAAAAGTATACAACATTCATAAATCCATCAGCATATCCTGGGTGGGGGTTCCCCCATTCTACAGATAACAGATTTAGAATTGGGAAAATACTTAAGTATTTGATCTCAGAATATTGATAATCTTAAGAATGCTACTGAATATATTCTCCATTCCACTGTGTTTTGTCCTTCAATTAAATGTATTTGCTTGCATATTATATATATATGTCAAAAGCACCAATTATCCCATTATAGAAATAGATTTGATGGGATTTAGGGGTCTCATTAATACCTAACTTCCCAAACAACTACCCAACAACAAATTCTAGGGGTTTCTAACCGTTGGAACCAGTCCACATATCTGACAAATCTTTATTATGCTGTAGGAAGGTCTACTGAATCTTACCAGCAGCTTCTATTTGAAAAACAAAACAAAAAAACCTGTTATGGTCTCATAAGTAATTAAAATTCCAAGACCAGAAACATCCAAGACTTTACAACAAGATGAGCTTTCTTTACAGCATACTCTGGAATGCAATTTGTGCTTGTAAATCGTTGGTATATCCTGAGTTATAAAACAGTCCTGTTCCATTCTATATTCCAGTAAATCCAAAAGTTCCATCGTTTAAAATGAAAAACTAGTTTTTAATAAGAGTTGCGCCGTTTTATACATGGAAAAATCCGACCTAGTTTAAGAGGAATAAACACATACAGAACTTTGAAGCCTGACAGCTGTTTCATCCTGAGAAAACCCATTTCAAGTCTTGATTTTTATATACATCTAAATACCCAAATTTCTTTTATTAAAAAAACTTAGAGGTATTCATTCTTTTTTGTTATTAACTTAGTTTATAGTGAGCATTTCAACAGCTCAATTTTATTCTTTGTAAGGTGCTAGGTGGAATTATGCAGGCTGCCTGCTGCACGTAACTCTATTTTTCACAATTCAATGAAAAACTCAGTTCCGCGGTCGCACCAGCGCCTTTCACTGGAGGATGTTCATCAGCGGCTTTAACAACACCGCCACCCGCTCTCACCCTCCTTCCATCGTGGAGCCCTCCCGCCGCCATGGGGCACTGTCACGTAACCAGGGACGCCACGGCGCTGCGTCGTCACTGCCCGCGTTAACAAGCAGTGTTCGGGCCGTGTCGGGTTTGAAATGTGCCCTAAGGTCGCTGCTGCTGCGGGACGTGCGCCTGTGGTCACCGGCTGACGGGAAAGGACACCGCCCGGTGCGGTCGGAGCTCCGACACCGACAGTACTCCGGCGCAGTCCCTACTGCTTCTGCGGGGAAGTCGTCGGTGACGGCTTCCGGGGCAATGTGCCCGGGGGTAGCCTCGCCGCCTGTCCGGGCGGCGGCGACAGTCCTTCCCTGGGCCCTGTGCCGCCGCCTCCGGGGCGCCCGATCCCCTTCCCCCGGGCCTTTCGCCTCCTCGCACCGCGTGAGCTCGGCCACCGCCGCCTCGAGAGCGTCCAGGAGCAGGAACGTGTCCTCCGCGGGCTCGTACACGTCGCTGAAGGCGCCGCGGCCCACGTGCCCGTGCAGCGGCGTGGGGAGGCTGGGCGCCGCCATCTTTCTGCGGCGCGTCCCACGAGCTGGCGCCAGCGCCGCGCATGCGCAACGTGCGGACGCCAGGCCGGAAGTTCCCTTCCAGCTGATTACTGGGGACAGTATTTGAGTAGATGCTGGGGGGTTTCTAAGTGAAGTTACATAATCTGCAATTCCTGACGTTTGCTTTGTTCTTTGAACATTTAAATGTATTTCAGTTTATAGATCAGCGCCTGGCACCTATCCTCAATAGCTATTGAGTAAGCGGAGTGTGTATTGTACATTTACAAGTTTTCTATTCTTAGCATAGAATTGAAAAGTACGTGATAGTTATGAAATTTTACTTTTCCTTTGTTTTATACATCACTAAACGTTAAACTTTGAGCTTTGAAATTAAGATTTTTTCTTTTGATGAGCCAGGTTTAATTCAGTTCGTGTGTAATTGATCTATTATGAGTTTTTCATTTGATTTTATCTTTTAGATTCTGCTCTGTGTATCTAATAAAAATTTTATTTTGTTTAACATAACATCATGGAAATAACCTCCTGTGGTTTTCTTCTGGAAGCCTGATACTTTTTGTTTTTACATTTATTTAGTCTATAACCTATCTCAAATTAATTTTTTGGTGTAGTGTGAAATAGAGGTAGAGATTTGTTTGTTTTCATATGGATATCCAGTTCCCCTAAAATAATTGAAAAGATATTCCTTTCCCTTTTGAATTTGTGTAACATTTTTGTTGAAAACAAATTGATTGTATATAAACAAAGATTAAGATTTTTTCTCATTTAACTTGTTTCTCTTATTACTTTGCAAAAATTGCCTTCCTGATGCTGAATCATAAGTTCGCTTTTTTAGAAATCTTCAAGAAGATACATTTTCATATAAGTACACCAAGGAATTGGAATAAGAGTAGCCTCACTGTCTGGTGCTGGGATGATGCTGTCCTCGCAGGAAGAGTTAGGACACTGTTTCTGGGTGGAATTCAGCCATAACGCTGGCTGGGTTTTGTGCCTTTTTTAGTGGGTGGTTCTCTTATATTTGGGGGCATCATCTATTGGTTATTAGATTATTCAGTATTTGCATTCTTTTTGAGTCAATTTTTGAAATTTCTCAAACCATTTTTATATCTACTTTTTTGTAAATTTGAGAGATAAAAATACAGAAAAGTATTTAGATTACATTTTGCAAAGCCCTGAATACCCACCATCCAGAATGGACAATTATTAGTATTTTCTCATGTTTCCTTAAAATTGTTTTTTTTTTTATTTTTTGTTATTTTTTTTTATTCTCACCTGAGGACACTTTTTGCATGGTCATCTTCAGAGCGAGAGGGAGAGAGGAAGGAAGACAGAGAAACACTGATGTGAGAGACACATTGACTGGCTGCCACTCACATGACCCCAACCAGGGGCTGGGTCCAAACTGCAACCGAGGTACGTGCCCTTAGCAGGAACCGAACCCGGATCTCTCTGTACCGAGGGCTGACGCTCTAACCACTGAGCCAAACCAGCCAGGGTTTTATTTTTATTTTTTGTTAATCCTCACCTGAGGATTTTCTGTTGATTTTTAGAGAGAGCGGAAGGGAGGAGGGAGAGAGAGAAACATCGATGTGAGAGAGACACATTGGTTGTCTCCTGCAGTATTGGTCTGGGGCCAGGTATCGAACCTGCAATCCAGGTACCAGCCCTTGACCAGAATCAAGCCTGTGACCTTTTTGGTCTGCAAAACAATGCACTAACTGATGATCCAAACTAGCTAGGGCCTTAAAATAGTTTTTAAATGTAAGAGCTAAAATATTACAAATGAAGCAAATGTTCTCTCTGGACTCACCTTCAGTTCCATTTAGTAACCCTCGCTCCAAGGTAATTTTTCTCATAAATAAATTTAGTGTGTATCTATTTAACCCATGTTTTTATGCTTTTACATTTATATATTCATAAGCAACATCTACTTTATGTGTTTTCAAATTTGTGTAACTGGTACTAGATTGAACATGTTGTTCTTCAAACTTTTTTACTCAACATTCTATGAGATTTATGTTTTGCTATATGTAGCTAGTTTACTTCTTTTAATTGTCATAGTATTTTACTTGAAAGTATAAAACATTTTTATATCTGTAATGGATAAATATTGATAAACATTGAGGTTTTTTCTAGGTTTTCACTATTCTGAACCACACTGTAATTAACTTTTTTTTTTTATCCTCACTCGAGGACATTTTTGCATTCATCTTCAGATAAAGCAGGAGGGAGAGAGGGAGGAAGAGAGAGAGAGAAACATTGATGTGAGAGAGACACATCGAGTGGCTGCCAACCACACGACCCCAACCAGGGCTGGGGACAAACTGCAACCGAGGTACGTGCCCTTAGCGGGAACCGAACCTGGGACCCTGGTCTGCGGGCTGACGCTCTAACTGCTGAGCCATTCAAAAAACCCCACATTCTCTTGGCACTGCGTAATTGATGTCTGGGTTGGTATGAGTTGTCTCAGGTGAGGAGTCTGCTCCGGCAGAGGTCAGGGCCATCGTTAATCTCTTTCTTCTCATGGTTCCTCTGAGTTTCTCAAGGCCTTCATTAACCCCTTATCTTTGGGTTTCTCAAGGCCCTTATGTTTACCAAAAAGAAACTGCCAGGGTATGTACGTGCAGTAACTGAGGTCAGAATGGAGTTTAATTTTGTTGAAACATTATTAACCCTTTCACCTTTGTGTTTCCAACTCTGTCTCTCCTTGTAAGCACATCGGCCATGGCCCACTCTAATTCAGGGTGACTTCATTGTAACTTGATTACATCTGCAAAGACCCTATTTGCAATTAGGACACATATAGAGGTTGGGGCTTAGGATTTCAACATATCTTCTTTGGTAATACAATTCAACCCACAATAGCTGGTAATAACTACTTTTCATTAGCATAGTTTTCTGCATATCACAATTCAGTCTCAAAGTCTTTTCTAAGAGTTTACCCCCTGCCTACCATATATATATACTGCTTCCTCTGCCTCCACCCAGAAAAGCAATCTTTATGACAAAACAATCTATCCGAAAGTCTAATATATTCAGAATAAGAGACCCAGAAGGAAAAGAGAGGTAGAAAAAAAAAAGCCAAAAATGAGAACTTTTTCCACAGGAGGTCTGCACCATACAATGTTAAAGAAACATAGTCAGGCTGAAGGACAATTATTCCAGTTAGAAAGATAAATCTAAAGAAAGAAACTAAAATGCCACAAATGACTTCCCAGCTGGGTCCTATCGCGAGAGGTCCAGTCCCAAGGAGGCAATATCGCGAGAGCCAGCCACTATCGTGACAGGACCGAGTTGCGGTGGCGCTGCGCTCCAGGAGCCAGGCATCGGGTGTGAGAAGCGGGTCTGGCTCGGCGCTGGGAGGCCTGCTCCACAGGTGTGAAGCCAGCGAGGGTGGGACTTGAGGGCAGGTGCAGGCCAGGTGTCAGGTGTGTGCCTGGAGCAGGGTGCGGGCTGGGGCCACAAGTGAGGTGAGAGCGGGGGCGACCTGTGGTGAGGACTTCCCCGGGGACCACGTTGCATGAGCGCATCACCCGACCCCCGCTCAGGATTCGGGGTGCACGACTTCTGGTGCCAGCGCACCTGAGCGGTGTGAGGTCCAGCGTCCTGAGCTGGTTCCCAGCCCGTAGCACCGGGGTCTCCTCCTGGGCGCCTCTGTTCCGTGTTCACAGCTTCCCCCCTTTTACTTTCTGAGCCACATACTGCGCCTTTGCAGGGTGAGGGGCGGGGTGTTTCTTCAGCTACCGGCTGTCTCCTGCACGTTGATGATGGTGCCTTTGCTTCGCAGCTGGTTTTGCATTTATTTTTTAATCCAAACCTGAGGATATTTTTCCAATGATTTTTCAGATAGAGTGGGAGGAAGGAAGGAGGGAGAAAGAGAGAGAGACACACACACATCGATTGCTGCTGGGGATCAAACCTGCAACCGAGGTCGTGCCCTTGACCGGAATCGAACCCACGACTCTTTGGTCTGTCTCTCTAACCGCTGAGCCAAACCGGCCAGGGCAGGTTTTGCATTTTTTTTAAGCAGTGGATTAATCTATTGGCCTTTTCTCTGTGGCATCAGGAATTATGACACACTTGCAAAGAGCGTCCCTACTCTGATCGTACAACTTTTAAAATTTTTACATCTACAATTGTTATAATTTTCCCCCCAACTTTGGTCTAGTTGGAATTGATTGTGTGTGTGTGTGTGTGTGTGTGTGTGAGAGAGAGAGAGAGAGAGAGACTGAGTTTTCCTAGATGAATAATTTTTCACTACTACTGATTGAAAAGATTTCTCTTTTTCTAACGTTTTGCAGTATTTCTCTTTTGAGAACAAAAGAAAAAGAATTCTTAAAAAATTTTTTTCCTTTTATTGATTAGAGAGAGAGAGGATAGGAGAGGGAGAGAGAGATAGAACGATGAGAGAGAACATTGATTGGCCAGCTCCTGCATGCCCCCCACTGGGGATTGGGCCCACAACCTGGGCATGTGTCCTGACCGAGAATTGAACCAGCGACCTTTTTGGTCCATGGGTCGATGCTCAACCACTGAACCACACCAGCTGGACAAAAAAGAATTCTTTATTAAGAAATATGGACGGGGGAGTGGGGGGAGAGTGGGGGTGGGAAAGGATAAACCACAGAACTTATATCCATGTATACGTAACCAATGGACATAGACAACAAAGCTGGGGATGGGGTGGGAGGAGGGAGTCAAGGGGGGGAAAAGGAGAAAATTCTGTAACAAAAATAAATTAATAAAAAAGAAATATGGACACTTTTAAAGGTGGGGAAACACAGAGACACTTGATCCTGAAACCTTAAAGACCACACAGCGACAGCTCAGCAGGTGGGCCCAGTCCTAGGAAGTACTGTAAAGGCTCAGCAGGTGGGCCCAGTCCTTGGAAGTATTGTAATGGCTCAGCAGGTGGGCCCAGTCCTAGGAAGTACTGTAAAGGCTCAGCAGGTGGGCCCAGTCCTAGGAAGTACTGTAAAGGCTCAGCAGGTGGGCCCAGTCCTAGGAAGTACTGTAAAGGCTCAGCAGGTGGGCCCAGTCCTAGGAAGTACTGTAAAGGCTCAGCAGGTGGGCCCAGTCCTAGGAAGTACTGTAAAGGCTCAGCAGGGGAGCCCAGTCCTAGGAAGTACTGTAAAGGCTCAGCAGGTGGGCCCAGTCCTAGGAAGTACTGTAAAGGCTCAGCAGGGGAGCCCAGTCCTAGGAAGTACTGTAAAGGCTCAGCAGGGGAGCCCAGTCCTAGGAAGTACTGTAAAGGCTCAGCAGGTGGGCCCAGTCCTAGGAAGTACTGTAAAGGCTCAGCAGGTGGGCCCAGTCCTAGGAAGTACTGTAATGGCTCAGCAGGTGGGCCCAGTCCTAGGAAGTACTGTAATGGCTCAGCAGGAAGATGAGTTTGAAAAATGCCACCTTATTTGTACTGAACTTTTTAAAGTTTTTCTTTTCATTCTTTTGCATTTCCTACATTGCACATCCATTCACTTGCTGGTAAGTTCCAGTCTCCCCTCCAGCTGAAGTAAAGACCACCCTGGAATATCAGTTATGGGGAAGGGGCAGCAGAAGCTATCTTTGTGGATGTTCTAGTGAACTTCTCTCTTTTTTTTTCATAACTGCCAATCAGAAAGAATATATATACCCCTATGTTCATAGCAGCACTATTTACAATAGCTAAGATTTGGAAACAACCCAAGTGACCATCTAGCATTTCAATGGTTTTCAGCTTGCTCATTGGCATATTTAAAGGGATAACTGGTCAAGGTTGCTTGTGTCCTGTATTTTTCCGATAAGCAGGTGCATGGTGTGGACAAAGATGCAGAGTCCTCTGAGCGGGGCTGCATGCAGCTCAAGCCATAGCAGAAGGTGATGTGGAACCAAACGTTGGGTGGCTTTCTTGGTGACTGTTATGGCTAGTCAGGACCATGGGCAAGGATGGCAGCATTGAGATAACATCTGAGTTGTTCTTTGGTTGTGTAAAGGCAGAACGGATGATCTAACTGTGCCATTCACTTGCAGGCATCCATTTGGACTCATTTCTGCTCTTCGTGCTTCTTTGGGTGCGAACTGCTGGGGAGGGGACTGGGGCTTGTAGCACTGGTTGCAGTGTCGTTGCTCAGAACCACAAAATCCTCCTTTCCATTGCTCCTGGCCATGAATCATTTTAAAGGTTAGTATGTTACATTAAAACAGCTTGACTAAACATATACCTTTGGGCAGAAGTCTTAATATACAGTGAAGGCAAGAGGATGGAAGGCAGTTATGTTGATAAAATTCTCATTCAAGTAGTGGTCACATTATCATTTTTCCCAGGTTGCAGAGAATGGCACACAATTTTGAATCTTAAAATCCATGTTCTTAACACCAATCAGAAAGAATATATGTACCCCTATGTTCATAGCAGCACTATTTACAATAGCTAAGATCTGGAAACAACCCAAGTGTCCATCAGTAGATGAGTGGATAAAAAAGCTGTGGTACATGTACACAATGGAACACTATGCAGCTGTAAGAAAGAAAGATCTCTTATCCTTTGAGACGACATGGAGGGACCTGGAGAGTATTATCCTAAGTGAAATAAGCCAAGCAGAGAAAGACAAATATCATATGATCTCACTTATTTGTGGAATAGAATGAACTAAACAAACAGATGGACAAAATTGACGCAGAGACATAGAGGTGGGGTACAGAATGACAAACCTCAGGAGGGGGGGTTGGGGGCGAGAGATAAACCACAGAACTTATATGCATGTATGCATGACCAATGGACATAGACAACAAAGCTGGGGATGGGGCAGGGGGGATGGGGAGGAGTTTGTCAATGGGGGAAAAAGGAGAAACATCTGTAACAAAAACAAATTAATTTTTTATTTATTTTTAATTTTTTTAACTTATCTTTATTGTTGAATGTATTACAGATGTTCCTCATTTTTCCCCCATTACCCCCCTCCTCCCCATTCCTGCCCCCCTCCTGCTTTTCCCCACACTGTTGTCTGTGTCCATTAGTTATGCATATATACATATAAGTTCTTTGGTTTATTTCTTCCCACCCCCCAACCCCCCTTCCCTTTGAGGTTTGTCAGTCTAACAACCAATTTGTACTTCTTAATCCCTTCACCTTTTTCACTCCTCCCCCCAGCCCCCACCCATCTGGTACCCAACAAAAGTTCTCTGTATCTATGAGAATGTTTCTGTTCTGCTTGTTCATTTTGTTTGTAGATTCAATTGTTGACAGATATGAATTTATTGCCATTTTGTTTGTTCATTTTTTTTATCTTTTTCTTCAAGAAGACCCTTCAGCATTTCATACAATAATGGTTTGGTGGTGATGAACTCCTTAAGCTTTTCCTTGTCTGGGAAACTCTTTATATGGCCATCGATTCTAAATGACAGCTTTGCAGGATAGAGTAATCTTGGTTGTAGGTTCTTGCTTTTCATCACTCTGAATATCTCTTGCCACTCCCTTCTGGCCTGCAAAGTTTCTTTTGAGAAATCAGCTGACTGCCCTGGCCGGTTTGGCTCAGTGGTTAGAGCGTCGGCCTGCGGTACAGAGAGACCCGGGTTCGGTTCCCGCTAAGGGCATGTACCTCGGTTGCAGTTTGTCCCCGGCCCTGGTTGGTCGTGTGGGTGGCAGCCACTCGATGTGTCCCTTTCACGTCGATGTTTCTCTCTCTCTCTCTCTCTTCCTCTCTCTCCCTTCCACTCTGTCTGAACAAAAAATGGAAAAATGTCCTCAGGTGAGGATTAAAAAAAAAAAGAGAGAGAGAAATCAGCTGACAGTCTGATGGGAACTCCCTTGTAGGTAACTAACTTCTTTTCTCTTGCTGCTTATAAGATTCTCTCTTTGTCTTGAACCTTTTGCATTTTGATGATGATGTGTCTTGGTGTGGGCCTCTTGGGGTTCATTTTGTTTGGGACTCTCTGTGCTTCCTGGACTTGTATGTCTGTTTCCTTCACCAAGTTAGGGAAATTTTCTGCCATTATTGTTTCAAATAGGTTTTCGATTTCTTGTTCTCTCTCTTCTCCTTCTGGCACCCCCAAGATGTGAATATTGGCACGCTTGAAGTTGTCCCAGAGGCTCCTTACACTATCCTCATTTCTTTGGATTCTTTTTTCTTTTTGCTGTTCTGATTGGGTGTTTTTTGCTTCCTTATATTCCAAATCGATGGTTTGCTTCTTGGATTTACCTACTCTACTATTGAATCTGTGTAAATTATTCTTTATTTCAGTTAGTGCCTCCATTTCTGACTGGTCCTTTTTTATGCTCTTGAGGCCCTCTCTAAGTTCACTGAGGTTCTCACTAAGTCCATTGAGCATCCTTATAAGCAGTATTTTGAACTCAGCGTCTGTTAGGCTGCTTAACTCTATTTCACTTAGTTCTTTTCCTGGAGTTTTGTTCTGTTCTTTCATTTGGGACCTGTTTCTTTGTCTCCTCATTTTGGCTGCCTCCCTGTGTTTGTTTCTATGTATTATTTAGCGAGAGGTATAGGGCTAGCTGAGACCAGATGCTGCTTGTTTGAAAGAATTTAGGAAACGCTGAAGCAGGATCCAAGACAGGCCAATCCTATGGTAAAGCAACTGGCACCAGTTTGAGTAGGCCTGGAAGTTGCGTGGGGCAGGGCCTCAGGGCATCACCAGGGCGGGGCAAACAGTGTGAGCCAGGTAGCTGGAGTCCCAGATATGGCGGCGTCCGGCCCAGGGAAGGGCTCACCAAAGGAACAAAAGCCTCTGATAGCACGTCTGTCTAGGAGAAAGCTGCCTCTCCAGCCCTCACTCCAATGCCAAACATCTCAGTTCTTCTCCATATGACTGTGGTGCCTTTCAGGCTCCTTCCCGCACGCTGGAGCCTGGAGGGTGGGAGTCCGAGTAAGTCCGTGTGTGGGCCCTTTAAGAGGAGCTGCCGGGGGCTCCAGCTGCCTCAGCCTCAGTTCCCACTGGTTTTTCCAGCCAGAAGTGATGGGGGCTTCTCTTCTGGCACTGGAACCCTGAGCTGGGCGCCTGGTGTGGGACGGGGACCCCTCAGTCCTCAGGGAGGACCTTCCCGGCCGAGGTATCCTCCTGATTTTTATCCGCCACACGTGGGTGTGGGACCAGCCCGTCAGCCTCCGCCCCTCCTACCAGTCTTGATGCGGCTTCTTCTTTAATTTCGTAGTTGTCAGACTTCCATTCAGCTTGATTTCAGGTGGTTTTGAATGATGGTTGTTCTGTAGTTTAGTTGTAACTTTGATGTGGTTGTGGGAGGACGTGATACCGCGTTTACCTATGCCGCCATCTTGACCGGAAGTTCCAAATTAATTTTTTAAAAAAAGAAAGGAAATTCTGACAAATGCTACAACATGGATGAAACTTGAGGACATTATGCTAAGTGAAATATGCCAGTCACAAAAGGACAAATACTGTATGATTCCACTTATATGAGGTATTTAAAACAGTCAAAATAGAATGGTGGTTGCTAGGGGCTGAAGGAAGTGGGAAATGAGGAGTTATTGTTTCATGGGTATAGAGTTTCAGTTTCAGAAAATGAAAAAGTTCTGGAGATCTGTGTACAGCAATGTGATATACATACCATTACTGAACTGTACACTTAAAAATAGCTGAAATGGTAAATTTTATGTGTTTTTTACCACAATTAAAAATATAGGGATTGGGGATATTAAAAAATAAAATCCACATTCTTTATAGTATTGGAAATAGTACTGTGTTGTACATTAAAGGTTAAACTGATTTGCTTTTCCTCAAATGCACCTACATATTAACAGTTAAAATACAGATGGAGAGAGCAGAAATAAAATGATCAAAGAAAAAGGTAACCTGTGTAGATGACCCTTATGATGTCAGACAGTCTTCCATCTCCATTTTTAACTCATTTAATGTAAATGGTGCCTTTCCTAAAAAGTCTTCAACTGAGCTCTTAGACTTACCTATTTGAGTACCTTAGCCCTTCTAGGACTAGGAGTTGTTTTATGATGACCCCACATTTGTGGAGGGTGGCTGAGCCAAGGTCTCTTGTTTCTGTGGTGTTTGCATGGACTCGCCCAGGAGGCTTTAGTCCCTGGGCCCCTGTTGGCCCTGCATGCTGGAAATTCTCATGCAGAAGCATCCTGCCCAAGGTCTCTCATAAATCCTGTGTGCTGGCAAAGCCCAGGCAGGAGCCTAATGAGCCGAGGGCAAGAATGTATCAACAGTCTCGATCTGAGCTCAGCAGCCGATAAGAAACATCTGGGGTTTGAAGACAATAAAACTTTTAAACGTTCCCCCCTTCATTGGCTATGTAATAAACTGGCTGAGCTAGCTCGGGGTCACTGTTTCTCCATCAGAGAGTAGTGTCCCACCTGGCCCCAGCTTTTCTTTCTATAATGTCTCTGTGTCTTAGTCTCCTGTCGCCCCTCCTTGGGTCTGGTTTGACTAGCAGCGCAGGTACCTACAAAGTAGCGCCCGAACAGGGACCTGAGTACAGGGGAACTTGAAGCCCGAAATGAGGAGATGACATTCTGTGACTGCACACGTTGAGAAGTGAAAGCAAAGTAGGGGAGTGGAATTAATTGGTTGATAGCCAGGTGTAAAATATGGGAAATTCTATGTCTCAAGAAAGAGATCTCTATGTGTCTATGTCAAGAGCTATGATTAAGGCTCAAGGATGCTCAGTAAAAAAATATCAACTCCTCGAGTTTTTAGAGTATGTAAATGAAACTTGCCCTTGGTTTCCTGATGAGGGGACAGTCAACTTGGAAATGTGGGAAAGGTAGGGAAGTGCCTGCGAGGCAGAGACACAATGAAAGGCCTGAACAAGTTTCTGGCACAAACATTTACTCTTTAGGCCCTAATTAGAGATTGCCTTGATCCTGTGCAGGAGGCCAATAAGGTGGGGAGGCAAGGTATAGTGAAATACTTGACAAATGCTGAGAAAGGCTATGAGTCCTTAAAGACACCCTCCCCACACACACCTTCCACTACAACTGTGAGAGGGGTTAATCCCCCTGATGAGACTTGATCCCCAGAGTATGAGAGAACTAGAAAGAAAGGCGGAGTGAGATCAGCAGCACTACGCCGAGTAGGATTCAGATGAGGAGTTTAATGTTACCCAAAGTTTTGCAAAAATGGCTCTTACCTCTCGACCATCCTGAGGGGATGCAGGGGCTCAGCCCAAAGAACCCTCTAGTGCCCCAGTGCTTTCTCCCTTACAGATGGGACTAAGAGAGGCAAGAAGGGCAGGAGAGGATACCACTGGGTTTTCATTATTTCCAGTGATAGAGGGGCCTGACCCAAATAATTCAGGTCAGATATTAAAAATGCATGAGCCACACTAGCCAGTTTGGCTCAGTGGTTAGAGTGTCGGCCCAAGAACCAGAGAGGCCCGGGTTCAGTTCCCGATAAGGGCATGTACCTCGGTTGCAGTTTATCCCCGGCCCTGGTTGGGGTCGTGTGGGTGGCAACTACTCGATGTGTCTTCCTCATATCGATGAGCCCATCCCATTTAAGACATTGAAAGAGCTCAAGTCTTCTTGTACTGTGTATGGACCCACAGCTCCTTTTGTGCTAAGTTTATTGGAGAATGTTGCTAGTGAAGCCTTATCCCCGGGTGATTGGCAAACATTAGCAGAAGCTTGCCTTATGCCTGGGGACTAGCTGATGTGGAAAACCAGCTGGATGGAGATTAGTGGTGAGCAGGCCACATGGAATCAACAGCATGGAGTACCCATCTCTTTGGAAATGCTCACGGGTGCAGGGCAATATCAGGCTCTTCACGATCAGCTGGGGTTTGCTCTCCAGGCATATCAGCAGATTAATGTTTGTGCTTTGAAGGCCTGGAAAGAGCTCCCAACAAAAGGGGAGAATTTGCTAGATCTTACATCCATCAGACAAAGGACCTGAAGAGACATACCAAGATTTTGTAGCTTGGTTGCTACAGGCAGTCGACAGAGTAATAAGTGATTCAGAGGCCGGCACATTAATAGTTAAACAGCGTGCCTATGAGAATGATATAAGCACTGCAGGGATGCGCTGCACCCTTACTGTAAAAAAGCGAATATAGCCCTAGCCAGTTTGACTCGGTGGTTAGAGCATCAGCCTGCGGACCAGAGAGGCCTGGGTTCGGTTCCCACTAAGGGCATGTACCTCGGTTGCAGTTTGTCCCTGGCCCCAGTTAGGGTTGTGTGAGTAGCAGCCACTCAATGTGTCTCTCTCACATTGATGTTTCTCTCTCTCTCTTCCTCCCTCCCTCCCACTCTATCTGAAGATATAAAAAAAAAGCAAAAAAAAAAAAAGAGCGAATATATCTGAATTCATCTGCATTTGTTCAGATATTGGGTCTTCCCATATACAGGGGGCCATGATAGCTAGGGTTGAAAGAAGTCCTCTTTGCCAGTAAGGCTGGAGGAAGAGGGAAAGGATGTTATACTTGTGGACAGCCAGGTCATTTTGCTAGGGAGTGTAAGCAGCGTACCAGCACCAACAACCAGTCAGGGAACTCTGACAAGCAGCCAGGACTATGTTCTCATTGTCACAGGGGATGTCATTGGGCCAATGATTGCCATTCTCAAACTGATGTCAATGGACAACCTCTTGAACCCCAGCAGGGAAACGGCAAGTGGGGCCAGCCCCAGCCCCGTCAAACAGTGGGGGCAATGCTGTCACCCTGCTCAGGTGTTCCAACCAGGGTGGAGTCCTGGACCACAATCCAGGATCTCTACCGCGTCACCTCAGGGAGTGCAGACTGGACCTCTGCCCCACTGCCCGATAGGTATTAACACCAGAGATGATCCACAAGCTATTCCAACAGGGGTCTATGGACCACTACGTAATGGAACAGTGGGTTTGATCCTGGGAAGGAGCAGTGTCACTATGAAAGCGTTCCAAGTGTTGCCTGGAGTTACTGATTCTGATTATTTGGGGGAGGGTGGGAAAAGGTTATGGCCCAAACCACTAAAACCATTGTACAAGTTTTACCTGAAACTAGGATAGCACAAATTGTAATTTTGCCACATCACGTGGCTGGGAAAGTGCTATCAAAAGAACCTCGGGGAGAGGGAGGATTTGGCTCCAGAGAGGGGGCCTATTGGGTGCAGTTAATCACCCAAGGTCACCCGGAAATGGAGCTCAGTTTGAATGGAAAGAAGTTTAAAGGTATTCTAGATACAGGAGCAGATATTTCAGTGATTACTCAAGGCATTGGCTACGTGGCCCCTGGATGTTTCCATGGCCAATTTACAAGGAGTAGGACAGGTTTTAGGCCCCAACAAAGTGCACAGTTTAGTAAATGGAAAGATTCTGAGGGCAACACTGGGTTTTTTAAACCCTATGTTTTAGATCATTTTCCTGCTAATCTATGGGGATAGGATATTATGGAAAAGATGGGGGTACTATTAATGAGTCCAAATTCTGTAGTCACAGTGCAAATGCTTGGACAAGGATACAACCCAAAAAGGGGCTGGGGAAATACCAGCAAGGGAGAATTTCTCCTGTTCCTGCTCCACTCAGAAAGGCCGACAAGGTCTGGGATTTCATGGGCCTTCACCTTTTCCTTAGGGGACTTGGTCATCTCTCCAGCCCAAGAGAATGCTGCCAAAATTACTTGACTATCAGATAAGGCAGTATGGGCTGATCAATGGCCCCTAGCAGGAGAGAAGTTGCAGGCAGCGCAATTGTTGGTGCAGGAACACTTGGAAGCAGGTCATATTGAGTCAACTAACAGCCCCTGGAATACTCCCATTTTTGTTGTAAAAAATAAATCAGGAAACTGGAGGTTACTACAGGATTTAAGAGCTATTAACCAAATGATGGAGATCATGGGCCCACTACAGCCTGGACTGCCATCACCTACAGCGATTCCTCTAGAATTTGAATTAATTATCTTAGATTTAAAAGACTGTTTTGTTTTTGTTTTTTACCATACCCTTGCATCCTGAGGATTGTGAAAGATTTGCATTCAGTGTACCTGCTGTAAATTTCAGGGAGCCAGAGAAGAGATACTGCTGAAAAGTTTTGCCTCAAGGGATGGCCAATAGTCCTACACTATGTCAAGCCTTTGTGGCCTCTGCCTTACAGGAAATCTATGATCATTATCCAAAAGAGTATATAATTCATTATATAGATGATATCTTAGTGGCTCACCAAGACATGGAAGTGCTACTTTCCCATTTTACTGACTTGCAGACAGCTCTGGAGAAGGCTGGACTTTGTATAGCCCCTGAAAATGTTCAGCGTTCTTCTCCCTTCCAATATTTAGGCAGCATAATTGAGGGATGGACTGTTCACCCTCAATGTCTGCAGATTCTTTAACCACCTTAAATGACTTTCAAAAGCTGTTGGGTGACATCAGTTGGATTAGACCAGCTTTAAAATGAACAACTGCTGACCTGAGGCCTTTGTTCCAAATTTTTCGGGTTGATTTATCTCCCTCGTCCCCTTGGCAGTTAACTCCTGAAGCAATAGAGGCCTTGCATTCAAAGTGCCCAACTGACAAGAGTAAATCAGCAACTGCCAGTGAAAGTGTTAATGTTTCCTACCAGTCATACCCCCACTGGAATTCTGTGGCAAGAATGAGGGGTCATTGAATGGATCCATCTTGCTCATGCACCTGCTAAGGTGCTCACACCCTTTCATGATTTGGTAGCACAGTTGATTGCCAAGGCAAGACACCGATTAGCTCAATTAATTAATCGGGAACCAGCTGAGACTATAGTGACATTTACCAATTATTAAAAAAAATGGCTTTGGCAATTCTCAAATAATTGGCAAATCTCACTAGCAAATTTCCCTGGCAAAGTTGATAGCCACTACCCAGAGGACAAGATTTTACAGTTTATGTCTACCTGCATTCATTCTCCCTAAGGTAATGCAATCTCAACCCAGTCCCCAGGCTTTAACAGTTTTCACTGGTGGGTCTAGCTCAGGGTGGGCTGGCTATTACTGCAACAGGAGCTCTAAGGTATTTCAGACCAAGCATGTGTCAGCCCAAGGAGTGGAAATCCAAGCCTAAACTGTAGCCCTTGAGGCTTTTGAAGATGAACCTTTAAATATATACAGTGATAGCAGTTATGTGGTAGGAATGGCCAAGGTTATCGAGACTGCCACAATTGGCCATACTAGTAGGGAAGAGCTATATCATCTATTTACTAAACTAAGGGAAGTCATCCAGTCACGAAAACACCCATGCTATATTGGCCATATTCGTGCCCACTCCGGACTCCCAAAACCTTTAGCTGAAGGGAATGACGCTGTTGACTGCTTGCTGGTGCATGCTACAATTCCCCCTCCTCTAGCCTTAGCCCAACATTCTCATTCTCTGCACCATCAGAATGCAGGAGCACTGTGTAAATAATTTAAAATCTCACCCTGGCTGGTTTGGCTCAGTGGTTAGAGCGTCGGCCTGCGGTCCAGAGAGACCCGGGTTCGGTTCCTGCTAAGGGCATGTACTTCGGTTGCAGTTTGTCCCCGGCCCTGGATGGTCGTGCGGGTGGCAGCCACTCGATGTGTCACTTTCACATCAATGTTTCTCTCTCTCTCTTCCTCTCTCTCCCTCCCACTCTATCTGAACAAAAAATGAAAAAAAAAATAAAAAAATAAATAAAATCTCTAGAGAGCAGGCTAGGCAAATAGTAAAACAATGCCCAGCATGTGTCATTCATCTACCAGCACAGTCATCTGGAGTTAACCCTCAAGGATTGAAACCAAATCAGATTTGGCAAGTGGATGTGACCCATGTTCCTGCATTTGGAAAGCAGTGCTGGGTGCATGTATCTATTGATACTTTCTCCTGTTTCATTTTTACAACAGTTCAGACTGTTGAGAGTGTTAAGCATGTAAATGAACCATTGTCTGGCCGCTTTTGCTCTACTGGGGAAACCGCAGGAAATAAAAACTGACAACTGGCCAGCTGACACCAGTTCTGCCTTTCAAAAATTTTGCTTACAATATAAAATTCGACATCAAACAGGAATTCCTTATAACCCTCAGGGGCAAGCAATATTAGAAAGAGCAAACAAAACTTTAAATCTACAATTACAAAAACAAAAAGGGGGAGATATATGATATGTTCTTACTCCCCAGAATCAACTGAGCCATACCTTATATACTTTAAATTTTTAAAATTGTGACGCCAATGGCCTTACTGCTGCTGAGCACCATCAGGTGACCCAGCTGCAGTCTTCAGCAGGGCTTGCCCACTGGAAAGACCTGCAGACAGGTCAATGGCAGGGGCCAGATCTGGTGATGATGTGAGGAAGAGGCCATGTTTGTATTTTTCCAGGAGACACTGATCAACCTATTTGGGTGCCAGAATGTGCTGTGCGACATCATCATGGACCCCGTAGACCAGACTGTGACACCATTCAAGAGGCTGAAGGTCACCACCCCAGTGATGATCCCAGTAGTGAAGCAGGAGAAGCCACCCGTGAGGACCTCAAGTCACCAAGCAAGGGCGACCCAGACTTCCTCTCTTCCTATGTGTGGGCAGCTGAAGAGGTTGACTGGAGAAGCTCAACAGGTGGTTTTAGGGCAAGGGGTTGAGATTACCCCCACGATGCTATTTGTGGCTATGCTGTCCCTGGTCAGCATCCAGGTAAGTATGGTTGGGACAGATACCTATTGGACCTATTTCCTGGACCCTCCTGTGGTAAATCCAGCTGCTTGGAATGGAGGGTCTGTGCCTGTTTTCACTAATAATTCAGCAATGATGGGTGGAAACTCTGACCACCATACTGCACGCACTTCGTGCTATAATTATACTTATCTTGGCTTCAGCGTAGACCCTCCAATCTGCCTGTTCTGTGCAGGCAGATATAGGTGCCTGCCTGTTAAACCTGAGAATAAAACATCTTATGGAGGCACTGGTATTGCTAATATTATGGTTCCATGGGATATGAAGAAATATATTTAGACTGTGACTAAACTAGGATTTCCCTATAACACCTGGGTTGTACCTTATCAGCGTCCTTCAATTACTTATTGCCTTAACAGGACAACCTTTCAATTTAGGGGTTTTCCCCAATGGCAGGATTGTGCAAATCCTCTCCCTGTTAGCATCAATATTATGGGAACAGGATTTCTGATGTTAGACTGGTCTCATACATTGGACGCTAAACACCCTAATTATGATCTCATGTCACCTGGGGGCTTTGTAAGTAACATCCTTACCACCCCTAAGGGTCAAATGCAGAAGGATCTCTGGTGATTAGCTTCTGCACTTGATTTTATGAATTATTCTGATTCTTTTTTGGCAAACATTGCTATGGCCTGTCACCCCACTAATACCTGTTATGGGTTGCAGGCTTGTCTGCAGGCCCCTTATGTGATTGTGACAGGCTCTGTAAATTTTACTAAGCTTCCCATGCACTATTCTGTCTCATGCCCTGAGTGTACATTCATTAACTGTGTAACAAGAGATAAGTATGATGATGTTTTAATTCTATATCAGCCCTGTTTTGTTATGCTCCCCACCAACATATGAGGAGATTGGTATCATGAAGCTGGGCTGCAAGCTTTGATAGAGATTAAGAACCAGTTGGCTCACCATAAAAGAGCTTTAGGATTGATTATTTTTGGCATTTTCACTATTGTGGGTCTCATTGCTTCTACTGTAACTGCTTCTTTAGCCCTGACTCAGAGTATTCATAATGCTCAATTTATAAATGATTGAGCTCAAAATACCTCTGCTGCTTTACACAATCAAGAAAATATTGACACCAAATTAAAAGCAAATTTAAATGCTTTGGAAGCCGCAGTTATCGGACTAGGAAATCAAGTTGAGAGCGTTAAAGTTCGACAAAAGTTGCTTTGCCATGCTGCTTACAGTTTTATCTGTGTTACTTCAGTCCCATATAAGACCCAGTGGAACTGGGACAAAGTTAAGTTACACCTCCAAGGAATATGGACTCATAATAATACCAGTCTCGATTTGCAGCAACTGCATAGACATATACAGGATATTCAAAATAGCCATGGTGATGTCGTTAATCCAGCACAACTGGCTAAAGAAATGTTAGATGAGCTTAAGGGTTTCAACCCTTTCAATCTTCTTAAACATACTGCATGGTACTTGCTTGGTTTGTTACTGCTCTGATAATACTGTTTGGTCTCCTGTCAGTCAGCTGCCAGATCTTCTGAGTCCAACTCCGAAGAGTCCAAGTAGATGTTCACCACATGCATTTAAAGACAGAAAAGGAGAAGATTTAAAAAACAAAAAAGGGGGAGATGGGGAGGGCGGCTGAGCCAAGGTCTCTTGCTCCTGTGGTGTTTGCAAAGCTCACCCAGGAGCATCCTGTGCTATGGACAAGACCCTGTGGTGTTTGCAAGGCTCACGCAGAAGCATCGGCCCAAGGTCTCTCGTAAGTCCTGTGTGTTGGCAAAGCCCACGCAGGAGCCTAATGAGCTGAGGGCAAGAATGTATCAACAGTCTCGGTCTGAGCTCAGAGGCTGATGAGAAACATCTGGGGTTTGAAGACAATAAAACTTTTAAACCTGACCAGATACTAAAGTACGTTGTATTATAAAGTTACAATAATTATAAAGTGGGGTAAGACCTTGTGAATAGATTGTTGGGGTTCAAGTTCCTCTGCTGTCTGCTGGCTCCCAGCGCCCCTGCCAGAGCTGATGCCACCCTCTGGTCCCCCACCTCACCCCCATGGAGCCTCACCAAGACAAGTTTCTTAATTAGTAGTCATCCTATGCCTTTATAATGGGGAAAAAAAACAGTTGGCAGGTCCCTCAGGGGCTAATTCTTGGCCAAGTAAGGACCAAGTGAGTGTATTATGTTAGGATTACGTATTGTTACACAAAGTGCTGAGGTCTCAGAAAACCTCAGAGCATTGTTTTGGATTCCGAAATAACCGGGAGAACTGCTGTGAAAGACACGGGTTTATCAGGACTCCATGAGGCAGGTGGTGGCCCTTTACTGCGCCCTCGGGCTGCTGCGGGTGAGGCTGAACTGCTGAATCCCACTCAGCTGCACACGGGCACACGAGGGGCCAGCTTTCCCGGCACACGCTTTTCCAGAGTACAGAAAAAAGAGAAAAACATGCATGAAGGGAGGGGGATGTGTTTTCCCGAAAGCTGTGGGCAATCCAAACTGCTGTTTTCATCACTGAGCAGCCGGCTAGTCCCAAGGTCTTGCAGTCAGCTTGTTGATGGCCTTCACCGTCTTCCCATGTTGTAGAAGAAATTCGGCGGCGGGAAGAGATGGACTGCATGCACTAGGAGGGTGAGAAAAAGGACTGTTTAATGCGCACTGATGCTCTCCCAGTGGAGTCACCTCCAAAGGCTGAGCCCCAAGCCAGGGTTTTAGCTGCTTTTATACATGATGAGCCTCCTGGTATTTGGGGACTTTCTAGTTCCTCTGTAGTTTAGGCAGATGGCAGATGCAAGGGAATTATAAAAGCCAGGGGCAGGGTCTCTGCACTGCCTAAGGGGCTGCACCTGGCTTGCCCTCTCATCCCTTCCCCCCTCTTGATTCTCAAGAGGCTCCCAGCAGACAGAGAACATCTTGGACAGGGAGTTCCCTTAGTGCCGCATGAGGAAGAGGGGCGACAATCTCTCTGACTGCTTCCTGCTGAAATAGGGACATTGAAGGGGAGGCATGCAGCAACTAGTGTTCCTCACCGTCCAGAGGTGAGTAATTGTGGGATCCTTATTTGAACATCATTTGGAGCTTTATTGTTTCTAAGTGAGAGGAAATGAAACGGGTTAGCATGTTGAGAATACAAGGGCCAAACAGGAGCACTATGAAAAGCATCAAGAGTGGACCAGCTAATGGGAGTCCCGAAGATGCCCAGTATTTGTTCCTTTAACTGCTGGGCCATGTCTCTAACTGTTTCTGACTGATTAACATAAAAACAACATTCCTTGTTTAAGAAGAGGCATATTCCTCCCCTTTCAGCAATCAGTAGGTCTAACCCCTTCTATTTTGTAATACTACTGCTGCTAAGGAGTCTATTTGATCCTGTAAGGCTGGGATCACTCCAGCAGGTGATGACCATCGATTCTACTGGCGGAGTCCTCAGGTGCTTGCCATAGATCAATCAGCAGGTTTCGCTGTCCTCTTAAGGGAGACCTGCAGAGGATTGCTCTGGCTGGTGGTCACTCTCCAGGCAGGTTGGCTGTCGTGTGCCAGGTGAGCTGCCTTCACCCGTGAGTGGTGGATTCAGGTATTCAGACCTGCAACCTTGAGAGCTGTGGGGGTGGTTAGTATAACTAAATAGGGCCCTTTCCAGGTTGGTTTGAGGGGTTCCCTTTTCCAGTCTTTTATCCAGACTTGGTCTCCTTCTCTGTGGGGGTGTACAGTTATTCCCAGGGAAATGGGTATTCTATCGGTTACCCACTTATGTACCTCAAGAATGGTTTTTCCAGCCTGGCCAGTTTGGCTCAGCAATTAGAGCGTCGGCCCATGAACCAGAGAGTCCCGGGTTCAGTTCCCGCTAAGGGTGTGTACCTTGGTTGTAGTTTGTCCCCAGCCCTGGTTGGGAACGTGTGGGTGGCGAAAACATCCCTGGTGAAATGCAGGTGTCTGAGTAGATGCTGCCCCAGTGGATATTTTGTTCTCAGTTTGTACTTGGAAAGGGAGAGGGCAAAGATAGAATTTGGAGGGTCATTCTGGTATGATAAGTGTGAAGTGATTGATGGAAAGTGCCCTGTTTGGTTGTAACCACCATCCTCATTTCTCCTTAAAGATGAAAGTCAGCGTTAATGTTGCCAAAATTCAGTGGGTCTCCTATTGAATTGTGGAGTCAGGTGAGAAGGTGTCAGAAGATAATTCCTTTTTCCACAAGAAGTCCTGATATGACCATATTTCATACTCTCTCTGGTAATACCTTTCCCAACACTCAGAGAATCCATAGCTAATGCGACAGGACTCTGTGTTCTCAGACTGGAATCCCCACAGTCAGTCAGAAAATGCTCTTCTCTGCTGCCATCTAGTTTACATCACGGTTATAGCACCTATTTAGTAAACCTGTGTTCTCAATCCTTTTGCAAGGACCCAGTGAGTCCCACAATCATCTCACATCATCCCTAGTTCAGAAAATCTTATATACCCATGTTGGTAGGTCCCAAAGTGCATGTGATAAGACCCATTACTCTCTCAGGTGGGACTTTTCCCCAAAAAACATGACCCAGAACTTTGACAGGACTCTGAATCTCTCAGGATACAGAGCTGATATGACAGGGCACACCTACTTTCACAAGGAGAGATGTTTTCTAACAGGGACACCCTCACTCACTCCTCTGTGACACACTGTACACTTACAGGACCCAGAGGTGATGTGATACAATGCTGATTTTTAGAGAGAGTGGAGGGGAGGGAGGGGGGGGAGAGAGAGAGAGAGTGCAAAACATCAATTGGTTGCCTCCTGCATGCACCCCAACCCAGGCAGGGGATTGTCCCTGCAAGCCAGGTGTGTGCCCTTGATTGACAATCAATGGCACAACCTTTTGGTGCACAGACCAATGCTCTAACCACTTAGCCACACTGGCCAGGGTCCCCTTTTTACACTTTATGCACAATGCAGTCTAGTCTACATCTTTATAATAACACCTGAGGTGAGGCCACCAGAAAAAATTTTCTGCCACCTAGTGTACATATTGGGAATAGCACCTTTCAAGGAAGTGTCTGCTGGTATCATTTGGCAAGGATCCTTTGAAAAGCCCTCAAGGCAGCTTGTATCATCACTGATGCTGAATGCTTTGTAGATCCATGCTTACATTCTATTTCTGATCGTGTTCTGCTTGAGTATCTCTGACTCTTTTCTAGAAGGCAGGTTCCCATACATATGTCTCAAATTTGGTTATTTTTTCTTGCTAACCTGTGTCATATCTGTTTGATTATTAAACCAGAAAAGAACCTTGAGTTTAGAGGGAAATTTGTTTCTCCTCCAGATAAGCAAGTACTGAGATATTTTGTGGAATGTAAATTTTGGAGGTACATCTACTGGAATCTCTTCAGAAATAAGAAGTAACAATTTCTTTAAAGTAACATTATCTGGCCTGAATGATTTCATCAATGACATATGGAACTATCTACTAATTTCACTTCTGGATGTAAGGCTTTTATTTCCTGTTGCAAAGGTGGGAATAAATATGAGCAAAGTTTTGTATTTTGCATGTTCATTTAAAACTACTGGTTAAGAAAAAAAGAAGCTGAGAGAACCTATAGTTTTCCTCCTTTTCTTAAGAAATTTCCATGGAAAATCCTGGTTTTAGGAAGGGAGCATTAGCATCACTGATTAGCTTTACACATTAAGACTCCATGCAGGAGCCTGTCGACCCCCCGCACTCCCATGTCCTATAGCTTTTGGGGTTGCTTTATAAAAAATAACCTGCCAAGCATGCTGTACTTTTCCTAAATAACCTGCATTTCACCCTCCTTCAACATTTTGCAAAACGTTTTACATACCAAATATTATCTCATTGTTTTTGTTAGTTACTTGTATGTGACTTAATGACACAGAGAAGGTGAAGTGATTGACCTAAATCCTTCAGTAAGTTTTGTATGAGAAAGATGTTTCCTTAGATCAGTTGAAAAAATATCTGTTATGAAATAATGGCATTTGGGACATGAGGCAAGCAGCCAACGACCAACAGAATATTTTTCTGAAGCAAGATTCGTGGAGGATGTTAGGTGAGTATTCCCTGTGGGACCACTTTTCCTGAGCACATCCTCCAGGCTCAATACCACATTTCTGGAGTTTACTATTTCCCATGTCAGTTTACCTGAGCATTGAGAGGTCCAATCTTACAGTCTCTCTGAAGCAAAGTTCAGACCTAGCGTAGGTCCTTCAGCAATGAATGTTCCAGGGTATAAAAAATAGGAAAATTTTCAAGTGACCAAATGAAGACCCTTAGAGGTTTTTTCTGTGTTGAAAAGAACACACCTTGTAAATGTTAGAACCAGGCTCATAAATTCCACAGACCCAAACCTTAGGAGCTCCCTTTATCACAACTTCTGCAAATTAACATGAAGATGTGCAAATTAGAAAAATAGCCAATTAGAGCTAAACAACTAGAAAGAGGTTTTATTCTGTTCAGACTGATGACACACTAGCCTGAGTGAGCAGAGAAAAGCTTCCACTGTTGTCAGCACAACAGTCCAGCTTATTTTTAAATTATCTCCTAGGTTCCTCTCGTACATTTTTCCAAAAATGAAAATGGTTTTTTGGGGGAAGGCTATGTAAAGAATACAGAAAAACAACATTCATTCCTCAATCTACCCCAAGAAGTAAAAACAACTGGTGTGATTTGAAGAATGTGCCCGTCCAGACATCTCCACATGCACATGTCCTTCCATTTTCTGTGAGATGCACTGCACTATTTTAGGTTCTTTATATTGATGTAAACTTGTCTGTTCATCTTTTTTAATATGTGAATGTAATGGTGCAATTTTTCTCATATGTTTTGTGTGTAGTATTTGTATTATCATTTACTTCAAATTACTTTCTAGCTCCAATGCTGTTTTGTTTTGGTGTTATTTAGAAGGGGATTTTATAGCTTTTAAATATAAGAATTTTCTAGTTACCTTTCATTAGTGGTTTCTACATTAATTGCAATAACAAGAAACATACTCTGCTGCCATCTCGTGTACACCTTGGGAATGACAATTTAATGCGTGTCTTAACTGCATAGTGGATTACGTAATTAGGAATGTTGACTACAGTTTGTTTTCATGTTAGGTTTTTATTTATTTATTCATCACCTGAGGCTATTTTTCTATTTGTCATCAGATAGAGTGGGAGGGAGGGAGGGAGAGAGAGAGAGAGAGAGAGAGAGAGAAACATCAATGTGATAGAGCCACATTGACTGGTTGCCTCCCACATGGCCCAACCAGGGCCGAGGATGAACCACAACCGAGGTACATGCCCTTGACTGGAATTGAACCCGTGACTGATTGGTCCTTGGGCTTACCGTGGAGCCAAACCGGCCAGGGCTCATGTTAGGTTTTTATATCGTTACTGATAATTTCTTTGACTTCATTGTATATAAAAGAGGTGTGGTCTTTTCTGAATGAGAGGTGTGTTGAATCTAGTATGATTATAACTTGGTCTATTTTCCATGTAGCTCTGTTCTGATATAATTAGAGTTTATGTTATAGAGTGAAAACGAATGTGGAACTTTCTGGTAAATTAAAATGAGAGATATGACATGCTCTTCATTTCTACTTTTTTGCCTTACAGTTTACTGTATGCTATTATATAATTTTCATTTGGTTTTTGTTTGACTAATGTAGGTGGGGCAGAAGTTGGTTTACAGTTGTTTGTATGAATAATAGTACAATAATTAAGAAACATTAATCAAACAAACTGTTATGTACTCAGAACTGTAAACCTAATTTTGCCAAACCATGTATATCTTTTCTCATTTTTTTACTTCCAATGTTTTTCAACCTCATGTTTGAAGGAACCCAGTGTTTTATATTAGTCATGGCAGCTCATTTAAATCCACAAGGAATTTAGTTGGTTCAACGGCAAGATATCAGGGTACAACATAGTTTTCATTTGTCTCACATCATGTGCTCTCCAGTGCCTACTCTTTTCAGCCATATGAGGAGTTGTCCTTGTTATGCAGAACTTCCACAGGAATGTTTTTCTACTGGACGTTCTATTCTGTTTCATTACTTCATCCATTCGTGGGGCATTACCCTGCTCTTTTTAATTATTGCAGCTTCATAACATGATGCAGTTTTTTTTTAAAAATCTGTTTTGGCTACCTTGTGTTTATTATTTTGCTCTTTCAGAATTGCTCTGTGTATTGTAAGTGCTTATCGGCACCCATTCCTTGTATTCACTGCCTGCCAGTCCATCCTTATACCGCCTGCTTGACAATCTAAAATGTCTGCACACATTACAGAATGTCCCTGAGAAAAAATTGCTTCTGCTTGAGAATGACTGATCTTGAAGCTTTGAAAATTTTTGGAACCTGATTTATCTGGTGTGGGGTGTAGAAGCTTTTTTTTTGGACTATTGCATAATTTTATGCATGGATGAAAATTTAGAATCACAATGCTTTCCTGTATTCTTAACATTTCAGTCTACTGTTTAATAACAAGTATTAAAATACTTGTTAATATTCTGGGGTTTATAGTGAGGGCATTTTGAATGATTCAGCTGTGGAGAGACCAGCTATTATGCTTGGTTGACAGATAAACTTTCTCATCTGCTTTTTATAGGATCCTCAATCAACAGCTGGTCAAAGGGAACAGGTGAGATAGGGAGCGAGTCGAAGTTGTAGGGATCAGAGGAGCCTCAGTTTTCCCATGTTGCCTGCTATGAACAAGAAGCTATTTTCCTTTAGTGCCCTCCATTTGTACCTAGTGACTGTATTAGGTAAAACTCAGAGAAGAGACAAGAAACACAGTCTGTATGTGAATAGCTGTTTTCCCAGCTGTTTCTCACACTTTGGGTGGTGTATCTCCTAGGTACATATGGACTATTTTTCCTGTCCACGAATCAGAACACTTGGTAATGGGATAAGGAATTCGAGGGTGGACTTCCCTTGTCTCAGTTAATTCTCCGTGTGTTTCCATTATAGGATTCCTGAGGAAGCATGTTTCGGGACGTTGTTCCTGTAACTTTTCTGAGAGTGCATCAGCTTGGCTGTTCTGAAGTAGCTTACTATTTTATTGTCTTTCTTCACCTACACTCAGTTTCTTGCTGTACAAAGTGGACAGATCAAAGTTGTCATTGTTGAATGAGGGTATTGCATGGTACACAAACATTGTATTGTCATTTTTTTGGAGTTTCACAGTTCTAATAGGTGTGCAGTGATATCTCATTGTTAATTTGTAATTCCTTGATGATGTATTAGGATGGGCTATTTTTGCAAGCTTATCTACTATGTCTTGTTGAGATAAGAAACATCAAAATCTTAGAGAATTTTTATTACTTGACTTGAGCCAAAGTGACCAGAGATGCTTGGCCATGAAAGTCTGAAATGCTCCAGAGAATACCTGTTTGCAGTTTTTCACTCATTTGGAATAAGGAGGAAAGGAGGAAGATCACATGAAGGTGGGAGAGAAAGAGCTTAGGAGTGGATTACAACCTAGTTCAGAATGTAGCTATCAAGGAGGAGGGAACTGCCAGGGGGTATTTCACAGATATGTTCATGTAGACGCACAGAAACACTGGACAGAGCTTGCTTAAGCCCAATATTAAGCAACTTATGTGTCAGGGGTATGACTGTGTTTTGTCCTGTTCTGTGAGAAATTTATGATCAGATCACCAAGAGGTTATTTTCTATAGAGCACCTTTTTGTCAACAGTGTATATCTTGGCCAGGTGTTTGAAATCTTCACCCATTTTTATTGAGGTTGTTTTTATTATCACCCTTTGTGTATTTTTAGCAAAGTCTTATATGAGAAATGTGTTTTCCAAGATTTTTCTCCCAGGGTGTATGGCTTGTCTTTTTATTCTTTGAAGTTCTTTTCAGAGCATATTTTAAGTTTATAAAGTCTACATTATTAGTGTATTTCTTATTTAAACCTTATGTATAAAAATACAACTGTTTTCTGGCTGTTTTCATTTAAGTGGACAACTAAAACCTAAAGTAATTCATGAGAGGAGGGTCAGGTGTTGAGGCATGAGGCGGGTCTTGGATGGAGGTGAGAGGAGGGGCCAGGACTAAAGTGGGAGATGGGTGTGCACTTGAGGTAAAAGAAGCCTGTACCTGAGGTGAGACTGAGCTGGGCTACTTAAAATTAAACTCCATTCTGACCAGTTATTCCCGCACGTAAACACCTGAGCAGTTTTCTGATAAAACCTGGACTGACACCCAGAGGAACCATAAAGATAAAGGGTTAATGATGGCCTTGGGAGACTTGGAGGGACCATAAAAAGAAAGAGATTAATGATTGACCTGACCACTACAACAGATCCCCCCCGCCCCTTGTCTCTGGAGCAGTCTGTATCAGCCCCCGCACCAATTAAGTGGAGCAAAGAAGAATGTAGGTTTTTTGAATGTAGTTTTTTTCTGCAGTTTGTGTCTATATAAGCAAGGAAGAAAGAAGGCTCAGGGCTGTTGATTTGGGGACACTATCCCCCACAGCCCGCTGGTAAATAAAGTGCTCATTTACAATTCAGTTGTGCATCTCTGGTTAGCTCACTGACACACACAACAAGACACTGGGACAGGGTAAACCTCTGGGTTCACACATCAGTTGAGCAGTGAGGCCGAAGTCAGATGAAGTGTGTCCTGCAAGCGGTGGAGCCTGGTTTGAAACCTGGGTTGAGTTGCGCAATTGGGTGCAGAGCAAATTAGATGGGTGAGGGGGGTTGAGGTGAACAGGATTGAGGAGCCAGCATGAGAGTACCACAAAAGGGTGCCCTGAGTGTTTCTGGGATAGAAGTCTCAGTTGCAGATTTAACTGAGAAGTTCCTGGACGATCACCACCTTTCCTCAACATAGCCTCTAGAGTGGACAATGTAAAAGGTCTGAGCCGGTGAGAGATCACATCCACAACACAAGGCCAATGTAGAGCAAAATGGTTTTATTGCATGTGCCTGGGTGTAGGTGGGCTGAGCCGAGAAGGGTTCAACCTCGTATCAGGGTTGGGTTGTCAGTTATATGCACTTTTTTTTTTTTTAAGCTTCTGGCAGTTCCTGCTGATGTACTTTATCTGGCCTATTGTCCACTTTGCAGTAGGGCTGGTCTGGTATCTCGTCCAGTTGGGGGATAGGGTTTTAGGGGTTAGGTGTAGGCTTTGAAGTTAGGGTCTTGAAGTCCTCTTGACAGTGTGAGGGTCTTTGACTTGTGCAGTGTGTGTAAGACAGAGGTGTGGTTTGGGTCAAGGGTTAAGATAAACTTGAAGATGAATTATTTATCCCCTCTCCACAGAGCTTTTGAAGGGTTGTCAGTAAATAATGGACAAAGATAGGCCTCCTTGCTTCAGCCAGGGTGTGAAGAGCACAGTGGTTCTGGGGGTAACTGGGCAGGAAAGACCTGGAGCAGAGTTCTGCATCCCAACTGTAGCTAGCTTGCCTGGTTAAAGTGGTTACCTGGCAAATGGAGAAAAATCTAGAACTGAGTTTTCCATTCCCGCTTTAGCCAGGATGTGATTGGCAAGAGGATCTGAGGAAAAGGCCTGAGGACATGAGGGGCCAATGGATGCATGGAGGGCAATTGTGCATCCTGACTCCAGCCCAGCAGCTAATGGGCAGCTGGCACTTTTGGAAACAGGTAAGGGGAGACATGGAGCCACTTTTAAAAAAAAAAAAATCATCACCCGAGGACATTTTTTCAAATATCTTCAGCTAGAGTGGGAGGGAAGAGAGGAGCATGGATGTGAGAGAGACACATCAACTGGCTGCCTCCCGCAGGACCCTGACCAAGGCCAGGGATGAACTGCAACCAAAGCATGTGCCCTTGGCTGGAATCACACCCGAGACTCTGGTCCTCTGGCCGATGCTCTAACCACTGAGCAAAACCAGCCAGGACTGGAGCCATTTTTTTTCTTCCTGGTTCCACAAAGTATGTGATGGGCACAGGATGTCCTGAGGTAAAAGGCAAGGAGAGACTTCGATGCCATTTGTCCGTCCTGGTCTAGGCACTGCGTGTGAGTGGCAAAGGGGTTCCCTGGGAGAATCAGAGGGCTACCTGGTGTGAGAGGTGCCTTCAGCCAGCTGGAGTTCTGTGAGAACTTTGACCAGGCCATATTCAAGTCTGCTCTTCCTCAGGACTGATTCCTGGGAGAGTCCTCTGGGTCCCAGTGGGGCCATTTTTTGTGATCACCTCCTCTAGACAGGATGTGGGATTACACTATTTCCAAATAGACAAACTAATGAAACAGAATAGATGGTGTTGTAATAGACCCAAATCTGTAGGTGAATTTCTAAAGATAAATGTCAAAACATTGCCCCTTAGATCATTAGAGAAAATGTGCATTATGTAATAAATGGTGTTGGGACGTGAGGGAAGCCACAGGTCACAGATGAGAATCTAGCAGCAGGCCCTGTCCTGAGTGGACAGGCGGGGCCAGGTGGGAGCAGAGGGGCAGCGTGGGGACTTGAGGCCAGTGTTGGGGCCAGAAGATAAGTGAGTGGCCTTGCTGTGCTCTGGAACCCGAAAATCCACCTTGATGTGTGTGGAAATTGAGGCGAGAGGCGGATTTAACTTGAGGGGAGCAAAGGTGTGAACATGAGGAGAGGAAGCTGGCCCAACTGGAACATATATGGGTCTTTTGGATATGAGGCAGGGGCTGCAGACAGGAGGTGAGTGTGGTCTGGGAGGCGGGTGGCTAGGTCCTGAGGTGTGTGGGGCAGCGGACAGGACATGAGGTGTGAGTGGGAGTGAGGAAAGGGGCAGTGGGAAGCTCACACAGTGAGACCACAGGTGAGGCAGCCCAATTTCGGTCATTTCTGTCCCTGTGACTTTACTTTCTGTGAGCCAGAGCCGCCCCTCCTCAGCTCTCTGTTCCTTCTTTCATCTGAACCATCTTTGTTTCACTGTCCCTAGCTTTAATAAACATACTTTAAAAGAAAAAAAAAAGATACTTTCTTTGAGCTGTATGTCAACACCATAGAGCCTGACTCTGGGGCTCGGTTTTTGGAGTGTCGTCTGGTACTCAAGGAAGGCTGTGGTTTGGAGCCAGGTTCGGGCACTTACTGGGGGGCAAACCATCTGTGTTTTTCTGTCAGGGGAATGTCTCTCTCTCTCTCTTTCCCCCTCCTCTAAAATTAGTGAAGATTAAAGGGGGAAATTGTGTGGATACTTTGAGGTTGGATACATGAAGAAATGTAATGTGAGGAAATAAAACACATTTTTTGTTAGTTTTAAGTTTTTTAATGAGTAAATTAAAAAGTGCTAGCATTCTTAGCATTTAAAGTGAGTTCAGGATCTGGATGCATAGTGTTGCAGAAATCAGAAATGTTAAATAAACGAAATTGTGTGCCCCGTAGGAAGTCCGAAAAATGCACAATATGACAAATGTTACAGTTTCAGAGAGGGAAACCTTGGATGGTTAATTCTCAAATCTAGAACAGTAGGATTATTGATTCTAAGCAGCATTTGTAAACAACTATTGAAGAGTGCTTTATGGACGATAAAAAAAGCAGTGATCCTCAGATTCCTATGGTGCTTTTAAGTGTGGTGCAGTCTCCCAAGGCATCAGGTCTTCTTTGTCTCCTGAGCTTTTGTGGGTGTCTCTCAGTCCAGGGCACTCCTTCCCAGTCTTTGCCAGTTGCCATTTTTGTTGTCCTGGTTCTTTATGTCTCAGTTTCCTCTGAGCTGCCTGTTCAAAGAGGCATTATTCAGGTATAGGGTGGTCATTGACTTGATGTCTCTATTGTATGTGCCCTGTCATTTTGCTCCATACTGAGGAGGGTGTTCTATTTTGAGTAATACTGACTTTTGGGACAGATAATTATTTGTCCTGGGGGCTTCTCCTCTGCATTGCAGGTGCTGATTAACATTCAATACCTCTATTCCCTGTTTGCAGGTAACACCACCCCCCTACCCCACCAAGAAGACTATCTCAATTGTCTGCATAGGTTGCCAAATGTCCCCTTGGGGGCAAAGTCACCTTTGGTTGAGAACCACTGATTTGTAGTTTAGATCATTTTTGGAACCTGAAAGACCTGGTCTCGATGTAGCCAATATTTTTACTATTGCTCAGTTCCAATTATTTTCTAATTCCAATTTGGATTTATTCTAGGGGGTTATTTAGAAATGTTATTAAGGGGAGTTATTAAGGACTTTCTACTTTACTTTTGTAACTGATTTTCAGATTATCTGCAGTGAGGGCAAGAAAGAGTTTTAGGAATTTTTTATCCTTTAAAGTTTGTTGAAACTTGCTTTATACTACAATACGGTCACTTTTAAAAATGTTCCCAATATGCATCTCTGTTGCCACATGTGCGTAATGGGAATGACACCTTAGTGCAGCTCAGGAGAAGGGTCAGCTGCAGTGGGTGATCTAGGAATGGGGAATTCAAGTTGCTGCTCATGTTGTTTTTTTTCTCCTTACTAAATTTTTTGTGGGAGTCTGTTAGTTCTGAAAGAGGTGTGCTCTATTCCTGATTGAGAGAGGTGAGTTAAATCTCCTATTTGATTACAAATTTTTCTATTTTTTGGTTCTGTTCTGTATTATTTGCAGTATATTATTAAGTGCATGTGAATTTGTGTCTGCTAGTAACTTGAAATTATTGATGTAAAGTGCTCTTCATATCTAGTAGTGTTTCTGCCTTCAAGTGTACTGTATGTTATTATATAATTATTTGATTTATGTTTGCATACTACATGGTTGGGTAAAACTCAGTTTGAAGTGATTCCTATGGGAAATAATACAATAATATATAATAATACAGGTGTAAACTCTGTTTCCTGTACTCACAAGTATAAACCCTTTTTTGTATCTGTCTATATCTTTCCCCATTTTTTCACTTTGTCCCCTTATGTTTCAGATAACTATTTAAATTAGTTATGAGTGGCTATTAAAATTTTTCAGTAATTGATATTGGTTGAGGGTATGATATAGGAGTCTAATATTTTCTTTTATTTGTTTGCCCCAATGTTATTTATTATATAATGCATTTTTTCAGTGATATAAGGAGACATCTTTATTATATAATTTCTGTGTGGATTCGCATGTATTACTGGACCTTCTATTCTGTTCCAACAAATTGTCTATTTACAAGGTCTTACCCCACCTTTTAAATTATTGTAGCTTTATAATACATCTTTGTTGTTGTTCATCACCAAAGGATTTTTTTCCCATTGATTTTCAGTTAGAATAGAGGTTGGGAGGTATGGAGAGGGATGGAGAGAGAGAGAGAGAGAGAGAGAGAGAGAGAGAGAGAGAGAGAGGGAGGAACATAGATGTGAGAGAGACACATCGATTGGCTGCCTCTTGCATGATCCTCACTGGGGCTGTGGATCAAACAGCAACCGAGGTAGGTGCCCTTGACCAGGAATCAAACCCGTGACCCTAGTTCCATGGACTGATGCTCTAACAGCTGAGTCAAGCTGGCCAGGGTGACAATACATTTTTGTATCTGTTCAGTCTATCTTCTATTAATTACTTTGCTTTTTCTTAATTTTCCTTTATTCTTTCTTATTTTTATAAGGTGAACCTAAGATAAGCTTGTTTTATTTTTTAAAGACAACTTTGGGAAATTGACATTATTATGTTTTCTGCATCCAGGAACACAATGTCACTTTCTCCCTGTTCAAGGTTTCTTTTTGTGGTACCATTTTACAATTTCCTTCATGAAGGTCATGCATTCTTGTTAAGGTTATGCCTTTGCTTTTTCTCAGTTTCATTGCTATTGAGTCTTTTTATTTGATTATGTTTAGCTTAATGTTTGTGCATATAAAGGATATTTATTTACACATGTTGTGCTTGAGAACTTATTCTTTTTTTTTTGCATTTATCTTCAGATAGAGCAGGAGGAGAGAGGGGGGAAGAGAAAGAGAAACATCGATGTGAGAGAGACACATCGAGTGGTTGCCACCCACATGACCCCAACTGGGGCTGGGGACAAACTGCAACCAAGATATGTGCCCGTAGTGGGAACCAAACCCGGGACTCTCTGGTCTGCAGGCCAATGCTCTAACTGCTGAGCCAAACCGGCCAGGGCTTGAGAACTTATTCTTAAATATCCTTTTCAGAGATGACTACAGTTGCATATAGAAACCCTTATAGTATAAAAACTGTCCAGGTTCTGTGAACTTAGATTAAATAATTAGTGTCTCTGAATGTTCAAATTGCAAGTTCTTATGGCAGAAGGAGCATTAAAATAACTTGAAGGTTTATTTTAATCATAAATTAAAATGTAAAATATAATATATATATTTAAAATTCCAAATTTGAATGGAGGATGGCTTAGGTCAAATATACAGTTTTACAAAGCAGAATGTGACCTCTTTTGGAGCTCAGATTTTGAGCATGAAGAAGAAAAAAACAATTTGTAAAACTCCTGGGTGGGAACCAGTACTGTTTTAATGTTATGTGATTAGTTGAACTAAATTTTATGATTATTTTAGATACATTCTTTTAAATAATTTATTTTATTTTTTGATTTGAGAGAGAGAAGAAAGGAGAGGGAGGGAGAGAGAGAGATAGAAACATCAATGAGAGAGAACATCGATTGGTCGCCTCCTGCATGCCCCCCACAGGGATCGGGCCCACAGCCTGAGCATGTGTTCAGACTGGGAATCAAACCAGCGACTTCCTGGTGTATGCGGCAATGCTCAACTGCACCAGCCAGACTAGCTACACTCTTTAACTTAGAAACAAAGGTTGATGTAAAACTGTATAGTGAGCTCCCCTGGCATCAGCCTCATTCATCTGGTGTCTCCTGTTTCTTGTTTCTGCATTTTGTCTTGTGCTTTATTTAATCTCACAATGTCTGTATGTTAATGTTTTATGGTTACATACCTTTGACATGTATGGGTTCAGGGTTTCACAGGTTAGAGTTGTGGGATAGGGTTTTAGGGGTTAGGTGAGGTTTGGGGAGTAGGGTCTTGGGTCCCTGTCTGGAGTCCTGTGGGCAGTGTGAGGGTCTAGGGCCTGTGGTTCAGCTCCTATGTCTGGCATCTGTAACTGGTGTCTGGTGTCCTACTCCCACTTGGGGATTGGGGTTCCTAGTCACTGATCTGAGTTCCGACTCCAGTGTTTGTCTTTTTGGGTCGAATCGTATTTGTGTCTTTGTCTGCAGTCTGGATTCTGGTTGGGTGTGGCTGGTTTTCTGGATTCGTGTGTGGGGTCCATTGCAGCTATGTCACCAGGGTCTGATGTTTGGTGTCCTGTGTTAGACTCTGGCATCTGGTGTCTGGTGTTCATGGTCCAGAGTCTGGCTTTGGGTCTGAGGTTATCTTTTGGTACGGAGTTTGCTGTGGGGATCGAGCTTTGTGTCTGGTGTCTGTTAACTGATAGTCATTGTCTTCGATTTAATACCAACCAGAGTCCTTACGATACGTACCTCTCACAGACCCCAGAGAGGTGTTATGGGACAGACCCTGTATTGGAGGAAAGGGCTGTCCTGAACTTTGATTCTTGTTCTCTCATAAATGATTTTATCCCAGAGGACTCCAGATGACTCCGTTGAGAAAAATTGTTAAAACAATTATGACAAACACATTTTGTTCCAGAAATAGACAAATATATACATCTGGTTTATGAAGGGCAGACAGGGTCTCTGTTAATCTGAAGAGTGAGTGGGGTAGGGGTCTGAGGTGTTACATACCCTCCCGTCCATAGGTTTCAACATTCTTCTGCTGAATATTTTGGTAGACAGTAATTTCAAGGTCTCCTTTTACTTTGTTGTGGTCTTTCCACAATTCATAGGAGCACCTGGCAATTTTATCTTGTCAAGCCTTGAGACTGCTGGCATATCTGTTTAGGGAGCAAAATAGAAAACCTCCTTTTTTCCTTTCCCTGTTTCTAAAAGGGCTGATTTGTTTGTTTTGGGGTGAGAAAGGCCTCTCTCCCCACCTCCTTTCTTGAATTCTCTCCTTTTTAAAAGACTTTTAACCACTTTCTGCCCCGTGTCCTTGGCTGGGGAAGGCAATGGCTTGTTATTTGCAGGCCAGCTGCAAGCTGTCCACACAGTTGGTCCTGGTTTAACTTTTCTGTCTCAGTTCCCTATTCTTGTCCTGGAATTTTCCTAGATTCTTATAATCCCAAAACACTTTTGTTGGGGTGCGGTGAAAGAGGAGACTTCATTCAGTGCAAGTAGCTCATTGTGATACAACTCGGCTGTGGTCACAGCATGGCTCTGAGAAACTCAGTGTTGTTATTGTTATAACGTGTTCACCCCTCAGGTCAACAGCACTGATTCTCCTTGCTCATCCCATTTTGAAGACAGAAGCCCCCTCCTTCTTTTGCCCCCCTCCCCTCAGGGAATCAGTACAATAGTGTGAGTGACAGAGATTACAGAAGTCAAAATTAGGATTATTCACCAACAGCACAAGTACTTGCAAATACCTATACTCAGAAAACTGCAAATGCCTCCCATTTCATGGGACAACTATAATCTTAGGCAAAATTACTTTATGTCTAGGGGTAATTAACCTATTATTGGAAGAATATCTAGGAAGGTCTATTGATGATAAAAATGGAGTCATTTAGTCACCTTAACCAAGGGACCTACATAAAATGAATCTAGTTTCCTTAGCCTTGGGGCCCAGGTCATTATAAAAGAATCATGAAGCTGCACCCTGTGGACTCAGTTCAGTAGTGCTACTTATTAAATATGAAGATCGAGGCTTTGTGGGATGCTGCGGTGAGGCTGCCCTGGGCAAGCTCCCTTTCAGGCCACACAACTGAGCTCTGCTCTGCTCTAATCCATGTGTTCCAGCCTCATCCTGTCAGTGCTTCTTTTTCCAGCCTAGATGTCTTAGCACTCAGTTCAATTTGGGGAACATTGCAGGCCACTCCCTGAATTGAGGTTTGTATGAGAAGTCCCTGTGTAGAATTGGATATAAGTACCAGTTTTTTCAAAATTTGAGTCAAGTTATCCACCAGCAGCCCGAACCCTTCATAGTTGGTATCTTTCTTCTGAGCATCCACATATGTGTTGTACACCATGAGAGATGTACAGGGAGCCCTGGGGTGAGGGAGCAGGAGATAGCTGGGGGAGATTTCTGTCCTGAATCCAACCAGCTACTGAGGAAAAAGAGGTGTCTGGGGAAGAATGTAGGAGACGTGGGGGCAAAATTTCCACTTTGGCTTGAGTTCTGCATGTGAGGTGTATGTGAGAGGAAAAGGGTTTTTTGGTTATGACTTGGGGGAGACCTGGAGACACATTATTTATCCCCTCTGCACACAGCTTTTGAGGGGGTCATGGGTAACAGGCAAGGACAGACCTCCTTGCTTCAGCCAGTGTGTGAAGAGCACAGTGGTTATGGGGGTAACTTGGCAGGAAAGACCTTGAGCAGCGTTCTGTAAACCCAACTGCAGCCAGCTTCTGTGGTTGCAGCAATTGAGTGTCAGAAGGAGAAAAATCCAGAGCTGAATTTTTCATCCCTGCTTTAGCCAGAATGTGATGGGTAAGAGGGTCTGAGCAAGAAGGCCAGAGGATATGAGGGGCCAATGGATACATGGAGGGGAATTGTATATTCTGACTCCAGCCCAGCATCTAATGTGCAGCTGGCACCTTCAGAAACAGGTGAGGGGAGACCAGGAGACATTTCTTTCTCCCTGGCTCCACCAACTATGTGATGGGCAGAGGGTGTCCTGAAATAAAAGGCAAGGAGAGACCTGGATGTGAATTTTCCATTCTGATCTAGGCAGTGTATGTGATGTAGAGGGGTGCCCTGGGAGAAGGGGCAAGTTCCAACAAGTCTTATAGAATCAGAGGGATGCCTGGAGTGAGGGGTGCCCTTCAGCCAGCTGAAGTTCTGTGAGCACTTTCTTCAGGGTATTTTCAAGTCAGCACTTCCTCAGGACCAGATTCCTGGGGAGAGTCCTCCAGGTCCCAGTGGGACTACTTTTGGTGATTGACTCCCTAAAAGGTCTAAGCCAGCGGGAGATCACATCCTCAACATAAGGCCAGTGTAGAGAAAGGAGCATTTTATTACATCAGTGGGCTGTTACACCAGCAGGCTGGGGGGGGGGGTACAGCTTCCAAAAATCCTCAGCCCCGAGCTTCCTTTGTTCTATGTTTATATAGGCACAAACTACAGAAGCAAAACCTATTTAAAAACAAAAACAAAAACAAAAAAAAAAACCACATTCTCTTGGCACCGCGTAATTGGTGTCTGGGTTGGTATGAGTTGTCTCAGAGGTAAGGAGTCTGCTCCCGCAGAGGTCAGGGCCATCGTTAATCTTTCTTCTCATGGTTCCTCTGAGTTTCTCAAGGCCTTCATTAACCCCTTATCTTTGGGTTTCTCAAGGCCCTTATGTTTACCAAAAAGAAACTGCCAGGGTGCGTACGTGCAGTAACTGAGGGTCACAATGAAGTTTAGTTTTGTTAAAACATTATTAACCCTTTCACTCCCAGGACAGGATTCAGGATTGCATTACATCCAAATAGACAAATAAATGGAAGAGAATGGCAGGTGTATTCATACACCCAAATCCACAGGTGAATTTTGTATGATAACATCATCTCCTGAGATCATTAGAGAAAATGTGCATTATGTAATGAATGGTGTTTGGATGTGAGGGAAGCCGCAGGTCACAGACGAAAGTCTAGCAGCGGGGCGCTGTCCTGAGTGGACAGGCAGGGCCAGGTGGGAGCAGAAGGGCGGGGTAAAGACTTGAGGGAGATTTGGGCCGGAAGTTAGGTGAGTGGCCTGGCTGTGCACCGGAAGCTGAAAGTCCGCCATGATGTGCGTGACAGAGGGAATCGAGGCCCGAGGCGGACTTCACCTGAGGGGAGCAGAGGTGTGAACCTGAGGAGAGGAAGGGGGCCCACTGGAGCCTAGACGGGTTTTGTGGATGCCGACATGAGGCCTGAGGTGTCCTGGGAGCCACTTGGCGGTCCTGAGGTATGAGAAACAGCAGCTCTGAGGTGTGAGTGGCAACGGAGAGGACCTGAGGTGGGGGTGGGAGTGAGGTAAAGGGCAGTGGGCAGCTTGCACGGGGGGCCCCAGGTGAGGCAGCCCCATTGTGGTCATTTCTGTCTCTGTGACTTTACTTTCTGTGAGCCAGAACTGCCCCTCCTCGTCTCTCTGTTCCTTATTTAATCTGAACCCTCTTTGTTTCACTGTCCCCTACTTTAATGAAGGTACTTAAAAAAAAAAATGATACTCTCTTTGAGCTGTGTGAAAACACCTTAGAGCCTGGCTCTGGGGCTCAGTTTTTGGAGTGTCATCTGGTACTCAAGAAAGGCTGTGGTTTGGAGCCAGGTAGGGGCGCTTAACTGTGGGGCAACCCATCTGTGTTTTATTGTCACAGGGAAGTCTCTCTCTCTCTCTCTCTCTGTCCCCCTCCTCTAAAATTAGTGAGGATTAAAGGGAAAACTGTGTGGGTTGTTTGAGGTTGAAAACGTGAAGAAATGTGTTTGAGGAAATGGAACATTTGTTAGTTTTAAGTTTTTTAATGAGTAAATTAAAAAGTGCCAGCATGCTTAGCATTTAAAGAGAGTTCAGGGTCTGGAGGCATAGTGTTGCAGAAATCAGAAGTGTTAAGTCAATGAAATTGTGTTCCCTGTAGGAAGTCTGAGAAATGCACAACATAGCAAATGTTACTGTTTCAGAGAAGGAAACATTGGATGGTTAATTCTCACATCTAGAAAAGTAGGGTTATTGATTATAAGCAGCATTTGTAAACAATTATTGAAGAGTGCTTTATGGACTATAAAAGAAGCAGTAATCCTCAGATTCTTATGATGGTTTTCAGTGTGGTTCAGTCTCCCAAGGCGACAGGTCTTCTTGGTCTCCTGAGCGTTTGTGTCAGTCCAAGGCATTCCTTCCCAGTCTTTGCCAGTAGGCGCTGTGGTTCCTTATGTCTTGGTTTCCTCTGAGCTGCCTGTTCAAAGAGGCATTATTCAGGTACAAGGTGGTTATTGACTTGATGTCTCTATTGTATTTGACCTGTCATCTTGCTCCATACAGAGGAGGGTGATCTATTTTGAGTAATACTGACTTTTGGGACAGATAACTCTTTATACTGTGTGCTTGTCCTCTGCATTGCAGGTGCTGATTAACATTCAATACCTCTATTCCCTGTTTGCAGGTAACACCACACCCCTTACTCCACCATGAAGACTATCTCAATTGTTTGCATATGTTGCCAAATGTCCCCTCGGGGGCAAAGTCACCTTTGGTTGAGAACCACTGATTTGTAGTTTAGATCATTTTTGGAACCTGAAAGATCTGGTCTCAATGTAGCCAATATTTTTACTATCGCTCAGTTCCAATTATTTTCTAACTCCAATTTGGATTTATTCTAGGGGGTTATTAAGAAGTGTTATTAAGAAGAGTTATAAAGGACTTTCTACTTAACTTTTGTAAATGATTTTCAGATTAACTGCAGTGAGGGCAAGAAAGAGTTTTAGGAATTTTTAATTCTTTAAAGTTTGTTGAAACTTGCTTTATACTACAATACGGTCACTTTATTATTTTATTATTCTATTTTATCCTCACTCGAGGACATTTTTCCATTTTTTGTTCAGATAGAGTGGGAGGGAGAGAGAGAAAGAGAGAGAGAGAGTAACATCAATGTGAAAGGGACACATCGAGTGGCTCTCTCCCTCATGACCCAATCAGGGCCGGGGACAAACTGCAACCGCGGTACATGCCCTTAGCGGGAAGTGAACCTGGGTCTCTCTGGACCACAAGCCGGTGCTCAAACCGCTGAGCCAAACTGGCCAGGGCCAATACGGTCACTTTAAAAAATGTTCCAAGTGTGCATCTCTGTTTCCACATGTGTGTAATGGGAATGACACCCTAGTGCAGCTCAGGAGAAGGGTCGGCTGCAGTGGGTGATCTAGGAATGTGGAACTCAAGTTGCTGCTCATGTTAAGTTTTTTTTCTCCTTACTAAATTTTTTGTGGTGTTGTAACCCAGTGAGATAGACCAGACTCAGACACCAAATTTTAGTAAAAAGGTTTTAGGGGGAGCTTTATTAATCCTGCTCAGGGACTGCACTCAGCCCATGCAAAGGAGAATGGCAGCCCAGCTGATTCTTTACAGGGCTCTTTTATAGGCCTGTGAGCAATTTGTTAGCCTGGCATGGGGGGGCATTTACAACATAGCTTGGGGAGGTTAGGGTACATATCTTCAGTTTGCAGATCATCCTGGCAGTTTTATGATTGTTCCTTTTTTTGTTCTGAGTAGGGAGTCATTTGTTACATTCCTAACATGGGTCAGTGTCTGGGCAACCTAGTTTGTCAGGCATAAGTAGGCCAGGGAAGTGGGGTAAAGGTCTCTACCCTAAGGGAGGGGTTCTATAACATTCCCCACTGGTCTTCTGGGGTAATCAAATCCTTGATTCTATTTCTTCCTCTTCAGGGATTCTCTGGTAGTGGGTGGATAAGACCATTAATTTGACTGAGTCCACATGGTCCTTAATGAAAGAGGTTAGTCTATTCAGTATAATGTGTCCACAGGTTAAGGCTAAGAGAAGGAGGATGAGGGCACCTGTCAGGGCTGAAATAAGGGTTATTAACCATGGTGACCAATTAAAAAGTCCCTCAAACCAGTTCTGGGCCTGTTCCTCTGCTTCCCTATCATGTAACCTTTTTTGAAGTACCTGTATGCTTTCTCTTATGACCCCAGAATAGTTAGCATAGAAACAGCAAGTTTCTCCTAATGCAGCACAAAGGCCACCTTGTCTCAGGAAAAGATCTAATCCCCTCCGATTTTGTAAGGTTACCTCGGCTAGGGAATTAAGGGCCTGCTCTAGATATGCTACTTGGTCCTGCAATATTTCAACATCCTTAGAGAAAGTAGCTGACAATTTTCTCAAGTGGATATCATTTGTGATTAGTGCTGAGACCCCTATGGTGGTTGAACCAACAATCCCGAGCCCGACTAGGAGGGGAACTAGTAAGGGTGTTCTCTTATGCAGTCGTAGAGTAGTTTCCTGGGAGAGGAAATGCTCAGTTCCAGAACTGCTGGCATATAGGTACACCTGGGGTAGAATATAGGCAGTTATGCATATGTCTCCAGTTTGGCGTGATCCTGTGGGAAAAAGGCATCGAGTTATACCTGTAGTACAGACAAACCAGAACCCAGTTGGTGCCATCAGGATCCATGGGGGTTCTCCAGTCTCTAGGAAAGTTGTAGATAAGCAATTATCAGCATAAGGGCGAGCAATAAGAGTGAAATTTTCTGATATGTAACATGTTCTCTGTCCCTGAAAGTCTGCAAGAGTTACTTTGGGTTTTTCTAAATATATGGCTAGCTGATGCTCATGTTGGTTGCCATCCGAGAGAGTCAAGATTAGTTATTCCTCCTTCTTTAGATGAGATGGATGCATTTGTCCCGACCCCTACAAAATAAGGGGGTGTTGGGTCCAGACAAAGCCAACATTCTTTAGTGGTTTGAGGTGAGGTTTTATTTAACAGTGTGAACACCGAGTCTAGGGTCTGTAGGAGGGAGGGGCTGAAAAGATTCCCCTGTGGGGGCTTTATGGATCTAAATAGAGGTTTTGACGTTTCAGGAGTCGAAGGTAGTGTTGTGGTTTTCGGTTGGGATGCCCCTGGGTCTTTCGGGGGGTTTAATATAATATTGGGACCAATGGGTTTCTTGTCTGGTAGTCCCTTGGTGAGGGTTGGGTCTTCCTGCCCATCATATGGTCTCCAGGGAGGCAATGGAAGTCTCTGAATAGTGAACAATCCCCCAGGATCCTGTCCTTCTATCCATAACCCAATTCCCCAGGTCCTTCCTGTTGCCCATGTTGGGTCCCGGGGGTTCTTAATGGTAATTGTAGCTGGATTACATGTTCCTATTGTTTTACAATTTTTAGGATTTGGTTGAGCATGATGATGAAGGGTAATATGGGGGTCTATTCCTCCCCCTGGGGACCATCCGAGCACAAAAGTCTCACATCCCCATGATTTACAATGATAGTCAGCTATTGTTCTGCAACACCTTTTCCCTCCTGTAGGAGGCTCAGGGCAGCCATAGTGTGGAGAATGCCATAGTGCCTTTTCCTGGCTGAGCTGCTTGCAGTTTTTAGCGGGGTTATCAACACCAAGGGGACAATAGTCATAATCTCGGGTTTTTAGGGCTAGTATAGAGTCACAAATGTTATCAAATAGCCGGGAAAAATCAAAGAAAAAGGTGACTCCTGTTGTCCAGGTTTCATTTGATGTGATTAAACCCCCATCTGTGGTGTGAGTCAAAAGCCATTCACTTTTGGTATATGGCAAACTGCCGTTCACGTTGGTCAAGGAAAATAATATCAAGATGTAGATTTTACCAGTTTCAATTTGAAGGGGTCTTCAGTTGGGATAGCTTTCAATGTTTCAGAGATTTGTTCTAGTGTGGCCTTTTTTACCTGTGATCGATGGATCCAATAGCGATGCCCTGCAATCTTCAGTGCAGTTGGGGTGGTTAAGATTACCGGATGAGGTCTTTCCCACCATGCTTCTAAAGAATCAGAGTGGTGTCTCTTCAACCATATCGAGACCCCTGGCTCAATGGAGAGGCCGCTACAAGGCTGTGGAAGTTCCTCTTTTCTGGCAGTCTCTATGATGGCCCGGGTCGAGTCTCGAAGGAGTTGGAGAGCCTGTAAGGACTTAAGAAGGGTACGATTATGACATTCAGTTAGTTGTTCAGTTCCTAGCTTGGGAATAACAGGCCGTGGTCTTCCAAACATTATTTCAAAGGGGGTCAAACCTTTTATATATTGGGTGCATCTAACCTGGAGTTGGGCAAAGGGGAGGAGACTTACCCAATTTTCGCCAGTCTCTAAATGTAGTTTAGTTTAAGTTTCCTTAAGGGTTCTGTTCATCCTCTCTACCTGACCAGAGCTCTGAGGCCTATAAACACAATGGAGTTTCCAAGAAATTCCAAGGCTCTTAGCTAGAAATTTAGAGATTTGAGTGATGAACGCTGGGCCATTATCGGACCCCAAAGCTAAAGGGAGGCCAAATCGGGGTATGATCTCAGACAGGAGGAGGCGGACGATGGTGGTTGCCGTTTCCCATTTCGTAGGGTAGGCTTCTGCCCATCCAGAATAGGTGTCCACTAGAACGAGAAGATATTTGTACCCAAACTTTCCAGGTGCCACTTCAGTGAAATCCAATTCCCAATGTTCCCCAGGGTAACTTCCTCGTTGGTGAACCCCTGGCGTAGAAGTTCCATGTCCTCGACTAGGATTTACTTGGGCACAAGCTTGACATCTGGATGTTTCTGATTGGACTAATGTTTTTAATTCAGGTATATGGAAATATTCTCGGAGTAGCTGAGACATTTTCATAGCCCCTAAGTGGGTGCTCTGGTGTAAGTCTTTAAGGAGATCCCCAGGGCCATCGGGAGGAGGAGGCGATGGTCTGGCAGCTGCAGCCAGCCTCGGGGCCCTTTTCGGCATCCAAGGTTAGTTCCCAAGTTCTGTTCCTCCTTTGTGTAGTGTGGTTCCTGTGGCAGAGTCCGAGGGGGCAGAACAGGAAGCATGTTTAGGGGCTCCACTGGTCTTAGGGCTACTTGTCTGGATATTTTGTCCGCCAGAGAGTTTCCCTGAGAGATGGGGTCTTCCCCTTTTTGGTGGCCTCGGCAGTGCATGATGGCCACTTGGCTAGGTAGCCAGATTGCTTCCAATAGGGACAGGATTTCCTCTTTATTTTTTATGTTCTTTCCTGCCGATGTGAGGAACCCTCTTTCTTGATATAGTGCTCCATGCACATGGGTGGTTGCGAAGGCATATGGCTGTCCGTGTAAATGTTTACAGACTTGCCTTTTGCCCATCTCAGAGCTTGAGTTAGGGCTATGAGTTCAGCTCATTGGGCTGAAGTCCCCTGTGGTAGAGCCTGTGCCCATATTGTTTCTAACTGAGTCGTGACAGCTGCACCGGCTATCCTTCTATTCTCATGTATATAACTGCTCCCATCAGTAAACAGTTCTAAATCTGCTTTCTTTATAGGTTCGTCAGTCAGGTCTGGCCTGATGTTGGTCAGTGTTTCCCATGTCTCTGAGCAGTCATGTAGGGGAGCCTCTTGAGGATCATCATCTGGTAGAAGGGTAGCTGGATTCAAAACTGCAGTTTTTAAGAAGGTGATATGGGGCGGGTCCAAGAGGAGAACTTGGTATTGAGTTATTCGGCATTTGAGATCCATCTATCAGGGGGACTTCATAGTAAAGCCTCAGTAGTATGTCCCCCTATTATTTGTAGATCCTGTCCCAATGTGAGCTTGGTTGCTTCCTTTACTAACAGGGCAGTGGCGGCTATGGCTCTCATACAGCTAGGCCACCAGGTCTAGTCTCTTGGAGATGTAGGCTGTGGGCCTTTTCCAAGGCCCTAGAGTTTGGGTGAGCACCCCTTTTGCTCTTCCCCTGGCCTCGGCCACAAAAAGCTGGAAGGGCTTAGTTATGTCTGGCAGTGCTAAAGCCGGGGCTGTGGTAAGGGCTGTTTTCAGTTGGTCAAAAGCCTTTTGTTCTGTCTCTGTCCAATTCAAGTTTGAGTCTTTGCCCCCCTGTGGCCGTGTACAATGGTTTGGCTATTTCAGCAAATCTCAAAATCCATAATCTGCAATATCCGACCACGCCCAGGAATTCCCTTAACTGGCGTTTCATCGTGGGAGTTGGTATTCTCAAAATCACCTCGATGCGAGCCATCTCTTACCTTCTTGGAGTTGGTAGCCAAAGTAGGTTGCCTGTTGAGAGCAGAGTTGGGCTTTCTGGGCAGACACTCGGTATCCCATGGTTTGCAGAGACCTGAGCAGGTCCTCGGTGGCTTCCTTGCATTCCAGAAAGATGACTGCTGCCAAAAGTAAATCATCCACATATTGAAGCAAGGTTATGTCTGAGTGTTTTTCCCTGAATCCCAAGAGGTCCTTGCTGAGAGCTTCATCAAAAATCATGGGGGAGTTTTTGAACTCTTGTGGAAATCTAGTCCAAGTCAGTTGTCCTGAGAATCCTCCCTCGGGGTCCATCCATTCAAAGGCAAATATGGGTTGGCTTAGTGGCGATAAGGGGATAGAGAAAAAGGTGTCCTTCAAATCCAGGACTGAATAATAGGTCCGATCAGGTGGGACCAAACTCAAGAGGGTGTACGGGTTAGAAACAGTTGGGTGGATGGTTTCAATTCGAGAGCTAACTTCCCTGAGATCCTGGACTGGTCTATAGTCTTCAGTCCCCGGCTTCTTCACAGCCAATAATGGGGTGTTCCAGGGGGACTGGCAGGGCCTCAATATCCCCACAGTTAACAGTCTCCTGATATGTTTAGGAATTCCTATTTTAGCTGCCATAGGTATGGGGTATTGATGTACCCGAATCGGTGTGGCATTGCTGGTTAATTGGACTATTACCGGGGGTTGATGTTCTGCTAGCTCTGGTTTATTAGTTTCTGCCCATACCCCAGGGATTTTTTCCTTCCATAATTTGAGTACCCCAACATCGCTTGGAGAAAGGGCGGGGCTCTCAAACAGGAGATATTCCTCTGAAAGCGGGGCTGAAAACATTATGGCCGATGGGCTTTTACCAATGGTGAGGGCCGACCCGGTTTCAGAAAAGGAAATAGTCGCCTGTAGTTTTTGTAATAAATCTCTACCCAAGAGGTGGTAAGGGCAGTCTGGCATGACAAGAAAGGAATGGGTAATAGTACCTTTTCCCAAGTCCGTAATCCTAGCTGTAGTCCAAGGATATGACTTGGGTTTCCCCGTTGCCCCTACAATGGCTGTCTTCTGGTCTGAAAGGGGGCCATTCATTTCTTTCAGCATGGAAAAGGTGGCCCCCGTGTCAACTAAGAATTCAGTCCGTTGGCCTCCTACAGTTAGTTATCTTGGGCTCCTGGGGGCCTAGTTCATAGGAGCCCTGACCTCTTCATTCTTGGTCTTGGAATAACAGGGAAGGGGGAGGAGTCCTCTCTGCTTTCCCCTTTTGCCTGCGATTTGGGTTCTTGGGGCATTCATTTTTCCAGTGTCTTTTTTCCTTGCAATATGTACATTGGTCCTGGTCAAGCCTAGACTGGGAAAGCAGGGTTTCCCCGTCTTCTTCCCCTATTGATTCGGGGCCCTCCCGGTTTCTTTTCCTGGAATGCTGCCACCATAATCTTTGCCATCCTCTTTGTCTGTGCTGTATCTGAATCATCCCTATTGTAGAAAACCTTTTGGGCTATTTTAATAATTCACTCCTATTCTTTCCCTCAAATCCCTCTAATTTCTGAAGTTTCTTCCTAATATCTGGGGCCGACTGGGTAACAAAGGCTATATTAATGAGCCTTATGTTATTTGGTTCTTCCGGGTCCAAAGGGGTATAGAGCCAGAGAGGCCAGTGAATACATGAAGGGGAATTGTGTCTCCTGATCTAGCCCAGCATCTAATGTGCAGCTGGCACCTTCAGAAACAGGTGAGGGGAGACCAGGAGACATTTCTTTCTCCCTGGCTCCACCAACTATGTGATGGGCAGAGGGTGTCCTGAAATAAAAGGCAAGGAGAGACCTGGATGTGAATTTTCCATCCTGGTCTAGGCAGTGTATGTGAGGTAGAGGGGTGCCCTGGGAGAAGGGGCAAGTTCCAACAAGTCTTATAGAATCAGAGGGATGCCTGGAGTGAGGGGTGCCCTTCAGCCAGCTGAAGTTCTGTGAGCACTTTCTTCAGGGTATTTTCAAGTCAGCACTTCCTCAGGACCAGATTCCTGGGGAGAGTCCTCCAGGTCCCAGTGGGACTACTTTTGGTGATTGACTCCCTAAAAGGTCTAAGCCGGCGGGAGATCACATCCTCAACATAAGGCCAGTGTAGAGAAAGGAGCATTTTATTACACCAGTGGGCTGTTACACCAGCAGGCTGGGGGGGGGGGGGTACAGCTTCCGAAAATCCTCAGCCCCGAGCTTCCTTTGTTCTATGTTTATATAGGCACAAACTACAGAAGCAAAACCTATGTTAAAAAAAAAAAAAAAACCCACATTCTCTTGGCACTGTGTAATTGGTGTCTGGGTTGGTACGAGTTGTCTCAGAGGTAAGGAGTCTGCTCCCGCAGAGGTCAGGGCCACCATTAATCTCTTTCTTCTCATGGTTCCTCTGAGTTTCTCAAGGTCTTCATTAACCCCTTATCTTTGGGTTTCTCAAGGCCCTTATGTTTACCAAAAAGAAACTGCCAAGGTGTGTATGTGCATTAACTGAGGGTCAGAATGGAGTTTAGTTTTGTTAAAACATTATTAACCCTTTCACTCCCAGGACAGGATTCAGGATTGCACTACTTCCAAATAGACAAATAAATGGAAGATAATGACAGGTGTATTCATACACCCAAATCCACAGGTGAATTTTGTATAACATCGTCTCCTGAGATCATTAGAGAAAATGTGCATTATGTAATGAATGGTGTTTGGATGTGAGGGAAGCCGCAGGTCACAGACGAAAGTCTAGCAGCGGGGCGCTGTCCTGAGTGGACAGGCAGGGCCAGGTGGGAGCAGAGGGGCGGGGTAAAGACTTGAGGGAGATTTGGGCCGGAAGTTAGGTGAGTGGCCTGGCTGTGCACCGGAAGCTGAAAGTCCGCCATGATGTGCGTGGCAGAGGGAATCGAGGCGCGAGGCGGACTTCACCTGAGGGGAGCAGAGGTGTGAACCTGAGGAGAGGAAGGGGGCCCACTGGAGCCTAGATGGGTTTTGTGGATGCCGACATGAGGCCTGAGGTGTCCTGGGAGCCACTTGGCGGTCCTGAGGTATGAGAAACAGCAGCTCCTGAGGTGTGAGCGGCAACGGAGGTGGGGGTGGGAGTGAGGTAAAGGGCAGTGGGCAGCTTGCACGGTGGGGGGGGGAATGTCACAGGTAAGGCAGCCCCATTGTGGTCATTTCTGTCTCTGTGACTTTACTTTCTGTGAGCCAGAACCGCCCCTCCTCGGCTCTCTGTTCCTTCTTTCATCCGAACCCTCTTTGTTTCACTGTCCCCAGCTTTAATGAAGGTACTTTCAAAAAAAAAAAAAATACTGTCTTTGAGCTGTGTGAAAACACCATAGAGCCTGGCTCTGGGGCTCGGTTTTCAGAGCGTCGTCTGGTAGTCAAGAAAGGCTGTGGCTTGGAGTCAGGTCGGGGCACTTACTGGGGGGCAACACGTTTATGTTTTTCTGCCACGGAGATGTCTCTCTCTCTCAATTGGTGAAGCTTAAAGGGAAAATTCTGTGAATATTTTGAGGCTGGAAACATGAAGAAATGTAATGTGAGGAGGTAGAAAAATTTCTTCTGTTAGTTTTTAGGGTTTTTTGTATTATTATTTTTAAATTCTTACTTGAAAATATTTTTTCCATTTTTGTTCTGATAGAGTGGGAGGGGGAGAGAGAGAGACAGCAACATTAGAGAGACACATCGACTGGTTGCCTCCCGCATGACCCCAACCAGGGCCAGGGACAAACTGCAATCAAGGTACACACCCTCGGCCGGAATCAAACCCATGACTCATTGGTCCTCGGGCTGATGCTCTAACCGCTGAGCCAGACCAGCCAGGGCAGTTTTTAGTTTTTAATGAGCGAATAAAATAATACCTGCATTCTTAGCATTTAAAATGAGTTCAGGGTCTGGACGCATAGTGGTGTAGAAATCAGAATTATTGTGTAAACAAAAGTGTGTCCCCTGCAGGAAATCTAAGAAACACAGAGTATGGCAAATGTTACAGTTCCAAAGAGGGAAACCTTAGGTAGTGAATTCTGGCAGATAAAAGTCCAAGATGATTGATTCTTAGTTACAGTAAAAAAAAAAATTTTATAGAGTGAATTATAAACCAGGAAAAGAAAAGCGATAATATTTAGATGCCTACAGTGGTTCGTCACATGATTCAGCCTATGAGGGTGTTCGATACCTTTGCGGGGGGCCCCAATTTTCCTCTCTTACCCAAGGGGCACCTGTGCTTTCAGCCCATGGTGTTGATGTCCAGTGAATGCCCAGGACAGCGTGACCTTGTCAGGAAGTGAGCCAGAGACACTTCTCACTGCTTGGGGGGCAGCATTTTACGAGGGGGTTCAATTCACCTCAGCAGACACCCAGGAGGCATCACCATGGGACCCAGAGGAGTCCCCACAAACCTTGAGAAAAAGATGAGGCAGAAAGAGTGTCAGTCTACGGAGGACCAGCAGAGCGAGGGCTTGGTGTGGAAAATTGTGGGGTTTTTTTGTTTGTTGTGTGTTGTAATACGCTGAGAGTTTGGGTGAGGATTAGGGTTACTGAACATAGGTTTATTCATGCTTTGCTTCACATTATAGAGGAGCTGAAGACATGTGGGACTTAGGGAACATGTTTCATGGAACATTACATAAAATTGTACTATGAGAAAGTATATTTCTGGTAATTATATTTTTTATAAATTTATCAATTGAATGAATATTGTTTTCAGAGACAATTCACAATTCTTTATAAAGGGATAAAAATTCTGCCACCCTGATGCCACTTTAAAATATTGATTTTAGCCCTGGCCGGTTTGGCTCAGCAGTTAGAGCGTCAGTCCGCGTACCACAGAGTCCTGGGTTGATTCCAGCCAAGGGCATGTACCTTGTTGTGGTTCATTCCTGGCCATGGTTGGGTGGTGCAGGAGGCAAGCAGTTGATGTTTTCCTCTCACATCGATGTTTCTCTGTCTCTCCCTGTCTCTTACTCTCTGTCTACCTGAAGATAAAAAAAATAAAAAATAAAAATATAAAATACTGATTTTAAGCTGTTTATCAAAAACAAGACATGGAAGGAACCCTTGACCCCCACCCAGGTTCCTGCCCAAAGACATGCTGCTCTCTGCTCCCATCTAGTGTACATCCTGGGAATGGCAGCATGTACTATGCATCTGCTCATCATTTTGCAAGGAATCCTTGAAGACCCCAAACTCTGAATATCCAGTATACCTGAATATCCAGTATACCTATGTTTTCTTTCTGTCTTCAAACATCTCCTACATGTGGGGTCTCTGTCATGTATGTGAGGGTCCCATACATATGTATGTTTTAAAGTTGTATATTTTCTGTTGCTAATCTGTGTCTTATCTATTTGATTATTAGACCAGAAAGGAACCTTGAGTGTAGAGGGAAGCTTGTTTCTCCCCTAGATAACCAAGTAATCTGATATTTTAGAGAAAGTACATTTTGGAAGAACATCCACTTCACCCTGTTCTGAAATAAGATTTACAATTTATCTGAAGTAACATTTTTGGGACAGAATGATTTTATCAATAAAATACAAAACAATTTCCAATTTAGCTTCTGGGTGTAAAACTTTTATTTACCCTTCCAAAGCTGGGAATAAGGATGACAAAAGTTTTGTATTTTTTAAAAATGTTTTTATTTTTTTATTTTATTTTATTTTTTTAAGAGAAAAAGGGAGAGAGATAGAAACATCGATGTGAAAGAGACACATAGATAGGCTGCCTCTTGCACACCTCCTACTGGGGTTCGAGCCCACAACCCGGGCATGTGCCCTGACCAGGAATCAAACCAGGACTCTCAGTCCATGGGATAACTCTCAATCCACTGAGCCACACTTTCCGGGCCACAGTTTTGTATTTTGAATGTTGATTTTGTTGTTGTTAATCCTCACCAGAAGATATTTTTTGATAGATTTATTTTCTTCAGAGTGGGAGGGAGATATGTAGAGAGAGAGACAGAGACAGAGACACACATTGATGTGAGAGTGGCAGATGGATTGGTTGCCTCCCTGTCGCAGGGCAGGATCTAACCTGCAAGCCAAGTCCCAGGTTTGTGCCCTTGGCTGGGAATCTAACCTGTGAGCCCTTGGTGTGTGGGCCGAAGCTCTAACCACTGACCCACACTGGCCAGAGCTGCATGTTGATCTTAAACAGGTGGTTAAGGAAAAAGAAGCTAAGACAGAACCTATAGTTCTCCCACATGCCTTCCTAAGAGGTTTCTGTGGGAAAACCAGGTTTTTGGAATGAAATATTACCTTAATTGTATTAGCATTAGATGTTAAGACTCCAAATAGGAGTCTATTGAAAACCCCCCATTTCACCCTGCTTCTCCATTTTCTGAAACATTTTATATACAAATATTACCTCATTGTTGTTGTATTTATTTTTATGTGAATTAAACAGAAGAAAATCCATCTGTAAATTTTGTATGATTAAGATATTTCCTTAAATCAGTTGGGAAAATGTGCCTTATAAAATAAATGGTGTTGGGATGCAAGGGAAGCAGTTGAGCAGCAGGTTTTCTCTCCCTAAATCAAGATGCGTGGAGGACATGAGGGGAGCATTTCCCGCGGAACCACTTTTCATGGGCACACCCTCCAGGCTCAATACCACAATCCCAGAGTGCAGTACTTCCCAGGTCAGTTCACCTGAGCATTGCGAGGTCCAACCTTAAAGTCTCTCTGGAGGCTGAGTCCAGACCTAGCCTAGGTCCTTCAGCAATGAATGTTCTGAGCTATAAAAATAGGGAATTTTACAAGTGACAAAACAAAGACCCTGAGAAGCTTGTTCCATGTTCAAAAGAAAATACCTTGTAAATAGTAGAACCAGGCTCAGAAATTCCAGAGACCCAAAGCTTGGGAGTTTCTTTTATCACAACAGCATTTTCACATGAAGTGCAAATGAGGAAAATAGCCACTTAGCTAAATTGGAAAGTCTTTATTCTCTTCACACGTTCAAGGGCCCAGGCTGGGTGAGCAGAGAAAGGCTTCTGGTGTTGTCACCACAACAGCCTAGCTTATTATTTTTAAATTATCTCATATTTTCCTCCAGTACTTTATTTCCTAACATGAAAATGGCTTTTCTGTAACTTGAACTATACTGAAAAATAATAATATTCAAAATGCTACCTCAAAATAGGTAGAATTAAATTAACTATTTTAGGTTTCTTTTTTTTAATGTTTTTTTCTTTATTGATTTTACAGAGAGAGGAAGGGAGAGGGAGAGAGAGATAGAAACATCGATGAGAGAGAACATCAATTGGCCACCTCCTGCATGCCCCCCACTGGGGATTGGGCGCACAACCTGGGCATGTGCCCTGACCGGGAATTGAACCAGCGACCTCTTGGTGCAGGGGTCGACGCTCAACCACTGAGCCACTCCGGCTGGGCTATTTTAGGTTTCTTAATATGAATGCAAAATCTGTGAATTATCAGATTTTGTTTCTCATATGTGCATTTAAGGGGGCAAATTTTAAAAATAAGTTTTGGTATGTAGTATTTTTATTTTTTAGTTCCAATTATTTTCTGCCTCCAATGGTGATTTATGTTGTGGGTTGTTTTGAAATGTATTTCATAACTTCTAAGAATGAGGACTTCTTACTTACTTTCTGTTCCTGACTTGTATTGCGTGCCAGCAACATACTTTACATAATGTGAATTTTATGAAGTTTGTTAAAACTTGCTTAATAGTGTAATATGGTTACTATAAGAAACAGACCAAGTGTGCTCTCTGCAGCCACCTGCTGTGCATCTTAGGAATAACACTTTAGAGCTTGTCAGCAGGAAACACTTTTGGGTATAGTGAGTAGATCACTTATGAAATGCTGTCTCAGAATGATCTCGTCCCTCACAAAACAGGTAATATAACATGACACCCAAACCTCTCGGGGAGAGACTTTTTTTTTCACACGGAACACAGAGCTAATGTCCCAGGACACCCTGGGAAGGTTAAGACTCATCCCAGCACTCACAGGACATAGAGCAGTTGTGACAGAACACCCCAAACTCTCATGTGTATCTCTCTTCACAATAATAGGATTCAGGACTAATGCCACAAGACCTCTCTCTCAGGTTGTACTACTCTTTCTGTACTCACAGGACCAGAGGTGATGTCATGGGACCCCACAGTCTTTCAGTTGTGTCCACAGGCCACAGGAGCAGATGTAAAAGAATCCCCATCTCACCTGGCTGGTGTGGCTCAGTGGTTGAGCATCTACCCATGCACCAAGAGGTCGCCGTTATGATTCCCAGTCAGGGCACATGCCCAGGTTGTGGGACACTTCCCCAGTGTGGGGCATGCAAGAGGCAACCAGTTGATTTTCTCTCTCATCAATGTTCCTATTTCTCTCTCACTCTCCCTTCCTCTCTCTCTATAATCAATAAATTAAAAAAATAAATAAAAGAATCCCCTTCTCTTTCAGGAGGCAACCTGTCCCCACGCTTACAGGACACACAGCTGTGACAAAAGTACCCCCTATATTTTCAGGTGGGACATTTCCCCACAGCCACAGGGCCCAGATGTGATATGACAAGACTTTAAACTCTCTGGGGTAAGACTCCTGCCTACACTCAGAACCCAGAGCTGATGCCACAGGACCCTCTGTGCTCTCAGAGCAGAACCTCACATACAGTCTTCTCTGCTGCCATCTAGTGAACACCTTGCGAATAGCTACTATTTCCTAAGCCTGTGCTCTTAATCATTTTGCAAGGACCCAGTGAATCCCCCAAGGCATCGGACATCATCTCTAACTTTCTTACACATCTCTTGTCTTTGTCCCTAAAGGACATGTGACAAGAACCTCTACAATCTCAGGTGGGACCTTTCACCAAATTAACAGGACCCACAGCTAACTTGTCAGAAATTCTCTTCTTTCAGGAGGGAAACCGTCCCCACACTGAGGACTCCACGCAATCTCAGGTCAGATACCTCCCAACACTCAGAGAACCCAGAGCTGAAGCAACAGGACCCTCTGTGCTCTCAGACTGGCACCTCACCCACAGTCCGATGCTCACTGCAAACAAAGGCTCTTCTCTGCTGCCCTCTCGTGGACAGCATGGGAATAGCAACTATTGACCAAATGGGTGCTGTCAGTCATTTGGCAAGGACACAATGGATCCCAGGATCATCTGACCTCACCACTAACTCAGCATACTTGGTATACCCATAGAGGTAGGACCCAATGGGCACGTGGTAGCACCCAAATCTCTCAGGTGGGACTTTTCCCCAAACGAACATGACCTGGAACTGATTTGACAGGACTGCCGATCTCCCAGGAAGGGACTGATTTCTCCACCCACCCCCAGGACACAGAGCTGATATGACAGGGCGCCCTAGTTTCTCTGCATCAAACTTCTATCCACCAGACTGAGAACTGACGTGACACGACCCCTTACTGTCTGTAGTCAGATCCCTCCCCACAGTCACAGGCAGAGTGGATGTGTCAAAACACCCCACTGTCACAGGGAGAGAACTTTATTTTCACAGGACCCAGTGCTGTAGTGACAGGACCCACCCACCGCTCACCTGTGATCCTCTCCAGTCTCACACAGACGAGACCTGAGGTCCCAGGACTGCGATACTCTCGGGTGGGATTCTTCCCTTTGGCTCATAAGACCCAGAGCTGGTGTGACCTGACCCCTTATTGTCTCTCGTGAGGACCCAGAGGTCATGTTACAAGAGTTTAGGTTCACACTTCTCCCAACACTCGGATGATCCGCGGACATTGTAACAGAAAACTGTGGTCTGTCAGAACGGAACTTCTTATTGCACTCTTGTGCACAGTGCCATCTAGTGTACATCTTTGGAATAACACTTGAGGATAGGTGCTAGCCTAGTGTACATATTGGGAATTGCCGTTTTCAAAGAATTATTTGTTATTATATTGCAAGTATCCTTTGAAAGACGCCAAGGCAGCTTTTTATTATCAATGCCTCATAATGTTTTATAAACCATGTTTTCATTCTATTTCTGATCATCATTTGCTTGTGGGGTCTCTCTTTTATGTAAGTGAGGCTCTCAAACATATGTATGTCTTAGATTGAATTCATTTTTTCTTTCTAATTTGTGTCATATCTCCAGGCAAATATTGTTTTGTTTAGAGGGAGGTTTGTTTCTCTCCCACTTAAGCAATTAATGAGATATTTAATAGGAGGTAAAATTTGAGAGTACATATATGTAACAATTTCTTGTAATAAGATTTAACAATTTAACTAAAGTAACTTATTTCCAACACAATAATTACATCAATGAAATATGGAACATTGTACTAATTTCACTTGTTGGTGTAAAAATTTTTTTTTCAGTTTTAAAGGTGGGAATAAGGAGGGCCAAAGTCTTGCCTATGGAATGTTTATTTTAGTTTGATTGTTAAGAAAAAGAAAAGAACTTATTAATGTACCTCATTTATTCCTAAGAGATGTAGTCAGAAAAGCATGAGGTCTATACATTAAGACTCGAAGCAGGAGTTTGTTGACCCCCTAACCTTAATTCCTTTATGCTATAGTTTTTGGTATTGCCTACAGTACATAAAAATGCTACATATGCTGCACTTTCCCTAAGTTACCTGCACATCATCCATTTCAACTCTACAATCTAAGAGCATGTTCTCTTATTTTTTAAAATGTCCCACATACCCCATATTGCCTCCTTGTTTTTGGTGTTGATTTGTATTTGACTTTCCCTTGTGTATATATTAAATGTGGAGCCCGACTGATATGGCTCAGTGGTTGAGCTTTGACCCATACACCAAAAGTTTGCTGGTTCGATTCCTGGTCAGGGCACATGCCCAGGTTGTGAGTCTGATCCCCAGTAGGGGGCATGCAGGAGGTGGCCAATCCATGTTCTCTCTCATCGATGTTTCTATCTCTCTTTCCATCCCTTCTGCTCTCTCTAAAATCAATAAAGAAAAAAAATGTGGAATATATCCTGTTCATCTTATTATGTTTAGTTGATTATTAGCCCAGTTTTTATAATTGACAAGGTATGAGAAAAGTAATGACCTTTTTTTTTTTTTTTTTTTATCTCTCACAGTTTTGAAATTAATGGCTGGGAAATTGCTAACTTCTGAAACTGCTGATGCTGAGAGATCATGAGCGTCTGCTGGCACAGGTAAGTCTCATTTTTGTTCACTTTGTTTGCCTTTTTGGTCTGTTGATGCAGGGTTTGTTAGAATTTTGAAGTTCTGTGACTTATTTTTTTCTCGTCTACATTTACATTGACATGAAAATAGTATTGTTGTTAAAATAGCTGTTTGGACTTACAGAGATTTTTTTTTAAACTTTAATTGAATTATGAGTTTGTTTCCAATGTGAGTTTCTGGTTTAGTTCATGCATCTGGCATATGGTAACTGGGTTCTGGTGCCTGTCTCCAAGACCAGATTGTGGCGACAGTGTTTTTGTTATGGATCCATGTTCCATGTCCAGCATCTGTGTTTTAAGGTCAAATCTTTATCCAGCTGTTTGTCTTGGGTTTAGTGCATCTTTGGGTGTGAGTTTATGTCCTGAGTTTCCATGTGGGGGTCCATCTGCAGTTACAGATTCATATTCTGGTGTGTGGAATCTGGCATTATGAATCCAGTGACATCTCTGGCCTGTGGCTTCTAGGTTTTGTGCTGCTTGGTCTGTTTGGGTCTGGGAAACAGCTTCTAGGTACTTGTTTTGGTTTGTGGGCCAGTCTAGGGTCAAGGTTACAGAGTCCAGGGTCTGTGTCTGGGATACTTATTTTGGTTCAGACATCTGGTGTCCATCAAATGAAGGTCACTGTATTTAATTTAATACTAATAGGAGTCCTCCACTTTATGGAGTTGAGTCAGGTTATTGCAAAGCTAGGGAAATTTCTTGGCTACTGGAATGGGAAACCTCAAACTGTCTACAAGGCCTAATAATTTATGGGCTGCCAATACTTTGCAAGATCTTATATCCCCCACCCGAGTATCCTGGAAGCATTCAAGACCTTGCTTGGGCATCCATGGTTCAAGTCCCTTTCCAGTGACCTTTTTAAAAGGTGAAACCGAGAAAAAATAATGACCTTGATCGCTGGATATGCTCCTTTTCATGCATCAAAGTGAGGAGATAAAGGCAGGTTCAGCAGTGAGGCATGGGGCCACGGGAAGGGAGGGCTGAGTTTGATGCAATTTGGGGCTCAGCTCCCAGACAGGCAAGTCAGTACACAGCACATCTGGAGGTTTATTTGGACTCTACAAATCTGGAAATACAAGTAAAATTAAGTAGGCAGATTTTGCCTTCAAGGTCAGAAGCTCTCAGTCTGCATTTATAGAAATGCACAATAGAGGTTCCTGGAAGGAGTGCAGGTTAATTCCATAACAAAAACCCCCAGAAAGGCCAGTTTCCTTCAAGAGGGGAACAGTAATTGTAGCCATTCCTTTTTCTGAGACCCTGATGGATTAGCAAAGGATTTTTATTTACTGTTAAAGAACATAGTGCTGGTAATTCTGACCTATTCCAAGTAACATACCTGCTCGTGTCTGGGAGCAAGGCAATCAGATTGCTGAATGAGTTCTGCTGCAAAAGTAGAGTGTTCCCCACTGCAGAAAGTCAGGTCACCTGAAAACGGATTGTAGAAATCAAAGACTGGATTTGGGGGAGAAACCTAGAACAATCACAGGGTTGCTCCCAGCATGTTTCCCCTCCTGCTCACTCATAGCCTGGGATAAGTTAAAGTTATCATGAAAAGAGAACCCACTAAGGCCCCTATAGATGACACAGGGCTGAACCCAGTCGGGGAAACCACAAGCTTTAAAGTGTGTGGACATTACTAAAGCAGAATTGTTTGAAAGGACCAATCACAGGCTTGCAAAGTATATGTCTGTCCCTAGACAACAGAGCCCCACGGGAAACCTACTTGGTCCCCTCCCTGTTGTGGTGAGTCTGTGTAGATTTCAAATCCACTTTCCTTTCGCTTACCCTTTGCAAACTCTCCAATTTTGTGAGATGGTGCATCCGGACACTGCAGCTTGGTTTCATCTTTGGGGACTCATCTGGGATTGTCAGGAACGGTAAGATAAATGGACTCTCTACAGCTTTGCTCTTTTCCTTTCTTTTGGGAGGACAAACATCGGGACCCTGTCAGCCACTCAAAAGCGACTATCATGCCTGGCATTCTTAAAGACACAGGGAACAGGCTTCCTCAGCAATGTACAGCCCAATCCCCTGTTTATGGGAATGTAGTGCTGATGCCGAGCTGATTTCTCTCTCTGACACCAGGACTTTTGGTCTCCCTATGGGCCATCTCCTGCAGGCATGGGTCAGACATTTAAGAGCCACAAGGGCGGCTGCCTCTAGAAGACTCCCATGACAGGATACACCGGTCTCAGAATGAGCAAGATTGCTTTAGGCGGCCCGCCAGTGTCAAGCAAACATCCGAGCAACACAGGCACACTATGAAAAAGCAAACATTGGTCCATCCTCAGCCCTGATCACCCAGTAGGTTGTTTTCCCAGAGACCATAGTCCCTGTTTCTCCTCTCTATCACTGTCCTTTTCTGTCGTTCTGCACAAAATTGAATGGAGGTTGGAGACAGGGGTCCCTTGGGTGCTGACCTCTGTCACCTGACCTGACGGCCAAGGGAACCCTTTCCTGCAGGTGTCCAATTGAACGTGATCAGATGACTATAACACATGCCTGACAGCTCCTGGCACTGACCCCAAAGGCTTGAATTCTTCACTGTTCTCTTCAGTCTCTTTCTCAGGGACAAGGGCATAGGGACTCTATGTAGACTAGTAGGATAGGCATATACCTGTGATGGATAATATGGGCAGACACAACTCCTGAGGAGAATCACTGAACTCCCATGGACTCCGGGGACTTGTCCTTCTCTCCAAATCCTTTGTCTGCAGACTGTCCTCAAAAGGACACACCTGGAAAGTTTATGTATATTGTATTGAGATACTCCCCTGAGTTCTCTCTTAAAAGTGTCACCTTTACCAAACAGGACAAACCCTTGAGATAAAGGATACAGTGTGCACTGCTCCTTGAGCACACCTTCTATGTTTTTCCTTTTCTTATTTCTTACCTTGCTTTTTCTTTCCTACTCTAAAGGTCCCTATGAGATTTACAATAAGGGGAGCAGTGAGAATAGCAGCTTGCCCTGGGCTAACCCCCTAAACCTGTCTCCAAAGACCCTCCTTGATCTTGCCTCTTCTATCTTAATTAAGCTCTTCCCTTGTTTCACTTTATGAATGAAAATGGGCCACACACAGACCTGACAGGGTCAAGGGTTGACAGAACCCAGGCTAAGGGAAGACAGGAGGGAAAATGGGTGGCCGGCTTTTGCATTTGAAATTTCCACTGGAATTGCTTTCAGAGAGTCTGAGCAAAGACCTTTGTTGTATAAACGAGAGCTGAACTCATTGACTCCAAAAAGAAGGGGCACATCCTCCCTCCAGCCGAATCTTGGGTGTTCTTAGGTGACTAAGAATCTTTGTAGAGTTGTCAGAGGTCCTTCTTCATGATGTGCAGGGGCCCCGTAGGGAAATCCTACTCAACTGTACTTAAACAACTGACTCATTCGGGGATGCACATATAAAGGCTGGTCACTTAGCACTCTGAGTCCTCATGGCTATATTAGACAGCTGAGCAGAGAAACTGAGGCATGTAACAGGGTTGAGTGCGACTTGAAGGCTGAGAGCCTCCTGGAGCTCAAGCCATAAGCAGTACACTTTGACCCAGCACATCCCGTCCCTAGAGAATTTGCTCAGGCTTGCAGATGTTGAAAATGCCCATAAAATTAACATAGGCAATTGTGTCTCTAAGTCCAGAAACCCCCAGTCCCCAGCTCTCCTTCATACTCCTGTTTGGAAGCCTTTTACTAGGGAAGCGCTTTATAGACCTGAGAGGATTGAACTAGAAATCATCTCCTTAAAATGGCCCGAATGTCGTTGTCTTTGGCTGCATGCATTATTTTTTTGCATGTAAAATTTAGAAACATGTCTGCTCTAGAATTAAGCAGAATGAATGGTTGGAAAGCTTACCTTGATTTTGAAATTAGAAGTTTTAGGATCAGCACAAAGAAATTACCAAAAAAAGGCATTAATAATGTTACAGACCATCTCTGAGCTCTTGTGAAGCTAATAAATGTCCACACTCCATTCATCGACCTTTTGTACCTACTCCACTCTGTTCTTTGGTGTCTTAGCTCCCTTGTTTTGCCTTGCCCTTTCCCTCCCTCTTCCTTCCCCATCCATCTCCTCCACTACCACTCCCTACTGACTTAAGGGAACATGAGAATAGGAGTTCCAACAGCTTCCTTTGAAGAACAGCTGGTCTTTGCCAGAGAGGAACTAGCCATTTCCCCCATTTTCTCTGGGATCTTGATGAGTTCACCAAGAAATTTAAACCCTGAAACTGCTGAAGCTGAGAGAACACGGACATCTGCCGGCAAAGGTAAGCCTTATGTATATTTTTTTTGTTTACTTTGTTAGCATTTGTGATCTGTTACTGCAACGTTTGGTGCTATTTTGAATTTCTGCAGTGTCTTTTTTTCTTTTCTGAATTTACATTGACATGAAAAAGTATCTGTTAACCTAGCTGCTCAGAGTTAGAGCAGCTTTATCGACTCATGGGTTTGTTCACAATGTGAGGCTCTGGTTCAGTTCATTCATTGGGAATCTGGCAACTGGGGTCCGGTCACTGGCCCCAACTCCTGATTGAGGCTATGGAGTCTTGTTTATGTATCCACGTTCCATGTCCAGGGTCTGTGGTTTTAGGTCAAATCTTTATTCTGTTGTGTGTGCGCAGTTTTGGGGCTTTTTGGGTGTAAATTTGTGTTCTCGGTTCATGTGTGGGATCTATGTTCAGCTATAGAGTCCAATTTCAGCGTGTGGAATCTGGCAGTAACTACATTTGTGCGGCATTCTGATCATTTTATAAAGAAGTTTAACTGTTCAAATATGTAATCCTGGCTATTTTAACCTATTCCAATTAATGTAGCTATTGGTTTCTGGGAGCAAAATCCAGAGAATTACTACATAAGGTTTGCAGGAAAACTGTAGACAAGTCTGTCCACTTTGAAGATTCTATAAACCTGAAATGAAAGTTCAGAAACGAAAAACAAAAACAAAAAACACACCTAGAAACAAGCATAGGGCTGCTTTGAGTGTTATGAGCAGGAATTTCTGTTTCTCCCTATTAATAGTTTAGAAAATTAAAGTTCCGATAAAAAGGTGGAGTTACAGTTCCTTTCATGAACCTCTGTGATTCTCCTATCATTGCATTAAAGAAACCAAATGGAGACAATGGAGATCTGCACAGAACATCATGACTATGAACAAGGTGGTCATTCCCAGACACCCTTAGCTTCCACACTCACAGACGTTTGCATCAGCCGTGCCTGTGTACTGCTGGTACTGTTCAATAACATTTATAGTATGCCCTTTTAGCATTCCTGTATAATGCCAGTCAATACTTCCCTGGTTTCCCATGGGAAGATGACAGGTTGACTTGGACAGCAATGCCCCAGGGAGATGTGAAGACTCCCACCTGTTGTCTCAGACATTATACAGTAATTTTAATGATGTTGAATTTCCTATATATTCCAGGCTCATCCAATATGTGAGCATTTTTATTTTATACACCAGAAAATTACTATACTCCCAAAAGGACACAATACGGCTATCACAGCAATAGGTGTAAAGGGTCCTAGATATGGAACAAGCAGCTCAGATTCTGTTTACCTCAGTTAAAGTCCTTCGGGTATGTAATATCTATAAACGGGCTACTAATTAACCCTAAGGAGCCAGAGGAATCCTATCCTTTTCTTTCTCTAACAAAAAAGCAATGTAGAGGATGCCTGGGTTTGGATGAAAATTGTTACAAGTGGGTTTCATTCCCAGCCCAGCCTCTCTCCGTCTTATTAAAATCAAATTTACCTGATCAAATTCGGTAGAACTCAGAGGGGAAATAAGATCTATAATCTGTACAGAGTTATGTAAAGCATCCACTCTGGGCCACCTTAAATATAGAGAATTTAGCTAAAAAATGTAGATGATTTTAGATCTATAGGCTTGACTCTGAGTCAAGGGGCCTCCCTGCTTGCATGACAGGCATTTGCAGTATAGACATGTAATGCAAACAAGGAAAAATAGTCACGGGCTCTCCTGTATCTGTGTTCCTCATCCTATGACATGACCACTGAATTCTGATCAAATTCAACACTGCTCTCTGCTGAGGGACTGTTGTTTTATGCACCTTGTTTCATTTACACTCAATATACATGTCTTAACCCAAGAAGTCTGCTTTTCCCTGGTATAGCAGGGGTTTTGTCAGTGACACCAGGTAGCCAAAGGTAATCTCTCCCCATGAGGACATCTGGCAGTAATACTCCAGGTGTCTGTAGTCTACACATTGGAGGTTTATGAATCGTTACCAGTGGTCAATATACACTTCCGATGAGCCATCGGAATCATTTTAACATCTTACCTATTAATTGAAATTATTTAATAAAAGTAAAAAATAAAATGGAATTTATATTATTCTTTATATCATTTTACAGTAACTATAGAGGCAAATTTTCTGTCCATGAAATCTGTAACCATGCCACTTTAAGTTTAGTTATTTGTAGACCATCATCGTTTTAGTCTAATTCATTTGCAAATAAGTTACGTCTTTAAAAAAATCTATCGAGAGGACTCTGACTCGGTCATATCTTTACACAAAATTTCGGAAAACTAAGAAATAAATGAAATCACCAACATACTGGCAAATAACCTAAATTTAACAAACGATGGATTATGGGACTGAAGAAAGAATAACTATGTTTGGTGAAATCTGACTTTTAAAGGTTAAAAATAATTTTTGATTAAATTGGGTAAATAAATTTAATTGACTGGATTAAATTAATTTTAGATGCTTGAAACTGATTCAGTTGACGATGCCGATTAGTTTAGTGACACCGATAAGGTCAATGATACTGATTATGTCAACGATATTTATCTGTGAAATTGTTTCATCAAAATAATTTATAAAATAATTTTAAAAATCCTTTTCTTCAAATATAAGAAACACTAAAAGCGGACATTGCATATTACTATGTCATGGGGACCGATAAAGTAATAGTATTCATTTCATAATATATTCTTGGGAGATGATGAGTTCAATGACCACGGTCTACAGCTAGGAGATTTTGAACATTAGAAAAAAAAATTTAAGACTCTGTCCAACTGTTTCATAAAGAACATTATTAGGTTCTTAACCACCTATGGACCTTTTCTCTGTCACTCACCTCCCTCTACAGTGGAAATCAAACATTTTTTTAGGATATAAAGCCCAAACACCAAAAATAACCAGGTATCCAAAGAGAGCGACAAGGCCTTTATACCTACCGATGATTACTAGTACTAATATTAACAGTGACATTACTTATACTTATTCTTTAGGCTTCTGTCAAATCCTGCAAATATGACCCAATTCTTAATAGTTATTAAAGATATAGAAAATAACTTTCTATATCATTTATTAAGGTTTCCCTTTTACAATAAAAAATAGCATTACTTAAAGATAATGAAAAATATTTACAAAATTTATACAAACCTAAAACCTAATTATGAAAATATATTACTCCTTAATCCAATAGTTATTAGTAGCTGTATTCTAAGAAAATTACAATAACTAAAAGAGTCTTCTACAACTGCTAAGAAGGCACCAAAAAATTACAAAACTCTCACTGTTCTCCTGGTGTCTGAAATTTTAAATAATAATTGCTATTTACAGCATTATATTGTTAAAATGAAAAGACATATAGATTTCAGGTTTGTTTTTTTCCCAAAAAATATTTTTGTTAGTATTTCTTTATTGATTTTAGAGAGAGAAGAAGGGAGAGGGAGCGAGAAAAGACATTGATGAGAGAGAAACATAGATTGGCTGCCTCCTACATGCCCCCCACTGAGGATGATGCCCATGACTTGGGCATGTGCCCCGATTGGCATTTTGAATCAGCAACCTGTTGGTGCACTGGTAGTCGCTCAACCACTGAGCCACACTAGCCGGGCACAGCATCTGAATATTTCCAGTGGGAAATAAGTGGCCCACAATAAATAAAAATTTATCTTAGAAATAAATAATAAAATCTAAAACTATATATTCAATGCTTTTGATGTACAAACACATATTATACTAAATAGAAAATGATCCATGATAATCTCTTAAAGGTCCGTAAGATAGGACTTCTTCCAATGTGCCTGCCTTTCACTTGGCAGAAAAAAAATATGGCCTCGACTGCCATCCAAGGTTATATTCCTGCCTCACCCCACCCCAGGGTCCATTGTTTTTAACACAACAAACACTAACAGGGACAGTTCTTAGAAATAAGCCTTCCCAGCACCCTGGGATCTCATTATCCCACCAATAGGTTGATCTTCAATGCATTATTTGAATGAATTTATGTCCTATAGAGAAATAATTAATGAAAAGTGTCTAAACACTATTCTGACAAGCTCAGGGAAGGCTTGCAGGATGGACTTGCCAAGTCAGAGACCTAAAATAACCACATAGGACAGTCTGGAATTAACACTTTTAAGCTACAGTCGTTCATGGTAGATAGCCATGTCTCAGACTAGCGGCTTCTTTGACAAGAGTCAACCTTTATCTTCAGTAAGTCTGTGTCTTGTCTTTTCATATCTGGAAAAACATACCTTTAAAATGTCAAATTACTTCTGTTTTTTTCCCCAGTCCCTTCAGGACATAATCTATATTGCAGAAGAGAAACTATAAATCCCAATCACCATTTTAATCCTGTTAATTATTATCTAAGAAGTCTCTTTTACCCACCTATATAAGACATATGCTTTTTTACTTTTCACTGAATTCTAGAGGTTTCCTTAGCTTACTTTTTTCCTGCCTGTGAAATATATTCCCTATACATTTAATAAATCTAATTTCTCTTTCAATTGTAACATGTAGAGTAAAATGCAAAAGTGCGAATCACTGAAAACATATCTCGATCCATTTAAATATTGCTTCCCAGGAACCGTTCATAGTTTGACTCGAATAAACTGCGAGAAAATATTTTTCCCTTTAAATACTTCTTGCATTAACAACACTGAAAAGGTAAATTAAACATATTCTCCATATCCTCTGGATTTGCGCTGAAATTTTTCTGTAACCCCAACATCCCAAACTGTGCTGTGCATAGGTGCACTGGGGCACAGTTCTTTTCCATGGACAGAGTTAAACATTTTTGATCATTCATGTATTTTTGGGTGCATACTTGAACAGTTCTTGCTTTTGGCTATCTTGAACAGTCGTACTTAAGATTTCTCGGGTAGGTATTTGAGGGGAAGTTACTGAACAGCACATGGTATTTGTTTTGGTGAAATTCCAAGTTGTTTGCCAGGGGCTGCAGTATTTTCAATCTATGGAAGCGATGTTTAAGAGCTCCAAGTTTTCAAGGCCATCGCCAACATTTGAAACTGTTTATTTTACTTTACTGTTGTTGTGTCCGTGAAGGTCACCAACCAGGGATTTGGAGGTTGGAAATTGAGTTCAGTAGTTGTTTAGCTCACGTGTCCTGTCTGGAGAAGGAAGTGTTCATGTTGCTCTTTGAAATGTTTCTTGTTTTTTCATGCATGCCTTTCTGAAGTTCTTGGTTATGGATAACGGTGTTATTGGTGACAAAAATTTTTACGTGCTTTGTGCATTCCAAGGGCTCTGTGTTTGGTATTCAGATAGTTTTTCTTGTTGTGCTGAAGTTTAATTTGTAATGATGGGATACTGTTTGTGTATTGCAAAGTTTGCTCAAATTTGCTGTTAGTATCATAATGCTGATAACATGAATTGTGTGCCAAAATTCCATATATATTAGGGGGACCGGAAAGTAATGTCATTAAAGTAATGCCATGTTAAGGGCGGAAGTGGAAGCAAATCCGTGTCAGACAGTCTAGGAACTGTCAGACACTCTTAACAAACCTTGGTCGTCCATCCAAGAACATTTGCAGCAGACCGGTAAAGTAAGCAGAGCAGGTGTTTGGGTCCCACATAATCTGTCCAAAGAAAACAAAGCTAACCTGTCCACTACATGCAACTTACTGCTTCAGGGGCACAATACAGAAGCATTTTTTGATCACTTGATCACTGGAGATAAATAAGGGGTCCTCTATGACAATCCAAAACGCAAAAGGCAGTGGCTCTCTTCGAATGAATCACCACGAAGTACAGCTAAGCCAGGTTTACACCCCAAAAAGGCACTTTTGTGTGTCTGGTGGAGTATTCGCGGGGTGGTTCATTTTGAAGTGCTGAAACCTGCACAAACTGAATGCAGACCTTTACTGTGAACAATTGGATCGAGTAAATCAATCTTTAATTGAAAAGTGCCCAGCAATTGTCACCAGAAAAGGTGTTATTCTGCAACACAATAATGCAAGACCGCACTGCACAAGACGAACCCTAGAAAAAATTAATGAATTGTGGAGGGAGGTATTGCCTCACCCACCACACTCGCCCGATACTGCACCATCGGATTTCCATTTATTCCAATCGTTACAATATTTTGTAAGTGGAAAAAATTTGAAAATTTGGGTAATGTCCAAAATGCGATCTCCAGATATTTTGCTCCATAACCAATTGATTTTTATCGATCTGGCATTGAAAATTTGCATACTAGATGTCAAAAGATTGTTGATATTGAGGGTAATTATATCACTGATTAAAAGTAAAACCTTGTTAAAAATTTATCTGTTTGAAGTTAATGTAAAAAAAAAAAAAAAAAGGACATACCTTTCCAGTCCCCGTAATATAATGTGTTTTGTTTTAACTAACAATGTTTTCCTTTTAGGTTAGATGGGCTGGATTGAGATTGGGCTGGGCTAGTGAATGGGTTAGTGAACGGGTTAGGGTTAGTGAACGGGTTAGTGAACGGAATAGGGTTAGTGAACGGGTTAGTGAACGGGTTATGGTTAGTGAACGGGTTAGTGAACGGGTTAGTGAACAGGTTAGTGAACTGGTTAGTGAACAGGTTAGGGTTAGTTAACGGGTTGGTGAACATGTTAGTGAACGGGTTAGTGAACTGGTTAGGGTTAGTGAAGAGGTTAGTGAACTGGTTAGGGTTAGTGAACGGGTTAGGGTAGGGAACGGGTTAGTGAACGGGTTAGTGAACAGGTTAGTGAACAGGTTAGTGAACTGGTTAGGGTAGGGAACGGGTTAGTGAACGGGTTAGTGAACAGGTTAGTGAACAGGTTAGTGAACAGGTTAGTGAACTGGTTAGGGTTAGGGAACGGGTTAGGGAACGGGTTAGGGAACGGGTTAGGGGTTAGGGGTTAGGGAACGGGTTAGGGAACGGGTTAGGGTTAGGGAACGGGTTAGGGAACGGGTTAGGGTTAGGGAACGGGTTAGGGAACGGGTTAGGGAACGGGTTAGGGAACGGGTTAGGGTTAGGGTTAGGGTTAGGGAACGGGTTAGGGTTAGGGTTAGGGTTAGGGTTAGGGAACGGGTTAGGGAACGGGTTAGGGTTAGGGAACGGGTTAGGGAACGGGTTAGGGTTAGGGAACGGGTTAGGGTTAGGGTTAGGGTTAGGGTTAGGGTTAGGGAACGGGTTAGGGAACGGGTTAGGGAACGGGTTAGGGTTAGGGAACGGGTTAGGGTTAGGGAACGGGTTAGGGTTAGGGAACGGGTTAGGGTTAGGGTTAGGGAACGGGTTAGGGTTAGGGAACGGGTTAGGGTTAGGGTTAGGGTTAGGGTTAGGGAACGGGTTAGGGTTAGGGTTAGGGAACGGGTTAGGGTTAGGGTTAGGGTTAGGGTTAGGGTTAGGGTTAGGGTTAGGGAACGGGTTAGGGTTAGGGTTAGGGAACGGGTTAGGGTTAGGGTTAGGGTTAGGGTTAGGGTTAGGGTTAGGGAACGGGTTAGGGTTAGGGTTAGGGTTAGGGTTAGGGTTAGGGTTAGGGTTAGGGTTAGGGAACGGGTTAGGGTTAGGGTTAGGGTTAGGGAACGGGTTAGGGTTAGGGTTAGGGAACGGGTTAGGGTTAGGGTTAGGGTTAGGGAACGGGTTAGGGTTAGGGAACGGGTTAGGGTTAGGGTTAGGGTTAGGGAACGGGTTAGGGTTAGGGTTAGGGTTAGGGAACGGGTTAGGGTTAGGGTTAGGGAACGGGTTAGGGTTAGGGTTAGGGTTAGGGTTAGGGTTAGGGAACGGGTTAGGGTTAGGGTTAGGGTTAGGGAACGGGTTAGGGTTAGGGTTAGGGTTAGGGTTAGGGTTAGGGTTAGGGTTAGGGTTAGGGTTAGGGAACGGGTTAGGGAACGGGTTAGGGTTAGGGTTAGGGAACGGGTTAGGGTTAGGGAACGGGTTAGGGTTAGGGTTAGGGTTAGGGTTAGGGTTAGGGTTAGGGTTAGGGTTAGGGAACGGGTTAGGGTTAGGGTTAGGGTTAGGGAACGGGTTAGGGTTAGGGTTAGGGTTAGGGTTAGGGTTAGGGTTAGGGTTAGGGTTAGGGTTAGGGAACGGGTTAGGGTTAGGGTTAGGGTTAGGGTTAGGGTTAGGGTTAGGGAACGGGTTAGGGTTAGGGTTAGGGTTAGGGTTAGGGTTAGGGAACGGGTTAGGGTTAGGGAACGGGTTAGGGTTAGGGAACGGGTTAGGGTTAGGGAACGGGTTAGGGTTAGGGTTAGGGTTAGGGAACGGGTTAGGGTTAGGGAACGGGTTAGGGTTAGGGAACGGGTTAGGGTTAGGGTTAGGGAACGGGTTAGGGTTAGGGAACGGGTTAGGGTTAGGGTTAGGGTTAGGGAACGGGTTAGGGTTAGGGAACGGGTTAGGGTTAGGGAACGGGTTAGGGAACGGGTTAGGGTTAGGGAACGGGTTAGGGTTAGGGAACGGGTTAGGGTTAGGGAACGGGTTAGGGTTAGGGTTAGGGAACGGGTTAGGGTTAGGGAACGGGTTAGGGTTAGGGTTAGGGTTAGGGTTAGGGAACGGGTTAGGGTTAGGGAACGGGTTAGGGTTAGGGTTAGGGTTAGGGTTAGGGTTAGGGAACGGGTTAGGGTTAGGGAACGGGTTAGGGTTAGGGAACGGGTTAGGGTTAGGGTTAGGGAACGGGTTAGGGTTAGGGAACGGGTTAGGGTTAGGGTTAGGGTTAGGGTTAGGGTTAGGGTTAGGGTTAGGGGTTAGGGTTAGGGTTAGGGTTAGGGTTAGGGTTAGGGTTAGGGTTAGGGTTAGGGTTAGGGTTAGGGTTAGGGTTAGGGTTAGGGTTAGGGTTAGGGTTAGGGTTAGGGTTAGGGTTAGGGTTAGGGTTAGGGTTAGGGTTAGGGTTAGGGTTAGGGTTAGGGTTAGGGTTAGGGTTAGGGTTAGGGTTAGGGTTAGGGTTAGGGTTAGGGTTAGGGTTAGGGTTAGGGTTAGGGTTAGGGTTAGGGTTAGGGTTAGGGTTAGGGTTAGGGTTAGGGTTAGGGTTAGGGTTAGGGTTAGGGTTAGGGTTAGGGTTAGGGTTAGGGTTAGGGTTAGGGTTAGGGTTAGGGTTAGGGTTAGGGTTAGGGTTAGGGTTAGGGTTAGGGTTAGGGTTAGGGTTAGGGTTAGGGTTAGGGTTAGGGTTAGGGTTAGGGTTAGGGTTAGGGTTAGGGTTAGGGTTAGGGTTAGGGTTAGGGTTAGGGTTAGGGTTAGGGTTAGGGTTAGGGTTAGGGTTAGGGTTAGGGTTAGGGTTAGGGTTAGGGTTAGGGTTAGGGTTAGGGTTAGGGTTAGGGTTAGGGTTAGGGTTAGGGTTAGGGTTAGGGTTAGGGTTAGGGTTAGGGTTAGGGTTAGGGTTAGGGTTAGGGTTAGGGTTAGGGTTAGGGTTAGGGTTAGGGTTAGGGTTAGGGTTAGGGGTTAGGGTTAGGGTTAGGGTTAGGGTTAGGGTTAGGGTTAGGGTTAGGGTTAGGGTTAGGGTTAGGGTTAGGGTTAGGGTTAGGGTTAGGGTTAGGGTTAGGGTTAGGGTTAGGGTTAGGGTTAGGGTTAGGGTTAGGGTTAGGGTTAGGGTTAGGGTTAGGGTTAGGGTTAGGGTTAGGGTTAGGGTTAGGGTTAGGGTTAGGGTTAGGGTTAGGGTTAGGGTTAGGGTTAGGGTTAGGGTTAGGGTTAGGGTTAGGGTTAGGGTTAGGGTTAGGGTTAGGGTTAGGGTTAGGGTTAGGGTTAGGGTTAGGGTTAGGGTTAGGGTTAGGGTTAGGGTTAGGGTTAGGGTTAGGGTTAGGGTTAGGGTTAGGGTTAGGGTTAGGGTTAGGGTTAGGGTTAGGGTTAGGGTTAGGGTTAGGGTTAGGGTTAGGGTTAGGGTTAGGGTTAGGGTTAGGGTTAGGGTTAGGGTTAGGGTTAGGGTTAGGGTTAGGGTTAGGGTTAGGGTTAGGGTTAGGGTTAGGGTTAGGGTTAGGGTTAGGGTTAGGGTTAGGGTTAGGGTTAGGGTTAGGGTTAGGGTTAGGGTTAGGGTTAGGGTTAGGGTTAGGGTTAGGGTTAGGGTTAGGGTTAGGGTTAGGGTTAGGGTTAGGGTTAGGGTTAGGGTTAGGGTTAGGGTTAGGGTTAGGGTTAGGGTTAGGGTTAGGGTTAGGGTTAGGGGTTAGGGTTAGGGTTAGGGTTAGGGTTAGGGTTAGGGTTAGGGTTAGGGTTAGGGTTAGGGTTAGGGTTAGGGTTAGGGTTAGGGTTAGGGTTAGGGTTAGGGTTAGGGTTAGGGTTAGGGTTAGGGTTAGGGTTAGGGTTAGGGTTAGGGTTAGGGTTAGGGTTAGGGTTAGGGTTAGGGTTAGGGTTAGGGTTAGGGTTAGGGTTAGGGTTAGGGTTAGGGTTAGGGTTAGGGTTAGGGTTAGGGTTAGGGTTAGGGTTAGGGTTAGGGTTAGGGTTAGGGTTAGGGTTAGGGTTAGGGTTAGGGTTAGGGTTAGGGTTAGGGTTAGGGTTAGGGTTAGGGTTAGGGTTAGGGTTAGGGTTAGGGTTAGGGTTAGGGTTAGGGTTAGGGTTAGGGTTAGGGTTAGGGTTAGGGTTAGGGTTAGGGTTAGGGTTAGGGTTAGGGTTAGGGTTAGGGTTAGGGTTAGGGTTAGGGTTAGGGTTAGGGTTAGGGTTAGGGTTAGGGTTAGGGTTAGGGTTAGGGTTAGGGTTAGGGTTAGGGTTAGGGTTAGGGTTAGGGTTAGGGTTAGGGTTAGGGTTAGGGTTAGGGTTAGGGTTAGGGTTAGGGTTAGGGTTAGGGTTAGGGTTAGGGTTAGGGTTAGGGTTAGGGTTAGGGTTAGGGTTAGGGTTAGGGTTAGGGTTAGGGTTAGGGTTAGGGTTAGGGTTAGGGTTAGGGTTAGGGTTAGGGTTAGGGTTAGGGTTAGGGTTAGGGTTAGGGTTAGGGTTAGGGTTAGGGTTAGGGTTAGGGTTAGGGTTAGGGTTAGGGTTAGGGTTAGGGTTAGGGTTAGGGTTAGGGTTAGGGTTAGGGTTAGGGTTAGGGTTAGGGTTAGGGTTAGGGTTAGGGTTAGGGTTAGGGTTAGGGTTAGGGTTAGGGTTAGGGTTAGGGTTAGGGTTAGGGTTAGGGTTAGGGTTAGGGTTAGGGTTAGGGTTAGGGTTAGGGTTAGGGTTAGGGTTAGGGTTAGGGTTAGGGTTAGGGTTAGGGTTAGGGTTAGGGTTAGGGTTAGGGTTAGGGTTAGGGTTAGGGTTAGGGTTAGGGTTAGGGTTAGGGTTAGGGTTAGGGTTAGGGTTAGGGTTAGGGTTAGGGTTAGGGTTAGGGTTAGGGTTAGGGTTAGGGTTAGGGTTAGGGTTAGGGTTAGGGTTAGGGTTAGGGTTAGGGTTAGGGTTAGGGTTAGGGTTAGGGTTAGGGTTAGGGTTAGGGTTAGGGTTAGGGTTAGGGTTAGGGTTAGGGTTAGGGTTAGGGTTAGGGTTAGGGTTAGGGTTAGGGTTAGGGTTAGGGTTAGGGTTAGGGTTAGGGTTAGGGTTAGGGTTAGGGTTAGGGTTAGGGTTAGGGTTAGGGTTAGGGTTAGGGTTAGGGTTAGGGTTAGGGTTAGGGTTAGGGTTAGGGTTAGGGTTAGGGTTAGGGTTAGGGTTAGGGTTAGGGTTAGGGTTAGGGTTAGGGTTAGGGTTAGGGTTAGGGTTAGGGTTAGGGTTAGGGTTAGGGTTAGGGTTAGGGTTAGGGTTAGGGTTAGGGTTAGGGTTAGGGTTAGGGTTAGGGTTAGGGTTAGGGTTAGGGTTAGGGTTAGGGTTAGGGTTAGGGTTAGGGTTAGGGTTAGGGTTAGGGTTAGGGTTAGGGTTAGGGTTAGGGTTAGGGTTAGGGTTAGGGTTAGGGTTAGGGTTAGGGTTAGGGTTAGGGTTAGGGTTAGGGTTAGGGTTAGGGTTAGGGTTAGGGTTAGGGTTAGGGTTAGGGTTAGGGTTAGGGTTAGGGTTAGGGTTAGGGTTAGGGTTAGGGTTAGGGTTAGGGTTAGGGTTAGGGTTAGGGTTAGGGTTAGGGTTAGGGTTAGGGTTAGGGTTAGGGTTAGGGTTAGGGTTAGGGTTAGGGTTAGGGTTAGGGTTAGGGTTAGGGTTAGGGTTAGGGTTAGGGTTAGGGTTAGGGTTAGGGTTAGGGTTAGGGTTAGGGTTAGGGTTAGGGTTAGGGTTAGGGTTAGGGTTAGGGTTAGGGTTAGGGTTAGGGTTAGGGTTAGGGTTAGGGTTAGGGTTAGGGTTAGGGTTAGGGTTAGGGTTAGGGTTAGGGTTAGGGTTAGGGTTAGGGTTAGGGTTAGGGTTAGGGTTAGGGTTAGGGTTAGGGTTAGGGTTAGGGTTAGGGTTAGGGTTAGGGTTAGGGTTAGGGTTAGGGTTAGGGTTAGGGTTAGGGTTAGGGTTAGGGTTAGGGTTAGGGTTAGGGTTAGGGTTAGGGTTAGGGTTAGGGTTAGGGTTAGGGTTAGGGTTAGGGTTAGGGTTAGGGTTAGGGTTAGGGTTAGGGTTAGGGTTAGGGTTAGGGTTAGGGTTAGGGTTAGGGTTAGGGTTAGGGTTAGGGTTAGGGTTAGGGTTAGGGTTAGGGTTAGGGTTAGGGTTAGGGTTAGGGTTAGGGTTAGGGTTAGGGTTAGGGTTAGGGTTAGGGTTAGGGTTAGGGTTAGGGTTAGGGTTAGGGTTAGGGTTAGGGTTAGGGTTAGGGTTAGGGTTAGGGTTAGGGTTAGGGTTAGGGTTAGGGTTAGGGTTAGGGTTAGGGTTAGGGTTAGGGTTAGGGTTAGGGTTAGGGTTAGGGTTAGGGTTAGGGTTAGGGTTAGGGTTAGGGTTAGGGTTAGGGTTAGGGTTAGGGTTAGGGTTAGGGTTAGGGTTAGGGTTAGGGTTAGGGTTAGGGTTAGGGTTAGGGTTAGGGTTAGGGTTAGGGTTAGGGTTAGGGTTAGGGTTAGGGTTAGGGTTAGGGTTAGGGTTAGGGTTAGGGTTAGGGTTAGGGTTAGGGTTAGGGTTAGGGTTAGGGTTAGGGTTAGGGTTAGGGTTAGGGTT